>CM070569.1:55638560-60438560 GCA_036346355.1 Rhipidocladum racemiflorum | reverse complement strand
GAAGCGGCGGCAGCAGCAGCAAACACCGAAGGAAGAGGAAGGATAAGAAGAATCTATACGTGCACACACGTATACATGGGGAACTGCGCCGTGACGCAGCACGCCGTGTCGTGGGCCGACGACGGCGAGTGGGAGCTGCCGTCGGCGGCGGAGGAGGAAGGGAACGCGGGGGGGAAGGAGCACGTGACCGAGGTGACCATCAGGATCACCAGGAGGCAGCTGCAGGAGCTGGCGGACAAGAGGGCCGACGGCCACAGCATCATCCGGCAGAGCCGGCGGCCGGCGGCGGAGCTTCTGGCCGACATCATGAACGCTGGGGAGGTCTACCACCGCCTCCAGCACTGCAGGGTGGCGCACTGGAAGCCCGCTCTGCAGAGCATCCCGGAGGCGGCGGAGTCATGAGACCTGCAGCTACGCGGTGCTGCCACGAGCTCGTCTTCTTTTTCTCGGTTGCGTCCTTCGCAGCTTCGTTTTATAGATCACAGCTTTTTTGTGTGACCTAGTTTGTTATTCTTTTAGCTCGGATGATGAAACGAAGGATCGATGTAAAATTAGTAGGGAAAGTGCAGTGGTGATGGACACTATTAGTGGTGCAAACTGTAAAGCAGACGTTCTGTACATAGCAAATTAAGCTTGGAAATTGGGAATGGAAGCATGCAATTCATTGTTCCTCGCAAAGCAGAATATCGATTGGATCTTAATGGCCAACATTATGCAACATGATCGGGTCGCGCTCTCTTTGCTAAAAGTCGTAGTACCCATGTAGTAGACGGTAGACCCTGGACCGAGAATACATATGTAATTCCTTCGTCTTCGTTCGAAGGGCCATTAAAAAAGGGATCATTGTGACGGCCCGCCTTTTTAGGGGCAGATCCGTACGCCTCGACAGCTACCCAGGATGATTAGCTGCCAGGAACCAAGCATATTATTGCCAGGCAAAAGTCAAATTCCAACATTTTTATGCAATATAAGGCCTAACGGCCAAGGTTTTTACAGAAGAGGGCGCAGCAGGGCCCGAATAACTTACAAGCAAAACACCGCACAGGCAGGCCTGAGCAAAAGACTAAGACCTCAAAACCAAATTACCATCTACGCACTCCTGGAACGCTTTCAGCTTCTTCAATCTCTGAAAGGGGGGTCGGGGTTGCAAGGGTGAGTACGGGAGTACTCAACAAGTCGTACGGAAAATACTGAATATTACATGCAAGGGTGTAGCACAACATTGGTACAAGGTTAAAGTATTTGTGGATGCAGTTTTATTTGTAACATCATTTTACATTTAAAACACAATCCATAATAATAGTAATCCAGGGGGGTTCCATTCACAAAGTCATCACCATTAAACCACATCACCATTAAACCACATTCTCAAAACATGCACCAAGATCTACTTGAGCTAGGTTACGGGATTCACCCCAATTAAACTTAGCTTCATTTACCGGAAGCACGGCGTATTCGAATACCATTTATTTACTCTGCAGAGGTGTTCAGCTTTACCCACAAGATTCCACGATCGTTAATGCCAACTCGAGTTTAACACGCAACTTATATGCGTCTTGGCCGGATCGAGGTTATCATAGCTTTCGTTGGACATTTCCCTCTTGATCCCTATCCCAGAGAGTTTTGCTCCACATTATCCCGGTCCCCACTTGGCCGTGTGGAGTGCTTGGTCCCGCCATCGTGGCACCTACCGCTGTGAACCCGAAATGCCACGCTTTCCTCGTGCACACTTTCGCTTCACTCCCATAATCATTGGACCATCTCCCACACTGGGAAGGTAACCCTGCTCCTATAGGTATTCCGAGGGAAAGTACAATGTACCGAGCTATGTTGAGTCAAGCCAACGGTTGACCGCCCAACTTTGTGGTTGAACGAGTTCTTAAGTTATTTACTTTGCTCAAGGGATTATTATCCTTACATTGCCAAAGACCAAGCCTTTTTCCGATCCACAACCCCTTCCAGATCTCGCGTACCGCCACCGTGACAAACCCAAGGCATCAATCATCACCGGGATTGGAACTCATCCACTCAGGATTTATCCAGTCTGTCCCCCAAACCGTAGCACTTTTCCAAATGCACCCGAACCAAACGCTCGGCAGCCTTTCATTTCCATTATCAAAAGCATTTGACTAAACTAACAGGATAATAATAATTAATACAGGAATATTAAGTAACCTAAGGTTACAAGGATATAATTAGGTTCAATATTTTTCAAGGAAGTCTCATGAGCAAATTGGCATTAACTAAGTATCATGTCATTCTAAACTAGACAGATTTGCAATATTTCAATATACAGTAAAGTAATGCGGTAGAAAATAGTAATTGACTATAATAAGGCATGAATAGGTTCAACATGTTCAAAGGTGTACGGCTTGCCTTGCGAGGCGGAGGGGTTCCCTAGTTCCGAGTTGGTGCAGTCGAGTTCGGCTTCACGCGGATCCGGCTCCTGTCCCAAGGACTGCTCCTGTTCCTGTGTCGGCTCCGGGGGTTGGTACTGCTCGGGCATTGGTTCTATCGTAAACGAACATCATAAAATAAACAATAAATAATACGAAAAGAAAGAAGAGAAAAGAAAAGAGAAAATCGGGAGAGAAAATAGCCGGAAAATGGGTTGGGGGCGTTTTTGGAATTTTGGAAACTTGGTTTGGCGAAACGGAGGTCATTTTTGGACTCAGTGGCTCGAAACGGTTCGGAAAAGTATTTTTGGGGCATTTTTGGACTCTCGGATAATTTTGGGTATTTTTGGGGTATTTTTGGATATTTAAAAAGAATTAAAAAGATTTTTAGAAATCAAAAACCGAAAAAAAGAAATTAAAACGGGGGTACTGTTCATGTGGGCTGCGCCAAAACCGGGTTTGGCCCAAATGCCAGCGTGAGGGATGGTCATTGGCCTACCCAACCTTCGGGCCAGGCCACCCGGCCTGGGGGGGCCCGGGCTCAGCGACCGCGGGAGAGCGAGAGCGCGGGGGCGGCGACGGGCGGGTGGGGCCGTGGGCGTGGGGGAAAGAGAGAGGCTGACGGTGGGACCTACCGGGCAGCTGGGAGAGGGAGGGCAGGCCGGAGCTGGCGAGCCGGTGGAGCCAGCCGGCGGGGGAGAAGGAGGGGAATCGGCGAATTTGGGCACGAGGGAGCTCGGGGCTTGGAGCAAGGGGGTGAGGGGCTTACCCCGGTTCTAGAGCGCGGCTCAGGGGAGGCCGAGCGGCGGCGGGGAGGGCTGGCGGCGAGGGATTGCCGGAGATGAAGAAGAAGCCCGAGGGGCGGGCTCGGGAGGCTACGGGAGCGAGGGAGAGAGAGGGAAAAGAGAGAGGAGGGGGGGCGGTGAGCTTGGAGAACAAAAATGGAGGCCGGAGAGGGTTTAAATAGCGGCGAAGGGCGGCGGGGGTCGTCGGCCGAATCATTTTGACGGGACCGCACGGCGCAGCGACGATGGGACGCATCGGCGGCGCAAAGCTCGGAGCGGCAGCGTGATCAGGCGGCGGAGGGTGGAGTGCCCTCTGAGGGCTTAGGCGGCGGGCGAGGTCACGGCGAAGCCGGGCAGAGCTCGCCATGGCAGAGGTGCACGCGGGCGGGAAGACGACAGTGCTTGGCGCTCGCAAGGGCGCGGCGCGAGGGCGAGGCGGTTCGAGCGAGGCGCGGCGCTGGGGAAGGCGGCAACGCTGGCCGGGCGCGGAGTGCGGGAAGGCGCAAAGGCCAAAAGGGGAAAGCGCCCTCGGACGAAACCTTCCCGAAACGGAAAGAATTCGTAATTTAATCAAATAAATCCAAATAAATTCGAAAAAAATCCAAAAAAATTCAGAAAAATCATAAAAAGCAAATAAAGTCTAATTTAAATCTGTTTTGAAAATTTTGGGGTATTTCAACCTACCCCCCTTAAAATAAATCTCGTCCCCGAGATTCATTCCGCCTGGGGAAAGGTTGCGAAACTACTGCTGCTAACCTGATTCCTTTTTCCAAGGAACCTGATTCCTTTTTCCAAGGTTTCCTTAAGTACGTGATTCTTCCTCCGTACTCGATAAATTCTGACAGTCTTAAATTCCAAATCTGTTTTCCATGATTTCCGAGATCCTGACCTGTCTCTTATGGAGAATCTACTGGGAATCCAAATCCTTTGGGTAGCACTTGTCCTGACTGTTGATGGAACTGTCCTCTCTGAGGCATACTGTGAATTTCCAAACAAATCCTGAACCAACTGTAACTTGCATGCCATTCCTTTGATTCTGTCAGAATCTTCGTACGGTCCAGTCTATCTGGTCTTAGCTCCTTATTTTTCCTCCAAAATTGTGTGGGTTTTGATGGTCGGTATTTTTCGACATAATTTCCTTTCGGAGCCAATGTAATCTTTCTGTTACATTGGAGCTTGCACTTAATTCATTGGTGGTAATCCTTTCACGGACTCGTATCCCCGGACGAGCTGGGTCCCACTGCTGTTTAATCCTAGTCCTTTATTCTGTTCCAATGGTTTGGTGTTTCCTTCCGTGATGTCTGGCTGTCTTAGTAATTGAGGTGGTGTGGAGGCTTTTGTGGACAGCAATAGGTGGCCTGATTGGGTCCCAAGTGTTTAGAGCGTAGGTTCTCGACATTTTCTTCAGACTTTGGTCGTTTCTTCTCTGCTTGTCTACCTAGCTGAGGGTGGGGTACTATGTCAGAGTTCAAATATGTCCTTTGTAGTCTTATTCAGACTTTCCCTGAACATTGAGCTATACTAGCGCACAATCTGACTCAGGGGATTCTCTGTAGTCCGTCAATCTGGGTTGAATCTAATTCTTCTAACTGGTTCTTTCCAAAAGATCTTCCTGGTAGGTCAATCCATTAGTGATGTTCCTTCTGTCGTCAATCCTTGCTGATTCTTTAGGTAACCTGACGGCAAAGTCTTTTCTTTCCTTTCCCATTTCTATACGGGCACTGTGAGGGGTGGTGGCAGTCTGGCTATTGTTTTGGTGGTCCATCTTATCTTTCTGACATACTTTACATCCAAATCCAACCACGTGTTTATTCATTACTTTCTGTCAGTATTCCTTTCTTCAACACTGGTATATCCTTGCGTTTAGTAGAGCGTCGACCATTTGGGTGGGTGAATTTTGTCAAAATCAATCCTCTTATATCATTGTCTCAATAAACTAGTCTGTCTTTCAAGGAAGCCTTCTGGCCTTTCTAACACTGTCTGGCGGTCTAACTGTCGCAACTCAGATTCTAGCTGGGAACGTGTCCTTTTTCTTAAATTATTTAATGGCGTTCCTTCTTGTGCAAACCTTAGCCATCATGTTTACTTTTCCTCTGGGTGATTCCGATTTTGAGGTTGAAACTCAAGTCCAATTATTTTCCTTTATTGACTATTCGGACTCTGTTGTGTTCATCTGTAGGGCTGCCATTCTAGGGGTGCTGAGCTAAAGGTTGGTTATTTCTGGAATAATTCTTTGACTAATTCCTTGTCCTATTATTCTCAGAAAACTTCTGACTCCTGTCATTGACATGGGTTGCTTTCATTCCATCATTACTTGGTTGTTGAGATCATTTTTATTCCACCTCTCAGTGGTGATGTGTCACGGGGAAGAAGTCTTATTTAACTCAGTATTTTATTTTATTTTTCCCAACTTTCACACAGTTTATGAGTCCAAAACAACTGCTTTATTACCAATGTATTGTTCAGACCTTACATTCTTGATAGTACAAGTTGATCCTAATCTTTATCCCTTGGATCTCCATATCCAAGTTGCCACATTCAAATCTAGCTATTAGTCTACTTCCGGTTGCTTGGAATTTCCAGTAATTCCTTATTAACGGTACTTGTTGCGATTGTTGTTCCTTTGGTGGTGACATGATTGGATATCTTCGGCTGGTGTCTTTCCTTTGTCCTATCTTGTATCTTATTCCTTGGGTATCTCTGCTTCTGCTGTTGCGGTGGACGGTTCACTAGCTGTCGGTTGGTGGAGGTGAGGGTCTATCACTCGCGTCTGGGCTACCAGGGTTGGTAGACTTTTCTTTGGGCAATTGCGTCTGAAATGTCCCATTTGTCTGCAATGATAGCATTTATCCCACCTCGTGGGACAATTGCGGACGAAGTGGTCTCCATTGCAGTTGTAGCACTTAACTGATTTGGGCTGAGGTTTCGTAGGTGTTGGTTGCTCTTTTTCTTTTGAATGTTTCTGTGGGGTCTCCGGTCTTAGATTAGTGATAAAGATTCTTACTGTTGCATCGGACTGGATAATGATGCAACCCGAAAGGAATCCAATCGCTTATCTGAAACCGTACTCGGATTGAGACCAACCAATTGGCGCATACTCATGCTCCTGCCAACCGGTTGAAAACAATTCGAGCTTCCCTCATATGTGTTTTAGTGCTAGTTCCCAAGATCAAAGCCTAGCACACACACATACTTAGCACAACGAGAATGATACATCACACATACTCATGACTTTAAGTAAGCTGGCGATTATTACAAGCGCTTAGATTACAAGTTCAGGGCCGACCGGCCAAATATACAGCAAAAGAAAGTAAAGTTCAGCGGAAGAAGCATAAGCCCAAAGATACCATGAATGCCGCCCAAAACCCAACAAGGCATCCGACTGGGAAAGACTCAGCTTAACTGGTCGAAGACGCCGACACCCAGAATCGTAGTACGAGTCGTCAGGAGCAACATCGTTACCTTCCTCTAATCATTTTTAAGTAGAGCAAACGGTGAGTACACGTATGTACTCGCAAGACTTTAGTGTATGGAAGAAATATTATACATGCAAGGCTATTCAATAAATGAAAACTTCTACTCTAGGTTTGAATTTCAGCATAAAGCAACTTTTATTTGTAACCATGCAATTGTTAAACATCGATAACATTTTAAATGAGCATTTGATAAAAGCTATAAGTAAGTAGCATATAAGTATTTGAACAATCATTCATGACCCTCCATGGTCATAAACAATATCCGCAACATAACCAACCCACCATAACTTACACCAACACAATAACACCATTTTCCAAGTCATTTTGCAAAACCAAAACCAAAACACTATACTTGACATTATGTTTCCAAGCCGCTCTTGACCGTGAGCACGGCTAATCGATTAGATTTAAATCTCTGCAGAGAGTGTACACTTTACCCACATGACATATTCTAGCAATCATGTCAACCATGCCACGCGATACACACGTATCCGTTTTGCTAGACTATGACAAAACTTTTCGACTAGCTAAAGCCTAACCTTGCACTAGCCCGAGTATGACCTGTCCTTGCTGTGGCGGCAGAATTTCAACAGTTACGATGGTCCCGCTAGCCATCGCCTCGTTCTCCCCACAAAGAAGGCATACTCGTTGTATTGGAATGCTTTGTTCCCAACGCCTCGGTGAAGGGAGCACCTAGAACGACACCGCCACTCGGTTCGTCCATACTCTTCGGCCTACCAACGTTCAAGGTTCGAACTTCATCTATCTAAATAAGTTAAGGATATCCCATACTAGCACATGTGGTTGCACCGCTTAACTCAGTTGATAGTATCAAGTTCGGTCCTTAGGTTGACTCAAAGTAGTACTTCCCCCTATCTACGTGCAATGACCGGTTCCTATACAACACCAATCCATTTCCTTGTACCGCACAAGTGGCCACTTGTACAGTGCAAGACATCCCATTGCACTTTCAGATATACATAACTCGCCCGTGTCTAAAACATACTTTCATTTCCATTTTTAACCACATACCAAGATCCTTCATCGCTGCTTTCAACATTTGCAAAGTTTCATAAAGATTCAACCTAACTTTCTACCCAACTAAAGCATGGCTAAGCATAGCAATTTAATAAACGATAATACCCATCTTTCATTTCATAGCATGAATAGTCCCTAGCCTAGGTTTCAGCAAGTTTTCATGGCAATGTAATTAAGGTAAACCCACAAGTTAGGACTATAACTACCATGAACCACAATATAGCAACTTTACAGAAATTAAACGCATGCATAATAGTTTGATTAAAACAAATTAGACTTTGTAAAGTATGGGATCAACATGTTCAAAGGGGGGTGCTTGCCTGTTTGCTCTTCTTCCGGATCGTTTTCAGGGATATAATCTGGGTCGTCGGCAACAGATTCCGACGCGTCGTCAGCTACGCGCACGAACGATAAAAACCCGAAACAAAAGCAAATAACCACGAATCAAAATGGAGCAAAAGGAAATCAGATGGAAACAACAAATTAAGCTCAACAAAAGAACAAGCAATTCCAGGCAGGATTCAATCAAGTGCTAGCATACTAGTTCCACACACAGCAGGTTAATTTAATGTATCTTAGTATTTAAACAATCGAATTCAGGAAGCTAAGATTGTTTGGATTAAAAGATATCTAAGACTAGCTACTTAAGCAATGCACTTTCTAAACATAAAACTTAGCCCTTTTTCTCTATTAGGATTCAGATGCAAAGCAAGTTATTAATTATATGTTTTTCTATAACATGGTTGAACACATGAAGTAGGATGATTCTAAGCTAGTCCCATAAGTTTTTGCACTAAGACGAGCAGTTCTACGGATGACTAAAGAAGGCATAAAACTATTAAGTTGTAAATGATTTAAGATGGATTTTGCTTCATTAATGAGCATGAATCAAAATTGATACCTGAGCAAGTAAAACGGCAAGTAAGACCTAAACAGGTTCTACAGCAGTATGGACACAATGTTTAAGCTCTAGGTACTAATACTTGCATTTAAAACATGGTTGCACAAGTTAATAACATTTTAATAACTCTAAGCATGGCAATACAGCTATAGTTACATTCAATACAAATAAAGTCCAAATACAAATATTATCACACAAACAGTAAGCTTAGAGACTTGGGATCACGATGGAGTTGGTTGCATTCAAATTGGAGTTGAAATACTCAAATAGTACAATAAGCAACTATTAACCTAAAGCATAAAATTGAGATCACTTGCTGTACAACAGACCATCTAGAAATATTTTTGCATATTCATAAGGTTCATGATTTTACGGAATTTTGGGAAGTGGTTTCATCTCTTTTGGAGTTGTGTAGCAGAAGTTATATAGTTTTGAAGTTGGTTCGGGTAATTAAATCAAAGGAAATTGGAAAATACGCTTCCCAAGGAGAAAGCGTATTTCCTCCCATGCGCACGAGCCTAAGAGGGCTCTAACTGCCAATGATCGACAGTCAGTTTCCACCTGGTCGAGGCAGAGCAGAGGAGGGCACAGGGTGTTCATGGCAAAGACGGCCAAGTGAGAGGCCCGGCGATTTAAGGGTAGAGCAAGAGGGAGAGGGGGCGAACCTAGTGGTGCAGCTATCTCGGCCCGAGCTTTATGCAGGCGGTCCGGCGACGGCAAGCCGCGGCCGGGCGGAGGATCTCGCCGGGCAAGTGGAGGAGAAAGGGAGTTAGGCCCAGCCGAGAGAGGGAAAAGCACCAGGGAGGCGAGGGGAACCTCGTGGGGCTGTCGACTTCTTCGGAGGTGGCGCGGAACGGGCTGGCGCCGTGCGGCCGGAGGCGGAGACGAAGCTTGAGGTCGCGGCGGCGGCTCAGCCGATGGGACCTGCAATGAAGTGCCCCAAGGTGATCAGCAAGCCAGCCATGAGCTTTAGCTTCGAAGAATTTGGGATGGGAACCCACCGGGGAGGAGGATTGAGCGAAGAGGGGCTCGCCGGCTTTGCACTAGCTTCACGGCAATGCGGGGTAGTGCCAATGAGCAAGGTACAGGCGAGCAAAGGGTTGGGGATGGAGCTCACGCAGCCTTAAATACGGTCACGACGGAGAGGGCAATGCCACAAAGGTTGCAGATGGGTGGCGGAGCTCGGCATGAGCGCATGGCAGCCGTGGCAAGCTCGCCTCGACCAAATGACATGGCCGGGAGAGAGAAGAGCGTAAGGGCTCGACGACGCCGTGAGGGGAGCTGACGGTAGGGGCGTCCGGCGTACGGGCGGAGAAGGCTAGGGAAGCAACGGCGTTCAACCGCTGCACGGCCAGCCCGCCTCATCGACCATCGCTTTGAAGCAATCAGGCCGAGGTTCAGGCTTTGCAAGCCGGTTGCTGTGGTATTGCCAACATTTGCTACAGTGCAGAGTTCACCCTCCATTCGCTTGATTCAGAATGGCGGTGACCTCAGTTGGTACCAGTACGCCTAATGGTTCAGAGTTCCACTGAAGTGGTTTTAGTCAATGCATTGCTCACTGCACTGTGCCGAGGGGAAGGTTCAGACAAAGCAGAGAAGCTGAAGATTCCAAGATTTGCCAAGATCACAAGCAGTAAATTTCGTGCAACACAAGATCTAAAGTCGCTATCTTGCGGTTGTCACCAAACATCGAACTGGCCGAAATGATCTGAAGATCCTTGAGATAAATAGATTGGCAGTAAGGTTTTGGGACCAACCATCTACTGCACAAATGGAAAGTTTGAAAAAAATTAATGAGGTGAGTGCTTTCTTCAAACCAATGAAGCTTTACATAAAGCGGTGCTGGTTTGCGACATTGAGATAATAGACATCAACCAGAGGATTGGAAGAAGGATTCCAAGAAGCATTCTATGCTTGGCCAAATCGAAATGACATAGTTAGCTTAGCAAAGCATAAAATGAAACTTTATTTCATTTACAAAGTTTTGGTCGTTACAAAACCCAACCTCTTACAATAATCTCGTCCTCGAGATTAGTTGGATTCATCAAAGAAGTAGGGGAATTCGGATCTAAGGCGATCTTCACGTTCCCACGTGGCTTCAGCCTCGGCATGATTGCTCCACTGGACTTTGAGCATTTTGACTGAGTGGTTGCGAGTGTGACGCTCAGTTTCGTCGAGGATGCAAATTGGATGCTCGCGATAAGAAAGATCCGGCTGAAGATCAACATTGTCCAGAGGAATCGCTTCGGTGGGAGCCCGAAGACACTTCTTCAGCTGGGACACGTGAAAAACGTCGTGCACATCCGAGAGCTGGGGCGGTAACTCAAGTTGATATGCCACTTCACCTCTTTTTGCAAGAATTCGGTAAGGGCCGATATATCGCGGCCAGCTTCCCGCGAACTCGAATCGACGAGTGCCACGCAACGGTGAGACTTTGAGATAGACAAAATCACCCACTTCAAAGCTCGGCCATTCAAGGGCGGTTGTCAAGATAGCTCTTTGTCGCGATTGAGCTTCTTTGATCGACTACGAATCAGATTGACCTCGATCTTCACCTCTTGTATTATTGATGGCCCAAAGAATTTCCTTTCACCTGCTTCTGCACCAAAATAGAGGCGCCCTACACTTCCTCCCATAAAGTGCTTCAAAGGGTGACATTTGGAGACTTGCCTGGTAGTCGTTGTTGTAGGAGAATTCAGCAAAGGCTAAGCACTTCTCCCAATTAGCATTGTAGGATAACACGCAAGCTCGTAACATGTCCTCTAAGATTTGATTTGTCCGCTCTGTTTGTCCGCTTGTTTGGGGATGAAAAGCTGTGCTGAAGAACAGCTTGGTTCCGAGGAGCTCGTGCAGGCTCTCCCAAAACCGAGAAGTGAACTGCGGACCTCGGTCAGAGATAATGACCTTTGGAACTCCATGAAGCCGGACGATGTGGTTCATATAGAGCTCGGCAAGTTTGGCTCCATTGTAGGTGATGTGAACTGGAATAAAGTGAGCCACTTTGGATAAACGGTCAACGATAACCCATATGGAGTCATGACCGTTGGAAGACCTCGGTAGACCCGTAATAAAGTCCATGCCAACTTCTTCCCACTTCCACTCCGGAATCTTTAGAGGCTGGAGCATCCTCGCAGTCGTCGATGCTCGGCTTTGCAGCGTTGGCACACGTCACAGATTGCAACATGTGCAAAGAACGTCCCTTTTCATGCCGGGCCACCAGAACTTTTCACGAAGGTCCCGATACATTTTAGTAGTTCCCGGGTGGATAGAAAGTGGAGACTCATGAGCTTCTTTCAAAATCACATCTTTGATTTCTTGGTTGTCTGGGACATATATCTGTCGTCCACGCGTGACCAACCCATCGGTATTTTCAGAGAATTCGGATGAGGCGCCTTCTTGAATCTTGCGCTTAATCTCGGCCATCCCTTCATCTTTAAGCTGGGCGGCCTTGAGTTGAGACTCCAAAGTTGGTTGTAGGGTCAATGCAGCGATATAGCCCTTTTCCACCACTTTCAAGTTGAGCCTTCGGAATTCGTCAAGTAGCTGTGGCTGACTGACGACGCTTAAAGCGTTAACTGTGTGTAGCTTTCGACTGAGTGCATCAGCTACAACGTTTGCTTTGCCCGGATGATAGTGAATGCCGAGATCATAATCCTTGATTAATTCCAGCCATCTTCGCTGTCTCCGCTCAGATCCGGCTGAGTGAAGAAATATTTCAGACTCTTGTGGTCAGTATATATTTCACAACGGTTGACGATGAGGTAGTGCCGCCATAACTTGAGAGCATGAATGACGGCTGCCAATTCCAAATCATGAGTTGGATAATTAACCTCATGAGGCTTCAATTGGCGCGAAGCATAAGCCACTACCTTGCCTTCTTGCATTAACACACAACCGAGGCCTTGACGAGAAGCATCACAGAAAACATCAAAGCTCTTGTGTATGTCTGGCAAAACAAGTATGGGAGCGGTAGTGAGTCTTTTCTTTAACTCTTGAAAGCTTGCTTCACATGCTGACGACCACTCAAACTTCTTCTCCTTCTTGAGTAATTCAGTCATTGGTTTCGCAATCTTTGAAAAGTTCTCGATGAATCGGCGATAATATCCAGCAAGACCGAGAAAACTCCTGATCTCGGGAACAGTTCGGGGTTGTTCCCAAGCGAGCACATCTTTCACCTTGCTCGGGTCAACAAATGACACCTCCATTAGAAAGAACATGACCAAGAAAACCCACTTCCTTGAGCCGTAACTCACATTTGCTAAACTTCGCATAGAGTTGATGCTCACGGCTTGTCAAGTGCCATGCGCAGATGAAGCTCATGTTCTTCTTGGACTTGGAGTAAATGAGAATGTCATCAATGAATACCACCACGAATTTATCCAAGTATTCCATGAATACTTTGTTCATAAGATTCATGAATGTGGCAGTGCATTTGTAAGCCCAAAGGATACTACGGTATATTCATATAAACCGTAGCGAGTGGTAAAAGCGATCTTGAATATCCTCCGCCTGATTTTAAGTTGAAAGTAACCTGACCTCAAGTCAATTTTGGAAAAAGACTTGTGCTCCGCTTAATTGATCAAACAGATCATCAATTCGCGGAAGAGGGTATTTGTTCTTGATGGTGACTTCGCTCAAGGATCGGTAGTCAATACACATACGGAGATCGCCATCTTTCTTTTGACGAATAACACCGGGCTTCTACGGGACGAGCTAGGACGAATGAAGCCTTTATCTAGCTGTTCCGGAGTTGTTTCTTTAGTTCAAATAACTCATCACGGGGCATACGGTAAGGACGCTTGGAAATTGGTGCAGACCCGGGCAGCAATTCTATAATGAATTCCAGGTCACGGTCTGGTGGTATCCCTGGTAGTTCTTCAGGAAAAACATCAGGGTAATCACAGACAACTGGCACTTGAAGAATCTCCGGGATTGAAAGAGTGTTGAGAGTGGGCTGACATGAGTTGAAGGCTTGCTTGGAAGAATAAGTGACATGAATGCCATTGGAATTGACCAAAGAGATGGCTCTATTGGCACAATCAATATGCCCCTGATTCCTTGCTAACCAATCCATGCCAAGAATAACATCAAGCCCTGAAGTATCTATGTTGATTAAGTCACCCTCAAAATCTACTCCATTGATCTCAATTCTTACTCCCGGGCTTACAAGTTTTGCTTTCATAATAGAACCAGGTGAAAAGATTAACATGTTGGTATCTAAACAAATAACCTGGACCTTATGTTGTTTAACAAACCTTGTTGAAATGAAAGAATGCGATGCACCAGAATCAAATAAGACCAAGGTAGGAACTGAGTGCACAAGAACGCACTCAAAGACCACATCTGGTGCGTCACTAGCTTCCTCGGCAGTAGCATGATTGAGACGACCACGCCCAAAGCCCTGAGCTGGCTTAGGGGCCGGTCGGCTACCTTGGGAAGTTCCACGTCCACGGGCCAGACCTTGTGGACGAGGTGGATCACCCTGAGCTTGAGGACGAGCCGGTGGCTGCTTGCGAGGACAGTTGGTGAGAATGTGTCCTTTTTCCCCGCAACCGTAACAAGTAATGGAAGCAAAACGATTCTGGCTTCCAAGAGATTGCCCTCCGCGGTTATAAGATTGAACCGCAGGCGGAGAGGGGCGAGGGGCATTCACTTGAGGCTTTGGAGTTGGTGATGAAGTAGATCGCACACTGGATGATGGTGCCGCACGCAGTTTAGAAAAACCGGTGCTTGCTGATTTTTGCGCCATCCACTTGCGTTTACGACTTTCAGCCACTGCCTTTGCGCTGTCCTCAACGCGAATGGCCTTGTCAACTAACTCCTCCATGTCGGGGAGGTCGAGTGCAACAAGAGAGTGCCTGATTTCCTCATTAAGGCGCTCTCTGAAAAGAGCAACCTTCCTTGGTTCGCTTGGTATTTCATCAGCCACATACCGAGCGAGATAGTTGAATCGGTGCAGAAAGTCCACGACAGACATGGAGCCTTGCTTTAGATTATAGAACTCCCTCTTTTTGATCTCCATCAAGCTGGAGGGAATATAAGCCTTGCGGAAGGCACGCTTGAAGTCCTCCCAAGTGATCATCTGACCTGGTGGGCGAATAGCTTTAAAGCTACCCCACCAAGCCGCGGCAGCTCCTTGCAGATAGTAAGCTGCGAACCGCACTCTTTCATCACCGAGGCACCCCGCGAGGTCGAGCTTGTCCTCAATATCGCGAAGCCAATCGTCAGCATCCAACGGATCTGATGCCGAGGAAAAGTTCGGCGGACGAGTTCGCTGGAACTCCGCCAAGCGGGATTGGTGAGGTGCAGCTGCCGTCCCACCATAGGCGGCCGTGTTGAAGTTCTCTGAATTCTGGACCATTCTCTCCAGAAGGTGTGTTTGCATTGCCAGAATCTAAGCGATAGATGGAGGAGGTGGCAGCACCTCACTCTGATGAGCCTCATGCTGACTATGTCCTTCATTAGCCCCACCAGTTGGAGTACTAGAATGCTGGGCCTCATGGCTTTGAGACCCTGAATTCAGCGGGTTAGGACGTGCCGGCTTGGGTACTGGTGCATTTGGATCATAATCCGCATTGGCAGCGCTGTCTGCCAAGAGAGCACGCACCGAACGTGATTTTGGCATCCTGCAATACATACAAGACCCAAAATTGCGTAAGGCGAGTGTTAGTACCGCATGGGGTGGCATTGAAATGAGCAAGGAATGGATAACATCGCTTTAATCAGCTCAGATCTAGTCGAAATGCTCAAATTAAATTGCGGGCAGCAAAGAGAACTTTTGCAAATACCAGGACATTGCTAATAAACAACATAGCATAACAACATGCATACGCAAGTTCATCATGGGGATTCATTACAAAGGCTTCCCAAGCCTCCCATGGCATGTTTGTGCATAGCAAAAGTACATCCCAAGCTAGCTCACAACAAAACCCAAAAGGTGAGCGCTACCAACTAGATCAACAAGGCTAACTCTAGAAGTTGCCGCCATTGGCGGTGGCGCCTGAAGTGCCGGGGGCGTCTGAATCTGCTGGCGGGGGCGGCGGCACTGGCATCAATAACTGGTACTCGCGTCCATTGACGAAAATGTTGCGGCCTGGCTCCACGCTCCAAGGGACACTGGGGCGCGGGGCGGGGACGCGACGCCTATGCCCACCAACAGACATCCGTGCCTGACGGAAGATGCGCCGATAAGTGCCATATGGGCGCGGGAGGTCTTCTGCTGGCTCCCACGCGTCATGCTCCCCATACAGCAAGTCATCCGTGAAGAACCCACAATGGCGAAGAGGCGCCATATGGGCCTCCAACTCGGAGACTCGACGACGGGTGCGGATCAGCTCCTCATGGAGCCGCAGGAGGTAGCGATCAACGGACCCCATCATCCCGACGTACCACGCCAGTGTTGGGTCCATTGCAGCGTTGACGGGCACGTAGGTGTTGTCCAGACTGTTCGGCTCCCTTGACGGACAATACGGATATGCCTGTGCCAGATCGGGGTCGTCATGGCGAAGGCGGAGGATGGCAACGTATGCGCCGTCCAGCACCGCCGAGAGGGGGCTAGTGCCTGTCCCATGATATCTCCTGGCTGCCTCGCCTTCACGGTGTCCGTGGATGGTTACCTCTACGGCGTAGAGGAAGGAAACCGGGCCAACAGCAGCGGGATACCAAATACTCTGGCTGCTCGGTGGAGCCAGCACGGCGCATCATATCCCAAAGGGTCTCCTGAGTAGACCCCTCCAGGATAGCGTGAGTATAGTAGCACGGTTCCCAGCGCCCAGCCATCTGGAATCATAGAGAAGGATCAAGTTAGCAACTAATTGCACAAAAGAAACAAGATTGCAATTACGGAGAGCGAATAAGCAGCAAAACAGCATCAAGTGAAATCTGTACAGCAGTTTCGACGAATTTTTAGACGTGGTTACAGAGGTGCAAAAATTCTGAAAAATTTTGGGTGGCTCCCTGCAGAAGTATTATGCCACCAGAAAAATTTCCAAAATTTTTGGACTTATAAACTTCCCTGCAAGAATTCGCAAGTAAGGTGCTGTCCAGAACTTTTTGCTGCAAGCCTATCGCTATGCTATCTCCTTTTTGCTCTTGATCCGCAACTTGGAGATCTACCAAATTTTTATGGGATTGCTATAGACTCCGCGAGATCACTTTCACAAATTTTAGTTGCAGGTTTTTAAGTTCTAGCTCTTTTATTCACATCCACTCCTATCTTTTCTTATACTCGCGGCTAATCGATACACATCTAGTATTGGAATTAGGGAAGCTTTTAAAAGTTTTTAAATTACAAAGAAAATGGTTTGGAGTATGATAAGGGTTGGGAGCTCTCTAAAATCCTTACAGTTTTTAAGGTTCAAGTTTTTCCAAAACACTTTTAACTTTCAAAGTTTCTTCTTTGAGCGGGGCGAGAAATGAAATAAACTCATCTTTCAGATTTTTGCTAAAATGGGGTGAGAGGAGATTTGCCCTTAAGCCTATCGTCCATTCTAACTAGGGCCTTCCTACAGTCGTATGGCTCTGATACCACCTCTTGTGGGGTCTCCGGTCTTAGATTAGTGATAAAGATTCTTACTGTTGCATCGGACTGGATAATGATGCAACCCGAAAGGAATCCAATCGCTTATCTGAAACCGTACTCGGATTGAGACCAACCAATTGGCGCATACTCATGCTCCTGCCAACCGGTTGAAAACAATTCGAGCTTCCCTCATATGTGTTTTAGTGCTAGTTCCCAAGATCAAAGCCTAGCACACACACATACTTAGCACAACGAGAATGATACATCACACATACTCATGACTTTAAGTAAGCTGGCGATTATTACAAGCGCTTAGATTACAAGTTCAGGGCCGACCGGCCAAATATACAGCAAAAGAAAGTAAAGTTCAGCGGAAGAAGCATAAGCCCAAAAGACAGTCTGCGGAATGCCGCCCAAAACCCAACAAGGCATCCGACTGGGGAAAGACCCAGCTTAACCGTCGAAGACGTCGATTACCCCGAATCGTAGTACGAGTCGTCAGGAGCAACATCGTTACCTTCCTCTAATCATTTTTAAGTAGAGCAAACGGTGAGTACACGTATGTACTCGCAAGACTTTAGTGTATGGAAGAAATATTATACATGCAAGGCTATTCAATAAATGAAAACTTCTACTCTAGGTTTGAATTTCAGCATAAAGCAACTTTTATTTGTAACCATGCAATTGTTAAACATCGATAACATTTTAAATGAGCATTTGATAAAAGCTATAAGTAAGTAGCATATAAGTATTTGAACAATCATTCATGACCCTCCATGGTCATAAACAATATCCGCAACATAACCAACCCACCATAACTTACACCAACACAATAACACCATTTTCCAAGTCATTTTGCAAAACCAAAACCAAAACACTATACTTGACATTATGTTTCCAAGCCGCTCTTGACCGTGAGCACGGCTAATCGATTAGATTTAAATCTCTGCAGAGAGTGTACACTTTACCCACATGACATATTCTAGCAATCATGTCAACCATGCCACGCGATACACACGTATCCGTTTTGCTAGACTATGACAAAACTTTTCGACTAGCTAAAGCCTAACCTTGCACTAGCCCGAGTATGACCTGTCCTTGCTGTGGCGGCAGAATTTCAACAGTTACGATGGTCCCGCTAGCCATCGCCCTCGTTCTCCCCACAAAGAAGGCATACTCGTTGTATTGGAATGCTTTGTTCCCAACGCCTCAGTGAAGGGAGCACCTAGAACGACACCGCTCACTCGGTTCGTCCATACTCTTCGGCCTACCAACGTGCAAGGTTCGAACTTCATCTAGCTTACTAAGTTAAGGCTATCCCATACTAGCACATGTGGTTGCACCAGTTAACTCAGTTGATAGTATCAAGTTCGGTCCTTAGGTTGACTCAAAGTAGTACTTCCCTATCTACGTGCAATGACCGGTTTCCATACAACACCAATCCATTTCCTTGTACCGCATAAGTGGCCACTTGTACAAAGGTAAGACATCCCATTGCACTTGTCAGGATATACATAACTCGCCTGTCTAAAACATACTTTCATTTCCATTTTTAACCACATACCAAGTATCCTTTACTGCCGTTTTCAACATTTGCAAAGTTTCATAAAGATTCAACCTAACTTTCTACCCAACTAAAGCATGGCTAAGCATAGCAATTTAATAAACGATAATACCCATCTTTCATTTCATAGCATGAATAGTCCCTAGCCTAGGTTTCAGCAAGTTTTCATGGCAATGTAATTAAGGTAAACCCACAAGTTAGGACTATAACTACCATGAACCACAATATAGCAACTTTACAGAAATTAAACGCATGCATAATAGTTTGATTAAAACAAATTAGACTTTGTAAAGTATGGGATCAACATGTTCAAAGGGGGGTGCTTGCCTGTTTGCTCTTCTTCCGGATCGTTTTCAGGGATATAATCTGGGTCGTCGGCAACAGATTCCGACGCGTCGTCAGCTACGCGCACGAACGATAAAAACCCGAAACAAAAGCAAATAACCACGAATCAAAATGGAGCAAAAGGAAATCAGATGGAAACAACAAATTAAGCTCAACAAAAGAACAAGCAATTCCAGGCAGGATTCAATCAAGTGCTAGCATACTAGTTCCACACACAGCAGGTTAATTTAATGTATCTTAGTATTTAAACAATCGAATTCAGGAAGCTAAGATTGTTTGGATTAAAAGATATCTAAGACTAGCTACTTAAGCAATGCACTTTCTAAACATAAAACTTAGCCCTTTTTCTCTATTAGGATTCAGATGCAAAGCAAGTTATTAATTATATGTTTTTCTATAACATGGTTGAACACATGAAGTAGGATGATTCTAAGCTAGTCCCATAAGTTTTTGCACTAAGACGAGCAGTTCTACGGATGACTAAAGAAGGCATAAAAACTATTAAGTTGTAAATGACGAAGATGGATTTTGCTTCATTAATGAGCATGAATCAAAATTGATACCTGAGCAAGTAAAACGGCAAGTAAGACCTAAACAGGTTCTACAGCAGTATGGACACAATGTTTAAGCTCTAGGTACTAATACTTGCATTTAAAACATGGTTGCACAAGTTAATAACATTTTAATAACTCTAAGCATGGCAATACAGCTATAGTTACATTCAATACAAATAAAGTCCAAATACAAATATTATCACACAAACAGTAAGCTTAGAGACTTGGGATCACGATGGAGTTGGTTGCATTCAAATTGGAGTTGAAATACTCAAATAGTACAATAAGCAACTATTAACCTAAAGCATAAAATTGAGATCACTTGCTGTACAACAGACCATCTAGAAATATTTTTGCATATTCATAAGGTTCATGATTTTACGGAATTTTGGGAAGTGGTTTCATCTCTTTTGGAGTTGTGTAGCAGAAGTTATATAGTTTTGAAGTTGGTTCGGGTAATTAAATCAAAGGAAATTGGAAAATACGCTTCTCCAAGGAGAAAGCGTATTTTCCTCCCATGCGCACGAGCCTAAGAGGGCTCCCAACCGTGCACCATCGACAGTCAGTTTCCACCTGGCCGTGGGCAGAGAGCAGAGGAGGGCACAGGGGTGTTTGGCCAAGGCAAAGACGGCCAAGTGAGAGGCCCGGGCGACGAAGGGTAGAGCAAGAGGGAGAGGGGGCGAACCTAGTGGTGCAGCTATCTCGGCCCGAGCTTTGGCGAGGCGGTCCGGCGACGAAGCAAGCTGCGGCCGGCGGAGGATCCTGCCGGCAGTGGAGGAGAAAGGGAGTTAGGCCCAGCCGAGAGAGGGAAAAGCACCAGGGAGGCGAGGGGAACCTCGTGGGGCTGTCGACTTCTTCGGAGGTGGCGCGGAACGGGCTGGCGCCGTGCGGCCGGAGGCGGAGACGAAGCTTGAGGTCGCGGCGGCGGCTCAGCCGATGGGACCTGCAATGAAGTGCCCCAAGGTGATCAGCAAGCCAGCCATGAGCTTTAGCTTCGAAGAATTTGGGATGGGAACCCACCGGGGAGGAGGATTGAGCGAAGAGGGGCTCGCCGGCTTTGCACTAGCTTCACGGCAATGCGGGGTAGTGCCAATGAGCAAGGTACAGGCGAGCAAAGGGTTGGGGATGGAGCTCACGCAGCTTAAATACGGTCACGACGGAGAGGGCAATGCCACAGTGCCGGTATGGGTGGCGGAGCTCTCGGCATGAGCGTGCGGCAGCCGCGTGGCAAGCTCGCCCTGACCAGCGACATGGCCGGGAGAGAGAAGAGCGTAAGGGCTCGACGACGCCGTGAGGGGAGCTGACGGTAGGGGCGTCCGGCGTACGGGCGGAGAAGGCTAGGGAAGCAACGGCGTTCAACCGCCTGCACGGTCAGCTCTGCCTCCTCATCAGACTACTGTTTGAAGCACTGTGCTGAGGTTCAGGCTTTGCAGCGAAGCTGGTTGCTTCAGGGTATTGCCAACATTTGCTACAGTGCAGAGTTCACCCTCCATTCGCTTGATTCAGGAATGGCAGTGACCTCAGTTGGTACCAGGCACAGCTAATGGTTCAGAGTTCCACTGAAGTGGTTTTAGTCAATGCATTGCTCACTGCACTGTGCCGAGGGGAAGGTTCAGACAAAGCAGAGAAGCTGAAGATTCCAAGATTTGCCAAGACTGGCTACAGTGCAAATTTCAGGCAACACAGTATCTAAAGCTGCTATACTGTGTTGTCAGCTCAAACATCGAACTGGCCGAAATGATCTGAAGATCCTTGAGATAAATAGATTGGCAGTAAGGTTTTGGGACCAACCATCTACTGCACAAATGGAAAGTTTGAAAAAAATTAATGAGGTGAGTGCTTTCTTCAAACCAATGAAGCTTTACATAAAGCGGTGCTGGTTTGCGACATTGAGATAATAGACATCAACCAGAGGATTGGAAGAAGGATTCCAAGAAGCATTCTATGCTTGGCCAAATCAGAAATGACATAGTTAGCTTAGCAAAGCATAAAATGAAACTTTATTTCATTTACAAAGTTTCGGTCGTTACAAAACCCAACCCCCTTACAATAATCTCGTCCTCGAGATTAGTTGGATTCATCAAAGAAGTAGGGGAATTCGGATCTAAGGCGATCTTCACGTTCCCACGTGGCTTCAGCCTCGGCATGATTGCTCCACTGGACTTTGAGCATTTTGACTGAGTGGTTGCGAGTGTGACGCTCAGTTTCGTCGAGGATGCAAATTGGATGCTCGCGATAAGAAAGATCCGGCTGAAGATCAACATTGTCCAGAGGAATCGCTTCGGTGGGAGCCCGAAGACACTTCTTCAGCTGGGACACGTGAAAAACGTCGTGCACATCCGAGAGCTGGGGCGGTAACTCAAGTTGATATGCCACTTCACCTCTTTTTGCAAGAATTCGGTAAGGGCCGATATATCGCGGGGCCAGCTTCCCGCGAACTCGGAATCGACGAGTGCCACGCAACGGTGAGACTTTGAGATAGACAAAATCACCCACTTCAAAGCTCAGTTCGCGGCGGCGGTTGTCAGCATAGCTCTTTTGTCGCGATTGAGCTTCTTTGATCGACTACGAATCGATTGACCTGATCTTCAGCCTCTTGTATTATTGATGGCCCAAAGAATTTCCTTTCACCTGTTTCAGACCAAAATAGAGGCGTCCTACACTTCCTCCCATAAAGTGCTTCAAAGGGTGACATTTGGAGACTTGCCTGGTAGCTGTTGTTGTAGGAGAATTCAGCAAAGGCTAAGCACTTCTCCCAATTAGCATTGTAGGATAACACGCAAGCTCGTAACATGTCCTCTAAGATTTGATTTGTCCGCTCTGTTTGTCCGCTTGTTTGGGGATGAAAAGCTGTGCTGAAGAACAGCTTGGTTCCGAGGAGCTCGTGCAGGCTCTCCCAAAACCGAGAAGTGAACTGCGGACCTCGGTCAGAGATAATGACCTTTGGAACTCCATGAAGCCGGACGATGTGGTTCATATAGAGCTCAGCAAGTTTGGCTCCATTGTAGGTGATGTGAACTGGAATAAAGTGAGCCACTTTGGATAAACGGTCAACGATAACCCATATGGAGTCATGACCGTTGGAAGACCTCGGTAGACCCGTAATAAAGTCCATGCCAACTTCTTCCCACTTCCACTCCGGAATCTTTAGAGGCTGGAGCATCCTCGCAGTCGCCGATGCTCGGCTTTTCTGGCGTTGGCACACGCCACAGATTGCAACATGTGCAAAGAACGTCCTTTTCATGCCGGGCCACCAGAACTTTTCACGAAGGTCCCGATACATTTTAGTAGTTCCCGGGTGGATAGAAAGTGGAGACTCATGAGCTTCTTTCAAAATCACATCTTTGATTTCTTGGTTGTCTGGGACATATATCTGTCGTCCACGCGTGACCAACCCATCGGTATTTTCAGAGAATTCGGATGAGGCGCCTTCTTGAATCTTGCGCTTAATCTCGGCCATCCCTTCATCTTTAAGCTGGGCGGCCTTGAGTTGAGACTCCAAAGTTGGTTGTAGGGTCAATGCAGCGATATAGCCCTTTTCCACCACTTTCAAGTTGAGCCTTCGGAATTCGTCAAGTAGCTGTGGCTGACTGACGACGCTTAAAGCGTTAACTGTGTGTAGCTTTCGACTGAGTGCATCAGCTACAACGTTTGCTTTGCCCGGATGATAGTGAATGCCGAGATCATAATCCTTGATTAATTCCAGCCATCTTCGCTGTCTCCAGTTCAGATCCGGCTGAGTGAAGAAATATTTCAGACTCTTGTGGTCAGTATATATTTCACAACGGTTGACGATGAGGTAGTGCCGCCATAACTTGAGAGCATGAATGACGGCTGCCAATTCCAAATCATGAGTTGGATAATTAACCTCATGAGGCTTCAATTGGCGCGAAGCATAAGCCACTACCTTGCCTTCTTGCATTAACACACAACCGAGGCCTTGACGAGAAGCATCACAGAAAACATCAAAGCTCTTGTGTATGTCTGGCAAAACAAGTATGGGAGCGGTAGTGAGTCTTTTCTTTAACTCTTGAAAGCTTGCTTCACATGCTGACGACCACTCAAACTTCTTCTCCTTCTTGAGTAATTCAGTCATTGGTTTCGCAATCTTTGAAAAGTTCTCGATGAATCGGCGATAATATCCAGCAAGACCGAGAAAACTCCTGATCTCGGGAACAGTTCGGGGTTGTTCCCAAGCGAGCACATCTTTCACCTTGCTCGGGTCAACAGCGACACCTCCATTAGAAAGAACATGACCAAGAAAACCCACTTCCTTGAGCCAGAACTCACATTTGCTAAACTTCGCATAGAGTTGATGCTCACGAAGCTTGTCAAGTGCCATGCGCAGATGAAGCTCATGTTCTTCTTCAGACTTGGAGTAAATGAGAATGTCATCAATGAATACCACCACGAATTTATCCAAGTATTCCATGAATACTTTGTTCATAAGATTCATGAATGTGGCAGGTGCATTTGTAAGCCCAAAGGATACTACGGTATATTCATATAAACCGTAGCGAGTGGTAAAAGCAGTCTTCGGAATATCCTCTGGCCTGATTTTAAGTTGAAAGTAACCTGACCTCAAGTCAATTTTGGAAAAGACTTGTGCTCCGCTTAATTGATCAAACAGATCATCAATTCGCGGAAGAGGGTATTTGTTCTTGATGGTGACTTCGTTCAAGGATCGGTAGTCAATACACATACGGAGACTGCCATCTTTCTTTTTGACGAATAACACCGGGCTTCCCACGGGGACGAGCTAGGACGAATGAAGCCTTTATCTAGCTGTTCCCGGAGTTGTTTCTTTAGTTCAAATAACTCATCTGGGGGCATACGGTAAGGACGTTTGGAAATTGGTGCAGACCCGGGCAGCAATTCTATAATGAATTCCAGGTCACGGTCTGGTGGTATCCCTGGTAGTTCTTCAGGAAAAACATCAGGGTAATCACAGACAACTGGCACTTGAAGAATCTCCGGGATTGAAAGAGTGTTGAGAGTGGGCTGACATGAGTTGAAGGCTTGCTTGGAAGAATAAGTGACATGAATGCCATTGGAATTGACCAAAGAGATGGCTCTATTGGCACAATCAATATGCCCCTGATTCCTTGCTAACCAATCCATGCCAAGAATAACATCAAGCCCTGAAGTATCTATGTTGATTAAGTCACCCTCAAAATCTACTCCATTGATCTCAATTCTTACTCCCGGGCTTACAAGTTTTGCTTTCATAATAGAACCAGGTGAAAAGATTAACATGTTGGTATCTAAACAAATAACCTGGACCTTATGTTGTTTAACAAACCTTGTTGAAATGAAAGAATGCGATGCACCAGAATCAAATAAGACCAAGGTAGGAACTGAGTGCACAAGAAACGTACCCAGCACCACATCTGGTGCGTCACTAGCTTCCTCGGCAGTAGCATGATTGAGACGACCACGCCCAAAGCCCTGAGCTGGCTTAGGGGCCGGTCGGCTACCTTGGGAAGTTCCACGTCCACGGGCCAGACCTTGTGGACGAGGTGGATCACCCTGAGCTTGAGGACGAGCCGGTGGCTGCTTGCGAGGACAGTTGGTGAGAATGTGTCCTTTTTCCCCGCAACCGTAACAAGTAATGGAAGCAAAACGATTCTGGCTTCCAAGAGATTGCCCTCCGCGGTTATAAGATTGAACCGCAGGCGGAGAGGGGCGAGGGGCATTCACTTGAGGCTTTGGAGTTGGTGATGAAGTAGATCGCACACTGGATGATGGTGCCGCACGCAGTTTAGAAAAACCGGTGCTTGCTGATTTTTGCGCCATCCACTTGCGTTTACGACTTTCAGCCATCGCTTTGCGCTGTCCTCAACGCGAATGGCCTTGTCAACTAACTCCTCCATGTCGGGGAGGTCGAGTGCAACAAGAGAGTGCCTGATTTCCTCATTAAGGCGCTCTCTGAAAAGAGCAACCTTCCTTGGTTCGCTTGGTATTTCATCAGCCACATACCGAGCGAGATAGTTGAATCGGTGCAGAAAGTCCACGACAGACATGGAGCCTTGCTTTAGATTATAGAACTCCCTCTTTTTGATCTCCATCAAGCTGGAGGGAATATAAGCCTTGCGGAAGGCACGCTTGAAGTCCTCCCAAGTGATCATCTGACCTGGTGGGCGAATAGCTTTAAAGCTACCCCACCAAGCCGCGGCAGCTCCTTGCAGATAGTAAGCTGCGAACCGCACTCTTTCATCACCGAGGCACTTCGCGAGGTCGAGCTTGTCCTCAATATCGCTGAAGCCAATCGCCAAGATCCAACGGATCTGATGCCGAGGAAAAGTTCGGCGGACGAGTTCGCTGGAACTCCGCCAAGCGGGATTGGTGAGGTGCAGCTGCCGTCCCACCATAGGCGGCCGTGTTGAAGTTCTCTGAATTCTGGACCATTCTCTCCAGAAGGTGTGTTTGCATTGCCAGAATCTAAGCGATAGATGGAGGAGGTGGCAGCACCTCACTCTGATGAGCCTCATGCTGACTATGTCCTTCATTAGCCCCACCAGTTGGAGTACTAGAATGCTGGGCCTCATGGCTTTGAGACCCTGAATTCAGCGGGTTAGGACGTGCCGGCTTGGGTACTGGTGCATTTGGATCATAATCCGCATTGGCAGCGCTGTCTGCCAAGAGAGCACGCACCGAACGTGATTTTGGCATCCTGCAATACATACAAGACCCAAAATTGCGTAAGGCGAGTGTTAGTACCGCATGGGGTGGCATTGAAATGAGCAAGGAATGGATAACATCGCTTTAATCAGCTCAGATCTAGTCGAAATGCTCAAATTAAATTGCGGGCAGCAAAGAGAACTTTTGCAAATACCAGGACATTGCTAATAAACAACATAGCATAACAACATGCATACGCAAGTTCATCATGGGGATTCATTACAAAGGCTTCCCAAGCCTCCCATGGCATGTTTGTGCATAGCAAAAGTACATCCCAAGCTAGCTCACAACAAAACCCAAAAGGTGAGCGCTACCAACTAGATCAACAAGGCTAACTCTAGAAGTTGCCGCCATTGGCGGTGGCGCCTGAAGTGCCGGGCGTCTGAATCTGCTGGCGGGGCGGCGATCGCATTAATAACTGGTACTCGCGTCCATTGACGAAAATGTTGCGGCCTGGCTCCACGCTCCAAGGGACACTGGGGCGCGGGGCGGGGACGCGACGCCTATGCCCACCAACAGACATCCGTGCCTGACGGAAGATGCGCCGATAAGTGCCATATGGGCGCGGGAGGTCTTCTGCTGGCTCCCACGCGTCATGCTCCCCATACAGCAAGTCATCCGTGAAGAACCCACAATGGCGAAGAGGCGCCATATGGGCCTCCAACTCGGAGACTCGACGACGGGTGCGGATCAGCTCCTCATGGAGCCGCAGGAGGTAGCGATCAACGGACCCCATCATCCCGACGTACCACGCCAGTGTTGGGTCCATTGCAGCGTTGACGGGCACGTAGGTGTTGTCCAGACTGTTCGGCTCCCTTGACGGACAATACGGATATGCCTGTGCCAGATCGGGGTCGTCATGGCGAAGGCGGAGGATGGCAACGTATGCGCCGTCCAGCACCGCCGAGAGGGGGCTAGTGCCTGTCCCATGATATCTCCTGGCTGCCTCGCCTTCACGGTGTCCGTGGATGGTTACCTCTACGGCGTAGAGGAAGGAAACCGGGCCAACAGCAGCGCGGGATACCAAATACTCTGGCTGCTCGGTGGAGCCAGCACGGCGCATCATATCCCAAAGGGTCTCCTGAGTAGACCCCTCCAGGATAGCGTGAGTATAGTAGCACGGTTCCCAGCGCCCAGCCATCTGGAATCATAGAGAAGGATCAAGTTAGCAACTAATTGCACAAAAGAAACAAGATTGCAATTACGGAGAGCGAATAAGCAGCAAAACAGCATCAAGTGAAATCTGTACAGCAGTTTCGACGAATTTTTAGACGTGGTTACAGAGGTGCAAAAATTCTGAAAAATTTTGGGTGGCTCCCTGCAGAAGTATTATGCCACCAGAAAAATTTCCAAAATTTTTGGACTTATAAACTTCCCTGCAAGAATTCGCAAGTAAGGTGCTGTCCAGAACTTTTTGCTGCAAGCCTATCGCTATGCTATCTCCTTTTTGCTCTTGATCCGCAACTTGGAGATCTACCAAATTTTTATGGGATTGCTATAGACTCCGCGAGATCACTTTCACAAATTTTAGTTGCAGGTTTTTAAGTTCTAGCTCTTTTATTCACATCCACTCCTATCTTTTCTTATACTCGCGGCTAATCGATACACATCTAGTATTGGAATTAGGGAAGCTTTTAAAAGTTTTTAAATTACAAAGAAAATGGTTTGGAGTATGATAAGGGTTGGGAGCTCTCTAAAATCCTTACAGTTTTTAAGGTTCAAGTTTTTCCAAAACACTTTTAACTTTCAAAGTTTCTTCTTTGAGCGGGGCGAGAAATGAAATAAACTCATCTTTCAGATTTTTGCTAAAATGGGGTGAGAGGAGATTTGCCCTTAAGCCTATCGTCCATTCTAACTAGGGCCTTCCTACAGTCGTATGGCTCTGATACCACCTCTTGTGGGGTCTCCGGTCTTAGATTAGTGATAAAGATTCTTACTGTTGCATCGGACTGGATAATGATGCAACCCGAAAGGAATCCAATCGCTTATCTGAAACCGTACTCGGATTGAGACCAACCAATTGGCGCATACTCATGCTCCTGCCAACCGGTTGAAAACAATTCGAGCTTCCCTCATATGTGTTTTAGTGCTAGTTCCCAAGATCAAAGCCTAGCACACACACATACTTAGCACAACGAGAATGATACATCACACATACTCATGACTTTAAGTAAGCTGGCGATTATTACAAGCGCTTAGATTACAAGTTCAGGGCCGACCGGCCAAATATACAGCAAAAGAAAGTAAAGTTCAGCGGAAGAAGCATAAGCCCAAAAGACAGTCTGCGGAATGCCGCCCAAAACCCAACAAGGCATCCGACTGGGGAAAGACCCAGCTTAACCGTCGAAGACGTCGATTACCCCGAATCGTAGTACGAGTCGTCAGGAGCAACATCGTTACCTTCCTCTAATCATTTTTAAGTAGAGCAAACGGTGAGTACACGTATGTACTCGCAAGACTTTAGTGTATGGAAGAAATATTATACATGCAAGGCTATTCAATAAATGAAAACTTCTACTCTAGGTTTGAATTTCAGCATAAAGCAACTTTTATTTGTAACCATGCAATTGTTAAACATCGATAACATTTTAAATGAGCATTTGATAAAAGCTATAAGTAAGTAGCATATAAGTATTTGAACAATCATTCATGACCCTCCATGGTCATAAACAATATCCGCAACATAACCAACCCACCATAACTTACACCAACACAATAACACCATTTTCCAAGTCATTTTGCAAAACCAAAACCAAAACACTATACTTGACATTATGTTTCCAAGCCGCTCTTGACCGTGAGCACGGCTAATCGATTAGATTTAAATCTCTGCAGAGAGTGTACACTTTACCCACATGACATATTCTAGCAATCATGTCAACCATGCCACGCGATACACACGTATCCGTTTTGCTAGACTATGACAAAACTTTTCGACTAGCTAAAGCCTAACCTTGCACTAGCCCGAGTATGACCTCGTCCTTCTTTGTGGCGGCAGAATTTCAACAGTTACGATGGTCCCGCTAGCCATCGCCCTCGTTCTCCCCACAGCAAGGCATACTCGTTGTATTGGAATGCTTTGTTCCCAACGCCTCAGTGAAGGGAGCACCTAGAACGACACCGCTCACTCGGTTCGTCCATACTCTTCGGCCTACCAACGTGCAAGGTTCGAACTTCATCTAGCTTACTAAGTTAAGGCTATCCCATACTAGCACATGTGGTTGCACCAGTTAACTCAGTTGATAGTATCAAGTTCGGTCCTTAGGTTGACTCAGGCGAGTACTTCCCCCCTATCTACGTGCAATGACCAGTTTCCATACAACACCAATCCATTTCCTTGTACCGTACAAGTGGCCACTTGTACAGTGCAAGACATCCCATTGCACTGTCAGATATACATAACTCGCCCGTGTCTAAAACATACTTTCATTTCCATTTTTAACCACATACCAGTATCCTTTACTGCCGTTTTCAACATTTGCAAAGTTTCATAAAGATTCAACCTAACTTTCTACCCAACTAAAGCATGGCTAAGCATAGCAATTTAATAAACGATAATACCCATCTTTCATTTCATAGCATGAATAGTCCCTAGCCTAGGTTTCAGCAAGTTTTCATGGCAATGTAATTAAGGTAAACCCACAAGTTAGGACTATAACTACCATGAACCACAATATAGCAACTTTACAGAAATTAAACGCATGCATAATAGTTTGATTAAAACAAATTAGACTTTGTAAAGTATGGGATCAACATGTTCAAAGGGGGGTGCTTGCCTGTTTGCTCTTCTTCCGGATCGTTTTCAGGGATATAACTCGGGTAAATCGAACAGATTCGACGCGTCGTCAGCTACGCGCACGAACGATAAAAACCCGAAACAAAAGCAAATAACCACGAATCAAAATGGAGCAAAAGGAAATCAGATGGAAACAACAAATTAAGCTCAACAAAAGAACAAGCAATTCCAGGCAGGATTCAATCAAGTGCTAGCATACTAGTTCCACACACAGCAGGTTAATTTAATGTATCTTAGTATTTAAACAATCGAATTCAGGAAGCTAAGATTGTTTGGATTAAAAGATATCTAAGACTAGCTACTTAAGCAATGCACTTTCTAAACATAAAACTTAGCCCTTTTTCTCTATTAGGATTCAGATGCAAAGCAAGTTATTAATTATATGTTTTTCTATAACATGGTTGAACACATGAAGTAGGATGATTCTAAGCTAGTCCCATAAGTTTTTGCACTAAGACGAGCAGTTCTACGGATGACTAAAGAAGGCATAAAAACTATTAAGTTGTAAATGACGAAGATGGATTTTGCTTCATTAATGAGCATGAATCAAAATTGATACATGAGCAAGTAAAACGGCAAGTAAGACCTAAACAGGTTCTACAGCAGTATGGACACAATGTTTAAGCTCTAGGTACTAATACTTGCATTTAAAACATGGTTGCACAAGTTAATAACATTTTAATAACTCTAAGCATGGCAATACAGCTATAGTTACATTCAATACAAATAAAGTCCAAATACAAATATTATCACACAAACAGTAAGCTTAGAGACTTGGGATCACGATGGAGTTGGTTGCATTCAAATTGGAGTTGAAATACTCAAATAGTACAATAAGCAACTATTAACCTAAAGCATAAAATTGAGATCACTTGCTGTACAACAGACCATCTAGAAATATTTTTGCATATTCATAAGGTTCATGATTTTACGGAATTTTGGGAAGTGGTTTCATCTCTTTTGGAGTTGTGTAGCAGAAGTTATATAGTTTTGAAGTTGGTTCGGGTAATTAAATCAAAGGAAATTGGAAAATACGCTTCTCCAAGGAGAAAGCGTATTTCCTCCCATGCGCACGAGCCTAAGAGGGCTCCCAACTGTGCCAGCCACTGACAGGCTGTCTCCACCGGTCAGGGGCAGAGAGCAGAGGAGGGCACAGGGGTGTTCGCCGGCGGCAGCACGGCGGCGGAGAGGCCCGGGCGACGAAGGGTAGAGCAAGAGGGAGAGGGGGCGAACCTAGTGGTGCAGCTATCTCGGCCCGAGCTTTGGCGAGGCGGTCCGGCGACGAAGCAAGCTGCGGCCGGCGGAGGATCCTGCCGGCAGTGGAGGAGAAAGGGAGTTAGGCCCAGCCGAGAGAGGGAAAAGCACCAGGGAGGCGAGGGGAACCTCGTGGGGCTGTCGACTTCTTCGGAGGTGGCGCGGAACGGGCTGGCGCCGTGCGGCCGGAGGCGGAGACGAAGCTTGAGGTCGCGGCGGCGGCTCAGCCGATGGGACCTGCAATGAAGTGCCCCAAGGTGATCAGCAAGCCAGCCATGAGCTTTAGCTTCGAAGAATTTGGGATGGGAACCCACCGGGGAGGAGGATTGAGCGAAGAGGGGCTCGCCGGCTTTGCACTAGCTTCACGGCAATGCGGGGTAGTGCCAATGAGCAAGGTACAGGCGAGCAAAGGGTTGGGGATGGAGCTCACGCAGCTTAAATACGGTCACGACGGAGAGGGCAATGCCACAAAGGTTTGTATGGGTGGCGGAGCTCTCGGCATGAGCGTGCGGCAGCCGCGTGGCAAGCTCGCCCTGACCAGCGACATGGCCGGGAGAGAGAAGAGCGTAAGGGCTCGACGACGCCGTGAGGGGAGCTGGCGGTAGGGGCGTCCGGCGTACGGGCAGAGAAGGCTAGGGAAGCAACGGCGTTCAACCGCCTGCACGGTCAGCTCTGCCTCCTCATCAGACTACTGTTTGAAGCACTGTGCTGAGGTTCAGGCTTTGCAGCGAAGCTGGTTGCTTCAGGGTATTGCCAACATTTGCTACAGTGCAGAGTTCACCCTCCATTCGCTTGATTCAGGAATGGCAGTGACCTCAGTTGGTACCAGGCACAGCTAATGGTTCAGAGTTCCACTGAAGTGGTTTTAGTCAATGCATTGCTCACTGCACTGTGCCGAGGGGAAGGTTCAGACAAAGCAGAGAAGCTGAAGATTCCAAGATTTGCCAAGACTGGCTACAGTGCAAATTTCAGGCAACACAGTATCTAAAGCTGCTATACTGTGTTGTCAGCTCAAACATCGAACTGGTCGAAATGATCTGAAGATCCTTGAGATAAATAGATTGGCAGTAAGGTTTTGGGACCAACCATCTACTGCACAAATGGAAAGTTTGAAAAAAATTAATGAGGTGAGTGCTTTCTTCAAACCAATGAAGCTTTACATAAAGCGGTGCTGGTTTGCGACATTGAGATAATAGACATCAACCAGAGGATTGGAAGAAGGATTCCAAGAAGCATTCTATGCTTGGCCAAATCAGAAATGACATAGTTAGCTTAGCAAAGCATAAAATGAAACTTTATTTCATTTACAAAGTTTCGGTCGTTACAGTTTCTTGTTAGAGAATCCTTGGGTGAGGACTGGGGTCTTTCCTCCGATCTGGGTGGGAGTCGGTATCCATGTCTGTTGAATTTTTCTCTTTCTCTTTTCCATTATTTTTAATTTATTCCTGGCTTCTTCGATTGCTATCCATTTGTCCATTACTGACGACATGTCCTTTATGGCTGAGGTGTGGAACTTCAGGCTCCTCTGTAATTCTTCCAAAGATTCTTTTATCCTACTAGCTTGGGTGTCCAGCTCCTTGGGAATATCACTGGTAAAGTAGTTGGATTCATTCGTATATCCCATCGCTGTATTTTCCTCTTGTCTGTCTAGATTTCCTTGGGTGTGTCCTTGAGGTTTTTCAACTAGCCGTTCGAAAATTCTTTCCAATAACTGCGTATGGTGCCTTTCCGTTTGTTGTCTGTTTCTTTCCATTATGGCCAGTAATTGAGCTAGGTTGACTGGGTGATTTACTGACTCTTCATTTCTGCTCGAGCTGTCATGCAGGAATTTTGATCCAAAATCTGTCATGGTCTCAATCTGACTTTCTTTTCGGTCTGCAGCAGGGTTTTGAGGAAAGCGAAAAAGACGAGTAAGAATTTAGGGTATGGGGTGAGAATAGCAAGAATAGATGGGGCTCAGATGAATTGAGGGAACCTTTGAATTAGACGGGGATATATAGATAGTTTAAGCAATCAAAATCACAGAAATAGAGAACTTAGCAATTTTTATAAGACATGGATCATGCACAAAACCATTTTAAGGTTCGGCATAACCCATTTTACATTACAAAAGCCTAAAACAAAGAAGGGTACAACTTCTACGACTAACGGTCTAACTACTGCTGACGGCATCATCTCCAAGCTGCTGGCGAAGATCCGCGAGGATTTTGAATTTTAGACGGGCAGACGAAACCTTTTAAAACAAAACTGAGAGGGATAAGAAGCTTCTAAAGAAGACAAGGTAGCAGGGGAAGAAAGAGACAGCAATAATACTTATATTTTCGAAATTCATTTTGTTTGTATATCAAAAATAAGTTTTGAAAGGTTTCCTAATCCAACCTAAGGTCTTAATCTATGGTCAAGCCAAAGCTCTGATACCACTTGTGACGGCCCGCCTTTTTAGGGGCAGATCCGTACGCCTCGACAGCTACCCAGGATGATTAGCTGCCAGGAACCAAGCATATTATTGCCAGGCAAAAGTCAAATTCCAACATTTTTATGCAATATAAGGCCTAACGGCCAAGGTTTTTACAGAAGAGGGCGCAGCAGGGCCCGAATAACTTACAAGCAAAACACCGCACAGGCAGGCCTGAGCAAAAGACTAAGACCTCAAAACCAAATTACCATCTACGCACTCCTGGAACGCTTTCAGCTTCTTCAATCTCTGAAAGGGGGGTCGGGGTTGCAAGGGTGAGTACGGGAGTACTCAACAAGTCGTACGGAAAATACTGAATATTACATGCAAGGGTGTAGCACAACATTGGTACAAGGTTAAAGTATTTGTGGATGCAGTTTTATTTGTAACATCATTTTACATTTAAAACACAATCCATAATAATAGTAATCCAGGGGGGGTTCCATTCACAAAGTCATCACCATTAAACCACATCACCATTAAACCACATTCTCAAAACATGCACCAAGATCTACTTGAGCTAGGTTACGGGATTCACCCCAATTAAACTTAGCTTCATTTACCGGAAGCACGGCGTATTCGAATACCATTTATTTACTCTGCAGAGGTGTTCAGCTTTACCCACAAGATTCCACGATCGTTAATGCCAACTCGAGTTTAACACGCAACTTATATGCGTGCGGCCGGATCGAGGTTATCATAGCTTTTCGTTGGACATTTCCTCTTGATCCCTATCAGGTAGAGTTTTGCTCCACATTATCCGGGGTCCCCACTTGGCGGTGTGGAGTGCTTGGTCCCGCTTCTTGTGGCACCTACCGTTGTGAACCCGAAATGCCACAGCTTCCTCGTGCACACTTTCGTTTCACTCCCATAATCATTGGACCATCTCCCACACTGGAAGGTAACCCTGCTCCTATAGGTATTCCGAGGGAAAGTACAATGTACCGAGCTATGTTGAGTCAAGCCAACGAAGTTGACCGGCCCAACCTGTGGTTGAACGAGTTCTTAAGTTATTTACTTTGCTCAAGGGGATTATTATCCTTATATTGCCAAAGACCAAGCCTTTTCCGATCCACAACCCCCTTCCGGTATCCGCGGTACCGGCCACCAGACAAACCCAAGGCATCAATCATCAGCCGGGGATTGGAACTCATCCACTCCGGGATTTATCCAATTCTGTCCCCCAAACCGTAGCACTTTTCCAAACAGACCCGAACCAAACGTTCGGCAGCCTTTCATTTCCATTATCAAAAGCATTTGACTAAACTAACAGGATAATAATAATTAATACAGGAATATTAAGTAACCTAAGGTTACAAGGATATAATTAGGTTCAATATTTTTCAAGGAAGTCTCATGAGCAAATTGGCATTAACTAAGTATCATGTCATTCTAAACTAGACAGATTTGCAATATTTCAATATACAGTAAAGTAATGCGGTAGAAAATAGTAATTGACTATAATAAGGCATGAATAGGTTCAACATGTTCAAAGGTGTACGGCTTGCCTTGCGAGGCGGAGGGGTTCCCTAGTTCCGAGTTGGTGCAGTCGAGCTCGGCTTCACGCGGATCCGGCTCCTGTCCCAAGGACTGCTCCTGTTCCTGTGTCGGCTCCGGGGGTTGGTACTGCTCGGGCATTGGTTCTATCGTAAACGAACATCATAAAATAAACAATAAATAATACGAAAAGAAAGAAGAGAAAAGAAAAGAGAAAATCGGGAGAGAAAATAGCCGGAAAATGGGTTGGGGGCGTTTTTGGAATTTTGGAAACTTGGTTTGGCGAAACGGAGGTCATTTTTGGACTCAGTGGCTCGAAACGGTTCGGAAAAGTATTTTTGGGGCATTTTTGGACTCTCGGATAATTTTGGGTATTTTTGGGGTATTTTTGGATATTTAAAAAGAATTAAAAAGATTTTTAGAAATCAAAAACCGAAAAAAAGAAATTAAAACGGGGGTACTGTTCATGTGGGCTGCGCCAAAACCGGGTTTGGCCCAAATGCTAGCGTGAGGGATGGTCTTGGTAGGCCCAACCTTACGGCCAGCCACCACGACAGTGGGGCCGGGCTCGGCTGATCATGGGAGAGAGAGAGAGGGGGAGGCGACTGGCGGGTGGGGCCGTGGGCGTGGGGGAAAGAGAGAGGCTGACGGGTGGGGACCGGCTGGCAGTGGGAGAGGGAGGGGCAAGGCCGGAGCGGCGAGCCGGGTGGAGCTGGCCGCCGGCGGCGGGGGAGAAGGAGGGGAATCGGCGAATTTGGGCACGAGGGAGCTCGGGGCTTGGAGCAAGGGGGTGAGGGGCTTACCCCGGTTCTAGAGCGCGGCTCGTGAGGAGCTGAGCGGCGGGGAGGGTCAAGGCGAGGGATTGCCGGAGATTTAAGAAGAAGCCCGAGGGGCGGGCTCGGGAGGCTACGGGAGCGAGGGAGAGAGAGGGAAATGAGAGAGGAGGGGGGGCGGTGAGCTTGGAGAACAAAAATGGGGGCCGGAGAGGGTTTAAATAGCGGCGAAGGGCGGCGGGGGTCGTCGGCCGACTCATTTTGACGGGACCGCACGGCGCAGCGATGGGACGACGGCGGCGCAAAGCTCGGAGCGGCAGCGGGATCAGGCGGCGGAGGGTGGCGTGCCCGTCAGGGCTTAGGGCGGCGGCGAGGTCACGGGCGCGCTGGCAGAGCTCTGCCATGGCAGAGGTGCACGCGGGGCGGGGAAGACGCACAGTGCTTGGCGCACTTTCGAAGCGGGGCGCGGCGAGGGCGGAGGCGGGTTCGAGCGAGGGCGCGGGCGCGCGGGGAAGGCGGCAACGCGCGGGCTGGCGCGGGAGTGCGGGGAAGACGCAAAGGCCAAAAGGGGAAAGCGTCCCCGGGACGAAACCTTCCCGAAACGGAAAGAATTCGTAATTTAATCAAATAAATCCAAATAAATTCGAAAAAAATCCAAAAAAATTCAGAAAAATCATAAAAAGCAAATAAAGTCTAATTTAAATCTGTTTTGAAAATTTTGGGGTATTTCAATCATGATGCATTCTTACTTCACTTGCTTGCCGCCATAGGCAAGAACAGCCTGGTTTTCTATTATTTCCGGAAATGATGTTTTAAGAAACAGTAGTGTGAAGCTAACCGTCTTCATTAGCTTTGCCAGACAACTTTCGTGCAATGTTCAGTATGTTCAGGAACCTACCAGCAGTTAGCTAATCATCATGCTTTTTAAACCAAGGTTTAAGGCAAGATAAAGGTGAAATCACTGAGATGAGAATACTGGGAACTATGAAAAACATTTGTTTGGGTGAGATGTGGGCCGAACAAGTCGAGGAAATAGCTCATCTGAGCATGAAGTCTGAAGTGAAGAGAACGAGTAGGTTACTTTAGCGTAAATTTGAAAGTTTTTAGTTCGTAACCAAGGAACCACTGTAAGTTCTAGATCATATAGTTACCACTAGACGCGTAGACTCGTAGTAGAAGTAAAGTCGATGTAGCATGGTGGTGTGATTGTAGTCATACTAGGCTTGTGTCTCCTCCAACAGCTCCTCGTGACCGTCGCAGGTTGCGGATCGTCCCTAACGTTGAAGCCTTGCAACAACGCCTCCAAGGTATCCGCACGTACGGGGCAGGAACACCTCCCACTACAATTATTAGGTGAAAAGAAATTGGTGGAATTATCCATGCGAATTATAGTTTCGTGGAAAGCAAAAACCGAAAACGAACTAGGATGACGATGAAGTGACATAATAACATTCCCCTTGAGGCCTTTGGGTATTTCTGCATTTGCAACCTTTCTTGTGGGCAATTAGAAGTCTGTATGTGTACCTAGCTACACGACACAAATTCCCCTTGATGTACTACATAGTTATATGGCTATATATTAACTAGAAAAGTGTAACAAAATATTGTAGCAACGACTAACTAGTAAGTATGATGTAAGAGTTGTGCAGTGAGTGAAGCATTTTGTATAATGAAATGGTTGCGCTTGCATAAGCTGAAAAGCATATTAATTTGCATATATAAAGAGCGCTCATGTTCCATGCAGATGCAGGACTGCAGGAGTTCATGGCAAATCCAAATAAACAAAACTTGTAGATAGAACCTAATCTCTAGCGACTGTCCGTGTAAGCTTGGACAGGCCAACCTAGGGCACGTAAGCACAATTTGTATGCTAGCCCTTGGAATTTAACTATGGAGTACTACTAGCGTTATTAAACTCGGTCAGTTGTTTGGTTTGGACTAATGCTTCTTGCTCTGTTAGGTTAAATCAATCTTGGTCCTATTTTTTATCTCGCTTCAACCAGTAATTTTGATTATTCGCAGCAATTTATACTTGTGCGGTTGTGCCGTCCTTGGCCAGCAATTCCTGATCCACTCATTCGCAGATGATCAATTCTGACAGATTTCTCGAGCAACCTAAAAAAGGAAAACGAACCAATGTTGCCTAAATTGCATGGCAAATGATCAAAACGAACCCTAGTGATCCACACGAACAAAGGCTTAACAGCACAACTATATGGTAGTATATACACACACTCTGACCCTCAGGAGTTTTTATTATACCTTTTCGGTTCTCTGTTTTTTTCTTCGAAGTATTGGTAGGAGCTCTGTCTTTCATTCAAAAGGTAGGACGAGAAAGCAACAAAAAAAAGGTAGGACGAGAAAGCAACAAAAAAAAGTGTAGGAAGTTTGTAACAACAGGAAAGCACCTTGAATATTGACGCTACGGCCACAACAGACTGAAGTCCGTGACGTGAAAACAGAGAAGGATGCAATAGGAAACACAGCCTTACGGCAGTGTACAAAAGATTTAAAACTAAAAAACCCAGAGAAACATCCTACTGTAAAAACAACCATGGCCTGACTCCAGCCACTCTACACTTTGACACAAGCGTCAGGAGCTTTGGAAAGCCATCTTTCGATTGCTCACACCCTAATAGACTCAGCCAACGACGTCCTGGATGGAGTGGTAAAGATTGTTGAAAATTCTTCTATTTCTTTCCTTCCAGAGGTTCCAGAAGGTGTAAATTAGAACTTCGTCCGTTTCCCCACGATGCTATGACGAGGTCTGTACGCAGATTGTTTGCCACCACCGTGCGACCGAAATGCCTGGGTGCATCGGATTGCATGCCACAACCGGAAAAATTGCAGTAGTTGCACTTGGGAAGAGATCTTTCATAGCGCTTTAAGCCGGCCACCTATTTGTAATTCATCATGAACTGATCTGCATGAATTTCGGGCCAATCGAAAATACAGTTGCGCTAGATCCTTTCGAGAAGTTCCACTGATCCAAGGAGAAGTACAAAATTTTGTTGTGTGACCATTTCCAAGCATGATCGAAGTGCTTGCATTGAAGAGGCTTCAGTCTGTGTTATTGCACGAAAGCTCCATGCCTACCCATGACGTTTGATCTTCTTTCTATTTGTACCACAACCACCGTACCTGGAGCGCTCGACCAAACCTATTAAAATCTTTAATTCCCAATCCCCCTAGGTTCTTTGGTCTGCAAACCTTAGCCCAATTTACTAAGCAATGTCCGTCTGTACAAGACTCGCCCCCTTCCAAATGAAATTTTTTTCGTAGCTTGTCAAACTTTTTTTGTGGCCCATCTTGTGAAAGGTAGCACAGTGATATAATAGACAACCAATACTATAAGGACCGAGTCTGTTAGTATGAAACATGCCACCTTGGAAAGCATTTTCCCCTTCCAACTTGCTAGTCTAGCTCGTGCTTTGTCAATGATGAGATAAACATCAATCCTCTTTAACCTAATTGGGCGGAGCAACAGTCCAAGATACCTACAGGGGAAATCCTTCCTTTGAGCTGGGAATCCCTGCAAAATGGCTGACAAGTCTAAGCCTTTGCATCTGATTGGCTAAATGTCACTCTTATGCATGTTTGTTTGTAATCCTGTGGCTCCCCCCAAAAATAGCAAGCGTGATCTGTATGGCCTGCAACTCCTGCATGATCGGATTTGAAAAAATGGCCGCATCATCGCCATAAAGTGAGATGCGTAACCTAGCTGACAGCAGCAGCAACGGAGAGGTTAAGCTATCCCTGGCAGCCCTAGCGATCAATCGCTGAAGAGGGTCAATCGCCAAGATGAAAAGTATTGGTGACAGTAGCCTCCCTATCTTAGCCCTCTTCTATGTCTTATCTCGATAGACCCAAAATTCCATTGAGGAGAATTTGTGAGGAGGACAAAGCAAGGATCATTGAAATCCAGTCCCTCCAACGCTGGTCAAAACCAATCTCCTCCAAGAGCTCTAGTAGGTACTCCCTACTAACAGAATCGAAAGCCTTGGAGATGTCTAGCTTGATGAAGAGAGCAGGGCTCCTCTTCCTATGTAGCTCCCTGGTTAGGTTACAAACGTAAAGGAAATTATCATGTATTGATCTCTGCTTTATGAAAGATGTCTGATTGACAGATATAATGTCCCTGAGAAAAGACGCCAGCCTATTTGCCAAAAGCTTCGAGAAGATTTTCCCCACACCGTGAATGAGGCTTATCGGCCTGTAATCACTAGCATATCGCTGCCGTAAGGCTAACCTATTTGCCAAAATAACTATGTTTGCAAAGTTCAAAAGATGAAGTTTTCGGCCATTGAGGTTATATAGTTGGCATATCGCTGCTGTAAGGTCAACCTGGATGATCTCCCAGCACGCCCTTAAGAAAAGGCCGATGGATCCATCATGGCCTGGCGCCTTTTTGGGTGGCATGGAGAAGAATACATTCCTAATTTCTTGGAGCTGAAAGGCTCCTCAAGGGGGTTGAGATCTATTGGTTGCATGCCCAGAGAAGCCCAATGGAGAGTGTGCGATCTTGTGTTCATCACCCCCAAATGTTGGTGGAAGAAATGAAAAATATCCTCATAGTTTTCCTTTTTGGTTTGCAGCATGCCCCTGTTTGTTTGGATGCATTGGATGTGGATTTTTTGCTTGCGTGCGTTGACTTTCATATGGAAGAACTTGGTGTTTGCATCCCCTTCTCTGATGAAGTTCATGTGAGAGTGTGTCTCATGCGAACCCTCTGGATAGCTGCCAATCCGAGTATGCTTTGCTTCAGCCTAATTCTTGATGACCTTTCCTGTAATGAAAGAAGTCTATTGTCATGTACCCTATCTAGCTGGAAAATAATTTCAGTTGCACAGCAAACTGAAGTCGTATATCCCCGATATAACATCTGCTCCAGGTCCTTAGGGACTTGGCCGTTATGGCCAATTTGATATGAAGCCTGAGCAGTGCATTATTTGTGCGGACCAATTTGTCCCACGCCATCTACACGACCTGGGTGAAGTCTAGCATCCTTACCCAGAAAGATTCGAATCTGAAAGTAGTAGAGCATTGTGCCTGAACACATCCCTTGAGTAGCAGGGGTGAATGGTCAGAAGCTAATGAAGGTAACCCCTGTAAACGACGGTCTGGGAAGAGCAAGTCCCATGCATTTGTAGCGAAGAATATGTCAATCCTAGTTAAGGTTGGGTTGTCCCTGTCACTTGCTCATGTAAATTTTCTTCCGTTCAACCTGATTTCTTTGAGTTCGGCATCGTCTAAGAGTTTCTGAAGAGCTCCACTAGCCTCTTGTTGAGATTGCGATTACTTTTGTTGCCTACCTGATATATCATGTTGAAATCTCCTAGAACGAGCCATTCGTAGTGCATGTGTGTCTACAAGTCCTAGATTTCCCTCAGGAAACTTAGTTTGTCATTGTTTTGCTGGGGCCCATAAACTCATGTGCAAGACCACACTGCTCCGTCATTTTTCATATGGATTGTTGCTGAGACGATATTTGCCCCCGAACGTACATCGGTCAATCAGAGAAAAAACCAATGAACAAGCCAACAAGATCCCCCTCTAGTGCTCTGTGCTGGCAAGAAACAAAAGTCCTACTTGAAACCATTCCCTAGGGTCTATGCCACTAGGTCCTCGTTAATGTGTTCCATTTTCGTCTCCTGTAGACGCATAATAATTGTCCTAGTATCCCTGACTAGCTCCTTAATGACTGCTCTCTTTGAGGTTGAATTGGGACCCCTAACATTCCCAAGGTTTTTTGAGGAAAAGTAATGCACTTGGAAGCCTGTTGGAATTGGGGATGAAGAACACCTGTGCTGAACTAGAGAAAACTGAGTTGAACATGTGTAGAGCCCACATAGCAGAAAGAAGAATACATATTTCACTAAAACCTAGACGCTTACAACAAGGGATACAAGAGTCTAAGAATGAGTACCTGCTCTAGCACTGGGCCACAATCTGGATTAGTGCATGTGCAGGTACTCGAGCAGACTCGCGAAGGGTTAAATAAGAAACAATACATCACACCCATGGGGCTGGCTCCCCAAAAGCCTATGGTAGAAGTGCACCACAAACAAAATACTACGGAACACATACACCAAAGAGGGAAACACATGAAGGATAATAGAAGAGACGATGACATAGCAATGCTGCTCAAAGGTGAACAGTGGCCCATTAGGAAGCAACGATATCCCAGGATTGTGCTCCAGAACAATTTGCGAGGTCCACTAGTCCGGTTGTGTCGACTAGCTCTTCAAAGGCCTGAATGACGGTTGCGTCGAGCGACTTCTTGAAAATACTGAGGTACTCCTACCACATGGCATCATCCATCTCCCCATTTGGAGGCAGCATCCCCAGCTTCTTTGCGAGATGTCGATGTGCTTTCTAAGTGGAAGTAAGTCTTGTAGAAGCCTTGCTGGCAAGATGTGCACTACTTCATTCCTTGGTCTTTGCACCAACTTTGATTGGTGTCATCCACAACGATTTAGTCTTTAGAATCGGTGGCCTCAGGCTGGCCTTGGAGGTGTTACAGAATTCCCAAATTTTTGGGTCATTTGCCGGACCGACGCCACTGTAGATGTCATTTACCGGTGCTGTCAAGTCCTATTGAACCGGTGGCAATTGATGTGATTCATCCATCATCGGGTCTAGTCTACTCCCCATGAGGTTCACTTCAACTATCTTAAGGGCAAGTAGCTATTCGAAATCAGCTGGAAAACCTATTGAAATTGATGGCCAAAAAGATCATTGTTCCTATCTTTGTTTGGAGGTTTCTGGCATTCCTGTGCAGTATCCAAGTGGCCTAGAGTAGATTGTTCTTGGTCTGCCGCTCGCTCTGGAACTTCCTTCCTGGCAATGGAAGACTTCTGGAGCTGCTGGGGATCGGCGAAAGGCAACTGTGCGCAGCCTCGATCCGGTTTATGAGAGACCTTGTTCTGTGTCATTTGCCAGCTGTCGGGGGCTCTGCTGAGCATGTCTGTGACTCCCTACCCCTCGGTAACTCCTAGTCCTACAAGCGCGTTCATCCTGTGTGGGCTGCCGCCTCCCCGAGGGTGGTACATCCTAGCTTGAGTTTTGCCTGAGGCCTCCAGCTCCTCCTGGAGGTGATCTATCTCTAGTCCTGTATTGCAAATGATAATGAACAGGGTCACATGAAGGTGGAGCCCCATTAATGACTCCAAGCTACCGGCAATAGACGTGGCATCTTGGCCACTCATCATCGAAGGAGACATTGGAAATCTCTCGGCTCACGTCACTGTGTCCAGGGCTGAGGCCAGCAGCAAAGGGTGGCAAGGCATCATTGGGGGTCGAAATCTAGTACTTGGTCAAGGTGCAACAGTAGGTTGTACGAAAGCAGCCTTAGAGGTGGTTGTTCTTGAACAGGCCATTCGATTCCCAAATCTGGGAAGTTAGAGTAGGGGCTTCTTCTAAAGGCTTTCTCAATGAACAGAAGTTTTTAGAAAAGTGGCAACATCACGGGCCTGAACGCGGACACAAAGGCAAGCTGTCTCGTTAGAAGTCTTCGGTTCATCCAGCTCTGCAATGACAAGCCCATCGTCTTAGATAAGTGGGGTAACTGCCTGTATGGACCATGCATGATGCGTTATCCCTTTGATGCATAGTTGAACCTTGAACCATGCCCTGGCTACCTCTGCTAGTACATGGCGCGTCCAAGGAACTAGCTTGAAGTCGATCCCTTCTTGGAGGAATCTTGAATTGGCTAGCATTTCATTCCACAGCTCCATTGAGCTGCAACACAGGAAATAGCTTCTTGGCATGTCAATCACAACATTGAAATCGTCCCTATTGGCCCTGGAACGGTCTGCAAGAAGCTGGTGTATCTGTCATATTGTGGTTTCTTGATCACCCAAGGTGAACACGAGAACCACGGACCTACATAAATCCTGTTCTAGACTTGCCATGCTTGTCGACTATGGGCCATGGTGACGAAACACTTCTGGTCTATCGCCTAGGTCTCCAGGTCTGAAACATGGAGCATGCATCATGTACTTCTGTTGGATCATAAGGGCCTTCTCAACCCCAAAAGCTAGCTTTAGAGGTGAGGGACTCCCCCACTTATAAGTTAGGTCCTTTTCCCTTCCACAACCAATGTGGGACTATTCTAACAATCCCCCCTTCACACATTGGTATCTCTCAGCCGTTTACCGCCCCTTCACCGTACACCGATAGTCCCTCAGGGCCACGGTCCATCAGCCTTTCACACCCTAGTGTCCATCGGGCCAAAGATGTTAGAACCGGGCTCTGATACCAATTGTTGGATCGTAAGGTCCTTCTCAACCCCAAAAGCTAGCTTTAGAGATGAGGGACTCCCCCACTTATAAGTTAAGTCCTTTGCCCTTCCACAACCAATGTGGGACTATTCTAACAACTTCGTCGCCCTGCAATTGTTCTTTGCGGAAGGGGGTGGTGGTGGCACAAGGTTGCTTCGCTAGTTGGGGTAGAAACACACTCTATGCCCCGAGAATCTACATAGGAGGCATCTTGGGGGATCCCTGTAGGTTGCAACGAAGTGGCCGCGAGCCAGGCATCTGAAGCAACGATCCTTAGCTTGTTCCTTAAGAAGTGTTGCCAGACGCTGCGAAGTAACTGGAATGGTTGGGGTAGATTTAAGAGCATTGAATCTTTCTTTTCTCCAGAAATACCTTGATCTAACCTGCACCCATTCTGCGTTGGGGTCGGCCACCGAATCCGGTGCACGTAAGAGATTTGGCCGTGTTGTGATTTGGATTTCCTTGTGAACTAGACTGGCGCTACAATGAATGCTACTGAGCATATCTGTGCCCTGGATTTCCTTATGCTTCACAACTTCCGAGAATCGAGCATTCTTGAGGATGTTTATAGTGTGGGCAGGTGCAACCGCTGTAGTTGGACCTATTGAAGGAGGAAGGGATGTTAAAACTGGCCTTTGAGTAATTGTGATATCTGCCTGTGTCGACAAGACAAGGGTGGTGGTAGATGGTTTGCCATGAAGGACCTTCAATCTTGGTTGTTGAACAGCAGCGCAAGTGCGTAAATGCAGCTTTGAATCTGGTTCTTGTCTTAAGAGGCAATGGCCAATCTGTTGTTGCTCGATGTGCTCGGAGTCTTGAGGAGACATGGAGATTTGTTTGTCCCGAAGTCTGAGGCGGTGTTGGTGGTGGGGGTGATAGGAAGGTTTTGGTTGCAAAGGGCAGTGACTGGCGGCGAGGTTGACTTGGTCGGAGATGGAGGATTGGGGCGAGTTCTGCCATTGGGATTTAGTTAGGAAGTCTTGTTGCTTTGATAGTACCCTTTTCAGTTTTTTGAATAGTGTTTATCTTATTCATGAAATACCTTGCAGCGAAGGGGTGCAATTTAAAAGAAAGCATATATTGGTAGAAGTGCTTCTATATATCACTCATCAATATAAGTTGTACAAATCTTTAAGAAAGCGAAGAGATAACTAATCACTATCTACTAGCTTTTCATGCTTTAATATTTGTACAACTTTCAAAAACTGGTGCATAGAAGCACCTCCCATTGCTAGGACATCACTGCAAGAATGCAGGCTGAGTGCTATTTGAAATCACCGCAAAGCAATATACTTTGCTTGTCCAAATTTATAGGGCGTATTTCATACTCCAATGTGTGATGTTCCCTTTATACCCCTAATAAATATTTAGATTTATTTGATATACATACATGCATTGAATATAGTAATAAGATATGATCTATGTATTTTTAGTAGCAGTTTATGTGACAAAAATAAAATAAATCCTATGAATTTGATGGATGGAATATAGGTCGTCATAACACTGGAAGGAAGATCCCTCGGAAAAGCCACGTTCACACCCGCATCCTTTCGAGCACTAGCTTTGCATGTAAAAGAGCTCCAAGGTTCCCTCGCCCCACCAATTTCCTACCACTCCCTATCCAATCCCAACCATTCAGGAGCCGAGATGCCTCCATCCCATAGGCCGCACTAGCTTGCTCTAGAGACACGATGGATCGTTGTGGCCTCCACCTCCACTAGATGTCTACGGGCTGAATAAGCACGACACGAATAACGAACTGTGATGGGTCTAATAACTTGACTTGATGGGCAGCATGACACGACTACCTAGGCCATGTCTAGACTGGCTCGGCATAAAAATGCCCCTATTCGTAAAAAATCATCATATCTACAGCTCAACCTATCATCAACTATCTTTCCTTCGCCTCCTCTCATGGCACATCCATCGTAGTCATCTCCTAGCGTCTCCATCGTCTCTCTTCTCTCCGCCCTCCACCACTGCTTCCTCCCCACATCGCCACCTCCCCCTTCATTCCACGCCATCCCCTCCTCACCGTCCCCCACCATCTCGGTGCCAAATCCAACTGCTTTCAGTCATACCGCACACATGATACGATCTTGCGACCCCACGTCACCAGCTTCATCGGCTATCCTGAGGAAGAAGACGATGGCGACCGGAGAGAAAGAAGAAGATAGCGACGATCGATGCCAGATCTCAACGATCCTCACCGCCTCAGCATCGGATCTAGCGGTCTTCAATCATTCTGCGGGCCAAATGCGGCCTTCCTGCACCGCGTCGCCACCGTCCTAGCCATCATGCGTGCTTCTTCCTTAATGCTAGCACCTTCCTCGCCTCCGGCCGAACTACACTTCGTTCTCATGACCATGCAGATAAGTACCCTGCTCTCCCCACGCTTCTTTCCTCTCTTCTGCAATAGACAAAAATAGATCAGATCTGAACCAATATGACACCAAGTTAACATGGCGTGTAATTGGCCGTGCCTGAGTTCGCCGGTGGTGAGTCTAACTGACATAGCACAGCACAGCGCACAATCTAGATCCAGTCTATCAAGCCTTGCCATACCAACCCGGCACGTCCAATACCCAGATCTCACCTTCACGGCTACGACCAGGTCCAAGTTGGTACGTCGCACTAAACACCTCTAGCCACCTATTTTTACGACATCTTCAAGCTCCACATATAAATACGCTCTATCACCAATCCAGCAATCCTCCTCTCACAAGGAAAGGCAACAAGCAACCAGCGCAAGAGCTCCAGCACAAGCTTACAAAAAGAACTTCAAGGCTTCAGAAATATACTTCGAGCGATCGATCGGCGGATGGGGAACTGTTTCAAGTTGCAGCGCGCCGCCCCGTCGTGGGTGGACGACGACGACGAGTGGGAGGAGGCGAAGAAGGGGGCGGCGACCGTCGAGAAGATGGAGCGGGTCGAGTTGAAGATCAGGGTGACGAGGAGGCAGCTCCAGGAGCTGCTGGAGAAGGTCGGCAAGGGGCGGCAGGTCGAGAAGGCGCTGGCGGAGTTGATGAGCTCCGGCGAGGTGTGCTACCAGCAGGAGATGAGGGGGCACTGGAGGCCGTCGCTGCAAAGCATACCGGAAGCTGACGAGTCATCATGATTCATGACAAGTCATAGTGCTGGGATCTTGCAACACAAACATTGTTCGATCTTTTTGATTGATTTTCTGTATGTGCATAAATAGTTGCTCAGTGCTCTAGGAAGATTAGGTTTTAGATATTCTTTCGGAGATGATGTACAGTCTACAAAATGCTGATAGAGAGAAACTACCGGAATTTTTTCTACTTCTGATCATCTGTTTAGCTCTGCTTCTACTACTAGAAACGAAAACGAAATAGAAGTTTTTAGATATCCGTTGGCTTTCTCAAGCTCAAGCACGAGGGTCACTGCTAGAAACGAAAACGGAGAGCAAAACGAAATGCCTGGCGCTTGTTCTCAATCTCAAGTTTGCAACTTCGATTCTCCGGTGTAAGAACGGACTCGATGCCTGCCAAAGTAATAGTAGAAAATCTTTATTTTACACTACCTAGCGCGGGTCAGTGCAGGCGCTATATGCTCACCTAGAAATTCCGTCCCTCAACAATCGCGGTCAAACTGAAACTGCTACGAAAATGAACGCTTAGTAATACATTAATTACTACCATTTGTTGGGGCGACGACAATGTATTATTCCACACCGAACTGGTCCATTCTACAGCTAATAGCATTGATTTATTCCAAGGACCGATGTTTATCCTTGTATTGTATGAACCGCTCTCTGTCATGCAACAAAAGGTCAAGACCGCATCAACTCCAGATCCACATGCTGAAGGAGACACATTGTCTGAGCGCTGCATCGGCCTTTGCCGCTGAATTGTGCCACAACAATGTGGCTGCTGAAGAAGAATCCATCGTGAATTGGGTAAAGGTCATTTCAGGAACTTGGAAGCCAATGCAGCGGCCTAGACTTAGTTCGTGTCCGTGGTTAAAAGAACGGGATGGGCCCTGGATGCATACTGTACTGGTAGTTCAGGAGCAAATGGCAAATGGCGGTTTTGCAAATTTTGGATGTCTAAAGCCGTAGATAGAGATGGTTGATAATCACAAATTGTCCCATTCATGGGAGTCTTAAGATTAGCCAGAGTTCAACTTTGCAGAAAATGGTGATGTATAAATGCAGATTAGTAATTCATGATGAAGAATTCAAGCTTGGCATTCCTCATGCAATAAATTAAGGTTTAATTATCTTCCTGTAGCTTTGAAACGACTCAAATTTAAACTACCTTTTTAGATCAGTTACACGATTTGAGATAGGTCTCTCTAATAAACCATTTTAATTCCGATGATGCAAGTATAACGTTGTTTTCTGTCGACGCATTCATTTATGAATCTTTGCAAGTAAAAATAACAAATGTAAAAGTAAAAATTTGTCAATCAACTCTAAGAGCATATCAAATGCTTATCGTACTAATATGCAAGCGCAACACATGGTAAATATCTAAGCAGGGGTTTCTTATCCATTTGAGCCAGTACTACCACAAACGTACGCGTCAAAAGAAAAAAACAATCCTTAATCCTTGGATCAAGCACAGTAATCCCAGCACAAGTCTCCACCGGGAATATGTCTTCCTACAAGAAAGCCCGAACGAGTAGGCCCTGGCAGCCGCTCAAGATTCGCTCCAGAGCCCATCCACACCACACCGGCCTGGGACCAGCTCAGACGTTATATATATATATATATATATATATATATATATATATATATATATATATATATATATATATATATATATATATATATATATATATAGGAAAAATACTTTGTACTCCCGGGAGTAATTACTCCCATCTCTGAAATACCACCCAAACGAACTTGAAATACTCCTTTATCACTTTGGATACACTCATATACTAATTATAAGATATTCCAATGAGATCCACATGAAAAAATTGCAAGAGAATACATAGTTTTTAGCCTATTTTGCAAATACCTTCATATACGTATATAAAAAGGAGTATGTCTAAAAAGTGTACATACCACCTCTGAAAAAATGTAAATACCACCTAGATGATCTTATATACTTACATACTACACGTACATACTCTCCGTTGTGCGAAATACTCCCTAAGTTGTGAGATACGGCATAGGGAGTAATTACTCCCGGGAGTAGAAAAGAGGCTTCCTATATATATATATATATATATATATATATATATATATATATATATATATATATATATATATATGTATTATATTCCAGGCTTGTAAGCGAATCTCGAAACTGTAATCGACAATTTTAGCTTATAAATATAGCACTCTACCGTATAAGAGAAATCAATCCATAAAAGAAAAAAAAAACAAGAAGAGATCAGTACAATTCCCTATATACTGTATTCATCTTTGTGATTATTCTTTTATATTCTCAGATCGGATGATTAGTATTAGGATTAATCTCCGGATGATTAGTATTAGGCATCTCTCGCCTTGTATTTCCAGGAGGCCGGCACCCGGCAGAGGATTAGCGCGTCTGACCTAGATCATGACGGACGGGCACGCCACGTCGGAAACCCGGAATTCGCCTCCGTGGGTGACATCACGGACGAGACGGATGGTGGCGCTGCATGCGCGCCTGTGCAGAATCATCGCTGACCGCCGCGCGCGCGCTGGCTTTTCCAGTTTTCCTGCCCATCGCCCGGCCGGCCACCCGCCTCCAACTATAAATACACATCCAGACCGATTTGGTAACATTACGTTACATAGCCATCGATCTCGAGTCCTCGGCGCAACGTGTACGTAGCCGAGAGATCAGACGGAAGGAGCTAGCAGGTAGCAAGCGCAAGCAAGGAGGAGGACACTTAATTGGGACATCGGTCGGTCACAAATCGATGGGGAACTGCGCGGCGTCGCGGCGCGGTGGGGAGTCGTGGGCCGACGGCGGCGAGTGGGAGGAGGAGGCGTCGGCGTCGGAGGAGCAGGAGGACCACCACGGGAGGAGGGAGCACGTGTCGGAGGTGACGATCAGGATCACCAAGAGGCAGCTGCACGAGCTGATGGAGAGGAAGGCCAGCGGCGGAGGGAAGAGCCGGCGGTCCGCGCAGCAGCTGCTGGCGGATATCATGGACTCCGGCGAGGTGCACCACCATGAACATCACAGGGAGGCGCACTGGAAGCCCGCTCTGCAGAGCATTCCTGAGGCCGTCGAGTCATGAGTTTCATGCACCTCGTGACTACAGCTTGGTGGTTAAAGTCGCCGCTTGATTATTTGCGAAACAAGTTGCCACTTTCCTCCTTGTGATCTTTTTTTTTTCCGTTTAATTCCTCGGTGTTTCATCTCATGGAATGGTTATCCATATTTCATAGAACGCCTTTGGATTATTGTTCAGATTGTCGGACAGATGTATATAAGATAGGTGCTTCTGTACAGTTTTTTTTTTTAAATTATATAAATATTAAAGGATGAATGAAGAATAGATAGTTATTAGTTACCCCTTTATTTGCTTTAAAATTTGTGTAATTTATATTAAAGAGAGATCCATAGGAACAACTCTCTGTACATAAATGTAGGGGAATCTGTGAACTCGAAGCGCCCAGGAAGAAAAATCTGTGAACTCTCGGTATTTTTGAAGTCGGCGTACGAGCACGCGAGGGCTGGAGCACCTGGGCCCATGATTTCCCTCGATCCGGCGTGGCCGTGGGAGCGTGCGTACGCGGCTCTCGCCTGCGCATGCGGCGCTGCTCTGGTGGTCTGCACAGAATAGCGTGCATGTGTTGTGTGTGCGTACCCACCCGAGCGTGTGGAGACGGCGGCTGCAGCTTTAGCTTATGTCGTGGGGAGCGGCAGGTCGGTGCATGGATCACGCGGTGGCGCGGCCGTGCGCGTGCGGTTATTGAAGTCCCGCGTACTTGGCCCAGGGGATTGGGATTGAATTTAGTTTGTTATAGTTACATGCCCGTGCGTTGCTACGAAAAACAAAATTGATAACGAAAAATAAAGATTAAAACATAAAAAAAAATTATTTCACAAGATCAAACATCTATCTTTAACGCTTCGTTTTTTGCTAAAGCTGGCTAATTAAAGCAACGCTTCGTTTCTTGCGTAGGGCAATTAAGCAAGGCAATTAAGTAGGGCAATTAAGCGGCAATTAATGACGTGGGAAGAATGAACCACTGCCACCAACTGCTGCTTTAGAATAGTAGAGATGAGCTCCCTTCGAGCTCGACTCGTCAAATAAATGGGCCGAACTGACTTTCTAGGCCGTTATCTTAACAAGCTGAGTCTGAGTTAACTCATGTGTCACTCGTTACCTTGTTAAGGCTCGGTAACTGAATATCCATCGTGATAATTTTTTATGTAAAAGAATTTTAATTAGATGAATATTTAAATTATGTATGTCCATGTAATCATATTAGGTTGAAATATAACTGTTAGCATTGTTAATCGGCTTCTCACTAATTATCTATGTTTTACTTGTATGTTGGATAATTAATTACGGTCTCATTTATGTAGTCCTCCTGTTGCATGTATGTGCTATTGTGTGTCATGTGCTCTCGACGTGGTTTAGCTTAGCTCTTGATTAATTACCTTAGTTCATGCAGCTTAATTTAACTCGGTTCATCTTAACTTACGTGGCTCGCGAGCTACTCACAAGCTATTCAAGTTTTTTATCGAGCCAAGCCGAGTTTTCAGCTCGTTAATTTAATAAGTCGAGCTGAGCCACTTTTTTTAATGAGCTTGAATGAATCGAGCCAAACCGGTTTGATAGCCAGCCCTACTTGCTAGGCATCAGCCATATATGCAAACACATAGGTGGGGTTTTTCTTCCTGAATTGAACTTGGGATTTCAATTTCGAATCAGGATGGGGAAAAATCGAAGTTATTGTAATGTGCCAGCCGACCAACTTGTGTAAATTTCACCGCGTTATAGCATCAGCGTGAGATGCGGTAAGCAAAAACCAGCATTGTTCAACGAATCATTCGGCTCCAGAGCCCAGACTGAAACTGTTCCACAATCAGTTTTGATGTAGAACTCAGGGTCAACTGCGGCCTTCCTAGTATGAGCTTTCCGCTGTGGGCTTTTTTCTTCGAATATTCGGCCCGAAAACCTAGCTTGTTGAGTCCATCACAGCCCAAAGAGCACATAGTTTTTATAGGTTTTATGTAACAGCTTTACAAATACTGAAGACTACTGAAAAATCTTTAAGGCACAGTTTACATTAGTTGCATCAGAAATTCGATTACTTTTTCCCTGCAGATTCCATATGTTCTTACCTTGGGGGAATCCGCAAGTTTGCATTACGCTTTGGTCCTGTAGATGACAATAAGAAGAGCAATTTCGGAGTTCTCTAAAAAAACTCTAAACCTTTACTGGGTAGCAAAAATCAGGGCCAACCCAAATAGACGATCGTCCTACAAGTGCGTATGCGTTTGCGATTGCATTCGCAGTTTTGCACCATATCTACATAATTAGTGCGACTAAGTTATAAATTTGTGAGAACTGATCTAGTTCGCTCGAGCGTGTAATTACTTCCTAATCCGTTCGTGTTTAATTTCGGTCGAACATGTGCTTACCGGTAATAAAAATGTATACATATGTTTACATGTTCAGTGAGACAGCGTGTTTTCGTGCTCCTGGAACAGCGTGTTTCCGCATTCTGGAGGTTAGAGACTTAGAGTAGAGCCTCCGAAAAAATTAAAGAGAGACTACGGAACGGTATACCGTTTCAACGGTATAGCCGTGAAACTTATGAAACTTATCAGTTTTAGTGTTGGTTTCATGAGTTTCAGTGTTTAGTTTCATTAGTTTTATATTCATCAGTTTTTAGTGCTAAGTTTCATGAGTTTCAGCGTAAAAATTCACAAGTTTCATGAGTTTCAGATGTATACTTTTCCTATCGTAGTTTTTCTGAAAAAATTATTAGTGTGTAGCAAATAGCCACGTGTGAGATGTAAGTGGATTATATGCGTTCTTATACCCTTCATTTTTTTTATTAATTCGTGAAACCCCTTCTGGGCCCAAGACCACACATTTCAACAAACACATCTGTGTTGTTGCGTAACAAACACAGCTGCTGTCTTCACCAGTTCACCGTGCTTCTCATTTTTGACACGGAACCAGCACAAAGTCCCCGATAAAAATCCCCCAATTCTCCCCACCGCAGAGCACAATGGCGAACTCCAAGCTCATCACCGTCTCTCTACTGCTCGCGGCAGCCTCGCTCGCCACCGTACTGCTCTACTCCACCGGCCCAGGCGATGACGACGACTGGCGCGGAGGCGTGCCGTCGGGCGCTAGCAGCGTCACCGTCCTGCCGTTCAGCCCCGTGGACGTCCTGCCCCTCCTGCCGCGGCACGTCGCCATGGCGGCGCTCCGGGCGCTCCGCGGCGTGTCGGACATCTTCCCGGTGTTCGTCGGGGCGGCGTCGGCTGGGTCGGGGGCGGCGGGCAGCGCGCGGACGGAGTGGAAGGGGGCCTGCTTCTACGAGAACGAAGCGTGGCTGGTCTTCCACAACGACTCCGGCTCCAAGTACGGCGGCGGCACGCTCCACATCAAGGTACGGTGCCGGTGCTTTCCAAAGTCGCAATTTTGGCTCCTCAGAGGGGAAAGATAGCTTCATGCTGCTACATTCTCCTCCGAACGTTTCTTTTTTTTCCACGCCGTGGCTGAATCACCCTCAATCTCATTTCTACTAGTTCTAGAATCTGAAATCGTATCAAACGGTTTGCAGAAAGTGATTCTGATTCTACCTGAAACGTTTCTACCAAGAATCTGGAACCGTTTCCGTTTCTACTAGAATCTGGAACCATACCAAACGAAGCCTTACTATCATATTTTTACTTTACTTTTTATTTATTTATTAAAAGTACATCCAACCATGATGCCGCCCCATTCTATTGATGAAACTGAACATAGTTAACAAGCACCGCTATTACATAGCAACAAAAGTTCCAACTCAGCCTCAAACTCAAAGAAACAAACTGAGCCAACAACACCACAGTTATAAAAGCCAGATTCTCCTTAGCGTCAAAACTTGACTCGAAACAAACTGAACTATTAGCAACAAACTAAAAGACAACATTCAGAAATTTAGACAGTCTCCACACACAACAAAGTGGCGAATGCACCTTAAAGTAAAGCACCTTCACTCAGCCAACTCCTTGACATCCACTAACTCACTGGAAATAGTTAGACAATGAAATCAATGCATCTGAAATCATCTCCGAAGTGCAGTCCTTGTCCACCAAGGATTCATTTTTGATTAAGCTTATCCTAAAGCCAGCAGCGGTGGCGCTCTGATTTTCGACTCCAGTTCCTTGCAGAAAAGTGTCAGCTGGTCCACCATGCCCTCCTTGTATAAGGGACTCTATTCCTTTAGAAAAAAGAGCATCTTTCTCCACACAATCTTTATATTTGACCACTTCTAAAAAAAAAATGTTATTTCTATAGTTCCGTAAGCTCCACAAAATATGGGCTCCCAGCTAAACGTCAAACAAAAGTATGGTCAAACAAACGTAGCACATCTACCTCCTTAGAGCATCTTCAGCAGAGCCCCTAAACTAGCCCCTAAACTTTAAAATAGGGAGTGTAGTAAAAAAAACAGATCCAGCAGGGCCCCAACTCAAACCCTAAAATTAGGGGGCCCCTAAATTTGCCTCCTCAGACTCTCTCCAACGACGGCCTCTAAAACGGCTTGTTTGGATATTTGGAGGCCTATTCAGACCTGTAACCATCCCAAGGGAGCGTGCTATGTGCGCCTCTATCCAAGAGGCCGAAGGGGTTCATCTCTATATAGAGAGGCCATCCTCATGTGTGCTATGTGCAAATGAGAGACTTGTGTGATGGTTGATATACAGGCAGGGAATTCAGATCATGGTTGGAAATCCACTCAATATGAAGGCCCAAATCGAATACATGCCGCACTGTTCAGGGCTCATACAGGCTTGGTTTTCCAGGCTATCGTTGGGTTCAGCCTCAGCCCCAATTCCCAGGGGGCCCCAACTCAAGCCCCTAAAATTAGGAGGTCCCTAAATTTGCCTCCTCAGCCTCAATTCCCAGGGACACGAGTACAACCCATATTATTGAAGATAGGGAAATACATGAGAGGCTTCGAAAATTTTATCATGTTTTGAAAATTTTAAATTTTAATTTTAAATTTCATGTTTTTAAATTGTAAATGTTAATATGCTTATATTTTATGTATTACAAATATTTTTGATTGAATTTTAGTGGTGTCAAATGAAGATTATACATAGCGGATATGTCAAAATAGGAGAAAAAGTAAAATAGGGGCTGAGATATAGGGGTTGTTGCTGGACTTATGTTCTGAAAACAGGGCCTCAAAAAATAGGAGGAGTCCCTAAATCCAAAATAGAGACCCTGTTTTAGAGACCCTTGCTGGAGATGCTCTTAGGCAACTCTTAGGCAACTACTGTAAAGAGTCGCAAGCCATATATGCCTAAAATATATCCAAAACATTTTTGACTGATCTCGCCAACGTGGATTATGATTGATTACAAACAGTAATACTACCATGTTAACAATAAAAACCCCTTGTACCAATCAATATTTGTATTGTCTCAACTCTCATTCCGAACTACAAATATTTCCTCTTCTGATCCCTCCTCCGCGTCCGCGCTAACCGCGAAAGGGGAACGAGGGAGTCCAGCGGTCAGCTCTAACTACCTAACCCTAGCCCGCCCGCCCGCCATGAGAGCCTCCAAGCTCAAGCTCCTCGTCTCACCTCTCCTCCTCCTCCTCCTCCTCCTCGCCTTCCTCTTCGCTGCCCCGCCCTGCCTCTTCCGGAGGCTCCTGGAGGCGCCGCTCCGGGCCCCCGTCCTCCCGGGCGACCTGCTCCCGCTCCTGCCATGGCCGGTGGCCCAGCCGCTACTCCGCCGCCTCGCGCTGCGTGGCCCCGCTGACCTCCTCCCGGCCTTCGTCGGCGCTGCGCGCGCCCCGGGGGACGACGATGACGCCCGCTCCGCCGAGTGGAAGGGCGCCTGCTTCTACGAGAACCGAGCGTGGATGGAGTTCCGCAACGGGACCGACGGGGGCCTCGGAGGCGGCACGCTCCATCTCGAGGTGAGGCGCCGGTGCGAGACCCACCTCCCGTTGGTTCTGTTACTTTTGGGTTCGATCGAGTGAGCGGTAGAACTGCCTTTTTGTAGTGATGAGGTAATGGGGGAGATGGCCAGTTATGATTTGTTAGTTTTGAGCTCTGGGGTCTGACCACAATTCAGAGCTTATCGCGTGAATTGTATTGATTTCAGTGAAATGTTTGATTTTTTTTATCGTGTTGCTTGGTGTAAATTAGATGTTGAATTGTTTGTACAACGTAAATGGCAGTTGGCTACTTGGCCGAGTCAAATATGTTCATTTAAATCCTACATGTTTTTGTATGATTTGTGTTAACAGTGCTAGTTCATAGTTTAAGTATAATGCCGAAATTGTTTTTTTTTTTATTGAATCGAGTGCGGAAGCAAAATTGTAATTGTTTGCAGCTGTTCCTGGTAGGTTGAATTTGTTGTCCCATGTTTGCAGGAAGAATCGGAACATGATTTTAAGATTTCCCATACGTAAAACTGACAAACTGTAGTTTTGAGCTGAAGGTTTGGCCAAAGGCATATTTTTTTCATTATTAGAAAACTGGAGGTGGATTACGCGTGTCGGGGTGCTGATTTCAGCATGGTTTCTTATTGTGGCCCCTGTGTGTGATCAACGTTTGATTATTGTTAGCTTATAATTGCAGGGGACATAACTAGTCCTTCCCTGGATTGGATCAAACGTTTTCTTAAGTAGTCAATGCAAACTACAGGCACTGCTCCTTCTATCATGATTTGTGGCTCTTAGCCACGCCTCATGATCTATATAGGAAAGCTATAATTATAATGCGGGGAATTGTGAACAAAAACTCAAATGCTTAGCAATGAAAGGACTCTTATCTAAGCGGCTATGAATGAATTGGATTTGTAATTCCTTAGGCCCAAATGGAAGTTTAAGGTAGGAGCTTCTAGAGAGTCTATAATTAGCACACATACATATAGTAGAATAGATCGATGGATGAGCTGGGATATGCCCCCCTAGCTAGCGTTCCATAAGTAAAATCTTTTTCATGATAATTTCACGATACATTTTGCATCTGACCTCTGGCTCAAAAGTCAGATGTTTTTCGTGCAACTACAGTCTCAAAGACTGATCCTATTGATGTAATGACCACAATTTGAATTCTTAAGATATGGACTCTGTAAGTTCAAAATTTGTGATTTTTCTGGCTTCCTTATCTTATGATGTTCACTTGTTGAGGCCTTATTTGTGTCATGTGTTTTTATGAATTGGGTTTATTAAGGTGGATGGAGAATTCAACTTGCATCTTGAGACTTTGGATAGAATCATATGATACCTTGTGTGCGCTTGCATCTCACCAACCAGAGATTGTCTCCCATGTGGTTTATATTGTCTTTTTTTTATATTAAATTCAGTATACAGTCTTTAATTGAAGAATAAAAGTCAATCGCTTGATTGTTTACGATTTTTAGATGAAAAAAATTAAATACTACCAATATTACAATTTATACTGCCTTTCTAGTTGGTTCCCCTCTAATGTGTCTCATTTCCCTCCTTCATGCAAACAACTTCCTTGTCTTATTACTGATCCTGAAATTGACCTTTTTGTTTGTGTAGACAAGCAAACCACATAGCTGGACTTGCATAGATCTTTATGTGTTTGCAACACCGTACCGTGTTACATGGGATTACTACTTTGTGGGGCGAGAGCACACCCTTGACTTCAAAGAATGGGAAAGCGAGAGTGAGTATGAATATGTAAGTAGTCACTGCTGTTTGTTTTGTTTGTGCCTGACATTTGTCATCATTGATTCAAATTTGCTTGTTTGTTACCTTAGGTGAAACATAATGGAGTGTCCATCTTCCTCATGCCATCGGGAACAATTGGAACACTCAGAGCACTTTGGGATGTTTACCCTCTCTTCACAAATACTGAATGGGGTGAGAATGCAAATCTTGCATTCCTCAAGAAGCATATGGGCGCAGCATTTGAGGAACGACCAAAACCTTGGGTTTCGGAATTAAATGTTGATGACATCCACTCAGGAGATTTTTTGGTTTTATCCAAAATTCGTGGGCGCTGGGGTGGTTTTGAAACCCTAGAGAAGTGGGTTACTGGAGCTTATGCAGGCCATACTGCAGTTTGCCTCAGAGATTCTGAAGGAAAGCTTTGGGTTGGGGAATCTGGTCACGAAAATGAACAGGTACCGTTCCTTAACAGTTGCATCTAGTTATTTTTTACTCATTTTAATATGAATGTATAAGACCATGAACATAGAAGAACTGAGGAAATAATAAAGCTCCAGTATTTTAACTATTTATGCAATAGGCATGATTAAGTACCACTTATAGGTAAATGGTGTTTGTTACTTTAAATGCATTAAGTAGCATTTTTCATGTTTAAACAGAAAATTATGTTCTCGTTACTGTCACTGGCAATAGGTATAGTTCTGTGCAAATGACCTTTGATCATTTCTTTTATCCAATAATATTTCCTTTGAATGTACCATGAACAAATACATGTAAAATACAAAAAACAAAAATAAGAGGGTGTTGCTGCCAAGTGCCAACAATATGTATATTCTGTTCTGTTTGGATTACAAGCTATATACTTTGGGAATCAAATTTAGTGTGGGATGTTCCTTGACGTGGTATATCAGTTTCAGTGTCGCAAATTGCGCTAACAAATAGTGCTGTGCAGGGAGAAGATATTATTGCTATCTTGCCATGGGAGGAATGGTGGGACTTTGAAGTGACAAAGGATGATTCAAATCCTCAGATTGCATTGCTTCCTTTGCGTCCGGATTTGCGAGCAAAATTTAATGAGACAGCAGCTTGGAATTATGCAAAAAGCATGGATGGGAAGCCTTACGGGTATCACAATATGATTTTTAGTTGGATTGATACCATAAGCGATAACTATCCACCGCCATTAGATGCTCATGTGGTATGCTTCTACTTGTACTGTTTTCAACAGCATTTTGCTAAGGGTTATCTTATTAAGTGATATATATTGACATATTGTCGACTTATGTTTTCATAGCCTCATTGTTTAGGTGGTGGGTATAGATTATATGGTACACATTCAAAAGTTTATTTTTCTACCTCACAACAAATACTACTCTAATTCTAGATATGAATATTTTAATGCATATAAAATAGAGTAGCAAATTTTATTACAGTTTAGCATTGCCAATGTGGTTGGACTATGCACTTTTGCTGGATTTATTTGCTAGTTGTAGTAACTTAAATCTTATTTTGACCTAGGTTGCCTCTGTTATGACTGTGTGGAGCAAGCTTCAACCAGATTATGCTGCTAATATGTGGAAAGAAGCCCTTAACAAACGGCTTGGAACTATGGTTTGTTTAAATTTGTCTTTGACTTCCAATACCTGTAATTTGTTTTAGTTTTATTTCTTTATTTATCTGTTTGGTTGCTTGATGATTGTTCATCAGCACCCACTGAAATTTTTTTTGGGGTCTAAATTGTACCTGCCCCCATATTTTAGTAGTTCAATTCGTCTAACCTTTACCATTTTGTGGTAATAAAAGCTGGTATAACCACAACCCAGCTGGAGTATGGACGCTGTAGTAACCTTGGATAATGTAGCATTTGATATGAACCCTTATTCAGATGCTGTAGAGAGAGGAAAGACATGGTATTATTCACCACTGCTGTCCTATTGAAGGCAAAATTGGATATATGCTACTCTAAAACATGCCACTTAGAGATATGCCACCCAGTTTCATGAAATTGGATATATGACACTCCAGTTTCTTGTTTCTTCGGTATATACGATTTTCTCTACTTTCCCATTATTTTTCTCCTCTTTCCCCATTTTTGTTCAATTAAATTTCCTGAAATGCCCTTGCCCTTTCTCTGATTGGATCGAACCAAACCAGATGCCATTTGAGATGTCCAAACCAACCGAGCTCCTTGCCATGGTCGCGGCCGCCCCGCTGTGAACTCATCGGAGCCGCTGGCCCGCCTCTCAGCTCCTCACTGTGGCCACTACTGCCCCGCCTTCAAACTACTAGCGCGGATGTCACCACATAGTCCCCAACCCCCCCCCCCCCCCCCCCGAGCTCTTTGCTTTGTGCTTGCCTCTCTGCCCCTTAGGTCCTCGTCATGACACCGCTCGGCCTCGGCCCACAAACTCATCACTGTGGACGCGGTGTTTGTACGAGTGAATGCAAAGATAACCATGTTAACTTGATTGGCCTTATGAAATTTACTTTTTTTGCAATAAAACTGTGCAATGTATGAAGTATATGCGCAATGCTTGGTCTGGTAGACTAGTACTCTGGTTCAAGACTCAAGAGGGTATGCTAATCCTGGTGTGGTCTGTCTCATCTCATGTGGTTTGGATTGATCCATTCAAGGCACAGGCAAAATGGGAAATTCAGATGAGGGAAATGTGAAATAGTGGGAAACTAGAGAGAATGGCATATATCAAATGAACTAGAAACTGGAGTGGCATATATCCAATTTCATGAAACTGGGTGGCATATCTCAAAGTGACATGTTTTAGGTGGGCATATATCCAATTTTGCCCCTATTGAAAGGCGGAGGAACCCAGTCTAGCAGGGTGGGTTCTAGCTGGGTTCTGAAATGGAACCCTGCTGAAAAATGAATGCAGATTGCCAGATCGAGTTGCCTTCACTTATTTTTTGGAGCTTTGTTTGTACTGGAGTTTCTCAGTTAGTCAACTGTGCAATTGTACCCTATTGTTTGAACTTTGAACAAGAGGGGTATAGGTGAAAATACTGTGCACTAAATGGTTCTGTCACTTAAGAGATGTATTCTGTGACAGTAGCACCAGCATCTAGAGATATTGCAACTTGTAAACTGGTTTTGTTGTTGCCTATTCAATCCGAACAGCTGATGGTGCTTACTCAATATCTTTTTGAGAGATCTGTACTGGTTTCACCATTTAGGTCCTTTTGACCTTTAATTCGTGTGCTTGATGTTATGCATTCTCCTGGATAGTCTTATAATGGAGCCTTTTCTTTCAGGGTCTTGATCTACCTGAAATCATAGTTGAATCGGAGAAACGGGGGATAACATTTGACAAGTTGCTAACAGTTCCTGAGCAAGATAATTGGTTCTATAATGATGGTCAGTCAGCATCTTGTGTGGCCTACGTCCTTATGATGTACAAGGAGGCTGGACTCTTCGACCCAATTTCCGGCTCTGTAGAAGTTACTGAATTCACGGTAAGTACTCCTGAATTCTTTTGCTTAAATTCAGGCCTTTATGAGTTTATAGGTGGTGATGTTAGGACAACTGGTCCCATAGGACATAGCTTTGCTAATTTATTTTGTCAGTAACTAACTCATAGTGGAAGGCTGATCGGTAGTAGGCCGTGTTGTCCATTCTGACAGACAAATAACTAGGATTGTTTTATGATCTTTTATTTTGAACATTGCTTATATCTGCTTCTGGTATGAAATATGTGACCTGTAAATTCCACGCAGATAAAAGATGCTTATACCCTCAACTTTTACGAGGGCAACACAACACGACTTCCAGAGTGGTGCAACAAAGATGACAGTGTTAAACTTCCCTTTTGCCAAATCAAGGGCAGGTATCGGATGGAGCTGCCCGGATACAACACCATGCAACCTTACCCTCACATGAATGAGAGATGCCCATCTCTGCCTCCGGATTACCTCAGGTCACAGAACTGCTGAGCAGTTATTAACCATACGCCATGTGATTCGATTCTGCTGCCGTTAGTCTTTATTTTAGCTGTACATATCACGGTGGTATGCAATGTTTTTTTTTTTGAAATATATAGCTTGCTACAGCTAGGTGAACCAACTTCCTTGAATAAGGAAGACCATGGTTGCGCAAATGTACAGTAAAACTCTGCACTTGATGCGTCTGTGTGTGAGATACATAGCTGTAGGGCTCAACCTTCCTTCTCTTAAGTGCTTTTGGTTCAAGGCCTTAAGGTGGATGGAATGGTCCTATGTAATTTTATCCCTCTAATCAAATAAAAAATTGGCTCATCCTATCCATCTCTCATACCATCTAAATTTCATCTCATCCACCATCCAACTTTCATCTCACTAACTAAATTTGAATTCTTACCCCATTCATCATCTAGCTTTTCTCTCATTCAACTTTATCCTTTTAAATAAACAAAGAATTGGCTCATACCATTCAACTTTATCCCTCGAACCATACATGAGTTTGGACGATTTTATCCTCGTCAGACTGGATGACTCTATTTCATCCATCTTTGCCATTGAACTAAACAGATCCTAAATTTAGATTTACAAAAATGTATGTGCGTTGTTGTATTGGAAGCTGATTTTTTAAATGGTTGAAAGCTTGATGCTATCTGATTCGAGGCATGCGACAAGATATTCCGAGGCTGCATAAACACTATGGTTACCAATTTTGTCATGAGTGGGGGGGAGTGGCATACTGGCATGACTGTGTATTGCATGCTTATTGCTGTTCCATCATAATGTATTAGTAAAACTACATCGATGAGCAAGTAACGGGGTGTTTGAGTCGAGGCCTGAGTCTGGACAACATGGGGGTAAAGCGAGTCTGGTTTGAACCAAGTGCCCTCTGCGGCAGCAATTGAACTTCAGTGTGAATAACTTGGTTGAGTTTGGTGCCACCGTGCTAGGCGGTTGGTACATTCGGAAACACGGAAGCACGGTTGTTTTACCTTGTGTAAAGTCAGAGCGTAAGATGCATCAGTTCTGTTGTACGCACATGATATACACGCATGCCATCTGTTCTAGGTCTGCACTGTGCAGCATTGCTGTGTCCGGCAGCTCCCTGTTGTATAGACCGGCGACCGGCGACATATGGCACCCCGACCTGGAGAATATGGATGGTTTCTAGCCTTGTACGTCGCCGGCCGCGACCCTCACCACGCCAACATCGACCGCCTGTGGAAACAGTGGAAATGCCTGGCGCGACCTCACCGCTGGCAGCGGAAACCGGCGCTAGGTCGACTTAACGGACCCCGACTGGCTCAACCCCAGCTTCCTCTTCTACGACGAGGATGCCCCCCCTCGTGCGCGTCACCGTCCGCGGCATGCTGATCGACAGCGAGAAGCTTCGGTACACTTGCGACAGCGTCGGCCGGCCGTGGCTCAATTCCCGGCCGCTGAGGGCACTGGTGTACGCAGGAGAAAAATAGATTGTACAGTTCATTGTTACTATATTTTCTTGGGTTTATGGCTAATGATCAATGCAGCGTCTTAAAGACTACCCGAAAAAAGATACAGGATTAAAAGGGTACTAGAGGCACGTGCGACGATCGATCGAAACCGGTGCGCTGGCCTCTTTTCGCGCCCCCTTCTTATGTATGGCACTGTCTGAGGGTGGCATTGAACGATCTATTGGAAGACCTCGACGCCGAGGGAGACGGGATCATGGGAAGCGTGATCGTGACGATTGATCTCTCGCCGAGACGAGTGAAGGTTAGGTTTGGAGGACTGAGAATAGTGTACATGGTGGCGTGAAATTACATCGAGGGATGGCGTCGTCTGGTGCAATCCGTACGTTTTAAGTCTTCCAATTGCAGTACGCAGCCCCGCATGGTTCGACACCGCTCGCGCGATAAAACTGCGTGCACGGGGGCCTGCGTCGGTTAGCCGGTCACTTGCGCCGGGCGTCCCGTCGCTCGGTGGCCGGTATCCGTCTTGTTCGTATTTATGTGTACATGTAAGCACCGACACATTCGATCGAAGCTCTACCATGGAAGCCAACCACATGAATCTTCCGATCATGCCATGTACATGCGAACCCACCGACCTCGCCGGGACCCAACGTCGCCGTCGCCGTTGCCAATTAGTATTCTGCAGGCCACTCACGGTTAAACAACAATCGTTCCCCTGCCAATCGAACTGCGCGAACTGCGTGTGTTATCTGTTAGACAGTATCCTGTTATTTCTTGTATAGATATTGTCTAATATAGGCTTTTCCTTTATACCCTCATGTACATCTATATATACTAGTATACTGCCCGTGCTAACGCTACGGCAATATTTAAAAAAAAAAAGAAACGAGATTACCAATTTTTCCAATCGCTACTTCCAGATCGCTTGTTCGCTGATCTCTGAAGGATCGTTGATGGTAAGTACCCCTAAACAGTGTCTAGAAACGCTAAAAGACACTAAACAGCGGAAGAAATCTATGCACACCTAGAAAGTTAGTCTTCAAACGACGCACATAGCATCACCACCACCTCCATTACTTCTCTTCGATGGTTCACTTGATTCAAGGAATCAAGGATCCACACCTTCAAATCACTTGATGGACCCACACCTTCAAATCATTCACTCGCAACAAAAAAAACATCGCCCCCTCTGTGCAACAACAATTTGTTTATGGCGCAACAAAAATACATACCCATTGCAACAATCCAAAGGTCTGGTGCAACAGTAGCCCAACAAAACACAAGGTGTAAAAAGAAGAAACGGAGAGAAGGTGGAGCTTGGTAGGGTAAGACATGGATTCTGAGCACAAAGCAGCAGGGAGGAATCGACAGCCCCATTCACAGCCAGATGATGCTGGAGGGGGCTCGATGGCAAGCTCGGCAGGGCGAGAGCGATAGGTGGGGCCGCAGCGCCCAGGCGATCGGCAGTCCAGCGTGGGCGGGAGCAGCGGGCGGGGCCGCAATGCCCATGCGGCCGGCAGAGCCGCGACGCACGCAGTGCGGCTGGGACCGCTGCCAAGGCGGTGGTGGCGACCGGTCGCATGCAGAGGACGCCGAGGGCGGCCGCAGTCGACGAGAGGTCGAGCACAACAGCGGCTGTGGGCCGAAAGCCAGGGTGGCTGGACAAGCGCAGAGGCCGAAGCGATGTGCATTGGGCGCCATGGTGGCGTCTGCAGCGGGCGAGGGCTCGGCGTGGCAGGCACGGGTGGCCAAGCCGAAGCAACTTCGGCGAGCCGCAGCGACATCGACTTTAGGCCGGACGGCTGCAATGACGACGTGACCAAGGCTTCGGTCTTCGGTTGTTTTTTTAATATACAAGCAGTAAGGTATTTTTTTTGTTTTTGCAACAGCGACGATCAACGACTAACCACGATCAAAGTGTCGATGCGATGTAGATCGATGTTATGTAGATGATCCCGATTAACCATGCATAAAACGATCGTGCTAATAACGTATTGTGAAAAGTAGTCATTCGCCCACGTCAATCGACAATACACCAATGCAAGCACAAGAAAAGTAGGAGCACACACAATGTAAAAGGAAAACCTCTCTTTATTAAATTGATTTTTCTGTACAAAACAATACATAATATAGAGGGAAAATTTCTGAAGATTAATTCAAATTCGCACACCAATGAATAATCCTTCCATACAGGGACAGATATTATATCCATATCATAATAGATAGGTACCCCATGTGAAGGCCGAAATCGCATGGAGGTGGACAAGGCTAGTGCAACCACAAGAATACAGTCAGAGGCTTTGTAGTTTCAACTGCACCCTCTGATCTTTCATTATTGCTTGCTCCATTTATCCAATCCAACAAACACAAGAGAACAACCCAAGCCACCGTTGGCTGTAATGTAAGCCTACAACGTATGACCTAGGTAAATCAAAGTTATTTTATTTGCAACCAAAAAATGTGACCGTCTCGTAGTTAATAAACATTTACAAATTTACAATCATTTTAATAACAAGGTTAGAGATTTTTCCTCCCAACTTAGAATTGTGGTTTATATTAAAACCCATCAAGGGAAGCCCATAATCAGCAGCAAGGGTTGCACATTTGCACTTGACCCGTCGCTGTATGCAAAGCTTCCAGTACAGGGGTTGATTTCTGCAGTCCTGCACCGCATCTCCAGCAGAAATAATTCAGAGCTTATCTGAAGCTGCACATCTTAGCTCTTCCCGCCCTCTTCTTCGTCTGCGTTACGGCCTTACGGGAGAATGCATGGTAAGCTTGTTGGATAAAAGAAAACAAAAATCAGCGGCTAGTACTATGGAGTGGAGACTCACCTCGGCGTGTTGATCTCCAACAAGCATTAGGCTTGAAATAGCCCTGGAGCGGTCTTACAGGCACAGGAATGAATTTCCCAAGATATGCCAGAGGCCAACTGGAAACATCACAAAAGTGTATTACAATACACCATTACATTGGCAGCTCAAATAACCAAAATAAACTAATGAACAAATTATAAAACAATCAATACATAACAGTTGCCCAATACACAGAGTGCCTACTACGTTGTTTCTAAGTGAGGTCTGTCAATTGAAATAACCAAATGTGAATGGCTGGTAATTTCGAATTTAGCATATAAGAGCATCTCCAGCAAGGGCCCCTAAAACAGAGTCCCTATTTTGGATTTAGGGACTCCCCCTATTTTTTGGGACCCTATTTTTAGAGCACAAGTCCAGCAACAGCCCCTAAATCTCAGCCCCTATTTTACTTTTTCTTCTATTTTGACATATCCGCTATTTGTAATCTTCATTTGACACCACTAAAATTCAATCAAAAATATTTGTAATACATAAAACATGAGCATATTAACATTTACAATTTAAAAACATGATATTTCAAATTTAAATTTAAAATTTTCAAAACATGATAAATAGATAAATAGAAACTCCGAACAATGAGTCAAACTACGAAGCGCTGTGAATTGGAACATGGCGGGCGATCCCAAGGTGCGCGCGCGAGGAAACCGCCCGAATAGGGGTTGTGCTCGCGTCCGTGGGAATTGGGGTTGAGGAGGCAAATTTAGGGGTGGGAATTGGGGCTGAGGAGGCAAATTTAGGGGCCTCCTATTTTAGGGGCTTGAGTTGGGACCCTGCTGGATCTGTTTTTTTTACTACACTCCCTATTTTAAGGTTTAGGAGCTGGTTTAGGAGCTCTGCTGGAGATGCTCTAAGGGGACAGTTGAAGAAGCACAACAACGAGAATGAAACTATAGTATCTGCGTAATTATACTACACCATTTGATTGATGTTAAATATAATTAGTATCTGAGCAGATCCTATAGTAGAACAAGAATGCCAGTTAAGCTAAAAAAAAGCCTACCAGTATATCAGCTGGAGAATCAAGCTCAACTCCGACTTCAAGCTCATCTGAACGCTTGTGAAAGACTTTCACCTTATTTGGTTTTTTACTGTAGATCTTTAACTGTCCCCTTAGAGCATGGCACATAGTGACGGAGACAACCGAGATCAGTGTTGAGCCTTGGACTTGTACCGTGGGATTAATTTGGTTTTTTACTGTAGATCTTTATTTAACGTATATTTTTTTGAGCAGTGCATCAATACTTTCCCTCCTAATACTAGTTGTATAAATCCTAAAGCAATCGAAAGGGTAAATAATCGCTGTCTACCTTTCGTTCATACTTTAATATATGTATAACTTAAAAAAAGAAAAACACGAAAACACCTTTTTAGTTTTTCTTTCTTTAACACGTCTCAACTTTGCAAACCACGTATTACCAGAAACGATAAGGGTAACCAATAGCCATATCTCCCCATGAGTAGAAAATCCGGCTCCGATTGCCACGTACGTCCCATGATTCGAAGAGCTTACATGTTCCAATCTCCTATAGTTGACTCCGAAACAGAGTAGATGCGAGCTGTTCCAGTGGCAAGCCACCGTGCCCGTCTGCGCGAAGCAACGAGCACGTACAACCATGGCCAGTAGCCCAGTAATCTGCGTCCTAGGGTTAGTTCGTTTTAGCTCCTGAATTATGGATTCTGAATTATGGAAAAAACTGTTTTTGATTATAGGAGAATTGGATCGAGTCGGCTACAACTTCTAGATTTCGGACTAAGCCGGTGAGAATCGGAAAGAATCAGGTTTCAACCAGATTCTGATTCTATACACAAATCAGCTTCTGATTCTCAGAGAAGCTGTCCAGAATCACCCTGTTTGGTAAATAATACGTTTTTTTTTTTAAAAAAAGAAGCTGTCCAAGAGCTGAAACGAACGAAATCTGCGTCCTAGTCTTGTGCGCACTGACCTCCCCGGCCGCCTTCCCTGTCGGGAGCGTATCATCTCTGACGTCTCAATTCTTCTCTATCTCCGTGAACCTACGCTCTGTCGAGAACACTCCTCGCTGTCACCGGACTCGACCGGTACATCGGAGGACACCTCGACCGGCCCAGTTTCCGACCCACAAAAATGATGGAGGGCCCATTGTCACGGACCTGTGAATGTGCGGCAAGCCCAAGGTAAACCCTTAAGGGCATCATCAATAGTGCCACTTCAGCTAGCTATAAGGGTGCTAACTCAGCATTTTGCTTAGGTGGATGAGAGAAAAGGAAGAGAGAGATATGTAGACTGACTACTAACTTATAGTCAGGCTATAGCTGATTCCAAGGCATTTATCACATTTTACATATAGACTCATATTTAATTTTGTAGACAATGCTATAGATAGTTCATTGGAGAGATTGTCTATTAGCTATCTATAGATGATATGTACACTTTTTATAACTAGTAGTTGACTACACCATTGCAGATGCCCTAACAGGTAACCGGTACCTAGTCATATGAAATCCTTAGCTCGGCCGACATCCACCCCTCACTTGTGTTACGGTTCTACACTTCCAACAAAATCAAATGATGCTGCCAAACTTACAAATCACATTTAGTATCTACATAAAAAGAGAGAAAAAAAACAAGCTAGCTGTTATGAACCTTACTTCATAGGGGTAAATAGCATTGGCTATCGAGTTTAGCTTCTTTTAAAATCGATATAATTTAATATAAAATTATTTATTTATCATTTAAATGGTTATTTCAATTTTAAGCTAATAAACCACCATCGAGCCGAGCCTCATTAACATTGTTTCGATTGAAATGGACTCATTTTAATTTTAAAAACATTAACTATTGTAATGGAAGCAATTTTAATTCGAGTCCTGACGAGCTTTTTTGCCAGCACATTAAATACCATGTAGAGGAGGGCTGGCACAACACATTAAATACCGTACAGGGAGGAGGGGTCCTAGGATAAAGGATAGACCATGAAACTAGGGTGATCAACTTGGGGGACACTAAATTATTTCTTCTTGCTTAACGAGAATACATGACTAAATTGTGAGAGGTGCTTTTATGCTCTTCCTCTTAATACAAGTTGTACAAATTTTGAAGCAAACAAAGGGGTAAGTAATCCTTATCTACCCTTCATTCATGCTTTAATATTTGTGCAACTTTAAAAAGGAAGAGCATAGAAGCACCTCTTCTAAATTATTTCTTCTTGCTTAATGAGAATAGATGACTATGCCGTCCTTGTATAGAGCCGGCCCTAACAAATACAATCTAAACCTTCCAACTACTAGATATAACATTCCAACTAATAGAGATACTATTCTATCTCCTAAAGATATCAACTCCTAATATAATCAGACAGCCTTAGGATGGTGCGGCTGCTGTTTCCATGCGCGCAGCCCTTTCTAAGAGCGAGTACAATAATAAGGCCATGTTTGGATGGGCTAAAACTAATTGTTAGCTGGCTAATAGCTAGAGCTAATTGTTAGCCAACTAATAATTAGCCCATCTAAAATTAGCCTAGGGCTGTTTGGATACATGGCTAATGATTAGGCTAATTTCTTAGAAAAGTCATGTCTGCCTACTACTTACTTCATCTTTCATCCAAGTTATCTAGAGTAAGTACTAAAGCCAGCTTATACAGTAACTATCTCTAAATGTTGTCTCTAAATTCTATGCAATAATTATTTCTTCTCTTTTGTACATAACTAGTATACCTTGTTTCCTATTGGCTACTGTATGAGAACCGGCTCTCTTCTCTTTTCTCACTCTTCTACGTAGGAAGAAGCTGATATATACAAAGTTGAGATAGCCTTATTGTACTTGTCTCTAATTGGAAGCTCCCCCTGGCCCACATCCCTAAAGAAGCACATTATTTCCAAATTATTGAGTAAAGACGTCTTCTGAAGATCGAAGCATAAAAAAACCAGGTTCGTTTTGAACACTTCCAAAATCCCTGAACAAACCTAATCTAGTCAATCTGGCTAAAATTTTTTTGTTGTCCGTTAAAGATAATATTAAAGTCATTCTCAAGAAAAAGAAGAAAATCAGAAGAGAATATTCCTGTGCTGTTTGGAATGCATTACTTGCATCTTTTACATGCTAACCTTCTGTGAGTAGAAATAGTACCAAAATTCTGCTGGACTAAAATTCCATCATCAGTTTGTATGTATGTATGTGTGTGTGTATCGGATTACAGCATTGAAATGTTTAATTTAGCACAAGCAATATTTTAAAAATGATATTTAGAGATACCTTGATAAAGTTGCAAATTGTACCAATAGGTCACTTTATAATACAACATGTACAATGGCAACCATCATCATCAAATAAATGATCCAACAATCTGCCCATGGACCTCCACTGGTAACAACACGTGGATTCTCAAATGAACTACTAGTAGTTTCACTAGAGTCAAGTGCCGAATGCTGAAGCAAAGTCTCAACATTTCTGTGAGCACTTTCTGAGACTACCAGCTGTGAAGGAAATTCTAAATCATCCGTCTGTAGCTTCCTATTGTTTATGCATAATTTGGTGCCTCAGGAAGAACATCATCTACCTTGTAAACTCTACCATATTATCTGATCTAACTATATTTCCACAATCGACACAAGTAATACTTAAAAGCTACCAAATTCTCATTAAGAACAACTCTGGTTTATATTACAGGAACAACAAAGAGTATATCAGCATAAGACTTTTGCAAAAAAAAAAACCCTGATCAGCAGTCAGCATAAACGAATCCCTCCAATCCCCCTTGGATCCTATACTCTAATGTACAGCAAACAAAAATGAATATAAGGTTCTTGATAATAGACAGTTATTCTGTAAATCTTATATTCTTATGACCACAAATAGGCTAATAGGCACAATTATTCTGTATATCTCATATTCTTATGAGCTACATGATAGAAGCAATCAATGTATAACTGACAAGTTCTATGCTAGACACTGGAACACAGAAAAGAATGGAACTCTCAGTTCGCCGGTCGTTGTGGGCTCAAAACCCCAAATCCTATACACTCTAGTCCAATGTACAGCAAACTAAATTGGATACAAGTTCTTGCTAATAGACACAATTATTCTGTAAATCTTATATTCTTATGACCTACATGATGGAAGCAATCAACATATTACTGACCAGTAACAGGTTATATCCTAGACACTGAAATGCAGAAAGAAATAGAGCTCTCAGTTGCCGTTCGTTGTGGACTCTCAAACCAAGAGGAACAGATAATGCAGTTCAAATCTTATTATCCGTATAGATAAAAGAAAACAAATAGCATCTATGTGGCAGAACAGAACTCATAGATGTACATGAGGGTCCTACAGAAGCACATCACTTTGCCATTGAAAATTAAATTGCAAATTCTTCCAGATATACTATAGATTTTATAATGCATTAGCAGCATTTCATGCAAATGGAATAAAGGGCATGTGAAACAGTCCAACAGCAAATTTTAAGAAGCCAAACAGAATATCCAACCATCAAATTCTTCATTTAGAACTTCCAAATTAAAGCAATGTAATTGTTCTAACAAAATGCATTTTTTCCTTTGCACGAAGTAGGAAAATAATACATGTGACTTCGTCCATCTGTTACTCTATTGTGGCAATGCCTCCTCTACCTCCTTCCACCCTTCAGCCTTATCGGGGAACTTCTCCTTCATTTTCTCAATGATCCCTTTTGCCTCATCGACCCTCGAGCTCCCAGCAAGCCCATTCACAAGCATCTTCATGGTCGAGAAGCATGGCACCCAATTCCTAGCTGCTGTCTCGTTGTACACCCCATGGGCATTATCAAAATCACCACCCTTACAAAGGTAATAAATAAGCGTAAAATAGAAGCTACTATCCCCAACAAGCCCCTTTTTCCCCATCTCCTTGTATAGCCGCTTCACTTCCTCCAAATCCCCCTCCTTACAGAATCCATAGATCAAATGATTATAGGTCACCCAGCTTGGCTTCGTCCCTTTCTTCACCATCTCATTCAGCAACGCCTTCGCTTCGCCACTCCGGCCAAGTTTGCACAGCCCCTGCACCCTTGCATTGTACACTGGCAGTGACTCACCGCAACCGTGCTTCTTCATGAGTGCAATCACCTTCCCTACATCATCGAACCGCTCCTCCTGGTAAAACCCAGCAATCGCTGTAGTAAATGTGGTGGCGTTGGGCTTAACACCCTTCTTGCACATTTCATCGAACACCGAGTAGAAGGACCTTGTGGTACCGGACTCGGCGAAGGATTTGATAATGGCGTTGAAGGTCTCGGTGTTGGGCTTGACGGAATGGGCGTCGGGGAAGGTCTGGAAGATGCGGGCGGCCTCAGCGTGGTTCCCGGCGACGAGGCAGGCGAAGATGAGGGCGTTGAGGGAGCGGGTGGAGGGGGCTGACTCGAACGTGGAGATGGAATCGGCGAGGAGGCCGGCCTGGCCGAAGAGCGCGATGGCGTGGGGCGCGTGGCGGGGGATGAGGAGGGAGGACGCGAGGTCCCGGAGGGAGTCCGGGGCGGAGGAGAGCTTCGAGGCCGCGAGGGAGAGGGCGACGCGGTCGAGGTGGGTGTTCGGGGAGAGCGCGGCAGCGCGGCAGATGGAGAGGATCTGGTCGGGGGGCGGCGGCGGGGTGGACTTGAGGAGGGAGATGGCGAGACGGGCCTTCTGCCGCGAGGTGAGCGGGGTTGTCGGGGAGGACGGGTTCAGGATGGAGGCCGGGGTGGCGGCCGCGGCCGTGGACAGGCGGCGGCGCAGGAAGAAGCGGACGGCGGCGGACATGGCGGCGGCGGGTTTAGGGCTTAGGACTGGGAGTGATCCACATACCGTGAGGGAAAGCTTTTAGTTTCTCCTCTGTACGTGGCCCCATTTGTCAGACTCCGGTCGAAATTTACCCTTTTGCCCCCATTAGGCATCAAGTCCTGAAGTTTACACCGTGCGGCGAGTCCGCGATGGTGGCTGGGAAACGCGGGGCCGGCGACTGCGCCAGGCATGGCCGGCGGCTGTGTTTGTCAGAGCGGCGGCAGCTACTGCTACCTGCGACGGTGGAAGCACAGAGAAGCACAAGAGCCGTGAGGATTTTGAGGGTTAGTATTCTTGTATTTGGCTTGCGCTGTTTCGAATTGGTGTCGAGAGGTGCTTTTATATTTTTTTAAAAAAAGTAGTATAAATATTAAAGTATATATAAAGAATAGATAGTGATTATATTTATGTAATTTGTATTGGTAAAGAAAGCATAGATACACTGTTTTTTTACGTCGGATCTGAAATACGAAGAGAATCACTGTTTGTAATTTCACGGTGAAGCTAGGGATGTCTACAGGGAAAAGGATTCATATGGGATGGGGAGGTTAAGCCTTTTTATGTTTGAATCAGCAATTCAGAATCACTGACCAGTGGCTCATTGTCACCCACGTTAGGTCCAAACAGATTCGTTCCGGCCATGTTGAGAACTAGAAAGGCTCGCGCGGCGCACGCCGCGCGCGTGACCGAGAAACGAATTTGTATTTTTTTTCGGAGGAAAAACGGATTATGGAACAATTTTTTCTGGGAAAAACGACGCAAAATATTTTTTTCCCATGCTCTGGAGAAAAAACAGACAATGAAAACATTTTTTTCCAACAAAAAGGATAAATGATGGCCGGAGAACGAATTTTATATTTTTTTTAGAGAAAACGGCAAACGAAAACATTTTCCCCATGCTCCGGAGAAAAACCGGATCACGAAAACATTTTTTTCCGAGCAAAACGGAGAAAGAGAAAAAAATTTTAAGAGAAAAGGCCGTGCTCCGGAGGAAAAACGGACAACGGAAACATTTTTTCCGAGCAAAACGGAGAAATGAATTTTTTTTTTAGCGAAAACGGGCAACAAAAACATTTTTCCCATGCTCCGGAGGAAAAACGGACCACGAAAATATTTTTTCCGGGCAAAACGGAGCAAGGACCCGAACGTAAAGTATAGGGACCTATTTGTTATAATTTTGGATCTATCCGCTATTTTGAATAATTAGAAAAGGGCTCGTTCGCTATTCGCATTTAATGGGGGCTCTCTCTGTAAAATACCGAACGAGGGACCTAAACGCGAACCGGGAAAATTTATTTTCCTCTCACAGAAAATCGCCCAGGGACCTATACGTAATTTCGAAGAAACGGAGGACCTTTTCGCGAAACGGAGGAGAGAGAGGGTGGGGTGACGTGGGGGGCTGAGGCTCCCGGAAACCTTCCGGTAATATGGTGGGTAGTATTAGTATCTTACTTATATATCTTGTACTCTCTATAAGGATTTAACGAGCAATTTCCCCTCTAATAATGAGCTTATGGGCTCATTTGTAAGAGGAATATCAAAGTTAGAAATCCTGAAGCTTACCAGTTATAATCCTTTGTGCGATGCCTCTACATCCATTTCTACACGCTCAAATCTCAACTAGTTGTCCATCCATTTGATGAAATGCTTTCTAAATAAAAAAGTACTTATTATATGTTAGAATATTAGGCATACTAATGATGAATTTATTTCGAAAATAAACTATGATGATGATTGAAGACAGAATGTAGAAATAAATAGACTAGACACTAGCAATATGCTAATTGTAATGTCTATCTCATACATATTATTAGATGAACAGAACAGGCTAAACGAACATTCTTGATCTATGCATAGAAAATAGATGTGATTCGCGTGTGTTACTGAGTTGACCCAAAGGTGTGGTCGAACGTAGATGTCGATGAAGATCAGCGGGTGATGTAGTCGAAGCCGATTGTCAGTGAAGAAACCAGCGAGCAGTCGCGTGAAGATGCTTCCCAAAAATGTAATTACCCCTCTCCCAGTGTAGGATCTCATGGACGGACATTTTAGAGATCTGCTCTCCTAACAGCCAGTGCTCACCGGTGAAGGGATGGGAAGGAGGCAACGCAGTACGAGTTGAAGGTAAAAGAGTCGAGAGAGATCTGATCTCTATTCGAGTATATAACACACAGAGAGAAAAATGTGAAGCACGAGACGAGTCAGTTACAGATTCGTACGCGCACTTAACTCTTCATAAAATCCATCACTATCGCAGTTAATATCGCGTTCACATAATTGTGTTGACCACAGTCTCACATCGCAAAAACTGCAATAGAGGACTACAGCTACGCAAGCCATCGGACTCGATTTTGCTGCACCATTCACGCGCATGTTGTGTACGCGCACCGCTTGGCCTGGCCTGGCAAGGCGAGCAAGCGCGTGCGTGTGTACTCTTCTTCTCCATCTTCTTCTCATCCTCTAGCATGGTGAAGGGAACCTCCCCTTATAAGTGGTTTCCATCCACCTCCACTATGGATGGCAATTGGTGGGTACCTTCGGGTACCACCGCCTCAGATCGGAACCCGAACTAAGTGTTGCCCACCCAAATTCGATAAGCTTCACGGGCATAGATCTGTGCCCATACCTGAACCCGATGGGTACCCGAAACTCAATTGATACCCATGGGTAGTTCAGATTATACACTAACATAAAGGTTGCATCTCATGCTGAATTTTGTAATCATGAATGCAATTGCCATGAAGGCCATGTAGGCCTAATTAACAAAGTTTACTCAAATTCTAGAGTCCATATTGCTTTCCTTTTGAGTAACCAGATCAAATGTGTTTTTCCCTAAGGATTCTAAGTACCATGCAATCACTTCATCTTGTGTTTTCGTTGCAGTTAGCTTCACATCAAAGATAGATTAAAAATCCATAACATGTAATACATTATTTCAGGGAGCATGCACTAGCCCATTAGTTCATCCGCCCAGAATCCAATAACTAATAATTCATAAAACATCAACTATCCCCGTTAGTTCATACGGCTAGAGTACAAGATTTCGGCAAAAGGAACAAAGCATCACTAAACACAAAGCATCAACTATCCCCATTAGTTCATTTGGCTAGAACACAAGATTTCGACCTCTTCCATCATCACTAAGCACAAAGCATTACTTATCCCCAAATCTTTTTTAAAAAATTCACTTCTCAGGCCGGATGCGTCGTTACCTTCGAGCTCGGACCACCGGAGGGCATGCTTTGGGGCGACGACAGGAGTGGGGGCCACGAGGGGAGCTACAGCGATCGACGGGACTTAGGAGCCGAATGCTTGACATGGTGGCTTATCAGTCGTTTTGTGGCCGCCAAGCACCTGGTCCTGGTAGGAGCTGAACGGAGCACCTACAGGGGCAAAGGGAGGTGAGTCGGCGAGTGGATCGGGAATTTGTGAGGCGGTGGCGGAGAGCGATTGGGCCAGAGGGAGGTGAGGGAGGGACGTGGGATGGCCGAAAGTGAGGGAGGAGGCGATCAGGCAAGTGGATAGGGAATTTGGGGGATTGTGGCTAGCCGGCTAGGATCCCTAATTAAGCAATGCCTCAATGGGGAATGAGGTCTTAGGACCGTGAGGAGGGACGAGTGACCGAGTGACCGTATGACCAAGTAAGCAGTGGGCCTGGGCTGTTGAGTGCTAGCGGAAGTATGGCAAAACTGAGTTAGTATCTCTAAAAGTGGGGCTCACATGTCATAGGATATCCATTGGGTACTCATGGGTACAAATTGGCACCCATGCCAATCCTATGACCTTATTGGGTACTCAAACCCGAAAACCCGTGGGTCTAAAGTGCTACCCATGCCCGCCCTTATCGGGTCGGGTAACCATAGATACCCGGACTCATGGATAAAATTGTCATCCCTAACCTCCACTAGCAATGTGGTACTATTCTTTTTTCATCTCTCTTCCCCTAATGGGCATTTGGGATTTTTCGAGAATTATTTGTGAACTAATGGGCCTAGCCCAAATAATGCCAACAATCCCCCACCAGATCCTAGAGGTCCCATAGGTCTTTGCCTGCTCCAAGGTACTATTTTTATACTAGCTTTCGGTGATAATGGACTATGCCTTGAATTGCACCTGGACATTAAGCTACATTCATATACAATTTGAACAATGGACTATGCCTTGAATTGCAAGTATTGTGTAGACAAGTTTCACTTAAGGCTCTGATTGCTACTAGGTTGCCAACATTCTACCCCTCAGGTGGAGCATTGTAACACCTCGAAAATATGGATTTTGGATTTCATTATTTATTTGTGAGTTTTTGATATTTTTTTGGTATTTCTAAAAACTTTTTCTTATTTCTGGAGTTAACAAAAAGAATTTATTTGAGAAAAATAAAATTTAAACAGTGTTGAAAATAATTTTACTTGAGTTCAAAATATTTTTTGAGAATTTTTTGAATTTTTTAGTGTGTTTTTGCTATTTATTTTAAGTTAAATAAATTTTTAGAATTATTTTAAATGGAAAAGTCAAAAAAAATATTTAATTAGTCTTTGTGCCGAAACCCAATGGGCCCAGCCATTTGCTTTGCTTCGGCTCATCCCACACCACTGCAACCCTAACCCTAATGCTTTGGCCATCGGATCGCGATCTCGCGGTTGATATTGCGCCACATAGCCGTGCCGCTTTGAGACGTCAATCCGTGCCATGTGTGCGATGTAGATGTCACCATGTCACCTCACCATATTTTGCCCAGATTTTGCCACCACGTCGGTTGCGTCGCAAATCCTGCGCTCGTACGCGCTCGCCGAGGGCTATTTAATGTCATCTGCACCCCGTATTTAATTCCGCCCATCGCGCCTCCTCGTTTGCCTCGTTCCTCGCTGCTCGAGCTACTATAGTTCGCCCGCACGAGTTCACCAGAGTTGGGGACGCTGCCACCATCATTTTTCGCTTGGATCTCGCCGTCCGCTGCCTCTCCGTCGGAGTCAAGGGCATCATCGAGTTCGCAAAGAGGTACTCATCCAAATCCGCGTGGTTTCGAGCCAAATCCGACAAGGAAGCGCTATCCTAGGTGTCGTATTCTTCCTCTTCAGTGAAGCGCCACCACCATTTGGTGTAGTCTCGCGCCGCCATGTCTCTCAGCCGTCCGATCCAACAGGAGTCGCCTAGTGATTGCCATGAGTTCTACCTCGCGTTGTGCCACGTGTCCGCGCTTGTGCCAGCAACCATGTCATCCTGTGCGGCAGCGAGCGCCAGTCAACTTTTCAGTGGGCCACATCCACCGTAGACCCGCCTTGGTCTGTGGACCACCATAGACCATGGGCTTCCCTTGTTAGTGTAATATAGCTTTATAAATTTATTTTTATTCAGTAATTAGTATTGACGATGTCATAAATCAATTTTCTTTTAAAAATTTAATTCGGTCAAAAAGAAAATAGATGATGACGTTAGCAGCGATGTCATTATTCGATTTTCCAGTAGAAAAATAATTCAAATAATTAGTATTTATTCCTTTTCTTTTATTTTCAAACTGTAGAGAGCTCGTTCTCACTCATACGAGCTCCGATTGATGTGATTCCAGTTTCTAATTTTTTTTAAAATTGAGATATATTTAGTGGAGAGTTTTATTTAATTTTTTGAATTTATTTTATCTCTATTTTTATATTGATTTGTGTTTTCTCTTGATTCGCGTAGACGTTGAAATACCGAGAGTGTACGAGAGTGAAGTGTGGACTCGAAAGCAAGGTCCAGAACTAGAGCAAGGACTTTTTCAAGGCAAGTTACACATCCTTGATCATGTTGAATCCAATTTTTGAAATGCTATGTTGAATTTAAATTCTTGCATGCATAATTTCTATAAATGTATGTTAATCCTAGTTTTAAATTAAATAGTTATACCATGATTGATTAAAGCCAAGTTCGAGTTGAAGGGTGGTAGGTGGCCCAAGAGTAGTATAAATAGAGGGGGTGCCCTCACTTGAAGGTTTGAGTTGCTCCTTTGAGCTTTGCTCACATGAAGTAATGCTTTGTAAACCTTCTAACCAAAAAAATACAAAGATTTTCTTTACATTCCTGTGAATTTAAATTCCGCATTTACATTATATCTTTACTTTACGCAATTTAAATTCAGCATTTACTTTCCCGCATGTAAATTCTCGCAATTTACTTTCTCACAATTGGGATTTGCCACCTCTCCTTCTAAATGCTATTGACCAAGGATGTTTTGAGGGTGCTCATTTGGTTTTACATCTTTCTTGCACCCTAGGATAGACTAGAGATCAAGTTTCTATCAAGATTGCAAATCTGTCCTGAACTTGTTCTTCGCGCAGTAATCAGTTTATGATTTTTAGAAAAATATAGAAAAATCTTTTTTGAGTGATTCTTATTGGAGAATGTGCGTGACTCATGTATCCATCTGTGGAAAATTTTTGGAGTTCACTGGTTGTACCATTTGGGAGCTATGAGGTAAAAACTAAGCCCTAAACTTTCTGATCAAAATTCTTGACTATCTGTAGTCCTTGATTTTTTTTATGATTTTTCTACAAGGTTTTTGGAGGTGATTTTTGGTGGAGTGTTTCAGTACTCATCTGATCATAGGTCGAAAAATTCCCAAAAATTTTGGAGCAACATAAGTCCAGCAACCACCTGCTCCAATTGAGGACAATTCCTGAAAAATCTGCTTTTGTTTTTTTAAAAGAGACTTTTGTGATTTGGCTTATCTCTCTTAGAAAAGAAGTATTTGAATTGATTCCTCTTTGTTTTGGATACTTGACAACCAGGATTATGATTTAAAAATCCCTCACATGATTTATGGTTCTTATCCATGCAAGATAGGGATACACATAGTTGTCTAGTCGTTCCGATTTTTGCGGGTTTTGCGAATTTGAGGAGCACCGGTTTCCTTGTGGGATTGCTTGGAGTACTTTGAGTGGGGGGAATTTTATTTGGGATCATTCACCCCTCTGATCGCCATCTTGATTCTTCACATAGATACTAATTACACCAAAAGACTGACGAAGCCGATGCACAACTACTCGTCCTTGCATCCCTTCTGGTAGAATTCAGCCACCTCATCAAACCAACCAGATGCTTGAGCACCAGAGCCAATATCTAGTAAGGGGAGATTTAGCAAGAGTGAGTACAAAGTACTCATCAAGCATTATTAGCAAAATGCAATAGATGAATTTTTCATCACATCATTCCACTCATGTCCATCCAAATCCACTTTCTATCCAAAATCCATTTATCATAATAGAGTTTTATTAGGAAAGTTGTGTATGATTTTAATTATCCAAAAAAATGCTACTAGCACTGGTATAAGAGGCAGACTTAGCTTCCATAGCCTCTAATCCAGGAGACAGGTATGAATTCCTTATTTTGATCTTGCATAGGATCGTACCACTTTACCCATAGTGACCCCATCCTGTGAGGCCCCAGAATATTTATCACTAGTCGAGTATTTTATCTCCAACCCTGATAGCCAACGAGTAGTGGCATCCTCGAATGTTCCTCATTACCCTCAGCGTACCAGTTGTACCATGCTACCGCAGCATTACTGATACTCTCCTAGGCTTTAAATATAGCGCCCAATCAACCGCAACTAATTTTGTGTCCATCACTGGGACTCCTGGCATATCCAGCTTCACAATCCTAGTTAACTACTTAACCACTAATGTGGAAATTATAATACCTTCATAGGACAACGTTTTCTAACCGATTCCACACACTATGGTTGGTATTGTAATACGGCTCATTACCCGAGTATTAGTTATTCATCCTTATATTATAACATATGTAGAGGACCCCACCGGCTATTCCTTTCTTATCGGTGCCCTCTACCCACTATAAACATACGCCAACTGATCCATTCACTAGATGAACCAAACCAATTACCAATCCATTCATCCATCCATTTTTCAACCATACTATCCATCCGCATCCGATTTAAGGTTTTATTTGCAATATAAAATTTTCCATGCAGTGATGATATTAATGAAAGCATTGGAAAATATTTAATAACACATGATCAAAAGAACTTGCCTGGATTAAGATTGATAAAATTCCTCACTCGAAAGCTGAAGATGGTGGTCTAATTGATTTAGTTCTCGTCCTGAAATTATAGCATATTAATTTTGAACATGATTCATGGCGTCCAATCATTTCTAATAGTAGCAATATTAATATCAGGACTTAATTCTTATTTTGAGCTGTTCATTTAACGAATCCATGTTATTTTGTACCACTTTTTATTTCTAAACGAACTACTGACTAATTTACTATACTAACCACAGATCGCGACAATTAACTCATTTATAATTTTCCTCCTCTTTTCTCTTTTTCTTTTCTTCCTTCCTTCCCTTTTTCTTTTTCTACTTTCTTCTTTCCTTTCTTCTCTGGCCGACAGCCTCTCGGCTCTTCTCCTTGATCTGTCCTCTCTTTTCTCTCCTTACCCCTCCCTCTCTTTTCCTTCTTCGCTCGGCCAAATCGCTCGGCCTCCCCTCTCCAGTCCCTCGGGTGACTCCCTCCCTCCCTCTCCCTCTCTCTCTCTCTCATGGGCGACCTGCCTCCTCGACTCGTCCTCTGGGCTAGTTGTCGGCCAATCTCCTCTACCCGGCCACTGACTCCTCCCCTCCACTTGACTGCGTTCCCCCCTCTACTTCTCGGCCCACTAGCCTCTCCCCTACCTAGTTGGGCTCGCTGGCCTCCCAATCCACCGCTCCGGGCTCGGCTCCTCCTTCTGGCTCCGGCCGGTACTCGTGGCTAAGCTCCTCCTTTGCTCTGGCTTGGGGAACTCCGGTTCAACAACTCCTCTTGGCCTTCTCCTCCTCTTGGAAGGCTGTTGGTCCTCGGTTCTTGCTCTCACTCACTCGGTTGGGAGAATGGCGATGGGCATGGTTGGCTCTATGCTGGTGCTTGATTGGCTCTCGGTCGTGGTGAATGGGAGAAGTGCTATGAATTCCTCACTATGATTCGGCTCTTAACCCTTTATCGATCGACAATTACCTTCTTACCCCTAGCCTTTACTGAATATGCAAGGGCACAGTTGTCTTTCCATAATTCTATTGCAATTTTAGTTGTTCTACACACTTATGCCTACTGTCACAATGATTTGATGCTTAATTACATGCTAACAAACTGATTAGAAGAATAATTAATGCATTTGCTTGGTGGAATTTTTAGGGTCCTTACATGGAGCGAGTGAATCAGATTTTGGAGGATATGTTGCATGCATGTGCTTTGGAATATGGTACCTGTTGGGATAAATGTTTGATGTATGCCGAGTGTTGCTATAACAATAATTATCAAGCCAACCTACAAATGTCACCATTTTAGGCACTATATGGAAGGAAGTGTAGAACCCCACTTCTTTGGGATCAAGTGGGAGAGTGTCAGTTGTTTGGACCAAGCATCATCAGTGAAGCAGAAGAGAAAGTCAGATATATACAAGAAAGACTTAAGATAACACAATCTAGACAAAAAAAAGTTATGCTGATAATCATTGAAGGCAATTGACTTTTGAACCAAGAGATCATGTGTATCTCAGGGTCACTCCTCTATGAGGTATAAAGAGATTCGATAATAAAGAAAAACTTGCACCAATGTTTGTAGGACCCTACCCAATTTTAGCAAAGAGAGTACATATTACTTACCAGTTGAGTTTGCCAGCAGTGCTATCAGGGTACATGATATTTTTCATGTATCACAGTTAAAGAAGTGTCTTTGAGTTCCGACTGAGTAAACACAGTTGGAAAGTATGGATTTGCAAGAGGACTTGACTTATTAAGAGCATCTAATCAAGATTCTCGAGACAGCAGAGCGAGTCACCTGTAGGCCCTGTTTGTTTCGGCTTAGGTTTTTTAGCTTTTGGCTTAAAGCTAGCCTTTTGGCTTAATGAGCTTTTAAGCTGTTTACTTTTAAGCCAAGACATGTTGTTTTGTATCATGGTTTATTAATGGGTTAGATGGTACAACTTATAGATGAAAAGTCTAAAATACCCTAGATGAGATGGCGGATGAATTCTCAATTTATATATGATGGCATTTTGTGGGTAATTTTGGAGACTTTTAGTGGTAAAGGGTTATTTCATTAAAAAAAACCCAAAAAAGCTCCTCTTGTCTGGCTTTTGGCTTATAGTTATACAGGGGCTTTTGGCTTTTTTAAAGCTCGGCTTAAAAGCCAGTCGTTTGTTTCGGCTTAGGCTTTTTGGCTTTTAAGCCGATGAAAAAGCCGAAACAAACAGGGCCGTAGTAGGATCATTCACTTTTGTAAGGTTCAGTGGAGTAACCACTCAAAGGAAGAAGCCATTTGGGAAAAAGAAGAAGAACTTAAATCAAAATACCCTAATTTCTTTGCTACCAGTCTGAATCTTGGGGTCGAGATTATTTTTAAGGGGGATAGGTTTGTAACACCTTAAAATTTTGGATTTTGTATTTAATTATTTATTTGTGAAATTCTGAATTTTTTTTTGGAATTTCTAATTTTGTTCTTATTTATAGAGTTAACAAAAGAATTTATTTGATAAAAATAAATTTCAAATTATGTTGAAAATAATGTTACTTGTGTTCAAAATGTTCAAAATATTTTTGGGAATATTTTTGGAATTTTTACAGTATTTTTGCAGCCATCGGGGAAAGACTCCCGGGTTTGGTGTGACCCTCTGGGTTAGCGACACCGGCTACGCCTTCATCGGCATAGTACATGTCATCATCCTCAGCGCCATCGAAGGCGCACAGGTCTTGAGTATCCTGGGACTTGGGCATCTTTAGGGATTCTTCACGAAAAGATCTGTTAGTGACGTAATCCCCATGAACGGCGCCAGCTGTCAACGTTTGGGAAACAGGTCTTCGTCGAGCTTACTTGTTGAATGAGGGATCAACAGAGCCCCTTTTTGGTGAAGGATTTGCATTTGGAGAATGCTCTTAGGATAGGATACTCGAAAAATAGACAAATGTTTATACTGGTTCGGGCCTCCCACAGCGCAGATAATAACCCTAATCTAGTGATTTCACTATTGCTGTCAAACTCTTACAGGAAGGCTCGTGTATATTTGTGCATTTGTGTCTTGCTCGTCCTCTCTTTTCTCCTCCCCCTTCACCAATTTACAGGGGGGGGTCTTATAGCTTACAAGATACTTGAAATAACTGCAGCCGAATGATGCACATTTTACTGCATTAATCGTGACCGTTACTGTAGCCTTGATTTTTGCCACGTTCCCGTTGGGTGCTCATGGACGAGCTTGGGTGCTCGTGGGCGAGCACTGGGCCTAGTTCGGTCAGGCGAACCAGCCGGCTAGACTATCCGAGGGTCCTCCTTGGGGACACCATCCAAGGGCATGCATGGTCGGTCAAAACTGGCTACTAGGGTATAACAATCCTTATGGAAATTATCCAATCCCCAAAAAAAAAGAAATTTTGGAATTATTTTAAATGGAAAAGTCAAAAAATATTTAATTAGTCTTCATCCCGAAACCCAATGGGCCCAACCCACACCATCGCAACCCTAACCCTAATGCTTTGGCCGTCGGATCGCAATCTCATGGTTGATACTGCACCACGTAGTCGTCAGATCCATGCCATGTGTGCGGTATAGATGTTACCACGTCACCTCACTGTATTTTGCTCGAATTCTGCCACCGCGTCGATTGCGCCGCGAATCCCACGCCCATATGCGCTCGCCGAGGGCTATTTAATGCCAGTCGCACCCTGCATTTAATTCTGCCTATCCTGCTGCCTCGTTTGCCTTACTCCTCGCTATCTGAGTTGCCGTAGTTCACTCGCACGAGTTTGTCAAAGTTTGGGATGCCGCCACAGTTGTTTTTCGCTTGGATCTCGTTGTCTGCTGCCTCTCAGCCGAAGTCGAGGGCATCACCGAGTTAGTAAGGGGGTGCTCGTCTAGATCCACAATGGTTTTGGTAAAATTTTAGTAAATTTCACCAAAAAATTTGTTTTTTTGACCGAATTTGACCGGATGTGCAAGCTAGCAATGGATACAATGGTCCCAAGTTTTTTTCTCTTTTGCTATCAACATTCAATAGCACTATCTAAATTTTTAAAAATTTCTCAAGCTTGATCATCATATAAAAATTTTATGGTAACATTATGGATGTGTCAGAACCATCCACAAAAAATTTCAAAAGTTTCTAACATCGTTGCACCATTTTCCACTAGGTTGAAATTTGCCGGTTAGCCTTTTATCAGTATAGTAGCACTGTCAGAATTTTTAAAAATTTCTAAAGCTTTATCATAGTATAGAAAATTTATGAGAATATTATTGATATATTAGGACCATCCACAAAAGTATTTAAAATTTTTTTAACATAGTTTGAACCATTTTTCATTCAGTTGAAATTTGTTCGACTCAAACATCAACTTATACCCATTTCTGCAAAGAAGGGGACCACTAATGATATTCTTGTTGATTGAAGGGACATGCTGCACGTTCTTCAGCCGCACGATCTTTCCCAAAGTAAGCTTCAGATCTATCGTGCTAACACTAAGAACAGAAGCGTATGGCCCATTCCTTATTAGCACGAAGGAACCCCTAGCGACCTGGTAAGAAGAAAACAATGATATATCAGCGCAATCATGAATATTAGCCCTAGTATCAATCCACCAATCGGTAGATTGACTAACCAAGAGGACAGTGAGTAAATTACCATACCCACGTGTCTCCTTCTTGGTATTGCCAATAGTCACATTGACAGATTTAGAGTTCTGTCCCTATTGATCCTTTCCTCGTTTGTGGCTCGGACATTCTTTGCCCAAAGTCCAATCTCACCACACACGAAGTAAGGCTTGTCATTCTGATGCTTTTTCTTCTTAAAGCTGGTAGTTTAAACAACTTTTTCCTTTGACTTGAACTTCTCAGAACCAGGATGCTACACAAAATTGGCGTTGGTTTGTCCCTCAACCACCTTTGGGCGCACATCCTTCGCCTGAGCTTTCCCCTCAACATCAAGAGATGCGATCAGACTTTCAACAGAGATTTCTTGCCTCTTTTGTTTTAGAGATATGGCAAAATTCCTCAATGAAGGAGGTAATTTGGCAATGATACCACCAGCCACAAACTTGTCAGGTAACATGCACTTGAGGTGATCAAGTTCCCTCGAAATGAACTGTATCTCGTGAGCCTGTTCAACCACAGAACGACCATCGACCATTTTGTAGTCATGATATTGCTCCATAGCATACAGTTCACTGTCCGCATCTGAGGCACTAAATTTATTTTTGAGTGCTTTCCACGGCTCCTTTGCATCCGATATATGCACATACACGTTGTAAAGGCGGTATGAAAGAACGCTAAGAATGTATCCTACAAAAATTATGGTGGCATTCTTGAATTCCTTTTCCTGCTCAGCAGTAAGGGTTCCTTCAAATTTGCTAGCCGCAACCCAGTAGACGTTCATAGCTTTGAGCCACAAAGTGGCTCGCATCTGCCATCTCTTAAAGTGAACATTGGTAAACTTATCCGGTCTCAATGCCTCAGCAAATCCAGATGCTTTCATCATATTCACCATTAAGAGCCTATCACATTTTTGGATTGTTGGGATATTAGGCATGCTAATGATGAATTTATTCCAAAAATAAACTATGATGATAATTGAAAATAGAACAGTAGGAATAAATGGACTAGGCACTAGTAATATGCCAATTGTAATGTCTATCTTATGTATATTATTAGATGAACAGAACATGCTAATGAGCATTCTTGATCTATGCATAGAAAATAAATGTGGTTCGCATGTGTTACCAAGTTGACGGAAGGCATGGCTAAACGTAGATGTCGATGAAGATCAACAGGCGATGTAGTCGAAGCTGATCGTCGGTGAAGAAACCAGTGAGCAATCAAGTGAAGATGCTTCCCAAAAGCGTGATTCACCCTCTCCAAGTACATGATCTTAAGGACGGACATTTCAGAGACCTATTCTCCCAGCAGCCGGTGCACACTGGTGAAGGGATGGGAAGAAGGAGGTAATGCAGTATGAGTTGAAGGCAAAAGAGTCGAGAGATATCTGATCTCTGTTTGTGTATATAACAGAGAGGGGGGAGGGAGCACGATACGAGTCAGTTACGGATTCGTACATGCACTTAAATATGTGTAAAACCCTCCTCTATCGTAATTATGTGAAATCATGTGCTGAAAAATTGTCTTAGAATTCAATTTGCAAAATGTGTTTGTGCATGTGTTTGACAAGTTGACAAGAAATAGTGTATCTTTTTCTTGTGCCGGACCAAATTCTCAAAAACAGAGTTTCCCCTTTGCGCCGAACCGATTTTGTGTTTGCGCCGGACCAAGTTTTTGGGTCTGCCGTGGACGTGCTTTTGAGCTCATGAGCTGGACTCAATTTTCCAAGAAACCAGTAAGTTTTGCATGTACGTCGGACCAATTTCTTTGGTCAGTCGTGAACGGCTTTTTGAGGATTGATTTCGCATGTACGACGGACTGATTTCTTTTAGTCTGTCGTGAACGTGTTTTCGCCGGAATGATTTCTTCTTGAAACCGAGACTTTCACTTGTACACCGGACCGATTTTGTTGGTCCGTCGTGAATGGTTTTTTGAGTGACTTTTTCATGTGTACGCCGGACCATATTTTTGGTCCGTCGTGAATGCGTTTTTGCTCGATTAGGGTTTTGAGCAAAATTGGAATTGTGTTTGATTTGTTTTTGAGATTATGAAATTTGTGAGAATTTCATGATGCTTGAAGTGGACTTTATGCAATGCTCGTGTGAGTATTTGCATGGATTGATGTGAGTCAAGTCGTGGACTTGTGCTCGGAATTGTTTTGTGGTTTGTTCATGTGCAGGTATTGCTCGAAGACGAACGTGGTCGATGACGGGACCGGAACTAGGTTCATGGAGGAGCTGAGGTTCGGGACTAGGTTCAGGGACGAACTGAGGTCTTGGTGGTCAAGGATGTCATGCGGGACGTTCGGGCTAAGAGAATGGTGCACATGAAGAATGGTTAGTCACGTGAGAATGGCAGGAGGTCATTCACGTGCAAAGTGTTAGTCACGTGAGTATGGCAGGTGGCCATACGCGTGCAAAGTGTTAGTCACGTGAGTATGGTAGGGTTGCCATACGCGTGCAAGAGTTGTACTCGGCCAGGTTGGGCCAAGAGGAGTTGTGTTGAATACATACTCCTTCTAGATTAGGAATTGTATTCAGAACTCCTTGTGTTTTGCTCCTTTAAATAGGAGGGGTGTCTCCTGTTGAAGGGCATCAATCGGAGCTGAGCGCATTGAGAGCCTCAAGCTCAGTTTTAGGGTTTGTACTCTTTTGATGAGAGTACTTTAGACAAAAGAAATAAAGATCAATTCTTCTAGATCCTTGCGTGCTACAGTGTTTCCTGTTTTGGTTCTTGTTTGCATGCTTGTTCTTTTCTAGATTGGTTTGTGTTCTTTGAGTTTTATCTTGATTTGATCCATCAAAACCTTTCTAGAGAATTGATTTAGGGTTTCTCTAAGTTTAGTTGATTAAACTTTTGTCGTTTCTGTTAAACCTTCAAGTTTACGTTAGATCAATTCTCGTCATCTTCTGTCACAGCAAGTTTGCGAGGTTCATAACTTTTGATCTGTAAGTCCGATCGAGCTGATTCTTTTTGGGTTCGATGCGTGTTAGAATCTAGTTTCTTGTGTCCAAATTTCAGATCGAGCCGACGGTTGGATCTCCAGGAATTCGCGTTTTACCGAACCTCTGTCATTCTGTTTTTGTCGAAAACGAGGCAATTATTTGGTTCTGTTTTGGGGTGAACTTTTAATAGATCAAGAATTTGGTTTTAGCTTTCGCACAATCATTCACCCCCCTCTGATTGCTATATTCGTATACTTCGATCCTACAAATTATTATTGCGTTTACGTAACTGTGTTGACCACAGTCCATGCCACAAAAAATACAAAAGTGGATTGCGCCTGCGCAAGCCATCGGACTCGATTTCGCTGCAACATTCACACGCATGCCACTTGGTGAGGCGAGCGAGCATGCACGTGTGTCCTCTTCTTCTCATATTCTAGCATGGTAAGGGAACCTCTACTATTAGTGTGGTACTATTCTCTTTTCATTTCTCTTTTACCTAATGGGTCTTTGAGATTTTTCAGGAATTATTTGTGAATTAATGGGCCTAACCCAAATAATTCCAACATTATCTACCCGATAATAGTTAATTCGTCAAATTTAGAAAAGGAATTTAGGAAGGAACATTGCGATTGTTTAATATTGCAATTTCAGGGTGTTACACTTAGTAATCAGTATGTGCATCTGTATGTTTAATTATTTGAATTTTCCTATGATTTTGGTGAAGGGAGGCAAAGAATTAATGCAAAGACTGCAATACAGCGATGCATCTCATTACATCAAGACCACGAATTATTTTATGGAATTTTCCTATGATTTTTGTCTTTTATCTGAGCTAAGATCACTAAATGTATTATTATCCATGTAACTAATATTTCGCATCAACAGTTAGCTCAACTTTGCACTGCATACCCCTTTTGCTGCTGAAAATCTTGCTCTTGACTAAAAAATCAATATCAGTCAAGATGACTTCTTGTTGTTACATCCTGCCTATGTGGTGTACATTACACAAGAAATTTAACAGACCAGATCGATAGCTCCGCAACTCCTCCCTTTCCGTTATCCCCCTATGGTCATCTCTGCTTGATCTCATCATCTGCCTTTATCTCAGAAACCATGTCTGTCCTCGGAGGATTGCTACCATCTTTGTGTCTGTTCTTCGCCTGCAATTTACACTCTCCCGTAGCCTTCTGATCAGCTTCTGTGTCAACTGGAGGATAATATTTTGGATCGGCGAGAAACGAAAGCGCCGCGACGATGTCGCTGATCAACGGTCTGCTACCGGCGTCCTCCAGCAAGCACATGGAGGCGATCGCAAGTGCTTGGTATAGCCCCTTCACCGGGAACTTATTGTCCAGCAATGGATCAGCCATCCTCACGAATCTTTTCTTGTCTTTGACGAGAGGTGCCGCCTGTATACGTATTTAAAGGGGGAAAATGCAACTCTCAGTTAGTTGCAAGTGTGTTCGCAAGCAAGTAGAAGTTGGCGCATTTTGTTGGATTCGTTTCTCGAAGAGCGACGACTAACCCATTGGACAAGGATCTGCTCTTGCGTCGGTTTGGTGGTGTCGATCGCTCGCCTCCCGGTGATTAGCTCCAGCAGCACGACGCCGAAGCTGTATATGTCGGACATCTTGGTCAGCTTGCCCGTCATGGCGTACTCGGGAGCGCAGTAGCCGTACGTGCCCATGACCCTCGTGCTGACGTGGCTGTTGTCGCCGACCGGGCCGAGCTTGGCGAGCCCGAAGTCGGATAGCTTCGCGTCGAAGTCCTTGTCCAGGAGGATGTTGGACGCCTTGAGATCCCGGTAGATCACCGGCGGGTTGGCCACCTCGTGCAGGTACTCGATGCCCTTGGCGGCGCCGACGGCGATCTTCATCCGCGTGTGCCATGGGAGCGGCTTGGCGTTTGGAGGGACGTCTGCACGTGCGATTGATCACAGAATGAGAAGGCGAAACGTACCATCGTTCTCGTGAACGTACGTCGCCGGAGACCGGCTGGTGGGCGATCATGAGTTGCAGCGTATCATAATCTACCTAGGAGATGATCCTCCAGCGAGCCATTCTTCATGTATTCGTAGACTAGGATCCTCTGGTCACAGTCGGTGCAGTATCCGAGCAGTTTGACGAGGTTCGGATGGTGCAGGAGGCTGAACATCAGCACCTCAACGAGGAACTCGCGGTTCCCCTGGAACCCGTTCTTGTCGAGCTGCTTCACGGCGATAACCTATGTACATGCAGATCATTTGGCAACACAAGCACGTTATTGTGCTGCTATATAAGGTGCTACGTGCATTACCACACGTCTTAATTGGATCATGAAGCGGGATCAAATTATAATTCCAAGCGTTGTTCGATTGTTAGGCTCGTCGATTACTACTCCTACCTCTTTGGTATCTTGGAGGTGGCCTTTGTACACCCTTCCAAAACCGCCTTCCCCGAGCAGGCTGTCTTGGCTGAACGAGTTGGTTGCGTCGGACAACTGAGCGAACGTGAGCACCCTGCTGGGAATGTTTTGGCTGGTGATCCGTAGAATCTCCTCGGCTGCATACACGTGCTTGGTAACGTCTGCATTGCGCAAGTACGCATGCCACGGTTAATTTCTGTAGTACATTATTAATTAGCTTAACAAGGACACGTTCATCTATGGCGACACGATGCCTCCTGCATGCGATCGAGCCACCCTTGTTACCTGACTTCGACGAGATGTTGTTCACGAGGTCTGCTATGGCGTCGCTCTCGCGGCGCTTCGCGAGCTCGCCGTCGGCGTCGCTGTGCTCCTTCTTGGCCTTGTTCTTCTTCCTCCAGAACCTCCTCTTCCTCCACCTCTTCTTCTTGCCCGGCGCGGAACTCGCCGCTGCCGTCGTCGTTCTAGGCTCTGACGTGGACGCTTCTTCCTTGCCACGGACACCACACGAGGAAGAGCTGCAGCAAGCGCACGCGCCGCGGAGGAGCGTCTTGCCGTTGCATTTCTTCACGGCCGACGTCAACAAGCCCATCGCGCGTGGGATCGACGCGAGAGTGGCCGGGGCCGGGGTGCCCTCGAGCCGATCCGCGAGGGGAGGCAGGGCGAATTTGTTGGCGATACTTCAACAACGACGTGGGCAGAATTTGTGGACGCGAACGGTGCAGCTTATTCTTTCCTGGAGGTAAGACGGACGTTTTAGGAGCCAAATTTGGCAAAGCGCTCTGCTTCCTTGGCTGCTGTTCGTTGCGACGGCCTCAACTTTAGCATGCATGAGGAATAATAGGGAGCTTTAGCATGCATGAGGAATAATAGGGAGCTTGTGCATGCTGAGTTGGTGACTGTTAGGGTACATTTTTGAAAATTCGAATTTCCTATGATTCCATATGAAAGGAACCATCCATCTAAGGGTCTGTTTGTTTTTTCTTTTGATTCTAGATTCTGATCTAAAAACTGAATAAAAAAAAATAACTCGATTCTAGAATCTGATTCTCATAATCCAGCCTATCCATATATACTAGAATCCACAATCCAGTTCATATGTGCTTTTGGATTTCAGCTTTTGGAGAATCAGCTTCTCTATAACCATAATCCAGAATCAGCTTTTAGAGAATCCAAAGAAAAAACAAATAGGCCCTAAATACTTCGCAAATGATGAATTAAGGTGAGATGATCCAAATTGCATGAATTAGTGATCATCATTAATCAAAAGTAAACCTCATCTACTAAATTGAAACCAATATATATTCATACATCTCAATTTATACCAAGATGAAGACAACAAAAGGATAATCATTACATTCCACCATCAACAATATCGCTATCCAACTGTATTCTGTTTAGAATACAATATACATAAATATCAAATTACATCAAAAAGTAAATTAAAGAATGATTCAAAATTTTCTAAAATCTAAAGCCGCTATCGATCCATGTCCTTGATCCCTAAAATTATTAAACACCCACACATATGTATAATCATAACGCAAGAAATGCAGAAATTTAAAATTTGTAGGAGTTACCGTCAGACCCTTTTGCAAGTAGATATAGCTCTATGAGATACCAGGTCCGTTCGGGGCAGAACGGTCTCTCGCTAATGTAGGGTATCATCACCTGGCAATTAACAAACTTGGTAGAGCAAAGGGTAACTCTAGTGTAGCAGGAGCAATGCCAAGAAAATATCATGCACAGTCACTAGATAGGACCGAGCTCAGTGAAAAGGGGAAAGCCACTAGAGCCAATCCATTCACCACATTTCCCCGATCATTCCACCACATCCACATTTTCCCCAAAGCTAAGACAACCAGCAAAGAGCAAGAAGACTCGCACCGAAGCCAACAAGAAGAGACCAGAAGTAAGGGGGAGGAGTCACTAAGCTGAACAAGGAGGAAGCCCTAGGGGGCAAGGAGCAAGAGCAAGGCCACCACCAGCATTCCATCACCATCAACCTCACCATCTGTACAGCTCAGCCCCATCCCCATCCTCACCTTCCCACGTATCCACACAAACCTTTCATCAAATAGCACAAGTGCAGTAACAAAAGTAGAAAATGGGTAGATCTAGTAACAATAAGGGTCTCAGAAGCTAGCAGTAGAGGGGGCAACGCCGCGTGCCCATAGGTCACCTAGCACTCCCCGACGTACTGGCAATCCACAAGTATCACGACAACACCACCAACTCTCTAATTGGCATCACCTCAAATCATCATAGACCAAGAAAATGACCACCTTACTTTGAATCAATGAGCATAAGAAGTAATCTTGAGCATTGTAGTAAATAAACCACCCCTCAGACAGTGTAGTAGGAGATCGGTTGTGCAAACCAAGCTGAGCCCAAGTGGAAAGGAAGGGAGCAATCGGCTCGAGGACCAGGGGAGTGAGCCGGAGGCTTGGAGCATGTAGAACTGAGCTTATTGACATCATCATCAACCATCAAGCACATCAAAAAATGGAACCATATAAATCACGCAAAATAAAAATCAGTAAAGACTGGAGGAAGAAAGTAGAGTAGAGGGGAGAGAGAGAGGCCCAGCGGCCATGAATATGAATAGAGAGCCGGATGAGCAGCATTGTCGGTGCGGGGTGGAGCCAAGGCGACGATCGTAGGCCAGAGGCAGGCAGCCACAACCAAGGTATCCCAAGGCGCAGGGCGATGCCTTCTCGGCTTAGTGGGATTAGGCACAGGTGCAAGGCGTGAGGCCAAGCCTGAGTGACTGGAGGGCACAAGGAGGTGGACTTGGAGTGCAGGCCAATGTGACGGGGCCATTCGACGGTGGGGTAGAAACCAAGGGCAGGAGATCTGGGGAAAGAGAAGAAGAGAAGAGAGGAACGGGGGGAGTGAGGAAAGAACAAAAAGAGGATGAACCAGGGTTTCACTTTTCGTTTCGAACTCAAATTTCGATGTCTCGGCGGTATCGAAATTCGCGAAAAATCGCTCAAAATTGCTCGGTTCGAAAGTCAAATGAATTTGAAATCTAGTCAAACCTCCAAGCAAAATTCGCGGTTTTCGAAAGAAAACTGCTCGAAAAGACTCAAAATTCGCTCAAAAAGCTCAAAAAAACTGCTAGTAGTTGAAAAAATAGAGGAAAATGTAAAACAAATTGGGAAAACATTGTAAAAAATTGTTGTAAAATTTGTAAAAAGCCATTAAAGGCCAAAAATGATATTTAAAGAATTACTTCAACAAATATTGCTACTAAATATAATTGAACAAATATTGAAACATGCAGTGTGTTGTGGAGGTGTAATCCAAAATTCTGATTTAAATGTTGCACTTATTTGCTCAACTATGATTTTTGTAGGCTGTTGCAAATCTTGTAATAATGTATTTCCATTTATTTTTTATGCACTATAGTTGATTGTTTAATACTTGCATTCGTGCTGAATATTTAGTTATGATATGGCTCTCTCTCAAAATAATAGAAAAAAGATAGACGGTTTATTACTAGAGGTCTCATATAATTCTATATTGATTGTTGACATGTTAAACTGGGGATTTTAATTTAGTCTAATGATTTCTTAGCAGTTTACCTGTGGTTTTAAGAAAAACTCAAATATACTTTCTGAATATAGGTCATGATTTTATGAATAGTGCCCTTCTTGCCTCATATTGTTGGTTTTTTTACAAGGAAGTATTGGTATTAAATATACTTCAACAAATATTGATACTAAATATACTTCAACAAATATTGTTACTAAATATAATTCAACAAAGAGCAGTGCTTCTACGCTTTTCCTTTCAACACAAGTTGCACAAATCTTGAAGTAATCGAAGGGATAAGTAATCATCATCTACCAATCATTCATGCTTTAATATTTGTGCAAATTTAAAAAAGAAAAGCATAGAAGAGACAAATATTGCTACTAAATATAATTGAATGGCTCAAAACATCTCCAAACTTCGTTTTTTCAAATAATATTCGCATCATAGGTCATAAGGCTATTAATACTAATTATAGAGATTTTTTTTTCAAATTTTTTAAATTTGTTGAATTTAAATTTGAGTGAAATTTGAAATAGTTTTCTTTTTCGACTACGAGAGGTACGAATGAAATTCGTGAAATTTCATGAATTTTATTCAGAAAGTGGAACCCGGGATGAACCAGCCGAATGGGGAAAAAAGGGAGGAAGAAAAGAAAAACAAAAGGGAGGAGGGAGAAAAAGAGAAGAGAGGAAAGAAAAGGGGAGAGAGGAAAAAGGAAAAGGAAGAAGAAGAATTTAGAAATTTCGGAGAAGAAAAGAAAAGATAAAACAAATAAGTAAATAACAAATAGCCCTAGCCCTAATACAGATAAGAATTTATAGTGACATTAGTAAATTTTCTAAAAGCGAAAAGGTGAATACATACCAGTGGGAAAATAAATAAAGAGGAATTAAAGTTAACAACTGCCAAAAGAATTACAAATGAAAAAAATTATACCACTATTAAACTGGAATCACAACCCAAAATTCTAACAAACCGCGTAGATCACCACACGCCATATTAGTTTATATCAAGCTAAAGTATCTCAAAAATTAAAATGCGACCACTTCATAAATCCTAAACTAAAACAAGCCATCTATCTAGATCAATTCCAATCAGATCAGGAGAAAGGTTGGACACCATATGATGACGGTTAATCTATCTAAGGCCCATAAATGATTATGGCTTTTTAGAAGCCAGTCGCATCCTCATAAATACAGTCCATAAAATGAAGAGATATTAAATATCTCGCAATTATTTGGTCAAAGTTACCGTTAACCACGTAAACAAACTACCCAACCTACAATATAGGTTGTACGAAAACTTATCTTTTGTATCTGATATGAGCCTCTACTAGGCCGAAAATGGTCCGACCTGTAAATCTTTATAGGTTGGACAAAATCGCACCAACCTAGATAGGATCGGGTAAAGGATAACCTTTGCCCCGACGTGATTTAGGTCAGCAAGGAATCCTCTATGCAAGGATAACGTGTGGAATAAGCTTTCTTTGACAGGTAAGACAATCACTTGAAAGTTACTCTCTATAAAGAGGCATCCCTCTAATGAAAAGACACTTCCTCGATGAGAAGACACATTTTGACCAAAAGACACCTTTTGATGGGAAGACACCTCTCTGAGGATGACAATTGCCATCCCTTCGACGCTATAAATATGATACTCCCACAAGGATTTAGGCATGGTGTGTTAGTGTTGAAGTTTAATAATTGTTTATACACTATAAAAACATTCGTGATATAATACAATCCTCGTTCTTTTCTACTCCTTTCAATCTTGTTTTATAGATAAAGACAACCATAATTACATTCGTACGATCGATCTAGGAAACCCTGGGTCTTGAACATCAACATCATAGAACATGTAGTAATTTGATAACCATTTGAAGTATAATATTTCAGAATTTTAGGAAGCGAATCAAATCCGACAAGAGACACTTTTTTGGAATCCGAGTGAGGACGATTATTATTACACAATTCTAGGTAAGTTTTATTGATCATATTTTTGAATATGGATTTTATGAAAATTAAATGTTGAATTTACTATGGTCATTACTTGCATGTCAAAAAATCTATTTTGAAATCAAAAAGGAGAAACTGGGGAATTAAATGAATGGTGGAAGGAATGGCAAGTCCAGCTGAAGGAGCAGTTTGCTTGCATTTATAGTAATATGGTGGGTAGAGGGTGCCCATAGTTGTGAATGTTTTGAGTTTTGAGCATGGCCCTCTACATATGATAGAATACAAGGTTAAACAAACTAACACTTGCAATGGGCCGTATAATAAGTATCAACCATAGTTTTGATGACCACCGAGAAGGTGGTTCTATAAAAGACACTGTATTTCCACAATGGGTATGCAATAGATAACTAGGGTGGTAAGACCGGTATGGATATGGTAAGGCATATAGGTTAAACCAAACTGGTATTACCGATAATACTTGTTAAGGCAAAACCGATAAGATCAGGGCAACTGATTAAAGCGTTAAGGCCTATGTGGCAAAAGCGTTAAGCCTAGAAGCACTATATTTAAAGGCCATGAGAAGAGTATCATGACTGCTATGGTGGCATGGTACAACTGTTAGCTGCGAGTCGGCGGGGACATCCTCGGAAACGTGTCAAAGACTCTTAGTCAGCAGGGTTGAAGATACAACCGTTTGACTAGAATAAACACCTTGGGTTTTGAGTAATCAGAGCAACTATGTAAAAAGTGGTATAAACCTGCGTAGGGTTAAAAATCATGAATTCATGCATGTCTCTTGGACTGAAGGCTACAGAGGCTAGTCTGTCTCATATACGAGTGTTTGTAGTCTTTCTTTTGAAACTAAAACTTGCAACGTTTTCAATTTAATAAAACCTAATTTTAGAAAAAGGGATTGAGAAGGAGGAAGTGATGTTATGGTAAAAGCAGAGTTATTTTCTTATTAATTGCACATTGCTACTAATGTTTTCTGCGTATATCTATACTCATTCTTGCTATTTCTCCTTTTGATTAGATCCTAGCATTGTTGACACTTAGGGTGAGGATCACCCGCAATACCAGGGTTATGAGGAGGATTTCCATAAGGGTTAGGGTGTTGGGCAGACCATACATCAACTTCATCAGTCTTAGTGTAATTAGTGCTATTGTATTATATTTTTTTGTTGTGCTTGGATCCAATGTATAATTAATGAATTGAACTTGTAGCCATGCGTGGCAATGTACTGTAATAAAGTTTTTATTTTAGTCTCCCATTATTGTTTTGTTGCAACACTCTGAATACAGTATACTAGCTGATAAAATATCGGGTGCGCTTGATATTTTAATTAGCTAGTATATCGAGATTCGTATAATTATCTCAGAGTAATGATGATGTTGCTGCTGTTATCCTAAGTTAATTATACGGATCGCCACACCATAAAATTTATATTCTTACGAAATTTACTTGAATTAGTCGATTGGTCAGCGTGGTCCAATCCAATTTACTGCGTCACATAGAGGAGCTAAAAAACCATCGTCATATGAGGCTATAGCAACGTTGACGACGTTGCGCGGCTAAAGTTCACTCCATGCCCTCTTCGGATTCTGTCCATTACCCTTTCGCAACTTTTTGCTTATCTCCCGTCGAGGACACTTCCATCTTGTTGCTTTCACATGCATCACAAAGTTTAGTCAGCGTGTCTACGTGATGATGGGACCACGATTGTCTGAACTTAGGTTCTCAGCACAGCAAGAAGATCGACGAGATTATACTACACAACAGCTCATATCAAACCGTGCAGATGGGCTTCGACGATATCTTCGAAAATGTTTAGAGCCGACGAGCCATATTGAAAAATGCTTGACAAAATGCTCTTTGCTCCCTGCGGCATTCCTGCGGCCAGCGCCGTTTCCTGGGAAAGCAACGACATGGCGAATCGACGGCTCTCAAGCCTGGCCTAACAGTTTGAAACCTTTTGCTATTCTTGTTTCAGTCTTTATGTTGTAATCTCCAGCTTTGTCCCTGCACCGGGCCATGGTTTTCTTTGAACCTCTGTAGCTCGCACATTCTGTTATGCGTTCCTATACTTGTACTTATTTCCATCCCGTTTAATGCAAGGCAGAGCTCCTGCTATTCATTTTAAAAATATATATACATCACAAAGTTTAGTACGACGACTGAATTACCTCGTTTATTTAAGTTTATAGGGTGTATTTTTTTAATGGTGTTCTTCGTAAATATAGAGTATTTCATATTATAATACAAATTTATGTGATGTTTCTATTGTACCTTTAATAAATATCTAGATTTATTTAATCATATTTTCTACATGCATTCATTAAATATAATTCTTCGAGATAATAATTAAAGATAGTCTAGTTTAATACGTCATTAGTCTATATATAAAGAGAAAGTGCGTCCTATAAGTTTGGACGAAATGAGTAGTTCTTTTCTTGTGCCCCGCTTTAATGAATGGCTACATATCTTGTGCACATATCCATCATGTGCACATATGCAATAATTAAATCCGAGCCGTCCAGACCTCATCCAACGGTGGCTCTGTCAGGGTGGAAATTGCAAATCTGTCACATTTTGCAATTTCCACCCCGATGAAGCCACCGTTGGATGAGGTCTGGACGGCTCAGATTTAATTATTGCATATGTGCACAGGATGAATATGTGCACAGGATATGCACCCTTAATGAATTCACAGAATGAGTACGCTATTTGCTTAGTGCCGTATCTCTAGTCGACGTGTTACTGGTAGACCACTCGTCCGCGGTGGAACCAAGTTCCAAATTTTAGTTTTGGATTATATATTAGAGGTAATCGAATTTTAAAATTTTGAATGAAATCCAAAAATTAAAATTAAAATTCGGTTTTTAATAGAATTTTTGAGATTTCGATCTAAATCATCAAAATTTTGGTCCCTGTAATTTGTCACCTAGGGCTAGAAAAAAATTTCAACTTGATGCCATTGCGTGAGGTGAGGTAAGTTGAGTTGGTCCGTAGACGCTGTGCACTCCCACAGGTTACAGGATCGACTCCGGTCTCAACATTAGTTTTCTAAAAAAATTTGCTACAAGGGGAATCGAACCTGTAGTTTTACCAACTGAGCTCAAGGTTTCAAATTTTATTTTATGGTTTTATTTCGGCACCCACCGAAATTTAAAATTTCAGCAAAATTTGTGGTGTCTATACCTGGTAGACATACGCTTTAACTGGTGCAAGTACATGGTAGGCATATGTCGTGTGTATGGATCGGTGTAGAGATCAGTGTAGTCAAACAACGATGACATGCTCGATCCGTTGTGACTCTGGCAGTGACCGTTCATACCCTGATCACCTCTGTAGGTCATCAAGCCGTGCCCTAACATGGGGCACCCAGGTTGCTTTATGGGGAAGCCCCAATGGCTGCTAGACCACGAGACTATATCATTCTGAGGCTGTCCTACTTGTTGTCCACCCCCAACAGTGGTCATGCCCTTCCCCATACTGCGGGTCTACTTTTTGTGAGCCCTTCCTCGGGGCAGTTTCCCTATGTTGCGATCCTCCCGGTGTTCATGGCCGTGAGCAGGGTCAGAGGGAGTAGCGAGCATCGTCGCCTTTAGAGTCTATCGCCGAGTTGCTATCGACGGACTTTTGGTAGTGTGTTTTGTCGTCACTGTCCACATCTGGCTCACTGTCACTTCTTGCCTATCCTTTTCCCTTGCCACACGGACTAGCCGACAACTTTGCAAACCCACCTAAAGCACCCGCTAGCAAGTCGTCATCGGTGGCACGCTTCCTCTTACCTGTGTGTGTCATCCATCGAGAACTTAGTCAAATTTGGGAAGCTTTTTCCACCTGCATCCAATTCAAAATAACAAGTTGTGAGATGTCACATGTACATGCCTAACAAGTTTAACAAGACATAATTATGCGTTACCTGTGGTATTTTTGAGCTTTGCCTCCGGCATGCTGTCAACCACAAATCTGGCCAGCAGGGGCAGGTCGTACCTAGTGTCTTCATCAAGCAGAGGCTCCAATCCAAACATGGATGAATCGAACCAATCTGCAATTGGGTCCCTACCAGAATGCATCGCATCCTCAATGAGGTGATTGAATGGGTCAACGTTTTGTGCATCGCGAGTCGATTCATAGTCCCGTAGCCGAAGTCGGAGATTGTAGTGGACGAACATGAGCTTATGGAGCTTTGCGTAACTTAATCGGTTCCTTAGCTGCGTGTACACTAAGGCAAACATGCTCCAATTTCGCTCGCATCTGCTGGACAATGCACACTATAACACCAGCCTCATAGCGTACTTCTGCAACATCGGCGTCTCATTCCCAAATGCCATCCATCATTGTGCTTGCATGATGGATGTTAAAACTGTGTTTCTTAATGGTGACTTGCATGAGAATGTTTACATGGCTCAACCGGAATATTTTATCATGGAAGACAAGGAACATATAGAATGTCGACTTAAGAAATACATCTATGGACTAAAATAAGTGTCTAGACAATGGTAGCTTAAGTTCGATGAGACCATAAGAAATTTTGGTTTCAAAGAAAATGAAGTGAGCAATTGCATATACATTAAGATTAAGGGGAGCAAATTTACTTTCTTAGTACTTTATGTGGATGATATCTATTGGCTAGCAGCAATAAGGTTATGCTGTATGAGACTAAGAGATTTGTTTCCGCTAACTTTGACATGAAGGATATTGGTGATGCCTCTTATATTTTGGGCATTGAGATTCATCGAGATAGGTCTAAAGGAATATTAGGCATATCCCAAAAGGCATATATTGATAGAGTGCTTAAGAGATACAATATGCATAACTGCTCTACCAAGCTTGCTCCTATTGTTAAGGGCGATAAGTTTGGAACATTCCAATGTCCAAGGGATTAATTAGAAACTGATCAGATGAAGGGGATTCCTTACGCTTCAGCTGTCGGAAGTATTATGTATGCTCAAGTTTGTACTCGCCCTGATTTAGCATTCGTAACCGAGATGTTTGGCAGATATCAATCAAATCTAGAGCTGGACCATTGGAAAGCTGTTAAGAAAGCTTTGCGTTATATGCAGGGCACTAAGCATTTCATGCTCACATATAAGAAGTCTAACACCCTTGAGGTTGTGCGTTATTTGGATGCTGACTTTGTGGGTTGTGTTGATACTAAGAAATCCACATCAGGTTATATCTTCACACTTGCGGAAGGAGCCATTTCGTGGAAAAGCTCCAAACAATCTTGTCGATGATTGGGGAATGGGCCCCTGCCGAGCTTACTTAGTTGATTGGGAGATCAACCATGTCCCCTTCTCGCGTGAAGGGTTGCTTCCGAAGGATGCTCTAATAGCCCGGGACCAAGAACATTCAGGGAATGACACGGGGATTTGTCCTGGTTCGGGCCTCTCACTGGGGATATAATAACCCTACTCCAGCATAGTGTGTATTGCGTATATTTCAAAGAAGGTGTGTCTAAGTGCCGAGATGAATCCTCCCCTCCTACATGCTTAAGAAGTATTTATAGTTTATAGGGGTATCCCGTTGATTACAGCTCAAGCCACGAACGTTTGACTGCGGCTATCATGGCTGCAACCGAATCCTAAATCTACGCCACGTCTTTGTCATGTGCGCAACGACCCTACATAATGGCGCGATCATCGCTACTCCGGCGTAACCGTCGACCACGCCCGTCTGACCATGCATCCCGCGCATGAGCTAGGGCCAAGCTAATTTGATCCTGGCCCGAGCAGGTATGCTTGGGTCCCGTGCTCGGACACTAGCCGGGCAAGGAACTCATGTCGGATGGGCTGGCCGAGCAACCATACTCGATCTTCTTGGGCCATCTTCGGGAACGACCTCCGAGGGCACGCATGGTCGGGACGGGCCCGGCCGTCGGGGCATTATGGTAATTATCCAATCCCCAACAAATCTCTTACTATATCATCAATGATGCAGGTTAAGTTTGTGGCATGTTATGAGGCTACTGGGCAGGCTGTATGGCTTAAGAATTTTATCACGAGATTAAGAGTGGTAGAGAGTATTTCTAAATCACGTCCTATATACTACGATAATATGACCGTAGTTTTCTATTCAAATAACAACAAGTCAAGTGGTGCTGCCAAACACATTGACATTAAGTATCATGCTGTGAAGGATAGAATCCAGAATCAAACAATTGATGTCAAGCATATAAGTATTAAGTCTATGCTTGTGGATCTACTTACTAAAGGCTTACCACCCAGTCTCTTTTGTGAGCATGTTGCCGGCATGGGTTTATTGGAAAGCTTCTGATTCTGGAAATGAGGACCATAAGAACAAAACCAACTCCCGTTAAAAATAAGTAATTATCCTATCGAGATAGAGTGGTGCACTATAGATACTGGGGTTTCAGCGGTGGCTTTATTAACCGCTGTAATACTTTATCTTGGTGTGTTGTTTTGTTGAGTGTGAACTTATGATATTAGCCTTTCGATCAAGTGGGAGAATGTTAGTGGTGATCTCGGCTTGAAGCTAAAAGACAAAAAATCTCGGATCTAAGGGCCACCACAACTCACAACGCACATTGATTGGGAGCGCACCAACAACTTTTGGTTTCGGTCCCATTAGCCAACGCTACAAAAAAGAAGGGAGAAGCTGACACTCAGTTTATTGACTATTGTCCTGAGTTTGCCACTCCCGACAATCCCATCAGATCTGGGTTAGCGGCGTTGAGGGTGACAAAGACAGTCGCCATCACCGTGAAGATCACGGTGCCTTCTTTCTCATCACCGATCTACTTCCCTCCTTCACCGACGTTCAAGAACACCACCAACCGAGCTAATGGCCTCATCTTCATCACTGGGTCAGTTCTAGTGATTTATATTCCACATTAGTAATTTTCCTTGTGATCATGTTGTAGACTAGTTCATGTGTTAGTCCACCCTAAGATCTAATAGGGTTTTCTCACCCTGCAGTATATGTCACATAAATCCAGATGATTGAGGTCTATCTGATTTTGGAGCTTCTCCTGTAATTTTCTTCTTTTTTTTGGTTTTGCCTCTAGAAGACAACGAGCAACGGAGCAAGCAACCTTACATGGATGTAACGCCTGGGAGGCACCGTCCTCCCAATCCCTCGTCGGTGCCAATGAAGGAAGGAACACCGAGCTGCATCCAAGCACAAAAAGGAGACCAATAAACAAGAGTAAACTCAGGTGAACCTAGAAACAATAAAATAAAAAAGAAGTATCCGGGCTCCTAATAGGCCACCGACGGCAGCTGAGCAAGTAACTCCGCACAGACCTGGCCTGTGTCAAGGCTGAGACGGCGGGCACGAGCGAAAAACTCACGCAAATCTAGAAACAAGAAAATAAAAAAGAAGCACCGAGGCTCCCAATAGGCCACTGATGGCAACTGAGCAAGTAACTTCACACAGATCCGACTTGTGTCGAGGCTGAGCCAGTGAGCAAGGGTTGGCGTGGTGGCAGAGGAAGGGTGGGGTGCGCTTGGGGCCAGGTGAGGTCATCGTGGTAGAAGAGCACGACGAGGAGGGTGGTGTTCTTGGCAGCAAAAAATTTGGGGGAAGTTTCCTCTGGCTGATTCAGGGGAGATGGCTGCTGGCCAGGCACATGACCTCGCCGCCGGATCCGACAAGGCAGGCTTAGGAGGTGGGGAGGAACTAGAGGCATTCGGCCATGGCTAGGAATGGGGGAAGAAGGAGGGAAAGGGCGAGGGCGCGGGGAGGAGCGGCGGAGGCGACGGCGATGCGGTCGGGTGAAGGGGAGTGGATGGAGTGAGGAGAGAAGCACCTAGAGTATTCCAGGCACAAACATCACGTCACGTGGAGCGCTCCAAAAGAACCGAGGCCATGACGCGCAAATATTCATCGCACGGGTCAGTGTGGCTTCGATTCGATCGGACGGTGACAACGCTCCAAGCGGTGATTGGTCGCGAACGCCCGCGCGCTGATGTGGACATCCTGGTCGCTCGTGGATTCTAGGAGACATATATTTATTGGTGGGCAAATCCGAATTAATCTCCAAGGGTCCTCCACTATATATATAGGGCAGAAACAATCAATCTAATAAAGAGAGAGGTTTCAAATATTTCGTGTAGAAATCCAAATATTCCGTGTAGAAAACCAATGGTCACTAACTGGAGAAGAATTTATGCAACTTTTCTCACAAGAGTTCCGCAACAAAAGAGAACAATTCAATTCGATGGAGTGCCCACCCAAGGTTTCATATCTCGTTTTGGGTTAAATCTCGGAGGTTGCCGAAATCCGAAATTTCGATGAGATTCGAAAATTTCGGACAAAATCCGGACGAAATACAAAAACCAAATTTCAAATCCGTTTTTTTTTTCAACCGAGAAATCCGAGATTTCGGCCAAAATCACGGAGATCTCGGTCCACATTGAACCGACCAAAAAATGGCCCAAAACACGTCAAAAAATTTTAAATTTTTTTTGGATGGTCCTAACACATCACTAATGTTTCCATAAAAATTTTAGATGATGATCATGTATGAGGAATTTTTAAAAATTTAACAGTGGTCAAGTTGTGATAAAAACCTTATGTAAAGTTTGTTTTTGATTTTTTAAATGTAACAAATGAAGTTTTTGGAAATTTAATAGTGGTAATTTTAAGTTTTTGGAATGTTTTCTATATATTCCTATATATTATATATATAATACCTCATTAGGACATGTTGAATTGTAAAAGTCTTGATACTCGGGGTCTCTGTGGACAACTAGTACATATTCTATTAAACCTGTTGTTCTGAGGTGGAGTGGACTGATCCTAATTTTGAGATTTCTCAAGTTATATTCAGAAAGTTTACAGTGTTCTTGTTATTCCAGCGAAGGAACTGATGCTACGTATTCAGAAAGTTTACAATGTAGAGTTGAAGTTTTGCATGTATTTTCTAACTTTGTCATGATAAATGCTTTATGTAAAGTTTACATTGTCGGATCAATCTTTAGGAATGTTCAAAAATTCAAATAGTGCTACTAAAGATGGACTAACAAATTTTACCTAAATGAAAATAGTTCAATCTACTTTAGAAAATTTTGAAATTGTTTGTGAATGGTCCTAACAAATCCATAATATTCCCATAAATTTTTCAGATGATGATTAATCTTGAGAAATTTTAAAAAATTCGGACAGTCCTAACCGACAAATTGAACCGACAAAAAGGGTCAAAAACATGTTAATTTTTTGATCTTAACCCTAAATTCAATTCACAAAAATTAAAATCTGGCAAAAACATCAAATTTCGGCAAAAATCACTGATATTTCAGTCGAAATCGCCGAGATCTCGCTGGGAAATCCGAAATTTATTTATTTTTTTTAATTTTTTTACCCGGTCAGGATTTTGAATCTCGGAGGGGTCTGAAAATTTGAATCCTTGTGCCCACCGCCAACACCGTGATAAGTTCGTTCCTTCACAGCCTTGTACGTATGCAATAGAAGGAGCGGATGTATATAGCTGAGGTGCTAGGTGTGTATCAGTATTGATGAGTAAGGTTTCAAATTTTGTTTTTGGTTTACATCTTGTCATCGTTCGAAATCTAAAATTTTGATAAAAAAAACTCTAAGAGAAATCCGAACGAAAAGCAAAAATTCATTTCCGGCATTTTTTCTACTGGGATTTCCGAGATCTTAGTCCAAAAATCGAAATCTAGATGGAAAATGCCAAGATTTAGGTCAAATTGAAGCGAGCAAAAAAGTGTTGAAATCGCGTTAGAATTTTTTTTTGCATATTTTTGACACACCACTAATGTTCCCATGAAATTTGTAGATAGTGATCAAGCTTGAGGAATTTTTTAAAATTCTTATAGTGCAAAATACTGTAAAATAGTATCCCGCGACTAGAAAAAAATAGAATTTTTTAAAAAAATCATGAAAGAATTTATGTAACATTCTCTATTTATTTGAATGCAAATTACTAAGTGTTTGCACATAAAATACCCTATACTTAGAAATCATCCACGCATATTTGCTAAAGTTTCCTTTTATTCTTTAACCATTATATATTTTCTGAGCTAGTGTTGTCTTGCCAACTCTTCGTGTTTCAACAATGCCAATCTTGTAGGATCTCGTTCTCAGCCGAAATCCGAAATCTCAACCGAGGTTTCCAAAATTTCACTGGGATTTTAAACCTTGCTAGGGAGTAGCTACTGAAATTGGAGAGAGTAACTAAGGCTAGCGGTTTTGCATGTATACATGGTGATAATTTACGGGAAGGGATCTCACAAGTGACATCTGTTTATTTCCCCTCCCTTAAATGATTTAGGATTAATAGTGAAATACAATAGTACACGGAACACATTTTATTCTTTTCACATTCAGATATTATGTAAGTTATTTTTAAAATTGACTACTATAGTGATTATATGTGAAAAATATGCTAATAGACTTGATTCGGATATTCATATGTGCAATACTTTCTGGTATAATATCTTAATTAACTGAAAAGAATTATTAATCTGTATCAAATATCAACAGGTGAATCATTTATGTAAACAGTCTATGTTATATGGGCATAGTATACTACATAATAGCGGGTTATTGCATATTGTTAGATACAAAGAATAGTTAAATATCAAATGGAGCCGAATTATGTCAATAAACCATGCTGAAATCTAGTGGAAGATGAGGGAGGATGAAGGTCACATGAAAGATCAAGAAGACAGTCATGACCACATAGGACATCCCATGCGGCTTGAGCATCAAGCCCATATGGCCAAGAAATGAGAGTGCAATCCATGAGGCAAGCAAGAGGAGAACAACCCATGCAACCACTAGGCCCACTTCATACAATTGACCCAAAAGGGAGGCACATATGCCTAAGTAGAAAGTAAGACCACTTAACCAAAGTGCAAGGGAGCTAAGACCCAGCTCAATTCGGCCAAGAGAAGATAGAAAAGGAGAAGATAAGGCTGAATTAAATTTGAAGAGCAAAATAGTCTAATTAGGACTGCTAGACCAATCGAACTTAAAAAGGTCATAACTCTCACATACGGACTCAAATTGTTGTGTTCTTAAACTTGTTTAAAAGCTTGGAACGTCCTCTTTATTTCACTCCATTATAGGACCTCAAGAACCAACTTCCTACTATTTTTAAATTGACCAACAAGTATCAACTTCCAGATTGACCGAATTAGATTAGGAATTTGAGTTAGAGATAGAGTTCAAAAAGGGTTGGGATCCACTTTAGCCGACCCTAGGCCAGATTGCACACCCCCTAGTGTCTTTTATTTATTTGTGTTATTATTTATTGTAAAGGGGACAACATTAAATTCAAGATAGCTAATATTGTTTATTCTCAGGTTTATGCTATGCGCTGCCTTTTGGAAATTTTGATTTTCTTGAAAATACTTCTGTTGTTCTTACTATTTCTTCATCTGATTGCAGGAACCGTGTGTCTACTTTTTGCATGGTCGAGTAGACGTAGATCATGAGAGTATTCTTGGACAAATTCATTTGCCGCAGGATGCTGTATCGAGACAGTAGTTGGTGCCATCATATACGTCAAGGTTTACGGATCCAAAGTTACCCTTAATTCTACGCTGTGAAGATTGGACACCCTGCATCAAGACTATCTTCTTACAATGGAAATATTTTCATATGATAAATTTTACGAATAAAAATACGAAAAATGCCCAATAATATAAGGCATCGTTCGTTAAACCTCCAACTCCCGGATTCTTGTCCGGAGGAGCCGAAGCTCTACCAAACGCCCCCAGCTCCCTCACGCGAGAATCAAAATCCCATAGGAGTGATTCTCGATTATGAACTAGGCGCAAGAATCCCGTCCCAAGTCGCTCTCCACAAGAATCCTGTCTCGAGTCCTACCCATTCGCATCCGTCGGCAAAGCCAGAGGCGAGCACCACGACCACTTCGTGTTGCCGTCCCCACCTCGGCCCAAACCACTCAACCCCTCCGCGCCACCGTCGCTCGGCCCTTGAGCCCGACCTCGTCCCTGCCTTGAGCGGTGCCGCCTAGAGTGCCCAGACGAGCCTATGACAACCGCCGCTGCCCGGAGCACCTCGACAAGCGATTGGAGCCGTCGACCGCCGCCGCCGAGGTATGGCCTAAAGCCTCATATCTTCCGTCTCTTCTCTCTCTTCCTTTTCTGCTCTCTCTTCCCTTTTTTAGAATCTGGAGCTAACTAGTTAGTTAAATATTTTCTCTAACTACTCTTGATTTTTTTAAAAAATTAAAATCAAAATGAGTCAAAGTAGAAATATAGAATTAAAAAGGAGCAAGAGTAGAAATAACTAATATATTATGCATGGAAGAATCGGCAGCAGCTCAGGCCCACCACGTCACTTCCCGCCTATTTGCAAAAAAGTCCCTCAGTATTTTTTAAATTACGGTTAGGTCCCTGTATAATTACAAACATGTCTTTTGTGATTTTTTGTGAGTGTAAGAAAAAGTTTCCAAATTGCGTTTAGACCCCTCGGTTTGTTACTTTACGAAAAGATGCTCCAGTTAAATACAAATCGCGAACTAGCCCTTTTCTAATTTTTCAGGATAGCGCTCAGGTCCAAAAATATAACAAATAGGTCCCCGCTCCTTACATTCAGGTCATTTCTCTGTTTTCCCCGAGAAAAATATTTTCGTGTACAGAAATACGTGTGCATCTCTATCTCTAGACTTTTTTCTTAACTCGATCTCTATAGTTTTTTTGCAGCTTGATCTATAGTATTTTTAGAACATGTATTATTCACCGGTGAACGTATAGAGTGTTAAACTCGGCAAAAAAAAAATCCTACCTAGTCTTTACCCCTTTATAATTCACCAGTTAATTCTTTTCTACGTACACACACTATTCTGCCCCCACATAGAATAATTTTTCTTTGTTCACCCTAACATGTCCACACAGAAATCCTATTTCCTTATAATCAAAGTCTAAGATGTGTTATCACATCACTTCATCAAATCTAATGGACTAAATCACTTGGTTCATCTCATCAAATCTCATCAAACTTTCTGAACCTCCATGCCCCCCAATCTCGCCTAAACACACGCGCCCCCATCTCCGCGCCCCGATCGCCGCCGCCTCCCCCTACTCATCATCTCGCCCCCATCATCTCGCCTTCCTCCGAACCCTGGGCCTGGGGCGCGCGAGAGCTCGAGCGAGGATTCCGTTCCGCCTTCACCTGCTCTTTCCTATTCTTCCCCTTCTCGCGTCGCATCCTCCCCCATCTCTCGCCTCCACCCGGGACCTCGCCGCTGACGCCCCGATCTCGGTACGCCCTCGAGCCCCCTCCCCTGATTCTGATTCCTCCCGCCAGATCCGACCGCGGCGGTGGGATCAGATCAAGAAACCCCCCGCGGATCAAAATCTGAGCTTTTCTTGATTTTGCTGCCGGTAGATTCTGTAGGTGCCCGACGCGATGCAGCCGCCGATGGGGAACGAGAGCACACGAATGGAGGGGGACGCGATGTACCTGCCGCCGTCGACACCGCTGCCGAAGCATCCCTACGCGCGTCGCCGCTCCTCCCCAAGCTCCCCTCCCCCTCCATTCGTGTCCCCGACAACGACCACCATCGAGGCGAGGTGCTGCAGCCCGCCCGCCCGCCCGTTCATGGCTCCGCGCCTCGCCACACCTCCGCCCTCGCCTCCCACGCCGTTCATGATGCCCGACGACGCCAGGAGGCTGGTGGGCTGCTTGCCCGGGTACGGGCTCTTCCCCTCTGTGTCTGTGGCCAACTTCAAAAAGTATCTGGATATAGCCCTCTCGGTACGGTGGTATACCCATGATCTCTCATGTCCTGCCATTCTTAATTTAGCACTGCAGAATGGAACTTCTAGATTATAATCTTGTTGGATCTGTCGAACTAAAAGTGTTTTGCCGACTTTATTGAGGACTGAAAGCCGCTCTATTTTGCAGGTTGGGTTAACTGTTGTGGTTGTCGAAAGTGCAGTGACATCAATATACATATGCTACGCCGAGGATCCCCTTCTAATACAGAGATGGGATCCTGAATTTTTTGAACAAATGTCAGGCACTACACCAGCGACTGCAGTACTGAAGCGCACGCGCCCGCCAAATCCTGAACGGTCGGCTTGATCATTTGCCAGATACATCGAGCATTTGAACTGGGTATGAGATGTTTCACCGTTTCTGTCAGTCCATTGAGAGCGCAGCAGCCATTTCCAGAACAAAACAAAAAAAAAGGCTTAGATCTTCCTGCCATTGAAATGCAGATCAAGGAAGCTCTTCTCAGCTATTGAAATATAGAAGAATGAAGTGCCCCAGCAACCTTGGGGACCTTCAAAACGATGTTCCCAATCAAGCAGTCGCATGTTCACACTTTGGTAGAACTGCGATGTCAGATTTTTTTTTCTTCCGTGTGTTCAGACTTTTAGGGGAAAACAGAAAAATTCTTAAATCTACCTCGTGACTTAGGTTTTATGTGACTGACTGAGTGATTGTTGCCAGTATTGTTTTCTCCTGCCCTGCCATTCTTGATCGGATCACTACTTTCTCGTTAGGTTTATAATAAGCTGATTGAAACTAATTAAGCTTGGGAAGTTCATTCGAAGGTAGACAGTTTTCCTGCTCAAAATTTGCATTGCTTTTAGCAACTAGAGTTTTATAGTCCATTTCTCATAGTGCTGTTGAAGGAATTGGCTACATACAATAGTATGTAGTATTTTTTTTATTTTCTCCAATATTGTTCACTTAATTTACTTTTGGTTCTACAACAATGTAAGCTGCTGGTAGCTTATTTTTACAAATATGTGCAATCTAATTTTTTTTTTTGCTGTATACAATGAGCTAATCGAGCTGAGGGGGAACATTAGGGTGTTCTGCCGGTGCCAGTCTCTAAGTGCTGATGAGGTCTCCCGTGAGTGCTCATACATGATTAAGATCGATCCGTCACAGGAGAAAGAAAGGAAGCTCTTTAAATTTGATTGTTGGACCGGCAGAAGATCAAGGTATTAACTGTTGCTACTCTGCTTGGCATTATGTGTTTTTTGGAAAGCTGCGGAAATAGCATGCCCGATGCAATACATTGTAGTAATGATTTAGTTGAACAAATCGCATATGCTTTGTTTCTCAGATTATATTTTAGATTTTACTGTGTGTTTTCAGATGCTGAATTTAATGGGTCGTATTCTAATTGTTTCCTTTAGAGGCTGTGTTTGCTGAGAGCTTGCCAGTCGTGCGGTCAGTGATGGATGGATTCAATGTATGCATCCTCGCATTTGGGCAAACAGGAACAGGAAAGACATTCATCATGGAAGGGGTTCCAGAGAATAGGGGCGTTAACTCTAGAGCTTTGGAAGAATTGTTCAGGATGTCTGAGGAGAGTTCATCGGTGGTGTACACATTTTCAGTGAGCATCTTGGAAGTCTATAATGAAAAAATTAAGGATCTTCTTGATGACTTCTGTGAGCAAACAACAAAATGCTATAGTTCCTTTCATTCTCTTATCCTGACTTGATGGTAGAATTTTTCTCTCCAAAGCATAATATATTGTTGCATCCAAAGCGAACCAAAACAAGCGATCTGGAAGCAACCAAACTTACGCACTTATTACACGGGGCGATCAGCGAACAAGCGATCTGGAAGCAGCGATTGGAAAATTTGGTAATCTTGTTTCTCTTTTTTGTTCTTACGCACTTTTTTGTAGTACATATATGTCAAAAATAAGCAGGTTCCACAAATATCTGGGGGATGCTTTTACAATTGTAAATTAAGAGCAAATTCTATCCCTTGTAGATACTTGTTTAATGATTTATCTTTGTTAATTAGTATATACTAGGTTCAAATTGATATACTGTTGGATTTTGGAGTGCATGGCCCAGTGAGTACGCTGCTCAAAAAGGGCGATCAGTGTCTCTGTTGCCTGGAGTAGTCCTGTTCAGCTGTTCTAATGTGATGGATATAGATCGATTTTCTGTTGTTTTAACTTTTGTGGACAAGTATATACTTGCCTCAGTCAAATTTATGGCTAGAACAAGGAATAATGGCTCCCTTTCTTATTATCCTCTGTGAAATGTTGTGCTTTATGTTGCTTAGTTGCTGACAAATGTGCTATTCGTTATGTCATTGCTATATTTCTGGTTAGTGCTTGACGAGTACCAGTACCATGGGTACCCCCAGCGGCCCAAAAAGACGCACGGGCCGACCCTGGCCAATCGAGGCCCAAAGTCGCGACCGCCGGGCAAGGTCTGAAGTCACGACCAGGTCTCCGATATCCCAGAGAAGCGACGACATTTATTGCGTATCGAGCGCATTAAATGCCGGCCATAATAACGATGACGTAGCGACGCAAGTTCCCGACCCTCGCATTTACTACGAACGACGCAGCAACTACGGCGACCAGCAGCAGGGCATGAGGAGTCGGCGATCCCATCGACCGCCATTTTCGGACGGCCAGAAACGCAGTCTTTTCCTCTTTTTCCACCAACAGTGTAACCTCCTCCTCGCCTATATAAAGGAGGAGGGGCAAGCATGTAAAGGGGACAAGCGAGAAAAGAAGATCAATACAATCCAACTCACACGAACTGGAGTAGGGACGTTCGGCCGAACCAAGATACATCTTGCGCTCACCCGAGTCAAGCCGTTCGAGAGAGGGAGCGTGCACCCGTCGACCTATACAAATTCACTAGCCGGTGCGGCGCCGGCGGTTAGCGCGCGCCGGTAGGGCTGCGACGCCGTCGCCGTTGCTTTCCGCTCGGCTTCCTCGGCGGTCCTTTTCTTCGACACCACCATGCCGATAGCATCGATCCGCTTTGCCTCGACTTCATCATCACCGCGGCGGGGCGGAGATGGCGATCGTCCCCCGTGCTCGGCGCTCGCGCCAACGAGGACCTTGGCGCCGTCTCCAGTGTCCTCAGTGACCTTCGGCTCGAGGCCCCCGCGCGGACACCGACGCCGAAGCACGCCAAAAGCTCATTCGCCCCGGACGACGCGCAGGAGCGTCAAGTAGCGGCGGTTGCGCCCGCTGCGCCTCCACGCTTCGTAGCGATGGTCGGCCACGCGCCCGACAACGACCATTCGGACAACTCCTCCGGCCACGGCTCTAGCGGAGGGAGAGATAAGAAACGAGCCGCGCTATCGCGAGCGGCCGCCGCGGCAGCGCAAGCGACCCCTCCGCTACCCGGTCATGCCGAAGACTCTCCTCCAACGCATCGAGAGGACCACCAGTTCGCCGCGCCGACCTTCGGCGGCAGCGCAAAGAGCTGGAGGTTCAAAAGCCGAGCTCGACAAGCTCCAAGCCGATCTGGATCAAGATCCACCAGCGGTTCTACTCCGCACCTAGCGGCGCCGCGTGCTCGCAAGACGCCAGGTTCACCACTGGCAGCCAAAGGGACCAAGCGATTCGTCGTTCTTTCCACACGCCGGCCAAAACATCGCGCGGCGGCAATGTTGCTCGCGGCATCCCTGGCCAGGACGATCCGCGGCCAAGGCAACCCACGAATCTCCGAAGGCGGTGGAACGAGCGGCCAGCGCAACACGTGCATGGCTCGCATCGCGGCGTTCGGCGCCTCCTCGGCGGTCGCATCGCGACGCTTCCGAGGCCACCGGCAAAACAAGGCGGTATCGCCCCGAACAACCAGGCATCACGCACCGGTGCGCCAACGCTTGGGCGACAAACGCGACGTTCGCGCCACCCTCCAGGCGCGAAGAAGGGCAGGGAACGACCCGGCCCGGACGTACGTCGCCGACAGCGCCCCACGATGTGACCGCAGCCCGAGCCCCGATGGCCCCGGGCCGCGGGCATTCTGTCAAGGAATCCGCAGCGCGAGGTTCCCTGCTAGGTTCCGAGCGCCGGTCAACATAGCCAAATACGCGGGGGCCATGAACCCCAGCGTGTGGCTAGAGGATTACCGGTTAGCATGCCGAGCAGGGGGAGACACAGACGATCTTTTCGTCATCCAGTACCTCTCCATCTACTTGGCGGACTCGGCTCGAGCATGGCTCGAGTACCTGCCCGCCAACATCATCAGGGACTGGGCCGACCTCAAACACCACTTCGTTGGCAACTTCCAGGGCACCTACAAGCGACCAGGGAACTCCTGGGACCTGAAGAGCTGCAAGCAGCAGCCAGGGGAGAACCTCCGGGACTACATCCGGCGTTTCTCCCAACAGTGCAACGAGCTCCCTGACATCCGTGACGCCGATGTCGTGGGGGCGTTCATCTACGGCACCACCTCCAAGACCCTAGTCCACAAGCTGGGATGCGCAAAGCCCAGAACCACCAAAGAGCTCTTGGACATCGCCACCAACCACGCCTCGGGCGAGGAGGCCGTAGATGTCATCTTCGACAAAGGGAAGTCGAAGCGAGGAATCGCGCCGAGCCCACTCCTCCGACCGCCCGACAAGCGGAAGCGCCACAAGAACAGTCCGCGAGGACCGCATAATCGCGGCCGCCGACCACCGGGAAGCCGCAGAACCGCAACCCCGACCATTTCGAGAAGGCGATGGAGAGTCCGTGTCAGAACCACGGATACCGTCGAGCACAAATCTGGGGCTGCGAAGTCCTAAAGCGTTTCCTTTCCAAGCCCCACGACGCCAGCGGGGCAAAGGGAAAAGCAAGACCGGCGCCGGCCAGAAGCGGGGACAAAGGCGAGCGGCTTCCCGGCAAGCGGATGCCTCATGATCTTTGGCGGACGGCAAGCTACGCCCGGCCGAAGGCGGCTCAAACTTGCCCTCTTGGGAGGTGCTCGCGGCAAACCCTGCCACACCCAAATACCTTCGATGGTCGGAGTCCCCGATCACCTTTGATCGAACCGACCATCCCAACCACATCCCGCAACCAGGGAGATACCCGCTTGTCGTCGACCACATTGTGGGGACGAAACGCCTGACCAAGGTGCTCATGGACGGCGGTAGCAGTCTCAACATTCTTTATGTCGAGACCCTCGACGCCATGGGGATTCCCCGCCCAAGCCTCCGACCGAGTAGGGCGCCTTTTCACGGCGTCGTCCCTGGCCAGGAGGCCCACCCGCTGGGCGGTCGACCGCCTGGCCACGTTCGGGAGCCCGGCCAACTTTCGCACCGAAACCCTCACCTTTGAGGTCGTGGATTTCACCGGCTCCTACCACGCCATTTTGGGAAGACCATGCTACGCGAAATTCATGGCGATCCCCAACTACACCTACCTAAAGCTGAAGATGCCCAGGCCGCATGGGGTGATCACCGTGACCGCGTCTTTCCAGCTCGCTTACAACTGCGAGAAGGACGGCTGCGAGTTGGCTTCGGCGGTCGTCGCGTCCGCCGAACTCGCCGGCCTCCGGGCCACGACCCAACAGTCTGCTCCCGACTCCAGCAAGTCCGGGTCGGGCTCCTTCAAATCCGCCGAGGACACGAAGGCTATCCAGGTCGACCCCAAAGATCCGATCAAGACCGTTCGGGTCGGGACCACGCTTCCTGCCAAATAGAAAAGCGCGCTCGTCGATTTCCTCCGCGCCAACCGAGATATCTTCGCATGGAGGCCCTCCGACATGCCAGGAATCCCGAGGGAAGTCGCCGAGCACTCTCTGAACGTCCGATCTGGGTCTAGACCAGTCGCCCAGCGTCTGCGTCGCTTCGACGAAGAAAAGCGCACGGCCATAGGAGAAGAGATCGCCAAGCTCTTGGCCGCAGGGTTCATCAAAGAAGTTCGCCACCCCGAGTGGTTAGCCAACCCTGTACTTGTGAAAAAGAAGACTGGGCAATGGAGAATGTGTGTTGACTACACAAGCCTCAATAAGGCATGTCCAAAGGATCCATTCCCCTTGCCCCGCATTGATCAGGTGGTAGACTCCACCGCGGGGTGCGAGTGTCTGTCCTTCCTGGACGCCTACTCAGGCTATCACCAGATCGCGATGAAGGAAGACGACCAACCTGCGACCTCGTTCATCACCCCGTACGGCTCGTTCTGTTACGTAACGATGCCGTTTGGCCTGAAAAACGCGGGAGCTACATACCAACGATGTATGCAAACGTGCTTTTCCGACCAAATCGGCCGTAACGTCGAGGCGTACGTCGACGACATCGTTGTCAAGACCAGGAAGGCCCACGACATCATCACCGACCTGGAAGAGACTTTTGCGAACCTTCGGCGGTTCCGCATTAAGCTCAACCCCGAAAAATGCGTCTTCGGGGTACCCAAAGGGAAGCTACTCGGCTTTATCGTCTCCGAGCGCGGCATCGAAGCCAGCCAAGACAAGATCTCCGCAATCTTAAGGATGGGGCCGATCAGCAACCTCAAAGGGGCCCAGAGGCTGACAGGATGCCTCGCGGCCTTGAGTCGCTTCACGTCGCCTCGGCGAGCGCAGTTTGCCTCTTTACAAACTCCTGAAGAAATCCGACCAGTTCGGTGGGCGAAGGAAGCTTCAGGGCGCCTTCGATGCGCTAAAGGTTCTTACGACCTCTCCTCCGATCTTTGGTCGCCCGGCGCCAGAAGAACCTCTGTTTGCTCTACATTTCCGCCACGACCCAGGGCGTTAGCGGCGCTCGTCGTGGAAGCGGCGAGAGGAAGGACGGGTTCTCAAGGTCCAACGGCCGGTTTACTTCGTCAGCGAAGTACTCTCTGAGTCCAAGACGCGGTACCCACAGATGCAGAAGATGATCTACGCGGTTCTAATCACGAAAAGAAAGTTGGTACACTACTTCAGCAAGACGCAGCGTCTCCGTGGTGACTTCTCTACCACTTGGCGAGGTCATCCACAACCGCGACGCCTCCAGGAGGATTGCCAAATGGGCACTCGAGCTCAACGGGCACGACATAGCATACATCCCTCGGACCGCCGTAAAATCTCAAGTTCTAGCCGACTTCGTCGCCGAATGGACCGAAGCTCAGGCACCACCTCCGCTCGAAGATCCTGAGTACCGGACAATGTACTTTGACGGATCCTTCACCAAAAACGGAGCCGGGGCCGGGGTCGTCATTGTTTCCCCACTCGGAAATAGGCTCCAGTATGCCATCCGACTGCTTTTCGACGCGACCAACAACGTCGCCGAGTACGAGGCCCTCGTTACCGGTCTCCGCATCGCCTCCGACCTCGGAGCGTAGCGGCTATACGTGCACGGCGACTCAAAACTAGTCGTCGACCAAGTCATGAAGGCCGCGGAACCTCGCGACAGCCGGATGGCGGCCTATTGTCAAGAGATACGCAAATTGGAGCAGAAGTTCAAGGGATTTGAGCTTCACCATAGCTACAGACGGAACAACGGTGAGGCCGACCGTCTAGCCAACCTTGCCTCTGGCAGAGGGCCGGTCCCGCCTGGGGTTTTCGTCCTCGACCTACACCAAGCATCCATCAGGCCGATCGTCCAGACGGCCAGGATGGGCGACTCGCCAAGCACCTCCGCGGACAACCCGGCCGGAGGTGAGATAGCCAAGCCAAGCCGCAACGTCACGATGACCAAAGACCGATTGGAGGAAACCCTTCGTCGATCGGTGACCGGCGACTCCCTCTGACGACCCAGCGAGGCCCGCCGCCTCGCTCGACGGGCAAAATCCTTTGTCTTGGTCGTGCGACCTCTACAAAGGAGCCCCTCCGGGATCCTCCAGAGGTGTATTCCGCCACCAGGAAGAGAGATGCTCCACGACCTCCACGGGGGAATGTGCGGACACCACGCTGGGTCGCGGAGCTTGGTCGGGAAAGCCTTCCGACAAGGCTTCTACTGGCCAACTGCTATCGCCGACTCTGACCACATCGTCCGGACATGCGAAGGGTGCCAATTCTTCGCCCGGCAAACTCACCTCGGCGCAAGCCCTCCAGGCGATCCCTATTACCTGGCCTTTGTTTGTTTGGGGACTCGACAGTCGGGCCTTTCAAGAAAGCGCCGGGGCTTCACCGCTCTTTGGTTGCGATGGACAAGTTTACCAAGTGGATAGAAGCTAAGCCGATCACGACCATCACTTCGGCGCGGGCGGCGGACTTCATCCGCAACATCGTCTACCGGTTTGGAGTCCCGAACTCCATCATCACCGACAACGGAACGCAATTCACGAGAAAGGAGTTTCTCGAGCTCTGCGACAGCTTCAGCATTCGCGTGGATTGGGCAGCCGTTGCCCACCCACGGAGCAACGGCCAAGTCGAACGCGCGAACGGCATGATCCTCCAGGGGCTCAAACCGCGGATCTTCGACCGACTAAGAGATACGCGGGACGTTGGGCGGCTGAGGTGCCTCCCGTACTTTGGAGCCTGCGGACCACCCCAACCCGATCGACCGGATTCACGCCATTTTTCTTGGCGTTCGGGGCCGAGGCCATCCTGCCAATCGACTTAAACTACGGCGCCCCAAGGATTCGAGCCTTCGACGAAACCCGGGGGCTCGAGTCTCAACAAGACGCTGTCGACCGGCTCGATGAAGCGCGGGATGTCGCCATCATCCGCTCAGCCAAGTACCAGCAGGCACTACGGCGCTACCACGACCGCAAGGTTAGAGGGCGAGCATTCAACATAGGCGACCTTGTTCTGCGCCAGGTTCAGTCCAACAAAGACAAGCATAAGCTCTCCACTCCTTGGGAAGGCCCCTTCACTGTAGTAGAAGTCCTTCGACCCGGCACTTACCGGCTCAAGGATCCCGAGTGCAGCATCTTGTCCAACGCCTGGAATATCGAAAAGCTAAGACGATTCTACCCTTAAGTCCATTTCTCTTTTACCTCGTCTACTACCGTGTTCGCACTCTCACCGGCGGCCCGACCCTCGGTGGTTCTCGCGTAGCGTTTCTACCCGACCCGACGAGCGAGGTCGGAATGCGAACGCTCGTGTTAAAACCTCTTTGCCTACTTTTCGGAAAAACACTTGAACACGTCGATCACTGCTCGGATGGCCCCCTCGGACCCGAGAACAGTGATCCCGGCGCGCTTCACCAGAAAAGCACACCCGAAAAGATAGCGAAAAGCACACACAAAACCCCTGAAGAATCCGAACACCTTTATTTCTTCCGATTCGACAGCATTTACATTCTTTAGAAACGTAAAGTCTAAAACCGAAAAAGTTTATTTTATTCTAGGGCCCTCCTCGCCTCGGTGATCTCCGGACTTATCATCCCTCTCCAAGCGCGGCTTCGGCTTCCCGCACAATTTTTGCCGCAAAACGCAGCAGAAACTGGTCGAATCGTCGAAACCCGCGACGGGAGAGCCCCGATCTGCCCGCGTGCGACGCCAAGAGCCGGAAGCCCCCCGCGCCCCCCTGTGTGACCTCTATGGTTCCCGAGGGAACTCGGGGCTCGCCACAGAAGGGTCCACCGACGGAGAGGTGTACGGCAGCGTGATTGGGGCGACCGGCAGCGCATTCATTAGCACGGGCCTGGATGTCGCGGTGGACTCCAGGCTCCCTGAGGGAGAAGGGGCACAGGGGGAACGACGTCCTGTTCCCCCAATCGCTCGGGCGCTCGCGGCGGCGGTTCCCTCAGCTCGACGACCGCAGCCTGCCGCTCCCATTCCCGCTCCTCCTCCTCCGCCTCCCGCTCCAGCAGCTCCCAATCAACCCCGTCGTCCGACGGGGCCGCCACTACAAAGCGACCGGCTCGTCGCTCCAACTCCTCGTCCTCCGCCTCTTATTCAAAGGCGTCCCAGTCGATCTCGTCGATGGGTGGGCGCTCGACCTTGGAGCGAGGTTGAGAGGCGGCGACCATGAAAACGAGTTAGCGGCCAGGCCTCAACGTCATGGATGAAGTCAGCGCCACCGCTCACCTATTTATAGGCGATCCGCGAGGCGAAGCGGCCGAGGGGCACCGCCCGGCATTAACTACGACCGCGCCTTTCCAAGGCCGATGGCGTGGAAGCCGGCGTCAAAAGCGGCGGTCGCGGAAACCGGCACCGCCGATTCTCGCGTTGAACAAAAAAACGCCTCGAGAACCTGCGCTTGATTGCAAAGAAAGATAAGTGAATACCTTCTTTCCCTGCACTCGTTGTTACTCCTTCAAAGTGGCGCGCGGTAACGACCAAACCGCCTCGCACCACTCGGGGCTATAAGAGTCCGTGGGTTGGTGACACGACCAATTGCCGGGTCCTCCGAAATCGCCAAACTTTCGACCCGGAAGTACTACGGCCCCTCGCCCGTGCTACGGTTGTGAAATAGTGCCCAAGCGGGCGACCCACGATTGGTGGGAGCACCCTCCCACGGCCGCATCGACCGATCGGGCGCGTTCTGAACGCTCGTGTTTTCCCCGCTCCCTTACTTTGTAGTGCACACACCAACCTACGCCCGACCCCTGTGGTCCCCAAGGCTATGGACGGTAATAGTGACCACCACAAACAAAGGGTGCGAAAAACAAGCACAGGGCAAAACACATACCAGTTCCTTACAAATCTAGAAAGAGCAAAGAAAAAACTGTTTAATTTCCCTTTATCATTCATCTATGAAGGACGTCGGTCGGGGAAACCTGGTCGGCAATCGCCCTGGCGTGCGGTTCGACCCGAAGCTCCAAGGCGTCGACTTCCTCCTCGGACCGGTTCGTAGCAACCCGCTCTCGACAATATCAAGGTCGATGCCGTCGTAGTAGGAGAGCGCATACAAACCGGCCGAGGCAGCCCCGAGAACAGCACCGGTCGCCACCGAAGCCTCTACGTGGTCGGGCACACGGGCCAGGGCACTCCCCAGCGAGCTCGAGCCTGGTTGAGAGTCCACCGGCCCCAGCACCCGATCACGGATCTCTCGGCCGACCGCTCGCAAAGACGTCAGCTCGGCCTGATCCTCCTCAAACGGTGGCGCGGATAGAACCCACGTCGCGTGGCCTTAGCAACCGTCGCGGCGCCACGAGCGCCTCAAATCCGCAGCGCCTCCTCCGCCACCTTAGCGCCTCGTGGTGCTCGAGGTTCTTACGCAACTCTGCAACAAGACCAGTGGAATCAGAAGGCCACGGCAAAGCAACCCAAAAAATTAAGGACGCCAAAGCTAAGGCACTTACCCGACACAGAGTCAGCCAAACTACGAAGATCCTCCTCGACTGTGCCGGATCGCCCGATCGCTCGACTTGCACCAAAGCGTCGCGCTCGATAGCCGCGTCCTGGGCAAGCTTCCCAGCCGCTTCAAGCTCCCTGCTGAGACGAGCGGCGTTCGACTCAGCATCCCCCTTCGCCCGGTTTGCCCCCGCCAAGAGGGACTCAAGATCAGACACCTTCTCGTCCGAAGCCCGCTTCGCCTGACGCTCCCCGAGCAAGGCGTCTTTTGCGTCCACACTCTCTTGGCGGGCCCTCGCCGCTTCAACCCGCTCGCGGTCCAAGGCACTCCGAGCCTCCGATAGTTCGGAGCGCTTGGCCGTCGCACTCCAACTCGTGACGACCCTTGCAGTTACGAACCGGATGTACCCAGACTTGAACGCCCGGCCAGGGTCTTGAGTCTAAGGACAAAAGACACCCATCGACCCTCAATCTAACCAACCAAAAGGAAGACACGCCAGCGGAACAAGCGAGATTACCTCAACTCTCCGAAGGGCCTCCCGAAACAACCCCGACCTTGCGTTAAAGGATCGAGCGAAGGCGGCAGCGCCTCGCGGACCGATGCGCCGGTAGTAACCTCTTGGCAGATCTCTCCGGCCATGTCCACTCGTCCCCTCGCCTCGTCGTCGGGACCACCGGCGGCGAGCACTGGTAGGACCAATGGGATAGGAACGCGAGCAGCGCCCGGCTACCGCGAGGGCTCGACAACCACCTCCTCTGCACCGCCCGGCGGCCGTCTCCATCGTCGTCTCCTCGCAGCCCGACTGGAAGGAGGGCCGAGCGATGGCGTAACGAACCCTGGCGCGAAGCTGCGCTAACGGAGGGGTCCCACCGGGCGATGGGAGCTCTTCCCGCCGCCGCTTCACCTCGAGCGGACCGGCTCGACTTCGGCGCAGGGGTCCTCCTCGGACCTCGGCGTGAAGGCTGACCCCGCCGTCTCGATGGCCGGAACGATCGGCGGCCCCGACGGTTGCTCGATCGCCAACCCCGACACTGCATGGTTGCCGGTCGCCTCATTGCCGTGACTCGGTACCGACCCATTAGGGACCACCTCGACCTCCGGCTGGTCTGCCTTGACCGACGAGGCACCCGCCGACGACGGCGGCGGCAGTTCCGACCCCTGGAGCGGAAGCGGCAGTATCTGGCCACCGCGCGCGCCAGCCCTGTATAGACCACGCACGACGACAAGTCGAGAAACAGCAAAGACAATCTTAAAACCCGCGCATCGAGCAGAGGAGAGGCACTTACGCGTCGGCGCTGCAGACGGCATTTTCGCTTCTTCGCCGCGTCGCGGTGAGATGCCCGACCCTCCGTTTCCCGAACGTCCGACGCCACCCCACGGCGGGCTCGACAGTGGTCGCGACACCGTCATCCCCGACCTCTCCACCTCCGGCGTCCGTGTCGGACGCGAGGGGCCCACCGTCGCCATCTCTGCCCCCAGAGCTTGGGGACGACCCCAGGTCGCCCGATTCCGCACCGGTCGTATCGGAGACGTCCTCACCGCGGGACCGCCTCGCGTCCGCTTTTTTCGCTTCGCAACCCTCTCTCTCTCTTCCTTGCAAAGATCTCGCGCCTCCTCGGTCTCCCAAGCACAGGCCCTCGCCTCTTTTTCCCAGGCAAATCCGGTAGGAAATCATCCGTCCGGCCTGCGAAGAAACCAGAGAGTCGGTCACATCGGCCGGAGAAAGGAGAAAACAGGCAGAGGAGCCCATTCGCATACCAAATCGGAGCCACGACCCGCCATTAAAGGAGCAGGAGCTCGAGACACCGCCACCAACGCACCGCCGCCCAGGACAGAGAGGACCCGGGCATCGACCTCTGTCGGAGGAAGCTCGGGTCCCAGCATCCTCGTGGGATCGGACGCCCCCGTGTACTCAAACATGGGGCGCGCCCTCTCCGCAAGGGGCTGTACGCGCCTCTCCATGAACGCGCGCACAACGGCCTCGCCGTTCAAGCCGCGCGCCTTCAGAACCCGGATCTGACCGACGATCAGCTCCACCTTCCGCCGCTCTCTCCGATCAGGCCCCCAAACCCAGCATTCTCTGCTCTCAGAAGCAGTCGAGAAACGCGGGCGCCCGTTTCCACGTTCCGGACATAGAGCCACTCGGAATGCCAGCCCCGGTTGGACTTAGGGAGCTCCAGGTCAATGTACTCCAACGCCCGATTGGAGCGCAGGTACAACGCGGCGCCTCCAAAAGGTGCCCCCCGACTCGCCCCCCTGTCCTTCACCAGCCGGCAGGAGAAGAAGTACTTCCACAACGCCCAGTGCGGCTCGATGCCAAGAAACGCCTCGCACAACGTCATGAACACCGCGATGTGAAGCACACCATTCGGGTTGAGTTGGTGCACCTCCACCCCGTAGTAGAAGAGGAGCCCCCGGACGAACCCGTGAAGAGGAAACCCGAGCCCGCGCTCAAAAAACCAGGCGTGCGCCACGATCTCGTTGGCGTGAGGCTCGGGAACCGCCCCCACCGCCGGAACCCGCCACCCGGAGACATCCCGCGGCGCAAGAAAGCCTTTCCTCTCCAAGCCGACCGCGCGAGAGGAGCGAGTGGAGCACTCCTGCCACATTTTCAAAACGCTAAAGCAACGGCGGCAGCAGAAAGCTGGTAAAACACCTCTCTCAATCTCTCTCCCGTCGCAGGAAAAAGCAGGGGCAACCACAACTCCTCCCATCCTCCCTTATGTATGGGAAGCGGACCGGCGGGAGTCGAGCGGGCGCAAGTCAAGCCAACCGCCCCACACCACGAAAAACGTCACGTCTCGCCACCTAGCCACATCGCTGTAAGTGCGCCAGTTACCAAACCCCCGCAAAACGTTAAATGTTGTCAGAAAACAGCAGGAAGAGCAGGCGCCGCCTCAAAAGGCGCTCCCAGCGCCCTCTCAGTCTCCACCTCCAGGCCGGACCGGGGACACGATCGACAACACCAAAGCCCCAGGGCCGTCCAAGAGCTCGACGGACCGCGCCTAAAGCCCGGCCCGAGGGTGCGAGAAACCACCAAGAAAAGCGAATCCGGCTCCGCCATGGCGAAAACGAGCAAGAGGTGAGGCGAGGCGAGCCCCTGGCCGCCCTCAGCTGGGTCGGCGGACGACTCAATCGCCTTAACTCACGTCCGGGACCATACCTCACGCTCTCCCGCGGAGCCCGTCGATGGGCGGCAGTCAGCTGCACCCTGGATCGGCGAACGATCCAAGGTCCGATACGGGATCGAGTAAGGAAAGGTTCTTCATGGATCGCCCCAAGAGGTCGGACACCAGCCGGGATCGTCGCTAGGGGACCCCTCGCGAGGGCCTCGAGTTCCACCGGATCACTCGCTTAGCTCCACGAGGCGGCGCTCGAGCAGGCAAGCGCGCGTCTCACCCCTCCAGGTCCCACGCTGCGGGCGGGGCGTAAGCGTGGGGCCAGGCGGTAAACCCCTCACCCGACGACAAACTTCGCCCGACTCGTGAAGCGAGCCACGACTAGCCCCGCCGGGTCAAGCGCATAGCGTCTGAAGCATGGGCGCCACGTGCCCGCCAGGCGACCATATGCGGCGCCCGGCGATACGGCCGGACACCACGTGCGCCGAGCGCGACCAGCTAACGCGCCCGTGATACGGCCAGGCATACGTGCCGCCGAGCGACCAGCCATCGGCGCCCGGCGGTATGTCTGGCGCCACGTGTCGCCGAGGCGACCATCGCGACCGGCGCTGGCCGCGACCTGCGTGGGCGCCCGGGTGCCGAAATATACTGCGATTAGGCCTCTCCAACACCACAAAGCAATAACCAAGCAAGGCGTAACCCCCCGACCTGCTCTCCAACCAGCTCGGGGGCTACACCCACCGGGTGCGCTCGAGCGCACCCGGTCGAGGACTCTTCCCGACCAAACCCGGTCCAGTGTCGACGCAGCGAGCGGCGGCGAACAAGGCGTAACCCCCCGACCTGCTCTCCAACCAGCTCGGGGCTCGGGGCTACACCGGAAGATGCGCACAAGACCCGGTCGAAGACTCTGATCAAGCCAGGCGTACCACGGCACGGAGGCAAAACCCCCGGGCATCTCTCCGACCTGCCCGGGGGCTCGGGGGCTACTGACGAGTACCAGTACCATGGGTACCCCCAGCGGCCCAAAAAGACGCACGGGCCGACCCTGGCCAATCGAGGCCCAAAGTCGCGACCGCCGGGTAAGGTCTGAAGTCACGACCAGGTCTCTGATATCCCAGAGAAGCGACGGCATTTATTGCGTATCGAGCGCATTAAATGCCGGCCATAATAACGATGACGTAGCGGCGCAAGTTCCCGACCCTCGCATTTACTACGAACGACGCAGCAACTACGGCGACCAGCAGCAGGGCATGGGGAGTCGGCGGCGATCCCATCGACCGCCATTTTCGGACGACCGAGAGCACAGTCTTTTCCTCTTTTTTCCACCAACAGTGTAACCTCCCTCCTCGCCTATATAAAGGAGGGAGGGGCGAGCATGTAAAGGGGAACAAACGAGAAAAGAAGATCAATACAATCCAACTCACACGAACTGGAGTAGGGACGTTCAGCCCGAACCAGTATACATCTTGCGCTCACCCGAGCAAGCCGTTCGAGGAGAGGGAGCGTGCACCCCCGTCGACCTATACAAATTCACTAGCCGGTGCCCGAAACGCCGACAGTGCTAATCAGTATTTCCATCTTAAGCATAAATGCTTTGTTTTCTTTCCGTTGTCAAGTTTCAATTACTCTCAGTAGGAATATTGTTGTATTTAATCCAGGCAGAGTCAAGCTTGGTGTTAGCAAGGTTCATGCACCAGGATAACTGAAATACAAGCTTGGTGTCTGCTGGTTGCTAGGTTCTTGCAGCAGGAGGAATGGAAATACAATTTTTTCTGGAAATGATAAATGTGGTGGGGTTGTCAAATGGAATTATATACTTGTACGTAGTTAATGACCCCATGACTGAGATTTTGTTCTCTAGACTTTGGCTTGTTCGATTTATAAGTTCTTGGATATACAGTCATCCCAACACTATTTTATTTCTCTTATATCATTAGGAACACATTGAAATTTCATAACGTGTATTGTTATAGATGAACATATAGTGGTCTATTTGAGTGCAGCTCACGTGCTTGTGTTCTGTGGGAAGATGTCCATAACATTAGCTGTGATTAGAAATCGAGAAAGGATTTATTCGAAGATTATTACTATACACAATTGTTCTGCGTGGATACCATGATTCACATGAATGAGATGGAGTGCCCTTGTCGAGTAAACTCGCAGCCTATATGTAGTAATAACCTGCTGGAATTTCCACTGACTTGGTGATAATTAACCAATGGCAGCATCCTTGTTCATGTTTTATATGCTACAGTTTTGGCAATGCACTATTGCATCAGATGCCAGTGTTTGTTTCTGGCCTGATGCATGCATTCTGATTATTACGTATCTTTTTAGTATGTTCTGATAAATCAAACTCTCTGTATCTTTCTTTTGTGCACATCTTACTACACTTGATTACCAAAACATATAACACCTTTTACTTATTTGAATTGTATTACCAAATATCACCGTAGCGTTAGCACGGGCAATATCTCTACTATTCTAAAGCAGCACTTGGTGGCAGTGGTCCATTCTTCTCACGTCATTAATTGCTGCTTAATTGCTCTGCTTAATTGCGCTGCTTAATTGCCCTACGCAAGAAACGAAGCGTTGCTTTAATTAGCTAGCTTTTGCAAGAAACGAAGCGTTAAAGATAGATGTTTGATCTTGTGAAATAATTTTTTTATTTTTTAATCTTTATTTTTCGTTATCAATTTTGTTTTTTGTAGCAACGCACGGCCATGTAACTAGTACTAGTAAGTTTGAAGAGCGAGCTGAATTCCCGAATTCCCAACTCCGACACTACCCGGTGGAGACGAAGACACGCGGAGCATAACCCGCCCCCACCTCCAGCCGTCGATCGTTCTGCCTCAAGAGTCAAACACCCAGGTCCCAAACCACCGGCGCAGCAAGCTCTCGGCTCTCCTCCCGGACAGGCGGCCGGACCCCTCCAATGCTCCGCAGCTCACGGCCATGGCCTTCCTCAAAACCCTAAACCCCCTCCTCCGCAGGAACCCCACCCCGATCCAGAACCCCAGGCCCCTCCTCTCCCTCCACACCTTCCTCCCCTCCTCCCCCACCGCGCCCTTCGCCGCCGCCGCGCACCCCCACGTCCCCATCCGCTCTGGCGGCCCGCTGTTCCTCTCCTCTCCCCCATGGATGCTCTCACAGTCCGCCACGCCGCTAACCGCCGCGGCCGCCGCTCTCCAAGCCAAGCTCCGCAGGGCCCGCGCCATCGCAGGCGGCGGCGCGCAGGTTGTCGCGGACGCGGTACGGTGGGAACCCTGGCGGATCTCCGGAAGTGAGGCGGCGGAGGCGGTGGCTGGTGGAGGTGAGAGATTCCTGAATCTGCCCAATTTGGTGTCGATCGGGCGCATGGTGTCGGGGCCGGTCATTGGGTGGTGAGTGCTTTCCTTCAGTAATCTGTGTGCTATGGAACCGGATGGATTAAGATGCTTTTTAAATAACCCCACTTGACAGTTGGACTGTGTCCAGCAAATGCTGGTTTTTAATTGGGGTTTAGTTAGTGCCGCATTCAAGTAGAACTGTATCCATAGTGTTAATAGTTAGTTTAGAGGTATCGTATTTGGATCGAATCCAAAGAGTGTGCAAACTTGAAGCCATTAATTACCATGATCTGATGTTTTTCGTACATGCTTCCGCGCTTGTGCATAAGTACATTCATGGAATAAATTGTCGTTTCTGCACAATGGTTTTTGCAAATGAAATGACACCAGCCATTTAATTGTGTCCGTGGTGCGCCTGATGATGTAGGTGTGGTAATCTAAAAGGGAATGAATATATGATGCTATGTACTGTTGAGGCTTTATGAACATTTTATAGTTGATTGGATTTCAAGTGTTAGTTACTTAACGTGTATGATGATGTTACTTTTGAATTCAGAAGATTAATGAACTGAGAACTCGAACTATTTACGTTTAAAGAGAGGGTGGAAGTTGCCAAACCACAAATTGAGTCAGGGTATTTACTAGGATATTGGAAGTTGTCACCAAGGTTGTGGGGGGTTTGGAGTCGAAACATGTTAAGTCGTTAAGCAATAGTGAACCTTTCTTGATGTTCTCTTTGGTCATGTAAATACGTGTTTTCCCAGTCAACTTTGCACCATATCAGAAAAAGGAGACGTAAATATGTGTGAGTTGTTCACTTGTTCATGAGTAAACGTATTATTATTCTTCACATTAGAATCATCTGCATTGCTTAGTACTCCAGCAGTGTCAAATCATGAATATATTACCAAACCGTAGGCTCTTCATGCTTAACTGTTGTTACTGTACCATCCTCCTATTGGCTTTTGCATTGTATTGCTTCATCTACTGGAAGTCTGGAATTTTGTCAAAAATCAAATTAGTTACTTTTGGATGTTTTAACAATGATTGGTTTTTGAATTGCAATTACTGTCATCCTTGGACTTTGTAGGATGCCATCGCATGCTATTACTGTCAAAAACAGGATCTGCTTGATTAATTTGTGGTTATGTATATTTTGTCTTGCATGTTATGTTTTAGACTTTGTTTACTTTTTTATATATATTGTTCTGTCTCTAATGAATGACATATGCGCTTAAGGATGATTGTGAATGAATGGTATCTTCCTGCTTTTGGCACATTGGCATTGTCTGGTGCAAGTGATTGGGTAAGGATTACACCCTTTTAGTATTGCAAGAATACTAACATCATATGTTAAAAACTTACTCATCATCTGTTCTTCCATAGTTGGATGGGTTTTTAGCAAGAAAGATGGGCATCAATTCTGTGGTTGGATCTTATATGGACCCATTGGCTGACAAGGTTAAAATCGATACTTATTAGCTTTATGTGTCTTCATTAAATTATATCTGTGCTGCTAATCTAATATGCAATGTTTTGGCGTTGCTTAGGTGTTGATAGGCTGTGTCGCCATAGCAATGGTTGACAAGGATCTCTTACATCGTGAGTAGATCAACATGTACTTGTGTCATTTTTTTATCTTTACAGTGTAGAGGTATTGCTATGCAGCTTGCTTGCATTTATGTCTATATACCGCTCTCAACTAGAAATATTGAGTGATACTCCGAAAAAGTTGATTATATCACTATTAACCAGCTTTGTCTAAGTAAAACACAACGACAGTGATTGCTGATAGCTCATTTATGTTTATTCTGCTATATTTGCCCTTAACTGAATAATTTGACCAATTAATCAAGTTGTATTTTGATTTTTTTGCTTGAAGCTGGGCTAGTTGGCCTGGTTGTTTTAAGAGACTTGCTCCTGGTGGGTGGTGCTGTCTACAAACGAGCTTCCATCCTGGGATGGAAGGTACTATTTACGAAAACTTAAGGTATATTTTGGAAGGTTTTAAAAGAAATTCACTGTCATTTATCATGCTTGCACCAGTGGAACAGTTGGTCAGACTTCGTTAACTTAGATGCAATTAACCGTGAAAAAGTGGAACCTCTTTTTATCAGCAAGGTATGGCCCTGTGTTCACAGCATTTGATCCTGTAGACTCGTGACATATGTCAGAGCATGATAATATTTTTTTGAGTGCAGGTGAACACAGTATTCCAATTGATGTTGGTTGCTGCTGTGCTCCTTCAGCCGGAATTTGGCACAGAGGAGACACAGAACTACATTACTTACATGAGGTATATTTTTTTTTTCAAATTTTTTTGCCCTAGTCTCTGTATTTTGGTAGAATGGAGCCCTTTTATTTGTTTATGGAATTATACTTCTCTATTAAACCAATCAAAGCATCAAACTATTGATTTATCCAGCATAACTCAGAAACGTTTCTGACATGAACATTTCTCAAGTAAATCTGATAGTTTACATGGAGGCAAATTGCGTTACACGAAATATTGAAGCAGAAGAACAATTGAATACCAATAGATGATGATTGTTGCAAGGATGCAGCTAGAGAAAATCTGATGAGAATTTTTCTAACACAATAACGTTTGTTCCTATCTTGCAGTGTTTCATGCTAAATATTTTTTTAACTGCAGTTGGCTAGTAGCTTCTACGACGATGGCATCCACAGTAGGTTATGGTGTTAAATACTACCAGATTAGGCCAAGGACATGATAATGTTTGCTGTATGCATTTCTTTTTCATGGCTTATTGTGCTGCTGCTGCTGCTGCTGCTGAGAACATCACATCTTCGGTGACATACATGTCTTGTTTCTCGGAGTTGCCTGAAGCATTGGTTTTCCTATTTACAACTGCATGGTAAAGACCGGCCAGATTACAACTCATGAATTCAGCAATTACCGAGCCCTCCTTGTTTCCATGGCCTGTGCAGTTGGATACTAAGCATTTGAAGCAAGACATTAAAGGAAGACCAGTTGTTTGAATGAAATGAGCAGATGATTCCTATAGAAGGATCTCTACCCTATAGCTACTAGTTAGATTTAAAAGTTTTTGTAGCATTTGTATTTTTGCTTGAGTGCATGTCAAATTACTGGAGGGCAAACCAGCTCGTACTTTGTTCCTTGCTTTTGCCGAAAGACATCAGTTATATTGGCGGTGTACATATATATCGTTAGAGCTTCTGTCCTACGGAAGGATGTTGGATAGAGGTTCTCCAGATGTCTGCATAAGTTGGTGAAAGACATCTGCAAATTTTCTTGTATTCTCAGGCAGTTGTTTACTTGCGTTGTTTTTACCCTTTGAAACAGTGAAAATGTATACTCATATTCCTATATACTAATGCACTGATTAAACGTGGTGGGGATTGAGATATATAATGTACGTATTGGAGGGGTGCTGCGTACTTACAGGATAGCCGACTTCGTAATTTTCAGTTGAGCCAGTTGATTACCGATCAAAATCGAATGGACCGCGTTGTTCTGTGTTTCTTAAGCTCTGTTTTTCATAATCAAAGTTGGGCAGATGAATTTGGTGTAGATCATTGAGACGAACATGTTCTCTAAGCACAAAATGGTACCTGGCAAGAAGCACTACTCTCCTTTTTTTACCGTCAGTTTTACTGCTGCATTTTTGTTGGTCTTCGAGATAAGAATCAGTTCGGCGGCACGCCAGGCCCAAAACGCGAACTCCGAACTCGGAAGCGGCCTTTAAACCTTACTCCCTCAGTTTTCGTCGTTGTGCACTCCTCTCCACTGCGGGTGAGCATCGTCCTGCAGTTTTCTTATATGCATATCGTGGTAGATTCAACAACCCATGCTTCCCTCACCTTTATATTAGACTATCTCCAGCAGCTTCCCTTCCCCTTCAAATCCCTTCGCGAACAGATCCCAAGTGTTCCAGCGGATTCCCTTCACGATTCCCTTCAGAAGGGATTCAAACAGTAAATCCCTTTAGAAAGGGATTCTCTCTCTAATCCCTTTACAAATCCCTTAAGGGGATGCTGCTGGAGATGGTAGGAAATAAAGAGAATGAATATGGGGAAGGAAATAGAGAAGGGAATGGAATGAAGAGAAATTGCTGGAGATAGTCTTACCTCCCCTCCCCCTCCACTCCACCCCCTGCCGTTGCCTCTCGACCACACCCCCATCGCCATTGACACCCCGCTGCCCTGTCACCTTTGATGCCGACAAGGAGCTTCTGCGCCTCCTCCTAAACCGGTGGTGCCGTCGCCCACTTCCGCATCTTTCACATGTAAGTTCAAGGCCTATTACTATTAGCGATTGGTTTTAGATTAATACTTAATTATTATTTAATGACAAATCTAATTATTATAAGACTAACATGATTATTGAGTTTTATTCTTATTAATCTCAAATTTGGATGAAAAATGAAAAACCCAAGATATGCACTTGTATTCATCTTATTATCCTATCACATACTTTAGATTCAAGTTAAAGGATAAACTCTTTCATTATTTTAACCTAAATATATGCATTATGGCTCCAAATTCATACATACATACATACATATATATATATATATCTTAACTATTATAAGAATGAGTTGGTGGTGATGGTGAGTCTGCCAGGCCGTTCTTGGGCCAAAACAGTAGGGGTCTAAGGCCCAGTAGGTGAGTGCCATCATGTCAGCCCTTCACGTTTTTTTGTTCAGTGATTCTTCAGTAACAGATCTCAAATAAGTGATAGCTCAAGTTCTAAATTCTCGTTTTTTTGTTTTTAAGAGTTTAGAACTTATGGTGTCATCATCTATTTGGGATCTGTTGCAACGCACAGGCACTGTACACATTTAAGGGAAGTTCGTACTTTACCTTGAAGTTTCAATAGTATTGATCTAATTTGTCTTGCCAAATAATGTAAAGGATCAAGACTTTGAAACAACTCTTTGAGTATATGTAACTTATGCAGTTGTAATATACTCGTGCAAATATAGGATAAACTCAAATGATATCTAAGATTGATTATGTGCATATTGATTTCAAGTTCAATTATTTATTTGCACATAAGCAATGGAGTTTATTCTATAGTTGATGGTCTCAAAAGTATTGATCCCTTTCCGACACTCCAATATATTAGGTCATTACTTTCTTTCAAATTGAGTATACAAAAACTATGTAGTTATATATACTCATATCAATTTAAATAAAATTTAAATTGAGATTCAGTTGTCATTCAATCAATCAAAGAACCAATCATGTGTTGATGGTGTTCTTTGTTAATCAAGAACAAACAAAAAATTCTTGAGTATAATGAAGCATTAATTGCATCAATATACTCAAGACACATTAAATTCATTCAAATTAATTTGGGTTGTGGTCAATCATCAAAAGATTAGATCAAAGGATCGTAGGAGCATCCATTATGTGTTAATGGAGTGCATTGATGATTGGGACAACCGAGTTTCTTGGACTAATATTTTTTAATGAGTTTGAAATAGGTTAAGTCCAATGTTGAGATGAAGAATCGGAAAAAAGATGTCATCATATGTTGATGAGCGTCAAGAGGAGATCTCGAAGAGAAGAGAAGAAAAGAAAAGAAGAAGATGGAGGTTCATCATGTATTGATGAACAAGAAGAAGACGCATACTTATAGAAAAGAAGATTGAACATCATAAAAGCTCCAAGCAGTTGCGCGCAGCAAAGGTATAACTAAATAAGCTAAGTATGTGTTCATAGTCTTTTACCGATCTCGGTGTTTGGTGGAGAGACCGGGTTGCTAGTATAGGATTGTTGTACTATTACGAGGGGTTGAGTCATTTAGTTTGAGCTTCATCATGTGTTGATGAACTCAATCTAGTTTGTTCTAGCTCACTCTCTTAGTTGGATTTTGCATGAAGCTCATATTTGCATGTGTTGCAAATATTGAAGTTCATGCTTGCTTTTTTAATTGCTTCTTAATTAAATTGGTGTTTGCATGGAGCTAAGTTTTGCATGTGTTGCAAAAGGAGAGGGCTCATGCAACTTGATTTTAATAGTTATTGTTTGCATAGAGCTAGATATTTGCATGTTGTGCAAATAGAGAGCTCATGTATTAAAGTGTTAGCTCGTGACTTGATCATGTGTTGATCATCACAAGCTAAGTAAAGTTTATGCTTCATGTGTTGCAAAATGAGTTTTTGCAAAATATTGGTTTTATTGCGTTTTATTTTAAAGCATGTGAATAGGGTTTACAAATGTGTTTGCAAATTAACTTGATCATGAGTTGATCATCACACGGCTCGAGATTTTTTTTTAAGTGGGCTGATTTGTTATTTTCAAATGTGTTTTGCAAATGAGTTGGAGGTTATGAGTTTTAATCCTAGAGCATATGAATACGGTTTGTAAATGGGTTTGCAAATTGACTTGATCATGTATTGATCATCACATGGCTAAGAGGATTGATCTCATAGGTTATTGGTTTATTTGCAAATAATTTGGAGTTTTATGCGATTATTTGGAGCATGTGAATAGGGTTTACAAATGTGTTTTGCAAATTAACTTGATCATATGTTGATCATCACATGGCTCAAAAAAAATCAATCTTTTATTGGATCTTGATTTGAAAAGAGTTTATTTCTATGTGAAATCATATTTCATCTGAAAATCCAGTAGTATCACAGTTGTGAGGCCGATAGTACTGTCAGGTTGGTACTACCGCTCTCTGAGGCCGGTAGTACCACATGGTCGGTACTACTGCCCCTTTGAGGCCGGTAGTTATTTTTTAGAAGTGGTGTTTTCTCTAAGGTTTGAAAGTCGGCACTACCGAGCTTAAAGGGCAGTACTACCAGAGGTGCGGTAGTACCGAAACCTAATCGCCGGTAGTTATTTTTTTAGAGAGCATGTGTTGCTCGGATCTAGAAGTCAGCACTACAAGACCTTGAGGTCGGTAGCACCGCTTAGTGGTACTACCGCTAGTTGTGTGTCAGTAGTACCAGATGTACTGTGCAATGGCTAGTTTTTTAGATGTATTCGGCCGTTGGGGTCGAGGCTGGTACTATTGGGATTTTGCCGCCGGTAGTACCAGGTTTGTTGATTTTTTACCCGTTCTGTCCTCAAACGGCTAGTTTTCTTTGGGAGGCTATATAAGAAGGCCTTCGGGGGGCAACGGCAAGGTTGTTGAAGTCTTTGCTGGCTTTGTTGAGCATTTGGGTGGAGTTGTGCATATGTTGCACTCCCACGTTTGGTTCTTGAGCTAAGAGTGAGTCTAATTGCATGTGTTGCAAATTAAAAATGGATTGAGAGCCTCTTGTGTATGTGTTGCACTTGAGGGGAGCCTTGTGCATGTGTTGCACTTGATGATCATCATTGTACATGTGTTGTACTTGGTGAAGTTCAAGCTAGAGAGCTTGATTTGTTATTCTTGCTATTTGCCGATACCTAGACGGCGTAGGAGGTGTCGTGCCCAGTGACATTCTCAAAGGAGATTGTGAGAAGGCCCAGCAAAATTGTGAAGGTTGGATCTCATCTGCCAAGAGGGGGAAAGATTTACTACTAGTGGATTCGACGTGGGTGCTCAATTCGTGGAGCCAGTCCAAAGTGATTTGAACTTACCTTAACGTGGATTTGGGAAAACCAGCAAGTCTCCAAACGCCTTGGTAAAAAATATTTTACCTCATTGTGGTTTGCATTCTATTATTTATTTACATTCAAGAAATTTATATTATTACATTATTATTAATTGCTTGCCTCTAGAATTGTAAACTAGTGTTAGAAACTTATGTTGTTGGTGCACATAGTGAGCCTAGTTGATTTATATCTTGATTGTCAAAACCTTAGATTTAAGCCTTGTAATTATTTAGGTTTTGACTTAGACGTTCTTTGGTTATTCATTTAATTGTAGAAGAATTTTTAAAACCACCTACTCACCCCCCCTTAGTCGGCATCATCGATCTAATACCACCGTCGATACCATTCTCCACCTCCTACCCCGCCATTGCCGCCACTGGCCTCCATCTCCCCCGCCCACCCTTCTTCCTTATCTTTGGTGGCTACCGCCGCCAGATCCACCTCATAATATTATCTAGATCTTGTCTTTCCCGTCGAGCTCCACCGCCCTCCCCAAGCCCACGGTCGCCTCACCGCCCACTGCCGACGGTGTTCCCGTCACTGCCACCACCCACTACCGGTCCTCATGCCGCCCCGACCTTCCTCTAAATCCGGGCTGGTGAAACCCAAACCTTAAACTAGGTGAACCCCGGCCCTAAAGAAGTTTGCTGGAGCCTCGAGGGAGATAGAGGTGGGCAGGCGCACGAATCATGATGCAAATCAAAAGTTAGAAATTCGACTGATATCCCAAAAAAATCATTCAACATATTTCTAGCAATTCTAAACCTTTTATCAGTTGGTTTCCTTATAACTCGCAAATTATCTATGAGTTGTGGTACTAAAACTTTATATTGCTACGGTTTCATGATATTTTATTATCATGTTTTGTGATGTCCTAGTTTTAGATTTATCCTAGCCACGGCTCTTTATCTCTCTACTCGAAATACAAGGTTATGTTGGAAAAGGAACTGCCAAGATGATCAGTGTTTTAGTGTCTTGTAATTCTTGAAATTGGCGACTGGTGTTTAAGTGATGACTTCATGTTGTGATTTGCTTCCTCCAGCTTTCACCGAGACTAGAAAAACTCATCTTAATGCATGCAAAGGTAAGGTGCATGCAAAATCAGTTCCTTATTCTTGGAAATTTTCTCTAAGATGTACCTTTTTCCTTTATTTACTCTACTATGTCTTTCTTTAGAGAGTGGCAAAGGAAGCACAAACAGAAGCTATGCCCATCGATGGAATGAAGTTCCAATGTCCACTCTTTCAAATAGTCGAAATACAATGTTCAAAGGATGACTATGGAATTGATAAGCTGGTGAGGAATTTGGTAGCAAAAGGGGTTGTCTAGGAGAAGATAAATGTTGATTTCGATGAAGATCTCGAAGAGAGGGTTCGAATGGAGATGGTACACACCATAGAGGAAAATTAGAAGGGACTGATCATTTTCGAGAAGATGGTAAAGGAAAATCCATAATTGGCAAAGGAGGAAAGTGATCCTGACGATGAATTCGCCGATGATATTGCCATTTGCCATGGGGGACAATGACTGCAATGATGAGGATTTCTATAGCCCTACAGGGCGTGCTACTGTTTTCCCAAACATTATCCACCCTTTTTGCACTGCATGAACTCCCCATCTTGTATCTTTTCTTATACTATCACTATGTTGTGAGACTTGTCGGTGACTTTGAATTACATGTAGTCGATTAGTGTGCTCGTGACTGCTGGATTTACTGAGCAACAAGTGTATATATCTGTATGCTATGATCATTTAGAGCCCTTCGGTTTGAGCATAGCTCTGCATTTGTTAATTTCGTCCCTGCTGTTTTGCTGATATATCTTGACATGTTGTCTATGTAAAATTGTAAATTGCTTGTTTTTCACTTTGTCAGAAATTGCAATTTTGAGCACCGTTTCGGCTTGAGCATTTGTAATTACTCCGCAAATAGTTGTGATGTCAATTTATGTAGAAAATGAAATGCAAAACGGATGTAATCTTGATTGTTCTGAAGAAGCCCATCACATTGTTGGGCTTGCCTGCACTAGCTTTTGGTAGGCCCAATAGCCTGAGGTCTATAAATATCTTCACTTGTTCAGTCTCCTCCCCGATCCCCAAACCCTAGCGCGTCGCCACCCTCGAGAGCCTAGATGCTCCCCGCCCCTGCCGCCCCCCTCGAGAGCCTGGACACTCCCCGCCCCCGCCGCAGCCATAGGATGGATGCGAACAGGACCACGAGGGCCACAGCGGCAGCGGTGGCGAGATAGTTATCCTCTGGCGCGATGGCGGTGGACCCGGCGAGCGTCGTGGAGAAGCCGTAGTTCAACGCGCTCATGTCAAGCGAGATGAGCGGTGGGAGGCCCCAGTTTTGGAAGGCGCAGGTGCCACAGCACCGATTTGCTCAGCTGAAGAAGGCGTGGCTGGATATCTACACCCCTGTCTACGGGCACATGAAGGTCGACATCCACATGAACCTTAAGGTAGGAGGTTACTCAGGTTCAAATTCCTCTCGGTTGTACACTTCTGATTCTATATGAATATTGAGTAGCTCCAAAGCATCATTGGTATCCACGCTTGTCTTTCTGTCTGCAAACCCTGAATAGTAAGACATGTCTTACCGATTAGACAACCATTCGTGTTTATCGTGCAGTATGATAGGCATTATAAAAGGTAGGGAACCCTGAATAGTAAGGCAGAACTTGGCAAAGCTCTGATGGGTTTGACATAATTTTAGTAATATGTCTTGAGGCAGGGAACTATGAAAGGATCTAGTTTAGCATCACTAATTGATGCAAGTTAGCCTAACTGATTATTTGTATAAATATTTTAAATTTCCAAACTGGAATACCATGTGGAGGTCTATCCATATTTTGTGATGAGTAATTGAATTTATTTGAGCTAGGTGTGCTTGGGTTTGAGTTTGATTTGAATTAGACTTGAGAAATTAGATTATTATTACATATCATTTTGGACATTGCCATGTGATATGTTTCCTTTTTGATGGTTGCAGGATGTCGATGCGAGGTTATGATGAGGCGGATGATGATCGGGACTAGGTGAGGTGCACCGGAGGTCTAGACGGTCGGGGATTGCTGGAGGATGACCGGAGACGGAGTCGCTGCGTGTCGAGAAGACAAGGGAACAGCTGAGATGCTAACTTGGAGCTACTTGGATCAAGGAGAGCCGTTGGATTGCGGTTTAGAGGATGGAGTAGCAGTCAAGCTAGCTTAGTAGATAAAACCCGTTTGTTAGTGGGTTTCAGGTTAGTCCATGTGTGAGTGGGTGAATCTCAACCCTTAATGAGATTTCTTGATGGCCAACAAGGTCATCCAAGGGTGGAGATTGTTTGAATCAATCTTAGCCCTTGAAGGGGTTGCTTAGGATTGAAGCAACTCATCCAAGGGTGTAGAATGATTCATGGTTGCTATAAATAGAGGGGTAGGGGTATGCCTCTTCGCTCGAGTCTTTGGAGAAGAATTTTGGTTGTGCTCCTTTGAGCTTTGCCCATCTCATTGTGGGGATTTGTAAACCATTCCTCTCAAAGCAATGAAAGTTTAATTTCATTCTCTATTCTGAATTTACTTTCCGCATTTACATTATGTCTTTACTTTACGCAATTTAAATTAAGTATTTTTTTACGCACTTACAAACTCGCAATTTAATTTTTACAAGTTGGATTTGCCCCCCTACTTCTACTTGCTTTTGCTTCTTTTTGCCGAAGATGTGTAATTGATTGGATGAACCTTTTCTCAGATCATATCCCAATCCTCTAGGCAAGTCTTGATTCGATCTTTGTGAGAAACCGATCTTTTTGCTTAAAACGGAGAATCTTTGGTAGATCGTGTTTCTATCTTGATTTCTTGCTTGCTTTGACGTGTGGGTCAGTACCCAAGATCATCTTGATCATCTAAACCCCACGAAAGATCAAGGTTTTGATTTTATTTGCTTTAAGTGAGGTGTTGAGTTGATCTTTAGTTGTCCAGTATGTGAGAATTTTTAATTTAGGATCATTCACCCCCACCTCTAATCGCAATCTCGATCTTTCAATTTCCACCTAAGCAATCACAGGAATAGCGTAGTTTTATGTATACAAACACCCAGCTATCATTTGATTTTTCATAGATATGCTGGACTCGATTAGTTCATCCTTTGTCTTATGAGTTGTGATTGTTAGATGCTAAGCTCAAATGTATATCTATATTCTCTCACATGGTTTTTGGGTTTGGCAAGAAGTATTATCAATGCTTGTGAAGTTTTGCTTTTGCAAATATTTTTTCATATTCATCTCTTAAATGTTGAATACTTAAGCTACCTCCTATTGAGCAAACTCATCACACTATTTCCTCCATTTTAGTCTAGAAGGGTGGAGCTGAAAACAAGACAAGACACACCAGATGTGAGCAACCTTCGAAAATGTGCAGACTTTGTGAATGCTTTTATGCTTGGATTTGACATCGCAGATGCTGTTGCATTGCTTCGTCTCGATGACCTGCATGTGGATTCCTTTGAGATCAAGGATGTGAAGACACTCCGAGGGGAGCATCTGTCATGTGCTATTGGCCGCCTGTCAGGGAAAGGAGGCAAGACTAAATATGCCATTGAGAACTCTACCAGGACCGGCATAGTTATCGCTGATACGAATATCCACATACTTGGATCCTTCGTTAACATCAAGGTTGCTCATGATTCACTTTGCAGTCTTATCTCAGGTTCTCCTGCCGGCAAAGTCTATTCTAAGCTAAGGGCTGTATCTGCTAGGTTGGCAGAAAGGTATTAAATGAGCTTTTGTCACATCATAGTTGCAATTTTGGTCTCATAATTGTATTGGATGATTTGTGTGTCTGGGCTATTAATTATATCATTATGAAAACAAGCTTCAAGACGCTGAGAGCTTTGTAACGATATGTGTGATGGACCCCCTTTTCAAGGGTACGTTTAAATACCTCAACAGTTACCTAGGAACATTAGCTGTCGGGAACCAAGTGCAAATTGCCAGACAAAAAGGCGAAAACCAAATCTTTTTAGGGAATATAAGGCCCGAGGTTACAAATCTTGTTTTTGGAAAAATTACAGAGGTGGCCGAAATCCGAAATCTCGGCGAGATTCGGAAATTTCGAGCAAAATCCTGATGAGATGCAAAAACCAAATTTCAAATCCGTTTTTTTTTCAACCGGGGAATCCGAGATCTCGGCCGAAATTACCGAGATCTCGGGCGAAATCACCGAGATCTCGGTCCACATTGAACCATCCGAAAAATGGTCCAAAACACGTCAAAAAATTTTGAAAATTTTTTTGGATGGTCCTCAGACATCACTAATGTTCACATAAAAATTTGAGATGATGATCAAGCATGAGGAATTTTTAAAAAATCTAACAGTGGTAAAGTCGTGATAAAAACCGTATATAAAATCAGTTTTTGATTTTTCAAATGTAACAAATGAACTTCAAGTCATTTGAAAAGTTTTATATATGTTCATATGTATTGAGGGAGGTTCTTTCTTTGAAACCACCTGCAGTTTTGAGTTTTGACCAGTAAGAAAAGATCTATTGAGCTTTACTCCAGGTTGGGGAATATGAAGTTCAAGGCTGACCTAGCATGACGTGCATGTGATTGAATTGATGAAGGCCTGATCAATGCCATATATACATAGGTGAGTTAGTATTGTACCCATTTATAAATACATGTTATCTTAGGTTTTAAATTTTGTTTTTCAATATATGTCATTCAATAATTTTGAAATGGTTTTTGTACCACTATTTCCACTCCACTTCTCTCTCATAGTCATTGTAGGACCCCGGATCAGCTACCCGGAATCCCCTGTGTATTTCTGTACTAGTGCCAGATCAGTAGCTAGTACACACAGTCAAACAGTGATGAATCAACAACCATATCACGAATACATATAACTAAATAAGAATAACACCAAATAAAAGCAAAGACCTTATGGTCAAGGTTTACCATTTCGGCCTTTACAGGCTGAACAACTGAAAAACTGCAGCGGAAGAAGATAACACCACGTGGTAACCCATCCAGATGCCCACAGGTAATCGAGTGGGGTACGCGTCCTAGTCCTTCGAAGCTCTTTTGACGTCTTTCTCCACTTCTGAGATATGATTAGAATGTAGCACATGAGTACATAAAGTACTCAGCAAGTCTGGGAAATTATGCACAATGTAGGCTATCCAAGGATGGCTTAATATGGTTCTTTTGCATAAAGCCATGTTTCATCAAACCATACTTGTTAATAAGTTTCACAAAGCATATTTAAGCAATTCTTTTTAATAATTGAATTATGTAATATTTCAGTGAAGGTTCTAGCCACCATTCACTAGTATACAGGCTATATCCGCCACATCTCAACAAGATCAGGGTTCAATCCATTCACATGGCTCTGTCTGCCATGGTTCACAAAAACATGTTCAATCCACCTACCTGGCTCTAGCCGCCAGAAGCACACCCGAGAGTTCTAACCACTCCCGGATCCCAAAATATCAGTTTTGAAAACCAAAACAAAAGTCTACCAATATGAAAGCATTCTTCGCTTTGCCTTTGACCGTAGGCACGGCTATTTGAATAGTTTTAACTCTGCAGAGGTGTACAGCTTTACCCGCAAGACATGATATTCCCTTAGTGCCATGTAGTTAACACACTTCCTTGGGTGTGCCGGCAGGGATATCATGATAAGGCCTTTACAATGTATACGCCTAACCTGACCCACCCGCTGAGGTTTCACCGCTGTTAGGGTTCCATCCGCCCAGTACAGAAGCCCCCTCTTGTACCGTGTGAGAAAAACAGCCTTACCTCTATCCGGCGCTCACATTCCACCGTTTGGTGAGTCTAAGTTAGGTTTCTACAAATTATTCAGCCAGGCCGTACCATTATAGACATGTGGTTGTACGGTAATGCTTAGAATGGAGACAGTCATAAGCGTCGGTCCTTAACTGACTTGGGGTGGTACTTGCACAATGAAAACTAGTGCTCTATCCGCACCCGCCAGACAAACCATTCCGCCCAAGTCCAAAGCGTTTTTCATTTTATTTTTATTTTGTAAACCAATGGCAATACTCCTTTCCTATAAGTTCCAACACAAGTTTTCAAGAGTTAAATGAAATTCCCACCCATAGGTGAATACTGACCGATTGCGAGCCTAAGCATTTCTACCGAGTTGTTCTACTCCACCATTAGTTTATTTAGATTTTTCAAATACCAAAGCTGATAAACACTGTTATAATCAATTCTATCATCTCCAAAGGTCATGAGATCACCAAGACTCCCCCATTATTATCATGGCACTTTATAATCCGGTCCAATTTAGTACTCCAACAAGTAAAGTCTATATCATGTACCATCATGCCCCCAAAATCATGCCAAGCTACTATCACCATTGTATATGAAACAATCTCCCCAAAATACAAGTCTCATTATTGATTACCCATCATCCATACATCGATTAATTTTGTGAGCTACTTGATCCACCCAAAATAATTCATAATCTCCTCCCCGAGCATCTTTCAAGAAATATTCTATAACTCCAAGATTTCATTAATTCATTGATGACAGCTATTTCCATAGACAATGATACCAAGTTGACTAAACAAATCACCTATAATCCACATTATTCATCATCCCACGTAAAGGTTATCACGAGACCATATTCCACAAAGTCATCTCCGAAACCACCGAGTATGATTCTCACTATTATCCACTTACTCCATCGAGTATGTTTGATAATATTATTGACTAAATCATCGAGTATCATTCTCAATATCACCTATTGTAATCCCTTCACATTGCCATCTCTAAATCCCATAGTATGCCGGTTAAACTTCATCGAAATATAATTCATCACTTATTCCATTTGATCCACAAGTACGACTCTCAATATTATTTATTTAACTTTACCCACTACTATTCTCAATGTCAAACATCTTCCAACACTCCCCAAATCCATACTAATTATATTGCAACCTGCTGTCATAATCCAACTCCTCAATATTTCAACGATCATCATTCAAAGATCAATTCCATAATGACTACCCCCACATCATCACTGATATTCGTTTAACTCCAATTTGCATTTCATTCCATTTGTTCCATCAAAAAATGTCTTCCACATAGTCTTATCCCCTAATCAAAGAATATTTTATCGAAAGTAGTTATTAGGGTGGATAAGGTACTAGGGTGACAACGGATTATGGATAACAAGAGCAAGGAGGTATGAACAACAGGTTTAACTAATAGTCTAACGTCAACATCATCCTTTTATATAAATAGCAATGCAATTGGTAAAACATTGTAAAACATTTATAAAGCATAGGATCAACATGCGTCAAGGAGACTTGCCTCGGTCACAGCGAGAATGTCGAACTCTTGAAGTCCGGCGGCGGGGTCGGCGGCTACGCGCAAAACGGAGCAACAAATAAATAACAATAAATAAAATCAAAAAATTATAAAAGTAGTACTGGCAGGAAGTTATTGATTTTAGATGAATTTAGGAATTTGAACGGAGTCAATCGGAGTTCGGACGGAAAAGATATGAGCTTCCGAAGTTCGAAAACCCTGAAAAATCGAAAACGAGTGAATATTCCCGGGATATTCTTTTTCTTGATTTTTCTGATTTTTGGATTTGATTTGGTCACTTGCAAGTGGGGCCAAGATGTCATTCACTCATGCCTTCTTCTTCATGGAGTTCTATGGCCAAGAACAGAGGAAGGAAAAGGCATGAAGTGCGGCGAGATGGGCACCTGGCCGGCGTGACCGGCCGACCAGCGGCGACGCTGGCGAAGCCGGAGGCGGCCGTGGCGGCGGCTGGCGTAAACGCGGCGCATCGTGGCGCGGCATCGGCGGCTCGGCAATGGAGGCGGCGAGCTCGGCGATGGCGCGGCGAGGTGGCGCGGCGGCGCAAGCCGAACGCAGCGGCAAGGCCGGGCCAGCGGGCGGCGGGACCACGCTGAGTGGAGCCGGCGGCGGCGGCGCTGGCGGGACCACGCGCGCAGAGCCGACGGAGGAGCGGCGGCGAGGCCGGCGGCGGGCGGTGCAGTCTGGGGTCGCGGAGGCGGGCCGGGCCGAAGGGAGCTTGACGGTGATGAGCCGGCGGCAAGCACGCCCACGGGCAAGAGAAAACAGAGAATCTCCAAACTCCCGCAAAATCCAAAATTTCTCAAAAATTTTGAACATGGCCTCAACAACTAATTGATGAAACATCTCAAGCACATCTAGAGGGACTCAATGAAGCAAGGAATTGAACCCAAACTCACCAGAGGAGATGAATTCGACGAAAATCGCCGGTTCGGCCGAAGCAACCAAAACGCGAAATTCATCATCAAATCTTGATGGAACCTAAAATCGATTGAAATATTAGAATCTAGACACCTACACGATCACAAGGAACCAAACAGAGTGAGGATTGACCCATCGGAGAGGGAGGAACAAGGATGAACACGAAGAACACCCGAAAACGTGTTTCCTCGGCGGTTTTCTTGATCTAGCGGATGAACGAGTTGGAGAGGCAAGGAGAGGATGCATGCTCTGGAAAGAGGACACCGCCACGGAGGTTTAGGAACCGGTGGTGCGCGGTTTTGGGAAGAAACGGCAAAGTTATTGCCATAAACGTGTTTTTCGGTTTTTGGAAAACTGCATTGTTTCCGGCACGAGTTAGAGCTGAAGATCATGGGGGATGGAAAGAGGATGTCACTACGGATTCAACGGATCCGGCCGTTCGCAATTTGAGCCATTATTATGGAAGTTATGGTTGATTGAATCATGAAGTTCTAATATGGAGAGAGGGTGTTCTTCTCTGTAACTCATGCCAACGGGAGGTAGAAGAAGGCACTGTAGCACCTGCCACGTGGCACTCCGCGGTTGGCCGGTGTTTACGCGAAAATGACGCCCTAGAGAAAACTTAGGAAAAAATGGTCTAAAAATTCCGAAAAAATTCTTAGAACCATTTTGGAATATTTGGAACCCAATAAAATTGGTTTCGCGGAATTTGGATGAAATTTGTGGATTTGAATATTCTGGAGCGAACAACGGGCATTAAACGAAAGCAGCGCGAGATAAAATAGGGGCGGAGTTCCAAAAATCCGGGGAATCATTTCAAAAATCATTTTGAATATTTGGGACCTAATTGAAGTGATTTTGGGATTTTTGGATCATTTTCGGACGGGTGAAATTTCGGGTACCGGCGGGAACCGAGAAATTCGATTTTTCGAACAGAAGGGAATTGCATCCCGATTTTGGATGGGAGAGGATGCCAGGTTAATTTAAACACCAATGAAAATCCAATTTTTGAATTTAATTAATTTAAATTAGATTTTTCCAGAAGGCCGAAAACGAGGACGTTACAGTCATACACAGATTGATTCCAACTATCAATGTCAGTATCAGATATCATTTCTCTCTGATATTTCAATGCATTAGAAAAGTTCCTATGTATTAAAAAAGTTCAAACCACTTTAGAAAATTTTGAAAATTTTTGTGAATGGTCTTAACACATCCATAATATTCCCATAAAATTTTCAGAAGATGATCAATCTTAAAATTTTAAAAAAATTTCGGAAAGTCCTAACCGACAAATTGAACCGACCAAAAAATGGTCAAAAACATGTTAAAATTTTTCGAAATTTTTATGGATGATCTTGATCCTAAACCCAAGCAAATACAATACACAAAAATCAAAATTCGGCAAAAAAAACTACCAAATCTCGCCCGAAATTGCCGAGATCTCGCCGAGAAATCCGAGATTTGAATATTTTTTTTTTGATTTTTTTGAATTTTCCGGGATTTTAAATCTCAGAGGGGTCCGAAATCCGAGATTTCGCCGGGATCTAGCCGAATTTCGTCGAAATTTGAACCCATTAAGGCCTAACGGCCAAGTTTTTATAGAAGGGCTCAGCAGCCCCAAATAAAGATTACATTACAAAAAAATACCACACAGGCAAGGCTTGAGCAAAAGACTAAGACCTAAAATCAGAAAGAGTCACCATCTACGATCTCCTGGAACTCTCCGGCTTCTTGGAATTCTGATAGGATTGGAAAAGCAAGAATGAGTACACAACAATACTCAACAAATCGCAGGGAAAGACTGATTACTATATGCAGGGATTCTCAAGGATTGACACAAGGTTTTAAGTATTGTGGATGTAATTTTATTTGCAAGCTCGATTACATTTAAAACACAAACCATAAAATAACAATAACGCGGGGGGGGGTTCATAAATTTATAATAACATGCCAGATTCTAAATACTAAAGACTACTTGAGCGAGGTTTCGGGAGTCACCCCAGTTCAAACTTAACTTCATTAACCGGAAGCATAGTGTATCCGAATACCATTTAATCAACACTCTGCAAAGCTGCTCAACTTTACCCACAAGATATCTACGACCGTTGATGCCACGCGATTACATGCAACTTAAATGTATGCGGTTGGGCTGAGATGATCATAGCCTTTAATTGGACTTCCCCTAGGTAGCCCCTACCCAGTAGGTTCGAGGACCCATAGCTCTCGGGACCCATTGGCCATTGTGGGAGACGCGATCCGATACTGCGGGTACCTACCATTGTGAGAACTGGCAAATGGCAACACAATACCCATTTCTGTCCCACCCTGTTCGCTACGCTGTCCATTCTAGCGATGAGAATGGTAGCTACAACCTGTAGGTACTCCAAGGGGACTCACAATGTACTGAGCTAGGTTGGAAGGGGTCAACCGAGCTGGCCGGCCCAACTTGTGATTGAGCGAGAACTTAAGTTATTTACTTTGCCTAAGGGAGTTATCCTTAATTGCTAGAGACCAAGCCATTACATACCACAAACCTGGTACCCACTGTACCAACCAACCAAACCAACCACGGCTTCCGTCATCGGCCGGGGGTTGGACTAGCATCCACCTCGTGGCCTCGTGGGTAGCCCAACACTGTCCCCCTGGCCATAGCAACAGTTAAAAGACACCGAGCTAAAGGCTCGCAAATTTTTGAAAGACTAAGGGTGGGAAACAAATAATTAACTAAGGGGGATTCATAATTATAAACTATGGCTATGCAAAGGATAATAAGACTTAATAGTAGATGGAAGGCTAAACGATGATTGGTTATAACTAAGCATCATGTCATTCTAAATTATCTTTTAAGGGGTACGGCTTGTCTTGCTGGGCTGAAGGGTCGTCTAACTCGTAGTAGCTGTAGTCCTGCTCGGTTCTGGACTGGTCTTGCTCCTGCTCTTGGTACTGGTATCGCTCGAAGGTCGGATCTAATGCGGAGAAATAAAATCGATAAATAAACGAACAAAAGAAAAGCAAGAACAAAAGAAAAGCAAGAAGAAGGGGTCAGGAGGGTATTTTGGTCATTTAGGAGACTTTGGAGACTTGGTTTGGCAGAGCGGAGATCATTTTAGGACTCAGTGGCTCGAACTGATCAAGAAAATGTATTTTTGGATTTTTGGGAGTGTTTAGGATTTTCTGAAAATTTTCGGATTAAACAAATCCGAAAAATAAAAAGAAAAATAAAACCGAAATGGGTCGCACAGTGCACAGCCTTTTGGCACAAATGGCCCACGGGGGTGCGGCTAGGCCGGCCCAGGGCACAGGTAGTGGTAGCTGACAGGTGGGGTCGGGGCGGGGGTGGTGGCTGGCGGGTGGGGCTTGAGGGTGGCCGGAGGTGGGGAAGGCGAGCGGTAGCGTGGGCGCGAGGGCGACGGTGGTGCCGGGGAAAGGGAGCGGCGGTGGGGTGGCGAGAAGAGAGGAGCTCACCGCGGCGGGGGGGGGGGGGGCAAGGAGGCGAGGTGAAACGGAGGGGCACGGGGGCATTTATAGCCGCGGGGAGGAGAGAGGGAGGAGGGCGGCAACGGACAGTGCGGCCGGGCGAGCACAGGCAGCGTGGGCGTGAGACGCTAGAGGTGGGGGAGGTGCGGCCGTGGGCGGGCGAGCTGGGCCGGAGAGAGGCCTAAAAGCAAAAAGGGAGCCCAAAAACCAAATAAAATTCAACAAAATCCAAATAAAATCAAATAAATTCATTTTGAATTTTTTTTGGGTTATTTCAATATGCCTTGTGTTTTGTTCTCCGCTTGTTTGAGAAACAGCCGTGTTACTGCATGTTAAATGTTTGCTTCTAATTGTGTTACGGTATGTTAAAATATTCTCAAGTTGTGTTCCTGTGTGCTTCAGATAAAATACCGCCTTGACGGTCTTCGTAGAGCGCATATTGATAAATGGTTACCCTGAAAACCATAAAGGATTTATCAGATCTGTTTGACTCCCCTATAAATATTTCGCAATAATGCTGCTTGAGTTCTGCTCGCAATATTTATAGTCATATTAGTATGGCAGTTCTGTTTGCCATTAATCTGATATTGTTTTTGGTTCAGGATTTTCAGCTAGTTTTGGCTTGCACTCCCTTCGCATTACAAGTTTATGTTGGGAAACGAACTGGCAAAATGCTTAGCGCTCCATAACCGTTTAACTCTGAGATCAGTGAATGTTGTTTAGCTGATCACTGCTGTGTTAAGCTTATGTTTGTTTCATTTACTGTTTTTAGTCCGACGGATGAAGAACAAGGTCAAACAGACGATGCCAATTGAAAGAATGAGCTTCCATTGTCCACGCTTTTGAATGTTCACGGTCCAATGTTCGAAAGAGGTCATGAATTCATGATGAAATCGATTAGCTGGTGAGCAACCCTCTGGTAGCACGTGGGATCAGCTTGAATACTTTTTAAAATAGTTAGATTGATAATAAAAAATTATATGTATAAATTTGTCTTAAAAATATTCTTAGAATATTATAATTTTGTTGAGTTTTATAAATATATTATAATATAAATTAGTAATCAAAGTTTGTTTTAGAGTCTATCTCTCTTCAATGTCATCTAGAGTAAACACTAAAACTAGCTTGTACAATACCTATCTCTAAAGGTTAGCTCTAGTGCCGTGCAATAACTATCACTTCTCTCTTGTACATGACTAATCTACTTATAAAAACTGGCCACTAAGGGTATCTCCAATAGTGCCACTTCAGCTATCTCTTAGCTATGCCATGTAAGCAAAATCGTACGTAGAGGAGAGAGAACATGAAGAAAGAGAATGTGATGTCTCTTGTGTAAGAGACAATCTGATCACGCAAACCAACGCAAAACGTAACGAAGCGAGAGGAAAAATATAACGAAGATAAATAGTTTTAGAGATAACTATCAAAGATGTTGTCTCTAGTGTTGCCTCTAGGTAAGTTAAAATCTTTAGAGACAATCTCTAGAGACATACTATTGTACATGCTCTAAATAAGAGTCATATCTTTTCTCTATCATCTTTTCTCACTTGTTCACATAGACTAAATTTGATATGTACAGACTAAGAGGTCGTTGAGATGATCTTATTATACATACCCTTAGTGTAGAAAATGATAAGTATGAGAGGTGCTTCTATGCTCTTCCTTTATAAAGTTACACAAATATTAAAGCATGAATGAATGGTAGATGAGGATTACTTACCCCTTTGTTTGCTTCAAGATTTGTGCTACTTGTATTAGGAGAGAAAGCACAGAAGCACCTCTCGATAAGTATTTATCGACGGAGGCGGCAGTTATTTTTTTTAACACACACGACACACCTGCCACTGCCAAGTGCCAACCATCTCTCTGGTCTGCTCAGATCTTTATCGTGCATCTCTGATCGGGCGGTTCACGTAAAACGAAACTAATTCAGGGGCAGCTTCTGCAAAACTGTGACCAAAAGGTGTATTTTCGTAAAATTCCATAGACTTCCTTTTCTGGACCTCGATCTGATCCGCCAAGATGCAATCGGACGACTTCTGGTGAAGGATCGCACATTTTATTTCCGAACCAGGTCGGGGTGCTCTCGGGGGCATCCCACGCGAACTGCGATTTCCCTCGCATCCGGCGCAAACGCTCGAACACCTTACCGGCATGGCCACTCCGCCGATGCGTGCTCTCCTCCGCCGATGCCTCCGGCGTCGGCTGCCTCTGCCCCTAAACGCGAGTCTCTTCTCCTCCTCCGGACCCCACGAGATCCCCACCATCTACTCCTTCCTCCAGCCTTCCATCTTCGCGCCGCGTCCCAAGCCCCAACCGCCGCCGCCGCCTCCTCCAGCCCCGGACCCCGTCCCCAAGGCACTACCCGTCGCCGATGCCGCCACGCTCGAGGAAGACATAGTAGCTGCCGTCGCCGAGGACCGCTCGGATGACGCGTGGCTCGCGTTCAAATCCCTGGCGGCAGCCTCCCTCTCGCCCTCGCCTCCCGCCGCGGCGGCGCTCGTCTCCCACCTCGCCGCGGCGAACCACCGCCTCGGCCTCAAGCGTGCCTTCGCCGCCGCCGTCTTCCTGCTGGAGAAGAGCCCTCATGTCTCCCCCCTCCCGGAGACCGCGCTCGAGGCTCTATTCTCTTCCCTCGCCGCAGCGGGCTCCGCTGCCCCGGCTCTGGCCCTCGTGCGCGCTCTGCTCCGCTGCGGGCGCCGCCTCCCGGCTTTCTCCGCTTGGGGCCCTACGCTGATAGAACTCACCCGCACTGACACAGGTGCCTTCTCGGCCTTCTTGAAGGTGTTCGACGAAGCCTGCAGGCTCGTGGCGACAGAGAAGTCCCCGTCTGTGGTAGCGGCGATGCGTCCTGACCGTGCTGCCTTCAATTCTGTTCTTGATGGGTGCTGCCGCTTGCTCGGCTCAGTCACTGATGCTGAGAGGGTCTTGGAGATCATGTCAGCTGTTGGGGTGTCGCCAGACGTGGAGAGCTTTGGATGTCTTGCGCTCTTGTATGCTTGGAGGGGCGTTCCAGGCCGGGATGATGAGCTCGATAAATTGCTGGATGCTCTGGGCTTCGGCAAGAAGGTATTTTTCAAGAATTTGGTCAGTGGGTATTTGAAATGCTGCAGCTTTGAGTCGGTTTCATCGGTCATTCTTCGTGCGGTTGGGGAGAGAAGAGTCGGGGATGGAAACACATTTGATGAGGAAAGCTATACTGAGGTTGTGCAGTGCTTTGTTGATCATGGAAGGATCAGGGAATTAGCTCAATTGGTCATCCAAGCACAGGAGATTGAGTTGACGCAGCCATTGATAGTAGTTGATGATTCTGTTGGGTTTGGGATTGTCAATGCTTGTGTTGAGCTTGGCCTATTGAACAAGGCTCATAGCATACTAGATGAAATGACCGCTCAAGGAGCCTCTGTGGGCCTTGGTGTGTACTCCTCAATCTTGAAAGCATACTGCAAGGAGCAAAGGACTGCAGAGGCTGCACAGCTTGTGGCAGAGATTAGTGCAGCAGGGCTGCAGCTTGATGCTGGCAGCTATGATGCTCTTATTGATGCTTCCATGACAGCCCATGATTTCCAGTCTGCATTTGCTCTTTTCAAGGAGATGAGGGAAGCGAGGTTACCAGACCTTAGGACAAGTTATCTTACTATAATGACAGGCTTGACAGAGAACAACCGGCCTGACCTCATGGCATCATTCTTGGACTCAGTGGTTGATGACCCGAGAATAGAGATTGCTACACATGATTGGAACTCAATTTTGCATGCCTTTTGCAAGGTTGGGAGATTAGAGGACGCTCGAAGGACATACCGAAGGATGGTATTCCTGAGATTTGAACCAAATAATCAGACGTACCTTTCACTTATCAATGGGTATCTCTCAGCCGAGAAGTACTTTAGTGTGCTAATACTATGGACAGAAGCGAGAAGGAAGGGGGCCGATTTCAACCATGAGTTGATTGATGCCTTTCTGTATGCTTTGGTCAAGGGTGGATTTTTTGATATGGCAATGCAGGTGATTGAGAAGGCACAAGAGTTGAAAATATTTGTGGATAAGTGGAGGCATAAACAAGCATTCATGGAAACCCATAAGAAATTGAAAGTGGCAAAGCTGAGAAAGCGTAACTTTAGGAAAATGGAAGCTCTGATTGCATTCAAGAACTGGGCTGGTCTTAATGCATAACATTGCAACCTATCATGGCTGAATTTAATGACACATGTTTCTCTGAATGACATTCCAAAATCCTTTTGGAAGCTGTAGCAAGCAACGAACCTTCAGAGATGAACACTGTAGGAGATGTGTGATCGTGATAAGTTACGTAACAAGGTTAGAAAAATTGGCGCACCTTTGTTCTCTTATTTTATTTCTAGGAATAGGTGTTTTACTTTGTAGGCTGACTTGTCTTTGCACTGGTCTTTTTGAATTGACCTTTTCTAACCTCCAAACCCATGTAAAATTCTTAAATGAGTTAATAACAAGTTTCACCAGAACTATTTCTCATGGAATGCATGGTCTGGTCATCTGGTGTGGTGATAAAAAAAAAAAGAGAGATCTCCTGAAAGATTTTTGTTCATTTGGTCCATTTAGCTATTTGTGTAATCCTTTCAATTCCCGCTTACTGTTACATGGAAATGAGCTTTTGTTATCGAGCCTTCTGCCTAAAATAGTTCATATGGACAGTAAGTGCGGACCGTAGTAAGCAACTCACCAGTCACAAGTGGGTGCTCCCTTGTAGTGTGGAAAAATGAAAGCAGGAATGATCACCAGAATTGGTACAACGCCCTGACATTATAACTGGAGCTGATTCTAAAATTGAAGTCACCAGATTGATAAAAACACCATGACATTAAAACTGGAGCTGATCCTAAAATTAAAGTCGAGGTAATCCCAAGATTTGCGAAGTGTATCCAAGCTCATAGTAGGATTTGTTCCCTTCAAACTTTCAGTGACTGGGACTGGTCTATAGGCCCTCTAGCATAGGAGTGGTATGCTAACTTTGGGTGCCTGGGACCGGTCTATAGGCCCTCTAGCATAGGAGTGGTATGCTAACTTTGCGTGCGTTTGGTTTCCTGGATGAGTTTGGTTGGGATGTAGCCATTCAATCTGGATGGGATGGAGCCATTCAGGTGGTTGGGTGGATAGGGATGAATCAATTTTTTGTTTGGTTGGATGGATGGGATGGGGCAATTTTTTTATTTGGTTAGATCGATAAGGATGGATGAGCTAGTTGTAATCAAGTTTTCGAATTTCGGTTTGAAATCAAGGTTAGATGGACGAGGATGGATGGGATGTGTAGTAAAGGTTTTTCAAACCCTAAGATAGGATTCGTGCAATGCCAAATCAAGCAGGCGTAATGAGCTTCTGAAATAGCATCCATAGAATACCAAATCAAGCAAACTGCAATCATGGTTGCATGGCATTCGACAAGCATACGCAGCGACGACATGGTATATATTTTTGGTTCTTAAACCATTATTACAGGTCCTTGCCATAAGCTGAAAGCTGCAAATAGTAGAAGGAAGCGATAACTAGTTATTACGGTAATGCCGGGAGAAATGCAGGTGATCTGAGCTGATGAATTCTCCTCACAGGTCTTGACTTAACCTCCATATATAAGCGTTGCACCTCCCGTTTCTCCCTGCACAAAACAAACAAGATGTCAGGTCATCGCCAAACTAACATCATGAACCAGGTGAAAAATTAGTCGGAGTTGAATAGGCCACTTATCAACGAAGAATACCTTGGACACGTTCTAGATGGCAGACTTGTTCCTCTTGTGGAAGACGGAGTGGCTGCTGGTCAGCGTCTCTTTGATGGTGTATATGTTGTCAGACATGAGATTGACCGCCGAGGACACTGACCGAGGAAACAGGCCAGTCCCACGAGCGAGCTTCAGCAGAATCTGGAACCCCACGGTCATAAGAGTCCCCCCATTCTCGCCAAGGTCAACGCCACCCTGCGGCTCGCCGACGGGAACAAGGGAGAAGCCGGTGGGGTAGAGGGACGTCTTGCTCTCCGTCGGGTCACCGGGGCTCAGGATCGTGTTCATCAGCTTGTTGTCGACAGGGGAGTAGACCATGAACGAGCCTGACACATCGTAGGAGCTGTTCTGGAGGATCATCATCCTGACCTTATTTTCCTCGCCGTGCTGATCAATCGAGTATGTGTGTGAGTGAGGTGCGGAGTTGCCAGTACTGGAATGAGAGAGGCTGAGACGAGATGTGTTTGGTACCTTGACGTGCAGAATGGAGACAGCATCGTCGCCTCCTACGCCATTAGAGACGCGGACTTCCTCTTTGACGACACCGCCGTTCACCAGCACATCCCACTGCATGCCATCACCCACCATGTGCGAGTGTGAGCAAGGTACACAATGAGTACATGGCTTCAGAGAATTACACCTGCGGAGAGGCGGCCTATTTCGTCTACTTACCTTCGAACGCAGCAGGTTGTTCCTGAGCAGATCATACGTTTTCCTAAGTGTCAGCGGCAGCCGGAACGACGCGCTCGCGGACACGATCGCGGTGTTGGTGTCGCCGTCGTTCCTCCTGTACGCGATCTTGATGTCTTCCTCTGTGCCGGCGCCACGCAGAACGGTCCATGACTCTTGAGGGGTGGTGGCGATGCTGCCGGTGTAGCTCACGAGCAGGTCGTCCGCTAGCTTCATGATGGTCTTCCTCCCCTTAGAACTGACTGAAATTGACAAAGCAAGGAGGATGGTTTGCTTCTGTAAGGAAATGTCTCTCCTCAATGATGTTCAGGGTTTCAGGTATTAAAGATTTGGAGGTTGCCATTACAGCGCAAAGAGCTGCTGGTAACATGGAATACGTCTCTCATGCGCGCGCACTGCCGCGCCATGCTCGTCACCCATCGCCTAGCTCCGAAGAAGAGTCCGCTCAGACATGGCTGGTAGAGCTCATGAACACCGGTATCATCTACTTGAACGTGCTCTATGGCAGTGACCTGTCAGGAAGATGTCGGTGCAAATCTTACAAGGAATAAGGTACCATAAATAATAGTAAAACTTCATTCTTGTCCAGTCTTTTGTATGTGTGTCGTACCTTGCAGCTGTTGGCCCTTATGGACTGAATTAGTACTCCTGATGGCAGTTTGCGGCATTTGAAGAAGGCACCATTACCGTCGTCTAAAGACACGTCGACGACGACCACGGTTCCTTCTTGCAGCTTCCTGCAATACCTCACGAATGTGCATTTCCTAGCCGGTACCAGGGGCGATGGGAACACTGTCTCGATAGTCATCTGTTGTTTTCAAGGCGAAAAAGTAAGGCAAACAGTGAAAAACAAGCACAGCAATTTCACATTGGGACACTGCTCGTTTTGCCACTACTGTATTCTAATTTTCACATATACTTTGTTTTGGATCAGATTTCGTACTCACGCCAAAACATCTCTGTGCTGAAGTCGTAAAGAAATGAGTCATACATACCAATTGCATAGCCCCATCATAGCCTGCATCAGTAGGCCCCTTGTAAACCTTTGTGGTTTTTACACTGGACAAAAGTCCAGGACAGAATGTTCCATAGCACTCCTGCGGAGTCATTTAACATTGAGATCAATTGCAGCTTGAAATATCATCATTGACATGAATTTAAATTACCTAGCTTCTATCAAAAATCTGTATACCACTTACAGGATCCATGAGAAAATCCACAATATTGTTGGGGTCCAGCATGACAACAGCATCCGCGCGAGTAGCCTCTGTCTTGAATCCTATGACATTTGCAGTGTTTGTTCCAGGAAATTTTTGGGCATAAGCCATCTTGTTCAATATTTCAAATGAACCACCAGGGATAGACAACCATAAAGGGCCATGGGACTCGGCCAAAACTACAAACTCGTGCGTTGCGTTATTGGCTAGTTCAGTAATCATTTGTGCGTCGTTCTGTCTTGCCAAGACATTTTCAGCTGACGAGTCAAGTTGGGAAGCAATGTTTGGACTCGGAGGTGTTCCAGCATGAAACCGTGAAAGCTGCCAACCAAAGAATACAACATTAGTAGAACTCGAGACACAATAATCTCAAAGGGAGGGAAAAAGACCTCGAGATAAATCTTTATAAGACTTTGTAACTCGTGTTATAATTCTGCAGAAACTACTGGGAAGCTTTTTCTTTGACAAGAGTTACAATCTATAGGATGCAAATTGATAAATCACAAGGTAGGTCAAGTCGGAAAAAAAAGAGTCCGCTTGAGAAAGTAGTTAACATGGATTAGGTGTAGCATTGCCTCCAAGTTACTGAAATTGAAACATAATCTGCCAAATGTTTCTAAAAGTATTGAAGTTCAATTGAAAGGACTTCTTTATATGCTGTACCTCTTGCTCCATCCACACGTTTTGCTCTTTTAACTTTTCCATCTCAGCGGCAAGCTGTTTTTGTGCTTCTGAATCACTGCAACTGGCGCAAAACGTAGTGCTATGAGCCTGCTTAAGCCTCCTGTTTTCATTCCTCAGCATTTCATTCTCCACCTTCAGCCTATAGTTATCTTCTTTTCCACTTAGATGCTACAATTTGTGTCATGGAACAGTTAGTAATTCCAAGGGAGATCATTTTCTATCAGTTCCTGCGTTGCTACAGACTAAAAATTATAAAATATACACATTTATAACCGAAGAAGTAAAGATGACAGGGTAGTAATAACAGTCTTGAATGGTGAGATAACTCAAGTATCTTGTTATACAGAATCATGTCAGGCCAACTCCTAAAGGATAGGAAGGTGTAAGGTAGTACTGTTATGTCGAGAATTAGACAGGTTTCTTTCAATGGCAGAAGTAAGAAGTTCTCTTGTTGACAAAATTCGGCAATCCAGTAAACCAAAAGAATGCTAGTTGAAACTAATGGAATGCACACTTGTTAATTAGCTAGATGATGAGCAACTGTATCATTGAGATTGTAAGTTTTCAATGTTTTAGACCAGACCTTCACTTGCGTTCTCTTGTTCTGAAACCAAAACTTCACTTGTTGCACCGCAAGACCTGTTTTCTCACTCAACAGCTTCCTTTGGCTGTCATCAGGGTGCGCACAGATGCTGAAGTACCTGTTCATTCAAGAAAAAAATAAAGACACGCCAAATGATAAGATCTTCCTCATTGAAGCCAAATGATAATGAGTGTCGTTCAATTTGAAACAAAGTCAAGAATGTGCAGTTTTGAACTATTTATTTGGTTAGAAAGCTATATTAAGAAAATGACTTGCTTTTTTTAAAATTGATTATTGACTTTCAATCAATGATGTTATTCTTTAGGAACCATACCCCTCGAGCAGCTGTGCCTGGTGGCTAGTGAGCCTTTGCAGACGCTTTTTCTTTGTTGGTGAGCCTAAAATGCCGCCTTGATCATCGTTGGGGATCCCTCCATGAGTGTACTTGTTGCTGGGCGATATGCTTGAGTCAACTTCATTGATTTGCAAGGCATCATCACCATCATCGTTTGCTGCATGTAATTCTCTGGAGTGATTACTGAAGCTTTGTTCCTTGTCATGTGCTTGACGATTCTGTGACATGTCATTCTGATTAAAGAAAAGGTACTCTAGTTGTTAGAATTACACTCCATCATAAAAATTAACAGTTTCAAAAATAAAAATAAAAATATACCCGGCAGGTTGAATTGTATGTAGAGCGCAAATAAAAGTAAAGATGTGAAAACTTTAAAGGCATTATGATTAAAGTAATCCTCACAGCTCTACTTATTTGTACACATGTTTATCTTGATCCCCAAACTTTCAGTACCTACAATTGGGTTGATTCATGTCTTTCCAAACATCTGTGTCTAGACCCTAAGTCCCTAGCTGTAAGCTGATCCCATTGTTTAGACTAACTAGCAGTTAATTTCTATCAATTCATAAAAACAAACACAGTTCTATTTTTTAGACTAACTAATGTGGCGTGTGAATAAGCCACCTGTGTTGATTTGGATGTTGACACGGTAAACATGGTAGGCATCTCACAACACGCTGAAAATCACACAAAAAAAACACAGTTTTATTTTGTTTTACTTTGAAACTCCTTTGCTTTTCTACTCCTTTCGCTCTGATTTACCCAAGTTTTTAGGTACATGGCACGGAACAAGAAAGAAACTAATGCCTTATTGTTATTTTTCACATGTGTTGCCCTATTAGAGTTTGTTTGAGAAGTCCAGAATCCTGGTCCATGAACAGGGGGATATCAATATCCCGACCCATCCACGTAGATGGGCCGAGATTTTGGGCTTCCTGAACAAGGCTTTAGTGTGTACAACTATCTTTATAAGCAGTGCTTCTATGCTTTTCCTTCTAGTATAAGTTACACAAATCTTGAAGCAAGCGAAGGGGTAAGTAATCACCATCTACATTTCATTCATACTTTAATAGTTGTGTAACTTTTAAAAGAACGAGCTTAGAAGCATTTCTCCTTATGAGGTCATGGGGTGGGGGGGAAAGAACCTAGAAAACATCCAAATGCCCCGTGTATTCGTACCAAAACAAACTTGCTAAAAGGACTCTAATTTGGCTTGGAGTTATAATTCTTTTGGTTCTTTTTTGGAAATATGTATGTGTTGTATCATTATGTGAAACTCTGAATTATTTCGTTTTTTAGGATGCCACGCGGCTATTCTTATCTACTGCTACTTTTCCATGCATAAACATTGCTGAAACAGCTACGTTGCTATGGTGAGCCCTACATCAACATCTTAGTTAGCAACTGATGGAAATTAATTACTTGGGTTCAATAAAATTTACTTATCCGAACAAAGGACTTTAATGAAATAGCTGCAAGTCTGGGGTAAAATTTGGAACTCGTGGTCTTCAAAGTTCTTATTTATGTGTATGTACTAAAAATGAGCATGATATACCATTTACATCTACTACTTAAAAGAAAATCAATCTACAGAATACGGATTTAACCATAAGAAATACGAAGATTCGAATGAGATTATCAAATAAACAAGTAACTATTTAGAGGTTTGGGAGAGCGAGTGTTTGTGCAAACGTCCACTAAAAGGAGAGATCCTTACTACAAGGGAGTCCACTCAATCTTGTTTATGTGAAAAAAAGCAAACAACAAAATATTCAACACGACACTTCTGCAAAACTAGACAAAGAAGTGTCGTGATCTTGTTTATGTGAAAGAAAGCAAACAACAATTCTTTTGTTGTTTGCTTTCTTTCACATAAACAAGATTTAGTGGACTCCCTTGTAGTAAGGATATCTCGTTTTAGTGGTCCAATATCTTGCAAAAAAAGCAAACAACAAAATATATATGCTTCAGTATCTCTCCTGAATAAGATATTGGACCATAAAAATGCATGCGATGCTCATATCTTTGCTGAAATATTTCTCCTAAGAACGAAAGAAATACGGCTCTTTGAAACAAGCAAGAAAGCAGTTTGGCAAAAAATTTAACTAGCCATTGTTAGATGAGACTACCGATGGTCTTGAAAGGCCAGCACCAGCGATCATTGCCATCAAAGACGAGTTGTCCTCAAAAGTTTGATCCATTCCGAGCTCAAGATCCAAATCTACGGGCTGTAAGCTGATCTTCTGTTTGCCTTGGCCCTTGCCTCTATTTATAGCTGTTACCCTTGAAAACAAATATTGGTGTTATATGCCGTCCTTACCCTGGTGGCCTGGACTCGTGCTGTATATGCACATTTTTTTGGCTTCACTGACTTGTATAACGCTTGCAAAAGAGGAGAGAGAAATTGACAGTGCATGGCTCCTAACACAAGGTAAAGATCGATGTAGCGAATCTCAGGCTGATTTTCGTTTATATTTTTATTTTTCATACTATAAAAGCATGCTTAGAAGGAGTATCGACATGAGAGAGAGAGAGAGAGAGAGAGAGAGAGAGAGAGAGAGCAATTAATTGTGGTTCAATGCACACATGCATCGTGCAAATGTGCGAATGTACTAAACGATCGAGACACGTAGAGAGTAAGCAAATTTTGCTGTAAGCAATGAAGTAATGACTAAGTGGCTCCGCTTCACTTATTTTAGCGATTACATCAATCAACTGAAAATGTTTTATGGGAACCGCTCGTGTTAGGGGTGCACTCGCATGGCGTGTGCATGTGCACTCCTACCTAGTAAAAAAAATTTTAAAAAAATGAAATGTTTTACGGCAATTTCATCTTTTCCTCAAACCCGGCACGAATTAATTGACAATATTTGTAGTGCATTCTTTTGGAAGGAAAAGAAAAAGAAAGAATTCTTCGAGATGAATAACCGGTTGCATATAATCACATCAGAACAAGGTAGATATGGAGTACGGAACCTGTATAGAATGTCATCAAATAAACCTAGCTAGATCCTACGAATTACCGAACAAGCACTCAATGCCAAATCTAATACAAAAAAGTAAATTTCACAAAACTATATGTTTTTTTGTACAAACTACCAGAAAATTATAGATTTTAGTTCCTATTTTATGAAACTACATATTTTATGAGAACTACAAAACTACAGATTTTAGAATTGATCATTTCTTAAAATGTGTTGACAGTTTAGTAGCTTAACACGCTAGTTTTGTGATGCAAGTCCTCCTAAAATATATAGCTTTATGATAGTTTGTAAAAAAAAACCTATAGTTTGTGAAATTTACTCATATTTTCAGCATATGGTATAATTTAATTTGAATTGTAGGTTGGGCTAGCACGACGACAACGACGAGTGGTTGTTGGGTTGGGCCGCTAGAGGACTAACAAAGGCAAGATGCGTTACTAGTTGGGCTATGTCGCTAAAGTAATCGTTAAAATGGTATACCGTTTCGTACATTTTCCCTTTTTTTTTAGGACCATACTATATTTGCTGGCCCGCTAAAGCAAACGCACTGACTATTTCATCTTTGTTTTTATCAGGTCATACGGTGCTTATATTTGGGCCGCGCTAGTATTTTCTCATGTGGGTTAGCGCATTTAGAAGTTCTACGAAAAGCAGTACACACATGTTGCATCACATTGATCAATAACATCAACAAAACCAATCATTTCAATTGTATATCATCGCATTGATCAATATTTTTTTCGAAAAACAGTATCAACAATAACATCACATTGATTAATAGTAACAGTACAGCAATACTTCCGTTATTATTATACGACACGTTAAGAAAACAAACTTAATCAAACCAATCGGCACGTCATTTCGGTAATGAAAGCTGTGTGATCCTCGATCCACGTTCGTTTCGACAAAACATATCAGACAAGTGCGTAGAACAGCGTCCCGATGGCAAGCGCGGCTGTGCCGGCAATGCCAGCTGCCTTAGGGGCCGCGGCACTCGGCGGGGGGCTCGTGGGCGAGATCTCGATGCCGAGGGGAGGCGGCGGGGATGGCGGCGAGAACAGGCCGCCGTTAGGCGGCGGCGCCAGCGGCGCCGTGGCCGTGCCGTTGGCTTGGCGCTCCGCCATGACGACGACGACCAGCTTCTCGTTGTGGTTGCAGTTGTCCTTGTTGCCGCTGATGAAGTAGTACGGCCCGGACCGGCTTAAGGTGAACACCGTGTTGCCGTCGGCGAACGAGTCGATCGGCGAGCTCACGTCGCAAGCTTCGTACGACTTCTTGTCGACGACCAGCACCGAGTCATTGCCTGGTTGGTAAGAGAACGCTGCATGCACGCATGCAAATCAATTAGAAGTTGATCCAAAATCAGTGAGGCTAATCGAAATCGCAAACCTAGCCCTTTTACTTTCCACCATCGGAGTAAATTGAACAGTGCGACGGCATCATTAGTTGGTGACAGATATCGTTAGTGGCAATTAACCAACACAGTCTGATATGGACGAAATTAATTAATGGGCACGGTAAAATGCAGCAGAGCATGTTCCCATGGACGCATTTAAAGAACGCATGCAGCCGGAAGGAAGCGTCATTCTATCTTGCATTTGTCGTGTCTCTCAGTGGAAGCATGGAATTTATTTCGGTTCATCAATACAGGGGAGATAGAGATCGAAGGACGTAAGCTAGCTAGCGCAGATACCTGGAACATATTCATCCATCTAGCGTCAAAGATGACACTTACTATGGGACGTTCGCCAGCTCGTGTATGCGTCGTATAGCTAGAAGTCAAGGTGAAGCCGCTGCATGCAGGCACAACACAACAAAGAGCCAACATATATGCGCGCGCGCGAGCCTGTACACACGTACACTGGTGTAGTGTGGTGTGCGCACACGGCCGAAACGAATGCAGTGTAGCTAACTCTGAAACTATAGTGGGAAGAGGCCAAAAAGGAAATCAAGGGACGAGATATAGCACATTAAAGTGTGCAGTTCTTCGGTGCGTATCCTAGCCTCGCTATGTGACAGCCGGGCACCGGCTACATGAATGCGCTTTACGTGTGTTCTTGGCTCCTTGCGTTTAATTTTATAGGGCGTATTTTTTTGGTACTATATAGAATAATGAGAAACTAAAAATAATCGAACTATCTCTAATTATTATCTATAAGCACTATATTCAACGCATATATGTAAAGAATAGCATGTAAATCTGGATATTTATTAGAGTAAGTACAATAGCAAAGCCAACTACTTACTTCATTTCTCATCCATGTCATCAAGAATAAGCAAAAAGCCAGCTTGTACAATAACTGTCTATAAAAGTTATCTCTAGATGCTGTGCAATAATTATCTCTTCTCTCTTATACGTAAATAATTTACCTATGCTTCCGTGCAAAACTTTCTCTCTTCTTTTTTTCTCACTATTCCATATGGGAAAAAACTGATGTGTACGGATAATAGTAAGCTTAGGTGATCTTATTATACTTGCTCTTAAATGTATAAAAGGAACATCACACTAATTTGCATTGACATAAAATATATTTATAGAAAAAAAAAATCATCAATTGAGAAGATATATATTCTCTAGAAACTTGGACAGATCGAGCGGGTACTTTGACCAAGAGCATGAACACCAACTCATTAACGCGGTACTATAAATGTGGCGAGTCCCAGTTCATTAACGGCGCTTAGGTGATCGATCGGCAAGCGAAAATTAGTCGTACCTATGGCGTCACCGACGCGAAACCGGGATTGCTCTGCCCACCGGTTGTACGAGCTTCTGTTGCCGCTGGCGTTGGACTCGCCTGGCACGCGCCACTCTCCCGTGCCGCCCGCCTTGAACACAAACGCGGACGCGGTGGACACCGACACCACCAGGCACGCCAAAACCAAGCAACATTTCCCTTGTGCCATCGCGCCTCGGCCCGTGTCGCGTTGCGTTGCGTTGCGTTGCGTTGGGTTTGGGTAGCTACGCACCGCTGGACGTTCGATCGAGGCGCGGTCTGGGCTGGATCGATATCGAGATGGTTATATACGCGTACAAAGTGCTCGCTGGAACGCTTCTTTTCGTAGGGGTCAGGGAACGTGACCACCGAGAAGAGGTACCATTTGCGCGCTTTATGCTCTGGACGTGTCGTGCTGCATTCATCGATGTATGTGGTTTTAGTTAGTTTCTTTCTTTCACTTGTTATTTGCTGCCTGCCATGCATGGAGCTTTAAGCGGAATTAGAAAAATCTCGATCGGATACATACTTTACATATATAACTATATAATATTGCACAATAATTTTGTATTATTATAAATCCAGCGTATATATATATTTAAAATTTGCTAAAAAAGTATAATACAAATAGTTCTAAAATCTTAAAAATTCTAAACTACTAGAACCAAAATCAATTCAATCAATAAATTTACCAAATTGATAGAGAAAGCACCGTAAAGATCCATTAGTGAGCGACTGGGTCGATACAACTAAAAAAAACTGCTTACTTATCCCATGATATGGCCTGCAAAAATAAAAGATTTGTTCTCTTTTGTAATTAGAACAAACATAAACTAATTGGATAGAAAAGGAAAAGATCCGTGGATTAGACTCCCTTTCTTTCCGGGGTTTGTAACTTAGCGTTTCTTAAAAAAAATTGTGTGTGCCGGATAGGGGTGAAACCGGGTCGGATACGGGCGGATATTGCTCGTCCCGTATCCTAACCCATATTTTTTTTCCGGATTCGGAGTCGGATACGGATGTCCCGGATACAGATACGAATTCGGATTATTCAGGATTCGGATACGGAGCGGATACCTGACGGATTCGGGTCGGGATCGGATATCATAATCGGATAGTAGTATAATACATAATTGTGTACGTAAAAGAACGAATGAAGCATTAACCTACAACATTAGCTTCAAGTCATAATTATTTCAACGTAGGATAGTAGTATAGTTAGAGGTGCAAATGGGTCGGATACAAGGAAAGAGATCGAGACATAAAGAAAACAGAGAACAAGGGGAGCTCTTCCATCAAACTTAACCTTACGGAATAAATTCCTCGAGATATTAAATAGTGTTGAATTGTCACATTCTGACAAACTGAAGACAAACTTCTCTCATAATGAGGACTACTCGGATTTGTTTGCTATGCTTCAATTTAGCGACTCAACTAATTCCAGTAATTTGAATAGAAAAGAAGTTTATCAAATAAGTTGAACAAATCAATTTAGGTAAAAGCATTATGTCATCACTCTATTTGTTTGTTGATAGATTTCTTGAAGTTCACTCTTAATAACAAAGTTGTGTTTTTTAGTGCCAATATCAAACAACTACTCTATCCATCCAATAATGAACCAAATTAATGGAAGAATAACTAATTTTATCTGGATATTCAGGTCGGATATTTACCGGATATCGGGTCGGATATTGCTCTTCCCATATCCTAACCCATATTACATGAGATTTTCCGGATACGGATCGGATATTGCTCTTCCCATATCCTAACCCATATTACACCGGATTTTCCGGATACGGATACGGATAACATCGGTACGGATTTTAAACGGATTCGGTATCGGATCGGGCGGATATTTCCTGTCCCGTTTTCACCCCTAGTGCCGGATCACCCCAGTTCGGCCTATGCCAGCTTTCGGAAGCTATACTTTGCTTGCCACATGTGGAGGAATATGCGTGCCTTGAGAGCTAGTTCTCAGCTTTATGTGAAGTGGGTCTCGTATCGGCCGGAGTAGCGCCATAGGCCAGACCATGGGTTTGACTGACCGGCCTTAAGCATTTCGTGGCCTGCTACTGTCAGGCTCTTTATTGGGCTGAATCTTGACTGTCCAAATTTTTATCAATCATTTCGATCGACCAGGCTCACTCTTGTATCATAAAGTTGGGTTGCGACCGACAAGGCACTTCAACTCAATCGGGCCATTATTTAGGCCATATTGTTCTTAGCAGCAGGGCAAGCACTCAGCCAATCACAGGTAGGAATGTATATTGGTGCTTGGTTACCTGTACCTGAGATGGTTCAAGAAAAAAGCTATCAATGTGTTTAGTTGCTTGAATGGAATCATCTCATCCTGAATCAAGTGATAAAAATTTGAGGAATATTCCCTCTAGAAGCCGAACCATCTCATTCACCCAAAATAATGGAACCAAATGGTACAGGATCATCTCATCCTATTCAACCTCATCTTATGAACCAAACACACCATAAATGAGCCGAGTCTGGGCTCTTATAAATGAGCCGAGTCTGGGCTCTTAGGCTTGAGTTTGGTTTAATCTAAATTCGAGTAGGTTTTGGCTTGGCTCAAGTAAACTCAGTAATAATAAACAATTCAATATGAACTATTTTTCAACAATAAAAAGTGCTCAAGCCCGAGTGAACTTGGAAACAAGTGATTTGTAAATTTATTAGACTCGCGAACTATTCGAGTTCGGCTCAATGAAATTCGCGAGATTAAGCTCGAGTTTATCTCATTTGAAGCTTGAATCAAATTTAGAACGAACTGAACTTAAATAGTTCACGAGCCTCGACTTTTTTTACCACCCTACTCACAAGTGACAACAGAGGTGCATCCCAAAGTCCAAAAGAAACGGATCCTTGCCAGTTGTTGCATTTCATTCTGCCACTGCTCCAGTTAATCACCCTTCCAGCTCCAGACAAGGATCTGAGCTGGCCTTGCCCATCTGTCATTGGGAAGCAGATTCTCTGCCTTGCCACGTTGAAGGCAGAGGCGCACATTGTTTTGCATTTGATTTGGAGTCATCCGACTAAGAAATAAATGGATCAGATCTACTGAAACAATATAAATCGGTGCAGAACATGCCAATCGTAGGTGAGCGATTCACCGCAAGTCCTTTTTTTTTTCCTGAAATACCCCTAAAAAATACCAGATTTCACACTTTTTGAGAAAAGGTCCTCGAAAATTTAAAAAATTACGCATATATTCTTTTTCTTGAAAAGACACCCAAATTTTTTTAAAATTACATAAAAAACTCCAAAAAATCCGAAATTAGTCCTTTTTTGCAAGCCATGCAATTTTTACCATTGGACGCGTGATGGTTGGCATGATCTGTGCCACGCCCACGCTGGCTAGTTGCTTTTACACGAGCAACTCTTTTCTTCATGTAGGTATGAAATTAGTGCATGCACAAGCAGAGTGCTAGCTTTAGTTAGTTGCCTAAACCCAGGGTCCCAAATGTACACAATGAGAGGGAGAGGGATCCAAATCTCACTTTCACTTCAAGATGCCAATTGCGTTACTACGCTGCCGGTAAAAGCCTCTAATATTGTTTGTGGCTTCCTTTTACTTTCACGCAGAACCTGAACTTCGAAGTTTGTTTCTATAAAAAAATGACTGCCAACCTTTGTTCTTTTGGCTACAGAAGTACACGTGGTTATGCACTTATTAAATTGCCATAGTTCTGTTGCAATAAAACTCATACAGTCAATCAAACATTGCTATATATGAGATTTATGTTGTATCTATTTTCGTGTTATATCTGACAAAAAATATCCAATACCGTATTGATTCTGTTTCGTATTCGCTTCGAATCTATAACCGATATTATCCGCACCGTATTCGTATCCGGCACTATCCGTATCCTACTCTAAATTCAACAAAAATTATGATTTAAGATACGAAAAAAACGATATCTAATCAAATTCGAGCCGATTGCACCCTAAGTACAGCTCACTTTACCTTTTTTGAAAGGCCATGACAGTACGGAACAGTGGAATCCACATGACTTTGCACGGTGGATTTGTGCCTTCAAGGAACCAATGGTTCTTCAGAACGCGGGAATTCAAAACTATAGGAATAAGAAAAACACAAAAAATAGGATAACATATCCAGTTGAATTATTTGAAATTCTATAACGCAGGAATTGTTCAACCTTGCCGTTTGGATACTTCACACGAAAAAAATATATAAGATTTTGGAGAGAGATAGACATAAAGTAAAATTGCCACGACGCTGGACCTCATGTTAGATTTCCTCCAAAAATTCCTATTAATTGAGCTGTTTCATACGAATTCACAGAAAGTTTTTCTACAGGATTCTAATTCTACAAAATCTCTCTATTTTTTCTTAGTTCCAAATAGACTTTAAGGCAGTTGATGACTTCCCTGGCCATTGGTTTTGTTAGAAAATTATGCACTATGCACGCACCACTTCAAATCTTGTTTAGTACACTTGTAAACTATACAATCAAGGTTCAAAATGCCGGCGAAATTTTGAAATTTTCGGTCAAGATTTCGGATCCTTCGAGATCTCAAATCTAGGCTGGATAAAATAAAAATAAAATAAAAATAAAAATTCTACAGTACCTGTGCAAATCTCAGTGAGATCTCGGCAATTTCAGCTGAGATCTTGGTGATCTCGGCCGAAATCTCGGTCATTTTGACCGGATTTCAATTTTTGTTGGCGGGATTTGATTGGATTTGGAGTCAAGACCATCCACAAAAAAGTTTGACGTGTTTTTGACCATTTTTCGGCCGGTTCAATTTGAGGTGCATATGTTGTGTGAAAATCGGTTTTGCATCCATTCTGAGTTTCAACTGTCCCTGACATAGAATCTCTATTGATCATCCTGATCAACCTAATTCATTTGCAATATAATTTATTAGCTCAGTATGCTTTCCTTCTATTTGTGATGAGTTAGTCCATGTGTCAGTGATTCAAAACTCAAAATCAAATTAGTTCAGCAAGAGAAAGCAAGAGATGAGAGCCGAAATACATGTTAATGATTGAATCATAACTGTACAATTTCAAAGGCTCAACAAGATTTTAGTCAAGTTGGTGCAATTTTCTTATTATTGGAGAGTTTGAGAGTTGAGATTGATTTGATTATGTTTATATCCCCTGGTATGATATGATTGGGTGACGAGGGCGGCGACAATGGGAGCTGTAGAGAACCGATTGTGATGTTGATGACTATCCATGTCGGTTTTATTAGAAACCGATTGCAATATACTGATTAGTAGTGTCGATTTCTAATAGAAAACCGATTGTAATATTGAAGTGTATCAGTGTCGGTTGTAAATAAAAACTGATTGTAATATTCTAGTATTAGTGTCGGTTTTAACTACAAGCCGATTGCAAAATGCTGATTATTAGTGTCGGTTTTAATTAAAAATCGATTGCAGTAGGGATGAGTATTAGTGTCGGTTGTAATTTAAAACCGATTGCAATATTTATACTATTAGTGTCGGTTTTACTTGAAAACCAATTGCAATATGTATTTTCAAGGGTTCTAAGCTAGGACAATAAAGCAGTTCAAGGATACATCTTTTTAAGGGTCCTCAGTTAGGATAACTAGACAATATATTGTGACTTCTAGTGCATTCTGAACTTAACCATCTTGGGATATATACCATATCCCTAGAACAAATATGTACTATCAATTTGAACAATGGCAATAAAACTTCTAATGACATGATACAGAATAAACCTAAAAGCCTATTAGCATCAAATGACTTAAACTTCATCTGTTATATTTGAAAATTCAAAAACAAAACAAATATAAGGCTTTTATCACGGTATTAGCACTATCATATTTTAAAAAAAATTCTTCAAACTTTATCGACCTCTCAAAATTTTATAGGGAACATTAGTAATACATTAGAATCATCCACAAAAAATTTCAATTTTTTTGATGTGTTTTCGACCATTTTTTGGTTGTTTCAAGTTGATTGAGATCTCAGTGATTTAGGCCGGAATCTTGGTGATTTTAGCCGAAATCTCATAAATCCCGGTTGGAAAAAAAACGGATTTGAAATTTGGTTTTTGAATTTTGTCCGAAATTTCGAGATCTCGTCGAAATTTTGGATTTCGGCCACCTCCGAGATATATACTGAAAACAAAATTTGAAACCTTGTGTACAATATACATATACATCTGTGTGTGCGCGCCCATCAAGGTAGATCAAATCATATCACCTTTGTCAGCTTGCCTAGTTGTATATTCTTACTAGATGAAAATCCTGCATGTTGCTGCAAGCGATTTCTGAATTTTAACAGAGAAAATTTCCATGAAAAACTGAAAAACTAAAAAAAAAATACTAAACACCTCCAAAAAAGTTGCTCTTTTTTTTTGAAAATTTTAAAAAAATTTAAAATATATATATTTCTAGAAAGCGTCGCGTAGCGGGAGGTTGGTTGCCCCTCCGTACCTCTTTATGAACTATAAGTTTATATAGAACCCCTTCTACGCTTCTGCCAGGACAAAAACTGAAATAGAGTCCTGATCTTGCTTACTAAGATATTATTGGACTCTATCTCATTATAGACGTACCTGAATATATTTGTAATGGATTTTTCATTATAAATATAGCATCCCATTGTACAAGAGAATCACTTTAATAAAGAGAAGCGAGTTTTGCCTCCCTATATCCTATGTTCTTCGTCTATTTTCAATCGGTGTATTATAATTGATCTACAGTGATCGTCATCGTTTTACAACATGTTATTAGCACGAAGATCTCTGAGGCTGAACAATATTACGTGTTTGCATCAATCTACACTGCATCAAATTTCAACCAGTATCAAGCGATTAATCTACTACAAGCCAGACGTAAGTTCAAATCATGTAAGTTAATTGCATCTGAGCAGTTTTTCATTCTACAGATTAATTTCCCAAAATACCTAGATTAGTCGTTTAATCTAATAAAAATATGATTGTCATTACTATTCATCAAGCCTATTTATCCCCTAAATATGCTGGCTATCGTAGCATGCGTCGTGTCCCCGCCGGCCTGTCGCCACACCACACACATCCGTCGCGTCGCGCCTGGGCGTGCACCGCCCGATGCGCGCCATGCCAGTGGCGCTGAGTAGCCCGTGCCAACCATGTCACACCCAATGTGTGTTGTACGACGTGTCCCTGAGCCATGCCGTTGTGCCCTGCCTGCAGCGCCTGCCGTCAAACGCCAGTTGTTTCGCTGTGTTGTGCGCCCGCACCGCCTGCCGTTGTTCCACCCCTACCAAGCAACGCCATCGACATCGACTCGCACATGCTACCGCGACCGCCGGCTAAGACCCATGTGCCTGGTGCGTGCCATTGCCACTCGGGTGCTAGGCTCTGTGAAAGCCTATCGATCAAGGCCTTTTCAGCCGTGCAAAATGTGACGTACTAGATCTAGCCCAATTCGGCAAGGCTGGACAGGATCTAATCCATGATGATTAATGGTTCGTATGGCCCATTCGATTTCGGCCTAAAGGACTTTTTATTTGGGCCATGATATTTTTGCATTTTAACCCATAAAGTTTATGTTAATTACGTAATATTTTGATGCTACGGTAATTTTGTGACTAAAGGCCAAGTATGTGATGGGGGAGGATCCACTGGTACTGTGGAATTCCTTAAAGGTACAATATGACCAGCAAAGATCCATATTACTTCCAGAAACACAGAGTGAGTGGACTTTGCTATGCTTATAGGACTATAAAACCATGGCAGCATATAACTCTGTCATGCACAAGCCTATCTTCAAACTGTGTTTCTATAACCAGAAAGTTACAGATACTGAAATGATCGACAAGACATTATGTACATTCTAGTACAACATAAGGATATTGGAGCAACAATACCGTCATGCCAAATACTAGAAGAAGTATTTTGAGCTTATCTACACTTTGGTAGAAGTAGAGAAGTATGATGAACTCTTGATGAAGAATGTGTCAGCGTATTAAGCGGGGAGTACCTGTACCGCATTAAGTACTCTCGCCCGGAGGCGGTGGCGGTCGTGCCACTCCTCAAAGCGGCAAGGCCAAGGTGCTCGCCAGGGGCAGTGGCGTTGAGCCACTCCTGGGCGACCGGCGAGGTGCTCGCCAGAGGCAGTGGTGTTCGAGCCACTCCTGGGCGACAGCGAAGGTGCTCGCCAGAGGCGAGTGGTGTTCGAGCCACTCCTCGGGCGACAGCGAAGGTGCTCGCCAGAGGCGAGTGGCGTTGAGCCACTCCTCGGCGACGACCACAGGCTCGCCAGAGGACAGTGGCGTTGAGCCACTCCTGGCGACGGCAAAGGTGCTCGCCAAGAGGGCAGTGGCGTTCGAGCCACTCCTCGGCGTAGTTCCCAAGAATCAACCCGTAACTGTACTCTGGCGAAGGGTCAAGGGTATTTAATGCGAGACGTGCGCATTAATTGCGGTATGGTATGGCGGCGCGTCTTCCTAAGCGCGCATTAATGATGGGTGGTGCCGAGTCGACATCCCCTCTCTGGCGGAGCGTGCGGGGGTGACAGACAGGGGGCCCAAGGCGAAGTCTAAGTCGGCTAGGACAAACATTAAATGTGATGTAAGAGAGTATGACGGGTGCATTAAATGCACCGTAGTAACGTGTCGACGCTTGCTTTACGCTTGTAAGCCCCATGCGCCTCGGCCCGGCCAGTATAAAAGGGAGCTAGGATGCATGGGAGGAGGGTGGTTGATTATTGGGTTGGCAGAACCTGAGAGGGTCTTCTTCCCCAGCCTTGTAAGAACCTTGAACTCAGAGGAAACCACCAAGCAGGACTAGGGTTATTACTCCTTTGGAGGGCCCGAACCTGGGTAAACTCGACTGTCTTCTTGCTTGCTTCCAGCATCCCGTTCTTCCTGTCTTTGGAGCGGTTGCCACAAAAGCCCCCAGTCCGAATCTCTCAAGCACCCAGTCTTAGGGTGCCTGTTGGTTAGTAAGCCGACAGAATGATCATATTTTTTTCATTGGGACATGGGCAATACCCGATGTACATGCCAATGCTAAATTGGGTAGTAATAGTCATAGCCGCGAAAAAGGCCAAAGTCATAAAAAGGGAAAATGAAAGAATTGTGGAATACATTATGGAAGAGGCCAGCCTTAGTGAGAAAGTACAAGTAAAGGGCTAGTAAGCTTCCAGGAGTAAGACTCAGCCAACAAGGCCACAAACCTTGTACAACACTGCTTTATGTATGGATGCAGTGACCATTGGTAGTGCAACTGTCGAACCCTGAAGCATTTGGCAGACATTTACATGCAATCCACTAGAAAAGACAATAAGACACAGGGAAATAATGTTGAGGCACACTTCAACTTTTAACTTGTAGACACGGATGTTGAGGAGTGTGATAATATGGTTCCCGATCCTATTGAGCTCGAAAAGTTCCAAAAGGACACCCATGACTCATAAGAAGACCTGAATTAGTCTCTTAAATATTCCTTCACTTTGGTAGTCGATTTCACATATTCCTTATGTGTTTCCTTATCAATTTAGTCATGGTTCCTAAATGAACATTGGTCTAGTTTCCTATTGAGTGATTATCATTTAAAGTTAAATAAATTATTATTTTCTAGGATATTTGATTCATTTATAGTGTTATGTTTGTTCTATATTTTACAGTATGTTCCTATGCAACAATTATTTGATATAGAACAAAATACAGAACATAAAGTTTTTGTTGTGATAAAGATAATACTTAAAATATTTAATATCTAGCATGATCAACTGGGTCATCCTGGGTTGAATATGATGAGAAAAATCATTAATAATTTTCTTGGCCATAGCATAAAAACTACTGGCTTCCCTAAATTTGAAGACATCATACGCCTTGCTTTTGCTGAAGGGGAGCTTATAATTAAACCCTTTTATCTAAAAGTTAGAGAATAATTACTTAAATTTCTAAAGAGAATTCAGGGTGATATTTGTGAACCTATCCACCCTAGTCGGACCACTCCAGCTATTTTATGGTGCTGATAGATACTTCTAATAAATAGTCACATATACGCTTCTTATCTACTTAGAACTATGCTTTTGCTTAACTTATTACCCAAATTATTAAATTAAGGGTCTTCTTTCCAATAAAAAGGATCAGAGTCTATTTGAATGGACAATGCTGGCGAGTGTACTTTAAATGCATTTAATGATTATTGTATGGCTTTGTATATTAATGTAGAGAATTTAGTACCTCATGTCCATACACAAAATGGCATTGCAAAGTCATTAATTAAAAGAATAAAACTTATTGCTTGGTCACTCTCACATCATTATAGGTTACCCACCATCTGTTAGGGCCACGCAGTGCTGCATGCTAGTATATTAATTCAACTCAGATCAACTGCATACCATGAATTTCTCTTTTGCAGATAGTGTGCGGGAGATACCAAGTATTTCCTATATGCGAAATTTTTGCTGCACTGTATACATGTCAATCTCACCACTAAAGTGTACAATCATGGGCCCTCACTGAAAGTTGGCGATATATGTAGGCTATAAATATCCATTAATTATTAAATACCTAGAGCCTATGATAGAAGAGGAAGAATTATTTATGAGGACGATTCCTTAGCATTATGGGAGAAAAGTACCACACTAAAAAAATACCACAAAATATATTAGAATATCACTGGCATTTAGACTTTAGACCCATGTACTAAAGAATACGAACTTGAAGTTTGAAGGATAATAAATTTGTAATAAATAGCTAATAATCTATCAAATACCTTCATTGATTATAAGGGAGTGACAAAGTCTTGTACACCTACAGTAAATGCACTCAAAAGAGTGGAAATACCCTAGACGGGTATTGAATCCACTTTTACCCCTTAGGACAAGAAGAGAGGGAGGCCTTTGGGTGCACAAGACTCAATTCCGTGGAGACATCCATAGAAATATAGAACCGAACAAATAATATCACTCCCCAAGACAGTCCAAGAAATTCAACCTGATATTGAGAAAATCCATGAAGTGAGCCATCCTGAAGATGGTAACCGTATCCTTGAAGTGAGCCATCCTAAATATGATAACCCTAGTGAATATTTGCATGCACAATCTCATGTTGGGAAGTCGAAACACTCAAACTCTATCATTGCAGGAAATTACGAGGAGCTGGAAAAATTAACGAAGAAATTTCCACTCATTATATGGATTTGAGAGAGTTGTATAAAAGAAAGATTACAATTGTCGACATATATTTTGCATTGAAAATTGCTAAAACTCTTGATCTATATTCTGAACCAAAGTCCATGGTAGAGTGTTAGAAGCACACCAATTAGGTCAAATGGATAGAAGCAATTGAGGCAGAATTGCACTCGCTTAACAAAAGGAAAGCGTTGGGTCCTGGTGACTGAATACCTCCTAAAGTGTTCTCTGTAGTATCAAAATGGGTTTTATCTGGATGAGAAATAAAAACAAACAGGTGGTGAGATATAAAATGAGACTTGTGTCGTAAGAGTTCATGCACAAACCTGAAATCGATTACAATAAAATTTACTCTCCTATAATGGGTGAAATAATGTTCCGATATTTAATATTAATGGCAGCTAGCTTAAATTTATCAATGCAGTTGATGGATGTAGTATCGCATATTTATATGTTACTGGATATAGATATTTATATGAGAGTCCCCAAAGGACTCAAAATTCCAGATCCTAATAAAACTAATCGCAATCAAAATTCTGGATCCTAATAAAACTAATCGCAACATGTATAGCATCAAACTGCATAGGTCGTTATACGGATTAAAAAAGTCATAAAGAATATGGTACAACCGACTTAATGAGTTCCTCCAGAAGAAGGGATAATCCAATAACGATAATTGTCCCTTTGTGTTCATAAAGAAGTCCAAAATGGATTATGTATCATCTCAGTCTGTGTCGATGATTTGAATATCATTGGAACCGCATAAGACATAAAGGAAGAAAATTCTTGCATTGTGACGGAAATAAATGAAGTACTCCCTCCATCCTGAAAAAGAAGTCGTTTTAGAGTTGTCCTAAGTCAAAGTTTTAGAACTTTATCTACAAATAACCTTTAAACCATTTGGATTGAACACATAAAAGTTACATAAATAGATTTGTCATGAAAAGAGCTTTCAAATATTATAATTTCAATGCATTTTATAAATAAAATGCAATAATTTTTAATGGTCAAAGTTGTATTTTGGAGACCGTGTCGATGTCCAAAACGACTTCTTTTTCAGGATGGAGTATTTTCTAGAAGAAATTTTTGTATACCAATATACCTATATCAAGACGGTATTGAAAAAACTCAACATATATAAATCCTATCCTTTGAAGATCCCTATGGTAGTAAGATCAGTTGAAGTGGATAAAGACACATTCAGATAAGGATAAAAAATAAGAAAGTCTTAGGACCTGAAATCCAATACTTAAATGCCATTGGATCACTTATGTATCTTGTGAATTGTACAAGGCCTGATATTGCATTCGCAGTAATTTTTTAGCTAGACACAGTGCAACTGCAACTAGAAGACATTAGGCTAGTGTTAAGACTTTACTCAGATACCTTCAAGGTGCTCAAGATTTTGCTTATTTTGTCGAAATGACCAAGACTCGACCATGGTGGGATATACGGATGCTGGTTATCTGTTTGATCCCTACAATGCCAAATCTCAGATTGGGTCTGTGTTTCTCTACGATGGTAAAAATATTTCTTGGCAGTCTTTTAAGCATACCTTGGTAGCTATCTCTACCAATCACTTAGAGACTATATCATTATATGAAGTCTCACGTGAATGTGTTTAGCTGAGACGTGTGATTAGCCATATCTAGAAGTCATATGATATTAATACCATCGATACCCCTACTATTATTTATGAAAATAATGCTGCTCGTGTTGCACAAATGCAATTTAGTTATGTAGAGTAATGTCACGAAGCATATTGCCCCCTAAAATTTTCTATGCTCATAAACTCTAGAAAAACGATAAGGTAAAAATCCTACAAACTAAATCATGTAAAAATCTAGTAGATTTATTCATAAAATCTTTACCGTCATCTAATTTTTAAAGATGTGTTCGTGGTATTGAAATAAAAAGATTTAGAGAAATGCAAAGTTCAAAGAGAGTAAATCCCTAAATCATAATTCTTAGTATGATCTTAAAGATGTTACTTTAATTCAGAAGATTTTAAGTTACACTCTTTTCCCTTAGTGAGGTTTTTTAAAGTTTTCTTATATAAATGTTTTTAATGAGACAATAAGTACAACACAATATGCGAGTATAACGTATTTTCTTTCTCTATCTTTTTTATACTGAGTTTTTAGAAGGAATTTTTAACTGAGGCACTGGCATCATTATACAATAGAATCAATTTAATAGAGATAAAAGTGTTTTGTCATCTTATATCGCTATATTCTTCATCTATTTATAATCGATGCATTATAATTAATCAACAGCGGTGATCATCGTTTACAAGGTAAAGAACTCGCCGGGGCGCCGGTGGAAGTCAAGGCTACCACCAGTCCACCACTCTCCAGTCACCACCTCCCTCTTATCAATCCGAACTCGTGCTGTGCTTAAAGTCGAACTGTCCAAGTCTTCGCTTGTGTCAGCGTGGCCATCTTCTTCCACATCGCAGGTGTGCATTTCTTGATTGTTTTCCTTCCTTGCTAAGGACACCTAGCTACCAATTTGTCCAATTTCTGATGGCTTCTCCCAAAAACTCCAACCAATTCGTCCGTTCCTACTGAGTTCCCCCACAATCCCCGTGCTGATGCCAATCACCAGTTGCATCTTGTCGGATTCCTTCGCTCTGCGGATCCTATGCGCATCCAGTTCAGAAATTAGCCCCCGTTCGGCTTCAGTTCCTCTCCCACCGGCACCCGGATCCTTCGATTCGTTCCCAAATTGAGTTCTTGGCCTTGCACGCCGTAAAAAATCAGATCTTTCTTGGTAAAGATCGAGGCTTTTGGTTTGCGGAGATGGAGTTCGTGGTGTCCATCATCGACGCGGTGTTCCGGCCGCTCAAGGACTACTTCGCCCGGACGTACGGGTACGTCATGTCCTGCGGCGACTACATCGAGGCGCTGGGCCACGAGATGGAGGAGCTCAAGAGCAAGCGCGACGACGTCAAACGCATGGTAGACGCCGCCGAGCGCCAGGGCATGGAGGCCACCAGCCAGGTCATGTGGTGGCTCGAGTGCGTCGCCAAGCTCGAGGACGCCGCCTCCCGGATCAACGACGAGTACCAGGCGCGCCTGCTCCTCCCGCCCGACCAGGCGCCCGGCGTCAGGGCCACCTACAGCCTCAGCCAGAAGGCCGACGAGACGCTCTCCGAGGCCACCAGCCTCATCGAGAAGGGCGCCTTCCACAAGGTCGCCGACGAGCTCGTGCAGGTCCGCTTCGAGGAGATGCCGAGCGCGCCCGTCGTCGGCATGGACGCGCTGCTCGAGAAGCTTCACGCTTGCGTCCGGGGCGGCGACGTGGGCGTCATCGGCATCTACGGCATGGCCGGGGTTGGCAAGACCGCGCTCCTGAACAAGTTCAACAACGAGGTCCTCATCAACTCGCAGGACATCAATGTCGCCATTTACATCGAAGTCGGCAAGGAGTTCAATCTTGACGACATCCAGAAGATCATCGGAGACCGGCTCGGTGTGTCGTGGGAGAACAGGACGCCCAAGGAGCGTGCGGGGGTGCTCCACAGGGTGCTCACCAAGATGAATTTTGTGCTGCTGCTGGATGACCTCTGGGAGCCACTCAACTTCCGGATGCTTGGCATCCCGGTGCCGAAGCATAACTCCAAGAGCAAGATCATCTTGACGACAAGGATCGAGGACGTGTGCGACAGAATGGATGTCCGCCGAAAGCTCAAGATGGAGTGCCTGCCATGGGAGCCCGCGTGGGAGCTCTTCCGCGAGAAGGTCGGCGAGCACCTGATGCATGCTAGCCCGGAGATTCGGCAGCACGCGATGGCGCTGGCCATGAAGTGTGGTGGACTGCCCCTCGCGCTCATCACGGTAGGCAGGGCGATGGCCAGCAAGCGCACCGCAAAAGAGTGGAAGCATGCCATCACTGTGCTAAAGATTGCCCCATGGCAGCTTCTTGGCATGGAGATGGACGTTCTTGTGCCTCTCAAGAACAGCTACGATAACCTTCCCAGTGACAAGCTAAGGCTCTGCCTACTGTATTGCTCGCTATTCCCAGAGGAGTCCTCCATTTCTAAGGATTGGATCATAGGATACTGCATTGGTGAAGGTTTCATAGATGACTTGTACACTGAGATGGATGAGATATATAACAAGGGGCATGACCTTCTTGGTGATCTCAAGAGTGCCTCTTTGCTAGAGACAGGTGAAGATGACGATCATATCAGTATGCATCCCATGGTCCGTGCCATGGCTCTATGGATAGCATCAGAGTTTGGCACAAAAGAGACCAAATGGCTTGTCCGTGCTGGAGTTGGGCTGAAGGAGGCACCGGGCGCAGAGAAGTGGAGTGACGCTGAGCGGATTTGTTTCATGCGGAACAACATTCTTGAGCTGTATGAGAGGCCTAATTGCCCATTGCTGAAGACGTTGCTGCTACAAGCAAACCCTGCATTGGACAAGATATGCGACGGCTTCTTCCAATTCATGCCATCTCTCAGGGTTTTAGATCTGTCGCATACTTCTATCAGTGAATTACCTTCAGGGCTTAGTGCATTAGTTGAGTTGCAGTACCTTGATTTGTATAACACAAACATCAAATCACTGCCAACGGAGCTAGGAGCACTGTTGACTCTGCGGTTCCTGCTTCTCTCACATATGCCTTTGGAAATGATCCCAGGTGGTGTTATAGGCAGCCTCACCAGGCTGCAAGTCTTGTACATGGATCTCAGTTATGGAGATTGGAAAGTCGGTGCAAGTGGAAGCGGTGTTGATTTTCAGGAGCTGGAAGGCTTGCGCAGGCTCAGGGCGCTTGACATCACAATACAATCGCTCGAGGCCTTGGAGAGGCTGTCAGGGTCGTACCGCCTCGCTGGTTTCACCAGAAATCTACTGATAAAGACATGTGCCGGCCTGACAAAGATAGAGCTTCCTTCAAGTAACCTCTGGAAGAATATGACAGGCCTGAAGAGAGTGTGGATCGCTAGCTGCAGCAACTTAGCAGAGGTAATAATTGATGGTAGCATAGAAACTGATCGTAACAATACACCTCTCAGTCTTATCCTGCAAAGCCGGCGTGAAGCTATCAATGCCGAGCAGCCCATCCTTCCAAACCTCCATAATGTCATCCTTCAGGGGCTTCATAAGGTAAAGATCATCTACAAAGGAGGATGTGTCCAGAATCTAGAATCATTGTTCATCTGGTACTGCCATGGGCTGGAGGAGCTGATTACTCTCGGTGATGAAGGACAACAAACAACAGCAAACAGTGGTGAACAAGCTACAGGAATGTGTAAAGTCATCACACCCTTCCCTAACCTCAAAGATCTGTATCTCCATGGCCTGGCAAACTTCAAAACGCTGAGCAGCAGCACATGCATGCTGCGGTTCCCGTCACTAGTGAGTCTGAAGATTGTTGAGTGCCCAAGTCTGAAGAGGCTGAAACTCTCTGCTGGAGAGCTGAATGCAATACAATGCACTAGAGAGTGGTGGGATGGGTTGGAGTGGGATGATGAGGAAGTCAAAGCGTCTTTCGAGCCACTGTTTCGTCCAATGCGCTGAATTCAGTTTTGGTTACTATGTTATATTCATTCAGAGGTTGCTCTTTCCCTCGTGTGTGGCAGAGACTGCACGGAATTCAGAGATTGCTCTTTCCCTCGTATGTGGCAGAGATTGCGCGGAATTCAGAGATTGCTGCGCCCTCCCCTCATTGCTAGCCTGAGATCTGCATAGTGTTGCTTGTCTGATCATTGTGTAGTTCAGGGCTGTGTTTATCGCTCTTGTATGGTTGTACCCGTACAAGTTGAGCGATTCTGGTTTTTTTTGCGCAGCCTATGTTCTACACATATGTAATCATGTATGGCAGCAGGAAATTAGCAAGTGTCATTTGTAGTGGACGTAGTAGTAAACTTGCAAGGATTCAGGAGCTAAAACTGCATGATTGGCAGGTGCTATCTAATCTTGCCCTTTTCCCCTTTGTTTGCCCTTTTTCCCCTATGAGAAGATGATGCTTGTTTTTTTTTCTTCTAAATAGATTCACAATTCATGAATGGATCAGAGCAGTGATAATCTATCTCTGTATGCACAGGTGTATTCATACGAGTCTTTAGTGTTTGACAGTATCAACTACTCAATCGAACAGTATGATCGGCAGATGCTAGCTAATCTTTTCCTTTTCCTCTCTTTTTATCTGCGAAGATGATGCCGAATTGCTGATTTTTCGTCTGTGCACTATATATAAGGCATTCATGAACGGATGAGAGCAGTAGGAAACAGTGCAGGATCCTAGTCTGGTGTCCGAGTCTGACAGTATCGATTACTCAATCAGAGAAAAACCGTTCTCTGCTTGTTTGCTGCAATGCTTATCCCAAACTAGAACAAAACAAGGCCATTGCTATTTTCACTATCGAGCAAGGCAGTCTACTCTCCAATCTCCAGCTGTCCATCGCATACGTTGTCCTTTAGGAATCAGGACTGGACGTCTCAATCTTCGATAAAACATTAGCGGAAGGTTTTGTGGATGGTCCATGTGCCCACGTGTCTCGCTCCTTCTCTCTCCGCTATTTACACAAAACCCCCTCCAGTTCTTTAAATGACGAGTAGGTCCTTCTAATTTGCGTAGAGGTCTTTTGCGATTTTTTTGTGAGGAAATTTTTTTCCTTCGGATTGCGTTTAGGTCCCTCGTTCGTTACTTTACGAAAAGAACCTCCTGTTAAATACAAATCGCGAGCAAGTCCTTTTCTCATTTTTCGGGATAGCGATCATGTCCAAAAGTATAATAATTAGGTCCTCGGCTTTTACGTACAGGTCCTTTCTCCGTTTTCTCTGAAAAAAATATTGTCGTCATAATAAAGATGTGTATTTTTTTTTTGGCTCGATCTCTAAGGTTTCTCCAGCCTCTAAAAATTTAAAAAATACGTATGGATCTACTTTTTCGTCGGAAAAATAACCAAAGAGTTATTTTTCGTTCGTGCGCATTTAAAAATACGCCTAGATCTATTTTTCCTCCGGAAAAAAAAAGCAAAAAATTTTTTTCGTTCACGCGCGCGACGTACGCCACATATTTTTTCCCCTAACGCAATCTCTAAGGTTTCGCGAGCCTACAAAAATTCTAAAAATAAGTCTAAATCCATTTTTTCTTAAAAAAAAAACACAAAATCATTTTCGCAACGCCGCGCGTAGTTGCCATAACTGCCGTGTACAGCACGCTCTCTTGCCCTCACTCGTCCGGGCGAGGTGCGGGGCCCACCTAGTTACACATATAAGGTTTTGACCAGTCAAAAACAAACTCGGCCGAAAACTGTACTATGTTCTTGGGCTCTGCTTCAACTTCAGCCAGGCTCAAGCCTAGAAAAGGAATATAGCCCGTCCCAGAAACTTACACCTCGGCTATAATGCATTTGAAGCCTAATAAAACATTACTCTCACTGCCACAGCCTGACAGCCCATCGCCAAGGAAAGTTGCCGCCACCCAGGGTTTATTGTTTTGGTCTGGCACAAATATCGACTTTCGCCGAAATGACCGAAATTCTGTCACCCAGGGTTCATTGTTTCGGTCTGGCACAAATATTGGCTCCCACCGAAATTACCAAAATTTCAGAATTTCGGCGAAATTTCTATCAAATTTCGGTTAAATTCAAATAAAAAACAACAAAATCCGAAATTTCCGCCTTTTCGCTCTGTACCGAAATGGCCGAAATTTTTAAAATTTCACCGGAATAAAAATCCCAGCCGTCGGACACTATCTATTCGTTCACGATTCACACGAACTCCTTTCAATCAGACCGGCTTGCGTTATTCGTAGTTTGATTTTCCGGCTCTAAGACCACAGGCACAGAGAAGACGCCAGCACGACGTTCCGTGGCTCCGTGCTTACAAGACTAAGTGACATGGCAGCACACCAATACCACCGATGACCTTTTGAATTCATGATAATTTGAGATGTTTTACATATTTTGGTACATGTCAATGCTAGAGAGGGAAGAAGGGGATGAAAGAAGTGAGTAGGAAAAAGATAAGGAGGAGGTGGATAAAAAAGATGACACATAACATCTTAAAAAAATAATTTTAAATTTGTTAATTTGATATTAACTTCAAAAAAAGTCATTCCCCACCGGAGGGTGGAGAGGTCGTCGGTACACGGCGACTAGACCACACCATCAAACGAAACCACGGATCATCAGAGCCCTTCGTTGTAGGCCACGCCAGAGTCGTTGAGCCAGTTGGCGCCCTGGATGAACTGCCCGACGGTGAACTACATGACCACGCTCCAGTCTGTGATGATCCGGGCCACTTGACGCGGTCAGCCATGCCGGCGCCGGGCCCCTCGTTCTGATACTCCCCGTAGAAGAGCTTCTTGAGCGCGAAGTCCCCGTCCCACTCGAGCCACCCCCTGGATACACTTGCGCGTCCAGGTACGACTGCATGTACACCGTTTGCGGGGAGATTTGATAATTTGTCCTCTTTTTTACGGTGCAATTGATCATTTGCTTCATGTGTCTTACTGATATGTGACCTTAGAAATTATATATTACTGAGACATTATAGAGTAAATGATCAATGGTATATATAAATAAGGGCAAATCATCAATTGATCGCCGCGAGTAGGTCTTCCCCGGCCAGCCCAGGAACGTCGGGAACGCTTTGGCCATGGGCGCGGGATCGGGGCTTCTGCACGGACGCGCCCTTGTTCTGGTTCGGGTCGTCCCGGCCGCCCTGCGCCGTGACCGCTTTCTTCTGGCCCCGCATGAGCCGGCGCGCGGCGAGCACGCAGTTCTGGAGCACGGCCGCTGCGCTGCCGAAGACGGAGTCGACCGTGCCCGACACGGCTCAGTCGCGGTAGAACCGCCGGAGCTGGGTGCGCGTAGAGGGTATCCTGATAGCCGTCGAGGCGGCAGCGGCTGACGATGGCGCGGTCGGCGCTCGCGCGCAGGGCCGCCGCCTGGTGCTTCTAGATCGTTCTCGGCCCCGCCTTGTTCTGGACCTTAGAGTCCTGTAGGATGATCCCGTCACCCGCCTCGGCTGCATGCATATGATCCAAGACATCATCAACAAGACTTCTCTAGGTTTGTTGCCCGCGTCATGCAAGAAGAGAATTAACCCGTGGAAAATGCAGAGAGATTGAACAAAATAAACTCAAATCGGTTTAATTTGATCCTTTAAAATTAGACTAGTGAGCCTTTGACAAGTGGATCAAAGGCATATAATATCGTTCGGTTGTCAAACAAATCATAGTTCAAGTTTAGAAGGACCCTATCTATTAGTAGGTAAATCCGAATTTATCTCCTTTTAATTTTACTATATATTGGACACCGCATTGTATAGAGAGAATTAATCTAATAATAAGAGAGAGAATTTTACCCCTACTTTGTGTGTGCTCCCGTTCTTGTTTTTGTGATTTTGTTGGCGTGCTGTTGATTGATGGCGGGTGAACGACTACGTTTTACAATACGTTATCAGCACGAATGCTCTTCATTCAGGTATGGCGTTCGTAATATATCGGTAATTAGATCAATTGTGTTTTCATAGTGCTAATCACAACTCGATCACTGTTCGGTGCATGTACTCACACGATGTTCTACCGAGGCTAATCGTGATTGTCTGCCTGCATCGATCGACAATGCATCGAACTCATCCTGCTACAAGCGATCACACTGTTGCAAGCCCAACGTAGATTCGATCTATGCAAGTTAGATCGTATCTGTTGTAATCTTTTAGATTACCACACTACAGTAGCAGATTAATTGCCAAATCTTATAACCAATTAGAAGGTTTGGTGTTAAAGTTCATTAGAAAGTATGAAAAAAAGGGGAAGATTCGTCACCGGCTGGCCCTGAAGGCCGAGGACCGGCACCACGAACCCGCACCCGCAACGCCCATGCCTCCGCCTCTCGCCTCCCCCACCATCACCTTCTTCTGTCTTTAGTGAGGACGCCGGCTCCTAACTGCTAATCCATTATTGTCATCCCCCGTCGACCTTCACTGCCCAAGTGCCCATCACCCTTCCTTAAGCCTACAGCTAGCAGCACCACCTCACCACCTGGCCATCGCCGATCCCCCGCTGCCCCAGTCCTCCCTCTAAATTCGGGATTCTGGTGAATCTAAATCCTAATCCAGTATGTCATTGACATAACTCGCTATCGCCGACGCTGAAAAAGAAGAATCCATCGGCGGAGCACAAATCTTCGAGCGATATCATAAGATCAGACATTCAACTATTTCTCACAAAAAAAGAGAGTATTCGATAGTTTTTTTTAACAATTCCGGGAATTAATTAGGTGGATGGTGCGATGCCGTACTTGCGTTTCTAGCCAAAGAGCGAACAGCCACGCCGACGACTTCAGGCTTTGGTCCTTCTTATCTAGGGGAGAACCAAGTGGTAGACTGGTAGTAAGTAGAAACAAAAGCTTTTAGTTAGTGAAAATTCTCCCTATTGGCGCGTCCTACAGGCTGCACATGCAGCCAACCACACTTTGAGTGGTACTAATATTTTTCTCTGTTTCGTCGGTCACTGAGATTGTGAGCTGGGAGCCTGGGATCCCGTTGTTGATTTTTTTTTCCCCCTGGGCAATTCGAAGTTGGTGCCCACTGTTTAGTTAACGTTGCATGGCACCTACCATTGGAAGGTTGGCTTATATAGACACACTGTTACCGCATCTCGTATATGTTAGGAAACTGACCCATCGTGGTCTATGTGGACTCTCCCGAAACCTTAGCTATAGGTTATAAATAGGAGGTAGGGGGTCATCCCATGTACACGAGCAATCAGAATAATAAAGCAGACCCGTTCCTTTACATATTTGTGTCTTTCTCTCTCTCTGTTCTCCAGTTTAGATCTATTAGGCAACCCCGGACTATTCGATAGCGAGGTTGTCTAACACGTTATCAGCACGAAGCTCTGCTGGAGAAAAGGTGCGAAAGGTGAGAATACGAGGATTGATTTAATCGCTCGTTTTGAATCTATTTTGTATCTAATCTACGCAGCATTGTACAATGACATGAAGTCAAGTAGCATGAAGCTACGGTACAAGAATACACAGTATGAATGCATCTAAAGTACAGATTGGCACGAAGCCATTGCAGATCTAGCACGAAGCTATGTGGTAAGCGGAGATTATACAGATGTAGCATGAAGGTACTGTTCAAAGAAACAACAGGATGGCTTGAAGCTGTTACTGCCGTTCGGCACAAAGCTGATGATGACACAACCACGGCATGAAGCCGGCCGGCCGAACGGTCCCCGCGACGACACGCAACCACGCTGGTGTGAAGTCGGCAACGAAGAGCCACCGTGCAAGCAAGCGTAGCCCGGTTAGCTAGCACTCGTGTGTCGCTGCCGAGCATCTGCCGTTGCCGCGCGCCTGCTGCTGTCAAGCGTCTTTGACGCCCACAACGCCGACCGCTGGATGCCGCGACTGGAGCGCGCCCGGCAACGATGCACATCGCGGCTCGGTTCTCTCGCCGGCGCGCTCGAGCCGTCTTGCCGTCGCCGCCAAAGCACCGTGCGCAGCAGTCACCGGCCGAGTGCACTGTCTCCCCACGCGCAGTTCGATTGGACTTGAAGTCCATGTGCGCCCGGACCGGCTTTGCCGCAAGATGGCCAGCGCCCGGACCGGCTTTGCAGCAAGAAGTATCCGAACCACGGTAAAAAGTATTGTGTCTATTGCATCTTTTACTTTTAAGCATTTACTTTATCGTATTTATATCCATTGCTTGATTGTGCATAGAATTGCTTAGTATAATTTACTTGATCAACATAGCAATTCTAGTTAGAGACATAATTAGTTAGTGCACTAGTGAGCCTAGTTGATTTATGCTTTAATTGTCAAAACCTTAGTCTTCCGCTTGCGCATAATCTTTATGTAGGTTTTGACATAGGGTTGATTAGGGCGTAATCCTCGATTAGTAGTAGAAGATTTTTTAAATCGCCTATTCACTCCTCCTCTAAGCGCATCCTCGACCCTTCACCCCCCTCGCCACTCCCTCTGAGAGGCACGGCCTCGACGGAGCGTGGCGCAGCGCGGGCAACAGCTGCATGCGCGGCGAGCGGGCGTAGGCGACGACGTGCACGTGTGGCGAGCGGGCGTAGGCGCGGCCACGACGAGCGTAGGCTGCGATAGCGTACGCGTGCCGGCATGCTCTGTGCCGTCCACTGTACGTGCCATGCCAAGGCATGCACATGCTATTCCGAGTCGTGCCGTCCATCGTGCTCGGTTTACAGGGCAGCAAGGTGTTGGCATGGGCCAAACCGTATCCTTCGTGCCTCGGACCATCCCGAAAAGACTCGGCACAGTACCCAGTTCTACTTGTATATATGGATACGACCCATCAATGGGTAGGGAACTACAATTGACAAATGGCAATTGGTGAGATATGATGGAGTAAAGTAGTGATATACGAACATTTATAGGCTACAGTTCCATGTTTTAGAAAGGTCAAAGTTAGTTTCTACTTTGCACATTCTCCAATTAACAATTTAACATTGCATTGTACCGCCTTCCTTTTTTTCATTGTATTGGTACTTGGCACTAGTATCAACTAGCACCTTGTATGCTTTAGAATATGTAATACCAAAATGCTCCTCATCAAAATATAGGAAAGGTATATCGGTAGCACATGGGAATTTGGGAAATTCAGGGTGATCATTCGCTTTTAACAAGTGTGGCAATTCAATTTGACGTACAGCACGGCCATCACCAACTTTATTTAGGATGTTACATGAACGTAAGATAAAGAGAAGAATGAAAGCGGAAAAAGGCGAGAAAGCACGGCGCCCATACGGGATCAAAGCATCGGAGCATCCACTTCCTTTCGGCAGCAACACGCTACCCTGCTGCTATCCGTAGTTGAGCCGGAATATGTCATTCTGAACGAAGAAGCTTCCCTGCTCGCTGGGCACCAGCTGAAACATCTGTACTCATAGATAACATCATATTAAACCTCCAACTCAAACAGTTTCCAAACTGAAAGTGAAGTTAAATCAAACGAACTCGTGTTGTAATCACTGCAAAAACAAGTATGTTTGAGATCGGTCATGACTGATCAGTGATCAGTAGTACGTGCTAATGGATTCCAAGATCGATTGTACCTGGCTGAACCTGAGCTGGTGCTCCTCGCCGGCGAGCTGGAGGTTGCCGCTGACAAACACGAGGATGCCGCCGGGCAAGGACGGCGTGGGCTGGCAGTCGACCGTGCAGACGGAGTGCCGGCATTGCTCGAAGGGCAGCTGGGCCAGTTTGAGGCCGATCTCCTCGGCGCCGGCGACCCTGTGGCCCTCGAAGGAGAGCATGGAGTTGTGGCCGTAGAGCGCGGCGAGCGCGGCGCGGTTGGTGTCGAACGTGAGGTAGTAGTACTCCACGAAGGCCCTGCCCACGACGTCGCACTCGCTCCCTCCCCCGTTGTTGCTGCCCTGATCCTTCCCCTGCCCGTCCATCGTCTTTGCCTAGCTCGCTATGGGCAATGGCGCGCTCTCTCTGTCGACGACGTTGCAGCTGCAACACAGCACGAAACACCCCGCGCGGCTAATTGTAGGTGTGGTGTCTTCGCATTGCTGCATCACTGTATGGGATAAACGATTTGTATAGTCGAATGAAGTGCTCCTTCGCTTTGCCTTTTTCCCCCCATTGGCGTAGGTCGCACGCTCATATCGGGAAGATCTGCGAGTGCGTGGAGCCACGGACGGAAGGGCAGTGGAACGCAAGGAAAAGAAGAGAGAGGCTTCGATTCGACAGAAAAAAAAAAGAGGAGCATGGCATGGAATAAAGCGGCGAAAGGAATCTCTCGTTACTATGAGACTAGTTGGATGTCCCTGTATTGTAACAGAAACTAAGAAGATAAGCGCGGTGCACGTCGCGCGCGTGCTTACTATGAGACTAATTGGATGTCCCTGTATTGTAACAGAAACTAAGAAGATAAGCGCGGCGCACGTCACGTGCGTGAACGAAAAATGAATTTGCGTATTTTCCGAAGAAAAAATGAACTGAGATGTATTTTCTAAATTTCTTGATGGTCTTTCGAATTTGTTTTTAGGGGACAATGGAACAAGACGTTTTTTTTTATTTTCGTAGGATCTTCTCACCTCTTTTTTTTAAATGAACCGGTACGGAAAATAGACAAAGACGTAGTTTCCAAACCTTCGGAGGATTTTTTTGCGGTTGCACTTGGACACCCTGTAAGGTCATCAAACCTCTCAACTTTAATACATAGTATACATTTTTTCGGGAAAAACGAAAAAAGAATCTTCATTTGTCGAGTTTAACACTCCATACGTTCAACGGTCAATAATACATGCTTCGAAAAATACTATAGATCGAGTTGAGAAAAAAACCCCTAGAGATACAGCTGTACACATATTTCTCATTCCGAAAAATATTAGAAATCGAGCTACAAAAAAATAGAGACAGAGTTGTACCAATATTTCTTTTGACGAATTTGACTAACACTTTATTATTACCCGGTCAACATTCTTTTGTCGAGTTTAACACTCTATGCGTCACCAAGTAATACTACATATTTAGAAAAATATTAGACATCGAGTTGGGGAAAAAAGTCTAGAGATTAGAGATCGAGTTGGGAAAAAAAAGTCTAGAGATAGAGCTGCACACATATTTATGTGGACGAAAATATTTGCCTTGCGCTATATCAAGTAGAGTACATGGCGGTAACCAAAAGATTAAGGATGTTGTTCATTATTCCATCATATATGCAACAATACTTTATCATACCATGTTCATAACCATGGACTCGTACACTTTGTGCAGATAGAGCAATTTTTTGGCCTATTAAACATCTTAATTGAGAGATACGTATTTAACAGACAATTGACTGGAAGATATATCCATGTTGTCCAATGGATCGCTGTATAAACATTGTTGCAATTACACATTTTCAAAAAGAAATACAGAAATATTATCGGTATGGAACTATTTGTACGAATTTTTCTCTATCTCATTTTAGCTGCTCTTCCAGGCCATTTAAAACATATGGCAAGGTTAAAAAAAAAATGGAAATCTTTATGTTCGCGTAACCCATGGCTAGTAGTTACCAAGCAATAAAGACTGAAGATGAATGCACAATCTGTGCATCTCGTATGCTAAGAATCCTAGTAAAAAGAAACACATTTAAAAAATACTAAAAAATTAAGAGTATCGTAGAGCTCTCTTCTTCAATCCTTTTATCAAATGACTAACTTTGGTTCTTCTTCCACGCTTTGTCCATCTATTTGATTTTGATATGAAATCCATTTTTTCCACCTTGTGTGAATTAACTTTAGAGGTAGATATCTCTACTACATACAGAAGGGGTTGCTCGGATTAGCTGCCTATATACGTAGATTCCTAGACTATTCGCTGGTCCTTCTATTGCTGTTATGACCTACTGCAATAGATGACCATCAAGATTGTGTGGGTTTGAAAATAGCGAAAAATACAGAAACATCTAAGAAAACAAATAGAAGTAAGATGAACAATAAATAGCATGGTATTTTACATTGACAAAAAGAAGTGAATGTTTTACCAATCTGAAACACATGCTAACATAATAGATGTAAAAGCCAAAGACCGGCGAAAATAATAAACCTATCAAGAACACATATGACTTAACTCGGACTGAATATTGTCCAAAACACATATGACTTAGCTTTAACTAAATGACAACATTCTAGTGACACATGCCTAATTAAACTACATTCCACCCTGCTTTTGTCATGTCTATGCATCGTGTATAATGCTACTTTTGTCATGTCTATGAACTATGTAGAATGCTAAACTGGAACAACCAATATACAAGTATTTTTATGCTCATTGATATGACATTCTCAAATCCAATAAATTTCTTGAATCCAATGAAAAATGGCATTCTGGTTGCCTCAGAAAAGCCAGCCCAATAGAAACCATCATAAGGCACGTAAAGGGGCATTATTGAAGGAACAAAATCACAGCGAAATCACAGAACGGACCTTGGCCAACTGAAGGTAGGGCAACGACATGCCGAAGAGGTAAAGGCTATGACTGTCAGTTTTGTTACCATATAGCTGTGTTTGAAATCATTCATTAATGGTTGTTTACGTACTTTAAGCTTGCCTAATAGCGAAATAAAATATGAGGTATTTTAGCAATCTCTATATATCCAAGAGATGGAAGGGCAGAGCTTTTTTTTGGTTGGGCAATTCTATATGGTAATTGAACTTTACTTAGGTGAGTTCAAAGCAGGGTTGTGACAAATACATAAACATAAGAGCTACCAAGGAAACAAAAAGATAGAGACATGTTAGGTTTACCTGTCCTAACCTGTGCTGAACAATTTATTCCAATCTTTCCCAGTCCTTCCAAGCTGTGGTACTCTTCAACGATGAAACTCTGAACATCACAGGTCACAACCCACCAGAAACCCATAGAATCGTCAAAACAACCCACAATTATGGAATCAATCCTATTGCCATTTCCTGTTTGTATGAGTAAAAATGTTAACATCTCAACCAATCCAGCCTTTTGTAGAGCTAGGCTGCAATAGATAACATGCCATGTGAGTCTAGTCCTTACCTCAGGCAAATCAAGTGATCAAGCGGGCAAGAGAATCAAGGGCAGATTAATCGTAACAAACCGAATTTGGAAGAAATTGGCTGTAGATTCTAGAGAAGCTAAGAGTCCCAAAATTTTAAGCCACATAGCTTGCATCCGTCTACCTCGAATCCAACCACCATGCAGAGGATCATCATGCCACCATAGCCTCGCCTCACACATATATGATTGCCATCAATGTCGCCTCGGCCCTCCTCCCCTGCAGAGGATCGACGGGATTTGGGGTTGGGCAGAGCGGGTGGTAGTAGTGGGCCAAGAGGTGGTACAGGCAGTGCAAGGATGGGGCAACGAGTGACGGGTTGGCAGGCAGTACCGGTGGGGCGAGGAGCGGCGGGGCAAGGAGCGGGTGGTACCGACGGGGCGAGGAGCGGCGGGGCAAGGAGCGGGTGGTACCGACCGGGCCAGGAGCGGCGGGGCAAGGAGCGGCTGGCCAGTGGGTGGTACTGCAGTGCAAGAAGCGGCAGGGATACGGGGATAAGACCTGAATAAGTCATTCGCTGTTGGTTTTGATGTTGTCGCCGTGCACATGCTCACAGATTCTGCGGAGGGTGTGGACAAATTGGGATGCAGGGTGTTGACGACATTGGAGAGGAGGAACCTCGGCACTGGGTTAGGGGAGGTGGACTCAGGGGAAGCCACCGCTACCTCCATCCCAGCATCTACCTCGCTCTGCCATCTTCCCTGTCGTTCACTCTACAATCCCCGGGTCCGCCTCCCTCCTCCATCTGGATCTAGTGCCTGGCAAGTGTTCGTCCGGATATGGCGGCCGGTGAGCATGCAATCATCGAGAGAGAGCACTGTGGGATAGGTGAAGGGGCGGCGCGGGCACGGAGGAGGAGGAGGGACGGCGGTGGGTGCAGGGGCATGCGAAGGGGTGGGGGCGTGTGGGAGAGCAAGATTCAAAATCTCATCGAAATTCGGTTAAATATCGGATCTTAGAGCCCCTCGAGTTTCATAATCTCGGTGAAATTAAGAAAACCTTAAATAATTCAAAGTACTACAGTAACCTATAATCTCGCCGTAATCTTGCTTAATTTGACCGAAATCTCGGCAAATTTGACTGAGATTTAACTAAAACTTGACCGTATTTGACCGGATTGGATTCTTCGCGTCGTTTTCAATGTGGGACAGTCGGTAGATCATAATTCCGATGAAATTGAAAAAACCCTAAAAATTTCAAAGTGTGACTGTGCGTAAAATCTCGCCGAGATCTCGGTGAATCTTGCCGAGATCTCGGCAAATTTAACCGAGATTTGACTAAAACTTGATCGGATTTGACTGTATTCAAATTTTGGTTTTTGTATTTCGTTCGGATTTCTTCAAAAATAACGAGATCTCAGCGAAATTTTAGATTTCTGTATGTGACGAGATTTAATCTGAAAATAAAATTTGAAACCTTGAGAGAGAGGAGTTCGGGAACGGAGTGGAGGGGAAGGTGCGAGACATGAGTGGAGACAGCGGTTGTGGGGATCGAGGAGTTCATTTTCTCCAAAGGTGAAGGCACTCACGAACAAGAGAGGAAGGCTTAGATATTCCCCGCTGCGGATTGCGGATGATGCCTCGACGTGGAACAAGAAACGCACGTGTAGGAGTTGGGCTGAACAGCGTGGGAGTTGGGCGTGGGAGTTGGGCCGAATAGTGTGAGCGTTGGGTTGGACGATCCATCCTGCACAGGGGTAAACTCCCTTTTTTATTTGTCTAGATCAGGGTTCCATTTATCGCTCGATATTCTTCGATTTTCGAGCTTACCGAGCCGGCACGATATATAATACCGGTCGGTAAATCGATTAAATTCAAAAACATAATTCAAAAAATTCAAAAATTTGAAAACATTTGTCCAACACAAATATCGCGATAATCGAGCCATATCGAGCGGTTATCGAGGTATATCGACCGAAAATCGCTCAAAAAATCGACCGACGGGGAAGTTCACGTAATCGGCTAATTTTCGAGGAAAATATCGAGATAATCGAGCAATGTTGAGCGATTATCAACCAAATATCGAATTTTTTGAATTTTTTTTCAAAAAATTTGAATTTTCAAACCATTCGATTTTTATCGATTTTCGACCGATTTTCGGCTCGATTTTGTCGATTTTTGAAATTCGATTTTCGGGCCGATTTTCGAAATTCGGTAAGTGGAACCCTGGTCTAGATGTTAATTGTGTTTTTGGCCTTAGCTCATAACTCATTGCATCATTGGATAGTGACAAAGGTTCGCTATTTCTTCGTTTGAGATTGATGTGCCATATCTTTGCTATCTTAAACGTTGCAGTTAGTGGTGGTAGTGAGTATGCCTCTAACTCTCCATTCCACACATGTCGATAGGTGGGCTCCAGCTGTCGGAACCGTTCGGCCTCACTCAAAGCCCAGAGTCCTCAACACCCTCCTCTCTGTGCCTCCCGTCTCTCCTCTCCCCAAGCACCTCTGCCTCTTCTGAATCTAGCCAATGAGCTTGAAAGTTCAGGGAAGGATAGAGCCGCACCGGTCGCAAGCTCAAGAAAGGCTGGATCTAGCGCCAACGAGCTCAGGGATGGTCGTACCGACCACCAGTAGGCTTGGGGAAGGATTCAGAGCCGACGGGGGTTTGAGCGCTAGGATGAAGATGAGGTCAGCTCCAGAGCACACTGTGATGTCCCCTGGCACCGATCGCCTCGGCACGTGAGATCAACACACCGGGTTGGCGATCATCAACCTCAGAATACTCAGAGAAGAAGGGAGGAGAACATTGGGGAAAACAGAAGAGAGATGAGGATACGGGAAGAAGAAGGCAAAAGGGATCTCAATTCATATTTTTTCCATATCTCCTACAATTGGCAATTCCTTCTCTTATAAGCTATCTCTCTCTCTCTCTCTTCTCTTACATGTGGGACCACTCCACAGGTGTTACATTACCGCCCCCTTGGAAATTTTGCTTGTCCCCAAGCAAATGTGTGGCCTGACATTGCATCCTTATAATTCCAGGGTCCCATTGCATTCTAGGTCTTGTAGGTGTCACAACATTAGCAACAGCATCGATCTCCTCATCCACAGGGAACCCATTCACCAGAATCTTTAATGGAACAGAGGTCTGCAGCGCCAATAGATATCCACCTTGCTGTGCTCGGTTCATCCATCTCATCATACGGTCCACATCCTCATTAACGAAGAAATGTGGGTTGTGAGCAGCATGAACAGAACCAACTTTCTCATTTCTAATACCAATGCCAAACATACTACCAGGAACTAACTCTTTGTGGAAAGCAAGGTCTTCACCTATCATGATCTTCTCTCCAGGCTTCACCTTGTCTGGACCATACAGGAATCTGCCAACACTCTCTACCTGGTAATGCAGCTTTGTCCATGAATGCATTAAAGTTTTCACTGGTTCACCAGACCCCTCTTCCAGGGCAGCCCACAAGTCCTTTGTCTTGGCATTGGAATATGCCAATCTTTTGATGTATTGAGCCAAAGATTTCTGAAAGACCTCAAAACAAATGCCATGCCTATTTTCCTCAGCCAATGCACCTTCTTTTGATGCCCACTGGACGTCAGCAACAACGGAATGCTTGATTTCATTAGGATACTGCACTCCCTTACACATATCAACTGCCATGTTAGGGCTGGTGGTCTCAGGTCCAAAGCACCAAATCTTTTTAGCAAGATCCTTGTCCCACCCAGACTCTTTCGACAGGATCCTGGAGCGCACCTTAAGATCATCTCGCGGACCAATGTAACCCTCATCAATGGCTACAGCCCTACCCTCCTCCATGGAATGAGTTTCCATGTAAAGACGGTTGTGCTTGTTCCAGGACATGCTCATCACAGTACGGCAGGACTTCTCAAGAATGGTCTCGCAGAGGGTTTCAACAGGAGAAGAAACAAGAATTTCAGCATCACCCATGAAATCTCTCTGCAGATCCTTTAAACAAATATCCCGGTGAAACTCTCCAGCTCCAGCAATAATGTGCTCGCCAGATTCTTCCATGGTACAGAGAACCATATGATCAGACTTTGCCAGACGCTTCAAACCATCAACAAACTTGGGAAGATCAGAGGTAACCTTGCACTGAACATTTTCATCATTCTCGGAAGGATGATTGGTTTCAGATTTATCCCCCGAGTGCAACCTTGTAATGACAGTATCACTAGGTTTTGCACCAAGAATGCCCTTCCAATCAACACTTGATGTGTCCTCCTTACTCCCGTAAGCTTGATAATCCGCGATCCTTGCCACTGCAGCAGCCGTCGACTCCATTTGCTTGGCAAGGATCTGCTGATCCAACGAGCTCTGTTCCACCATCTGCGCGTTCATCTCCATTCGAGTCAACAAGTGTTGTTGGTTGGTGTCGAAGGAATCCAGCCGCGCAAGCAGTTGATCAAGCCTCCTTTGGATAAATGCCAATCCCTCCTCATCTGTCGGTGATGAGCTCGAGTCGCGCCAGGCAATAGAGGACGACAGCGAAGTTGTCTTGAGACACCCCGTGTCGAAGGAAATCGCCATGGCAGTAGATGGAGGGCGGGTATGGCGCGCGGAGGAGCGGCGGTCGTGGCCGATCGCCGAGGCGGCGACGGGGATGCAGGACGTGGAGCTCTCCATCGGTGACGGCGACGGTGCTTTGATCGGGATTTTACAGGGAGCAATCACGCGATCCCCAACCGAATCGCTGAGCTCTGCCGATGACGTCGAGCGGGTGAAGGCGGCCGACGAAGGGAATCCAAAGACGGCGGCGGCGTGAGATCCGGATCGTGGCGAGCTCTGCAGCTGGGTGGCGGAGATGTACGGGCTGGGGAAGTTGCCGCGCGTGTCGGCGGAGATGCTGGGGCTCGGCGAGGAAGCTGGGAGCCACCCCGCGGTGGGGCATTTCATCGAGCAGCCTTTGGGCGGTGCGGGTGCCGGAAATGCGGGCGCAGCCATCGAGGAACGCGGCGTAGGAGGAGACGCCCGAGGGCACGCGCATGCGGAGGAGGAAACGGTGGGCGTCTGGGCGACAAAACAGTGGAGCGATGGAGCGGTGGATGCGGACGAAAAGAGATGTGGCGGCGTGGAGAAGAAGCGGGAGGACGGCGCCGAGACCAGCTCTGATACCATATTGTGATGTCCCCTGGCACCGATCGCCTCGGCACGTGAGATCAACACACCGGGTTGGCGATCATCAACCTCAGAATACTCAGAGAAGAAGGGAGGAGAACATTGGGGAAAACAGAAGAGAGATGAGGATACGGGAAGAAGAAGGCAAAAGGGATCTCAATTCATATTTTTTCCATATCTCCTACAATTGGCAATTCCTTCTCTTATAAGCTATCTCTCTCTCTCTCTCTCTTCTCTTACATGTGGGACCACTCCACAGGTGTTACACACACTTCCCGACCTCATCGGTGAGCCGCTGTTGAGCAGGGACCCTTCCCCTGCTGGCATCGGGGGTGGCTAACTACACCTTGTCCAAGTAAGCCAAGAGTGGCATGCGCTTAGGGGCCAGCGATTGGAGCACGGGGAGGCTGGAGAACAGCCATGAAGGTTGGAATCATATGTGATGATGGTGAAGAATCTCGCTGTGTGGAATTGTGGATTGAAGAAAATCGAAGAGAAGAGTAGTAGAGTTGTAATGGAGTTTGCAAGTGTGGCGCCAGCACTTAGGTCCCTTTTGGGACAGCTTTTGCTCAGCTTCTTCTTAAAAGATAATTGGATTATTTGCTAAACAGGAGCATTCTGGACAGCTTCTCCCATAATCAGAAGCTACCTTCTGCATAGAATCAGAATCTAACTAGAACATGATTCTCTCTAATTCTTGTTGATTCTCACCGGCTCGGTCCGGAACCTGAAAGTTACAGCCGGTTCGGCCTAATTCTTAGACAATCAGAAGCAGCTTCTCCAATAATCCAGAATCCATATATTCATAATCTGTCCCAAAGGGGACCTTAGTCACATAGGCTCTATGCTCCCCAATCCAAGTCCCCTATCTTTGGACATGAAATGGGTTGGGCCAGGCCAGGCCACTCACCCTTCTTTCCTTTATTTTCTTAGTGTGTTTTATTCATTCATATTTTCCACATTTGTTCTGTTGGAAATTTTATATACTGATGTGTAATATTTTGTTACAGGCTATTGTTCTTTTATATATAAGATTTTTAGCATATACACTGTGTGCAAATGTGTTGATCCAACTAAAACTTATGAACATATTGAAGATTCCCGTATGGGAAAATATCTGATACGCAAAAGCCAATCCCATATGAACCCAACATCCGCTATTTAAATGCAGGGTTAGGCTTGCCCAGACTCCAAATTTTTCCTACCTCTGCCATAGTGGGGAGGAAGCAAGAGATGTGGTCGATCTGGATGTGGCCGAGGAGGTCGCGTTGCCGTCGTCGTCCTTCCTGCAATTCCTCAATGGCCTTTGCTTCCCTACTGAATCCAATTTCAATGACGGCTTTGACCCAGAGCTCGCTATCGATGGTTGACCATCATCTTCAACCAGCGTGGTGGTGTGCGAGGTGAAGGATGGTGGTTGGAGTTGGAGGGGAAGGTGGAGGTTGATTTGGTCTAGATGAACGAGAGGAGGGCTATGGCTATGCAAGTGGAGGCGCAGTGATCTGAGCGGCGGAGATATTGTGCGGTGGCACGATGGAAAAGGAGAAAATTGTCATTCTGCCACTCTCAAGATGCGGTTTCACCCAAATGCCACTCCGGACATTGCACACTATAAAATACCACCCTCAAGAGTTGGCAACTCGCTGGCATGCCATTTTGGGGCTTTAAAATGATTTCCAGCCCATTTTCGAGTTAGAGTGACCATTTTGCCCTTAAGTTAATTTTTCTTGTACCTTTTTTAATTCCATTATAACCTTAATCTTTACATAAAAATTACCACTAACACAAAGTAGTATATATTTTATTTTTCAAAACAATTAAGAACATTTAAGTTAATTTTTCTTGTACCTTTTTTAATTCCATTATAACCTTAATCTTTACATAAAATTAAAATACCTCTCGTAAAAATAAAGAGGGACATGCGGATAATATTTATCAAATCTCATAAATAAATAACTATAGTTAAGAGAATAAATAGAGACGTAGAATTAAAAAAAAAGGTCTCGAAGGAAGTATCTATCTACCAATTCTACCCGTGGGCAGAAGTGTCATTTCACCCGGAAAATCCACCGAAATCAACCAAAATGGCATGAAAATGAAGTGAAATCGAAGGGAGTGTCATTTTGGCGATTGCAAAGTAGAGGATGGCATTTGGGTGAAACCGCATCTTGAGAGTGGCAGAATGACAATTTTCTCATGGAAAAGGTGGCACAGATGGAGTATGGCAGTTGTGAGGGAACCGGTTGGCACGGAGATGAGGTGGCCTTAAGCAAGATGGTATGGCCTTGCTAAACTGAACCGAGCACCACCACTCACTGAACTGAGCGAATCAAGATTAGTCAAGCACTCGGCAATGGAGAGCACCGAGGGTTCTTTTCTCTCCATGAAGTCACGAGTCGCTGGTCCTCGAAATCAAAAAAAAAAAAAAACCCTTATGTCTACTCACAATAGTGGCATCCAAGAGGGTTATGAGCTCAGATCGAGAAGCAAAGAATCAAGCCGGAGAACTCACAGATTGGAGAAGTTTTTTTTTATTTGACAAATTGGAGAAAAATGAATCGAATTCCTCCTCAAGTGAGAGACTCACCTCCATCCTTTAAAGGAGCATCCAAGGAGGAGGTGTGCAACAACGATGTTGAGAACACCGCCACCTTGCCGCCGTGCGACTCGGGCACCACCGACTTCCTCCCGGTCTCCTCTGACCTGCTCCCATCCGGTCACACGGCTGGGGAGTCTCAATCGGCTGGGCCGTCAGCTGGGCTAGCTCAACCTCATGGGCTGAAGCGGCCCAGTTGGCTTATAGATACAAAATACAACATGCTCTGCTTGTCGGCCCGGTCCGATCAGCCTCGCTGCTCCGATCGGCTCGAGTAGGAGGACAACCCTCCCGGATGGGCTTCGCGCGGCTCCAGTCAAAGCCCAACCTTCCTGCCTGGCGTCGTCTGGCTTCGGGGCGGCAGGAGCGACTTGGCTCCGCTCCAGGCGTCGCTTTGGGGCGACGGCTTCGCTGCGTCAGGCTTGGGTTTCCAAGCTCTGGCTTTGCGCTTCGGTTTGCTCGTCCTCTGGCTCGCACGGATCGAGCTCCAGTTGCGCATCCGGGACGGACTTCGCTTCAGGCTTCGCTGCGGAGGCCCCACGTACGTCTCGCGCGCCGGGATTAGGCCGCGCGGTCGGACTTTTTTTTAAAAAAAAAAAAAAAAAAACATTTACAAAAATAATACGTAAAAAAAATTACAAAAATATACTTCCGTCACCATTTTAGTACCTACAAAGACTCTCTCGCCAATTAAAATAGTCGTCAAATGAAATGGCGACAGAGATCTGTTTTACCGCGGATTGAATTTAGCCGACGGATTGTTTTGTCATGAATTCATTTAGTCGACAAGGCTGAAATCTCTGTCACTATTTGAATTGGCGACATGCCTATTACCATTTCAAATAAGGATACATGTGTATTTTTGTTATTTTTCTTTTCGACGTATTATTTTCGTAAAATTATTTAAAAATATATTATTTTAAAAAAACAGTCAGCCACATGTACTTCCCGAGGCCTCAGCCACGGCCCACATCTACCGAATGGGTACATGAGCCGCAATGGAAGCGAGGGTAGAGGCAGGAACGATGACGAAGGAGGTGCATAGAGCTATGATCGGCCCGACGATTGCATCAACGGGATAGGAGACAACTGAGGAGAGTAAGGAGGAGGAAGAGGGAGCAGTACGAGGGAAGAGTAGCTGGAATCGGGATGAACCGTTAAATGCTATTACCATTGAGATCGATCCGAATGGTGCTGTAGTTGTTCTATAGATATAAAATACATTAGCGTGGGAGGAACATGTGAATTTCTTGGACTCTACATCGTAGATACGTATAGGAACTCAGTGCACAGTAATGCATGCGCGTGCATGGATGCAAATACTCACCAACATCGGTTTAATTTCATGATTAAACGGGTTCGATTATTACACCACAATGTAACAGAACACCTAGGCATGATGCAAGACAGCAATAGTAAATTTGACAAATGGCAACGAGATGGTAGCAGTCGATCGATAGCAGCAGCAAGCAATATCCATCGTTCAAGCATACTTTTCAGCGATGTCAGCGAGGCACTGCACCAGGTCGTTCGGTCTCGAGAGCATGGGCATATGGTCTGCGCCATCTATTTCCTTGACCTCCTCCACCGGGTAGCTCTCTATCATCCACCGCTGGAACTTCTCGACGATGGCATGATCTTGCTTGCAGACGATGTACACCTTACGTACCGAGCCGTAACGATCCTTGGAGAACGGATGCTGGACGAGCAGGTCTTCCACGAACATTGAACTAACCCTCATCAGGGATCTGCCAAGCGTGAGGTCCTGCCAATCGCCGGGTGATTTCAGAATGCGATGCTTAATCAGTACTTTATACTCCAGTAGATCTTACTCACCTTTGTCAAGTTTGTCAAGGTCGTAGATGCCTACGAATAGTTTCATTTTTTTTATGATAATTTGATTGTAGCTGATTTTATATATAAATCAGCAAAACATGCTATCTAAATTCGTTCAAATCTTTGAATTCGAGTAAATTTTTTCATATGTATGTGTTTCATTTGAGTTGTTATAGATAGGTATATATATACTCTAAAACTAAAAGTTTTTTAAAAAATATACTCAAATTTGGTTTGAATTAACGCATTTAAAATTATGATGCCCTATTACGTCGATATATCTGTTCTAATTCTACACAGATTGCTCCCTTTAGGAGCACGTGGAAATTAACCGTTCCGGTAGAGTTTGGCTAATGGACATTAATGTTTCATCTGTCTAGGGTTGTGCAGTGCAGGCACATGTGATAGGTACGATTACAACGGCGTATACCTCCGGCGAGCACAACTGGAAGAATTTCGCTCGTGTGACCTGCGGCCCGAACATCATGGAGGTAGGGAGCTTGCCCTCTGCATCTTGGGGCTTCATCTCCGTGTCCATCCAGTCCAGCCAATTCCCCTCCACAAACTTGAAGAAACAAAAACAAGCGTGCATGGAACGATTAGTACGTCATTCAGATGAGAGCAGCTGAGCTCTGTTCGTGCGTACGAAAAAGATCACGCTAAAAAAGAGCAATTAGCGTAAGAAGCAGGTATTGGTCCTCATTGAGATTCAAAAGAATATTTGTTGAGAGGGGCTACTAATTAATTGTTTTTTGCTTCCGAATCTACACTGGAAGAGGGCATGCACTGCCGACCGGCTGCGCGTCAGGAAATCAACCAGGAGCCTTCAGTAGATCCGTGGCTTACCTTTTCGAGCACGTGCGACGGGCGCGACGTGTGGTCCGGCATGAAGGCGCAGAGGAACACGGCGGCGGCGACCTTCTCCGGGAACAGCTCGGCGGCCAGGGCGATGTTCACGCCGCCGAGGCTGTGGCCGACGAGCACCACCTTCTCCTTCTCCGCGGGCGGGAGGGAGTGCAGGAGGTCCAGCAGCGGCTTGGTGTAGTCGCGGAACGTCGGGACCTCGCGCAGCGGCCGCGGGTCAACGCCCGACGCGGCGAGGTCCGGCGTGCTGACGCGGTGCCCGGCCGACCGGAGTCGCGTGGCCACCTTGAACCAGGACCAGCCGCCAAGGCACGCGCCGTGGACCAGCACGATGTGGCTGCTAGCCTTCGCCGCAGAAGCCTCCATGTCGCTGTGGCTATCTCGGTACTTGTCGGCTGTCGCTGTGGCTTGGCGTCTAGATACCCAGGGATAGGAGCTTAATTATAGAGTCTATTTATTAGGGAGGATAATGTTGGATAAGCATATCTGAAAAGTCAAGGTTAGGGAATGAGGAGAGATAACAAACGAAAAAGAAACGCGATACTATCTCTTGGAAAAGTGAAAAAGGGGGGGATTAAAGGGAAGCATAAATGGGATTCTCCTTGAGACCGAGGACAATTGGCTACTACAATCACCGAGCTTCCCACTTTCCCACACGAAAATTGAGTAGTATTTCTATGCCTTCCCTCTTAATACAAGTTAAGTAATTTCTATCTACCCTTTATTAATGATTTAGTATTTATGTAACTTTAAAAATAATTGTAGAATAGATATACCTCTCGCAAAGATTACATGTTCAGATCCGAGAAAATCACACAGAAATCTATATATAACTGTAACTGTTTGACAAAAAGCCACACACGATGTACGGCTGTATACAGTTGACTAGGAGATGAAACTATCGTGGCAAGTTGGGGGCATATTGACAAGGAAACTCGTGCATCGCGTGGTACGATTGAAAACAACGAGCTCATGGCCGCGGCATTAATTATGCTTTGGAGGACAATTATCGTTGCACGTTGCCGACAACAGATGATGGTTACCTTGTCACTTTTTATCGTGGAAAGGAATTTACCCGTTTACTATATGCTAGCTAATCAAACAGCGTACTACTGCGTACGGAGTGAATCTAACGCGACTTTTTATCATTCTTACGAAAATTTACATTGTACTTGTTACATTCACTCTTCAAATTTTGCATGCAAGCTTGGAATTCAGCTCAAAAAAGAAGATAGGTGTATATACTTGCATTCAAACCGATGGGAAGACAATAATAAACGAACAGTCTAGCTCGTCGGTGCCGCGACGGATCTGCTTGCGCAACGACGGATTCTCAGGCCATTTGTCTACGCTTGGTAGCCTTGATTGCTTGTGGAGCCCGGACAATTTAAGATGCCAACGGTGGAGTTAATTAGCTCCGTAGCGACTAAAAGTTGCTGCTTTTTCTGAAGGGAGCACAGCTGGCATGCTTGATGATCGATGCAGAGACGACGAGCCACAAAATACGACTCTCGTTCAGAGCGTGTGGCATAAAGAAACTCGAGCCTTGAGGTAGGCACTAACCTATACTACTGCAGAAAACAAAGGATCGAAGGTTGCATCAGAAACCTTCTTACAAACGAAAGGCTTGTGTCGATTGTCAAATGAGATCGCGATTTCCTGGCCAGGGAAAGGTTACGCGGGAAATATCTCTACCTCCTGGCACGGCATCTAGCAGAGACTTTTTAAGAAGCAAAAAAAAATTCCAGCAGCTGGTATTAGTATTGCCGAGTGCTAGTATTGAATACTTCACTCTGTTCAGAAATATAAAATAAATTTTGACTTTGCATAAGAATAAGGTTGTGATGAAATTGAGAAAAATATAAGAGAAAATGACTTAAATATCCACTTAATTGTGTTAAAAGATAAGAGATAATACTTTGTATAGGTGGTAATAAATAAATACATACGGTTGAAAGAGAATAAATAGAAAAATAGTAGAAAAGGTCTCATTAAATTCACATACAAACTTTATATTTCTAAAACAAGACAATTGGAACTATATGACATTTCTGAACGGAGCGAGTATGACAAAACGAGCAGACATATAGGCATGATGCTAATACTACATTCAAATATCAGAACATCAATATGTTCCTCAAATGAAAACTTATCACTTCTTACAACCTTGTCTATGAACACTAAAAAATATGTACCATCGCAGTAACGACATTACTTATTTCCCAGCTATTTTGTTCCACCACCACCATCCAGTTTCCTTCATGTGATGTTCACAATTCAAGGATTCACCAACGACATGTTTCTTTCCTTGTTTTTCCCTTTCTCTTTAACCTGTTTAAAATATTCTATATATGTATATGGATAAACATCTAATTGACGGTGAAAATATGCGGTGATGTATGACTGCTAATATAGAATCCAGCCGCTCCTTTCTTCTGTGCAAGCATTAGAAACCTATGGAAAATGGTACAAAGTACAGTCATATGGCATCACTCGCCATCAGCTTGACCGGTGGCCATCTTCCCCATAGAGAGCGTGAAGTAGAGCAGTATCAACGTGCCCACGCTGGACCTGTGGATAAGATTATAAAACGAGACATGTTAAGATTCTCAAGCCGTTACCGATCTATTTCGCTAAGTAAACTGACCAGAATAAATCATGCATATCTACGGAGAGACAATGCTAACATTGCCTAATTATGTGTCAATGTGGGCGCGTTGGCATTATTTGAGTTTTAATTGTTGTGGGACTCTGATCAATCATTATTTCAGAAACGATCCAACCTTTAGTTGTCTCTGCGTGCCGTGTATACACAATCCGTCTGCCTATGAAAGTTGAACACTGTACATATCTAGCTCTATGTACATCGTTTTTTTGCAAGTCTAGGTCTATCGGTGTTTCGAATACCGGCTAGTGAATTTTGGTCGAGGGGTCGCGCGTTCTCTCTCCTTGAATGGCCTGATACAAGAAGCCCAAGAAATATACTAGTTCGGGCCGAATGTCCCTACTCCAGTTCGTGTGGTGGTTCTGTATTGCTTTGTGTGCGAATGATCGCACGGTGTTACAAATGAGGGCTGAAGACTAGCCTTGAGAACTATTCGCCCGTAAAAACCGGTCCCCTTCCCTGAGGGCCCTGCCTCCCTTTATATAGACGGAGGGGCAGGTTACATGGGAATTTAGAAAAGAAAAGATGGGGTGTCCTACGCCTGAGAGTTCTGGTCTTCGGGTCTGGCGACTGACCGGTGTCTGCTCACCCCATGCTGGGTCGGTAGATACACCGGGTGGCATTATTTTCTGTTTTGCCGGGAAGTGGCGTACCTACCCTCTACGCGTTTGCCAGGTGCTGACGCCGTAGCGCCTGGCTTTGGTGTTGCCTCGGGAGGGAGCGCATCCTCCCACTGTGCATGACTGGACGATGAGACTGGTGCTTTGACTTCGGCAACCTCTCTGCTGCCTTGGGAAGGAGCCACCTGCCCTCGCATGATCATTCTAAGCTATCATGTCCGTAGGGCAGGTGGCCGACAACTGGTGGCGGTCTGGCGCCCGACCCCTAGGCGGAGATTGCCTTAGCTTGGTCGGAGCTTGTGGGCGTCCGACCGATGGCGGGGGTCGGATCGCCCCCTGGTTAGTTTGGTCGGAGACGAGTGTCCTTCGTGGCCCAGCGGGGCCTTCGGCCAGAGCTGACCTTGGGGCGGCCCATTCGTCGTCCCGGACCGCTGGGGGTACCCATGGTATGAGTACTCGTCAGTAGCCCCCGAGCCCCTGAGCGAGTTCGTCAGAGGCGGTTGGGGGTTTGCCTTGGTCGGCAAAATCCGACCGAGTGCAGGGAGTGGACTTGGTTGGCCGGTTCGTCCGGGTGCGCGCGAGCGCACCCGGTGGGTGTAGCCCCCGAGCCATCGAACAGGTCGGAGAGCCGGTCGGGGGGTTTTACTTTTGCTGGCAGAGTCCGACCGACTTGGTCGGCGGGTTTCGGCTCGACGTTGCCTTGGTTGGCACGAACACCCAGAGGCCTTAAGTGTGGTTCTGGTGTTCGAGTGCTAGTTTTACGTCGTAGCTCGACGTCGCCTTGGTCGGCGCGGACGCCCAGATGCCTTAAGCGAGGTTCTGGTGTCGCCCCAAACGGATCGGATAGTTGCCTTGGTCGGTAGAGTCCGACTGACTTGGTCGGCCGGTTTCGACCCGGTGCGCGCGAGCGCACCCGGTGGGTGTAGCCCTCGAGCCAGTTGGAGAGCCAGTCGGGGGGTTTACTTTTGCTGGCAGAGGCCGACCGACTTGGTCGGCGGGTTTCGGCTCGACGTTGCCTTGGTTGGCACAGACGCCCAGAGGCCTTAAGCGAGGTTCTGATGTTCGAGTCCTAGTTTCACGTCGTGGCTCGACGTATTTATGAGGCTGGTTTTGCGCCGGAGCTAGGCGGAGGGCGTCCGTCCCGAGTTCTCATCTGGTGAGGCTATCTGTGGGAGGAGTGATTGCTGTCTGTCCCACGTGTACGCCCCGTCCGTAGGTGTGGGACCTGGAGAGGTGTGGGACGATCCCACTGCCGTTGCCCGGGACCACGCCGGCGGGCGCGGCTCAAGCGTCGGAGGCGATCATCGTGAGGCCGCTGGGGGAGGTGTCGCGTGATCCTCCCCAAGCGCAAACCACCAGGGCGGTCCCAGGGTAGTCCGCTCGGCCACCTTTGCCCACGTTGATCTGGTCGGGCGATGATTCGTCTTGCAGGCCGTCCCTCGTGCTGGATGACACGGCGGAGAGCGGGGAGTGGGAGGCCCTCCAGGAGGGCGCGCGGCACGCTAAGGCTGAGGTGGACCAGATCCGAAGGGGTCTGGTCCTCGCCCTCGAGTCCTCCGGCAAGGCGCTGGATGCCATCACCGGGCGAATTCACCCGATCGGCGCGGTAAGCCAAGCAAAACCCCATCCTTGTTTTTTGGCGAGTTTGCGATAAGCTAATAGGGTGTTCGTGTTCTGCAACACTTGCGGGCCCGATCGGAGGACAAGTCTGAGTTCCTCCGGCGATTGTACGGCCGAAGGATGGCCGCCATGGAGGAGTGCGATCGGCTGCGCCGCGAGCTACACGACGCTCTGGAGGCCTTGGTTCATGAGCAGGCGGAGGTGGAAAAGGCCCACCAGGAGCTGGGTCAGGTCGCGCAGGTCTTGTTCGAGGTGCGCCGGACAAACCAATCCTTGAGGACGAAGGTGTTCGAGCTCGAGTCTCTCCTGGCGGGGGCCGACAGTGCCAAGGACGCTACTGTCGCTGCGGAAGAAACTGCGCGGTCGGAGGCGACTCGCCTTCGGGGTGAGCGTGACTTGGCCCAGAGGGACGCCGAACAATTGCGCATCGAGCGGGACGCCGCTCGAGAAGAGTTGGCCTCGGCGAAGAAACTTGGCGAGGACTCGGCAGTCCTTGTCGAGGGTCTTCGGAGGGATGTTGCACGCGGCCGAGAGGCGCATGAGCAGGCCCGGGCCCGGGCCGAGGAGGAGCTCCGCGCTCTGGCGGACTCCGCAACTGGTAAGCAACCCGACCGCTTGATCGATTTCGCGATCGCAGCTTGCCGGGCGCGCTCTTTTGACACTGTTTCGATCTGCAGAGTTGCAGAAGAATTTCGGCGATGCCGTGGAGGCGCAGAGACTGGCGGAGGAGGCGCGTGACATGGCGGTCACGACGCGGGATGTGGCCTTGACGTCGCTGCAGCTGGTGGAGGGGGAGCGGTCTGAGCAGGCCGCCAAGCTGGCGACCTTTCTAGTGGTCGGTCGGGACGTCTGCGACCGGGTGCTCGGGACTGTGCCGGGTTCGAGTTCGCTTGCCACCGAGCTAGCCTGTGTGCTCGAGCACGTCGAGAGCTCGGTGAGCGAAGGCGTCGTACTCGGGGCCTCTTCGGCGCTCGTCTGCACCCTCTCCCACTACGATGGTATCGACCTCGACACCGTCAGCGGTGGGATCGCTGGGAACCAGAATGATGAGGAGATTGGTGGGTTCGAGATCCAAGTTGAGCCGCGCGCCCGGGTGATCGCCGACAGGATTCCGCCGTGGAGCATCCTCCACCGAGAGTAGGGGAAATGTAATAACCTTAGTATGTAATGAACCAAAGTTTATTTTAATGCTTTGGCCGGTCGGGCCGACCGTAAGTTCGACTTTGTCTTTTGCACTTTCTCACTGTGATGAACACTTGACAACCATAGCCTTAGATACCGCAGGGGTTGCTCAAGTGTAGGTTGGTGTGTTAACACTTTTGAGGGAAGCGCAAAGAGAGCAGGAACTTAGGTATGGAATGTTCACTTGTGCTCGCGCGGGAAAGGAGTGTTCTCGACCGATTATGGATCGCTCTGTATGGGCACTTCCTTCTTCCGCAAAGCACTGCTTAGCAACCGTAGCCGCTGGGGCGTAGGTCGTAGCACTTGGCCCGAAAGGGTTACCGCTAGGGGGAATCCAATGGCCAGTCGGATCACCGACCCGTGTGAGTGTATGAACTAGTAGCCCCCGAGTGGTGCATGGCGACCGGGTTGTGGTCGACACGCAGCGCTTGAACTCGGAGGAAGGGTAAAAAGGTGCGAGGACAAGAAAGAGCTTTAGGGATAGAATCGCCTTAACTTTTATATATTCCATGCGTTGGAGACGACGTTGCCATCGGTATCCTTGAGTCGAAAGGTGCTGGGTCGGAGGACCTCCACGACAGTGAAGGGGCCTTCCCACGGGGGGAAAGCTTGTGCCTATCTTTGTTGGACTGAACATGGCGCAAGACCAGGTTGCCAACGTTGAAGGACCGGCCGCGGATCTGACGACTGTGATATCGTCGCAGCGTTTGCTGGTACATGGCCATTCGCAGAATGGCCACATCACGCGCCTCGTCGAGCTGGTCGATGGCGTCTTGTTGTGAGTCGAGCCCCCGCTCCTCGCTAAAGGCTTGTAGTCTTGAGGCGCCGTACTCCAGGTCGGTTGGCAAGACAACTTCAGCACCAAACACCATGAAGAATGGTGTAAACCCGGTTGATCGGGTCGGTGTGTTCCGCAAGCTCTAGAGAACGGAGGGTAGCTCGGCCACCCATCATCCCACTAATTTCTTCAGCCCGCTGAAGATTCGTGGCTTGAGCCCTTGGAGGATCATGCCGTTTGCCTGCTCGACTTGGCCGTTGGTTCGCGGATGGGCCACGGCTACCCAGTCGACGCGGATGTTGAAATCGTCGCAGAACTCGAGGAATTCCCTCCCTGTGAACTGCGTGCCGTTATCGGTGATGATGGAGTTCGAGAATTTGAACCGATAAAGGATGTCATGAAAGAAGTTGGCTGCTTGCACCGAGGTGATGGTGGCGACTGGCTTGGCCTCTATCCATTTGGTGAACTTATCCACCGCGACAAGTAGGTGGGTAAAGCCCCCGGGCGCCTTTTTGAAGGGTCCGACCAGATTGAGTCCCCATACCGTGAATGGCCACGTGATGGGGATCGTCTGCAAGGCTTGCGCTGGAAGATCCGTCTGCCGGGCAAAGAATTGACATCCTTCGCAGGTGCGAACGATTTGCTCGGCGTCGGCCACGGCGGTTGGCCAATAGAAGCCTTGTCGGAAGGCTTTTCCTACGAGGGACCGTGGTGCGGCAAGGTGGCCGCATACACCGCCATGGATATCAAGGAGCAGCTGCCTCCCCTGGTCGGCCAGAATGCATTTCTAGAGGACTCTAGAGGGGCTCCTCTTGTAGAGGTCTTCTCCGACCAAGACGAAGGATTTCGCCCATCGAGCGAGGCGCCAGGCCTCAGTTGGGTTGGCAGGGAGTGACCCGTTAGTCAACCGGTCGATGAATGGCTCCCTCCAGTCGGAGTCGGCTATCAGCACGTCGCGGTCCGACCCGGACGATTCCGTGTTCGACTGCTCGGCGGTCGGAGCGGTCGCGTCCGGTGGGTCGGTCGCCTGCTCGGTCGTCGAGTCCAGCCGGATGGAAGGTTTGTGAAGGTCGCAAACGAAGATCCCAGGTGGGATCGGTCCTTTGCTGGAGGTGAGATTAGCTAGGTGATCGGCCTCACTGTTGTAGCGTCTGTAGCTATGGTGGAGCTCGAAACCCCTGAACCTTTCATCGAGCTTGCGCACTTCATGACAGTAGGCCGCCATACGGGCGTCACGAGGCTCCGTGGTTTTCATGACTTGGTCGACAACGAGCTTGGAGTCGCCGTGTACGTAGAGTCGGTGCACGCCGAGGTCGGCAGCGATCCGAAGACCGTTGACGAGGGCTTCGTACTCGGCGACGTTGTTGGTTGCGTCGAAGAGTAGTCGGATGGCGTACTGAAGTTTGCTCCCGAGCGGGGAAATAATGATGACTCCAGCACCCGCTCCATTCTTGGAGTAGGACCCATTGAAGTACATCGTCCAGTACTCGGGATCTTCGAGCGCCGGTGGCGCCTAGGCTTCGGTCCACTCGGCAACGAAATCGGCCAAGACCTGCGACTTGATCGCCGTTCGGGGGACGTACGATATGTCATGGCCATTGAGCTCGAGTGCCCACTTGGCTATTCTTCCTGAGGCGTCGCGGTTGTGGACGATTTCGCCGAGCGGCGAGGAGGTTACCACAGAGACGGGGTGCGGGTCGAAGTAATGGACTAACTTCCTCTTTGTGATGAGCACTGCATAGAGCAGTTTCTGCACCTGTGGGTACCGGTTCTTGGACTCGGAGAGTACTTCACTGATGAAGTAGACTGGCCGTTGTACATTAAGCACATGGCCTCCTTCTGCTTGCTCCACGACAAGTGCCGCGCTGACAACCTGGGTCGTGGCGGCAATGTAGAGGAGCAGCGGTTCCCCTGGTGTCGGGGCGACCATACCGGGGGCGAGGTCAGGAACGCCTTCAGTCGACTGAGGGCTTCTTGTGCCTCCTGCGTCCAGCTGAACTGATCGGACTTCTTGAGCAGCTTGTAGAGCCACATCCCGCGCTCGCCGAGGCGAGACACGAAACGGCTCAGGGCTGCAAGGCATCCTGTCAGCCTTTGGACTCCTTTCAAGTTGCCGACTGGGCCCATCTTCATGATCACGGAGATCTTCTCCCGATTGGCTTCGATGCCACGCTCGGAGATGATGAAACCGAGCAGCTTCCCCTTGGGGACCCCGAAAACGCATTTCTCAGGGTTGAGCTTTATACGAAACCGTCAGAGGTTCGTAAAATTTTCCTCTAGATCGGTGACGAGGTCGTCGGCCTTCTTAGTCTTGACGACAATGTCGTCGACGTTGCAGCCTATTTGGTCGTTAAAGCAAATTTGCATACATCGCTGGTATGTAGCACCCGCATTTTTTAGACCAAATGGCATCGTTACGTAATAGAACGAGCCGAACAGAGTGATGAAAGAAGTCGCAAGCTGGTCGGATTCTTTCACCACTATTTGGTGGTAGCCCGAGTAGGCATCCAGAAAGGACAGGGACTCGCACCCTGCGGTGGAGTCGATGACTTGGTCGATGCGAGGTAACGGGAATGGGTTCTTGGAACATGCCTTATTCAGGCTCGTGTAATCAACGCACATTCTTCATTGAACAGTTTTCTTTTTTACAATGACAGGGTTGGCCAGCCACTCGGGGTGGCTTACCTCTTTTACAAACCCTACGGCCAAAAGTTTAGCAATCTCCTCCCTTATGACCCTGCGCTTCTCTTCGTCGAAGCGGCACAGGCGTTGGGCGACCGGCCTCGAGCCTGGTCGGATGTTCAAGGAGTGCTCAGCGACTTCCCTTGGGATTCCTGGCATGTCGAAGGGCCTCCATGCGAAGACATCTCAATTGGCGCAGAGGAAGTCGACGAGCGTGCTTTCCTATTTGGCGGGGAGCGTGGTTCCGATTCGCACGGTCTTGGCCGAATCCTCGGGGTTAATCGCGACCTCCTTCGCATCCTCGGCGGATTTGAAGGAACCCGGCCCCGGCTTGCCAGAGTCAGGGGCGGACTCGGAGATTTCCCTCCAGAGGTTAACGAGCTCGGTGGATGCGATGACCGCCGACGCCAACTCGCAACTGCTTCGCTCGCAGTTGTAGGCAAGCTGAAAAGATGAGGCCACGGTGATTACTCCCCGCGGTCCCGGTACTTCAGCTTGAGGTAGGTGTAGTTGGGGACTGCCACGAACTTGGCGTAACACGGCCTCCCCAAGATGGCATGGTACGAGCCGAGAAAGTCCACAACCTCGAAGGTGAGGGTTTCGGTGCGGAAGTTGTCCGGGCCCCCGAAGGTGACGGGCAGGTCGACCTGCCCGAGCGGATGGGCCTGTTGGCCCGGGATGACGCCATGGAAGGGCGCCTTGCTCGGTCAGAGACTCGAGCGAGGGACCCCCACAGCGTCGAGCGTCTCAACATACAGGATGTTGAGACCGCTGCCGCCGTCCATGAGCACCTTAGTCAGGCGCTTTGGCCCGACGATGGGGTCAACAACCAGCAGATATCTTCCCGGCTGCGGAACGTGGTCGGGGTGGTCGGTCCGATCGAAAGTGATTGAGGATTTCGACCACCGGAGGTACATTGGCACGGCGGGTCACCGCGTGGACCTCGCGGAAGGCGAGCTTGAGCCGCCGTTTGTCGGCGTAGCACGCCGATCCGTCGAAGATCATGAGGTAGCCGTCGGGTTCTGGGAACTCGTCATCCACCCTTTTTTCCTCGGCATCTGGTTCCGAGTCCCGCTTCTTCCCCTTGCCCCGCAATGACGTGGGGGTCCCGGAGATGAAGCGCTTCAGGACCTCGCAGTCCCGGTATTTGTGTTTAACAGGGTACCCGTGGTTTGGACACGGGCTGTCCATTAGCTTCTCGAAATGGTCGGGCACCTGCTGCTTGGCGGGGCGGTCGGCGGCTACGACCAAGCGGCCTTCGCAGCCTTGTTTTCTTCGCCGCTTTCGCTTTTTGGAGCGGTCGGAGGGGGCACCGGCTTCAGCGCCGGGCTCTCGTTTGGCCTTCCCTTTCTCGAAGATCGCCCCCACAGCCTCTTCGCCAGAGGCGTGATTGGTTGCGATGTCCAAGAGCTCATTGGTGGTTCTGGGCTTGACACAGCCCAGCTTGTGCACCAGAGCTTTGCAAGTGGTGCCGTAGATGAACGCTCCGATGACGTCGGCGTCATGGATGTCGGGGAGCTCGTTGCACTGTTGGGAGAAACGCCAGATGTAGTCCCGGAGAGTCTCCCCCGGCTGCTTCTTGCAGCTCTTCAGGTCCCAGGAATTCTCGGGGCACTTGTATGTGCCCTGGAAGTTGCCGACGAAGAGGTTCTTCAAGTCGGCCCAGTCCCTGATGGTCTTCGCGGGTAAGTACTCAAGCCAGGCCCGAGCCGAATCTGCGAGGTAGATGGGGAGGTACTGGATGATGAAGAGGTCGTCAGTAGCTCCACCTACCCGGCACGAGAGCCGGTAGTCTTCTAACCAGACACTGGGGTTTGTTGCCCCTGTGTACTTGGTTATGTTGACTGGTGCCCGGAACCTGGCGGGGAAGTCCGCGTTGCGGATCTCCTGACAGAATGCCCGTGGCCCAGGGCCGTCGGGGCTCGGGATGCGGTCGTTACGCCGATCGCTGTCTATGACGCGTGATTGGGCCGCTTCGCCTATCGCTCTTTTCCGCGCTTCGAGAGTGGAGCAGACGTTGTGGTTGTTGCCCAGGCGATGGCGCACCGGAGTGCGTGAGGCCTGGGGGCACTCAGGCTAAGGCGCCGTCCTCGCCAGACTCCGCTGATCCCAAGCGGCAGCGCGGCTCGGACGGCCCGAGGCTGCGCCCGAGTGGTGGGAGCCGGAGCCCTGCATGTGTTGCACGGCAGCATGTTCCACCAACCCCCGGAGGTTCTGGTACGTAGCCCTAGCCTCTGTGTCATCCGGCTCGGGGATGCCGCAGAGCAGCATTGCAGCTGCGGTGATGTTCTGGCTTGCGTGGGGGAAGAACGGAAGGCCATCGGGCCCCTCGGCCAGCTGACGACATACCTGACGTGCGCGTGCGGCGCCAGATGCGAGTGGGAGCTCGGGCTGACGCTGCTCCAGGTCGGCCTGGAGTTTGTCGAGCTCGGCCCTTCGAGTCTCCAGCTCATCTCGCTGTTGTTGGAGCTCAGCGCGGTAAGCCTGGAGGCGCTCAGCACGTTCGTGCTGATACTCCGTTTCCTGTGCTTCGATGCGCCGGGGGAGAGTTCCTGGACTTGCGGGGGTTGCGGCCGGGTCGGTCACGCCCGCCATGTTGCTTTCGCGGGAGTGTGGTCCGTCCGCAGTGCGCTCCATGTCGAAGCTGGAGTCGTGGCTGGAGGAATCCTCCAGTAAGTCGTGGATGGAGGCCGGCACATAGCCAGTCATTGCTATGAACTGTGAGCCTATGGGGGGCGACGTTGCCGCCCACTTGAGCTCACACGTGCTGCCGCAAGGGATGGTGCAGCCCTTGATGGGCTCCGGCGTCGGGGTCCGCGCGGGGGCCTCGAGCCGGAGGTTACCAAGGACGTTGGTGATAGAGTCCAGGCTCCCAGAGGATGCCCGGTCCCGAGGGGTTGCGGGGACAAGCACGAGCTCTCCTGCCAAAGTGGCACCGAAGTCGAGGGCGCCGAAGCGGATCCAGCTCCCCGACGCAAATACACCATCGCAGGCGAGGGAAGTCATCAAGGAAATGAACGGGAATCCGAAGATAACGATGATGACGCGCGAAGCCCCTACCTAACGCATCAACTGTCGGTGTTTCGAATACCAGCTAGTGAATTTTGGTCGAGGGGTCACGCGTTCCCTCTCCTTGAATGGCATGACTCAGGGAGCCCAAGAAGTATATTGGTTCGGGCCGAATGTCCCTACTCCAGTTCGTGTGGTGGTTCTGTATTGCTTTGGGTGCGGATGATCGCACGGTGTTACAAATGAGGGCTGAGGACTAGCCTTGAGAACTATTGGCCGTAAAAACCGGCCCCTTTCCCTGAGGGCCCTGCCTCCCTTTATATAGACGGAGGGGGCAGGTTACATGGGAATTTGGAAAATAAAGGATGTGGTGTCCTACGCCTGGGAATACTGGTCTTCGGGCCTAGTGACTGACCGGTGTCTGCTCACCCCATGTTGGGGCGGTAGATACACCGGGTGACATTGTTTTCTGTTTCGTCGGGAAGTGGCGTACCTACCCTCTGCGCGTTTGCCAGGTGCTGACGCCGTAGCGCTTGGCTCTAGTGTTGCCTCGGGAGGGAGCGCATCCTCCCACTGTGCATGACTGAACGATGAGACTGGTGCTTTGACTTCGGTAACCTCCCTGCTGCCTTGGGAAGGAGCCACCTGCCCTCGCACGATCATTCTGAGCCATCATGTCCGTAGGGCAGGTGGCTGACGACTGGTGGCTGTTTGGCGCCCGACCCCTGGGCGGAGATTGCCTTAGCTTGGTCGAAGCTTGTGGGCGTCCGACCCATGGCGGGGGTCGGATCGCCCCCTGGTTAGTTTGGTCGGAGACGAGTGTCCTTCGTGGCCCAGTGGAGCCTTCGGCCAGAGCTGGGCTTGGGGTGGCACATTCGTCGTCCCGGACCACTGGGGGTACCCATGGTATGAGTACTCTTCAAGGTCCCTATCACATTCTTTTTTTTTTTTTTGCAAAAATAGCATACTCTCTCACCATAGAAGGCGCGAAATCTATCTCACTCCATGATTGCAAACAAACGTAGGAGAAAACGCTACCGCGACCGAGCAATGCGGAAAGAATCCGCAGCGTTGCCCCAGCGCGGAAGCAAACGCGAGTGCACAACACTTTTGCGAGCAAACAGCAAACAATGCCACAACAGTTGTGAACAGTGGAGATGGAGACTTTTGCGAGCAAACTAACAATGCCACAACAGTTGTGAACAGTGGAGATGGAGACGGGAGAAAAATCGTCCCTAATAGCTAAATGGGGATGGGGATAGGGATGGAATAGTCCCTATGTATAGTCCATAGGATTCGAGTCATCTCCCCGTGCTACTCGCCCCATACGTTCGAGCCGTCAGATTGTAGGCTTCGACTATTTAGATCGCGTCACACACATAATAGGCTTAAATAGCTTCCCACCCCTCCCTACTCGAACACAACACATGAGTAGCGCAGTGGGAAGGACGCTCACTGCCACGCCCGCGGCGCCCCTTCGAGCTCACCCGTCCGCGCGCTCTGTCCCTCCCAATTTTTTTTCGCATGACACAGAAGCGTGGGCTACAGCGTGGTGCGCTGTTTTTTGCGAAAAGGCCCTCGAAAATTTCTCAAATTGTGTATAGGTCCTTTTGTGCAGAAATACCCCAAAAATCCTGAAATTCGGTTTTTCCTGCGCAGGCCCTCCGAAAAATCAGAAATTACGTTCAGGTACATTTTTTTCGAGGAAACCCCTTGGAAATTTTTTAAATTACATTAAGGTCATTTTAGCACCTTTTTTGCGAAAAACCCAAAATTCATTTTTCTCCCTCGCATGCACTCCGAAAATTCCGCCATTACGTCCGGGTCCACTTTTTTCACGAAAACATTGAGGTCCGTTTTTGCGCCTGATTTTTTGCGAAAACCCTAGCAATTCTTGAAATTACACCTATATCCTTTTTGCGAAAAGGCCCGTAAAAACCGAAATCGCATGTATTTTTTCCATTGGGCACGTGGCGACTGGAGCGGCGTGCGCCGTGTCCATGCATCTAGTTGTATATATGTATCCCAGCGGGGAATGGACCCATTGCGATCCTTGGTCTGGGTATATATGGTTGAAAAAAAAACAGTTGCAAAAGGCATATGGTGGTAGCTGCTCTCTGATTTGAGTCACTTCCATAGCTAAAGCGTTCCAGTGGTTTCACCCTGGCCAAGAGATTTGAAGACCAATGAAAGAACTAAAAGAAAAAGAAAGAGCTAATAGTTTTTCTTCTAAAAAACCCTTTCTGGGAACATCTTCTAAAGAACTTTTTGGTTAGACAATCGGAGCTAGCTAGTTATTGATGAAGTTTGTTAGCCTGAAGCCTAACTGGAACATATGAGACAATAGGCAATGGAAAGAACATATGAGATTTGAACAAGTCGCAATTCTTTGCAATGGTGTTGAACAAATTTACTCTTTCCTAAATAATTTAATACTCCATGAACTTACAAGAGCAGTTTTTGAAGGAAAAAAAAAGAACATGGAAAAAATGGTGCGTTGCATTACTTGCATGTATAGAATGTTATACTCTTGTACTGGTGTGCAAATCAGCTCCTGCACATACTAGATGAGCGTGACCAACACAAACTGATCACTGACTGATCTAAGGCATCCTCTGAACTTAAAACGATTGAGGTCGATCGGTACACAAAACCAGACGGAACAGCGACGTCCTACAAGACAGCAACCCATCGAGAGCTTTCTACCGAAAGGAAAAGAAGACAGCAACACGGTTCCTAACCGCTGGCCGTTTCACGAACAAGGCAACAAAACGCAACGCACACGGTTGGCCCGGCTAGGCCCCCCTCTTTGAATCCTTACTGTTGTCGTCCTTCCGAGCTTTTTTTTCCTTCTAAAACTAGCTTAGTGCGATGAAAATTGCAAAAATAACCCCTTTCATAAACGCAAAAGACCTGGTAGGTGCCACTTGTCACCTGCTATGGTCCGATAACTCGGAAGGATGTGCCGCTCACAATCATGGGCGTGCGCAGGCCAGCGGGTTGGTGCTCACGCAGGGGGAGGGGTGGGCTGGTGGGCGGGAGCAAGTGGCGACTTGTGGCTAGCAAGCGCATGGCGCGGTCGAGCGTGGGAGCGCACGTGTAGCGCGAAAGGTCGCTTCCGCGCTCTTTGGACACAGAAGGTAGCTTCCACGCTACCAAACGCGGTAAAGTATGGTATGAGGCTAATTTGTAAATGAGTGTGTGTGTGAAGGCTAGATTTGTAATAAATAAATAAATTCCAAGAGGCTAGATAAGTGATGAGCTCCTCATCTTTCGTAGTTTAATCATGTAGTATGCAGATGACAGCAAGAATTAAGAATGAAAATATATGGACGAAAACGCACTAGTATGAACCACGAAGGGAGGAAGCTTTCAGTCCACTCACAGTGCTGCGAAGGCGAACAGGATCTTCCTCGGGTCGCGCCACCCCGGAACCCGCCGGCGCGCCGGCCGGCGCTTCGCACCTCCGGCAGTTGGCGTCGAGGGGTGGAACTGCTCCCTTGGGCTGCCGTCGACGTGCACAGGCACCGCCTGCTTCTCATACACGCCCGGCACACCTGTGCATTGTTGAGTCGTGCACACATGAGGGAGGCCCAGACCAAGATGATACATGTACAGTGTTCACCACGGCGAATATACGATGACTTCTAGTATATCGATCAGAACCAAGAATTACAGGAGACACCTAGCACCATGCTCTCTGACTTGATTAGCAGTACTACCAGTATCTTGCAAACTCAACCTAGCTAGTTGATGGCAACATTTCATTGGCTTAAATCTGGTGATTTTGACTGTTGCACTCAATTATCTCAATTTCAACCCTTATAATTGTGTACTCTCTCCATTGATGATTACTTCCTCAGTTCTTTTCTAAGTGATGTTTTTTTTTTTTTTTACTTTTTATGATCTACTAGACGCGACTTTGATGGTACTTTTTTAACTTTACCTTACTACATATAAATAAATTTATAATATTATAAAAGTACTTTAAAACAGCGGCTTGTAAAAATCAACGTGAGTCTTCAATGATCTACCGTAAAACATATCGAACAATAAAAGTTCAACGGAGGAGTAACAACTAACAAGGAACACAACCGGACAACCCAGAGATTAGTCTTCATCGTATAACAGTGTAGCACTACAGTGTGGCGCCTAACCGCCGGGCCAGCCACGTTTCGTGATGCATTGAGTAGGTGGCAGGTGACAATGGCGTCTGTTTCCAGGGATTGATGAGAGTGCATCCATCTCACGCAAAGCATCTGACATGACGCACGATTTAAGGGCTGCATTTGAGAAGTCCGCGCGAACTGGTGCGTGCGTGCACTCGTCACCTACATCCGGTGACGCAGCTCGCGGATTTAGGTAACCAAAGCTATTTACCAAGGGAATTTCTAAATCGGCTAGAGAGTCCAGTAATTAGTGCTGCTGTCAAAACTTGAACCAGGAAGGAATTGGAGCGAGCATTGTTTCAGAATTCGGAGTAAATGGAGCAGGATGACTGATCGATGAACTTACCGGCGGAAGGAGGATTGGCGTCTCCGCTCCTCTCCCGCTCGAAGCCCTTCCCATGGAAAGAGGACTCCATCATCTTCTCCGCCCAAAACCAGGATCGATTGCAGCAGCAAGGTTAGAAAGGACAGAGAAAAAGAAGCGAACAAACCAAGGTCTGGTGGAGCGACGATCCTTACATGCTCCGCGTTGGCCTCGGGCGACTCCGCCTCGCCCCTGATGTCGAGCGCCACGAACCCCGGGGCGGCGCTCCAGTCCGTCTCCCGGCGGACGAGGTCCATGGGCGCCATCGAAGCCACCCCTCTGCGGCTCTTCTCCTCCTCGGCCCGCCGCTACGAGTTTCCGTGCCCGAAAGAACAAGGCAAAGAACGTAAAACAGGGGTGACGCTGGCACCGCGTGGAGGAGTCGTCGTCGTCGAGACTTGAACCGGTCGTAGCTCTTGACTCTTGCGATTTTAAGCGCGCGAGGACGGAGGAAGCGAAAGGGTTTGACCGCAGCGGAGGTGGGAGGCGGTCATGGAGAGGGCAGCGTGGGTTTTTAACGAGCGGCGGACCGAACGACGAGCAAGGGATGGGACGGCGGCCGCTCACCAGAATCGGGATGGGAGATGGACGGCGCGCCGGGGCGGGAGACACGTATGGAAATATTTTCTTTTCTTTTCTATTTATGAAAGGAGATTTGGAATTCGCACCATAAATCTATAATTATCGCTGGATATTCAGCCCACGTCTAGCAGAAGAGATGAACATCGACGCGTTTTTTTTTGTTTGAAAATCTAGCTCCGTGTGAAACAATCGCAAAAATAATATCCTTTTTCACCGTAAAAGTGTTGATAGGTCATTTACTATGTTCCGTATAATGCGGATATGAGTACGTGTCCACGGTAACATGGCTGACCACGACATTAGGAGGGCGAGTGCGGCATGAGTCAAGGCAGCTTGGCACCTTGCGTCGAGATAGGGAAGCGCAGTACCAAGCTTGCTGTAGTAGACCCACAGGCTATTGCCACGATCAATCAGCCTGCCGCTGGTCCAGTCTACTACCGTGCTACACGGGCACGATAGTTGATACGTGTCACTTGCCGTTACTTCTATGGTTGGGAATGCGGTTATTTTTGTAATTATGTTAGCAAGTGTCAGGTTTGCAAAAAAGCTGCAGCGGGGCTAGAAAAGCCAAGGACTCATAATTTTATATTATATAAAATTGTTAACATCAAAATTTGGCGCTCGCAACTGATCCGATAGGTACGATCGATTTGACAATTATAGCCAATTTGAAAAGATGAAGTTAAACATGGATAAAGATCTTATCTTAGCTGATATTGATTCAAAGTAGACGATTGTATTTGGAGGCTAAGGCTGATACGAGTCATATTTTGTAAGAATTGGAAAAGGATACGATCGGCCTAAACGCTATAAAAAGGGACGACGGGCAAGATAGAAAAATATCCAACGATCAACCAACTCGTTTTACTTTTATCTACATTTTTGTTGATTAGGAGTGGTTTTAGATTTGTAATCTTTCCTCTGTAATTCCTTTTGATCAATAAAGTTGCGCATCACTAATTTTGATCATTGTCGACTTGTGTTATCCCAGGTTTGCCTTTTATCCGATCTTGTTGCCTCGTAGGGTAATAGTCAAAGTTTATAAAAATTTAAACAAATTAACATCCAGAACTCCCTCCAGTCATAAATAGTTGTTTTTTTGACATAAGTACAACCAAACTTTTGAAACTTTGATTGCTAATATCTTTTTAAATATTTAAATTAGGTATATAAAAATTATATATGTAAATTTATCTCGAAAAGTTTTCATATACTACAATTTTATTTTATAAATATATTTTAATATATTTTATAAATACATTTATAAAATATAAATATTTTTTTTGAGAGAGAGAGAGATAAGTGGTTACCACTCCATCTTAAAACGAGAGAAAAAAAACTCGCCAACCTATATCATCCAGCCCACTGAAAGCCCGCTCTGTGTTGTATTGGTCGCTCTAACTTTGGACTGTACCAAGTCTCTGGCCTCATATATTAGGCCGGGACTCTCACGAACTTCACATTCGCCATATTGAGCCGGCCCATCCAACCATTATTCTTCCAGTGCGCCCTTTTTTAGATAATGGAAGAATATATTAAACTTCCGGCCTCTGCATACTGAGATGCACGTAGCCAAACTATCATGTCATTTCGGATGTGTTTGGTTAACTGTACCAAGTGGTACATGTATGATATGATTCAAGAAAAAAGTCATTCATGTGTTTAGTTGTTTAAATAGAATCATCCCATCCTGGATCAAGTGATACAAATTTGAGAAATATTCCCTCTTGATGCTAAACTATTTTATTCACCAAAAGTAATGAAACCAAATAGTACAAAACCATTCCATTCCATTCAACCTCGTCTCATCAACCAAACACTCATTTCTTGTCTCATACATCAGCGGCGAGCCGGCGACAAACTTGGTGGCCAGACGCAGTTTAAAAACCCAGTCGAACAAAAGCCACACTGGTCAGCGTAACAGTCTGATTTTACAATTCTGTTCTGTCAAACGCAGACTTTGACAAGTCCCTGTATGTGTAACCAGCGATTGACCAACAGGCGGAGTAGCTTACCATGAAGAACCGGGATTGCATAGCTTGTCCTCGGTTGTGCTAGATGTTAACTATCCTGGTCAGCACAGCCGATCGACCAGAGGAGTTAAAGAATCTAAAGTCTAAACTCTTTAATATTTATTCATTTGGCCGGTTATTATTTCATAAGATGCTTGCCAGTCTATATTTGTATGTGATAGCATTAGGGGAAAACTAATATATGAACTAGCCTAAGGCATGATCACAAAAAATGCGAAAATTAAACATTAGTCACTAATCCAGATTGGAAAAAGAAGCCATCAGTTATCTCGGTCGGTGGTGTTCTTGAATGTTGGTGAAGAAAAGAAGTAGATCGGTGATGAGGAAGAAGGCACTGTACCCTTCACGGTGATAGAAGCGGTCTTTGTTAGCCTCAACGCTGAGAACCCGGATGAGATGGAGTGTCAGTAGTAGCAAAACTCGTGAGCAATAGATTTGACGAACGAGTGTCGGCTTCCCTTCTAATATAGCGCTAACTAACGGGACTGAAACCAATTTATTTGGTGTGTTTCCGTTCAGAGCACCTCAACATGAGTTCGTGGTGGCCCTTAGATCCGAGATTTTCGAAGTTGGTTAGCTCCAAGCTGAGATCACCACTAGCATTCTTCCACTTGATCGAAAAGCTAATAACATAAGTCCATACTCAACAGAATATCACATCAAGATAAAGAATTACATCGGTTCATAAAGGTACCGCTGAAACCCCAGTATCTATAGTGTACAATTCTATCTCGACAGGATAATTACTTATGCTTAACGGGAGTTGGTTTGTTCTTATGACCCTTATTTCCAGAAGCAGAAGCTTTCCAATAAACCCATGCTGACAACATGCTATCGAAAGAGACTGGGTAGTAAGCCTTTAGTAAGTGGATCCGCAAGCATAGACTTAGTACTTATATGCTTGACATCAATTGTATGATCTTGGATTCTATCTTTCACAACATGATACTTAATATTAATGTGTTTGGCAACACCACTTGACTTGTTGTTACTTGAATAGAAAATTGCGGCCATATTATCGTAGTATATAGAAAGTGGCTTAGAAATACTGTCTATCACTCTTAATCCTGGGATAAAATCCTTAAGCCATACAGCCTGCCCAACAGCCTCATAACATGCCACAAACTCAGCCTGCATCGTTGATGATGCAGTAAGCGATTGTCTGGAGCTTTCCACGAAATAGCTACTACCACAAGTGTGAAGATATAACATAATGTGGATTTCTTAGTATCAACACAACCTGCAAAGCCAGCGTCCGAATAACCCACAACCTCAAGAGTATTGATTTCTTATATGTGAGCATGAAATGCTTAGTGCCCTGCATATAACGCAAAGCTTTCTTAGCAGCTTTTCAGTGGTCAAACCATGGATTTGATTGATATTTACCAAGTTTCTCGGTTATGAATGTTAAATCAGGGCGAGTACAAACTTGAGCATACATAATGCTTTCGACAGCTGAAGCGTAAGGAATTCCCTTCATTTAACCAGCTTCTAATTGATTCCTTGGACATTGGAATGTTCCAAACTTATCACCCTTAATGATAGGAGCAAGCGTGTCAGAGCAGTTATGTATATTATATCTCTTAAGCACTCTGTCAATGTATGCCTTTTGGGATAAGCATAATATTCATTTGCACCTATCTCGGTGAATCTCAATGCCCAAAACATAAGAGGCATCACCAAGATCCTTTATATCAAAATTAGCGGAAAGAAATCTCTTAGTCTCATGCAGCATATCCTTATCGTTGCTAGCTAATAATATATTATCCACATGAAGTATTAAGATAGTAAATTTGCTCACCTTAGTCTTCATGTATATGCAATTGTCCACTTCATTTTCTTTGAAACCAAAATTTCTTATGGTCTCATCAAACTTAAAGTACCATTGTCTAGACATTTGTTTTAGTCAACAGATGGATTTCTTATGTCTACATCACATATGTTCCTTGCCTTCCGCGATAAAACTTTTCGGTTGAGCTATGTAAACATTCTCATGCAAGTCACCATTAAGGAATGCAGTTTTAACATTCATCTGATGTAGCTCTAAATCATAATAAGCAACAAGTACTATGATAATTCTTATTGAATCTTCCTTTGAGACGAGAGAGAAAGTATCAACATAATCAATCCCCTCCCTTTGAGTAAACCATTTTGCTAGATCCCAGACGTCATTAATGCTCATAAATTTTATTTCATCCTGCTGCTCAAGCCACTTGAGTGAATCCTTAGTCATCATGGGCTCCTTAAATGAGGTAGGATCGTCTACCTTCCCTATATTATTTACATCTTCATTCATGTATACAACATAGTCATTCGAGATGGCAGATCTTTTTGTCCCGTTGTGATCTCCTTAGTGGTTCATTCGTTATCACATGGGGCTGTTGAGGCTCATCATTAGATATTGTACTGTTAATCCCAGATTTCTCAGATGGGGGCTCAACTCCAGGATTCTCAGCCGTAGGTATAACTGTATGAGGTACAGGAAGGATAGTCTCTTGGATTATCGGTAATGGTACATAAGTTCGACTCACCTCAAGATCTAGTTTTCTAGCCTTTGAGCTCCCACTGATTTCATCATTCTCTAATAATACATGTTGGATTTCTACAAACTTAGTGATACAATCTGGACAATAAAATCGATATCCCTTAGATATTTCAGGATATCAAATGAAATGGCAACTTACTGTCATGTAATTATCTTAAGCTCGGTTTCCTCCCAGTCCATAATTCATAAGGTGTCTCAGACACTGATTTACTAGGAACCCGATTAAGTATATGTGCAGCTGTCTTTAGTCTTTCAATCCACAAGCCAGTTGGTAAACTGGAGTAATTGATCATACTATGCACCATATCCATAAGCGGTTACGTCTTTTAGCTATTCCATTTTGCTGAGGTTCACCAGGTGTTGAATATTAGGCACTATCCTATTTTCTGAAAGAAACTTAGCAAATGGACCAGGAATTTATCCATATGAAGCTTTTACAACTACAATTTATCCTAATTAGCTTCGTAACTACCTCTAAATCACCTCCAAATAACTAACTCTAACTCATCTTCCTCTCCTTAGATCGAAGCAGTTTGCAGTGCGTGAGAGAGTGAGAGGCGTCGGGGACTGTTGCAACTAGCTATATTGGCACGACGACTGTGCTTCCGTTCATGAAGGTGGACTAGTCAATCCTATCGAGCTCTGGTATCACGATAGCACCTACCGAGCTAGGGTATCGCAAATTTCATAAGAGGGGGGGGGGGGCATACATACAAAACTCCATACAAATTAAGTGGCGGCACTCAGTGAGATACTAGGGAAACAACTCTCTGTGGGGGACCTGGCCCGTTCCAGCTAGAGCTGGCTATTGAGTTTCTTTCAAAATTAATATGGTTTAACGTAAAATTATTTTATTTACCATTTAAGTGGTTATTTTAAATTTGAGCTAACGAGCTACTTATTAATAACTTTTTTATTCGAAAATAAATTTATTTTAATTTTGAACCTTTTACATACTGTGTTGGAAACAATTTTAATTCGAACCCTAACGAGTTTTTTTAAGCCGGTGCCAGCCCCCTTCCACTTCCCTACACTACACCCCTGCATACGTGCTTTTAGCAACCGGCATAAAAAGGGATCACTCAAACAAATAGCAAAAATGGCTTACACAAGCACCAAACGGATGAAAGCCACGAGAAAAACAGCGACATGCAGCTCTGCTCCGGTCATTTGGCGTTTGACAGTATACCAGCCGGTTCAGGAAACATAGGCCGGTCCGACCGGGCGCGGTGAAGGTCGGGTCAAGTGTTGTTTCCGACCCGATCCGATGCCAGGCAGACGAGCCAGAGGCATAGAGTAGGCGAGAAGCGATAGGAAGGAGAGAGCCACACGAGAGCAGCATTAGCAAACGTAGGCGGCGAGGCAACGAGCAGGCGAGATTATCTCTTCAAACAAGCCAACGACCCCACCGCGCCCCCCCTCCCTCTAACCTTAACCTCAGCTTCCTTGACGAATTAAAACTCCACGCAGGGCGAAGCAAACCGATTATTTCCTTCTCGAGATAAGGAAACCAAATCCAAAGCCTTTTCCTCCTATTCAATTTCACCCAACCCCATCTGCCCTCTCCTCTCGGCCACAGGGAACAGAATACCCTCGCTTTCTCCGATCGAATTGCTCGCCTGAGGAATACACGCCGCCTTCCCCCCGCGTCGCCGGATGATCTAGGCCTCTCGCCCCTCCCGTGGCGGTTTCTCCCCCGAGCTGCCTCGCGGCGCCGTGGCCATGTCGCTCACCTGAGGATACGATTGGTGGGCTGTTTCTTGCAAGAGCCTCCTCCGAGTCCCGAGGGAAACAGCCCGGGGGACTGGAGTCTCTGATTCGATCGTCGGAGCGCCCAAGGCGAGGCGGACGGTGTGCTGGTGGTTCCGTCTCGGTTTGGTTTAGCTTTGAGGATACGGCTCGGTTTTGCATCTGAGGAGGAGTGGTGGTGCTAGCGTGCACGGGTCCTTGCGGTCGGCTTGATGCGGAACGGCGCGCAGGCTCCTCGCGGCGGCGGCGGCGGCGGGTTCTTCTCGGCGCGGTCGCTGTCCAGCTACATGCGGATCATGTCGTCGGGGGCGTCCACGGCCGCGTCCAGTCTGCGGTCGGCGGGAGCGTCTCTGGTGGACTCGATCGCCAGCCACGACGAGGATGGGAGCCGTGACCAGGTCCTTCTGCTGGTTTAAAGATTTTCATTTTGTGTGTTTCGGTATAGCACTAATTGGGTACTGGAGAATCTTTAGTTGCTTCACATGAGCATTAGTGGTAACTGATTGAAATGAGCAAATGTTTTCTTATGGCCGGAATGCACTGCCGATTATGTTCCTGCCCCCGAGATGCACACCATATGTGGCAATATTAGTATTTATTGTTAGTGTTGATGCATTTATGCTGAGCATCATATACCCAGCTGCTGATGTTTGAACTAGATAGTACTACTCTTTTTGTATGTTATCGCAGTAGCTAGTTTGTCTAGTAGTAAGGCAAAGCGGTGAGATGATTACAATGTTGTCAAGACAAGCTGCAGATATGTAACCTAAGAGTTATCATGAGTAGACTTTGAGTTCTGGCTGTAATTCTCTGGATCCAAAACTTCCTGTTGCATATTGTACATCGTTCCTATTCCCTCTAATGATTTGCTAGTGCATTTAGAAGATGAGGGCATGGAAGTTGTACTCTGGTTTCTTAAGCTAAGGATATCCTTTATGTCATTATAACGTGTTGCATTCCTTTCATAAGAAAAGCTCGACCACCAAGTTTGCTTAATATTAACCATGAGCTTCACCATGATCTGTATGGCAAATAATACTGTATGTAAAGAATAAGGTTGTCTATGATCTTGAAACTTTTGAGTTTTGATGATTACTAGTCCCATGTTAACAAGTATAATTGTATTGCAGAATATTAAAGAAGGAATACTGTCGGTATATTAATGTTTAGCATTTCATCATGCAAAGTTTTTATGAATCTTATAGATGAATGATGTGTATATCCTGATTTTCATTTTTTGAATACATTATTCTTTGTAATCCTTGCAAGTAATATTTCCATGTAAAAATGGGCTTATATTTGTCTTATATGTCATATGATTTGCAGGTACAATGGGCTGGGTTTGATAAACTCGATTGTGGGGGTGACATGCTGCGACAGGTTTTGCTGCTGTCTTACAGATCTGGCTTCCAAGTATGGGATGTTGAACATGCTGATGATGTGAGACAGCTGGAATCCAGACATGATGGCTTTGTTTCTTTCATACAAATGCTAAAGAAACCAATTGCCTCGAAGAAAGGTGAAGACAGATTTGCAGATGTACGCCCATTGCTAGCTGTTGCTGGTGGTGGAATTAGCACGGGAAGTTCAAACAGCCATGATGTCAATGGCCCTGTTTTCAATGGAACTAATGGTACTTGCCATAGTATTGGCAATGAAAATCTTCCTACTGTCCTTCGCTTTTATTCGTTGAAGGTCCATGATTACGTGCATACAATGAAGTTCAGATCAGCTGTTTATTCCATAAGGTGCAGTCCTAGAGTTGTAGCTGTTTCTCAGGCTGCTCAGGTATGCCATGTTTGATGGTTCTAACTTGGTGTTTGGATCATGATTGATCCTGATGGAAAATAAATACCTTTTGCAGATACATTGTTTTGATGCTGCTACATTGGAGAGGGAATATACAATGCTTACTAGCCCTATAGTTACACCAATTTCAGGTTATGGCCCACTTGCATTGGGTCCTAGATGGATTGCATATTCTGGGAGTCCAGTTCCGGTTCAAAATACCGGCCGTGTTAGCCCTCAGCTTCTTAGTCTGTCTCCCTTAGTTCCATCTCCTGGTTCGAATGGCAGTGTGGTGGCATACTATGCAAAAGAATCAAGCAAGCAACTGGCTGCTGGCATTGTAACACTTGGTGATGTTGGATATAAGAAGCTATCCAAGTATTGTTCAGGCTTAATTCCAAATGGTAATGGTACAATCAAGCAAGGGAATTCTGGTTTGAAAGCAAATGGAGCAACAAATGGGCATACAATCGACAGTGAACATGCTGGAATGGTACATATTTCATTGCAGTACATATGTTCATCATCAAATCTGTTATCCCAAAGGTGGCAAATTGTTTACTACCTTTGGGATGTTGTTTCTATATGCTAATTGTAGCAACAGCTGATAGATTGTAAGACTTTTAGCGAACTCAAAACTAGGGGTGCAATCGGAGCGGTTGGAGACGGATATAGCTTAGAATCCTATTGCACATTTTTTTCTTAGAGTCGGAGTCTGGATACCCATTTCTCCCTTCCGTATCCGCTCCAAATGCCTTTAGTCAGTGTGTTGGACAGAAATTATCCACTCCGTTTGTACCATTGCACAAGACATTTGACAATTGGGGTGCAATCAGAGCGGATACAGACGGATATCGCTCATTCCATATCCTATTCCACATTTTTTCTCGTAGTTGGAGTTGGACATGTATAGTGTAGGATACTCATTTCTCCTTCCATGTTTGCTCTGAAATCCTTCAGTTGGTCAGTTGAACAGAAATTATCAGCTCCATTTGCACCCCTACTCGAAACCCACCTGACCAGTTGGGGACTATGCGGTTGGTGTTGCTCAGGAGGCTGATCTGCCCCATTCCACCCTGCATATATGCAGTACAAAAATTATGCTTGTGGCAGATTATTTACCATTTCATTTTACAGACAAGACATTTTTGTTTAGTTGTTTGTACCACCCAAAAAACTATGTCTCTGTTAATCTGTTCCATCAAAAGTCTTAAAAATAACTACTGCTATCCCTCAATAATATTTGTGAAGTGGATGTGTAGTTTTTTTTATTCAGCTAAAAGCTAGATGAAAAAGGTGTTGCAGTAGTACAGGTGGAAAGCTAATCCATCCTGCCATGGGTTTGGATGGAATTCAAAGATAGAGCAGACTGACGATGATGGACTTATCCCTCTGATTAAGATGGATTACTAACAGTGGTTAATTGCGAACAAATGTTCATCTTTTGGCATATTATAAGTAACATTATCTCAGCATAATTTTGAATGTTGCATTTGTCTTGCCTACTTCATGGAACCGTGACATGTAGCCTTCTCTTTCCAATGACAGGTCATTGTTCAAGATATTGTCTCTAAATCAATGATAGTTCAGTTCAGGGCACATACTAGTCCCATTTCAGCACTCTGTTTTGATCCGAGTGGAACTTTGCTGGTGACAGCTTCTATTCATGGCCGAAGCATCAATGTTTTTCGCATTATGCCTTCTTCACATGGGAGTGCATCAGAAGCTGGTCCAAATGGAACCTATGTTCATCTGTTCAAATTGCAAAGGGGCATCACCAATGCGGTAAGCTGGCATACATAGTTCTTAAATCACTCTCTCTAATGTTTGATGACTTGTAACAATATCACCTTTATGATAGGTCATAAAAGACATCAGCTTTAGCGACGATAGTGAATGGATAATGATTAGCTCTTCAAGGGGAACAAGTCATTTCTTTGCAATATCTCCATATAGTGGATCAACAAGCTTTCACTATGGTGATAACAACCTTGTAGAAGATAATTATGTGGTGGATTCTTCAGTTAAGCATGGTGCTCATTGGCCCCAAAACTCAACTCCATCTTTGAGTCTTAATCAGAAGATGCTTTCCGTATCTGGCCCCCCTGTAACATTGTCTGTTGTTAGTAGAATAAGAAATGGGAGTAAGTTGAAGGGTGCAGTCCATGGTGCTGCGGCATTTGCAACAGGTGTTTCCAGTCCAATTTCCGGTGCAATTGCTTCAACATTTCACAACTGCAAGGGTGGTGTCCCTAACTCAGATGGCAGTCTGATTGGCATGAAGTATTATTTACTAGTATTTTCTCCATCTGGAAGCATCATACAGTATGTTCTTCATCGCTCAGCTGAACAGGATTCTGGAATTGATTTTCCCTCAGGTACCATTTCTTATGGATCGCAAAGAGAAACTGACAGAAAGTTTGTTATAGAAGCTCTTCAGAAGTGGGATGTTTGCCATAAAAGAAATAGAAGAGACACTGCTGAGAGTTATGTATACAGTGAACTTGACAATGGAGAAAACAATAAACTTTTCCAGAAAGTGATGAAGAAGGGAACTAGTATCTATCCGTCCAATTGTGCTGCTGTTGAAAGACAGAGGCTTAGTGCTGATGAAAATCACAACTTCTATATTTCCGAGAGTGAACTGCAGACACATGTTGTGCAAATTCCACTCTGGTCTAGATCTGGGGTATTTTCTTCCACCTATTCCCTTCCAATACGGCAATACCACATTTGTCTTTTCTGTTTGACTTCTGTATGTTTTTACTCATAATACCTGTGCGTTAATTGGTGGCCAGATACACTTTCAGATAATGGGGGATGGAACTTCAGAAGCAGACTACAACGAAACAATTTCAGGGGAAATCGAAATAGAAAAAGTCCAGACTCGTAATATAGAATCAAGGTCAAAGAATCTCATCCCGGTCTTTGACTCTCTTCATACATCTAGGGTTCAACAGACAAGGTATGCTCTAAGCTTGTGCTGAGCACTTTAAGTCATTAATGTAATACATCTATCTAGTTTATAAAGCATGGTCGATTTTCCTTAGATAATTCAAATCTTCATCTTTGAAATGAGAAAGGCTTGCTGATATTATTTGTTTGATTATATTTATCTTGTGCTGATTTATTTCCTTTTGTTTTCTCACTCTAGGGTGAGCACACCTGATGGTAACAGATATGGATTACTGCAGCGACAGAAGTCCGGGTTTTCAGAAGATGGTAGACTCTCTTGCAGAATCTGTTGCAGTTCTTTGGACTGCATGTCTGAAGGCCCAAATAGCACTGATGATAATGGTTTCGGTCAATGTTTAGAAGAAGATAGTGGTGGTGCTGTAAATAAGAACCCCAATGTTAACATCCATGCCGAGCTTGTAAATAATACTGATAGCCTCAGCACAGAGGTCCAGCTCGGATTTGTAAATAGCAAAGAGAATTGTGAAGATAGAGAGCAACTTCCAGACTTGTGATAGTGATCGTGATCAAAGGCAGTAATTTAAATAGCCCATTGTAGCTCTAAGATAGCTTTTCAGATATAAAATGCTAAATGATTGAATAAAATGCTACTAACATAATTACAACCGCTATAGTCACTATACTAACCTCTATTGCCGCTATTTTTTTAGCTGCAATAGCTTCGCTATATTACATGTCAATTCTCTTTATATTTCTTAACATTAATTGTGTTTTTGTTCATGATATTGTTTTATCATATTTGTTATACTTACATTGATTTAATTAGATTCCTAGAAATAATAAATATTAGTCCCTTTTTTGCGGAGAGTTTGTATTTTTTTCCTATGACCCACAGAACTTCATAGATGTAACACCATGAATTTTGACTTTTATTTTCTATGTCCGATTGATCATATAAATTGCCATCGGTACATTAAAGACACGTTTTGTATTTAATTTAGGCATAAAATTTCGCATTGGAAACCCGATAGGCAAATAAATAAATAGAATACAAATCGCAATTTCCCTTTGACTATCTGTTTCTCTATTATTTAGTTTCCTGCTTGTGGTACTAAAAATACAGTAATCAAGCAATAATAAGTGAGAGTAGCGGATCAAATGGCAACCTCTCCTAAATTTTTCCCAGTCACCCTCTGTTTCTCCTTTCCTCGGGCAGGGCCGCAGCGGACCTTTTGCTGGGAGATTGGCGCCAGCGTCACTCTTTAAAATTCGCGTTTTAATATCTGACACTCTTTAAAATTTGCGTTTTAATATCTGACACTCTGGCCCACAGTCATACACACAGATGGTCTCGTATGTCATACACACAGCCAGAACGACACACGAATTGAGTGTCGTGTGCTTGATTTTTCCCTTTTGCTCCCCCACGACACCTCCTTGCTAAATTTCCTCACCTGCCACTTCTTTTCCTCCTATCGCTTCCTTCTTTTCTTTGGCAAGGCAGCAGCTCGTGAAGGATGGTAAGCATAAATGAATCCACCTCCAGTGTCTTCCTACTCACTCAGCTCCTCTTCCTGAGCCCCTTTATCTCTATTCTTTCCTCCAGCAAGAACAAGCAAACACAACTCAAGTTCGCCTCCACTTCTCTCTTGCAAACACATTCAAGAACACAAAATCAAGATATGCATGCTATAATATTTCAATCCTCATCCCACACATAACCCATTTTTGCAATCCTCATTTGCATGCACGGTCCTTTGATCTGTTTGGGGAGAAGAGGAAGTGGCCATTCTGTGTGAGGGAGAAAGTGTAGTAGTGGCTCACTTAGCTCGGGAGATCATGGCAGCAATCTAGCATGGTGCGTTCGGCTAGCCGGCCGAGATCAACGGCACCCAAGGCATCCTAGCACCTGATGCCGACGCTATGGTGCAAGCTGAGGTCGGCACGACGGTGAGCCAGCAGCACCCCATGGCGCGGCTCGGCCATGGTGCATGGCATCACGAGCAGGGCAGCTCGGCATCGAAGAAGTTGCGGCCCATGTTAGCTTGGCGCACGGTCGGCGCGGAAGTGCCAAGGCGGCCGGTGGCAAGCACCTCAGCACGACCTGGGGCCGTGCGGCTAGGCGCAGAGCTGACGTGACAGCGCGGCAGCAACGACAGGCGGCACCGGCGGCCCGGCGTGGAGGCGAACCGCGCGGGCGCCAGTAGCGCTGAGGCCAGTCGGCGCGGCCACATGGTCGACGCTGACGCGGCGCTCGGGGCAGCGGGCGTGGTCGGAGCCGTGAGGCGCGTGGCGGCAGCCAGCAGGCGCGGCTTGGGGCGCGGGCCACGGCAGGGCCGGCTCGGCGTGGCACAGGGGGCGTAGTCGGCGAGCTGCAGCCCGGAAGCGCGGCACCAGAGGAGGTTCGGCGGCGACCCGAGGCGAGCTCGGGCGCATGGGCACGGTGGAGCGACCGGGAACGGCCGGAGCGATGACCTGGCTGGGCGGCGAAGCTGGTGAGGCCGGTGGTTTGGGGAAGAGGCCGACGCCATGGGAGGAAGAGCATGAAGGAGAGGAGCCACTGTGGAGAAGAATGGGGAAGGAAAGAAAGGGGAAAAGAAAGGAGGAAGCCAGGAAAAGATGGAAAATTTGATCATTTGCCCTGAAGTTGATGTGCATTTGATCATTTGCTCAAAGTTGATGAGTATTTGATCATTTGCCCTACGATGTCTCATTGACATGCGGGTCCTAGGGCCACATGTCAGTGAGACACGTAGGGCAAATAATCAAACGTCTATCAACTTTGGGCAAATGATCAAATGCCCATCAACTTCAGGGCAAATGATCAAATGCCCCGGAAAAGATGGAGCCTATCGGCTGGAAGGAAAGGAAGGAAAAAAAGAAAAAGAAAAAAAGAAAAAAAAAAGAAAGAAAGAGGAGAAAATAGAAAATAGATGGCGGCGGTAGACTCAGGTTTTATGTGCGTGTGATGCTGAGGATTTTTTTTTGGGGTTCTTCAGATTCGGCGGTACATGTTTAACGCTATGGTAAAACGCTAGTGCCAATTGCATTTCCATATACATGAGTTAATTGTCATGCATGTCATCTTATTTTCATACTCATCGCATATACATGCATGTTTGCGGTAAAAATTGTCCAATGGTTCATGATTGGAAATAACCAGCTGTTACATCTTAATTGTGTGGTAGCATGTGAATAAATGGATAATAACTTGTTAGCTCATACAAGTGTCTTAGACAATGAGGAATAACATGCTTGATTGATTGGTAGATGGAAAGATATTTAATTGGATGAATTGTGGTTCACATGCACATATCGTTAGTACCACATAAAAATAAGATAATATGTCGGTGGTCAATTGAGATATTCTTATAGTGGGGACAATTATGTGGTTAATTGGTTGGATGTCAATGAGATTGAATTGCATGATTTACTAGATGGGGTCAGTGGTTGATCTATATAATTGTGTTGCATCGATGGAGTTCCCTACTTAGATTGAGTTGTATTTATGTGATGATGGATTAATCTCATGATTAACTGATGGTTGTGAGCTATTTAAGTTGCACATACACACTTAGATTGAGTGTCTTAATAAGAGTTAGATAGTCACCTAAGTTAAGTGATTGAAGGCTTAGCAATTGATTTCTTAGTATACAATTAAATCGCAATGACATGTTAGAGTATGAGTCTTATGTGCCAAATTGTGGAATGTGGTACTCTCAAATTGGATTAATAAAGATGTAGATAGGAGATGAAAAAGCTGGTGCACATATGACTATATTGGTAGATAACATAGATGATTGATAAGGAATGAAGATTGGTGTGGTCGATATGAGTTATTAAATGATGATTATGGGAATAAATTGTGAAACTCATTAAGAGTTAGATAATTAAGTGCACCTAGACTGGTGGGATTTTAATATGTACAGCTCCATATTGATGTTGTGAGATCAGCACATGTCATAGCTCCAAAAATTCCTTAAGATATTAAGCCATGCATATCATATTCATATCATTCATATTTGCAATAAAATCTTCACTTGTTTAAAATTTCACAAGTGATGAACCATTTAACTTGAGGGGAGATCAATTTCATGAAACCTTAAAAATCATTCTCCAACTATACCAACCTTTCTCTTACCCATAGTCAATGACATGTGGGCCATGCTTGCAAGAGAGAGGACTGGCCTGCACATACCAACCATGTCTTCTCTCACTTTACTCACCTCTACCCAGTCCCCCACCTACTCTATGTGTCGGTGTTTCGTGCACCGGCAATACGAATTTATGGTCGGATGGGGTCGCGCGCTCCCTCTCCCCGAATGGTCGACTCAAGAGGCCTGGTGTTTATACTGGTTCGGGCAGAACGTCCCTACTCCAGTTCGTGTGAGGTGGATTGTATTGATTCTTGATCGTTCGTCCCCTTTACATGCTCGCCCCTCCCCCCTTTATATAGGCGAGGAGGAGGGTTACACTGTTGGTTTAGAAAAAAGAGGAAAAGACTGTGCTCTCGGTCGCCCGAAAGTGGCGGGTTGATGGGACTGGCCGCCGACTCCCCCTGCCCTGCTGCAGGTCGCCGTAGTCGCTGCGTCGCTCGCAATGAATGCGAAGGTCGGGAACTTGTGCCACTACGTCATCGTTATTATGGCTGGCATTTAATGCGCCCGATACGCAATAAATGCCGTCGCTTCTCTGGGATATCGGAGACCTGGCCGCGGTGTCGGACCTTGCCCGGTGGTCGTGACTTCGGGCCTTGACTGGCCCGGGTCGGCCCGTGCGTCTTTTTGGGCCGCTGGGGGTACCCATGGTACGGGTACTCGTCACTATGACATGTGGAACCTTACCCCACATGTAAGGGAGAAATGTTGCAACTATATAAACTATCCCACCTTGGTTTCTCCTCCCCACACTCTCTCATTTGCTCCTCCCAAACCAGAATTTTTAGCAAGAAGATAGCGAGAACACTCCCCTCTATCTCTGCATTCTCCTTCACAAAATCCATCCAAAAATCAAGTTTTAGATTGTGCATGTCCCACCATTTTGATCCTTAGATCAAGGGCTTCATTTCCATCCGAATGGATTTTTCTTGCACCAAGTTTTGGGTAAGTTCTAATCCATTCTAGCTCCTTCAAGTTCTGAATTTTTTGGCAACTTGGAGCTCATTCCATTCTTCTCCATGAAAATCACCTCTAAGTTGAAGAACGAGTTGCGCAAGTCACGTTGCTAACTTGAGGAGGGGAAGGCAACACCATTACAAGCTCAAAGAAGCGAAGGCATTGTCCCCACGAACGAGGAGAAGTTGAAGTCGATACCGGGGAAAGCTCCGAAGATCGTCTTCATGCGTTTTTTTTATCCCTTCATTGAATCGAGCTCCACCACGAGAGCAAGTATTATCTTGTTAGGGTAAGGCTCCCTCCTAGTCCACATTTCCTATAATGCTCGATAAAAATGGAGTTAAGAGTTAGAAGCTAGGTCTTGCATCTATCTCACATGTATAACCATCATATGCATTATGTAGCTCTCATAAGCATCATTTTCATATGCATGACCTATTGTGTAATGCTTGTATGTAGGTTGTTTGTGCCGAAGATAATGATTTCGGAATTGATTGCTTATGTGTTGAATTATTTATCGAGTGAATTGTGTGAATCACGATGCTATGGAGACATCTGAGGCTAAGATGGTTTATTGAACAAACAGGCAAGCACCCTCCTTTGATCCTGTTGATCCTATATTTTACATTGTCTATTTTGTTTTGTCAAGCTATTATGCATGCGTGTAATTTCCATAAAGTTGTGATGGGAAATGGTAGTTGTATTCCTAAATTATGGGATTTCCTTAATTATATTGACATGAGAACCTTGTTGAACCTTAAGCTAGGTTTAATCATTCTATGAAATGAAACATGGGTATAATCAAGTATTAAATGCATATGCTTAGCCATGCTTTAGCTAAGGGAAGGACGGTAGACTTGAGTCCTTATGAAATTTAAAAAGGTTGGATATGGCAGTAAAAGACACTGATATGTTGGTAAAAATGAAAATGAAATTATGATTTAGACACGTGCGAGTTATGGTATAACTGGTTGTACAAGGGATTGACTTGTACCGTATAAGGGATGTACTTGTACAGTATAAGAGATGGATTTGTACCGTGTGAGGGGTGTACTTGCACATAGATAGGGGGAGATTCTCGCCTGAGTTGACTTAAGGACCGAACTTAATGCTATCAACTGAGTCAAATTGTGCAACCATATGTGCTAGTTATGAGATAGCCTTAACGTAAATTAGTTGGAGTTTAACCTTGTATGTTGGTAGACCGAAGTAGTATGGACGAATCGACGGACTGGTGTCGTTCTAGGTGCTCCCTTCACTGAGAAGTTGGGACCAAAACATTCTAATACAACGGGTATGCCTTGCTTTGGGTAGAACGAGAGTGATGGGATGTGAAACCATCGAGAGTACTAAAATGTATAGTGAGTGATTTCTGTCGCCATAGTAAGGGTGGACATACACCGGGCTAATGCAAGGTTGGGCTCTAGCTAGTCGAAAAGTTTCATCATAGTCTAGCAAAATGGGTACTTGTGTGTCGCGTGGCATGGTTGACATGATTACTAGAATATGTCATGTGGGTGAAGTGTACACCCTCTACAGAGATTTAAATCTAATCGATTAGCCGTGCTCACGGTCAAGAGCAACTTGGGACATATTGTCAAGTATAGCCTTTTGGTTTTGGTTTTGCAAACACTTTGAAAAATATTGGTACGATGAGTTGGATCGTTGGTATGAGATGGATTGATTAATGGTATGGTGATGAGTTGGTTGCAGTATACTCGATGGATTGGCTATGAATTTTTGTACATACAAACACCTTATATATTTGTCGGGGACTGGTTAATTCCCCTAATTACCATAATGCCACGACGGTCGAGCTCGTCCCGACCTCGAGCACCTCGGAGGTCGTTCCCGAGGATGGCCCAAGGATGGTCGAGCACCGCTGCCTGGCTTGCCCGTTCGGTGCCAGCTCCTTGCCCGTTCGGTGCGAGCTCCTTGCCCGTTCGGTGAGCTCGTCCCGACCTCGGGCACCTCGGAGGTCGTTCCCGAGGATGACCCAAGGATGGTCGAGCACCGCTGCCTGGCTTGCCCGTTCGGTGCCAGCTCCTTGCCCGTTCGGTGCGAGCTCGTCGCTCGGTTAATGTTCGAGCACGCGTTCTGACGAACTTGCTCGGATCGAGTCAAATGAGCTCGGCCCAAGCTCGAGCTCTGGCCGTGTGGTCGGGGTAGCAACTAACGATTCTGGCGATAATCGTGCCACCCGAAGGATCATTGCGCTCATGACTCGAACGTGGCGTAAATGTAGGATTCGATTCACGACCACGTCGAACGCGCCAGACGTGCATGGCGGGGGCCGTAACCGACGCGATACCCTTGTAAACTATAAATACCTCCCAGACATTGGGGGAGAGGGGGGGCCCGGGCGTAAGATCCATGTACTTGAATCCATCATTCCAATACAAAAAAGGCCACTAGGCGACTGGACGTAGGGCTATTATCTCGATCATGAGAGGTCTGAACCAGGAGAAAATCCTTGTGTTTCTGTGTCTTCTAATGGACCATCTCCCACGCCTTCGATGCTACAACCTGTGGCAGAAAGGGGCTTTGTTTGATCCCTCATTCAACAAGTAAGCTCGGCGGGGGTCTGCTCCCCAATCGTCGACAATATTGTTACTACTTTCTTATTAAAGTGCTCCCTACAAATTCCGATACTATTTTAAGTACTATTCTATTGCAAATAAAATCTGCTTCATGCTGAAATTGAACCTAGTGTAGAAGTTTTCTCCCATTGGAATAGCCATGCATGTATATTTACTCCCATACACTAAAGTCTTGCGAGTACATACGTGTACTCAACGTTGCTTGTTGACATTTATTCAGAGAAAGAGAAAGACGACCGTCACTTAGTTACCTTTGCCTTCGGCGGTGATGGCGCATAGGGTCACGGCCGCACCCAGGCCTTTCCTATGGGTTTTGTATTTAATTGATGGTTCGTAATTCAAATTTTTAGGCCAGTGGTCTACAATAATCTTTTAATCTCATTTAAATCAGCTATAATTACATATTTGACATTCTTCTGCTATCTTATTGATATAAGCAGGTGATATTCAATCTCTGTCCGAAACCAAATTCCTGGGCGGTTTCCGGGTAGCGACACGAGATTTCCTTCTTCCCTCAATTTTTTCCAAACACACATATTAGTCTGTATTTTTTGCGGTCTCCAAAACTTTCGAAATTCCCTGAAAATTTTAAAAAACATTTTGAAATTACATACAAATCATGTGCATACATTTTTTTTTAACGAAAGACCCTTAAAAAATCGAAATCGTGCGAATTTTTCCTCTCGGCCACGTGGCATTGGGCGCGGCGTGTGCCACGCCCACGCATCTAGTACTTATTATGTTGTTGAAACTTCTGAGTGGTGTACTGCATTGTATTGCGTCTGTTCTGAGGTAGTGTGTTGCATTGCATCTGAATTATCTAACCTTGTGTATTTGGACTTGCAGCCCGGGAACAAAGGTTTCTTTGAGTTGTCCATTATCTCCCGAAATTTTACATACTCATGCTCATCACGGTTCCCTTCTGCATCCCGTAGCATATGATCCAGATTATCATCATGTAAAATATCCTTATCAAAAGTACAGTCAATATCATCTGGTGTATTGTTGACTTCGTCGACGATATTAGTACTACATGCTGTCTGCATAATCTACTCTTCACCATAACTGGTCCAACATGTATACCCCCTTTTGAAACCCCATAGAATCAAGTGTGCTTCGATCTGGGCTGGGTTTCGAAACATCCTTAGATTCTCGCAGTCAATGCATGGACAAGGCATAAATTCCACCCCCTTATTCAACATATCTTCCTCTGCAGCTCTTAAAAGTGGAGACACCATTAATGTACTCGGCACTCGCACGGTTCTCAGTGTACATCCAGCTTCGGTCCATGTACGCTACGAATATAACAATATGTGTTAAATAATGAATGAAGTACACTCGGGGTGCACTTAAATAATGAATGAAGTTCACTTGGAGTGGACATGCACACATATTGCTACATATAAGCTACATTTAAACTTGCTGATTAACTAAAGAATTGATTCTCTTTACATAGCTAGCCACATATATATAACCTACAATTAACCATCTTCATTTTCCGCTTTACCAAACTAGATCTTAAATATAATGCAAATTTAAACCAATTACTAACCTTAGATAACCTAGAACATAAGGATCTACAATCACAACTCCAAATCCAAAGTCACTTTCCACCAGATCGCCTCTCAATCGCAACCACCTCAAAAATAGCTCGAAAACCCTAAAAATACAGATCGAGGTCGGGCTGGGCTGTGTGATATTATAGCTGTTACAGACGGTTTTCCAACTACACAGTCTGTGATGATGCACATTTATAGACAATTAAAAAAACCCGTCTATGATGCGGAAACATTTACAGACGGTTTTAAAAACTAAACCATCTACGATGTGAAAACATTTACGTACGGTTTTAAAAACAAAACCGTCTGTGATTAGTAACTTTATAGACGGTTTTAACACAAACCGTCTGTGAATGCTTCGTTTCCCGGTCCCCTCTTAACAATTCGTTTCCCGCGCGCCTTTCCATCACAAACTCTTCATCTTCATCACATCCTCCGTCTCTTCATCTTCCCAGCCACCTATATATTAAACCATGTCTTCGCAGTATACTTTTCAACTTCACTCTTCATCACCTTCAACTTCTAACCTCTTCGCGATCGTCGGCGGCCGTCTCATATATGGATCCTGATCCTTCTCCCGCAAGCTCATCTGCCTCCTCGACCACTCCATCACCGCCCCCCACGCCGTTGTTGATCATCTGCCAATGCGATCCTCCGTTCGCTCCCGGGCAATGCCAAACATGCAGGACTCCTGCCGCCTCTGCCCCGGCGCTTCCGCCGCCACCAGCGGAATGAAGCGCGCGCGGGAGAGGTCGACGAGGAGGACGAGGACGAGGAGCTCACCGTCATCCGCTGGGGGAGCACATCGGAGGACAGTGACTCCTCCTCCGAGTACTACTACACCACATGGGATGACGGCGACAATGACGACGACGACAGCCCCTCAGGCAGCAGCGGAGAGTGGTGGTTGTGATCGCGTGCGCGCACACCACCACCACTATATATTCTAACTAATATATATATATATATATATGTATGTATGTATAATGTTTTATATATGTTATAAATTTTTGTAATTAATATATATACTGTCGGTCCTTCTGCAATATTACTACAGCTAGTATTTTCAATGTTTTTTGTGCTTCGCTTTCCCTCTATGATTTGTTCCGTAGTTTTAGACCAAAACGTCCTTAATTAGTTCCTCGATTCATTCCGTGGCGCGATCGAAATCCATCGATCATTGGCTAAACAATCATTTGGTTACCGTCTGTGATGTGGGTACCCTTATCACAGACAGTGCTTGGTTACAACCGTCTGTGATATGAAACTCATCACAGACTGATCGTGAATTCAACCGCCTGTGATATGCTCGGGACTTATCACAGACGATTTGTATTTAAAACCGTCAGTAAGAAGGTGTCTAATATAAACCTTTGTGTAGTAGTGTTTGTTCGTTGCAACTTGCAACTGGAGTTACTGGACCAATAGCACATATTATTATGTACCTTTTATTTTGTGTTATCAATACTCGCATAGTCAAACAAGTAAAGGTTAGTTTCTGAGTACTTTGCATTTTCTGACGCTTGTCGGATCGAAGTGTATAAGCAGCCAAGAAATTATTTGTTTAGGATTCGTGACAGGTAAATAATGGTGGTGGAAGATATCTATAGGTTGGGAGAAGGCACATTTCCTTTTTTTCTTGTTGTCCCAGGTCCTAAGAGTTTCGTTTTTTACGAGTTCAGGATCAGAAGTAATAAAATTCAGTCACAATAAGTACATTTTATCTCTCGAAAGAGCAACAACAATGTAACATATATGTGGGAAGAACACTGGGTTGTCCTATAGGATTCTCACACCATTATTTATAATAACAAGATTACAATATGACTCTAAGACGACTCTTTACTATGCTTTAACATAAGTCATCAACACTCCCTCTCAAAATGAACATGAGATAACAATCACGGCCATCTTGTTACATCTCGTAATATCCATACTAGAATCTAACACTTTACCAAACCAACCGTTGACTCTATAGCCAATATCGTTACCAAGATCAAAATTTACAACCGATACCATTATAAATACCACCAACATTCTCCACCATCTACCAATTGTCCTCGACCTCAACCTCCTCTGCCCACACATCCCCGGCTTAAAATTAGTTCTATTGAAAACAGGGCCATTGACGTCATGTCTGTTTGATCTTTCTGTGCTAGTTCCACCATCAGCAACATCTAGCGATTGAGCGTAAATCTGCAAATGTTTGAACTTGAATCAGGTTTGTGCCGGACCTGAACCGGGAGACTTCCAAACGTGACTCGGCCGGTTGGCCCCCCGTGGCCTTTGTCGTGTTGGATGCATTGCACGGCGTGCCCGCGCCGTGCATGCACCGGATGGGATGGGGTGCGTGCAGCGTGCCCCCGCTCCGCTTTTGGCAAAAGCGAGAGCCAACTTTGCGATCTCCGGTCGCTTTCGCGGGCGCTTTTGGAGCAATCATCTGGCGCCATCTCCCTCGGGTTAGCACCGGCGCACGCATCACGGCCTTATTTCGTTCGCGCATGCGCTGGACCGGTTCGCGGCGGAGTGCTATATCCAGTCCCTACACTCTTGGACTGTTCACTTGGCCGCATCCTGCGCCGAGCAGATCCCAGTCGCAAGGAATGTTTCTCGTCAGCCTTGGAGCGGTTAATTAGCGAGTCAGTGGTGCGCGTCGCGGTGGAGGACAACGGTGCAATGGCAAAAGCCGCCGCGCGGCCGGTGCATGCATGCATGCGCAGAGCGCGGCTCGGTCTTCCAAACTATTTAATTTGCTGTTTACAGTCACCGCCCGGCACCTACGTATATAATGGGAAATTTCTGCGCGAGTGCCGGTGCGGTTGCCGCCGGCGGGCGTTCATGCCGGCCGGACACGTTTGTCAGCGAGCGTTGCATGCAGTTACAACCTGTACAAGGAGGCAAGGAATGTACCGTTGGGCGGGACTTACTTGCGCATGGCCTCGATCATAGGAATATATATAGTAACTTAATTACGCCGGCCATTGCAGGAAACGGACGTATATGCACACTGCTCTAGCATGCTCCAAAAATCGATCTGTGACACGTACCAACTCCTTGGCTGTTTCCGAGCACCATGACATGGCGCAGCGAAATTCCATGACAGAATCCGTACCCTTTGCATGTAGGGACTCTGGCACGCTAATTCCGCTATATATATATGTGGCGGCCCTGACTGAGTAAGTAAGCCTTTACGACAACCTCACACGCCCTGCCTGGATCATGCCCTCTGCGGGGAAGATGGCAGAGATGAAGGCCGCGGCTTGCATCGCCGCGGTAGTATCGCTGATCCACGTTGTGACGGCTGCCGATTACACGGTCGGCAATCCAGCCGGCGGCTGGGACGCGAGGACGGACTACAAGTCCTGGGCTGCAGCCCAAACCTTCGCTCCAGGAGACACCATAAGTAAGTATCGGTACACACATGACATAGGTTTCTTGCTGTGCTTGTGCATTGGATTCCATGGAGCTAGTAGAAATTGCTAGCAACCTGCGCGCCGCGCTCTCCTGCTCATTTTTTGTGCGCAAACGCCGTGCAGCATTCAAGTACAACCCGTTCCACAACGTCGTGGAAGTGACCAAGGACGACTACGAAGCGTGCTCCAGGACCAACCCTGTTTCCTACGACCACAGCGGCAGCACCACCATTGTGCTCACGGCGCCGGGGAAGCGCTACTTCATCTGCGGCGCGCCGGGGCACTGCCAGGCGGGCATGAAGCTGGAGGTGGACGTCGCCGACCGCCCTGCACCCGTGACACCCAGCTCGCCTCCTCTGCTGCCACCGCCACGACACGCCAAGCGGCGGTCTGCACCGGCGCCGATGCCATTGCCACCGGCGCCTATGCCATGGCCGCCAGCGCCGAAGACATGGACACCGGCACCAGCACCCGCTGCTGCACCACCAGGACATGCAGGGCACAGCAAGCACAGGAAGAGGCACTGCCCACCTAAACATGCTCCAGCAAGGGCTCCCACGGTGCAGTCCGTAGAGGCAGATTTTCCCCTTGCGGCGCTGGCGCCGATGTCCTCGCCACCTCCGCCTCCGCTGATGTCGTCGGACGCTGCTGCGGTGTCGCGTGCGAAGTGGGGCGAGGTCACAGCCGGGCTACTATCCCTTGGGCTCGTGGTTTTGGCTCTGTGAGTTGGAGAGGTTGCAGATCAGACCATCAGATGTTAATTAGATCCATGTTCCGGTCCACTGCTTTGCGTGTTTAGATGTTGAGGTGTGATTTGTTGAGAGCTGATAATAGCTAGTCGTTTGTTTTTCTGTGCTAGCTCTCTAGTCCCTGGGATGAGATCATTGGCATCGTTAATTATTCCTTCCGTATCCAAAAATTTCACCGTGGTGTTTTACACGAAAAGAGTTGCGCAGAGATTAAATTGGAAAGGGAGGGGTAAATTGTTCCAGAACTACTCCTTACTTGTATAATTGTAAGGTGTCCACTTATTTTGAGATTCAAAGTTTGTTAATTTCATCAATAACTAATCAACAATATATATATAGTTATAATGTTGCATTCGTATTTATAAAACCTTTCTAATTATTATGAATTTTTTAGCAATAAATAAAGTATTGTAAAATAAATTAACAATCAAAATTTAATTGGAATATCATATCAAGTCCAACGGCTTTCTTACAATTTAGTTCGGTAGACGCTCCACTTTCCGGGACATGTTAGTAAACCACCCAAAAAAAAGTTCGGCCCAAGAAGCCACGTCCCGTTCCATCTCTCTAAGATACACGACCATTGTGTAATACTACAGCGGACAACTTAAATTTCAACTGATCCACCTAGTAAATTCCAAAACCATGCGCCAAGAAGATTTAAAGATGAAAAAAAGTGACAGGAAAGTTTATTAACAGCAGCAACGGAGATGTTCATCACGTAAGTCCCAAAAGTGGGCGAACAAGTTTACATCCATCTCTAGTTCTCTACGACTACCGTGTCCTCTAATAAGTGTATAAATAATATGAATAATAAGTTATCTAATAAGTTTACATCCATCTCTAGTTTTATATAAATAATATGAATAATAAGTTATCTAATAAGTTTACATCCATCTCTAGTTTTATATAAATAATATGAATAATAAGTTATCTAATAAGTTTACATCCATCTCTAGTTTTATATAAATAATATGATACTAATCTCACTACCACTTCACATAAACACATATATCTTCACGTTAGGTCGGTAGAGCGCTCATAGGCGTACACCCACCCGTGCACCCTGCTCTCTCGACGCATATTTGCGCGTTCTCGTATAGAATCCCATGCCTCTAGGGACCAGTTTTGTTTTGTTTTATTTTCATTTTCGATTTTTAAATGCATTTACTAAGGATGATCTTCTGTCTTTTGCGGTGGAATCAAAGAAGAAGCTGGAGCTCTTTGGTGTGAAGGGGTAAAACCGGATCTGGCCTTAGGAATTAGATCTTTTCACTCTGTATGAGAGAAATCAGAATATTGGGGGGAAAGGCGGTATACACGGCAGCTGGAGACAAAACTCCACAACCAAGACATGCAAGTTTGTTAGATGGAGGAACTCACCGAGGGAGTCGTGCATCAGCGGCGAGGAAGACCACCACCGCGAAGGACGGCGACATGCATGCTCGTGCGAGTTCTTTTGCTGTGCATGAAAGGATGAAGGATCCTGCAGGCGGTGGCAATTAACGGACTCAACAAGCTCCGGGATCACTGGGTTTGCAGGCGTTTTTCTGTAGTTTTCATCTTCGTTTCGAGTTTCTTTGTAAAAGTGATCAACTGCACTGTTTGTGCTTTTGTGCTTTCATGAAATCAGAGGTTACGTCCTCAGAGGCCGCATTGCCTTTAAAAAACCGAGACGGGCTGAACGGGAGCTTGAGGCTAGATTGGGCCTAAGCCCGCTCCTTAAGTCCGCAATATTGGGCTGGACTTGCCGAGCCGAGAAGCGATACGACCCACACTTCGATAGTCCGATATACAGGTACTGTAAAGCTAGAGATTCTACTAATCCATTCAGGCTTGGAACTCTCGGGCTCGAGCTCGGTAAGGTTCGAGCCGAGTTCAAGTTGGGGTCCGAGTCTTGATTCAGACTCGAGCTCGGTCCGAGTAAACTCGGTAAGCATGATAAGCTCGAATAAACTCGGTAGGCTCGAGTAAGCTCGGTAAACCTGGTAAATTTCAAATCCGATTTTTTTCAACCGGAATTTTCTAGATTTTGACCGAAATCACTGAGATGTCGGTCAACTTGAACCGACCAAAAAATGGTAAATTTTTTTGAATTTTTTATGGATGGTCTTGACCCCAAATCCAATCAAATTGGACCCCAAAAACATGAAATCTGGTCAAAATATATGAGGTTTTGGTCAAAATACCTAAGATCTTGGTCGAAATCTAGCCAAGATTTTTGAGATTACTGTAGCATTTTGATTTTTTTTTCAATTTTTTTTTATCTAGCTGAGATTTAGGATCTCGGGGGTCCAAACTTTGAGATCTCGACCGAGATTTCTGAAATTTCACTAAGATTTTGAATCTTACGTCTGAGTAATTTTATTCGTGATGGAAAAAAAATCTTACCCCCTCTTAATACAGAGGTTTTGCACCTGAGCCAGTGTGACAGTATCAGTACGATTCACGGTCTTCTGCATACCATTTGACAAGCTCCAATCGTTAGTAGAGTCCTATCGAGTGAACTGTTTTAGACTTGTAGTGCTGAATTGCAATCGACGGCCTCAGACCTCCTGTCTTTCCATCGGCATGTTGAGAGGATACGAATAGGGTTCGCTTTTTGTTGAAAACTAAGCGAATTTCATTCATACCGCCCGTAGTCGGAAAAGAAAGCCGTTCCGAATTTCACTCAAATTCAAATTCAAAAAATATAAAAAATTTGAAAAAATCTATCCAAAATTTCTCTATAATTAGTATTAATATCCTTATGACCTCTGATGTGAATATTATTTGAAAAAAATGAAGTTTGCGGACATTTTTGAGCCATTCAATTATATTTAATAGCAATATTTGTTGAAGTATATCTAGTGCCAATTTTTATTGAATTATATTTAGTAGCAATATTTGTTGAAGTTTATTTAGTACCAATATTTCCTTGTAAAAGCCAGCAACATGAGCCAAGAAGGGCACTATCCATAAAATTATGATCTGTATTCAGAAAGTATATATGAGTTTTTCTTAAAACCACATGTAAACTACTAAGAAATCATTAGACTAAAACAAAATCCCCGGTTTAACTTGTCAACAATCAATATATAATTATATGAGACCTATAATTATAAACCGTCAACCATTCCTTTCTATTATTTTGAGAGAGAGTCATATCATAACTAAATGTTCAACATGAATATATTAAACAATCAACCGTAGTGCATAAAAAATAAATGAAAATACATTGTTATAAGATCTGCTACAACCTACAAAAATCATAGTTGATCAAATAAGTGCAACATTTGAACCAGAATTTTGAACTACACCTCCACAACACACTGCATGTTTTAATATTTGTTCAATTATATTTAGTAGCAATATTTGTTGAAGTAATTCTTCAAATATCATTTTTCGTCTTTAATGGCTTTTTACAAATTTTACAACAAATTTTTAAATTTTTTCTACATTTTCTCCCATTTTTTCAACTGCTAGCGGTTTTCAAGCTTTTTGACTAGTTTCGTTCGAAAACAGCGAATTTCGCTCAGAGGTTTGACTAAATTTTAAATTTATTTGACTTTCGAACCGAGCGGTTTTTCGCAAATTTTGATACCACCGGAACGTCAAAATTTGAGTTCAAAATGAAAAGTGAAACCCTGGATAAGAATATGTAATGAGTGTTAGCTTTTACGAGAACACAACATATATATGGAGAGCCTCTATGATATACTAAAAGTAGATGGTAGGCATTCTAGAGTCGCTAAAAAAAAGATAAATACAAATAAATTCTCACAAAAATCAGAAACACTCAACCGTAATCTTGTGGATCCTTTTTTGTGGGTTTAATATGGTGGATCCTGATTAAAAATGACAATAGCCACCATTGAATGCTATTAAAAAAGAGATATTCTATAAATTCTCAGCAGAAAAAACGTCTAACTTTTGATCGGATAGACCCTAATTAAAATAGAACTATAATATACTACATTACTTTGTAATTTAAAAGCTAAAATAAGTGCCATACAAAACATATGGGACGTGGACTTCGGCTCGTGGCATCACATGATTACTTCTGTTCGTGATTTGTGAATGGGACGGACGTGCTTGCTAACGCTCCAAGATCGTGTTGATGTCCCTTCTCCTTTTCTTTTTCCACTAACTTCTAACTACATATTTTTCTCACATAAGTGTTCCAGGATTTGTCATATTTTGTATAGCAAGCTCATGTGAACAAAAAATGGGAAACCCCTCACTCGGCCAACTCTCCGAGCGAAAATAAGAACGAGTCTTTGCAACGGAAACCAAAATAGGAACGAATGAGAAAATTTCACAAGGTGGACACATTCACACTCAGGAACAATTTTGCTTGGATCGTTTCTTCTTTTTCCGCACCGTGGCTGAATCAGTCTCAACCCAGTTCCACCCGATTCACGGGATCCAACCTGAAACGTTTCTACCAAGAATTTAGAACCGTTTTCGTTTCTACTAAAATCTGGAACCGTACCAAACAGATGGTTTACATTTAGTAAAAAAAAAGAGATAAATAGCCTTGAAATTCTCAAGAATAAAAATATATAGCCCTTAAAGGCATGATTATAGTACCATTACATGCTTTTGCTTACGGATATATTACTTTGTAATTCAAAAAAATAACATAGAAGAATAAGTTATTAGATGGCCAATTCAGAAATCAGAACTATGAAGTAGAAAAAAGCTACCGCATCGTCCTGCTAAAAGTCGGCGATGGATTTTTTTACTATCGCTAAGAAAAAAAATAGATATTAGAACTTCTCATTAAAAAAATAAAATATTTAGCTTTTAACAGGGTGATCCCTGGTTATAAAGTGAAATATCCACCGCGGCACCACTGATCTTATGATACGAAGGTAATATTTATCTATTTCTAAATTTTTATCTTAGAGAGAGAGAAAAGAAAGAAAGAAATAAGGCAACGCAGAGTCGCAGACACCTTTGGCCCTTCCACCTCTCTCACGATTATCGATCCCTTCCAATATCTACAAAACCTAATTGGAAAAAAAAGATAAATAAGCCTGTAATTCTGCAGGATTTTATATAAAAAAACTTATAATTAATATGCCACTAAATAACTAGAGATCTACGGCAAGTGGGAGGGAACGCAGAAGGACGGGCTACAAGAGGTGGTCCAAGGGCTCTAGGAACTAGGAATCTCGTCAATAGCACGGCCACCTCCTTAGCGTGACTTTAATGCGTCTCTTTCTTTTTTACTAGACTTAATTAAGCACAATAGTACTCCCTCTGTCCCACAAAGAGTGCATTTCTAGGATTTTTAAGACAGATTAGTGTGCAAGGTAAATGACTAATGTGACCCTCATTACTCCATACACAAGCATGGTGGTGCTTCGGTTTCCACAAGCACTTAAATGAGCATGCATACACTTACAGCTGGGCCCTACAGACTAAAGATGCACTCTTTATGGGACAAAATTTGAACACTAGAAATGCACTCTTTGTGGGACAGAGGGAGTAAGCTAGTACTCCTTTGATAATAGATGTTGTTTTGGACATCGACACGGTCTTCAAAACATAACTTTAACTACTAATTTTTATTATAATATATTTATAAAACCCAATAAAATTATAATATTATGAAAGTACTTCTCAAGACAAGTCTACACATATAATTTTCATTTATCCAATTTAAATACTTAAAAATATATCGATAGTCAAAGTTTTAGAAGTTTGACCATCACTATGTCCAAAACGACATCTGTTATCAAACTGGAGGGAGTATATGTGTAGACGTCATAATTAATTTGCCTAAATTTAAGTCGTCCATGCACTCGTAAGTCGTAAATGGTCAAGTTTAGCTCGAACTGAATCTAACACATGTAAGATGCAGGTGCTTTGACGCGCTTGGCAAAGGAAAACTATTTTTTAAGATGCTTATTTTATACTGTTTTCTATTTTATTGCATTTGTCTATGACCTTACGAGTATTCATTTCAAAATATTTGTCTATTAAGAGAAATAATAGGGGTAATTATTGTGATACTTTCACGGAAAATTTCGTGTTTGATACAAGTTTTGATCTGTATTTACAAAATGATACAACACGTTCGCGTATTTGCCAAAAAAACCAATCATACTCGGTTTTGGAAAATCCGGTTTTGAATACTCGGTTTTCCAAAAACCGGATATTACGTATTCGAGTATAGCATACCCATTTTACCAGGATGTCATGGTAAATTTGAACACTTAGATAAAATTCGAAGCATCCATGTCATGGTAAATTTGAACAATTAGATAAAATTCGGAGCATTTAAATCATGGTAAATTACGATGTTCGTTTGATTAGAGTTTATATCGTAGTATGTAAATTTGAGATCGTTTGCTACACAATAATCAAAACTAAAATATTTTCGCATATTCATAATCTACATGATTTTGCACAAATTTAGAAAGTTGTCTCATTGAATTTGGAGTTGTTTAGCGAAAGTTATTTGCATTTGAATCAGCTCGGGTTGAAAAAATAGGAAAAAAGCAACAAAATTTTTTTTTTGCGCATACCGGGTATGGCTTATCCGGTTCCTGGTAAACCGGGTATGCTATACCCGATTTTTCAAAAATTGGGTATTGTATTTTAAATTGCAAAATACGCCAAATCCAGTTTTTGAAAACCAAATATGTAATATCCAGTTTTTGGAAAACCGGGTATTATTGGTTTTTTGGTAAATACGTGAAAATGTTGTATCATTTTGTAAATGCAAGTCAAAACTTGTATCAAATACGAAATTTTCCTATTTTCACTCTCTACCTCTACTTAAGTGCTTTGGAAGATGTTAAGTGGTTGTGCTATGTCATTTAATATAGATATGCATAGTCATTTGTTATTAACTTTTTCATAGATTTAATGCTTTCTTGGTTTGTGCGTATGGTGGGTTGTAGACAAATACAGTGAAACCACTGTATTTGTATTGGGAGACACGAATACTTAAAGGGAACATATCTAGTGCTAACGGTCATTGGGTGCTAATATACTAACATAAGATCTGCGCCATCAGATCTATGATGAGTGGCTCAGATTTGGACAGGTAATTAATGAGGTAATCAAGGGGCTTGTGTGAAAAGCATTTGAGTGAGTAATGAGGTAATTAATAGGGTTCCATCTCTCTATATCTGAGCCATTTATCATAAATCTGATGGATCAGATTTAATGTTAGCATGTTAGCACCCAATGACCATTAGCACTAGATATGTTCCCATACTTAAAAGGTGATTATGCTTGAGTAGACACGAATACTTAAAAGGTGATTATGAATATAACTACCTCTAATTAATAGATAATACAACCATATAAGCACCTACAAAGAAGTACTTGTATTGGGAGACACTAGTACATAAAAAGCAGTAACATATGGTTTAAAAACTTATCCCAGATGGTTTTCTAAACCATCTATCACAGATGGTTCTTATCATATCCAGTAACTTAGACAATTGCACTAGCAAAACCGTCTGTGATTATCTTTAACAAAAATGGTTTTTGAAAATCGGTTGTAATGAAGCATCTAATATATAGACATTTCTGTAGTAGTAAGATGACTCTTATATATGTGCTTGATGATACAACAAACCACTCTGATTGAGCACCATGTAGAAGCATGTACGTGTGCAGGATTTCAAATTTTGTTTTAGGGTTTTATCTCGGCACCCTCTGAAATCCAAAATTTTGGCGAAATCTCGTTATTTCGGACGAAATCCAAAAAGCAAAATTCAAATCTGGTTCTTTTTTTACCGAGATTTTTGAGATCTCGCCGAGATTTACCGAGATCTCGTCGAGATTTACCGAGATCTCGGTGCTTTTTAATTGAACACAAATTGGTCCAAAAATTATCAATTTTTTTTGAAATTTTGGACCGACATGGAAAATAACGTGAGGAATCCAATCCGATCAAATCTGGTCAAATTTTGGTCAAAAAAACCAAAATTTTGGTCAAATATACCGAGATCTCGCCGAGATTTTAGGTTACTGTAGCACTTTGAATTTTTTTAGAGTTTTCTTAATTTCGCCGGGATTATGACACTCGAAGGGGTTCGAGATCCGAGATTTCACAAAATCTCGACTAGATTTCATTCCATGTACGTGTCACCAATGAAAAGGAAAAAGAGAAGAGGAAATTCTACTTTGTACTATTTATAAACTAGAGGTGAGTTGCAAATCCCTCCTAACTAATGTAAATTCTTCTTGTCTATGGTATAATTGCATTATACTTCATTCATTCTTTTTATTGCCATTTTAGAATGCATGCAATCAACCTTTTATAACTTTTACAGCTAATATAAATAAATGTATATAGATTTTTCATGTGAAAATAATATTACTAGATTTATCTAAAAAAATGCTTTCATACTATGTATGTCTAATGATCTTTGCTAGAGTATAATTAAAAAAGGTTATGGTAATATGCGTTTTGGAGACCATGTGTCCATGTGGATGTTTGAAACAATAAATAAAAAGGAATAAGGGTAATATAAACTAAAACATGAGTAAATTGCACAATACCTTCCTAAATATGGATATGGTCTTAGGTACACACCTTTAATATATCTTTTCTAATTAAACCATAGCAAAAAAATATATAAAATAATCTTAGGAAAGCACTTTTGATTAAAAAAAACTATTAATATCATTTCTATGTGTAAAAAAAATTCTTTATATTAGTGGTCAAAGTCCAAAAAATTTGACTACACATTTTAAAATGATATCTTATACAAAAGGAGTAATTATGATTCTAAAAATATGATGAAAACTTAAACGAAAGTAATATTAGTTTATGTTTAGAATTACAATTAAACTAGCAAGGAATATTAGTTATAGTTAAAGTTTAAAACTACAATAAGACTAGCCCGTTTAATTGTACGAACGCTCTGGCTAGTTACATCAAATAGTTAGAACGATGGATGGTACGTACTTAGGGGTGAAAATGGTACGGATAATTTCCGACCGACCGACTGACCGAAGTGTCTCGGATAGCAATTCGGATAATTTTTCGGATATCCGAATATTTTTTACGGATACGGATCGGATATGGATAAAATGTCCCGGATACAGATACGGATACGGATATCACGGATAATTATCCGTCGGATATTATCCGACAATTTTTACGGATATAATCCGCGGATAATATCCGAATTCTCACATTATAGCTTAGCTCTACCGGGCCGCTTGACCCAATGGCTCGTATGGCCGTATGTCACCACTCAAGTCACCAAATAGGGGCAAATGGGCTGCACCACTTCAGCCTTAGGCCCTTAACCCTTGACATGAGTTCGGCCAGCCCAGCATTCATCAAACCCTAGCCTATAGCCTCCCTCACTTCCTGTCCCTGCAGAGTTTGCCGCCGCCCCACCATCCTGTGCTCCCAGCCTCGCCGCCCGCCTCAGCCTCCTGGGCCGCCACCGCCCGCCGCCTCCCTACTCCCCAACAAGACGCCGCCCGCCCTCGCCGCCTGCGTTGTGTGGCCTGCTCACCACTCTCGAGCTCACTGTCGCGGGGCGTCGTCCGCTCGCCGCCATGGAGACTAGCTCTCCTCGCTTCTCGCCGCCGCTAATGCTCCTCTCGTGAGTCGTGACTCACGACCGCTTCGCCCGACGCCCTTCGGCCTGGCGTCCTTCGGCTCGATCCGACGCCCTTAAGCCCCTTGCTTCTCGTCCGACATCCTTCACCCTTGCTTCGCCCGCCGCCAGGGTTCACAAACCGACGTAAAATCGCCGAAAATCGCGGTTTCGGCCGTATCGAGCGGTTCGAAATCCTAAACCGGTCGGTAAACCGATCCAATTAAAAAAATAATTCAAAAAATTTGAAAAATTTGAAAAAATTTATGCGATGTAAACCGATCGAAAACCGGTGAAAACCGAGCGATTTTTCGAAAAAAACGACGAAAATCGCTCCAAAAACCGATCGCCCAAAACGTTCAACTCGCCGATCGGTTTTTCGAGAAAACCGACCGGTTTTTCGAGAAAACCGAATGGTTTTCGTTTTTTTAAAATTTGTTTTGAATGTTTTTTGTTCAAATGCTCGGTTTTGAAACTCTTCGATTTCTAACGATTTTCGAGCGATTTTTGGCTCGATATTTTCGAATTTCCAATTTCGGTTTTCCATCGGTTTTTTCGGTTTCGGTTTTGTTAACCCTGCCGCCGCCGCCATCTACTGCTCCGCCATTCTCTCCCGACGCCGCCGCCATTCGCCGCGCCGAAGGACACTGGGAGCACCGTAGTTGTTCAGTTAAATCTGGAACTTCTTTGTGCTATCTCATCTTTCAATGATAAGCATATTAATGTGTTGGTTCTCATCCTATTTGCAATCCAGATTCTCAATAATAAATCTCTGTATTATGGATGCTTAGTGCTATGCATGTGCTTTGTTACTTTTGTTTACCTCTATGAATGGTGTGCAACTTCTATGGATGATGTATGTGCAATTCGAGATGTGACTCAAGATATATTGCTATAAACTGTATGGTTTTAACGGTCTTGATGTCTCAATGTCCTATACAATTTATGTTGGTTTTTTATCGATAATATTCATTATAGCCCATCACTCCGTTTGTATTTAGTGTTTACGTGTATTATTCGAAAAATATCCGTTCCGATGATTATCCGAACTTATTTTATCCGTATTCGTTCGAATATTATCTATATCCGTATCCGGCACTATCCGTGTCCGAATCCGTATCCGGTATTATCCGTGTCCGAATCCAATCCGATAAAATTATATGGATCAAATACAATATAAGTGGTTTCCGATCCATATCCGATCCGTTTCACCCCTATACGTACTAGAACCTGTGACATTCTGTCTTCAGCACAGACATAACCATTGAATGCTCTTTGGATCAATGGCGGATCTATCGGGGGTCAAGGGACTAAGGCACATTTTACCTCCGACGAGAAGAAGTAAAAGGGTGGCCGGCCGAGGGCAGAGAAGATGGCGGTGTGAGGGCTGCAGACGGATGAACACCCCTAAAGTTTCGGTCTGGATATGCCATTGCCTTGAACCACTTACAGTTTCACTACTGTCGTACTACATTAACACGCTACAACGCCGTGCATGTAGTGTTTTGTTGATGTTTGGTTTTTTTAGGGGTTTCTTAGAGTACTGTTGATTCTTTAGTTTAGCAGTAGTATTTCCACACACTTTCATAGACTACAGAACGATACTACTGCGTCGATAACTTTTTCTGCGTACAGAGCAGTGATTGATTTGTTTCGACGCAGCTTGATCCCCGTGTCTGGCTAGTAGCTTACAAGGGCAGCATTGCATTCACCACGTCCATGGCAGACTTCGACAGGTTCAGTCAAACGCTGTAGAACCACAGGAGCCAAATGTGCACACCATGAATTGAGCGTATACTAGTTACATGCCCGTGCGTTGCTACGAAAAACAAAATTGATAACAAAAAATAAAGATTAAAAAATAAAAAAAATATTTCACAAGATCAAACATCTATCTTTAACGCTTCGTTTCTTGCGAAAGCTGGCTAATTAAAGCAACGCTTTGTTTCTTGTGTAGGGCAATTAAGCAGGGTAATTAAGTAGGGCAATTAAGCAAGGCAATTAAATGGCAATTAATGACGTGGGAAGAACGGACCACTGCCACCAAATGCTGCTTTAGAATAGTAGAGATATGATTGATTACGAGAACCAGTAGAAACGTATTTATGGAGACATAAGACTGGTTCTTGAGCCTTGGATTAGGAGCAATCTTGGACCGAGGTCTGCATTGCGTGCAAGCACATGCTAGCGACTTTGATCAACATAATGGTTGCAACAATAATTCTAATAAATTCAGACCACCATACGGACAAATTGGGCAGATGATTCTTTCGGATTGTCCCATCACATGAGAGCTCTCAGTACGACCCCTCCGAAGGAGCACTAGTACTCTTTTCAAAAGTCACGCGAAAATTAAAAAATAAATGAACAGTACATAATTACTAATTAACCTTTCATAACTAGTCCTATTAGTCTTTATGTGATTAAGGATGTGTTACCTGCAATTCATTAGCATATAGTATTAGATGTGATGGTAGTTATTGTACAATTAACTCATGGTTGTTCATTGGAGTTAATCCGATGTCATAGTTATGAGAGCCACTTGGAGTGTTGGTTAACAATGCTAAATTTGAGAATTAGCCGAATCAGGATTAATGGCTGGCTAGCATATGGTTCACGTATTGCCATGGGGTGACACATGTTTAACTTGGAACTAGCCGATTGCTTAATTCTGGAAGTCAATGATGTGATCACTGGCTTATTAGTCACTAATCACAGTAGCAAGCTTAATGGTTCTTGGGTTGATAATTTTGTACTGTTGTGTCTTAGTTGCTTGTATACTATTTTACAAATGTCCAATTTCGATCACCATGTCACATATCGGCCACTACCCCTCTCACCTAGTGACATATCGTTCGAATCAATCTCAAGGCTTGACCTCTGAATCATGGCAACCTTTCTCACTAATCAATTTCCGGTCACTTTCTTTACATATTTTAATTACACAATGTGGCATAACATATAGGGGTAATAACACTACCAACCCAACAATATATGGGTGGGCTGTAGCCTGTACAGTCTCGTTGTTGGGAAAATATCACCCCCGTCACAGGTATACAGTCGAGGTATGTGCTTTACTAATTCTCTTATAATCTGGTATATATGTTGATCTATTGAAATCGGCAGCGTATTTGCTTTCTCAAAATGATTGCATGATTATTATGTATCGCCACATCTCCTTATTACTTTTGGATTTCAATTGTTGCAATTATCACATGACCCTGTATGCCATAGCTACACTTTGTCTTACCGTAGCGACTGCCTGAAACTCCTTGTAACCTTTACCGTGGTCTTTATATTCAATATTTAACTTGTTCTTGTTGGGTCACTTGCCAAGATTTTCTAATCGCACACTTGCTCCTCCCGTTAAAAGTATATATAAAGTCTGTAGAGTAGATTAACATGAGAACATAGTCATGGGTGGCGCACGATTTACCAACACTATGGCTAGCTTGCCATATTTATTTTGATTACCGATCGCTTCTTTCAAAAATAGCTTTGACCGGTCCGGTGTCAAACTATTTATTTCCATTTGCTTCTGTTGGTGACACCGTTGCTATTCGATTATTTATTGGCGAACCATTTTAGTGGTGTTAAAGTTTTAAATTTCCTTGGATTTTATATCTTATACCTTTATGTGTTGTTCATACAGCTTCACGCATGTATGTACGTACAGCTTCACGCACACTTAACCCAGATCGAGGCTGTACATGAAGGCTGAAATAGCTAGCTTGTACATGCATGCATGCATGCGGACGAAGGAGAAAGGAACCGGCCAATCCATCGATTTATAGCTAGCTGGGCCGAGACGGGATGGTGGGAGCCCACCGCCCAGGGCGGAAACAGCACCGAATTTAATATTGGTGGGTAGGTGTGAAAAAAAAAACTCGAAACTCACGAGTTAAATGAGTACTCGCAGACTCGGCTCGATTTGGCTCGAACTCATTCCTTAATGAACTGAGTCAAGCTGTGATTTAAACTCGTTTAGATAACGAGTTAAACGAGCCAACTCGCGAGCTTAACGAGTTCTCTAAGCCGGTAAATATAACTATATATGTTTGAGGCTAGGATGATAACACATGGCATACTGTATAATCTCAACACCAATCCTCTGCTCAGATGAAAATATCGAGTTAAACGAGTTTAACGGGTTAACTTGCGAGTTTAACGAGTCGAACCGAGCTAAGGTTTGAACTCGTTAAGATAACGAGTCGAGTCAAGCTGACTCGTTATATTACCGAGTTTGACCGAGTCGAGTCGAATCGAGTCAGCTTGTTATCCACCCCTATCGGTGGGCATGCATGCAGATGTGATACTCATGTACATACGCGCGTACATGCACCCCGTGTTGTTGTACCCTGGTATCACGGTCTCGGCGATCTCTTTCGGTTGCTCGCAATCATGGCCGCCCCTTGTCTTGAGTGCCCCCACCTGTCCCTGCCGCCTCCGTCCGCATTTACCATTCGAGATTTGTTCTTGGTCGGTCCCCGTCCGTCTCCCTCGTCTGCCTCCCAATCTTAAAACTAACCTCGCTATCTCGCAAGTCACAGGCGTGCCGCGAGCAAACCGCGAGCAACAGCCAACAGCAACCAGCGCAGAGCAGAGTTGGTGGTGCGCCTTTAGTACTGCTACCGCCCAACCCCAAGATTTTTAATTGCGTCGCCCTCGCTCGCTTCGGATGCTGCTGCGCGTGAGAGCCTGCTGCACCTGGCGCCATAGCTAATGCGCAGCACTACACAGTGACCGACCGACGCAGTCCGTGGCCTGCAGCGAAGCGAAATGGGCGACAGGAGGAGGCGTGCTAGCGCGGTCGCCGGCGGTGGCGGCCGGGCGGGTGGGGATGAGACAAAGGCTGCGGCGCCGGCGCCGACGGTGTGGTTCGCGCTGAAGAGGTCGCTGCACTGCCGGTCCGAACCGTCGGAGGTGCACGTGCCGAGGCCCAAGGCCTGGGGCGGGGCTGCCGGTGGTGGGCACCTGTCGGCGATAGTGACCAAGCCCGCGGCGCGGTCGGGGTGCTCGCGGTCGATAGCCAACCTCCGGGATGTCATCCACGGGAGCAAGCGCCACCCGGAGCGGCCGCCCAGCTGCAGCCCGAGGTCCATCGGCAGCAGCGACTTCTTGAACCCCATCGCCCACGAGGTGGTGCTCAGCACCAACTCCCGCTGCGAGCTCAAGATCACCGGCTTCGGCGGCCTCGCGGCGGGGGAAGTAATCGCACACGACGCCGAGGGCGACGGCGGCGTCCTGTCGTCGTTCGTGGGCACGCTCCGCCCCGGCACGCCGGGGCCCGGGTGGAGCTACGGGCTGCAGTACAGTGGCTCGTGCCGGGGCAGCGTGCGGTGCACGCCGCCGAGGTCGCCGAACGTGCTGTTGGACAGGGACGGCGCCGCGCCAGGGGTGGCCGCGGGGCACCGGGCGTCCTGCGAGGTCGACGCCGTCAAGAGAGGCGGCAATAAGGGCTCCGGCGCCAGCTGCCACAGGTGCGGCGAGCAATTCGGCAAGTGGGAGGCGCTGGAGGCGCACCACCTTTCTAAGCATGCAGGTGAGGCTGATATTTCCATTGCATCTCATAGTACAGAATAACTTTTGTTGGTGGTGCAGACACGGCCGATGCAACTTCACGGTGTCCGTGAAAATGTTTTCATCTCAGTTGGTTGTTTGAACTGGAATATTACTGCCATCATTTGCATTTCTGTAGCCCGTTAAAATATACTACATTTTCAGTTAATCTGCTGTTCTGGGCGGTGGAACTTAGTGACATTTCTTTAGCTCAAAACCCAAGTTTAAGTGGCTTTACCTGGTATAGGTTTCAGTTTCACCACTAGATAGGTTCCTCCAAATATCCGCCTTTTGCTATCTATCCGAATCGATCCATGCCTTCAAGTTTGCAAATAGCAGCGAGCCTTTGGCGTCAGATTCTGCTAGATCTATCTAGATTCTTGCAAGCATGATATGCAGAAGCTTTAACCGATCAATATGCCCATGAGTTAAAAATCTAGCAATCGATGGCTTATGCCCATGAGTTAAAAATCTAGCAATCGATGGCTTCTTTTCTCTTGCTACAAGTTCCAACTAGGAGTCGAAAGTTTTGACTAGTGGTATGTGTATGTCTGGTACTCTCAGTGACGGAGCTGGTGGAAGGGGACTCGTCGCGAAAGATCGTGGAGATCATCTGCCGGACGAGCCTGCTCAAGTCGGAGAGCAGCTGCGTGCGGATCGAGCGGGTGTTCAAGGTGCACAACACGCAGCGGACGCTGTCGCGCTTCGAGGAGTACCGCGATGCGGTGAAGGTCAAGGCGAGCAAGCTGCCCAAGAAGCACCCGCGCTGCCTCGCCGACGGCAACGAGCTACTGCGCTTCCACGGCGCCACGCTCGCGTGCGCCCTGGGCGCCGGTTCCAACCTCTGCGCCTCCGACAGGTGCGCCGTCTGCCGCATCATCCGCCACGGCTTCCCCGCCAGGAAGGAGGCCGGCAAGGCCGGCGTCGGCGTCTTCACGACGTCCACCAGCGGCCGGGCGTTCGAGTGCACCGAGTCCTACGACGACGACCGCGCCACGCGCAAGGCGCTCCTGGTCTGCAGGGTCATCGCCGGCAGGGTGCACAAGCCGCTCGACAACCTCAAGGACTTCGTCGGCCAGACGGGCTTCGATTCGCTCGCCGGCAAGGTCGGGCCCTACTCCAACATCGAGGAGCTCTACCTGCTGAACCCGAGGGCGCTGCTCCCGTGCTTTGTGGTCATCTGCAAGCCTTAGTCGCGAGACACCGGCTCTTAGGTCCCGTTTGGTACGGTTCCAGATTCTAGTAGAACGAAAACGGTTTCAGATTCTTGGTAGAAACGTTTCTTGTAGAATCAGAATCACTATCTGCAAACCGTTTGGCTAGCTGTCTGGATTATGTGAATCGGCGTGGAACGGGATTAAGGGTGATTCGGCCCCGGTGTGAAAAAAGAAGAAACATTCCGAGGATAATCGTTCCGAGCTTTAGCCCGTTTGGCTGAGTTTCTCATAGATTCTAGTAGAAACGATCCGGTTTCAAGTTGCCAAACAGGACCTTAATTGAGTAATTAACCATCAATTCTTTTTTCCACGTCTCGGTCGCCACTTTAATTGTTACCGTTTGTTTGAGAGCTAGTATAACATCAACACATGGCTAGTGGAGTATCAATGAGGTGTATTTGTCCATATTTCTGTGAACGTACGTGGATGCCTTCACGTGTAAGAGCTGAGCTGATTGATTCGCCATCTTAATTACGAGCGGCTCACTACACGACATCGAATCAGCCATGCACCGTGAAGCAAAACTAATTAACGATTAGTTTTTGTTGCTCACTCCTTTTCGGTTCAGTAGGAGTCCTTTGCAGTTTGGACGTACGCGTGGCTACTGGCATAGTAATATACTATGCTAGCTCATCATCCATTGCATGCTTGCAAACTCCCTGCCGTCTTTTGACAAGTGGTGATTTTGGATCAAAATTCACCGGTTGCGGTATCAAGAGGGGTAGTACCCGCCCGCCTATGCTTCTAGGGTTAATGCATACCTTTTGTGTTTTATGTAACTAAGTAGTATATATATAGGCCCACCTAATGCAGACAGATATGCAGGCATGTACGTACCCTAGCATGTTTCTTTGACTTAATTTTGCGTCGTCGTCGTCGTCGTCTTTGAATGGGCTCTGTTCCATTTTGTGTTTCAAATTTGTTCTGCGCGCTGCTCTCTTGAATGGCCTCTGAGTCTCTCTGGCATCCTTTCTTTTAAAATATATTGTGCTGACTTGCTGTGAAGCCTCTGAGCAAATCTTATCATTTGCGGTCGCAACCAAGTAACCAAGCAAGTGCAGCAATGGCGTACGTCCTTTTCACATCTAGATCGCTACGAGCCATCTGAACCGGTGATTAAATGCTCTTTTTCAGTCTAGGTGTCTGCAACAACAAGTGGCAGATCAGAACGTCGCAATGCCGGCTTTCCGGGTCGACATGGTCCCGTTGCGGTTTTGCCACGGCTGGAGCACCGTGTATTGCTACCATGGATCACAGATCAACCCCTCATCCAATACTTACTCCAAAAAAAAACCTCATCTAATACTATGTACAATAAGACCACCTCAGTTTATTATTAACATGTACACATCAGTTTTGTCCTATGTAGAAGAGTGAGAAAAGAGGAGAAAAAAGAGATTAGGCTCTTACACGAGAACATATATAGATTATTTATGTACAAGAGAGAAGAGATAGTTATTGCACAACATCTAAAGACAACCTTTAAAGACAGTTATTATACAAGCTAGCTTTTATATTACTATTAGCCTTTAGTATGCTCTGCTATTGTATTTGCTCTCAGGTAGGGATGAAAACGGTACGGAAACGGTCGGTAAATGACTGTTCCGTTTCCATTTCCACATTTTTTACCGATAACGGAAACGAAATCGGAAACCCCGGAAACGGATACGGAACCGGATAGTGACGGAAACGAAAGCGGAACGGAACAGAACGGATACAGAAACGAAAACGGAAAATTCCATAAGAACATAGTAGAGAATCACAATATTCATGACCACAAGAACAATGTAGCCCATTCCACCTCCAAGATGGATACAAGAATAGTGTTATGTTCACTGGCATCGCTAGAAAATTTTTCTCAAATTTGTCAGTTGAAGACACGTTATTTGTCTCCCATATCAGACCATCATGTCCTCATCCATATAATTATCATAGACATCTTTTTGCTCCACCAACTACAAAGGTTTAACACCCTAAAATTTGTATATTTTTATTCGATATTCATTTATGATTTTCTAAAATTTATCTTGGATTTTCTGGAGTTTATAAATACTATTTTGCTATTTTTAGATTTATAAAATTAATTTATTTATAAAAAATAATGCTGGAAATAATTTTTCTAGGTTCAAAATATTCGAAAGTATTTTTGAGAATTTTTTTCGGAATTTTTGAACTCTATTTAATATTTTATATAAAACTATTTGTATTTATGAAATTATTTTAATTCGAAAATAAATATAAACTCTTCTTTCTCATTTTTGGGCCAAGCCCATTTCTCCTTCCGGCCCGTTTCTGTTTTTAGTTTCTGGTTCAACTTATACGGAATTTTCCGTTTTTGTTTTCGCCACGGAATTGGCTCTCCCGTTTCCGTTTCCGTTTCCGACAAAAAATTTCCGTTTCCGTTTCCGTACCGATATTTTCCGTTTCCGTTTCCGAAAAAGAGCTTATGTTTCCGTTTTTCTTCGGAACGGTCGGAAACTTTCCGTTCCGTTTTCACCCCTACTCTCAGGGCATGTACAACAAGATCACCTCAGCTTACTCTTAGCATGTAGACATCAGTTCTGTCATATGTGTGAAGAGTGCGAAAAGAGGAGAGAGAGAAGAGAGCCGACTCTCATGCAAGAGTCAGCATCGCACGGGAAACAAGATAAATTAGTTATATACAAAAAAGAAGAGATAGTTATTGCACATTATCTAAAGACAATATTTAGAGATAGTTATTGTACAAATTGGCTTTATTGCTTACTCTAGAAGGCATGGATGAGAGATGAAGTAAGTAGTGGGCTTTGTTATTGTACTTGCTCTCAGAGCAAATACAATAGTAAAGCTCACTACAGACTAATAGTAAGTTAAAAATCAGCTTGTATAATAACTGTCTCTAAAAGTTATTTCTAGACATTGTGCAATAACTATCTATTCTCTCTTGTATATAAATAATTTACCTATGCTTCCGTGCAAAGCTGGCTACTAAGAGCAAGTACAATAGTAAAGCCCACTACAGACTAATAGTAAGCTAAAAGCTAGCTTGTACAATAACTCTCTCTAAAAGTTGTCTCTAGATGTTGTGCAAATGCAATACTCCCTCCGATCACAAATAGTAGTCATTTTGGATATCTACACGGTCTCAAAACTCAACTTTGACCGCTAATTTCTATTGTAATATATTTAAAAAATCTAACAATATTACGAAAGTATGTTTCAAGACGAATGTACACATATGATTTTCAAACATCCAATCTAAATATTTAAAAAGATATCGCTAACTAAAGTTTTAAAAGTTTGACTTCACGCATCTCAAAACAACTACTATTTGTGATCGAAGGGAGTAACTATCTTTTCTCTTTGTATATAAATAACCTATTTATGCTTCCGTGCAAAGCTGATTACTAAATAAGAGCGATCTCTTTTCTTTTTTCTCACTCTTCTACATAGATCAAAACTGATATGTACAAACTAAAAACCAGCTGATATGATGTTATTTGTACATGCCCTAAATAAGAGCTAACTCTCTTTTCTTTTCTCTTTTCTCACTCTTTATCTATAGACTAAAACTAATACGTAGAGAGACCGCGCCGAAGTTAATATACGTGCATTTTTACCTGATTTGGACAGCCACCAGCTCCTTAGTCCTTAGCAAAGCATCAATATCTGTTCCATTGACCATGAACCCGCATTCATACGCATTGACTGCACATACGCATGCCTACAATTCTGTGTTCAATTCGCTGCGTTGCAATCCGCATCTCCCTCCGCGCCGAGCGCTAATCACGATGCCCCGAAAGTCTTGTTTTTATGAGCATCCGGTCCGTGTCAAGTTTGGCACACCAACCTAATTGGCATCATTTCTTGGGTTAGCCTAGGCCTAGCCATCTTTGTTTACTCACGTCTCTGCTCTGCCTAACTGCATGTTTTAGGCTGATTATTAGGCGCGCTACTGTGAGGACATATGACTATCAGGACGCGTTGCTGTGCCGTGTCAGGATTAGAGGTGGGCGTCGTGCCGTGTCATGCCGGTCTGGTCCGGGCCCATCGTGCTTCGGGTCGAAACCGTGCCGTGCCACGACGGCCCATCGTGCCCATCGTGCCGGGCCGTGCCGGCCCGACTCACCTTTGGCGAGTCCAAGCCCGGCCCATTTATGCTTCGTGCCATGCCGGTCCAAGCCTGACCCATTTTTACTATTGTGACGAACAAAAAAATAAAACAAATCACTACTACTAAACTACCTATTTTAATTACATAAGAGACTAATCACATCAACAAAATGTTAAACATAAATGCAATGCTTGAAGATGCTCGGAATCAACAATATCTGCCAACTTTTAGGCCTTAATCCGTGATTTCGTGCCCGTTTGTGCCGTGCCGGCAAAGGCCCAGCCCAAACTGTCGTGCCGTGCCGTGCCGCTCGTCGTGCCTAGTTCCCAGGCCCGACACGGCCCGTGCTACAGTGTGTACCGTGCCGTGCTTTGCACCGTGCCATCCCATCGTGCTTCGGGCCGGCCCAAAAGAGCCTGGCCCAAGTGCCCACCTCTAGTCAGGATGAAAGCGAGACGTATTGCGGGCTAGCAGCACCTTGCCCACATGACCGGAAGCTCTTACGTGGGTCAATTCCTACAGAATCTTTAGGGGATGTACAGTTGTATAGACGACAGCTATTTATAATATATATTATATTAACCATAGACATCACTAAAAATAACTTATACAATAGATCATCTATTTTGTTGTCTATATTAGTCTCTCATTCAATTAACAGACTGTCTATACAACGATACACAAAATGTAAATCAGTCTATAAACTGTTTATTAAATAGTAAATAATAGCTTTCTCTTCCTTTTCTTTCTCCTCCACACCGCTTAAAACCTTAAATAGCATCTCTTATATACAACACCCTTATGCGGGTAACATGGCGCTACAAAGCACGCAACTTCACGGCCAACTGCTTTGCTCGCTGAGACCACAAATCAATTGTCTGTTGCTGTACTAGTATATACCATACTATCGCATGGTCCCTGCATCAAAACGCTAAATGATGCAAAATCAACCTGGCAGAGAAAGCAATGCACCAAAGCATCATCATCACCACCACCATCAAGAAAAGCAGTTTATTTATGATGGGCAATTAGAGATGACAACTAACCCAAAGATAAGATGGAACTTGTTAGAGCACAAGCTTTAGACATTATAGAAAAACAGTTTATTTATGATGGGCAATTAGAGATGACAACTAACCCAAAGATAAGATGGAACTTGTTAGAGCACAAGCTTTAGACATTAAGATCAGGAAACTCACCTGCCAAAGGCCTGAATGACAAAATATTGATATGTTTTCGTAATTCCCAATGATGCCCCAGTAAGCAGTCTGAAGTCTGCACGCAGGTAAAAGATCTTCCATGGCTGCACCAAGCCAGTTGAATAAAGGTAAAGAAATAATTGATTATTTGCCATAAAGTTAGGGTGTATTTGATGATTTACCACGCCATGTCTCACTGATACGTAACCCAGGACCCAAATGTTAGTGAAACATGGTATGACAAATAATTTAATCCCAAAAATGAAAGTACCCTATACTCCAGAATATGGGGGACAAAGACACACCTCATTAGTGATAAGAGGAAACACTTTCAATGCTAGCATTGACAGAGAAGCGCCCAACTAGTTGTCAGATAAACTAGAAACGTGTACGCGGCGGCACGCCGCGTAAGTTAGCATTTGCAAATAATATAGTAACATATCAGATGAGGTAATAAGCTAGAATAGTAATGTATTGAAGAAGAATGTGTTTCTTACAGGTGACTGTGCAGTCTTCAAATGCATCTGTTACTATAGAAACTGAAGAATCCTGCAGACATAGGAATAGCATTTCAAATGACCATGAGCAGACATAAGAAACCAGGGTTCAAATGCATTTTGTTACTATTGTCCGGATGATTGTGTATAGCATTTGTGTATAGGATTCTTCAGCTAGAATAGTAATGCATTCTTCAAATGACCATGTGCAGACGTAAGAATGTGTTTCTAGAATAAGTTTCTTACAGGTTATGATCATGCATTTCAAATTCTATACACGCATGATTTTGACATAGAAAAAAATCCAGCATCCGGACAATACTGTGTTGATCATCAGGATCAAATTTCTCATTTAGTTGCAAGTATATGTAACCATAGTTGTGATGCCAATTTTTATATACATCTAAGCAAATAAGCAAATGCTAGGTAGACTATTGTACCAAGCTCAAAATGAAACCTCCGTGATATGCTGCTGATAAAAGTTAGGCTGGTTTTCTATAACCTTCACTGCAACATAATTGTTGGTTTCTGCATCCCAGCATTTAGCAACCTGTCAAAAGGTACCTTGGCCAAGCATTTCTTTGACAATGTACCTAATTAGCAAAATAACAAAATAAGCATAGTATAATCAAATGATGTCCATAGTTTAACAACCTGAACCCTGAAATGGAAAAATCAGCAAGAAAAGCTGAATTGGATGGCCTTGGGTCTATCACTTTTCTCCCATACTTTATTAATTCTCATTAACACTGCATCCCAGCATTTAGCAACCTGTCCACAGGTACCTTGGCCAAGCATTTCTTTGACAATGTACCTAATTAGCAAAATAACAAAATAAGCATAGTATAATCCAATGCTGTCCATAGTTTAACAACTTGAACCCTGAAATGAAAAAATCAACAAGAAAAGCTGAATTGGATGGCCTTGGGTCTATCACCTTTTCCCATACTTTCTTAATTCTCATTAATAATTGGGGCCTCAAAGTATGCAAACAATTTCTAACTTCTAATATAAAAAATCAACTTTCCTCAAAAGTGAAACCTATCTTGTAAAAATGTGCGCAGAGTCATTAAGAAACCATCAAGGAACAAAAATGTTAAAGCTGGTACATGGGAAAACAACCTAGAGAAGAAAAGTAATCTCCGGTATGACTTTTATTAACCAATTCGAAGCTAAGATACAAGATGAGATCAGAATTTGCATTATCAAGGCCATCAACGTGAATTGGATCCTCCGGTGTAACTTTTTATTAACCAATTTGAAGTTGACATACAAGATGATATCAGAATTTGCAATATCAAGGGCATCATTGTGAATTGGCTGCAGGATTAGTGACAAAGCGTCTGGGGTTTAGTGACTTTGAGTACCTAAACTCAAGATTGCATTTTCCAAAAGTTTGAACAATGTTTGTTGGACAAACAAGCATCTCTAGGTAGCCCTGTAAGAGGGGAAGGCGAAAGAAACGTACAGGCCTCTTCCGGACGGCGTGGAGGTTGCTTGAGCGGGCGGCAAACCCATTGGCCCAGGCGGGCTATGATGCCTCCGCCAGGTTCCTCGCCGTCACAGCAAACGAACGGAACGCCGTAGATTCACTCTGCGCCCACGGCGGCCCCGTCGCATCCTCCCCCCTTCCAGACTCCTCGATATTATGCCTCACACAACCACCTCCCAACGACGGGGAGGTCGAGATAGCGGTCGGGCACCTGATCTGCAGCCCCTTCAGCGCCGTGGCCACCACATCCGTCGATGCGGTGAGTTTGGGGTGGAGACCGGAGGCTAGAGATGACGGCGACGGGGATGGCGCGGATCGTGGAGGTGATGGAGAGTGACGGTAGTGGCGAGTTCGACGCGGGCGGAGGGGAGCACGGACGGAGGAGGGTAGCGCGATGGCGACGGGGAAAACAGATATACCGATCTGGGGGAGGAGGCCACCGGCCGAGAAGAGCAAGCTGGAGACGACGGCGACGAGGATGGCGCGGAACGTGGAGGTGATGGAGAGCGACAACAGCGGCGAAAGTGGCGAGTTCGATGCAGGCGGAGGGGAGCGCGGACGGAGGAAGGCAGCGCGATGGCGACGGGGAAAACAGATATACCGATCTGGGGGAGGAGGCCAACGACCGGGAAGAGCGAGCGCGCGGGGAGGAGCTGCGGACGCGACGGCGGCGCGGGGTGCATGAAGAGGAGGGTGAGCTCTGGGTGGGACGGTGAGTTCCGAAAGAGAAAGAATGGGAAGGAACGGAAGGACCGAGAAGGAAGCGAGGTGGGAAAAGCAGCAGAGCGAACGAGCGCACGCGTCGATTAGGGCGAGCGCGTGTAGAGCCGAAGGCAAAACCAAAACTCTCAAGGGTCTCTCCGCGCAACGGGCGATGTTGACACAGCTGGAGCTAAGGACCTATCCGTAATTTTGGAGGGACGGAGGGTTTTTTCGCAAAAGGTGAGGAGGGGAATGTGGATAGGCTCTCCATGCGCAGACTCTCCCATCTTTAATTATAGTAGTATGATGACCAACCACCTGAACGACACATAGAAAGTATAAACTGCTACCAGAAATGCCAAGTTTGGAATTAACAACTAATTTTAGGGGTTGTTCGGGTAATACTTGATTTTACAGATGGGATTTGAGGAAACATGCAATAATAGAAATATTTGACAAAACTGATTCAGCTTTGTTATTTTGATATGATTGCCTAGCCTATATGAAATACATTATTTGGACTTCTTTAGTTACCGCTGTGTTTACTGGAAAACAGGGAGAGTAAATTGTTTTGTTGTCTTAGTTAAATAGTACTTTATTAGTTATACTACAAATTGGTCATTTGCCAATCTGATGATATTGATGCTCCATTTAATCTGTTCCTTCAGAGTCACAACTCATCAGAAAATTGCTTAGTTGCGTTCATACTTAATTTCATAGTTTGAACTCCCGGATAAATCTTGAGGATCATGTCAAAACTTAGCATTATCATATTGCAGTCCATTTCAACACAAAAACACAGCCTTTACTCAGAACGAGTGAGTCAATCGGATAAATACTTTAGTGCATTATGTACATACTACCAATGAAAAGGAGGGCCACTCGCCCACTCCTGCCGTCTTCTTTAAAAGCAAGAACCTGAAGTGTGAGAAATCGGTAGTTCATCTAATACCTAATTCCTACAATACCTGTTTGTTAGTTTCTGTTCTAATGGCTAGTTATCCGATCAAATATGAAGATCAGCTGGAGAAGAAAAAACCAAGCATCACTACAGTAAATGAAAATAGCACAATTGACTGTCCAATGAATCCATTCTGCTATGTAGGTACAACTAAATCCACCTAGTCTAGCTTAGCAAATTAGTAAACTAACAAACTACTAAAAGCTGACCTGTGACCCAGTATTAACTTCATGCCTTTCGTAACATTTGAATTGTCCATATTTCAAAGTGGAAATACTAAATCAACAATAATGATCAACAGATTGGGAGATATATGTTTATCTTCTAGGCACAGCAAAATGTGGGCATTATTAAGGGCCAAAAGATGGAAATATTCATAAAGTACACAATTCCTTCAAGAAGTTTTCCGAACACAAAAATAATAAATCCGTACAAGAAACAGTTTTGATGCAATGAGAAAAATCTGCAGAAGCTAGATATTGTAGCTAAGGACAAATCTTCCTGTGGATCTCTTGTAAAATGAATAGATAGATTTTCCTAGGTATTACAGCACGGAGCAAGATAAAGCATTATCTTATTAAACCATTGTAAGGACTGATTTAACTTGCTCTTTTGTCTTATCAGGTCAGAACAATAGAGTACCATAGGTACTGATTAAATTTGGCTTGAATCGGTATGACAGATCAAAGCCTGACCTATGAAGGTACATCCTTGTCAAACAATTTCATCTTTCAGAGTCTTCCTCTTCACGCTCTTCTTCTGATATTGATTCTTCCTCATTAGTTTCAGCTTGTATCTCATTGTCTTTTCCAGTACATGGCATCAACAAGCCCTTCCGTGGATAGTAGTTCTTCCGCCCAAGCTCAACAATCCTGTTAGCCTCCTCCACCCTTGATGCCGCTACCAAGGCAGTCACTACCTCCTGCAACACAGAACAATTCACTCTACAGCTCCTACTGAAGATCTCATGGCAGCACCTCAGTGCACAATCAAGCTCCCCAGCCTGCACAAGACGTGGCACGAGGGTTTCATATGTGCCCTTATTCGGCGCACACTCATTTTTTACCAGATCATCATACAGCTTCTTGGCCTCCTCCAACCTCCCGTCTTTGCAATACCCTCGAATCAACTCATTGTAGGTCACTGTATCGGGCTTTGGCCCGTCCTTCTCCATCTTTTCAACCACGTCAACTGCATCCTCAACCCTCCCTTCCGCAATCAAACCCCGCAGCTTTGCATTGTAGCTCTTCGTGTCCGGCTCCAGATTCCTGTCCCTCATCATCTCCCAGACTGGCTCAGCGTCATCCATGCTGCCGTTGTTGTAAAACCCATTCAACAGCGTGTTGAAAGAAATATTGTCGGGCGAAACGCCACACTTCTCCATGAGCGCGATCGAATCAAGCGCGGCCGAGAGATCGGGCTTCTGGCACAGCACATGAATGAGTATGTTGTAAGAGTATACGCTGGGGACAATCGAGGGGTGGGAGGCTGGGATCTCCTGAAACGCAGTAGCGAGCGCGTCGAACTCTCCGGCTTCGGCGTAGGCACTGAGGAGGGAGTTGAAGGCCATGGTGGACTTGTGCTGCGGGGGTAGGTCACGGAAGGTTGCGGCGGCGTGGGATGGCATGGAGGCGCGGCCGTAGAGACGGATAAGGCGCGCAGCGAAGCCCTCGGAGGAGGCCTCGAGGAAGGGCTTCTGCGCGTCAAGGATGGCCGCGACGCCGTCGCGGCGGCCGATGGAGGCTAGGCGGGACACGGCCACCTCGTACACGCGGTGCCGGTCGCGGAAGCGCGAGGACGCGGACGACTCGGCGACGAACCTGGAGACCAGCTTGTCCGGGTCGCGCTCCCGGATGATGCCCTTGAGGATTGCGCCGAGGGGCTTCCGGCGCGTATGGCCCGCGCTGGTGTCCGCGATGCCAGGGGGCGGTGTCGGGGTCCGCATGGGCTTGGGTGATTGAGCGGTTGGCGAGTAGGAGGAGAAGATGCAGGAGAGGCGGTGCGGGCGGGAGGCGGCCGCGGCCGCAGCTGTGGAGGTCATGGCCGCAGCGGAGATGGGGACATGGGGTTTGCGGCGAGAGGAGCGAGAGGCGGACGGTTTTGGGTAGCGGATGCCTGCCCAGCCGCTTGATTCGGTCGTGAGGCGGTTACCTCGGCCCAGGACAGCCCAACCCAACCCAAAGGCCGCAAACGCACCACCGGCCGATCCATTGCTCGGCCATGGACGGGCACGTCCGGCGGCTGCTGAACCGCGTGTCGATCGCCCTGGCGACCGTTGCCACCGCCGCGCTGCTGCACCTGTTCCGCCACTCGTCCTCCTCCTGCTTCGCCGGCTCGCGGGCCTACTCGTCCCTCTCTCTGGCGCCTTTCCCCCGCACCTCCTGCGACGCCGCATCCCGCCGCATCGTCGACCCCAACCTCCGCCTCGCCAGGCTCCGGTCCTCGCCGCGCTGGCGTCGCCGCAATGCGGCCCTCTCCGCGGCCGCGTTCCCCCCGCTCCGCCGGCTGCGCCTCCTCGGCAGCTCCTCCCGCGTCCTCTGCGTCGCCGCCGGCGCGGGGCAAGCAGTCGACGCGCTCCGCGTGGCCGGCGTCGGGGACGTCACGGGCGTTGATCTCGTTGACTTCCCGCCCCTCGTACGCCGCGCGGACCCGCACAGCCTCCCGTTCTTCGATGACGCCTTCGACCTCGTGCTCTCCGACGACCCGGCGGCGCTCACCGGCGCGCTCTTCCCGTCCCGATTCGCGGCCGAGATCGAGCGCACCGTCCGCCGTGGTGGCGCAATTGCGCTCGCCGTCGACCGGCGCGTCGACCTCGCCATCGTCGCCCCACTCTTCAAAAAGTCACGCGTCGTGGAGGTGAGGAATGCTACCTTGGATGGCTCCGTGGCGAGCATCGTCATCTTGACAAACAACGGCACCAACACGAACCCCCGTTGATTCACTCGTCATTCTTTTCGTACAGTGTTAATATCAGTGTTGTTTTGTTTGATTCGTTTCGAATTTTGGACAATGTGTAGGGTATCAAAGAGAATGCATATGAGATCGCCTAGTGAACTCGTAGTCGTGATGCTTGAGTAAACCTGAGCAACGACTGGTCCTTTTCGATTTTGCGATCAGATTTTCCTTTCATGTGATTCGCAATTTTTCTCTATGCTGTTTTGTCAGAGTCGGTCTTACATTCTTACCTCAAATAATGTACGCTTAGACAGTAAAAAAAACCCGCAAGGATGATGCATGAATCGAAATGGGCACCGTAGCAGCAGTCTCTGCTTAACTGTCGATCTTGGTTTAAAACCTCCAAGTGATAATTACTGCCTGAAAGCAACATGCTTACGCAGCAGAGAAGGCCATGTCCCACTTCTCTTGATTCGCTTGTCTGCGACATGGTTAAACAGCAGAGAAGGTCATTTCTAATTTCAACTGAGGATTCCCTCCTTCTTGTTGATTTTGTTGTCTGTTGGTTTTTTTTAACTAGGCTACGTGTGGTATGTTCATCCCCAAGCTCCTGTGCCACTGCCACCATTATTTTTACTGAGGCAGTTGCGTTTGAGAAAAATGGTGAAGGCCATGCGTTTGAGAAAAATTGGTCGACATTGTATCCACGAATGCATTGTGGATGTTCAAGACCGGGGGCTCTCTAAACCGAGCTTATGAAAAAATGGTTGCCTGGGTCTAGAATCAAGGATTGCAAACAGTAGAAAAAAGATTACTTTTTTATTTGCCAAATGGCCTGACAGAGTACACTTATTGCGAATTGTCTACAAATATATGCCCTATTGTTTGCTATAATTCACTACTTCACACTTTTCTCTTCTTCTTTACTTTCCACCGCAATCCTTCAATGATGCGTAGGCCTTCCTATTTGTACAATGCAGAAGGATGGCAATTGTTCTTCAAAAAAGTGCCTTCCTGCCAAAAGGTGTTTTTTCTTTAGGTCTCTTGTAGCCAAGAGGCGTTTCTTTATGGGAAGTAATTTCCAATCATTTATTTGTACCTATCAGGAGAAATCTTTTGCACGTTATTCTTGAGCAGAAGTAACCGCTTATCCCGACCAATTATCTAATGGGGGCGAAAGTAACTGCTTGCCCCAACCAGTTGGCTGCTCGGGGGCGACTAGTGTAAATAATACATGTCACTGAACTGGTCAGAGTCATAACCACGTGACTGATTGTGGGCCCATTTGGTTGGAGTTGTAACCAAATAATTTGGGCTTTATTTTTTATTACGGGCTTTCTCTCCCTTACAGGGTTATAGCCCCAAAATAGAATAGGGTTCTTTTAATCGTCGTCATGCATATTTCGCTAATATGGTATCCACATGTGAGTTGACATGCTTCTTCTTCCTCTACGTATTCGCTCCTACTTCCTCTCTCTCCCCCCTCCTCCCACCACTCGTGCTGCCTCGCCATGTCTACAACCCACATATAGCTAGGGACTACCACTGCCAGCGGCGCAGGAAACAAGCCTATTCCTCTCGCATGTCAATCCCTAAATCATTTTCTTCTTCCTTTTAGTCCCTCTCAAATTTCCCAAGTTCTCAATGATAGTGTTTCTACCTCTCTCATCTTCTAACTTCGGTGCTACCCTGACAAGGGAAGGCGGTGGTGCAACGGTACTGGCTTTGGCAAGGGAAGGCGGCGGTGCGGTTTGCACTATGTGGCTATGCATGAAGGAGGAGGTGGAACACATGACTAAGGTGACACAGAAGCTCGAGCAACTCGAGATGGACATGGGACCCATCCTAGCTTCTTCTTTCTCCCTCTCCCTATTTTCATTAAGTTGACACAGTATGCAATACAATTAGAATGTCTGTTTCACATATTAACCAATTAATGAAAGAACGTCACATGATCTAGTCAAGAACTAGAGACATTTGACTTAGTTTGCAAAATTTATCGCTTCAAAGGGACCTCGTTTCAATTTGCACAGTCGATTCATATAACCAATTACCAATGCAAGAATGTGCCAAGAAAGGTTTAAAGAATTAGTTTAGTAGTAGAACTGATGCAAGAATGTCCTAAGAAATTAAGATTCCAGAATTATGCGCATGTCGATTGAAAAGAACCCAATAAATTACCTGAGGTACCTATCATTAGCACGAAGGTAAAGCCCATGGGGGTGCGGAGGACAAAGGGTCTCCCCCTCCGGATGGCGGTGGGTGTGGCCATGTTGCATATCGGAGACGTTGTAGTCATCGCGAAGGAGGATGAAGGGCCCGGTGGGGAGGTAGCGGCCGTAGGCATCGCAGAGGAGGACGAAGTGCGCATGGCGTGGTAGTAGCCATAGGCCCCTTATTCTTCATCTCCTCTTCTCTCTTGTCAATTCAAGCCAAAGCGTAGGCTGGGCTCCATGACACCTTGGTCCCAGAGGACATCGGAAATGGTGAAGCTCGAGGATGTTGGCATCACACCTCAAGCATGTAACACCCTAAAATTTTGCTTTTCTTAAATTCATGTGTGATTTGGCACTTTGGTGAATTTTTGGAATTTTCTGGAATTTGTTTGGATTTATTTGGAATTTCTTTGAATTTATTCCATTTTGAAATAATTAAAGAATTTAACTTTGCAAATAAAATTTTGTTGGAAATATTTTATTTAAATTCCAAATGCCCTAAAATATTTTCCAGAATTTTTCTGGATTTTTTCTGAGTATTTTGCTATTTTTCTTGGATTAAATAAATTACTGGAAATTATTTTAAATATTAAATCGCTGGAAAATTGAATCGGGTCGAGCACTGTTCATCCGACCGAGCCCGAGTCAGACTCGAGCTCGAGTCCGACCCGAGCTACGTGTTCCGGCCGAACCCTAATCGCGCGGGACCGTTGGATCAAGATCCAACGGTCGAGATTGAGCCGCACCGATCCGACCGGATCCGGTCCGGATCCGATCGCGCCCACGGGATCGTGGCCGCTGATCGTGCCACGCGGACGGCTCCGCGTCATCGTCTTCAGCCTGGATTCCCCGCGGATACGGTTCGTCGCCGCCGCCGTCTCAGACACGGACTCCAGGGCTATTTAATGCATGGAGCTGCTCCCGAGGTTCGCCTTTCCGCGCTGAACTCGTTGCCCTAGTCCACGCCCACGGAGAAACCCTAGAGCCGCCGCAATTTCTCGCCGAAGCCGAAGAGCGGCGCCGCGAGTTCTTCAACCTCCGCCGCCAACTACCTAGAGTTCGCCGCTTCGTGGGCGGATCCGAAAACCCCGCGACGAGATTTAACTCGGGCGCGCAGACTTCATCTCGCCGGATCGGCTTTAACGCCATTCGGGCGTCGTCTTCCCCGGTTCCGGCCGCAGCAAGCCGCCGCACGCCACCGCCGTCCCCGCGAGCTCCGTGGACCGTCCGATCAAGATCCGACGTCCCGGATTGCGCCACGTCATCCCACGGTGAGAACCACGTGTGTTTCCCAGATCCAATCTCAACCGTTGGATCTAGATCCAACGGTCCAGATTGACCACGTTCACCCCAAACGTGCGTCATCAGATCCGATCGGGACCGTTGATTTTCAAATCAACGGCCCGGATCGTGCCACGTGCCCAGGGAGCCGAACCGCCGCGCCCACGCGCGCGTGCGTGGGTCACTGACACGCCGGGCCCGCGTGTCAGCGACCGCACCGTGACGTCACCGCGGCGTCACCGGTGGGTTCCACCTGTCAGCCGTGCGGCCGAGCCCCGTTGACGTCAGCGATGACGTCACCCCCATGGGTCCCACCTGTCAGTGACCTGAGCCGTGGACCGGGTCCACGGTGGACCGGGTCCACGGTGGACCGAGCCAAACTATGGACCACGTCCATGGACCGGTTGACGTCAGCGGACCAATCAGATGTCACTGCTGACGCAATAATTAATTTCCGAAAAATAAAATGATTTATTAATTCGAAATAATGATTTCAGATTTTGATTCAAACTTCAAACGCTTATAACTTTTGCGTTTCAACTCCGATTTGAGTGATTCAAATTTCTAAATTTGTATAAAATTGAGATCTACCTAATGATGAATTTTATTTAATTTTTAGACTAAAGTTTTCCTCTGTATTATTATTTAATTGATTATTTTAAACTTTAAATGCTTGTATCTTTTGCATTTAAACTCCGAATTTGACGATTCCAGTTTCTAAAAATTCATAAAATTATGTTTTCTCTGTTTATGAACTTTATTTGGATGTATGGGCACTTTTGTCTATTGTTTTATTCATTTGTTGCTATTTGCACGCGTTACGAGTAGACGTTGAAGTGCCGGAAGGATTCGAAGGAGAAGTATTGACCCAGGAGCCAGCTCAGGACCAAGAGCAAGTACTTTTTAAAGGCAAGTTGTGCTTTGACCATGTTGATCCCATTTTGAAATCTATTTTGATTCAATGTATTGCATGCTAGTTTAAATTAGAAAATGCTTTACTTAATTACGGATAAATTAGATAAATGCCAAATTGCTGTATGACACCTTGGTTAATCAATTATGTGCCATGACCCCTTGTCACCCTAGTTGAGGTTTAAATAGTTGGACATTATTAAATTGCCAACATGGGAATTAGACCGTTGTAGTATATTGCTTAGACCTGCTACGTGCCATGACATGATTTTGGACAATCAAATGTTAATATTGACTTAATGATATATTGAACCTGTTTTGGAAAGGTATCATATGTTGTGCTGTTGATGGCACGTGTTGCTTGGTAATCAACTGGGGTTTGATAAATAGCTTTTGACCGGGGCATGTGGCAAGAATGATCAGGTGGGCCAGTTGTGGCATTGGGAATGTTGGTTTGGTTCTTCGGGTAGTCTTGCCCTGGTCACCCTAAGGACTTAACCTTGCAAGCCTTTGAACTGAGTCAAGCGTGCAACCACTTGTCCGTAATGGGATGGACCTAGTTGATTAAGTTGCTAATAACGTACCTGTGGGACCTCTGGGTGTCAACTACACCGTTTGTGTAGTTGCACGGGGGAGCGTACCGGGGCTGAGGCCAGGTACCCATCTAACGGTGGCTTGACCTAAACTTCGCCTTTGCTAAGGGAAGGGTTAGTGTGCAACACCGGAGAGGACCACTTGTGCTGTTAGAAGTCTCCGAAAGACTTTGTTACGGGAACTCGCCTTTGTGGTGTTTGACTGTATCTTATGAGTAAAGTGCATAACCTCTGCAGAGTGTAAAATCTATTCGAATAGCCGTGTCCACGGTATTGGACATCGCTCGGGAATTACAGTCAAGGGTTAGACTTTCTTGAAAATAACTTGGTCTTGAAAGGTTGGTTTGGTTAAACAATGATGTCGATGGAAATGTGGATTAGGAATGGGAAAGATGTTGATTAAACTCCTGGAAAAGTTATTGATCTTATACTTGCTTCTATTGCTTTCGAATCTACTTATGCTACTTGCCAAATGCTGTTTTACTGCAAATATACCCTGAGCTATTCCTTTGTATTAAGCCATGCATGTAGTATATTAGCTTGCATTCTGTGCATGACTTGCTGAGTACCAAGTACTCACCCTTGCCACAATACAACATCAGTTGAAGAGGAGTCTACACCAGCTTTGGAGGAGGAGCTCCAAGAGGAACCGTCTACTTAGGGAGCGAGCCCAGTCAGTTGCCTGTGGTATATTGGATGGCGCCACGAAGTTATCTTATTTTCCGCTGCTATTATTTCTCTCTTAATAAGTTTCGCCCTGCGTGACGTATATTTGTAACTCGACCATAAGGTCGAGCAACCAGTTTGACTATTTAATTAAAGTACTTTATTAGTATCGAGTGGTATGATTGTGATATTCACCGATGTTAAGACTGTGTGCACTAGCGCGTTCCTGAACTAGTGCCGAATACACAGAGGGTCCGGATTTGCAAATTCGGGTCCCGACAAAGCATGGCGATGGTGGAGCTTGTGGCCAATGGAGATGCACCAGATCTGTCCAGCGAGTTGTTGCTGCGTCGAGAGTAGGCAGCAGGATGGAGATGTAAGCATGAGGGAAGAGAAAGGGAACATCCATGGTGGCTCATCGACATCGACTTCGATTAATTTACCTGCGACCAAAGTACATCGAAGTGGAGGAGGTGAACAAATCCATGTCTAGCTCGTACTTGAGGAAATAAATGGATCGGAGGAGAGAGAGAGGATGAGGACGAAGACGAAGGGGTGCATTGACTCTGCTTGCATGTCCAGTTTGATGATGTGGACTACAAACTGGGCCACATCTTGACAAAACCCCCTGATTTGGGTTGAATGGGGTAAATTGAATGGTTTTGAGAATTTGAGTTTGTAAAATAAACGGTTTTAGAGTCTAGGGTTGCAAAATCGAACCGATACCAGAGTTTATTGTTGTAAGTTGGATTTTTTGTCCCCTCTTTCTTTAGAGAAATAGACCATATATTTGTTTTTTTCAATTGGATACCACTTCCTTTCTCAGCTCACTGACGACGATTAATCTGTTTGAGACCCATAAATGGTTACGACTTTTTAGAAGCTAGTCACATCATCATAAATGTGGCCTATAAAACGAAGAGACACATTAAATATCTCACGATTATTCGGTCAAAGTTATAGTTGACCACGTAAACAACTCTCTGACCTGCAATATAGGTTGGAAAAAAAACTTATCTTGTGTCTCTAATCTGAGTCTCTACTAGGTCGGGAATAGTTCGATCTATGAGCATTTGTAGGTTAGATATAACTTCTTTATTACACAGACATAGACAAAATCGGGTAAAGGATTTTTAGTGCGGATCCGGAGTAGCTTTCCAAATTAATGAGAAGGCACACAAATACATTGTGTTAAAGAAAAAAAAATGAAGAGGAATTGCAACATTTGGTGTCCAAAACTAGAATGACTGGAAGTATATAACTCGAATAAAATGCAAAGGTCTGCACGGATCTCGAAAAATTTCCAGCCCGGAATTGGCGCATAGCTTCCTCCAAAGAAAAATTGCCGGCTCAAAAGTCACAGTAAGAACTAAGCTTCACTACGAGTCAGATTAGCATAGGATCCCTTCTGCACAACCCATGCCATTTCGTTGACCAATGTTTCCCTGAAACAAACACCGGTAGTGCACACACGAGACTTCAGTACATGCGCATCATTTTATAATTACAGGGCATCCAAATCACATGAGATAACCTAAAGGAAAATAGTAACATATTTGATGTAAGATAGCTAAAGCCATGTGCAATCTATTTCCTCGATAATCCAACAATGTTGACCATTCTCTGCTTAGCATGCATGCATATTAACACCCTTATAAGGGCATCTCCAATGGTGCCACTTCAGCTAGCTATAAGGGTGCCAACTCAGCATTTTGCTTAGGTGGATGAGAGAAAAGGAAGAGAGAGATATATGCTTACTACTAACTTATAGCCAGGCTATAGCTGATTCCAAGGCATTTATCATCTCTTACATATGGGTCCATATTTAATTTTGTAGACAATGCTATAGCTAGTCCATTGGAGAGGTTGTCTATTAGCTATCTATAGATGACATGTACACTTCTTATAGCTAGTAGTTGACTACACTATTGGAGATGCCCTAAGGCAACAGATTGGACGCCAGCTAAGGCCTTCATGTCACCCTTCACACCAATTTGCGAAAACGTCTTTTCCTTTTTTTTTAATTTATGAATAGGTCCTTGTAAATTACAAAGAGATCCTTCATGATTTTTTGTGAGGGTAAAAAAAATAATTCTAAATCGTGTTTAGGTCCATGGTTCGTTACTTTACGGGAAACCACCCCCGCTAAATACAAATTTCGAACGAGCATTTTTCTATTTTTTCGGGATAGTGATCAGGTCCAAAAATATAACAAACAGGTCCCCGTCCCTTACGTCCAGCTCTTTTCTTCGTTTTTCCCGAAAAAAAAATATTTTCGTCAACAGAAATATGTGTACAGCTCTATCTATAGACTTTTTTTTTCCCAACTCAATCTCTAATCTTTAGACTTTTTTTCTCGACTCGATCTCTAATATTTTTCAAAACATATATTATTACTCGGTGAACGCATAGAGTGTTAAACTCGGTAAAAGAAGGTTCGCAGCTCTATTTCTAGACTTTTTTCCCAACTCGATTTCTAATCTTTAGACTTTTTTCCCCGACTCGATCTCTAATATTTTCTGAAACATGTATTATTACTCGGTGGATGCATAGAGTGTTAAATTCGGCAAAAGAAGGTTCGCAGCTCTATCTCTAGACTTTTTCCCAGCTTGATCTCTAATCTTTAGACTTTTTTTCCCTAACTCGATCTCTAATATTTTTCGACATGTATTATTACTCAGTGAACACATAGAGTGTTAAACTCGGCAAAAGAAGGTTCGCATCTTTAATAATTTTTGGAACATGGTCCTTTCTCTGTTTTTTCCGGAAAAAATATTTTCGTCAATAGAAATTTGTGTACAGCTCTATCTCTAAACTTTTTTCCCAACTCGATCTCTAATCTCTAGACCTTTTTCCCCAACTCAATATCTAATATTTTTCTAAACATGTATTATTACTTGGTAAACGCATAGAGTGTTAAAATCAACAAAAGAAGGTTGACCGGGTAATAATAGAGTGTTAACCAAATTCGTCAAAAAAAATATGTGTACAACTTTATCTCTCTATTTTTTTTGGTAACTCGATTTTTAATATTTTCCAAAATAAGAAATATGTGTAAATTTGTATCTCTATAGTTTTTTTTTTGCAACTCAATCTATAGTTTTTTTCGAAGCATGTATTATTGACCAGTGAATGTATAGAGTGTTAAACTCGGCAAAAAAAGATCATTTCTTCATTTTTCGAGGAAATATATACTATGTATTAAAGTTGGGAGGTTTGAGGGTCTTAGAGAGTGGCCAAGTACTACCGCAAAAAAATCCTCCGAACATTTGGAAACTACACCTTTGTCCATTTTTTCGTCCCAGTACATTTTTCTCAAAAAAAAAAATTAAAAGATTCTACGAATTTTTTTTAAAAAAAACGTCTTGTTCCATTCCCCCTACCAAAATTTTATCCAAAAAAACCGCTCCGAAATATCCTCTAAAAATTTAGATAATACATCTCGTTCCATTTTTTCTCTGAAAAAACCGCAAATTTGTTTTTCGTTGACTCGCATGGCGTGCGATGCGCTTATCTTCCTAGTTACGTAGAAATTTGAGAATCTTCCCGACTTGTCACAGAAAGGTCCGTTCCATATGTCTAGTAATTTAATAAACATAATTAACACGTGCGTACTACACAGCAAAACACAACAAAAAAAGGACAAAAAATATTACAGAAAAGGAAAGCAAATGTGCATAGGTACCCTGAGTCATCATTTCATAACTACTAGGAAGATAAGCGCGGCGCACGCTGTGCGTGTGAACGAAAAACGAATTTGCGTTTTTTTGTGAAAAAAATGGAATGAGATGTATTTTTCAAATTTTTGTAGGGTCTTTCGGAGCGACATTTTTTGAGTAAAAGTTTTTTTGGGGGGGAAATGAAACAAGACCTTTTTTTAAAAAAATTCATAGGACCTTTTTATCTTTTTTTTGGGGGGGGGGGAATGGATGGGGACGAAAAAATCGATAAAGACGTAGTTTCCAAAGCTTCGGAGGATTTTTTTGCGGTGGCACTTGGATATTCTCTAAGGTCCTCAAAGCTCCCAACTTTAATACAAATTACATATTTTCTCGGTAAAAACGGAGAAATGATCTTCTTTTGTCGAGTTTAACACTATATACGTTCACCGATCAATAATACATGCTTCGAAAAATACTATAGATCTAGTTGCCCAAAAAAACTTTAGAGATACAACTGTACACACATTTCGGAAAATATTAGAAATCAAGTTACAAAAAAATAGAGTGATAGAGTTGTTCATATATTTCTTTTGACGAATTTGGTTAACACTTTATTATTACCCGGTCAACCTTCTTTTGTCGAGTTTAACACTCTATGCGTTCACCAAGTAATAATACATGTTTAGAAAAATATTAGAGTTTGAGTTGGGAAAAAAGTCTAGAGATTAGATATTGAATTAGGGAAAAGGTCTAGAGATTAGAGATGCACACATATTTCTGCTGACGAAAACACTTTCTTCGAAAAAAACGGAGAAAAATTATTAGAGATGCCAACCTTCTTCCGTCGAGTTTAGAACTCCTTGCGTTCCCCGAGTAATAATACATGTTCTGGAAAATATTGGAGATCGAGTTGGAAAATCGAGTTGGGAAAAAAATCTAGAGATAGAGCTGCACACGAAAATATTTTTCCGGGAAAAACGAAGAAAAATTATTAGAGATAACAACCTTCTTTTGTCGAGTTTAACACTCTATACGTTCACCAAGTAATAATACACATTTTGAAAAATTTTGAAGATCGAGTTGGAAAATTGAGTTGGGAAAAAGTCTAGAGATCGAGATGCACACATATTTATGCTGGCAAAAACATTTTTTCCGGGGAAAACAAAGAAAGGACCTGAACGTAATGAGCGAGGACTTGTTTGTTACGTTTTTAGACCTGATCGCTATTCTGAAAAATTAGAAAAGGACTCACTGGCGATTTGAATTTAACGGGAGTTTTTTTTTTGTAAAACAACAAACGAGGGACCTGAATGCGATTCGAAAATGAATTTCTTTCTCTCACAAAAAATCACAAAGGACCTATTCGTAATTTGCAGGGACCTATTCGTGATTTAAAGAAATGGATGGATTTTTCCGTAAAACACCGGGGAGGACACGTGGGCATGGTGAGCTCTCGCCAATTACAGGCCTTATAAGGCAGTTATTCGTGATTTAAAGAAATGGATGGACTTTTCCGTAAAACACCGGGGTGGACACGTGGGCATGGTGAGCTCTCGCCAATTACAGGCCTTATAAGGCAGTTATTCATGATTTAAAGAAATGGATGGACTTTTCCGTAAAACACCGGGGTGGACACGTGGGCATGGTGAGCTCTCGCCAATTACAAGCCTTATAAGGCAGTTATTAATAGGCATTTTCCTCCCACTCATCATCAGCTAGGCGGCGTCTCCGTTAATGCTGGCATGCAGCTCCGCCTTGGTGTTTTGGCATTGCTTGTTGTGGGGGCTCCACTTGGGGCACTTGGGGCTGAAGTACTTGGCCTGCAACCCCGCGTCGAGCAGCTCGACGACCGGCCCGGGGCGCACGCAGCGCGGCGCCTTGTACTGGTTGATGGATGCGCCACGGCTGAGCGCGTAGTCCATGAGCTTGTCGAAGGTGCCCTCCGCCACGATGCGTATCTCGAGGGGGCCGATGGACCCGTCGCAGGCGCGGCCCTGCCGATACACGCTGTTCAGGGCCTCCTCCACGGACAGGCAGCACTTCTCCAACACGGAGGCCGGCACCGCCGTGCTGCCCGCGCGCAGCTCCCAGAACAGCACGTAGTGGCCTGGGATGATGGCCGTGTCTGCGTAGCTGGTGTACTCAGCCAGCGACGCGCCGAACGACGCCAGGTGCTGCACCGCGCCGCTCACCGCCGCGTGCAACTCCGCCTCGTTTGTCTTGTCCGAGTCGATACTCAGCGCCACGTTCAGCCGCCGCACGAAGCTGAACATCGGCGCCTCGTTCTTGAACCCCGCCACCCTCAGCACGTCGCCTACGCGATACCGATACAAACCTGCAGTAGCAATCACACATAAGACATTAGTCATACTAAACAATCCACAGGACCATTTTTATGTATATATAGAGAGAGGATTGCTAAAGTGCTATATAACACAGATCTTCCGTGCTATAGCGTTGTGTTTGCAAAATTCGAAGACGAAACTGTTGATTCAAATTGTGCATTCTGTTCATCTCGTTGAAATCTCACTACCCACCAAATTATATATTTTTTGAACTTTTTATCCTATTTATTTTGTATTTATATGTGTGTATATATATCATTGCAGCTACGCTATGTTGAGAAGAGTTTACTGCAGTAGCTCTATCGAATTTTTTTGTTTGCAAAACTAGTCTTGTACATGACAAAATTGCAAAAATGCTCCCTAGCCCACCCTTACCTCATCCGGGAAATCCAAAAGCCGCCTTCCGTGGTGGGTAGCGCGGAACGAGGCGAGCAGGCGGGCGCGTGGCATAGGTAAGGGTTGACTCAGGGCTATTTTTGTAATTTTGTTTGGCATAAAACTAGTTTTGAAAAAAAAAATTGAAGATACTATTACAGTGAACTACTCCTATGTCGAAGGTGTTAGGCGTACCGGAGTATGTGGTGACCACGAGCTCATACTCGTGACAGAGCTTCACATCGACCAGGTCGACGAGATCGCGGTGGGTCGGCTCGGCATTTCCGTTGCTGATGTAGACGGGGAGGAACTCGAAGTAGCACATGGTGGGGATGAGCGTGTACGCGATGTCGCTGGGCTTGCACAAGGGGTTCAGGTTGAGGCCGAAGGAGCACTCCGAAGAGGCGTATATGGTGCACGTCAGCGGCAGGCCGCCGCCGTAGAACTCAAGCGTCGGGATGTACTGCGACATGGTGCCGGTCACGATCACGTCGATGTACTTGGTGCGGGGCCACAGACGCCGGATGATGCCATCCCACGACGGTCTCCCGCACTCGGCCTCGATCTCGTCGGCGAGCGCGGGGTTTGCGCGGAGCACCCTCCCGACGGCGTCGCGCACCGCGCGGTCGGTGATCTCCGGGTCGAGCTCGCCGGTGCGGATGTCGTGGCACAGGCGCGGCCAGTGCTTCTCGAGGAATCGGATGGCGCGGAGGAGGCCAGAAGCGAACACCGCGCCCACGCACAGCACATCGGCGCGGTGCACCAGCCCGGCGACAAGCTGCGTGTACATGCTCTGGTAGGAGTCCACGCACAGGATGGCCTCATTGGGGCTCGTTAAGGCCTTGTAAGGGTCGTGCGGCCGGTCAAGGAACTGCCGGCTCTGGTAGTAGCTCGTCAACACCGGCCGCGCCACCAGCCCGCCCGGCGTGCGCGACCCTGACTTCACGAAGAGCAGACACATCGCCTTGCCTTTGTCGAGCCCCGGCACCGACTGGCTCATCACCGGCACCTGCAGGCTGCACATCAGTGACCGCCTGTCCAAATCATCGGCGATGCCCGGTATGAGCTTCCTCTCCCCCCGGACGTGCCCGAGCTGGTCCACACAAACCCCCATTGCGGGAACGAGCGTTAGTAATATAATAGTACATATATATACATCCATGCATGCCCGATAGTTTTCAGCGTGCGCACGGCATGTACATGTGCGTGTCATGTATACCTCGTAAGGAACTCGGAGATTGGCTTTCCGGAGAGGATCGGCGAGGTGTCACCGTTGGCGATCCGGAGTATGTCTGGCTGGAGTCCCTCGTAGGTGACGAGCGGAACAAGGCGGCGGAAGGCGTCTACGGCATCGAGGGATCCAGAGACGCCGTACCGGCGCAGGTACTCAGCCGGGGCGTTCTGCGCCAGGATCTCGGCGAGGACGCGCCGCTGCACCTTCCCGGCGTTCGCCGTGACGTGCTCGATGAACTCGAGCGCCTCGCGGTGCGCCCCGGGGGCGTAGCCGCTGGCCGGAGCTGGCTTCGCGGTCGGTGCTTCCGGCATGGCACTGCACTGCATTGCGTACGGTGTGCGTGCGTGCGTCTTAGTGCAGCACTGCGGCTTGTGTTATCTGGTCCGTCACGAGGCGGTGTTACTCGGTGGTTAACCACTAGCTAGGCAGTATATATATACTAGCCCAATAAACGCGGCGCACGTCGCGCGCGTGAACGAAAAATAATTTTGTTATTTTTTCTGAAGAAAAAACAGACCTAGACGTATTTTTCAATTTTTTGGAGGCTCGAAAAATACTAGAGGTCGAGTTGAAAAAAAAGTAGACATATGTCTATCGACGCAAATATTTTTTCTGCTGAAAACGGAGAAAGGATTTAGATGTAAGAACCGGTGACCTGTTTGTTATATTTTTAGACCTCACCGCTAGTCCGAAAAAGTAAAAAAAAGAGCTCGTTTGCGATTTGTATTTAATGAGAGCCTTTTTCCGTAAAGTAACGAGCGGGGGACCCAAATGCGATTTAGAAAAGTACTTCTTCGCCTTACAAAAAATCACGAAGGACCTTTACGTAACTTAAAAGGATTTTTCCGCGATTTGAAGAACTGAAGGGGTTTTTTCGGGAAATGGGAGGGAAGACAGGTGGATAGGGGGAGGACCCCGGAACCTGTTAGAAATAAGGCCCAAGTGGCCTATTTATCTCTAATGCCAAAGCTACAAAGAATAGTACTATGTTGCTAGTTGAGAGAAGAGAATACCAATTTAAAAGGGAGAGCTCCCACCATGCCTTGTAATGAGGCATATGGAGGGTGAGGAGCACGGCTAAAGTCACACGCGCGCGCGTATTTTTCCCGCGTGACTTGCGACTTCGCGGGTCGCCGTGCAGTGGATTAAATCTTGGTACGTTTAAACCTTTTTATTTTTCGGTTTCTCTCTATTATTAGTGAATTAATAGGGCCATTTACTGAGAATTGAAACAGCCATGATAATGACGTCAGTTTCTAATAGACCTGCAGTTTCTAATGGCGTTGTAATGGTCAATTATTGACTGTTACTGGTGCGAGGCTATAAAATCTGGAGACGTCCAGACTGAAATAAGTTTTTTCCTCTGGCACTCGTGTTCATCCACTGATCTGTGTTGCGTCTTCGTGCGGCGCTCGTTCTTCACCGACCTTCCTCTCGGCATGCACCGCGAGGCAAGGAGAGCGGGATCTCCGAACCGTTGCCGCAGCGAGAATCTGCACGGGGGCGACAATAAGGTTTCTGAGCAGCGCAACTACGCGACTGCCCGAGCTTTCTCTGCGTCGACTACTTCCTCTACGGTCGGTCGCTACTGCGCTGCATCCTTTTCGTCATCAAGCCCATCGTAAGAATTCTCCTATTTCCCTCTGTTTATCTCGTACACATCATTTCTAGATCTATTTTTCAAAGATATGTGGTATCTTCTGTCTAGCCTGTTGTGTTTGATTATTTTGGAATTATGTTTTATATTCAAATATGAAATTAAAATAATACCTATATTTTTAACAGAACCTCCCGGATGTAATTGATGGATAATATACTATGGGCGTGTTTTGTGATATAGAGAAATGCGAGCGCGAGGGATACTTAATTATTCCTTTATTACAATCCGAAGGTTCCAAGAGCTCCGAGCGCGTCCGCGCGTCGCTCTGTCGAAAGGCCCCCGAGGAAATCCGAAATCGCTGTCCACGCGGCCGCTCGCTCGCTCCGCTCTGCTCCGTAGACCCACCTCGCTTTCTTCTCGATTCTTTCGTTTTGGTTTTGCTTGCATGATTAGTCAGAGAAATGATGTGGACTCCACATTACTACCGGCTGCTGTTTCCATCAGCGCACTGTTTCTTAGTGTTCAAATGAACGGTCGAGTATATGGTTTAGATGATCAATCTGTGAAGTTTTCAAAGAGGTGCCACTTAACTCGTGTAATTTTTGCCTGGAAGACTCTAGATTCAACTGCACTTAATATAAAATATTGTATTGGTAGGATTTTTAGCATGAAAACTGCGAGGAAGAAAATAAATAATACTTTGACACGGTTCTCCGTGGTTTAATTAGTGCGTACGTTGGTCCCTTGAGGAGTACGCTTGAAAAATATTCCTTTCACCCTTTGCATGTGGTGCTTACGTGTAAGTGCAAACATATTTAATAAACTATGAACAACTGCACTTATATAAAATATTGTATTGGTAGGATTTTTAGCATGAAAACTGCGAGGAAGAAAATAAATGGTACTTTGACACGGTTCTCCGTGGTTTAGACCCCGTTGGGTACAGTTCCAGATTCTTATTAGTAGAAACGTTTCAGGTAGAATCAGAATCACTTTCTGCAAACCGTTTGGTACGGTTCCAGATTCTAGTAGAAACTAGTGAAATGGGGTTGAGGGTGATTCAGTCACGGCGAGGAAAAAGAAGAAACGTTTCGAGGAGAATTGTTCTGGGTTTTAGCCCGTTTGGCTGGGTTTCTCTCAGATTCTAGTAGAAACAGCTCGGTTCCAAGTTGCCAAACAAGACCTTAAGTAGCGTGTAGGTTGGTCCCTTGGAGGAATATTCCTTTCACCCTTTGCATGTGGTGCATGTGTGAGTGCAAACATATTTAGAGCGCGTTTGGTACGGATCCAGATTATAGTAAAAACAGAAACGGTTTCAGATTCTTGGTAGAAACGTTTCAGATAGAATCAAAATCACTGTCTGGAAACTTTTTTGGCTAACTGTCTGGATTCAGATTCTGGAAAGAGGATGAAGTGGTAAAAATGATTGAAGTGCCTTTTGTAGTTATGATGGATTTGTAGTACATTTTAATGTAAGAAATGACGATGAAATACATGCATCCATAATAATCTCATTTCAGAATTTTTGTATCAATGTTCGGCCATTCAAATACAAGAAAGTAGCAAAATACATCATTGTACTAATATTACAAAAAATAATAAATTGAACTACGATCTAGATTCCATAATTGCCTTTGCAAGATCGTCATGAAATCTATCCATATTTATGTCATTTGCATCGGATGTAACCGTATTTGATGAATTTTGAAACGGCTGATGTCTCGTATATCTTTGTGGTATTGTTGGCATGTAATCCGGATTCTCATCACACATTCAAAAATATGTGACAAGCGCATGATTTTCACGAATGTAGTTATAGAGACACATGGTTGCTGCAACAATCATCTTCTGTTTGTTCATCGGGTACGTAGGCATCTTTAAAAGTATCCTCCACTTCATCTTCCATACACCAAAAGTACGCTCAACAATATTACGAAGGCTAGAGTGTAAATAGTTGAATACCTCTTGCTGACCAGACGGCGCCACACCTCTTCTCCAGTCAGGTACATGATACCTCTGTCCTTTGTACAGTGCTGAGTACCCCGGTCTGTTTCGATAACCGGCATCCACAACATAATATTTGCCTAATGAAATACGAAGTAGCATAAGTAATGTGACAGTAACATGACAATAGATTTATGTAATTTAACAACAATTTTTACCTTGCGGAGGATGTGGAAAGACTTGTGTATCATGTTCTATAGCATGATAGAGCACACTGGTGTCATGCACAGATCCTGGTTGTCCAATAGAAGCATACGTGAAACGCATATCAAAGTCAACCACCGCCATCACATTTTGGGCTAGAGTCCCTGATCTGCCAATATATCGAACATAATCCCTGGATTGTGGTGTCGCTAAGATATGTGTTCCGTTAATTGCTCCAATGCAATCCTTAAAATGCGGCCACATCCTTTGATCACCACTAATTCTGCAGTACTATTGTGACCATACTTTACGAAGATAAGGGCTAGTTGGGAAGCTTATAGACATTGGTTCATATATATCTATCTGTTCAATCAAACAATCCATCACAATCATTCACACATTCAATCAACTGATCTATCACAATGCAATGTAATCCAAGTGCTAAATACCTTGAGTCCTTGACCGGCTGGCGGTAGAGGAGAATCGGCGTCGGGGGAGCGACGAGTCACCGGTTTCAACTTCAGCGTCGGCAGCGGGTTGTAGGACGCGGCCGGGGGGAGTTCAGGAGGGCGGCGTCGTCGAGGGGGGCGGGGATTTCCGGGAAGGCAAGGCCGGGGAGCAGGAGGCAGCCGGGGGGAGCTCCGGAGGGGTGGCATCGTTGGAGGGTGTGGGGAGTTCTGGGAGTCGGCGGCGGTGGGGTGAGTTCGGGAGAGCGGCTGGGTTCCCGGCAAAGGCAGGAGAAGGCCGAGTGCCCGAGTTCCTTCGATGGGATCAGAGTGTGAAGGGTGGGTGGGGGGGGAGATCGGATAGAATCGGGAGGAACGGGTCTCCAGCCGATTCTGGTATCGCATTGAAAAGGAAGAAACGTTTCCAATAAAATCGCTCCAAGGCTTTTACCGTTTGGTTGAGTTAGTTACAAATTTTAGTAGAATCAGGCTGGTTCCAAGTTGCCAAACGCACCCTTAATAAACTATGAACAACTTCACTTATATAAAATATTTTATTGGTAGGATTATTTGTGTTTTGTTACGGAAGATGATTGAAGGCCATTTGTTAACGGAAATAAATTAAAGCTTTGGTTATCTATTAAACTCCAGCAATGTGTTCCGATAAATCTAGCCATCATTGTGACGATCGAGATATACAAATTGGATGGCACCGATCTTTTTTTTATCTAAATAACTGGGAATTTCTAATTTTTTATTTTTACGTTAATGTAGGAATCCCTAGGCTTTTGTCTAAAATTAACAAGGGGCATTCTGGAGGAGACTCTTACTATGGCCCTGTTTGGCAGAGCTCCAGATCTCAGCTCCACCTCGGAGCTGAAACTTGTAGACTGAAATAAAGTGACTTAAATTTATAATTTTATTCTAAAATTAAACAAGATGATCTACCTAAGACTCTTAATATACCCACAGCTCCAGCTCCAAGAATTTGGTGGAGCTGGAGCTCTGCCAAACAGCCCCTATATATACTTAGAGCATCTCCAAGAGGGGTCTTAAATATGGTCCTAATTTGAATTATAGGGCTTTTAGGGAAATGATTAACTCCAGCAAGGATCTTAATTTGTTAAAATTTAGCAAATTGTTTTAGGGCCTCTAGGAGAGTAGCTATATTTAGCAACTCTGTGATTGAGCCCTATCTTCGTTGGGTTTTAGGGCCTAATTGCTGGAGTGAATATTTCGTTGGAGCCCTAAATCTAATTAGTTAGGGTCCTAAATTAAAGTTTAAGGCTCATCTTTAGGGCTCTCTCTTGGAGATGCTCTTAGTCATTAACTCGTGTATCTGTACGGACTACATGTTTTTAATAATGCTTCTGATATTCTCATATAAATTTAATTCAAGTTCATATAAATTTGGATATCATAATTTTAGTTTTGAAAATTTAAATTTTCAACTTCATAATTTCAAATTTTACATTATACATGTTTGGGCACCGCAATTTACACACACACACACACACACACACACACACACACACGAAAGTGCTATTGTGCACCTAAATGTAGAATAGTTATTCTACGCGTCAGCCTGACGAACCCATCCAAACCAGCACACGTACATCGACTTCGTGTGTTAACAAAGCCTATCCGTTACATGGCCAACCAACTAACAAAAATGATTTCTTGTTTGTATTAGAATATTTTTTCTTTGATTTAGGTACTTTTTTATTGGCAGCTCCAATTCACAAACGGTTTTCACCGGTAGCTTACTGATGATGAAAGCAACATAATGATATAAGTCTTGCCAATAAAAACTACATAAATAAGATTTTACTGCCAAACAAACACTAATTTAAAGAATGTGTTGTTAGATTTTATTACTGCACAAACTCTATGTGTTGAATATTTTTTTATTTGATTTAGCCATAACTTTCTATTGGCTGCTCCAATTTATAAACGGTTTTCACCGATAGCTTATTGATGACAAAAGGAACAAAATTTAGCACCCCAAAAATTTGTTTAATAGTTTATAATTAATTAATTCTGATTTTATGAGATTTTTCTTGTATTTTTGGGATTTTAAAAATTATTTTCCCTATGTTTAGAATTATAAATTGATTTATTGCAGCAAAACTAAAACTCAAATATTGCTAAAAATAATTTTATTAAATCCCAAATATCTCATGGTATTTTGGAGAAGTTTTTCAGAATTTTTAAACTTTATTTGCTATTTTTTATAAAATCCTTTTAATTCTCAGTAATTAAATAATTCTAAAAAAATCAGGAAGTGACAGGTGGGACCAGATCCATCTATCAGATCTCTTCAAGCCTTAGAATTTCTAGAGAGCTCTCTCTCCTCCATGGATTCACTTTGGAGCTTCGATTTCTCCCTTCTTTCGAAAATTTGGCGCTCAAATTCCGCGTTCTATCCATTTCAGATGTTTCCTTACCCAAGTCAGTTTCCTTGCAACCGAGCCTTCCCATAGGTAAATAAGGTGAGCATTGGTCTCATGGTTCTTTGCACAAGCCCGTTCCTCCACTCGTCCCATCCTCTTGTTCCTCCATTTGGCCGGTCGGAACACCGCAAGACCTAGAGAGTCAACCGAACGTCAGCCGACCATCCTCGTGAGCTCCCTGGTGACTCAGAGCTCCAATCACTGAACCATCCATGTCACGATATGTGCCTCACCATCCTCTCCTTTTCCCCTCAATCAATTTCTAATTTCTTATGTCAAATTAAGCGAATTTTGAGTTCCCCTACCACCGACAAAACCGGGCTTCTCACACCACCGTGCATCATCCATGCTTCCCCCTAATCGTCATGGCCTTCGACAAGTTCACCTCATCACCCACGAGCTACACCATGCTGCCCTCTGCCTTAACGTACCCTGTCGCCTTGGCCCTTGGCCATGCGCGCAGCCCCTCTGCCATGATGCCGATCTTTGTGACGTGTTGCTATAGTAGCCGAGTTACAGTGCCTCAAAGTTACAATAAACTAGCTTCAGTGTGGAGCTATAGTGCTTCCCTCTCCCATTTTGTTATGACCTCCGCAATGATCATGGTGTACTCTTGTCACCCTAGACGGAATTATCTATTTTATTTGGTGATAATTATTAGGGTAGCATAATACGGTATAATTACTTAGTCCAGCTTAATCGCTTTAGTATTATGCTGTTATTAGGAATTGCTACAAAACCTTGTTTAAAATCTTTTGTGAAGTTGTAGCAATATGTATTGCCGTTGTTTATTAAATAAAATAAATAGAAGAATGGTTTTAGATTGGGACGGATGGAAAGTTTGGCGGGTGCAGGAAGCATGAGACTTTGTGAAGTGATTGTTCCGCCCTAGTCAATTTAGGACCAAGCATGTGTTGTTTCAAACCGAGCACTGTTGTACAACCACAAGTCTCTTTGGGTATGACCTGGATAATTAATTTATGTGTCTCATTATCGACTTCTCCAGTTGGTGGAATGTGGTTGTCAGATGGAGGCAGGTTTTCCCACAAGGCACAAGAGGGGCTTCCAACTAAGTAGATGGAACCCTTCGACGGTGAAACCTTAGCGGACGAGGTTAATAGCGGTGTTGAACATTGTAAATGCCTTGTTGTGGTCATCTTGCACTCTAATATGTTGAGTGTGCATGGACAGTAAAGGTTGGCAAGGTGCGCTTTCACTTTGTAGATTTTCCTGGTTCTATTTTAAATAAAAATAATGGTTTGAAAATTTATGAGTGGTTAAGGCTCCCGGGTTTCTGTTTGGCAGTTGGAACCATCACTAGTTGTCCCTTTAATTTCAATTATTGCAACTATATTAGGTCAAATGATACTTTGTGAAATTACTAATTGTATTCAAAGTTAAAGCATTGCTTTATTCTAAATGAGTCATACTAAACCTTCATTTGTTTAGCCTTGCACATAGTTATCATGTATTTATTTTTCCAAGACTTGCAAAGTTCATTGTGTGCTCACCTTGCAACATTCAAAATTCCGCAGAAGAGTGCACTGAAGTAGAAGGTGACTATGAGTTCTTTGATTTTGGTTTCTATTGATGCCAAAAACATGATGAAGGGTTGATCGCAGTCAACACACGCAAACATTGGGTTTAATTTTTGCGTGTGGGCGTGCCAACCGATTTGATCCTGCAATCGGCAAGAGAATAACATATAATTCAATCGGACGCTAAGACGATCTAAAGTTTCAGTAAATATTAAGTCTGATTGGCTTATTTAAGCCAATTTAGATGATAGTATAAAGATAAACAAAGCTTTTCAATAGGAGGATACCTTGTCTCAGTATCAATTAGCTGTTGGCTTAAATAAAATATTACATGTTCCTTCTCATTGATTTGTTGCACCAAGGCTGCTCCGATAGTCAATTCTTCAGCCAATATATATGACCTAAATGGTACACTATTTTGTGGTGCGGCCAATACTGGAGGCTTAGACAGATACTCTTTGATATTTTTGAAGGCTCACTGCTGATTAGCTCCGCACACAAATTCTTGATTCTCTCTTAACCTCAGTAGTGGAGTGAAAGCATCTATCTAACCAAATAAGTTTGATATAAACTGCTTCAAGTAATTTATCTTACTGGTCAACTTTTGAAGATCATTTTTGCACTTCAGGGGTTGTGTATCAGCTAAAGCCTTAACATGCTCCTGATTAACTTCAACTCCTCTCTCGTGCGCCATGAATCCCAGGAATTGTCCAGCTGACACTCCAAAAGCTGATAATCGCTCGTCTTCTTAAGTACATCTTCTAAATCAGCCAAGTGCTGATAATCGCTCATGGATTTCACAACAATATTGTCGATATAAATTCCATAATGCATCTGATCAACTCATGAAAAATCAAATTCATAGCTATCTGATATGTTGCACCAGCACTCTTTAAGCCGAACGTCATTATAACCCACTCAAATAACCCTAAGGCTCTAGGGCACTTGAAAGCTGTCTTATGAATATAAGCTTCAGCCATAAATATCTGATTGTACCCATCATTCCCGTCTAGGAAGCTAATAATCTTATTCCTAGATGCAGCATCGATAAGCATATCGACTATAGGCATCGGGTATTCATCCTCAGGGGTAGCCTTATTCAAATCTCCGAAATCGATGCATACCCTAAGTTTTCCATTTTTCTTCATCACGGAATATTAGAAACCCATTCAACATATCATCAAGGCCTGATAAACATAGTTCCTAACAATCGCTCTATTTCTTCTTTTATCTTACCATACATGGCCGAACTAAATCTTCTAGGAGACTATTTAAACGGCCGATAACCTGATTTAATTGGTAGCCGATGTTCAACTAGTGGTTGGCTTAAACCGGGCATCTCATGATACTCCCAAGCAAAGCAATCTTTATAATTCTTTAACAAGTCGACCAACTTTACCTTGTACACAACAGTTAACTTTGAACTAACAAAAGTTGGCCTCTTTCGATCACCATCACCTATATCTACTTTCTCTAATAGATCTAAAGACGTAAAACCTTATCCAAATCTTTCAACATCTTCAAAATCTTCGATGACCTCATGGCTATATGTTATTTGCCGATAGCATCGCATTTTATCTCGTAAAATCTTTACTACCGATTTGAGCTCCATCGGCGTAAAATTTCATTTGTCCGATCAAGTGTGCTTGGTTTTATGCTGATTAGTCTTACACTTGACTAGGTGACGCATATAAAATCACAGTCTTAAAGTGTTTTCCCTGATATACACTCGGCCCCTTCATGCTGCTAATTGGCCTCCGGACTGGCCATGGCTATATGAGCCAAAGTGTCAGTTTTGATCAACTCAACTTTATCGCCATTCTATTGTACCAACTTTTGATGTATAGTTGATGGATTACAATAATTGGCATATATCCACTCCCTGCCAAGCAACATACTGTAGCTTCCCTTAGCATCGACTACAAAGAAAACCGTCGGCAAGGCCTTGCTACCGATCGTGAGCTTGGTCACCATGACGCCTCTAGTTTTCGTGGGATCTCCTGTAAAGTCATTCAGCACCATATTCATTTTGATGAGATCATCATCGAACTTACCCAACTTGATGAGGACATCCCTAACCCTAGGTCAAGAACTATACAACAACAGGTGAATCTTTTCCTTCGTTAATTTAATTTTTCACATGAGAATTGTATGCTACCTAACAACAGGTGCTTGCTTGTTGTTAGGTATGAAAGTGTTGAAGAATCTTCAATAGAGATCAGGGATCAGAGAAGAGGAAGTAATAGAGTCCTGGAATTTTCGGCTGCTACAGTACTCGCGTGTGAACAGTACCAGCCAATTGCTAAGTAATCACGTGTGAACAGTGACAACCCAATTGCTATAGTACTCGCACGTGAAACAGTGCCGGCCCAAGTTGCTACAGTACATCGAGGCTGCGGTGCACGTTGAGATTTTTCGATTACTGTTTGCGTCGGGAGTCCGATCCTTTTTCGGTTCGGTTGTATCAGATTAGATTGCGTCGGTTATTTCCTTTTTCATCAAACCAGCTATATTATATCTAGTCCCTTGTAGAGAGGGGAGACTTGATAATTAATAAGATAGCTATTTGCATATGTTGAGCGTTCTTCGCTTGTTCTTCCTCATTGCATACGCATCGAGAGGGGGAATTAGGCGATTTCTACCAAAGATCGTTCTGCCTTTCCACTGGGAATTGGGAGATCGATATACTTCACTCGGAGTCCGTGAAGTTCAACACGTGTGATCTTGACGAATCGAAGAGTTGCAAGCCCATTGCATCTGGCAGCGGGAGATCAACTAGGGTTCATCGAGAGTGCATGTGAGTATCCAAATCCTACGCCGTGAAGATCGGGCAAACCCCGTATCATCTTAGTATCAGAGCGTTAGGTTATCACGGTAGGTTTTTTATCCCTAGCCACCATCACATTTATTTTCAGTCCTATAATCCAGAAAATTACCTCACAAAAATACCATCATATACCTCAACCTTTGTGCTTAGATTTGTTCTTAGTTTTGCATTATCAAGTTTTAATCCATATGTTAGATTGTTCTTAATTGCTGTCATTAGATCTATTAAACAAAAAAAGGTACACGAGCGTCTGCACGTGTCGTGCGTACAGCAAGAAATTAGAGCGCACGCTGGTATCGTTTTGCCGCTAGTATTCGCAAAGGGAGCTGTAGCCTGTAGGGCGCCTTCCAGTTTAGCAACAACAGTAGAGATTGGCGTCCTATCGACAGTAGCAGCAGCGAAGTCCTTCATGCGTACGTGCCTTTGTTGCATTGCATCAAGAGTTCTTGTACTGCAGCCTCACGTCATTAATGGGCTGTTTGGTTCGCTGCATGTATACAGATTTGCATCAATAGATACAGAATCTTCCTTTTTTCTCATGTTTGGTTGGCTGCATCTGGTTTTAAATTTGGCTCTGCAGATGCAAGATTCCCCCCACATCCTGGCTCTGGGGAAACGACCAAAATTAGCGTTTCCACTGGTGCAACAACGCTAGCTTTGTGTTCTGCGTGAAATGGCCCACTGGCCGGCGACTTGCACTCCACCACATAGTATGTATCGCTAGTTGTGCATGCAGTTATTAGGCAATATGCCATCCAATTTTTTTTCTCTTTGTGCTAATATCTTTTTATTATTATCTCCGATCATCAAACCGATTTTACCTACATGTTCCTGACATTTTTTTGAACAAAAATAGATCACATTTGCCATATAAATTTAGATTTTTAAAATTTATTTACCACTCTTTTGAATTTGGTCCATCTCACTTTCCTTTAGGTAACCAAACACCATCTCTGTGCATCTCTTTGCATGCACTTAGCCTGGCTCCTGTCAACCTGGCTAAGCTTGTACAACCTGGCTGAGTTGAGAATGCAACCAAACAGCCTATAAGTGCACTCCTAAAGCCATACGTGAGATCTAGTCTCTCTGTTAGCAAACTTTTTAAGAGTCCTACTTCCATACATCTATAAACAAAAGAGATTGGCTCCACCGTGTGGCAGCAGGGTTGTGCAAAAGAAAAAAAGAAGGCCCGATCGGATTCTAACGATAGCATCAGGATCCGTACGGTAACACAGTAAAATCGAAGCAGTAATCGGTTTATACTATTTTGCACTGTTCCTACTGTTTTTTTTTTTTGCAGTCTGGGAAGCAGCAGAAAAAAAATCAGTTCGTGTACCGAAAGGCACCCCCTTGGCTCTATTTCCTGTCGCCGAGTGAAAAAAAACAGAGAGTCGGTAAGAAAAGAAAAGTGGAGAGAGAGAGAGAGAAAAAAAAAAGAAAACAGTTGGTAAAAAAAAGGGACAGAAAAAAAAGGAACCGGTTGAAAGAAAGAAGAACCGGCAAAAAAAAATTCCGATAGTAGTGCAATTTTTTCTCAGTTTGTGCTTTGTGTTGGTATGCACGCTGTTACACGTCCTATTTTGCTAGCTTTATTCTATATCTTGTGACAGCAACTTAGGGCCTTATTAACTTTTGGATTATTATTTGATTTTGCATTAACTGAGTTACAAATCTATTATTCCTTGCTACATATATCCATACCAAGCTTCACTAAACCACCGTTGTTGTGCTTTGGGCTCCATCTTTTATTCGCCTGGTTATCACCATCGTTGACTACTATGACTACCAAAGTGTAAGTTTTGACCTTAATTCACTGTGAAAAGGTAAGAACTTGATTTGGTAAGAAGAGTGAGATTGAGTGATTGCATATACACTTACATTCATCGCACATTGCATATTTGTTTCTTGTGTTAACTAACCATGGCAGGGAGGAGTGAACAACACGATGAGGCATCGTATCACCATCCTAACGAGCATGTTAATCAACTTCATTTTGGAGCCTTACGGGATGTACTACGACAAGAAATTGAGGTAAAGAGTCCAGCATTATCTGATAAATAAGATGAACTACAATCATCTATGCAGGAATTTCAGCAAGATATAGTCCAACAAATGCATGCGTTAAGGAGGAGTCTTGCTGCTGACGTTGCACGAGAGCTACGCTCTTATCAAGAGGAGGCTAGTGTACAACAAAATTTGCCACTTGATGAGACTGATGCTGAGGTTGCTGCACGGCGAGTTTAAGATCTCATAAGACGTGACCGCATAGTTGCCAATGATGTACGTCCACCACCACCAGGGCGTGGGCGAGGTGGCCGACCCCAGGGAGCCGGTCGTGGCCATCAATATGGTCGTGGCATCGGTGATGTACCACTTGATGACTTTGACAACTTTGACCTTCATCGCAACAATGAGTATCAACGTCGTCCAAACCACGGCAATCAACGAGGTAACGAAGAAAATTTGGTAAATTAAAATTTGTGATGCCTAAATTTACATGTTTGGGTTCTCCGGAAGAATACCTCACATGGGAGCTGAAAGTCGATCAGATCTTTCGTGTGCATAACTATTCCGAGGAAAAGAAGCTTCACACAACGTCTCTTGAATTTGACCAATATGCCTTGGTTTGGTGGGAACAAGTTCAGAATCAACGGTGACAATATGATGAACCACCCATTGCATCATGACAAACTTATTCTCTCCATTCTTTCTTTTACTATCCAGTTTTGGTTTTTGACTCTCATTTGTTGCCCTTCCATAACCAATGTGGGACTATTCTAACAATCCCCCCTTCACACATTGGTATCTTTCAGCCGTTCACCGCCCCTTCACCGTACATCGACGGTCCCTCAGGGCCACGGTCCATCTGGCCTTCACACCCTAGTGTCCATCGGGCCAAAGATGTTAGAACCGGGCTCTGATACCAATTGTTGGAACGTAAGGGCCTTCTCAACCCCAAAAGCTAGCTTAGGAGGTGAGGGACTCCCCCACTTATAAGTTAGGTCCTTTGCCCTTCCACAACCAATGTGGGACTATTCTAACATATTGTACAAGGATGCTTTGATTACTACTAATGACTTGACCTCTCTTCCTAGTGCTATGTCTAAAGTTTTGCAGGCTTTCAAGGATTGTTTCCAGAGGAGGTACCGGCTGGTTTACCACCAATTCGAGGGATAGAGCATCAGATCGATTTGATCCCAGGAGCATCCCTTCCCAATCGCCCACCATATCGCACCAATCCTGAAGAAACAAAAGAAATTCAGAGACAAGTACAAGAGCTTCTAAATAAAGGATACGTACGTGAAAGTTTAAGTCTTTGTGCTGTTCCTGTTATTTTAGTTCCGAAGAAAGATAGTACATGGCATATGTGCGTTGATTGTAGAGCTATTAACAATATCACTGTTAAATATCGTCATCCTATTCCTACGTTAGACGATATGCTTGATGAACTTAATGGTGCCGTAATATTCTCTAAAATTGATTTGCATAGTGAATACCATCAAATTAGGATGAAGGAGGGTGATGAATGGAAGACTACTTTTAAAACTAAATTTGGGTTGTATGAATGGTTAGTTATGCCTTTTTGATTAACTAATGCCCCTAGTACATTCATGAGACTAATGAATCATGTTTTAAGAGCTTTCATTGGAAAATTTGTGGTGGTATATTTTGATGACATCTTTATATATAGTCGAAATTTGCAAGAACACGTTGAACATGTTAAGCAAGTGCTAGAAGTGCTTAGAACTGAACGTTTGTATGCAAATTTAGAAAAGTACACTTTTTGCAAAGATAAAGTTATGTTCTTAGGCTATGTTGTTTCTGGACAAGGAGTAGAAGTTGATGAATCTAAGGTTGACTCTATTAAGAATTGGCCTACTCCTGTTAATGTAAGCCAAGTAAGAAGCTTTCACGGCCTTGCTGGATTTTATCGTAGTTTTGTGAAAGACTTTAGTACCCTTGCAGTCCCATTAAATGAACTAACAAAGAAAGGTGTAGAATTTGTGTGGGGTATAGCGCAAGAAAATGCTTTTACTGAATTAAAGAAACGCTTAACTGAGGCACCATTACTCGTATTACCTAATTTCACTAAAACTTTTGAGATTGAATGTGATGCTAGTGGAATAGGTATTGGTGGCGTTCTTATGCAGGAAGGTAAGCCAGTTGCTTATTTTAGTGAGAAACTTGGAAGTGCTCAATTGAATTATCCTGTTTATGACAAAGAACTTTATGCCTTAGTTCGTGTTTTGGAAATTTGGCAACATTATCTTTGGCCTAAAGAATTTGTTATACATTCTGATCATGAAGCATTAAAAAATTTGAAAGGTCAAAGCAAATTGAACCGTAGACATGCTAAGTGGGTGGAATTTATTGAATCTTTTCCATACATTGTGAAATACAAGAAATGTAGTGAAAATGTGGTTGTTGATGCATTATCTAGAAAATCAATTCTTTTGACTCAATTAGAAGTTAAAGTGCCAGGACTAGAGCGTTTAAAAGATTTGTATGCAACTGATTCTGAATTTTCAGTACCATATGTTAATTGTAAAGATGGAAAAGGATGGGATAAGTTCCATATACATGATGGATTTCTCTTTCGAGCTAACAAACTTTGTGTTCCAGATTCCTCTGTTCGTTTGTTATTGTTGCAGGAATCTCATGAAGGGGGATTAATGGGACATTTTGGGAGAGAATAGACATATTCAATGTTAGCTGATCACTTTTATTGGCCTAGAATGAGACGTGGTGTTGAAAGGTATGTGCAACGATGTGTCACTTGTCATAAGGCTAAATTGAAACTCAATCCACATGGTTTTATACGCCACTTCCAGTTCCTAGTGCACCTTCGGAAGGTATTAGTATGGATTTCGTCTTAGGATTGCCTAGAACTAAAACTAGGAGAGATTCTATTTTGTGGTAGTGGATAGATTTTGAAAGATGGCACATTTTATTCCATGTCATAAGAGCGATGATGCGTCGCATGTATCTAACCTGTTTTTCAGGGAAATTGTGAGATTGCATGGAATGCCTACTACCATTGTTTCTGATCGCGATGTCAAATTTATGAGCTACTTTTGGAAGACTTTGTGGGCTAAGCTTGGAACTAAGTTGTTATTTTCAACAACTTGTCACCCACAAACAGATGGACAAACTGAGGTGGTAAATATAACACTTTCTATGTTGCTACGAACAATGATAAAGAAGAACTTAAAAGAATGGGAAGATTGTCTACCACATGTGGAATTTGCATACAACAAGGCGGTACATTCTACTACTCAACTTTGTCCATTTGAAGTGGTGTATGGTTTTAAACCAATCACGCCGCTTGAATTATTACCTTTGCCATTTGAGGAGAGAATTAATATGGAAGCTTCAAAGCGTGCCGAATATGTGAAGAAAATTCATGCAAAGACAAAAGAAGAAATTGAAAAGAAAGCACGCTATTATGCTGACAAAGCAAACAAATCAAGGAAGAAAATACTATTTGAACCAGGTGACTTAGTTTGGGTGCATCTACGCAAAGAACGTTTTCCGGCAAAGCGTAAATCAAAATTGATGCCTTGTGGTGACGGTCCTTTCAAAGTGCTAGCAAAGATCAATGACAACGCATATAAAATTGAACTTCCAGGTGATGACGATGTAGTGAGCTCTGCTTTTAATGTCGCTAATCTTTCTCCTTTCTTTGGTAATGATGACAACGAGTCGAGGACGACTCTCTTTCAAGAAGGGGAGGATGATGAGGATATCCCTAACCCTAGGTCAAGAACTATACAACAACAGGTGAATCTTTTCCTTCGTCAATTTAATTTTTCACATGAGAATTGTATACTACCTAACAGGTGTTTGCTTGTTGTTAGGTATGAAAGTGTTGAAGAATCTTCAATAGAGATCAGGGATTAGAGAAGAGGCAGTAATAGAGTCCTGGAATTTTCTGTTGCTACAGTACTCGTGCGTGAACAGTACCAGCCCAATTACTACAGTACTCGCGCGTGAACAGTGCCTGTCCAAGTTGCTACAGTGCATCAAAGCTGCAGTGCACATTGAGATTTTTCGATTATTGTTTGCGCCGGGAGTCCGATCCTTTTTCGGTTCTGTTGTATCAGATTAGATTGCGTCGGTTATTTCCTTTTTCATCAAACCAGCTAAATATATATCTAGTCCCTTATAGAGAGGGGAGACTTGATAATTAATAAGATAGCTATTTGCATTTGTTGAGCGTTCTTCGCTTGTGCTCCAATGTGGTCGTGGAGTCATCACCAAAAAAATTTGGCAAAATCAGGAACCCTATATCCGTTAGGATATGGGATTCGATGAATATAATCTGGACACGGCTTTCTATAGCTGATGGTTCGCCCCTTTGGTTGAATGCCAGACTGGTCCCTTAGAATGGCACTAATATCTTCAGCCCAATCAGTTTCTCTGGACGATGCTACCTGTGCTTGAGGCGCCCGCTGAGTAGGGGCAAATTCATCATGTTGCCCCCTGAGTGCAAACTCAGGCTGGCGTTGTAGCGGAGATTGCATCGGAGCGCGCAGTTGCTCGTAGCCAACATTCTGTTGTCTCAACATCCACTCAGGGAGCAGAACAAATGGCTCTGAATATGTGACAACCCTATAGGGCGCCGGATCCCTAGGAGGAATCGGCTCAACATATTGAGGGCGTACATATGTTTCGATAAGCTGGATAGCCGATCTTGAATAGACGTAGAATGGAGCAGACGGGGGTAAGCTAGATTGATTGCCTACTTTGGAGCAATCGGTACAAGCTTGGTAATGTGTCATTTCGCTCGCACTGGGATCCTGTGGTAAGGTCATGGTTGCCTGCATTGGTGCCATTGTTGGAACATTAGCTGATGGTTTTGTTTCAACCGCTGGCTTAACATTTTGGGTGCTCTGGCCTACAGAATATACTGGATACGTCGGCAAAGCTTACGCGGGGTCAAGCAAAGTACCAGTTCACACCAGCTCCTGCGCAACTTCCTTAACGTTGTTAATATCATTTAGGGGTGAAAACGGAACGGAAAGTTTCTGACCGTTCCGAAGAAAAACGAAAATGGAAGCCCTTTTTCAGAAACGGAAACGGAAAACTGTGCGAAGCGGAAGCGGAAATTTTTGTCGGAAGCGAAACGGAGAGCCAATTCGTGAAGCGGAAACGGAAACGGAAATTCCGTATAAGTTGAACCGGAAACTAAAAACGGAAACGGGCCGGAAGGAGAAATGGGCTTGGCCCAAAAATGAGAAAGGAGAGTTTATATTTATTTTCGAATTAAAATAATTTCATATATACAAATAGTTTTATATAAACTATTAAATAGAGTTCAAAAATTCCGAAAAAATTCTCAAAAATACTTTGGAACATTTTGAACCTAGAAAAATTATTTTCAGCATTATTTGTTTATAAATAAATTAATTTTATAAATCTAAAAATAGCAAAATGGTATTTATAAACTCCAGAAAATCCAAGATAAATTTTAGAAAATCATAAATGAACATCGAACAATAATATACAAATTTTATTGTGTTAAACCTTTGTAGTTGGTGGAGCAAAATGATATCTATGATAATTATATGGATGAGGACATGATGATATGATATGGGAGACAAATAACGTGCCTTCAAGTAACAAATTTGAGAAAAAATTTCTAGCGATACCAGTGAACATAACACTAGGGGTGGAATCGAGCCGAGCCTGGCTCGGCTCGGCTCGGCTCGGCGGAGCTCGGCAGTTTGCGAGCCGAGCCAGGCTCGGCTCGTTGACTTGACCAGTGAAAGCGAGCTTCGGCTCGGGCTCGGCCGAGCCTCGAGCCGGCTCGGCTCGGCTCGTGAGCCGACTGGCGCTGGAGTCACGGCTATTTGTTGATCTGTTGACCATGTAGCATCCATTTCTATTTGGCTATTTAAACTATTGCATGCTAGTTCAATTAGAAGGATACTTTGGTTTAAACCTGGGGGTTAGATAAATACCAATTTGCTATATGACACCTTGATTACTTAAGTATGTGCCATGGACCTTTGTCACCCTAGTTGTGGTTTACTAGTTGGACATTATTAAATTGCCAACATGGGTTTAGATCGTTGTAGTATGCTGCTTAGACCTGCTACGTGCTCATGACATGATTTTGGACAATCAAATGCTAATATTGACTTAATGATATATTGAACCTGTTTTGGAAAAGTATCATGTGATGTTGATGGCACGTGGTGCATGGTAATCAAGCGGGTTTGATAAACGCTGACCGGGCATGTGGCAAGAGTAATCGGTGGGCCAAGGTGGCATTGGGAATGATGATTTGGTTTTTCGGGTAGTCTTGCCCTGGTCACTCTAAGGACTTAACCTTGCAAGCCTTTGAACTGGTCATACTTGCAACCACATGGTCGGAATGGGACGGCCCTAGTTGACTAAGTCGCTAAGGACTCACTTGTGGAGCCTCAGGGTGTCGATTACACCGCTTTGTGTGATTGTACGGGGAGCGATCGTGGTCGTGGCCAGGTACCCATCTAACGGTGTGTTGGTCCCATACTTCGCCTTGGCTAAGGGAAGGGATGGTGTAGAGCACGTCGGAGAGGACCACCTGTGTTGTTTGAGGCTTCCGAAGGCTTTGTTATGATCGCTCATTCGCATACTCTTGTATGGCGATTCACTACCGACGTGGTGAGTGGATTGTATCTTGTGGGTAAAGTGCATAACCTCTGCAGAGTGTAGAATCTATTTGAATAGCCGAGTCCACTGTGATCGGACAATGCTCTGAATTACAATCAAGGGTTAGATTTTAAAACAACTTGGATTTGAAAAGTTGGGTTGGTTTAACAAAGAAGATGATGGAAAGATGGTTTAGGATGGGGAAAAAAGTTATTTAAACTTTTTGAAAAGTTATTTATGCTTTACTTGTTTTTACTGCGTTCGCATCTACTTATATTACTTGTCAAATGTCTTACACGCAAATATACCTTGAGCTATTCCTTTGTACCAAGCCATGCATATAGTATATTAGCTTGCATTCTGCATGCATGACTTGTCGAGTACCAAGTACTCACCCTTGCCTCAACACAATACCGCTTGAAGAGGAGACTACGCTTTCGGAGGAGGAACTCCAAGAGGACCCGTCTACTTAGGGATGCGAGCCCGGTTGCCTGTGGTATACTGGATGGCGCCACGAAGTTTATTTGATTTTCCGCTGCTGTTATTTCTCTTTCAATAAGTTTTGCCTTGCAAGGCATATATTTGTAACTTGGCCATAAGGTCAAGTAACCACTTTGGTTATTTAAATAAAGTACTTTGATAGTATCGTTTGGTATGATTGTGATATATACCGATGTTAAGACTGTGTGCACTAGCGCGTTCCTGGACTAGTGCTGAATACACAGAGGGTCCGGATTTGCAAATTCGGGGTCCCGACAGGGTGGTTGCTAAAGCAGATGATTGATTGATAAGAGCGCAATGTATATATTGATTAATCATGTTCGATAATTCTGCCTGAACGGGCAAATATCGGCTTACCTGCGCTCTTTCAAGGTATTTAGAGCCTCCTTACTGCGGAAGTTGACTATCGACAATGCAGTCTTTTGTATGACGCCTCGCCAGGTCTTTTGGTAACAATTGAGCATCATCTGCTCAAATACAACCTTCTAATCTTCGATTTTGTTCCACTGCTCTAGCATCAAATCATCCATCATGGGGATGATTATTGCTTCAGAATTGATGTAAGACAGCGGGATTGACTTCCCAGAAGAAGACATTGTGCCCAATTAGGCCCCCACTGGGCGTGCCAAAAGTGTGTTGATGCCAAAAATGTGACGAAGGGTTGATCGCAGTCAATACACACAAACACTGAGTTTAATTTTTGGGTGCGGGCGTGCTAGCCGATTTGATACTGCAATCGTTAAGAGAATAATATATAATTCAATCGGCCGCTAAGCCGATATAATGTTGCAGTAAATATTAAGTCTGATCATCTTATGTAAGCCGATTTAGATGATAGTAACCGATAGATCTAATCAACTTGATTGAAATCAAGTTGACTAGATGAAGGTAAAGGTTGTCTTTCCCCAAGAAGGCGATACACAACAAAATCGGAGAAAAAGCGAGCCTGAGTTGGTGTACGTCGACAGAATCAATAATCGGCGATGCACAACTTTATTGATTAAGCGAATTACAGAGGAAAGATTACAATGCTAAAAACTACTCCTAATCGATGAAAAGTAAAGTAAAATGTAGAACAAGTTTGGGTGATTTTTGTTGGTCCCTTTTCAATGTCGCCCATTGTCTTTTTTATAGCACCAAGTCTGATTGTGTTCTCCTTGGTCTCTTCAAAATTATCCGTATCGGCCTCATCTTTTTCGACAATATTTTCCTTTTTGGCTTATGACTTCCTTAACCCGATCCCTTCCATAATGAATCATACTAAACCGATACTTACCAAACCGGCCACGTGCCAAATCATTAACTGCACACTTTTCCACATCGGCTAGAATTCACCAATTCGGTCATACATATCCAATCGGCTAAAACTACGAGATTTTGGTGTCAACAGTTTCGATGAAGGAAATCCGGAATGCTCGGACGTGCTCCCCAGTCAATTGCCTATTGGGCGAATGGATGGACTTATTTTGATGTTATTTATTTCTTTTCTGCTACTACTTTGTTGAACTTAAGGCCATGCGGCCATTTATTTGTAATTATTGGCCTTAAGACCGATACTTGTTGATTAATTAATAATATTTGGATTCGTGATATGGATGTGGTATCATCGCTATTACCGCTATGTGCACTAGCATGTTCGTGGACTAGTACAGTTATACACAGAAGGTTTCGATTTGTGAATCCCTTCTTGGCACAGAATGATATAAGTCTCGCCAATAGATGCTAATATGAATAAGATTTTACTATTAAATGAATACCAATTTACTGAATGTTTTGTTATATTTTACTACTGCATAGATTCCACATGTTGAACCTTCTTTTCTTGATTTAGCGACAACTTTTTATTGGCAGTTCCGATTAAGAATGATTTTTCACTGGTAGCTTACTGACGATGAAAGGAACGGAATGATTTAAGCCTTGCCAACAAAAACCACACAAATAAGATTTTATTGCCAAATAAACACCAATTTATTGAATATGTTATTAGATTTTACTGTTGCATAAGCTCCACATGTTGGATCATTTTATCTTTTGATTTAGCCATAAATTTTTATTGGCAACTCCGTTTCACAAACGGTTTTTATTAGTAGCTTACTGACGACGAAAGGAACATAATGATATAAGTCTTGTCAATAAAGACCACATAAATAAGATTTTACTGCTAAATGAACATCATTTTACTGAATATGTTGTTAAATTTTACTACTACACAAATTCCACATGTTGAATCTTTTTTCTTTGATTTAGCCACAAGTTTTTATTGGCAGCTCCGAATCACGAACGGTTTTCACCGGTGGCTTCCTAACGATGAAAGGAACAGAATGATATAAATTTAGCTAATAAATACCAATTTTTAAAAATTTTCATAAAAAACAACATTTCTCCCCCAAAAAGACAATAAATACTTTTTAAAAAACAATAAATACTTTTTTTAAAAAAAACCCAAATTTTAAAAAAAAATTCATTAAAAAAACAACATTTCTCCCCCAAAAAGACAATAAATTTAAAAAAACAACACTTTCATTTTTGAATTTTTTAAAAATAGTTTTTTATTTTTACTATTCCCAGATTTTATTTACGACATTTTTTCCAAAAGATTAAAAGAAAATAAATACTTTTGTTTTTTTAAGATTTTTCTGAAAAATAATTTTTCTCTCTACTAAAATCTCTATCTTAATTTTTTCTTTGGGCCGTAGCAACACGTAGAGAAGCTAGTAAATACTTATATGTGGTGAATCTGTGATGAATAAGCCCACTCTGCAGGGCAGAGAGCCGACCCACGGGCCCGGCCAGAGTGCCCGCACACCTCCAGGCTACTCACCCATTTTCCCAGGCACGGGACATGTTTCGCCCAAGTTCCCCAGGCCAGACGCAGGCCAATCGGCTGAGGTGCTAGAGAAGCCCAGGGCCGATGCGAATTTTTTTATTTAATATTTATTTTAATTTTTTTTTAAAATAATCAACGGATTTTTTTTTCGAAAATAGACTCTCGTTGCTCGGATATGGGGTGATCACTCCATATTGGAGCGATAGGTACCTGAGTGCAAAAAATGTTGACAAATCCACTCCTTCATGTGTCCATTTTCGCAATTGCGTTTTTTGCTTGGAGATCTCTATCGCCTCAATATGAGGCGATCGCCTCATTTACGGGCGACGGGAGCCCATTTTCGCGAAAAAAATTCTGTTGATTATTTTCGAAAAAAAATTAAAATAAAAAATTCCAAAATTCCTCGCCTTTTTAGACTGACCTTGCAACTGCACGACTATATATTACGATGTAATTATCTTTAATATATAATTTTTTTATAATTAAAATATAATTGTATTTTGATATATGATTTTAATATTTATATATGATTAATCTGCGTTGTTATAATATAGCCCCACTAAAATAAGTGATTAGGATCCTTCTCTTTTTCTTTTAATTAAAATGAGAATTTATAGTATACTTTTCTTTTTAAAGATTATTATGGGACTTTCTTGTATTTAAAATAAAAAATATGACTCAAATATCACTAGTTATTTTTATTTATATATATTTCTCGACGAAAAAAAAAACTTGTGTCTCACAAGTGATGTTACATCCGTGAGAGTTGTGATGTTCATATTGAGTTGAATGCACCGGCCAGATAACCTAAAACCTTAAGCTGATGAGGAAAGACAGATAGTTCACTTATACTTAACACTCCCCACACGTGTAAGCTCTCTTATGCCTTAGACGTGGAATAGAAGCGGGTTGTAATTATTGTTTTTTAATTGTACCAACCGGGTCTTGAACTCAAGACCTCTTAGTTCTGATACCGTATTAAGCTGTATACACTAATCAGTTCACCTAAAAAATATAAATTAATAAAATAAATAAATAATTCGCTTATACTTCAACAGTCAAATGGTGGCGAGGACCTTCGGTCGTTCACAGGACTCGCAGACTTATCGAGATGTTAACCGAAAATGCTAGCTGACGTAAATTTCTGTGATGTTGTAGGCGTATAAACCTGATGGGTTCTAAGCATGGAAAACAAAATTTTTCCTACGAATGCAACCAAACACCAAGATCATATCTAGGAGATGCATGCAAACGGTTTCAGAAGGACTCACCCTCGTAGACCGAAAGCGGGAATAATGTTCCCGCAAACAAACGTGGTTGAAGTAGAGGTACACGCCCGACTTCAAAGTCGCGAAGATGAGCGCCTCCGTACTTGGTCACACGTACGGAACAACGACGACCTCCAATCCCTCGATCCAGTAGGCGTGGAAGTAGAGGATCCACGGAAACTCCAACAACACTACGACTTAGTGGTGGTGGTGGAGAAACTATTTCAAGAAATGGCCGCTTAAGCTACTGCTTGAAAGGTGGAACAGCAGGAGGAGGGAGAAATGACTAACCAAACGGTTATGGAGATTAGTACATGAGAGAGGAGCTCCACCCTCCCTTTTATAGGAGTGAGTGGACTCTCCACTCTCTCCATGTGAATGGACTCTCCATTCTCTTCATGTGAATGGACTCTCCATTAAATAAATAAACAATTTTATTTCTGTTATTTTAATATTTGTTAATTCTTTTAATTAACAAAAATTAACACATACCCCCTTGAACTATTCCGATATCCCGAAACTATTCCGGTGGTGTCCAAACTTTTCTCCGGTGTTCCGTATCCACTCAAAAGCGTCGATGAACCTTAAGTGTGTCACCCTACGGTTTGTGACTAAAATGGACATGATCAAGACACCTCTCTGATCAATAATCATCAGAGGGATCTGGAGATCCATAATGACTCCCACTTACTCAATGATGAACTAGTGATCGTGTGAACCAAAAACAACATAACCAATTCCTTTTGTCTCGCGATATATTACTTATCTGGGATCCGATCATTGGTATCAACTATACCTAGTTCGATCCTGTTACCGACAAGTACTCTTTACTCGTTCCGTGATATGACATTCTTGTGACCTAGTCACGTGCTTGCAAGCGATGTCAATGTGATATCACCGAGAGGGCCCAGAGTATATCTCTCCGTCATCTGGATGGACAAATCCCACTCTTGATGCATGAGCCTCAACTAATACTTTCATAGTACCCAAATCCATCTTTATAGTCACCGTGTTACGGAGTGACGTTTGATGTCATCAAAGTACTCTTCCGGAGTTAGTGATTGACATCATCTCATGGTCTAAGGAAAAGAGCTATTTTGTATATGTTCAAGATAAAGAACAAACTTTAATGACTTGATCGAATTTGCTATACCAACTTGGGTGTGTGTTCATCACATCATTCTTCTAATAATGTGACCCCGTTATTAACAACATCCAATGTTCATGATCAGGAAACCTTGATCATCAGTTAATCAACAAGCTAGTTTAAAAGAGAGGCTTTACTAGAAACCTTTTTGTTTATTAAACACACATGTGTCAACGTTTCCGGTTAATACAATTTTAGCATGAGAAATAAACATCTATTATAAACATGGAATAAGATAATAAACAATTTATTATTGCCTCTCGGGCATATTCCCTTCAAAACCTCAGCCACGTATGTTGGAATCATTGAGTTTTATACACTACGCATCAATCGATCTATTATATATTAAAAGTTTATAAAAATACTAACCTATAACTGAAATTCTAAATAAAATATTAAAAGAAAGAGCCCATGCACGCATAAACAAGTATTACAATAATGAAAAACAATATGATACTAATATAAATGTAAAATTTATATTATAATATGTTTACTGTTTTACTATACAAGTATTTGAGAAAGAAGGTTTGGTCACAGGTGATAAGTATTGAGAAACATAATATTTTTCTCTCTCATATAATATATAATATTAAAATATCACAAATAGAGTTCTACAACGATCTATTTTTCAAAAAGTTAAAATATGTGTGTGTGCGCGCGCGCGTGCGCACGTGTGTGAAAATGGTTCCATACTGCTGGGAGTATGTACTCCCACTTCCAGTATACCCCTTAACCCCTTAACTGATGTTGTTATACGTCTTTATCCTTTTGAGTATACTCTAATACCGATTATAAAATACTCCAAAGTGATGTCCATTAAAAATTTCATCAAAGTCCACTCTTTGTAGCATAATTTGTGCATATAGTCCTTTTACATATGGAAAAAAGGTATATAAAAAATAAAGGGTTTCGATGAAATATTTTCAACCATATGGCATTGAAGTATCTTAGAATTATTATTGAAGTATACCAAAGTCGTAAGGGAGTATAACATGTTTGTTAGGTATTATATTGGAGGTGTGAGTATGTACTCTCGGGAGTACGAAAAAAGCTTCATATATATAATATTGCAAAGTCATTTAAATATGCTTTAAAGTTGATGCCCGCGCAAGTATGCAGTCCACCTTGCTAGTTTACTGTGGGCACCCAGAAGCGTGAATTGGATCTCATTTGTGTGTTGGATTAAAAGAGATACCCATACTCCATTTAAGTGTATGCTCACTGTCCACAATTAGCCCAGTGCACATAATGTTATTCAAGTAACCCTCACCCAAACAAATATGAGCCACCTGAGTAACATTGTACACGCTTACGCATCCAAGAGAGTCCCAATACCTTTCCGAAGAACCATACCGAGATTGAGATCAACCCTTCCGAGCATAGCACACACCAACCACCCTAGAACCTTGGTACCGCCCACACCCACTGAGCGGTATGCGTCACAATAAGCAAGGAACGACGGCTGCTCACATCCACGTGTTGGACGGTTGAGAACAATTTCGAGAACACAGATATGTGTCCAGCGCTAGTTCCCAAGATAAAAACCTAGCGCCCACATATCCTGCATTCGAGATGATTCATCACACATACACGCATGTAATTGACATAAAAGTAGACCAGAAGCTATTACATCTACTTATTATAAGTCCATGGCCGATTGGCCAAATATAACACATAAAAATAAATTATAGTGGAAATTAAGCAAAAACCAAAAGCAGGATAGCGGTATGCCCATCCAAACCCAAAGGCAACCGACCGGGGAAATACCTAGTTCATCCGTCCAAGAAGTCGTCGGACACTGGAGTGAAGTAAGTATCGTCGGGGAGCTCGTCATTACCTTGGTCTAAACAATATTATTTAAAGCAAACGGTGAGTACACGTATGTACTCGTAAGACTTTAGTGTATGAAAATAAATATACATGCACGGTTAACACAACGGAATAAGCTTCTACAGTAAATTCATTTTTAGCATAAAGCAATTTTTATTTACAAGAGAACAATTTATCAAACGGTAACAAAATTGTAAAGAGCAATTGATATGAAAGTAATATCAGTAAATAGAGTTTATTATCATCATTTCGTGACCCTCCATGTCCATGAACAACGAGCACATCACTTCCAACCAAGGCTTTAAGAACAATCCAACCCGTTATATCACATTTTTTAAAACCTTTGCAAAACCAAAACTATACTTGATATTATTTTTCAAGCTGCTCTTGACCATGAGCACGGCAAATTAATTAGATTTAAATCTCTGCAGAGAGTGAACATTTTACCCACATGACATATTCTAGCAATCATGACAACCATGCCGCGCGATACCTACAGTACCCGTTTTGCTAGATTGTGATGAAACTATTCAATTCGCTAGTGTCTAGTCTTGCATCAGCTCCGGTAATGTCTAACCCTTGCTATGGCGGTGGAAATCTGGCCCATACACACAGTACTAATGATGGTTTACACCCCATCACGTCCTTCACCCCAAAGCAAGGCATACACTGTTATATTGGAATATTTTAGACCCAACGCCTCGATGAATGGAGCACTTAGAATGACACTGTACACCCGGTTCATCCATACTACTGTGGCCTACCAAAATGCCAGGGTAACCCTAACTACTTTACTAAGTTAAGGCTATCCCATTCTAGCACATGTGATTGCACAAATTAACTTAGTTGATAGCATTAAGTTCGGTCCTTATGTTGACTCAGGCGAGAATCTCCCCCTATCTACGTGCAAGTCCAACCTTTGCACAGTGCAAGTCCATCCCTTGCCCAACCAGTTATAACATATCTCGCCCGTATCTAAATCTTAAATTTTATTTTCATTTTTACCAGAATATCAACAACCTTTAAACATGTCCAACGTTGTTCAAATTTAATCAACTTGCATACCCTTCGTTTAACTTCTATAACATGGCAAAGCATATGCCATTATTACTCGTTTATACCCATTTAACATTTCATAGAATGTCTAAACCTACCTTAGGGGTTTAACAAGGTTGTCATGTCAAAGTAATTAAGAAAATTCCACAATCTTAGGAATACAACTACCAATTCCCACAATTTAGCAACGTTACGAAAATTACACACATGCATAATGATTTGATAAAGACAAAATAGATATCAAAAAATAAGGGATCAACATGATCAAAGGGGGATGCTGGCCTTGTTTCTCGATGTTAGGTGAGTATTCGGGATCGGTGGTGAGATCGTCATCGACAAATTCCGAATCGTTGGTAGCTACACATCGTTCGAGAAGAAGCATAACAAAACATCAAAATAACAAGCTTAAAATAGGGCAAAAAAAATAAGATGGAAAAACCAATTGAAACTCACTAAAAGTGTGGTGTGTGGTTTAAAGACCATGTATGGTGGTTCTGTTATCATACCATGTATGGTGGTTCTGTTATTTCCCTCATTTATGATTTGGTCCCTTTTTACACTATTAAGACAAAAGTAGCTTAAGGTTCTATCTAGGGCATGTTTCCTTCATTCTTATGTGTATACTATTTTTATTCATTGAATTCAAGGCATTCAGATTATGTTTATAAACATGGATAACCACCAGTTCAAGAGGCTGAAGCTGTTTGGATTTACTTAATATGTATTACCAGGTTATTATATAGTGGTGTACATATATAGTACCTTAACTTTCATGTGCATCTTATTCTTATTTGGGTTCACGTATAAAGAAGCATTAAGGCATATTAACTTAGGGTTAAACTATTGTGACAAATTGAGTCCACATTTAAATATTTTTAATCAATCAAAAATCTTGTAATTGATAGTACCGACCTTCAAACTGTGGTACTATTGACCTCTGGTAGTACCAAAAACATGCTTTCGGGAATAAAGCTACCGGCCTCTTATGCGCGGTACTACCGGCCTCTGGTAGTACCGGGAGTTACACGATGGTACTACCGACCTCAGAACAGAGGCAGTACCAGGGGAGTTCGCCGGCGGCGAGGAACGGCCAGAGGTGATCAACTAGGGGCAATGTGAGCTAGAGGGAAGTGTTACTAACCTAGGGAAGCAGTCAATCGAAGTTTAACGGCGGCGAGGAGGCCTAGCGGCTTGCGGCCAGAGAGGAGGAAGAGGGGTGAAGCCGCGGCGGCTCCTCGGTTGTCTTGAGCTAAAATCAAGGTGTGCACACGGCTTATGGGGATCGAGGAGAAGCTCAAGGCAAGAGGAATTTGGAATGTGAGCTTGCCTGGTGTAGAATTTCACCAAGGTGTGCTCGTCGGCTTCTCTTGTGCCCACGGCGGACCTTCGAGTACGCGGTGAGCTCTGGACATAGAGATGAGCGGGGGGCAAGCTGAGGCAAGTAGGTGGGCTCAAGGCGTAGCTTTTAAGTGAAGTTTTGAGGAGAGGGCAAGGCAGTATGGACACAGCGGAGCTGGCGACGCTCGGTGAGTTGTGGCTGCGTGGCACGCGTGCTCTGCTGCGCCCGTGCATGGCGTGCGCGCGGCGCGACCGCGTCACGACGTGGCAAAGAGCATGGGGAAGGTGAGGCTGGCTGGTGGGGCCCCTAGCCAATGCAGCCCCATTTGGCAGTGGCGGAGAGGCTGGGCATTCCATCGAACATGTCGAGCGTGCACTGTAGCTAGGCCATTAATGAAAGTTTAGGTTTGGTAGTTGGAGCTTGTTTGAAAATGGGTCTACAATTTCTACAAAATTCTGGAAAACTTCATGTAGATAGCTTGATGGATGAAGTTTCAAATGCCCCTGATCTCACTCAATTTGGACTTATAGATTTGAAATGAAAATTCCTTGAATTTTGCTGTTTTTAAGATATTTGTTGAATTTTTATAGCATTTGAGTTCTGCACCAAAATTTAATGAAATGCATATTTATTCATTTCAGATGATGTAGTATTTAAAAAAATTATTTTCTAGGTTGGTTTGTTTGATATTTTTATGAGTTCCTTTTGAAGGGTCTAATTTAGGGAAAAAGGAATCAATTAAGGAAATTAAATTTATATTCAAATAAATTCCGAGGAAAACTCCAAAATGCATTGAAAGTCATTACAAGTTACTATATTATATTCTTGCATTTGTAAGGGTGTTACATTTACATAAATGCTTAAGCAGTTGAGAATAGATGGAAAAAATATATTTCAACACACTCACTCTTGCGTCTATGCTCCACCAGCATAAGATGTGGACTCGAAATAGGCCGTAATTATTTCTTAAATATCGCATTAGCTAAGTCTTAAACTCAGGTTCTTTGGGTTCTAATAACATGTTGAGTTTCATACATGCATCAACTAATTCATCTAAGAATTTAAGCTGACGAGAAAATGCTTCAACAGAAATAACTTGAATACGATATTTAAAGTGAGGCAGGCTAGCTAATTTTGGTCAACACCTCATCGATCCGGTGCTGAGTACGAACGACAAGACTGTTTAGTGCATCTGATCCATTCGTTAGCGCATCCAGGGGAATCAAAGCTTTATCAGGGAGAGAAGAGAAATTAGCCGCTAGGTCAATGTCCCTTCCTGAAGCAGGGCCACCTGCTGCGCCAATTGCTGAAGGATCGTGTTCAGGAACAAGCATCGTTTGAATGGACACGCAAGCTTAGTTGATACCACTGTATGACCTGTCTTTATGTTGACAAAATGCAGTCAACATCAGCTTCCTCTAGGCGGTGTTGCTAGGAAAAACATCAAATATCTGTGCCAAGACTGAATGGTTCAACGGAACCAGATCTGATCAGACATTTTTCGGTGACGGCGATGGCTGTTAAATCCGGGGAGTTGAGATGGCTACAATTGCACCGTCAGAAAGCTTGCGATCGAAAGCTATCCCAACCCAACAGATAATTAACTAAGCTCCTAAACTGGCTTATAAAATTGCTGAAACGGATGATTACGTAAGAGAAGAAGACCGGTTTGGATTGTTCCTGTCGACCAGAACATTAAGTAGCTCAGGATAGGGTGCTTACAACATGGTTCAGTATGACGCTAGCTAGCTCCAGGCTTCGTCGAGTGGTTCTGAAAGCTCCAAAGCACACAAGGCCGTAACTAACACCCTATATAAACAAGTGCATCGCTTTCCCCAATGTGATCTCTCAACTATATGTGCAGATGTACGCTTCTAGTTCCTGTACGTGGCACCCCTCCTTGTCATCTAGCACCAAGAATTCATTGATCTCGCCGGGATTCTGCTCCTAATGCCCAGCTTTAGGCCAGCATTTTCTACCGGGAAGGCAGGTGGCTTTGCATTAGTTGCGTCCTACTCATAACTAACACTGTCTGTTCCACGCAGTAGCAGGAGGAGATTTGGAGGCCGTCGTCTCTTTTTGTCTTCCTTGACAACGATGTGTTCCTGCGGCGTCATGTCATGATCGCCGAAGGGAGATTTGGTAGTGTCTCATCAGGCAGTTTTGCTCTGCTGCACCGGCTCGCTGAGATGCTGATTATTATTAGCCGTAGTCCATGCGTGCTGTAAGACGGTGTCTGTGGTTGGAAGCGTTGTTAGATCCACTCCGGTTTGACAACGTACGGAACCAACCCATCCATATTTGCAGCTAGGGATTGACCCTGGTGGTTTTCTATTGTTTTCCATGCTCGAAACATGCTTATCTGAACACGGTCAACTGGCCTGGCATGCTTGTCAGCAGGAGTGCGATGTTATCTCTGCCACCTTAGCTGCGGTGGTACGTACACGTCTATTATAAAACATTTAAGCATCTACGCTGGGTATCATGTAGGATGCAAATGGGTTGATCCTAGGGTCTTTTTTGACCCACTCTAGTTTATTTGTTTGCACTCAAAACTTAATTTTTAGTCCACATTTTAAGTTTTAGTGCAAACAAATGAACTAGAGTGGGTCAAAGATGACCCTAGGGCCGGCCCATTTGCATCCCTAGTATCATGTCATGATGGCTAATGAGAAAGTGATACGACGAGGCAGGCGACGCAAATGTTTTTTTTTTCTTCTTCTTCTTACCAAATCCTCTTGCATAGGTGCATGCCTCGGATTCAAGGACAGGAAAAGCGTGTTCAGTTACCATCGTGCACTTTTAGGGGCCACGCAGCAGGCGAAAGTAGCAAGCGATAATGCCATGCCGGCCGGGATCGGAGGGCGTGCGTACGATCGGCTCGCGAGCCCAGCTTAATCAATGACCACCAATCGCTAGCCTTAGTTGAAGCTGCGCATCCGCACGCAGATCATGCTTCCACCCGTTCGTTGCTCGGGGCGATGGGCGATCGATGGACACACGCGGCAGCTGATCGAAAGCAAGGTGAGCTGAGAAGGGAATTGCAGCGGTGGCAGAGTCAGCACGCAGCAGCTCGCGTGCAGGTTAATGGCGCCGGCGCGCGGCGGAGGCCACGAGGCCATGGATGCAGAGTCGCTTTCGATCGGGTCCTCGGCGGCAACGCGAATCTTGTCGGGCCCGCGTCCAGGTACGCGCGGGGCACGCGTGCGCCGGGGACGGCCCCACTCGGAAGCTAGTGGGCTCGACGTCGGCGTGACGTCGCCGACTCGCCGTCCCGTCGGAACGGCCAGCGCGATGGCCGATTAATTTCCTTGCGGATTGGAGCGTGTTTATAATCTCTGACAAAAAGTTCAGAAATGTGATCTTGAACCTGCACCATTGCACCTACAAAAACACTGCAGTTCAATGCGCCATTGCGCCTTCATTTCTTGAACTTGCACAGTGCGCATACGTTGACACGGACTAACTTAATCATCAGCTCTGCTCCTACACTTCCGTGATAAAAACGCAGCCCAAACTATATATGCACATTAGTAGCTAGCGAATCTATGCATCACTGTCCCAATATAAATTATATATATATCTTAAAACAAGTAAAGAAGTAAGTAATTATCTAATATTCATTCATACTTTAATATTTATGCAACACTCGAATAGAGATACATCAAAGCTCGCCCAGTAAATTGGAATAGTGATTTTTCAATGTTCAGCACTGTTTATCTCGTTGCCATATGATTTTCATACCACTTAAACGGACTTCTTTATCACTTTCGGTATACTCCAATAACAATTCTAAGATTGAATCCAATTCAACATGGTTGAAAAAATTCACCAGAGCACTTTATTTTTTCTTTCTATATACCTTTTTCCATATGTAAAAGGAGTATATAAACAAATTATGCTATAAAGAGTGGATTTTGATGAAATTTTTCATAGAATTCACTTTGGAGTGTCTTATAATGAATAGTAGAGTATACTCAAAAGGATAAAGAAGTTTAACAACACCATTTAAGCAATATATTGATGGTAGGAGTACGTACTCTCGTGAGTATGAAACTATTTACAAATTGCAAAATGAATAGTGCTAAACAGTGAAAAACCACTATTCATACTGAATTTGTCTTTTTTATATCTTACAAATGCGATTGAGTTTGTTCTTCAAATTTTACAGGGTTGTAGAACCTCATCTCCCCTATGTATGGTAATTTTTTTGAGATTTTTTCAAAAATTTTACACGTAGTTTTCACGGTAAAAAAGGTTTTCAATGAATATGCCCCCCCCCACCATATATATATATGAAGTCTTTTCTATACTCTTTTATCACTTTCAGTATACTCCAATACGGCATGAATGAAAAAAATTCATGGGAGCCATTTATTTTTTTGTTATATACCCTTTTCCATGTGTAAAAAGAGTATATAAACAAATTATGCTATAAATGGTGGATTTTAATGAAATTTTTTGTGAAATTCATTTGGAGTATCTTATAATTCGTATTAGAGTATACTCAAATATATAAAGAGGTATAACAATATATTTATGCAGTATATTGAGAGTGGGAGTACATACTCCCAAGAGTATGGAACCATTTTCATATATATATATATATATATATATATATATATATATATAGTATTAAAACTAGGGAAGCCTTCAATGATCAATTCCTCGATAACTGCTCAAGTTTAGCAAGGGTCCAGTGCAGGAAAAGCGAGGCGTCGATGCATAAACTAGATCTTGAGACAGCTAGGGAACATCCCTTTTGTTGTTTTCTTGCATTTGTCTGTTGCTGAAAGGGGATGAAAAGACGAGCAAACAGAACGCATAGATGGCCCAAGTCTCACCCATCTTTGTGCTGTAGCCTGTACCAATGCTGTGCTGCACACCTCAAGACAAGGACCTGGAATTGTGGCCTTACTAACATATATATTCTCCCCTTGCTCGGACAATAATAAAGCTCAGGCACAAAAGCTGTAACTGGCTGCTCAAAGCTACTAGTGCTTGCAAGCAGTAGGAGCAAAAGTCTGCATGCATTGAGCATGCTTTTCTCATAGAAATATGGGCAGTTTTGTGTTGAGCTAAGAAAGGAGAAGAGGAAGTGGAAATAGAAAGGAGTATACCCTACTTTCCGTATTGCTAAAAGTTTCCCACTGATTAGCGCATTTTCCAACATCTAGTTCAGTTATTACTAGTTTAGTACTGGTACTTATAGCAGGAGTATACTAGATGCGTAGCGGGTCCGTGTGTTGCTGCGGGCAAAAAGAACTACTAAGACAGTTAAAAAAAAATTTAAAAAAATACTGTACCTGAATGACACAGCCACAGGTGGGGGAAGTTAGATAAAAAAATTATTTTTAATAAACAAAAAAAAATCATTTTTAAAAAAAATTATGTTTAAGTTCTTCAGGATGACCACCCGAATGCATGCCTGCTTTCACGAGACGAATGCGTACTGGACGAAACTAGCGATCTAGATCTTCATTTTGGAGGGGCTTGATGGGTAGGAGGTCCCCTCTTTTTCCTACTTGTGGTCCAATGGAGATGGCTTCTTGGTGAAGCAATACCTGGGAGTGTTTTAGAGCATCTAAACAACAAAATGAAGTCCTCATTTCAAATGGAAGTCTCAAACAACAGTCTACCGAACACTAGTCTGAACCAAACAAATTTTCATATGTTCATTGATTAGCACTGGCTATTCTTAAGCATTTCCCGATGGATTGACGTCGGATAAAACTACACATACGCATGCTTTTTGGACCATACCATTCAGAACGTAATGTCAGTTATTACAAGCTGGTTCAAGTCATCAGCATCGCTGCCCTGTCTTGTATACGTCTTGATCCACTACCTCCACTGCACATGGACATGCATGCCGTGAGCTTTCTGATGGTTTAGACCTGGACCTCGATCGTTGGCCGACAACATTTTGACATGACACAGGACGGACCACATTTCGTTACCGCGTCTTCATCAAGAAGACATGTATGCATGAGGCTCGTGTAGCACTAAGTTAACTTACTAGACTACGTAACAGGTATACCACAAAACTGCATGCTCTGTCCTACTAGAGTGTTTTACGAAACAAAATCTAGCTGAAACTGCGAAAGGTGCTTCTGATGGAAGTTTGGTGTAATTCACGAAACATGCATGTACGGCCAACATACTCAAAAAAAAAAATATATATTTCAGGTTTTGCGGAGAATTTGTTTTCTAAACTTCACCACCTTAATCTGTAATCATTTGGAAATTAAGGGTTCAATAATGGAACTTCTATGTTGCAAAATGTAGCGGGTAAAATGGGAAACGGTTTGCTAATGCACAGGCAACCGAAATCTTCTTAAAAGAAAATTGATTATATAATGTCGAATAGCACCTTTCTTTACGGAATACCGTTCACTAATATAGGAATATACATCATAATCGGGTTTTTTTCATCATCGTAGTCGGTTTTGGTGACGATACAAAGTCTTTAGACAGTGATGAGGAGGCTCTATCACAGTTAGTTTTCATGATAATATAATCATCACAATCGGTTCTAGCTAGAACGATGACTAAAAGGAAGTAAGCACAGGGTGCTTTGGGCTCTCCAAGTGCACCTGCAGGTTCCGTACTTACAAGCTGTATGTGATACTTTCAAATAACGTAGTACTACTCATCTGGGAACCAAAGTCCATATGCTACATTTCTTTACGAGACGAAGGTAATTGAAACAACCATAGCTAACTAGGAACAATCATATGATAATAGCAACCTTCCTAAATGTTTGATTGATGATACAACATGCCATTAGCTAAATACACAGATGATTTTGTTCCTTTAATATGCTTCAGTCATTAGAGCTAAAAATATATTTTGATACAGCAGGCTTAACACAATTTTAGACCAGTCATCATGATACACATCACATACAAATGATTAAATGCAAGCAAAAAAAGGATATTACACAGTGTAAATAAGCAGGAATAGTTTGTACCCGTCTAAGCATTGGTGGCAAGCCAGAGGGTTGTATGAAGCAAGAAGCTAGAGAGTACCCACCTAACTGATGATCTTCTTTGGTTCTCTAGAGGTTTTTTACAGTTAATATGTGCTTAATTGGTATGACGAGATAGTGCCTGCAAAAATCACACAACACATGACACTAGTAGACAAATCTTCAAGCAAAGAAAATTGCGCACGCACAAGCTGATCAGATAAATAATGAAACAATAGTTCCTTGTGGTAGTGAATAGTAGAACTGAAATCACACTGGGAACAATATATGTGGCATTGAATCCAATGTCGACAACAATAGCAGAGGTCCATTTAGCAGAGCATACAAAGCTAGAAGTGCCTGGAAAGCAAATGGCAAAATGATCACAAAAGTGTTCCTCAGAAAAAGAAGTAAAATTAATAAATTATACATGGTATTGTTTGCTTCTACAACTACGTCAAAGCTCTGTTTTAATTTGAGGCCAAAATACTGAATACATATTTTACATACAACTCCCAGTTGAGGAGCTCCAGCCTAAATCACACCTCACGATTCTGATGCAATATAATTATGTGTACCTTCTAATTTTCCAAAAGCTAAATCCAAATCAGAAAATTGTTTGAAATCTAACTCTTCCAACAAAGCTAACTAAGGGATGGTGGTACAGAAACAGATAGTCAACTACCAAAAAATTCAACAAGGGGTAAAATGTAAGCATTTGATTGAACAGAATTATAAAAGGGAACATAAGAATTTTCCAGAATTTTTCTAAGCATTTTGCTATTTTTCTTGATTTATTCGAATTTCTAGAATTATTTTAAATGTTAAATCACTGGAAAAACCCTAATGGGTTTCACTGTTGGACCGACCCGAGTCAGACTCGAGTCCAACCGAGCCGGACCGCACCGAGCCGAACCCTATTCGCGCGAACCGTTCAATCGAGATCCAACGACCAAGATCGAGCCACGTCGCATGCGTGCTTGAACCGTTGGATTCGGATCCAACGGTTGAGATCACGCCACGTCGCCCAGACGTTTTCGGTTCAGATCTGTTTGCGGCGCGTGATCATGGCCATTGATCGCGTTCGTGTGGACTGTCAGGATGCGGCCACGTCACCCTCTCCGTTTCGCGGTCGGAGTTCGCCGCCACCACGGCCGTTATGTGAATTCCGCGCCGAATCCGGACGTCGAGGCCGGTATTAGCGCCGCTGTCACACCGGGATTTTCTCGCCGTTGCTCGAAGGGCCGCCACTGCGGTTTTTTTTTCGCGCCATCGTCGTCAAGCCGTCTCCACCGTGGCCAGGGCCAGATCCGGACTCCCCGCGTCGAGGCGCACCTGACCCGCTACTTCACCCTGCCGGAGGAGCCCTAGAACGCCGCTGCAAATGTCGTCTTCCCCGCCTCCGGCAGCCGACCTCACCGTGCCATCGTCGGGTTTTCGCGAGCTTCGTCAGCTGTTCGATCAAGATCCGACCGTCCAGCATCGTCCACGTCGCCATCTCAGTCCAAACCTCCAGGTTAGATCTTGACCGTTAGATGTAGATCGTACGGTTTAGATTAGATCTAGCAGTATCGTGTAGATCTATTTCCAACCGTTAGATCATAAATGTACGGTTTAGATTGATCCACATCGATTAGAACTGTTGCGTAACTAGATTAGATCTCAGCCGTCAGATCTATATCCTACGGTATAGATTTAGCCACGTAGGTGGGAGCTATTAAGCATTAGGTTGGATCTTGACCATTGGATCAAGATCGTGCGGTCCAGATGCACCCACGTGTCAACCGCCGGGTCATGCCACGTCGCACCCATGATGCGGTGAAACCCGATCAGATCTCAGCCGTCCGATCTAAATCGTACGGTCCAGATCAACCGTGTTAAACCAAAACGTACGAATTAGATCCAATCCCGACAGCCGGATTTCAAATCAATGGTCCAGATTGTGCCACGTCGCGGGAAGCCGAAGCGGCGCGGTCGTTGCCCGGTCGTTGTTCGCGTGACGTCAGCGTTGGGCCCACGTGTTAGCGTCTGTGCCCGCGCGTATGACGACATCCGTGACGTCATGCTGACGTCACAGTGGGGCCCGCGTGTCAGCCGTCTCGGTCGGGCCATGCTGATGTCAGCAGTTGACGTCATCCGGGGGTCCCACATGTCAGCGCACGTGTTTCCGCGGACCGGGTCCACGGTGGACTGAAACCGAACAGTGGACCAGGTCTATGGATCGGATGACACAAGCATGACACAACAAATCGATTTTCCTTTAGAAAAATAATTCGACCGAAATCCAGAATACGTGCTGACGTCATGCTGACGTCATATTTCAGATTTTTCAATAGAAAAATAAATGAATTAATTCAGTTTATTCTTTTAATTAATTTTTTAAACTTCAAACGGCTATAACTTTTATGTTTTAACTCCGATTGAGGTGATTCTAGTTTCTAAATTTTTATAAAATTGAGCTCTATTTAACGGTTAATTTTAATTAATTTTTGGATATGAGTTTTTTCTCTATTTTATTTATTTGTTGTTTATTTATTCGAATCGCGTAGACTTTGAACTGTCCGAAGGCTACGAAGGAGAGGTTTTGACCCAGGAATAAGTTCAAGACCCAGAAACAGTACTCTTTGAAGGCAAGTTATGCTTTGACTATGCTGATCCCACTTTTGAAACTATGTTGGTTTAAATTATTGCATGCTAGTTTAATTAAAAATGCTTTTGAATAATTCCGGGAATAGTTATATGACCTATCTGATTATGCCACCTTGTCTACAATAATTGTATGCCATGAATCATTTGTCATCCTAGGATGTGGAGTAATAGTTGGACACTAATACTTTGCCAACATGGGTTAATTAGACCGTAATTAGCCAGCTTAGCCATGCAATCGTGTTATTGATATAATTTTGAATGTCGGAAATTAATCTTGATTTAATGAGAGATGGAACATGATTTTGAAAATTGCTACACGTGTTGTTGATGATGTTGATGGCATGCGGTGCATGGTAATCAACTGGCACTTGGGAAGTCGCATTTGGTTTATTGTTTTGGTTACTTGTGAATCTTTGGGTAGTCTTGCCTCGGTCAAACTAAGGACTTAACCTTGCAAGAATTTGAACTGAGTCCAGCATACAGCCACAAGTCTGGAATGAGACAGACCTAGCTAAGTAAACCGTGATGTTTAGTTTTTGGTACTGTCGTGGTGGTGTGAGGCCCGAGTTTGCGAGTAGGCTCACATGGTGCAAGAGGGAGGCCCTGAGTGTGGTAACCAGTCCCTTCAGTGTTGAAACCTTAGCGGGCAGTACCGGGTCTAGAAGCAACTTTGGAAAGGCTTTGTTACGGTCACTCGCCTTGGTGGTGTTTGACTGTATCTTGTGGGTAAAGTGTATAACCTATGCAGAGTGTACAACATATTCGAATAGCCGAGTCCACGGTATTGGACATTGCTCGGTGATTACAGTCAAGGGTTAGACTTTTATGAAAATAAACTTGGTTTGAGGATACTTGGTGTTGGAAATGATGAACTTGATTAGGTTGATAAATACTTTACTTGAGAAATTGTATACAAAGTTATTATTGTTTTACCGCTTTCCAATCTATTACTGTTATTTATGAATGTTGTTTATTGCAAAATAGCCCCTTAGCCTGTTGTTAGAATAAGCCATGCATGTAGCTATTGGCAATGCATTTCTGTGCATAACTTGTTGAGTGCTTTTAAGTACTCACCTTTGTCACAATACAAACATCAGTTAAAGAAGAATCGACGCAAGCATTGGAGGAGGAGTTCCAGGAACAGCCGACAAACTAGGGGCGGGCCCAGTCAATTGCCTGTGGCATATTAGTTGGCGCCACACGTTTCTTCTGCAAGTTTATTTGGGTAAGATTTAAGCCCTGCGAGGTGTACTTTTGTAACTTGACCATAAGGTCAAGCAACCGGTTATATTTCCTCTTCAATAAAGTACTTTACTATTTTGTTGAGTATGATTGTGGTATTTACTAATGTTGAGACTGTGTGCACTAGCGTGATCTTAGACTAGTGCTGAATACACAGAGGGTCCGAATTTGCATATTCGGGTCCCAAAAGAACCTAGACGTAATTTTAATTTTTTTTTTGAAAGGCCCTTTAACGAAACTGATGAGCTGGCGCGCTGTGGACTCAGGAAATCTTGTCGGGTAAGGATACTAATAATACAGGCAGTTAACGGAGCCTACAAGTAAGGAATGGCGCCCAAGTCAACCGTTAGCCAAACTGTTATGTGACTGTCCTGCTTCCTGAGCTTTCTACCTCACGATGCATGATGCATCTCGAGCAAAAAAAAATAATGTACTCTTAATTATTCCAAGGACAGTTCTGTCGATTTTTTTAAAAAATAATAATATTTTAATCAATATTAACAAAAATAATATACCGAAATAAAAATAGCAAAACTACTCCCTATGTCCATTTGAATTGGCGACAGGGTCCTGTCGCCATTTGAAATGGACATAGGAGAGCCTATGTCCATTTGAATTGGCGACAGGGGGTAAAATTGGAATTTCCCCCGTCCTAGGACATTCAAACACGACCCGTTTCAAATGACGACAGGACCCTGTCGCCAATTCAAATGGACACAGGAGATAGTTTTGCTATTTTTATTTTCGGCAGTAGCCATTCCAAGAGCGAGGGAGTGTGATGGGGCAAGAGAGAAAGTAGAAGGATTGCCCCTGCAGGTTTATACGGTAACGAGTAACGACGACGAAAGGCCGTGAGTGAGTTAACCATCTCCTTCGTACTTCTACAAAAGAGTAAAGCGACCACATCATGTCCCTTTGTACTCAAGCAAATATGCATCAATCAACCTCACGCGCTGAGGTCGATAAGTCCAAAAAAATTCTCTCGAAGTGATTAGCAGCTGCATCTCAGCTCACAATACATTATGTTAGCTATCTCTGTCTCTGGGCACCTGTTAGGCTTCACTCCTTTCAGCAGATTTAGCCAAATCTGGAATTAATAAACGTGTTTTGTATGGCTAGTTAACATAGCACGAGCCCGTTGTGGACCTTGTGGTCACTTTGTTGTGACTTGTGATAGCCATGCTGTTCTGCACAACCTGCAGCATGCTGCACACTGGAATATATACGACCCTCAAAAGATTTCTTAGAAAAATTCAGCTCTAACAATGCTTGTGATGTGAGCGTGTTTTCATCAAGACATCAATGATCATCTTGATCACCATTGAGGATGCTTATGCACCAAGGATTGAAGTCTTTTGCTGATGTAGTTTAGGGGGAATTAATGTGGAATGTGCTGCTGGTCCAGCACGTAAAGGATCACTAGGAATAGGCTGATTCCTGCATTTCCTATAGTCTTTAGTCAAAGCTAGTATTTTGTCAAATCAAAGCTAAAAGAATCACCGTAAAATCGTTGTGCAGTAAACATGCACGCTATTTACGAATGATACTTGTCAACAACATAGCGCTGTTATAAAGGCCTTTATCAAATGATTTTTTTACTGCAGTGGCCACCTCCGCACATTTTATTATAAAAATAACTTCTTCACGATTTTTTTTTTACAAAAGTAGCTTTCTTCTCCACCGCGGAAGGCCGGGGAAGCGACAAGTGTCCCCTCTGATGGTGTGGGAGCATTGAAGAAACCTTAGGTGGATGTGGAGCACTAAAAACTAAAGCTCATATATTTGTTACCGATAATTAAACTAATGTCGAGCCGTAGCTAGCTTGGCATAGGGCACGCGAGACGAGCAGGAGGTCTTGAGTTCAAATACCCGTGAAAGTATTTCACAAAAAAAAGGGCTATTAAATGATGTTGGAATTTTTTTAAAAAAAATTCGAAGGGTTCTAACATCACGTTGATCCTACCATAAAAATTCCATATCATGATCAAATTTGTGTGATTTTTAAAAATGCTCTAATTGTTTAGGCGATAGAGAGCAATGCATGGAAAGAAAAAGAGGGGAAGAGAAAGAAAGAGGGGGAAGAAATGAGAGTGTAGTGCATATGAATTTTGTTAAAATAAAAAACATAAAACACAAAATTAAAAAATAGTGTGCCAAAAAGAAAAATTACAGAAGTATGCTGAAAATAGGGTAGCACGGCCTAGGTTTTAAAAAATATGGAAATAATATATGCGTTAACAAAAAATACAAAAATTTTGAAGGTAGAAAAAACTCCTAAATTTCTATAAAATTTTGTTAACGCATATAGTAGGTCGCACTACCATGTTGTCGGCATACTTCTGTAATTTTTCTTTTCGATATAATATTTTTTAATTTTGTGATTTTTGTTTTTTTATTTTAACAAAATTTATATATGATGTCTTCTTCTTTCTTCCCCTCTCCTTTCACTGCACTGCTCTCTATCACCTAAATAATTAGAGAATATTTAAAAATCGCATAAGTTTGATCATAACCTGAAATTTTTATGGCAGATTTGGCATGCTGTCAAGACTCTTCTAAAAAAATTGCAAAAATTTCCAACATCATTTAATTACCACCCCCCCCCACCCCACAAAAAAATATTATGAAATGCTTTCATGGGGATTCGAAATCAACACCTCTTGCTCGCCTCGCGTGCCCTGTGCCAACTAAGCTACAACTCAGCATTGGTTTAATTACTGGTAACAAATATATGAGCTCTAGCTTCCAATGCTCCCTGTTCACTCAAGATTTCTCGAGTGTTCTTCGTCCACCCAAGGTTCCTCTAGTGCCCCCACACCACCTAAGGTGACACTTGTCGCCTCTCCGGACTTCTGCGGTGGAGAAGGGGGCTACTTTTGTAAAAACAAAAAAATATCACAAGAGAGCTATTTTTGTAATAAAATCTGAGAATGAGACCACTGCAGTGATCATTTCTTATCAAATTATGGCTAACCCAGAATGCAACAATTAATAAACCGAGTTGTCAATAATGGACCGCAATGCTAAATAGAGCCTAACCTGATCCATTAAGAAAAAAAAAATCTACTCAACATGGAAATGGAAAAAAAAAAAGAAGTAAGACCCTGATGACAATTACCAACCCTCTTTGGTCGCATGCCTAAGGCCAGTCTCCCTGATTGAATTATTGACCCGGTCAACATTTTATGGTCAAAGTTTCTTTTAAGAGTAGACCACCTATTAAATGTATACTTAACATAATGGTTATATCTACGACCATGATTTAAAAGAAGACTTATCTCCTTTAGTAACACATTGATCAGAAGCTAATGACGATCAGTTAAAACCAAAAAATGACTAATCCTAGGCAGTGATGATACGGTTTTATAAGTCTCGATTAGGTAAACTAGTCAGGAGGAATCGCAGTTTCTTATATGATTAACGAGAGTGGTTATTGTGGCATTTCGCAACCACACGATAGTTAACCAAAGAACATGATAGTTCAAGACTCAATAAAGACACATGCGTAAAGTTAAAAAAAACACATGTAGCAATATTAAGTGACACCTCTTAGTTAGACATAAATAGAGTGGCCACTACTAGAAAACTAGGCTCTACTAACAGCACATCACTACCCGATTGGATTTGAACCGGTACTAATAGTGACATCAGTACCGGTTCATTAGCTACAGGGCTGTAGTGGGCTTTCAGTACCGGTTGGTAACAAGAACCGGTATTGATGCCTCGTTTCAGTGAAATTCAAAAGGAATGCATATTCTATGTATATCGGTACGCGATGGTGGGTGGGTTAGTTAGAAGAGTGAGGATGGAGTCACGAGGTTGCGGGTTCGAGTCTCGCTTCTCCCATGCATCCTCAACATATTTTGAAACATTTCTAGTGCCATATGATGCCTAATGGGTATCAGTCCCGCATGGTCTGTACCGGTACTGATGGCAGTTACGAACCGATACTAATGGTTAGATCTGCAGTAGTGGGCTGGTGTGAAAAAAAAACAAAATGAACAATCTCATCTCGATCGGATTATATTCTAATCTGAATTCATCGTCGTAACATACTTTTTGTTCGCGAAAATAAAATTTCTACTTAATCTGCTCTTATATTTTATTTTATTTTTCCGTAAGGTCGACGGGACCCTAGATCCGGACCATGGACACTCCCTCATACAAGTCCACCAGTACTGATGCCTGATGGAACAGCCCATGCCACTGTGCCCTTCATATATACCCAGATTCCTATCACCCTTTTCCCCCGTTCCATTCAACCCACTGCTACAGCTCAACAAGAGGCAGAGAGATCCATCCCCTCCATGGCCGACGAGTGGTGGAGTACATCTCAGAGGAGCCACGGCACGTCGGCGTGCTCTGCCACGCCGCTCACGGACAGAGCCGCCTGCGGCTGGACGTGCCCCACCACCATCGCCACCGCCGAGTCCACGAGCTCAATAACCTTCCAGGACCCCCACAGGAGCAGTACTACTCATCAGCCTTCATCTGATGCCGCTTCCTCCCTTGGCGATCCACACATGGACTGGACGCAAGCCTTCTTGTAAGTTCGCTTCCATCTTCCGTGTCCAAGTATGGTGTATGTTTGCATATGTTTTAGCTGCGGAATAGCTAAAAAACCATCTATTTCTTGCGTGAGCTTTAGGAGCGGGAGAAGCGACGCTAGCTTTCAAGCCGTGCCCCAAGACGACATGGGGGCATCCACGAGAAACTTTCGAGCTCAGCCGACGGCCGACGAGATCGTGATGAATAATCCATTCAGGGACATGAACCATGGCTTCTTGCTCGACCAGGCACCTCTAGAGCCGTCGCCGTACGGCACGGTGTTCGACGTCGCGGCGGCGCATAACGTTTCGATGTTCGGGGACTGCCAGTCCTCGTCCGGCTACGACGAGACGGCGGCGATGCAGTTGTCGCAGATGATGAAGCTCTCGGCTCCGGCGTCTACGCAGACGCAGGTGCAAGGCGCCGCCGCCCATCTGCAGTACTTGTCTGGCAGCTGCGTGCCTTTCAGTGCTCCGCTGCCGTCGCAGCTTCTCTTGCAAGTCATACAGCCCAAGCCCAGCTGCAGCTCTAACGCTACCACCCTCACGGCGAAGGTAAACAATACATGCATATTTGAGTGTGTGACCACTAGCCATTACCAGCTAGGGTTTCGTCAAGTTACAACCTCAACTTCCGCTGCAGTCCATTTCGGGGCCTGTCCTACACTCCTGCTCATCGGCGGCGAGGAAAAGCGTATCCGAGCCCTTCGCCGCAGCGAAAAGGCCACGGATCGAGCTGGCGCCATCGCCGCTGCCGACGTTTAAGGTGAGGCGTGATCCAAGTAGATTTTCTTTTCCTCTTTCTGCAGTTCGGCGTCTCTTTTTGTTGCCGTGATGACCGGTATTTCTTTGCGAGCATCGATGGATCATGGCTTTCGGATTGCATAAAATTTTCTTTTGTGTTGGCTTTTGAGCTGCAGGTGAGGAAAGAGAAGCTAGGGGACAGAATCACTGCGCTCCAGCAACTAGTCTCGCCTTTTGGAAAGGTATTAGTTCTTTCGGTTCTGCATTAATTTCCTATACATCTGTCCTCCCCGTTCCAAATACGGGAGAGAACGAGTGCTCTTGTACTAGAACCTTCATCTCAGATAATGACCTAACTATCGTTGATGTGGTCGGTCGTACTTCAGACCGATACCGCATCGGTTCTTCACGAGGCCATCGAATACATCAAGTTTCTTCACGAACAAGTTGCGGTGAGTCCCCAAAATGCCATCGCTTGCCTTACTACGGCATCTCTTGTTTATTGGCAAATATGTATAGCTAATGTGCACGTACGCCATTGAACTCCCTGCAGTCTCTGAGTTCTCCGTACCTGAAGAATGGGAACCCCTTGCAGCAGTTCCAGCAGAAGGTACAAAATTTCAATGTATCCATATCAATCAATGCTTTCTGGTGCTTCTTGATCGACTGCATGCATATGTTCATGGTGTTTTTGCTCGTTAACTAGCGTTCTGGGGATGCGAAGGACGACGGCGGCGAGCCGAAGCCGGATCTGCGCAGCCGAGGCCTGTGCCTTGTCCCGGTAGCGAGCACGTACACGGTGGCGAGCGAGACGGTGCCGGAGTTCTGGCACCCAACATTTGGAGGTACATTTAGGTAGAGATTTAGGTAATTTAACTAGCTTGGTCCAGGTACACGTGCTAAGCAACGTGTACACATGTCCGTGGATTACAAACAAGCACAGTGTTGAAGCTAAAGCAAAGCCATGTGTTGCTAGACTAAGATATGTATAGATGGTGATTAAACGGAATGTTAGTAGCTCTCCTGAGAAGAAAAGCAAGAGGTAATCATCCGGGCAATGAAGCAATCAAAGGATGTTTTGAAAGGGAAAAAAAGAGGGGGAGATAATGATAGGGGCTGAGTCTTCTAAGACAGGCTAACATCGATATACAAAATGTTGGGACAGGTGCAAAAGAGAGCGATTTGAGCTGTCTATGCGGCTTCTACACTCATTTATACACAACTTTGCAAATGAATAATGTTGTAGTTAGCGTTTATGAACAGGTTGGTATCTCAGTGTGGAATATTGGGGCGGGTGCTAAAATTTGATAAGAAAAAGAAGTTATAAATTCAGATGACAGGCAACAGTCATGCGTGAACTGGTGTTAGTCTTAAAAGTATAAATAGTAAGAGAGGTGTTTCTATGCTCTTCTCTTTTAAAGTTGCACAAATATTAAAGTATGAATGAAGGGTAGATGAGGATTACTTACCCCTTCGTTTGCTTCGAGATTTGTGCAATTTGTATTAGAAGGGAAAGTATAGAAGCACTGCTCAGTAAGAGAGGTGATTCAAACAGTGGTATAGTGATATTCCATGGCATACTCATAAGAATAAAAGTAGTTAAAAGAACAAAAAAAATCTTACTAAAATATCTAGTTGAATTTTTTAGAGCATATTGTCAACTGATATGTCAACATATACAAAAATCATGATGATGTATAGTGCAGGCGTGCTTTTTGCTGTAAGGGTGGATATATGTATACATATATATGTACGTATATGCGCGCGCTTGCTTTTTGCTGTAAGGGTGGATTCGTACCTTCTGTCATGCCAATGCCATTAGTTTTTACGACCATAGCTCTCATGACATTTCAAATAGTAGTACTAATACGGTTACATTTTAGGCCTCATTTCGTGTGGGGAAACCCGACGATTTTCTATTACCTATTCCCAACTTTCCAAAACCTTATAAGCTTGCCTTTTATTATGTCCAGATCAATATGTTTTTGTGCATGCTCAACAACATAGACATTAAAGTTTGAAAGATTTCCTTTGTCTTTGTTCCTTTCCGTCGTTTGTCCTGAGAAGACTAGGAATTGGGTTGTTGCATGCATGAAATCTTCACTTTGCTTACCACTATTCACTGCTCCTGCCATGATTCGATTGGTCATATCTTGTGTAATGAGGTTGTAGACCGTTTGGATGGCTTCGTATCGATTGTTGAAAATTCTTCCGTTCCTTTCCTTCCAAATGTCCCAAAATGTATAGATGATGATTACATCTACCTCTTTACGACTCCGAGTAGGCACAATGAATCGTATGGCATGGCACCAGAAGGAAGGCGATAATTCACCGGTAGTCATGTGAGACGATGATGTATTGATGTGTTTCCCTTGTAAGACCCTGAGCCATATCTGTCTTGCAAAAGGGCATAGCAGCATAAGATGTGTAGTCAACTCTAGATTCGATCTGCATAAGGGGCAAAAAGTGCATTGAAGCCAGCCTCTCGCTAACAATTTGTCAGTCGTTAGGATCCGTTGCTGTACAAAAAGCCATGCAAAGAACTTGCACCTATTTTTCGTGTTAGCTTGCCAAATGATTTTGTAGTCATAGGGTGCGAACGATCCGTGGAACTGCGCCCTGTATGATGTTTGCGATGAAAATTCTTCATGTGTCATCCATCTCCAAGAGATGTCATCCTGTATGTGGGGATGCAGCATGAGTCGGCGGATGGCTTGCCAAAGACGAACAAATTCGTTGAATTGAGTTTCAATAGCTATCCTTCTGAGGATTGCTATCCAGGCAGCATTGTGAAGTTCTTCCTGTATCGATCTATTCTTTGCCCGCACAAGCTGGAACAGTGGGGCGCTATCATCTTTGGAGCCATCCCATCCATCCAGTTGGAGGTCCAAAATTTAGCCTTTTCAACATTTCCCAAAGTGATCCTGGTACTCACATTGAATAGGCCCCTATCGGTATCGTCACATGGTAACTCTGTCCCAATCCAAAGTCTTTCCCGATCCATCCATTTGTACCACACCATCTTAATCGTAGTGTCTATCCAAATTTGTCGAAGTCTTTGAGCCCAAGTCCACCTAATTCTTTCGATCTTCACACCTTGGTCCAGTTTAATAAGCAATGTCCTCCTTTGCACTCCTGCTCCCCTCTCCAAACGAATCTTCTTCGAAGCCTGTCGAGTTTTTTTGGTAGCCTATTTGGACAATGCGAAGACTGTCAAATGATAAGTTGTTAGTGCTGTGAGGACCGAGTCCGCCAAGATAAGTCAAGCTGCCTTGATAGCAATTTCCCTTTCCAACCTGCCAACCTAGCTGCAACTCTATCTATAAGTGGCTAGACATCCACTCTTTCAGCTTTGTCGAGTGAAGCGGGAGTCCTAAGTACCTGTATGGGAACACTTTTATGTGTGCCGGGAATTCCTCTATCAAGGATGTCAAATCCAAGTTGTCACATCTGATGAGGTAAGTTTCACTCTTTGTAGATTTGTGTGTAGACCTGTCGCTCCACCAAACACAGTGAGAATCGCCTGAATGACCTGCAAGTCTCTCCTATTTGGTTTGATGAAGATGGCCACATCGTTAGCATACAGAGATGCGTGGGTGTGAGTTGGCCGCGAAAGGATCAGTGTCAGGAGATTCTAGCGCGTTGCCTTGGCAATCAATTGTTGAAGTGGATCTAAGGCCAATATGAAAAGCATTGGCGAAAGGGGGTCTCCCTGCCGAAGCCTCCTCCTGTGTTTGATTGGCTGGCCTGGAACTCCGTTTAATAGAATTTTAGAAGAAGATGATGCAAGGATCATTGTGACCCATTCGGTCCAACGCTGCCCAAAGCCTAGGTGTGTCAAGAGTTACGTGATTAAGTAACAGTTAGGGTGAAACTACAAAGCAGAATAGATAATTTGTGACACGTGAACCCATCTTATGTAGCATCGGGATTCTATTTTCTTCCCATTTTTTAAGCTAGCATCGAGCCTCATTTGTACTCCACGAGTGCATGATATTTCATCTCCAAACATGTTTAGATATTTATCAAGCATTTGATCCACGTATCTGGCTTCTATCACACCTTCCATGGCTCCGCGAAGTATGCATCAATGCATGTGTGCCAAACTACATCAAAGTAAAGTTATCATCCATGATGATCATTATTTCTATTCTATAGTATTTTTTATATAATTCTTTTCATAGAAAAACTTCTATTTTTTGTAAGTAGCTTAAATAGGACGATGACAAATTCACGTCTCTCCTCGAGCTTTTGGCTAAAACGTCAGCAGCAATAGGCAGATGACTGAATATTGTGCATCCATTCGTGCATCCATTCATCCCTGTACCTAGCTATCAATGAATCCTGCAGCAGCTTAGTTAGTTTCTGAAATAGGAGTATTTTCTTGCACACCATCAATGAGTAAGCATAGCAGCAGCCACGGGCCAATCTAGCGGTGCCGAGTATGCTCTGGCATCCCTGAAATTTTAAAAAGCTATAAGGTCATCTCTTCAATGTTTAGATTTATCGATGGAATTGAATTTTTTAGAACCTTGTAACTATTTTATATCGTATTTTTAGAAAATTTTAAATATATATGTTGGATAGATGATATTATAAAAATCATTATAAAACTATAGAGTTATACGTATAAAAAGGTATACTCTAATGAGAAAGATCTGGCACAAACCCAGTCTTCTTTCCGCCGAGTTGTCCTTTCCCAGAAGAACATTGGCAAGCTAGTGCAACATGTGGTGCAGCCGTGGAGGGAGCAGCTAGCTGCTAGCGGATGCGCGAGCGCGCGGGGTGCAAAAGTGAGAGAGATCATCGTCCAGGGCGGCAATCTACGATTTCTTTTGGTTGCCTGCGGCCGCGTGTGCCTTTCTGACTCGATTCTCGAGAGGATGGCACTGCAAATTTTTCAAAAAAGTCAGGGGAGGGGACAACATGGCTGCCCGGCTGACCAGCCAGACAATGCATGAGCCAAGAGCCCATCACCATCGGAAATAAATTTCGTAGAGCTGGTATACTTGACACTGATTGATGTTACGTGGATAATCCTGCAATCTAACGTCACGACATTAAGTCTGAACTAAGCAACTAAATTTGTATCGAAATAAGCGTCACGTATTTATTTTCACCTAAATTAAATCGTAACGTTAGATTACAAGATTGTTCACGTGATATCAATCAACATCAGGTATACAAAAAAAAAATTGCATACCAACTCCACAAAATTTATTTCCATCATCATCTCCCCATACTTCCATAGCGCTCTCTCTCTCCACTGGGCCCGTGCGTGTTGCGCCATGGTGCGCGCGTGCAACGCGTCAGGCCAGGACAACGGCGCCCGCGGCCCACCGCTTCCGGTTAGTGCATCCCTCCATCCACGTCGCAGCGGCCCCACCAAAATCGAATCTTCGATCGTGTTGTTACGGCGTTTAATTACTACTACTACCTATCGTTGTTGACTTGTTTCCATTCCACCATGTGCTCGTTCTTCGCCGAGCAGGAGCATGTCCACATACGGCTATAGACCCGACCTGGTCGGGAGTAAAAAGAACAACAACAAATCAGTGAACAGATCCAAACCATGGCTAAATTTGTCCACATCTTGGCATCTTGCATCGCAATTCACAGAGCCTGCTGCGTTAACGCCTTGTTGTTGCCAGAAAATTCATACTCCCTCTATTCCAAAATATTAATCAATTAATTCTAAACGAAACATTGATATGAAGTAATAGCGATAGGAACGAATATATCAAAACAGGAGATAGGTGTAACTCACTGATTGATACATTGATACGAAACAATATTTATGAAAGTCGAATTATAAATGTTAGATTCTACAAGCTGTACAAGAAAAGTAGGTACAAAAATGCAGTAAAGGTTAGTGTGTGCACATTTTTCTATCAAATATTGAAAATCTAGGTATTATTTTGATTTCAGATTTAAATATGAAATATAATTCCAAAATAATCAAATACAACAAGCTAGACAGAAGATACCACATATTTCTAAAAAGTAGATCTAGAAAAGACGTGTACGAGATGAACAGATGGAAGAATTCGTACGATGGGCTTAATGACGAAATGGATGCAGTGCAGTAGCGACCGGCCGTAGAGGAAGTAATCATTAAAAATGACAATAAAAGCTTGAAGAACAATACAACTTTTACATTGAAGTATGAGTTTGATGGAGTAAGGTTCTTCAATCGTAAACACTCTTCATCATACATGGATAATGTAGCTGCATGCCCTACTCTTTATGAATTAGTTAGTCTTTTTCAAAATATATGTATGCACATGTACCTCTATTTAATCTCAAAGCAATACATTGATTATATGTGAGTAATTTTTATTAGTTTACATTGCTTATATGGGAGTAAATTTTATTAGTTTACATTGCATTAGAGTATATTACTTATGCACATCGATATACCATGGGCAACCTACCTTCAACTTACAATCCTCACACGCCAGCTAGCCTACCAAACCATGTGTCTTCTATTTCTTCTCATCACTAACTCTTTTCTACTTCAACCTCCAACATCCCGCCCAATTATTCGTGGATCCATCTTAACTGTTACCCATTCCAATATAATCTCTTAATTGCTACTCATTTGAATATAGTACTCTATGTTAGGAGTTAGAGTACAGGAGTACCATGCTGAGGGGGAGAGTGATGCAGTAGCGAGCAAGCCTAGTGGTGCAGCTTTGTGGAACCACCCTCCTCCCAATCCAGCCCCCTCCAGCCCGGTCTTGCCCCGCCACTATCGGTCACTGCCTCCTCCTCCGATGGCCTCCTCCCTGCTGCATCGCCGCTTCCCCTGCCTCGGTTGTCTCCTCTCCGATCGGCCGCCGCCTCAGCTGTCTCGCCCCGCCACTCGATCGCCGCCTCCTCACCACCCCAGCCATCTCCTCCCCGCCGCCTCAGTTGCTGCCTCCGCGCCTCAGTTGTCGCCTCCCCGCCTCGATAGCCTCCTCGCCCGGTGGCCACCTCCTCTCCGCCTCGTCACAGCCCCCAAACGGGCCCTAAAATGCCCAAACAAAATCAAGCATTTTATATGGAGACTGGTGCACAATAGTTTGGCTTCGAGGATAAACCTGAAGAGGAAAGGGATTGATGCGGATACAATCTGTGCAGTATGCCAGCGCCTTGAAGAGGACAGTGGGCACTTATGTTTCAAGTGTAAAGGCGTCAAACCACTGTGGAGAGCGGCAAATTTGGAGGATGTCAGGATGCAGCCGAATAGCGTTTCGTCAACATCCAACACATACCCGATCTATTTCTCCTACTTAATTCAAAAGATGCATGCTGGAACATCGCCCATGTACTAGTGAAACATTAAAAAGTAATGCATGAAACATTTCCTTTTTATCTACCGGAACATACCACATGCGATATCATTACTAAGTTAAGATATATGCAAGTAGGATCTAGCTTGTGGTAAGAAACACGATGGTTCAAACGGACTGATAACTAACACTCAGTTTAAAAGTTACGAGCATTTGAATTTTAGAACAGAAAGAAAGGTATTTTGAACTGTTCTAGATGGCCTGGGCTGGATTTAGAGAACTGGGCTAGGCATACATACGGTCCTAGGTCGACAACCTTCGATTTGGGTCTGATCGGTCCAAAATTACAACCCAGCGTTGCATCTAGGCCGAGATGAAGACATGCTGAGAAGGCCCAGGCAATCTGCATGTAGTTCCGTCCAAAAACTCATGGAGAACTTTGCCCCCAGTCCGATATGCATCCTTTGAAACTCTGCCCTATCGACTATTTCCATGGCAGCTGGTCGATTCTAGGTTGCTAAACTGTGACATCTGACAAGAGGTCAATCCAACTGCAATTAGTTTGGCCTAGGTTGAGTGAGTTGTATCTCGTGGGTCTCATGTGTGGGTGTGTAGAGAGTAGTGTTCAATTGTGCGGTGGAGTTTGTATCGAAGGGAATGAGAAAGGGAAGTGATCTATCGCTCTATTCTTGTTTCTCACCCCCCCTCCCTCTGCGCTACTCAGATCTCCAAATCCTTTGATAGTGCTAGGGTTATTCGATCGGAATTAACTAACCACTACATTTGGTATCTGTTGTCACCAAAATACGTGAAGAAGGGTTAATCGGTAATCAACACACATAAACACTGAGTTTATTTTTAGATGCGAGCGTGCCAGCTGATTTGATCCTGCAATCGGCAAAAAGATTTAATTCAATCGGCCCTTAAGCCGATAGGTTTTTCCTAGTAATGATTCAATCTAATCGACTTTTCAAACCGATTAGATAAAAAGTAACCAATAGATCTAATCAGCCTGATTGGACTGATTAAATAAGGATAAAGGTAGATTTTTCCCAAAAAAGGCGATGCGCAACAAGATCGAAGAAAAAGCAGATCTGGATGGCATAAGTCAACAGAACCAATAATCGGGGATGCGCAAATTTATTGATTAAGACGAGTTACAAATGAAGGATTACAAGTCTAAAATACTACTCCTAGTCGACAAAAAAGTAAAGTAATACGAGTTGATTGATTGATTTTCTGTGTCTTCTATGTTGCTCATCGCTTTCTTTTATAGCACCCGAATCAATTGTATCCTCCTTGGACTCGTAAAACTCTCCATATCAGTTTCAACTTTCCCTGAGATACTTTCCTTCTTAGAACTAATATCGGTTATAATTCGATAACCTGTATCGGTTTATGACTTTTCAAAATACTTTTCAAACACGATACTATCCTTAATCAAATAACCATACCAAACTAACAATCTCTTACCAAATCGGCCATGCGCCAGATTCTGGTGTCAACATATGCCCCCATTTTTGGGAGATTGCATTAATCTCTCAAAAATCAACATTATCAGCTTAAATATCGAGTCTCCTTCGAGACCCATCCCTTCAACTTCCACTGATTTTCTCACCATTCAGGGCAAATTTCCCATGCAAATCGTGCGAATGCACGATCTAGTGCATTAACAGCAGTAAAAAGTTCGACGATATTTACCCGACAATGCCACCGGGTTTTACCCCCTATAAGTATAAGGCCCATTCACCTATCATTTTCACACGCTCAAGCTATCAATATCCTCATCATCGTCTTCAAGTGCCCTAAGCACATCTTCTGTCAGCATCCTCTTCCATCAACTTCCCATCAATGGATCCAAGCCAGATACTTATTCCCTAGTCCGTTAGAATTAATCAGTATTGCTTAGGCCCAGTAGGTGACATAAATGCATCGACTGTAATTTCTCAAGAAATACCTAGATTACCTTTACTCGCTCCTGGGCATAATATCAACAGATGGAGTAAGAGTTTTAGATCTTGACCGACAATGCTTAGTGATTGGAGGAACTCGTATAATTGGGTAGCAGCTGAAAAAATCCCTTTATGGGAGCAAGTTGGGATTGCTGAGTGTCTGCCTCTCTCTCTAGCCAATGAACCCCTTGTAGCCGCAGCATGCTACCTTTGGTCCGATACTTTTAATGCTTTTATGATGCCAACTGGCCCCATCGGCCCAACCCTTTTCTATGTGGCCATGCTATGTTGCCTCCGACCCAACGGGGCACAACTATTGGCTTTCAGCGAGAAATCTCATTATAAGTTTATCTCCACCAAAGGTGAAGGTTGGAGCCAGTATATTGTAGAGAACAAGGGTACAGGCCTAGTGTCAGACAAATAGCACAAAGTTTTTTTGAACATGTGGCTGGACCGGTACCTTTTTTGCAGAGCCACCCTCAGACCTACGCAAGTATACCAATCCTTAATTGAGCAGCTAGTGAATGAACATCGGCTAGCATTGGGAAAGATGTTTCTGGGGGCGATATATCAAATGATGCATATTATTAGTAGTTAGCCTTTCATAGGACAGCGTCAGTATTCTGTTGGCAACATCGGTGGCCCTTTATGGTTTATCTAGACATGGCTTTATTGTATCTTCAGCCGATTGTTCAGTATTTACACTGAGACCATGACTCCATTCCCTCGTGAGGACACTCCAAAAGAACAAGACCCCGAATATAGAAAAAGCTGATCTTTTGGGGAAAGATACATTCTCTGCTTATTTGAGAAAACCAAGATAACTGCAATCAGAGTAAAGAAAATTTTGACCTTCTTTCTTCAGCTCAGCACTACATACTTCCTTGTGAAGGACTTCTTCAGCTGTCATAGCCGACAACTACCTGCACCCATCATTCATTCATCTAGCTACAGATAGCAATGAAATGCCAGATGAGATAGTGGACTGCTTCAGAATCTTTCTATCTTGCAGTGTTCTCTCTGTTGGCTTACATTCGAGGAATTGGACCTTCTTGCTCTCGTATGAGTTATATCATCCTTCGGTTTATGCCCAACAGCTAGGTTTTGGCCAAGTCATCCCAAACTTTCATCTCTTAAATCGGCTAACTCCCTGAGAAAAAGTTCAAAAAGCTTATATAGCCGACATTATTTTGAGCATAGACAGTGAATCTCAGCTTCAAATAATTCCTCATTTTTGACTTCACAACTGCCACATGTTTTCATTCAAGGATTGGTGGTCGGCTATTATAGCAGCACTACCACCAGCAACGCGTCCTACCTCAAGCATCATAGCCGATTTATGCTTAGGCCTTCCTAAAGATTCATTTGAAACATCTGAGTTTGCCGATAGTACCTCGAGTTATAGCAATGATGCTAGTTCCCACGGTCATACTAACACGAGTTTGGTCAATATTACGAGTGAGGTATTTTTAGCCGACGTAGAAGCATCCTTGCACAAATTATCAAATATTTCTTCAACTCCTTTTGATCAGCTTCTCCTCCATTTTGTAGACCAAGACAACAGGCAAAATGCCTGTCGAAAGTTCCTCGGGCATTGGTCAGCCAAGTAAGAAGCAACAATTGCAAACCGGGGTTACATTATCGGGCTATACTTCTGGCACACTCGGCATCCAATCCTCTTCACTCTCCAACCTAGAGACGCAACAACCACGTAAGCCCCCAATTAATCGATTAAACTTACAATCACTTTACTTCTATATCCTGATTATGTCAAACCAACTCTTCTGTAGAGAAAAAAAAATGTGGCCGTCCTCACAAAAGGGTCGTCAAGAGAGGCACTCCACAAGATTGATCGGCTCAAGAGGTATCTGCCATGAGTTCACCTAATGCTTCTACTATAGGCTAGGTATTGCAATATTCAAGCCTTTTCCTTGAAGTTCGTATTGTCAGCAACACATTGTAACTTCCTTTGGCATCAACTACAAAGAAAAGTTGTCAGCAAAGTCTTGCTGCCGACCGTGAGCTCGGTCACCATTACGCCTTTGGCCTTTGTGGAATCTTTGGTGAAGTCATTCAACACCATATTAGTTTTAATAAGATCTCCATCGAACTTACTCAATTTCTTGCAAGTCGAGTAAGGCATCAGATTAATAGTTGCTCCACCATCCACCAACAACTTTGATATCGGCTTGCCGTTAATATGGCCTTTTAAATACAACGGCTTTAGATGCCAATGATCATCTTGAGGCTTCTTAAAGATAGCTTCCTATGAACCAAAGCATTACTGTGCAAATGATTCTTTAGCCGATGGTGCACATACTTTGAATTCTGCAGGCAAGGTAAACACCGTGTTGATGTCCATCGGTGGGGGAGAATCATTACGGATGATGGGGGAATCTAAGTCATCGGCTGAATCGAATTCTTCCCAAGTGACCTCTTTCTTTTTTGCATTCCTTTTTGATGAGTTTGGTCAGACGAAGTCTATTAAAATCGTCATCCCTCTTATTTTCTTGATCGGCTTCTTTTCATTCCTGGGTTTTCAATCGTTGAAGCCTTCTTCTTTGGGATTTGCTCAACCCTAGAGGACACCATCTTGGCATGGCTTCTATCGGCTTACGTATCTTGCCGATTAAGTCTATTTTCAATTCTTGTCCTTGGCCTGGTCCCGATTACTCTTCAATTGGCTTCGAAATTCTTTCGTGGATCAATTTCCTTCGATCTTCATTCTGTCGGTTTAGAGTAGACCTAGACAATCTCTTTTTAGCCGACTGATGTTGCTCTTGACTTTGCCCAGGATAATATTTCATTTGGCAAATATATGGTGATGGGAGGGCCAATCCCCTCTCCCAGCAAAACTGCTAAAAAAGAGCATCGTTCGTGAGCCCTCTCAGCAGCGGTTGGCTGATACACACTCATCGGCCATTGATGAGGACCTCGTTGTGACCTTTGTCCCCTTCTCTTATATTTAGCAAACAAATGAGAGAACGTTAGCTTAAACCCCTGCGTCGTCTTTTGTGGTGGTATGGGCCTTTTAGCTTTATAACATTTACCAACTTGAAGCTCTCATTTGGGTTTTATTGTTCTCGGTTATTTACCTTCACGGTCGGTCTCGGTCTAAATGGACCCGGCTGTGATATTTGTAGTTTCTTCCCCCTGTACAGTTATCCTTACATCAGCCTATCAAGCTGGTATAGTTGATGCCGCCAACGAATAGATTTGGTCATCTCGTGCCAACTCTTCTTCTCTCACTGAATATGTCACTATGTTGACTGGAAACGGATTAGCCTCTAGCTGCATCACCGGCTGCTCAGTGAACTTTAATCGACCATCCTCACTAGCCGATTAAATCTATTGACGAAAGATATTGCAGTCGTTAGTATTATATGAAAAAGAATGATACTACTTACAATAACTTTGTTTCTTGATTTCTTCAGTCGATGACAAAGTGTGACCCTCAGTCAATTGTATAACTTTTTCTTATACTAGTAAATCAAAAATATGATCACACTTGGTTACATCAAAAGCATATTTGATTTCCAACTTAGCTTTAGTTGGCTTGAGCTAAGAACAGACTAGGGACTTTTTACTTCCCTTAACCCACTCGACTATATTTTTCTCGGTGTCTTCCTCATCAGATGAACTACTAGATTCATATTCGATGAGATTCACTTTAGATTTTTTTTCTTGTCCTTATTATTTTTGAATATATCTTTGAAACCTTTGTTTTCAAATAATTGACTTTCTTAATCTGATACCCTATGCAGCAGGTGGCTTAAATCAGTAAACTCTTGGCCACCAAATTTCTCTTTCAAAATCGGGATTAACCCCTAGAAAATTTAATCGGCCAAATGATTATCGGGCAATGTAACGCTAAAATATCGATTTCTTATTTCCCTAAACCTCTTAATATAATCAATAACTGATTCCCTAAACTTTTGTTTGATGAAGCTTAAATTTGTTATTCTTAACTCCAAGCTTCCACATAAAAAGTACTCATGAAATCGGCTTTCTAAATCGGTCCAAGTATTGACCGAATTTGGGGGCAATATTGTAAACCAAGTGAAGGCTGCCCTAGATAGCGGTAATGGGAATAGTTTCACTTTTAACCCATAGGACTTAGCAGCTTCGCCACACTATGCTACAAAGCATCCGATATGTTCTAATGTTGTCGTGGAATCATCCCCTGAAAATTTTGCAAAGTCAGGGACTCTATAGCCATTAGGGTACAGAATCTGTTCGATATAATCGAGATATGGCTTTCTATAGCTGATCATTCACCCCTTTGGCTGGATACCAAGCTGATCTCTCAACACAACGCTAATTGCTTCAACCCAATCTATTTCCTTAGCTGATGCTAGATGCTCTTGAGGGTTGTGCCAATTTGGTGCAAAATCAGTATACTGCCCCCCCAAGTGTAAACTCAGGCTGGCATTGTACGGGGGTGTATGGCCGTGTGTGGTGGCTCATGACCGACACTTTGGTGCCTAAATGTCGACTCAGGAAGTGGAACAAATGGCTTTGAGTACGATACAACCCTATGAGGTGCCGAATCCCTTGGAGGAATCGGCTCAACGTATTGAGGACGTATTTGAGTCTCAATCAGCTAGGCAACTGATTTAGGGTAGACGTAAAACAGAGCAGATAGAGGTAAACTAGGTTGAGAATCTAATTTAGAGCCATCTGTGTATGCATGATAATGAGTAATCCCACTTGCACTTGGGGCCCGTGCAAGACTACGGTCGGCTGTGTTTGTGCCATAGTGGGAATAGTAGCCGATGGTTTTAGATCAATCACTAACTTCACAGTCTGGGCATTCTAGGTAATGGAGTAGATTGTGTAATTTGGTAATGACTGCACATAATAAAGTAAAGTTCCAACCGACACCAGTTCTTGTGCGACTTCTTTGACACTGTTAGCTATCATCGGCTTGAGTGTAGTTACCAAAGCCGATGACTGGTTGACAATAGCATGATGTATGGATTGATTTATCATATATGATAATTCCTCTTACGCAGGTATGTATCGGCTTAACTGTTGATTTCTAGTAGTATGCAAAGCCTCCTTGTTGCTGAAGTTGACTGGCGGCACACGGCCTTGTGTGTGATTCCTCGCCAGGTCTTCTGATAGCAATCGAGCATCATCTATTCGAACGCAGCCTTTTGATCTTCAATCTCTTTCCGCTGCTTGGAACGATTATTGCCTTGGGGTTGACATCGGACAAAGAGATAGACTTTCCTATGGAAGACATGATTGCTCATGCACCAATCGGTCCCACCGGGTGTGTCAAAAGTGTGCTGACGCTAAAAAAACGTGAAGAAGGGTTAATCGGTAATCAACACATGCAAACAACATATTTATTTTCTGGGTGTGGGCGTGCTAGTCGATTTGATCCTGCGATCGGCAAGAAGAAGATTTAATTCAATTGGCCCTTAAGTTGATTGGTTTTTTCCAGTAATGATTCAATCTAACCGATTTTTCAAGCTGATGAGATAAAAAAATAACTAATAGATCTAATCAGCCTGATTGGACTGATTAAACAAGGCTAAAGATAGATATTCCCGAAAAAGGTGATGCGCAATAAGATCGAAGAAAAATTAGACCTGGATGGCATAAGCCGACAAAACCAATAAGTTGTGATGCGCAATTTTATTGATTTATATGAGTTACAAATGAAGGATTACAAGTCTAAAATACTACTCCTAGTTGAAGAAAAAGTAAAGAAGTAATGCGAGTTGGTTGATTGATTTTCTGTGTCTTCTATGTTGCTCGTTGCCTTTTTTTATAGCAACAAGATCAACCGTGTCCTCCTTGGACTCGTAAAACACTCCATATCGGTTTCAGCTTACCTTGAGATACTTTCCTTTTTAGAACTAATATTGGTTATAATCCGATAACCTGTATCGGCTTATGACTTTTCAAAATACTTTCCAAACCCGATATTATCCTTAATCAAATAACCATACCAAACTAATAATCTCGTACCAAATCAGCCATACGCCGGATTCTGTTGTAACAGTATCAGAGCCTTGTAGATTGCTCATATTCTCTCAACTTTGATCCTTTATTCCAAAGAGAGGTTGGTGTTGGATTCTTTCTGACGCCATAATACCAATCATAGGTTGGATTGGCTTGGAGGAGAGATTCACGATGGTGCCCAAAAAGCATACCGTTCAAGTGCAACAAAATTTGGAGGCGATGGAGGAGTTGAAGTTGCTCTTGACCTTGTGCTTTGATATGATGGATGCAAGATTGGTGACGGCAGACTCGATGAAGGCGAAATTGATTGAGATGCAAGTTGTGGTAGAGCAGCGGGGTAATACAGTTGAGGAACTCAAGGACAAGTCAAGCACACCGGAGGAATTGAAAATGAAGGTAGACATGTCCATAGCTATGGTGGGGGAGATCAAAGCTAACTAAGAAAACACAAAGAAGGCAATTCGTCGTGTTCCACCTGCTCCATTAGTGATTGGAGAATGAGATCAGATGGGAATCATGGGGGGCAGACCAAATGGTGCATCAGTTGCCCCGATTATCACTTTGAAGACACTGACACCAAGAGCAGATGCAGTTAGAGATGAGTTTCTACCAAGAACAAACAAGTGGATGTCGAAGATGGATATTCCTAAATTCAAAGGAGCGAATCCTAGGATCTGGAAGGCAAATTGTGAAGCATATTTTCAAATGTACAACATTTCAATATCCTTATGGGTGATGGCTGCCACTATACATATATAAGAGGATGGGTTACAATCATACAGACTACATAATGATTTAGGTGACAAGGAGTAATTTTATAAGGCGGTGGAGGGATAATTTGGAGTGAATGTGTATCGAACAAAATTGAGAGAAATGATGAGTTTGGGTCAAAAAGACTCCGTGTGAATGAGTACAAGAAGTAATTTGGGCACTTGACATATGAGTTGATGGCATATAAGACAACTCGTGATGAAGATTGGTTGGTGACACAACTCATAATTGTAAGCACAACCTCCATTAGGTTGATCCATTAAGTTGGTTTTGGTGATTAATGACAAATCCTAATATGAGACTAATGTTTAAGTAATTACTATTTTCATCTCATCAAGGATGATTGATGATCATTGACAAAACTAATTGTTAATGAGACTAACATATTTATTGAGCTTATGTTTAGTAGCCTCACATTTGGATAGAAAATGGAAAACCCAAGGTATGCATTGTATCAATGTTCATTATTTTATTGCATACTTAGGATTTAAGTTGAAGTATGAATTTCTCCACTGCTTTAACTAAAATCGTGTATCATGTTTCCCAATCCATATATTACATGGATGCACACATTTAGGGGGAGTTCACACTCTAACTTAATGTTTCATTGCATTGATCTATTCCTCATTATAACATATAAAGGATCAAGACATTGAAACTAGATCTTTGAGTATACATTTAACATGCATAGTTGTAGTATACTCATGGTATCATAGGATATGCTCCAAAGAAATAAAATTGGATACGTGCATATTGATTCAAGATCAATTATATGTATGCACATATCTTTGTGGAGTTTATCTTATAGTTGATGGCTTAGAGTAACGATCATTTCCATACATTCCACATATTATGGATCATTACTTTCCATCAACATGAGTATATGAAAACCTGTGTAGTTATTGTATACTCATATCAATTTAAATGAAGATTTAAATTGAGGTCGTTTATCTCTTAATAATCAAAGAACGTTGCATCATGAGTTGATGGTGTTCTTGTGATCGATTAAGGATAATCGATAGTTCTTGAGTATAATGAAACATTAGTTGTATCAATATACTTAAGACACAAATACAATTATTCATTTAAATTGATTTAGGTTGTGCTCAATCATTATGGAGGCATTCATTATGTGTTAATTGAGTGCAAGGATGATTGAGACAACTATGCATCTTGGACTAACTATTTTCATAAGTGATGATTGAGCCAGGTTAGGTCCAATGATGGTTAAGATAAAGAAACGGGACAAGGACGACATCATGAGGTGATGAACGTCAAGAGGAGATCCCGTTGAGAAGAAAAGAAAAGAATGTTCATCAAGAGGAGATGAACAAGATGTTATGAGAGCCGGGTGATGATCCGGTAAAAGAGAAGTAGAGTTGTGTGACGATCTTGAAGAGAAGATGATCGTAAATCATGAGGACTTCAAGAGAGAGCGATGTGACAATCCCGAGGAAATGAGGTATGATTGAAGTTCATAAAGGCCACAAAGGGGATTGATCGCGTGCAGCATCAAAGGTAACTAGATAGAGTGTCTTGTTATAGGCGTGCCGTACTATTAAGAGGGATGCAACGTGAATGATTTAGAAGTGTCTCTGTGCTCAAGTGTTATCTATCCTTAAATAGATGAGAGACACATTACACATCACGTACACCGGGATTGTTTGTCTTTTTGTCTGGATCGCATGTTCCGATCAGGGATCGGATGTTCCGATCAGGGATCGGATGTTCCGATCCATCGGTAAATCCGGTGGTGTGTTTGTGAGAGTCTAGAACCTCTCTGTGAGGATCGGATGTTCCGATAAGTGTTAAACTCAAAAAGGGTGCTCTCTGGTCAAATCGGATGTTCCGATCGTGAAAATCGGAAGTTCCGATCAGTGTTTTTAGTTTGCAAGTGTGCTGATTTTTTGCCTGATCGGAAGTTCCGATGCAAGTTCCGATGTTGGATCGGAAGTTCCGATGTAGACTTAGAAACTTTTTGAAAGGTTTCTGTAAGGTGCTTCTCTGCCCAGATCGGAAGTTCCGATGCAAGTTCCGATGTATCGGAAGTTCCGATGTTAGTTCCGATGTGTTTATTGGATTGAGTTTGTTCTGGAGTTTTTGCCTAGTCGGAAGTTCCGATGTTGGGATCGGAAGTTCCGATGTGTGTAAAACGGCTAGTTTTCTTGCTCCAACGGCTAGTGTTTGGGTGTGGGGTATAAATACCCCCCTTGGCCGATTGGGAGAGATGGTTGAGGATATTGTTGAAGGGCTAAACAAGAGGTTGAGCTAGTGGAATAGAGAGATTACCTTGTGACGCATTTGTTGCTCCTTGGTCATCTCATGAGCTAGAGAGAGCTCTAAAATATGTGTTGTGATTAGGAGTGGATTGAGTGTTCATCTTGTCTCCCTCCCTTTTGATCTTTGTGATCCCTCTTTGAGTGAGGTGTGGGAAGTGAGAGTTAGTGCTAAGAGTGTTAGATTGAGATACATCTTGAGCACTAGAGGTCATTTCCAAGTTCATCCATTTGTTGGATTTGTTACTCTTGGAGTTTGAAGACTCCTAGACGGCTAGGCGTCGCTCACGAGCAACCAACGAGTGTGGTGTGCCGTGAGAAGTTTGTTGAAGGTCCGATTTCGCCTCCGAAAGGGAAGAAATCAAGAAGTGAAGCCACATCTCAAGTGTGACCGAGATTGGCGAGGAATAGGGTTGGAAAAGACCCGGCTCAAGTGTGACCGAGCCTCCTCAACGAAGACGTAGGAACCTCCTTGGAGGAAGTCCGAACTTCGGTAAACAAATCACCGTGTCAATTCTTTACATGTGCTTATTGCTTTACTTTGCTATCTTGTATTGAATTGATCTATCTAGAGTTGGTTATCTCGCTAGCTAGCTTTACTACTAGTTGCTAATATTTGCTTGTGCTAGCTTCGAGTAGAAATCGTTTTGTGTATAGGTGTAATTAGTTTTGCAATTCACTAGACTCTGTTCTAATCGGATATTCCGACCTCATATCGGATATTCCGATTAGACACCGGAACCTCCGACTTCATATCGGAAGTTCCGATCTATTTTCCGCTGCGTTGAACTAGAAAATTGTAAATCGCCTATTCACCCCCCCTCTAGGCGTCCATCCTCGATCCTTTCAATAATGAGTCTAAAGGAGGAAATCCAAGGAGGTGTTGAAGTTCAAATACCCACAACTCTTACACAAGCAGTGACTATGGCATTGGCTCAAGAGGAGACACAAGCAAGACTATGCAAAAAGTAGAAAGGGGGTGGAAAATCATTTCTGTCAGGACAAAGAGGAGAGCAATAAAATGCACAACAACAACAACATAAATTCAGGACATGAGACTTGTGGAAGGCAAGACAAAAAATGGGAGTACAGAAAAGCTAATGGTCTTTGCTATTACTGTGGAGAGAAGTATGATCCTAAGCATCAATGTCAGAACAAAGCTTCAGCTCAATGCTATGGGAGGACAAGATGAGGGTTACATCTCTTATGAACTTCTAGATGCCTTGATGGTAGGAAAATGGGAACCAATGGATAATGAATACATAATATCCTCTCATGTTGTGCCTGGTGATGAGGATCATTCCACTAACCGGTAGAGGGTATTAGTGGGAAACAAGGTAATGTTGTTGTTGATGGATTCTGGTAGTGCACACACATTCGTCGGTGAAGAATTTGTGAGTAGAGCTGGCTTAACAACAAGTGGTATTGAATCAATAAAAGTAAATGTAGCTAATGGTGACTATCTGGAGTGTAACCAAATGGTATCTCAATTGAGTTGGTCGATCCAGGGGCACACCTTTCCAACAAATGTAAGTGTTGGGCTTGGACTGGTTGAGTGTGTACAGTCCAATGAATTGCCACTGGGCAAACAAGACAGTGGATTTCATGAAAGAAGGCAAACCAATTGAACTGCAAGGTGTTCAAGAGACAGTGGCCAATGAATTGCAGCCCATGACTGTTGCGCAGTATAACAAATGGTGTAAGGGAAATGAGGTTTGGGTTGCAGTTATAGTTCAACAAGCTGATAATAAGGACAATTCAACTATACCTGAACAAGTACTGGAGATAATCAACAAATATGACCACTTGTTCAAAGAACTAAAGACACTACCACCTCACAGGGAATTTGATCATGTCATTCCTCTCATACTTGGAGCAATACCCGTGAATGCCCAGCCGTAGATATTCTCCTTAGCATAAGGATGAAATTGAGCGGCTTGTTGGAGAAATGGTGAAGGCAGATGCTTCTCCAGTCTTACTAGTAAAGAAGAAAGATGGTATGTGGAGGTCCTGTGTCGATTATAGGAAATTTAACAATCTCACCATTAAGAATAAGTTCCTATGTCTGTGGTGGACAAACTCTTAGATGAATTGTCTGGAACTCAATTCTTTTCAAAATTGGATTTAAGGGCTGGGTACCATCAAATAAGAATGGTAGAAGATGATGAGGAGAAGACAACATTCAAGACTCATTATGGGCATTCCATTTCAGAGTTATGCCTTTTGGAATAACTAATGACCAAGCCACTTTTTAGTGTGTTATGAACTCTATCTTCTTTGAATGCATTAAGAAGTTTGTTCTAGTTCTCATGGATGACATTTTAGTATACAATAAAAGTCTACAAGACCATGTCAACCATTTGGAACAAGTATTCCTGGTTTTGCAATAGCATGGGTTCTATGTGAAAGGCTCTAAGTGCTCTTTTGCCCAGTAGAAAATGAAGTATCTAGGTCATATAATTTCAGTAGATGGTGTTGCTACTGACCCTGCCAAGATAGAAGCTATGTTACAATGGCCTTAACCTACTTTGGTTGCTAAGCTAAGAGGATTACTAGGCTTAACTGGGTATTACTGATGTTTCATCCAAAATTATGGCATTTAGCTAAGCCACTAACTAATCTTTTGAAGAAGAAAGGGTTTTTCTTGGAATGCTACTGCTATTGAGGCTTTCCTGAAGCTCAAGAAGGCAACGAGTTCTACACCTGTTCTAGCCTTGCTTAATTTCAACCTGTCGTTTGAAATTGAAACGAGTGCTTCTGAGAGTGGAGTAGGTGCCGTGTTAGTACAATAGGGACATCCCATAGCTTATCTGAGCAAGGCTTTGGGAGTCAAAAAGCAGTAATTGTCTATGTATGAGAGTTTCTGGCAATAATTTTAGTAGTGGATCATTGGAGATCTTATCTGTAGAGAGCGCGCTTTGTCATCAAAATAGACCATCGAAGTTTATGTCATCTTGAGCAACAGAAACTAGAACTGATCTACAGAGGAAAGCAATGACAAAGCTTATAGGGCTACAGTGAAAATTTTAATATAAAAATGGTTGTGACAATAAGTTAGCTGATGCTCTTTCTCGAGTAGGACATTACATGGAGAATTATGCTTTGTCAGTCTATCAACCTGAGTGGATGCTTGAGGTGACACATTCCTATGATATGGATCTGATAGCTCAAGAGAAAATGCAAACGAGTAGTGAAAAGCTCATATGACTAAGGATATACATTATCTTCAGGGTCATTGGTTGGCTTTAGCTGAGTTCTGGTATAATTCCTGCTACCAAACTTACTTTGGGTATTCTCCATTCAGAGTGCTTTATGGGCACGGGCCAAAATTTGGCACCTTACTAGGGATGGTATCAGTTCATCATCAGGAAGTGCCAGAAATGTTGACAGAAAGAGAGCAATTTACTGACGAGCAGTGCTTCTATGCTTTTCCTCCTAATACAAGTTGCACAAATCTTAAAACAAGCGAAGGGGTAAATAATCCCCATCTACCCATCATTCATGCTTTAATATTTATGCAACTTTAAAAAAGAAGAGCATAGAAGCACCTCTCTTTACTGAATTGTTGAGACAACAATTTGTTCGGGCTCAAAATAGGATTAAGCTGCAGGCTGATAAAAACATGACAGAACTGAATTTTACTATTGGGGAACAAGTATTGTAGAAATTGCAGCCTTATGCTCTATCATATGTGATAAATCGACCCTGTCCTAAGCTTGCTTTCAAGTTTTTTGGTCCTTGCCGCATAATGGAGAAGGTTAGGGTTGTAGCATATCGGTTGGACCTGCCAGAAGGAAGCTAAATCCACCCGGTGTTTCATGTGTTGCAGTTCAAGCCTTTTCTTCCCAACTACACCCCGTTTTTCCCAGAGCTACCACCCATGCAAAAATTACATGGGAATGAACTTTGGCCTGAAACCATCCTTGAGAGGAGGATGGTGAAGAAAGGCAACAATGCAATTGTGCAAATACGTGTTAAATGCAAAGGTATGCCTGAGGAGATGGCAACCTGGGAGGACTATAATGTGCTTACTAAGAGATATCCAAAAGCATTAGCTTGGGGACAAGCTGAATTTGGAGGGATGGGTATTGTCATGTCCTGAACATAAAGAAGTTTAAAGAGAGAAGTCTGAAGAATACATAGAATGTTGCTGTTGGTGGGCCTGGAAAAACAGGTGTGGAGTGAGTTGTATCTCAGGGGCCCCATGTGTATGTGAGTAGAGAGTGGTATTAAATTGTGCGGTGGAGTATGTACTAAAGGGGACGAGAAAGGAAAAATGATCTCTCTCTCTCTGTTCTTGTTTCTCTTTTCCTCTCTTTCTTAGCTACTCAGATCTCCAAATCCTTCCGTAGAGCTGGGGTTATTCCTTTGGAATTAACCAAGCACTACAGCCCTTTTGTACCGTGGGTAAGAGCTATAAACCAAATCTTTATATCCCAGGTTCCCTTCCCAGTGCATCTAGGCCGAGCTAATGACATGCTGAGAAGCAGGCGCAGGCAATCTGCAGTAGTTCAATCCAAAAAACTCATCGAGAACTTTGTCCCCAGTCCGATATGCGTTAATTGAAACTCTGCCCTATTGACTACCTCCATGGCAGCTGGTCGATTCTAGGTTGCTGCACTGTGACATCTGACAAGAGGGGTCAATCCAACTGCAATTAGTTTGGCATAGGTTGGCCAGGACAAATCAGTACTGACAAAAGATACCAGTGACAACCAATAGGCCCTCTGGTTCCGTAATCAATATATTATATATATGATAGGAAACACAATCCAATTCCAAATTACAACCAATTCATCAAAAGCATAGAATCATATAATGCATACGGCAGGAGAAGTTCCACAAATTAAGCCAGATAGCAATTTCTAGACAGCACAGAAGAACAGATCAAGCTATCAACGGTATGGTGGAGCTGTAAATATCTTTCCGACATGTGAGGAAGGGCAGCGGTCAGGCAGACGCAACAGGATCAAGCAGACCCCTTGAATTTCTTGGCAATGCCTGCAAAGTACTTCCCCTGGTGGAAGGCGTGCTCCAGCTCCACATCAGTCGGCCACCTTGAACCGTCGGCGGCGAAGGTGCCCGCGCCGTACGGGCTGCCGCCCTGAACTTTCTCCATGTCAAACATCTTAGCACCGAAGGTGTACCCGACCGGCACGAACACCATGCCGTGGTGAGTCAACTGGGTTATTGCTGTCAACCTGACGAGAGCATCGAGGAAAGAATCGGTAGCATGATCAGTTTACGATGATCTCCAGACGTGAGGTTTTTTACACAAAGATGCAGCAGAACGGCACTTACGGTGTAGTCTCCTGCCCACCACCCTGGGTTCCGGTGCTGAAGAAGATGCCGGCGGGTTTGCCTGCAAGGCTCTGCTCCCCCCACAGGCCACCGGTTGCATCGAAGAACGCCTTCATCTGTGCAGCCATCATGCCAAACCTTGTAGGAAACCCAAAGAGGATTCCATCTGCCTCAACAAGTTCTTGTGGTGTGATTATTGGCGCATCGAGCTTAGTAGGTGCGCCCATCTTTCCAAGTACTTCCTCAGGGAGAGTTTCGGGGACCTTTCAGGTGATATATTGATAGGTGACATTGATTAAAAAGTCATATCAGCGAGTCTGAATCCAAAAAATTGCATTCGGTATTGATTTTCTGCTGTTGGAACATTTCAAACACCTCAGGACGCTAGTTTTGCAGGCAGTTAGTGTAACCCATGCGTATGGTCCTAAAAAACACTTTATATTGTGGTGAACCAAGATGATTGGGGCCCAACCTGCCATATTTTAGCCTCAACACCTTCAACAGACGAGGCGCCTTTCTTGATCTCTTCAGCTAGCTTAGCAACATGTCCATACATAGAGTAGTACCTGTTGAAGAACCAATAGCATTTTTATAAAATTTGCTCCGAGCGCGCAAGTAGAAAACATAATGGTCTTTTCCAATTTGACATCGTTATTTATTGCTGCTTCCTTTGAGATCCATACTCCATTGTGCATATTCTTTACTATTATAAAGCAACAGTTGGTGGTAGTGGTGAGTTCTACCCACGTCATTAATTGCCCTGTTTAATTGCCCTACTTAATTGCCTGCTTAATTGCCCTACGCAAAAAACGAAGCGTTGCTTTAATTAGCCAGCTTTCGTAAGAAACGAAGCGTTAAAGATAGATGTTTGATCTTGTGAAATAAATTTTTTTATTTTTTAATCTTTATTTTTCGTTATCAATTTTGTTTTTCGTAGCAATGCACAGGCATGTAACTAGTGGAACTCATTCGAGAGGTGCTTCTATGCTTTCCCTTCTAATATAAGTTGCACAAATCTTGAAGCAAACGAAAGGGTAAGAGCATCTCCAGCAAGGGCCCCTAAAACAGGGTCCTTATTTTGGATTTAGGGACTCCCCCTATTTTTTAAGGCCCTGTTTTCAGAACACAAGTCCAGCAACAGCCCCTAAATCTCATCGCCTATTTTACTTTTTCTCCTATTTTGATATATCCGCTACGTATAATCTTCATTTGACACCACTAAAATTCAATAAAAAATATTTGTAATACATAAAACATAAGCATATTAACATTTACAATTTAAAAACATGAAATTTCAAATTTAAATTTAAAATTTTCAAAACATGATAAAATTTTCGAAGCCTCTCATGTATTTCCCTATCTTCAATAATATTGGTTGTACACGTGTCCCTGGGAATTGGGGCTGAGGAGGCAAATTTAGAGGCCTCCTAATTTTATAGGCTTGAGTTGGGGCCCCCTGAGAATTGGGGCTGAGGAGGCAAATTTAGGGGCCCCCTAATTTTAGGGGCTTGAGTTGGGGCCCTGCTGGATCTGTTTTTTTTTACTACACCCCCTATTTTAAGGTTTAGGGGCTGGTTTAGGGGCTCTGCTGGAGATGCTCTAAGTAATCCTCATCTACCATTCATTCATGCTTTAATATTTGTGCAACTTTAAAAATGAAGAGCATTTAATGTCTCATACTTTAGGAATGGCATGCTTAGAGGCAAATAATAAAGACATCATTAACATAAACTGTATGGTGTATACCTATGTTCATACATCATGCTGACATATCATTCAACTAATCAGTAAGCTATCTTTACGTCTTTGCCTTAATTTGCAAGCGATGAAATAGTTCACTCTTCAAAGAAGAGAATAAGATATGTGCAACAAAAGCATAGCTTCAAAAAATTGTTATTTTTATGAGAGCTGATGTCGAGAAAGGAAAAATAACTGTTAATCTCCCTTCTTAACATCTTAGCTAAGCATATTGCTTTCACGTTTCTGTCCTTCCAGAAGGAAAAAAAAATGTAGTGGACCCCACAAAAGAGTGCATCACAGCCAAGTTTCTAAGAAGCTTAAAGAAGTCCTAAAACAAATGTACATGCCGTTCATTGTTCCTAATTTGCTGTCAAAGTGTACATGTCCATTAAAATATCCAAGTGGTTCCAATCTTCAGAATTGCTGAATTCTCATGTTGGTAGTTAACAGCCTAAATCAGCAGGGAAATTATAAAGATAGCTCAAAACTTCCGTTAGACAGTGCTACAATGGTTAGTTGTATGCTTAAATTGTTTAATCAACAACTTGAGCAAAAGGAGACAAGACATAGTAAAAAAAGAATCCGGGGCCTTCACAAATGCGCGGTCACCAACTCACCATTGTACGTATAACTTGTACAAATACTGTTTGCAATTAAAATATGATTCATAACTCATATGTGAAAGGGCTGAATATATCACTTAATTTGATTAATCCATTCAAATGTTGGTGTGGCACTGGGTAGCAACAGAGGCTAGCATACATAAATGTACCGATCGTGGATTTCTGGTGGGACACCCACATCACAAAATAAAAAAGGACATCCACATAATCACATTTTTCCACAAAGAAAAGGAGAAGTCGTTTCCCTTGATGTGTCACAAATCGAAAAGTTGCAAAATGAAGGTGGCGTCCAATGTTTAATACTACACGCCACTTTTATACATAAAGTAAGCATGTAAGAAACTCAAATGGTAAGGCCTAAAAAGGGGGCTAGAAGTTTTCACATTGGTAGGAGAGAACAGGGCAAACATTTCATCCTCTGGATGCCACTACAAACAATTTCACTACACTTTGTACGAATTCGTAAAAAAAAAAAAACTTGAGGTATGAATATACACGAGTGTTAATTGACGGATTTGAGTTCAATGTAATACAGGCAGGTGTATATGCTAAGTTCTTATCAAAATTTAAGTTGAAGTAGTACTCTATCCTAACTACAACAACACAACGAACTTTCTCCTTATCTTAAAAAGATTAAAGTATGAGAGGTGCTTCTATGTTTTTCCTTCTAATACAAATTGTACAAATCTTGAAGCAAACGAAGGGGTAAGTAATCCTCATCTACCATTCATTTATGCTTTAATATTTGTACAACTTTAAAAAAGAAGAGCATAGAAACATCTCTAGTAAAGTATTGCGGGGAATCTCGATTAGCCGATAGCGAAGGGTGAAGTTGATCGAGATATCGCACAGGAATTTCCCTTTTCAAGACCCTAATCTAGAGTTAATACGTGTTTTCAGCTTCATCAATGCTACAGAACCTAATGCGCTAATAATGGCACTAATTTCACTTTCGGAGCCAATCAGCATTCAGCAGAACTGACCGATTGGGGGCTGAACCGCACATGTGTGGCTGTGTGCATAAAAAAGCAAGAAAAGAAGGGGCACAATTAGCGCCGGAGCCCACCACTATATGGGCCCATGGAAGCTACGCATAATAACACTATCTCAGCTGGATCGTAGCAGCATTAGCCAATGTGAAAAAATAAGAAAAGATGAGAAAAGAGAAAGCTTGATCTTATTTAGTAGTCAGCTTTATATGGAAATATAGCTAGATTAATTATGTACAAGAGAGAAGAGATGGCTACTGCACAGCATTTACAACGAATCTTTAGATATAGTTATTATACAAATTAAGTTTGGTATTTACTCTAGATAATATGGATAAGAGACGAAAGTAAATACTCCCTCCAGTTTGATAATAGATGTCATTTTGGACATAGTGATGGTCAAATTTCTAAAACTTTGACTATCAATATATTTTTAAATATTTAAATTGGATATATTAAAATTATAAGTGTAGATTTGTCTCGATAAGTACTTTCATAATATTATAATTTTATTGGGTTTTATAAATATATTATAATAAAAATTAGCAGTTAAAGTTGTGTTTTGAAGACCGTGTCGATATCCAAAACGACATCTATTGTCAAACTGGAGGGAGTAGTAGGTTTGTTGTAAGACATCAATTCCTTCGAGGACCAAAACCTACCGTATGATTGAGACCCTGACAACAAATCAACACTGAACAATTAAAAGACCAATTTTCCTTCGACTTCTTTACTCCCTCTCGCGATCAAATCATTTGTGCGTGTTGACTGGAATTACTTCTGCCCATCTACTGATCTCATCCACGAACAGAGCGATGAAAACCAAACCCTTGCGGCATCTCGAGAGTTCTTCCCACACGAGTAAATTCAGAAGCGTTTTTCGGATTATCCTATCTTAGAGCATGTGTGGCATCGGACCAATCTTAGAGCATGGATACACCAAACGGGACCAAGAAAAGGACTTGATTTACGGGTTCTCTCTGAAAAATGATGAATTCAGGACGCGAGTAACCGAGTAATTACAAGAAGCCGGTGGTACGGATGCTTACACGACATAGACCTTGGCCGCCATTGGAGAGGCTTCGGAGCTCCTGGGGCTGGGGATCTATCCGGTGGTTGGAGCAGGGAGACGGGGGATGTGTACTGAACTGGTGCTCCTGGCCTTCCTGGTATCAGTCTAGGGGGTTAGGGGAGAGTATTTATAGACAGGGATGTTGCTTTGGTTTGACCTACAAATATTAGTCAGATTTTCTCTCTCTTTCTTTCTCCTGTTTTTCACCTCTCCTTTGTCCTTTTTTTCCCCTCTCTTTTTTTTTTTGCAGGTTTTCTCCAAATATTTGTTTGTGGCCAATGACCAAGAGTGATAGCTGGTTCTTGTGTCGAATCTACTGTTTTTTTCTCGATTTCACACAAGCATCCTCCAGTTCAGTCCAGAAATGACGAAATGTGCAGGCACACATACACCAAATTCCCCATCAGCGGGGTTCGACCGTCGGCGACTCTTTCTATACATGTTTTGTCCATACACAACGCAGCACTTATGAACTGATATATCGAAAAAAAAATCATCAGATACTGCTTTATTTAGAGTTGATAACCAGAAACTATGGCTCCAAGACATGCTGCCAAATTTTCCAAAATTTCGAGACCGAACTTGGTAAGAGAAACAAAATCCATTACCGCAACTTTTAGCAAAAACTGGCTAAAATGCAAAGGACAGAGTCACCTATCATTGAAATTTAATTATGACATGGGACACACACACAAGGAATAAAGAGAGAAGAAAAGAGCAAACGTGGCACGGATTAGCGAAGTCGGGGAGCCGTAGTTTCATGGTCTCTGTAACCAACCTAACCACCTACCCCATGGCCTCCGCCAACCCTATAGTAGCTTAATAAGCGCCTACAAGATTGCAGCACAACGGAGCCTACTACGAGCTGCTTGCCGTTTTGTTCGCCATGTCCTACAATCTACATGCCAACACATGCATGTCGTTGTCTTCGTCTCCAGTGCGTATGGGACAGCTATGGATCACGACTTTGGCATCCTACCGTAGCTGGATTTTCATTTATGTATTATGCAAGTGTTATCCATGGCTGAGGCACGTTTTTGTGGTCGCGCACAAAATCTATTATATATTTAAAGCTTACGAGAGTCGCTTAGAAAAAAAATAGACTAGAAATTCTCACAAAAAAAGCAAAACATCTGGCCTTTAATCTTGTGGATCCTAATTACAATCACCATCGGATTTTATTATTATTTTAAAAAATATCCAACCGTTTATCTAGTGGGTACAGGTTATAATGGCTTAGATTAAAAGAATGAGTCTACTTGATATGATGGATCCTAATTACAATCACCATCAGATGTTATTATTTAAAAGAAAATATCTAACCGTCTATCTTGTGGACTTGGGTTATAACGGCTTAGATTAAAAGAAAGATCAAAAAATCTCCACCACTTTTTTGGTAGGACCAGATTATAACGGTGCATATTAATCATATATAGATAGTAGAGTTATATAAAAATACACAATTATAGAAAATATAGCTATATATCAAAGATAATAGTATCATAATATCTAGCCACGCAGTTGCGCGGATAAATTTGCTAGTTCTCCAGAATAACTGTAGCTAATGCCCCGCGTAGCTTACTCGTTAGACCTGGAAGAGTATTCATTGATCCATTCCTTTATAATTTTATCTAAAATGTGCGGCATTGTTCTTATGGTATGTTTAAATGATTTGAGAATATATATGTGATTTTATTTTTTGAAAAATTGGATGTTGTATAACTTTATTTATGATATTTTAATATTATATATTATAAGAGAGAATACCCATGCTGCTTACCAATACTTTATCACTGTGCCTTCCGAAATACTTGCATAACAAAATAGTAAACGTAGCATAACATAAAACTTTCCATTTATATGATCATCTCTTTCTTTTATTAGTGTAATATTTGTCTATACTATGCTCATAATGTTACCAATTTGCTTTATATATGTGTGCGCGCGCGTGCGCGCGCGCTATTCTATAGCTGCGGTAGACGGTTCGTCCAGTGTCCACAAGTAGTTCAACTGAGCCATGTGTTCGCACTACCGGCTTATGGGTTGTATAGGCTCTGTATGCATTGACGGCGTTAAAGCCTAATTAGATCGGACAATTTACACAGGTATCAAAACATTGTGGTAAAAAGATTTTCTGTACATAATAATAGTAGTCAAAATTGTAATTTATGTACATAATAACAATAGTAAAGTATTGGTGTTTGCACCAAAATTCGATATGTATTGGAATCGGTCTAAGACGGAGAAGATATGGAAAAGAAATCGGGAAACGAATTGGAGAAAGAGACCGTTTCTAAAAGGGAAGAAAATCGGATAAGAGGCCGATACGGATAAAGGTACCGTATCCATGCACAACTCGGATCGGTCAGGCGTGTTATAAAAGGAGGAGGGCGTCAAGTAAAGAAATAATCAATTCCAACAACACCTACTTTTACAAGCCTTTTCTTTTACATTACTTTAGCTTCATAGATTTCTCTGCAAGTCGACGGAATCAACATAGCTGCGCATCGCCGATTGTTGATTTTGGCCGATTTCACCCAGGTTTGATTTGCTTCGTTTTGTTGCGCATCGCCTTCCCGAATCCGATTTTACCTTATATCCGGATCAACTGTAACCGGTTGATCTAGTTATCTCCTAATCGGTTCTTGCCGACTAGCGAAAAGCCGATAGATCCTTGTCCATCGGCTTTGATCAAATCACAAATTCTACCTTGTCAATTTCAGGTCAAATTGACTGGCACGCTCTTCAAACCCGGTGTTTGTCTTGTGTGTTCGAAGCCGAAAACCCTCCTTCACGTTTTTGCGCGAACATATTTTGGCACGCCCGGTGGGACCACAAAAAGAATGTCGTCAACCGACAAGCCCGCAGTCACCGCCGATATCAACACTGATGCCATAATCGCGCCTCAGATGGCCGATTTAACCCCTGAGCAACGGAAAGAAATCGAAGACCGAAAGGCGGCTCTGGAGGAAATGATGCTACGGTGCTTCCAGAAAACACGCCGTGGCGTTACTCAAAAGATGGCACTCCCAAGCATCAATCCTATCGGAGATTCGTCATCTGAATCGGTAAGCCGATACGCACCCGCTCAAGCCGATTTATCAAGTATGATAGAGCAATCTGTCCATCACGCATTGATTAACCAGTCATCGGCTCTAGTATCCACATTAAAGCCGATGATAGAAAATAGTGTGAAAACAATTGCTCAGGAATTAGCTGCGTCTGGAAACCTGCTAGATCCACCACAAACCATCCCTACGTACCCAGTATATTCCATAACGCCTAACACCAACACAGTAAACGTGTCGGCTCATGCACCTATTATGATGCCAACTCAACCTACTGTTTTGAAACCAAGCATACAGAGAGATGGATTCACACACTACCATGGGCACACGGATGGGGCCAAAATAAACGCATCAAATCAGTCAGATGGGCCCTCCAATAGCATCGGGATATCGGCTTATCAGCCGATCGAAACAGGTCAGGTTCCGCAGTCACGGGGAGCCGCAACCATGAAACAAGCGCCATATAGAGTAGTGCCGTACGCACCCATACCCGATGCATTAGGTTTTAATCGTGATTATGACACAGTGCCAAGACCTCCTGAGGTGCGATTTGGACAAAGACCCGAGTTTGCACTCGGGGGGCAGGGCACGAATGAGAATTGGCAATGTCCGGCTGCACCACAAGCCGACAATGTTAATTGGGCAGAACAAATCGCCAATGTTTTGAGAGAACAGTTTGGCTTACAGCCCAGAGGAAGGGTAATCGGCTACAAGAAGCCGTATCCCGATTACATAGACCGAATGCCATACCCCCACAACTTTAGGATACCAGACTTTGCTAAATTCTCAGGTGATGATTCTGTTACCACAATTGAGCATATCGGACGGTTCATGGCTCAATGTGGGGAGGCTGCACAGTCCGATGGGTTAAAAATTAGATTGTTCCCTTTATCATTGTGCAGCCTTTGCATTCACTTGGTTCACAAATCTACCACCTAATTCAGTTCATATATGGAGCGATTTAGAAAGCCGATTCCATGAGTACTTCTTTTAGGAACTATGGAGCTTAGGATTTCGATCTTAGTTCGATCCGGAAATACGGCGAATCGGTCTCTGATTATATCAAGAGGTTTGGGCGCACGGAATAGGTGCTCTGATGTAACATTACCCGATGATCAATTGGCCGATCTAGCGTTCCAAGGGTTAATCCCTCCATTAAAAGAGAAATTATCGTGCCAAGAGTTCCCGACTTAGGCCACTTACTCCATCGCGTATCGGCACATGAAAGCCGATATGCAGAGAATAAAGGGTTTAAAGATAGATTTAAACCGAACAAAGAACGAAAAGGCCAAAATAAACATGATAGAGTACAATTCGAGCGATACCTCGAGGACGAAGCAGAGGTGAACATAGCCGAGTGGGCCAAAGGTTCTAAAACCACTCGTGATGCTCTCTACTTAGGCCGACAAAGAATAAGGCGGAAGTCAAGTACTCGTATGATGTGTCAAAGTGTGACAAGATATTTGATTTATTACTACAAGAAAAACTCATAAGGTTACGAGAAGGGCACATCATACCATCGGCGAGGAAATTAAAAAGCGAAGGTATTGCAAATGGCATCATTCATTCTCCCATAACACTAACGATTGCAATATTTTTCGACAACAGATTCAATCGGCCATCGCCGATGGCAGGCTGAAATTTGCGGAAGAATCGGCTATGCAGATAGATATGAGCCATTTTCAAGTCAACATGGTTCAATGTTCACGAAAAGAAAAGAGGCCTGCGGAAGAAGATAAGCCGACTAAGGGAATTGTATCACGAGACGAGACAGTACAGATTACTATCGGTTCTATACAAATAGAAGCCGATAGGAATGGACAAAACTCAAGAACGGTAAAACCAAGAGGGGACTTGGAGGTCGGTAAATGGTATCGGGCTGAGAGGGCTCCAAGAAAAGCCGATTTCAAACCAAAGCCGACCTTCTCACAACTCCTGGGGAAATATGAAAGGATAGGTCGGAGGTGTGACACTCAACACCACCAGAATCCTCATCGACTAAGGCAAAAGAGGGACGAGCATTGGCGGCCAGATATGTCATGTCGGCCAACTACTGAAGAAGAGAAACATCGACAATGTCCTTTTGGCGCTTTCTTTGGGAGAAAGGGATGACCTTACCATGATTATGTCTTGTCCTATGCAACACTCATCTGTATATCGGCCAAACCGATCTGTAAAAGATAGGTTGTCTAGACCGATATACAATCACCTAGATATGAGGGGCAGTAGGCCGATCCATGAAAGGTTGTCAATATCAGAGCAAGGCGAGTCCTCCCGAAATCAGGAACTATCGGCTAACACAAGAAGAATGGAATCTGACAGCAAGATAAGCAATTTAGCCGGAAAAATACGAAAGCCGATAGAACCTAAACCTAGGTGGTGCCCCTGTGTCTCAAAGAAATCACAACGCAGAAGACTTCAGCGATTAAAAACACAAGAAGAAAGGGAGGCCGAAAAGGAGAGCGAGAGGGATCGGATATTCAACAAGTTAAGACCGGTACCAATTTTGAAAAAAGAGTGGAGAAAGAAGGAACAAATCGATAGTGATTCAGACCAATCGATTGAATCCGGTTCTCCGATGATCCGGGATGATACACCACCGATGGATATAAACATGGTATTCACTCTACCTGCCGAGTTCAAAACCGAAGAATCGGCTGAAGAAGTGTTCGCCCAATTATGCCTCGGAGCACCAGGCCATTTGTGTTCGAAAAGCCACAAGACATGCATCGGCATCTGAAACCATTATATCCGAAAGGGTATATTAATGGCGGCCGATATCTCGTATGTTGGTCGATGGCGGGCAACCTTGATCAATCTAATGCCATTAAGTACTTTCGTAAAATCGGGTAAAGCCGATGAAGACTTGATCAAAACCAATATGGTGCTAAATGACTTCACGGGAGACCCAACCGAGGCTAAAGGCGTAATGGTGTCGAAGCGACGATCGGTAATAAAACTTTGCCGATTGCATTTTTTGTGATTGAGGCCAAAGGTAATTACAGCGTGCTCCTCGGCGGATCGATCCATGCCAATCGGCCAGTATACCATCAACTATGCACCAAAAATTGGTGCGGTGGAACGATGATCTGAGAAGTCGCATCGACCGACACATCGGCTCATATCGCCATGGCTAGCCACGACACCAATTGGCCACGAAGAAGCCGAATGTATATCAGGACAGCCTTGGACAATTGCGATTTTATCTGCGTTGAGAAGTCAGGATTCAAGCCGATCAGCGTTAAACCCAACACGGTTGATCGGACAGACGAAGTAGTAAGAAGATGGAGCACAAGACACTAGCAAAGCTACAGGAAAGGGCAAGAAAGCTATCGGCAAAAGAATACGAAGAAGCTGTTGAGGATTTTGAAGAGGAAAGAAAAGGGTTAGGATTTACTTCTGCCGATTTGCTCGAAGAAGTCAACATTGGGGAAGGTGATAATAAAAGACCAACGTTTGTAAGTGCCAAACTAGAACCCAGTTATAAAGCAAAGTTGGTCGAAATACTCAAGAAATATAGAGATTGCTTCGCGTGGGAGTACTACGAAATGCCAGGCTTAAGCCGACAGCTAGTTGAGCATCGGCTACCAATAAAACCTGGGTATCGGCCATTCAAACAGTACCCTAGGCGATTTAATCCTACATTGTATGACGCTATAAAGGAAGAAGTAGGACGATTGCTAGAGGCAAAGTTTATCCGGCCTTGCCGATACGCTGAATGGGTCTCAAACATCGTCCCTGTAAAGAAGAAAAATGGCAAACTTAGGGTATGTGTCGATTTTAGAGATTTAAACAAAACTACACCAAAAGACGAGTACCCGATTTCTATAGCCGATATGCTTATCGATGCTGCATCTGGGAATAAAATCATAAGCTTTTTGGACGGGAACGCCGGATACAATCAGATATTCATGGCCGAAGCCGATATACCCAAGACGGCTTTCAGATGTCCGGGAGCTTTAGGGCTATATGAATGGAAAGTTATGACCTTCGGTTTAAAAAATGCCGGTGCTACTTATCAACGTGCTATGAACCATATTTTTCATGATTTGATCGGCAATACTGTGGAAATATACATTGACGACGTAGTGGTAAAATCCAAAGAAGACTGGCAACATTTAGCCGATCTGGAAAAGATGTTCGAAAGCACAAGGTTGCATGGGTTAAAAATGAACCCCCTCAAATGTGCTTTCGGGGTGTCGGCTGGACAATTTCTTGGGTTTACGGTATATGAAGGAGGAATTGAAGTAAACGAAGCCAAAGTAAAAGCCATAGCCGATACTAAACCGCCGACAAGCAAAAAGGAGTTGCAGATATTGATTGGAAAAATCAACTACTTGCGACGTTTCATCTCAAACTTGTCAGGGCGTATTCGTGCTTTCACACATTGCTGAAAATTAAAGACAACCTAGAGTTCAAATGGGGAGCCGATCAGTAAAAAGCCTTCGACGACATAAAAGGTTATCTGATGAGTCCACCAGTATTGACCGCACCAAAACACGGTATACCTTTTAGACTATATATATCGGCTGAAGGTGATTCGATTGGAGCAGTTTTAACACAAGAAGCCGATAGGAAGGAACGAGCAATATTTTACTTAAGCCGACGTCTTCTAGATGCAGAAACCAGGTATCCCCTAGTAGAAAAATTATGCTTATCATTGTATTTTGCTTGCACCAAGTTAAAACATTATATGCTAGCTTCCAAATGCGTTATAATATGCAAAACCGATGTAGTTAAATACATATTATCGGCGCCAATCCTGCGGGGTCGGCTTGGTAAGTGGGCATATGCCTTAACAGAGTTCGAGTTAACCTATGAGTCGGCTAAATCTGTGAAAGGACAAGCTGTGGCCGATTTTATCACAGGAAGTGAAACATTAGGAATAGCTAGTGTAACTCCTTGGCAGCTGTATTTTGATGGATCTGTGTGCCAAGAAGGCGAAGGCATCGGTGTGATATTAGTTTCACCTAGGAAACAAGAGTATGGCTTCATGTATCGGCTAAATAGCCGATGTTCAAATAATCAAGCAGAGTCTGGCGTTACTAAGGGTCTACAAGCTGTTAGATAGCATCGGAGTGAAAGACGTCGAAGCTTTTGGAGATTCGATGTTAATTGTACAGCAAGTCAAAGGGGAATACCGATGCAATGATGATGCACTAACCCAGTACTTGCATCAATGCCTCCAGATCATCGAGATGTTCACTACATTTTCTATAAAACATATCCCCAGAGAAGCTAATGATAAAGCAAACCAATTGGCACAATGTGCATCAGGGTACAAGAGTGAAGGTCGACAGGGACCAATCGAGCTAGACGTTTGGCCGATCTTATGTGTTCACCCTGTCGACTGGAGAACAGAGATAAGGGATTATTTGTCGAGATCCACCAAGCCGACCGAGCAGAAGGTCAGGCGCAAAGCACTCAAATATGTTCTACTAGAAGACGTATTGTACTTTCGGACTATGGAAGGTTTGTTATTAAGATGTCTGGGAACCGAGGAAGCCAAAGTGGCGATGGGTGAAGTTCATGAAGGCATTTGTGGGTCACATCAATCGGCTCATAAGATGAAATGGATATTGAGGCGAACAGGATATTTTTGGCCGACGATGTTAGAAGACTGCTTCAAATATTATAGAGGATGCCAAACGTGCCAAAAATTTGGTAACATACTGATCGGCCTGACATCGGCTTTACATCCGATCACCAAGCCATGGCCATTTAGAGGATGGGGTATAGACATAATCGGCCAAATATTTCCATCATCCAGCAAAGGACATAAATTCATCCTCGCAGCCACGGATTATTTCTCAAAATGGGTTGAGGCTGTACCACTCAAGAAGGTTACTAGTAAAGAGCTGATCGACTTTGTAAATGAACACATCGTCCATCGGTTTGGGATTCCACAAACAATCACTACTGATCAGTGCGTGTTCATGTCCAACGATTTCAAAGGGTTTGCGGAAAGTCTTGGGATAAAATTACTCAACTCTTCCCCTTACTACGCTCAGGCCAACGGACAGGCCGAATCGTCAAACAAGACATTGATAAAGCTGATAAAAAGAAAAATTGAGGAAGAGCCAAGGAGATGGCATTCAACGCTATCGGAGGCTTTATGGGCTTATCGGCTATCTCATCACGGATCAACTAAATTGTCACCCTTTCAGTTGGTATACGGACAAGAAGCCGTTTTGCCCGTTGAAATCAACATCGGCTCAATAAGGCTACACGAGCAAGATAAGGTATCAGCCGATGAATACAAACAGCGATCTTTGGACAATCTAGATGATTTGGTCGAACTAAGGTGATCACGCTAGATCGGCTTAAAAGGAACAAAGAGATGGTTGCCAGGTCGCATAACAAAAAGCGATTTTTAAATCATTCAATCAAGCAGATTTATTTATGTAATCAGTGTTGCCTATCGGGTCTAAGGATAACCGATTCGGAAAATGGTCTCCAACATGGGAAGGGCCTTATAAGATCAATCGTAGGTTGGCGGGAATTCATATATACTGGAATCTTTAGAAGGGTTCGTCCTACCTAAAGCGATCAATGGAAAGTATCTCAAGGCATATCACCCAAGCATATGGGTCGGGTCCTAACTACTGAGAGATGAAGGCATCGGGATCAATGACAAGCACATGCATATAAAATCGGTCATCTGATCGAAGTCGATTTAAAACATCCATCCACAGATTAAAAGTTTACAAAATCGGATGCACAGCCGATCAAGCAAGAGTTCAAAAGACGTCATCTCAAGTTTAAAGCAATATTACAGAGATTGGCCACAACTGATCAGTAAATCAAAGACTAGTGTAGTCCCGACCCGGGCAAATGGGCTCCCAAAGCCGATAGTGCCGCTGCTGCCCTACCGATGGTAGCTTGAACGCCGTCTATCAATTGTTGATCGGCTACTGCATCACCCGGGACTGGGACTATCTTGGCCGATTGGTTCTTGACTTGGGCGAAAATCCGCTAATTTGCCGCCTACGACGGCGGTGAAGACGTTGAGTCAGTGATGCTGAGCTGACATTCCGCAAGTTCTTTTGTAACAAGGGCCAGCTGTTCTTCAAGTTTGGCCTTGGTCGATTCCAGCTCATGGGCCCTGCTCTTAGTCGTTTTAAGTATAGCTGCACCTTGGTCAAATGTGCTCTTTCGAGATTTGGCATCAGCTATAAGTTTGTCCAAAATCTCTTGATCAGCTTGTTGGGCCTTCCTCTGTTCGGCTCTTAGCTTGGCTGATTCCACATCCAGCCGACGAGCGTCCAAGTGGCAGACCTCTAGCAGTGCATCCATGGCGGCAGAAGGGAGATCGGCTTGCATGGCCGCCATAGCATCCCTCAGTGGTTGCGTATTAGCCAGAAGGGCTGCCTCTGGTTGCATCACTTCATCCAGAAGACGATTAAGTCGTTCTTGCATACCCGGCTGGGCAGTAACGACGGCCGATGCTGGCGCGGAAGCAGCTATGATGCGTTGGATATCGGCTGGATAATCGTCAGTAGCCATGACCTCCGGGTCGTCCAGCTCGTCCAAAGTAAAGCCGAGCAGATCGGCTAGATCAGTTGGCGCTTTGAGGTCAGGATCGGAAATCTCGATCGTCTGTTGTGGTACGGCTGGAGGTGGGGAAAGCGATGGAAGAATAGCTGATGTAGCACCTTGGGGATCGGCTATAACCCCCGCTATCTGTACTGATGGAGATTGCTAGAGAACAAAAAGCAAGTCAGCAACATGAGACAAACGTAAAACAATATAACTACACAAGACTCACATCAGTAGCAGAATGCTCCGGAGAACCACCGGATGGATGCCTTGCATGCCTTGGTGAACGCCTGGCAGATTTCTTCCTCCTCTCTGAAGTCGACTCAAGTTAAAACCTTGACAACGTCAATAACATAATAGTCGACACAAAAGAAACTTACTGGGGGCACGCTGGCGAGCTAAGTCCGTTAAAGATGGAGCCATGTTTGAACAAACCACAGAGGACCTCCTATATTGCCAACGACATGTTTGGCAAAACCGAAAAAGAGTCGGCTACGAATCACATACATCATTTGAAATACCGCCCCTAGGAACATCTTGCCAAGGGAAAGCCGATGACCCTCCAGCAGACGTTCCGCCACTAACTGAAAGGTTTGGGTAGGGCCAAGGGAAGCACCACAGAAAAGATATCGGTCTAACCAAAGATTGAGAAAAGCGACATGCTCTTCAGCCGATACTGGACCAGTAACCCTATTGTTATTTTGGATGTATTTATGCCACCCTTCGCCTTTTTTGCGGATTAATTTGAAGGAAGGTTTTCCGCTGAAAGCCGATAACTGGTCCCCGTCTGGCCTAAGGCAGCACAGTTGGGCCACATCTAGCAGAGTAGGGCCGATTGGGCCGGACGGGAATAAAAAAGCGTTGAAAGAATCCGACCAAAAATAACATGCCGCAGCTACCAAGGGTTCATTGGCTTCAGGGTCGGCTAGACTCAAAGATAGAGACTCGGCTATACCCATCCTCTCCCATTCTACCCTCTTTTGAGCCGATACCCTAATGAACCAAGATCTCCATCCTTTCAGGCTAGTGGGCCATGCCCTAAAACTTTTTCCCCATTCAGAAATATTATATCCAGGCCGATAAGGGAGTCTAGGGATCTCGGTATTGATAATCGTGTATGCCGACATACTACCTATCGGTCCTAAGTAGAATTGATTTGAGCTTTGAGGAATCGGAATGAATACTGTGAGGGTCCATATCACCGATTTTGAAAGAACAAAGAGAAAAGATGACAAGAGCCGATGGTGCACGATCCGAGAGCTTGAAAGCGTGAAAATGACCGTGGGGACCCCATATTTATACCGCGATGAAAGAAGGCGAGAAGGCGGGAGCAGTTGTTGCATTAAAAACGCACCGAGGGCATTGCGGCGCCATTAATGGGACAGTTACCGAGGTACATCCTAAACAACAAGCCGACCACGGAAAAGGCGAAGGGATTTTGAAAGATAACAAGTTACCTTTCAAAAATGGGGGCATATGTTTGCACCAAAATTCGATATGTATTGGAATCGGTCTAAGACGGAGAAGATATGGAAAAGAAATCGGAAACGAATTGGAGAAAGAGACTGCTTTCTAAAAGGGAAGAAAATCGGATAAGAGGCCGACACGGATAAAGGTACCGTATCCATGCACAACTTCGGATCGGCCAGGCGTGTTATAAAAGGAGGAGGGCGTCAAGTAAAGAAATAATCAATTCCAACAACACCTACTTTTACAAGCCTTTTCTTTTACATTACTTTAGCTTCATAGATTTCTCTGCAAGTCGACGGAATCAACATAGCTGCGCATCGCCGATTGTTGATTTTGGCCGATTTCACCCAGGTTTGATTTGCTTCGTTTTGTTGCGCATCGCCTTCCCGAAGCCGATTTTACCTTATATCCGGATCAACTGTAACCGGTTGATCTAGTTATCTCCTAATCGGTTCTTGCCGACTAGCGAAAAGCCGATAGATCCTTGTCCATCGGCTTTGATCAAATCACAAATTCTACCTTGTCAATTTCAGGTCAAATTGACTGGCACGCTCTTCAAACCCGGTGTTTGTCTTGTGTGTTCGAAGCCGAAAACCCTCCTTCACGTTTTTGCGCGAACAATTGGCAAAATATAAAAAGCTGATGTGTAATGAGATGTAGATTTTGTAAGAATTTTTTTGTCACGCAGGTAATGGTCCATGCAGCATTAGCAATGGAAAAATCGATACCGGATCGATTTCTTCTGCTGTATTAGGGAAACGTTGTTTTGAACCACTCCAAGTATACAAACATTGACATTTACTATTATCATGGTATAAAACTACTATCCAACCAAGTTGTGTACTACGGCCTATAGCACGTAGTCATTCATTCGTATTGAGTTGCATGCATCAGTCAGTTCATCAAAAAACTTAAGCCGATGAGGAAAGACAAGCAATTCACTTATATTTCAACACTCTCCCTCGGGTCTTAAACATGGAATAGAAGTAGGCTGCAATTATCTCTACTATATAAAGTGAGAGTTTCTTCCCACGTCACATTAATTGCTCTGCTTAATTGCCCTGCTTAATTGCCCTACGCAAGAAACGAAGCGTTGCTTTAATTAGCCAGCTTTTGCAAGAAACGAAGCGTTAAAGATAGATGTTTGATCTTATGAAATAGTATTTTTTTTTAATTTTTTAATTTTTATTTTTCGTTATCAATTTTATTTTTCGTAGCAACGCACGCGCATATAACTAGTTATTTTTTAATTGCGACAAGCAATTCACCTATATTTCGATACTTTTCCTCGGGCTTTAAACGTGGAATAGAAGTAGGCTGCAATTATTATTTTTTAATTACACCAACCGGGTCTTGAACTCAAGACCTCTTGGCTTTGATACCATATTGAGTTGCATGTCAGCCAGTTCACAAGTTTAAGCTAATGAGAAAAGACAAGCAATTCACTTATATTTCAATAATTCGTATATACCCCATAGCATGTAGTCACTACTCTGTAAAATCAATAATACTTTAGCCTAAACATGTTTTTACTGCACTACATATTAGTAATTATCAGCTAGGGTAGTAGTAATATTATCAGCTACATATAGTAACACGCAGTAGCTGTGGTTTTTTTACTACATATAGTCACAGATTACCATCGTCAGCTTTTCATATAGTAATATCCAGCATTACAGATAGTAAGTTGCATACCAATCGATTTTAGTTGTTTTTACCGTGGTACGTTTTGGGGACAAAATTATATGCATGTGTTACTATCGATTCACTGCCAATTTACTGCCAACTACGAACATGATATCCGACGTGACCACACATGGGGAATTGGGATTGGTTTACTTCCGTTTTATGCTGTAGCGGTTACGCCGTAGTAGTTTTTGGGCTAGCATGTGTTCCTGGCCCCGTACGCTAGCAACTAATTCTACGGGAGGGGATTTACGGCTCACGTGTAGAATAGCGTTACCATATACTCCCTCCGTTCCTAAAAGGAGGGTGCATAATATTTTGCATGCAATTCCAGCATAGAGGGCGTGTCTGTGCATGTAGTGCTAGCGTCATTTTTTTCTTCCAGATATGCCCCTGTGCATGAGCGTGCTGCATGGTCCCTTGGACTGGCTATTAAATTCCTCTCTCACTGTGATTAGCACACAACTATTAATTAGGGGCAATGGTGGAAAGTAATCACTGTGATTTATCTGCATTGGTCTGTGAGAAAAAAACTATACGCCCTCCTTTTAGAACGGAGGGAGTATATATATATATATATATATATATATATATATATATATATATATATATATATATATATATATATATATATATATATATATATATATATATATATATCAAATTTTTTATATTATTTTATTATTTCTAAAAAATAGTGTATTTCTAGAATTTTAATTATGAATAAAATCAAAGTTTCTTTTTTCTTTTTACTTAGTTTGGAATTGAAAAAACACTCGCTAATTTCTTTTGAGTTTTATTGTAAATTTTTATATATTTTTATTGTGCTTCTTATAGACCTTTTTTTTTTCTGTTTTAGGTTAAAATTCATACATAAATCTAGCTGCAAATTTTTATTTAGAATTTATATTGTTTTTTATTGTACTCCACATGTGCTCTTTCTTTTAATCTAAAATTTTATTTTTATTTAATTTTGAATTTTAATTTTAGGTTAGAATTGTATACATATATAATAGCTAATTTTTATTCTGAATTTCAGGTATGTGGGGTTTTAATTTAGACTTCATGTGGAAATCAAATTGCCAATTTTGTTTTATTTTTATTCTAAATTTATGTTATTTTTCATTGTTCCTTTTTTATTTAATTTTGAATTTTAGTATTAGGTTAGAATTCATATACAAATCTAACTAATAATTTTCATCTAAGTTTTGTTCTGAATTTCAATTTGGAGTTTGTATGAAAATCACATTGTTAATTTCCTTTTATTTTTATTCTGATTTTTTAAATTTTGTATTGTTATTTTTTATTTAATTTTGAACGTAAGTTTTAGGTTATCTTTCATATACAAATCAAATTGCTAATTTTCAACTAATTTTTGTTCTAAATTTTAGCTATGTACATGTTTTAATTTGGAGTTCGTATGAAAATCAAATTACTAATTTACTTTTATTTTTATTCCAATTTTTTTGTTGTTTTTTATTGTAATTTGGTATTGACTCTTTGTTTTTAAATTAAGATGATATAACTCTGGTTCGTTAGATACATGGTTATATATTCTTCTTTAAATATTATAATACCATTCAATAGTTACTATGGGAGTCTTGGAAAATGAAAAGAAGAGGGTGGTCCTCCACGCCCGGGAGCTGTGGCTTTCAATGAAATGACCGGTGCCTGCTCTCTCTGCGCTGGGTTGGTGGGCACAAAGGACCGCATGGTTGTCTGTCTTGCGTTGGGAAGTGGCGTATCTACCCTATGTGCGTCTGTCAGATGCTGACGTAATGTTTTTGGCTTCGGCGTTGTCTCGGGAGGAGTGCGCCCCTCTGCTGTGCTGGTCAGATTGATGGGACCGGCGTCTTGACTTTGGCAACCTCCTTGTTCGCCCTGGGACGGAAACTCCCAGGCGAAGGTCGCTTTGTTCCGACGGCACGGCGGTGCTCGACTTCGCCTACTGGTCGGAACACGGCGGGGCGTCCGACCCGAGGGGGTCGGGTCGCCACTCGATCGATCCAGTCGAGGCCGTGTGCCCAATGTGGCCCCGCGAGGCCTTCGTCCGAAGCTGGGCCCGGGGCGACCCATTTGCCTTCTTGGGCTGCTGGGGTACCCATAGTATGAGTACTCGTCAAGGATATTTTAGATTTTTCATCTATAAGCTATACCATCTAACCTATTAATAAGTCAGGATACCAAATAATATGTCTTAGCTTAAAAGCAGACGACTTAAAAACTCATTAAACCAAAAAGCTAACTTAAAGCTTAAAGCCAAAAAAATCTAAGCCGAAACAAATAGGGCCTGTGTGTAATTGTCAATTTACGTACGTGTTCTAGACTTCTGGTAGACTGGTACTGCAAAGAAGTTAATTAGGGATCCGGCGAGATCCTGATTAACGTGACGACTCACGAGTCACGACAGATCCGCATTGAAGACGACATGGTACTTTTAGTACTGATTACTGAAGTGCCCGTGCAACGATGTGACCAGGCCGGCTGCGCATTATCAACGCGGAACGGCGGAAGAGCGGAGGAAAGAGATGTCAGATGTCTAGTACCGGGCAAAGTTCATCATGAGACGCCGATGCCGAGCAGGCAACCCACCTCGGCCAAGGTACATGACAAGCTTTATGGACGAGCGCATTACGCGGGCACGATGAGGTAAGCACAGCGCAGCATGACGAGCACCAGGCTCCCGTCGCATTAAGCATCTGTCGAGATCAGGACCAACGCACAACGACGGAAAATAGTATTTCGGGCAGGGACGGGTGTTCCGGTTTTGTTGTTGTTATTGTTGTTGTTGGTAATCGGTTTGGTTTATTCTTTTAAAAGAATTTTAGTTTTTGAAAACTAAAAACTGGAATTCTCGGTTTAAATTTGAAAATCAAATTGAATTAATCGAAAAAACTCGGTTAGGTTATTCCGGTTCTTCAACAAACCGAAATTTGATAGGGATTTGTACTTTAGTAAATTATATGAACATGCAAAGTCACACATTTTATATGGCTGAATTTCTCTTTCAATATCTTCAGCTGAGAATCTTTAATGTCATCAAAGCTATGCAGTTGGCATCTGGAAATGTCTACCCTCTTTATTTAGATGCTGTTTCAGATAGGTACTTCTATTTCAAAATTTAATTTACAATCTACTGATATAGTTAAATGAATCAACAATTATGCATTGTGCTGATAACTCTTTCAATAAATGAATCAACTACTGAATAGTATGCATTATGTATTTTCTAGGATGCTGATCCATTCAGTTGACACTTTAACTATAATACCATCATTTTTGTTTGTTTCTACTGGTGTTTGTGTGGCGCGGCGTAAGCTATTCTAGTTCTGTGCTCTATAAGAATAACTAGGAAGATTTGCGCGCTACGCCGCGCCGTGCGAAATTTGATCCAAGTTTTTATTTCTGAAAAAAAACAGGAATATCCAAGATAATACACGTTTTGAAAAATATTAGAGATCGCTTTGGACAATATTAGATTTCGAGTTGCCAAAAAATTATAGATGCCGAGTTTAACATCCTATGCGTTTACCGGGTAATATAAAAGAACGAGCTGCAAAAAAAATTATCTCCCTTGATTTTTCATCGGAAAAAGCGAGGAAAAAAGGACAAAAACAAAGAAACGATGGACGAAAAACGAATTTCCAATTTTTTTTTTTTTGGGGGGGGGGGGACGGCCAACGAAAACAATATTTTTTCAGGAAAAATGAGCCACGAAAACAATTTTCCCGGGAAAAATGAGGAAAAATGATCAAAAACGGAGAAACGATGGACGAAAAACGAATTTCTATTTTTTTTGGAAAATGGTCCAAGAAAATATTTTTCCCATGCTCCGAAGAAAAAATGGATCACGAAAACATTTTTTCCAAGCAAAATGGACTAAGGAAACGGTTTTCCAATTAATTTTTTTGAAAAACGGCCAACGAAAACACTTTCCCTATGCTCCGGAGGAAAAACGGATCACGAAAACATTTTTTCCGGGCAAAACGGAGAAAGAAAACAGTTTTCCATTTTTTTTTTGGAAAAACGGTCAACGAAAATATTTTTAAAACGAGCCACGAAAACAATTTTCCCGAAAAAAAGGACAAAAACAGAGAAACGACGGACGAAAAATGAATTTCCATTTATTTTTTTTGGAGAACGGCCAACGGAAACATTTTTCCATTACTCCGTAGGAAGAACGGATCACGAAAACATTTTTTTCCGGGCAAAACGAAGAAAGGAAACTATCTTCCAATTTTTTTTTGGAAAAACGACTAGCGAAAACATTTTTCCCATGCTACGGAGAAAAAACGGATAACGAAAGTATTTTTTTCCGGGTAAAACGGAGAAAGGAAACGGTCCTCCATTTTTTTCTTTGAAAAATGGCCAACGAAAATATTTTTCGCATAGTCTAGAGAAAAAACGGGCGACGAAAATATTTTTTCCGGGCAAAACGGAGAAAGGACCTAAACGTAAAGCGCGGGGACCAATTTGTTATAATTTTAGACCTGTTCGCTATTTTGAAAAATTAGGAAAGGGTTCGTTCGCGATTCGCATTTAACGAGAGTTCTTCCTGTAAAATGGCCACCGAGGGACCTAAACGCGAAATGCGAAAAAATATTTTCCACTCACATAAAATCGCGCAGGGACCCGTTCGCAATTTCGAAGAAACAGAGAGCTTTTTCGCAAAGGAAATGGCTGACACCTGGATGCTCTCTTTGGCCTCCAAAGCTAGGCACTGTAAGGGTGTTAATATTTCTTCAAATTCTCACTACATGGAGCATCGATCTTGTACCTTTCAAAAGAAAAAAAATCGAGAAAATGTGCAAATCAAACCAATCCAAATGCCTGGGCGCCTCGCTTAGATCTAGAAATTTGAGGAAATTTCCATGTGCGAAAGAAATTAGGACCGAATCCTAGATTCATTTGGAATTTGCAGATCTCTACAATGGGGGCGAGGGAGGAGGGAAGCCAGGAGAAGGCGACCAACTCGTACCTTGAAGGGAGCATCGGAGCGAGGGACGAAGGGGATGTCGCGGTCGAGGTCACCGACGGTCGCGGCTGAGAGGGGAAACCAAGGTGCTGTAGCCAGTGCCGCGGTGATTGACTACAGAGCAGCGGCTGGTACGGACCCAGGGACCAACAGTGGGGGACGTTAGGATTGGCAAGCGGCAGCAACCACTACTCCGCCTAGGGTTTGGAGAGGTGGTGTCGACAAAGGACGCGACGCCGAGGGAGGAGCCAGCGAGGGCTTGCCGGCTCGAGGCAGCACTGAAGGAGGAGGCATTGACGCCAAGGGCGATGACCGTGGGAGGAGGCATCGAGGGAGCTTAGAGCTCAGGGAAGGGGATTGGGGAATGGGGCCTGTCAACAGCGTGCGCTACTGGGTACCCACGCACCAAGATTAAGTACTCGCCCAGAGGGCAGGTGGCGTCGAGCCACTCCTCGAGGCGGCAAGCCAAGGTGCTCGCCAGGACAGTGGCGTTGAGCCACTCCTCTGGCGACAGCGAGGGTGCTCGCCAGGGCGAGTGGTGTTCAGCCACTCCTCTGTGGCGACCAAATGAAGGTGCTCGCCAGGACAGTGGTGTTCAGCCACTCCTCGGCGACAGCGAAGGTGCTCGCCAGAGGCGAGTGGCTCGAGCCACTCCTCGAGGCGACCAGCCACGAGCTCGCCAGGAAGGGCGAGTGGCGTTCAGCCACTCCTGGGCGACCAGCAAAGGTGCTCGCCAAGAGGGCGAGTGGCGTTGAGCCACTCCTCGGGCGTAGTTCCCAAGAATCAACCCGTAATCGTACTACAGGCGAAGGGTCAAGGGTATTTAATGCGAGACGTCGCATTAATTGCAGTGTGGTATGGCGGCGCGTCTTCCCTAAGCGCGCATTAATGATGGGTGGTGCCGAGTCGACATCCCCTCTCTGGCGGAGCGTGCAGGGGGTGACAGACAGGCGGGGGCCCAAAGCGAAGTCTAAGTCGGCTAGGACAAACATTAAATGTGATGTAAGAGAGTATGACGGTGCATTAAATGCACTTGTAATGCGTGTCGACGCTTGCTTTACGCAAGCTTGTAAGCCCCATGCGCCTCGGCCCGGCCAGTATAAAGGGAGCTAGGATGCATGGGAGGAGGGTTGTTGATTATTGGGTTGGCGAGAACTCGAGAGGTCTTCTTCCTCACCTTGTAAGAACCTTGAACTCAGAGGAAACCACCAAGCAGGACTAGGGTTATTACTCCTTTGGAGGGCCCGAACACAGGTAAACTCGACTGCCTTCTTGCTTGCTTCCAAGATCCCGTTCTTCCTGTCTTTGAGCGGTTGCCACAAAAGCCCCGATCAGAATCTCTCAAGCACCCAGTCTTAGGGTGCCTGTTGGTTAGTAAGCCAACAGTGGCGCGCCAGGTAGGGGCTTAGTGGTTAGATCGTTCCTTTCTTTCATTCCTTTTGGAGGAGTTTGCAAGAATCCGAAGATCATCCGTATGGCGGAATCTCATCGCGCGTAGCGCCTCCCGAGGAAGCGGCGCGGCCGATCTCGGCTCCTGTAGGAGTCGGGTCAGCCGGTCCTTCATGGCGTGGAGGGGCGCGAGCCGCATCCAAGCCCGGAGTTCACCGGTCCAACGGCGCTTCTTTGTTGGGGAAGATACCCCAATGCAAAGCCTTCATGCGGCCCGGTTGCTCTCGGATCATCCTCTGGTCCAAGCGACGGGCGACACCTCAGCCACCCCTTGGCTCCAGGACATTGCCCGCCTAGTGGACTCGGCCCAACAGAAAGTTCTTGTGGCAATTCCCGAGGGCTTCCCGGCCCTCCGCCAAGGAGTTCGTATGGTGGATGCACAAGCTTCCGATCGCTCTTTGGCGACCTCTCCCGGCCGCAGGAGCCGGATAAAGGAAGAATCTTGGCCGCGGCCCTCTCGCAACAGGGGACGTGCACAAGCTTCAGATCTTCCCGCGGTACTCCCATGCCGGGAGGAGAACCGCTGGGATCTAAGGGCACGCCTCAATGAGGGGCGGCTCAGCGGGCGACGATCCGCGTCAAGTTCTTCGAGGCGTCATCCGCAACAACGCGCCGAACCCGCTGCCGGTCGATCGAAGGGGCTTCCTTCCGACTGGGAGAGTGTAGACTCGCACTCCTCGACCCCATCTCAGGGTCGGGTGGTGGGCGACACTACTCCCCATATAATGTTGGGTGCCAGCGTTTTCCCTCCGTCACGCCAATTGGCGTGGGCTGAAAGATTTCGTCCGCGCCCATCGAGAAGTATGGCGGCACCACCAACCTGAAGAATTCCTCGCAGATTTATACGACGGTGGTGCGTCTTTGCCGGGGTCGAGATAGAGTTATGGCCAACTACTTCCCGATGTCATTGTGACAGTTCGCCCGCCCCTGGTCCGCTGAACCTTCCTCGGGGTTCGGTACACTCGTGGAGGAAGCGTGCGACATTTTTGTCGCCAACTTTCAGGCTCCTACGCTCAACGGGTGTGGAGGGCGACCTCCACGCTTTGGAGCAGAGGAGGGGAGTCCCCGAGGGAGTTTATTCGGGCGGTTTAGCCATTGCCGCAACACGATCCCCTGGATCTCTGGCGATCGGTTATTATTGCGTTCAGGAGGGTTAGGGATCGAAGATGCGGGAGAAGATGGCTACCCGCGATCGCCGCTACCACTTCCGAGCTTTTCTCCCTGGCTCACAAGTGTGCCCGGGCAGCGGAGGCTCGGAAGGGTGCATCAGGGCCCTCAAACCCTGACGAAGCCGGAGCGTCGAAGTCCTCCGACCGTAAAAAGAAGAAGCGCAAGGAGGCCGTCGCCCGAGAGGTTTTGGTGGCCGATCCGTGGCTTTCGGGCCTCGGGCGGCTGACGATCAGAGCCAAGGAGAGATCGCCGACCAGCGAGACAATCGCGCAGGATCGCCGTTCTCCCCGCCGCGAAGACGACAGGGGCAGGCCATACTGCCCCATCCACCGCACAAATGGGCACGACTTGGAAGATTGTCAGGTTGTATCCAAGTTGGTGGAAAAGCGGCTCAAGAAGCGCCGCGAAAAGGATCGCGAAGATAATGACGCATTTAAGATGACACCCCACCGGCTTTCCAACAAGCCGAGCACACGGTGGCATACATTCATGGGGTTCGCCACCTACTCTTCCAACTCGCAGACAAGCGAGAGCCGAGACAGTGTGTGCCACCATGCCGAGAGTTCGGACGAGTCGGCTGAAGTGGTCGGATCAATCGATCACTTTCGGTCGGGCCGACTCACCCGGCGAACACTTCAGGCCCAAACCATCTCCCGATCGTGGTCGCCTACGATCGGGGAATGCGGCTTGGGCGAGTACTAGTTGATGGAGGAAGTGCCATCAACTCCGTCGCTTGGCCTGGTCGGCGTATCAAGCACTCCAAATACCTTATGAAGAATGCGCTAGACCGCTTTTTTATGGAATTGCCCCGGATGGGCCTAATGCCTCGGGACAAGTCCGGTGCCGTCACGCTCGAAGCGCTGAAAACTTCCGGACGGAACTCATCAACTTCGAGGTCGCCGACTTCGACCTCCCTTACAACGCCCGCTTGGCCGGGCGGCTAGTCAAATTCATGGCGATTACGCATCATGCTTATTTGTCGATGAAGATCCCTGGCCGAGGGCCCAATTGTGGTAAAGGTGGACAAGCTCAAGCCTTGCGCCTCGATAAGCAAGTGCAAGACTTACTGAGCCGCTGTTCGGCGCGTGGCTAAGACCCTCGAGTGCTCCCTGGCCAAGGCCAGCGCTTCACCCAGTCCCTTGGGTGAGGTGAAGGTGGTCCCCGTGGGTGAGGAAGGCTCGGGCAAGGTTGTGAGAATTGGCGCTGATCTCGGCGCCAAATAGGAAGACGCGCCGTCACCTTCCTCCGGTCTAATCTAGATGTGTTCGCTCGGGAACCATCTCGAAATGACCGGGTCCCTAGGAGGTGATCGAGCACCGACAAGCAACGCTACCTGGAAGCGCACTCCACCGACGAAGATCCGAGGCAGGCGCCAGAGCGACAAGAAGCCATTCGGGAAGAAGTGGAGAAGCTATTGCAAGCCGGAGTTGTGCGGGAAGCCGCCTACCCCGAGTGGTCGCTAACCCGTGCACTCGTAAAGAAGTCCAATGGGAAGTGGCGAATGTGTATAGACTTTACCGACCTCAATAAAGCCCGCCCTAAGGACCCTTACCCTCTGCCGAGGATTGACCTCGTTGTCGATTCTACTACAGGATGTGAAGCTCTATGCTTCCTAGACGCCTACTCAGGATATCATCAGATTAGAATGGCGCAGAAGGCGAAGAAAAGACGGCCTTTGTGACCTCTTTTGGTGTGTATCGTTATGTTCGAATGCCCTTTGGGTTGAAGAATGCGGATCTACCTACCAATGAGCCATGCATATTGTATTCAAGTCACAAATTGGGAAGAACTCGGAGGTATATGTTGATGACTTGGTGATAAAAGCTAAGGCCGATGGGTTGGTTGAAGATCTGGAGGAAACTTTCTCCCATCTCCAGCACTACCGCTTAAAGTGAATCTGAGAAGTGCGTGTTCGGGTGTCATCTCGGGAAGTTGCTTGGCTTCCTGGTCTCCACCGCTGGATCGAAGCCAATCCGCATAAGATTGAAGCAATTGAACGAATGAAGCCACCGTCCGGCTCAAGCCTTCAAGCTTAGCCGGGTCGCCCCCAGCCTCCCTACGTTCATAGCTCCTACCGGGGAGAAAAGTCTCCCATTGTTCAAGCCGATGAAGAAGACTAATTCCTTCGAGTGGACCGGAAGCCCAGCAGGCATTTGAAGATCTCAAGAAGTATCTCTCCTCGCCTCTGTCTTTGGTCGCCCCGAGCACAGTGAGCCGCTTCTCCTTTATGTAGCGGCAAGCCCCTACGCGATGAGTGCAAAGACTAGTAGCAGAGCGAGAGATGCGGCAATGGCCGGGTCTATTATGTGAGCAAGGTGCTGCATGATGCTGAAACTAGGTATCCCTGTGCCCGAGAAAATGGTGTATGCTTTGTCTGGTGGCATCAAGAAAGCCGCGACATTATTTCCAAGGAAGGGAGATCACCGTGGTCTCCTCGCATCCTCTCAAGGGAGATCCTTCACAATCGTGAAGTGAAGGTCAGACGCCAAGTGGTCTGGCCGAAATGGGGAATTTGGCTTCAAATTTGCCCCCCGTGACCGCTATCAAGAGTCAAAGATCGGCGGACTTCATTATTGAATGGACTCGGCAGATGGGGAAGATAAGGAAGTCCCCGTGCCCACGCCTTGGGCGCTCCTCTTCGATGGATCCTTCAGCTCAAGGCGCTGGGCTGGTTCCTCTGGTCTCCCGACCGGGACCCTCAAATATATAGTCGCCTGACTTTAAAGCTACCAACAATGTTATGGAATCTGAAGGATTCTTGGTGGGCTCGAGCTGCCGCATGACCATCGGCATACTGGCGCCCTCTGCATTAAAGGCGATTCTTTCTTTGGTCATCAACCAGGCAAGGAAGGACTTCACCCGCTCGATCCCGTCATGGCGGCTTACAGCGGAGGTTAGAAAGATGGAGAGACACTTGAAGGGCTAGGGTATACACACATACCCGGCGACAATTATTTAGCTGACGAGCTCGCTCGGCTCGCCTCGACAAGAGCCCCTGTTCGGCCGGAGTCTTTGAAGAAAGGCTTCGCGACCGTCCATCTCAGCCCGTCTCGGTGGGGAGGATGGTGATCTGCCGACCCTCACCTCGGATGGGAAGGCGACGGCGCCTATCGCAACCTCCGCTTACGGTGGGGACGATGGTGGCGCCGCTTCACCGCGTTGCGGGAGGAAAAGTGGCACCGGTGGAAACGCTTGGCCAGCGAGTACCCGGACGATCACTCTGTGGTCGCCGTGCTTGACCGGGAAGGCACATGGATGGACCCGATCCTGGCCTACCTGCGGGATCAAGTATGCCCCGACGATGATGCGTCGGTAGAAGATAGCGCGGAAGGCCAAGCGCTACACCCTGGTAGATGGGGACCTGTCTGGCCGGGTGGAAGCGGAGTTCTTCAAGTGCATCACTCGGGAAGAGGGAAGCATTTTGCTTTCGATATCCATGGAGGCGTGTCGGGAGCCATTTTTCGATCGGAACCTGGTGGAAAAAGCTTTCCGCCACGGGTTCTATTGGCCAACCGCCCTCGGGATGCTTGCGGTGGTGAGGAGATGCGAGGCGTGCGATTCCACGCCAAGCAAATCCACCAACCAGCCCAAGCTCTGCAAACCATCCCGCTCTCATGGCCCTTCGCGGTGCAGAAGTGGATATCTGGTCCGCTCTCGCTGGCCAGGAGGCTACACTCATCTGCTCGTCGCCATTGACAAGTTCACCAAGTGGGTGGAAGTCGGGCCGTGAGAACCATTACCGCCGCAGCACGGTCAAGTTCATGCGAGGGATCTTCGCCGCTCGGGTCGCCAACCGTATTATCACCGACAATGGCGCTTGATTCACGCCGCTCGGACTTTTGCGAAGAAATGGGCACGAAGGTCTGCTTTGCCTCCGTTGCCCATCCAAGAAGCAACGGCCAAGTTGAGCGAGCCAATGCATCAGTCTTTGAAGGGCCTCAAGACTCGGGCGTTTGATCGACTTCACCAGCGTGGCTCACGGTGGGTTGAAGAACTCCGGCAGATCTTTGCGGGTCACTCAGGACCACTCCCAGTAGCACGGAGAGACTCCATTCTTTACGGTTTACGGAGCGGAGGCTGTCCTCCCTTCGGAATTGACATTTGGGTCGCCGCGTTGCTGCGTTCAGCGGAAGAAGATCGTGGAAGAGATGCGCCAAGACGACGTCAATCTCCTGGAAGAAGCTCGGGATCGTGCGGCGTCTGCGCGCCGCTTCGGTATCAGCAAAGCCTCGTGGAGGTACCACGCCACCGGGTCGGTGAGAGAACATCGGCGATGGCGACCTGGTCTTGCGAAAGATTCGGCCGCAGTCGGGTTGCACAAACTGTCTCCCAGTGGGAGGGCCCCTTTAAGGTGGTTTCGATCTCGACCGGCGGTCGGGTTGGCCACCGAGGCGGGGAGGAATCTGGCGAACTCGCGAGAATATAGATAACTGCGCAAGTTCTACCCTTGAACGGTTGTAAGTTTCAGGTTTTGTTCCTCGCGCCGGTCGAATCATGTCTCTTTGCTCGACTAGCCGGGGAACACCGTTGTTCGAAATTAAGTATTACGTTCCGTTGTTTTTAGCGATTACTTCATGCCTTTACGGTTACGTGTTTTATGGCAAAGTGTTCGGCGATCACTCTAGTCCGCTCGATCCTGTGAGCGCCAGTGGCAAAGGCGGGACCACTGTAAGTGCGGCGACAGGATTGGGCAATTGGGCGGTGGTTTGAACTTCGGCTCCAGACGCAGTCATGACACTCCGGGTGTCCCCGTGGGGGCTGGCGATTTAAACACTGCTACCAAAAGCCTACATCCTGTCACGTCTTACACTGTGTCCGCCCCGCGGAGGCCACAAGGGTACGTGTCGTTTGCAGGACTGTAAAGCAACGAGAAAAGAATCGCCCGGACACAAGGGGTGTTTTACTCCCTTTTTTTCCTTCTAAGCCTTAAGCCGAGCAGTAGCATTCAAGTTAATCTTGGCGTCGATAAGGTGGAAGGCTAAGAAGACAAGTTAAACATTCTTTGAATAGGTCTAAAAATGTCATGTCTATTCCATGAAAGTGCTTTACAAAAGTTGTTGCGGGATGACAAGTTAAAAAGAGAAAGAAAGAAAGGAGAAAGGGAAGAAGGGTCTAGGCTATCCTATCCTTCTTCCTCTCGCCATCGCGTCGCTACTGCAGGTCTTCCGCAAGGGGTCCGACGTCGGCGCGATGCCACGTCTTCGCCTTTGCTTCGGTAGCGGGTTGACCATCTCGGTGAGCGGCGGCGTGGTCGGCCGCTGCACCTCGCCTCCGCCTCGCCCGATCTCCTTCAATCCCTGGACGGCGGCGAGAGGATCAAAGTTGGCGTCCTTGGACGCCAAGACGCCAAAAGCGAACGTCGCAGAGCGGCCGCTCTGCGCGTCCTTCCTGGTGGACCGTCGGCCAGGGCGGCGGAAGCCGGGCGGTGAAGTCCGCGATCCGACCGAAGCGGCGTAAGGCGAGGCGCCGGCCGCTCGATGGCGCTGCTGCACCAACCCGATGGAAGCGGTATCCTCCATCCGGCCGGCGTACCTCAAAGATCCGCATGAGTGTACGCCTGACCGAGATGCAGTTCGTTCACGCGCCTCGAGCTCTTCCATGAGCTCGGCGAGTGGCTCCTCGCCCCGCTTCCCCACCGGCTCCGCTCCTTCCTTTCCACTCGATCATAAATCAGCCACCTCTGCCGGAGGCGATCTCAAGCGGCGTCGGCGGTAGTTGCTGCTCGCCGAAAAGCGGTGGCTGGTGTGGGAGTAGAGCCGCCCAAGGGCGGCCAGTGCATCTGCGTCCCGAAGGAACGGAGTCCGCGGAGGATCCGGAGTGGGCCCCAGCGCCTCTGGGCTGCCAGACGGCTGGCCGAGCCGGCGCATGCCGATCGCCGCTTCTCGTCCTGGCGGATCAGCCGCTGCTCCGTCCGCTACCTCAGCCTCGGCCGCGCAGAGCGGCTGGGGTCGCGGGTGCCCTGGAACAAGCAAAAGCAAGCAAAGGCCTCGGAAACCGAGGCACTCCCGGAGCGAGAACCCGCCCCCCTCGAGGCACCGGCGGCCTCGGTGGCGTGAGGTGGACCGCTTCCACGGAAGCGCTGGCGTCAACCGCCGGTGGATCCGCCACCGGCAATGGCGGTCGGCCGGCTGTGGTGGCGGTGGCGGCGAGAGATGCGCCGCTGGTCCGCTATCGGGCAGCGCCGGCGGATCACCGCCGGCGGTGGCGATGGCGACGAGGCTGCGGCCGATCGGTCGCCACCGTAGCTCCGGTCGGCCGCCGGCGGTGGCGTGGTGATGGAGGAAGGCGCGCCGGCCATTGGTCGGCGCTGGCCAAACGATTGCAGCGATGGTGGCGGCGAGCGAGCGTCGCGCGACCGTTGATGAAGAGCCCCGCGGTGAGGAGGAAGTCCCGATGGGCGGGCTGCCAGGAGATCCACGGCCAGCGAAGATGGCCTGTTAGCCGTGGTCGGTGGGCGTTCGATGGGGACGATGTCGTCGGCCAGACGCTTGTTCCTCCTCAGTCGCCATTGTAGGAGTGCCGCGGATTATCGAGGGCCCTTGATGGACGATGATGGGCGTCCCCATGGCGTCCATCTTGGGCATCGCCTTGACGATCTCCGCCCGATCCCGAGGCCGCATGTCGCAGAGTGGAAGCGCACCTCGGGGAAGGGTGGAGCGTTGCTCAGCGGCGATCGCCCCATCCAGGAAGCGATCTGCGCGGCGTCCAGCTCTCCCACGGCTGACAAAAAAAAAAAAATGATGAAAGAATGATGATGATAAAGAAGGAAAGTATAAGAGCTTACCTCCAGGAATCGTCCGAGTCCCGTCATCCACGCCCAGATAGTGCCAGGCTGGACGGTGGCGGCGGCGCAAAGGACTAATCCTCCGGGACACAAAGTCCCGGAGAACCATGCCTCCGGTCAGCCCATTTGTCATGGCCGATCAACCCGAGCCAACATTGCAAGTAGCTCAGGCGTGTCGGCGACCAAGATCCCGATCAGTTTGTCGCCCACCGCTCGGTGGAAGCCCTCAGAGCTTCAATGCCGCTTATCGTCTTCAACATACAACCATTCGTGGCGCCACATTTTCCGGTGGATCGGGTCTCCATTGGAATGTAGCGCAACGGCCCCGCCTCTAAGTCGCAGATGGCAGCACCGGGAGATCTTTGGAGCCACTGGCCGACGCGTGAGCGAGAAGAAGTAGCGGAAAAGGAGAAGATTGGGCATTACCCTTATGAACATCTCACGTATGGGCAAAGACGGAGAGGAGCACAATGGAGTTAGGGGAAGGTGGATGTTGTGAATGTCGTAGAAGTTGAGGACGGCGATGTAGAAGTCCGAGATGGCGGGACCAAGCCCGCCATCATCGCCTGACAAAGAAGATGACTTCCCGGGCTGGCCATCGGGAGACAGCGTGATCCGGCCAAGATCTTGAGAGCGCCGCGGGCGATCACCTTGGAGCATTTAGCGGCGGCATTCTCTTCCACAGTTGAAGGAGGTAGGACAGGAGTCGGAGAGGCCATCAGAGTCAGCTAAGGCAGAAAGGAAGCTAAGCGAGAAGGAGCAGAGGCGAAAAGCGAAAACGGGAACATGCCCCCCCCCGTCGCCTGCTTATTTATAAGAATTCAAGGGAGAGCCTGGCGGGAAAAAGTCGAAGAGACGCGGCGGTTCGGATGCGGGAAAACCAAAGCATTTTTCAAGGAAGCGGGCACGTCCCACGAAGCCACGGAAACGGCCGCAGTATCCACCTCGGGACCGGAAAAAGAGGCAAGTTTTTAAAGACCGCGGCGTGCGTGGGCATTTATGGGCCCCACCCGGGAGATTGAACCGTTCGACGAAGAAAAAGAAAGAATAAAGACACTCCTGGGTGGGCCCGGGGGCTACTGTCACAGATTAGCGGTACCCACGCACCAAGATTATACTCTCGCCAGAGGGCGGTGGCGTTCAGAGCCACTCCTCGAGGCGACCGGCCAAGGTGCTCGCCAGGACAGTGGCGTTCAGCCACTCCTCGGGCGACAGCGAGGGTGCTCGCCAGGACAGTGGTGTTCGAGCCACTCCTGGCGACGGCGAAGGTGCTCGCCAGGGGCAGTGTGGTGTTCAGCCACTCCTCGGGCGACCAGCGAAGGTGCTCGCCAGGGGCGAGTGGTGTTCAGCCACTCCTCGGGCGACCGGCGAAATGGTGCTCGCCAGGAAGGCGAGTGGCGTTCGAGCCACTCCTCGAGGCGACCAGCCACGAGGCTCGCCGGAAGGGCGAGTGGCGTTGAGCCACTCCTGGGGCCGACGACAAAGGTGCTCGCCAAGAGGACAGTGGCGTTCGTGCCACTCTCAGGCGTAGTTCCCAAGAATCAACCCCGTAATCAGGCTACAGGCGAAGGGTCAAGGGTATTTAATGCGAGACGTGCGCATTAATTGCAGGCTGTGGTATGGCGGCGCGTCTTCCCTAGGCGCGCATTAATGATGGGTGGTGCCGAGTCGACATCCCCTCTCTCCTGGCGGAGCGTGCAGGGGTGACAGACAAAGCGGGCCCAAGGCGAAGTCTAAGTCGGCTAGGACAAACATTAAATGTGATGTAAGAGAGTATGACGGGTGCATTAAATGCAATCGTAGTAACGTGTCGACGCTTGCTTTACGCATAGTTGTAAGCCCCATGCGCCTCGGCCGGCCAAATGAGTATAAAAGGGAGCTAGGATGCATGGGAGGAGGGTTGTTGATTATTGGGTTGGCGTAACTCGAGAGGTCTTCTTCCTCACCTTGTAAGAACCTTGAACTCAGAGGAAACCACCAAGCAGGACTAGGGTTATTACTCCTTTGGAGGGCCCGAACCTGGGTAAACTCGACTGTCTTCTTGCTTGCTTCCAGCATCCCGTTCTTCCTGTCTTTGGAGCGGTTGCCACAAAAGCCCCCAGTCCGAATCTCTCAAGCACCCAGTCTTAGGGTGCCTGTTGGTTAGTAAGCCGACAGGGCCGATTAGATTAGGCTGGACTGGGTGCTCACCGCTCAGCAGGGGATATTGGCGAATGGGGAATGCCGAACGGGCAATGGCTAATGGGGATTAGCTAATCGGTTTTCGAAATGCAAAAACCGAACTAAAAATCGTAAATCGAATTATATCAAAATTATAACCAAACCAAAAATAGAAAAAAAAAACAAATTTTTTAGTTAATTCAGTTTAGTTTAGTTCAATTTTTATATTTCGGTTAAAAAATACCTACCCCTAATTTTGGCTGCCAAACCGGGCTGGCCGGCCGGGCTGGTCCAAGCTTGCCCGTCCTAAGCGGCAGCAACCGGATGAGACCGATCGATCCAGCGCACACATGTATACATGCATTCGACTTTTTTTATATCATCTTACAAGATAGCTAGCTGTTCACCGAGTTAGCACTCCGAGATACTAAAAATTTAAAGATTAGAAGTATCGAGATATACTAAAAGACTCATACATGCACAAACGAAAACGCCATGAGAGCTGGCTGCCCCTTTTCTCCTTTGCGAGCGTCCGTAAGGAGCCTGGAGTCCTGGAGTACCATCTGGCGAGTATTGCGTTTGCTTGGTCCTCTATAAACAGCAATATATCCAGTGAAATTAAAGTTTTCGTACAACCCTACTAAAAAAATTTCAAAAAATTTTGAAAAAAATCATGGATGTACATATCAACTTACCCCATCTACGCATAAAATTTCATGATCAAACTCGTCCTATGTTAGAAGTTACAAAAAGTTGCACTGGATATGTTGCCTCTATAAACATTAACATCGTGACTTCATTCAAATTAGTGCGAAATGACTACTTCTCATACCGGAATTTTTTTGTTACCGGTCTAAGGCCGCCTACCCCGATTCATTTAGAGAAATTTTACGGTGCATTATACTGGTAGTATATAATGTGTAGTAGAAATCATATCTAACCATTGATTACTCTAGCTACTACCAGATGAAGTATAAGTAACTCTAGTTAATCTGATCCATTGGATCGAAAAAAATGAACGGTTCATATTTAATTGAGTGTATTGTAAAAGAGCTCTTCTTTTATCCTGAAGGCGACTCGAGCATAGTACACGTCACAGACCTAAACACCTTGACATTGTGAATTAATGATGAATATCTTGTACTCGTAGCCAGCCACTGAATTACGCCACGTTATGGCCACCGGCCGCCATGTCTTTCATACCCTGTCCGGATTGTCGCGCTTGATCGCGTCTTGTAAACCACAGCTGGGGCGATATAGACGGCAGGGGCGATCGAGGCGATTGCAAAGTTGATCGTGCCAGGCTCCGATCGGTGCAGGCCGGTAGCGATATGTCCTGGTCTGGACGCTCCATCCCTGGACGGTGAGTAAAGCGGAGCGGCGACGCTCATGGATTGGACTCGGGCTGCTCGTCGTCCCTCCCCTTTTAGCTCGATCAAGAAAAAGCCAGCAGGCCGAGCCGTGGCTTCAGCTCCAAGGCTGTCTCGCCGGTAATCATGCACGCACACACGGTTTCCCCTGCCTTTGTGTGCTCCCCTTTCCCCCGCTACCTACCTCCTCCTCCGTTGCCGGAGGAAAGGTAATTCTCGAGAATAAAGCACGGTTTGTGAGATCATGCAATTAACTTGTTTGAGAATTGAGAGGGCTTAGGCGTCAAGTTAAAGCTAGTGGAACTAGAATAATCCAGTCTCTGCAAATGATCAAACCACTCCCAAAAGGCTAATTACATGTGACGGCGCAAACGATTCTTCTCTGTAAGCCCTCCCAAAAAAAAAAGATAACCACCTACTTAGCATCGTGTATCATTTCAAGAGCTCTTTTACGGTACACTAAATTTAATATAAGTTTTTAATTATTTTCAATCCGATGGATCAAATTAGTTAGAATTTATCTATACTTTCTCTAATAATAAAATAGTAAAAAACTAAAAATATCCTTAATAAATCAATAGCTTGATTTGATCTCTACTCTATATCACACGAGAAGTGCATTTTGAGTGGAAACATGGAAACACCTCACTCTGGGAGTGTGGGGTCAGCTCAAAGATACTAGCAGAGGGGACATGGGTTGCCCAACAAAGTGGGCCTATTGCAGGCTGCTATGTATTTATACTTTTTAGACTGCTTTCATTTCGGCCCAGATTTAATTGAGAAATATTGAAAACTACGGACTTTCATTCTGGCCGAGCTTGAATTCAGGAAAAGGTGCAACCAGGCCGCAGGTTGTTCCATTTCCTTCCATTTTGGCCCATGCACTGCACTGAAACTAATATTCTCATTTTCAAAAAGGCCCAAACCACGCTAATTATACGTGGGAGGTGTTATGTTTCGGAAAGTTTGTCATCTTGTCAGTGTTACATGACGGTCATTGCATGCTTCTTTCTTTTTCGGGAGAGAGACGGTATAGTTAATTAAGGTCCTATTTGGTACGGTTTCAGATTCTTGGTAGAAATGTTTCAGGTAGAATCAGAATCACTATCTGGAAATCGTTTGGCTAGCTGTCTGGATTCTGTGAATCGGCGTGGAACGGGGTTGAGGGTGATTCGGCTTCGTTCGAGAAGAATCATTTCGAGCTTTAGCCCATTTGGTTGGGTTTCTCCCGGATTCTAGTAGAAACGGTCCGGTTCCAAGTTGCCAAACGGGGCCTAAGTTAGCCAATTGGACATACCGTTATCATCTGATCCTGGCACGCAGAGACAGAGCAACTTCACTAGCAACACAACGATCGCCAATCGTATAAAGCCAGTAAAAAAACCACCATGACGAAGATCGCGCAGGGTCGCAATGATGTTGTTGTTTGTGGTACCACCATGGGGCAGGATGAATGGATCTGATGAGCATTGTGTTAGACAACTTCGCTATCGAATAGTTGACACTCACATGAGCATTGTGTAAGACGACTGGTACATCCACATTCAAATTAAACCTGACACTCACATATGCTGGAAGCCGATAAATCTATGGTCACATTTTTCAATTTACCCGTCGACGTCTAAGTTGTCAAAACCTATTACTCCACTCACTATTCAGTGCATCGATAAAACATAAGAAGAGCGTCCTTTGATTGAGAAGGGCCACAGCATGGTGAATGGAGCAAAATACTTGGGACCGGGTAGGCGACCGAGCGTGTTTCAACTTTGGATTATGAATTTTGAATTATAAATAAATTATTTTTTATTATAGAAAAATCAGATTGAATCGGCTATGATTTTTAGATTCCGAATTGAACCAGTGACAATCAGGTTTACATAGCATACGCTTGCTGTGTTGCACAGATTGCCTCATCAAAAACCGTAAATAAGAAAACTTCAATGAAAAACTTACTAAGAAAAAGAGTACAATCCACCCAAACTTCAATGTTAATCTTCTAGATTCACGTTGGATACTTAAACTTCATGTTCGAGATTTATATATATATTTGCTACTTACAGAATCAAATCGACCGGACGACTGGTACATCCACATTCAAATTAGACCTGACACTCACATATGCTGGAAGCCGATAAATCTATGGTCACATTTTTCAATTTACCTGTCGACGTCTAAGTTGTCAAAACCTATTACTCCACTCACTATTCAGTGCATCGATAAAACATAAAAAGAGCGTCCTTTGATTGAGAAGGGCCACAGCATGGTGAACGGAGCAAAATACTTGGGACCGGGTAGGCGACCGAGCGTGTCTCAACCTTTGGATTATGAATTTTGAATTATAAACAATTTATTTTTTATTATAGAAAAATCAGATTGAATCGGCTATGATTTTTAGATTCCGAATTGGAGCAGTGAAAATCAGGTTTCAGCCGGATTCTGTTTCTATGTAGAGGATAGCTTTTGACTCTCAGAAAAACTGTCTAAAATTCTTCCGTTCGATAAATAATTCGTTTTTTTTAAAAAGAAATTATAGAGAATAAAACGAACGGACCCGTGTCTTCCCTAGACACGATCGATTTTGGGCTCTGATTGCCACAACCAGGGCCGCAAAAAAGTCCAGGTCACCCAATTCAAATCCACATACTCTACTTGGACTTGCACAAGACTAGGACGTTTAGACCTGCAGAGCCAACTCATCGAGGACAACTTTTTTAGCATTCCTGTGCTCTCTACATGTAGCAATAACATAAGTTCAAAAAAAAAAAAAAAAGCATGTAGAAGTCAGGGTTAACCAAATCACCATCGAATTTAAAATCGAGGTTCCTACGGTACCAGTTTACCGTGAAAATCGAACAAAAAATAGTAAAAAACTGAAGAGTTTCAAATCGAGCATTTGAAAAAATTCAAAACAAATTTAAAAAAAATGAAAACCGATCGGTTCTCTCGAAAATCGATTGGTGAGTTGAACCTTTCGAACGACCAGCGATTTCGTTGATTTTTGTCGAAAATCGAGCGACTTTTACAGATTTTTAATCGATTTACGTCACATAAACTTTTTGAATTTATTAAATTTTTAAAATTGTTTGAATTGAACCGGTTTATAGTTTCGAATCAGCTCGATACAATCGGTTTTCACGGAAATCGACAAAAACTGACCAATTTTAAGAACCTAGTAGCAATAAGACGTTGCGAAGTAGCAAGCCTGAACTTTTCGTAGCCTTCGCGGTTATCTCCTAACTCATCCTCTAAGGCTGTGACAGTTGGAAGATGTGAACCACGAAAGCTCTCCATGTTGTAAGGTTGAGGAAGTCAACAGAGGGATGAATAGACGATTTTAAATATATATATATATTTTTTTGGCTAAAACGGTTTCTCAATTAAGACCTAAATCATCTAATCTCAGCTATGTATACCAACAACTATAAGTCTATGTCAAGATTTGCAATTCTAAGGTGACAAAGCAATCAATTCAATTCTAAAAATGTAAATTACAAGAATATAAATGAGCCAAAGGAAGCAAACCAAAATATGACACACGATCTTTTTACCGCAATGCTCGAAGACTTGCCGGTCTCCCCTAATTCATGTTGAGGTAAGCTCAAACGAATTGGACTAGCCCCACGAATTAAGTCAAACACCTCAAATCCATTAGTGATAGCTCTTTTCTCATCCGAGTAGGTAAGCTCTAACTTTCACAACACATAAGACATTCTCACAAGCTTCATGATACATTCTCACAAGCTTTTTGAGAAGATCACCGGACCACGACACATCTACGTTATCTAGGTATTGGCAAACACAAAAAGTAACAAACTAAATCTCTTGCTTGATACTCACTAAGTGCAATATATGAACAAACGGGTACTCAATCCACCTCTAAATGCAACACATGAACCTAGAGCTTTTCTCTCTTTGTTCACAAGGTGCAACACATGCATAATTAAGTAGGGAGGCTTGCACTGGCTCAAGAGAGTGAAAAAAGGGTGCCAAGAGATTTTACACAAGAAACTTTAGCTCGAATGCCTCTTAAATCTATCAAGTATAGCTCTATAAACTCTCAAGGCTGTGCTATACCTCAAAAGAGTGTGGGAGTAGCATATAAAGCCTCCATATTCGGCTTTTTTTATAACCCCTCAAAGAAACTATTGCTTGGAATAAAATCATCTAAAAAATAAATTCAGACATTTCTAATTTTCAAATTCAGACATTCTCAATGGTAAAAAACTTAGCCGTTGTGGTAGGAAAAATAGGACATTCTGAATTCACACATTCGGACATTCCGAATTCACTGATTCCAACTTTCTGAATTTTCAAAATTTGAACAATTTGAATCCTATAATCCAAATCAGCTTCGAAACACATGTTCTGCCAAAATGTCCTAAAATCAAATTCGGACGTTCCTAATATCAAATTCGAACAAACTCACAGCACAATCTATAAAGGATCATAACTTTTTTACTCTGAAGTTCGATTTATGTGATCTTGGATTCTATGGAAAGCTTTTCTAGAGGGCTATAACTTCCATCCATTTTCAAGATATAAGAAACCATAGATATTTTCATAGAACACTAAAGCTCTAATGTAGCCACACATCAAAAATCTAATTTTTTGAAATCTCTAACATAGACTTGATCAAGAGCGTGACTACAAGCTAGCAATAGTCTAGAAATGATCAATGTATGAACTTCAACAATTTGTAAAAAAAAACATTTGTAAACTTTATTAACATTCTACAAAGAGTAAGTTTATGAGCTTCAATTATTTGCCAAATATATTCACAAATAATAGCATCATAGTAGAGCAAGCGGAATTAAGGTATCAACACATGATGAAATTCAAACTACTATACAAGATCCCTCTTAATAGTACGGCAACCTACACTAGTAATCCGGTCTCCCAACCAAACACCGAGACTGGTAAAAGACTAGGAACACATCCTTAGCCTACGTTAGTTATTCTTTTGCCTTCTGCATCCACTTAGAGTTTTTGCTTGACGGTGATCATTTTCTCTTCAACTCCGGATCCTTATTTTGTTCATCAATACATGACGAACTACTTTCACTTCGAGATCTTATCTCGATGCTCATCAAGACTTGATGACCATCAACACATAATGTCACCAAAGTCTTCATAATCGTTAGAACATATTTCACAACCTCATAGAAAATATCGGTCCAACATATCCGGTCATTACTAATCACCAAAGCGCACTATTAACACATAATGGAGGGCCTAGATCCTTTAGGGTGCGTTTGGTTGGAGGGCGCAGAGTGGATGAGATGGCCCCATCCATATTTTATCCCTCCAACCAAACAATAAATTGGCTCATCACTTCCACCATCAAATTTTTATCCCTCCAACCAAATTTAAATTTTCACCCCATCCAACTTCATCCCACCAATCAAATTTGAATCCTCACCCTATCCACCATCCAATTCTCATCCCATCCAACTTTATCCCTCTAACCAAACAAAAAATTAGCTTATCACATCCATCACTCATCCCTCCAACCAAGCATGAGCTTGGATGACTTCATCCTTACTAAACTGGATGGCCCCATCCCATCCACCCCGCACCCTCCAACCAAACGCACCCTTAATCTCCCTAAGTGATTGACGACAACCTAATTGTAAATAATTGAATTTAAATCAATATGGGTATATTATAACTACAAAAACTCTATATACTCAAAGAATATGTTTTAAAGTAAAGGTTCTCCATATGTGTGAAAAAAGAAAGAGGTTAATACTAGTGAAAACTCAAGATATAGAATGAACCCCCCTAAATGTATGCATATATATATAGGACGCCGAAATGGGGCACCATGGTGCCTGGACACCATGATTTCAAATGGGCAAATTCATGCCAAATCTGGGTATATTTTTCAAAAATTTCAGTTTTAAGGTATACATCCATTTATTACAATTCAAATGAAACACACCTTTCAAAATATACTCAAATTCGAAGATTTGAACGAATTTAGATCACATGCTTTGCTGATTTATATATAAAATCAGCACATATCTACAATTAAACTACCATCAAAAAGGAAACTCTGGTTTGAATTTCCACCTTCAACCCAATTTTTTTGTTTCTTTTCAATATAAATGCATAAGGGAAGTGAAGGTAATGCCATTAATACAAAATCCAGTAATAACCCGTCAAAAAATTTCAAACCTTGTCTAAATACATGCAATTTTACCGAGAATTGATGAAATCTCACCGAAATTTACGAGTACTGTAGTATTTTTGAAAAAAAAAATTCAAAAATTTTTAATCCTACCAGAATTATGAAATTCGGTGGTCCGAAATCTAAAATTTCACCGAGATTTCAAACCATGTATTCAGGTGTCAAGTACATGCAACAACTCTCCACGACCACGCTATCTTGCAGCTCCCGTCCAAAGCTGGAAAAAATTGAATGGCATCGTATGTCTCATAGCATCTTTTGTAAAAACTAAATACATGGTAAATATATATCTTTAAGCAATTAAATCATTTTCTTTCTATTCAAATACATATTTATTTCAAGAGAGATGATGTAGATGTTTAATTTTTTCCGTCCAAAACGCCAGTGCGTGACACTTGCAGCCCACAGTGACGTGGTAGTACAACTCGTTCACCGCTCGCGCCGAGCAATGGCTCCCTCCTCGCTTCTCCCCACTGCTCCTCCTGCTCACGGCTTGCCGTGCCAGGGACACCGTCACACCGGGACGCCGCTCGCCGCGAAAGATAGTTTGTCTCGGGAGAGATTTGATTATTTGCCATGATTTAACATGTCATGTTTTATTAATATGTGATTTCTGAATCCAAATATCAATGAAACATATATGACAAATCAGTAAATACACGTCAACTTTACGACAAATAATCAGTTATTCCTATACAGCAACAAGGTTTCCGTCGGTTGCCTGGGTCGACAACCGCGAGAACCCCATCCCCGGTGATGTCGCCGACAACCCCGGCGCCACGCTCTCCGTCCCGCCAACCGGCACGCTCGCCATTGCGGCTGGGTACCTCGACCGTGGTGTGGTCGGTCAACTCCAAACTAGCCCGTAGCGCAGCGTGGGGGCAGCACCGCAACGCTGCGACGCAACTGTGACGGACCGCCTTTTTAGGGGCAGTGCGAAACTCACAACAGTTACCCAGGAAGACTAACTGTTGGAAGACAAGAGTACAATTGCCTGACAAAAGCAACTTTCAACACTTTTTATTCAATATAGATGGTCTAACGACCAGGTTTTACAAGGGAAGCATCCGAGCTTCTAGACTTACATTACCAAAAGAAGGAAACCACAGGCAGGGCCTGAGCGAAGACAAAGACCTAAAACCAGACTAAATCGCCATCTACGACCTCCTGGTAGGCTCCGGCTTCTTCGAACTCTGAAAGGGCGGGGGTTTGCAAGGGTGAGTACAGAGTACTCAACAAGTCGTACGGAACCACTGAATACTATATGTAAGGGTAATCAAGGGATAGCAAGAGGGTTTAGTATCTGGATGCGCTTTTATTTCACAATTCATTTTACATTTGAAGCACAAACTAATAAAATAAGTAATTTGAGTTTCACAAGGTTCAACAACACTTAACCAATTGATTCAAAAATACCTAACAAGAATTTGAGCTTAGTTACGGGTATCAACCCGATTCCAACTTAACTTCGTTAGCAGAAGTACGGCGTAACCGATTACAATTAAGATTAACTCTGCAGAGCGCTCGGCTTTACCCACAAGATATCTATAACCTTTATGCCAATCTCGAAGTTTTCATGCAACTTAAATGCATGTGGCCCGATTTAGATTATCACAAAGATTTCGTTTAATCATTCCTGTCCTTTAGTTGTTTACCGATAGTACCGCTACCTTGGACTCGGGGTCCCCATTAGCGTCTCACCGTTGTGAGAACCAAGAATGTCACTCTGGACCATTCCCGTTCCACCCCTCAGGTCCATTTCCTCGCCGGAAAGTCCGGTCCCCATTCTCTCCAGAGAATGGTAGCCACCAAGACACCCAATTATTATCTCAGGAATGATTAACTTAATGAGCCGTGTGTCGGATCACGGGTCACCGACCCGATCCGACTGTGGTTGAGCGGAAACTAAGTTATTTACTTTGCTCAAGGATTATTAACCTTACACTTTTGCCAAAGACCAAGCCTTCATCCACAAACCCATTCCAGATTTCGCAGCACGGCCACTGACTCAACCAAGGCATTAATCACCACCGGGATCGGAATCTCATCCACTCCGGGATTAATCCGACATCGCCCCTCGATCGCAAAGACTTTTACAAACGATCCGAATCGGAGATTCGGCAAGATTTTCTTTAAAATCCAGGTTTTGAACTAACCTAATAGTATTATCTAACCTATTCATGGCAATAAGCAATTAACTAGGGTTCCAAAGGATTAATAGGGTTTCAATTATTTCAAGGAGGTTCCATGAGCAATTCGGTGTTACCTATTTATCATGTCATTCTAAAATACCGGATTTCATTAATTCAAATACTGAGAAAATAATGCGATATAAAATAATTACTACTATAGCATGGCATGATAGGATCAATATGATCAAAGGGTGTACGGCTTGCCTTGCGCGGTGGATCGGACGAGTCGTCGGAAGTAGTCGTCTTCGCGCTCCGCCTGGTCCAACGTCTGCTCCCGAATCGCCCGACTCCAGGGGCTGCTCGGCTCGGTGGCGTCTCAGCGGTCGAATCTAACGCGAAAAGACAACCAACATAAACAAACGGCAAAACAAAAACCGAAAAGAAAACGGAATCAAACGGAAACCTAAATCGAGCCTGAAAGGGACGGAGGGCAAACGGGATTTGGGAGTGTTCGGACTTTGATTTGGGAACGGACAGCATTTACGGACTCGAGGGATCAAACGGTTCGGGAAAAGTATTTGGTGGAGCTCAGGATTTTCCGGATTTTTCTGGATTTTTCGGCTATTTTTGGAGTTAAACGGATTTTCGAATTAATTATTAAAAATAAAACCGAAAATCGGTTTCGCTTCAAACGCGCCGGGCTGGCGAGGAATTGGGCCACGCCCAATTGGCTTGGCGGCGGCGAGCGTGGGGCACGGCTTGGGCCGGCCCACACGGAGGAGGAGGGGCTGGCGGGGCCACCGGGCGGGGACGGAGAGAGGGAGGGCTGACGGGTGGGGGCGGGGCCCACTCGTCAGAACGGGGCGAGGCACAGGGAGGGCTAGGGCACGGGAAACAGGGGAGGGCGACGGGCTTAGCGGCGGCGGCGCGGAACGTGGCGGCGCACGTGAGTCGGCGGGCGAGGCAAGGGAGAGGAAGGGGCTCACCGGGGAGAGGAGGAGCGGGCGAGTGGAGAAGGCGGGGAGGCGGGGCTTTATAGCCAACTGCGGGAGGCAAAGCGGCGGCTCGACGGCGTGGCGCGGCGGCATGGCAAGCGCGTATGGGCGGCGACGGCGGCAAAGGCTGAGGCGGAGGGCGGCGGGCACGGGCCTGGCGACCACGCGGAGCGAGGAGGCGCGGCGCCAGCGCGGGCGCGGAAGCGCGATGGCGGGCGCACGAGCACCGACGGAGAGAAGCGAGGAGGCGAGCGGTCGGCCACGGCGCTGGCTGGCCGGGCCGGGCGAGCGGGCTTGGCGAGCAGGCCGACGGGCCGAACAGGAGCAGGCCGCATGGGCCAAGAGCAAAGGAGAAACGGCCCAACAAGGTTAGGGATTCAAACTCGAATTTCGAATTTCCAAATTCAAAATCCAAACGCAATTCAAATGAAAACCAACAAATTCGTTTTGAATTTTTGGGGTTGTTTCAACCTACCCCACTTAAAATGGAATCTCGTCCCCGAGATTCATTTCGCCTGGGAAAATAGGTTGGGAAAGTTCTGCTGCAATTCCGATTCCTTCTCCCAAGTAGTTTCCTCGAGTGTATGATTCTTCCATAGCACTCGGCAGATCCTGACATTCTTGAACTTGAGTTCCCTTTCCATAGTCTCCACAATCCTGACTGGTTCCTCACGGTATGTCAAATCTTCTTTCAAGTCTATCCCTTTCAATCGCACTTGCTCGACTACCGACGAAGGCATTTCTCAATCGGGACACATGAAAGACATTGTGTACCCTTGATAACTCTGGACTTAATCGCAATTTGTAGGCTACTTCTCCGATTCTGTCGATCCACGGGTATGGTCCAACATACCTCGGAGCTAACTTCCTTTTATCTCAAAACGGCGAATCGGCTTGAAGGGTGTCACTTTGAGATAAACGAAGTCTCCAATCGATAACTTATATCCTTTCTTCTTGTGTGCATAACTTTTCTGGCTTGACTTGAGTCGTTCTCGAGATTCTTCCTTATTATCCTCACATGAGCTTCGCATCATGTACCAACCGAGGCCCAAAAGTCGCTTTCTTTCCTGGTCTCGGTCCAATTCAACGGTTACGCACTTCCTTCCATACTGAGGCTTCAAACGGTGACATGTCCAGGTGGTTTGGTAATCAAGTTATTGCACGAGAACTCCGCATAACGGCAAACACTTGGCCCATGAGGCTCCATATGCTAGAGCGCAGGCTCTCAACATATCCTCTAGTATCTCGGTTAACTCTTTCTCGACCATGCATCCGTCTGAGGGTGATAGGCCGTACTAAAATTCAGTCTCACCCATCGCTTCATGCAGACTCTTCCAGAACTTTGAAGTAAACTGGGCTCCACGATCTGACACGATCTTCTTTGGGATTCCATGTAATCTGACGATCTGGGTCAGGTACAATTCTGCCAACTTGTCTCTTCCAACAGTCTGCTTTATAGGGATGAAATGGGCTACTTTGGTCAGTCTATCAATGATTACCCAGATAGCATCATGTCCTTGCTGAGTCTTGGGAAAACCAGTGATAAAGTCCATTCCAATCTCTTCCCACTTCCATTCTGGCACTGGAAGGGGTTGCAGCAATCCTGCCGTCTTTTGGTGGTCTATCTTGATTTTCCGACACACGTCACAACACACCACGTGTTCGGCTATCTCTTTCTTCATTCCATTCCACCAATATTCCTTCTTCAAGTCTTGGTACATCTTCGTACTGCCAGGATGTATTGAGAATTGTGACGAGTGAGCCTCTGTCAAAATCAATCCTCTTATATCCTTATCCTTCGGAATGCATATACGATCGCGGAATCGTAGTATGCCTTGCTTGTCTTCTGAGAACTCCGAGGGACTAACTTCCTTCATCAACTTTCTGTATTCCCGTATTTCTTCGATGTCGTCACGAGCCGCTTTGATCTGCTTAAGATCCGATCAGTATCTCTAGGAAACATACCGATCCTTCCGACACTATCTCGCAGTGTTCAACTCCTGTACTTCCGACTTCGGTGGGAGAGATAGTCTCGACTAGAGCTAAGTGATGGCATGCTTTTCGGCTCAAAGCGCCTCTGCTACCACATTAGCTTTTCCTGGATGATAAAGGATCTCTAAGTCATAATCCTTAATCAACTCCAACCATCTTCTCTGTCTCATGTTCAAATTCAATGGGTGAACACGCATTTCAGGCTCTTGTGGTCCGAAAACACTTCACAAATGGTTCCCCAACAGTAATGTCTCCAAATCTTCAATGCATGCACTACCGAGGCTAGCTCCAGGTCATGGGTCGGGTAATTCTCTTCATGCGGCCCGAGTTGTCGGACGCATACGCAACCACTTTTCCTTCTTGCATTAACACACATCCCAATCCTCTCTTCAAGCATCACAAAGAGATCCGGGAAATCTTTATCCTGGATCAGGAGAGTGAGAACTGGTCCGAGGTTAACTTGGTCTTCAATTCTTGGAAACTTTTCTCACACTTCTCACCCAAACGTAGGGGCTGTCCTTTTTGAGAAGCTGAGTCATCGGTTTGGCTATCTTGGAGAATCCTTCGATGAATCTTCTGTAGTATCCTGCTAAACCGAGAAAACTTCTGACTTCTGGCACTGACACAGTCAAGCTTCCATTCCAACACCTGTCTGATCTTCTCGGGATCCATCTTCACGCCATCCTTAGTGATGATGTGTCCTAGGAAAGCGATTTCATCCAACCAGAAATCACACTTAGAGAATTTTGCATATAGCTGATGTTCTCTAAGCCTTCCCAGAATTAGATGCAGATGCTTCTTGTGATCTTCTTCAGTCTTGGAGTAAATGAGTATGTCGTCTATGAATACTACGATGAACTTGTCCAAGAACTCCATGCATACTTGGTTCATCAGGTTCATAAAGTAAGCCGGGGCATTTGTGAGACCAAATGGCACCACGGTGAACTCATATAATCCGTACCGAGTAGCAAATGCTGTCTTTTCTCTGTCTTGTTCTCTGACCTTCAACTGATGATATCCTGTCCTCAGGTCTATCTTCGAAAAGATCTTGGCTCCTTTCAACTGATCGAACAGGTCATCTATCCGGGGTAACGGGTACTTGTTCTTGATGGTTGCATCATTCAGGGCTCTGTAGTCTATGCAGAGTCTCTTACTTCCATCTTTCTTTCTGGCAAATACGACTTGCGCGGACCAAGGTGAGATACTGGGCCGTACAAATCCTTTGTCCAGCAATTCATCCAATTGCTTCTTCAGTTCCTTCAACTCCAAAGGCGACATTGGACGGGATCGCTTGTGGATAGGAGCTGTTCCAGGAACTAACTCTATTGCCAGTTCTATGCCTCTGTTCGGAGGTTTTCCTGGTAACTCTTCTGGAAATACCTCGGGGTACTCCCGAACTACGGGTATGCTGTCTAATCCACGGGCAACTGCATTGATGATGCTCTGACTTCTCTTGATCAATCTCGGATCATTCTGAACTGTCACTTTCTGACCATAACCATTCCTGAGTGTCACTGTCTTCTGAGAACAATCCAACTGAGCATGGTGTCTAGATAACCAGTTCATTCCCAATATGACATCTAGACCATCCATCTCTAATAACAACAAAGTTGGCTCAACTCAACTCCTTGGATTTCTATCCTTAGATTACTGCAGCTGAATCTTGCCATCAACCGACTTCCAGGGGTGTGGAAAACACAGGGAGAGGGCAAGGGAGAATAGGGCAACCCACTTTTGCAAGCAAAAGCCAAAGAAATGAACGAATGGGTTGCACCGGATCAAAGAGGGTTAATGCCAACTTGGTGCGGACGGAAACTTACCAATGATAACATCAGTGGCTTCAGCTGCCTCTGCTGCTGACACATGGTTGATTCTTCCTTGGGGGTTCCTTGGCGGATTGGGTCCGCGGTTGTTCGAATATCCTTCTGTCTTAACTGGTGCCTTCAGATAACCTTGATGGGGCGGTTGAGGTTGACGAGGTGCTGACTGTCTGTTGGCGGAAGCTGACGCCTGAGCTTTCGCCACATCACTCGGCAAATCCTTCTTGGGCACTTCGCTGAAATGTCATGGTTGTCCGCATTGGAAGCTGGCTGAACCTTTCTTGGGACACATATTAGAGTAATGGTTCCCGTTGCAGGTAAAGCATCGAACATTCCCGGGCTGAGCATTGGGCGGAACAGGTCGGGATCCTCCCACTGCTTGTCTCTTGTTTGGAACATTGGGGTTGAAGGTATAAGTCCTTCCCTTGAATCGACTTCTTCTTGACATCCTCTGCTGCTGTGCCTTTCTCTTTCTGGTATCCTCCAGGTCATTCCTTGTCTCTTCTGACACAATCAGCCTATCTACCATGGCTGAGAAATCCTTGAACTCCACTGATGAGATATGGAACTTGAGGTTCTTCTCGCATCCTTCATAGAATCTTTCTATCTTCTTTTCCTCTCGTGTCTACTTCTACGGTGCATAGCGAGAAAGGTTGTTGAAGTGGTGCGGTATTCCATCACGATCCTTCCTCCTTGATGGAGAAGCGAGAAATTCCTCCGCTTGGAGGCCATCAAGCCTCGGGAATGTGAGTCTTAGGAAAGCTTCTTGAACATCCGCCACGAAATCTCTTGTCCTGTCTTGAGTCTCAAAGTTGACCCACCATGTCGCCGCTTGTCCTTGCACCGGTGAGAGGCATAGAGCACTTTCTCCTTCTCAAAGTGCAATCGCACGGTATCCAGCCTTCATTTGGATAACCGTGAGCCAATCATCCGGCGATAACGGCTCGATTGACATGGAGAAAATAGGGGCGGGTCTTTTGGAAGTCGGACAGTGTGACCCACCTAATAATCCATCATGTCCAAAGTTGTTTCCTTGGGGATTCATCTGGGGTCTTATGGCAAAGCTGTGCCATCATCATCTCAATCATCCGATTACGCCTGCTCGACCGGTATCTGCTCCTTTCTATATCTCGCCAAGATTTGAGCTATGTTGACCGGATTTACGTTTGGTCTGCCTCATTCCCGTAACCTTGGTGTTGGGATCCTTCACCTTGATCCATACTGACTATCTTTTAGGTCTTGCTGCAGGGTTTTGGGCAAAGCAGAAGATAAGTAAGATTTAGACACGGGGCAGAGAGAGATAGAATAGGTGAGAGGCGAGACGAAATGGGAAAGAATTAGTGGAATTAGGCCGAAGGTATAAAGATATTAGAGCAAACAACATACAGAGATAGGAAACTTAATTTTACTGATACATAGATTGTTTACAATACCGTCATACTAAGGTAAGAAACAACCTATTTTACATTACAAAAGACTACTCCAAAAGGGTAAAGCCAACTTCTAGGACTAACGCCCTAATCTAAGACTGGAATCTTCAATCGTCGTCGGAGATGTAGATGATGCGCTCTTCTGGATCTTCTTCCACATCTTCTGCCATGGACAGGTCAGTCACAGCCGACGGACCATCCACGGACATCTCTTCTCCGGGCTCGCATCGGGCCGCACTGTCTATCTCCTCGCGAAGCTCGTCGATCTCCATCCAGGCATTGCTCAACTGTCGCTGAAGATCATCTCGCTCGATGAGGAGGGAGGTGTACAGGAAATCCTTGTTGACAAGGAGCTCCGCAGCTTCATCGACACGCGGATCGCCTCGCCCTTCCTGGAACAGAGCGATCACCGTCTTGGGGCATCCCCTTCATGGGGATCAATCAAATCGATCGTGGTCGAACTCGGTAGCGAAGAGACGACGCAGTGCTTCAACGCCCGACGCGAGAGTCCTGGATAGCGTCTGACTCGTGGACGCGGTGCCCCTGGAAATGGCGCGGAATGTCTGGATTATTTGGCAGGGGATCCAGATTGAACCAGGCTCTCCACTCAACGCGGACGACACCCTGGAAAAGCTCCTCCGTGTGAAAAACGGGGATCTCAATCTGATCAGCTCCAACATGCTGTAGCATTCTCCACAGCAGTCCAGCCCATCCTTCGGGAACCTCGGGAAGTGGGTAGACGTGGTGCACCATCTGCCAAAACGAGAATCTTTTTAAGTCAGATGAGCGGAAAGGTTTTAAGTGAGTTTTAAAGGAGAGAAGTGAATCTTAAGGAAAAGGTGGGAACAGAGAGAGGAGAGAAACAGGATTATAAGAATAATACTTACAGTTTTCGAAACTCATTTTGTAGTTTGAAATAATCTTTCGAAAAAAAGACTCCTTAAGCCAACTTAGGTCTCGCCTACGGTCAAGCCTAGGCTCGATACCACTTGTGACGGACCGCCTTTTTAGGGGCGATCTGAAACTCACAATGATTACTCAGAAGACTAATCTGTTGGAAGACAAGAGTACAATTGCTCGACAAAAGCAACTTTCAACACTTTTTATTCAATATAGATGGTCTAACGACCAGGTTTTACAAGGGAAGCATCCGAGCTTCTAGACTTACATTACCAAAAGAAGGAAACCACAGGCAGGGCCTGAGCGAAGACAAAGACCTAAAACCAGACTAAATCGCCATCTACGACCTCCTGGTAGGCTCCGGCTTCTTCGAACTCGAAAGGGCTGGGTTTGCAAGGGTGAGTACAGAGTACTCAACAAGTCGCATTTTAACCACCGAATACTATATGTAAGGGTAATCAAGGGATAGCAAAGAGGGTTTAGTATCTCGGATGCGCTTTTATTTCACAATTCATTTTACATTTGAAGCACAAACTAATAAAATAAGTAATTTGAGTTTCACAAGGTTCAATAACACTTAACCAATTCATTCAAAAATACCGAACAGTAACTTGAGCTTAGTTACGGGTATCAACCCGATTCCAACTTAACTTCGTTAACTAAGTACGGCGTAATCGATTACAATTAAGATTAACTCTGCAGAGCGGCTCGGCTTTACCCACAAGATATCTATAACCTTTATGCCAATCTCGAGTTTTCATGCAACTTAAATGCATGTGGCCCAGCTTTAGATTATCACAAAGATTTCGCTTAATCATTCTCGCCCTTTAGTTGTTTACCGATAGTACCGCTTACCTTGGACTCGTGGTCCCCATTAGCGTCTTCACCGCTTGTGAGAACCAAGAATGTCACTCGACCATTCCTGCTCCACCCTCCTGGTCCATTTCCTCGCCGGAAAGTCCGGTCCCCATTCTCTCCAGAGAATGGTAGCCACCAAGACACCCAATTATTATCTCAGAATGATTAACTTAATGAGCCGTGTCGGATACGGGTCACCGACGATCCGACTGTGGTTGAGCGGAAACTAAGTTATTTACTTTGCTCAAGGGGATTATTAACCTTACACTTTTGCCAAAGACCAAGCCTTCATCCACAAACCCATTCAGATTTCGCAGCATCCGCCACTGCACTCAACCAAGGCATTAATCACCACCGGGATCGGAATCTCATCCACTCCGGATTAATCCGACATCTGTCCCCTCGATCGCAAAGACTTTTACAAAACGATCCAATCGGAGATTCGGCGAAGATTTTCTTTAACATCCAGGTTTTGAACTAACCTAATAGTATTATCTAACCTATTCATGGCAATAAGCAATTAACTAGGGTTCCAAAGGATTAATAGGGTTTCAATTATTTCAAGGAGGTTCCATGAGCAATTAGGTGTTACCTATTTATCATGTCATTCTAAAATCTCGGATTTCATTAATTCAAATACAAGAAAATAATGCGATATAAAATAATTACTACTATAGCATGGCATGATAGGATCAATATGATCAAAGGGTGTACGGCTTGCCTTTGCGCGGTGGATCGGACGAGTCGTCGGGAAGTAGTCGCATCAAGGCCCCGCCTGGTCCAACGCTCGCTCCGGAATCGCCCACCTGTGGATCGCTCCGGCTCGATGGCGTCTCAACGGTCGAATCTAACGCGAAAAGACAACCAACATAAACAAACGGCAAAACAAAAACCGAAAAAGAAAACGGGAACTGAAACGGAAACCGGAAATCGAGTCGGAAAGGGACGGAGGGCAAAACGGGGATTTGGGAGTGTTCTGGACTTCGGATTTGGGAACGGACAGCATTTCTGGACTCAGGGGATCGAAACGGTTCGGGAAAAGTATTTGGTGGAGCTCTGGGATTTTCCGGGATTTTTCTGGATTTTTCGGGCTATTTTTGGAGTTAAAACGGATTTTCGGAATTAATTATTAAAAATAAAAACCGAAAATCGGTTTACTGTTCAAACGCTGGCCGGCTTTGGCGCGGAATTGGGCCAGGGCCAATTTGGTTTGGGGGCGGGGGGGGGCGAGCGTGGGGCACGGCTGGGGCCGGCCCACACGGAGGAGGAGGGGGGGCCACCAAGTGGACGGAGAGGAGGGTCGACGGCGGGCGGGGCCCACTCGTCGAAGCGGGCGAGGCACAGGAGGGCTAGGCACGGGAAACAGGGAGGGCGACGGCTTAGCGCGGCGGGCGCTGAACAGCGGCGGCCGTGAGTCGGGGCGAGGTGGGAGAGGAAGGGGCTCACCGGGAGAGAGGGAGCGGGCGAGTGGAGAAGGTGGGGAGGCGGGGCTTTATAGCCATCATGCGAGGCAGCGGCTGGCTCGACGGCATGGCGCTGGCGGCGGCGAGAGTGCCGCGGCGACGGCCTTGTTGAAGAAGGCGGCGGTGGCGAAAGGGGGCACGGCGGCATGGCGACCACGCTGAGCGGGAGGAGGCGGCGGCCACATGGCGGCGGCGGCGCGAAGGCGGCCGCAGACGGAGACCGACGCCGAGGCGAGGAGGCGAGGGCTGATCGCCACGGCGCGGCTGGCCGGCGTGAGCTGGCCCGGCGAGCAGCGGCCGAACAGAGCAGACGAGCATGGGCCAAGAGCAAAGGAGAAACGGTCCAACAAGGTTAGGGATTCAAACTCGAATTTCGAATTTCCAAATTCAAAATCCAAACGCAATTCAAATGAAAACCAACAAATTCGTTTTGAATTTTTGGGGTTGTTTCAGCAACCGCTGCGCTCGACATGCATGGCACCCCCTGCCGGCGCCTCGCTTTCCAGCACAAGACCACGTGCGCGGCCGCACCGCACCACTAAGAAAACGGCGCCGCACGCTCCGGCCTACCACGCTGGCCGGGCAGCGAGCGGCACCAAATTTAACCAACGAGGTCCGCCCGGCCGCAGGTCACTCCTCCAGCCTAGTATACCCACCTACATATGGGCAGGCACCAGGGGCGGATCCAAAAAAATAGATCATTGGAGTCGCTGGGGTCATTACAATAACTTATAGCCTATATATGTTTATATGTTAATAGAATACAATTAAATTTACATGTGATTTTGGTAAAGTTATTGGGGTCATTTGACCCCACTAATTACATGCTAGATCCGCCCCTGGCAGGCACGGTACATCTCTCAGAAATCACCTGTGCTGCACCGGAGTCCCCAACCCAGCGGCTGTGCCCAGCGGTGCGATCAAGGTTTTAAATTTCTTTTTCAATTCACATCTCGTTAACCTTTCAAATCTAAAATTTCGATAAAATCTCGTTATTACAAACGAAATCTAAAAAGTAAAATTTAAATCCGGAATTTTTTGGACTGAAATTTCGTCCAAAAAAAAGGAAATTTCGTTTAAAAACAGTAAAATCTCAACAAATTTCAACTAAATAAAAAATGTTTCAAACGACATCAAAAAAAAATTCAATTTTTTTGTGGATGGTCCTCACACATCACTAATGTTGCCATAAAAATTTCAAATAATAATCAATCATAAGGAATTTTTAAAAATTCTGAGAGTGCTACTGTCTTGAAAAAAAGCTGACTGTAAATTTCAACCGAATGGAAATGGTGCAAACCACGTTAGAAACTTTTGAAGAAAAAAATGGATGGTGCTAACATATTCATAATATTCCTATAAAATTTTTAAATGATGATCAAATTTGAGGAATTTTTACAATTTTGGACAGTGTTATTGAAGGCTGGTCGATAAATTTCAACCGAATGAAAAATCGTTCAAAACGCGTCAAAAAAAATTTGAAATTTTTTGTTGATTGTCATGATACATCACTAATATTCCCATAAAAGTTTTAGATAATGATCAAGCTTGAGAAATTTTCAAAAATTATGACAGTACCACTGTCCTAATGCATCAATTATATTCATTCTGTTTTTTAATTTGTAAATATAACAAATGAAGTTCATAACAATTAAACATTAATCTTACGTGGCAAAGAAATAAAACTACACGTGGGTATCGGGACCATCCAGAAACCTTCAGGTTTTGTTTTATCGAAGACTTATTTAGTAGTACTGTGCAAGCTAGCTAGTAGCTAGTACTACCTCGTGCCTTGTGCTGTGAGGCGGACAAGAGGCGGAAAGCAACTAGTAGCTAGTACTAGTATAATTAGCCTAACTGCTTGCTTTGTGGTTAATTAAGGGAACCAGCTACCGGAACGGACGGAAAGAATGAAATCCGGTTAAAAAAAACACTAAATTTCGGCGAAATTTAGTGTAGCACTTTCCTATAATCATATCAAAATTTTAGATTACTGTAGCACTTTGAATATTTTTTCCCGATGTTTTTTAATTTCATCGGGATTATGAAACTCAGGGGGTCCGAATCTGAGATTTCGCAAAGTTTTGTTTGGATTTTGAACCTCGAGTGCGAAAAGGCTAAAATTTTAACAGTTTGAACGCTCACACATGGAGCAAACCATAACCAGCTTGAATAGGCTACGTTATATTCCTCCATGTATGTCAAGGCATGTCCATCATCAAACTAATAGTCATCATTTCTATCGCGGATTTAACAAGAAAATATCAGAAGGCACGTATAATAATCGCTGTTGTTGCCAGCATCTCAGCGCTGGCATTTCTTTTAGCAGTTGCTGGTTTTCTCGTTTGGGCAAGAAAGAAGAAGAGAGCAAGAAAAAGAGGTAACATCCAGTAGACTTTCAGTGAATTCAATAACTCATTAAGGGAAAAGAAGTATATTTCTTGATGCTATCCTGACTTCTGTATGATTATAGGATCAAGTAAATGGAGCTGTGGCTCACGCAGTAATGGCTGCCGCTATGAGGTAAGTGGTCACGATGACAACTTGGAAGTTGGAACTGCCAATATTTGATCCTGGGACAGCTGCAGCTGCTACTGATAGTTTCTCAATCAATAACAAGCTCGGCGAGGGTGGCTTTGGACCAGTATATAAGGCACCACTCTTTATGAATCAATACAAATACATATGAATGCAAAACGAAGTTGCATCGAGAACACTATTTAATTTAAATGGCAACTGACGATTTCAAGCATTATAAGGTATTTAGGTTTCTTGTCGAGGTTATTACAGGAAAACATAAGCATTTCAAATGAACCAACATCAAAGGCAATTTAAAAAATTTCTGATATAAATTCTAAAGTCTGAACTACTGCCACTGTATGTCTAGTTGAAATGGTTATTTCAAAACTACAGGGTAAGCTCGAGGATGGACACGAAATAGCTGTTAAATCACTTTCAAAAACATCGGAACAGGGTCTTGACGAGTTCAAGAATGAGGTTTTGTTGATAGCTAAACTCCAGCATTGGAACCTCGTTCGGCTTCTTGGCTTTAGCATAGTGGACAAGAAAGGAAACTTGTACACAAAAACATGGAAACATGAGCCTGGACTACTTTCTATTTGGTATGCTCTCAACCTTTCTTTTCTAGCCTTGAAAATTGGCTGATAATTCCGAAGAAAATAAATTAAGTATTCACATATGTCAACAGAAAAATCCAACAGTGTCCTACTTGATTGGCAAGTATACCGTATCATAGAAGCCATTACTTGAGGTTTACTGTATCTCCACCAGTACTCGAGATACAGAATCATCCATAGAGATTTGAGAGCAAGTAATGTTCTTCTAGACAAGGAGATGACTCCTAAAATTTGACTTTGGCATGGCAAGAAAGAAATCAATACCCGAAAAGTGGTTGGCATATAGTAAGTATGGTAACAAGGAAAACAGTGTTGATTATATAAATGAATTTACCGATATTAACCATATTCATGTGGCTCTACTGTAGTGGTTATATGTCTCCCAAGTACGGAATGGATGGAGTCTTCTTAGTCAAATCAGATGTATTTAGTTTTGGAGTATTATTGCTGGAAATAATTAGTGGTAGGAGAAACAAAGGGGTGTATTCCTACTCAAACCACCTAAATCTTCTGGGACATGTATGTAAGAACTTACCCCATCAAGCATGCAAGTTGTATATGTCAATCCAAGTTCAAAATAAATTGGGACACTTTTTTTGTTCTGCAGGCATGAAACTTATGGAATGAAGGGAAAAGCTTGGCAGATGAAACAATGAATGGTTCATTCAACTCAGATAAAATACTCGAATGCATCAGAGTAGGCCTCCTATGCGCCTCAACTGGAAGGAGTTAGGCGGCCACCTAGTCACCTAGGCATCGCGGTAGACGACTGGGCGTCACGGAGGAAGGAGTGAGGCGGATGCCGAGCATGATGGCTGATGAGGATAAGTGAGAAGCTTCCGAACCTAAGGCTAATCGCTTCTCTCAGCGGCCACCTCGGATGTCCCCGCCTCGTCACCCGCTCTAGTCCGCCCAAAGCACACCACCTCGTGCCGACCGGATCCGACGAGAAACCGTCGGATCTGGCGAAATAGCTGACCATAGGTCGCCCGATCCAACGGCATCCGGGCGATACCAGCATGGGGAGAGAAGGGAAGGAGAGAGTGAGCCAGAGAAGGCGCTGGCGCCAGGAGGGAGAGGGGAGTTGACAGAGGCGCAGAGAGGGGAGGCGAGGAGCTAGGTGGCGACGAATCGCGAGCGAGAGATAGGGGGAGCGTGGGCGGCGGTTGGAATGGGGAGAGAGAGCCGGGGTGGAGAGGGTCAGGAAAAAAGGGGAGGCAATGGGCTGGCCAAGTGGGCCAAGGAGTGGGCCGAGGAGTATGGCAATGAAGTTCAAGTTCATCTGTAATTTTTCTTTCATATGACGTATATTTAGTTAATTTCATGTCATATGAGATATTATTTATTATTTTCATCGTCTAATTACCGCCTAGGCGTCCAGGCAGTCCGGACTCGCCTCGCCTAGCCGGACCGCCGTGACAACTATGGACCATCCATCGATGTCTCAGGCGCTTCTAATGTTAGCTACTACAGGTCCTGCCACATTGCCAACTCTTAAGCAGCCTGGCTTTGCAGCTAAAAGAGTTCTAATGGAAACAAAAACATCATCAAGCAAGCCAGACTGCAGCATATTCAAAGGTGCAACAGTAACTATACTTGAAGGTTGATAGCAGGCTAAGTCACTTATTGAACTTACTGGGGGAATGTGTATTATAGAATGACATTAGTTCTTTCTTAATTATCTCGTGTGTTTGAGGAAGATGAAATTGTATTATTATTAAATAATATCACCAACTAGAATGTCAATTGCTTCATTTCAGAATAGCCATCTTTTACTGTAGTAGTCATCATTGACAAGTAAATGAGAATTGGAGATAGAGGGATTTTTCCAATTCCAACAAGGCCTAAGAATGCTACAAAAACTAATAGCAGAATTAATCATAAGCAGCTGTGCAATTATGGATTAATAATCCTGGCGGTATATTGCTTTCAAGTGTAAGGTCTAACGCAAAAGTAAAGCACTCAGATAACTTTAAATGGTCCTTACATTACATACTTGGCTATCCGCTATCATAATGGTATCCTTTCTCATCTTATGTCCTGAAATTCTGAATTTCTGGTATGTCAGATTAAACGAAGTAGTTTGGATCAATAATTCATTATGTGATGTTTTATTGACCAACCTTTCCCTCAATCAGTTAAACCCATCCTAGTCTCATTTTCTACCAGCTATCCAAACTTTGCAGTAAAAAAAAGGAATGGTAAAGTGATGCCAAAACATGATAGAATCATCAATCCATCATTCACTTATAGTTATATACACTCTGAATTAAGGGAAGGGAACTCAAGAGTGTAACAATGATCATACCTTTGTATGATAGCTATAAATTCAATCAATTAAATTCTATAGATGTAACAAAGTAAATAAAAAATAAATAAGCCATTTAGATTAAAGCATGATAGCCAAAACTTTGACTAACTCCATTAGCTATAGCAGGGGAACAATAAGTGTTAAAAGAAGGAGAAAACTCACTACAGCATTATTTACACTAGGTAGCCAGTTTGGTCACCTTCGGCCATTCAGGAAGCTCTCATAATGTGTTCCCTTCAAAGTATTATTAACATCAAGCCAATTATCAACATGATCACGCAATCGTTTGGTATGGATTTTCACATGCCGACTGGACAGCTTTGTCTTAGGCAATTTCAGAAAATCCAGGACATCCATGAGCTTCTGAAATCAAGCACAACAGATATTATTTAGATAAAAAAAGGTTGATTTATCCCCCAAACAAGGATATAAAGAAACAGACTCACAGTGTGATTGTTAACAACATCTTCATAGTACAGAACAATATTCCGGGTCTTCTTGAAATTCATCAAAGCATCAGCTGCCAACTTATCAGACCGCTTTAGTTCAGGGATCAACAATTTTTTGTCTATCGTTGGCTTATATTCAGCAAGAACATCAGCCTACAGAGGAAAAAAAGATCACAAGAATTCTCTTTATTTTACCCAGACAACATCAACATTGTAGCAGCTAAAGTAGTTAATAGTACATAGAGTTGAACATACTAGGAACAGAATTGATTTATGATACCAAAAGTTGCATTTGAAATAAAAATTATCTCACTACGGAATGTGAGTAAGGTCAAACGAAATAATATGTGAACCTCATCTCGGGAATGCACATGAGCTTTATGGGTTCCATTTAGTTGCTTGGTGGCACTATCATGAGCATTTGCTAATATAGAGACATAACGCTGTAGAAGATTTCTTCTTAAAAGAAAAATTGCAGACACACCCCTTCGGTTGAAGTATTCAACTATCTCTTGATGATGCTTCATTAGACCCTGTAATTTCAACCAAAATAAACATCTCAGAAAATTGAGCAAAACAAAATTGGTGCACCACATTAAATAATTGTGGTATGAAAAATAATTCGTATGGACAGATCAAAGGATTTTAAAAAAATCTTAGCAATCTTCAAAGCCAAAACTACCCCAAAAAAAATATGGCACAGAGACAAAATCAACATATCTGTTTCAGAAAACATATATACCCAGAAAAGCCCTTCTTAGAGAGCAATTACATCTCTCGAATGCATCTAAGTTGCAAAATGCACAGGGATATATTTATCAGCAGCCCCCTTTCTGGAATGAACACCTTTAATAGGTAAACCACCTATGTAAAGTTGATACTTCGAACACATAAAATTTGGAATGGGAAAAATAAAGATTGCCACAAAGAGAAGAAAGAAAATAATGATTCGCTTGGCTGCCCCCTCTATAGTGAATTTGTGGATTAGTATTTCACTGTCCTAGGTTAGGTATTTTAGCAGGCTATTTCCATGAAATATGGTGCTTTTAAAAGTATGTTTAACCCTTACAGGCAAGCAAATTTTCCAATATATGAATATGTACTGAACAGAAAATTTGCGATACTCATGAGGCAGTGCATCAAATATAACTGCATTACTTGCTTCTCAAATAGTCTATGATACTGCTTAAGTGCTGCCTGAAACAATTGACCAACAATTCTTCAGGAAAATCTAGCCAAGGACATCATTATCAATAATAATACCTTTGATTTTCCGATCCAATAAACAAACTGCTATGATATGTAAACTAACGACTTATTCAGAATTTACAAAAGAATTAGGTTAGGTCTAGACTCTAGACCAGGGTTCCAACAAATGGCAGTAACTGGAAAGTCCTTGTTCCACAATATACAGCTGCTTAAAAATGTAAGGAAATGTTACACAACAGACAGCTACTTATAGATATATAATTAATCCACAAAATGATGTGACAAAATTATCTTATGAGCAAGTCTTTGTTCACCTTGCATTGAATAACTAATCAAACAGTGTTCTCATCTCTCATAGCAAAAAGATTACCTGATTGAGCATCCACTTCAACCCCACAGCAGCCGTACATTCATTTTTAGCAGCACTGCTAAACCAGTCCAGATTGTACAATTTATCCAGTGTTTTCGTGATTGAGGTAAAATTACTACGCCTTTCTTTGACAGAGAAGATTTCTCCATTGGAACTAATATTCTCGTGGCTATTCAACAATGTTTCAAACCATCCACTTCCCGACCTCTGCATCGACAAGATAGCAAAGAATCTAACTGGTGTGCATGCACATCCTTTCCTAATAAACAAAGAAAAAACACAAGTTACTCACTAGCCTGAAAAATGTAAAAATAAATGCCCAAGTCTATCTCCATTACCTACTGTAAGTATCCGGTGTAGGATAGTGCACATAAGGGATCTCAGCCTCCGGAATGTTGGGGTCATGACAAGGTTTCTCCCTTTCTTTTTCTAACATGTTCGTCTGCTTGAGACCAAAAAGCATCCCATTTTGCTTCAAAGACAATGAGAATATGTATACACCGACAAGCATTATCAATGCCAATATAGCTATCCATGACGCGAGCGGGTACCTCCGTGTAGGCTTTTTGTTTATATTTGCTGTGTCCTGCAATTGAAAGAGTAAAGAAGGTTGAATCCATTTGGCATATCCTCACAACAATGAACAAACAAACAGATAAGAAAAAAAGAAGAAGGCACAATTGGATGAGAAGAAGGCACAATTGGATGAGCTTTAGCCTTACCTTAGTGGCTGCGCTGAAATTCTCCACGGCCACCACCACCGCCCTATCCTTCTCTCTCCCTACCTCCTCCATCGGAGAATACCATCAAACATCAAACCACCACCGGTTCCAAAATCAACGGAGAAAATCTCGACCTTCGCGAAATTACTCCAAGCCAATCAAAACCAGAGAAATCTTCTTTTCTTTAAGTGGAGACTGGAGAGAGACCGGAAAAAAAGCGAAGAATGGGGAGGGAGGCAGCGGGATGGCACAGGAATTTCGCATCTGGGGCGGTGGAACTGAGGAAGAGGGAATGGGGAGGGAGACTGGGAGAGAGACCACCTAATCCATCTCCCTTCTGGTAGGAGCCGATGGTTCGCATCTCGCGGCTTTGCGCGAGGCTTGGCGGCGTTGCCGCCTTGTTTGGAGAAATCCGGTGCTCGCCTCCGTGCGATGCGAGAGCGAGGGGCATGACTGAGCGGCTGAAGCCGGAGTTGGTCATTGGGACGGGTTTCAGCGCATTGCAAACGGGTTGGGTCTGATCTTAGGCTGGACCAGGACCAGGTCGGTCATCATCAAGGTTCAAAATCCTGCCGAAAGATTTCAGATTTGGTCGGAATGAGATTACGAATTTCGGCTAAATAATAAAAATAGAAAAAAAATTAAATTACTACAATAATTTTGAAAAGTTCGGTATTTTGATCGGATTTGGGTCAATACCTCATAAGAATGTCATTTTTCATTAAATTTTTTGAAAAACCGAATTTTTGAGACTTTTTATAAAAATAACATGGACACTATCAGATTTATATTAAAATGTACAAGTTTGATCATACTCTGAAAAATTTATGGTATCATCTTTAGCGGTCTAGAGTCATAAAAATTTTTTCAAAAGAATTGAACTTCATTTGTTCTCTTTGAAAATAAAAAACTGAAGAAATATAAATGAGACAGTAACCTTGTTAGAATTAAATTCGCTCGAGTGTAATCATCATCCAAAATTTATAGGAGAACCTAAGCATTGCCTTAGAAACCTTTTATAAAAAAATTTAAAAACTCTAAACCTGTTTTGGTTACTCAATAAAAATTATGAAAATAATATATGTACTCATCCATTTTATCAGGAATTTAGGACAGCTGCACTGTCAGAATTTTTAAAAATTTATCAAACTTTACAATCATTTGAAATTTTTATGGGAATATTAGTGATATGTTAGTACCATCGGAAAAAAAATTACAAACTTTTTAACGTGGTTTGAATCATTTTTCATTTGATTGAAACTTGCTAACAAAGCTTTTATTAAGATAATAGCACTTTCAAAATTTTTGAAAATTTCTCATACTTAATTATCATTAGAAACTTTTATGGGTTTATTAGTGATACGTCAGGTCCATCAAAAAAATTAAAATTTTTGAACATGGTTTAAACTATTTTTCACTCAGTTGAAATTTGTCAAGATTTCAGCAATTTCGGACAAAATTTCTCAGAAATCTTGGTTCAAAAAATTTAGATTTGAATTTTGTTTTTTGAATTTCATTATAAATTCTAAAATCTCGCCAAAATTTTGGGTTTCGATCGCATCTGAGCTATGGTCCGAAAACAAAATTTAAAAACTTAGTTATGACCAAGCTTCAAAATCTAGGCGAAATCTCATATTTCAGTCCCCTGAATTCATAATATCGGTGGGATAAAAAAAATTCAGAATGCTATAGTATTCAGAAATTTATGGAATTTTGACTGGAATTCATGCTTTTTGGACCATTTTGTATGTTGTTTGGATCGGATTTCACACTAAATATTTTTTGTTGAATTTTAATACCTCTTACAAGGAATACATATAAATTTTTTGCAATAAACTGATAAATTGCTTTAACTCACCTGCCCTTGGGTCGCTGACTCGCTGGTTCGAATCCTCAGCTCGTCACCATTTTTTTAATTAAGCTCTGCGTCGTCGCTTGCACTCTCGTAGTTGTGGGCAACAAAAAGCTAAAAATAATGTTGCGACCAGGATTTGAACCCGCGACCTACATATACCAACCGAGCCACCTCTACTTCATGCAATGGCACCGTGGTACCAGTTTTTTAGTCTCAATAGACCATTTTCCAATTGGTTGAAAACTGTTAAAATTTCGGTAATTTAGACCGAAATCTCAACAATTTTGATTGAAATATCGAAAATCCCAGTCAAAAAATTTTGAATTTGAATTTTGCTTTTTGAATTTTATCCAAATTTTAATGGCCTCCGAGATATAGTCACGAAATTTGAAACCTGGTCATGACTCAATTGTATCGCGGTTTAGTTAGGATTTGCTTAACTAAAATTGGTTGATGCAACGACATAGCTGTGATTAGGCCACGCACGTCGCAGATTACCGGCCAAAGAACCACGATCAAGAAACTGGGAGGCAGTATTGCATTCCAAGCAGGAGAGTACGTCGGGAACATGTAGGTACAGAGCCCACATCAGTAGCCCAACAGCAGATGTACGATGGCACCGTGCCACGTCCCAGGCTAAACTTCCTGAGCCGGACCCGGCGAACGCATAGTACAGAGGTCAAACGTCCGAGCGATCCGCGCACCCATCCCGTGCATCTCCCCTCCCCGCACACGGCAAAAGTGGCTCGCCGTGCCTCTGCCCCCTGCCCACTCACTACTCCACCAGCGAGGAGCGCACCAACGCGGAGCGCGACGGATGCTACGGCATGCAGCGGCGGCTATAGATAGTGCGGCCGTTCGAGGAGTGGGCAGACAAAGCAACGACGCGGCCCGATGCGCAAGATTGCCTGGCGTAAAAACTGCGGCGGTAGCTAATGTAGGTTTGCAATCCCATCGAAATCTGTTCGACTCGAATTCGACTAATTGTGCTAGATATTTATCAGATTTGGATATTTAGTTTCGGATTTAACGTTGGATTTTAGAAATCAATATCTGTCAACTCAGAATATTCCGGTTGTATTCTTAAAATTTTCTCTGAAAAACTCTATTCGAATATTCAAAATTGTACAGCTATATAGCCGCTCTAGTTGGACCCAATAGCTCGGTCTCCAAGACTGCACGACTGACCAACCCTAACTCTCCCAAACAGCAACCCCAGATCGATGGAAGTAACCGACGACCTCTGTACATATGAAGCAGCACAAGCAGGTCTTTGAACATACAAAAGATACGGTCGCCCTCAATAAATTGAATGCAGTAATCTTTACAAGTACTAGACATGTTCTTCCCGATGTTTACTCCAGGTTCATTTGGCTCGGGCAGTGTGGCGTTCTCACTTGCCACCACCATGACAACTGAAGACATCGATGGCATGTTCGTAGGTTGCACTTCGACACACAGAGCAGCGATGGCAACCGGGTACGGTGGATACGGGTAGTGCTCGTTCATATTAATGCTCGTCGGACAAAATCTCTTCCATGGGTATATCCACGAAGGGTAACAAGTAAAAAATCTCGTCAATACCCATTGTCCGTGGGTACCTGTTATCCGCGGGTATACCTGTTTACCGACCAACATCAATAATCTATCCTTCCAACCAAATGGCACTAGGAGCTAATGAGCAACAGTACCGATACAATCCTTTTGATGAAATTGTGGAAATCAGCTATATTTTGTGGATTGAAGGATGATTATCAATGATTCAAAATTTTAAATGCACATAGGAATAAGAATTAAAATAATACATACAAACAAATGACGCACAGATACTCAAGTTTAACAATTAAAACGAAAATAGTTCATTAGTCATCACACATGCTCAAATTCAATAATTAAAACAGAAAAAATTCATCAATCATCACACACACATTACAAATCGTTCATCACAGCATCACTAATCACAAATTACTACCACAAATTGGGGATCAAGGGGCCAACTAGATATCTATTGTGGCCACATATCAGAAGAAAGTGATGGGTAATCGGGCAGAATGGGAACAGGTGGAGTTCCCCCATACCCATACCTATTTATCCGTCAGGTAAAATTTGACCCCCTATGCGGACAATAAAAGAATAATATATCCACCTCTATTAGAGTTTTTACCTACAGGTATATGGGTAATTGAATAAGATTACCATCCCTACACCTCTATTAGAGCGACCTTTATGCATCTGAGCACCTCACTGGAGTCAAAGCTGCCGCTCATCGCCTCATCCAGTAAATCCATGCCCCTACCTTCTTTCCACAGCGTCCACGCCCGACAAATGATCAACATGATTAATATTAGTAATAGAATTCGTCAATGATCACCTGTGGCAATTGATTAATGCTGGTACTTACGTATCTGAGGGTTTAGATCAAGTTTGGGTTCGTAAAAGCCTCGATTTCCCCTGCCAGTGACGATCACTAGCTAGCAGCCTAGCACTAGGACACTGAAGCTGAAGACAGCGGATTTCATGCAAAAACACGCCACCCATTGCGTATTCTGGAGACATATAGCCATGGAAAACCGCCCCAAAAGTCAGTGTGAAGTTCCATTTTCAGAATATAGTATATACACATGAGGATTGCCAGATAATTTATAGTCACTATGTACAAATGACCTTTCTGGTCTGATCAGTGATCACCTCCAAACATTCTTGCTATGCCGAAAGTCTGAGATTTTGGGGTTCATGCTTCTGTCTAGAAACGTGCTTCTCTGGGTTGTTTCATGATCCAAACTGTTGGTTACTTCGATCGAACGGTACTCAAAAGGTGCTGACCGTTTAAATTGCAATCCCTTCACAAACCGTACAGGAACACTATCCATACACATAGAGTGAGGAGAGGAGAGGTACCCAACGAGATGGACAGTTAGGTTATGCCGAATATCTCGAACCCAGTTGTTCAACATTGAGTTTGCAATCGATCTTGCCTTTCACCTGGAGTGCTTGAAGAGTTATGGTGCAAGTTGTGAAGGCGCTATGCCATCGAACCATATGTCGGTCCAAAACACCGCCGTTTGGCCATTTCCAACGTTAATTTTGGTGGCCGCGAAGAAGAGCAGATGGTCAGTTTGGTCACATGGTGTAGGCATTCCAATCCACGGTCTATCCAAAGCCGTCCACTTAAGCCATAGCCAGCGTAGTGCTAGGGCAAACCTATCCAATTCAAGAATTCCCAGGCCTCCCATGTCGAGGGGTTGGCAAACGGTTGTCCATCTTACTTTGCAGTGCCGCCATGAAGTGCTTCGTTGCCCGCCCAAAGGAATCTCTTCCTTAGTTTGTCGAAATATGTGTTGAATTTTTTGGGGGCCTTGATTGACATCAGTAGGTAAATTGGAAGCGCAGTTAGCATCGATTTGACCAAGGTGAGGCTCCCCCCCCCAATTGTGAGATGGCATGCTTGCTAGCCTGCTAGTCGTCTCACCGCTTTATCTTGGATGGGCTGTAGGTCAACACGGTGCAATCGACCCAGGGTGAGAGGCATGCCTAGGTATTTCATAGGGAAAGTCGATACTCCTCCATTGAAGTGCTGCAATATGCTTTGTAGGTTTAGGCTGTGGCTTCAGATTGCAGCTAGAGTGCTCTTTTGCATGTTGACTCGCAGGCCGAAGGCTTCCCCAAAAAGCCTAAGGATGGCAATGATTGCCTCCAACTCTTCCTTGACCAGATTTAGGAAAATTACTGCATCATCTGCATAGAGGGAAAGTCATAGTGAGGGAGCGCAACCTTTGAGGGGAGATAGGATGCCATCCCGAGTGGCTTTTGCTAGGATGTATGCAAGGGGTCGATGGCTAACAATAATCGATAGGGCAACAGGGATCGCCCTGTCTCAATATTGGTGTTTGATTTGGGGTCCAGGTACCCTGTTTAGGAGAACATACGAGGTGGCTGTCGCGAAGGAGATGGAGAGCCACTCTCGCTATCGAGGGACCAAAACCACGTGCTTGCAGGAGGTCTAGAAGGTATTCCTGGGAGACAGAGTCAAAAGTTTTTTCGAAGTCCAGCTTTAGCATTAGAACAGGGGTGCGAGCATAGTGGTAAGCTTTTGCACAATTCTGAATCCACAAGGAGTTGTGTTGAATGCACCTCCCTTTGATGAAAGCACTTTGGGAGTTTGATGTAAGCAGGTTTATATGTCTTGAAAGGTGCAAGGGCTAGAACTTTTGATAATATTTTTGCTATGGAGTGAATAAGGCTGATAGGTCGGTAGTCCGCAGCGTCACCTGAAGCCTCCTTTTTTGGGATTAGAGCAATGGCAGCCTTTAGTCACAAAGGATTTACACCCTAGAATGATAAATATATTGTGGTGACCCGCATAATTAGTTCAGGATAATTAACAACCACTCTGTTATTACCCTAAGTTAATTACACGAATCTCGGCATAGTGGCTAACAAAATATCGAGTGCCCTGATAATTTATCAGCTACTATGCCGTGTTCAGAGTGTTGCAACAGAACAATAATTAGAGACTGAATTGGAAATATAATACTGTCGGGGGGTCGGGTAATTTCCATAAATTACCTCGGATGCCACCAACGACCAAGCTCGCTCCCGCCCGAGCCACCAGGAGGTCGTTACCCTGGGCGGTCTACTCAGAACCTCGAAGGCTACGATTCGCCGCCCGAGTTCGGGCTCGGTGGGACCTAGAATGCCACGTATTCCGTCGATTCGAGCTCGGCTCGGTAAGATGTCCGAGCTCGGTGTCGGGCCATCGGCCGACCTTACGTGGTCTCGGGTCGGTGAGAATAACCACCCGAGCCGTAACTTCCGTTAGCCCGCTACGCTTCCGTGGGAGCGTGGCGGAAAGATAGGATCCACCGGTTGCCACGTTTGGCGGGTAGTGGGGTCATGGAGTTCGATCCTTTGTGTTATAAAAAGCGCCCCCATCATGAGGGGACACACAACACGCATGCACGGGTAAGACAAGAGACATACGCTCGATACATTGCAAGAATATACACTAGCCGGAGTAGGGCTATTATCTCTTTCTTGAGAGGCCCGAACCAGGGTAAACTGCCGTGTCCACGCTCGTTGAAGTCCAGTGAGTCATCCCTTTGAGTAATCCCTCACGTGAGAAGGGGTCACCGCGATTGGTCCCTCCACCAACAAGTAAGCTTCGGCGGGGCCTCGCTTCCCTAATCGTCGACACCGGCGCCGTCCGTGGGGCCCGACTTTCCTTTCGTGAGGAATCCTGAGGATGACAAATTCCCAAGATCGCCAGTGGCCTCGGGCGCCCGGAATTGAGGAAGAAGACAAGCGATTCTTCGACAATGGGGCCGCTTAACGTCGCCGCCTTGGGAATCACGACGGTTCGAGCTTCTCCGCGAAACCGCCGCACCGAGCGATTCTTTGGCTCGGCTCGACGCCTCTCGACGACGAGTATGACGGGCTCTACGATGGTCCGGACATCCTAGACCTTTCGAGCTCGACCAGGGACCGCTTCACGGGAGACACCGTGATGTCCCCTCGCGATCCGGCCCAATCCCGTAACGCCTTCGTTGCGGAGGAGGATCGAAATGTCGAGCAAATCCGGCCGAGCGCGTCTTGACCGCTACGAGGCGCCAAGGAGCACTGCAGGCATCTTCGACCGGACGCCGCTTACGCCGGCAAGTCCGAGGTGGCCTCGACCGATAAGACCCGGCCAAGTCCGTGGAGAATTTCCACGCCAGACGGGACTCGAGTTCGGCGACGATTTAACGAAGCCAGTTACACCTCGCTGCCTCTCGAAAGCTGAACGCCAGGCTGGCCACGGTGGTACGCAACCTCGAGAGTTTCCGAGCAGTCGACCTAGAAGCCATGGGCGCGCCGCGGCAGACGACCTCGAGGAAATCGCCGCAGACATAAAGGCGCGGAAGCCTCCCGAGAAAGGGACGCCCAGAGCAATTTCGAACGCCGCGCCGGGCGCCCGAAAGCGCCCACCCCGACGACTCACGCACCAAGACTCAGAGTGACCTGGCAAGCGGCCGACGGCTCGGGAGGGCACCCGAGCAATTCCTGGCTCCTCGGGACCGCCGAATGCGAGCCACGGCGTAACCGGCCGAACATTCCTCTTCGGCCACTCTCCATCCTACAGCGTAGGAGATATTCTCGCTGGGCCCACTAACCTCGGGCTCGGTGGTGGGGATCGCCCGACCGCCGCGCTCGTGGTGACCGTCCGGCAGATCCGTTTTGGGTGCAGGGCGTTCGCAGCGTCGCTTCTGACGTGTGACCTGGCCGACAAGGTTCAAGCCGGGTCACATCGAGAGATTCGACGGACTCGTAACCCCGACGAAGTTTCTCTCGATCTACACCACGGCCATTCTAGCGCGGGGGGTGATGAAAGGGTCATGGCTAACTTTCGCCACTGATCCCGACGGGCCGGCTCGGACGTGGCTATTCAACCAGAAGGAAAACTCGATCCGGTCCTGTGCCCAGCTGAGAAGAACTCTCCGAGCTAACTACCAGAGCTGCTACGTCCGCCCGGGAAAGGAGCGCGACCTTGAGCGTCCTCGACATGACGGAGGGCGAGACTGCGCGATTCGGCCTGGGCGCTTCATGCAAGTGCGCAATTCCATCCCAAGCATCTCGGATGAGGCGGTCGTCCCGGCTTTCAAGTTCGGGTCCGAGACGACGCTTCACTCAGGACCTCGAAATTCACCCGACATCACAGCCAACGAGCCGCTCCGCATGGTGACCGTTATGCCAACGCGACGAGGCCGCCCAATGGAAGAAGTCTGCCGGACGAGGAAAGCCGCCTCACCGCTCGGCCGGGCGCCAAGCCGAAAGAGCGTGAGCTCGATCGAGAAAAATCAAAAAGAAAAAAACCCTCCGTCTCCCACATGGTGGCGCTGCCGAACGACAACGGCCAACCTCGCAATCGTATAAAGGAGGGGCCGCGAAAGGGAAAGGCCGATCGGCCACGGAGCCGCGAGCAAAACCGGATTTACCAAGACCGCGGCGACCAACGCGGACGGGCTAGCGCTATTTTTGCCCGCTTCCACCAGGCACACGGCACGACTGCGGAATTGCAGGACATGGGCCTCCTGCCTGGAGCAATTCTACAGCCGCAAGGGTCCCATGCCTACGCTCCCAGAGCAGGAGGGAGACGTTAAGGGCAAGAAGCCCGCCGAGGAGGAAGACACGGACATGGAGTACCAGAGCCGAGAAATCACATCGCCGTGATATTCGGCCCGCCGCCTATGGGTCACGCCGGGAGCTAAAGGAGGCCGCTCGCGAGGTGCTTCGTGTCACTCAGGGAAGCCTCGGCCCAGGCTCAAGTGGTCCGAGCCGCCGATCAACTTCTCCAAGGACGATCGCTCGGGTTGACAAAACCCCAAAGGCTTCCGTGGTCGTTAACCCAACGACCTGCAACACCGCGGTAGGTCGGGTCCTTGTGGATTGCGGGAGCCTCGACTGATATCCGCCAAGGTCTTGACGAGATGCAAATCCTCGCTCCAAGATCAAAAGCTTGGTGGTCCCGTTCTACTAATAGTGCCCGAACGTCGGCCAGGCCGCTCGCCAGATCGCCTGCCAAGAACGCTCGGCAATCCGAGCAACTTCCGAACGGAATCGATCACGCTCAAGTAGTCGACTTCGAGTCGGCTTAACGCCATCCTGGGCCGACCCGAGCTTCGCCAAATTCATGGTCGCCACTCATCACGGTACCAATGCTTGAAGGTCCCCGCCGCGGCGTGATCACGGTCCAAAGGAAGCCCGAAGGCGGCCCTAAGTCGCGACGAGAAGGTTTCTAGACATGGTCGGGCAGCTGCCCCGCCATGACCGACCAAGAGCCGAGGAGTTCCCGCCTGTGGCTGCCCTCGTGCCGGAGGAGAAACTAAGGCCATCCATACAGGCGACGCCGAGCCAAGCAAGGTCGTACACGTGGGGCTTCCTCGACCCTAAATAGGAACTCGAGCTCGTGACCTTCCTCCGAGAAGTGCGGACATGTTCGCCTGGGAACCGTCCGACATGCCCGAGTCCCAAGGGAGGTCGCCGAGCACAAAGCTAGCGATTCGGCTCGACAAAAGCCTGCGGCGGGCAGAGCTCAGCGCTTCTCCCTGAGAAGCAAGCCATCATCGAGAGGAATCGACAAGCTCCTCAAAGCCGGTTTCATACGGGAGTCGACCATTCCGATTGGTTGGCCAACCCGGTTATCGTGATGAAAAAGGGGGCAAGTGGCGCATGTGTGTCGATCACACGGGCTGAATGCCGGCGTGCGAAGGACAATTTCCGCTACCTCGGATAGACCGGTTGGTCAACGAATGCCGGCTCCGAGGCGATGAGCTTTCGGGCGCCTACTCAGGCTATCACCAGATCGGCATATCGCCCGACGACGAGGAGAAAACTTCCTTCATCACGCCCGCTTGGCACATTACGCTACGACCATGTCCTTCGGTCTAAGGAACGCTGAGCGACCTTCCAGCGCCTCATGCAGAAAACCTTCTCGGACCAAATAGGTCGGAACCTGAAAGTGTATGTAGACGACATAGTCGTCAAGAGCAAGATGGCCTCGGACCATGTATCCGATTTAGAGGAGACTTTCCATAACCTCAATAAACATCGAATAAAGTTGAACCCTGAAAAAGGTGTGTTCGGGTCAAGGTCAGCAAAGTACTCGGCTACATGATCGGTCCGCAAGGAATCGGAGCCAACCCTGAGAAGATAGAGGCCATCGAGAACATGCGCCACCCGCTTGTACGCTGGAGGTGCAATCCACGACGGAAGGATGGCGGCCCTAAGTCGCTTCATCTCGCGGCTCGGAACGCGGCTGCCTTTCTTCAAGGCGCTCGGAAGCACGACGGTTTCGCTTGGACAGAGAGCGGCATCGCTTCCTTCAAAGAATTAAAGCTATATTTGTCAAGGCCCGGTCTTGACCACGCCGAGATCGGGAGAGGTTCTCTTACTCTACCCGCCGCCACACCCCAGCAGTGGTAAGCGCCGCCATAACGGTAGAACGGGACGGGTGCGGCGCCGATCTACTACGTCAGCGAAGTCTTGCACGGACCAAAGGAGCGTTACCCCGAGGTCCAGAAGCTCCTTTATGCGCTCCTCGTGGCCTTGAAGAAGTTAAGACACTACTTCCAGGCCCACAAAATCCAAGTCCCGACCAACTTCCCGCTTAGAGAAATTCTCGGGAATCGAGACGCAAGCGGACGAATCGCGAAATGGGCCATGGAGCTCGCCGACTCGAGATCGACTCTCGGCCGTAACCGCGATCAAGTCTCAGGTTCTAGCGGACTTCCTGGCCGAATGGACAAACCCCGCCCGCCGAGCCCGAATCCAACCACCCGAGCACGGGCCGGGTCATGCACTTCGACGGATCCCGAGCTTACGATTGCTCGGGCCGGAGTGGTCCTCGAATCCCCTCGGGAGCGGATCCAAGACGCCCTCCAACTACATTTCGCGCAAGAACAAACAATGCGGCAGAATACGAAGGTCCGCTAGCCGGCCGGGCATGCAAAGCGCTCGGAGTCCAACGACTAATCGCGAAGGGCGACTCGCGGTGGTCGTCAACCAGGTTAACAAGGAGTATCGGTGTTCATGACTCAATGGCGCTTTACCTGGCTGAAGTAAGGAAGATGGAGAAGTACTTGAAACTTCGAGGTCTTGTACATTCCCAGGAAGGACAATGCCTGGCCGACCATCTATCGAAGGTCGGTTCCGCCCACCTTCCCGCCCCGGCGGGGGTGCTCGTTGAGCACCTTTACAAGCCCTCCATACCCACCAAGGAGGAGGCAACCGAGACGGGTGGTACCGTCTCCTTCCTCGAGCAGACGCGAGTTGGATGACGCCATTCATCCAAAGATCTCGCCACGGACACCGCTCGAGGAGGAAGCCGAGAAATCCCGGCTCATAAGACGCTCCTCAGCCTACAAATTGGTCGAAGGACTCTTATACCGCAAAGGTGCACTTGGAGTCCTCTCCAAATGCATCACCCAAGAGGAAGGCAAATATCTCCTCAGGGATATCCACGACGGAATGTGTGGAGCTCACTCGTCCTTCAGGACCTTGGTGAGCAAAGCCTTCCGGTTAGGTTACTATCGGCCGACGGCTCGCCGACGCAGCTCCATGGTAACCTCCGCCCGATCTTGCCGATTCCATGCTCGGAAGGTCCACCACCAAGATACGCACTGCAGACCATGCCGCTAACCTGGCCGTTCTCGGTTTGGGGCATCGACATACTCGGTCCATTTCCTAGGGGAAGGAGGGGTTGTAAATACCTGTTCGTCGCAATCGACACCTTCACTAAATGGATCGAGGCCGAGCCTATATCAACCATCTCGGCACAGGCGGCTAAAAGGTTCTTCCGCAATAATGTAGTAACCCGCTTTGGCGTTCCGAGTCGCCTCATTACCGACAACGGCACTCAGTTCACAAGCGAGGTGTTTCAGGCTTATTGCGAGGAGGTCGGAACCAAAATATGCTTCGCATCCGTGGCCCACCCACAGAGCAATGGGGCGGCCGAGCGCGCGAACGGGCAGATCGTCCAAGGAATCAAGAAGAGAGTCTTCAAGAGCCTCGATCGGCATGGTCAGGCCTGGGTGGACGAGCTACCTCCTGTCCCTCCTGGTCGGTCCGCACCACGACGAGCCGAGCTACGGGTGAGACCCTTCGGCTCGTATATGGCGCGAAGCCGCCCTACCCGCCGGTTGTCCTAGGATCCCCAAGGGTGAACCTAGCCGATAGCATCGACGCAGAAGGCGGCGCCTTCTCGACCTCGACCTCGCGAGGCAGCAACTTCGTGAACAGGGTCCCGCTGCGATCCGCGGTCTACACCGCAAGCTCTCCGCAGCACGCCGCTAGATCGTTACGACCAAGGACCTTGCACATCGGCGATCTCGCTCGCGACGGGTCCAAGACCTGTCAAAAGCCAACAAGCTAACGCCGAGATGGGAAGGTCCTTACACTGGTCGTCTCTACAAAGACGCCCGGGCTGTCCGTCTCGCGATGGAAGATGGTCGAGAACTTGCCAGCACTTGGAACATCGACCAACTGCGTAAGTTCCATGTCTAACCACACTCGCCTACCTTTTTAATAAATTTTGTCACCTCGTCTTCTCGTTCTTTCTCTCTCTCTTTCTCCTTTACCTCCGCAAAAAATTCTACGATTAAGCTCGACCCAGACAAAGTGTCAGGGGCAGGTCGGTCGTCGGGGCAAAACACCGTACGACAAGAGCTCGACCTCAAGGGCTTCCTTCCTCGTAAGACGACCATCTTTTTCGCGGTAGACCTCCGCCGCAAGCAAAGATTCGCACAGGACACCCTTCTGAACGGTTCCGAGCTCAAGTCGGCCGGTGGGCGGCATCGACGCACCGTACCCTAAGAGCCACACGGTCCCCGCAGAACTCTACTCCGCCAACGAGGTCGTGCTCGCAGTCTACGCCCACGACCTCCGTTGGCGGCGGGGGGCTATAGGGGTACCAAGTGGCCACGACCTCGTGCAGCTCTCACGCGAGGTAGCTACTCCCTAGTACGATTGACTGCTAAGTCGCGTAAGGCCGAAGTAAGCCGAACAAGGAACCACGACACCAAACAAATCGTTATCATCTCGGACAAAACAACAAAAAACGTTTAGAGATAGATAAACGCTCTTTCTATGTTCAACTGGGCGGTTTTCCCCTTAAGTTTTTTAAGGTAAAGACAGGAAAAGAAAATTACAGGAGCTCCTAAGACGCTTCTCGTCTCCGCAGAAGCGACGAAGCTCGTCCCGACCGAGTCAAGCTCGGACTCAAGGTCGAGCACCGCCGGCGAAGCTTCGACCTTCGCTGCCGCTTGTCGAAGTCGCTCGACTCCTCCGCTGTCGGGTCGATTGTCCTTTCGGGCCGGGCGGCGTCGCGCAAGGTCGCCACTGCGTGGCTTCAAGGCCCGACCTTGCCTGGCCGCTCGGCCGAGACGCTCTTGGAGCTCGTGCACGGACTCCTCCACCTTCCGCCGGATCTCGGCCTCGAGAAGATGTCATTTCGGCAACCGGCGCCGAGCTCGCGATCTTGGCGTCTGCTCGGCTTGGTGCTTAGCGACAACTTCGGCGACGCGGTGGCGGCATGGAAGTCCTTCATGGTGGACTCCAGACCTGCGGCGACAAGGTATTTCAGGTCGTGGATCGAGTTTTTGATAAAAACACATGAGTCGAGTACTTACCCAACAAAGCCGAGCCTCCACTTCGCTGAACATCTCGGCGGGGTCCTCCGTCTCGCCCTGTTCCCCTGGGACGGGCAAGGGATCTCCGCCTCGATCCCTTCTCCTTGATCGGGCGCGGAGGCTTGAGCCCGAGCTCCCCGTCCCTCGAGGGCGAAGGAGCCGCCTGGGGCGACCTCGCCTCTGGAGAGGGACGGCCTCAAGAGCGAGGATCACCTCTGCTCTTCTTCCTCCCGGCAGAAGTTGCGCCGGGGCTCCACTCTTCGGGCGTCTACGCCACGGAGCAACCGGGACACTGGTCGGCACTGGCCCTTGGTGCAGCGGCGTCCCCGGCAGGGTCAACTGGGGCAGGGTCGGCCGGAGGTCGGTCTCGATCGAGCGACCTCGGTGCCGGCAGATCCCTTCGCTGGAAGTCGCCCGGCTCACCTACGATGGCCGGGCTCGTCTCCCAACCGGCTGGGTAGCCGGCTCTTCCTCGTCCGACGAGCTCCCGCCAGATTAGGGTCCTCGACGCCGGGCGTGGCTGGGACGGCGTGGCGTCGTGAGCCCGGGGAGACCTCGGCGATCTCCTGGAGAGTCGCGGTGATGATGTCGTGGGCGGGAAGAATCCTCGCGGGAAGTTTCAGCCGCCTGCTCATCACCATCACTCCACGACTATGATGTGGGGATGCCCTCCATCGCGGCTCGGGCATCGGCGGCGCGATCTTCCTCCGTGCCTCCTCTTGGGAGACACGACCTCCGGTCCCGGCTCAGCGGCGTGGCTCCCCACCTCGACGTCGCCGCCACCAACGGCCCGTGGAGGCCCGGGCCTCCGCGGCCCCAGCTCCCACATCGGCCTGCCGCCCATGACGGCCTCGGCGGCTGGCGAGCTCCTCTCTAGCACGAGGTCAAGATTATCGTCACCATCGCTTGAAATCCCATAACTCCGCATCACCGCCACACCCACTATAGGCGATGTGGGGTTAGTGTGGTGCCGAGGGGAAAGAGACAAACAAGAGGGGAGTAGAAGATCGACCTCGCTCGGCGCCCGCTTCCGAGCCCGGGCGCGGTCCAGAGGGCGGCCATGTCCTCGCGCCTTGTCGGCCCTGGCGGCCGAAGGGTCGGCCTCCCCAAGCCGACCTCTGAGATGGTCGGCGTTGGCGCGGTTGAGGCGTGTGAGCGACCCGCGGGACCTCGGGACCAAGGGGGCGGGTCCAGCTCGTCCTTCTCCTCCTCGCGGTCCTCGGGGCCGAGCTCGAGCTCACCCGCGCTGAAGCTCCGCGAAGGGCCGCGACCGGCCTCAGTTCGACCTTCCGCTGGGCCAGGCCCTGGCTGCGGCCTCCTTCTTCGCCGTAGCGACAAGCCGGGCGCAAGCAGGCCATCGGCTTCGGGATTGTCTCGTGTACTCATCCATCCACAATCTAAGTTCGCCACCTCCCGCCGATCGGCATACTCCAATCTTTGGCGGGTGAGCGGTCGTCGCCCGGACGCTGCGCTACAGACGCTTAGGCGGGGAGGCGTGGCCGACGGAGATCGGGCGCGGCGCTATGCGACTCCGCCCGCCTCTTGGTCTTTCGACCCTGTCCCCGCCAATCGCGATCCTGGTTGGGCCCACGGCGACCTCGAGTGCAACCTTCTCCTGCCAAAGGAAAAGAAAGAGAAATCAAATGAGGACGGAAGACCCCCACAAAAACCTGTCCGGACAAAAATAAGAAGTCTGAATTAAAGACTTACCGCCTCGGTCGGTTAGGGCGTTGTTCGGGATCTGGCGGCCCTCAATGATTTCCTTGCCTTTAGGGGTGCCGAACATCTCGGACACCCTCGCATCCACCAGTCCTCTGGCGGAGCTGCATACCTGGCCGAAGGAGAGGTCGTGAGAAGGGGCATCCTCTGCCGGAAAAGAAGGTCGGGCGATGACGTACCTGAGCGTGACTCCGGGTGATGTCTGCCACTCGACCTTGAAGAAGGGATGCTCCCTCCTCCTAAGGGGTGATATCCGGTTCGACGTAGTCCCGGTAACGCCCCGCCGGTCACCCAGTGCACGTGAGCTCATTGATCGTCATGAGGATCTTCTCCTCCTCGGGCTCCACGAGCGACGGAGGCGTCTCGACGGCGCGACCTCGACGCCGGAGTAGGAAAGCGTGCCGCCTCCGCTTTCCTCAAATAGAACCAAGAGTCGGCCCAACCCGACACCGAGTCCTTGAGCGTGAAGCTCAGTGTACTCGTATGGTCGAGTAGGTCGCAGCGGAGTAAGAGGCCAGACTGCGAAGGCGTGCTGCAGAAAGGGTGTAGAAGTGGAAGAAGAGATCGGGAGTGGGCTCGACGCCCACGAACCCTTCGCAGAGATGGGTGAAGATGGCCATGATGAGAATGGAGTTGGGGTGGAGGTGAACGATCTCGCACTCAGAGGAGGCGAGTACGGCCTCGACGAACTCACTTTCTCAAGGCCCGAGTCTGCTCATGGCGTAGAGCTCGGTGGAGACAATCTCCCCTCCTCCGGTGTGGGCTCTCTCGGCGCCAGGGACTCTCCATGTGCTTGGCGTCGGCGTACCTCGCTTTCGGAGGATCTCCACTGCGCTGTCGAGCTTGCTGGCGCCGAACCTCGCCAAGAGGGTGGTAAAGATGATCAAGGAGAAGGATGAGCGCCGAAGCAGAGGGGTATGAGACGCAGCGATCGCAAAACGGCCAAGTAAGTCTAAGGGCTTTCTCTTCGAGTGTTTAAAAACTCCTCCAGAAATGGGAAAGCAAAAGGACTTCCCGCCGTTATGGTCGAGGAAGCCCTAGAGGCACACAGGCGCTTGAGGCGTTCGCCATCCGGAAACGACACGTGGGCGCAGAATCGAAACCTGCCCCGCCGTAAAAGACGGTTCTCAGGAAGGATTGAAGCTTCCGGAGAAGGAACCGTTGAGAGGGGCCTACTGCTCGCTCAAGCGACGAGCCGGGAACAAGCTCGCTTCGTTCGAGAAGGTTAATAGCTTCGTTGGTCGCGGCAGCTTGTCCGCCGGCAAGGAACCAACAAGCTCGTTCGGAGAAGGTTAATAGCTCGTTGGTCGCGGCGATTGTCCGCGGCGGAACCAACAAGCTTCGTTCGGAAAAGGTTAATAGCTCGCTGGTCGCGGCGCTTGTCGCCGTGGCGAACCAACAAGCTTCGTTCCCGGAGAAGGTTAATAGCTCGTTGGTCGCGGCAGTTGTCCGCCGCGGCAGAACCGACAAGCTCGTTCCCGGAGAAGGTTAATAGCCCGTTGGTCGCGGCAGCTGTCCGCCGCGGCAGAACCGACATGCTCGTAGAACGGTAGGCCCAAGGGGAAGGCCTTCCTTAGACCTTTTCCCACTTGAACCTCGGGGGCTAGCTGTCGGGGGGTCGGGTAATTTCCATAAATTACCTCGGATGCCACCAACGACCAAGCTCGCTCCCGCCCGAGCCACCAGGAGGTCGTTACCCTGGGCGGTCTACTCAGAACCTGGAAGGCTACGCATTCCGGCCAGTTCCGAGTTCGGGCTCGGTGGGACCTAGAATGCCACGTATTCGGTCGATTAGAGCTCGGGCTCGGGTAAGATGTCCGAGCTCGGTGCCGGCCATCGGCCGACCTTACGTGGTCTCGGGGTCGGTGAGAATAACCACCCGAGCGTAACTTCCGTTAGCCCGTTACGTTTCCCGTGGGAGCGTGGCGGAAAGATAGGATCCACCAGTTGCCACGTTTGGCGGGTAGTGGGGTCATGGAGTTCGATCCTTTGTAAGCTATAAAAAGCGTCCCCATCATGAGGGGGACACACAACACGCATGCACGGTTGTAAGACAAGAGACATACGCCAGATACATTGCAAGAATATACACTAGCCGAGTAGGGCTATTATCTCTTTCTTGAGAGGCCCGAACCAGGGTAAGCTAGCGTGTCCACGCTCGTTGAAGTCCAGTGAGTCATCCCTTTGAGTAATCCCTCACGTGAGAAGGGGTCACAGTTGGTCCCTCCACCAACAAGTAAGCTCGGCGGGGGCCTGCTCCCCAATCGTCGACAAATACATTCCAAGCCACGCAGGGCTACAAGTCCATTACATAGCTTACATAGGACCCAAGTACAACAAAAATACACTACATATATATATACATATATATATACATATATATATATATATTAATTACACAAAAGACTGAAGGAGTCACAACACAGCTACTCATCAACTATTTTTCCTGGTAATCCTCCTCTTCGTAGGTCTGGTTCTACGGGTGACCCTCAACCCAAGTCTCGAAATTGGTCCAATTGGGATCCACATCCCAACTAAACACTTGACCTCCAATACAATTATCTAGCAAAGGGAGAGTTAGCAAGAGTTAGTACAAAAGTACTCAGCAAGCGTTAATAGCAAAAGTGCATATTATGAATTTTTCCCAGCACTTCACCACAGATCCAACTTTCTTAAATCCATTTTCAGAAAATAGATTTTATTAAGAAAACGTGGGTTTCAATTTTTAGTTCTTGAAATTGCTACTAGCACTCATATATGAGATAGACTTAGCTTCCGTAGCCTCCCGTCCAAGAGACATGCATGAATTCATGATTTGACCCTCGCAGGTTTGTACCACTTTACCCATAGTAACCCCCACACGAGAGGCCTCAGAATGTTTATCACTAGCCCAGTATTAGATCTCTAACCTTGTTACCCGAGTCGAGGACTCCTTCCCTAGGCAATCCCGCTGACTCGCGGCTAACAGTTGTATCTGAAGGGAATATGCCCTAGATCAATCATGGTGATGATTGTAATACGTCATTATTCATGTAATTATGATAACTTTGCTTATCGGTTCCCTGAATAAATGTTATGACTTTGTTCATTGGATACGATCTGATTGTGAAACACATTGTCAAGTGACATTATTCTAGATGGGTCCCTGATCCATATCATTACGAGGAGCGGTGATGATTTGATCAGCACATGTATTGGTTGATGGTAATGGTTCAGATACCATAGATATGGAGATATCGAACCAATAATGTGGACACATGTTGAAGAACATGGGTAGTCGGACAAGACCCACTCCGAGACGTTGTGAGTTGCTATCTCTTATAGTACCATCAGCGTATAGTCTCGAGTGGTACGCCTATATGGTCCTTAGACCTGAGATTGTCATGGATACCTAGCATGTAGACTTGTATGCTTTGTTATCATCAAATGCTACACCGTAACAGGGTAGTTATACAGATGACTCTTGGGTATGCCACGATACATCGCCAAAGGTGTGATGATCAAGATAGGATTTGCCCCTCCTAGATAACGGGAGAGATACCTCTGGGCCCCTCGTGTGGATGGATAGGGAAAGCGCACGACCGTGCTAATATGACTAAGGAGTTAGTCATGATTTGTATCCATCACATTGTCGAGTGAAATGGTTGAGCTATCAACAAGGGTGGCACACATCTCGCCTTGAGCTTGACTGGTATCGTGAGGCAAAGGGATCGGTATGTGAGTGTATCAAGGTTCGGCCGAATATTGATTCTGTGCATTCGGGGATCAATACGTACTACTAGGTGCCGCTGTTGATCAATGAATTGGAAACGGGTTTCCGGATTCATGTCCAACTTGCACTGAACCTAACGGGTCACACACTTAACGAGTTGGAAATTGTTTAATGGGTTTGAGCATGGATAAGATCCGTGTTGGAGATGGAACCCTAGCGGGCTTCGGCTCACTAGCATGCCTATAAAAGGCGAGGCCAGGAACAGTGCACGACATGAGATTAGAACCCTCACCACGTTCAGCCGTCGCGCACCCCTCTTGCTCCCCAGAAACCCTGGCTGTGTGGTGAGGTGCTAGCACACCCTCACGGCATTCCTGCTCGGTACGTGTGGATACTATTAGAGGCACTGCCATCCATGGACGCGCTACTCGGTTGGATCTCCGGCGACTTCCGGTGTTCAATCTCGACTAGATCGGATCGAGAACCAATCGGCAAATCGAGAACCACTCGGCGGAGGTCGGGAACCACTTGGCATTGATCGGGACATGAATGACTACTTCATCTACGCGTACGTATCTGCTTCCGCTGCATCGGCGCGTCAAGGGTAACGACTCATGATCCTCTACTCGCATGTGATCTTAGATGATTCGCGGTAGAAAATTTTGATTTTATGCTCGCGTAGCCTACCTGTATCCCAACAGTATCATGCTACTGCAACAGCACTGATACTGAATCCAAGGCTTTATACATATATAGTCTGAAAGAATCAACCGTAGCTGATTTTCTGTGTCGCTTCACTGGGCCTTCCCTTCTCTCCTCTCGGCTCCCTCTCTTCTCTTCTCTTCTCGGCCAATCCCCCTCTCTCTTCTATCCTCAACCCTACTCTCCTTTACGGCCAGATTGTTGCCTCTCCCTACCTTGGCTCGCCTCCTCTACTCTGGCCAAAATCCACCTGAGCTCCCCCTGCTGCTCTGCTCCCAGCCAACTCCCTCTCCTCTTCTCTTCTCCCCTTCCTCTCTTCTCTACTCCCCATCTACTGCTGAGATAAGAACAGAGCTACTCAATCTATATTTTTGGGTTTCTCCTACATGATTTTGCAACTTTTACTTTTTGGTTATACTTTCGATTTGCAATAAAGGGTCAATGATGTAAAATGGGGCTCTAGGTTGGATGGCAAGGCAAGATCCTAGCAAACCCTAGGGTTTTCTACGGAGACCACCTATGAATCCTCTCTTGGTCTACCCAAACAAGCAACATACAAGAGTGCTAGTGCTACTGCTAGTCATACTACCCTTATGGTTGCACCTAGGATCGGTTTTTTTGGGGGGTGGAGGTGGGGTGGGGGTGGGGGTGTTGGTGCTGATGCCGGTCGATTGAAGAGGAAGAAGGTGAGATAGCTTGTCCAACCTGGATCGAGCTCCCCCTTCTGGACTCCTTGCTCCTTGCTCGGCTTGGTTCCTCTTGGGGGACCTTCTACTGGTGCTTGAGGCCCTTCGGTTGCTCTTGCTGCTTGGTTTTGAGGTTTTCAGTCTTGGTTTGCTCTTGCTCTTCTCCTTGCTCTCGGTCTCCTTCAGTTTTTGGGGAATAGAGTGGGGAAGGGGCCGGTTGCTTTAGCTCTAGAGTCTCTCGGTTGGGGCTGGTAAATGGAGGGATGCCTTGAGCTGGTTGCTCTCAGCTAGTGATAAAAGAAGGGAGGCTTTGAATGCTTTGGTATCTCTCTCTCTCTCTCTCTCTCTCTCTCTCTCTCTCTTGGCTGCAACTAGAGGCATGGCTCTATCCTTTGCTTTGATAGCTGAGCTCCCAGGGGGGAAGAACCGTGGCTGCTGTCTTTGAAAGCTAGTGGGCTTGGTCAACTTCACTGAGTTAACGAGTTACCTTTTTGGCTCCTTTTACCGAGTTACTAAATGGTGACTACTATTCGACTCTAAACGCTATGAATGCACACAATCCGACAGGTAAGTACGGATTGCCGAATGATAAACCCGATCTAGCGAGAGGTGCCAACTTGGCCCCAATGGGTCTGGTATCTCGGTGATTGATACCTCGCCTGCGGCTCTGACGACAATCCCCTATTTAATTTAATCGCTCTATTCGCATTTTGAATTTTACAAAAGCAAAATACGCCAATTAATATTCTAATTATTAGCTAACGCTAATATTTGTTTAATTAATATTCTAGGGCATTTCATATATTGTTTAAGATATATAAGTTGGATATATGAATATGATACGACTGAATTTGTCGTAAAAATATTTTTATAATATTTAATTTTTACAACTTTTTTCGAATATACGATAAGACAGTTGTATACCGTGGTCATCCTCAATTTTTAATGTAAGCAGGGAAACATTTATAAAAAAAGGTGAGTTCTACGAGCTTCTATTGAATTTCATTTCCACCTTGTCGTTATATAGTTTGTATGCATGTGCTTTGTTCGCCAGCCATAGTTCGTATCGCAACAAAATAGGTGTCCTAGATCAGAACAAGTCGTTCGAAGAAATTTTCTTCCCCTCGAAGTCGAGCTAGCCATTGGAGCTCGTCCTGGTTAGGACTGTTGTGCGGCATCCATCTTTTGGAACAGGAATGCAAGATTGACCGTAGATCCTTATCACTAGGTAAAGGTCAACCATAGCTTTTTCATGCGTAACGTTACCGGTAATCTGACTGAAGTTTGGAAATGTACGTACAGAGACAAACATAGGATCAATTTTGGGGCATATGCAAACACTGTCGATGTTAGATCGGATGGATGCGTTTGGACTGGACAGACACAGCGACGTGAAGGTGAAGGCGTGAAGCTCCTGCGCATCTCAGCAGGTAGTGAAACACGAGAAAATCGATAGAGTCAGACGGTACGAATTGAAAAGGACTCTTGTCTATCCGGTCAGTGCAGTTCAAGTCTCCGGAGTACCAGTCAATATAGTCATGCTGGAAATCGCACGTTTGGACATGATGACTTGCAAGCACGAGAGAGAATCTCATAACCTCCAAGAGAACTCCACGCGATGTATTTCAACTTGTGAGAGTACGCACCCAAGTTGCACAAGAACGTAGCACATACGACTTATTTTATTTTCCCAATAGTTACTGCAAACTGTGCGGAGAAATGCAGACAAACTCAATCCAGGCAGGAACCTGAGTACCTGACACGGTTGAACATCTCGACGCAGACATACTGATAAAGCCATAACAAACAAGAATTTGACGAGATGAAGCGTCATGACGTGGCGACTTCCATTATCTAAAGAAATGACTTGGCGACTTGCCATAGTGCTAGGAAAAGAAAAACACTGAAACTACACATCAAATTGATGAGGACGCCACAGTATAATTAAGTTGCACAAGAAATACAAAAAACGATTCTCAGCGGTGATTTGTGATCCAAGAGGCGACACGAGCGTATGATTTGATCTACTGCAACCAATAAGGCCGTAAACGACACTCGGCGAGAAATCGGCACCAACAACAGGCAGGCGGTTTCTGGATACAGATTTTTGAGCAGTTTTGGGGAACGTACATGGCCGAGTGAACTAGAACTCAAGGCGTCAGAATGCCTATCACACATTCCTGTGAGCATTCCGTCTAACAATCTTGGCAGTTCTGTTTAATTTAAGTTCACTTCATATAACTTGCACGATAACGTGACACTCCTATGATTATCTACTGAAAAGTAATTGTAACACATTTGCATCTTTTAAGCAAAGGGCAACATCTAATGGATATAGCACTACCTACCGTCTATGCCAGTAATCGACAAATCATTAAGGGAGCAGGTTCCTTCAAGGGCGTCACTTTCAGTGGGAAGCAACATGGAGAGGAAACCAGGTTGCTTTGGGTCCGGTAGGGTGGTATTTTCGTTAGTAATCATCGAAATGACTTCAGTCATGGAGGGTCGATCAACAGCTTTCTCCTGAACGCACAACAGGCTGACATGAATGCATCTTAGTACCAGATGCTCAGGACATGCACCGCGTAGTGATTTATCAATGAGCTCATACCATCTGCCTTCTTTCCACAATTCCCATGCCTGCGAAGTTAAAGTTGCAGCCACAAAGTTAGAAGTAGTTCACCTACAACAATTATAGTACATTTTGAGCTCCTTATAACCTGTACTCACATATCCAAGGAGGTTAAGCGAGTTGCCACATCGGTGAGATCCTGCATTTCTTATTCCGCTGATGATCTCCAGAAGCAAGACTCCAAAGCTAAATACATCGGACTTGACAGAGAAAATGCCTGCCATAGCATACTCAGGAGCCATATAGCCACTGAAAGAACAGTAGTCTAATAAACTCAATATCCATCTTTCAATATAGAGACTGTTCACTTCATATGTCAAATGCAAATAGAGGCATGCAGTAAGCCGGCACTTACTATGTCCCAACGACTCTTTTCGTGTTAGCTTGTGTTCCTTTGGGGTCAAATATTCTCGCCATTCCAAAGTCAGATATCTTAGGGTTCATATCAATGTCCAACAGAATGTTGCTTGGTTTCAGGTCCCTGTGAATAATTCTCAGCCGAGAGTGCTTGTGGAGATAAATAAGACCTTGCGCAATACCTTCGATTATGTTAATCCGCATTGCCCAGTCTAAAAAAGCCCTTCTTGATTGTTCTTGAAAAAGAAACAATACATTCATGGGTTCAAGAAAGAAGTCAAGGAAAAAAGCTACCGAGCAGAGAAAAACGAACATACCAAATAGGAAATAATCCAAGCTTTTGTTTGGCATGTACTCGTAAACTAGTACCATTTCTTGCCCTTGAATGCAGCAACCTAAGAGCCCAACTAAATTTCTATGTTGAAGCTTGGCTATCAATAGGATTTCGTTCTTAAACTCGGGTAGTCCTTGCCCTGAATTTGCTGCTAGTCTCTTAACAGCAATATCCTGCCCATCTGGTAAGTTGCCCTGGAGTATGGTTTCAAGTTTTCAGCATAGTCTGACATTAGATAATGCAATCATATCTTAAATAGGTTCATCTCCAAAAAAACAAGAAGGAAATAAGCCCAAATACACAATCCATCATCTCGAGTTGATGTATATTGAATTTCCTGAACTTCTTGATCAAACAGCACACTCGATTTGCCACACAGGAATAACAAGTGGATGCATAAGTAGAGGATGCTGTACCTATGAATGTCTTAGGGCGCCACTATGCAAAAATATGACATTAGTTAACACTTGTTTTTGACTGGAAGGAGTGTATTGATGTTGACAGAACCGTAACTTTCTTAATCTTGTATATTTGGTACATAACCAATTGTGTAATTTATGTAGAAAAACAATGCAAAAGTGGGGGAAAACTTCAACATTATAAATCCTATATATTTCAATTGTATAATCAATCATTAATTCATTATGAATCATCATAGCACTAGTGTAGATGCCAAATATATTTACATTTTTAGCATATGTATAGTTGTATAACTATGTGGGTACATTTGTACAAAATGCCATACCTCCATCACCATATCATGTCATATATCCCTTCTCTAAATCCTAACCTCTCGATTTTCTCCTTTCCTTATAGATTTTTTGGATTTATTGCAATCACAATATAGGGGCATTCACTAGTGCAACTTGCACAAACACATACAGATATAGACAAAATTGTTATAATTAGCACCCATTCTTGTCTTGAAATGTTAGCAAACACGTTCACATACGAAATTAAAAAACGCACTATACCTTGTACACAGAGCCGAACCCCCCTTCTCCAAGCTTGTTTTCAGTTGAGAAGTTGTCTGTGGCATTTGCTATTTGTGAAAAGGAAAGCATCAAAAAAGGAGAGCCTCTCTCTTCACTCTCCCAAAGTTTGATTGTATCTGAAGTCATTACGGGAGGATGATCATGCCATTTTCCTTTCCCTGATTCATAAAAAGAGACTTCTCATGTTTTTACCTAAGTTGTAGATTAAGACATGACATGTTCTTTAACTTTGAAAGGTTTTTTTACGACTTCTAATGGTTACCTTTATTTTTCCATCTCCTAATCCAAATAAAAGAGACGAGAAAAAAGATAACAAATGCAACTGAAGGAAGTACGCCCGCTAACCAAAGCATTTTGTGACCTGAACAAGAAGAAAGAGAGCTTGTTACTTGACATCATAATACTCTCTTGTTGGGATTGATTTTTTCTCTCATGCAAGTAACCCAGTCTTCATATATTGTCTCCTAAATGGTACTAATACTCATTTGTTGGTGTAATTGATCATTTGCCCCGTGATGTCTTACTGACATATGGCACAAGTAAATGAGGGCAAATCATCAATTATTCCAATACTTTACTGTGAATGTGTTTCTTACCTGAGGTACTCCTAGATTCCAACTCTGATGCAGCTACACGAAGATGAAGAGTTTCCACTCCACCCCCATTATATCCATCCTGCAAATTTGTTAGATTGCCATGCCATAAGCTGCAGCCATCTGATAACGAATGAGCATATGCCGTACAAGAGCAATTTATCATGCAGGCCAATTCACATTCGCTATTTCCCATAACAGACACCTTCTCTCCGAAGTCAGGAAGTTGCATACCAGGAATAGCAATAAACCTATCACCATTACACTGCAGGGGTGTTTGCCTAGTGCACCCTTTCCTGGTATTTTCACTGTCTCGTACTGCAAAGCCATTTGGACAATGACAGGGGGATAACGGTGGCAACATACTGTTTCCTGTAAAAAAAGATGATGACGTACTTTTGTTGCATATACCAAAAACTCCACATATGTTAGACACATCGCAACTGGCTGGCTGTCTCCATAACAGTGTCCATGATTGGGCCTTGGGATCAAGCTGTGTTATGCTCAATGAACCAGTTGGATCCAACACAATCTTAGTCATGCTGTCACTAGGGTTGGGAGTGTATGTGCATGCAAGGTTATCACATTGAAACGAAACAGGGATGATACCTATAGATGTTAGATCTGGAATGAGAGAATACGTGTCACCGTTCCAGTGTGCACTCGTCCAAAATATATTCCCTTTCCACCAGATAATTAGTTGCGATGCATTAACTACGCCTGGCCCAAAAGAGTAATCCCCCGTTGCTGGGTCATCATAGCTTTTCCATGAAGTCAGCCATTTGCGCTCTCTACTAGTACCAACTGTAATATTCATTTCAGGGAGCCATGTATCAGTAGGAAAGTCAAAGCTCTGCCATATGATCCTTGAAGGGTTGGCGATGCTCCTTAACACAAAGTTGCCAGAATCAAGTATGGCAGCCTCCAGGTCTTTAACTCCCACCCCATAAGCCACTGTGAACGAGCTGCCTCTGCCATCTACAACTATCAGATTACCACTGTTATCAAACCTAAGTATGCCCAAACTATCTTGTACAGGATTGTTCCTATTAGCAACCCATACAACTGTTCTTTTCAGATCATTTTTGTACCATATACCAACATATTGGTTGCTCGAAGCTCCAGGTTGAAAGAAACCAAGCACAAACTTCTTGCTCATGGATACCAGGGTCTGCGCATGCGAAATTGATTCATTCACAAATATGCTGTCTCTGTCTCTTGTTGTGGCTTCTGATAAACTTCTTATTACTAATACAGATAGAATCAGCAGAGCAACAAGTATGCAATTCCTCAGGTAGCTCATTTTCCCAGACATGGCTATTTCCAAGCATCAACTAGGCTAATTGACGAGCAAAGTAGTTAGAGAGAGAGAGAGAGAGAGAGAGAGAGAGAGAGAGAGACTAAAAGGAGGACATAAGCATATATCGTACCTCTGTGAATTTCTCCAAATAACAAATCAAGGGGAGAGCATGGTTAGCATTTCTGCAATCGCTGCAAGGTGATACAAAATTTGTTCCAGGAGATATCTCCACCAATCATGAACAATCGGAGTTGCCAGCTTTGAACTTTCCATGGTGGAGCTGTGAAGCCAAATTTCCAATTGCCAGTCAAGCATGGCACTAGTCAATGCTCGGGTGTGACTCCTATGTCTATAGCAGATAATGACAGCATGCATTGAACGCAAGTACTTGCGAAAAGTAATTCTTCCACTTGCGAAAAGTAATTCTTCCTCGGCTCCACCTGGGAAGGTGTGTTGACTGGGGACAGAATTCCAGTTGGTTGATTTGGACCATATATGTAATCTACAGCTACAACATTTCAAGAAGAGCTACATACAAGATAAGAAATAACGGGAGAACAGGTAATTCCAGCTTCCCTCTGAAACAGATTGGGCATATTATGTAGATATTACAAGAAGAATGAACCAGTTGTGCACAAAAAAATGACAACTTCTATTAATTACTGGTAAATGTGTATGATGTTTCAGATGATAAGCCTGATGCAAACTACTAACTACTCTCCGAGCTGCTGATACGTATCAACGTATATGAATCACAAGTATGGTTGTAATGCTGAGATTCTGTTTTGACCAAGACGAATTCCAGCTTCCAGCATTATTTCTTCACCATTATTTCACCTGTACTCGCTGCTCTGTCTTCCATCGACTCCATTCTTGCACGATCCTTCCTCTCCTTCCTTCCAATCCCTCCCATCGTCAAGGTGTAATCGCAGAAACGACCTAACACTGGGAAGCACAGCAGACAGAAGTACGGCAAGATAAACAAAAACATGGGTTGAACTCTGTAGCCGCGACCTTAATCGCAGTGACGACGCTAGAGTAAACCACCAAGAATAGATAAGCATTGACAAAACCTGCAGGCATTATTGATCTTGGGGCAAGGCGTCGCCGATTGCCGGCTTATGAGAGGGGACTCGGTACTCGGATAAAACCGTGTTGAGAGCACACTGCTAGGGCCTAAGCAGGAGGACATCACCTCGCCTCCGCCGCCTTGTCACGGCCGCGACGGGGCCGGCACTGGCGATGAAGGCGAGGGCGTTCGGGGCCTTCCGCCTTCCAGCACCACTCCCTTTCCCCATGGCCCTATTGGGCCCACTGGGCCTAACAATACCGCGTGCTCTCGACCTAAAAATCTCTTCTTTTGCGAGAACTTTTTAGCTTTTTTTTTAATGAGAGAAGAGGTTTAGACTTCAGGGCCGGGCTGAGCAAACCGCAAACAATAAGCTGGGCGTTATCATCCAGACGGATTGTTGCGATGACACGTGCATGAGGCTACAATAGAATGAATTTCCTTCTAAAGGTGATTCTACGCCACTCTTTTTAAAAATTACATAAATAAAATATGAATAGAGGGTATATGGTGATTACTTATCTCCTCATTTACTTTAATATTTATACAACTTGTATTTAGGAAAAATACATCTTTACTCTTAAAAAAATATATGCAGTGGTGAAGCGACTCCTTCTTTCTCTCTTTCTCACCTCCCTACAAAATCTCCAACAATAAAAACATCAACAAAAAACAAAGCAGTTTGTGGAAGCGTGACAAAACCGACGGTACGGAGGTGGAGCTGAGGGCATGGATCAGACAAGTTGACACCGACTCAATGCGTCGAGGTCAAGGTTAACAAATATCGTTTCAAATTCGTATTTCGACGACCCAACAGTATTAAAATTCGTCAAAAATTGTTTGAAATTTGCTCAAAACTGAACGGTTCGAAGGTCAAATAAATTTAAAATTTGATTAAACCTCCGAGCAATTTTCATGATTTTTGGACAAAAAAACACTCAAAAAAGCTCAAATTTCGAGCAATTTTTGGCGAAAACTACTGACGGATCAAAAAAAAGAGAGGAGAAATGTAAAAAAAAAGGGGGGACAATTGAAAAAAAATGTTGTAAAATTAGTAAAAAAAACCAATAAAGGCCAAAAATAGGGAAATGTAAGGAATATATAAAAACGTATGGAGAAACACGAATAAATTCCGGCATGATCTTTTCTAAATATGAACAAATTTCGGCATAACCTTTGCTATATTTTAGACAATTGCAATTTGTAAATTAGGCATTTAGCAATAATATGTCAACAGATAATCTTTCATTTCAACACTACTCATATCGATCCAACAAGTGCAAAAATAGGCATTCACAATGACATACCAATACCATTCACATATCAACACAATTTATATTTCAACACCGTACATAAATTGCTTCTATAAATAATTTGCAAGAAATTGCTTGTATCAAATTGCACGTTGTACAACAAAATAAATATAGAATATAACTAGTGGTACAGAGTACAACTTTCATACTAAAGTTTTGGTAGTTCATGCATGCGTACAATAAGAAGTAAGCTTTTCACTATTGGATAACATTAACATATTAAAATATACTATAGCAAGATAATTTTTATGCTTACAAATATTGCTACTTGAACAAATAGCACTATTTTCGGGTGTCGTCCATTGCTACTAAATATAATTCAATAAATATTGCTACTAAATATAATTGAACAAGTATTGCTACTAAATATACTTCAACAAATATTGCTATTTGACATAATTGAGCAAATATTGCTACTTGACATACTTGAACAAATATTGCTACTAAAAATACTTTTAATTTCTTTTTTGGATTTTCTAATTTTGACATTTTGAATAGCTCAAAAACGTCTCCAAACTTTGTTTTTTTTTAAAAAAAAAATCACTAGGAGTCATAAAACTATTAATACTAATTTTAGGGGATTTTTGGATAATATTTTTTTTCAAATTTTTCTAAATTTTTTGAATTTGAATTTGAATTTGACCGGTAAACCGAACAAAATCATTTTCTGAACCGGAACGGTACGAGCGAATTTCGAACATTTTCAACTAAAAGTGAAACGCTGGTCGGGGTAATATGATTGAGCTACTTTTCGACAAAGAATCGTTGGGTTGCAAGTGATGGGCAAACATGAGGAGACAATATAAGCCTTTACAAGTGTTTCTATTGCCTCTATTCAGTATCAAGAAGAATGCACGTGATTAGTAATGATGTTGCCGAAGCAGAGCAGTTGGTAAAGATCCTTCTTACTCTTCTAGTAATAGCGTTCTTTGTTTCTTGTCCGCGAGGCAAACAGCCGGAGAGGTGCGTGCCTATGGTTTTAAGAACAAAAATACTGGCATTTTGCATTGAATTGAAGTAGCTAATATGAACCGATGACGACACTACCAGAGAAGCCCACGGCTCGTCTCCATGTAAATGCTACTGATACATCGCTCTCCTAAAAGAAGTGTATTTTCCCCCCTTTTTCACGATGAATCTTCTCAAGTCAATAGTTCCTTGGAAGAACAAATTCATCTTTAATCTATTCGTGTCACAGTGTGCAAATATATTGTGATTGACAGGCTACGTTGAGCAATACCCGAAGTCTAACGTAGCCTTTGCACGAAATTTCCTGGGGATTATTTGGGAGTGCAGTGTCATCGGTTCATATTAGCTACTTCAAATTCATTGCAAAATGCCAGTATTTTTGTTCTTAAAACCATAGGCAGCTAGTGGAATCTGGAAACACATCATCACCTTGTAACCATACTTGGTGACGCGTGGAGGAACGACGCCGTTACGAGGCGTCAGGACATGAAACAACCCAAGAATTTAGAAGCGCAAAAGAGATCATTAGCGAAAGTAATAACACGTATGATTAAAGTATCCAACAAACACTGAACATCATTTTCATTCATTGATAATAGTGTCATGCAATTTTATAAATTACAATGTACATGAATATCAAATTGCATTAAAAAGGAAAAACTACAATAATGTTTAACTGCCCTAAAAACTAAGCTTTTGTATCTTCGGCTTTAAATCCATGAAAAATTGTTAGTTATCCATAGACATGATCAAAAGTCAAATAAAGTACGAACTTAAAAAAGATTAGGTGTGCTGTCAGATCCGTACGAGATTGTTATCTCTCACTGAGATATTAGACTATCCGAAGCTAGTCGGCACCTCTCGCTAATTAGGGTTTCATCATTTGACGTACACAAACTTGCATTTCCCAGTAACCATAGCCATGCCCAAATAGTTCCCAAATAGCCATGCTCAAATAGTACCCAAATATCTCATAGTAAAAAGGTAAATCCATTGCGGTAAAAAAAGGGACGGGGCCAGAATCTTCCCCAATCCAACTCTCCCCCAAGCCGAGTAAACCAACCTAACGCCAAAGACCAGGAATCAAAGAAACCTATGACCAAGCCAACCAAAGCCTTCCTTACCCATTCTCCCCAAACCGAGCACACCACCGAAGCCACCCCAAAGCCAAGAGAAGACCACCACAAGGAGGCCAGGAGGAAGGGCCAATCAGGAGATTAGGGAGGAAGCAAGGAGGCCAACGCAAGGGAATCGGGAAGTAAGGGAGGCTAAGAAGTAAGAACCAGGAGGCCTAAGCACAAGATCACCTCACCAGCACCCTCACCATTCCAAAACCCAATCTCATCATATACATCTCCCAGGTAAACAACCATCCTTACCCTCAAAGTCAACATAGGAGAATCACAGTGGAGAACCAACATAGATATTAGTGACGAACTGACGATAGCAACCATTAGTGGTCTCAGTGGGTAGGACAGCCATAGGGACGGCGCCGTGAGTGCCCATCAACCCCGTGCTATCCCCGGCGTACGGGTGTCATCACCTCACTGCCAAACCCAAGCATCAACCCATAAACATCATCAACCCAATCACATTCCGCATATGAAATCACATAACTATCACATAACCAAATAATAATAGGAACCAATAGATGATAACGAAAAGGGGGAAAAAGAGACGACCGTACGACGAGGAGGAGGATGAGGGGTCAGCGATGGCGGGGCCCGGCTGAGCGAAAGAGGCGGCGGGAGCATGGGGCAAGAGAGGTGGCCTGGGGGCCGGGTCGCGACCTGGGGTCAGGCCATGGCGGTAGAGGGGCACCTGGGGTGGGGTGGTGGCAACCCGTGGGCAAGGCATCGGCGGTCACTTCGACGGCGGTGCCGAGGAGCCAAGGCTAGTGTATTTTCGGAAGTACATCGTGCATTTTGAGTAGTAAAGACAGATGATCCGAATCAGATCTAGAGGGGGTATATCGGGAGAGAGGAGAGCGAGGGGAGAAGTGGATAAGAAGAGGAAGAGGAAGAACAAAAGGATAAGGATGACCAGTGGAAGGGAAAATAAATAAAAAGAGAAAAGAAAAGAAAAAGAGAGAGGAAAAAGAGAAAAGAAAAGAAAAAGAGAGAGGAAAAAGAGAAAAGGAAAAGAAAAAAAAGGGAGAAAATAGAAATAAGAGAAAAGAAAATAAGAAAGTGATAACAACAACAACAATAATAATAACAGAAAAAATAGCAATTAAAGCAAACAAGAAAAATAATGCTGGCATTAGAAAAATTAAATAAAAGCAGAAGGACAATAAATACGAACAGATAAAGAAATAATGAAGTAACTAATTTTAGCAATTGTCATAATACTCATAATAGGAAAATAATACCTTTATTCGAGTAAAAATTTGATCCAGGATTTAATGTGCAACACAAATTAACTTACACCAGATACATGTATACATTTAACATAAATTAGAGAAGAGTTGGACATCATAAAACACGCAATACTTTAATTGCCTTATGAATTATAATATTTCATGATTTCATGAATTGAATTAGGTTCTACAGGAGGCCACCTATTGTAAGTTCAAGCTACTTTTGGTTTTGGTGATTGATTTTGGATTAATCTTTAATCATTATTTAATGGTAAATCTAATCATTGTGAGACTAACTGTATTATTGAGTTTTATCCTTATTAGTCTCATTTGGATGGAAAATGAAAAACCCAAAGGTATGCATTCGAATTCACTTTATCATATCCTATTGCATACTTTGGGTTCAAATTAAAGGATGAACTCTACTATAATACACACATTTAGGGGGAGTTCATTATTTAACTTGATATTTCAATAGTATTGATCACATTCATCTTGCTACAAAAATTAAGGATTATTACTTTGAAACAAATCTTTGAGTATACATAACTTGTATAATTGTAGTATACTCATACTAATATAGAATAAACTCTAAAGTACCTTAAATTGAACATGTGCATAATGATTCAAAGTTCAATTACTTATATGCACACATTTAATGGAGTTCATTCTATATTTGATGGTCACAATAGTATTGATCCCTTTCCACCGCTCCAATATATTGGATTATTACTTGAAAATCCTAAAAATGAGTATATGTGTCGACGATTGGGGAACAGGTCCCTGCCGAGCTTACTTAGTTGATCGAGGGACCAACCCTGTCCCTTTCTTACGTGAAGGGTTGCTTCCAAAGGATGCCCAAATAGCCCGGGACCAAGGACACTCAGGGGGCGACACGGGGATTTATCCTTGTTCGGGCCTCTCACTGGGGAGATAATAACCCAACTCCAGTGCGGTGTATTGAGTATATTCAAAGGGGTTGTGTCTAAGTGCCGAGTTGTGTGAGCGAATGGATCAATCCCCTTTCTCTCAGCATCTAGGAGGTATTTATAGGTTACATGTGTATTCCCCCGATTCCAGCCCAAGCCACGAACGTTTGACCGCGGCTATCTCGGCTGCAACCGAGTCATAGATCTACGTCACGTCCCCGTTACGTGCGCAACGGCCCTGCGTAGTGGCGCGATCCTTGCTACTCCGGCGTAACCGTCGACCACGACCATCCGACCATGGATCCCATCCCGAGCTAGGGCCGAGCTAACTCGACCCTGGCCCGAGCAAGTATGCTCGGGCCCTGCACCCGGGCACTAGCCGGGCAAGGAACTCGTGATGGCCGGGCTGGTCGAGCAATGATGCTCGGTCTTCTTGAGTCATCCTCGGGAACGACCTCCGAGGAAGCACATGGTCGGGACGGGCCTGGTTCGCCGGGGCATTATGGTAATTATGGGAGTTATCCAATCCCCGACAGCTAGCCCCTGAGGCTCAAGTAGGGAACCACTCGAAGGGGCCTTCCCCTTGAGCCTACTGACTCAATGGAGGGATTGGAACCTCGCAGCGAATCACTGTTGCGGCATCCGAGCATAACTTCCCCCGAGGTCGAGCAAAACAATTCGGTCCCACGACCAAGGGGCGCCCGGACAGGGGTATGCGAGCGGTTGTCGTTGTTCCTTCTTGGAGAAGCCAGGCGGCAATAGTGCGAGCCATTTTTTTGGGAACCAACCCACAACGGGAAATTTTCGAAAACCGAGCGTCCACGCGTTAGCCCGGAAATGGTGGTCTCTCCACCTGCTCCCGTGCTCTTAGGGCTTCCCAAGCGCAACGGTGGGAAACCTCTTTCGCTTTCCCCAAAGTCGACTATTTAAGCAGCCGCCAGGATTCTTTTCGTTCGTCCTATGAAAGTGCAAGTGACTCTTGCAATGATTTTGGTGATTAATGACAAACGTATTTTGATGACAATCATATTAATATCAATGAAAGATATTTTGTGCTTAATTGACATGCATATATTGTTATTGATTATATTTATGATGCATGGCTTTAGTGTTTAATGACAAGCGCGTATTGATAGCAATCTTGTTAAGGTCATTAGTCCTTTAAGTAATTAATTCTTACCAATCCTCTAGGTTGCGTGTTAATATGAGACTACGATGATTATTGTTTAAGATTACTCTAAGTCTCACTTTAATAAGAGGAGTTTGGTATATCTTTAGTTAAATTCTTTCATCAATTTTAAATTGAGTGGATATTGATAAATTGCAGATTCATTTGAGTTCATTATGTGCTTTGATTTTAGTATGCATGTATTAACTAGAGTTAAACTTCACATTGCTATAGATTGACTTGGTGCATACTTGTCTTAGTTGTATATCTTCTCTTGCACTTCTCTTAGTGAAGTTTAATCTAGAATTGGATCACATATTTACTCTCATTCTAAATATTATTTGCACATGTACAATTCATGTATATTCTATCATGTGTTTCTTTTAAGTAGAAGATGCGATCGCCTTGATTTAAATGATTCATCATATTGGCAATTTTCTCTCTAGTGCATATAGTTCAATTACATATTCATCATGATGTACTTAGTAGAGAACATTTCTTATGTCAAGTGTTCCTAGTTGTGTCATGTTTATTTACATGGAACACTTGTTGTGTTTTATTTGTTCACACATATTTAAATCTAATTCATACTTATTGAGCTTTTTGGGACTAATATGTTTGCTGAGTGCTTTGGTAAGAATTAGGTCCCAAAGTTGTGTGTACGATGACCAAGTGGTTTGAAGGATGACAAGCGAGTCGAAGTCAATAAGACGGCGGTGCCACCAAAAGTTGAGGACTAAGTCAAGATCGACTTGGCGTGAAGATCTTCTAGGTGATGATCGAGGTCAAGGTCGAGAGGACGAGAGTCTCATGAGGTGAATCGCGTCGAGGTTGACAAGACGAAGGGCGTCATCAATCTTTGTGGAAACGTCATCATACATCAGTGCATCCGGAAGAAGTCGGAATGTAAGCTGAGTGTAAGACTTAGATTTTTGTGTTTAAATTTGAGTCTAAGGATTGCCGTACTATTAAGAGGGATGCAATCGTTGAAATTACTTAGACATGTCTCAAGTGCTCAAAGTGGTCTATCCTTGTGTAAGGGTGAGAAACACAAGTCACACTTTGTTCACCTAGGTGTAGGTGGGTTGGTGTGAGGGATACAAATGTTGTTAGTATCGGAAAGTGAGAATTTGAGGTCTCATTGTGGATTCTTTGTGCAATATGATTTTATCCATTGGGTTTTGAGTAGTGAGATATTGTTAGTTGTGTAGCCCTCGTTCTTAGCTTTCCGTAGAGTCGAAATTAACTGAAATCGGAGTCCGGAGTCAAAAGTTATGCCCGTTTTCGTCGGGCTGATGTGTGCTGCCTGGGAGATCCAGAGTATCCAAATTTCGGAGTATCCGGGGTTAAATCCGGAGTATCCGGATGATCCAGAGTATCCGGGGTTTGATTCAGACATTCCGGGTTGCCCAGTTCGGTCCTTAACGGCTAGTTTTTGGGGTTCCTCTATTTAAAGCCCATTTCTTGCCCATTTCAAAGGAGTCGTTGGGGGAGGTTTTTGCTGGGTGTTAGAGGTGTTCTTTGTGAGTTTTTGAGCCCCCAATACTCCTCCCTACTCCTTAGATCTTAGTGATCCCCTTTCGTGTGAAGGGTTGGGTAGAGGAGAGAGGTGTTTGGATTGAGGATTGATTTGAGTTGTTTGAGCACTTGAGTTCATCTCCAAGTTCGTTCTTCGTGAACATTTGTTGCTCTTGGAGGTTGAGGACTCCTAGACGGCTAGGAGGTCGCCTACGAGCCACCGTTTCTGTGGTGTGACGTAGGAAGTTTGTAAAGGTTGAATTCCGCATCCGAAAGGAAAAGGATCAAGAAGTGAAGCCGGTGAGTGCAAGGTGCAACACCGGGCAGCTAGAGGGTTGAAAGAGACCCATGTGTCTTGAGTGACCGGGCCATTGGCGAGTGCAAAGTGCAACACCGGGAGGACAAGGGTTGAAAGAGACCCCGGCTTGGTGCCGCCTCAACGGAGACGTAGGATCCCCTCAAGGATCTGAACTTCAGGATAAAATCTTCGTGTCTCCTTCTTTATTTCGGTTTTATCCTCTTTGCTCATCCGCTTAATTTGCTCTCGATTTTTGTGATCATATTGATTAGATTGCATCTACTGCATCTATTCTTGCTTATATCCTTACTTTGTTGCAATAGAGTAATTTTTATATCTAGAATCGAAGAAGTGCCTAAGTTTATTACTCATACTCTGCTCTGGCCGAACCAGGCAACCCGGAGTATCCGGTACTTTGATCCAGAGTATCCGAATATACTGGAATATCCGAACCAAATATCTGGAGTATCCGAGTTGACTGTCTCGGGCTGAATTGTCTAAATTGCTGAATTTAATTATACCCATTGCTTCCACATTATCTTTGATAGCTTAGTTTAAATTGGGTATAATTTTGTAATCGCCTATTCACACCCCTCTAGGCCGACATCCCGGTCCTTTCATCCTATCCATTCGAAACTCGCCAAGTTCCTTGTTCTTGCATTTGCCTCTCCCCCGATCTTTTTCCCCTTGCTCCAGTGGCCAAGTTCGGCGCGAGCAAACTCAATCAGCAGAAACTCGAACTGCTCCAGAAGCTCAAATATGTTAACGCGAGATCTTGGAGGGCCGCGGGCAATGAGCAGGAGCCGCAACCGCAGGAGGGGGAGATCGTCTCCTACGAGCTTTATTCCGTCAACGGGCTTCGAATGCCCGAGAGCGAGTTCCTCGAGTCAATGATCGCTCACTGCAGATGCGAGGTCTCCAACCTTAACCCTAACTCCATTCTCGTCCTTTCCATCTTTGCACATCTCTGCGAGGGGTACGTGGGCGTCTTGCCCACGGCCAGCCTCTTTCTCCATTTCTACTCATTGTTCCGCACCGGCCAGGCTTCTCCAGCCGGTTGCGTCTATTTCCGCCTCCAGACCAACCGACCATACGAGTACTCGAGCCTCACGCTCAAGGACTCGGTGGTAGGGTGGGCCGATTCTTGGTTCTACCTGAAGAAGGGAGAGGGGAGCTCCCTCTTCTACACCGGAGCAATCGCTCCGCCCACCGAGACACCCCGACCTCCGGTCCAGCCCAAGGAGGAACGGGTGCTCAGGACGATCAGCGAGTTCACCTGCTCGGGGCTCACTGGTCGGGACATCGCCCGGGATTTCGTCCGGAACCGGGTGTCACCCCTCAGGAGGAGGGAACACCCCTTCTTCGAGATCACCGGGTGGCAGGACCTCACTCGGGAATCACGCTTAGGTATGCTGTACTTACCAAGTTCCCTTTTTGCCTATGGCTAGTGCTACTCATGCTTACTGCTTTTCTTGGTTGATGCACAGCCCCGCCCGCGGACTGGGTGGACTTGAGGGTGGCCAAGATGTTCGGCACCCCTAGGGGCAAAGATCTCGATGCCGATCGCCGAATCCCGAACAACGTGTTCAATCGGGGCGAAGCGGTGAGGATAGGCCTTGTCAGGTTCGGGTACTTTGCCCTGAGCAAAACACGCTCGGGGTATTCCGCCCTGGGAATGTCGCGCTTGGGAGACATCCTCCGAGCGTTCTCCTGACTCATTTGCTTCTCCATTTTAGCAGGAGAAGGTCGCCCTCGAGATCGCGGTGGCGAAGTTGAAGCCACTATCGGAGGGGCTTGGAGCCCCCGCACTTGGTCCTAAGACCAAGAGGTTGGCGGGCCGCAGGCGACGAGGAAGGTCACCGTCGTCGACGCCGTCTCCGCCCAGGCGCCCAAAGAGGCGCGCCGGCCTGGGCACGACTCCCCCTAGGCGACACTTGGAGTACGCCGATCGGAGGGAGGTAAGCGAGATGAAGTTATGGATGGCTGAATATACTAGAATTCAGGAAAGCATCTCTTGATCATATTTGAGTAATTTCAAATGTTTTCATATATTTGTGATATCATTAATGCATGAGAAAACTTCTTTTAATGAAACTCTAAATCAAGTGCTATTGGGAAGTATGGAATGATGATGGACTACTGAGGCCGTACTTGATTATTTAGATGTTTGATAATGGCTCATCCAACGAAATGAGCCAGTGACATATGTATATGTATGGTGTGTAGGGCACGCTGTTGAGAATATTATCACCGGTGGGGCCCGCTACATAGGCTAAGCTATAAGGACGAACAACTACACTTGGGCAATAAACTATATATTCAGTATCAACCATAGTGTGTGAAATCAGTTAGAAAAAGTTGTCATATGAAGGTATTATGATCTCCATATTGGGTAAGAGTAGATAACTAAGATTGTGAAGCTGTGTATGCCCGCAGTCCCAGTGAAGGACACGATTTTGGAAATTTAGTTGCGGTTGAATATTTCGGGGCACAATATTTAAACACCTAGGGATGAGTATTATAGATGCTGCGTGTAGCATGGTACAACTGATATGCTGAGAGTAGGTGTGAAATGGTCGAGGGCACCACTAATCATTGGCTATTAGGGTTGGAGATCTAATACTGGAGTAGCGATAAACATTCTTTCGCAGGATGGGATCACTATGAGTAAATTAGTACAAAATGCGTAGGGTCAAATTATGAATTCATGCCTATCTTCTGGATTGAAGGCTACGGAAGCTAAATCTGCCTCGTGTACAAGTGCTAGTAGCAATTTTCATAAAATTAAAACTCGAAACCTCAACCCTTAAAGAAAAACCAAAATCTAATTTTTGTAAAAATAGATTTTGAGGGAATGTGTTTATTACATGGATAGGGGAGCCTTTTGCTATTAATGCTTGCTGAGTACTTTTGTACTTACTCTTGCTTCAATCCCCCTTTGCTTAGAGAATTGCTCCGGTGGACAAATGTCTGGTTGGGACACAGATGCCAATGGCTCGCATATGAGTCCTGGGGTGAGGGTCACCCGCAAAATCAAAACTACAAGGATGTAGACTACTAGGAGGGTTAGATTATTGGGTAGATCGTACATCAGCTTTGTCAATCTTTGGGGTAATTAGTACTTGTGTATTATATTTTTATTATACGTGGATCATATATATAATTAATGTACTGGACTTGTAGCCCTGCGTGGCAATGGAATGTAATAAGTTTCTATTTTAGTCTCTAATTAGTGTTTCTGCTACAACACTCTAAACACAGTTTATTAACTGATAAAGTGTCGAGTGCGCACGTTATTTTGTTGGCTAATATACATGTAATTTGTCCGTAAGACTATGCTACATAAGATTTTAGGTGATATAGAGGAAAGCTAAGAATGAGATACAAAGATGATATTTACTATTTAACAAACGGTCTTATGGGTAGCTTTATATATATATATATATATATATATATATATATATATATATATATATATATATATATATACATAATCTATTAATTGTACAACAAATCATTACAGAAAACTATATAGACAATCAATTATATAAGTTATTTTTAATCATGTATATAGATAACATGGAGACGTATTACAGACAATCACTGTCTGACACCGTAAACTCCTTAGCTGCACCATTCCTTGCTCGTCGCCATGCATAAACAGAGAAAACAAAGCGCCATCCTCATGTAACATTCAAAACCAGGGTTGCGGCATTAGCGAACGCATGTCAAAGAACTGCCATGTTGGCCCACACGTGTCACCGCCTAAGGGAGGGGGGCTGCGGCTGAACTGAAAAGCTGCTTTTAGCTTGCTAGGATGAAAATCAGTTGTAGCTAGCGGCTGTGACTTTTCTTGAGAAGTCATTTGGTAAACTGGGTTTTTGTTGGCTTCTATAGCTGTAACTGCAGGGAGGCAACGACCGAGCGGGAAGCGGCGGTTGAACGGGGAGGAGACGGGGAGGTGGCAGCGAATGGGAGGGAAACGGGGAGGCGGCGACTGGACGGCAGGTGAGCGGGGAGGCGTCGGCGAGGTGGCTGAGCGGGGAGGAGATAGGGAGTGGCAGGCTGGCAGCCGAGCGGGGAGGGAGATGGGGAGGTGGCAACTGAGCGGGGAGGGAGATGGGGAGGCGGCGGCCGGGCAGCAGGCAAGCGGGCATGAGACGGACTCGTTCAAGCAACCGGCCGTATTGCAGAAGAAGCTGCCCTCCTGTGCCTCGTGCCACTTCGCAGAAACCAAGGAAAAACCGCCAGACGCAGCAACCGCCTAAAGATAGCTGGGCCTGGGACGGCTGCAATTGCCGGTACTTCGGCTGGCAAGCATGGAGAGACTGCTTCCAAGAACCTCACGGGCTCGTCGTCCCCCATCACCAAACCCTTATTTAAGCACACATCCATTCCCTTCCTCTCCATTCTCCATCAACCACTGTCCTATCCAGGAATCTGGTCAACCATTCTTGGTCCTTCAATCTTCTTCTTCGTTGTTGTCGTCGTCGCGGATCAATTGCAGCATGGGAGTTGACGAGGGATCCTCCGTGCAGTTTGAGGACTTCCTGCCGTCGATGGCGAGGAAGCTCGGTGTGGAGGGGCTGATCCAGGAGCTCTGCAAGGGGTTCCAGCTGCTCATGGACCCCAGGACAGGCAAGATCACCTTCCAGAGCCTGAAGAGGAACGCCGCGAGGCTCGGGCTCGGCGAGCTCCGGGACGACGAGCGAGCTCGCGGAGATGACGAGTGAAGGGGACCCGGACGGGGACGGCGTGCTGGATCAGACGGAGTTCTGCGTTCTCATGGTCAGAATGAGCCCTGAGCTGATGGAGGAAGAGCCACACAGGGTGTTTCAATGTTGATGGAATTTGACTTGACACTTGTTCCTTGAATACAGCAAAATATAGGGATTGTCATCAGTTTATTCATTCAATGTGATTACGCGTTTCCCCCTAACAAAGCATAATAGGCTGACTGCTCATGTTATGGAAATAGCAAAACATAGTAATCAGAAAAGCGCGCTCCCTAAGTATTCACTTGCAGTCACTAGGTACAGATCACTCCACCCCTATGGTTGATTAAAACATACACAGCTGATGCTATGTCCCCTTCTCGACAAGGGGTGAAGATTTATATTCCAACAAATGTGCAAACGTTGCTGTAAACGAAGATTTGGTTTCATTGGCATGACAAATCCCATTACAAGTTGGCATCTCATTCGTACTTTTGAGTCAAATGTCCTATGCTCCGTCCAACGTAGCAATGTGGCATTTCCGTTTTAGCTATTATGAAAGTTCTACTGGAGTACCGCACAGCTCACCAATCTCCTTCTCCAGAAGTTGCGCGAGATTTGCTCCGGTCCGCCTGTATATCCAACCATTTGTTGTTGAATCCCAATCAAACCTAGAGGGTCCACTGCAAACAGACATACACAGACAGCATCTTCCAAAAAGAATCAACATGAGTTACAAATCTGGACTGAAGAGCTTTAAGATACAATATTTAGAAACGTCGAACTTTTAAAACATAAATGATTACATTCAACCAGAAGCTTTTTTAAGTGGCATCTTTCGATGGAGAAATAATTAAGAGCCATATCAAAAGGCACAGAGCCATACAGGAGAAGTAAAAAAACTATCGACGGTAAATTCCCAAATTCTTTTTTAATTTAAAACGTGACAGGCATTCTTACACGTCCAGGAGATGCAGTTTACAAGTACTTATGTCATGTAGTAGTATACTATCCTTGGCAAGTATCAGTTAAACAACAATAGTAAGTTCCAAACTTGAAGAAGAGAATTGTACACTACAAGAAATAAGATAATAATATGCTCAACACATACAATCAGCTGACCAATATATAAGGTATCGTCACCATACCTCACAGGTGATGATAGCCAGATTTGTCTGTTTGGTGTTTGCTTGTTTACAACATACGTCCCCAAATCCCCTAGCCTCAGTGTCAAAACTTGATTCTGCAATGTCAAAAGAAAAGAAATAAACATTCTCAAGAATCTAATTAATAAAAACACACAAACTAGCGAGAGATCACTTCAGTGCAACTAACCCCGTAGTCTATGTCAAAGCCATCCATCTGAAGAGAATCGCCATATTCCTAAAACAGAGCCACCAAGAACAATATTAGCCAAATGTAATGACTGAGCTAGTATGGTCTTAGCAAGACTTCTACCAAGCGCAAAAGTCCCAAGGCCTTATCAAACAGGATCCATCACCTCAAGTTTTTCAAGCAACTCATGTATCGTCTCATCTGCTAATTTATGGAACTCATCCTCTGGAATTATCGACCTGTTGAATGCACACAGACAATCACAAACAGTCCTATCCCGAATGGCAAAACAAGAATAGTTCTATCAGATTCTGCTATAAACAGTTGCAATCACTTTATATCAGTAACTAGCACAACATGCCCCATTTCAATATCTTCATGAACATTTTCGTGATTTCAAGCACTGTAATCATCCCCATGAAACTACATACCAAAATATAGTGTCTCTGAGACAATGGTCAACAAAATCACAACATATTGTGCTATCAAACTTTCCCAAGGTATTAGGCTCTGTTTGTTTCGGCTTAGGTTTTTTGGCTTTTGCTTTAAAGCTAGCCTTTTGGCTTAATGAGCTTTTAAGCCGTTTGCTTTTAAGCCAAGACATATTGTTTGGTATTCTGGCTTATTAATGGGTTAGATAGCACAACTTATAGATAAAAAGTCTAAAATACCCTAAATAAGATGGTGGATGAATTCTCAATTTATCTATGATGGGCATTTGGTGGGTAATTTTAGAGACTTTTAGTGGTAAAGGGTTATTTCATTCAAAAAAGCCCAAAAAATCTCCTCTTGCCTGGCTTTTGGCTTAGACCCTGTTTATTTCGGCTTATGTTTTTTGACTTTTAGTTTAAAACTAGCTTTTTGGCTTAATGAGCTTTTAAGCCGTTTGTTTTTAAGCCAAGACATATTGTTTGGTGTCTATGGGTTAGATGGTACAGCTTATAGGTGAAAAGTCTAAAATACCCTAAATAAGATGGTGAATGAATTCCCAAATTATATATGACGGTATTTCGTGAGTAATTTTGAAGACTTTTAGTGGTAAAAGGTTATTTCATTTTAAAAAAAGCTCAAAAAAGCTTTTCTTGTCTGGCTTTTGGCTTATAATTATACAGGGTTTTTAGTTTTTTAAAGTCCGGTTTAAAAGCCAGCTGTTTGTTTTTTTTTGGCTTTTAAACCGGTGAAAAAGCTGAAACAAAGGCTTTATAGTTATACAGGGGCTTTTGACTTTTTTAAAATTCTGCTTAAAAACTATTCGTTTGTTTCGATTTAGACTTTTTGGCTTTTAAACCAAAGAAAGGGCCAAAACAAACATGGCCTTAATATATTGGTAATCCGCTCATTTTCCCTGCGCCAAACTACCCTAAAGAACGAACAAATAAGACACTAAAAGGCAACGAGGTGCTGATACAGCAAGGACAAGAAACGCACTTGTAGTCCATGGCGGACGAGCTGGGCGCATCTCCGGCGGACCGTGTCGCTAGACGCGTCAACGAGAGGGCCCTCGAAGGGAAGAGCAGCGCCCAAGGCGACCCGCCCGGCGGCTGCGTCGCGGCGGCGTGGGAAAGAGAGCCTGAAGCTTCCAGCAGGGGGGAGACCGAGAAGAGTACGGGAGCGCGGGAGCTGACCCGCCTTGCCGCCGTGATTCCGCTGAGGAGAATCTTCCGCGACGCCATCGCCATCGCCGCCGGCGACGAGATGGGGATTATGCTATGCGTCGCCGACCCAACCCACCCATCCACCCGGTACTTAGTTGCAAGCCGTGGCCCAACCTACCCAGTCATGTCGAAGATGCGGCGTGGTGGCACGTGGGTTGGGCCGAGACCCATTGGGTTGTATGCGGGACAGAGGCCCAACCTAAATGGAACGTACAAAATGACGTACATTTTTTTTACAGAACCATGGCAAATGGGTTGTGTGGCTGTCATGTGGATCTAATATGTTATAGTGTAATAAATTATCATAGATGTTAAAACCTATAATTTTGTGAAACAAGTATTACTAACATAAGGGGTTCTCTCAAATAGATGCTAACATGTATAGTTTTTTTATAGTTTGTATAGAAAGCTATAGTTTTATAAAATTCACTCTTTTTTTTTACTAGGAGCTGTATACCGTAGCCGTCCCCAATTTTTATAGTCACTTTTAGTCAATTCCATAGCTATTTTGTACAAGTTCTGCTTTAGAAACTGAAGCTTCGACCTGCTCATTCTTTTACCTTTTAAACGGAACAAGTGGCCGGCCAGAGTTTGACGGGAAGAACAAGGGAAGCAGCATAGGTTGTGTCTGAATATTTTGTTCGTTTCGAGAGAAGGGCTTGAGCACCTCCGGCTGTTGGGAACATAGATAGGGTCGTCGTCGCACCGCGTGGAGCAAGAAGATATGGAAAGTGTAAAGCTAACACTGGCCCGATGTTTTCGCTTCTTCTGAAAGCGACTATTGCGCGTGCCACCGTGACCTTGCGAGGTGAGAACATTGCAGTTTCATGCTTTTATCAGTTGATTGATGCGGCAAAATGTTACCTAGGCATGTACTTCGGACGCGTGGGCAACCAAACGGCAACGCCAATGGTTTGTTGAAGGGCCGGTATCTCTACATGAAACAGAAGGCATGGGCACAAAAATCCTATTGCCTCTGGAAGCAGCACCGGGCTACTTGCATCTATCCGGGTGACAACTAGAAGGATCTGAGAAGAGTTCATCCAAGAGGCCATTTTTAGCGTCGAGCAGCATGGGTGAAGGAATAATAAGATCAAGTGCGTTGAGCTTGCACAGCATATTCATCTCTCGGAAAATCCTCTCATGTTGATCTTGGTGCGTATGGCATGATGCCAGGTTCCGGAAGATTCTGATCACAAGGGAAATCTGAAGGCGCCAATCTCTCTGTGGGTTTCTTTGTCCACGAATCCAGGCTAACAGATAAGAAACCATTTTCGATAAAGATAAGAAACCATCAATCATGCTGCCCCTTTTGATGGAGCCACGAGCAGGCTGGCTCTAGGATATGCATATTCTTTCTACTCGGCAGAGAGGCTTGTTAGCGATAGCGACTCAGTCGTCCGTGCAGCAGCTAACGCGAACGTGCGATGCGAGTAGCAGGAATGGTCGTCTCCTCGTCCTACTATGCAGCTCTGCTTGCACGCCGGTAACTGGTAGTGGTGCCGTTTTCATCTTGTCTTGGTATACTAGTGGGAAATTTCAGTCATACATTACCAAGCTGTCACCCTACTCACGCCCCATTCCTAACGCTGTGTGTGTGTCCACTGTACTGCTCCCCATAACTGACTAACGCCTCCGTCCCCAAAATATCACGAGCAACTTCATCTCTCCCTCTTCGTACTCCCCTTTCTAGGATGGGAGTGTACAGACATATTCGGATGTTTTTATTCTAAAAATCATTCAAACTTTGGACCGTACGATCAAAACACACATCCGTAGCCTCGAATTCAGGAGGGGTGTGCATCGATCTGAAAGCAAATCCAATAGCCCAGAATTTGAATGATAGTTGCTAAAAAAAACATCCGGATAAAACTTATCAACGTCGTTCTAGGATTTAGTGGCTCGCCGGTCGCCGACGCCTGAAATTCGCCACCGGAGACTCGATCCTCCCTTCGCTCTCTGCCCCCCTAGCTTTTCACTCGAGAAAAGTCATGCATCGTGGACGGGGCTCGCGTGGAGGTTTTCCTTTCCGTGGAGAGGCCAAAGTCTGTCGGATTTGGTGAGGACGAGGTCAGAGGAGTTGGGAGGGAGCCGTGTCAAGCTCTCCCTGCTGGATCCGAGCCTGCCGGTGATGTGGTGGCCCATCCGTATCCTATTCTAACGCTCATCTCAAATGCTGATACTGGATAAATTGAGTTGTCGCAGCAGTTGCTTCCGAATATTGCAGCACAAGATATCTAATATTGCATATGTTTTGTGGTGACTTTGTTGTTGCAACAAGGTATAATTTTTGTTGCAATAGATTCTTATATTTGCTGCCCCAATAGTTCAAATTTATTGCACATTTTTGTTCTTGATTTCATGTTTGTTGCATCTAAAACAAAGATTTTGTTAATGTTCTAGACCCGGCCCCTTAGATTGAGCTTGCAAATTTAATTTTGGTTGCCCTTGTCTAACAATAAGATTGAAATGAGTAGAAAAATGGGGATTGCATTTTATTAAACCACACGTGTTTTACAGAGTACAGACTTTTTTTAATCAACGAGAAAACTAATGCTAATATCTTGTCCTTAATCTTGAGCCCGATTTCGGTTATCCTCTGAGCCCTTGCGAAAGCCTTCTATTTATAGCATACGAAGGGGTGACTGTTGTCATCTTCTAAGATATGTCTTTCCTCAAAAATGTGCCTTTCCATCATAAGGCGTCTTTTCGTTAAAAAGATATCTTTTGATAAAGAGCCATCTCTTCGTAGAGAGTAACTTTCAAACGGTTGTCTGTATCTGTCAGGGAAAGCGTTTTCCGCATATTAGCCTTATGTAGAGGTAACTTCTTTCCCAACCTGAATCAGATCATGGTGAAAATGAACCAACCTTCAACCTGTATGCTGGTCGGGTTGGTTAAATGGATTGTTCTCGACCAGTATATGTATATCTGATCGGGTTAGTCATGACATTTTTTATCTTCAACAAGTGTTATATGCACTGGTCGACAATATTTTCACATGACTGAATTTAACTCTAGTTAAAGTCGTAACCAAATAATGGGCCTTGGGCCTTGTCTTTATTTATGAGCTCTTTTTCTTCTGAAGTTTGTAGGCCTAGATTTTTTGCAAGCTTAGGGACTAATTGCTGCGCTTCTGGGATTTTTGTTACATCAGATCTCATCTTCATCCATTTACTCACCAAGCCTACACCTCCCGACCCCTATTTTTTCATGTCCCAGCTTATTCCCCTCTAGTAGCTTATTAGTCTCCGACGGCTAGAGCTAGGCGTCATCGCAGTCGTGCTCTTCCCTCCCTAAGAGCAAGTATAATAAGGTGATGTAAGCAGACTATAAGGATTGCCACATCGGATTTATGATGAGTTGGAGGAGAGAGTAGAGGAGAGAGGAGAGAAGCGGGCTGCAGATCTACAGCCGGCTGCAGCACGGGCTTTAAGAAAATTGGTGAGAGAATGAGAGGATGAATGTGGGCCAAGTATTAATTGCTTTGTGTGTATATATGGCTAACTATTATATAGGTGGGATGTTAGGTTGGCTGTACAATGAGATAAAACCTGTAGTTGGCTCTCTTATTAACCTTGCTCTAAATCGGTAAGGATAGGGTGTCATAGTGATCAATGGCTGGAGGAGCGAGGTTGAGTGGTTGCTTTGGTAACCTCTTTCTCCTCCCAATGTCGCCCTCGTCGAGCGAACAGGTTGGAGGATTGGGATCCAACTTTTGGTAGATAGACTCTACATGCGAACCGACGATGGAAAGGAATTTACAATGGGAATGTTCCTATTGTACGTCGAGGCACTAGTCCCTCCCTATACTTATATATATATATAATCTATTATTATATTATTAAAGCAGAGATGAAAATAACTCATCACATTCGCTCTCAGTTGGTAGAAATTAATTTCCATGCTAATCGAAAGAAGAAGAGAAAAGATCTAGCTGTCCATCCAGCAACCTAAGTTACAACAACTTAGATTAAAAGAATGCGCCCATGTCAATCATAATAAAAATAACTAAAATTTGAAATAAAAATTAAAAAAACTAGCAATTTTATTTCTCTATGTAAACAAATTTCAACCTAAAACTGAAATTTGGAATAAAAATAAAATAAAATCACCAATTTGATTTTGATACTAACAAAAAAGTAAAATTAAGAAAGAGTCAATGTCAAGTACTATAGAAAAACAACTGAAATTCGGGATTAAGAATGAAAGAAAAGTAGCATTTTTATTATCAACTAAATAAGGATCTTTTGACATGCCGAAGAATATCCCTTTGAAGTCTGAAACTTCCAGGGAAGTGTTGCTTCGAGTCAACAACAATCTTATCGAAGAAGTGGGCAGGCACCAAACGGCAAACGCTGACTGTATCAGGCTGCGCCGAAAGCCCAAAACTTTGTCAGTTTTGGTAACCGATACAGTCACGGCGGGCGGACAGTTGTTGCGATGTCCGCGCCTTCAATTTTCTTCCGTGTAGGAGAGGTGGCAGTCAACGGCTCCCTTCAATGCAATCTTGTTCAGTGAACGCGTACATGGAGTATGTATGGTTCATGCACTGGCAGCAACCAGAAAAAATGAGGAAAAGCAGCCAGTGCGTCACCTCACCGACCTCGCTACAGACACGTTATTGGCGAGAGAGTATGTTTTTCTTTTAAAAAATTACGTAGGTATTAAGTACAAATGAATAATAGGTAGTAATACTTATCTTTTCATCTATTTTATAATTTATATTAAAAAAATATAAAAGCACCACTCGTCGTTGCCTCTCGATGAATGGCCAATCAATGGCATAATATACCTTATCGAATTTAGTACTCCACTACTTTCAGGGCGATTTGATCAGGAACATTACAGGATTCTGGTACAACTGATGAGCAAATAGAACTACCAAAGTTGTGACCTTCGGAATTCTGGTGTACCGCCAAAGTTTCAGTATTCCAGCTGGACCAGCTCCCATGGAAAATTGACGACTTCAAGGACCTGGAGTAGGTGGTTTAGGTCAATGAGCAAACGAGGCAAGCTGCGCAAGCACAGATGGAAGGCTAAGAGCTCGAAAAGATTTAAGAAAAAAAAAATCGAAGCAAAAGGGACACCGTTGGGCAGAGCTATGTGCACAAGCTATTCCTCCCTTCCTAATAAGACCATCTCCAACCATTTCCCAGGGTTCCATTCCCTTCCCATCCCCTGAAGGGAATCCCTTCCCAGATTCCATTCCCTTCCCAGCAATGCACTCCAACAGATTCCCTTCCCCATTCTCTTCCCTTCCCAGAAATACCTAACTTTTTCTCATCCCCTCCCATACTACCCTGCAATTCTATATATTGGGGGGTTGCACTCATGAGGTTAGTCACCCACAAGCCATTGGCAACCTCACAATGAGTCACTTCATTGATTCCTCTAGTGATGAACAATCCTATACCGATGATGAGGACTCTCTTGTCTTAGCAATAGCAGAGGAGGAGGAGATGCAAGCTCGAGGTAATAAGAACCGTCGACGGGGATCGGTTGTAGGCCATGCGGTCGTCGACCGCGGTCACGCTGAAGGTGCGGCTCGGCTTTATGGTGATTACTTCTCTTCCTCCCCCGTGTATGGTGACGCTTTGTTCAGGCGAAGGTAAGAAACGAGTAGTCCTAACAAATTTGAAATATGAACTTGTAAGTTTTAATTATGTGTAAGTCGTTTCGCATACGCAGGTTTCGGATGAGCCGCTCCCTATTTTTGCGCATAACGAATCTTGTCGAACGACACGACATTTGGTTCCAGCAAAGTAGGGATGTGTCAGCGTTCTAGCTAACAGGCACCTCCGGGTCGGGTGCTTATAAGGTTCTAACGGGGGGGCTTTAGATGTGATCGCCGGAAGAAGAAAGATGAACGGGATGATGGCGGAGCTCAGAGGAATGGAGACGCTAGGGTTTTACCAGGTTCGGGCCCTCCGAAGAGTAACAACCCTAGTCCTGCTTTTTGTGGTATTGCTTGGGTTCTTGGTTGAGAGAATGAAAACCTCTCAGAAGCCAACCTCCTCTCTCCCATGCACCCCGGCTCCCTTTTATACTTGGGCTGCTGGGGGCGCATGGGAGGCTTACATTGTAAGCCATACTCATTACACTACCGCGGGCGCATTCAATGTGCCTGTCGCTGTTCTTACATCTCATCATCACCCGCCGCAGCCGTCACACCCCTGCCTCGGGCCTTACGTCCGCCTATACGTTGCGCCCGCTGCCAGGGTAAGATGCTATCGTGGTGTCACACACCATTAATGCACGCCTAGGGAAGGCAGCGCCGCCATCTTTGCCTTCTTCACGCTTTGCATTCAATGCGCCACGACTTCGCATTAAATGCCCTTGACTTAAGCGCTGCCGCTAAAGTGGGCGCCCGGTAGTGGCTCGCATGCCACTGTCGGTGGCGCCCACCTTGTCGTCACCTGAGGCGTGGTACGCCACGCGCCCTTGGCGACCACCTTCCTGGTCGCCAGCGGCGTGGCCTGGTCGCCACCTGTCCACCGGGCGACCACCTTCTTGGGCGCCCAGTGGTGTGACCTGATCGCCACACATCGCTTTGGCGAACACCTTCTGGCGCCCGGTGGCGTGGCACGGTTGCCACACATCGCCAGGCGACCACCTTCTTGGGCGCCAGTGTGGGCTAATACGCCACTGCCCACCGGCGCGCCACGCCGGAGCTGCCCGCCCGGTGGTCTCTTTTATTGCGGGGGAGTGGGGACCCTGCCGTAAAATACGCCGACAGGATGCAACCGGGAAGCTTGGTTTGTCACCTCTTCAGAAAGTAACAGCCGCTCTCCGTCAACTAGCTTACGGTGTTCCAGCTGACGCTGTGGACGAGTACCTTCGTATTGCGGAAAGTACGGCCATTCTAGCTCTCAAAAGGTTCGTGAAGGCGGTTGTCGAGGTTTTCGGGGACGAATATCTCCGATCTCCTAATGCAGAAGACATTGCTAGACTCCTAGTTGTTGGTGAGCAAAGGGGTTTCCCTGGAATGGTTGGTAGCATCGATTGCATGCATTGGACTTGGAAAAATTGCCCGAAAGCATGGCAAGGGGCTTTCACAGGGCATACTCGCAAACCTTCCATAGTTCTCGAGGCAGTTGCTTCGTATGACCTGTGGATTTGGCATGCTTTTTTCGGGATGCCCGGAAGCTTGAACGATATAAATGTGTTGCACCGATCTAACATTTTTTCTAGGGAAAATGATGGTACATCTCCGGAGGTAACCTACATCGTCAATGGCAATCAATACGACATGGGCTACTACCTTACGGATGGCATTTACCCTGAGTGGGCTACCTTTGTTAAGGCGATTTCAGCGCCGATGGGAAACAAAAGGGTGTACTTCTCACAGATGCAGTCCGCTGCAAGAAAGGATGTCGAGAGAGCGTTTGGAGTGTTGCAAGCTAGGTTTGCCATTGTTAGGGGCCCTTGCTTGTTAGCAGAGTACTCTAAGGCATATAATGACCGCATGCATCATTTTGCATAACATGATCGTGGAGGACGAGCGGAACGGTCCACCACAGCAAATTAACTTCGACTATATGGGTACTCCGGTCGTGACAGCCACAACACCCAACGGGTCCGTCTTGCATTGCATAGAAGCAACTCAACGACGGAGGGATCGCCAAGTTCACCATCGGTTGCAGGCAGATCTAGTGGAACACCTTTGGGCACGGCATGGGGGTTAAAAACAATGTATTGTATGGGATTTCTGCAAGTTAAATTGTGTGCAATAAATATGTTTCGTAATGTGTTTATCCCGGTATCTTGGTTAGTGGACTCACAAATCTAACAATCCATCACATATATTAAAGTCCAGCAGAAATATTAAAGTTCATGACAAATATGGAAGTTCAGCACAAATATTATCGTTCACCACTAATATTGAAGTTCATCACAAATGTTCAAGTTCAGCACAAATATTATCGTTCAGCACAAATATTATCGTTCACCACAAATATTAAAGTTCATCACAAATATTACAGTTCACCACAAATATTAAAGTTCAGCACAACTAATAAATTTCACCACAACTAGTAAAGTTCATCAGAACTATTAAAGTTCCTTGCAAATACTTCTCAAATTTAATTATCCATTCCCCGACGAGCCTTGAGAATCTCGTCCTGCCGACTCTCATAGTACTCACGAAGCTTTGCGGTACAAGAGTCCAAGTCCACCTTCATAATCCTTTCATTCTCCGCTTCCTTCGCCATTGCCAACTTTTCACGTTTAATATCTACCATTGCACACCTCGACTCATTCATCTTCTCGAAATGCTCGGAGTACACTCCAACGGATGACGTACTCGACGAACCACGACGCTTCCTCGCGGCCTTTGCCGCCTCCCTCCCTGGTGGCCTTTCGCCCTCCTCCGAGGATGCCTGCGAGCCTAGGTCGATAGGAATGTCATTCGACCCTTCGTGATTTGCACCACATCGAACCGTCTTTTGCTTCTTGTGGGACAAGTGCGAAGACCACTTCGGGTGATTAGATAGTAGTACCCAACAATGATGGAAGGCGAAAGCCTTCCCTTCAATGTCCTGATACATCCTACCAGCATGGGCCATCTGCCAAATTGAGAAAACATTTTAGAGACCGCTCTGATGTAGTTAAGAAGTGATTTCAAATGCTAACAACATGACATTGCAATTGAGCTTACCCTATCACGTTCTGTCATCCCACTCTGATGTAAACCGTCTGTCTGATTGAGGTACCCAACATATTTGCTAACACACTCATTTATCAATGCCCAGTGGTTAACCAATGCTTTCTTCGATCTTGCCTTCATGTGTTCGTTGCAATTGCCTTTGTAGTATTCAGCAATCCGGCTCCAGTACGAGTCCGATGATTGGTCCTTCCCAACAATGGGGTCTTGGCTCACATTCAACCAAGCAGACACTAACACCTCATCCTCTTCGACACTCCATTTTGTTCTCTCCGTCCTGTTGGTGTTTTGTTTTGCCTTCTTAACGCGGGGGGCCCAGTTGGGGCAGCCCCGCTGGTTTCCATCATCGCCGGTGCTGGCAGGGGAGAAAAGTCGTGGAGCACTGCATCGAAGTTCTCCTCAATGTAGTTCGAGAAGAAAGGGTTCATGTCGTCGTCCCTAGATAAGCAAAGCAGAACAATTGTAGTCAACATCCAACTGAAATCATTATAGAAGAACAATGCATCAATTGCCAGCACTATTCGGTCCATTGCCAGCACAGAATAGAGACATGAAGTGATAATCATAGCCTGTACATTTGGGACAGTTCAGTTTGCGATCCATTTGAAGTGATAATCATAGCCTACATGCATTCGGTCAGTACAGTTTGAACAATGTCATCTTAGCCTAAACATTTCGTATTGAAGGCAACTACTACAGACTACAATGGCACAAGATAGCAGCAAATATCAGCACATTATAGCACCGTCTGTGCAAGCAGCAGTCGTCGAGTAAATTGCAGCTATCAACTGCACTTCACGGTTAAAATTCAGGAAGTGAAGGTCGAGGCACATTACTTTGCGAAATTTAATTGTTCACAAATTTCAAACAATCAGATACTTGAAGACATATATAATTGGCACCTAAGCTCTGAACCGCACCGAATCTATCAAGTGTAGCAGAATTTCAGCAATATAATTGGAACAAGCATATATATGTAGCACATTGAAACTAACATTAGTAATTGGCACCACAACAATTCTCCAAAACAAAAGTGCATGTCTTCGCATAACAGCAACAACAACTTAGCACATTTGCAGACGATATTATAACACCATTCTACCGGCACGATCTATCCCTGGACGGTGATTCTAAAAGTAGGTGGCCTGAACGATCAGACTCGACGGACCCATCGATATCCGTCGAGTACTCGCTCAAGAGAGATCCAGACGTGCTCTCGTAGTCCCCGTGCACAACGTCATCCGCACGAACCCCCTCGTCAAATGCAGTTTCTTCCATTGAAGGGGCAGCTGGTGCAGTCACAAATGTGATCGTGTCCAACGAAATCTGCTCCAAGCTCTCGGCTATGGACTCGACCTGAAGAAGAGTGCTGTTCAATTCAATTGCCCAAATGTGGTCACTAGGACTGAAGTTGTCCCTAGCCAGCTTCCTCAGCTGCTCGGCCTTGTCCTCCAAAGTAGCTCTCATCTTCGAGATGACGTCTCGAAGGGTCTCGGCGTCCATCTATTAAACCACGTTAACACAATTTGGAAATACTACTTACAAAGTTAACATCACAAAAGACATTGACATTCTCATGTCTAGAACTAAACTACACATGTGCATATATAACTCAGATGCAAAATGAACTTGACATAATGCAGTGAGAACGGTAGCCATGTTTCAATCTCACTTCAACACCAGCAGCATTTTGGACAATCCCATGTAGTCATGAAGCAGCAAATATGATAGGTCTGTCAGTTGGAAACTCACTTCGAAACAAGCAGGGCAATTCGACCTGGGATTCCAAATTCAGTCATGCAGCATATACAGTCGTCCCTACCAAATTGGAAGCAACAACACAGTTTGTCCACCCTCATGGCAGCTATCAATTGTACCAGATATTCAACAATTGAACATTCTTTACCGAAGACAATCCTTTTGCATACACAGTCATCCCTAGGAAAGTCGACTGCATGCACACCTAATATGGAACTTAAATATACAGACCGTAGAGCAAGGCTATTTCCCCCAAATTTCTAAGTAGTAAGCAACAACCACACCTGCAGGAATGCACTGAATGGACACACTATATGCAGGAATGACTGAAATACAACATTTAACCTACATTCCTAATTTGCACATTTAGTTACTTAATCAGCTAAAATACTACAACCCGTAATCCAAATGACATGACATTCACCTGCTGGGAAGGAAATACTGCATGCAGTCAGTCAACCCTGGTACATTCACTCACTAAAATCGTAGTAATCAGCTTACTCGGGTTGTACCATGGATTCCTAAATCAGGGGTTCTAGCATGGATTCAACTCACTCGGGTTGTAGCACGGATTCACTCCCCGATGGAGACGTTAGCAAATTGCAATCCAGAATTTATTTTCATGGCAAATTGCACGGAATCAATCTTCGGTCTCAACGCACATCACATTGCGCCAATGGATCTCACCCCATTCGGATTTTGACCAAGACATGCAGCTAGGGATTCCCCAATGTAGAGCATCTCACAAATCTACCAATCTAGGGGTCGAAGGCATACCTTGCGGCGTCGATTTCCCCGACCAGTTCGTCCTCTCCGGCCGGTGAGGGGGAGCGCCTCCGCTCGTCGCGCCTGTTGACGCCCTGTTCGATCTTGGCGAGTTCCGGGCCGTCGCGCGAAACGACGGCAGTTGAGGGACGGTCGACCAAATCAGCGCGACGGGAATGGAGAGCGGAGCCCTCGCGCAAGGGATTTTCTGTTCCTTCCCTCCGAGATCCCGCCGCCGCAGGGACGCCGTTGGAGACGCTGGGAAAGCCCCCTCGCGTGCGCTTTCCCATCGGGAAGGGAACGGGACGAGTATCAGGACACCGTTGGAGATGGTCTAAGAGAATCACTAGCACAGTTGCTTCCCTGTCTTCTCTCTGCTCAGTCTCTCTTGCCCTCCATTTGAAACGAAAACCTTCTCTCCACGCCCGTGCCGTGCGCCACCATCTCGGATCAAACCACCACTGAAAAGAACTCGGAGAAGGAGTGTAAAACGCAAAAACCCTAGGCCCTCCGAGACTCCCATGGCGGCCAACCCCTCCTCCCCGTCCGCCGGCGGCGACATGTCCTCCTCCCCCTCGCTGCCGCCGGTGCGCCTCGCGGCGGCGCACGCGGCGTCCAAGATCCAGCCCTCCTCCCCGCGCTACTTCTTCTCCTCTCTCGCCGGCACCAACGCCTCCCCGCACCGGCGCATCGCCATCGCCGTCGACCTCTCCGACGAGTCCGCCTTCGCCGTCCAGTGGGCCGTGCAGAACTACCTCCGCCCCGGCGACGCCGTCGTGCTCCTCCACGTGCGCCCCACCTCCGTGCTCTACGGCGCCGACTGGGGCTCCATCCCCGTCTCCGTCTCCGACGACGACGCCGGCGCCGACGGGGAGGACGCCCCCGCGGCCGCCAACGAGGCGGCCTCCGCGGAGGAGCAGCAGAAGAAGCAAGAGGAGGACTTCGACGCCTTCACATCGACCAAGGCGCAGGACCTGGCGCAGCCGCTGGTCGACGCGCAGATCCCTTTTAAGATCCACGTCGTCAAGGATCACGACATGAAGGAGCGGCTCTGCCTCGAGGCTGAGCGCCTTGGCTTGTCCGCTATGATCATGGGAAGCCGCGGCTTTGGTGCCTCGCGGAAGGGCGGGAAGGGGAGGCTCGGGAGTGTTAGTGATTATTGTGTGCATCACTGTGTCTGCCCGGTTGTGGTTGTCCGCTACCCCGATGATGCTGCAGGGGCCGGTGGGGAGGCAACAGGAGCAACAGATGAGCTGCACACTGTGCCTGAGGACGAACCTGTGTATCACGATGCGCCTGAGGTGCACAAAGGTCTGCCCTTTTACTTTGCTCGACCCTGCAGTTTCGACTCTGTATGCTGATGATTGATTAGTTTGTCATAAGTGCACTATGAAATGATTTAGTATTTTAGTGTATAGATGTCTGGTAGGGAAGAAAATATTAGTACAGAAATGTATTAATAACTAATTCAGTAAGAAATTTCCTTCAAGAAGTGCATAAAACTGTCATCTTTCATCTAAAATTGTAATGGTGATGACAAACTTGATTTTTTAGAGCCAAAGGGATGACAAGCTTGATGTCCTAGGCTTGTTCATGTTTGAACTGTCTTAGTCTCCTTTGGAGGAAATGGTAAGAATGCTGATAGTCTCTATCATGAAATGTTTGCCAACGCTGTTAGAATTTTGGATGAACATTGAACAATAAATTGTATTGACAAAGTCCCATATGTATATGAAAGTATGAAACTATGATGCAAGTCCGTTTGCTGCTGTGCACTTCATTCATCTCTGTCCATGTCATTTCTAGCAGTGTTACTTGGACAACTTTGTTCAAATAAATTTTGCCGAATCGGTCACCCGAATCCGAGTCGGATTCCGACACCCATGTCCATATCCGAGTAACACTGCCCGTGTCCAAAAAATTTGTGCTGAATCGGACACCCGAAACCGAGTCGGACTCCGACAACGGTGTTAAGAGTCTGAGAACGCTGATTTCTAGTTGTTTTGTTACGTTTTACATTATTATGCTCATGCAAGCTACTGTACTTGGTCATAATTCCTTAAAATTTTACATTGTGAAGAAAATATTGGGGAAATTAGGAAATATTAGCTCAATTTGGAATTCTAAAGTTGTTTGGAGTTGACGCAGGAAATGAATATCACAGTCACAACAATTTGCTAGCTATTAAGGAAAACAAGTATACTATTAAAGAAAGTGGTAATGTCAATAGTTTTTATTATGGTTATCTCTTTTGAAAGGTCTAATCTACTGTAAGCTTTTAAGTAAAGTAGAAATTTATTTCATTGTCACCTGCTTGGAATGCATTTCCACTTAAGAGTGGTTGCTGTTTGGAAGGTTTCTTTTAGGACCACAGATAGTTAGAATAAATGCATGCTCTGGAAATTTAGATGAATGTTTTTTCTTGTGTAAATATCTCTTGATTTCCCCCTACTCTACTCTTTTGCACTTCTGATGAAGTATTTGTTTGAGTTATTTATTGTTTAGTATTAGTTTAGTTGTGTCTCCTTTTTCTTATGAATGATACATATGCCATGATAAGATTAAGGGATAGGATCCTCCTTTCTGTTATTGCCTTGAGGTCGTGTATTAGTTTCATCCACATATCATGTTGTTACCTTCCCCTAGCTGCATTGCATAACAATTTTATCTAACTACTGGTGTCTGTTACGAGCTAACTCAGGGTGAGCTTGCTCGTATGCTTGGGTTCCCGGCCGATGGCCGGGTCGCAAGCCGCTTGATGTCGGCCGATCACGCGGCGTGCCTTGGTAGTTTTGGTCATTGTCGAGCCACCGCTTTGGGATTTGTTTTTGCGGCAAACCAAAACTGCCCTTTTCTTCTTTATTGTTCCCTTTATATAATCCCTACAACTCACGCCAGAACTAACACGCACACAACTCCGAAAACCCTTAGTAACGTACGCCAATACGACTCCTTATTAGTTACGTACACAATTTCCTAATCAACTGCATGGCACTGTTCCTCCTGAACTCTTCCGCCGGAAGCGTCGTCGGTTGGAACCGAATCTTGTGGCTGCTCTCCCTTCGTTTCCTTTTTGGTTGCTAATCGGATGGCGGCTCGGTCTCGGAAGTAAACCGATCAAGACTCTGGCGTATATCATTACTCCCTCCTCAAGAACAAGCTTGTCCTCAAGCTTACGATCGAGGAAGGCAGGAAAGCGATAGCGTCCATCCATGTTGCTTCCTCGGTTGGCTCGTGATCCAATGAATCAATAATCGCCGCTTCCCATTGTGAAAACGATGCGCCAAGATCTTGTGTGGTTCGGGACGGCGACATCATGATGGGGTAGTGACATCCCAAGGAAGCTGGTTGGTTGCGTGGGCGGTTCCCAGAAATTCTTTGAGAAGTGAGGCGTGGAATACGTTATGGGCGAAGTGCCGGTAGGCTGCGACGATGGCAACGGAACCGACCGTAGCGATGACTTGATAAGGTCCATAGAACCGTGGTGCCAATTTGGAATGACGGTTGGCTCGGCTGGTCGACGATGCTTGCGGCTTGAGGCGGACCCATGATCCCACCATGAACTCGACTTCACGGTGATCTTTGGTAAATCTGCAGTTGTTTCATACGATTACGTGCTGGAGAAGATGATCCTTAGCTTGTAATAGGAGAGCATCCCGATCCGACAATGTACAATCTTGAATCAATAGTGGTGGTTCCTTGTTGGTATGGCGTCGATGGTGGAGGAGTCACGCCATAAACTAGCTCGAAAGGTGTCGTGGAGTGATATGGAAAGAAGTATTATAACGAATTCCGCCCATGGTACCATTTGTACCCATGTGCCGGATTCTGGCCCGGATAAGCGGTATAAATACATCTCAATAGTGCGATTGACCACTTCTGACCGTCCGTTTGTGGATGATATGCCGTGGACATCAGTAAGGTTGTCCCACTCCGTTTGAATAAATCCTGCCAAAAGGCGCTGAGAAACACAGGGTCACGATCCGACACAATAGATTCCGGAATGCCGTGCAAGCGGACCACTTGGTCGAAGAAAAGCTTGGCTATTGCTGGGGCTGTGGCCGGCCGAGAGAATGGAATAAAATGAGCATATTTTGACAGGCGATCAACCACTACCAATAAGGCGGTCTTCCCTTGGGACTTTGGTAGCTCCGTGATGAAATCCATGGAAATATCAGCCCATATCTGATGCGGGATGGGCAGTGGCTGTAGGAGTCCTGCTGGTGATAAGGTGCTGGTCTTGCTTTGTTGACATACCACACAATGTCCCACATAATGTTCCACCGATTCGCGTTGTTTCTCCCAAAAATAACCAGCCTGAAGTCGGTGGAGGGTTTTATGCACTCCCTCATGAGTGAGGTCATGGATCGATGCTATGATCCGCTCGATTAATGGCGACGAGGACGGCACCACCAAGCGTCCATTACGGAAAACAAGCCCGTCGCGTACCTCCCACGCCACATGTGTTGTTGTCGTTGAGCGCCCCGCTGTCCCAGTCGGTGACGCGCCCGTGGCGTTGCTCGGCTGGATCGGTCCCGGCTGCGGTGCCTCCCCGGCCGGGCTGTCCCCTGATGCCGGTTGGTTTGGTGCCTCCGTAGTCTGTGCTCGCGCCACAGGAAGCATTTCCTTGGAGATTTTGTCGGCCCAGCTCCGAACCTCGGGGTCTTGGCGTAATACCGCCTGCCATTGGTCACGTGTGACCTCAGGTCCCGACACGGCCGTACACTGTGGTTCACCGGAGTGGACTCGGGAGAGCGCATCGGCCGCCGCATTTTGGCGACCTGGTTTATACTCCACCTGGAAATCAAATCTCATTAGTTTGCTAAGCCAATGTTGCTGGGGAGGTGTGATGAGAGCTTGTTCTAAGAGAAATTTAAGGCTCCCGTGGTCCGTGCGCACGACGAAGGAGCGGCCCCATAGATATGGCCGCCAATGTCGTACGGCTTTTGATAATCCAATGAGCTCACGCTCATATGCTGCTAACTTCATGTGTCGGTCCGCCAGTTTGCGACTGTAGTACGCGATGGGATGACCATTTTGTTGGAGAACTGCTCCGATGCCGGTGCCTGAAGCATCGCATTCTACCACGAACGAGGCGGAGAAATCGGGCATCTGTAACACTGGTGCCGACACCAATGCCTTCTTGAGGTGGTGGAAAGCCTCCTCCGCCGAGTCCGTCCATACGAAGTTATTTCGGCGAAGCAATAGTGTGAGAGGCTCCGCCATGATGGCATAGTTCTGAACGAAGCGCCGATAGTACCCGGTTAGCCCCAGGAATCCTCGGTGCAAATCCTGAGATGATGGTCGTGGCCATGCGGTCACGGCTTGAAGTTTTTCAGGATCGGTGATACCCCATTGTAGGTGATGGCGTGGCCCAAGTATCCTACTCGTTCCTGGGCGAAGGCACACTTGGAGCGCTTGAGGTAGAGTCGATGGAGTCGGAGGCGCTCAAAAACTTGGTGTAGGTGGGCGAGGTGCTCCTCCTCCGAGCGGTTGTACACCAATATGTCGTCGAAGAAAACCAGAACAAATTTGCGCAAAAATTCTTGCAGTATCTCATTCATCAAAGCTTGAAAAGTAGAGGGTGCATTGGACAATCCAAATGGCATCACAAGGAACTCATAGTGTCCGTGGTGTGTCCGAAAAGCCGTCTTGGCGATGTCGTCGGGCCACATCCAGGACTGGTGGTAGCCCGAACGCAAGTCCACTTGGTAAAGAGTCGAGCTCCCCTAGCTCGTTTAGAAGCTCCTCCACGGCGGGGAATAGGGAACTTATCTTTAATTGTTCGCGCATTAAGCTCGCGATAGTCTACGCATAAAACGCCACGTTCCATCGGCCTTCTTGACTAGTAGGGCCGGGAAGAAAATGGCGAGCAATGGTAGAATAATTCCTTGCTTGACATGGCGCACATTGTTCCTCAATCTCATCCTTCGCCGGCGGTAGGGATACCGATAGGTCGTACCACCACCGGATCTGTGCCCTCGACCAGCGTGATGCGGTGGTCGCCTGTCGTGGTGGTGGCGATCCTTGTGGTTACGCAAACACGCGTCGTCATAGTCTTCCAGGAGGTTTTGGATCGCCAGACCTCCTTCGATCCGCTTGCATTACGGTGGCGTGGCGTTGCATACCTGTGAGACTCACTTGCGTCCCCACCCGCTGGAACTCCATAGATAGATCCTGAAAGTTCCACCTGATATTTCCCAGGGTCCGCAGCCATTGCACCCCAAGTATGATATCAAACCCGTCAATGGGAAGGATGATGAACGATGCTTTGAACAGCTGCCCTTGGATGACGAAATCTGTGGTGACGTCACCAAGACACGGAAGATGTGTTCCCCCAGCTACGCGCACCTGTTGCGGGATACCTTCTCCCGTCTTGTTGATTGTCGGTCTGCTCGGGCCCTGTTGAGTTGCATACGCACTCAGGAAGTTGTGAGTGCTACCACTGTCGATGAGGCCAAGCCAACGCTTGCCGTACATGAACACCATGACCTGCATAGTGTCTCCATGCTTAGGTCCCAGTGCTGCAATCATGGATAGCGAGATGTCTGTCTCCGGCTCATTGTTGTAAGCGTCGTCTTCCTCATCTTCTTCTGCCACCTCTAGATGAAAAAGACGCTTGCATCGGTGCCCCCGTGTATAGATCTCATCACAATTATAGCAAAGACCCTTCGCACGCCGCTCTGCCAGCTGGTCGGCCGTTAGGCGCAGCCGACCTGGCGCCGATGCTGCGCTGCTCTGTATGCTCGTCGCCTGAGCTCCCCTACGATCCTGGCCTGGACCGGTACCACTAGGGGCTGTCGCCATGCTGTGGGATGTTGCAGGAATCCCATGCATTCGGACGCTGTGGGAAGTAGTGCTGATTTCCCCTACGGGTGCAAGCCCCTGTTTGCTGGAAGCCAAACTAGCCGTCGAGCCCCGGAAAGTGGAACTAGTGGCCATGCCGCGGAAGGGAGGGACTCGCCCTCGGTCGTTGTTGGCCATCCCCTGGATTGCCTCGGCAATCCACGCGGCCTTCCGTGCTTCTGCTTCCCTTGCGACGCCAATTGCCTCAGCTAAGTCTCGAGGTCGCTCACGACGGACGTCATGCGCGGCGCCACCGATCCGGAAGGAAGGTTTCAATTTGGTGCCTTTTTCATCCGTGTTGCACGAGCTAGTAGTCATTTGAAATTCTCGTGCATACTCATCCACCCCACTAGTTCCTTGCTTGAGGTTGACGAGATCCCCAGCGGACCAACACTCGAGTCTTGAGAGTAAAGCTTGAATGAACGCTTGGAAAAATCCTCGAGCGATTCACAACTCTTCCTGTTGCCAATTGTCCAAGACTTCTTGCGCTTCCCCAGATAGATGGAGGCTGGCGATCTCCACGTAATCCTCCTCAGGGATACGGTGGACTCGGAAGAAGCGTTCGCATCGGCGTAGCCATCTGAGCGGTTCCTCCTGGCCGTCGTATTCTGGCAGGTCAAATCGCGGCGAACGAGGTGTCCACCGACGATCTTCCTCGTCCCGGCCAAACACACGCCATCTTAGAAGGCTGTTAAATCACGTCCCACGGCTAGGGCGTGCATGGATCACGGTGCCATTTATTCTTTGTGGATGTCTCCCTACGTGACCATCCCCTTCCGTGAAGCTTGCCCCAAGCGTTGAGTCGTGTCCGGCGTTGTTAGCCATTGGTTCGGGCTCTCCTGCCGGGCTCTTTGCTTTCAGGATCTGCATCATCTCTGCCATCATCGTCTTCATCTCCTTCATCTCCGTTTCGAGAACCGTGATCCGATTCTCTGACGGACTCGTCATGGTTCCAGAACCGTTCGGCTCTGATACCAAATTGTTACGAGCTAACTCAGGGTGAGCTTGCTCGTATGCTCGGGGCCGGGTTGCAAGCCGCTTGACGTCGAAGCCGTCACGGCGGCGTGCGCCTTGGTAGTTTTGGCTGTTGTCGGAGCCACCGCCTGGGATTTGTTTTTGCGGCAAACCAAAACTGCCCTTTTCTTCTTTATTGTTCCCTTTATATAATCCCTACAACTCACGCCAGAACTAACACGCACACAACTCCGAAAACCCTTAGTAACGTACGCCAATACGACTCCTTATTAGTTACGTACACAATTTCCTAATCAACTGCATGGCACTGTTCCTCCTGAACTCTTCCGCCGGAAGCGTCGTCGGTTGGAACCGAATCTTGTGGCTGCTCTCCCTTCGTTTCCTCTTTGGTTGCTAATCGGACGCGGCTCGGTCTCCGGAAGTAAACCCGATCAAGACTCTGGCGTATATCAGTGTCACAGTTGATTCACACCACACCTCATCATCCACAAATTATTGCAGTTGTTCACCTTCATGCTTCATTTCTAAGTGACCTCATAATAGCCTAGTTACTGTGTGCTATCTGTAGGATATTCACTTCATAACCTAGTACATCTGCTGGCCTTCTAATTTGCATGTTGTTGGAACAAATGACCCTGGGACTAGGGGACTGTTTAGTTCATGGCCATAGTTTCCGGCAAATATTGTTTTCCACAGTTGCCACATTTTTATTTTTTGCCTATCATTGTGGACTGACAAGTGGGCCAACTCATGACAATAGCTACAGGCAGTGTAGCATGCTAAACTTGGTTGCAGCAAAATATGGTAAAAACAAAAAGGCCCTTGACAGGAACATTTCCCCTATTTATTTGAAGGCAATGTGCTAAGTACTTAATTTGAGGCAGAAGTGACCTGTCAGCTTTACTGGGGATGGTTTGAAATTCACAAAAAGCTTTGTTCTTTGCAAACAGTAGTCTGCTGTTCATATGCAATTATCTATTGGAATAGATCAAATTACCTCATTTTCGTTCCCTTGAGTACAATGCCAGTGCCGATGTTTAATAAGCCGCAACACCCCCCCCCCCCCCACACACACACACTTTATTCTCCTTTCGATGTTTCATCTATTCGACACTTGTATTGCAGTGCTCTCTCATATGCGGAATGCTCATATTTGACACTTGCACTTTCGATTGCTTCCTCATAGGTCCAATGCACTTGTTTCATTGGAAACTGATAATTTCATGTGATTCTGTATGTCACCTGCTACCAAATTCTGTGTTGGAGAAGTTGGCTTGCGAGTATTCGTTGCTGCTGGATTTGATTCTCTGTTTTGGTTCACTGCAGAAAACTGAGGCAATGAAATGCAACCGGAGAGCAAGGAAAACATGAGGCTTGTACCGAGGCGATCCCCATGTGTTTGAACGACGCAACTGGCTGCTTATCTGTTGCTTCTGTGTCCATTGCATACCATAAACTGGGTTGACCAGCATGCTGCTTTCCATTTCGAGTTAGTACCAGGCTCCTAGATTGTGTGTGAGTCTGTCTGTTTGCTTTGCCAGACGTTTATGTTGTCGACTCCAAGTAGAACACTAATCCCGTGGGCAGGAGCTGTGTAGCGGATGTTTAGGTTGTGCTCCTGAATCGCTCTTGTTTTGTAAGGCCAGGCTTCCGGAAGATGGTACATGTTGTATCCTTGCCTAGTTTTCTGTCTACGTTATCATCTGCTCCGTGCAGTCTGGTTCTGTATTGCATATACTTTGGGTAATGGAGAATGCGTAGATTCTGTATTTATTCTGGTGGCTGGGATACTCCCCGCTGTTTAAACACGAGGTCAATAAGCGCTTGCACGTCTCGCGCATGAACGAAAAACGAATTTGTGTTTTTTTTGGAGAAGGACATAAACGTAAGAAACAGTGATTTGTTTGTTTGTTTTTTTACCTGAGCGCTATTTTGAAAAATTGCAAGACTAAATTGTTAAGGTAAATTTGTCCAAACAAATGCCTGTTTGCCATAATGCCACGTCCTTTTTGACACAATTGACAACCAAGGCGCGAGACCCCGGTAGAAGAAGCTGCTAGTGGAGAGCTTTTCATTTTGGCGCCCACCGGCCGCACCCGCACATGCTCGCCTTGTTCCCTCCCTCCCCCAAATCCCCAAAGACGTAGCAACCGCAAGAGGGTGGCACGGCATTGGCGAGCCATGGACGAAGGGCTTGTGTCCGTGGACAAGTTCAGCGGCGGCAGCCAGGCCTACTTCCTGACGCACCTCCACCAGGACCACACCCGCGGCCTCGGCGCGGCGGGCGGGTGGCGCCACGGCCCGCTCTACTGCTCCCCCGTCACGGCGCGTCTCCTCCCCACCCGCTTTCCGGGGATCGACGCCTCCCTCCTCCGCCCCCTCGCCCCCGGCGCCTCCGCCTCGCTCTCCCTCTCCTGCCCCTCCTCCTCCCGCCCCATCTCCCTCCTCGTCACCGCCATCCCCGCCCTCCACTGCCCCGGTACCCCCTCCATCCCAAACCCTCTCAATTCGCTCGCCTCTACTGTGAAAGACTTGCTAATCCGTGCGATTCGGCTTCCGTCTCCTGCCTGCGTGTAGGTTCGCTCATGTACCTCTTCCGCGGCGATCTCGGGTGCATGCTGTACACTGGGGATTTCCGGTGGGAGTTGGGGTGCGAGAAGGCGCGGTCGGCGAAGAAGGCGCTCCTCAATGCTCTAGCCGGGGATAGCGTGGACGTGCTCTACTTGGATAATACCTACTGCCACCCGTCGCTCAACTTCCCTCCGCGTCGCGTCGTCGCTGAGCAGGTCAGGTTTGCTTCAACCCGTGTGATGATTGTGCCGGTTTCTGCCTTCTTCTTGGTGCGATGATTTCAGTTTCAGTTTAGTGGCTAGCCATCTGGTCCATTTCAGATACACTTCCATAGACAATTTCAGTGTCCATCCTGAGCTGTCAATTAGAACTGCTATATTTTAGTTCTGCTGCTTGTATCTCAATATACTCAGCGTTGCGCATCTATCCTGATTCATGAAGCAACTCATAATAATTGTTAAATATGGTAACTCATATCTTGCTTTTTAGAATTTAGAAATGTGTATTAGATGAATTCTAATAGGAGTAGGATTTCTAATCCTAATAGGAGTACCGTTCCTATTTGCTTTGGAGGAGAATTAGGGTGGCTATATAAACCTTGGGGGTGGTTATGAATAACCTAAGCAATCAAAAAATCACAAGCCAACTCATCCAAAGCAACAGGTGCACACCAGGGCTATAGGCTAGGTTATTCTTTAGCACTATATTCTTGTATAGGGCAAGAATCGAAAGGTCCTAAAAGGTTCGAGAGGTTGTTACGTGTCAAGCTTTTGACCAAGTGTACTATCGCCGGTGTGGTCATGTCCGTCCAAAGGTAGATCGAGGAGTTGGCGTTCGGCCGCACGAAGGGACTGAGCCAAGCCATGCATCATCATCGTCGCCGCGTAATCCATGTACGTAGACTAATTCGAGTGTTTAGGAGTCCTACAAATATATTATCTTTCCAAGTTGTATTTCCCTGTTTAGGTGGTGTTTCTATATTTACTTTCTATCTTTAGTTTGTTAAGAGCAGATTCTTCACGATCTTTTCGAGTCGATTTGGAGTCTGTACTTAGGCTATAAAAGGTGGAACAAAACAGGAGAAAAGGCATGCTTATTTTTGGTGCCACAAAAATTACGAGTCTCAAGCGGTGGCTCCGACAACAGCCGAACTACCCAGTTCGTGCGTTGCACCGACGACCTCGATGTCGAGCAACATTCGTTCCGGCCGCCGGCCGGGCACTTGAGCATACGAGCGTGCTCATCCCAAGCCTGCACGTAACAATTTGGTCTCAGAGCCGGCTTCTGGTACCATGGCTACACCTTCGTTGGAAGAATGAGTCACGGCGCTTGAATCTGATGGGAAGGAGATGCGACGTCTGTTGGAGGAGGTGCTCAAGCACATCAAGGCTAAGGGCCTGCTTGTTTTTGCGTTTGATTTTGGATTCCGACTCTAAAAGCAGAATAAAAAAACAAACAGCCTGATTCTAGAATCCGATTCTCACAATCCAATTCACCTATATACACTAGAATCCATAATTCACTTCATACGTGCTTTTGGATTCCAGCTTTTGGAGAATCAGCTTCTCTACAATCACAATCCAGAATCAGCTTTTAGAGAATCCAAAGCTAAAACAAACATGCCCTAAAGGGCTGGCCGAAGAGTCGTGCCCTAATAACAATGCTGAGCATCACTTGAGAGGATCGGTGCGGCTTCCAGATGGAGGGCGCAATCAACTTGCACCTCACGGGAACGATGACAGAGGCAGAAGAAGGTCGTTTGGACGAGGGCGGGAGAACGATGAAGACCGAAGATGGACACTCCGTCCTCCACGGTTTGATCTGTCCGATTATGATGGATCCGAAGACCCTCTGGGATGGTTGAGACAGTGCGAGCGTTTCCTCCGTTTCCATCGAATTCCAGAGGAAGAGTGGGTCGAACTTGCTGGAATCCATCTACAAGGGAAAGCCTTGGAGGTCCTAGAGAACTGGCAACTGGAGGAACCGTGGATCGCTTTGGAAGATTTTTATGAAACTTTTAACCAACGATTCACTTGCCACTCAAGTGTCGGACCCCTAGGCGATCTCGTTAATCTAAAGCAAGGAAGTAGTCGGGTAGATGAGTATGAAAAGGAATTTCAGCGCTTGTTAGCTCGAACTAGTCACATGTGACGAACTGATCAGATCGAAACCTTCACTGCAGGGCTCTCGGTCGCCTTGGCCACGGATGTCCGTCGTGAACGATCCAATCGGCTGCCGCGACACCTCGACCGGCGCCTAGTCGCGCCACCGCGACGCCTGGACGTCCAGACGACCGCCTGGCTCCCTCCAGGCCAGGGTTCACAAAACCGTTTCGAACCCTAATTTCGCTAGCCCGGCGGTACCGATTTTCGCGAAAAAAAGCGCGAAAACCGTGAAAAACCGAATGGTTTGCAATTTCAAATCATTTTGAATTCGGGTCAAACTCACACGATTTTTCGCGCGAAAACCGCGGTTTTTGAGATAAACCGAGAAAACCGAAACCGCTCGGTTTGAGCGAAAAACCGATCGATGTAGGTAAAAAACCGTGAAAAATGAGGGGGAAACCGCCAAAACCGGGAAAATGTAATAAATATATAAATAAGGTATGTGAAGACATGAAAAAACTCCCGAATGATATCTCCTAAATTTGAAAAAAAATTCAACATGATCTTTGCTATAATTTAGACGTTTGGAAATTGTAAATTAGAAATTTCAAAATAATATATCAATAAATAATCTTTCATTGCAATATTAAAATCACACAGGTGCAAAGATACATATTTACATAACCACGTATCAATTTCATTACCATTCAATTGTCAACACTATTTACGTTATAATACTTTTTAATTGAAGTTGTGAAGTAGGCATAGGCCATGTTGAACCTGTATGGATGCTATATTAGTATAAGATCAAGTTACAATGAAATAAAATATACAAATGAAACATTACCTACAGGGCTACGGCTAGTATGTATGCTATATATATATTAGTATAATATTGTTGCATGATCTTTTTTTTTTCTTTTTGATTTTTGTATTTTCATTATTTGTAATACCTCTAAAACATCTCCAAGCAGCCCACATGCCACATTTTTCTTTTTCTTTTTTCTATTTTCATTATTTGTAATACCTCTAAAACATCTCCAAACATCATTTTTTTAAAGTTTTTTCACCATTGGTATATATACAAATTAATACTAATTTTAGGAATTTTTTCAACAAATTTTCTCAAATTTTTTGAAATTTTGAAATTTGGATTTGAATTTAGGCGGTAAACCGCTTAGTTTCAATTACCGAGCCGGCTCGGTACGCTCGGTTTTCGCGAAAACCGAGTGGTTTACCGCGAGATTGTGAACCCTGCTCCAGGCGAGGCGCCGGGCCATGGCGCCCCCCTCTGGCCGCCTAGATGCCTAGTCAGCAACTAGGCGTTGCCTAGACGACGCCGTAATAAGCATGAATGGCTGTTAAACCGAATAGACAGCCTGATAAAATGGGCAAACCTTGAAATGTCCATAAACATAACAGCCAGGGATAGGACCTTTACCGTTTAACGGCCGTTTACAAGGCCTTAACGGCCTTTATTTAGAACACTGTGGAAAGCTACTGCACTTCCTATTGATCAGCACTTCACAGCTGCCCCATTTCTTATTTTACTGAAGATGGGATGGGTGCCCTGCTATTGCTACCATGGTAACTAAGCTACGTGCAATAAGATGTCATTTTCAACCTGTAAGCAAGTTGCCTATGCATAAGTTTGTGTTCTGTATGCACTGTATCTGACCAAGATAGAAATGTATGTCGTCCATCATGCTATGCTTGGATGTTCTATACCCATATGTTTCTCAGTTTTGAGGTGCAGATGGTTGATATTATTCGGGCGCATCCTGATCATGAAGTTATTATCGGTGTTGACACTCTTGGAAAAGAAGACCTCTTGCTTCATATATCCAGAGAACTGCAAACGAAGGTGCTCAGCCTCATGTTCCTTGGCATACTCCACCTTCTACTCGTCCAGATAACCTGATATGTTTCTTATATTCATAACGCTCTATTGTTCAACATAAACTTGCTTCGGTATCAATGTTTAGCTGTCAGTTCATCTAATCTAAAGTTCAATTTAGCTGCACACCTTTGATAGGCACACTGCTGTTTTACTTGATTTATGAACGCTACACATTGAACTTCCGAATGCTAAAAATCTTTTCCTCTCATTTCCCCATCAGATTTGGGTCTGGCCCCAGCGCCTACAGACTATACACCTTTTAGGCACTGATGATAATCAGGAGATCTTCACCACACGGACCAGCTTGACCAGGGTTCGTGCCGTTCCAAGGTACAGTTTGACCATTGAGAGTCTTGAAGCTTTGAACACAGTATGCCCCACTATAGGAATCATGCCTTCCGGCATTCCTTGGCTTTGGAGAAACAGTGAGAGTAATAAGGCCGAGTCTAGTGGTAGATCACCAGCGAAGTCTATCAGGTGCAAAGGGCTAGTGCGAGACGACGGCACAATAGAAATGGACTATGATCCCTTGTCACCGCCAAAGCTATTTGAGAAGGATTCTTATACTCTGCCATACTCCGAGCATGCTTGTTTTTCCGAGTTAGAGGATTTTATGCAGACCGTGCGGCCGTCAACAGTCATAGGAATCGTCAGCACATCATTCTGCTATGTGAATCCTCGTCACCACTTCAGTCATCTCTGTGGAGAGAGTACGTATTCTGACAAGACACCCGTGAAGAACACGAGTGGACATACTGGAAACTTGACACCCAAGAGAAGACCAAATGGTTCAAAGACTCCGAAAGGCAGGAAGGTTGGGATTTCCAGTTCAAGTTTGTATAGAAGCACAGTTACAATGAAAAGGAAGGAGTGCTGCGGTGCAAGGATTGAAGAACCTGAAGAACCTATCAGTGTCCCCTGAGTTATGCCCCAACTAATGTTATGTTTGCTCCTGTAAAGATTAACACGTGATGGTGGAAACAGTTGAACGGGAAGTGTTCTGATAAAATTAACGAGCTTGCTTGCCTGGATGCTATCCCTGACATCTGTTTCCTCGTGGGTCCGAAGAAAGACAGTCCGGATGCATTTCAGACTCGGTTACGTTGTATAGCGGTCTTCCTTTTGTCATGCTGTACAGTAGTTGGATTGCTAAATATGCTCGTCTACTTAAAAAAAATTGGCCAGGAGCTCTGGCAGTTCATTAAAGAAGAAGAGAACAACAATCGGACTACAAACGCACACACACCTCACACACAGATACACTCCATCACACACACGCGCCTGCCTCTAGCTCTAAGTGAGCACGTGGGTCGAGCGGGGCTTGAACCCGAGTGGATGGGGCGCACAACCGCACCCCCAACCAACTGAGTTACACTCAGTTCTCAATATGCTCGTCTACTTATTAGTTGTTACTGGAACATTTCATTGTGCGGTATATACAGTAATGCAAATTATAAGCCTACTGCAGTAGTTCGATGTAACTTGTAAGGCTGTAAACATAAGCAGCAGTTAGCCCAACATTCAGACGGTTCGGATGCGGGAACTCAAGTATGGGACATAAATAACAAGGATACCTCCAGATTACGGAAGACTAGTTAGCCCGGTGCATCCGTGCATATGATAAACGCTCCTGCTATGGGCGTCAAGTGCCGCATCGCATCTAGCTCTTGCATATTAACTCTATTAAAGTGGAAGGAATTGCCGATCGCTCAGCGTGTCCACGACAGCGCTTTGCGCGGAAAAGCCCTTGCGTTTTCTGTAATTGCGACCGAGCCATCGGTGCAGGTGTCTGCCGATCCGGCCGTCCATACGTCTCCCGGCATAGGTTCTTTCGTCGCCGAGGAATCGGCGCTCGCGGAGTCCTCGAGGCGGCGCTCCCTTTCTCCCTCCCGCATCGCTGATCCTCTCGGCGGCTGCGGCTCCTTCTCCGCTTCTTCTTTCACTCTTGTCTGCCCTTGATTTTTTGAGGAGGCAGCAGCACCGCCCTTGCCCTCACCCATCGCGCTTCCTGCCCGCTGCCCTTCAAGCCATGTTTCCTCTGCAGTCGCCCACCGCCCGTTCCCTTTCCCGTTCTGCCGAACATGGGGGCCCGGATCCAGCCGCAACGCAGTGGCGTTCCTCGATCTGCCCCCGGATCCAGAGGCGTCCTCGTGTTCTTGCCCCAGATCCGGACGCGTCGCTATGTCTTCTTCATCGTCGAGGGGGCGCAGGCTGGTGGACGTGCCAAGGCTGGGCGCGGCCGAGCAAAGGGAGGTCGGCAGCACCATCAAATCCCCCCGTCCACCCCTCATTCCCTTCGCGTCGCCTAAGCCAGCCTGGGCGATGCCGCAACTGGCCCTGCTCAAACGCCACCAGTGCTAAGGTCGATTTCTTCTAAAACCATCTCCTCCCTTCCACCCCAACCTAAACTCTTTATAAGTCCACAAGAACCCAGCCTCCCCCAGTTGCGCACTCGGAGCCCGCACCGCCGGCTGCCAAGTCCAAGGGGAAGAAGAAGGACGACGATCTGGTCAGCCTCTCTCTGGCATCTAAAGTGGAATCAGAATATAGTGTTGCTTGATTTGATCTGCGTTTTTTACTTTTCCTGATGTGTTTGGATGGTGGTGGTTTGGGCGCAATCATGGAGGATTTGGCGCTCAAGGAGCAGCTCGAACTCTACGTGTTACAGCTGCAGGATGCGGATCCCGGCGTACAGAAGCTCGCGCTCAAGAACATGAGGTATTTTTCACTTTCTCAGACCAACCGATCCAGTTCTAGGATTGCGGTGCTTCCCCAATTTTTGGTAGCCTACTTAGGTCTGGTATTGCTTACACAGTATCAACTATTTAACGAGCTTTCGCAGAATCTTGTGTGCTGAAAGAACCTGATAATCGATAGGAGCATCCACACTGCATATGTCCGGGCAATCGGATCTGCACAGCATTTCAGTTATATAGAAAATCTAGATTTTCTTGGTTCTTCTTATGTTTGGCCATCGTATGTGAATTCAGGTTTGAGATTTTCTTCATTCGTATCCTGTCTGTAACTTGGCATTACGCCCAAGTTGGCTACACATTCTACAAATAACATATATTTATTTTATTTTCTACTTTTAGATAGGTCACATTCTTTTTTCTTTCTTTCATGCTATTGTTGCTGATTATGCTGTTTTGTGACTTCAACATCAGTATTTAATTATACTACATGATTTGCACAGTCTGCAATTGATCCCTGTGGCGGTTGAAGGTGCTGACAATCTGATACCGATGGAATTTAGTTCTTCTGGCCCGTATTGTTACATCTATCTGATGAAGTGTTGCTGAATCTCGCCACTTCTTTGCTCTAACTTCTTTTCCTGCCACTGAAATTGGTCCATAATAGCCAAGAAATTCGTTTGGCCATAAGCTCAATGACGTCTGTCCAAAGTCTCTGAAATTCCTCTGCCCATGCTGTGAAAATTCATTTCTCCTTGTTTCTGTAATTTAGGATTGGTTATGAGTTCATTCCTTGCTTATTGTCTGCTCATACACTAATGAGATCTTTGTCTAAAAGAGAAAGCGCGGAGATCACAATGTGGGGCCCACAAGCAATCCGATTTCAAGCTGGTACCATCCAAAATCAATCGCAACGAGAACCGATCGTTCTTTTATTAGTCGGGCTGATAACTAAACTGTATAATGGTAACTTCTAATCCTTGCCCTACACTTGTCAATCTATTCTATGTAATTGTTTACAGTTGAAATACCTATTTGTTCTTATACATCTCAACTCTACTCTTCATAGTAAATTAATTATTCCTAATTTACAGGTCAACTCTCCCTTTAAGGAAGTACTTTCTGCAAATGGTATACTAATGTTATGCTTCCAGAGGTAGCTGATTTGCAAAATAGGTATAGTATCAAATCAGTTTCAAAATCTATTACTTACAGATACAGATAGTTTTTATTTCACTGTTCCATACTATTTCATAACATTACTTTGCTCTATGAACTATTCCTTACTTCATTATACTCTCCTGTTATAACAATTACTCTGACCATTTTTTCTGCTCATGATCCTATTCTCATACGATCCTTCATCTTACTCATGTTTATCTTTACCTGTCAACAACAGTCTTACAGGCATGCCATATGAAATTAGATGGATTGGTCAGCCAGTGGTATAGGAAAAAACGATACCAACTACAGTTCAATAGATATCTAATCTTAACCCACATGATGTTCTGGTAAATCCACCTTCCCAGCTCCCCTACAAGAATTTATCTATCCGATACTCTCCAAAACAAAGAAATTTCTTTCATGCTATTGTTGCTGATTATGCTGTTTTGTGACTTCAACATCAGTATTTAATTATACTACATGATTTGCACAGTCTGCAATTGATCCCTGTGGCGGTTGAAGGTGCTGACAATCTGATACCGATGGAATTTAGTTCTTCTGGCCCGTATTGTTACATCTATCTGATGAAGTGTTGCTGAATGCTGCCACTTGCTGCTCTAACTTCTTTTCCTGCCACTGAAATTGGTCCATAATAGCCAAGAAATTCGTTTGGCCATAAGCTCAATGACGTCTGTCCAAAGTCTCTGAAATTCCTCTGCCCATGCTGTGAAAATTCATTTCTCCTTGTTTCTGTAATTTAGGATTGGTTATGAGTTCATTCCTTGCTTATTGTCTGCTCATACACTAATGAGATCTTTGTCTAAAAGAGAAAGCGCGGAGATCACAATGTGGGGCCCACAAGCAATCCGATTTCAAGCTGGTACCATCCAAAATCAATCGCAACGAGAACCGATCGTTCTTTTATTAGTCGGGCTGATAACTAAACTGTATAATGGTAACTTCTAATCCTTGCCCTACACTTGTCAATCTATTCTATGTAATTGTTTACAGTTGAAATACCTATTTGTTCTTATACATCTCAACTCTACTCTTCATAGTAAATTAATTATTCCTAATTTACAGGTCAACTCTCCCTTTAAGGAAGTACTTTCTGCAAATGGTATACTAATGTTATGCTTCCAGAGGTAGCTGATTTGCAAAATAGGTATAGTATCAAATCAGTTTCAAAATCTATTACTTACAGATACAGATAGTTTTTATTTCACTGTTCCATACTATTTCATAACATTACTTTGCTCTATGAACTATTCCTTACTTCATTATACTCTCCTGTTATAACAATTACTCTGACCATTTTTTCTGCTCATGATCCTATTCTTATATGATCCTTCATCTTACTCATGTTTATCTTTACCTGTCAACAACAGTCTTACAGGCATGCCATATGAAATTAGATGGATTGGTCAGCCAGTGGTATAGGAAAAAACGATACCAACTACAGTTCAATAGATATCTAATCTTAACCCACATGATGTTCTGGTAAATCCACCTTCCCAGCTCCCCTACAAGAATTTATCTATCCGATACTCTCCAAAACAAAGAAATTTTATGTACTCCCAAAGCTGTGTTTATGTCTCTAGGGAAACAATTCTATCATACACATTGCTATCAGAAACCTTGCTCCAGCCCAATAGTTTTTGAACTGATCAAAGGTGGTGGAAAACCAGAAACATAACTTGATTTAAGACTATTTCAAGGAATGGAGACTATTTCAAGTAGAGGTTTCCTCAAATGTAGACAACCGAAAAACCTAGAAGGTGATCTCGATCATCACAATATAATAATTCGAGTTGATGCTTTTCAGGGTACTTCCTGTTATAAGGCTAAAGTTTTGGGAGTGGGACTTTCCTCTTGATGTGGTAAAATCCGGAAAGCCAATTCCCTGCATTTCAAGCACCAGAAATGAAAGGCGACGTATTGAATCAAGGAGCAAGATGAGACAGAAGGCTTGAAGTCTTCGGACAATCAGCTTCCTATCGAGTGGCATCAACCAGAATAGCTGATCGAGCTCTTTGGTACGCGTCTAACCTTCAAATTGAGCTGTTCTTCTTACTTTACTCCCAGAAACTCAAGAAATTGGGCATAGATCACTTCCTTTTTTCCATTTTGTTTGACTTGATCATGCAACATTTCTTTCTGCTTTGACCCAATTGATGGCTTTGTCAAACTCCGTAGGTAGGGAGGAGTGGTCTTTCAGGATTGGTCCTTGTGTTTCACTACTGTACACTGATGGACCTCCTCTTTTTTATGCATCTTTTCCTTGCACTGGTTACATAATTTCATATGGCATGCCTGTAAGACTGTTGTTCACTTACACTGATGTTTATCTTTACCTGTCAACAACAGTCTTACAGGCGCCTAATGTTGTTGATAGGCGCCTACAGTTTCATTACTCAAGACAGTCTTTGGTAATTCACCTTTAAAACATCTCTTTTCCTTATTGTATATATAAATATAATGACAGAAAGACACCACAGCGCCTACTGTTGTGCTTGAAAAAACATCGCCGTCACTACATGTTAGTAACCCAAATCATTTAATGACCATCTTTTATTTATAAATCTACAGAGTCGATTTTATATCACCAACATGAAAGCTTGGTTAAAAGAAAACTATTTCTGCACAAAGAAACTAGCTCAGATTAAAGAAAGGTTCTCATACAGATGACACCACTCCTATTTCATCGTATTTTCCTTTGTTAGTTTACATCGCTCTTCATTGTAGAAGTCTTTACTTACACTGAACAATTCATTGCAGGAGCCTTTACTCACACAGAACAAGCGCTTGGAATCATGTCATACTCCGTAGTGTTTTGTGTTCCTCACTAACAAAAACTCTACTAAATGTATTCCCCGTACTGGTTACATGATATGTGTGTGTATATATATATATATATATATATATATATATATATATATATATATATATATATGTATGTATGTATATAATCAAATACGCAATATTTGTATAGTGTGTAGTGCTACACTTTATCTATTTTGTAACATCGCAGACTTTCGCGTATACAGCTCCACTAGCTATATCCCTTTCCTTTTGTGCCAGACAGACTGATCACGATAAATATTTTGCAATTTATTTAGCTTGGTTTTTACAGGTCACACCTTATATATGTGTTTAAATATTCCAGAAAAATATTTGCATTTCGTTACTATCCGCTCACTGTTAACTTTATGCTTTCTACCATTCCCGTTTGTCCATTCCAATTACCAGCACACACGTTAACATACACAAAATTAATACAACCATCCTTAGTTCCAAACTATCCTCTTAACCATTATCGGTTGCTTGCTGAAAGCACCCACCAGAGCGGCGCGGCGGAGCGCGCTACATTGCCTAGTAGATCATCATGCAGTGGGGCATCTACTGCACACCAAGCGATGCCAATGGCGCCACACTGTCGGCAGGAACTTTCGGCACCAACTTACATCTAACATGTCCGATTCTATGGACATTCGAAGATAAAACCCTTTGGAAGCTATTCTTTCCGTCGAAGTTTTTAATAATCTTATTTGTAGATTTATGATGTATTTTATATTTTAATATAAACTTAGTATGATCCTCTCTATACCCCTAACAAATATCCACCTCTACTTTATATTCTCTATATACATGCATTAAATATAGTGATTAGTGATAATAATTATTGGTAATATAATTATTTTTAATATTTTTTTATCTATATATCAAATAGGTCTCGTAAACTTAGACCCTGTTTGGCAACTTCGAACCGAGTTGTTTCTACTAGAATCTAGGAGAAACCTAGCCAAACGGACTAAAACTCGGAATGATTCTCCTCGGAACGTTTCTTCTTTTTCCACACTGTGGCTGAATCACCCTTAACCCCGTTTCTACTAGTTTCTACTAGAATCTGGAACCGTACCAAACGATTTGCAGAAAGTGATTCTAATTCTATCTGAAACGTTTCTACCAAGAATCTGAAACCGTTTCCGTTTCCACTCGAATCTGAAACCGTACCAAACGAGACCTTAGACAGAGGACTAATTAAGCTCCTGGTCAGCACAGCGTTTGAAAAGAGGAGAGATGTCTCGATCACACCAGGAATCTCGTCTTGCTTGCAGACAAGGGCATCTCCGGAACAAATTCGGTATGCTGTTGTGCTGCTATTGTCCAACCCCAACGCCGAAAGCGGGAATTTTACTCTGTACATACACGCCAGGAAGGCATGAACTCGTCGCTAAGTTTTCTATCCCTGGACAAAATTGTCGTACTTTTCACCTGTGATCATCTTGTTGCGTGCTTATCTATGGTAAGGTTTCAAATTTTATTTTTGGACAGTATTTTGGTGGTGTCCGAAATCCGAAATTTTGATGAAAATTTTGAATTTTCAAATCCGGTATTTTCGAGGAACCCTAAACCCCGGTCGGGGATGAGCGGCGCTCGGACGGGCGGCAAGGACGACGCGACGGAAGCGGCTGGGGCCAAGCGGGGCTGGGGCCCGCAAGGGACGGGCGAGGCTAAGGAAAGGTTATGATGGGTGAGGTTGGGGCCGGTAGTGAGGCCCGCATGAGACCATAGCTGGTGGGGGACGGGCGGTAAGGGGGGCGAGGGAGATAAGGGACGAAGGGAGAGAGATATACCTGCGTTGTCGTCTTCCACGCGTGACCTCTTGGCGTCCACACTAGCAACGTTCGCATCTGCACTAGACTCGACCTCCTCGAGCATCCGCACCCTCCTACATCTCCTCCTCCTTGCTGACGCTGGTCCGTCTCGCCACAACCAGCACATCTCATCTCTGCCCCCCCCCCCCACACACTCCAAGAGGCAACAACAGCATGCCCGCCACTACTCGGAGTGCTCTCATCTCCGCCGCATCGCTTCTCCTCCTCCTCCTCCTCCTGCTCTACTTCTGTATCGCCATCGCCATCAGCTGCTTCCGCACACATGGCCCTGAGGGGCCGTCCCCGACGCCATCCTTCGTAGCCTCCCGCGCCGCCGCCTTCCTCCACTGCCACGACCTCCTCCTCCACCACCACCCCGTCTTCACCTACGAGCAGCTCCGCGTGGAGTCGGCTTTGACTCACCAAGGCGATGGAGGCGCGTGGAGGCGGAGAGGGGCAACGGCGTGTGGAGGCGCGGGAATGGGGGCGGTGATGGGGTGCGTGGATGCGGCGTGAGGGGAGGATGGGGCGGCTCGGGGGAGGAGGGCATGGGTGAGGTCACAGCACGGGGGAGGAGGGTGGCACGGGGAAAGGAGGGTGACGGATCCGATCCTAAAAACATGAAATATGGTTGAATGTGTAGTAATTTCGGCCAAATAAACCGAAATCTTTAACGAAAACTCACTGAATTACTATAATAATTTGAATATTTTCAAAAAAAAAAATACTCGATCAAGATTTAGAATGGGGAGAAAAGGCGAAATCTAAAATTTCAATCAAGATCCTAAAATTTCGACGAGATTTTAAACATAATCCATTGGGCTATGGCGCGTATTGAGAGAATGTTACTTATGCTTACCTACTTAGTCCTTACCAGGCCATTGCATCAAAGGAAACTCGGGAACGGACAGTTGTCTTTCCAGGACATGGCCGTTCTCGACAGAGTTCCCAACGTGCAAATTGGATGAACTGATCCTAATTTTTGCGTGAAACTGAGAATACAGCCGTACAGTGCTGAAAACTTAGGAACACGCAGTAGCACTACAGAATAACACCCCTTTTTTTAGTACAGGATCCCGATCATAGTTATCCATAGCATTATATACCATATCGGCCTTGATACCGATTCGATATCCATTAATACCGTGAAATTGATAATATGGTCTACTGTATGATATTTAATAGTACTATTATGTGTTTAGAGTAATATTATAAGTGAACTTTAGTGTACATATAATTAAACATGTGCATACTTATAAATATATACTCCCTCCATCCCAAAATATTAGGTACAACTGCTTTTTTTAAGTCCCAAAATACAGGGCACGACGCCTCCTCGGTTCCTGTTCTAGCTCCTCTCCCATCTCTCATGCGCATGCAGGCATGAACCTTCTCTCCCATCTCTCATGCGCATGCATGCATTAACCCCTTCAAACTTTGCGCGACGCAATTGCTTTCTTGGTCTCTGCGTTGGTAGGAGTTATGTCTTATATAATGGGATGGACGGAGTAATATTATACTAAACTCGAAACGATACGCTGGTAGCCTGGTATAGCTTGTTACCGAAGTGTACTATTTTAAGAGTCAAACCAGTATGTCCTCCGGTACGGTATTGACAAGTTTGATCCCGATCACATGGAATTACTGTTGAAGGTTTGCTAAGATTCCTAGATGCCCATCCAGATAGGGGTAGAGACGTTGGTCCGAAAGCTTTGTTTTTTTACAAGTTTGGTTCCTATCTAAATGAAATTGCAATTCTGTCTCCTTCTCAACTGCGGTAAACACATATCATGCTCCTATACACTGGCAAACACCTATCGTGCTTCTATACCACGATAGGTAGATCTGCCGTGCTCCTATACTGCAGTAGATGACAGGGGCGGAGCCAGGCCTTGGGCCACTCAGGCCTCGGCCCAATGCCTGGCCCAAAAAACGCATATAATTTTTTGAAAATTTCATATAAATTCAAAAATTGGCCCAATAACCTCTGGGCCGGCCCGAGGCTTGGGCCTAGACTGGTTCCGCCCCTGGTAGATGACATGTGCCGTTACTAATTATTTCACGGTTGAGAATGATACTAGATTTTTAATTTCATTTGAATAAAGATTAAATTTGAAAAAAAAACAGAAGGAAAAAAGCCCAAAATCTCCCTGTCCGGCCCGATCAACGACGCACCCACCACGCCTCCGTGCCCAGCGAAACGTACGAAAAGCAGGAGGACGCTGCCGCACGCATGGCCGACGCACCAAAATTCCGCATTTCACAGCTCGCGACAACGGAAACGGTTTCGTTCGAGAAGAGAGAAAAATCTCAACGGCCACGACGAACGGTCGCTTTCCCGCGGGATTCCTCCCCGTTCGCCACACGGCTTCCCCACGAAGCAAGCCAGTGCAATGACATCATCGTCAAACCAACCCACCAGAGATTCGAACCACCCGAACGGGAACACAGCCAACCCCATGAGCCGACAGGCCCGACACGCCGTCCCCACGCAGCGTACGGACCACATGTCAGCAGCGCAGGGCGCAGGGCGCAGGGCGTGAGGGACATAAGGCTCGGGGGCTGGGACGGGAAGCGACCGACCAACTAATCCACCGACGCATGCATCATTCTGTTGGGCCCACCTGCCATGGGCGCCCGGAAATAGAAGAAGCCACGCGTCGTCGCCGACGTGGACCAACCAGTGGCGCTTATAATAACAGAAAAACTAAAAATCCAGATACCGCCGCAACAGATACCTTCAAACTCGCTTAAACTTATGATTTTTTCAGACCAAACTCGCTTAAACCTAAAGACTAAAAGCGATAAAACATAAACCGATTTAAACTAAACACTGAAACTCATGAAACCAGCACTGAAACTGATAAGTTTCATAAGTTTCATGACTATACCATTGCAACGGTATACCGTTCCCTAGTCACTCTCTATAATAATAGGCCTGCACGCGCTCGCCGAATTATTTTCCACCCCCGGCCTTCCGCCTCTCCGAGCTCGACACAAGTTCGCAGCGAGAGGGAGGTAGACGCAGCAGGGAGCAGGGGTGCCGGGTATCCTGTTCCCATTCCTTTCCGCCGCGCGCGGCTCCGCCTCTGGGTTCGAAGCGCCGCGCGCTTTTGAGGCCTTCTGCGCCGTCCGCGCCACGCGATTGGCCTTCGCCCAGGTGCGTGATCGTCAATCCGTGATCCCTAAGACTGCTGCTCCTCGGTTGATCTGGTTGGGTGATCCATGGCTTAATAGGTAATTAACGAAGGTTTTTCGTGAGATTTGGGCAACGTACGAGCGGGGTTTTTTTTTTTCGTTCTGAATGGCTTAGCAAAATGTGGCGCTTCCGATCTGGCGGGCAAGGTTGGTTGAGCGCATTTTGTTCCTTGCTACAATGCTCCGGGATAATTCATAATTGTCAAGCTTTTCAGATTTTTTTTTTTGGTATAATCCGTTTGAATTTTCAGTGTCTTAAGTTGTCAGGATGAGTGCATATAATCCGTAACTCCAGTCCGGTTTGAGCACTTCGGTTTGTTTGAACTTTCGAACTTACTATTTGTCTCTTTATTTGTCTACCTTATCGAAGTCTGCAACTAGCGTTGAGTTCTACAGTTTTTTACTAGGCATAATATACAGATTATTTTGGGATCATTTATGGCTCTCTTGTTTTAGTTTTGTTTCTAGATTATTGGTGGATGACTTGATTTTGAAGACGTGCAATATTTGGGGTAATCACGGCTTGATTAATCTCATGCGGATTACAGAGTTTATATAGGCCGGCCACCATGCAGTTTATAGAAACAGAACCGGGGGCCGAGCGCAAATACAGGAGCAAGAATAGGCAGGCAATCAGCCCAAGAAAAAAGGCAGGCAATCAGCCTGTCGAACACCCCCCCGCAGTACGAACGTCGGTGCAACAGACGTTCATACTGGACCTAAACTCCACAAACACAGACGACGGAAGTCCCTTGGTGAAGAGATCGGCGAACTGAGAGGAAGTTGGTACATGGAGGACGCGAACTCCAAATGCCACGCCGTTCCTGACGAAGTGAAGGTCAATCTCGATGTGCTTGGTGCGCTGATGTTGCACCGGATTAGTCGAGAGATAGACAGCACTCACATTGTCGCAGTAGACGATGGTGGCACGGGAAGGAGGTTGATGGAGTTCCTGAAGAAGCTGACGGAGCCAGGAGGCCTCGGCGACGCCATTTGCAATCAAGGCGATACTCACCAAGATCGAGCGCGAACGGTCTGGCGGGCGCTTGTCGGACCAGAGACGAGATTCTCACCAAGGAATACTGGCGTACCCGTATGGAGCGGCGGGTGTCAGGACAACCAGCCCAATCAGCGTCAGTGTAGACTGTGAGAGCCAAAGGCGACGAGCGACCAAGAAACAGACCGAGGTCGACAGTGCCCTGGAGGTACCGAAGGATGCGCTTCACAGCAGTGAGGTGAGGTTCCCGCGGGTCATGCATGTGAAGGCACACCTGTTGGACGGCGTAGGCGATATCAGGGCGGGTGAACGTCAGATACTGAAGAGCACCAACCAAACTTCGGTAGACAGTCGGGTCTGCGACAGGAGAGCCACCGGAGGAGAGCTTGGCCTGAGTGTCAACTGGGGTGGTGCATGGTTTACAGGTAGTCATGCCGGCACGATCCAAGATGTCGAGGGTGTACTGTCGCTGGGAGAGCATCATCCCTGTTGGCGAGCGAGTCACAGTGATCCCCAAAAAATGCTGAAGCGGGCCGAGGTCCTTCATCGGGAAGGAGGCTTGTAGGGCGGCGAGGAGCTGGTGAAGCAAGGCTGTTGACGAGGCAGTGAGGACAATGTCATCGACGTAGAGCAACAGGTAGGCGGTGCTGGTGCCCTGACGATGGATGAAGAGCGAAGTGTCGGACTTGGCCTCGCGAAAACCCAGAGTCTGCAAGTGTGTGGCGAAACAACTGTACCAAGCACGGGGGGCCTGCTTCAATCCATAGAGAGATTTGTTGAGGCGGCAAACATGATGAGGATAAGCCGGGTCAACAAACCCAGAAGGCTGAGAGCAATACACAGTCTCGGAGAGGGTGCCATGGAGGAATGCGTTCTTGACGTCGAGCTGATGAAACAGCCGATTCTTTGGAGAGAGCCAGACTAAGAACTGTGCGGATAGTAGCCGGCTTCACAACGGGACTGAAAGTCTCATCAAAATCAACACCAGGACGCTGAGTAAAACCACGGAGGACCCAACGAGCTTTGTAGCGGTCGAGGGAGCCATCAGAGTTAAGCTTGTGTCGGAAAATCCATTTGCCAGTGACAATGTTGGCCCGAGGGGGGGGCGGCACCAGGGTCCATGTGTTGTTGGTGAGGAGTGCCTGGAACTCGTCCTCCATGGCACTACGCCAATTTGAATCGGCGAGGGCGCGACGGAAAGAATCAGGCACCGGGGACACGGTGACTGCTTGTAGGTTCAGTTTTGGTTGCCGAAATCCACTTTTGGCCCTAGTGCGCATGCCGTGGGCGTTGACAATAGGAAGAGCAGGAACCGCACCAGCCGGTAGCAGAGGCACGGCTGCTGCCGGGCGAGGGATTCGGGCGGTGCGAGTCGACCAAGACCAGCGCCACGCAGGGGAGGCTAGCGGCACGCCAGGAGAGTTGCCGGGGGACGTCGTCGAGGGAGACGGCCCGGCAGCCGGTGGCCCAGGCGAGCGGTCTGGAGACAACGCAGAAGGTGGCTCAGGGGGAACCTCCCGTCCTAGCGACCAAGCGAGGTGGCCAGGGTGCTCAGGCGTTGGCAGAGCGGGGCCGCCTGGAGCGCCAGGAGCGGGCGCCACGGAATCCTGCAGAGGAAAAACATCCAAAAAATCCAGATTAGTAGAGGGGGCCGAGGAGAAGGAAGCCTCGGCGAAGGGAAAAGAGGATTCATCAAAGACAACATGGCGGGAGATGATGACACGATTGGTAGTGAGGTCGAGACATCGGTAGCCTTTGTGGTTGGATGAATAGCCAAGGAAAACACACAAGACGGAGCGAGGTGCAAGTTTGTGAGGAGCAGTAGCGGAGACATTAGGATAACATCGGCAACCAAAGACGCGGAGATGGTCATAGGAGGGAGGGCGACCATGGAGAGCGTGGTATGGTGTAGAAAAATTAAGGGTGGAGGTGGGATGACGGTTGAGAAGGTAGGTGGCGGTGTGGAGGGCCTCGACCCAATAAGGAGCCGGGAGGTGGGCTTGGAAGAGGAGGGAGCGAATGATGTTATTTGTGGTTCGGAGGACACGCTCCGCCTTGCCATTTTGCTGAGAGGTGTAGGGGCATGACATGCGGAAGTGGACGCCGTGGGAAAGGAAGAAGGCACGAGTGGACGAATTATCAAATTCCCGACCATTATCACATTGGACACTTTTAATGGTGGTGCCAAACTGGGTGGCAACAAAGGCAAAAAAGTGTGCGATGGTAGAAAATGTGTCGGATTTAAGACGAAGCGGGAACGTCCATAGGTGGTGGGAGCAATCATCAAGAATGGCGAGGTAGTACTTAAAACCAGACACACTGGAAATCGGAGAGGTCCATAAATCGCAGTGTACAAGGTCAAAAGGACGTGAGGCACGAGATGTAGAATTGTAAAAAGGGAGGCGAACATGGCGGCCGAGTTGACAAGCATGACAAACATCGGCGGCAGACGTGCCTTTATTACAATTAATGAGAGAGGAGCTAGCTAGACGGGACAAGGCCGCATGACCGAGGTGACCGAGACGGCGATGCCAAAGCTGAGGCGTCACGATGGTGAAGGCAAGGGGTGAAGGCGCTGGTGGTCCGGACGAAGGAGGGCGGAGTGGGTAGAGGGAGCCAGAGCTATTGCACCTGGCGATCACGCTCCTGGTCCGAAGGTCCTTCACAGAAAAACCAAAAGGGTCAAATTCAACGGAACAGTTGTTATCAGTGGTAAAGCGACGAACGGAGACAAGGTTTTTGATAATGTGTGGAGAAACAAGAACGTTGGCAAGGTGGAGACTACCAACTTGAACCGACCCAGTGGCAGTGACAGGAAGATGAGAGCCGTCCCCCACAATGATGGAGGAAGGAGTAGAGGGGCAAGGAGGGAGAGAGCGAGAGAGTATACCAGCGTGAGAGGCCATGTGGGAGGTGGCGCCAGAGTCCATGTACCACTCACCGGATGGAGTAGGGGGGGTGAGGGTCATGGTGTTGAACGCATTGGCAAGAGCATGCTGGTCCCATGGCCCATAAGCACCAAAACCACCGGAGGCCTGCTGGGGCAGTAGGAACGCTGGCGGTCCAGCCGGCGTGGGTGGAGCATCGGTAGGCGGCCCATAGGCGGTAGGTAACGGTGCAGGCGCGGGGGCGATGGCGGGCCAGGCCGCGGGCGATCAGAGCTGGCCACCGGCCACCACGGCAGCAGTGTAGGCCTGGGGCAGCCCAGAGCGGGGCGGCCCGCTGGGCGCTGAAATGGGGCGATTCCCCCGGATCGGACCGGGCCACATCTGAATGGTCCCGGTCCAGGGGTTGTAGAAGGACGGCCAGGAGGATCCAGCCCCGGGAGCAGAGGCAGGAGCGCCTACGCCGCTGCCAGCAGAAGGAGCGGGCGAAGGTGCGTTGCTGGTGAGGGTGCTGTTGCCGGACGAGCCGCCAGAGCCGCTGCCACGGGAACCGTTCCCACGGCGGCGGCGGCGGTTGCCCCCGCCCGAAGAGGTGCCCCCGCTCGAAGTCCCGCCAGGGCCTGTAGAGGCGACGAGGGCGGTTGTCGGGGAAGAAGCGGCCGGCGCCATCGTCAGTTCTTCAAGAAGCAACTCGGAGCGGATCTCGACGAAGGATGGCAGGGGGCGTTGCCGTTTGAGGAAGAGGCGCAAGTTGTGGAAGCGCTCGGAGAGGCCGCGCAGGACATTCATGGTGAGCGCGCGGTCAGGGACGGTCTCACCGAGCTCGACAAGAGAGTCGGCGAGGGTCTTCATGCGCCGGCAGTAGTCGGTGATGGAGAGGGAGCCCTGGCACAGCGTGCGAAACTCGGTGTCGACGAGGAGGACACGGGTTTCGCGGTTGCCGACGAACTGCTGCTCGAGCGCAAGCCAAGCGCTGCGGGCGGAGGGAGTCGCCGTGGTGATTATCTCGAAGAGGTCGGTGGTGATGGAGGCATAGATCCATGACAGAACATGGAGGTCCATGCGGACCCAGTGAGGAACGGCGGGGAAGGCGGCGTCGCAGAGGACGTGGTCGGCGAGGGCATACTTGCCAAGAGCGAGGAGGATGAGGCGGCGCCACTTGGAGAAGGAGGGTGCGTCGAGGTCGAGGACGACCGGGACGAGAGCGCGAATGTTGAGGATGCCAAGGGCCTGGGCGTGGAGGGCAGAGACGGCGTTGCCAGCCGGGGGAACGTCGCCATCGGGAACGGGGCAGGCGTCGTCCTCTCGCACGGGCGCATCGGCCTCTTGGAGGCGGCGTCGGGCGTCCGCTAGGGCGTGCTCATGCCGATCGACCTCTTCCTGGAGCGCGAGACGGGCTGCAGCCGCGGCGGCGGCGGCAGCAGCATCGGCGTCGGTCTGGCGCGCGGCGTCTGCCTGGGCCTGCTCGCGAGTGCACTGATCGACGAGAGCGTGCGCGAGCGTGGCGTCGCCAGGGGCGGTGGCGGCCATGGCGATAGCAACAGCAGCACCAAGAGATTAGGAGCGGAAGTTGGATCTAAAGTCTGATACCATGAAGACGTGCAATATTTGGGGTAATCACGGCTTGATTAATCTCATGCGGATTACAGAGTTTATATAGGCCGGCCACCATGCAGTTTATAGAAACAGAACCGGGGGCCGAGCGCAAATACAGGAGCAAGAATAGGCAGGCAATCAGCCCAAGAAAAAAGGCAGGCAATCAGCCTGTCGAACAGATTTTAGTGACCAATTAACAGTGACAGCAATTGATAATTGACACTGATAAGATCCGTTTTAAGGATGACAGTGACTCGTATCTCTTTCCTTGCACTGGAAGGGATGTGCTTCCATGCTATTCCTAATACAAGTAGCTGTGAATTTTGAAGCAGATGACCTTATACCAGTTTAGCCAAGTCTTTGTCATGATCTAGTATTATCATCTCCAAACCATTTGTTTGAATAGAATGGAATCCTGCACTTACCAAACACAGAACCGCATCTGTGATTTATCAATATTAATTTGTATTCGTGCTGAACTAATCGGGAGGATTCGGTGGTTGGTCATCAAATTTGACTAGTGGAAACCGGAAGTGGTTCGTTAGTATGCCAATTGATATTTTGTTCAGTGACATACTGTCATAGTTGACATGTGCGCTACAAAAATATTTTCATCTGATGACATAAACGTTAAATTTTACAAATCACATGCACATTTACTTTATCCTAATTAAAACTCTGCAAGATATTAATGAATGTTAACTAGGCTTTTGAATAGCATATTGCAACAAAGTGATTATACATTCCACTGGTGCATACATTCCAACTACTAAATTTTCGTAGACATCTGCTTGACAAACTGTGCCAGTAATCTATAATATTGATATATTGGGTTAGTATACATTTTGCCTGCAAAAGAACATAGCTAAAGTACACCAGTAGATGTCGTAGTCTTGTATATCTTTGTAATGTAGAATGAATATTGCAGGTTGCAAGCTTCAATGGAGAAAAATTCTGACAAAAATAATATGCTGAAAGAATTCTATGTCCCAACCTATATTTTTGTGCCTGAGTATCCACCGGAGCAAGTTTCTCAGATACCCAGATGTCCAGTGCTTGTTTTTATCAACACTAGAAGTGGTGGCCAACTGGGACATGATTTAATTGTCACATACCGTAGTCTTCTCAACCATGCTCAGGTAGATGTCAATTTCGCCCGATATATTTGTTTTGTATTACAGTACTAGTGCATTTTTACTGCAAAAAATTAATATCTAGATTTAGGGCTAGTCTTAAATATCTGAACTTCAGGTGTTTGATCTGCTTGAGGAAGCTCCAGACAAGGTCTTGCACAACTTCTATGGAAATTTGGAAAGGCTCAAGTGTGATGGAGATAATCTTGCTACTGAAATCCATAAGAGATTGAGGCTAATAGTGAGTGCAGCCAGGCAATTTCTACTAAGAAGATCTCTTTCTAATATTTCTACCGTTATTTTGTCTTTTTACTCATTTGAATAACTGAACTTAAATATTTTATTTCATGGAAATTCAATTATAGGTTGCTGGAGGTGATGGAACAGCAGGTTGGTTGCTTGGAGTTGTATCTGATCTCAAGCTAGCACATCCACCTCCCGTTGCTACAGTTCCCCTGGGCACTGGAAATAACTTGCCATATTCATTTGGATGGGTATGCCCAAGAAAGTAGTGAATCAAGACAACCTTGTTCCTCCTGTTAGATCTTCTTATACTAGAGCTTTGCGTTAAGATTGCATGAGACTTTTCTGTTGGACCTGCTTTACCTTTAGCTTGATGATAAGACCCCAAGTGTTGAATTCAAATATTTTCTTTTTTGATACGCAGAAACTAAATTTAGCTATGTTTAGTTTTTTTCTATGTGCGGTCATCTTCAACTTAAGTATCTGTGCATGTTAGTGCCATAGATTTCACATCATCAGCTTAGATAAACAACTCTTATTTCTATTTACGTCTCATGATGCCATCTCTGTGTTAGCTGCTACATAATAATTTATATGATTAGCTGTCGATAATAGCAAGCAATTGACATGCAGGGTAAGAGAAATCCTGGAACAGATCATGAGTCGGTCATATCATTCCTACATTTGGTAAGAGAATCAAGAGAGATGAACATCGATAGGTGGGTTTCTTTTGTACCATCTTCAGAAACCTGTATGTAATCTTCATATGAATGGTGAGTAACATTGGTATTTACTACAATATTTCAGCTGGCATATTGTCATGAGAATGGAAAGCCCAAAAGGTTCTCCTTGCGATCCAATTGCGCCTTCTGATTTGCCTCATTCTCTGCATGCATTTCGCCGTGTGCCAAAGGCAGATCCAGCAGATATGGTAACTATGTTTGACTTAGACTAATTTTATGTTTATAATTATTAGAGGTCTCTCCTCTTCAGATTTTGTATTATCTTAATTACTACTCCCTCCATTATTTTTTAAGTGACGTTTTTTTTACTTTTCACGTTTTATGAGATGTGACTTGAACCGTTGCTAATTTATCTTATATATACTAATAAAATTATAATATTATGAAATATTTTTAACGACAAATCTAATGATATAGTTTTCGTGTAAGCCAATCTAGATAGTTTTAATCATATTAGTAGTCAAACTTTACAAAGTTTGATGCCACATATTCTAGGGCATCACTTAAAGAAGAACGGAGGGAGTATCTTTGTTTAAATTTTTGCTTTTTGTGAAGCTGTTGTGTATTTTCTGAAAGAGCACTATTCATCACTGTCATTACATACAGAGAGGTGCTTCTATGCTCTTCCTTTTTAAAGTTGCACAAATATTAAAGCATGAATGAATGGTAGATGAGGATTACTTACCCCTTCGTTTGCTTCAAGATTTGTGCAACTAGTATTAGGAGGGAGAGCATAGAAGCACCTCTCTTACATTTATTTGTCATGTGGGTGAGATACATTAGACGAACATCTGAAATGGTTATTATTTAACAAAGTGAGGTAACCTATATAATGCATCAAAAACAAGAGCTTTCCGAAAATTACACTTGCTTGGTTGTGGTCTTGTGCTATTCTGTACTACGTCTAGTTGTTTGTTCTTTTTTTTTGAAGGAAAGGCAGGAGCTTTGCCAAATCTATTAAGTTAGGGAAAGAAACAAAGTCTCAAGCAAAGGAAACAAGTCTAGAAGAAAGAAAAAGACAACACCCTACTACACAACGAAAGCCCTAACCGCCCAGGAGTCTAAAACTGTCGGGCGGACCTCGCCGCTAAATTGAAAATTGTAATGTCACTAAGAATTTTCTGAACAACATCAGACACCGGCGAGTAGCAATTATTGAAGATGCGCGCATTTCTCTCTTTCCAGATGTTCCAAAACACAAAAATGATACTTCCAGCCAAGATCCTGCGCCGACCCTTTGGGAAATCTCTTAAAAGATTTTGCCACCAGTCAGAGATTGACACGGCAGTCCCTGAAACCTGGCTCAGCAAATGCAACAGCTGCAATTTTCTGAACAAAGCAAACCACGTTTGCTTTGCAAAGGGACAGGTTACCATGAGGTGCAAGGCCTCGTCTTCCCCTGAACCACAAAGACAACAAACCGGAGTGCAAGGCCAACCTCTTTGAGCCAGATTGTCGGCAGTCTGTAGCCTATTTTGAAGTAGTAGCCAGGCGAAGAATCTACACTTATTCTGCGTTTTTGCCTTCCAAATAATCGAAGCGTCAGGATCCTGCAAGGACCCTACAAACTGCGCCCTGTAAGCTGACCTTGTTGTGTAAATACCATCGTCAGTCCAACGCCAGGTGACCGAATCATGGACATCCGGCTGCAGTTGCACCTCCTGCAGCATGCTCCAAAGAGTTAGGAACCCTCAGAATCGCGTCTTGGCCGCAATCCTTTGGAGCTGAATCATCCAATTGTTGTTTGTCAACTCCTGTTTCACCGTGAAGTTTTTTCTTCGGACTAGACTGTAGCAATGAGGAGCTATGTTCCTGGGTGCGGATCCAAGGAGCCAGTTTGAGGTCCAGAACCTAGCTGTCATCCCGTTTCCTAAAAGAATCGAGGTGCTTGCGTTGAACAGTGCCATGTCCTCCTCATTACAAGGAATCCCCATGCCGTGCCAAAGTCTTGGTGGTTCACTCCAGGTGTACCAAAGCCATCGTAACCTGAGTGCCCTGCTGAACCTATGGAAATGCTTGATGCCCAAACCACCTAAGGTTTTAGGCCTGCAAGTTTTTTTCCAGTTGACTAGGCAATGTCCTCCTTTGCATTCTAGATCACCTCTCCATAGGAAATTTCGCCGTAGCCTATCAATCTGCTTGCAGGCCCAAGCCGAAGGGGGTACACGGTTAGGTAATAGGTTGGAAGTGCCGACAGAACCGTGCCCACCAGAATGAGTCTTCCAGCCTTGGAAAGGAGAGATCCCTTCCAACCCGCCAACCTGTTTGCAACCTTATCAATTAGAGGTTGCCAATCTAGACGCTTGAGAGATGTGGGCCGGATCGGTAGCCCCAGGTACTTGGTAGGAAACTCTTTTAGCACGCCGGGGAACTCCTGAATAATTGGTTGCAGATTTTGTCCTTCGCACTGTAGTGGGGTAGTTCTGTTTTAAGAAGATTGACTTTTAAACCTGTGGCTTTCCCGAAAACCTGTAAAAGACCGTGCAAAAACCTCGCCTCCTCAGGATCCGGATTTATGAATAGGGCTACATCATCGGCAAACATTGAGGTGCACAAGTGTGCCGGTCTGTGACCTATTGGCTTCAAGGATTGCTCTTGCAAAGCCAAATGAATTAACCTTTGCAGGGGTTCAAGGGCCAATCCCCCTGCGTAAGGCCCCTCCTATGCAACAATGTTCTGCCTAGACTCCCATTGAATAAGACCTTTGACGAAGAAGCCGCAAGGATTAGTGCAATCCAATTTTGCCATCGTTGACCAAAACCGAAGAAAGTCAACGCTTCTAGCAAGTATTCCCAACTGAGGGAGTCAAAAGCTTTGGCAATATCCAGTTTGATAAAGATGGACATCACTTTTTTTGCATGCAGCTCTGTAATCAGATTTTTAGTGACAAGGAAGCTGTCATGGATAGACCTATTTCTGATGAAAGCATTTTGATTAGCTGAGATCAACGACTTAAGGAACGGCGCCAATCGTTGACCAAAACCGAAGAAAGTCAACGCTTCTAGTTGTTTGTTCTTTCATAGTCTTATTCTAGCACAGAAGGAGCATAGTGCGTTCTCTCTCCCGGCTCGGAAGAAATCTACAGAGAGAAAAATCCGAAGGTGGGCTGATGCAGATCAGGAATAGGGTAGCACTAGGATGGAAATAAAAAGAGTATTACTCTGTGAAATACTGATCTATTCTTTATTGATTAGGAGGCGAACCACCTTCGAACTTTTATCAACTTATGAAAAACATGTCCTTTTATCCAATTATGTAACTAACATATTACACATCTTTTGAACTACACACCGAAGCACGGCCATCTGATACATTTAGATTTTCAAAATATTTAATCTGGACATTTATCAACTTATGAACTTAATCATGATTGCTTTGTCTATAATGTTATGAATAGCACTTGTATTCAATATGAGGCCAATGAACCAGTATATATACATGTACATAAGGGTATAAAGGGAAAACCTATATCAAGCAATATCTATACAAAGCTAACAGACTATATAACAGGATACTGTCTAACACCCCCCTCAAGCTCATGGTCGATCAACAACACTGAGTTTGGAGAGATAAAAGTTATGATAAACTCTAGTTTGTGTCTTTGTGAATAAATCTGCCAACTGGAGCTCTGAAGGCACATACTGAAGAGCCACAACCTGATCATGTACCTGTGATCGCATATAAGAAGCATCAACACCAATATGCTTGTTGAATTCATGCTTCATTGGATCTCGAGCAATGCTGATAGCACCCGTATTGTCAGAGAAAAGAGGAGTCGGTGTGGAAACAGAAACACCAAAATCCTCAAGTAACCACCGTAGTCAAGTAACCTCTGCTGTCGAAAGAGCCATAACTCACAACTCAGCCTCAGCACTCGAACGAGAAACCGTTGTCTGCTTCTTAGTCTCCCAAGTAATAAGAGAACCACCAAGAAAAACACAGTAAGCAGAAAGAGACCAACGATCAGAGTGATCACTAGCCCAGGTAGCATCAGAGTATGCCTGGAGTTGTAAAGAGCTGGAGCATGGAAAGAAAAGACGCCGAGAGATAGTTCCACGAAGATATCGTAGAACATGAAGAAGATGACTATAGTGGAGCTGAGTGGGAACAGAAACAAACTGACTCAATATATGGACATGATATAAAATGTTGACGAGTGACACCAAGGTAAACAAGATTCCCAACAAGATGATGATAGTGAGTAGGATCCTCAAGAGGTTCACCATCAGTAGATCGAAGGTGAATATTGAGCTCCATGGGAGTCTCAGCTGTACGCTGATCAGTGAGAGAAGCACGATCAAGAAGATCCTGGATATACTTTTCTTGGGAGAGAAAGAAGCCCTCAGATGTAGAAGAAACCTCAATCCCAAGAAAGTAGCGAAGAGGACCTAGATCGGACATGAGAAATTGCTCACTGAGACGAGCCTTTACAAAGGCAATATACTGAGAATCATCTCCAGTAATGATCATGTCATCAACATATAGAAGGAGAAGAGTCCGACCTCGGGAAGAAGTGTGAACAAACAGCACAGGATCATGAGCACTTGCAAAAAAACCAGCTGTAGTGGTCACAAAAGAAAAATGCTCAAACCAAGCACGAGGGGCTTGCTTAAGCCCTCAGGAACAGAATACCCCGGTGGTGGCTGCATATAGACCTCCTCATACAGCTCACCATTAAGAAAGGCATTGACATCAAGCTGAGAGATGAACCACTCACGGACAGAGGCCACAGCAAGCAGAGTGCGAACAGTGGTCATGTGAGCCACATGTGCAAAAGTCTCATAATAATTGTTATGAATAGCACTTGTATTCATCATGAGGCCAATGGGCCATTATATATATACATGTACATGAGGGAAAAGGAATATGACTCTATCTCTAACCATGTATGTATACAAGGAATAGAACTCTATTTCTAACACCCCCCCTCAAACTCATGGTGGATCTACTACACTGAGTTTGGAGAGGAAAAAGTTATGATAAGCTCTAGTTTGTGTCTTCGTGAAGAAATCTGCTAACTGGAGCTCTGAAGGCACATACCGAAGAGCCACAACCTGATCTTGTACCTGTGATCTCATATAAGAAGCATCAACACCAATATGCTTGGTGAGTTCATGCTTCACTGGATCTCGAGCAATGCTGATAGCCCCTGTACTGTCAGATAAAAGAGGAGTCGGTGTAGAAATAGAAACACCAAAATCCTCAAGCAACCACCGTAGTCAAGTAACCTCTGCTGTCAAAAGAGCCATAGCCCGCAACTCAGCCTCAGCCATAGCCCACAACAGAATACCCTGGTGGTGGCTGCATATAGACCTCCTCGTGCAGCTCGCCATTAAGAAAGGCATTCTTTACATCAAGCTGGGAGATGGACCACTCTCGGACAGAGGCCACAACAAGTAGAGTGCGAACAGTGGTCATATGAGCCACAGGGGCAAAGGTCTCATCATAATCACGACCATGCTCCTGCTAAAAACCACGCGCCACAAGACGAGCCTTGTAGCGCTCAAGAGAACCATCAGAGCGAGTCTTAACCTTATAGACCCACTTGCAAGTAATGGGACGAACACGTGGAGGAAGTGGGACAAGATCCCACGTGCCAGTGCGCTCAAGGGCAGCAATCTCTTCTGCCATCGCATGCTGCCATTCTTGATGAATAACAGCATCACGGTAAGAAGTCGGCTCGGCTAGAGCTCGCACCAACAAAAGCAAACCGCTCAGGAGGCCGAATAGACTGTCGATCACGAAGAGCATAACTAGGAGGAGACACTGAAGAAGATGGCTCATCAGAGGAAGAAGATGGTTCATCAGACGAGTCCGCAGCTGGCGGACGACGAGTGTAGTGGAGAGGATAGGGGGAAACAATATCTGAAGAGACCTGTGTAAGAGAGGATGGTGGTGAAGAAACTGGCGATAAAGGAGACGCCGATTGTGAAGAAGGAAAAGTGAAAACTGGAGTATCAGGAAAAGTCAGAAAAGATAGGGGCTCAACAAGGGATGTAGGAGAGGAAGAAGAACGATGGTAGAAGGGACGAGACTCATCAAAAATGACATCTCGTGAGATCCGTATCCGTCGGCCAACAGGATCCCAACAACGATATCCCTTATGCTCAGCACTGTATCCCAGAAAAACACACTCAACAGACTGAGCAGCCAGCTTGGTGCATTCACGAGGTGCAATAAGAACATAGCACACACACCCAAAAAGGCGAAATCCAGAATAATCAGGAGGCATGCCACAAAGATGCTCAACTGGAATCCCACCCTTCAAAGCAGAAGAAGGTTGGATATTGGTCAAGTAGGTAGAGTGGAAACAGCCTCAGCCCAGAAGTGAGGTGGAACAGCGGAAGCAAGCATAAGAGCGCGAGCTGTCTCAAGAAGATGATGATGTTTGCGCTCAACCACACTATTCTGAGCATGAGCACCAGGACAAGAAAATTGAGAAAGGATGCCCTGTGTAGCAAGAAAAGCTCGAAGAGCTCCTGACAGATCTCCCCTGCCGAATCAGAACGAAGAACACGAATGGGAGAATCAAACTGAGTGCGAATCATGGTGGCAAAAGTCTTATAGATAGATAAAACCTCACTACGAGAGGACATAAAATATATCCAAGTGTGGCGAGAGAAATCATCTATAAAAACAATATAGTATCGATGACCCCCTTTTGAAACAAAAGGAGCCGGACCCCAAACATCAGAATGGACAAGATCAAAAGGACGCTATGATATAGACTCACTAGAACGGTAGGGGAGTGTAGCTGTTTGCCAAGCTTACAACCCGTACAGTGTAAAGAACCATCACCAGATACAGAGCCTAAAAGACCTCGACGAACTAAAAAAGAAAGACGCGAACCACAAAGATGGCCGAAACGGTGATGCCACTGAGCAAAAGTCCCAGCGGAAGGTAGATGAAGCAACAGATGCTGAAGCGGTAGAGGAAACAGAAAGACTGGCAGAGGCAGCGGAAGGTAGATGAAGCCAGTCAAGCTCCCAAAGACGCTGAGAGTCATGGCGACGAGGGCCAGTCCCAACTATAGCCCCCATGCGGCGATCCTGAACATAACAAGAGTCAGAATCAAGAATAACCCGACAACCATGATCAGTAAGTTGGCCAGCGGATATGAGCTGCATGGTCAGTTTGGGAACATAAGAAACAGCAGGAACATGAAAAGAGGACGACAAAAGATTGCCTCGTTCTGCAACAGAAAGAGAAGTACCATCTGCGGTCTGCACAGTGGTAGGAGCAACAAGAGGACTAATGGAATGTAGACTCGTAGGATCAGATGTCATATGAAAAGAAACGCCAGAATCAAGAATCCATGGTGTGATACCTGATGAGGAGGATGGTCTCTCACTGGAAGACTGAGTAGTAGAACCACCAACCTCGCTGCGTGTAGAGGCTGACCATGCGGCCTTGAGAGCATAAGGATCTCCTGAGTGGAATCATAACCAACAGAAGTCTGCTGTGGAGGAGTCCGCCGAGAGGAAACGCTTGAGCCTCTATTGCTCTTAGGAGGACGGCCACTTCGACGAGAAAGATTCTTCTTTCGGTAGTAGAACTGCTCCACATGGCCATTTTTGTCGCAGTAGGTGTAGTGAAGACCTCCGCCCCCAGTAGCCAAAACTGGAGTAGGCACCACTGACGGAGTAGAACGAGGCGCCGCCAAGACTGAGGGAGACACCAGCAGACCCGCGCCATGAAGACGAGTCTCCTCAGTACGAATAGCATGAGTCTCCTCAGACAAGTCTCCATCGAAGATAATCGGGCATCGAGGAACAAGAACAGTTCCCAAAGAAGAGCCTGAAGATGACATTTTTTTTACGAAACCTGGATCGGCTAAAACCGGAGCCGCTACAGCTGATGCCGGACCTGAACGGTTGTAGACACCGATTACGATCGGACTTCAGATCCAATCGAAGAACTTCAAAACCGATCACCGACCACTGTTCGTCTTCACGGAACAAGACGTCACAGAGACCCGGCAGGCCGACTGCGCAAGGAGATGGCTAGAGCTGGCGGCCGTCGGCTCAAGCGTCGGCGGAGAAGCCTAGGGCGACGGCGGTGGCCTGTTGTCGGCGTCGGCTCAGGCATCGGCGGAGATCGGCTCTGGCTCAGGCGTCGGCGGAGATCGGCTCTGGCTCAGGCGTCAGCGGCAGAGGCATCCGTGGAACGCGACCGGCGGCATCAACAGTCCTCGAGCGATCTGCGCGAGCGGCGGCGACCAGTTTCAGAGGTCGCACGGAGGACACGGAAGTCGAGCTGGCACTGAGGCGTTGAAAACGGCAGCGCCGAGTCGGTCGAGGACGAAGACCGGGGCGTGATGCAGGAAGATCGGCGGAGATGGATGGCCGACAGGAGGAGCCGGCCACCAAAGGAGGCGCAAGTGCGACCGGGCTGGGACGTCGTCAGGCTAGCGACGAGAAGGCCGGAAGACGGGTGTCGCGCGGCATCGACGTCGGCTCGGCAGGCGTCGCGCGGCCTCGGCGTCGGCAGACGGACGACTTCACGCCGGGCGCGGCGACCAGCGTCGGCAGGCGAACGTCGGCGGGAGAAGAGCGTCGTGCGGCGTCGGCCTGCAAGCGTCGGCAGGCTCACAGATTGAACGGAAGACGACGCAGCAACGCCGGCATGGAGAACACCAAGGAAAACAGGGGCGGCGTGAGAAGAGACGCCGGAGGAAAGAAAAAAATCCAAGGAGAGGAAAGGAGGAGCGCAAGTGCCACGCTCTAGGAAAACCCTAACCCTAAACTTGGCTTTGATACCATGTTATGAATAGCACTTGTATTCATCATTAGGCCAATGGGCCAGTATATATATACATGTACATGAGGAAAAAGGAATAGGACTCTATCTCTAACCAAGTATGTATACAAGGAATAGAACTCTATCTCTAACAATAATCACACCTGTGCTCCTGCTGAAAACTACGCGCCACAAGACGAGCCTTGTAGCGCTGAAGAGAACCATCAGAGCGAGTCTTAATCTTATGGACCCACTTGCATGTAATGGGACGGACACATGGAGGAAGTGGTACAAGATCCCACGTGCCAGTGCGCTCAAGGGCAAGCTCTTCCGCCATCGCATGCTGCCATTCCTGATGAATAACAACATCACGATAAGAAGTCGGCTCGGCCAGAGCTGCACCAAAAAATCCAAGGCGCTCAGGAGGCCGAATAGACTGTCGATCGCGAAGAGCATAACAAGGAGGAGACACTGAAGAAGATGGCTCATCAGAAGAAGAAGATGGCACATCAGAAGACTCCTCAACTCGCGAACGACGAGTGTAGTATAGAGGATAGGAAGGAACAAAATTCGAAGAAACCTTTGGAGGAGAGGTCAGTGGTGAAGAAACCGGCGATAGAGGAGACGCCGATTGTGAAAGAGGAAAAGTGACAACTAGAGTATCAGGAAAGTCAGGAAAGACGGTGGTTCAACAAGAGATGTAGGAGAGGAAGAAGAATGGGGGTAGAAGGGATGAGACTCATCAAAAGTGACATCCCGTGAGATCCGCATCCGTCGTCCAACAGGATCCCAACAACGATATCTCTTATGCTCAGCACTGTATCCCAGAAAGACGCACTCAACAGATTGAGCAGTCAGTTTGGTGCGTTCACGAGGTGCAAGAAGAACATAGCACACACACACACACACCCAAAAAGGCAAAGTCCGGAATAATCAGGAGGCATGCCACAAAGACGCTCCACTGGAATCCCACCCTTAAGAGCAGAATAAGGTTGGATACTAGTCAAGTAGGTGGCAGTAGAAACAGCCTCAGCCCAAAAGTGAGGTGGAACAACGGAAGCAAGCATAAGAGCACGAGCTGTCTCAAGAAGATGACGATGCTTGCGCTCAGCCACACCATTTTGAGCATGAGCACCGGGACATGAAAACTGGGAAAGAGTACCCTGCGTAGCAAGAAGAGCTCCTGACAGATACTCCCCTGCCGAGTCAGCACGAAGAACACGAATGGGAGAATCAAATTGAGTGCGAATCATAGTGGAAAAAATTTTATAGATGGAGAGAACCTCACTACGAGAGGACATAAAATATATGCAAGTGTGGAGAGAGAAATCATCTATAAAAAGAATATGATATCTATAACCCCTTTTTAAACAAAAGTGGCCGGACCCCAAACATCAGAATGAACAAGATCAAAAGGACGCTGGGATATAGACTCACTAGAAGGATAGGGGAGTTGTAGCTGTTTGCCAAGCTTACAACCCATACAATGTAAAGAGACATCACCAGACACAGAGCCTAAAAGATCACGACGAACTAAAGAGGACAGACACGAGCCACAAAGATGTCCCAAACGGTGGTACCACTGAGCAAAAGACCCGGTAGAAGATGCAACAGATGTTGAAGCGGTGGAGGAAATAGAGAGACCGGCAGAGGCAGCGAAAGGAAGATGAAGCCAGTCAAGCTCCCAAAGACGCTGAGAGTCATGGAGGCGAGGGCCAGTCCCAACTAGAGCCCCCGTGCGGCGATCCTGAACACAACAAGAGTCAGAATCAAGAATAGCCCGACAACCATGATTAGTAAGCTGGCCAGCGGATATAAGCTGCATGGTCAGTTTAGGAACATAAGAAACAGCAGGAACATGAAAGGAGGACGACAAAAGAGTGCCTCGTCCTGCGACAGAAAGAGAAGTACCATCTGCGGTCTGCACAGTGATAGGAGTAGCAAGAGGACTAATGGAATGTAGACTCGAAGGATCAGATGTCATATGAAAAGAAGCTCCGGAGTCAAGAATCCATGGTGTGATACCTGATGGGGAGGGTGGTTTCTCACTAGAAGACTGAGTAGCAGAACTAGCTGAACCTGTCGGTGTAGTGGCAGCCATGCAACGCAGTAGCGTAAGAATCTCCTGAGTAGAGCCAGAACCAATAGAAGTCTGTTGAGGAGAGGCGCCCAAGACTCCAGTGCCCTTAGAAGAGCGTCCACCTCGACGAGCAAGGTCCTTCTTTCAGTAGCAGAATTGCTCCACATGTCCGCTCTTATTGCAGTAGGTGCAATGAAGGCCTCCACCCATAGTAGCCGGAACTGGAGTAGGCGTCATTGACGGAGGAGTAGAGTGAGACGTCGTCAAAACTGAGGGAGACACCAGCAGGCCCGCGCCACGAAGACGAGTCTCCTCAGTGCGAATAGCTGCAAGGGCCTCCAACAGAGTCACACGAGGATGACAAGCAAGCAGCTGGGCACGAATCTGCTCAAATTCAGCCCGAAAACGTGTCAAGAAGTCGTAGATGCGGCGAAGCTCCAAATGAGAATGCTGACGTTGACAGCACTAGCAAGTTCGGCAAACCTCCGGCCCTAAGGAATCAAGCTGACGCCACACCGAAGACAGCTGTGCATAGAACTCATCCACAGTAGAATCACCCTGCTGTAATGACAGCTCCTGTCGTACAACAGCAAGGTAAAGAGAGTCACCAGCAGGCTCATAGCGGTCGCGAAGATGTGCCCACATCAACTGTGCCGAAGACAAAGCAACAATGTCACCAGTAAGATGCGTCTCCATGCTAGCAACCAAAATAGCAGAGGCACGAGCATCTTCATCAATCCATGTCTTGTGGGCAGTAAACTAAGTCTGAAAAGACTCTACAGCATCAGCATAATCATCAGAGGCCTTCTGGCGAGCAGCATCATCAGCCTTCTTGTGAATAACAGGCGTGGCAGGGGGAGCAGGACGAGGCGGACAGGCTAGCTCGCCGGTAAGAAACTCCCATAGACGCTGACCACGCATATGAAGACGCATATGGAGAACCCAGTCTCGATAATTGAGACCATCAAAGATGACCGGACAACGAGGAGCAGAAACGGTCCCCCAAAGAAGAGCCTGTAGACGACATTTTTTTTAATTCACAGGAGGACATGAACTAAGCTTCTGAATATGCTTCAGTCAAACGACTTGAAGTCCATTGACACGTGAGCCTCCTATGCTTTTCACCCTGAGGACACATCCTTGAAGATGAGGCGACGACAGCGCGCCGAAGGAAGCCACAGATGGCCGAACGTTCAATGCCAATGGATGAAGGCTATCGACCAACGCGAATTCGGACGGAGGAGTAGAGGCGGCCAGTCTCACAGATGCGGGCGAGCGCCGGGAGAAGTCGCGGTAGGTCGGCGCGGCCGTCGATCCAGATCATATGAGGCAGAGACGGCTGAAGCAGAGGCTGTCAATCCAGGCCGAAGGAGGCAATCCGGCGAAGAAAAACCGGAAGAGAGATCGGAAGAGCGCAAGTGCAACGCCCAGGAATCCTAACCCTAACCCTAATGCTCTAATACCATGTTATGAATAACATTTGTATTCAATATGAGGCCAATGAGCCAGTATATATACGTGTACACGAGGGTATAAAGGGAAAGCCTATATTAAGCAATATCTATACAAGGCTAACAGACTATATAACAGGATACTGTCTAACATATAATACTTGATGATTGGTCCTTGCTTTGATCTACCTCAGTATATTTGATTTGCACTGTATGTTGCTCCATTCATAAATTGAATTGTTTAAATGCCAATTGCTGAAAAAGAGAAAGTGAACCTTTTGAATTATTCAGCACAGTGTTATCTGTATAACCTTCTTTTGATATGTTCCCAGGAATATTCTTACACATTCCGTGGGGGTTTCTGGAATTATTTCAGTATGGGTGAGTTGTTCAAAATGTATTTCGTATGTCAGTGATCAATTTTTTTGGTTGATTCTTGCTCATCTACAAAAGTGGGTGGAAAAAAGAACACAAACTTCTTTGTTTAGCTAAGCCAAAGCTTGAAAGACACTCTTTTATTCTGTCACAGGAATGGATGCCCAAGTGTCTTATGCATTTCATTCTGAGAGGAAATTGCATCCAGAGAAATTCAAGAATCAGTTGTCTAATCAGGTGAACTAAGCTTCTGTGCATTTCTCTTATATATAGTAATGTGTTTATTGTTTGGTTTTTATCTTCTCCCGTAAGATTTAGTCTCATTTATTTACATGTTCAGAAGTACAGAGACCGATCGCTTTTTTGCTCTGTAGTGCAGAAAACATATTTGAAGCTGGCATGCACGCAAGGATGGTTTTGTACCTCTTTATGCCATCCAATGTCACGGTAGTTCCTTTGTTGGCACCAACTTGAGTATGGAACTGTCTTGTGAAAAAAAAATATTGGTCACAACTCACAAACTCAATATTAATTTAGTACATTCAGAAAAAATAGTCTAAGGCTTGTTGATAACATTGTATTTGGCTTACATCATGCTTGGCATGCCTTTTACTGGACCACAGGAACATTGCTCACCTTGCAAAAATAAAGATAATGAAGAAATCTGGAAAATGGGAAAACTTGGAAATTCCACCGAGGTAAGTCTGCTATGCTCTCCCTTTTCCATACTGAAACTGGCTGCACAAATCAGTTTGGGAGGTTATGTGCTAATCTTTGAGCACTGATGGAACTAGCGTAAACAATGATATACCAAGAATAGCACGGGTTTATTTGGAAATTCTCTTCCCTTCTCTCTCTCTCTCTCTCTCTCTGATTGCTAATAACTTCCCGGGCTTATTTGGCTTAGCTTAAAGTGGCTTATGACGCTTATATGCTAAAGTCTGGAGGGTTTCGCTAATAGGGTCTATAAATCTTCTCTGTGAACCCATCTTATAAACCTCATAAAATTCTCCTCTAATTTATGATGTTTAGGTTGATTTCTCTTGGTGATATGATATCAGATTACTTCTTCAAAATTAGACATTAATACATAATGTTCTGAACAAGCTTTTACACAAATGCAGTATACGGTCCATTGTTTGTCTCAATTTACCCAGCTTCTCTGGTGGACTGAATCCCTGGGGAACACCAAGTAAGAGCAAGCAAAAAAAAGTGAGTTCAAGGCATAATGTTAACATCATTCGTTGTGTAACAAAATTTTATTTCTGGTGGTATTGAACTTAATTTCAATATTGTTTTAATAATACAAAAAAAATATCATGTGAATTATACTATTGCAGAGAGACTTGGTAGTGCCTCCTCTTGTGGATGATGGCCTTTTGGAGATTGTGGGTTTCAAAGATGCTTGGCATGGGCTTGTCTTGTTATCTCCGAAAGGCCATGGCACTCGTCTTGCTCAGGTAAAATGGTAAATACAAATGCACGTTGGATTTATTAGTTGCTATTTACCATCTCCACCCTCTATTTGTGCAAAAATGCTAGTTAGGGACTCGCAACTCGCAAGACTCGAATGCCAGTTGAACGACATAAGTAGCAGAACTGATTTGCTCAAACAAAACTACACTGCTAAAGCATATCTCGCCCTCAATTTGAGGTAAGCTAGCGCATGGACACTGAGATTCTATTCATCCCCAGGCTCACCGCGTACGATTCAAATTCCACAAGGGCTCTACCGACCATGCTTACATGAGAATTGATGGGGAGCCCTGGAAGCAACATCTTCCAAAGGACGACGGCAAGGTCGTAGTGGAGATCTCCCATGCTGGGCAGGTCAAGATGCTCGCAACTAAAGACTGCATAGCTAAAGGCATCAAGGATTCCCCCGAAGCTTACCAAGAGTCCAGCTCGAGCGACGACACAGACGACGACTTTGCGGAGGAGCGGAGGAACTTCGGTGCCACCTTGTCGTTCCGGTACATGGGCGACGTGAACAAACAGTAGAAGCTTGCGTTTCTGTTGAGCGAGCCTTTTGTACAGCATGTTTGCGTAGGAAGTAGATTGCTGCTCTACGTGTGTGTTTGGTTACTGGGATAAGGTTAGATGGGATGAGATGGGTATGTATTGTTTAATTCCATTATTTTGGGTGAATGGAATGTTTCAACTTATATAGAGAATGTTCTTGAAATTTGCATCCCACCATCCATGATGGAATGATTACATTCAAGTAGCCAAACATATGAATAGTCTTTTTCTTGAACCTTCTTATATATATACTATATGGTACAAACAATCAAACACACTCTAATTTGTGAAAGTTGCCTCCGAGGTTGTTCGCGCATGGCAAAGTTGTTGTGGACCGTAGAGAGGCTACTGAACTACTGACTATCTTGCGCCATAAGAATTTTCCAATCCAATTTTTTTCTTCTCCAGCAACAGACTTGGAAATTACAATGGTCATAACAAAGGCATTTCATTTCAGAAAAGCCAGAACGGCAGTCATTCTATATAGCATTACCAGCGTAATTGTCTCAACTTTGAAGAACATGGGAGGGTTGTTTGTTTATAAACAGACTAGGCACTGATACTTGTCATCGCCCAACTCTTGAGCCCGGTTGAATCCTGCAGACAAACTTAATCGCCTAAGTTGGGAATTTCATTCGAACAGCACAGTTCAGCCGCGAAAAACATGAAATTTCACCGTAATGAATCGGTCAAAACACCTCCAGTAACGGGACCAGAAGCAACGTCACACCTAGAGATGGGCATCGGATGGGGCTTTTTTGGGCCAGCCCAACTGTTTGCGCTAAAAACTTGAAGTAGGGTTTTTCGCCTCAAACACACGAGACAAACACCGGGTTCGAGCGTGCCAGTCAATTTGACCTGAAATTGACAAGGTAAATCGTAAAATCAAGCAAAAGCCGACAGTGAACAATTGTCGGCGAGACTTCAATCAGCTAAAAGCCGATTAGGTGGGGTAACCAGACTAGCCAATTAAGGCTATTCTAGAGGTAAAGGTAGATCGGCTTTGAGAAGCGATGCGCAACAACACAAAGCAAATCGAACCTAGGCAAAATCGATGGAATCAACAAATGGCGATGCACAACTTTTTATTGATCTCGTCGACTTACAGAGGAAAGATTACAAGACTAGAAAACAACGAAAAGAGTTGTAAAAGTAGATGTGTAATTGTGTTGGATTGATTGATTCCCTGCGTCTTCTGGTTAGTCCCCCTTTTATATGCCTCAGTCAATCCGAGTCCTGCATGGATATGGCAACCGGATCTGCATCGGTCACGACCCGATCTCTTTCCTTTCCGTTTTGGCAACTGAGTCTTTGTCGACCACGGTGTATCTTTATCCATTGCATATACATCAAATTCTCCATATCTTGAGTTGGGCCGACATTTTCCACACGTGTCAAAATTTGGTGCAAACATATGCCCCCATTTTTGGAAGATAACTTGTTATCTTTCAAAAATTGTATCGGCCTTTCTTCACAATCAGCTTGTGAGGGAAATCTTTTTCGATAATTGCCCCATTAATGGCGCCATAAAAACCTCAGTGTGCTTTCAATGTTCAAATTATTCCCGCCCGTTCACTTTTTTCACCGTAGTATAAATATGCGGGTCCCCCAACGGTCATTCTCACGTCTTGACGCTCTCGAATCAACAGCAATCGGCTTCCTCTCCCTTCTTCTGATCATCTTTTGAGTCGGCTGAAATGGATTCCTCTCAGGTACTAATCCCAATCACTAATAGTGACGACCAATTTTATCTAGGACCGGTAGGCAGTATAGAAGCCGATGCAGTTATTAATCAGGAGATCCCTCGTTTTGCTTTATCGGCTGCTGGTTACAACATAGAGGAGGGCTTGGCCGACTTCACTGAAAGGATGGAGGTCTTGATATATCAAAGTCTCGGCCCAGAAGAGAGCAGAATGGGACAAAATGGGAATAGATGAGTGCCTCCCCTTGAGCTTAGCCGATCCAGAAGCCAATGTTCTCTTCCCAACTGGCCCTATCGGTCCGACTCTTCTAGACATGGCCCAGCTGTGCTGCCTTAGACCCGATGGAGAGAAGATATCAGCTTTCAGCGGCAAGCCTAGATACAAGCTTATCCAAAAGAAGGGCGAGGGATGGCGAAAATATATCCAGGATAATAACAAGGTTGCCGGGTCCGTGTCGGATGAGGAGCACGTTGCTTTCCTTAATCTGTGGTTGGATAGATATCTGTTTTGCGGGGCTTCCCTTGGGCCAACATAAGTCTATCAACTCATAGTAGAGCAGCTAGTAGAGGGTCGTCGGCTTGCTCTGGGAAAGATTTTGATGGGGGTAGTGTTTCAGATGATGCATGTGATACGGAGCAGGCTTTTTTCTGGTTTCTCCAAGTTCGTCATCGGCAACATCGGTGGACCTTTGCGGTTTGTACAAGTGTGGCTGCATTGTCTTTTTAGCCGATCACTCATTCCCAACCCGTCGGAAGATCCAGGATTTCCCCGAGAAGACTACCCTGAATAATCAACCCCCACATACACAGCTAGCCGATCTCACGGGGAGAAGTACATAATGTGCTCTGCTGGAGAAGTGAAAATGTCACCTGCTGGTTTTTATAAGTAAATGTCCTTTTTTCTGAACTTGGACTGTGTCGGTTTTGGCCAGCAAGACTTTTTTAACTACACAAATCTAGCCGATTAATCTTGCTCGACTTTTTTTCGTTTGGAAGCCGATAGTTCCTCCATGTCCCAATCCTCTCTCGACTTTTTCAAGCTTTTCATCTCTCCCAATATACTTCATGAAGGACTGAGCACAAGAAATCGGACCTTTCAGTCGTCCTATGAATTCTACCACCCCTCAATTTATGCTCGTCAACTGGGCTTCGGCCAAGTTATCCCTAGCCTACCTCTCCTTGATCGTGTCCAGCCTAGGACTAGGGTAACTAACACGACGGCTACCGAAGCGAAATCGTTCTTGAATTAGCCGATGATCTCCAGATTACAAGGCTCCAACACTTCATCCTTAACACTCGCCGCTCAAGCCGATACACGGCCTGGTGGTCCTCTGTGGCCGAAGCTCTCCTTTTGGACAGAACCCCGTCGGCCATCATCTCTTTATTTTTGCCTGACTATCATGAGCCGACCGTAGTTCCCAGTACTTCAAGTGAGGAAAATAGCTCTTCGGGCTATACTAACTCGTCGATAGTTGTAGAGGTATTAACTTCCTTTTGAATCCATTCTCATTTTTACTTTGCGCCCTTACATCGGCTGATCCATGTTACCTTTTTCTCAGGCTCAATCGTCCAAGAAAACGGGCAGCAAGAGGACGACTTCGTCAGTTCCATCCGGAAGTGCCCAATCCACCCGAAGACCAGGTCAAACGACGGGCCTCACCGGTTATGCATCGGGCACTTTGGGAGTCAGCAGTCCCTCTTTGTCCGATATTGCGAAGCAGCAGCCTTCGAGTAAGTAATCTGATCAAGGACAACCTTATGTTTCTTTGCATTAAGTCTTATCTTAGCCGATTAATTGTTTCAGAGAAGGCCAAGAAGTAAAAAGTTACCGTGAAGAGGCCCGTCAAGACCACGGAGGGGAGTGCCGAAACTTCTCCGGGTGTGTCGGTTACCAAGGTATTTCCTTTTGCTTGATATCTTTTCGCATTATTTTTACTCATCCTTTTTCCTAGGCAGTCGCCATCGATCCAAGTGGCCGCTGTCCTAGCCGATTTGCAGGGAACTACAGTTCCGTTGCCACAGATTTCGGTGCCTGTGGTAACGCTTTCTTCTCCGATCCCAACGACGGACCAGGTCGACAACACCATGCCTGTTCCTTAGCCACGAATTCCAGCACAATCTCCTCTAATTTCAACGACGGACCCGGGCGACAACACCATGCCTGTTCCTCCGCCACAAATTCCAGCACAATCTCCTCTTATTTCAACGACGGATCCGGCCGATTTGCTGGGGTTTTCTTTGGATGAATTGAACGACCCAGAGGTGTTGGCCACCGATGACTATCCGGCCGACATCCGCAGAATCATTGATGCCTCTGCTATGGCATCGGCCGTTGTGACTTCCGCGCCGGGTATGCAAGAGAGACTCAATCGTCTTTTTCACGAAGTGATGCAACTCAAAGCCCAGCTTTTGGCCGATACTCAACCTCTACGAACAGCTATGGCCGCCGTTTAAGCTGATCTTCCTCCTAAGGCTATGAGAGCACTTTTGGACATCTGCCACCTTGATGATCGGAGGGAGGAGGTCGAAGCTGCGAAGTCCAGGATCGCTCAAAGAGAAACGCAACAAGCCGATCAAAAGCATCTGAACGACTTAGTGGTCGATGCCAAGCTTCAGAAGGAGTTTGATGAAGGTGTTGCTGCTCTTAAGCTGGTGAAAGGCGAGATTCAAAAGAGGGAATCGGCCAAGAGGACGCTTGAGGAATAGTTAGCCACAATCATTAAACAACTTGCCGACTACCAAGTGCATGCCACTGAATCAACTTCCGTGTTGTCGAACAAAAACCAGCGGATTGGCGAAGTATTTGCGAAGGTCAAGCTTCAATCGGCCAAGATTGTTACTGTTCCTGGCAACGCGGTAGCCGATCAACAGCTGGTAGATGGCATTCAAGCGACCATTGGTAAAGCGGCGACGGCATTATCAGTTTTGGGAGCCAGGTTGCCCGGATCAGGGCTGTGTAATAGTCTAGGTTAAATGATATTGGTCCGAAAAACCGTGGTTGGATGTCGGATACTTGGTTGTAAACTGGTTATCATCGGCTTTTGTAGCCAATTGCATTTATGTGCTTATTTTGTCCTTGAATGTACTTTATTCCTGACGGTCTAACACATTTCATGCCCTGACCCATACGCTAGGGTAGTAGTCCTTCAAATATTTTCCGTTGATTGCTTTCGGTAGTACGGATCCCTCGAGGGTCTCGAGTATATACGAATTGCCGTCGACTAGCCGATTTATTTTATATGGCCCTTCCCACGTTGGATATCATTTACCGAATCGACTATCATTGGCTCCGATCGGCAATACAGTTTTCAAAACTAAATCGGCTTCACTGAAGGATTTTGGCATAACCTTTTTGTTGTACGATATGGCAACTCTTTCCTTATTCTTTTTAAGCCGATCCAGCGTAATCAGCCTTAATTCCATTACATCATCCAAATTACGAAGCATCAGATGCCTATATTCATCGGCTGATAGGTTATCCTGTTTAGACACCCTAACCGAATCGATGTTAATTTCCACGGGCAGAACGGCTTCTTGTCCGTATACCAACTGAAAAGGTGATAGCTTAGTCGATCCGTGGTAAGCTAGCCAATATGCCCACAAGGCCTCTGATAGCATTGAGTGCCAATTCCTCGGTTTTTCCTCTATTTTTCTTTTTATTAATTTTATCAAGGTTTTGTTCGATGACTCGGCTTGTCCATTAGCCTGAGCGTAATAGGGCGAGGAATTGAGCAATTTAATACCCAGGCTTTTTGCAAAATCTTGGAATTCTTTGGACATGAATACCGTCCCTTGATCGGTCGTGATCGTTTGCGGGATCCCAAACCTATGTACGATATGTTCATTAACAAAGCCGATCACTTCCGTGCTAGTGACCTTTTTGAGTGGTACGACCCCTACCCATTTTGAAAAGTAATCTGTTGCTGCGAGAATAAACTTATGACCCTTGCTGGATGTTAGGAATATTTGGCCGATTATATCTATTCCCCATCCTCTGAACGGCCATGGTCTGATGATTGGATGCAAAGCCGATGCTGGCGCCGATTGCACGTTACCGAACTTTTGACATGTTTGGCATCCCTTGTAGTATTTAAAGCAATCTTCCAGCATTGTCGGTCAAAAGTATCATGTCCGTCTCAGCATCCATTTCATTTTATAAGCCGATTGGTGAGATCCACAAATCCCTTCATGGACTTCCCCCATTGCTATTTTGGCTTCCTCGGTTCCAAGACATCTCAATAGTAAGCCTTCCATTGTTCAGAAATATAATTTCTCTTCCAGCACGACATATTTCAATGCTTTCTGCCGGACTTTTCGCTTAGTCGGCTTGGATGGATCTAACAAGTAATCTCTTATCTCTGTCCTCCAGTCGACAGGATAGATGCACATTACTGCTTTGTCGATCGCCTCAGTCACCATTTGTGGGCTGTAGTTTCTATATCCTGGTGCCCTTTGTGCCAGCAAGTTAGCTTTATCATTCAATTCTCTAGAAATATGCTCGATAGAGAACGTTGTGAACGATTCTATAATTTGAAGGCATTGCCACAAGTACTGCGTCAGTATATCATCATTGCATCGGAACTTGCCTTTAATCTGTTGCACAATCAATAAGGAATCCTCGGAGGCTTTTACATCGCCTACTCCTATGCTTTCCAACAATTGCAATCTTCTGAGTAGTGCTTCGTACTCTGCTTGGTTATTAGAACATCGGCTATTAAGCCGATACGTGAATTCAAACACCTGTCCCCTTGGGGAGATTAATACTATGCCAATGCCCTCGCCTTCTTGGCATACCGATCCGTCAAAGTACAATTGCTAAGGAGCGACATCGACCATTCCAGTTAAGGTGCTACTCCCTGTAATGAAATCGGTAACAGCCTGTCCCTTGACGGCTTTAGCCGATTCATAAGTTAGGTCGAACTCAGTTAAGGCGTACACCCATTTACCAAGTCATCCTCGTAGAATCGGCGCAGATAGCATATATTTAATGACGTCGGTTTTGCACACCACAGCGCACGTCGATGCCAAAATATAGTGTCTTAACTTTGTGCATGCAAAGTATAGGGACAGGCATAATTTCTCTACGAGGGAGTACCTAATTTCAGCGTCTAGTAGTTGTCGACTTAAGTAAAAAATAACTTTTTCTTTTGCATCGGCTTCTTGGGTTAAAACGGCTCCAATAGTTTCCCCTTCAGCCGATATATATATAGCTTAAATGGGATTCCTTTCTTTGGCGCTACCAGGATCGAAGGATTTACCAGGTATCTTTTTATATCTTCGAAGGCCTTCTGCTGATCGGTTCCCCATACAAACTCCTGGTTATCTTTAAGTTTTAGTAGAGGTGTGAAGGCTTGAATCTGCCCGGATAAGTTTGAAATAAAGCGTTGTAGATAATTGATCTTGCCGACCAATTTTTGCAGCTCATTTTTGTTTGTCGGCGGTTTGGCATCGGCTATGGCTTGTACTTTTGCTTTGTCCACCTCGACCCCCCTCTCATGCACCATGAACCCGAGAAACTATCCAGTCGATACTCTGAAAGCGTATTTGAGAGGATTCATCTTCAACCCATGTGCTCTTGTGTTTTGAAATACCTTCTCCAAATCGGCTAGATGTTGCTAATCATCTTTTGATTTTACAATGACATCGTCTATATAGATTTTGACAATATGGCCGATTAGATTGTGGAAGATGAGATTCATAGCACGTTGGTACGTAGCGCCAGCGTTTTTTAAGCCGAATGTCATGACAGTCCATTCGTAGAGCCCTAAAGCACCCGGGCATCTAAAGGCTGTTTTGGGTATATCGATTTCTGCCATGAGTATTTGATTGTACCCGGCATTCCCGTCGAGGAAACTTATAATTTTATTTCCAGATGCAGCATCGATAAGCATATCGGCTATTGGCATCGGATATTCATCTTTTGGCGTGGCTTTATTTAAATCTATAAAGTCTATGCACACTAGGAGTTTACCGTTTTTCTTTTTTACTGGAACGATGTTCGAGACCCACTTAGCGTATCGGCAAGGCCTGATAAACTTAGCCTATATAATCGTTCTTCCTTTATAGCATCGTACAAAGTTGGGTTAAAACGTTGTGGAATTTGTTTAAATGGCCGATATCTGGCCTTTATAGGTAGCCGATGTTCAACAAGCTGTCGGTTTAAGCCAGGCATCTCATAGTACTCCCATGCAAAACAATCTCTGTATTTTCTAAGTAAGTCGACCAACTTTGCCTTGTAATCTGATCCCAACTTTGCACTCACAAAAGTTGGTCTTTTCTTATCGCCTTCGCCTGTGTCGACTTCTTCGAGCAAATTGGCAGAGATGAACCCTTGTCCCCTCCTTTCTTCTTGGAATTCTTCAATGGCTTCTTCGTATTCTTCTTACCGATAGCTTCTCATTTTTCCTTGTAGCCTTGCTATTGTTTTGGACTCCATCTTCTTACTATTTCATTTGCCCGATCAAATGTGACTGGCTTGACACTGATCGGCATAAAACCTGATTTACCGATGCAAATAAAATCGCAATCATCCAAAACTTTGCCCGATATGCATTCGGCCTCTTCATGCTGCCAGTTAGCTTCAGGACTGGCCATGGCAATATGAGCCGATGTATCGGCCGATACGACTTCCACCTCATCATCGTTCAATTGCACAAGTTTCTGATGCATAGTTGATGGTATGCAGCAGTGAGCATGGATCCAATCCCGTCCAAGGAGTACGCTGTAATTTCCTTTAGCTTCAATCACGAAGAACGCGATCGGCAAAGTTTTGCTGCCGATTGTTAACTCCGCAACCATGACTCCTTTTGCTTCAGTGGGGTCGCCCGTGAAATCGTTTAGCACCATGTTCGTTTTGATCAAATCTTCGTCGGCTTTACCCAACTTCTTAAAGGTGCTTAATGTCATCAAATTCACCATAGCTCCGCCATCTACCAACATCCCTGATATTGGTCGGCCATTGATGTGTCCTTTAAGGTACAACGGCTTCAAATGCCGATGCATGTCCTGTGGTTTTTCAAACACAGTGTCTCGTGCACCAAGACACAACTGAGCAAACGTATCTTGAGCCGATTCAGTTTCGATCCTGAACTCAGCTGGTAGTGTGAGCCGTGAACACCATGTTGATGTGTCCTTTAAGTTAATAATATGTGCAGCACATCTCATGTGAAGATAATTGCCTTTAGCAAAGCTACTGTTAGAATTATTTAATACCCTTCCTTGTAATTTAGGGCACTATCATTAGAGCCAGCATTACCAACGGTTACTATGAAAACTTTTTCTATACTCCATTCCATCAAACATCTCTCTGGGATTTTCTAATATCCTCCCCCATAAGTCCCTTTATCAAGAAAAAAACAATTATCTTCTTATGAAGCTTCCAATTGCTATCAATGAAATGTGTTTTGACACATATGTAGTTCTGTTTTGATTTTGAAGTCCATGTGTCAGTTGTGAGGAAAACTCTTTCACAAGAATTCTTCAAAAATTGTTTCAGCTTTGCTTTCTCATTATTATAAGTGCGAATGCAGTCCCTAGTAGTTGTTCTTATAGAGGGCACAGAGAAACGTGGACAAGCTTTGGATATAAACTTTTTAAAGCCTTCATGTTTAGAAAATGCAAAAGGAAGCTCATCTGTAATGATCATTTCAACAAAAGACCCTCTAAGTTCTTCGGGATCATACTTTCAAGTGGAAATGGCATAATGACTAATATCCCATGATAGGATTACGCTTGCAGATTTTCAAGTGAGAGCTTAAGGAGGATGTACCATTAGTTCTTGAATCACACCGAAGCTCACGGCCACAATGTTTGCACTTGGCATTAATGATATCTCCAACTTTGATCTTCATAAGCTTTCCCACACATTTGGTCTTGGTGCTTTTCTTTTCTTAACCTCCTCCTACTGCGGTGCTCCTTCTCCGTCTCCGTAGTCTCCGTCTACAAATCGAGCAACAATGCAACACAACAGTTGTTGATGATTGAAAATAAAAGGAATCAACCAAAAAAACAAGCAATAAAGCGAACAATACATTGCATGATAATTTGGTTACTAATGCAGTTGTTGAAATTTGAAACTGAGATGAGATTCCCTAAGGCCCTAACTCTGGATCTACAAATCAAGCAGCAATGCCACTGTTTTTCAATGAATAATGGAAACAAAAGTAATAAAATCATACAGACTATAAGAACAAACTGAGATCAACCATGCCTTGTAAACACTAAACTATAGGGACATGACATACCGGCTAGACCCATATGAGAATAAAACACCTAAACAAAAAACCAGTTAGGTGACATGAGCTACTGCTAGAATTATTCAACATTCAACTAATTACTAACCTAAATCAATCAATATGGGACATAAATATACCTCCAAATTAACTACAATTTCCAAAACCCTAGAACAAATAAGTACAAAATGGAGCACCCCAAACAAATTGGAGCGCTTGCCAAGATCTGGTTCTCTCCTCCAAGTTGCTCATCGTCGCAAATCACCGCTCGAAGATGGATCCCCTGAGGCCCTAACTCTAGATTTGGAGTTTGGAAGGCCATTTTAAGTTGGCAGGATGGGGGATGGTTGTAGCCAGCAAATGGCAGGGTGGGGGTGGCGGCGGTGACAAAGGGGGATGAGAAGGCGGTGGTGCCGCGGTGGCAGGTGGCGAGCTGGAGGATGGGACTAAGCAAATGGCGGGATAGGGATGGCGGCAGCGACTACCGGGGATGAGAAGGCTACGGTGCCATGGTGGCAAGTGGCGGCCACTAGGGTCTAACCGTCTGGGGCTGGCGTCTCCGTGACTCTGCTTGATGGGGGGATCGGCTAGGATTTCAAATTTGGGGATGGGATTGGCATCTCCGAGTTACCACGTGAGCATCACAACATATGGGCTAATGGATGATTCGATTGATGGTGGCTTGGTGGGGACTAGGGAACAGGGAATAGGGATTTGGCTAATCGGTCTCTGGTAAATTCGGTTCCCGGAATCATAAAACCGAACTGATTACTGACAACTGAATAACGTCAAAACAAAACCCAGGTAATAAACACACAAAAATTGGTTTATTCAGTTCGGTTCAGTTTGGTGATTCGGTTTCGGCCTGAAAATGCCCCCTAGTTTGGATTATAGGGAGGTTTGAAGAAGATTCATTAGGGTTTTTACGCGTTTCAAAAGTTTCAAATAAGTTTCATCTAGGTTTTGCAAGGTTTCAAGAATGTTTCATTGTGTTTTAGCATGGTTCCAAGCAAGTTTTGTAGTATTTAGGCAAGTTTCATGCGTGTTTCAGCAAGTTTCAAAGAGTTACATATGTTTTCCAACAAGTTTCACGTGAGTTTCAGGTGATTTTAGATTCCAAAATACAAGTTTCGTGAGAATTTCGGTAGGTTTTATATTCAAAAAATGAAGTTTCAACATGTTCCCGTTTGTTCGAGGATAGAAGGAAGAGAAATAATTAAGAAACATGTTTCACACGAGTTTAGCATGTTTCGTCCATGTTTCACAAAAAGTTTCAGAAGCAATACTCATGTTTCATGAGATTTTGATGAACGCTTCAAAAATAAATATGAAATTTCACTTGGGTCTTGCAAGGTTCACCAGATTGTAGAATGTTTCAAAAGCAAACAACAGCACCAAACTGCAAAATTCAGCATGTTTCAAGAAAAAAAAAATGATTCAAGTGCATGATTCAAGGACCACGACATAAATATAGACGGATTTCAAGCCAAATCGGCTCGACGGAAGCAAACTCAAAGAGTAAAGACATAGGGGACAAGCAAACGAGTCGACGGCGTACTAAGACTCGAGGTGGCGATTGCATAGTCGGCTTGCTCCGCCATTGCGCCATGCTTGTGCAATGCGGTGTCGCCGGCGCATCCATTGCTGTGCCACCGCCTTCGCAAGCAAACGTTGTTGCATTCCCACGCCGCAAGAGCCGTTGCCTCCACCGCGTCGTAAAGCCGCGCCTTTGCAATGCTGCTGCCGCACCGAAGTGTGTAGTAGTGGACGCCGGTGAACATGGGGTGGGGGTGGGCATAGTTATCAATACCGATATGTATCGGCTGGTATGTACTATTTTAATACTTAAACTGATATAAAGTAGGTTTATGTACTGTATTGGTCTCGATACTGGTCAATACCAGTTATACCAGTGAAATTGATACTATGGTCTATTGAATTATACGTTATATTTAATAGTACTACTATGTATTTAGAGTAATATTATAAGTGAACTTTGGTGCATATATAATTAAATGTGTATATTTGTAAATACTAGTTACATGCCCGTGCATTGCTACGAAAAACAAAATTGAGAACGAAAAATAAAGATTAAAAAATAAAAAAATTATTTCACAAAATCAAACATATATCTTTAACGCTTCGTTTCTTGCGAAAGCTGGCTAATTAAAGCAACGCTTCGTTTCTTGCGTAGGGCAATTAAGCAGGGCAATTAAGTAGAGCAATTAGGCGGCAATTAATGACGTGGAAAGAATGGACCACTGCCACCAACTGCTGCTTTAGAATAGTAGAGATATATTACTATACTAAACTCAAAATAGTATCATTTTAAAAACTAAATCGGTATAGATTCCGGTATGTGAGTGTGTGTGGGGTTGGGGTGGGGGGATTGCACTGCAAATAAGTACCGCGCGCAAGTCTCGCGCTCACTGTCTCACACCCTCGGCGTGAGGCACCTCACACAAAACGGCCTCCCAAACTGAACCCTCGCGCGGTGCAAGCGGCCGGGGGGCAGATAACCAGCGGTTTCATCGCGCGTCGGCACATAAATCATATCGATCTCCCTAAGTGCCCAAGTCATACGCTTCCATCTGTGTGCGTTTTTGAACAAAAATTGCCAGGCATCCGAGTGCTACCTAGTTGCTGTAATGATGGTGTGTGTACTTGTAGTTGCTGGTTAAGCTGACAAGCTAGCAATGTGCTTGGGTGAACTGATCGACATTGCTGAAATTTATGTAGGCGCTGGCGGAGCGGCAGCCGCAGCTGGAAAAGAAGCCGCCGCGAGCGAGGGCGCCGTTGCCGGGGAAGGCCGTGGCCGCGCTGTGCGTGGCGAGCTTCGTTGTGGGCTTGCTGCTCAGCGGCCGGGTGTCGCTTCTGCGGGCCTCGGCGCCGCCGACGAGCAAGGACAGTACTGTCGAGGTGAAGACCTCTGCTTCTGGCTGCGACAAGCGTGTAAGTGTATGCCTATGCACTCCGAAATCCAAACTAACTTATACCAGAAATGTGTTCATAATTCTTTTGCGTGCTAACTGCACGAGCTTGCTCTGAATCCGCCAGATGCTAGGGGGGAGCCATCCCAAAGAAATCATGAACGAGGTGTCCAGGACTCACCATGCAATTCAGTAAGCATTTGCCCTGTCGTAACATACACATATCAGCATGTGTGAATCGCACGCACCTCATGCGCACAAATGCATGGTGAGCTCTGAATCTCTCTAGGTCCCTGGACAAGGCGGTGTCCTCTCTGGAGATGGAGCTGGCCGTGGAGCGAGCGAGGAGCGGCGCCGGCGCCGGCGCGGCCGTCTCGCCCAAGGGCCCGCAGAAGGCTTTCGTCGTGATCGGCGTCAACACGGCCTTCAGCAGCAAGAAGCGCCGCGACTCGCTCCGCGAGACCTGGGTTCCCAAAGGTACAGCTGCGTACTGAAATCTTTGTGTATATATCTGGAATTCTGGATGAACTGATCGGATTGTTGTTGATGCGCGCGCGTGCAGGGGAGAAGCTGAGGAGGCTGGAGAAGGAGAAGGGGATAGTGATCCGGTTCGTGATCGGGCGCAGCGGGGCGCCCGGCGGGGCGCTGGACCGCGCCTTGGACGCGGAGGCGGCGGAGAACAAGGACTTCCTGCGGCTGGACCACGTGGAGGGCTACCACGAGCTGTCCTCCAAGACCAGGATCTACTTCTCCACCGCCATCGCCATGTGGGACGCCGACTTCTACGTCAAGGTCGACGACGACGTCCACATCAACCTCGGTACGTGCATAGCCGCACATATATACGCATGCGCCATGCACATGCAATCAAGCCGAGTACACAGCTGCAAAAATCTCGCTCATGCTTGTGGATTCCAGGGATGCTGACGAGCAGGCTGGCAAAATACAGGACACAGCCGAGGGTGTACGTCGGCTGCATGAAGTCCGGACCTGTTCTGTCGCAGAAGTGAGCAAAATCACACGCCTTACTCCATGCAGTGCAGGATCCAAACTCGCCTCCTATCTGAAAATTTCTGCTAGGTCCGCACGTTGATCTCTTGATCTCCTGTTGCAGAGGAGTGAAGTACCACGAGCCAGAGTACTGGAAGTTCGGGGACGAGGGGAACAAGTACTTCCGCCACGCCACCGGCCAAATCTACGCCATTTCCAAGGATCTCGCCGCCTACATCTCCATAAACCAGTAAGCTGGCACGTCCTTATATATATTTTTTTCCTGGATCGTTGCAGGTAGGTAGGTAGGTAGTTAGCAGTATTGCAAAGCTAGTTCATGCCATGCGATGTTCAGATTTGTTAGTGTGGCTGAGTGAAGAACTGCCTATCTGATTTTCTTTTTAAGACTGCCTATCTGATTTGTTTGCTTGCGACTGCACATTTCTAGGCCAATCCTGCATAGATTTGCAAACGAGGACGTTTCTCTCGGCGCATGGCTGATCGGACTCGAGGTCCAGCATGTCGACGATCGGAGCATGTGCTGTGCAACCCCTCCAGGTAAAAAAATAAAAATAAATCATCAATTTCCTTTCATGACCCGAGTCGTTCATCTTGTCAGAATTGTTTTACAGTTGCGCAATGACTTGCATAGATGATACAACATTTGACTCTGCTGAAATACAACACCGCACATCAAGATCGAATAGATCATGCATTTTTCTTATTTTTTTTAATAGATTGTGAATGGAAGAAGAGGGCAGGGAACGTCTGCGTGGCGTCGTTCGATTGGTCATGCAGTGGGGTCTGCAAGTCAGTGGACAGGATGAAGCACATCCATAAGGCTTGCGGCGAAGGCCAAGGAGCAGTCTGGAACGTCGCCACGTGATCACCTAATCAACAGGACAATTGGATCTAGCTAGAGCCTGATTTAAACCCAATCTGTGAAATCAACTACGAACTGTGGGAGACGAGGTCCATTAATTAATTCGTATCTGAACTCTGACATGTATGATCGATTTGGGACGAGAAGCAGGCCACGTAGGATGCATGAATATTGAATGTGATTGCGGAAACAAGAAATGAGTGAGTGGTATCTGAATGTAAGTTGCTATCCTTTTTGTGCTTGCTTTAGCCGAATTTCACGGCTTTAGGCTCTAGCGTTCCAAGGAAGTTGGGTCATGCCAAATGCTTCACTTGTTCAGTTACAGCTTTAATTTACGCGAGGGTGGTTAATCATGATCGCCCACAAAATTTCATGCAATTGCCTTGTTTCTGTGAGTCTGATTGGAAAATAAAGCAGTATCAGTATATTGAGTGAGAGAGGTAATGTACCATATCATTAGCACCGTCGTCGGAATCGCGATCTTCGGTATAATTGACAATATGGTATCATATCGCATGATCATGATAGAACCCTTCCTAGAAATTAGTTAAGACCAAATGCCCAGAAGGCCCTGCTTTTATTAGAGCAAAACAAAAGTCATCTTGGGTTACGGTACAAGCAAACAAACCATTAGTTCCCTATTACAGAAGCTAAGTTGTAAAATAAGGTAAAATAACGGACGGGCATGGCCTAGCGGTGCAAGCAAGGATGCTCGTTCCTATCTATTAGAGAGAACAACTTCTTCTCAATATTCCATCTAATAATACTAGCAGTGAATGCATTAGACAAATTGGAATCAGTATGTCGCCCTTCTACATGCATAAACTTGATAATTCTCTTTTGAATATTCCAAGTATCATCAATCTAATGCACGGTGACACAAATATACCCTTTGTTCTGATTTGATGTCCACATGTTCATAGTTGTGCTAAAGTGACATTGAACAGATGTAAAATACTTGTACACTTTTGACTTCTCAAATGTAAATATTTCCATAAGCTATTTCCTAACTCTGTTCATAACTCTTGATCGGAAAGGTTGGCCTTAGGGATTTGATGAATTCAACAAAATATTCATGCTCCACAATATTAAATGGGTACTCATGCATGACAATTGCCAAATGAAACTACTTAAGCTAGCTTCTTGATCATACCTGTATGTTTCAACAATACCGCTATGATCTTCTTCATTCTTTTCTACATTGAGCAGTTGTTGACCATTCTTTATGGCATGCTTGTTCTTCAGATGGTTCCAAAAAAACCTTTGTACCATTGTTGCTTTCACATCTGGCCTTGTAACAATATAAATTACATTTTGCCCAGTATTGTACAATCTTCTTTTCGTTCTTCATAACATTCACCTTTGACCTATTAGTGATTGATGTGAACTTTTTCTTTCTTTTTTGGTCTGGTGCATCATTGTTCGAGTTTTCAATATCTTCTACTGCAACAGCACCTAGCTATTGTCATTGCCTCTTCACTTAGTGGTTTAGCCAGTGCATCAGCAACAACATTGACATCTCCGTATGATGATGATGCAACCACACCCACGTTTGCACTAGCGTTTGCACTTCCACTTCCCATCTCCGTCTATGATTATGTCATATAAAGTTAAAAACAAATTTGTACAAAATCATTGAGGTTTCAATAGAATCAGTTAAATGAAGATAACTCTAAATTAGAGCTTAGATGAGAGTTTCGCGCCACAAGTGTTAGCTGGTCATGATTTTGATCTAAGTACCGTGTGTGTATATATAATTCACATTCTTTGTTTAGGTCACAATTCAGAAAGAGTACAAAAAATTTTCATTCAGAAAAAAAAGCGAAGTACTAAAAACACCACCATCAGATTGCAATACAATGTCAGTGTCATTTCGAAGTACGAATGATACATAAACCATTAAGTAGCTCAAGGATGCAAAGTAATAGTGTGATACACCTAACAGGTAACAGCAGGCGTACATACTATCCTTGCGCCTCGACTTCTGCCGTAAGAATTTACTTCTGTAGTTTTCGCAAGTCCTGTTATCCCAAAGCAACACTGCATGATACACGCCATTCATCTGCACTAAGCACAAAATGTACAATACTTCAGTGCAAGGCGTTACGTCCGATAGAAAAAAAAAGGCCCTTCCCCTACAACTCCCAAATCGCCAAGGGATTTGATAAACTTCATCTGGATATTTTTATTGCTGAAATCACCTAAATCTAGGACCATCAGATCATTGTTGAGATTCGGGAGTATCGATTACATCCGATCCTATAATTTGATCTAACGGTCCGGTGATATCCAGGTGAGATATCCAACGGTCCAAAATTTAGATGTTAGCTAAAACAAAAACATCCGGATGATACCTATACACTCCCTTAAAAAAAATGCATCCTAAAGTTAGACACAACACTATGGACGGACTACCAATATAAACACAAAGGAATCCGAGTAAAGACATTTGCCAAATCTGTGGTATGCTGGGCTTACTGACTAATGGTCGAGATCTAGTAGAGCTTACCATGAGTCCCGGAGGCTGGGTGGAGGCGCGACGGCGAGGTGGCCTCCCGGTGGCGCGTGTGGCGGCACGGCCGTTGGGTGGATGCGTGGTGACGGCTGGGTGGAGGGTTTATTCACAAAGCATTAGAGATGGGAGGACACATGGTGGGTTCCAGATGTTAGCAGGCTAAAGGGCGTATGTCGGCGGCAGACAAGGCGTATAAGGAACGACATGGACGCAGCAGAAAGTGGGCATCGTATAAAGAAATATTTAGTTTGCAAGTAGACGGGGCACACTTTCAAGTATTTCCTGACGGTTCAGAGTCCGTGAAATTGTTGTATCGACTTTGCATATGAAATTATTGTACTTAGTCGCATGTCAATTTAGTGTACCGAATTCATATACGTAAAGAATGTATGGATTTTGTATGTGTAATTATTGAGTTCAATTTGTATGTCTAATTATCGTTTTCAAATTTCATCTGAACTTATTGCATTCAAATTCTATTTGTAATTGTTATTTTCATTTTGTATGTATATTCGAACTTGTCCTAACATTGAACTATTGAATTACAGGTATGGTGAACGTCGAGCAGTATGAGTTGCTTGACTCAGTGATAGACATGACTCACCGAAGCCGCTTAGCCACCTTATCGCCGCCGGACGGGAAGCCAACATTCGAGCTTAGCGCCCTACGCTTGCGCGCCACCATGAGAGCATAGCGGATTGATCTGCGATGGATTTTGAGGTTAGTGCACTACTCTCATAGTTGTGTTACGATGTCTTGTATGAGTGCAGCAATCGTACTTATGTTGTTTTTCTGCAGGCTAAAAGCTACAGGGTTACTTCCTTTAGCTCGGATGGTGGAGGTGACGCCACTAATGCGCAGGATATATGGGGTGTCTCTAGGAGGTTCCCTTATGACAGGAGCTTAATGACCGCTCTGGTGGACCGTTGGCATTCAGAGACGCACACGTTTCACCTATCATGCAGTGCGATGGCGCCGGCACTAGAGAACATCAGTTACCTCCTGGGCCTACCATGCTCCAGGGACGCAGTGATGCCTGACGATATCCACTCAGAGTGGCGGATGGAGCTCCTGGACCGGTTCATGGGCGTGCTACCCGAGGAGATAGGGTAAACACCTTTCACTTCTGCGCACGGCCCAACGCAGAAGTGGCTAGTGCAATTCTACGTAAGTACGGTTTAATATGTCTCATTTTCTATTTTGTTTTCCCTTATAGTTCTCGACCTGGGCGTTATCTTTTGCAACTCGAGAGGATGGCGAATGGAGCGGGGGAGTACGTTGTTAGCTGCCACTTCAAGGCATACCTACTTTGCTTGTTCAGTTGGGTCTTGTTCTGCTCGTCCCATGGGGACAACATCGACAAGCACATAATCTAGTTCACGAGAACGATTGCGAATGTTGACCTGGAGGAGCTCTCATAGCTGGCTTGGGGACTTGCTATACTTGCTGCTACCTACCGGGCCCTTTGCGACGAGTGTCATCACGTGGCGGACTCCTCCACTCTCACCAGGTATCCTTTACTGCTTTAGCTGTGGTAGTTCGAGAGGTTCCAAATCGGACAACCGCAGATGCACTTGGCACCTTACGACGGAGGCTTCTACGGGGCCCCCGGGGATGACGTTGACCATCCTACCATAGGGACATTGTGGTGTTACGAATGGGTTAGTAAAATCACCTTTATCGTCAATTGTATAATGATTTGCCATATTTCATACTAACGGTAGCCTATTTTGCTTTTGTGCAGCCGACTTTCATCCTAGTTACATCGCACGCTTCATAACCTCAGTACGTAGTAATGTTTGACCAGCTGATGGATGATCGCGTCATCTGGCGCTTGTACCTCCCGGAGCTCATCGGCGCGTGAGCACCTCAGGTCCTCTTGCTGCAATGCACTAGTGGCGTCGTCTTCTGGCTGACATGGCATCACCGGGTTTTCAATGTGTTCGTGGAGACCTACACCGCCCACTGTGTCATGAGGCAGTTCGATCTCCGGCAGACGTTCCTCGTCCCTACTGGTGATGTTGTCCCGTCGAGCGTCCACATGTTAGTTCTCCTTTAAATCACTTTTAATTGCATCACTCTTTCGGATGTCCTTACTAATGAGGTTATGTTGCGAATCTCTTTATGCAAACAGACACGCAAAGGCTTCGTTGGTACTACGAGTTGGGCAGCATGCATGTTGCCTCATGCTCAGCAGTGGGCGTAAATGTTGGCGGACGTGCACAACGAGGCTACCCCTTATGACCACGGCACGTACGATGAGTACATTCGATGGTTCAGCCCACGCACACGCGTTCGAGTTGTGCGTGTCGTTGACTCACCTCGAGGCATGTTTCCTCCACGGCGAACACCTACCCTATGCCGCTGGACTCTACTTTTTCACCGATTGGTTAGTACTTTTTTTCACATTCATGTAATATAACGTTAATACAATTATAACAACTAACTAGCTTTTGAATGCGTGCAACGTTAATACAATTGTAACAACTAACTAGCTTTTGAATGCGTGTGCAGAACGACCTTGCTATGAGGCTTTGGAGGAGCTGGCCTCACTGACGGTTGGAGTCGGTCGGGGGGACAGGTTGGAGGTTACCATGGACTACCTGCGAGGGGAGTTGTAGCGTGCTTATGAGAATACCACTCGCATCGTGTAGCTTACATCCTGCAGGAGGCCTAGGGATGACCATGTGGTACAGGTTCATGGTTGTTCCTTTGCTGTACGTGGGCGACACACGCTGCACACCGCACCCGGGACGGCGCAAACGCAAACCGCCCCTCCCAACGTGCCGGGGGCTCTAGCTAGCACCGTTCTGCACCATTTCTCGGTATGGTTATAGGTACACCTTCATGATCTCCCTTTGTCTATTACATTCTTTACATTATGTGGTGTACTAACGTGAAATGTTTGTCAGGATCCATTGATGACCAAAGCACGACCCACTCCGGTGACTCGTTCCACTTCGACGACGCATGACATCAGCTATCCTAGAGTAGTTGATGGACCCCCACCATCAGTCACCGTGTATCGTCCTTGGTCCATTGCAGCTCACCGATGCACCCGAACTGAGTCAGCCATCGCAAGCCGCCTTCGCTACTCCAACAGCACCAGTACAACCTACTACAAGTACTCGTGGACTGCCCCCTGACCACCTAACATATCCATCCGGACATGTTCGGCGTCGTAAGAGGCCTGGGACCACACGAGGGGTCGCAGCGCACAAGGGCGCCAGCTAGTTTTTTTTGCTTTCCTACCTGATGTACTAATCGGATATGATCTTTACATTATGTGGTGTTTTTTTTCTTTATTAACTTATATACTATGCGTATATGATTTTTGCTTTCTTAACTATGACATATCAGCTTTTTCAGTGCAATTTGACAACACGCCACAACTAGCTTTGTCATGGCGATTTGATAACATGTTGTAGATTTGTCATCCTGATTTGACAACAATCTGCTCTGCTTTCTCAGAGCCAAGTGTCAACACACTGCCCTAATTTGACAACACGCTGCCAGTAGCTTTGTTAGCCCGATTTGACAACACTTTGCTCGCTTTCTAAGAGCTAACTAACAACACAATGCCCCGATAAACGCTGTCATTAGCTTTGTTAGCCCGATTTGACAATATTGTGCCCCTCTTTCTTAGAGCCAATTGACAACACACTACCCTGATTTGATAACACGCTGCCAGCAGCTTTGTTAGCCCGATTTGACAATATTGTGCCCCTCTTTCTTAGAGCTAATTGACAACACACTACCCTGATTTGATAACACGCTACCAGCAGCTTTGTCAGCCCATTTTGAAAACACACTGACAGCTACTTTTTCAAACCGAATTGACAATACACTACCACGTACTTTGTCAAACCAAAATAACAACTCGTGGGCTGTAATTTTCTCAGGCCGCTTGGACAGCATGCTTCCACTGAAAACGTATTATAAATATAGAGTCATACCCATCATATACATTCTACACTACACCAAGGCAACCCCACACTGAGCACCTCATCTCTACCAGCACCATAGAGCCCTTCACTAGTGTGTTCACAATGACCGACTACGGAGCGATTCTTCGTAAGCGGAAGTGGCTTGCCAAGAACGCGAAAAACTACCTAGATGTTTCTCGCAAGAATGCACCTGTGCCACCAGAATTTCCCCGCCCAAACTGTGACTGCAGTGCTTTGGCATAGATAATACAGTCCAGACATCCCGATACCGCAGTCAGGTACACTACACGTGCCATAACAAAGGGAGCGTAAGTTAATGATATGCATGTACATTCCGTAATGCGTTTTTCATACTTCTAACTTCGTCCACGCATGACATCAGCTATACGACCATTGCTACTTCTTCCAATGAATCGATGGCTCGGATAAGTATGATAGGGAGTACTTCGAGCATAAATTGTACATGCAGTACACAGTTGCGCCTGAGCGCTACACCTGGTGGAAACCTTCTCCTAAGGCTACGGAAGAGAAACCAAAAAATCCGCCCTATCGCTCAGAAGATGCGTACTTCTGAAAGCCTCTGTATGAGCATTAAGAACAAGAAAGGAAGATGAAGGAGCAAGCTGAGGCGGCTCATTTTCAGGAGGAGTTGAAGATCGCGCCTGAAGACTATTATTGAGTGGATCTGTACAGGCCTAATAGTCAGAAAGCCAAGGCAAACAGCCTCGTCAAATCAAAGGGGAAGGCACCGATGGATCCTTCCATGTAAGGTCTACGACAGGCAGCATGACTTCTTTACAATTCCAAAAGACGCATATGTATTGTAGTTATACTTACCGTTCTTCATTCGTCCGTGTTGCCATTTGAACCGAACTATATGCGCCACGCATGTTTACTTATTTTTCTATGTCATTCAATGCAACGGTTGCATATGCATCATCTATCTTCTCTCATTTTGTACGCCTTTTGCGTCTTCATGTTTGTTATGTGTACATCAATTTGATTATAATTCCATAATTTTGGAGTATAACACTCAACAAAAAAAACAATAACTATCAATTAAAATTCCATAATTTTACAGTACATCACTGAACCAAAAAAAAATTCAAAAACAGTCGATTCAAATTCCCTAATTTCCCGCTCATCAGTGAACCAAAAAATTCAAAAAATATCATATACTCCCTGTCTTCATTCCATTTCTACCAACATTAATGTTACTTCTACGAATTTTTTCTTATTAATTTCTCTACGCCTTGTTATTTTCTACTTAACAAACCTCCCTCCCAAATTTCTGTGAAATTTTGTAAACACATATATTATTTCTTTAATTTTTTAAAACCTAGGTCGTACTAGCTGTTTTTGGTATACTTCTTTTTTTATTTTTTTATTTTAACAAAATTTATATGCGCTTCCCTCTTCTTTCTTCCCCCTGCTTTATTTTTATTCCCCTCTCTTTTTTGTTTCAGTTCTCTCTATCACCATTTGGAATGATGATAGAGTCTGGCCGACAATAGACTCTCTGTCGCTATTCCAAATGGCGACATAGGGCTTACCGTTGCCCAAAAGGCCTATGTCGTCATTTGAAATAGCTACAGCGGGGTATTTTTGTTATTTTTAACTGGTATTTTTTTGTTATTAAAAAATATTATTTTAAAAAAAATATATGAGCCTTTTTATACAAGCCAGTACTCACTGCATTGGAACTCATTAGGTTGACCTCATCTTCGATCTGCTACCAGTTAATACTAAGTTTAAAGCAAAGAGAAAACCGGTCGTTACTCCATACGAACTGTTTGTATTCCGATCACGTTGCTGATCTGTACACAAACAGTTCAGGGCTGGTGATATACATAGACAAAAAAGCAAAACAAGACAAATAAATAGAATACATATGACACAAAAGGAAAAAAATTTCATTTCATCTCATCAAAAGTTTATACATTTACTTGAATGTGATCTTTACATTATTCATGTACAAGTCAATAATAGATTGAATTTCTGCGCGTTTTCGGTTAAGTTCTTCTTAAATTGATAATTGCAGGTCAGGCCGACCAGATTTTCTTCTCCTCTTCCTTGAAAAATTTAGAGGAGCATCCTTATCTTTAACCTTATTTTCTATCATTCTCCATTGTCAAGGAAAAAAAATTTGACACACCAAAGGTAAGAAAACCAAAGCACGGTCTAAAAGAAAATTTTAAAATCTGATCGTGAAGACAAGGCTATGTTGAATGATTCTCAAAGTAACAATACTTCATGTGAGCTGATTAAAGAATACTTCAGACAAAAGTTGGCTATAAAAATGTTATAAAAGACTGAAACAGTTATCCTGTTTCTGACATATTGCCCTTATGCCAAGAAGTTCTCTAAGGAAAGAAAGATAATGTCATCAAACTCTCTTTTAGTTCTTGAATTTTTTCACACTTACTCCCGGATCGACTTCTGTATAACCACGAATTATGGAAAAGAGAAAGATAAAAAAAAACTCCAAGAACTATAAAGAAAAACTTAAAGACAAGAAGTTGTTTGAAGAAATTCTTCTACAATTCCATAACCAACTTTCCCTCACCTTGAACACAAGGAAGTAGAGAGTTATGTCTTCAAACTTCCTTTTAATTTTTGAAGCTTTTCACCTCTACTCCTTTATCATACTCTCTATCATGATAAATTACGGAAAGAAGAAAAGGATGGAAGATGAAAAATTTCAAGAACTAAGAGAAAACTTAAAAGCAATAAGGCTTTAAAGAGTATTTTTTACGCTTGGAAATTTGAAGATACAAGGAAATCCTTTTTTTACGCTTAGAAATTTGAAGATACAAGGAAATCCTTACCCCTTTATATATACTGTTTAAAGTAGTTATAGCGTCGATTCAGTTACCAAGAATAATCATAAAGATTTTCTCATCGAAAATTTAAATGATATTTTGTTAGCATATAATCCCATAACTTTAGGAAAATGAAAAGCCTACTCAAGCCTTGGATACTAGCTAACGACAATTAATATACCCTAATCTATTTTTTGGGCCTACGGTCTCATAAGAAAAAAATTAAGAACAAGGCCCAAGACCCATTACCTGGTTACAATTCTAACTAGAGTTAAATTTAGTTAAGTGGAAATATTTTCGACTAGTGGCACTAGTTGAAGATAAAATATAATCTATTTACCCCGACCAACTATGTGCGCACTGGTCGGGGTAGTTCATATAGTTACACCAACTAGCTATAACTTATACAGGTCGGAGATGACTCTTTCAGTCGCTCCAACAGGTATACAAGTTAGAGAGTGGATAGCCTTCGCCCTAACTAAATAACTTGTTGGAAAGGCAGCTATCCTTGCATAAGATTAGTGAGCGGAGAACATATTCCCTCTCCCTCTCTCTCTCTCTCTCTCTCTCTCTCTCTCTAACAGGTACAGATAACTGATTGAAAATTATTCCCTATAAAGAGACGTCTCCTAATGAAAAGACCTCTCTGCAAGAAAACACCTCCTAGTGAGGAGACACTTTTTGATGGAAAGACACCTCTTAGGAAACAACTATCATCCCTTCATTAAGTATAAATAGGAGGCCCACACAAGAACAAGAAAAAGATAGAGGATAATCACAAACACAAAAGATTAGCATTAGTAATTTTAGTTCTCTGTTTAAAAACTTATACTCTATTAAACACACATGATTAAATAAAGAACAATCCTATTTTCTACCTTTTTTAGTTTTTGATTTCTTTACACAAAGATGATTCAAATCATATTTATAAGCTCGATTTAGGAACCTCAGCCTTAAACATCGATAGTTGGATTTGCAAGTAACATACTCAATGGGTCTCAAAAAGTCAAAGTTTTGTGTTGTCTACTGCTACTTTCGCATCGAATAGAAAGTTATTTTTATAAAAACGCCGGTAAAAATTGGATTTGCAAATAACATACTCAATGGGTCTTGAAATGCCAAAGCTTCCAACCGATGTCTGTCCCCACGCTACAATAGTAGCGTACATTTCTGACTTCAACGACTCATACTATACTATTTTTTTTTCCAACCAAGCTCTAATTTATTGTATAACTAAAATATGTGTGAAGCCTATAATAAAAGATTATAAGATAAAGTAGCAGATTATATTGAGATTAATTGTTTATATTGCCCAAAGACCGGTAATTACACAAAATTTTATCCAAAGTGACTCACCGCTAAAAAATGCTAGTTACAAATATACGTCGTTTGAGAATACGTGTAGTCAAGCTTTAAATATTTATATTAGATACATAAAGTTACGCACATAGATTTTTCTCAAAAAAATAATTTTATAATATTACACTTTTATTAGATTATATAAATATTTTACAGTGTAAATTAATTATCAAAGTTACGTTTCTCTCCGGTTCGCAAAAATTTACCGGTTTAAAATACGTGGTCAAATTTTTGAAACTTTAGGTATCAATGTCTTTTTAAATATTTAGATTGGATGAAACGAAATTATGTGTAAATTCGTCTCGAAATGTACTTTTATAATATTATAATTTAATTTAATTTTTAAATATATTAATTAGTGTTTAAAATTGAGTTTTAAAGACCAGGAAATAGTAAATTGCGCCAATATCCACGAATAAGTATGGTTGTGACGAGGAGTACTTCCTCCAAACAAGACATTGGTGGGTAGGAGAGTACTTCCTCCAAACAAGACATCTTATTATGAGAAAATTTCGTATTTGATATAAGATTTAACTCATATTCATAAAACGATACTACACTTTTGTATATTTATAAAAACACTTATACTCGAAATTTGAAATTTAGGATATGACGTATTCGGTTTCTCAGATCTTAAGTATTACATATTTACCCCATACCTGGTTTTTAAAAAAGCAGATATATGGTATATTTTTTTGTTAGTCAAAAGTGCTAAAATAAGCACACACAAATTCATACTCGATTTTTTAAAAATCGAGTACGAGGTTTGTTATTTTTTCTGGTTAGTCAAAACCGTGCAAATAAAAAAAAATCATACCCGATTTTTCAAAAACCGAGTATAATTTTCTTTGTTATTCAAAACAGTGTAAATAAGCAAAAAAAGAAAAGAAAAGAAAATTTCATACCCAATTTTTGAAAAATCAGGCATGGATATTTTTTTGTTAGTCAAAACCGTGCAAATAAGCAAAAAAAAAAATCCATATCCGGTTTTTTAAATTTCAGGTATAGGACAAATACGCAATATTCAAGAGCTGAGAAACCGAATACACCATAACCGGAATTTTAAATCCAGGTTCTAGGTATAAGAGTTTTTTTATAAATATGCGAAGTGTTATATCATTTTGTGAATACGATTAAAATTTTATATCAAATACAAAAATTCCGTAATTATGACCACTAGTTACATGCCCGTGCGTTGCTACGAAAAACAAAATTGATAACGAAAAATAAAGATTAAAAAAAAAATTCACAAGATCAAACATCTATCTTTAACGCTTCGTTTCTTGTGAAAGCTGGCTAATTAAAGCAACGCTTCGTTTCTTGCGTAGAGCAATTAAACAGGGCAATTAAACAGCAATTAATGACGTGAGAAGAACGAACCACTATCATCGAATGCTGTTTTAGAATAGTAGAAATTACATGGAATGGTACGATGACTATTAGAATGAAGGGGAGTCGACCGTCGGAGGTGGGTAGCACTGACAGAGATAGGATGGATTTGGTTTGCGCCATCGCCACGTGGTGGTTGGCGACGCAACACAGCCAGCAGCCAGCAGCCAGCAGCCAGCAGATCTAGAAACTTCGAACTCCGAAGGCCAGTGGGGGCACTTCGGTAATTTCCCTCACCGAGGACACGTTGATCAGCCGTAGTCAGTCGCCCCCTCTGGAAACCAGGGGTGCGAAATGACGAGGTACCCCGAGCATTTATTCCGTCCCATTTTTCCCGCTCTCTTCTCGGACAAGGCCCCGTACCCAACCACCCATCCAGACCCACTTAACCCTGGTTAACGCCCTGCCACGACCTGACGAGCCCAGTCCCACCCTGATCCTGATGCACATACACCCATCCCACAATACACCCCAGCCTCCCACGTGGGCCTCGTATTCATTTCAGAGCTTTGGTGTACAGACCTGGCGTAGGGGAAAGGCTTCCCCTCGAAGGAATCGACCCCATCACCTCCCTCCTCTTTATCTCTCCGCCGCCGCCGCCGCAAACCCTAACCCGAGTTCCGATCTGGTTCGACGAGGAGGAGGAAGAAGACGGTGGAGAGTGGCAGATCTGAGGGGATCCGACGGCGGCGGAGGTGGAGATGGTGGTGAACGGCCCGCCGCTGAAGAGGGCAAGGACGCGGGTAAAGGCCAGGGACTTCGCGGGGTTCCCGCCGGCCCGGGACGGCGCGGCGGCCGGGACGTTCCGGGAGGCGGTGGGAGGGTTCCTCACGAGGTACGCGCGGCTGCTGCCGCTGCCCTCCATCTTCTCGCCGGCGGCCGCGGCCGCCCCGCCTCACCTGCTGACGTGGAGGGTGTCGCTGAGGGTTGGCGAGGCCGGGGTCGAGCTCAACGTGGTGGAGGAGGATGTTCTCCGGTCGCGATCTGTGTATTGTGATCAGTGCAGAGTCGTAGGTGAGCTGTTTTCCTTTCTGTTTATTTTAAGGTGTTTTTTTAAGTTTTGTAAATATTGAAGTACGAAATGAAAGATAGATGAGGATACTTACCTTTTTAATTTTTTTAATATTTATATAACTTGTATTTGGAAAGGGTAGCAGGAAAGCACAGAAACATGCCTTTTTTTTCTCAGGAAAATGTTTTTCCACATAGATAATGTTATTTTATTTCTTTGAAGAGATGGTTCATAGGACAATGCCTCTCATTAATCCGTTTATATTTTCTTTTTTTCCCCTTTGCGACTATCGAATGCTATTTGCAGTAAAAAGCTGTTATTATGTGCGTGGAAATTTTGGTAGCGATGGGAAATTTTCTTGAAGCTTCTCTTTTTTTTTTTTTTTCTTCTCTTAGCCAATTGTTAGGTATTGTTGGGCTGTTTCTTTTGAATGCACAATCTCCATATCTTGCTTGTCAAGATCATACAGCAGTAGTAATGGAACCTTGTGCGCGATGCAACTGTTTGGTTGCAGGATGGAGTGGACACCCGGTCTGCGGGAAGCGGTACCATTTCATCATCGAGAACGACAACCAGCAGATGTCTGGCCGCCGTCGCACATGTTGCCTCCGCTGCGGAACTGCCATGGTCGCTGCAGAATCAAGGTGCGAGGAACAGGAATTGTTGGTGTAAGACAGTACAGTTGTTGGCTTATTGCATGACATAAATGCTAGCAAGGATGGATGTCGCGTAACAATGATAATGCATGCCCAATTGATTTCGTATTTTGCAAAGTTGTCGAATTTGTTGTGTCAAGAGGTGTGCACCAACATTTGCTAATTGTCTCCCCACCGTGGATGCAATGTCATCTCCAGGTGCCTACTATGCAACTTGGATATGGACGGTGATGAGCTGGAAGAGTGCGGATACATGCATCTGGATGAGTCTTCTCACTTGCTGCATGCTGTGGTGCATGCAAATGGCTATGGGCACCTTCTCCGGGTAAATGGCCGTGAAGCGGGCTCAAGACACCTTACCGGCCGTGACATAATGAGCTTCTGGGATCGCTTGTGCAAGGTGCTACATGTGAGGTAAACGAAAACACTTGCGTTGGTGCAAATGACAATGATGTTTACGTTGCACAACGGAGCTTGGCTGGCATGACTTAGCACCTACATTCAGCCTTAGCACTGAAAATGCCACGTCCCTCCTTGCAGGAAAGTCACTGTCATGGACATATCCAAGAAGCAAGGAATGGACTACAGGCTTTTGCATGCCATCACAAGTGGCCATCCGTGGTACGGTGAATGGGGATACAAGTTTGGCGCTGGTAGCTTTGCACTTACCTCAGATACATATCAAGAGGCAGTAGATATGCTTTCCGGTATACATCTGGCACTGTACTTCTCACATCGCAACCCCATTAGGACCCCTTTGCAGAACACAATTGCTCTGTATTGGGCCCTTTCTGATCGTCAGCTCATGACTGTGCGGGACCTCTTCCAGTTCATAACGCACCTGCTTCACCAAGCTTGCAAAAAAACTCTGATATCAAAAGCCACAATAGAAGAGCACAAAGAGGTTGCATCTAATGTGGCCTGCATGTGGACAAAGGAAGATATTGATCGAGCAGAAGATGCAATGCTCAAGGTTCTCCGGGCTGTCCAAACTGGACAGTGGGTATCTTGGCGTGCACTTAGGGGAGCTGCATCGAAGGCTGTCCATTCGCAGGAGCTGCTCGATTTTTCTCTTCGAGAACTGGGTGGAAAACTGATAGATGATGGACATTTCATTGCTGTCCGCTGCAATGCCGAGACGAGTGCAATTGAATACAGGTGAGCCTTGTTTCCCGTATGTTGCTCCAATTTGCTCAACTTCATTAGGTAATTATCTTGACCTTTATTTCATGCCAAGCAGGCTGGAAACTTACTCCAATCAGCCACCAGTTAATGCAACGGTGTTTCGGCCTTCTGTCAAACATCTTCAGCATGATCTTAGATTCCTCTATAATGCTCTGCTGAGCCCAGAAACCATGCTGTCTTCACAACCAGAGGTGGTGAGTGCATCATCACACAATGCAGCAGCAAAGATTCTGGACTGCAAGCAGTTCATCAAACACTACGATGACTATGCTCTACAAACTCATTCGAACCCGTTCCTGCTTTGTGTGAGGTGCTCCGTTGAACTGCTTGATCACCCAAAGGACTATACTGCACCTCCGGTGGAACTTGTACTTTTACCAGCAAGTGCTACCCTCGCTGAACTGAAAATACAGGCAGCAAGGGCCTTTCAAGAAGCATACCTTATGTTTCAAAGCTTCCAGGCCGAACAGCTCCCTGACTTTCCAAACTTCAGTGACACAACCCTTGTGAAGCATGTGCTTGGCTCAAGCCAGCTTGTTAGGGTGAGAGGACGGTGCCCTGGGGATCACCGGAGAATTGTGCAGTTTAGGATGGAGAGAGGTTTGGAGAATTGGACGGTGGACTGCACATGTGGCGCCAAGGATGATGATGGTGAGAGGATGCTCGCATGTGATGTGTGTGGAGTCTGGCAGCACACCAGGTGCTCAGGGATCAGTGATTTTGAGGATGTCCCTGAAAAATTCATCTGCAGGAAGTGTGCTAGTCCACGTAGACGAAAGGGTCATAGTGGCAATGGTGGTGGCAGAATGGAGATGGGCGCCGCCGGAAGGTGCAAGGATGAGATAGGATCGTCTGTTGGCGGTGCAGGTAAATTTGGGCGCATGGCAACTGTTGGGTGATTGTACATACTATAGTGAAATGTAAATATTGAGAGTGGGAAGCAGAACCTGAGGCATCTGAACCTTCGAGTGGCTCATGTAATGATGTAATCTTGTCTTTTTCTGACCAGTGATATGATGTTAATCTATCCTCCTTGGAAGTAATCCTTTCTCTTATGTGTTAAGCACATGTAATTCTGCATTGCAACATGGAAGACTTAACTGAGCTTAAGCATAAACTACATAAGCAATGATACAACAACAATAAAATATCACAGTGCAACAAAATAGGGCATTTCTAACATCTAACAGGATTTATAACAAAATCAGGCATTTCTTTTGATATGAAATTGCTACCACACGATGACAGGCTAAGTTTAAACTACACAAGACAATCAAATGCTACACGACACAACAATAATTAATAGCACAGTGCAACCAAATAGAGCATTTTGTAACATGTAACAGGAAGTTTCATTTCCTGACAATACTGCTACTACACCATGACAAGTTAGAGTATCGGTTCTGTCAGGATATAAATACATGCATGATAATGCATCGTTGTTACATTGAAGAAGTCGTCTTATTTGAAATATTAGGATTGGCATAAAAAAAATTTAAAAAAAATAAGGACCAAGTGTTGTTCAATAAAATAATAAATAAACCTAATTGATCAAATATTGACCCGTTAGATAAAGGAAACCTTGAAGGTTCTATGATTGAACGTATGGTTTCATTGTTACGAAATCACTAAATGAAGATGCTCATGAGACAAGAGCTAAGCATACATTTATCCTAAAAAGATATCTTGTTACATTTTTACCCATAAGTAATAACATCACACATGTTAATTTATAGTAACACCGAGCCTATATTACAACAAAAACATGGCAAAGGCTTACAAGTTCCATAATACAAAATAGAAGACGACATAGCAGTACGTGTTCATTATCATTCAACATCTTAACAGTATATAAAAATGCCATTAATTGTTATCCAACATCTTAACCCTTTTGTCCCAAACAAGTTGGGATAGGCTAGGAATGAAACCCAATCAAAGTCAAAAGGCCCCTAAACCTTCGATCTAGGTCATGGATACAATTGCCGTTCATTATCATCATCTTAACAGTAGATAAAAATGTCGTTCATTATCATCCAAAATCTTAACAGTAGATGAAATTGCCGTTCATTATCATCCAACATCTTAACAGTAGATGAAATTGCCGTTCATTATCATCCAACATCTTAACAGTAGATAAAGATGCCGAAGCATAAAAACATGATGAGCTTGTTCAGTTTTTGGCTAGTTTGGTCTTTTGGGAGTGAAAACTGCACCAAAACTGAATCAGACTAATATAAGAAAAATCAAACTTAATTATCAAAAGTTTACTAAACAAATAGTTCGGCTAATCAATCAAAGTTTGGCTCGATGAATTTTACCTAGCCCAATCATGATATATATACAGCATGAAAAGAGTGGAATAAAAGATGACTGATGCTTGGAATGACTAACCTATCGAACGAAAATTCATGAACAACTTCCAGGCTTTCATTTTATTGCTTAACATTATAAAAGGCACCCATATACCAGAAATTGGTGTTCTGTAGAGGTGATTTACCATGCCAGGTAGACAACAATATAAGCGAGACATCGAGCATGAAAGCAGAGGCAATGAACAATTAGTGAATGATGTGTGTGGCGAAAGATGCATTGCATACAGCACCTTAATGTGTTTACCACAAATGTGTTATTTATGCTATAAAATGATCTTTTTTCCAGGTGGTCTAATAATAATACAGGTGTGAAACAACAAATGAAAAGTTGTCACAAAACATAATTGTAGAGTGAACAATATGCATAGAAAAGAGTGATTTAAGCAACACATTTATGATGAACAATAGCATTATAGTAGCCTTCAGTAGTTAGAAATCCAACATATATGCTAGTTTAGGTTGTCTGGTGCACATATTCTATGCTTTTGTAATATTATTGATCATAATGCACAGCACCAACCTGCAATGTTTGCAAACACAACATTGGAAATGCTAGGAGCATATTCTAGTTAGCTGGCAAAATTTATTGAAGCCATGGTCGTCACGGCACTCCAGCCAGTCGTGGCGACCCTAGGATGCCTAGGTGCCCATCTAGACGGAGATTAGATGATGACATATATTTGCCAAATCAGCATATATAACACACATATAACAAAGAAAATAGGGAGAATAGATGACAGATGGGCCACTACCCACTCAACCCACAACCTCACTAAAGCCCAAAGGTCCATCTGCGTCATCCCCTCCCTCCTCCCATGCCCTAATAATATCACCAAGCCGCCACCTCTAATAGCAGAGCAAAGAGGTTGGTGAGCAGCAGCATCCAGCACTGCAAGCAGTAGAGCCGAGAGGCGAGTGGCAAAGCAGAGAGCAACGGAGTAGATGAGAGCAGGGGTGCGGGAGAAACAGAGAAGAAAGGAGAGGGAGAAGAGTAACCGTGAGGCGAAGGCAGAAGGCAAGGAGGCGACGACAGCGACTCAGGTTCTCCCAAGCCTGAGCCATTGCTCTCACTCTCTCCCAGGTCACCCAAAGGCCAGATCTTGGCCACTCTCTCTCGCAGACCACTACCAGTCGAGGTGAGCGGCCTTGTCATCCTCTGCTGGCCGACTGGATGACATGTCATAGACATGGCAACGCCATGACAACAATGATTGAAGCTATTTCTAAAGTTGGCATTTTTGTGATTATGTTATCACCCTAAAAGAACATAGCAATTCTGGAGAGTACACCTGTAATTCATAAATTATTGTAACTATAGCTAAATCCAATTGTAATTACAAGTACACAGCATTACAATTTTGCAAAGGTCAAGTTCATTTGTTTTTTTTTTAACAGGAAACACTGCAACAGTAGGCTCCTATGGCATACAACTACATGTACTATTTACAAGAGTGTAGGAGAATGTACAGACCCAAAGGCAGACAGACTAAAGACTTCTAACAATAATCGGTTAAGTGCCTCTTATGTTTGAAATTCCTTGATGGCTACACTTAGAATTCTCACCAGAATTTTAGTGAAATGGACAAACTACACATGATGGGATATGAAGTTATGGATTGAGTATTGACGGATAGATCAGTACATTATATTGAGCAAGCTTCAACGATAGAATTGCAATATACCATTGGTAAGAATCATACATTTTATGTGAGATCATGAAGAATATAAGGATATTATATATATAAGCCTTCATATATAAGTGATTATTTACTACTTGCAGCTTATGAGATCCTGAATAAAGTAAGGATCTTCGATACTCGGGTCTGAACTATAAGCATAAGTTGATTAACCAGGATTGGCTTTTCGATTATCACTTTAGTATTGTTCACCCACACCTTATAAATGATTACCAAATTATATTGCGCACAACTAGCATTTGAGTTAACAATTAAAAAAGAGTTGGAAGGGTTTGCAATCCACCTCTTGACAACGAAGACACTTTTTTTGTGTCGGCCTTCAGCCCCAGCTATACTCTTTAAGACCCAACTTATTATAAGTACCACACATTCGACGTCCATCATACCACTGTTCAATAAGCTGAAGCTAACAATTTTCTCCACAAAGTTTAGAATACAAACCCCTGTCAATATTGATCACAAAATAAGATCATACGAACTCTATCAAAGGTTAAGACATTTTAGAGGCATCAAAGTTAGGCTCCAATCATTTTAATTTGCACTTGATCAAACCAATCTTACATTCTCAAATAAAAAAAATAACCCAACAAATAACAATCCAAAGATTTCAAAACTACGAAAACAAGCAGACCAAGTGTTGCCCAAAATTTGAAGAGTTACCTGCAAAGAGCAGCTTCCCGGCAATACAACTAACAAGTACTGAGAACATGAGGATGGATCACCTTTCCAGCACATGTCTTAATACACAAGGCACGAAAATGCAGAAGATTAGGCCCTAAAACAATCTGAGCCATGTAAATAAATATCATCACTCCTGTAAAAAAAATATATATCATCAAAATTGAAGCCTAAGAAAGTATCGGATTTCCCAGCCATCGAAATATAATCGTCCATCAAGAATATCAACACAAAACTGATTCCAAATGCCGTACTGATAGACAGACGCCAAGCCCTAAAATTTGGCAGGCAGGAGCAAAACTCTGAGCTCTAACGCCGAAAGATACCTCTAAATAGCACTCGCTTTGCCAATCACAGCACCAAAATGGAAAATTTAGTAGCTAGACTGAAGAAACCCTAAGGCAGGCTACTAAAACTGAGCACACTAACCTCGAAATCCGACTGCGAATTAAAAGTACCACCAAAACGAACAGAAATTTGGAGAGAGAAAAATCACCACAACGAAGCATTAGGAACGTAGAAATCACGCAAAATTTCAAACACCAGACGTTTTAGCTGCGCCGCGAATCGGAATCCCAAGATTGGACCCAATTAAAAGCATGGGATCCGAATAACAAAAACCGAAACAATCGCGCATTGGATCCAAACAAAGCATCGCGGTCTCAAATATAATTGCCCATTCAAGGGGCGGACCTAACGTGGGTCACAGGGGTTCGGTTGAACCCTCAAAAATTTAGAAAAATAAACTGTTATCAGTAGTAATCCGGTACTCCACCACGCAGCCAACAAATCCGCGACAAACAGCATGGATTGGATTGGAGAGAAAGAAATATTTGGATTAGATTGATTGCTCGCAGCAAGGAAATAACCCCCCGAACAAAACGATAAAACAGCAATCCAAGCAAGCTAGGGCTTCCTTACCAGCGAAAGAAGAAATCGATCCAAGAAAAGCCTGGATGGGGTGGATCTCCACTCCACGCCAGTCCAGTAGCGCGAAGGAGGGGAACGACACAGAGAAGAATCCCTTCGCTTCGAGGTTGCAAGATTGCCTCTCTCTCTCTCTCTCTCTCTCTCTCTCTCTTGGCTTCACGGTGGTAGGAGTGGACGGAGGACTGCCGGCGCGCGTGGCCGGCGGAGAGGGGTCCGATAATCTTGCCGTGGTTCGTGTGAGTCGCCAGGGAAGAGGGAGGAAAAAGAAGAGGGCGAGAGTCCGGGTGGGTGGGGGGGGGGGGGGGGCCCCGGGGGTTGTGCGGTGCGGGAAGGGCAAAAAAAATAAAGGACGAAACCGGTGGCAGAAATAGGCCATGGCTAGGGTTCTCCCGTGGCGGCTGCGTGTGGGGCCAGCGGCTTGTTTTTTCTTTTTTTTACTGTTGGTGGTGATTTTCAGTTAAAAAGTGATACCTAAATTTTCGAATCTAAAGGCTACCTAATCACATTTAGGGTCTGTTTGGATCCATGCAGCTAATAGTTAGCTGCTAAAAATTAGTTGGAGTGGATCCAAACACCCCTAGCTAATAGATCAGCTAACTATTAGCTGGGCACCCAGCTAATGGTTATCTCATTAGCTAGCCAAACCCAGCTAATAGTAGTTAATAGATGACATTTAACCAAAATAACCTTCGCGTTTACCACCAATAGCATTTAATAGCATGGGTATTCTGGACAATAGCATCTATTAGCCACATATTAGCTGGTGGATCCAAACACCCTCCAACTAATAGTTATCTAGCTAATAGTTAGCTAGCTTAGCTAGGGCTAGCTAACTATTAGCTGCTAAGAGCATCTCCAGCAAGGGCCCCTAAAACAGGGCCCCTATTTTGGATTTAGGGACTCCCCCTATTTTTTGAGGTCCTGTTTTCAGAGCACAAGTCCAAAGAATAAAGACCTAAATCTCAAATTTCTATTTTACTTTTTCTCCTATTTTGACATATCCGCTATGTATAATCTTCATTTGACACCACTAAAATTCAATCAAAAATATTTGTAATACATAAAATATAAGCATATTAACATTTACAATTTAAAAACATGATATTTCAAATTTAAATTTAAAATTTTCAAAACATGATAAAATTTTCGAAACCTCTCATGTATTTCCCTATCTTCAATAATAGAGGTTGTACTCGTGTCCTTGAGAATTAGGGCTGAGAAGGCAAATTTAGGGGCCTCCTAATTTTAGGGGCTTGAGTTGGGGCCCCCTGGGAATTGGGGCTGAGGAGGCAAATTTAGGGGCCCCCTAATTTTAGGGGCTTGAGTTGGGGCCCTGCTGGATCTGTTTTTTTTACTACACTCCCTATTTTAAGGTTTAGGGGCTGGTTTAGGGGCTCTGCTGGAGATGCTCTAATGGATCCAAACAGGCCATTAGCATGTTAATCGAGAGCGTACTAAAAAAATAGTTGGTGCTATCACGTTAGCCGGTGCGATATTGATTGGGAGACGTCGGCACTTGATTTGGTAGTCTAATTTTGAGTTGGCTATTCTTTTGAAGACTCTCATCCGATTAGGGTTCGTGCCTAGGCTAATGAAGGCTGACGCTATCACCGTGAAGGTCACGGTGCTCTTCGTCCTCACCGACCACTTCTTCTTCTTCCCGGCGACGCTGTGAGAACTTCTATTCATCGTCCTTATGGCTGGGAACAATCAAGGCTGATTATTTTTTCGCATTATTACCTTGTGACCCTCATCTAGACTATATAAATGACTTAGACTTAGTCCTTAGTAAAGCTATCATTTGTTATTTGAGCAGATCTAGTCTAAACTTGATCCATTAAGCCGGGTTTTAGTTCTTGATTTGTTAGTTTGGGGTTAATCATCTTTGGGTTAGTATTTAGAAGGAGGTGATTAAATCAATTAGAACTCAAAAAGTCTCATATCCGAAACCCTAGCCCATAATTCATACTCATATTTCACAAAATCCTAAAACCCCCTAATCCCGAATCAATCAAGTAACCGAATGATATAAAAGGGATTTGGGGGCTTACCTTCACCAGAGAGTGCCGAACGACCCGAGTGCGTCGTCATTCCGCGTCATGTGTGGCCGTCGCCGTCTCCCTCCAGGCCTCAGTTTTGCCCGCATGACCGCTGCGCACGACCGCGACGGGGTGAGGCCCCGCCTCGCCGAAGCTGTGTGCGGCCTCAGCTCGCCGCACGCGTGGGCGCCATCCCGCGAGCATTGCTTCACTCGGTCGCCGCGCGCAATTTTTTCGGATCGGGATGAAGTGACTAGGGTTAGGGTTTTCTCAGCTGTCGTGCGTTTTGTTTGGCCTCGGTGCAATCTCAGCCATCCATCGAGATCGACGACTGGTGCTTCCTCCTCGCGTGGGCCCTACTCGGCTAAACCATTTTCGTTGGGTCGCGGTCACGCCCCCTGGGCCGCGTCACTGCCTGGGCCGACTGTTGGGCTGGGCCGCATGGCCTTTTATTGTTTTTGAGATAAATATTTGTTTAGCCCTTGAAAGTGCATCTAGGCCCCTTAAAAAAGGTTTTGGTGATTAATGATGACACAATTAAAGAGATCTAATATTTTAACTAGAATTGATGCAGATATCGAGAACATATTACTATAGGAATGCGATTGGACGCCCCTACAATTGTTCAAGTTTGAAAAGACGGCATCAAGACAAGAATTGTAATTTTCATATTTATTTTAGTCTTAAGCACAGTCGTACTATTAAGGGGGTACGCCGGGAAATCAATCTTAGGATGATCATGTGCTCAAAGATCAATCTTGCATTGGAATTAGCACCTAAATACTTGCATTCTCCCAAAAACTGTTTTTCAAACTGAGCTGTCTAACCCAGAGTGTCCGGATATTTTATCCGGAGTATCCGGATTGAGTTCGGAGTATCCGGACAAAAGTCCCGGAGTGTCCGGGTTACACCCTTCAGTCAGAAGTGCTCTTTAGCCTATCCGGATTAAAATGTCCGGATAGTCCGGACTTTTCGAAATAGAGGGCAACTGTTAGTTTTCCAAAAGACATATATAAGCCTCCCCCCTCTCCAAACGGCTAGAATTCATTAGAGCTCATTCATTGCAAAGTTCTAGCCCTCTCTCACTCATTCAATACACCTTTTAAAGCTCAAGCTTCCTCCTCCATTAATTTGTGTGTGGATTCAAATCTTTGTGAGGAAAGGAAGTAGATTCAAGTGCTAGGTGCATTCATTCCCACTTTTGAGCACTAGTTCATCCTTCAAGCGATTTCTTGGGGTATTATTACTCTTGGAGGTTGAAGGTCTCCTAGACGAGTAGGCGTCACCGGGAGCAACCAAGACTTGTGGTGTGCCCCGGTCGTTTGTGAAGGCAAGTCTCGCCTTCGGAAGGGAAGAGACGCTAAGTGAAGCCGGCGAGTGCATTTGTGCAACACCGGGAGGAAAGTGGGTTGAAAAAGACCCCGGCTCAAGTGTGACCGAGCCACCTCAACGGAGATTTAGGATTCCCTTCAAGCATCCGAACTTCGGTAAAAATCTGTGGTCTTCGCTCTTTCTTTATTCTCTAGCTAAGTTTGTGTTGTCTTGAACTTGCGGAGCCCCGATCTACTTGTGTCATTTGTTTGGCTCCAGATCTGTGTTTGCTTAAGGTACTTGATTTCTTTTAGAACCTTTTTATTCAAGTAGCTTGTTGCTAATCTGAGTAGATTTATTTTCTTGTTCTGCTCGAGCTGATATATTCGGAGTATCCGGATAAATACCCCAGATAATCCGGACCATCCGGAATATCCAGACAAATCATCCGGAGTCTTCGAGTTGACCTGCTCGGGTGTATTTAATTCCGCTGCGATTTTTAAAACCGCCTATTCACCCCCCCTCTAGGCGACATCTCTGGTCCGCTCAACCCTTTTTCAATATTGTTACATTATGTCTCATTTAATTTCAGCATTAATTTTTGTTCCATTATTATTTCCTGGGCATTATTACTCTGTTTAATTTTATGATTAATCCTGTGGACAAATTAATTAATGTGATGGTTATTTCATATGATGTTTATTTCTAAGTGCTGTCTCTAATTAAAATGGAACCAACGGGAAACTTTTTTAACTCAGACCACTGTATTGACTGTATTAAGGGGAAATATGTTAAACAAATTAAGAAAGGGCCCACTCGAAGCACAAGAATTTTAGAATTAATCCATACTGATATTTGTGTATCTTTTCCTGTGATGTCAGTGGATGGGTATGACTCCTTTATCACATTCACTGATGATTTCTCCTGTTATGGATATATTTTTCCCATTCGTGATCGATCTGAATCACTTGATAAGTTCAAAATATTTAAGGCAAAAGTAGAAAATCAGTATAATCTAAAGATTAAGGTAGTAAAATCAGATCATGGAAGAGAATATTATGGGAGACACACCCCTTATGGGCAAATCCCTGGCCCCTTTGCTAAATTCCTTCAAGAAAGTGGCATAGTTGCCCAATATTCGACACCTGGTGAACCTCAGAAAAATAGAGTGGCTGAAAGAAGAAATCGTACCCTTATGGACATGGTACAAAGCATGACGAGTCACTCCAGTTTACCAGTCTGTCTGTCGATGGAGGCACTAAAGACAGCTGCACACATACTAAATCGGGTTCCCAACAAATCAGTCCCTAAAACCCCTTATGAATTATGGACTGGAAGGAAACCGAGCTTAAAGAATTTACATGTGTGGGTTTGTCCTACTGAAGCTAAAGTCTTCAATCTACAAATTGAGAAATTATAACATAAAACTGTAAGTTGCCACTTTATAGGGTATCCCGATAGATCTAAGGGGTACCGATTTTATTACCCAGATCGTCACACTAAGTTTGTAGAGACGAGGCATGTTGTATTCTTAGAGAATGATGAAATTAATGGGAGCTTAGAGGCCAGAAAAATAGAACTTGAGGAAATGCGGCCTTATGTTTCATTACCGATAATCCAAGAGACTATGGCTCATGTGCCTCAAATTGTCCCTGTCTATATTGAGGATTCAGGGATTAATGATGTCCCAACTGGGAATCCTAGGATTAATGATACATCTCCTAATAATGAATCGAATGTAGCGGCCAATGATGAATCTCATACGCCCCTTGTGGAAACTAATGATTCCTTAAGAAGATCACAGCAGGCTAGGAGATTAGCCATTCCGAATGATTATGTCGTATACATGAATGAAGATGTAAACGATATTGGAAAGATAGATGATCCTACCTCTTTTAAGGAAGCTATAACTAGCAAAGATTGAGATAAATAGATCAGGCTGCAAGATGAATTAAGATCTATGAGCATTAATGATGTCTGGAATTTAGTAGAAATTCCTGATAGAGTCAAATCAGCAGGCTGTAAATGGGTCTACAAAACTAAGCATGACTCTAAGTGAAATCTCGAAAGATTTAAGGCAAGGCTTGTAGCAAAATGTTTCACACAGAGAGGGGATTGACTATAATGATACGTTTTTCCTGTGTCAAAGAAAGATTCACTTAGAATTATCATGGCTCTTATTGCTCATTATGATTTAGAACTACATCAGATGGATGTTAAAACTGCATTTCTTAATGGTGACTTGCATGAGAATGTTTACATGACTCAACCGGAAGGTTTTGCTGTGGAAGGCAAGGAACACATGGAATGTCAGCTCAGAAAATCCATTTATGGATTAAAACAAGCGTTCAGGACAGTGGTATTTAAAATTTGATGAAGTTATTAGGAAATTTGGCTTTGAAGAAAATAAGGTAGATAACTGTATCTACATTAAGATTAAAGAAAATAGATTCATCATCTTAGTACTTTATGTGGATGATATCTTGTTGGCTAGCAGCGAGAAGAATATGTTGCATGAGGCCAAGAGATTTCTTTCCTCTAATTTTGACATGAAGGATCTAGTGATGCTTCTTACGTTTTGGGCATTGAAATTCACCGATACAGGTCCAAAGGAGTATTAGGCTTATCTCAGAAGTCATACACAGAGTGCTTAAAAGATATAATATGCATAACTGCTTTGCCACACCTGCTCCTATCGTTAAAAGCAATAAGTTTGGAACATTGCAATATCCAAGGAATCAATTAGAAATTGATCGGATGAAGGGGATTCTTTACGCTTCAGTTGTCAGAAGCATTATGTATGCTCAAGTTTGTACCCACCCTGATTTAGCATTCGTAATCGGGATGCTTGGCAGATATCAATCAAATCTAGGGTTAAACCACTGAAAAGTCGTTAAGAAAGTCTTGCATTATTTGTAGGGCGCTAAGCACTACATGCTCACATATAAGAAGTCTGATGACCTTAAGTAGGGGTGAAAACGGGTCGGATTCGGTCGGATATTACTTATCCCTTATCCTAACCCATATTATTATCCCCGTTTCGGAGTCGGATACGGATAAACTGGATACGGATACGAATTCGGAGTAGTTCGGATTCGGACACGGGACGGATACATGACGGATACGGATCGGAAACGGATAATATAGTCGGATAGTATGCAAGGCAAAAAATGCATAAACCATAAAACATTCACATGAACCAATGAACTTTTCAACACAAGTACATACATAACAATATAACATAGCTCTCACACGATAACACACATACATGATCACATTGACATAATCATAATTCATACATAAGTCCAACATAAGTGATTCAATCCATACATTTTTGTACTAAAAGAAATCAAGTATTGGAGATGACTGACTCAATACAGAGAGTTGGAAGATGCATCTAAGTGATCACCTACATCTGAGTGATTTCTAATTACGAAATCAACTCCACCCCAGACAAATTACTAATTATGGTTAGGAGTGTTTGAAGATGCATCTAAGTGATCAGCTACATCTGAAATTCTAATGCATTGGAATGAGTACACAATAGAGCAGAAGAACCTTCAAACATATTGCTTCAAAGGCACACTTGGGTATCATCAACTATCATCAAATTACTCCTCATATAGGGTAAATAAAACAGGCCACTTCGATTTTCTTAAAATAAATCTTCAAACTAAATTGACCAAAAAGTAACAGCAAAGAGCACCACTTGAAAATCACTTCCATGAGCATACCAACAGTACAAAATAAATCTTTGTCTCTACCACAGAAACTTTTGGACATGGCCCCAATTAGATAACATTTAGATACCACACAACCACCTTCAGATACTCTGACCAATATAGCTTGCTGGGAGAAAACAATTTTAAACCAAAGTGCTGCTAAAATTCTGGATAGACCTAAGAAAACCATTTCTGATCAAGTCTAAATCTTCCAATGAGTCTTGACTAAATCATAAAGGAACAGTATCAAAAGCAAAAACTAAAGAATTCCGAATAGCCGAATTGTCTCCAAGAATAAGCATCACGTGCTCTTTCTCACCACAAAAGGTAGCATCCTACGCAAGACATAATTAGTGAGTCGACAACCTTGAATAGAACATGCCAATCATCTTACGGACCGAGGACCAATTGAAACCACAACCTTCGGTTTATCTCTTTCCGATGTGTCCAAGATCCGACCTCCACGCGAACCAACCAAACCGGCTTGACCAATCCACCGTGACCAACAAAAATCAAGCAAGCGATTTGGACAGCTCGTGCACCTGGCGGACGAGGGGCGGTGGACGACGGCAGACGGCGCAATGGACGATGGCGCGGTGGGCGAGGGCGGAGGGCGCGCAGCGGCGACGCGACGTGTTTGTGGTTCAGATCTGAGAGGAGGATTGAGGACTTGAGGAGCAGTCGAATGAGGAATAGAAGAATAGCTTATTAGGTCTTGGACTCAGCGCCTCATGCGGATACGGGATCTTTGGGATACGGTGCTATCTTTGAATTTCGGTAATGATCAAGCGAGATATCCGGATAGAATATGGGTTAGTATCCGGCGTAAATACGGGAACTGTCCGTATCCGATGGATATTTCATGCCCCGAATCCGTATCCGTATCCGTATTTAAATATTCGGATCCGATCTGGATCCGACCGGATATGAAATCCTCCTCCCGGATCCGATTTTTCCCGGATCCAGCTCCGGATCGGGCGGGAAATATCCGACCCGTTTTCACCCCTAACCTTAAGGTTGTGGGTTATTTAGACGTTGACTTTGCAGGGTGTGTTGATACTAAGAAATTCACATCAAGTTACATCTTCACCCTTGCGGGAGGAACCATTTCGTGAAAAAGCTCCAAACAATCCATTACTGCATCATCAACGATGCAGGATGAGTTTATGGCATGTTATGAAGCTACCGGGCAGGCGATACAGCTTAAGAACTTTATTCCCCGATTACGAGTGGTTGACAGCATATCTAAATCAATAACAATATATTGTGATAATAAGGCCGCAGTTTTTCTATTCGAGTAACAACAAGTCAAGTGGTGCCGCCAAACACTTTGACATTAAATATCATGTTGTGAAAGATAGAACCCAGGATCAAACAATTGATGTCAAGCATATAAGTACTAAGTCTATGCTTACGAATCCACTTTTTAAAAGCTTACCACCTAGTCTCTTTCGAGTGCATGTTGTCGGCATGAGTTTATTGGAAAGCTTTTTATTCTGGAAATAAGGATATAAAAAAAACAAAACCAACTCCCGCTAAGAGTAAGTGATTATCCTATCGAGATAGAGTGATGCACTATAGATACTGGGGTTTCAGCGGTGCCTTTATTAACCGCTATAATACTTTATTTTGGTGTGTTGTTCTGTTGAGAATGAACTTATGATATCAACATTCAATCAAGTGGGAGAATGTTGGTGGTGATTTCGGTTCAGAGCTAACTAATACCTAAATTTTCGAATCTAAGGGCCACCTAATCACGTTTATCGCATTAATCAGGGGCGCACTCAAAAAATAGTTGGTGCTGGTCCCGTTAGCTGGTGCAATATTAACTGGGAGACGCTGGCACTCGATTTGGTAGTCTAATCTCGAATTGGCTATTCTCCTAAAGATCCCATCTGATTAGGATTCGTGCCTAGGCTAACGCCATCACAGTGAAGGTCACGATGATTTTCGTCCTCACTGACCACTTCTTCTTCCCGGCAACTCCCTGAGAACTTCTATTCATCGTCCTTATGGCCATGAACAATCAAGGTCAGTGGTTATTTTTCCGCATTATTATCTTGTGATCTTGATATAGCTTAGATAATGACTTAGACTTATTCCTTGGTAAAGCTATCATTTACAATTTTTGGTTTCATGGTTTGGGACTGAGTCGACTGACTGACTGGATGGTCAGCGTGGACTCGTGGAGTCGAGTCAGGGTTCACTTATCGTTGGAAATCGGTCGATTTTCGCAATAATCGACCTTATCAAGCTGGGATGATATATAATACCGGTCGGTAAATCGGATAAATTAAAAAATTCAACAAAAATGTATGACGCAAATATCGCGATTATCGAGGTATATCGATCGAAAATCGCTTAAAAAATCGATCGACGAGGAAGTTCGCGTGATCGGCTGATTTTCGAGGAAAATATCACGATTATCGAGGTATATCGATCGAAAATCGCTTAAAAAATCGATCGACGAGGAAGTTCGCATGATCGGCTGATTTTCAAGAAAAAAAAACGTGATTATCGAGGTATATCGACCGAAAATCGCTTAAAAATCGATCGACGAGGAAGTTTGCGTGATCGGCTGATTTTCGAGGAAAATATCGCGATTATCGAGGCATATCGAGCGATTATCGAGCATATTGAGAGATTATCTACCAAATATCATGATTTTTTATTACTAGTTTTTTTTAAAAAAAATTTGATTTTTCAAACTATTCGTTTTTTTATGATTTTTGATCGATTTTTGGCTCAATTTTATCGATTTTCGAAATTCGATTTTCGCGCGATAATCGGCCAAACGGTAAGTGAAACCGTGAGTGAGTCGAGTCAGAGCGAGACTTGTCAACGCTTGGCGCGTACTCTGCTTTGCTTCGCCGAATCGCCGTTTTTACCGTCGACGAAACAGGCGCTGCTTTGCACTGTTAGAGCATTAGTGACTAGTGACAATGTGACATCTTTGTGAAACGTATTATTAGTAGGCATCTAGCATGGAGTCGTTCGGTGTGTAGCCTCTTCTTTCGTACTAGCATGCCAACGCATAGACCTAGCAATGGCATACTCTCTTCTATCATAAATAGTTATTGTTTCTCTTCCATCATAAATAGTTATCGTTTTAGATATAGTAATAATTAAAATTTTAAAATTTTAACTAACGATATATTGGAGTACATTTTTTCATGCACCCATGCATGTAAGGAGCAGGTCGGCAATGAGTGACTGGCTGGAGTGGTGGTGACGGCCAAATAGGGCTGGAAAATAAGCTCGTGGCTCGGCTCGGGCTTGCACAGACTCGTGGTTCGGATCAAGCTCGAGTTGAGTCTATTTTTCAGGCTCGCAAAAACACCGACTCGGCGGCCCAGCCCATGCAGAGAATTTAGTATGACTAATGACTTATATTTTTAGGAAAAAGATGATGAAGATGACGTTGAGACAATTCCATTTCCTACAAGTGTGGTAGACAACAACTAAACAACTACTATTATTTAGTAGTAACTAGTAAGTTAATATTATTCACTGCAAATATATGAATTATTGTATCTCTACTATTCTAAAGCAGCACTTGGTGGCAGTGGTCCGTTCTTCCCACGTCATTAATTGCCCTGCTTAATTGCTCTACGCAAGAAACAAAGCGTTGCTTTAATTAGCCAGCTTTCGCAAGAAACGAAGCGTTAAAGATAAATGTTTGATCTTGTGAAATAATTTTTTTTATTTTTTAATCTTTATTTTTCGTTATCAATTTTGTTTTTCGTAGCAACGCACGGGCATGTAACTAGTAAATGTTTAATTTTCTGATAAAATGTCCTGGCTCGGCGAGCTAACGAGCCGAGCCGAGCTAGTTTTTTGGGCTCGTCTCAAAGCCGAGCCAAACCTAGCTTAACTCGCCACTAGACCAAACCGCATCGAGCCGAGCCGAGCCTCGTTTCCAGCCCTACTGCCAAAGTGCCAATTGCCAATGATGTGTGTGCGTAAGTGTTCATATACAGTTCATTTTCGGGGGGTAATTAGTGCGTACATCGAGACGTCAGACTAGATAAAGAAACCTTACCGTGAAGTGTAATCTCGACAAAGTAGACTGTATGTTTTGACGAAGACAGCGGGATCTCTTTCCATATATCAACATCCTTAGACCACCTCCAACCGTTTTCCAGGGTTTCATTCCCTTCCCAGTCTCTGAAGGGATTCCCTTCCCAATTTCCATTCCCTTCCCAGCAAAGCACTCCAACAGATTACTTTCCCGATTCCCTTTCCTTCCCAAAAATACCTAACTTTTCCTCATCCACTTCCAACAAACCAAACAATTCTATATGGTAATTGGCCTTGATAAAGTTAAATATCACTTCTTGGGCTAGATTCCAAATCTAGAATCAAGCACCAACACACACAAAATAAAAAACAACAAACAACAAGTTATTTACACCCTTCATGAGCTCCTAAAACGGAAAAAATACAGGATTCTCCTTCAATAAACATCTATGATTCTGAAGGATCAATGACTGGACATCTTATGTAGAATTGATGAGTTGTGCCCACCAAATCCAAATGAGTTTGATAGCGCCACCTTCACTTCACATCTCTCCTTCCGTGATCCCACCAACACGCCCATATCCTGTGGTCAAGATAGAAATTGGAACAATCGTTGGGTGAAATGAGCTCTAACTGAAGTTATTGTTGAATAAAATTGTGCCATTCAGCTTTTCTATTTTTTTGGAAGAGAATTCAGCATGTATATTTACTGTAAATTTTGTTCTTTCATATATAGCTTATTTAGTAGAGGCAAAGAAGAAGTCCGGCAGAAGCACACCAAATCTCAGATCACTATTCTTAATACGAGTAAATACAAAGTATAAACATCAGAAGAGGAATAAGACTTCCTTACTTGTATAGCAAAGAATGACTTTCTATTCCACCAAATTGCTCCTATAAGATGTCCAGTCATTGATAATGAGTTATATCTTTCTCTTTGGAGTACATTAATAATGAGTTAAAGGATCTAGTTTCAGGGATTATATGCCAATAGTATTTCTTTGTCTCGTGCACACATAACTTGTGCCAAAATATCACAAAGTTGTTAATCAACAAAAAGGAATGCATGCACATCGCTCGCACACATGAACAAACAAAATCAATATATGGTTCAGAGTGTTTACGGGTTTCATCACCCATGGGTGGAAGTTTGTTATTTTAACTTACAGAATTTGCATTTCTTGCAGAACAGGATCTTCACTTCCATCCTTCCTTTTCGAGCCAAAACAGGGGCACAAGGCAAGAAACATTCCTGTAGTTGTAAGGGCTATCATAACATTACACGTCTTCAATCCTCCAATAAAGGATTGTGATGTGCCTCATCTGTATTTGATGCCCTATATTAGCACATTATGGATAGAAAATTTGCCTCCAAACCTATCTCACTTCAGAGCAAAAGTTGTCCTCTTTTCTCTTCTAATAGGTCCAAACCAAACAGCCAAAAGAGAGCATTCAATTTAGTAATTTTGAATGAATGATTTGCAATCCACCACCAAGCAGGGAGGCAATTAAAACTAGTATGAACCAAACAACCATGATCGCAACCAGCCACAGGAACACGCGGCTGGAACTCGGAGAGCTCCAAGAAAGCGAGGACTCACAGGAGGAAGGGCTCAAGCGCCGGGCTCCGCCGCAACCGAATGCTCCAGGGCCTCAGGATCCACCTAGCCTCCACGGCAAATGTTTACCCTTCTTCTCTCAAGCAAACACAGCCCAACTGAACGGAATCCTAATCCTAATCCTAGCCGAGCGAAGTGGAGACGGAGAGCTCGAATTGGGGATAGGCCTCACCTCCGCATGGCGGAGCCTCGCGGGATCGCGCGGCGGAGGAGCTCCTGGTGAATCGAATCCTTCGCCGCCTTGGGGCCCTTCTGCTTCCGCTGCTTCTTCGAAGAAGCGGCGACCGACGCGAGGGAGGAGGCGGAGGCGGACGCTGCGGTGGCGCAGAGTGTAGCAACTGTGGTTCTCGGATCCCAGCCGCTGCGCGAAGCAACCGTCGAGAGGCCGACGGGATTGGAGAGAGGAACCCTCCCTCGTGGGAACCTCTCTCCTTTCCCGAGCGAGGGCCGGTCGTGACGGGACGCCGTTGGAGCGGCTCTCGGCTCCCTTCCGCTTCATATCTCCCTTCGCGAAGAGAACGGGTCGTGGGAAGGGACGCCCTTGGAGATGGTCTTATGCATGGAAGATTTGCAGCCCTCCCAGCCACCCACGTCAGCTCTCCCTAATTTGCGAAAAAGTCCCTCTATTTTCTTTAAATTACATATAAATCCCTGTAAAATTACAAAAAGGTTCTTTACGATTTTTTGTGAGAGCAAGAACATTATTTTTAATTTGCATTTAGGTCCCTTATTTCGTTACTTTATGGAAAAGCCCTCCGCTAAATACAAATCTCGAATGAGCTTTTTTCTAATTTTTCAGGATAGCGATCAGGTCCAAAAATATAACAAATAGGTCACCGCTCTTTACGTCCAGGTCCTTTCTCCGTTTTTCCCAAAAAAAATATTTTGGTCAACATAAATATGTGTACATCTCTATCTCTAGACTTTTTTCCCCAACTCGATCTCTAATATCTAGACTTTTTTCCCAACCCGATCTCTAATATTTTTCAGAACGTGTATTATTACACGGTCAATGCATACAGTGTTAAACTCGACGAAAGAAGGTTGGCAGTTCTAATATTTTTCGGAACATGTATTACCCGTTGAACGCATAGGGTGTTAAATTCGGCATCTGTAAAAAAAATTTTGACACTCGATCTCTTGTATTTTTCAAAACATGTATTATTACCCGGTAAGCGCATAGGATGTTAAACTCGGCATCTATAATTTTTTTGTCAACTCGAAATCTAATATTTTTCGAAAAATGTATTATTCATTTTTTTGGCGAAAGGCCCGCTGTTACGCAAATTCGTCGACAGTTCCTACCTAGCGTATTTTTTTAGAAAAGAAAACCGAAGCGAACAAAAAAACGCTTAGATATTTCTACCTTTTTTTTAAAAAGAAAACTTGTATCAAATTTCGTACGGCAACACGCACAACCTTACCTCGTTACTTTTGCACCGCAACGACGGTTTTGCCGCAGGCAACGGCCAAGAAATAACTGTCCTGCTTCCAGCACCGATGGCTGCTGCCCCATCTCTTTGTATATCCATCAGGTAGACTAGCAAGAATCGCGCGCGTTGCCGCGCCGTATGGAATTTGAGAAATAACAGGTGTAAGAACCTAAACGTTTTTTTAAGGGATCTTCGATGAAGAGGGTGATGTGACTGGTTGGTTGGTTCGTAAATGTTGTAGACATAATAAACATATTTTCTCGTATTGTTATGTATCGTATCGTAAAGAAGTACATTCGATCAATGTATATTCGGTCGGCGTGTCTTAAAGCTAAGATACAACGGTAGCAGTGGCAAGAGCAAGTGATTTGGTGTTAATTCGTGCACGATCTTATTCAAGAATGCAGGCTGTGAATACGGCAGGGATGATGTGTTGGTCACTATCCTAGTGCGATGCACTTGCATATGAAAATCTAAGGGTGAGCATAAGGATCTACATATTTCTTTGATGGTTTGACAGCGATGTGGCAGAGAAACAATTGCATGATTCCACAAGAAAGTCTGCATAATATGGAGTGCAGAGGACAGCTGTTAGTGTTCATACACACATACATCTATTATAGATTGGAGACCTCACGTTCTCTGTGAGGGAATAGCTGCCAGTATAACGAATATACAAAGGTAGATCTACAGGACAGATAATACATGAGGGTTTTCTTGAGATTATAATACAGCGGTTGCTAAAAGTTCTAGTAGTTCCCCAAAAGCGGCAGCACTAACGTAAGACAACCTGGAGGCAATAGCGTTGCAGCTGTTGTTCAGCATCTAATAATATAGTATCTCAAAGCAGAAGGTAATTTTTCTAACTTAGCATCCACTGGATCATAGGCGAGCACGACTTGGTGCTTCGCTGGAATATCCTGTAGGGAAGAGTACATTCATGAGGTCATATGCAGGTTCGAAAAATAAGAGTAGTTTTGAGACGTGATTAAAGAAACAACATCGAATTTAGCGTATTGAGAAGAAACCTTGTTCATGACTATTCTTGTGGGTTAGTATCAAATAGCTTTCTCTTAGCGGGCGGTTTTTGCAGTGTGACGATTGAGCTACACATGTCAAGTCAGATAATGAGATCAAAACGAACGCTGTTGGGTTATGGAATCGCCGAATTCGTATAGACAGTAGCAAAGATCACCTGTTGATATCTGCAATATCAGATGAGGATCCAAAGTATGCCTGGCGGCAATGAATGTCTGGAAGTAGGCTCTGACAGCGGTGACAACTACGCGTGATGAATAGCAGAAAACTGTGAGGGAATATCCGTTGTTATGATAGGTAATCTCAAAAAGCAGGCACAACTGACCTCTGTTGGAGCCGGTGTAGCCTGATCTGCTGGAGCGCATTTGATGTCGCTTTTCTGTCATGGAGGATATATTTATGTTGATGTAAGTGTACATTGCATGAACAGAAAAGGTGCACATGTAAAATCTACATATAAAAATCGGTATAGAATCACAAAAGACAAACCTCGGGCGTAATAGATTTTCCATAATTGATTAGCATAGAACTTGAGCTTTGGGGCTGTATGTGAACCAATTTGTGAAAAATGTATAGAAAATGATGATGCGGAGCAACATCGAGGAATAGAAAATTAAGGCATTACGTTAGTATTAGTGTGTATAATGTAGGCAGAGTGGAACTGATGAGCATTATAGGAGAAATTAAGATTAAGAAATGACCTCGTGAGCCATGAAGCCAAGGGAAGAAGAAGCAATAGACGATGTCGGTTTTGCCGGTTTTCATCATCACCAGAGGGAGATGTGGAAGCAGCTAGGAGAATAGTCATGGAGTCAACTTGGAATGATATCTGAAGTCTCTGCAATGCTCTTCGAGTCACAGATACTTTAAGACTGTATTGCTTTCCATAGATACGTGTGATCTCTGGAGGGATGAAATCAGTGTTGCCATGAATAGAATCAACCAATCAGACATGCGCATCGATGAGCTGTTCGCCTAGCTCAGAAAAGAAGATGAATTCAGCAACGTTGGCATCGGTTTTGTTAATGTCAGGTGGATGCACGCCATAAACGGTAACTCGATAGCTACGATTAGGAAAACAACACCGAAATATCTATACATAGCTATTGAGTCGTGCTTGAAAAAGAATCCCGAATTAGAGTAAGAAGATCGTACCGTGTCTCGGGTGCTGTAACGCCGCACTTGAAGCATTTGTATGGCTGTTTTTCTGAGCTAACCGCTCTTTTGCAAATCGCGCAAGCCAGATACCACCATGGCTGATTAGGAGCAAGGTTTTTGATAGCAATGTCGACAATATAGTTATTACCCTGGAGAGCAGAACATACAGATGGAGATTAATAGGGAGGCCACATAAGTAGTGAGGTATAAAGCAATAGTACATGTAAAGGAATCCTACCAAGACATCATGCGGATTAAGCTTGTAGATCTGTGGGACTGTCACAACTGTGCTATGTTGTTGCACGGCCGGTTGCCCAATCCATCTAATCTCATGTGGTGTATTGCCTAAGCTGTCGTTGACATATTGTGGAAAATATGTAAAATATAAGCATAATTTTAGACGGTGAGACAAACAACCAGCATAATCTTACGCGATACGTTTTACTAATCTTGAGTATTTTGCTGATTATATATATCAATAAGGACATATTTTGCAGAATAGGTTGTCTCTGCCATGCTCAGCAATCAAAATTTATGCAACATCACCTTGTTTGAATAACACTTTCATTTAAGGTCTAAATGATGATTCTGTATGTTGATGAAAAACTGCAGTGATATATTTGAGTTTCATGCGTAATAGTTTGTTGACGAATTAAAATTTTTTTTTTTTGTATGCTGCTTGACATTGTAAGAATATCAAATATTCTGTTATTCAGTCACAAACTGTTTATCCAGCCATAAACGTAAGAGCAAGAATAATATTTACAGTAAAAGGGAGGATTTCTATAAGGGTATAATGCTCTCCAGTAATAAACATTAATATCCAGTAATCCAAATGAATCTATTTTGTTATGGGTTGATTTTTTTGTTTCGTAGTTAGTTTAAGATTTACTATAGGAAGACAGTCGATTGGTAGAGTGCATGCCCCATGTTATAATCGAGTTAAAACTTATTTTGTCATATTCTGTAACAATCGACCTAAATAACAATCATATATGATCCTAGAATTCTCCATGTAAAGCTGTAGGTTAAATAATGAGTTTAACTGTTGCTTTAGCCGTTTATTCTTTTTTTTACTACATCCATGCGCATTATTGTTAGATTGTTACTGCATGTTTTTTTTGTATTTCATGTGAAATTAAAGGCAGGTACTGTTGCCAGTAAGAATTAGCGATGGCTCGTGAGCTGTTTTATGTTCTGATAGGATGAAGTTATTAAGTGGTGATGGTAATGTTAAAGCAATAGTTCTCGAAAAGAGCACACATTAACAATAAGCCAGAGGTATAGAGGAATACATTGCCAAAAAGAGTAAAACGATAAAACCAGTTATACTGGCACCTATTTTGGAGATGGGCAATCTCAGGTAACACAGCATCTGTATACCACTTGCATATCGTACTCCCTTGGAGAGACAAGCGATCTACAAAAGGTAAACGAAAGATATATGTTGAGAAGTAATGAATACAAAGTACATCAATATATAAGCACTGCTTGAGCAAAACATGATATAGTTTATGATTCTATAAATAAATCTTAGAAGGATATAGTTGTATAACTTTTACCACTACGTATGTTAACTGTGATCCCAAGGAGTAGCATAATTACTGGACGATGTTGTGATTCAGCATGGATATGTTCAGCATCAAACTGTATAGCATGAGGTCCCCATAATGCAACATCAGCGCGCTCCCTACGTAATCAATACAGTTTATACGGAATTAAGAAGAAAAATCGATAGGTGGAAAAAGAGATAGGATTGAATAAGCAGTCATAAGTAATAACAATAGGTGTTTTTTAAAAGGTTTTGCACTTATATACCTTCCATCTGTTATTTCAATATTCCGGATGGGTTTTGGCGCACCTTTAACAGTGACGTTCTTTGGATGCGATACAGATGTAATAAGCCCAATTGTGTCTGAAATCGAAGAGCGAAGATTCATAAGATAGGAATCAAGATCATGATCAACATCTATGCATAAATAAGTGTATAGATAAATAAGAAAAGCAGTTAGCAAAACATATGTACCAGATAGCAGCTTTCTTTCGCCAACTCTACTTCTCAAGACTTGGAAAGGAACCAAGCTGCAAGCATACATAGGGAAACTATCTGGGATCGGTGTTATTTCTTTGACCTTTGTATGGGCAGTGAATCTTGCCATGATAGCACAGTCGACTGGACGATAATTAGCTCGAGCATCAGTCACTTCAAAATATTCTATATAATACACTGCGCCTTCCTTTAACAGAGGCTGGAACACTGAAAGACGTTGTTCGGGAATTTGCGCCTCCATCATGGTTCCCTGATACCACAAAGTATTATTACTCTGGCCTAGCAATAGAAAGATCAATTGTGAAAAACAGAGGACATCAAGGGGTTAAATATACCTCCTCATCAAGCAAAACGAAGTCCATACGTAATATATTATGCGGGTAATCTGGATTGACAAACTCCGAGAATCTTGTGGCTCTAACGCGCACTCGCCATCGGTGCGACTGCTGCGTCACGTCCTTTAACAATGCGTATTCCATCTACAAAAAGACATTCGATAGATGAGAAATAGGGAAATAAAGATTCCATATTGTATACATAAATATATTTACAAACGTTAGAACAAAGGGTGAGTAATAGGCAACAACCAGCATTCATACATGCAAACAAGAGCACAATACAGAATACAAAGGGTGAGTAAGTAGTGAGAGCAACGTCAGAGCAAGAATAATATTTACACATAGCAGCGCAGAGAAAACGACAGGCACAAAACTAACCAGCGTAAGCAAGACAACCGCAATAATACAACGCTGAATACATAAGGCGAGCAAAAAAAGAGAGCAATGGAAGAGCACATAAATATTTATAGACGCTATGACGATTGTATAAACAACATAAGAGCACCGAAAGATCTAGAGACATTGCGGTGATTGAGCATAGCAGTGCAGAGAATACTACAGATATGCAACCCATCAACGTAAGCAAGAATCACTATGTCGGCACATAATCGAATTCGTCTAACAATAAATAAGGGTAAGTAATAATGGAAGAACCGGATGAACTATGGTCGCATCTATAAGATACTCATTAAAAACAACAAGCACGAACGATAATACTACTATATATATTAGTACTATACTAATTAAACAATGTACATAAAACGGCAGCATGTGTTATACGTAATGAAAATAATTATACAAACCAAGACAGAGAGGGCGACAGGTATGCAACCAATCAGCATAACAAAGAGTCACTATAGAAGCACAGAATAGAAATCGCGTAACACTATATAAGGGTAAGGAATACTGTAAGAACTAGTTGAACTACGGTTGTGCTTATATGTATTTTTTTAAAAAAAAACACACGAGCAGTTGTAGCAAAACACATGTTTGTATCTTGTTAACTAAAGAACGTACAAGAAACAGTCACAAAGGCTATACGTAATGGAAATAACTGCATAAAGTAAGACGGAATGAGAGGACTATACAACAGAGGAGCATCAGATCTGTCTACTAAGGACCAAAAGATTCTAAGACTATACAACAGAGGAGCATCAGATCTGTCTACTAAGGACCAAAAGATTCTAAGGAAATACACAATACATAACCAGTCACATCACATCGATAGGGTAAACATATCTATGACTAAACAAAGGGCAGGATTTCTTCATAAACTATATTTTTTGTCATCGAACCAGGTGTGCCATCGTCGTTTTCTATCAAAATCGATAATCCGCGCTTTGAAGTCACTCTAGAAACCGCAACATAAAGTTGCCCGTGTGTAAATACAGGACTCTTCAGATAGATCCCCACTTTAGCCAAGGTTTGCCCCTGACACTTGTTGATCGTCATGGCGTAGCTAAGTCTGATTGGGAATTGCCGACGTTGTAGAGTAAACGGCCATTTTGTGCTAATCCCATTAAGAACAATACGGGGTATACAAACCAACTCACCAATATGCGTTCCCGTCATGATCCTACCCTCAAGAATCCGGTCACCAAGTCTAGTCAACAATAACCGTGTGCCATTGCATAAGCCGAGCGGTTGATTGATATTTCTGAGCAACACAACTGCAGCACCTATCTTAAGAGAAAGGGAATGCTGACTAAAATTGTTTATGACAATTGAATTGAGGAATTCAGGTGGGTATAGCAGATCAATATCTAAGGGCTGTTCTTTTGTATTAGCTATTGTATCATAACTTAAATACTGTCTGGCTTCAGTAGGTATTTTACTCAGCATAGCAGCATTAATCTCATCGACAACGGAATTCACTGGGCATACGATAGCACGCTGAGCTAAATAAAGAGTGTCGCTGTAGTAAGTTTCAAAGTCATTGTATATAGCATCAGTTATGGCCTCCACCTTATCTCCTTCCGGTTTTAATAATAATTCTTTGGGTATCTCAATCCAGGATCGCTCTGTATAACCTGGTTGGCTAATTGCTGGGATACGGCCTTCACCAATGTCAAGCATCCACTGGCTAAATGCTGCCATTTCAGCCTTTTCATGCATAGATAAAGAAGGATGTAAGAGGCGCATGTTCACTGTCAAATGCATCACGTCAACAAACTTCCATAACGATGATCTAATAAGTGATGCAGCAGTTATATCAGATCGTTCACCACCTTCAACAACTGGAAGAATTTGTCTGAAATCACCGCCTAGCAGCAATGGTTTGCCACCAAACGGCTTATCTGCATTAACTGGATTGTTAATTGACAATATATCACGTAGGGTCCGATCTACTGACCTCAAAGCATAATCTATTTATCATTGGAGCTTCATCCCATAATACTAATGTGGTCTGTGTTATAAGCTCAGCGAGAATAGTGCCTCTTCGTATGCCACACATTGCCCTTTCATGGATATCAAGTGGTATGCGAAACCTCGAATGTGCAGTACGACCACCGGGCAATAACAAAGAAGCAACACCGGAGGATGCTACAGCCAAAACAATATGCCCTTCAGATCTTAATTTTGCGATAATAGCATTCCACAAAAATGTTTTCCCGGTGCCCCCATGTCCAGAAACAAAATATAAACACTGTTTATGTTGTGCGAGCTTTGCCATGACATTGTCATACACAAAACGTTGATCACAATTAAGCACAGAGTACATTGATTCTGCCTGAACTAAAAGGTTTTCTCTACCATAAGACATTTCTTCAATAATCAATCTATTCCCGACTCCACGATCAGATGCACTAATTGGTCTAGGTAGGTCATATGATGATAAAGATAATCCATTATTCAAGAACATTGCCTCCAATTCTTTCAATAATCTGTTCTGTAACATATTATCAGAGATAACGAATCCCTTATCTTGATGAGAACATCTTTCTCTATAAAGAATATCATCAGCCATATATCTCCAATACTTATCAAATAAAGAACGGACATCACCAACATCACAATGAACTAAGATCGTCATAAATAGATTCCTTAATTGATATGCCGTTGCCCAAACAATACCTTCATCAAAGAGGCTATTCCATTCAGCATCATCCCCAATTAAACCACGAGCCTGACATGCCTCATGATAGGAATTGTATAAGATACCATTGTACATACGTACATCCTCATAGCTCTGTGCGCCTCGCACAACCATAAGGAGCATCCTCAAATAGAAAGGTTCACCGGTACCAGGATGGATATGGCGAAGCCTACCAATTTTGAACCCTCTTTTCCTTTTTGACCATATTTTCTTATTAGAGTCCCATGTCCATTTTGTAGGAAATTCACAGTAAGTCAGGTCTCTAGCAACTTTGAACTTCTGATTAGCAACAAACCATTCTGTCAACATGCTCTTCTTTGAATCAGGATCCTCAATGACATAGTTAAGATCCGATGACTCATGATACGTAATAATGTGCATAGCCGGCATATGAACAAACAACCGTTCCACAGCCGGTGTCCTACCGTGGATCTCAAAACCAAATATCCTCCAGTTTGATTCACAAGAGGATAAGTATCTTGACTTTATATATTCGGCAATCTCATCAATGCCATCTTTTTTGTCCTTTGACAATGTGTGGCCTGGCATCACAGGAGCCACCTGAGGAGAGTTGTGACTAAGGGCTTCCTTAGGTTGCAAATTAGCACTAACAGGGTTGCCAACCATTTGCAAAACCATAGTAGCACAATCATGGCCTTTTGTGATGTACTTAAAAAGGTATTTCACAAGATAGGTCTTATTGCACCACTCTACATTTATATGGCCCTGGTACTTCTTAAGTAGAGCTAAATTATGAGGAACCACCCATCGATTATTAAGTCTCATGGCATGCTTAATGACAAATCGACTATTATCACGCCGTCGATAAACCGGAAAACCATCTTGATCAATCATTGTCTCATATCGGAAAAGCTTTGGATATCTCTTTGAGCACCGATCATTTTTCATGCAAGGGCACCTAGGATTAAGATCGCCACATGGACCATGAATCATAAACTCTTCAACCAAAGCATGTCCTAATGGATCGACATTTACATCAGGCAATTCTGCTGAGATTATACTATCAATGAAAGAAGGAGAGGGATTTTTATCTTGAATAGACAACCATGTAAGGATGTGAGCATGAGGCAAGCCCCTTTTCTGGAATTCAACAGTATAGACCACTACAAAACATAAAGAAACACCGTGAAATCGGTCTACAATACGAAAGAGCAATTATATAAAAAAGGCAATGCTGAAGCTATAGCTAACAGACCTGCATGAGCAGGACCAAAAGATATGCCATTTTTTATATCAGACATAAGCTCTTGTAACTTCATATGATACACACGGGTAACCATATCGGCTCTATCATGCGGGCTCTGACCGGGTTCAAAACGGAGAGCCTCTAAAATTTCCGGCCATTTAGGATTACACGTAAAGGTAATAAACAATTGTGGCGGACCATAGGCTCGGCAGATCGCCATGGAATCATGGTAATTCTGAATCATATATCTTTTTCCCCCAGTAAAACTTGCCGGTAACATCACTTTCATACCAAGATCTTTACCTGAGCTACTTCCTCTGTAAACGGCATCTGATATACCTTGATATGTCTCAGACCTAAGCTTATCTTGGTTGAAAAAATGATAGGAAAGACGATTCGCCTCAACGCATGAGTAAGCATTGACACTAAGCTGATCAGAAAGACGGCCACAACAGGTGTATGGATTTGGGTCTCCTATACGATAATGTGAATAATAACGGTGGTATTCGAGCATAGAAACAACAGATCGAGACCCAGAAGATCCACCATCAATTTCTGCCAATTTAATACCAAGATGATAGCCTTTATCACCGTAAGGAAACAACAAAGGGTATTGCAAAGCCATTAAAGACGGGTGAACTGGCGAAATATGCTTGAACTGACCAGCATGCGTCTCAACAATAACATCGAATCTAGAAGCATCAACTGAGATATCACCAACAATCAATGCAGCTAACTCTGGTATTTGGGTAAGCTATATCGGCTATCATCTGTTTTCTGCACACCAATGAGCTTGATAGCAAGTTCTGGGCAATCAGGCGACAACAATCTATCACGAGCAAGTCTAAACTGCTTCACAATAGGATTGACATGATCTAACATAGACATAATTGCCATGACTATAGCCGGATCAGGCTGTCCTCTATTAGAATCATCAGTTTGGAAAACATTAAACCGATTTTGAAGCTCATTGGATGTATCATAAATATAAAGCTGAGCAAATTCAGGGCGCCTACCATCTCTAGGCAAGAGTGAACCAATACGGTGATGAACAACACCATTAATTCGAAAAACATAAGGGCCACCGCCAGTATTAATAGCACTATCAACGTTGACTCCTAAAGAGGCAAATGCAAACAAAGAATTATACTGCCTTATCAATCGCATGAAAGCTTTTGAATGTGGACCTCCATTAAACCTAATGAGCTCCTGCAATAGCTCAGGAAATTGTTTGTGTGGAGGAAGAACAATCTTTCCTTGTCGGCAACAAATAGTGTAGGCAAGATGGTTTTCTGCATAGGTACTTTTATTTCGTACCCTTTCTTGATACCAAAACACCGCAGAGCATTTAGGGCATGTATACTCAGGCCCACCGTAATAAGATCGCTCTTTGTAAGTAGCTACATAGAACTCGAAAGGAGAAATGACGAATAATTAAAAATTGGGAGAAAAAAAACAATAGAGCGCAACGACACTAACCGTACCTTTTAACACTTCGCTAACCTCCCTGGGCACAGAACACATGGCAGCATTAAAAGGCAAATGCAGCACTGTCATTATCAGAGACACCATAGCCAATAAGAAGAAAAATGTTAACAAACAACAGACGAACTGTAACCAAACAAACGATAGGATGTTCAATAAATAGGACCAACGAATTCAATAAAACAACATAGCAAATAAATAACCTTGTTTCAGCAACGATCTATATTTGTTAGCCGCGCGCCTCCTAGCTCTATTTTCACGAGCCACATTGCTTGGCACAACCGAATAAACCCCCGAATCTAAGTAGAAACGGTAGAACAACAATAACAGAACAAAACAAAGAAAGGAATAAGCTTTGGGGAAAAGCAATACAAATGTAACAATATGGCTAGCAGGCAAAATCAGGCTACTTACGTAAATATCGATAGGCTAAATCAACTACACCAACAACTATGAATAGAGCCACATGTACAGGAGGAAACAAACAGCGAAGCCTACCACTATTTTCACAGGCCACATTGCTTGGCACAGCCGAATAAACCCCTGAATCTAAAAAGAAACGGTAGAACAATAATAACAGAACAATACGAAGAAAGGAATAAGTTTTGGGAAAAAGGAATCCAAATGTAACAATATGGCTAGCAGACAAAATAAGGCTACTTAGGTAAATATCGATAGGCTAAATCAACTACACCAATAACTATGAATAGACCCCATGTACAGTAGGAAACAAACAGCGAAGCACCAGTAATAAATAACCGAGAGCAGTGATCAATTTGATTCAACAACAGGACAACCATAGGCAAAATTACACTAATGAGATATATAACAACAGGTAAGATCTGTTGAGCAAACAGGTACAGATAACAAACAACGAAAACTGAAGGTATCGATGACCTTAATATCCGAAATATAGAATACACAACAACCGGCAATTTAAATAAACAAGACATAACAAACAATGAGACGTGTAGGCATCGGTAACCTTAATATTCGAAATACAGAACACTAAAAACTGGCAATTGGAATAAACAAGACATACCACTACTGCCGGCAAAACGACGACGTCGTGAAGCAACCACACGTTCCATACACTAAGACCACACAGATCCTCCTAATCATACACAGAGAACCATTCCTTTTTTTTCTGCAGCCATTCGTGGTAGCATTGTTACAGGAGACCTGTTCACCATACACAGATGAACATGGCGACACATCTAATAATAAAGCAACTAAAGTGATCACGATCGGTAAACGTTATAAAGCTAGAGCAAGGAAAAAGAAGAACAACTGAAATGGCAGTACCTCGCTATACACATGAACCAACGATATGCACAATACATAAATAAAGGAAATACATAAATAAAGGAAATACATAAATAAACGAAACACACACGGCCACAAGACCAGAGCGCCCCGATGAACAAGGGGGGCAGAATTCAGCAGCACATGAAAAACCCTTTTTTACCCTACCAAACATACATCAACAACATACAAAGAGACAATCTTACATAAATAACAACTAAAGCAATTGCACGACGACAAGATGAAGCGAAACAATAACAGAATAAGACAAACGCACAAACAATATTACCGAACTAAAAGAGCAATACAATAAAAAATCATCTGACCTCAAACAAAGATCGTGAACGCAGTGAGCAACCACACGCAAGCACGTCAATCCGTAATCGATATCGACCAAGGACGAAATAGAAACCTAGAAGTATAACCGAAAAGCAGATCAATAAACGGCCGCAAAACGTTGGCAACAGCACCAAACAAGATAGTCGTATACACAAGGAGAAAAGAAGAAGTAGCACCGGTACCTATAACACGATAGCATGAACCCAACAGATGAACAGAGAGCACGTTTCACATTAGTCGACCGAATGATCTCCATTTTGGCAGCAGCACATGTAGGAAAGGAAAAAGAGGCGTTAGGCCACATCACAGAGCCAAAGAAAATAAGCAGATGAAGGAAACGAAAAAGGGAAACTAACACTATTACCTGAAACACGAAGCGACGGTACCAAGGCGACGGCAAGAACGAAGCCAAACCGATGAGCGCTCAACGACGACCGCGAGCCATAGTCATCGGATGAAGCATCCCCATTTTGCAAAAGGCCCAAATCGGTGACCCAAAACGAAAAGAACAAAAAAACCTAACCCAAATAAACAGATTCAGCGATGAAACACGATAATATCACGGGAATACGAAGGAACCACGAAATGCGAGATGTGGCCGCGGCGAAACCTGGTTGACGGCGGGCGCAAACGAAGGCGGAGCACGGCGGCCGGAAACGAAGGCGGAGCACAGACGCAATGGCGAAAACGGCGACAACAAAGAGGAACGATGCTGAGCTCGCACCCCAGAGACGAAGGACAACACCCGAAAGACAGCACGCTCCAGAGAACGAGGCGAAAAAATGGTGGGTCCCAACAGCAAGCGAGGAAATCTGTCCTAAATCACAATCGTTCAAGAACCATCGGCCGAGCACACAGAGGACGGAGAAAAAATGGTGGGTCCCAACAGCAAGCGAGGAAACAAACGTTCAAGAAGCATCGGCCGAGCACACAGAGGATGGAGAACGTGAGGCAAACCACGACCGTCCAAGAACGATTGGGTGGACACGCAGAGGTCGGAGAGGCCGAGATGAGGAACACGCAGGCAGGCGTGCAGGCATCCGTAGAGAAACGCACGCGACGCACCAACGACGCGTCGCACCAGCGCTTCAACGAGGCGCAGCCGAACGAGGCGTATGGACGCACGCATTTGCAGGCCGCTCGGCACGCGGGCACAGCCGGCGAGGGGCGGTAGTGCTCCGCTATAAGAAATTAGATATTAGCACTGATGTTTACTTTACCTTTTGGAAATGTTGAGTGGACGACTAGCTGTTAGCCCAGTGCTAGTGCTACTGATAATGATGTTTGTTTGATATGTCACAACTGTTTCTGCTTTCTGCGGCACCGTCGAAATTGACTGTAACACTGTCCTGCCCATTGAAAAAAAAAAAAGGATAAACAGTGGCTGATGCCCGTTTCATAGGCATTATCTAGTAGTTACAGCACAAGTGAGGCGATTAAGACAAGAAGAATCAACAGTGACTAAGTGAAAGCTCGCCAAATCCAAAATTGCTCACTCAAAAGGGCAGGGGGGAAAACAAGCACGCTCCTTTCCATCCACAGATGGCTGCCATATCGCCATATCGCTCCGTTCCTCTAGCTTTCCTATAAAGAAAAGGAGCAAGAGCAGTGCTTTTATAAATCACCTCTTAATAAGTTGTATAAAATTTTAAAATAAACGAATAGATAAGTAATCATCTCTATTTTTTATTTATATATTAATATTTGTACAACTTTTAAATAGAAATTCGCGAAAACACTCCCAAAGAGAGTAATGATACAGGCATAGCCTCTGAGTACGAATGGGTGTTTCTGTTTTTCTGTGAAGTCTTTACTACTCAACAGGTGTACTGGTATTTGTTCGGCCAAACCATCCTAAAGCACCTTGGCAAATGACCTTTATCTGTGCAGAAAGGACAGAAAACCACATGCATGCGGTGTCATGATTCGACAAGTCACAACACAATTGCTTGTGCTGCACTGCTGCTTGATTTCTTGCTGATTGATTAACGAGCATTTAACACCTGCAACGCACCATGTATCTCCGAATCGTTTCAGCCAGAGAACAGCGAGCGGCTTGGGTGTTTTTAGTTGTCTGTACCAAATGGTACATGTATGAGATAGTTATAACTATGTGTTTGATTGTTTGAATGGAATCATTCCATCTTGAATCAAATGGTACAAATTTGAGGAATATTCTCTCTAAATGCTGAACCATTCCGTTCACCCAAAATAATGGCACCAAATGGTATAGGATCATTCCATCCCATTCAATCTCATGCCACGAACCAAACACACCCTAAAGGGTGTACATGGAACTCACTCAAACAGGCGGCAAAACAGCGCTTGTTGCTCTCGTCTTCTCCTTCGCCGATCGGGGAACCAAAAGGCGCCGCACGTACGTCGTGTTGTGTTCAGGTCTTCAGGATCGCATGCCAGTGCGTATGTAAACGAAACGGGATTCACGCGTCCTATGAATTGCGATCGAGTTGGAGTCGGATCCAAGCCACGCCTGCGCGCAGGACGGCAGGAGGCTACACCCGTGTGTGTATGTACTTATTGTTATGAAACGTAGTTGTTCGTCCATACCAATCGACAGCACATCAATGCAATTACACGAATAGAAGAAGAAGCGCACACAATGTCAACGGAAAAGCTCTCTCTTTATTAGATTGATTTTTTTTGTACAAGGCAATGCTTCATATATATAGTGGAGAACCCCTGAAGATTAATTCGAATTCGCCCACCAATAGATAGAATCCTTCCATATAGAGACACCGACTCTAACCATATCATAACACTCCCCTTTGGGTGAATACCACGTAATGCACATGTCTCATTAAACACTCCTCTCAAAACCCAGTGGAAAAAATGGATGGAGAAAAGAGTGCATGGCACTCGCATTTTGTGTTGCACTTGTTACTTCATTAAAACCTTTACGCAAAAAACTTTAGAAAAAACTCAATAAGGAGAAAAGAGTACAACTTACAATCTTTAAGATATAAAATATGATCTTCAGGATCATGCAACAGGGATTATGGTTCAGGAATATACTCCTCCAGAACTGTGCAAATCTCTAAGTCGCCTCATTTCAATGTTGTTAACGCACCTTTCGAAGGTAGACTTTGGCAAAGATTTTATGAATAAATCAGCTAGATTTTCGCATGACTTAGTGTGTGCATAGGTTGGATGGCGTCGTGATGATGTTCATAATCCATCGTGCGTCGGGGAGCATTTATGGATTATTATGAATGCACGGCACAACCCCCGCTGCATTAATCCACTGAGACCACTACTCTAGCTATTACTTCTAGTCTTTAGCTGTTATTGCTATTTCTATCCTATGTTGCTTCTACTGCTATGGGTGTGAGGATTGCCTGAAAATGGAGGGGATGCAAATGAAATAATGGGTTGAAAGGCTGTGAACGAGGAAGTAGTCATGTCGCTTCCGCGTCCTGGCTTCAGGGTTTTCTCCTCTCCTGTCTTCGGGCTCCTTGAACTTGAGACTTCCTGGTCTTGTTTCTCCTCTTACTTGATGATCTTCTGGATCTCCTGGTCTTGCTTCTCCTTGCTTGAGTCTTTTGGATCTCCTAGTTTTGCTTCTCCTTGCTTCAGTGTTTGTGTGTGTGCTCGACTTACTCTCTTGGCTGCTTTAGTTGGGGGCTATGTGCTGTGCTCTGGCCGAAAGCTTTGGAAATGGAAGATGGTTGGGTGGCTTAGCTTGGAAGCTTGGCTGCTTGGTTGGTTTGCTTGCTCAGTTTGGGGACTTTGCCCTCTGGCCGAAGCCTTAAGCCTTAAGGCTTGGGCTTGGAACTGTGGCTTTGGATAGGCACCAATTACCGTTACAGTTCTACAGTTCTATTCTTACACTGTGGCTTTTTACTCTTTACTAAGGGAGGGATAACAATTTTACCATGCTACAATAAACTATTCGAGCTTACGAATCAAATTAACAATTTGTATAATTGCTTAATGATGAACCTGATTTCGTGAAGATGCCGATTTGACCCCAGACGAATCTGGTATATCAGTGTACGATACCAAACCATACAGGACTAACAGCAATTCTAATTATAATTCAATTATTTATTTTAGTTCACTTATTCTTTTATACTTATATGCATGCAAACTAATATGGAGGGCCTACTTTGAAGATTAGAAGATTAGGACCACACCAATGTTTTGTAATTTATATTCTTGTAATCTTTATTTTTAGAAAATGTTCGTAGCCGAGTATGTGAAAGTTGTGATAATTGCCTAAAGGGGGTGAATAGGCTATTTAAAATTTAAACTAAATTTATCGCAGCGGAATGAAAGTCGAAACTTTGTAGAGCAAATCGGAACTTCCGATATAGAATCGGAACTTCCGAAGTGCTATCGGAATGTCCGAACACTATAGAAACTACAACAACAAGAGAATAAATCTATTGAAATCCAATTGCTTCTACTCCAACCTAGTAATGTAAGAGAACTACACAAGTCTAGCAACTAGAGTAGAACTTTAGATAAGAAGATTAAACTCAAATACACAAAGATAATCAAAGCAAGTAGACAAGGAATTTGTTCCTGGAGTTCGGATCCTTGAGGGGATCTTACGTCTCCGTTGAGGAAACTCACAAAGAGCCGGGTCTTTTCCAATCCTTTCCTCCCAAACCTTGGTCACACTTGAGATTTGGTTCCACTTATGATTTCTTCCTTTTTGGAGGCAAAATTGGCCTTCACAAACTTCTCACGGCTAACTACAATCTTCGGGAGCTCGTGAGTGACGCCTAGCCGTCTAGGAGTCCTTCAACCTCCAAGAGTAACAAATCCAACGTTCACTCGATCTTGGAGATGAAGTCTAATGCTCAAGATGAATGTCTCCCTTTTGTTCTTGACTCTAGATCCCTTTTCAACCCTTACTCTTTTGATTGATCACAAAGATCAAAAGGAGAAGAAGAAAAGAGAGCTCAAGAGTGTATTGAATACTCAAGAGGAAACCCAGCCAAAAAGCTAGACTTATTTAAGAGGGGTGGAGGGGTATTTATAGTTATGGACAAAAACTAGGCGTTATTTCTCCACTCAGCCACATATCGGAACTTCCAAAGCACACATCGGAACATCCGATATGTGTAACTCTCCAGAAAACAATTGATCATAACGGTAAAAAATATATACATCGAAACTTCCGATATTCACGATCGGAACATCCGATGTATCCAGAGAGTTCCCTTTTTTTGAAAAACAATTTTGAAAAGTTTTTAAGTCAGCATCGGAATATCCAATGTACATATCGAACATCTGATCTGTCCAGAGAGTACCCTAAACTTTTCAAGCACATATCGGAACTTCCGATGCAAACATCGAAATGTCCGATGTGTCTAGAGAGTGCACAAAACGCTTACATCGGAGAGTCCGGTACATTAGAACTTCCGATGTATAGTCGGAATATCCGATGAGGACAATGGGCAAAACTACTCGGTGTGCGTGTTGTGACTCGTGTCTCTCGACCAAAGATTGATTAAGCATTCATCTGAGCATAGAGACTTATTGTAGATCGACTACGTTGCATCCCTCTTAATAGTACGGCATATCTATGACTCTATGTAGAAGTAAATTTACATCCAAATGACACCATTTCCTTCTTGTACTTTTTGAGGGCCAACGTCTGAAGATCTTCTTGCTACGGGACTTTCACCTGTTCATTTGCTTATTGAACCCATTAGTCCCTTAATCGTTTGTCATTAATCATCCAAAACACATTTAGGGGCCTAGATGCACTTTCAGTATGGGTGCTCGTGGCCGAGCATTGAGCCTAGTTCGATCGGGCGGATCAGCTAGCTAGACCATTTGAAGGCCCTCCTTGGGGATATCATCCAAGGGCATGCATGGTCAGTTGAAACTGGCTGTCGGGGTGTAACAGTACTTATGGATATTATCCAATCCCCGACAGCTAGCCCCCGAGGCTCAAGTAGAAAACTACTTGGCGGGGCCTTCCCCTTGAGCCTACAGACTCAATGGAGGGATTGGAATCTTGCAGCGAAGTACTACTGCAGCATCCGAGCTTGTCCTGTTCGTGGACGAGCATGGTTGGGAGAAACCGAGCTTCCAGCTCGACCTCCGACCAAGGGAAACTCAGGTAAGAGAATGTAAAAGGTCATTCTGGTTCCTTCTCTGAGAAGCCTTGCGGTAGTGGTTCGGACAGTTTTTGAGAATCGCGTCATTATTGGACAGTTTTGAAAGTTGTGTGTCCACACATCGACTCGTAAATGGTGAGAAACCCTTCACCTGTGCCTAAGCCTTTAGGGCTTCTCGAGTCCAACGGCGGAAAACTTTTCACCTGCATTTCACCTCCGGGGCTTTAGGAATTCCCTACTTCTATATTTAAGCGGCAGTGAGGAACCCTTCACCCATATTTCGCATCCAAGACTAAAGAAATCTCTAAGTAACGTACTTTCTTCGCTCGCGCCTTCTTTTTCCATCGAATCCATGGCGAAGTTCGGAGCGAGCAAGATGAGCAAGGAGAGGCTCCGTGTGCTCGTGGAGCTCGGCTACCTCGACGAAAAGTCATGGCGGGCTCCCAACAACGAGGAGGCTCCAGAGCCGCAAGAGGGAGAGATCGTCTCCTGCGAGCTCTACTCTGTCAATGGGCTGCGGACGCCCAAGAGTGAGTTTCTTGAATCCGTACTCGCATAGTGCGAGTGCGAGATTTCCAACCTCAACCCCAACTCCATCCTTGTCTTGGCAATCTTCTTGCACCTTTGCGAGGGATACGTGGGTGTCATGCCCACGGTAAGCCTCTTTTTTCATTTCTACTCCTTGTTCTGCACCGGTGGGACTTCTCCCACTGGTTGCATCTACTTTTATCTCCGGTCCAACCGACCATACGAGTATCCGAGCTTCACGTTCAAGGACTCGGTGCCGGGCTGGGCCGAGCATTGGTTCTATTTGAAGGAGGCGGAGGGAAGTTCCCTCTGCTACACCGGAGGGGCGACTTCGGACGTCGAGACGCCCCCCCCGGGCAAGCCGAGGAGGAGCGGGTGCTGATGACGATCAACGAGCTCTGAAACCGGGGGCTCACTGGTCGGGACATCGACTGGGACTTCCTCAGAAATCGGGTGGCGCCACTGAGGAGGAGGGAGCATCCCTTCTATGAGATCATGGGGTGGCAAGATCTCACCCATGACGCCGAGTTGGGTAAGTCTCCGAGTAATTAATTTTCTTGTGTTTTCAGTATTAGCTTGCTTGTACTGATTTTTACATTGGTCGGATTGCAACCCCGAGCAAGGCTTGGGTTGACAAGCGGGTCGCCGAGATGTTCGGGACCCCTAAAGGTAAGGAGCTCGAGGTCAGGCGGCAAGTCCCGAGCAACGTGCTCGAGCGGGGCGACGTGGTGAGTAGACTTGTAATTTGTGCTCGAGGGAAAACATCTTGAGCATTCCTGATGTTCCCTGTTTCTTTTGTCAAGAGAAGGCCACCCTCGAAGCCGCAGTGGCTGAGCTCAAGCCGCTGACACGCGACCAGGGAGACACCGTTCCCAGCATCAGGGTTAAGAGGTTGGTTGCGCCCAAGCAACGTGCGCCACCACCTCCACCGTCCCCTGCCAAGCGCCCCAAGAGGCGGGCGGCTTCGAGCAAGAGCCCTCCCCAACAGCATTTGGAGTATGCCGACAAGATGGAGGTAAGAGAATTGAAATTATGCTTGAAGGAATATATCGAGTGTGATCCATATTTGATGGCTCGTCTGCACCAGCTCGCGAAGGAAACCAAGAAGGCGAAGGCGACGGCTGGGAGCTCTGCGCGAAAGGAGCAACTGGAGGGAAAGATCGCTGCCCTCTAGGCCGAGCTCGCGAGGTGGCCTCAGGCTCTACGGCGGGGGAGCCCGAGGAAGAAGTGGAAGATCTGGCGCCCTTGCTCAGAAGGCGCTGGAGGTCGCCGGGCACGTCGTTGGGGCGCTCGGTGAGGACTTTGCAGGAGGTCGACCTAGACGAGGTCCACTCTAAGGTTGCGAAGGCAGACTACGCAGTTGCGAAGATGGCCAAGCTCATGGACGCAGCCTGAGCTTCTGTAGAGAAGTCCGAAGACCCCGAGGACAAAGGCGGGAAGCTCGATGAGGTAACTTGTTGTTCTTCCATTCCACTTTCCCCCCTTTTGAATATCAAGCTAACCCCACACTGCTATCGTGGGCAAAATAACTAGTAGAGGAGCTTTGGATTTTAGAGGGCTGATGAAATCCTCCAATCTATAATAGAAAAAGAGCTTTCCTGTGCCGTCGAAATCGTGACGGCCGAGGAGCCCTGCGACCATCAGTTAGCCAAGGCGCCACAAGCCCTGGAGGAACATGCTCCCCAGGAAGGCCAGTAGCTCATGGCTCTTGAGCCGAGCGTGGCTGAAGGCCGGGAGTGGTCGCCGAGCACAAAGGCTACTCGCGAACTGAGTCCCGAGGTCCCTGTCCCAGAAAGAGCGTGTTCCCAGGAGGAACCTGCCCCAGCAAAATCTACCTTGCCGAGGCAGTCCCTTGATCCACAGGGCATAGCGGATGTTCGGGGTCAAGAGGAGGAAAGGGCTCTCTCGGGCGAAGTGCTTGCTCGGGAGGAAGATGCGAAGGCTAACTTCTGGTCGGAGGAGGTCTCTGAGCAAGTTCAGGAAAACTTGCGGGACCGTCTCCGCTGGGTGAGATTTCTTCTTAGGTCTTCTTCTTCTTTTGCGACAGGCAAGAGCTAAAGCTTTTTACCTTGTAGGTGCTGGAAGCGACCATGATGGACTTCGAGGCGGCAATCGTACCTCCCGAAACCTTGGCCAGGCACAGCGCCGAGGAAAATGCTAAAATAGTAGAGCTCGAGCAAAAGCTGGTCGAGCTGAAGGCTTCGGATGAGGAGATGCGGCGCAAGGCCGAAGAGTTCGCCATGGACTACAAGGAGCAACTCTTCCAAAGCGAGTTGGCAAGTTTGACCCTGGAGAAGAAGGTGGAGGAGCTGAGCTGAGCTGTGCGGGATGCCACCGAGTCGGCCAACCAGCACAGAGAAGAGGCGAAGCGACTCCGCCAAGGAGCAAGTGAGGGGCGCGTGGCTCGGCGGCGATCCTCGACCTTGAGACTGAGCTTGATGCGTTGAGGGAAGAACTCACGGTCCTCCAGGACGCAAAGCGCGGTGGAACATAGCTCCCGGTGTAGAGTATATATTCACATGTAATTGTTTTGAATGAATGGAAGGAAACCTTCGAGTAAATGACTTGTCTTCTTTTTGCTATTATTATTCTTTGCTTGTCATGCCCTGAACAGAAAAAGACAAAGCAGAACGAAAAAGAAAGATACTCAAATAGCAAAGGACGAAAACAAATACGAGCGCACGTTTTTTTAGAAAAACACGATAGGTCATCCCTACTAAGCCCCCACTATGAACGAAGGTTGTGCGCCTATGTTGCGAGCACGCGCTTGTTCATAGGAGAGTTAGAAAAAATCACGTATGCCTTTCACTTAATGATCCAATGCCATTTCTCTGAGTTGCGAGCATGGGTCAAGTCGAGAGAAAGAAATATGCGTGTGGCTTCATCCCCCCCCAAGCGTCATGACCCATGCCCCTAAGTTGCAAACATGGTTTCGACGAGGACGGGAAAGTCATGCGGTTGCTCGATAACTCGCACAGCAACCGAGCGCGAGGGAATCGAACTAGAACTCTAGACCAACCTAGAGGGTGTATGTATGCGATTGTGACTTGCAGCGAAATACTACTGCGAACAATAATCGGCTTACATAGACTGAGGCCTCTGGAGGTGAATTTAGTGATTCGACGCTGGTCGTTGCGCTTTGGTCATTCTTGCGCATGCTAGCCAAACCTTAGAAAAATACGATTCGAGCGAATGTTCTTGCCTGCACGCGCTCATCCCATCATCAAGATCGTGTGGAGAAGAGTATGCCTTTGTGCGAGGCTGGGTCGGTTTACCATCGGGCAGGGACTTCAAAGACATTCACAAAATCTTGGGAATAATGGAAATCACGGGGGCAAAAAAACCAAATTCTATAGAAAAACTCATTAAGTTTGCGTAAAACAAATAGCAATGAAAAGCTAGACAAAGAACTTACGTAGTTGGTCAATGTTCCAGGTGTTAGCGAGCTCTCGACCATCCTCCATCGCTAGGCGAACAATTCCTGGGCGTGTTATTGAAACGACCGTGTATGGACCCTCCCACCTGGGGGGTCAGCTTATTAGCTTTCGATAAATCCTGAACTCGACGTAGGACGAGATCACCATTTTGTAGGGTCCTTGGTCGAACCAATTTAGTCGCGTGCCTACAAAGAGCTTGTAGGTAAACTGCGGATCGTAGCAAAGTCCGTTCACGTGTTGCCTCAGCGAGGTCTAGGTCTAGGAGACGTTCACCTTCCTGGTCGATGTCGTCGACCATGTGCACTCTTGGGGAAGCCAGCACGATTTCGGTTGGCAAAATAGCATCTGCACTATAGATGAGCTGGAAGAGAGTTTCTCCCGTAGCTTGACTCGTCGTAGTGCGAACTGATCAAGTGACGGAAGGAAGCTCGTCCACCCACCGTGCCACAAGGGCCAGTGCACGGACGCCCGTCGTCAACCTCTGCATCCCTGTTGTTGACGACCGGGGGCGGAGACTGCAGGTACTCCTGGTACCGCAGCATGCTCGGGAACTCGAGGGCCTGTGAGTTGAGATCAAGGCCCTCCAGTACACCGGAACCGCGTCATAGAGGAATGCTTCGGCCCACCGCGGAGCTTTGCGTTCGACGAAGAAGTCCATGTTGACGGTGCGGTTGCTGAGCCTGAGCGGCGTGATGTGATCGTAGCTATCGTCGCCCTCCCCAAATAGGTCCATCTCCCGCGGTGGGCGGCAGGCGCGGACCTCCTTCGCGGCGCCGATGGGGCGCGCAGCTTCGTGGGTGGGCGGCGGGCACAAAGGCAGATGCGGCGCTTCCGGGTGGGCAGGTGGGAGAAGATAAGATTTTGGGGGCAAACCGAAGGGTAATTTCGTTAAATACCACATATTGACTATTAGCTGGGTTTGACTAGCTAATGAGATAATCATTAGCTGAGTAGTTCTCTAATCTATTAGCTAGTTATGTTAGCTAATTGTTAGCTGCATGGATCCAAATAGGTTCTAAGGTTCTTGATATACTTAGTGCAACATTCCCTTGGGAATTGCCCCGGAACCGTCCGACAGCGCTGACGGACGGCATCACTGACTGTTCGCACGCAGGGACAGTCCCCGTAATAGTTCTGTCCTTCCTGACATGAAGCTCAATATACGAAGTACGCTCGCATCGACAGGCTACGGATGGATCAGAGGGCCGTTGGGCCGCCCCTTCATGGCCCAACCGTTCCGTACGACTTTGCTAGTGAACAGCTGCCTTTTCTCGCCCTCAAGTACTGTACAGGTTGGGCTGTTAGGGCCCGAACCGCTCGCGGAATTACACGATCTCAACACCGGAAATCAAAAGACCATGCAATGCAATATGCATACGAACGAGAACGACCGGGCAGCCAGGACAGGACGTCGATATCCAAGTCATTCTCCTGCACTCAGGTTACAACCCCTCCGCTGTACAACGAATCAACAACACGATCGGATCGATACCGCGTGCTTCGTCGTTCCAGAGATCGTATTGTCAGGGTGGCATGTAGGAGCGGTGGTGGTCGTGCGGCGGCCAATGCACCCCTTCCCTGCGGCAGGACGGCGGCAGCGGCGCCGGCTGCGCCAGGTACGTCGGGTACCGCTGCCCCGGCATCAGCACCGACAGGTCCGCGGCCTGCAGCACCGACTCCACCTGAAACGCACATGCATGTCGGCATGAGCCAACGTCCCATCGATGTACATTGCATGGATCGAGCAACAAGCGGTGGGTTACGGTGTTAGTTGCCATGTATATATGCCTAGTAGTACGCACCATAGGCGGGCTCCGGAGCTTGCCGGGAGAGCGGTTGTGCCGGCGGCGGGAGGGGTGGGCCGTGCCGTCTGGGGAGTCGTCCGGCGGGAAAGCCCGGGGTTTGATGAGGTGCTCAAAGATGGCCATGAGGAGGAACATGGAGATGAGGATGGCCGTGGCCGCGAACCCGAAGGAGATGGCGTCCATCGACGTGCCGAAGTACTTGAGCGTTGACGACTCGCCCCTCGCGTCCGCGGCGGTGGAAACCGCCGCGGCTGGCTCGGAAGGCGTCGGCGTCGGGTCCCCCGGCCACGGCCTCGACCTCTGCCCAAACCCGCTCATGGTTGCCCACTTGTCCGTCGACGTCGTTTGCAATCAGACTGTCTCCCTAGTCCCTGCACGCCATGTATTATACTACTCGTCAAGAAATGGGTCTAGTTGCAATTTAAGTGTACAACGACGACAATTTCAGGGGCACGCTAGAACTGAATACTGATTTTTTTGGGAACTGTGGCTAGCTACTCTATGACCAATGATGGGAAGTTCAGGAAGAACTGAAGAATCACATGAGAAAAACTAGCGAGTTGTACACTTTACACTGGCATAACAACCTATTTTGAGCATCTTCAGTACTACGGCACTACCTCTTCTACTCCTTACCAGTGATCAACCAAGAAATTAAGCTGAAAAGCAATGCAGAAAGGAGGAGAAATAACAGGATATAATTACAGAAGAAAGGCTATCCAAGCAACTCGTCATTCAGCAGAATGTACACTGCAGGAGTGCAGGGTAAAGAGACTATACCTTCAAGCTCTAGCTGTTTAGCAGCAGCACGCCGCAGCACTTCTCCCAGAATTGAAGGCGGAAACTAGCAACTGTCTATTTCGCTTGCTTTGCCCCTGCTAATGGAAGTTCACTGGCGATCGCCCGAATGCCAAGAACAAAAGAACCTACAAGAAGAAGAGAGATGGCTTGGTTGCCTCCACTTAAAGCCAGTCACGGCCGGAATCAAAAGTGAGACCTCAGCTGATTTGGTGGTGGCATGCAATGTGGAGCGAGGAAAAAACTAGAGGAAGAGTTCGGAGGAACAAAAAGAGTGCCGCGGGAAAGGCTGCCACATTCGCATAAGAAATAAGCAAGGTTGGAGGGATGGATGATAGGGAGCCTTGAACAGTTGCTGGGAAGGGAAGGCTGCAAGATTGGTACAAAAAATAATGCCAGAATCATGTTTGGGCACCTCAAAAGAGTGGCTCCCCACTCCAACGCACACACTCCGTAGCAGCCCACATGCATGATCCTCCTAAAGGGTAGCTTTAGTGCAGTGTAGGCTGTAGCGTAGGAGAGGAGGAGGAAATGATTCCAATGGCTAGTGCAGCCAAGGCCAAGCCAAAGGGAAAGCAAAAGGAAAGGGCAATGCAAAAAAAAAAGCCGCTCGTGGAAAGAAAGAAGGGATGTTTTCTGTGGCCTTTGTGCAGGGACCAGTCAGCCTCTGATGGTGCACGTCAGGTAATTGGCAGTGTACAAGAATTTATCCATTTCTAGCGCAGCACCTTCACATGTGATCGATGTGTGTATTATCATTTGGTGATTAGGAATTTATGATCAGTACGTAGATGATGAGCTGTGGCCTGTGGATGCAAGCTTAAGCATGCGTAGCAAGCAAAAGGGAGCTGAGATCTCTTTGCTTTCAAGGCAGAAATTCAAGGAAGCATTCTTCTGTCTGTTGTGACAGGGAAGGAGGAAGATGCTTATCACTGCGACTGTGAGAATGTGTGGATGATGCGAGGAGGTAGTCGTGGCCTCCTGAGGATCAAAAGGCGACCAGGCCCCTACCGCCGGACGGCTCTGTGGATCACCTGTAACCACATGATATCTGTACGGAGATAGTTCTCCCTACAACAGTGCCACTGCATGTGTGTATCAACAGAGTATTGGTGTACACCACGGGCATCTGTCAATGATATAGAAAGAAACGCAGAGTGGACAAACACCTTCAGGATAATTATAATTTAATATAATTGTATTATATAAGGGATGGTGATTATCATCAATAGTATTGTGTGACAAATTCAGTAGCATTGGCTTGTCTGCCGTGGATAATGTTTTAGGTGGGCTGTCACCAGTGGCAAAAAAGATGGAGAATCCAATCCAGCAACATGTCAATGACAATGGCCTGTGGAGGCAGTGCAAGGCAGGGTTCAAATTCTCGCCGAAATCTCGCGAAATCTCGGCGAAATTTCGGTTTTCGGACCCCCCAAGTTCCATAATCCCGGCGAAATTAAAAAACCATAAAAAAAATTTAAAAGTGCTACAACACCCTATAATTTCGGTGAAATGGACCAAAATCTCGGTTTTTTGACCGAAATTTGATCGGATTGGATTCTCTAAGTCATTTTCTATGTCTGACCAAAATTTCAAAAAAAATTGACGTCGTTTGAACCATTTTCCATTTAGTTTAATTTTACCGAAATCTCGGCTATTCTTGGCGAAATTTCGGTTTTTGAACCGAAATCTCGGATTTCCCGGTAGAAAAAAAAATCGGATTTAAAATTTGAATTTTAGATTCCGTCCGGATTTGATTTAAATGTCCGAAATCTCGCCGAGATTTTGGATTTCGAGCACCTCCGAAATTTTATTCAAAACAAGATTTGTAACCCTGGTGCAAGGTTACCCCAATACTTAAACAAAAATTAGTGTAGCGACTGCTTGAGGGTACTATCCTTTCACTGATACCCCACAGGCCACAGCCCTTTTGTTAGAGTTCCCATGGCGGACAGTAGTAGTAAGATGCTGATCCCCAGTGCAGATTCCAATAGAATGGATCGATTCTGTGTGCAGTAAAATCTCTCTTACTCCCTCTGTCCCACAAAGAGTGCATTTCTAGTGTTTAAATTTTGTCTCACAAAGAATGCATCTTTAGTCTGTAGGGCCCAGCTGTAAGTGTATGCATGCTCATTTAAGTACTTGTGGAAACCGAAGCACCACCATGCTTGTGTATGGAGTAATAAGGGGCACATTAGTCATTTACCTTGCACACTAATCTGTCTTAAAAATCCTAGAAATGCACTCTTTGTGGGACAGAGGGAGTAGGTTCTATTAGGATCTTCTTAGGAAACAGCAGAGTTAACTAACCCTCCAAAAACTGCGTGTCAAAATCAGTAGATCCACTAGTTTAAGCTTGTTATCTTCCTTTCTGTTAACCAGTAGTTTGCAACAAGATAAGCTAAGCAGCAAAAGTGTACGTGTATTCTGACCAACTGGTGTTCATATAGGTTGGGCCTTCTAGCTACTTGGGCAATAGTACTAACACTACTAGTAAATTAGTAACTGTTGATGACACATGCATGAATTACTCTCTCTCTAGTAGTCCTCAACTCCTCGTATATGGAATATATATGGATTGTATTTGTACACTTCCTTCATCCCCAAATCATCCTGTCTCCTTGCCTTGAGCAAGCATCAATCCAAGCTAAGGAGGAGGGTATTAAAATCGTCAATGCGTGCTTCCAAAGTAAGCACTTGGGACTTGTGAGATGGGATCATGGGACACGACTAATAAAGTGCATCTCCATTGCCATTGGAGTACTTAACTCCGAGCATCGGCGCCACTGGCTGGCAAGGAGGAGAGCATCAACTCGAAGGCCATGTATTGTTACTAGGAAAGTGAACGCGGCGCACGCCACGCACACTAACAGAAAACAAATTTGTGTTATTTTTTTGATAAAAAACGTACCACGAAAATATTTTTTTTAGGAAAAACAAGAAAAAATGGACCACGAAAGAATTTGTTCGGGGGAAAACGGAAACGGTTTTTTTCGGAGCAAAAATGGGCCACGAAAACTTTTTTGGGGGGAAAACGAGAAAAAACGGGCCACGAAAACATTCTTCACGGATCACAAAAACATTTTTTTCGTGAAAAACGAGAAAAAACGGACCATGGAAACATTTTTCCAAGAAAAACCCGCCGCGCGCACTCTGGAGAAAAAACAGATCACGAAAATATTTTACCTTTTTTTTTTGGGAAAATGGACCACAAAAACATGCTCCGGAGAAAAAACGGATCACGAAAACATTTTTTCCGGGCAAAACGGAGAAAGGACCTGGACGTAAAGTGCGAGAACCTATTTGTTATAATTTTGGACATGTTCGCTATTTTGAAAAATTAGAAAAGAGATCGTTCGTGATTCGTATTTAACGGGAGCCTCTTTCTGTAAAATGGCGAACGAGGGGCCTAAATGCGAACCGGGGAAAAAAATCTTCCCCTCACATAAAATCGCAAAGGGCCTCAGCGTAAATTAAAAGGATCTATCTGTAAATTAAAGAATTAGAGGTTTTTTTTGCAAAAATAGGAGAGAGAGTGGGGGAGGGCACGTGGCTTCGGTGCTTGGCCGGGAAACCTCCCATCTATAATGGAGGTAATATTTGCTGCACATTTTTCATCTCGAGAGGACATATAATTCTGTGCATTTTCAATCTACAGTCGCTTCCATTCTTAGCATGTGTAGAACCCACACGAGTGCCAGAGAAATAGGAATCCCCCCTTTCCCTACGGCGCACTTTTTTTTTCAAATCCGATCTTTTTCGAATAAATTTGCAAATATAGCCCCCTTCTCAATCATAGAAGACGAGGTAGACGATATGTGTCACCTGCCATACTCCTGTATCGTGATAGCACATCCCATCGCGTTAGCGGCACCTCTAGGCGTGGTAAGTCACCGTTGCGTAGCAGGACCTGCCGAGCTACCCATCTCGGTAGGCAGGTACCAAGTACGCATATCGGACGTGGCTTAATTAGACACTTAATTAAGGAAAGTCACTTAATTAGTGACTTAGTTAAGTGAATAAATGATTAAAGTAATCAATTAAGTGACTAATCAAGGTGCTTAGTTGGTGAATTTGTCCAGGTATGGTTCCACTGTAGAAAAACTTGCCGTACTCCTATAACGCAGCACCTGCCGTGCCTTCCGATGTTGAGGATGGCTATTTTTTTTGTAAATTCATTCAAAAGGAGGTTAAATTTGCAATGAAAATATTTTAGGGGACTAAAACAAAGAAGGCTTCGGCAGCACGTCCTATCGCATTAGCGGCAGCTCCAGGCTCGGTAGCTATATTATGAGAGCAAATCTTAAGTTGGACTTCTTGCTCCAACTTTATGCTGCAGCACTGCCCCAAGAGAACCAATCATCCAAAAAGGAAAACAAAGGGATAAAGCATAAAGCAGTAGTAGAAAGAAAAACACAAACGAAGAAAACTAATCGCCTAGGAGCTGTATGTAGGACTGAGAAGAAAAAGAGAGAGGTGTTTATATGCTCTTCTTTTTAAAAGTTACATAACTATTAAAACATGAATGAATAGTAGATGATGATTATTATCTTTTCGTTTGTTTTAAGATCTGTATAACTTGTATTAGAAGGAAAAACACAGAAGCACTGCTCAAAAAATTATCGTGAAGGTGTTGCATGCAAGAATGACCATGTGATGCGAAGCAAAGCACTAACGAAGAAAATTATCCGGGTTTAATAATGACCATGCGATGCGACGAGATGCCTTGCATGCAAGTATGAATGACGTCATAGGAATAGCCCAGAACAGATGGAACCACAGCCAAAATAGAGTATGGAGAATCCATAAGAAGAACAAAGATTAATCCAGGTGACATGAAAGATTGCTCAGGAATATTCTTGTACTGTAGATAATTGGCTCTGTATTTGACAAGATGTGCAGTGTCTTTGTGAAGCGTCGAGGGAAAGTGAAGCGTCGAGGGAAATTTTTGGATCCAGTATAATTTACATTTTATATTTGCAATTCGATATAACAGTTTTGCGTATTTGCAAAAAAATCAATCGTATTCGCAACACAAAATTACGAGTACATGTAATAGCAGTACCAAATTGCGAATACAGGTTAAATCCACACGAAATTGCGAATATATTGTATTTGCAAAACAGGGTAGCAAATTCACATGTATTCGCAATTTCAAATAGCGAATACACCTCTCCACCATGCATGCAAGGTCACTATTAATCACTATTTGCAGTAAGGTATAATCGCTTTTTGAAATTGTGAATACAGGTAAATTCGCTACCCTGTTTTACAAATACAGCGTATGCGCAATTTCGTGCTGGATTTAACCTGTATTCGTAATTTGGTACTGCTATTACATGTACTCGTAATTTTGTGCTGCGAATACGATTGATTTTTTTTTGCAAAAATATAAGGTGTAAATTGTACTGTATTAAAAAATTGCCTAAATCCAGATGGCTAGGCCACCTAAAAAGTAGAAACAAGAGAGGGATAAGGTCTGCTCCCGAGCCGAAGACCACATGCACATGGAGGGGCTCACATCTCTCCGTCCTCCTGGGCTCGTAAAAAAAGAAGCCTAGAGATGATCAGATGACTGAGAAAAGAAACGAATTGGTTGTACTGAAGAAACTTCCGTGTAAGTCGCTCAAATCAAACCATAACCTATTACATATATGCATGAACTCAAAATTTTTTTAAAAAAAAAGTCGGGCAGAGATCGTGTGATTATTGGCTCTTTGCAGGGATAGCACTACTATAGTACTATGTCAGGCAAGAACAATGATATTGTTTTAACAAATTCTTCAGAAAAATGGATGTTTGGTCCCCTGCCCGAAGGTGTCTGGCTGGTTTCAAGGCTTGGATAACACAATCGTCGCAGTCCTGTGGTGGACTCCTCCCAGGCAGCGATTGGATTGGGGAAAAAAGGAGTTTTAACAAATTCTTCAGAAAATGGATATTGTTTTAACAAATTCTTCAGAAAATGGATGTTCTAGTTAGCTAGACAGTGAGTGAAACGTTTCAGTTTCTTTGTTCTGTTTCACTTTTGTCTGTTCTCTTTTTGTTGTTTTTCCTTGCTGCAAACGTTGCAGTACTTTCTTGCCTGTCTGCAGCAGAAGCCCCGGGTTTAAATCAGAAAAAAAAAAAATCCCTTTTTAAAAAAGAACATTTGATGTTGTACTGCATGGGCTGGGCCAAGGAGTTGTGACAAGGACTGGCTTTAAACGAACGGCCCACGTTTGCGCACAGCGGTTGCTAACTGGAACTGGCCCATGCCCTATGTATCGACCTGGCCGAAGAGGCGGGCTGTTTCGAGCGGCACACGTCCGCACCGTAAGACGGCTTGGCCTCGCAGTCGCCGAGAGCGTGAGCCGTGACACCGTCAGAACGTGGCCAGTTACGCGCGCGACGGCACGAGCCGAGCCAGGCGGACGGGAAAGTTTCGAATTTTGTTTTCAGTTCACGCCTCGTTACCTCTCGAAATTTAAAATTTTAATAAAATTTTATTATTTTAGATAAAATTTAAATGAAATTCAAAAAATAATTAAATCTACAATTTTTGGACCGAGATTTTTGAAATTTCGGCTGAAATTGCAGAAATCTCAGTAAATTTTAACTGAACAAAAAATAGTTCAAACGACGTTAAATTTTTTTTATGGTCCTCACACATCAGTAATGTTCCCATAAAAATGATGATCAAGCCTGATGAATTTTTAAAAATTCTGGCAGTGGTACTATCCTGATAAAAAACTAACCGGTAAATTTCAACCGAATGAGAAATGGTGCAAATTATGCAGAAACTTTTGAAAATTTTGTGATGGTCCTAACATATCTATACTATTCCCATAAAAATTTTAGATGATGATCAAGCTTAAATAATTTTTAAAAATTCGGACAGTGCCACTAAAGGCAACCAAATGAAAAATGGTTCAAACATTGTTAGAAAATTTTTAAATTTTTTATGGATGGTCATAATGCATCACTATTATTCGTATAAAATTTTCAGATGATAATCAAGCTTGAGAAATTTTCAAAAATTATGACGATGCTACTGTTGTGACAAAAGTATTACGATGCTATATGTATTTCTTCTCTCAGTAAAGCCTAAAATTATTGGATCATGGCTTCGACTCCCACCCACACTGTTTTTTATGTACCATTTGTTTTGGCATTTTACATGTATTCCTCATAAAATGACTAAAATCCGGTCCAAAATTATGGATTTTGTTCAAAATACCTGAAATCAATACTTGCTCTAATAGGTTTGATGAAACATCATTAATTAATTATGTCATACTAACAATGGGACGCGATAATTAACATGGTGATTACTCCAGTAAAAACAAGTAACGAACCGTTGTTAACTAGCTCCTCCACAATGTACGTTTATTAGTAAAATCGATAGTTAGATGATCAGTCGGACACCATCGAAGAAGCATGTAAGATAGCAATATAAGGCCCAAACTGAGAGTTCAATCGCATAATAGTATCTTAACCGATGATCCTTACTTAATTAGTTAATTACTTTTTACATCATAAATTAACCATAAGTTGCACACGCATGGATGGAACGAAGAACACTCAAAATATCTATTTTGTATGACACACACATATATATACATATGCAGATCGAGTTCTTTCTTTCAACTCTATGCATGTATATACGATGAACCTATTGAACTAAAATATTTATACCTTGTGAGACTAATGATCAGCAAACTGTGCATATGTGCGAGAGATCGACTTGATGCAATTCTCTCTGCAGCAGCACATATACAAGGTGAGCACAAATTAATCTCCAAACAAGAAGCGCTTACAAAAAATTGGTATGACCTAATTAAGAAGAGTCACTCTCGTTATATATGGTTTATTCAAAGCACGATGGATTAATTTCCTTCAGCTCACCTCTTCCTTCCGTTAGTCTTAGAAGAAGACCTCGACAAGGACGTCCTCGTCGGGCTCAGAATCTGGTCAAATCAGATTTTAAAAAATCACTATAATAGTTTGATTTTTTTTTCCGTCATGCGCGGTGGATGAGTTAGCACGCGTCTCGGCAAACCGGCATGGCCACAGTTTCTGCCGCCCCATCCATCTTGGCCATGATCTTGGCCTTGTCATGTCCCCCACGCCGTCCGCGCCGCCGGGGCGCGCGGTGCATGGCATGAACGAAGGCAGCACGCACGGCTGCCCGAGCTGTGCAGCGCGACCACGGCCGTGTCTGGTCGCCTCATGCGTGCGCCGATCGACCAAGCTGCATACCCCAACTCAGCAGGCTGTCAAATTAAGCGTCAGCATCTACGCTTTATGTCAATTTAGTTGTTTCAGGACAACGTGTTCCACGTTACAGAGTTCATAGATTCTCCCATAACTCTTTTAACATACGTATATGTATGCGTGCGTATGTGTTATGTGTAGGTATTGTGCGTCCGACTTGTAGAGAGAGAGAGAGAGAGAGACGCTTTTGCGCGTTTGTGTGTGCGTACGGTGCCATTGTGCTAACGAAAAACACGATCTGTACTTCCTGTCTTGCACTTGCTCTTAGGATCAGACAGAGTTGGTAGATAACGAGGCCAAGCGTCGGAGTACGAGTACGTAAGTCTGTCTTTGATCAACAGTACTGGAGTACGGAGACGAGAAAATCTGTATCAATCTCACTTCCGGGGTTAGGACGACCCTGAAAGAAACCTGTGAGATTATGGGATTTTGGACATCGACAATTCTAGCTTGCAAGTTCACATAGACATAGATCAGCTCGCACGGACGTCACCTGATGCATGCTGCTGCCGATGAAGGCGATTATTAGCTAGGCGGATACAGCCTGCACCGGAATAAAATTCGCCGATCAGTCGACCCATCGCCCAGCAAAAAAGGCGATCAGGATCAGGATGAACCATGCTGCGCATCCGTCATGGAGCAGCAGTGAGCCAATGCTTTCTTCTTTTCTTTGATCCCTCCATTGTTTGTTCGTTTGTTCCCTTTCACTCGTCACGCACGCGCAACAGCAGGCTATGCCAGCCTCGTGGCCTCTACAAGCTCGTGGCATGTGTTATGAATATCACTTGTATTTAATATGAGACCAATAAACCAGTATACGTGTATATAAAAGTACAAAAGAAAAACTTATATAAGGCAATATCTATACAAAGCTAATAATCTCTATACAAGACAACTAGCAATCTATTATATAAAGTATAACACCCCTTTAAACTCATGATAAATCTACAACGTTGAGTGTGAAGAGATAAAGGTTATGATAAGCTGTAGTTTGTGTCTTCATCAAGAAATTTGCCTAATAAAACTCTGAAGGCACGTACCAAAGAGCAATAATTTAAACAGAAGCAGAGATGGGTTGGAGATCAGACGTCAACTTGTTCCAATCAAGAATTCAGGATAGCTTGCCGCCCAAAGTCACCAGGTTTTGTCGGTACGTTTTGCAGATAAGAACCTCTCCCTGCAGCTTACTCTGACCCTGATACATGCAAACAAGTGCAGGCTGCATCGAGTAACAGCCACACGTGATCTCAACAAGAGAAGTTACTGCACATATATTTAGTGAGAGTATCTTGTTGCTTTGGTATAGGTCTCATTGGAATATGCCTGTTACTGGCTTTATGTCCTCCAAGCTTTTTTCAGAGTTTAGATCATGGCCCATGGCGTCATGTTGAACACTGTCCACTACTACAAAATCCGATCCTTTGTAACACTAAAGTGCTTACAGAATCATCACGACTTGACCTGCGAAGAATCACCTCAATGGATTCGATCCTCCCGACTTCCTGTTGCTGTTGTGATGATGACTAGACCTAATCATCCTCTCAGTGCACCTTTGTGCGTCCAATCACACATGGAATGCACACCATAGGCTCTCTTAAGTATTGACAACTAGCTGTGTACGCGCGGCGTGTTATGCACTTATGCGTGGCCACGCGTCGCACAAACACACTAAGACACGCAACATGTCTGGGTCCTTTTTTTCAAAAGAGATAGGATCGTATCTGGACAGAATTTTTAGAAATCGCGACGATCCTTTGCAAAAAGGCCCGGTTCGGTCTTAGTAGCGAATTTCCGAAATCAAGAGGCTCTTATCTCCAAAAGGACGGTGAAAGGATCTGATCATAATTTAGTATTTATTTTGAGGTCCTTTCACAAAGGAGTTGCGGATTTGTTGAAACAAGAGGTTCTTTTTGCAAAAAATGACAGAAGAACCTAAACTTATTTTCAAAAATCCTTTGAGCCTTATCATGAAGTGTGACGTGTGGGCATGATGAAAAGGTCGGAATTCTCCAATCTCTAATCTCTAATATATGTAGTGTGTGTGTGTGTATATATACCTTAACCAAAAGTACTCAAAAATCAACAAACAGTTGTTGTGAAACAAATAGAATTCTAGTCCATATTTGGAAGGACTATTTATTTGTGGGCGAATCTAAATTCATCTCCATGGTGTTTCTTCTATATATTGGATATTGCCTTGTACAGAAAAATTGATCTAATAAAAAGAAAATACTTTACCCCCTTATACTTTGCGTGCTCCATGTTCTTGTTCGTGTAATCTCATTGGCATGCTGTTGATTGATGCGGTGAACGACTACATTTTATAACACGTTATCAGCACGAAGCTCTAGATCAATCTGAATCCAGCGTATGTCGTTATATATTCTTTACAAGTAGACTAACGCTGGAGGTGATAGCCTCTGTTCATCACTATGGATGGATGGAAGACAATGACATCATTTAAAAAGAAAAGAAAAGAAAAGAAACGAGAAAATTAGAGGGGGAAAGATGGAGCTTGCGCAGCTCGATCAATCCGGCATCAACCCAGCCACGCCGACCTCCGCGCCATGCGCACCTCCGACCATCGTCGCGCCCTGATGGCGTTGTCCTCGCACAAGCAGGCTACCTGCCGCTCGCACCGTCTGTCGGCTTACTAACCAACAGGCACCCTAAGACTGGGTGCTTGAGAGATTCGGACTGGGGGCTTTTGTGGCAACCGCTCCAAAGACAGGAAGAACGGGATGCTGGAAGCAAGCAAGAAGACAGTCGAGTTTACCCAGGTTCGGGCCCTCCAAAGGAGTAATAACCCTAGTCCTGCTTGGTGGTTTCCTCTGAGTTCAAGGTTCTTACAAGGCTGGGGAAGAAGACCCTCTCAGGTTCTGCCAACCCAATAATCAACAACCCCCCTCCCATGCATCCTAGCTCCCTTTTATACTGGCCGGCCGAGGCGCATGGGGCTTACAAGCTGCGTAAAGCAAGCGTCGACACGTTACTCTGATTGCATTTAATGCACCGTCATACTCTCTTACATCACATTTAATGTTTGTCCTAGCCGACTTAGACTTCGCCTTGGGCCCCGCCGTCTGTCACCCTCGCACGCTCTGCCGGAGAGGGGATGTCGACTCGGCACCACCCATCATTAATGCGCGCTTAGGGAAGACGCGCCGCCATACCTGACACGCAATTAATGCGCACGTCCTCGCATTAAATACCCTTGACCCTTCGCCTCAGAGTACAGATTACGGGGTTGATTCTTGGAAACTACGCCCGAGGAGTGGCTCGAACGCCACTGCCCTCTTGGCGAGCACCTTTGCCGTCGCCCGAGGAGTGGCTCAACGCCACTCGCCCTCTGGCGAGCTGCGTGGCTGGTCGCCGAGGAGTGGCTCAACGCCACTCGCCTGGGCGAGCACCTTCGCTGTCGCCGAGGAGTGGCTCGAACACCACTCGCCCTGGCGAGCACCTTCGCTGTCGCCCGAGGAGTGGCTCGAACACCACTCGCCCTCGGCGAGCACCCTCGCTGGTCGCAGAGGAGTGGCTCAACGCCACTCGCCTCGGGCGAGCACCTTGGCTTGCCGCCTCGAGGAGTGGCTCGAACGCCACCGCCTCCGGGCGAGAGTACTTTAATGCGTGCGTGCAGGTACCCCGCTTAATACGCCGACAAGAGCCGGCCCACCCAGAGTGTCTTTATTCTTTCTTTTTCTCCGTCGAACGGTTCAATCTCCCGGGTGGGGCCCATAAATGCCCTCGCACGGCGTGGTCTTTAACAACTGGCCTCTGTTTCCGGTCCCGAGGTGGATATCTGCAGCCGCTTCGTGGCTTCGTGGGACGTGCCCACTCCCTTGAAAAATGCTTTGGTTTTCCCGCATCCGAACCGCTGCGTCTCTTCGACTTTTTCCCGCCAGGCTCTCCTTGAATTCTTATAAATAAGCAGCGACGGGGGCATGTTCCGTTTTAAGCACCGCCTCTGCTCCTTCTGCCTTAGCTTCCTTTACGCCTTAGCCGACTCGATGGCCTCTCCGACTCCGCCCTCCCTCCTTCAACTGTGGAAGAGAATGCCGCCGCTAAATGCTCCAAGGTGATCGCGCGGCGCTCTCCGTCTTGGCCGGACTCGCCGCTCCCGATGGCCAGCCGGGAAGTCATCTTCTTTGTCTGGCGATGATGGCGGGCTTGGTCCCGCCATCTCGGACTTCTACATCGCCGTCCTCAACTTCTACGACATTCACAACATCCACCTTCCCCTAACTCCATTGTGCTCCTCTCCGTCTTTGCCCACTTCGTGAGATGTTCATAGGGGTAATGCCCAATCTTCTCCTTTTCCGCTACTTCTTCGCTCGCGTCGGCCAGTGGCTCCAGGCATCTCCGGTGCTGCCATCTGCGACTTAGAGACGGGGCCGTTGCGCGCTACATTCCAATGGAGACCCGATCCGGTGGAAAATGTGGCGCCACGAATGGTTGTATGTTGAAGACGATAAGCGGCATTGAAGCCACTGGGGCTTCACCGAGCGGTGGGCAGCAAACTGGCCGAGGATCTTCGGTCGCCGATACGCCCGAGCTACTTGCAATGTTGGCTCGGGTTGATCGGCTGCGACAAATGGGCTGACCGAGGCATGGTTCTCCGGGACTTTGTGTCGGAGGATTAGTCCTTTGCGCCGCCGCCACCGTCCAGCCTGGCACTATCTGGGCGTGGATGACGGGACTCGGACGATTCCGGGAGGTAAGCTCTTATACTTTCCTTCTTTATCATCATCATTCTTTCATCATTTTTTTTTGTCAGCCGTGGGAGAGCTGGACGCCGCGCAGATCGCTTCCTGGATGGGGCGGCCCAGGCCGCTTGAGCAACGTTCCACCCTTCCCCGAGGCTGCGCTTCCACTCTGCGACATGCAGCCTCGGGATCGGGCGGAGATCGTCAAGGCGATGCCCAAGATGGACGCCATGGGGACGCCCATCATCGTCCATCAAGGGCCCCTGATAATCCGCGGCACTCCTACAGCGGGCGACCAGGGGAGGAACAAGCGTCCTGCCGACGACACTGTCCCCACTGGAACGTCCAGCCGACCACGGCTATCAGGGCCATCTTCGTCAGCGGCTGGATCTCCTGGCAGCCCGCCCGCTGGGACTTCCTCACCGGTGCGAGGCTCTTCATCAACGGCCGCGACGCTTCCGCCTCCGCCACCATCGCCGCAGAATCGTTGTGGCCGCCACTGGCCGACCCGCCGGCGCGCTTTCCTCCATCACTACCGCCACCGCCGGGCGGCCGACCACGGAGCTACCGTTGGCGGATCGACCGGGCGCCATTGTCGCCACCGCCACCGCCGGGCGGCCGATTCCACGGCCGCTGCTGGCGGACCCACCGGCCAAGAAGATCCTCCGCCGCCACCACGGCCGACCCGGCCGCCGGTGGTGGATCCACCGGCGGTTGACCCGCCAGCGCTTCCGGTGGAGCGGTCCCTGCCTCCGCCGCCACCGAGGCCGCCGGTGCCTCGAGGGGGGCGGGTTCTCGCTCCGGGAGTGCCTCGGTTTCCGAGGCCTCAGCCCAGGTACCAGAATCCTTGAAACATAAAACACACAAAAAAAAAGGGGACGGTAAAACTTTTTAACCTTCGAATGGAGCCTTACCTTTGCTTGCTTTTGCTTGTTCCAGGGCACCCGCCGCAGACCCCGGCCTCGCTACCGGTAGCGACGGGGCTGAGGTAGCTGACGAGCAAAGACTGATCCGCCAGACGAAGAAGCCGGCGATCGGCATCTGGCCGGCTCGGCCAGTGCTTCTTCAGAGGCGCTGGGCCACAGCCCACTCCGGATCCTCCCGCGGACTCCGTTCCTTCGGCGGACGCAGATGCACTTGGCCGCCGCTTGGACAGCTCTACTCCCACACCGCCCACCGCTTTCGCCGAGCAGGCAACTGGCCGACGCCGCCATCGAGATCGGCGCCTCGGCAGAGGTGGCTGATTTACATGATCGAGTGGAAAGGAAGGAGCGGAGCCGGTGGGGAAGCGGAGCGGGGCCACTCGCCGCCGAGCTCATGGAAGAGCTCAGCGCGGCGGACGAACCGCATCGGTCAGAGGCGTACACTCTGCGGATCTTGAGGTACGCCGGCCGGATGGAGGACGACCTCGCTTCCATCGGGTTGGTGCAAAAGCGCCATCGAGCGTGGCCGGCGACTACGCCTTCGCCGATCGGATCGCGGACTTCACCGCCGGCTTCCCGCCGCCGCCGACCGGTCCACTCAGAAGGACGCGCAGATGGCGGCCGCTATCGCGACGTTCGTTTTGGCGTCGCTGGCCCAAGGACGCCAACTTTGATCCTCCGCCGCCGCCCGTGGATTGAAGGAGATCAAGTGAGGCGGAGGCGAGGGTGCAGCGCCGCCGACCACGCCGCCGCCACCGGAGATGGTCAACCTCGCTACCGAAGCAGCAGCAGAAGACGTGGCATCGGGCGCCGGACGCCGGACCCTTGCGGAAGACCTGCAGAGCGTACCGCGATGGCGGACGAGGAGGAAGAAGGATAGGATAGCCTAGACCCTTCTTCCCTTTCTCCTTTCTTTCTTTCTCTTTTTAACTTGTCGTCCCGCAACAACTTTTGTAAAGCACTTTCATGGAATAGACATGACATTTTTAGACCTATTCAAAGCAATGTTTAACTTGTCTTCTTAGCCTTCCACTCCATCGATCGCCAAAGATTAACTTGAATGCTACTGCTCGGCTTAAGGCTTAGAAGGAAAGAAAAGGGAGTAAAACACCCCTTGTGTCCGGGCGATTCTTTTCTCGTTGCTTTACAGTCCTGCAAACGACACGTACCCTTGTGGCCTCCGCGGGGCGGTTCTGATGTAAGGCGTGACAGGATGTAGGCTTTTGGTAGCAGTGTTTAAATCGCCAGCCCCCACGGGGACACCCGGAGTGTCATGACCGTGCCGGGAGCTGAGTTCAAACCAGCCGCCCAATTGCCCAATCCTGTTCGCCGCACTTACAGAGTGGTCCCGCCTTTACATCGGGCGCCACAGGATCGAGCGGACTAGAGTGATCGCGAACACTTTGCCATAAAACACAGAACTGTAAAGGCATGAAGTAATCGCTAAAAACAACGGAACGTAATACTTAATTCGAACAACAGTCGTTCCTCGGCTAGTCGGGCAAAGATGAGACATGATTCGGCCGGCGCGAGGAACAAAACACGAAACTTACAACCGTTCAAGGGTAGAACTTGCGCAGTTCTCTATATTCTGCGAGTTCGCCAGTTCCTCCCGCCCTCGCTGGCCAACCTGACCGCCCGGTCGAGATCGAAACCACCTTAAAGGGGCCCTCCCACTTTGGGAGACAGTTTGTGCAACCCACTGCGATCGAATCTTCGCAAGACCAGTCGCCATCGCGTGTTCTCTCACTGACCCGGGTGGCGTGGTCCCTCCTGAGGCGGTGCTGATCCCGAGCGGCGCGCCGGGCCGCACGATCCCGGGCTTCTTCCCGGAGATGGACGTCGTCTTGGCGCATCTCTTCCTCGATCTTCTTCCGCGAACGCAAAGAACGCGCGGCGACCCAAATGTCAATGCGAAGGGAGGACAGCCTCCGCTCCGTAAACCGTAAAAGAATGGAGTCTCTCAGAGTCTACCGGGAGTGGTCCGAGTGACCACAAAGATCGCCGGAGTTCTTCAACCCACCGTGAGCCACGCCGGTGAAGTCGATCAAACGCCCGAGTCTTGAGGCCCTTCAAAGACAAGCATTGGCTCGCTCAACTTGGCCGTTGCTTCTTGGATGGGCAACGGAGGCAAAGCAGACCTTCGTGCCCATTTCTTCGCAAAGTCCGTAAAAGCGGCGGTGAATCGGGCGCCATTGTCGGTGATAATACGGTTGGCGACCCCGAAGCGGGCGAAGATCACTCGCATGAACTTGACCGCGGCTGCGGCGGTAATGGTTCTCACGGCTTCAGCTTCCACCCACTTGGTGAACTTGTCAATGGCGACGAGCAGATGAGTGTAGCCTCCTGTGGCCCGCTGAACGGACCAGGATATCCGGCCCCGCACCGCGAAGGGCCATGAGAGCGGGATGGTTTGCAGAGCTTGGGCTGGTTGGTGGATTTGCTTGGCGTGGAATCGCACGCCTCGCATCTCCTCACCACCGCAAGCATCCTGGAGGCGGTTGGCCAATAGAACCCGTGGCGGAAAGCTTTTCCCACCAGGTTCGATCGGAAAAATGGCTCCCACACGCCTCCATGGATATCGAAAGCAAAATGCTTCCTCTTCCCGAGTGATGCACTTCGAAGAACTCCGTTTCCACCCCGGCCAGACAGTCCCCATCTACCAGGGTGTAGCGCTTGGCCTTCCGCGCTATCTTCTACCGACGCATCATCGTCGGGGCATACTTGATCCCGCAGTAGGCCAGGATCGGGTCCATCCATGTGCCTTCCGGTCAAGCACGGCGACCACAGAGTGATCGTCGGGTACTCCGCTGGCTGCCGCTTCCACCGTGCCACTTTTACTCCTCGCAACGCTGGTCGGGCGGCGCCACCATCGCCCCCACCGTAAACGGAGGTTGCGATAGGCGTCGCCGCTTCCCATCCGAGGTGAGGGCTGAAGCAGCATCACCATCCTCCCCACCAGAGACGGGGCTGAGATGGACTGGTCGCGGAAGCCTTTCTTCAAAGACTCCGACCGAACAGGGGCTCTTGTCGAGGCGAGCCGAGCGAGCTCGTCCGCTAAATAATTGTCGCACGGGTATGTGTGTATACCCTAGCCCTTCAAGTGTCTCTCCATCTTTCTAACCTCCGCTGTAAGCCGCCATGACGGGATCAGAGCGGTGAAGTCCTTCCTTGCCTGGTTGATGACCAAAGAAAGAATCGCCTTTAATCAGAGGGCGCCAGATGCCGATGGTCGCGGCACTCGAGCCCACCAAAGAATCCTTCGTATTCCGCAACATTGTTGGTAGCTTTAAAGTCCAGACGACTATATATTTGAGGGTCCCGGTCGGGAGACCAGGAGGAACCCAGCCCCGCGCCGAGCCTGAAGGATCCATCGAAGAGGAGCGCCCAAGGCGTGGGCACGGGGACTTCCTTATCTTCCCCATCTGCCGAGTCCATTCAACAATGAAGTCCGCGATCTTTGACTCTTGATAGCGATCGGGGGCAAATTTGAAGCCAAATTCCCCAGCTCGACAGACCACTTGGCGTCGACCTTCAGCTTCACGATTGTGAAGGATCTCCGCAGAGGATACGAGGAGACCACGGTGATCTCCCTTCCTTGGAAATAATGTCGCAGCTTTCTTGATGCCACCAAAGACAAAGATACACCATTTTCTGGGCCTGGGATACCTAGTTTCAGCATCATGCAAAGACCTTGCTCACATAATAGACCGGCCACAGACGCCTCTCGCTCTGCTACTAGTGCTGCACTCACCGCCGAGGGGCTTGCCGCTACATAAAGGAGAAGCGGCTCACTGTGCTCAGGGGGCGACCAAAGACAGAGGCGAGGAGAGATACTTCTTGAGATCTTCAAATGCCGCTGGGCTTCCGGGTCCACTCGAAGGAATTAGTCTTCTTCATCGGCTTGAACAATGGGAGACTTTTCTCCCCAAATGAGCTATGAACCGCCGAGGAGGCCAGCGACCAGCCTAAGCTAATCAAGCCGCTTGAGCCGACAGTGGCTTCATTCGTTCAATTGCTTCAATCTTGTCTGGATTGGCTTCGATCCCGCTACCGAGACCGTAAAGCCAAGCAACTTCCCAGATGACACCGAACACGCACTTCTCAGATTCACTTTAAGCAAGAGTGCCGAGAGATGGGAGAAAGTTTCCTCCAGATCTTCAACCAACCCATCAGCGGCCTTAGCTTTTACCACCAAGTCATCAACATATACCTCCAGGTTCTTCCCAATTTGTGACTTGAATACAATATGCATGGCTCGCTGGTAGGTAGATCCGGCATTCTTCAACCCAAAGGGCATTCGAACATAACAGTACACACCAAAAGAGGTCACAAAGGCCGTCTTTTCTTCGTCTTCCTGCGCCATTCTAATCTGATGATATCCTGAGTAGGCGTCTAGGAAGCATAGAGCTTCACATCCTGCCGTAGAATCGACAACGAGGTCAATCCTCGGCAGAGGGTAAGGGTCCTTAGGGCAGGCTTTATTGAGGTCGGTAAAGTCTATACACATTCGCCACTTCCCATTGGACTTCTTTACGAGTACGGGGTTAGCCAGCCACTCAGGGTAGGCGGCTTCCCGCACAACTCCGGCTTGCAATAGCTTCTCCACTTCTTCCCGAATGGCTTCTTGTCGCTCTGGCGCCTGCCTCCGGATCTTCTGTCGGACTGGGTGCGCTCCAGGTAGCGTTGCCAATCGGTGCTCGATCACCTCCCTAGGGACCCCGGTCATTTCAGATGGTTCCCAGGCGAACACATCTAGATTAGACCGGAGGAAGGTGACGAGCGCGTCTTCCTATTTGGCGCTGAGATCAGCGCCAATTCTCACAGCCTTGCCCGAGCCTTCCTCACCCACGGGGACCACCTTCACCTCACCCAAGGGACTGGGTGAAGCGCGGGCCTTGGCCGGGGGAGCACTCGAGGGGTCTTCTGTGCCACGCGCCGAACAGGCGGCTCCAGCGAAGTCTTGCACTTGCTTACTGAGGCGCAAGGCTTCGAGCTTGTCCACCTTTACCACAATTGGGCCCTCTGGCCCAGGGATCTTCATCAGCAAATAAGCATGATGCGTAACTGCCATGAATTTGACTAGCGCCGGCCAAGCGAGCGGTATGCTAGGGAGGTCAAGTCGGCGACCTCGGTTGATGAGTTCCGTCCGGAAGTTTTCAGCGCTTCCGAACGTGACGGGCAGCTGGACTTGTCCCAGGGGCATTAGGCCCATCCCGGGGGCAATTCCATAAAAAAGCGGTGCGGGGCGCAGTTCTTCATAAGGTATTTGGAGTGCTTGATACGCCCGATCGACAAAGAGTTGATGGCACTTCCTCCATCAACTAGTACTCGCCAAGCCGCATTCCTCGACCGTAGGGGCGACCACGATCGGGAGATGGTTTGGGCCTGAAGTGTTCGCCGGGTGGTCGGCCCGACTGAAAGTGATCGATTGATCCGACCACTTCAGCAGCCGACTCGTCCCGGGCTCTGGCATGGTGGCACACACCTGTCTCAACTCTCGCTTGTACTGCGAGTTGGAAGAGTAGGTGGCCGAACCCCCATGAATGTATGCCACCGTGTGCTCGGCTTGTTGGAAAGCGGTGGGGTGTCATCTTCGCTGCCATTATCTTCGCGATCCTTTTCGCGGCGCTTCTTGAGCCGCTTTTCCACCAACTTGGATACAACCCGACAATCTTCCAAGTCGTGCCCATTTGTGCGGTGGATGGGGCAAGATGGCTCGCCTGCCGTCTTCGCGGCTGGGAGAACGGCGATCCTCGCGATTGTCTCGCTGGTCCCGGCGATCTCTCCTTCGCTCTCGATCGTCGCGCGCCGAGGCTTGGCTTCGGATCGGCCACCAAAACCTCTCGGCGACGGCCTCCTTGCGCTTCTTCTTTACGGTCGGAGGACTTCGACGCCCGGCTTCGAGGGTTTGAGGGCCTGATGCACCCTTCCGAGCCTCCATTGCCGGGCACACTTGTGAGCCAGGGAGAAAAGCTTCGGAAGTGGTAGCGGCTGATGGGTAGCCATCTTCTCCCGCATCTTCTGATCCCTAACCCCCCTCCTTAACGCAATAATAACCGACTGCTCAGAGATCCGGGGGATCGTGTTGCGGCAATGGCTAAACCGCCGAATAAACTCCCTCAGGGACTCCCCCTCCCTCTGCTCCAAAGCGTGGAGGTCGCCCTCCACACCGGTTGAGCGTAGGAGCCACGAAAGTTGGCGACAAAAATGTCGCACGCTTCCTCCCACGAGTGTACCGAACCCCGAGGAAGGTTCAGCCCAGAGCGGGCGAGCTGTCGGCGACATCGGGAAGTAGTTGGCCATAACTCTATCTCGACCCCGGCAAAGACGCACCACCGTCGTATAAATCTGCAGGAATTCTTCAGGGTTGGTGGTGCCGTCATACTTCTCGATGGGCGCGACGAAATCTTTCAGCCACGCCGATTGGCGTGACGGAGGGAAAACGCCTGGCACCCAACATTATATGGGGAGTAGTGTCGCCCACCAGCCTCGACCCTGAGATGGGGTCGAGGAGTGCGAGTCTACACTCTCCCAGTCGGAAGGAAGCCCTTCGGTGGCCGGCAGCGGGGGTTCGGTAGCGTTGTTGCGGATAGCGCCTCAGAAGAACTTGACGCAGATCGTCGCCCAGCTGAGCCGCCCCTCATTGAGGTGTGCCCTTAGATCCTCGTGGTTCTCCTCCGGCATGGGAGTACCGCGGGAAGATCTGGAAGCTTGTGCACGTCCCCTCGTTGCAGAGAGTGCAGCCGATACTCTTCCCTTTATCCCGGCCTCTGCGGCCGGAGAGGTCGCCAAAGAGCGATCGGAAGCTTGTGCATCCACCATACGAACTCCTTGGCGGAGGACCGGAAGCCCTGGCTGAATTGCCACAAAGAATCTGGCTTTGGGCCGAGTCCACTAGACGGGCAATGTCCTGGAGCCAAGGGGTGGCTGGGTGTCGCCCGTCGCTTGACCGGAGGATGATCCAGAGCAACGGGCCGCATGAAGGCTTTGCATTGGGGTATCTTCCCCAACAAAGAAGCGCCGTTGGACCGTGAACTCAGGGCTTGGATGCGGCTCGCGCCCCTCCCGCCATGAAGGACCCGTGACCCGACTCCCTACGGGAGCCGAGATCGGCCGCGCCGCTTTCCTCGGGGAGGCGCTACTGGCGATGAGATTCCGCCATACCGGATGATCTTGATTCTTGCAAACTCCTCCAAAAGGAATGGAAGAAAGGAACGATCTAACCACTAAGCCCCTACAGGCGCGCCACTGCCGGCTTACTAACCAACAGGCACCCTAAGACTCGGGTGCTTGAGAGATTCGGACTGGGGCTTTTGTGGCAACCGCTCCAAAGACAGGAAGAACGGGATCTTTGGAAGCAAGCAAGAAGACGATCGAGTTTACCCAGGTTCGGGCCCTCCAAAGGAGTAATAACCCTAGTCCCGCTTGGTGGTTTCCTCTGAGTTCAAGGTTCTTACAAGGCTGGGAAGAAGACCCTCTCGTGTTCTCGCCAACCCAATAATCAACAACCCTCCCATGCATCCTAGCTCCCTTTATACTGGGCCGGCCGAGGCGCATGGGGCTTACAAGCTTGCGTAAAGCAAGCGTCGACACGTTACTTACAAAGTGCATTTAATGCACCGTCATACTCTCTTACATCACATTTAATGTTTGTCCTAGTGACTTAGACTTCGCCTTGGGCCCCGCTTGTCATCACCCCTGCACGCTCTGCCGGGAGAGAGGGGATGTCGACTCGGCACCACCCATCATCACACGCGCGCTAGGGAAGACGCGCGCCATACCACGACCGCAATTAATGCGCACGCCTCGCATTAAATACCCTTGACCCTTCGCCTGTAGTACAGATTACGGGGTTGATTCTTGGAAACTACGCCCGAGGAGTGGCTCGAACGCCACCGCCCTCTTGGCGAGCACCTTTTGGTCGCCAGGAGTGGCCTGAACGCCACTCGCCCTTCCTGGCGAGCCTCGTGGCTGGTCGCCTCGAGGAGTGGCTCAACGCCACTCGCCCTTCTGGGTGAGCAGCTTCGCTGTCGCCAGGAGTGGCTCGAACACCACTGCCCCTGGCGAGCACCCTCATTGGTCGCTCGAGGAGTGGCTCGAACGCCACTCGCCCCTGGGCGAGCACCTTGGCCGGTCGCCTCGAGGAGTGGCCTGAACGCCACCTGCCCTCTGGGCGAGAGTACTTAATGCGGCTGCGTGGGTACCCCAGCGCTTAATACGCTGACACCGTCGTCTACAGCCGCGAGCATACTCATCTGAGCCGCCCAGCCGCCACTCACGCTATTGCTCGTGACGCTCACCCGCGATCGATGCCCGAGCTCATTGCAGCATCTCCGGTGCCTGTTGGGACGTCGGTCGAGGTAGAGCGCGCCCAATAACACCTCGCACACGAAGCGCCGACGGTGGCGTCCTTTGTGCTCGCGCCTGACTACGACGACCTCGTGCCTGCAGGCCTAGTAACGCCTCAAGGAGGCGCCCTTGCGCCCATGCGCACAACGACGCCCTCCTGCCCGAGCTCACATTTCGCTGGCTACCGTGCGCTTGGAGCTCCTTGCCCATACTAAAAAAGAAGAGGGTGAAGACCCGGGAAAAACCCTAGCCGCTCGCTTCATTAGCCAATTGGACCACCCTGTGGGCCTCCACGTGCATCCATGGGTTTGCGGCCCATAGGCCGTATGGCCATATGGTTTCCAGAGCGAAAAAATAAAAAAAATTGCAATTTACCCCTGGAGTTTTTAATAATTTCAAAAATAGTTATTAAATTCTGAAAATTGATGATAAATCGTAGGAATAAGATTTTTTAAGGTATATAAATCGGTAAATTTGTAATTTAGCACATATTGGAAGTTCCATAAGCTTGGGTTTATTTTTCTAGCATTATTTCATGTGTATATGTGCTAGAAATTATTTTTTGTCTTTTAAGTAATTCTAAAAATTAATTGGTAATTAACAAAAAATTGTGAAAAATGCTAGAAAATTTTTGAAAAATTGTGAATAGCATATTATGAGCACCATATATGTGGATTAATTTTAGTAGCATAATTCCATGTTTATGTATGTTAAAATTTGTTTTTTTATTACTTGGTAATTCTGAAAATTACTGAATAATTAGCATAAAACTATGAAATTTGCTAGAAAAATTATGAAAAATTTTAGATAATATCTAATAAATAGATATAAACCAAGCTTTACTGATTGAAGTTGAGCATGTAATATATTGATTTTACTAGTAGTAAAAGTCATTTTGCACAAATAGAAATAGGATATGTCGAACATCGTAAAAAGGGATTTGTTGAGCTTGCCCTAAATACCAACAATTATCTTACCTAAGGAATGAATACTATGATAAATCTAACAACTCGATTCTTTAGGATTTTAAAGGCTATGGCAGAATATAACTTCGCTATGCACAAGCTTGTCACCAAATTAATATTTTTGTAAAGTTATTAATGCTAAAATGATCGATAATACATTATGCACCTTCCACCCTAAAATAAGGATACTAATGTAATAGTATCATCATGTCAAATACCAAAAATACTCTGAGTTTATATGCATTTTCCTAGAAGCAGAAAAACATGATGAACTCATGTTGAAGAATCATCACGTACTTCCTAATGGGAGTCATGCAATGCCCGAAGTACATGCAAATGCTTAGCAAACTAGCAATAACCATGGCCACAGGAAAGGCCAAATGGATAAAGGGGATAAGTAGAAGAGTGGCAGATCAGATAGAGGAAAAGGCAATCTATATTGAAAAAATGTAAAAGTAAAAGGCCAAGAGTGTCGGCGTATTCTACACCAGGGTACCCACTCCCCCGCAATAAACACGGTCACCGGGCGGGCAGGGCGCGTCCGGGCCCCACCGCCACCACGGCGAGCAGTAGGGCCACAAGGTGGTCGCCAAAGGATGTGTGGCGATCGAGCCACGCCAGCTGGCGCCAATAAGGTGGTCGCTGGACAAAGCGGCGATCGTGCCACGCCATCTGGCGCCAAGAAGGTGGTCGCCCAGCGATGTGGCGATCGAGCCACGCCAACTGGCGCTCAGTAAGGTGATCGCCCGGTGGGCGGTGGCGATCAAAGCCACGCCACTGGGCGCTCAGTAAGGTGGTCGCCAGTGGGCGGGTGGCGATGAGCCACGCCATCGTCGCTCGATAAGGTGATCGCCCGATGGGCGGTGGCGTCTGAGCCACGCCACTGGCGCACCACCCCCGAGGCTGCAGTGCCAGGATCAAGGAAATTTAATGCGAATCGCGCGCATTAAATGCTAAGCGTGGAGGCTACAGTATGGCGGCGCGCGTTCCCCAGGCGCGCATTAATTGCGGGTGACGTCACGACAGCACCCCTCCCCCTGACGGAACGGGCGGCGTTGGTAGGCGTGGGGCCCTAGGCAGGAGTGTGACGGCTGCGGCAGGCATTAAATGGGGTATAGGGGCAGTGACGGGCGCATTAAATGCGCCCGTGGCAGTGTAATGAGTATGGGAAGACCATTGTAACTCGTGCACGTCAGCCGGCACTGCTATAAAAGGGGGCTGGGGTGCATGGGAGAAGGGGATTCCATTCTCTCAAGCCCGGTTCCAATTTCAGCTCCGGCTCTGATTCCGGACTTGGCTCTTTGGCCACAACACAAGCAATCTCAAGAAAAGCAGGACTAGGGATGTTACTCTTCGGAGGGCCTGAACCTGGGTAAACCCTAGCGTCCCCATTCTTCCAAGCTTCCCCGGTACTCCGGTTTCTTTTCCTCCGGCGATTGCCCCGAAAGCCCCCCGTCTGAACCTTACAAGTACCCGATCCGGAGGTGCCTGTTGGCTAGAACGCCGACAAAGAGGTTTCCAAAAGCAAGACTCAGCTAATAAGCCCGCAAACCCTGAATAACCCTGTTTTAAGTATGGATGTACTGGCCATTGGCCGTGCAACTATAGCATCTTGATTTAGCACCTTTACATGGAATCCACTGGAAAATCAACAACACCTGGGAAAACAATGTTGAGTCATACTTCACCGATCAACCTGTTGTTGATTCGGACGCTGAGAAGTGTGATCATATAGTTCTTGAAATTATTAAGTTTGAGGAGTTCCAGGAGGACACATACAACTCATATGAAGACCTAAATTAGTCTCTTAAGTATTTTCTTCACTTTGCTAGTCGATGTCACATATTCTTTTAAGTCTCCTTATCAGTTTAGCACTAGTTCCCGAATGAACATTTGATTTATGAAACTGTTGAGCGATTATTATTTAAAATTAAATAAATAGCTATTTCCTAGATATTTGATAAATTGTGCTATGTTTGTTCTATATTCTACAATTTGTTCATGATGCAACAATTGTTTGATTGTTAAATCATCAAATTAAAAGAATAACATTTTTGTTTGGCCACTCTTGCAGAATAGTAGTCTTTCCACCAGCTATTGGGGCAATGCATTGATATATGCTACGGTATTAATTCAACTCAGTCTAACTGCACATCATGAAATTTTTCCGTTGCAGATAGTGCGTGGAAAAGAATTAAATATTTTTCATCTACGAAAATTTGGTTGTATTGTATGCATGCCAATCTCTCCACCACAGCATACCACCATGGGTCCTTACTAGAAGTTAGGGATCTATGTAGGTTATGAATCTTCGTCAATTATTTAACACCTAGAGCCTATGACAGAGGATCTGTACACGTCTCAGTACGCTAATTGTACTAATGATATTTTTCGGCATTAGGGGAGATAAGTACCACATTAAAGAATGCTGAGTCCTTCGATCTACGCACTAAAAAAATCGAACTTGAAGTTTAAAGGATAATAAATCTGTAACAAATAAGCTAATAATCTACCAAATGCCTTCACTGATCATAAGGGAGTGAAAAAAATCTCATATACCTATAGTATATACACCTGAAAGAGTGAAAATACCTTAAAAAGATATTGAACCCACTCTTGACTCTCAGGATAAAATGAGGGGGTGGCCTCCAGGTGCACGGGACTCAATTTCGTAGAGACGTTCGCAAAAATAGAGAACCGAATAAATAAGAACACTACCCATGACAGTGGAAGAAGTTTAACCTGATATTGAGAAAATCCCTAAAGTGGGCCGTCCAAGAGATGGTAGTATCCTTGAAGTGATCCATCCTGAAGATGATAACCCTAGCGTATATTTACGCGCATAATCCAACGCTAAAAAGTCAGAACACCAGACTCTATCGTTGTGAGAAATCATAAGGAGCTATAAGAAATCAATGAAGAGATATCCCTGAAGTGATGTAGGAGAATTGTATAAAAGAAAGACTACATTTGTCGACATATATTTCGCCTCTAAAATTGCTAGAAAGCTGGATTCAGAACCAAAGTCCATGACAGAGTGCCAAAAGCACTCAGATAGGGTCAAAATGAAAAGAAACAATTGAGGCAACGCTAGCTTAATAAGAGGAAAAGTTTTTGGTTCCGTTGACCGAACACCTCTTAAAGTGTTCCCTGTAGGATCAAATGGGTTTTTCATCCGAAAGAGTAATGAAAATATCTAGGTGGTGAGATATAAAGCGAGACTTGTAGCACAAAGGTTCACGCAGAGATCCATCATCAATTATGATGAAACCTATTCTCCTGTAAATAAATGGAATAACATTCTGAAATTTAATATTAATGGCAGCAAGCTTAACATTAATAATGCAGTTGATGGATGTGGTGGCAATATATTTATATGGGTCACTGGATATGGATATCTATATGATAATCTCTAACGGAGTCAAAGTTTCGGTTCCTAATAATCGCAACGTGTATAGCGTCAAACTACATAAATCGCTATACAGATTAAAATAGCAAGGAAGAATGTGGTATAACCGATGAAGTGAATTTTCTTGAAGAAGGAATATTCAAATAATAATGATTGTCCTGGTGGGTTCATAAACAAATCCCAAAATAGATTATGTATCATCTCAGTATATGTCGATGATCTGAATATTATCGAAACTACAAAATAGATAAAGGAAGCAAGTGTTTACCTTACAATGGAGTTTTGAGATGAAAGATTTGGTAAAAACCAAATATTGCTTAGGCCAACAGCTAGAGTATTTTTCAAAAGGAATTTTTATATACCAGTCTATTTATACCAAGAAGATATTGGAAAGATTTAATATTGATAAATCTCATCCCTTAAAGACCTCATGATTGTGAGATCCCTTGAAGTGGATAAAGACTCTTTTTAGACCAAGGTTGAAAAATGAGAAAAATCTTTGGATATGAAGTCCTATACTTATGTATCTTGCGAATTGCACAAGGCCTGATATTGCATTCGCAGTAAATTTGCTACCATGAAACAGTATAGTCCCAACCATAAGATATTGGGTCAGTATCAAGACTTTACTTATATACCTCTAAGGTACTTTCTATCCCACGAACTCTAGAAGAATAGTGAGGTAAAAATAGTACAAACTAAGTCATTTAAAAATCTAGCATATTTATTCACAAAATCTTTACCAAAGTTTACTTTCCAAATGTACATTAATGGCATTTGAATGAGACGACTTAGAGATTTGCAAAGTTTATGGGGAGTAAATATCTGAACCATGATTCCTTTGCATGATCTTGAAGATCATATTTTATCCTGAAGATTATAAGTTGTGCTTTTTTTCCTTCAGTGGGTTTTTTCTGAAGTTTCTCACATGAAGTTTTTAATGAGGCAACTAGTGTAGCACGGAGTGCGAGTGCAATGTACTTTTTTCTCAATTCTTTTTTCACTGAGTTTTTGGGAGAAGTTTTTAATGAGATATATGCATTACGCGATATTCGTTCAAGGAGAGTGTTGTGAAACAGATAGAATCTTGGTCCATGTTTGAAAAGATTCTATTTATTGATGGGCGAATCTGAACTCATCTTCATAGTGTTTCTTCTATATATTGGGTATTGCTTTGTATAAAAAAATTAATCTAATAAAAAGAGAGTATTTCGTCCTTTTATACTTTGTGTGTTCTCTGTTCCTATTTGTATAATATCATTGACATGCTGTTGATTGATAAGATAAATGACTATATTTTATAACAACAGTAACTATTGTCCCAGCCCTTGAGGTACACATGCAGTTGCACGATTGTAGTGTTTGTCGTGACTAATGATAGTCCAAACCAAGTGGCACCAAAAGTAGGTGTCTCCTCCCAGTGCTGGTCAAAAGAGGCTAAATGCTAGTATCATATCATGCTATGACAAGAACCTGAGACCGAATTCCCTGGTCACTCAGTGGAACATGAGCCAAAGTTGTCACGTCACAAGATAGGTGCAATAATAGAGTACATGACAGGTCCTCAAATTTATTTGAATTTTTTTAATGTGCTAGTTTCGTCGCAAATTTTTATTATGAAAATAGTCTCTATTCGAATAGTTTTTGCAGAAATGGTTCTTGTCGCGCTCGCCGAGCGTTGCTTATGCCGTGCGCAGCACCTCCCAGCAGATTCAACATCTCGAAAAATTTAAAAAATTCAAAAAAAAATTCAAATTTCGAATTTCTCGGCAAGATCTTGGGAATCTCGGGTGCTTTTGCCGGATTATGATTTTTGTGTGCTGTATTTGATTGTATTTAGGGTCAAGATCATCCACAAGAAATTTCTAAAATTTTTGATGTGTTTTTGACCATTTTTTGGTCGGTTCAATTTGTCGGTTTGCACTGTCCGAATTTTTTAAAATTTCTCAAGATTGATCATCATCTGAAAATTTTATGGGAATATTATGGATGTGTTAGGACCATTCACAAAAAATTTCAAAATTTTCTAAAGTGGTTTGAACTATTTTCCAATATGTAACATGTTGTGTTGCCCCAATTAAGTTACATTATGGCTTCTATGTATGGAATAAATATTTCTCTATAATACATAGGATGATAGGAACATATATAAAACTTTTCAAATGACTTGGACTTCATTTGTTACATTTGAAAAATCAAAAAGTGATTTTACATCGGTTTTTATGACGACTTTACCACTGTTAGATTTTTTAAAAATTACTCATGCTTGATCATCATCTCAAATTTTTATGGAAACATTAGTTATGTGTTAGAACCATTCAAAAAAAAATTCAAAATTTGTTGACATGTTTTGGATCATTTTTTGGTCAATTCAACTTGGGCCGAGATCTCGGATTTCCCAGTTGAAAAAATTCGGATTTGAAATTTGGTTTTTGTATTTCGTTCGGATTTTATCCGAAATTTCCGAATCTCGCCAAGATTTTGGATTTCGATGACCTTTGGAATTTTATCCAAAACGAGATTTGAATCCTCGTCTCCCCGTAGTTGCAATTGTGGGCGCCGCTGCTCCCAGCCGCTGCATCGCCCCTTCCAGCCGCCGGCCCCACCACGTTAATTTTATACTGTAATTTGCGACTGCCACTTTGTGAATTTTATAACTGCAAATTAGAAGCTACTAACTGTAAAGTAACTGGAGTGAGGTTTGCAAATTAGAAGTTACTAACTGCAAACTAATTTTGTGAATTTTGTTTACAATCAACCGCCACTTTGTGAATTTGACACCACGTTAATTTACTAACGGCAAATTTTATAAAATTTTGCATAAAAATGGTAAGAGTGAAAAATATGCAATGAAATAATTTTTTACTAACTAGGGTGTTAATTTTATAGTCAAATTTTGTTTGTAACGATCGATGAAATGACATGCAAAATAATTCGAAGAGAAATGAAAAAGTTAGTCACATCAACGTACAAAATTACCAAAACGACAAACATACGAAACACTTACAAATGAGTTTCATGGATTAAAATTATAACAGTGAAAAATATGCGGCATTGTTTTTTTTTTTTTGGATTCTTTCTTCTAAAAAAAAAATGTAGCTCGGGAAATTTTTGAACTGTGCATGCAATTAGCTGTCGTGAATTGATCAATGTAGTGGCCTCCTCTACGCATTTATTTACGAAAATAGTTCCATCACGATATTTTTATTTGCTTATACCTCATCTTCTTGAATCAATATATTAGATTAACTAGAGTTTACTTATACTTCATCTGGTAGTACAGTACTAGAAATACCATTAATAAATCAATGGTTAGATTTGATTTCTATTGCACGCTATATACTATTAGTTTAATACATCGTAAATTTTCTATAGAATGCAGAGATCGGAAGTTAATTTATTTTTCTATTATCTAAAAAAAGGTTGTATGTACTTGGAGATCGACATATTGTGCTTAACTATTCATCAATAGCTTATACAATTATTAAACATTTTCCCTGGGGTAATTCCATTACCGCCCACCTCGTCAAAGCTCACATGCACAGAGCAACATATGCTTGAGCAGGGACGTCCACTGCTGCAATAATTAAGGTTTGATTTAAGAACAAATCAAGCACTGAACCGCTACACTGTTCGCGATACAAGCTGATGTACTGGCGGTCAAGTGATGTTTATTTTATAATAGTCGATCACTAGTACAATGCACAGCCAAAGCCAACTGGTAGTACTTTTCAATCAGACAGGGTACTTCCTGCTTCTGCATAGTCTGCTCCTGTGAATGGAATTCCGCCGCCTACCACTTCACGGGGCTGATGTTCGGCAAGGAAAAAGCACATCACAATCTAATCAGACATGTAGATACGAATCTGTATTCTTAGGTCCTGTGCAAAAATGATAGTATTGTAACAAGTTCAAATCAGTTCGCACTTGAACTTATCTGGTAGCACATGATTTGCACCGAAGTGTTCGTGTGGCTCGGAGCCAAAGGAGATTTGGCCTGGAGAGACCGGTCGAGCAGCCGCCGGTTTGTGCTATTGCTATCTGGAATCGTCGTTTTGTTTCTTGTAGGCCACGACGCCGAATAAGCAGATCTTTGACTCCAATTTCTGTTTGAATTCTCTGTTATGCCGTTCTTGTCTCCTTATTTCCATGTCTGTCGTCGAGGCTTGATGACCGATACGTCGTTTTTTTTTAATGAACCGAGTAGCTCGCATTCGAGCTGGGTAAAGCTGAAACAGAACAGCTATTTCACCAGGTTCAGAAAAATACACTCGCCCTGCTCCTCTCGTTTATTGGGAAGCACTAGTAATTATTCCCGGCACATAAAAGGCTAGCTAGTACTCCCGTTGGCACTTGGCAGCATATCACCATTCATTCCTCGACGAGTGGACGCGCGAGAGATACATCTCGCGACTCGACAGATATGGAAAAGCATCTCGAGTTCCCGACAATACGCTCCCGGGTGAAAAGAAAAAAAACCAAGGAGGGGTGAGAAATCAGAATAGCATCGGTATCTCGGTGTTCCAGTGGTATCAGCGTACGTGTGATCGTCAGTGCACGCGCGCGAGCGGGCGCGGCCGAGGCACCGAGCGCAAGGGTCGCTTTCCCCGCGCGGCGGACGCGGGCAAGTGGCGAGCAGCGTCCACCGAGCCCCCCACGCGCGCCTCCACAGAATACGAAGATTCCGGCTCGCTCCGGCCGGGGACGGGCGCGTACGTACGTTTTTTCCCCCGTCTCGTTTATTCGTTTTGTTGTCTTGCGCGCGCGCGCGCGCATGCAAATCGCGAGACGCAAAGGCTACCGCTATAACCGATGCATCGAACCGCGCAGGCCCTGGACATGCCCGCGCGAGCCGACGCAACAAGAGGCGTCCGCACGCACCTCCTCCTGCCCGCGTGGCCTCTTCCTCTCTTTTGCTCCGCCGCGCTCTCGCCGAACCGCTGCTTGGGTGCTCCATAAAGTACACTGCTCTACTACCGTGCTTGGCCAGAGGATTCAGGAATCCTGCGGTTGCTGCCTGCCTTCTAGCTGGTGCGTTCCTCCTTTCCTGCCTGTTCACTTACATTTCTCAGTCTGATCGTCGGATAAGGGTGCTTTCCCCATCTCATGGGTGTAAGGTTGAGCTTTACTACAGTAAAGACCGGGTACTTTGGAATTTGGTATCGATCTGTATTTTTTTTTTCAGAGGGAGACTAGGAACGACGGTATACCGTTCCAACGGTATAGCCGTAAAACTTATGAAACTTATCAGTTTCAATGCTGGTTTCATGAGTTTCAGTGTTTAGTTTCATCAGTTTCATGTTTCATCAGTTTTTAGTGTAAGTTTCATGAGTTTCAATGTAAAAATTCACAAGTTTCAGAGGTATATACCGTAGGTTAGTTTTTCGTTTTTTTTTTCTATTAAGACTCACACCGCATGCACGCACCCGCGCCTCATTAGCGACGGAGTCCAGGATAAATCCATATCCTTACAAAATTCCTACCGTAGCGCACTTATTTATGTATAATAGATGTGCAGCATGATTTGAGCTCCGATGGGTGGAGTTGTACACCCAAGGGCCAAGGCTCCACTACCCCACCCAGAGGTGGCTTCTAATATCGATCTGCGTTGCTCATTCAGTTTCGCAATATTCCTTTGAGGAATTATTTCCACACACTGTCCCTACTTTGATGTTGCCGAAGAGGCTGATTAGTTGCATGCCGTTTTTATAGGATTATTTATAGTCCAAAGTCATTAACTGTTTATTATTAGATTTGATGCTTTCTTGGTCTGCGTATGTTGGGTTTGGCAAATATGTTGTGAAATGGAAGGAGTGCGTTGCTTTGTGCATTTCTTGATTCGTGTCAATATATCTTTTATGTTTGACTGGGCTTGTGAGGGTACTCTAGGAAGCTCTTGTGACAGAGAGAATTGAGAAACCAAGTGTTGTAGAAAGTTACAACGCTAAGTTTTTGTACCGGTATTGTTTCCACGATCTGATTCTTACTTTTCTTGGGGTGAGGTAACCGCATGGTCGTATTGTGATTTATATATAGTAGCTCTTGTGACCAAGATAATTGAAAATTGCTGGTAGGGATATTGAGGCGAGGAATCAGCATTCCGTTCTCATGGTTCATGACAATGGTGTATTGCTGTCATCAGTACTAGACAAATCATTGGCTACCTGTGCTAGGAGGATGCATGAAAAAAGCGTATAATTTAATGTAGCGGAACCATTTCCAGATCATCTACTAGTGTGTTTTCAATGATCAATCCCCACCGTTTGATCGTAAGTGGTCCAAAGCGATCTACCCTTTAAACTGCATCAGAAGTTGCACATCCTTGTCATGAGATGCGGAGATACGGAGCAAACAAGAGCCATACATCCTAGTAGAGACACCGGCAGTAAGGACCTTGGCTATGATTCAATATGGAATCATTCAGCGCATCCACTTGTTGGTTGAGTTAAATGCTGATATGAAGTATGAACACGTACAGGACCTGATCTTAATTAGTTGAGAAGCGGAGAAAGGTATTTGGATATGCGCGATGTATCTGCTAAAGTATCCGACTAAGTTCTTGTATAGTGGAAATCTGCTGTGGTTAGCAAGCAATTTAGTATTTATACTTCGGATTCAAAGAGGACATATATGTTTCTTAACAAGTAGAATTATTCTACTTTCTTGTGTTGAAAAGTATATCAGAAACAATAAGCACAAACTGTTTTGCTCGAGGAAACACTGTACGCTAGTTGCTGGGGGCCCAGAGAAATATGTACTAGTGAACTTGCATGTGATGAATGGAAACAATGATATTTACTAGATGAACAAACATCTAAATATCTCTTATTACTTGGTCCCCATAATTATTCAGTAGCTGGCTTTCATTATAATGATTAGTCTTTTAAGTCTCTTCACATTTCAATTTCTTTCAATTCTACTTGAAGATCACTGTGGTCGAAGCCAACCGCACATTGCTTTCGATCGTTTCAGAAATTTCTAGGTAATAATTTCACCATCAAATCCAGTATGCCACCAAACTAATTTTAGGTTCCCTTGTTCCAGGAACACATTATGTCAACTTCACCGTTTCAGATATATTTCTGGTTCATTCTACTATTGGCCAGTTTTGGAATATCCACATCTCTACCTCTGGAAACAGATGCACTCCTGGACATCAAAAGTCATCTGGAGGATCCACGAAATCACCTAAGCAATTGGGATGAATCTCACTCAGCATGCCAATTTTACGGTGTAACTTGTGACCATAATTCTGGTGATGTCATTGGAATATCACTCTCAAATGTCTCACTATCAGGCACTATATCGCCATCATATTCTCTTCTTCACCAATTGCGTACTCTGGAGCTCGGTGCAAACTCCATCTCAGGCATCATTCCTGCTGCGCTGGCCAACTGCACAAATCTGCAAGTTCTTAATCTGTCAATGAACAGTTTGACAGGCCAATTGCCTGATTTTTCATCATTACTCAAACTACAAGTTCTTGACTTATCTACAAATGCTTTTTATGGTGCATTCCCTGTATGGGTCAGCAAATTATCAGTCCTAGCTGAATTAGGCCTAGGAGAGAATAACTTCGATGAAGGTGATGTTCCTGAAAGCATTGGAGGCCTGAAGAATCTGACATGGCTATTCTTGGGGCAATGCAACCTTAGAGGAGTGATACCGGCTTCAGTCTTTGATTTGGTGTCACTTGGGACTCTGGACTTCTCACGCAATCAGATGACCGGTGTGTTCCCGAAGGTGATATCCAACTTGCGCAACCTGTGGAAGATTGAGCTCTACCAAAACAACTTGAGCGGTGAAATACCTTCTGAGATTGCACACCTGTCATTGTTATCTGAATTTGATGTGTCTCAGAATCAACTTACTGGTATACTGCCCAAGGAAATTGCTAGCCTGAAGAAACTTAAGGTCTTCCATATATACCGGAACAACTTCTCTGGTGAGCTTCCTGAAGGACTAGGGAACTTGCAGTTTCTTGAGTCATTTTCAACCTATGAAAATCAGTTCTCAGGAAAGTTCCCAGCCAACCTTGGCCGGTTCTCGCCACTCAATGCAATTGACATATCAGAGAACAATTTTTCTGGTGAATTTCCAAGGTTCCTGTGCCAAAACAACAAAATGCAGTTCTTACTGGCTTTGACCAACAACTTCTCAGGTGAATTCCCCAGCTCTTACTCTTCTTGCAAGACACTTCAGAGGTTCAGAATAAGTCAAAATCAGTTCACTGGTAGTATTCCTGATGGCATATGGGGATTGCCTAATGCCGTGATCATTGACATTGCTGACAACAAATTTATCGGGGGCATATCTTCTGATATAGGCATTTCAGCCACTCTGAACCAGCTGTATGTTCATAATAACAACTTATCTAGTGAGCTTCCATTGGAGTTAGGGAAACTCTCCCAGCTGCAGAAGCTGGTTGCTTCCAACAACAGATTCTATGGCCAAATCCCTACGCAGATTGGAAATCTGAAGTTGTTGTCATACCTACATTTGGAACACAATGCACTGGTAGGGCCGATACCACTGGACATCGGTATGTGCAACAGCCTGGTTGACCTAAATCTTGCAGGGAATTCTTTGACTGGTGACATTCCCGATACACTTGCCTCCCTTTTCACGCTGAATTCACTCGATCTATCACACAACATGATCTCTGGTCAAATCCCTGAAGGATTGCAGTCGCTGAAGCTAAGCTATGTTGATTTCTCCCACAACAAGTTGTCCGGACCAGTCCCTCCACAACTCCTGATGGTCGCTGGAGATGTTGCATTCTCTGAAAATGCAGGCCTTTGTGTCACTGACATTTCAGAAGGGTGGAGGCAAAGTGCCACCAATTTAAGCTCTTGCCGCTGGATCGAAAACCGTCATAACTTCTCGCAGAGACGGCTATTTGTTGTGCTGATCATAGTGACATCTTTGGTTGCTCTCCTATCTGGGTTAGCATGTCTGAGATATGAAAATTACAAGCTCGAAGAGTTCAACATAAAGCGAGACATTGAGAGTGGCGATGACAGTGATTCAAAGTGGGTTATTGAGTCCTTCCATCCCCCAGAGCTTGATCCTGAAGAGATGTGCAACTTGGATGGGGAGAATTTGATTGGCTGTGGTGGCACCGGCAAAGTTTACAGGCTAGAATTGAGCAAGGAGAGGGGAACTGTGGCTGTGAAGCAGCTGTGGAAGCGTGATGATGCAAATGTTCTGAAAGCTGAGATTACCACCCTCGGTAAGATACGCCATCGAAACATTCTGAAACTTCATGCATTCTTGACCGGTGGTGGTTCAAACTTTCTAGTCTATGAGTATGTGGTGAATGGAAATCTGTACGATGCCATTCGTCGAGAGTTCAAAGCTGGGCAGCCGGAGCTAGACTGGGGCAAGCGGTACCGGATTGCAGTCGGGGTTGCAAAGGGCATCATGTACCTTCACCATGATTGCTCCCCAGCCATAATTCACCGGGACATAAAATCGACCAACATACTGCTGGATGAGGAGTATGAAGCTAAGCTTGCAGATTTCGGTATCGCTAAACTGGTGGAAGGTTCACCACTTAGCTGCTTCGCTGGTACTCATGGCTACATGGCTCCTGGTAAGTTCTGAACAAGTTATCTCTTACATGTAGATTATCTTTGCATAGTTATGGACTTGCAGTTAATGGTCAGTTTCCTGCATGTATACTGTAAAATATATAATTTTTTTCCAGTGCCATTCATGTACTATAGAATTCATTATGCCTTGTCCTGGTAAATAACGCTGTGAAATGAAACAATGCACTGATTATTTAAGAGCTCTTTTACAGTACACTAAATTGAATATAAACATTTCATTCTTTTCGATCCAATGGATCAGATTAACTAGAGTTTACTTATACTTCATATGGTAGTAGAGTAGTAGAAACACCTTTAACAAATCAACGGTTAGATGTGATTTCTACTACACATTATATACTATAAGTATAATGCTCGGTAAAATTTCTCTTATTTAATTACTATTACAAAGTACAATTCCTGTAGTATTTGTCACTTAAGATCTGTTTCAACGGATGGATGCAATATGCTTTGTTGTTTCTTCTGAATATTTTTGCACGTTTTCCATGTCAGTTATTGATATACCAATGAATATTTGAGTAGTAGATTTAATTAAGTGATGCATTTCTTAATTTTATGTAATAATTTCAGATGTATATTATGCAATACTCAAACTATATATAATTCTCAGATGCATATACCTCATGGTATTGGTCTGACAATTTGACAACCTTAAAATGCAGAGCTTGCTTATTCTCTCAAGGTGACAGAGAAGAGCGATGTTTACAGCTTTGGTGTTGTACTGCTAGAGTTGGTTACTGGAAGTAGCCCGATAGACGAACAGTTTGATGGTGAACTGGACATCATCTCCTGGGTTTCTTCCCATTTGGCTGACCAAAATATTGCAGCTGTTCTTGATCCAAAAGTTAGCAACTATGCATCAGACAACATGATAAAGGTCTTGAATATTGCCATTCTTTGCACTGTCCAACTGCCTTCTGAACGACCAGCAATGAGAGAAGTTGTGAAAATGCTCATCGACGTCGATCCTAGCTCAACAATCCGGAGGGCAAAGAACAAGAATGACAAGAAGTAAGAGCAGGTAAACTTTTCTTAGTAAGAGCCATCATGCCACCATGCACAAGATCAGGAACATTAGGCACCCAGTAGCAACACTCTGGGGGCAGCCAATTAGGACCTTAGAAAGCCTGACTAGTGAGCAGCAAACTAGTAACTAGTGGGCTGGTAATAATATGAAGGTGTAGTAGCCTTTGAAAGCTTGTTCATAGGTATAAGTTTAGCAATATCCTGTACAAATTTCGGTCATGTACTCTGCAGTTTCTGTACAAATGTTGCGAGCTATTTATGATTTACTGCATTGCAATGCCAGAGAAATTGGAGATGGCAGTAGTTAAATTTTGGCAACCTTGAATGATGACATAATATCAAGATATTCATTTACTCAGTTGAACTGAGCGAATTTGGGTGCTTATTTTCTTCTTAATAAAAAAAACCTAGTTCTTCCTAGTTATTGTCGTTTTCCTTCAGAGCAACAGAACATGCTATTAGGCAGATGACATTGTACAGATCATTCCAACACTCAACATATTCCGACTTCATTGTAGTCATTCTTTTCAGTTTATTCAGAGTAGGAACTAGGAAGTAGGTACATGCTAACGGGTCATTATAGCCGATCCAGCAAAATTCAGAACTCCAAATCTTCCAAGAACTGATCGGACATCCCATCCTAGTAAGTCACGTCTGATAAAATGATACATACCCAATCAGAAACCAGATTCCTACATTCTTCTTCAACTTAGAGCCGTTTGTCACTATTGCGCAAGACTTCTACAGCCTCTAGCTGACAGTCTTGAAAGGGGTAGATACCTTCAGGCTGTCCACAATGTCAGTGACAGAGCCTATACCCACTGCCACTGAAATCAGTAAGCAGACCATGCTCAAACCTTGCAGGAGATACCACTTTCTCACTTTGGTGATCTTCTCCTGGGCAATGTGCATGCTTATGGGGAAGTACACGGTCAGCGGCCAGAAGCTGAACGCGCCGAGGAGCCCCAGCACCGCGTTGAAGAAGGGTATCATCATCCCCACTACAGTTGTCGCGACAACGATGGCAGTCCGTAAGACGAGCTTGTAAGGCGCGACGGTCACCGAGCCTCGTTCTATGAGCGGGATGCTCACGGTGTATGCGCTGTTGACGAACTTGGCTTCCGGCCACCGGGAGGCAATCCACCTCTCCACTGTAGCAAATATGGGTTGTGCATAGACCTGCATTGAGAAATGCATTTAGCTCAAGATGCCGAACAGTAGCTGCAAGGTTCGCTTCATTCAGGTCAGCTTGTCAAATTAATGACAAATGCAATTCTAATTGAGGCGTGGCTAAGTAAACTGATTGAGATGTACTGGCCTGGTATGCCCCAACGAGGTGGAGGATGAGGCACATGTTGGCGATGTCGACGAGCCAGAAGGGCCCTAATCCGGGAGCTGTCAGGATGTTGCCGGGAGCATCGGACCCAAACGCGGCGTATCCGGCACAGCCAACGGAGACGTAGAAGATGGTGGTGGCTCCAATTCCATACATGGCTGCCTTCTTCATGGTCTTGTTCTCTGACGGTGGCGACTTCAGTGTATCCTACATGCAAAACAGATCAAAAGGCACCTTACTGACACGAACTTCGCCACCTGGAGTAATGCTCTGAACAATTTCTTTTTTCCTTCTAAAGTCACTATCAATTCATTCAGAGCTAGAGTGGCTGCATCGTCGCGCATACCTGGATCTCAATTAGTACTTCTGCAAAAGTGTAAGCAAAGGCGATGTTCCCCAGGGCAAGAAGCACATTCCACAGCTTCTTGCTCGAAGACACCGCGGTAGCACCTTCTATCCTCCCGCTGGGGTGGCCGCCGTGAGACGCCCACTCCGCCAGGGAGAGCCCGAGACCGATGAACGAGTAGGCGAACGACATGACCGCCGCGACAACCGACAGCCACGTGATGTGCTCCAGGCCGGGGAACTGGGACAGCACCACCTGCACTACGCTGAACGCCAGCATGAGCACGGTCCCCGACGTGTCGCAGTGCGCGTCGTGGCCGTTCCGGTGGAAACAATCCGACCTCCTGATCGCACTTTGCAATGCAGATTTTACAAAAAAGAAACAAAATTTAGTACATCCTGATCCTGATCCTGATCCTGATCACATAGTTTTTATTCAGAAGGAGCATAAACTAATTTTGGTTACTCACACCATGCTTATGGTTGCGGTGATCGTGTAGCCCACCATGGTGCCCCACAGATTGACGTACTGAGCGATTCCGCACATGAACACCTCTCTGGGACCTGGCGATTTTCAGGCATTGCGTTCAGTTAAGTAAGGCAAGAAACTAACGGAGATGGAATTTTTGCGTGTGTTAGGGGTCGCGCGCACGTACTGAGGTATGATCTGACGGCGTCCATGTAGGTGCGGTTCCTTGCCCCGGTGACTGGGTCGGGCGCGCGGTAGGCGTCGGCGAGCAGCGTGGTGGTGTAGTAGGTGACGCAGGCGAAGCCAGCCAGCGCGAGGGGGCCCGCAGCCCAGCCCAGCTGCGCCACGCTCCACGCCAGCGCCAGCACGCCGGAGCCGATCACCGCCGTCACAATGTGCGCCGTCCCGGTCCACACGGTGCCTGAAACCACAAAACCGCCGCCGCGGGGCCAAAGAGTTCAATTCCCAAGAGTCCCAGAGGCAAAGAACCAATCACGCACGCCGTGATCAGTTCCAAATAACAAAAAAAAAAAAAAAAAAAAGGATCCCCTAAAATTAGGTCTCAGAACAGGATCATGATAGGGAGGCGCTTTCACCTTTCCGCTCGTGTTCGCCACTCTCGACGTCTTCTGCTGCTGCGTTCCTGTCCATCTTCTCGCCGCGTCCTCGGGTGTCCCGTGAGGGGGCGTGTGTGTGGAGAGAAAGATGCTGCTGCAACGAAGCGGGACGGGGTTTGGTCGGAATATATAGAACTCGTTGAAGCCAACCTGGGCTTAGCTCAGGGCTCTCTGAATCGGATACGGCCGGCACTCCGACCTGTAGAACACCGGCATGCCAGTTCGGCGCCAACGGACTCCATTGGCCAGAGTTCGGATCCAATGCTTCGGAGCAAATCACTGCGTTTACATCAACGGTTGTTAGTTGGTTATCAGTCATGCGTTTACATCAACGGTTGTTATAAATTCCACAAGCATTTTATACGAATAATATAACTTTCGGTTGAAATAAGGAAAACAAAACCTGTTTTAAACACAGAAATTCCACAAGAATTTTATACGAATAATCTAACTCTCTGTTGGAATAAGGGGGGAAAAAACCCCGCATTCTAAATGGCGCGAGAAGATGGGCCTGAGCCCAACCAACGGGCCCGAATGCCTCGCACTCTCACGCCCAGGGCAGATATCCGCCCAGGATGGAGCTACTCAAAATTAAAACTAGAAACTACTAGTGATTGATAATCTAAGGGGCCGACCCCTAGAGGAAATGATCGCAAGACTTGACCATAAGAGTAGTGCAATGGCGTCGACGGTAGTAAAGGCCATCGGCGAGTTCAGCCGGGGCGGCCGCCGAGGCCCTGCTTCAGGCACTTCAAAAGCATCATCAGTTTGCTTCTGCGACGACAAAAGTATCATTAATTAGCACTATCAATGGCTAACATATCACACTCAAGCTTTGACTAATGACTAAGAAGCAATTACTAACCGAGAATGGTAGCCTGCTGAGACGAACGATCGATGTGATGATTATATAAAGGCCGAGGCACGCCCAGAAAACCGCATGCTAACGTACAGAAAATGCAAGGCCTACGGTTTCGCAAGTGCGGCATCGTCGCGCGGTTGGAGAGACGTATGCGTATCGAAGTAGATGGAGCCATGGCCTCATGGGGTTCGACGAGGAGCGCAACTTGGGGACTTTCGCCGCCACTTCTCAATCCAAAACCGACTACTTTGCGTGCTGCATGTCCGGCCCAGGGTTCACCTTACCGTTTAGACCATGAATTTCGCTACTGCGTCGGCACCAAAAATCGCGCGAACTCAAAATTCAAAATATTTTTGAAAACAAGTCAAAAGTCGTCGATTATCGTGGAAAATCGACAATTATTGGTGGAAAATCAACAAACTTGGTGAACTTTTTTGGCGGCCGATTTTTTGGAGCGATTTTGACGAAAATCGAGCGATTTCCACCGATTTGTGACACGTAATTTTTTTTGAATTGGACCAGTTTATCGACCGGTATTTGATATCGGACCACGGCGATACGGGCAAAAATCGCGAAAAACGCATGATTTTCGTCGATTTTGTTAACCCTGGCCCGGCCTCGCGCGTCCCGATTAGTCCGGCCGCCAGCATGTGAGTTCTTCTGTCCGCTCCATCACAGCGGCGGAACGAAAAAATAAGTTGATAAGGTGTACATTTCACATGTATAATTTTATAATCTTGTAAAATAATTTTGTATCGTTATAAATCCAATACTTATTTAAATAAACTTAAATCAACTTATATAATGAGTTGTTTTATATAGTCGTCTGTAATAACCTCACATACAACTAATAAACCATCTATATAATAGTATAAACAGTTTAAAACCATCTGTTAAATAACATACACATTTTTCTCTCTCCTCCACATCATCTAAAATCATACGTATCATTTATGCGTGGATATCGTCAGCTGAGCATGTACAATTGTAAAAAAATCACTCGATTTTTGTGATTTTTTTTTCCCGGTATCGACGTGGCTCAGTTTCTAAAACCACTCAGTAAATTGGTCCATTTAAGAAAATTCAAAAAAAAATTATGCAACGTAAACCGATCGAAAATCGGTAAACATCACTCGATTTTCTAAGAAAATCGACAAGAATCATTCAAAAAATCGATCTTCAGAAAAGTTCAACTAATCCATCGATTTTCCCTTGAAATTTGTCGATTTTCTATGGAAGGAAACGATTGATTATTTATTTATTTTTCAAAAATTTTGTTTTTGAAACTCTTCTATTTATGATGATTTTCAACCGATTTTTGGCTCGATATTGCTGATTTTTGAAATTTGAATTTCAAACGATTTTTTTTTTGAAACTTAGGACAGGAGCTCTGTCATTTCATTTAAGAAGAAAGAAAGCCTCCGAAGAGGAAAATACAAAGAGCAACAAACTGAAACTAAAACAAACACAACCCTCGGCCAACGCCGCCGAAATCATCCCGCCACCAAGACTAAACAGCCCTTACACCCTGCTGCACCACCGTCGGCCGCAGCCGAACCAACCCACCACCCTAAGCGCTGGCCACAACAAGCGCCACAGCCCACAGCTGCGGGCACACCTAAACAACCAAAGGGAAACTCGAAGAGCTGAAACACCTCCTCCAGCTTCGTCACCTTCCCCCCGGCCGAGCACCCCTTTCAAAGTTCCCCCAACTCCACCGAACGCACATCCCTCGCAGGAAATTTCCCCGAACTCCAACGATCACCTACTCCGGCGACCTCCCGCCCTCCTCCTGCACCTGCTGCAAAACTCGCCACCGCACAGAACCCCACCGCAAACGTGGGTCTTAGCGCAACGACCGACGACCTCCCAAGCGCCAACCTCGACCGCCACTCTCGGGGCGCGACGCAGGCAGCGACCGCCTCGCCACCGACTCCGTCATCGCCTCGCCGACGGAAGGGAGGAGTCCCCTCGCGGAAGCAGAGCACCAACATCGGAGCAGAGGAGAGTCACTTCACCCTTTGCCCAAAAGCCCCTGCTGTCGCTGGTGAAGGCGGAGCCAAGACCAACACCCAGCTCGCCCAACCTGCCCGCCGCGCAGCCTCCACTGAAGTGAGGTCGCCGCTCGCCGCGAAACGGCAGGCCCGCGGCAACGCAGAAAGCCGGCCGCCTCCTCCTACCCCGCCTCCGACGAAGAGACCGGAGGAAGAACGCCTCCTGCTCTCCTGCACAACGCGCCACAGCTCCACCTCAGACAGCCGGCGACTTCCAGCGCCCCAACCTCGGCCACCCTAGCCGCAGCTCCTCCTGAGCCACTGCCACCACCCGCAGCAGGCTGCGACGGCCTCGCTGCCGGCGCCTAGAAGCCTCGCCGGAGGCGGGAGGCGAAGCGAAAACGCCGCCGTCGCTCGAAGCGACGTCCGCGACAGGGAAGCACACCGCCCGACCGAACCGCCCAAAACGGCGGACCACGGGGGGAAGAAACCCCAGATCTGGAGAGAAAGCGGCTCCCCGACGACCTCGCCGAGGAGGCTCACTGGCCCAGCCGCCGTCTTGGACATGGCCGGGCTCACCGCGACGCGCGGCGGAAGACCACCCGGCCTGCACCTCCTTCCCCGTCAGCAACGAAAGGACCAGGGAAAAGCTACGAGGAAAAAGAGCAAAAGGCGAAAGAAGGTCCCGCCGCCGCCGCCGGCGAAGAGCCAGAGGCCACCAGCGGCGACGGCGAGGCGGAGGTGGTGGTGGAGGCTAACTTGGTTAGGTTTTGGGGTCGCCTCCGTAGTCGCCTGAGGCCTGCGGCTACGGAGGACGGGAGATTATTTCAAACGATTTTCTCTAATCGATATTGTGAACCTTGCATTACAGAACTTTTTTTTCTTTTTCTTTTTCCTTTTCTTTCCTTGCACAAGCTACGCGTATAGGATGGCACCGGCCGCCCGGGAAGGACATTGACGACGACACGGGGCCCTCTGGTGTTTAGTTAGCTAGCTTCTAGAACATATTATGGGCTAATTACGACCCTTGTTTTATATAATAGTTACAACAATGTTCTTGCGATTGTGAACGTCTAATACGGCATTCTCGGTTCATCATGCATGGTTACGCTTGAGAGAGGATTGGGACAGAGAAAATTGATGTTTGCCGTATCCTGACCCAAAAGCAGATCGACTCGTGATTAAAGGCGAAGAAAATGAAACATGTGGCCGTAGTGCCAGGCGGCTAGCTTGCGTGCAATGCATGCCCTCTGTGTCTCAACAGGCACACTGATGCACTCAACACCTGAGCATTGAATTGGACGAGTTAAAGGCCAAGGCAACCTCTCTTTGAGAATTGTGATCTCTGCAATTCCCAGGATTCCCGCGTAATTACCGGTGCCAACGAGGAGTGCCAATACTCGCTAAAAGCATGTACAATAGTCTATTTTTAAATATTGTTTCTAAATTTTTTAACTCACTTAGATACAACACTAGAGATAACATTTGTCATAGCTGTCTCTAAAATTATTCATTTTCACTATATTTTCATTGTCACTTTATCACTTTTTATGTTGATTTGTGTAATCAGATTGTCTCTTGCATAAGAGACGACACATTCTCTTTCTTTACATCCTCCTCCACGTAGGATTTTTCTTACTAACATAACTAAGAGATAGCTAAAATAACATTATCAAGATACCCTAAGGTGAGCGCGCCCTTGTTTCCCCGTCTAGCTTGTTGGAAAGGTGAGCGCGCCCTTGTTTCCCCGTCTAGCTTGTTTCCAATCCACGATCCCGGATGCAACTGCAAGAGAGAGGAATTTGCCACCCTACCGCAGTCTACAGCACGCAAAACGCGACAGATCCAACGTATCTAGACTCCTTTCCGCAGCATCATAGATCTGCATCCCACCTCCAAGTGCCATTCGCGTAAGCGCATTACATGGACACTTGGACACTGATGCATCTCGTAGCTTGAGTACTACAGTCCGCTAGTGTGGCAAGAAAGAAAAATATTCCTCTCCTGTTGCCGCTTTTGTCGTGCAAAACAATAACTTGGTCTATCTTTATCTGATTGCATTTGGGTAATTACCTTTTTCCCCAAAGAAGAACTTTAGCTGCACAAAGTTTCCGACCAACTTCTATGGCCACAGTGTTCAAAAGGATTTTTTGAGTTCACTACGTATATGGCAAACCATATCGGTAGTTGTAATAAATGAGTCCTCACTTCTTCCGAACATATGACGTTTTAGAGCTGTAATGGTGTAGTCAACTACTAGCTATAAAAAATATGCATGTCATCTATAGATCAGAGTTCACCTTTTCTTTTTTAAGAAAATCGGACGATTTTCGTTTTTAGATTATCGGAAAAAATCGCTCAAAAATCGGTAAAAAATCGCTAGATATCGCATGGTTTTAAAATCCAAAAATTTGAAGAAGAAATTCCGATTTTCTCCCGATTTTCACCGATTTTCTCCCGATTTTCACTGTTTAGTTGAAAGTTTCTCGAAGCCGATTTTTTTTAGCGATTTTCTCTCCGGTTTTCTCTCATTTTTGACCGATTTTCTCCCGATTTTGACCGATTTTCTCCCGATTTTTACCGGCCAATTGATTGTTTTCTCGAAGCCGATTCTTTGAGCGATTTTCTCTCGATTTGCACCGATTTTCTCTCGATTTTCACCGATTATCGCGATATTTACGGCTCATAATTTTTTTTTGAATTTTTGAATTTTTTGAATTTTTTTTAAAATTTAACCGATTTATCGGTCGATTTTAAATATCTTACCCCTCCGATATGACCGAAAATCGCGATTTTCGCACGATTTTCCGCGATTTTGTGAACCCTGCTATAGATAACCTCTCCAATGGACTAGCTATAGCATTGTCTACAAAATTAAATATGAGCCCATATGTAAGAGGTGATAAATGCATTGGAATCAGCTATAACATGACTATAAGTTAGTAGTCAGTCTATATCTCTGTCTTTTTTTTCTCTCATCCACCTAAGCAAAATGCTGAGTTGGCACCCTTATAGTAAGCTGAAGTGGCACCATTGCAGATGCCCTTAGGATTTTTCAATTTAACTGAGACATATGTAGAAATGATTAAATAGTTCTTATTCATTACATCACTTATTGCTCTTGGATTATGTGTGTTATTTTATTCTACGTGAATCAATAACATTGAGAATAACAAATGGTGAGGTATGAAAAGGAAAAAAAATAGTTAAAAGTTATCTTAAAATTATAAAAATAATATTTATTTAAAAATAAAATTTGAAAGCTAAAATGATACGTATTTAGAAACGGACTGAATATATTTGCAACTTTGAAATATCAAATTCCACGCTTCATTGAACAGCTAGAATCGAATATAAGCTTTTCAAAAAGTAGAATTTCTTGTCCCTTTTATTTTGTTTGAAAATGACTCTTGTCACGTATATCACGCAAAGATGTCTGGATTTGGAGTAAGACAAATTTCAAGAAATATTTCCCTTTAGGCCCTGCTTGGATGAGTGGTAATTTCTTGGAAGGTTTTGGGATTTAGTTCAAATTTGAACTAAATCCTAAAACATTCCAATGAAATACCCCTAATCCAAGCACCCCCTTATTGTTTATCGTTTGGTTAAACCTTAAACCAGAAAAGGTGCAATGATGCACAAGTGGTACATCTTTGATACTCAAGTGGAACATCTTTGTAGCTACATAGCTTTCTTGCAAGCGTCGATCACTCGATCTTTATTCACCATCAATGACTCCTCAAAGAAATTATCGTCATACAAACAACCTGAGGGCCACATGTTGTTTGACATTGATAGATTTTTAAAATACAATTTCGATCACTAATTTATATTTTAATATATTTATAGTACCAATAAAATTATAAATACTATGAAATTTCTTTTAGAGACAAATATAAATATCCAATTTTTATACCTCTAATCTAAATATTTAAAAATATATCAACAGTAAAAGTTAATTCGATTGGACGAGTCAAAAACATGTTTTTACGGCTAGAGGGAGTAACACTTCCATCCATGTGAGAATAGTTCAGACTAATATGCAGCTATTAACTCGATATACATATGCCAAATCGCCATGAATCGGTTTGCAAGAAGATTTCGGTTTTTTTTTTCCAGTGACCAACAATCTAGCTAGGAATACATAACAACAATTGCCAAAACCAGGTGTGGATAACAAGCCACATCAGGTAAACTCGACTCGATCAAAGTTGTTAATGAATACAATTAGACTTGATTCAGCTTGTTAAGCAAATAAGTAAAAATGTTTACTCGACTCGGCACGTTTTAGAACTTCGAGTTGGGTCAACTCGTTAGCCCCGTTAAAATCCAAGCACTAACCATCACATGTACGTTAATACGTACTAATGTACATGACGAAGAAACCCTGTGTGGGCACCTGAAAGCGCAACGGATTTTATTTGTGTGTGGGACTAGAAATGATATCTTTACTTTATTTAAGTGTATGTCCATTGTCCTTAACTAGTCTCGTGCACGGATGTTATCCAGATGGCTCTCAACCAAACAAATATGAATCATCTGATTATCATCGTACACACTTACGCAACTAAGAGATTTCAGACCACTTTCTGAAAACCATACTGGGATTGAGGTCAACCCATTCGGGCATATCATACGTCGCCTGTATCAAAACCTTAGTACCGCCACACCCACCGAGGGCTATGAGTCGCAGTAGTCAAGGAACGATGGCCGCTCGTGTTCATGCATTAAACGATTGAAAATAATTCCGAATACCCGGATATGTATCTAGTGCTAGTTCCCAAGACCAACGCCTAGCACCCACATATCCCACATTCGAGATGAATCATTACACATACACACAAATACTTGACAACTCAGTTCAACTGTCCAAGAAGTCGTATATCCCCGGTTCGTAGTATGTATTGTCGGGAACACCTTCATTACATTCATCTAAACATTTTTAGATTGAGTAAACGGTAAGTACACGTATATACTCGCAAGACTTTAGTCTATAGAAGTAAATGTACATGCATGGTTATCTGAATGGAAGAAAGTTTCTATACTAAGTTCAATTTTAGCATAAGGCAAATTTTATTTTGCAATAGAGTAGTACATAAAACATTATTGGAATTGTGAAGAGCACTTGATATGAAAGTAATAACAGTAAGTAAAGTTCATTATCATCATTTGGTGAGCCTCCATGGTCACAAACAGTGAGTAACCATCAGCCACCCATGGCTTAAAAAACAAACCAACCCGTCATATCCTATTTTTTCAAAGTGTTTGCAAAAATAAGACTATACTTGACATTAAGCTGCTCTTCACCATGAGCACGACTATTCAAATAGATTTAAACATCTGCAGAGAGTGTACACTTTACCTACATGACACATTATAGCAACCATATCAACCTGCCACGCGATACTCATTGTACCCATTTTGCTAGATTGTGACGAACCCGTTCAATTATCTAAAGCCTACCCTTGCACCAGCATGGTAAATGGTGAACCCTTGCTATGGTGACAGAAGTCAATAGCTGTACTATCCGTACTCATTATGGTTTCGTATCCCATCGTCCTCGTTCGCCTTATAGCCAGACATTCACCATTGTATTTGAATGCTTTGGTCCCAACGTCTCGATGAAGGGAGCACCTACGAACGCAACTGTACCCCGATTCATCCTTACTACTTTGGCCTACCAAAATGCAGGGTTAAAATTTAACTAATTTACTAAGTTAAGGCTATCCCATACTAGCACATGTGGTTGTACAAATTGATTTAATTGATAGCATCAAATTCGGTCCTTAGGTTGACTTAGGCGAGAATCTCCCCTATCTACATTCAAGTCCATCCCTCGCACAGTGCAAGTCCATGCCTTGCACAACCAGTTATAACATATCTCGCCCGTGTCTAAATAATAGTTTTATTTTTGCCAAAATATCAACAACCTTTACTCATGTCCGACATAAACCAAATTTGATCAAGTAATATACCCATCTATTCAACTTTTCAACTTCTATGTCATGACTAAGCAAATGCAACAATTACTTGATTATACCCATTATAATTTCTTATAATGTTTACACCTAACTTAGGGTTAACAAGGTTCATGTGTCAACATTATTAAGGCAATCCCACAATTTAGGAATATAACTACCGATTCTCTCAATGTAGCAACTTGAGCGAAATTACGCGCATGCATAATAGTTTGACAAAAATAAAATAGACACCATATTCATTTGCCCCAAGTTTTACTCGGTTTGGTTTTGCAGTTTGAAAGTTAAAATTCAATGAAGTTTGTTGTTTTTATGCTGGATTTGTATTTTTAAAGTGCTTTAGAGCTCTTGCATGCTACGCAAAAATTTGATAAAAGTCATATTTGTTCATCTCTTGAATTATAATATTTTATGAAATTATTTACTATATTAGTTTATTTGGGATTTTTATGAGTTCATTTTGAATGGTCGAATTTGGGTGAATTTGAGTCAATTAAAGGAATTAAGTCTTTATTCAAATTATTTTTTTGTGAAAACCCCAAAGATGCACTGCAAAGCATTATAAACTTCTTTATTTCATTAGCCATAATTCTTAGGGTGTTACACCCTGAATCACTAGTCGCTGTCTACGAGGCCGCGACTTAGCTATGCGACGGCTTGTGCCTATGCCTGTGCTCTTATGCTGTGATGAGTAAGGCTAGCAGAAAAGCTCACAGCTTGAATTCAGCTCATTATGGATTTGGCTCGAGTTCGGCTTGTAAAATAAACGAGTCGATCCAAGCCAACTTCTTAGCTCGTTATCTTAACGAGCCGAGATTGAGCTTTAAGGCTCGGTAACAGCATATTTATCGTGATGATTTTTGATGCAAAAGACTTTTAATTAGTTGAATATTTAAATTATGTACATCCATATAATCATGTTTGGTTGAAATATAATTGTTAGGATTGTTAATCAGCTCCTCACTAATTATCTATGTTTTACTTGTATGCTGGATAAATAATTATGGCCTCATTTATGTAGTCCTCCTGTTGCATGTATGTGTTAATGTGTGTCATGTGCTCACAATGTGGCTTAGCTTAGCTCCTAACTAATTGTCTTAGCTCACGTGGCTAACTTAACTCAGTTTATTTTAACTTACGTGGCTCGCGAGCTGCTCGATTTTTTTATCGAGCCAAGCTGAGTTTTCAGCTTGTTAGTTTAACGAGCCGAGCTGAGTCCTTTTTTTTAACAAGCTTAAACAACTCGATAGCCAGCCCTAACGATGACTTAGGATTGATGTGAGACTGGGAGCGTTGTTCGGCTATGGGCCTAGCGGACTAAGTGGTATTTTAAGCTAGAACACTGAGTTGGCTGGCTGGATTTTAAAAATCGAGCCTAACGAGTAACGCGTGAGCTGACTCAAGCTCTGATTGTTAAGCTAACGAGGAAAAATGTCTACTAAGCCTTGCTTACTTATGGCACGAGTTTGAATCGAGTCGAGTCAAGCCCCTTAATGAGTCGAGTTGGCTTGTGAACTTCAAGTTTTTTTTTCTAGAATTGCTAATTTGAGAACGTCCTCAGCAAATCTTTGGTGAGGAGCCCGTCTTGTTGTGACGAGTGGCAATATCTCCTTGCTTACCCTACTTCCCTTCCCTCTTAAATGCTCTTTCGTTGTGACACTTGGCGCCGTTCCTTTCATCCCAACTTCCCCCAATTCTCTTTCCATCAAACTCAAAATAGTTTTTGTTTTTCAATTTTTTGAAAGAACCCATCAATTTAGAACTTTGCAAAAAATGGATTAGGATAAGATAATCTAGGTTGTAAAAGAAAAAAAATCATTGATTGAAGTTATTCAAAAATAAATTAATCAATTTATTAAATAAATCAAAATGAACATACACACATACATTGAATCTTCACAGATACATAAATCGATTTAGTACTTGGGGAATTAAAAATGTTAAACAAATGGGAAGTCGCAAATAAAACAAACTAATCTATTTTCCTGATCAAAAGCTTTAATTAATAAAATTGAGTTATACAATTTAATTACTACAAATTGAATACAATGGAATAAATTAAATTATACAAGAGTTTAATTACATATCTAATCGCAAATTACAAAAATGAATAATTACATCCAAAAATACGAATTACAAGAATATTGAGTTTGATCATCCTTTGTTTTTCGATCTTCATTTCTAATTCATGCATATTAACTTGCATGCATATAAGAATAAGAATTAATGAATTAAATTAAGCAAAAGAATTAAAAATAGAATTACCGTAAAAAACACATGAGTTGGTATTGTGCACTGAGATACCAGATTCGTCTGGGGCCAAATCGGCACCTCTTACGAAATTAGGTTCATCATTCAACAATTATACAAACCTGTGAAGTTAACCCTAAACACGTGCATATTAAAAATATCGTGGTAGAAAAATAAAATTTTCCATAGTAAAAAGGTAAAAAGCCCACAATAGAAAGAGATGAGCATGAATCACTGTGCATTATGATAGATCACAGTCAAAGACATCCCCAGCAGGCACAAAGTGCCTTACATTGGGTATGGACAACAGTCAGATATTCATAGCAACACAAAAGTGAAGAACAGAAATGAAATTTCTAATTCCTCCTGACCATTTGACTATACCAGTCTTATTAAGTCCTCATTATGCAGGGAAGTAAAACACATGTGCAGATAATTAATCTCTCTCTCTCTGTCTCTCGGTCTCTCTCTCTGAGAGAGAGAGACAGAGAGAGAGAAAGGGAGGGAGAGAGAGGGAGGGAGGGAGGGAGAGAGAGTACCATGCCGACTGACAGCAAACCGGAGATAGACCGTAGGGTGGCGGCGACGACGCGGTGCACTGGTGCCTACGCTGGGGGCTGGAATTCTGAGGCTGAGGAAGGAGACCGAGGGACGAAGGGAGCCACATAGGGGATGCATCCGCCGATCTGGACTCTGAAAGGAGACATCGTGATTCAGCCTCCGAGAGGATGCAGCGGTAGACCTGGAGCGGCACAGAGGCAGCTCGGCGGTGGATTTGGAGGGAGTAGCCGAGTAGTGCTATGCAACTTGCGAAGCTGCGGGGAGCAGAGAACAGGGCTGATATGGACTTCTGGAGGCGAGTAGGGAGTAGGGACGGTGCCAAACGGTGGATTTGGACTCTAAAGGTCGGAGGGAGTAGGGACAGTGCCCAACCGGCGTTGGATCTGGTGCCTAGGAGCTTGGAAGCCTGGGATGGTCGGCCCCTACGATGAATGGGACTTAGGGCATTGGTGGATTAGTTATGATTGGGAGCCAGACTCAAGAGTCACTAGTATTGACTAACCGAGGCCTGGAGCTGGGTATCGGTGACACAGAGCCCGAGAATGCCCTCAGACCTTATTCCCCCAATCGGGATAGTTTCCCCTTTTGTATTCCTACGGAGGAAAACTTTCCTATTCTTATTTTTAAATAGAGGAATTCTCCGTCGAAAACGGAGACATTGCCACACCTAGGTGTCGGGGAGGCGGTTGGGGCCTGAATTCTAGCCTACTGGACTTTTCCAGTATGGGCGTTATTGTGACGGACCGCCTTTTCAGGGGCAGTGCGAAACTCACAACAGTTACCCAGGAAGACTAATTGTTGTAAAACAAGAGTAAAATTACCTGGCCAAAAGCCAATTCAACACTTTTTATTCAATATAGCCGGCCTAACGACCGGATTTTACAAGGGAAGCATCCAAGCTTCTAGACTTACACTACCAAAAGAAGGAAACCACAGGCAGGGCCTGAGCGAAGACAAGACCTAAAACCAGACTAAATCGCCATCTACGACCTCCTGGTAGGCTCCAGCATCTTCAAACTCTGAAAGGGCGGGGGTTTTGCAAGGGTGAGTACAGAGTACTCAACAAGTCGTACGGAACCACTGAATACTATATGTAGGGGTAATCAAGGGATGGCAGTAGGGTTATGTATCTGGATGCAGTTTTATTTCACAATTCATTTTACATTTGAAGCACAAACCAATAAATAAGTAATTGAATTTCACAAGTTTAACAACATTTAACCAATTCCTTCACAAATACCAAAACAGTAACTTGAGCTTAGTTACGGGTATCAACCCCGATTCCAACTTAACTTCATTAACCTAAGTGCAGGCGTAATCGATTCTGATTAAGATTAACTCTGCAGAGCGGCTCAACTTTACCCACAAGATATCTATAACCTTTATGCCAATCTCGAGTTTTCATGCAACTTAAATGCATGTGGCCCAGTTTAGATTATCACAGCTTTTCGTTTAATCATTCCTGTCCTTTAGTTGTTTACCGATAGAGACCGCTACCTTGGACCCAGGGTCCCCATTAGCGTCTACCGTTGTGAGAACCAAGAATGTCACTCCGGACCATTCCCGTTCCACCCCTCCGGTCCACTTCCCTGCCGGGAAGGCCCGGTCCCCATTCTCTCCAGAGAATGGTAGCCACCAAGACAGTCCAGTTATTATCTCAGGAATGACTAACTTAATGAGCCATGTCGGATGCGGGTCCACCGACCAATCCGACCTGTGGTTGAGCGGGAACTAAGTTATTTACTTTGCTCAAGGGGGTTATTAACCTTATACTTTTGCCAAAGACCAAGCCTTCATCCACAAACCCATTCCGGTACTCACTGCACGCCACTGACTCAACCAAGGCATTAATCACCGGTAGGGATCGGAATCTCATCCACTCCGGGATTAATCCGATACTGTCCCCCTGACTGCAGCACTTTTATAAACATCCGAATCGGAGATTCGGCAGCATTTTCTTTAAATCCAGGTTTTAAACTAACTAAGCAGTATAGTCTAATCTATTCATGGCAATAAGCAATTAACTAGGGTTCCAAAGGATTAATAGGGTTCCAATATTTCAAGGAGGTTCCATGAGCAATTCGGTATTATCTAAGCGTCATGTCATTCTAAAATACTGGATTTCATTTAATCAATATACAGTAAATAATGCGATATAAAATAATTACTACTATAGCATGGCATGATAGGATCAACATGATCAAAGGGTGTACGGCTTGCCTTGCGCAACAGCTGGATCGGATGAGTCGTCGAGGAAGTAGTAAATCGTGCTCCCGCCTGGTCCGACGTGCGCTCCGAGGCTGCTCCGACTCCAGGGACTGCTCCGGCTCCACTGGCGTCTCAACGGTCGAGTCTAGCGCGAAAAGACAACCAACATAAATAAACGACAAAACAACAACCGAAAAAGGAAACGGAAACTGAAACGGAAAACCGGAACCGAGTCGGAAGAGAACGGAGGGCAAAACTGGGATTTGGAGATTTTCTGAGTTTCGGATTTGGGAACGGACAGCATTTCTGGACTCAGGGGATCGAAACGGTTCGGGAAAAGTATTTGGTGGAGCTCTGGGCTTTTCCGGGATTTTTCTGGATTTTCCGGGCTATTTTTGGATTTAAAAACGAATTTTCGGAAATTAATAATTAAATTAAAAACCGAAAATCATTTCTTATTCCGGCGGAGCAGTAGCCGAAGACCGGGCCCACGGCCACGGCCAGCAGCGTCTTGTGAGGAGGCGGCGGGCTTGGCCCGACGGCATGAGCGGGAGGAGGCGGGGCCACCGGCAGTCTTGGGAAGGGGTCGACGAGTGGGGCCCGCTCGTCAGTGGGCAGCGCGAGAGGGTTAGGCACGAGGAACAGGGCGAGCGAGCGTGAGGCTCGGCCAGTGGCGGCCATGTGGCTGGCCGGGCCGAGGCGAAAGCGGAGGAGGCGAGGAGTAAGCTCACCTCAAAGCGAAGAAGCGGGCGAGTTGGAGAGCGAGGGAGGTGGGGTTTTATAGGGCGGCGAGGCGAGGCGGAGGCGAGGGCGCGTGTGGCGGCGCCACATGGCGTGGCGCGAGGCGGCTGGAGTCGGGCGCGGTCGGGCGGAAGCGAGGAGGCAATGGCGGCGGCGAGGAGCGACGCTGGCCGGCGACCAATGGCGGAGCCGGCCATGGCGAGCGCCGGAGGCGAGGCGCGACCACGGGCGGGCAATGAGGCCGGCGAGCTGGCCGGAGGCCGAGGCAGTGAGCAGGTTGGACCGGAAGGAGATGGGCCGGGAGGCCCACGAAGCAAGGGATTTGGCCCAAACACGGTAGGAAATTCAAACTCAGATTTCCAATTTCCAAATTCAAATCAAAAGCAAATTCCAACAAAATCGAATAAATTCGTTTTGAATTTGAGGTTGTTTCAACCTACCCCACTTAAAGTGGAATGTCGTCCCCGAGATTCATTTCGCCTGGGAAAATAGGTTGGGAAAATTCTGCTGCAATTCCGATTCCTTCTCCCAAGTAGTTTCTTCGAGCGTATGATTCTTCCATAACACTCGGCAGATCCTGACATTCTTGAACTTGAGTTCCCTTTCCATTGTCCCCACAATTTTGACTGGTTCCTCATGATAAGTCAAATCCTCCTTCAGGTCTATTCCTTTTAACTACACTTGCTCTGACGGCTGACGGAGGCATTTCCTTAACTGGGACACATGAAAGACATTGTGTACCCTTGATAGCTCTGGACTTAGCTGTAACTTGTAGGCTACTTCTCCAATTCTGTCAGTCACAGGGTATGGTCCAATATACCTCGGAGCTAACTTTCCTTTTATCTGAAAACGGCGAACGGGCTTAAAGGGTGTCACTTTCAGATAAACGAAGTCTCCAACCTGATAACTTATATCTTTTCTTCTCATATCAGCATAACTCTTCTGCCGGACTTGAGCAGTTCTCAGGTTCTTCCTTATGATTCTCACATGAGCTTCTGCATCATGAACTAGCTGAGGTCCAAAAAGCTGTTTCTTTCCGGTCTCGGTCCAATTCAACGGGGTTCTGCACTTCCTTCCATATAGGGCTTCAAAAGGTGACATGTCCAGACTGGTCTGGTAACTGTTATTGTACGAGAACTCCGCAAATGGCAAACACTTGGCCCATGAGGCTCCGTATGCTAGAGCGCAGGCTCTCAGCATGTCCTCTAGTATCTGGTTGACTCTTTCTGTCTGACCATCTGTCTGAGGGTGATAGGCCGTACTGAAATTTAGGTCTGTACCCATAGCTTCATGCAGACTTTTCCAGAACTTGGAGGTGAACTGGGCTCCACGGTCTGACACGATCTTCTTAGGGATTCCATGTAATCTGACAATCTGGGTCAGGTACAACTCTGCCAACTTGTCTCTTCCAACGGTCTGCTTTATAGGGATGAAATGGGCTACTTTGGTCAGTCTATCGATGATTACCCAAATGGCATCATATCCTTGCTGAGTTTTGGGCAAACCAGTGACAAAGTCCATTCCAATCTCTTCCCACTTCCATTACGGCCTTTGGAAGGGGTTGCAGTAATCCTGCTGTCTTCTGGTGGTCTATCTTGACTTTCCGACACACGTCACAACATACCACGTGTTCGGCTATTTCTTTCTTCATTCCATTCCACCAGTATTCCTTCTTCAAGTCCTGGTACATCTTCGTACTGCCAGGATGTATTGAGAATTGTGACGAGTGAGCTTCTGTCAAAATCAATCCTCTTATATCCTTATCCTTCGGAATGCATATACGATCGCGGAATCGTAGTATGCCTTGCTTGTCTTCTGAGAACTCCGAGGGACTAACTTCCTTCATCAATTTTCTGTATTCCAGTATCTCTTCATCTGTCCGCTGAGCGGCTTTGATCTGCTTCAGGAGATCTGACTGGATTTCTAGAAAATGCACTGATCCTTCTGACACTATCTGCAGGTTCAACTCCTGTACCTCTGACTTTAGCTGGGGAGAGATAGTCTCGACTTGAGCTAAGTGATGACATGCTTTTCGGCTCAAAGCGTCTGCTACCACATTAGCTTTTCCTGGATGATAAAGGATTTCTAGGTCATAATCCTTAATCAACTCCAACCATCTTCTCTGTCTCATGTTCAGATTGGGTTGGGTGAACACGTACTTCAGGCTCTTGTGGTCTGAAAACACTTCACATCGGTTCCCCAACAGGTAATGTCTCCAAATCTTCAAAGCATGCACTACTGAGGCTAATTCCAGGTCATGCGTTGGGTAGTTCTCTTCATGCGGTCTGAGTTGTCGCGATGCATACGCAACCACTTTTCCTTCCTGCATTAACACGCATCCCAATCCTCTTTTGGAAGCATCACAGTAAATCTGGAAATCCTTATCCGGGTTTGGGAGGGTGAGGACTGGGTCTGATGTTAACTTGGTTTTCAGCTCCTGGAAACTTTTCTCACACTTCTCAGTCCAAACGTAGGGGCTGTCCTTTTTGAGAAGCTGAGTCATCGGTTTGGCTATCTTGGAGAATCCTTCGATGAATCTTCTGTAATATCCTGCCAATCAGAAAACTTCGACTTACATCGACACAGTCAAGTTTCCATTCCAACACTGTCCTGATCTTCTCGGGATCCATCTTCACGCCATCCTTGGTGATGATGTGTCCTAGGAAAGCGATTTCATCCAACCAGAAATCACACTTAGAGAATTTTGCATATAGCTGATGTTCTCTAAGCCTTCCCAGAATTAAGTGTAGATGCTTCTGGTGATCTTCTTCGGTCTGGGAGTAAATGAGTATATCGTCTATGAATACCACGATGAACTTGTCCAAGAACTCCATGCATACTTGGTTCATCAGGTTCATAAAGTAGGCCGGGGCATTTGTGAGACCAAATGGCACCACGGTGAACTCATATAATCCGTACCGAGTAGCAAATGCTGTCTTCTCTCTGTCTTGTTCTCTGACCTTCAACTGATGGTATCCTGTCCTTAGATCTATCTTCGAAAAGATCTTGGCTCCTTTCAACTGATCGAACAGGTCATCTATCCGGGGTAACGGGTACTTGTTCTTGATTGTTGCATCATTCAGAGCTCTGTAATCTATGCAGAGTCTCTTGCTTCCATCTTTCTTTCTGGCAAATACGACCTGCGCGGACCAAGGGGAGATACTTGGCCGTACAAATCCTTTATCCAGCAATTCATCCAATTGCTTCTTTAGTTCCTTTAACTCCAAAGGCGACATTGGACGGGATCGCTTGAAGATAGGGGCTGTTCCAGGAACTAATTCTATTGCCAGTTCTATGCCTCTGTTCGGAGGTTTCCCTGGTAACTCTTCTGGAAAAACTTCAGGGTACTCCCGAACTACGGGTATGCTGTCTAATCCATTGGCGACTGCATTGATGATGCTCTGACTTCTTTTGATCAACCTCGGATCATTCTGAACTGTCACTTTCTGACCATAACCATTCCTGAGTGTCACTGTCTTTTGAGCACAATCCAACTGAGCATGGCACTCAGAGGATGTGTGTGGATTACCGCTCACTCAATGAAGTAACAATCAAGAACAAGTACCCTTTGCCAAGGATTGATGATTTGTTTGATCAGCTTCAGGGAGCTGGAGTGTTCTCCAAGATTGACTTAAGGTCAGGTTATCATCAGCTAAAGATTCGTAAAGAGGACATTCCCAAGACGGCCTTTGTGACTCGGTATGGACAGTATGAGTTCACCGTAATGTCTTTTGGTTTGACCAATGCCCCTGCTTATTTCATGAGCTTGATGAATAAGGTATTTATGGAGTATTTGGATAAGTTTGTCGTTGTTTTCATCGATGACATCATGGTTTACTCCAAAAGTGAGGAGGAACATGAGAATCATCTTACTTTGGTTACGATGAAGCTAAAGAACACCAACTTTATGCCAAGTTCAGCAAATGTGAGTTACGGATGAAGGAAGTCATTTTCTTAGGGCATGTCATATCTGCGGCAGAGTCATGATTGACCCTAGCAAGGTTCAAGATGTGCTCAATTGGGAGTCACCCAAAGCAGTACCTCAAATCGAAGTTTCACGGGAATGGCGGGGGTATTACCGCGTTTTATAGAAGGATTCTCTAGAAAAGCCAGACCTCTCACTCAATTTGTTGAAAAGGAGAAGAAATTTGTTTGGACTCGAGAATGTGAAAAGAGTTTCCAGGAATTGAAGAAGTGCCTAACCTTTGCCCGGTGCTTATCTTGCCGGACATCGTAAAGGATTTTGAGATCTTTTGTGATGCATCCCGACAAGGACTCGGATGTGTGTTAATGCAAGATGTAAAGGTTGTAGCGTATGCTTCGCGACAACTAAGGCCGCATGAAGTGAACTACCCTACCCATGATTTAGAACCGGCGTGATAGTGCATGCATTGAAGATTTGGCGCCATTACCTCATCGGTAATCGTTGTGAGGTTTACACCGACCACAAGAGTCTCAAATACATATTCACTCGGTCGATCTCAATATGAGGCAAAGAAGATGGTTAGAATTAATCAAGGATTATGACATTGGAATTCATTATCATCCTGGCAAGGCCAATGTAAATGGCGATGCTTTGAGTAGGAAGAGCTACTACAATACTTTGGTGATTAAGGAAAGTCAGCCAGCGTTGCATGAAGAATTCCAGAAGCTCAGTTTGGAATTGGTTCAGGAAGGATACCTAGCTACATTGGAAGTGCAACCCACATTAGAGGACCAAATCCGAGCAGCACAGTTTGAGGATTCGGATATTAAGGAAATCAAGCAGAACATGAAGAAAGGTAAAGCCCCGAACTTCTCTGAAGATGAGAAAGGTACTATTTGGTATGAGAAGCGCATATGTGTGCCAGATCAGAAAGAGCTCAAGGAGTTATTACTCAAAGAAGCCCATGAGACCTTATATTCCATTCACCCCGGAAGCACCAAGATGTATCAAAACCTCAAGGAAAGGTATTGGTGGCCCAGCATGAAGCGTGAGATCGCAGAGTATGTTGCTCTTTGTGATGTTTGCCAGAAGGTTAAAGCAGAACATCAGAGACCAGCAGGGTTGTTGCAGCCACTGAAGATTCCAGAATGGAAGTGGGAAGAAATTGGCATGGATTTCATTACTGGACTTCCTAAAACCCAAGGAGGTTATGATTCGATCTGGGTAATAGTGGATCGATTGACTAAGGTAGCACACTTCATTCCAGTTAAGACAACCTACACTGGTGATAAATTAGCAGAATTGTACATGTCAAGAATTGTCAGTCTTCATGGAGTACCCAAGAGGATAGTGTCAGATAGAGGCACTCAGTTTACCTCTCGTTTTTGGCAGAGTTTGCATGAAGCCGTGGGAACCCATCTCAGATTTAGTACTGCTTATCACCCTCAAACTGATGGACAGACTGAACGTGTGAATCAAATCCTTGAGGATATGCTAAGAGCTTGTGCCTTAACTTATGGTGTTAAGTGGGACAAGTGTTTGCCATATGCCGAATTCTCTTATAATAATAGTTATCAAGCAAGTCTGCAAATGTCCCCCTTTGAAGCATTATATGGAAGAAAGTGCAGAACTCCTCTGAACTGGAAAGAGACTGGAGAACGACAACTGTTTGGTCCTGCCATACTTCAAGAAGCAGAAGAGCAAGTTCGGTTAATTCGAGACAGGTTGAAGGTAGCTCAAAGCAGACAAAAGAGTTATGCAGACAACCGTCGTCGAGATTTGAGCTTTGAGCCCAATGATTATGTGTATCTAAGAGTTACCCCTCTCAAAGGAGTTAAGAGATTTCAAATGAAAGGAAAGCTTGCACCTCGATATGTTGGACCGTTCAAAATCTTGGAACGAAGAGGAGAGGTTGCTTATAAACTTGAGTTGCCACCATCTTTTGTTGGAATCCATGATGTGTTCCATGTCTCACAATTGAAGAAGTGTCTGCGAGTGCCAGAGGAACAGATGTCGTTGGAATCCCTAGATTTGCAAGAAGATCTCACCTACAAGGAGCGGCCTGTGAAAATTTTAGAAGTGGCAGAGCGCGTCACAAGGAGCAAGATCGTCCGCTTTTGCAAGGTGCAGTGGAGCAACCACTCAGAAGAGGAAGCCACCTGGGAGCGTGAAGAGGACCTCAAAGCCGAGTTTCCCCACCTATTCTCTAGCTAGCCTGAATCTCGGGGTCGAGATTCCATTTAAGGGGGGAGGTTTGTAACATCCTTATTTTTTGTTTTCTAAAATAATAATAATAATAATAATTTTAAATTAATTAATTTAAGGTTTTGGATTTTAATTGGAGTTCTAATTAACCTGACATCCTTATCCTTCCGAAATTGGAGCTCAATTTCGAATCGTCCGAAGTCGAATTTTCCAATTCCTGTCCTTGTTCGAAATTTCACCCGAGTCCAAAAATGCTCCAAAAATCCTCAAACCACTTCTAAAGTGTCCCAAATATTCCAAAATGATTTTAGGAATCATTCCCCGAATTTTTGGACCTTCGTTCCTATTTTATCTCGCGCGGCTTTTGTTTAATGCCGTAATCCGCGCCCGATTATTTAATTCCACAAAAATCATCCAAATTCAACCAAACCAGTTCCGTTGGGTCCCAAATATTCTAAAATGGTTCTAGGAATTTTTCCGGAATTTTTAGACCATTTTTCCTAATTTTTCTTTAGAGCGACTTGTTTACGTAAAGAAGGACCAATGAGACGTTGCCACGTGGCGTCACTATTGGAGCTTCTTCTACCTCCAGCCAACCTCACCATAACAGAGAGCTTGCAAAGTCCATCCATGGCTAGGGCAATCTTCCAATGCTCATAACTCCCTCAACTCAACTCCAAAACGCGAACGGTCGGTTCCGTTGGATCCGTAGCGGCGTCCTCTTCCAATTCCCCACCTCGGTGCGCCATCAAGCTCGCCGGAAACGGCCTCATTCAAGAAAAACTGAAATCCACTCACTTGCCATTAACTCGTCCGTTTCTCGTCCAAACGCCGCACCACCACCTCCATCCTCTCCCTATAAGAACCCCCGTCCCGGTGGTATGCATCTCCTTTAGCCTCTCCAACTCATTTGCCCGCTAGATCAAGAAAACCAACGCCGGGTCGCCGTTTTTCGGTGTTCTTCAAGTTCATCCTCCTAGCATCCATTCCGGTGGGTTTTTCTCAACTCCACTTGGTTCTTTGTGACCGTGGATGAGTCTAGCTTCTAACCCAACCATCAATTTTAGGATTTCTCAATCGTGGGCGACGAATTTGGAGCTTTTGTGCATTCGGCCGAACCTCCGTTCTTCGTCGATTTCTCCGATTCCGGTGAGTTTTGGTCCAATTCCTTCCTCCTAGATGTAGCTAAGGATGTTATCTAGAGGTTCTGGGCTTTTGTTTGATCCAAATCCGTGCGAAAATGGGGTAAAAATCCGGTTTTTTGGAAGAAAAGGAGGGCTCTGTAGTTTGGTTCAGTTCTGGAACAATTCATTCTCGTAAGTTACTGTAGCAAATAGTAACTTTTCTATTTTCCTTGATTTTCCATCATTTTCCAACTTCGAACGCTTATAACTTTTGCGTCCGAACTCCGATTCACTCCGTTCAAATTCCTAAATTCATCTAAATTCAAGATCTACCTGCCAGTATAATTTTTATAATTTTTAGATTTTATTTTATTTTTGGTTATTTATTGGTGTCTCGCTTTTGCGCCAGAGTCGAAGAATCCATCGAAGCCGCCGACGCCGTCGCTGAGCATCAAGTTTTCGATATCTTAGCTGCTGGTGAAGGCAAGTCGTAGTCCTTGACCATGTTGGACCTATGTTTGCAAAAGTATTTTTGTTTCATACAAATGCATGCTATTTGTTTACAAGTAGTATTTACGGGAATAGTTAAATACCTGATTGCCATAATGACACCTTGAATCATTGAAATGCCATGTATCCATTGTCACCCTAGGTTGGGTCATTTACTAGTTGGATATGATTGTAGTACCAACATTGGGTTATCGTAGCTATGCTTAGACATGCTTAGTTATGCGATGGGTTCATGTCACATGATGAATTAATAATATTGACTTAATGAGATATGAAATCGTGGCGAGTAGCCACTGTTGTAAAATTTGTTGTACCATGGCAGGGTATGTCATTGGTCTTGGTTATACAAAATTGTTTTCACTCGGGCAAGTGATCGTGCGATAAAGGGGGTGCTTTTAGCACATTTGGGATGTGGTTGTCTTGCACGAGTATACTTAAGGACTTAATCTTGTGCGCCATCGAACTGGCCTAACTGGTGCAACCACATGTCCGTGACAGACTGGTGATTAATTTGCAATGTCTAAATTTAAATCTTGTTGTGGTTGTGTGGGTTCCGGATAGACGGGTAGACTCACAAGGCGCAAGAGGGGGCCCCGAGGGGTGAAACCTTAGCGGGCGATCTTGAGTTTATACTGAGCATTGTAAAGGCCTTGTTATGACCTCTCTGCCGACACACCATAGGAAGTGTGTTAATTACGTATGGCAATAAGAGTTGATCATATCTTGTGGGTAAAGCTGTACAACCTCTGCAGAGTGTGTGTTAAACTATTCGAATAGCCGTGTCCGCGGTCATGGACGTGCCTGGGAATTTCACACGAGGTATATTGTTTTTTTTAGAAAATGTTGAAGGTTGGGTTTGTTGGGAGTGAACAGGGAGGTCACTATTGTTTTCGATGTCAAATTATTAACACTGTTGAGTTTAGTGGTTGATAATGATCTAGTTGGTGATGGGTGATGCCTCACCAATCTTGTGTTGTTGTTTACCATTGATTTACCGGTTGTTATTATCTTTGTCAATTATGCTTTGAATCTATACATTGTATTTACGTTCAAGTTATCGCTTTCTGCAAAATAACCCTATGGTTATCCTTTGTCAAGCCGGACATTATTTGCATCATTCCCTGCGGCTTGCTGAGTACTTTTTGTACTCACGGCGTTATGCCTTTGTTGATCAGTTGCTGAGGGAGAACAGGGAAATACTGAATTCTACGAGGAGGAGTATTATGAAGACTACGTGAACTAGGATGGCGTTTCCCCAGACGATTGCCTGTGGCATGTCGTATGGTCCCAGTTATTTTATTTTCCGCTGCAAGAATTTTATTTGTTTCTTAAGCCTTTACGGCACAGTTATGTAAACTTGACCATAAGGTCCGTTGTTACTATTTGCTACTTTCATAGTTAATTCGATAATGGATTGATATGTCAATTTTGTTGCCACTGTGTGCACTAGCGTGATCCTGGACTAGTGCAGTAAACACAGAGGGTTTCGGATTTGCAAATCCGGGTCCCGACAGATAACATCTGTGGCTTCAGCTGCCTCTGCTGCTGACACATTGTTGATTCTTCCTTGGGGGTTCCTTGGCGGATTGGGTCCGCGGTTGTTTGAATATCCCTCGGTCTTGACTGGTGCCCTTAAATAACCTTGATGGGGCGGCTGAGGTTGACGAGTCTTTGGTGTCTGTTGGCGGAAGGCGGCGCTGAGCTTTGCCACATCACTTGGCAAGTCCTTCTTGAACCTTCTTTGCTGAAATGTCCGGGTTGTCCGCAATGGAAACAAGCTGAACCTTTCTTGGGACACATATTAGAGTAATGGTTCCCGTTGCAGGTAAAGCATCGAACATTCCCGGGCTGAGCATTGGGCGGAACAGGTCGGGATCCTCCCACTGCTTGTCTCTTGTTTGGGACGTTGGGGTTGAAGGTATAAGTCCTTCCCCTGAACTGACTTGTTGCTGACATTCTCTGTTGCTGGGCCTTTCTCTTTCTGGTATCTTCCAGGTCATTCCTTGTCTCTTCTGACACAATCAGCCTATCCACCATAGCTGAAAAATCCTTGAACTCCACAGCTGAGACATGGAACTTGAGGTTCTTCTGCAGTCCTTCATAAAATCTTTCTATCTTCTTCTCTTCTGTGTCTACCTCTCTAGGTGCATAGCGAGAAAGATTGTTGAAGTGGTGTAGGTATTTCAGCACTGTCCTTCCTCCTTGATGGAGAGACAGGAATTCCATTCGCTTGGAGGCCATCAAGCTCTTTGGAATGTGCGTCTTCCTAAGGCTTCTTCAAACATCTCGCCACGAAATCTCTTGTCCTCGCCTTGAGTGCGGAAGTTAACCCACCATGTCTTTGCTTGTCCTTGCAGTTGGTGAGAGGCATAGAGCACTTTCTCCTTCTCGATTACCTTTATCAGTATCCGACTTCATTTGGATAACCGTGAGCCAATCATCTGCTGATAATGGCTCGGTTGACACGGAGAAAATAGGGGGCCGGGTCTTTTGGAAGTCAGACCAGTGTGACCCACCTAATAATCCATCCTGTCCAAAGTTGTTTCCTTGGGGGTTCATCTGTGGTCTTGCGGCAAACTGTGCCATCATCATCTCAATCATCTGATTCTGCCTCTGTTCTGACTGGTATCTATTCCTTTCCATAGCTGCCAGTACTTGAGCCAAGTTAACCGGGTTCCTGGCTGGGTCTACCTCATTCTCATGACCTTGGGGCTGTGATCCTTCACCTTAATCCATTCTGATTATCTTTAGGTCTTGCTGCAGGGTTTTGGTTAAAGCAGAAGATAAGTAAGAATTGAGCGAGGTGCAGAGAGATAGAATAGGTGAGAGGCGAGACGAAATGGGAAAGAATTAGTGGAATTAGGCCGAAGATATAAGGATAATAGGGCAAACAACATACAGAGATAGGAAACTTAATTTTACTGATAGCATAGATTGTTTACAATACCGTCATACTAAGGTAGGAAACAACCTATTTTACATTACAAAAGACTACTCCAAAAGGGTAAAACCAACTTCTAGGACTAACGCCCTATTCTAAGACTGGGGTCTTCAATCGTCGTCGGAGATGTAGATGATGCGCTCCTCTGGATCTTCTTCCACATCTTACGCCATGGGCAGTCGATCCACGGTAAGCGGACCATCCACGGACATCTCTTCTCCGGGCTCATACTGGGGCTGCATCTGGTCTATTTCTTCACGAAGCTCGTCGATCTCCATCCAGGCATTGCTTAGCTGTCGCTGAAGATCATCGCGCTCGATGAGAAGGGTAGTGTACAGGAAATCCTTGTTGATAAGAAGTTCTGCAGCTTCATCGACACGCGGATCTGCCTCGTCCTCTGGAACAGAGACGATCACCGTGCCGGGGGCATCCCCCCTCATGGGGATCAACTGAAATCGACCGTCGTCGAAATCAGCGGCGAAGAGACGACGCAGGTGCTTCACTGCCCGACGGGCAGAGTCCTGGATAGCGTCAGACTCGTAGACGCGGTGCCCTTGGAAATGGCGCGGGATATCTGGATTATTTGGCAGGGGATCCAGATTGAACCAGGCTCTCCACTCAACGCGGACGATACCCTGGAAAAGCTCCTCCGTGTGAAAAACGGGGACCTCAATCTGATCAGCTCCAACATGCTGTAGCATTCTCCACAGCAGTCCAGCCCATCCTTCGGGAACCTCGGGAAGTGGGTAGACGTGGTGCACCATCTGCCAAAACGAGAATCTTTTCAAGTCAGATGAGCGGAAAGGCTTTAAATGAGTTCAAAGGAGAGAAAAGAATTTTTAAGGAAAAGGTGGGAAACAGAGAGAGGAGAGAAACAGGATTATAAGAATAGTACTTACAGTTTTCGAAACTCATTTTGTAGTTTGAAATAATTCTTTCGAAAAAGACTCCTTAAGCCAACTTAGGTCTCAGTCTACGGTCAAGCCTAGGCTCTGATACCACTTGTGACGGACCGCCTTTTCAGGGGCAGTGCGAAACTCACAACAGTTACCCAGGAAGACTAACTGTTGTAAAACAAGAGTAAAATTACCTGGCCAAAAGCCAATTCAACACTTTTTATTCAATATAGCCGGCCTAACGACCGGATTTTACAAGGGAAGCATCCAAGCTTCTAGACTTACACTACCAAAAGAAGGAAACCACAGGCAGGGCCTGAGCGAAGACAAGACCTAAAACCAGACTAAATCGCCATCTACGACCCCTGGTAGGCTCCAGCATCTTCAACTCTGAAAGGGGCGGGGTTTTGCAAGGGTGAGTACAGAGTACTCAACAAGTCGTCTGGAACCACCGAATACTATATGTAGGGGTAATCAAGGGATGGCAAGAGGGTTATGTATCACGGATGCGCTTTTATTTCACAATTCATTTTACATTTGAAGCACAAACCAATAAATAAGTAATTGAATTTCACAAGTTTAACAACATTTAACCAATTCCTTCACAAATACCAAAACAGTAACTTGAGCTTAGTTACGGGTATCAACCCCGAGTCCAACTTAACTTCATTAACCTAAGTACGGCAGCGTAATCGATTCTGATTAAGATTAACTCTGCAGAGCGGCTCAACCTTACCCACAAGATATCTATAACCTTTATGCCAATCTCGAGTTTTCATGCAACTTAAATGCATGTGGCCCAGTTTAGATTATCACAGCTTTTCGTTTAATCATTCCTGTCCTTTAGTTGTTTACCGATAGAGACCGCTACCTTGGACCCGGGGTCCCCATTAGCGTCTACCAGTTGTGAGAACCAAGAATGTCACTCAGGACCATTCCGTTCCACCCTCCGGTCCACTTCCTGCCGGAAGGCTCGGTCCCCATTCTCTCCAGAGAATGGTAGCCACCAAGACGATCCGCTTATTATCTCAGGAATGACTAACTTAATGAGCCATGTCGGATGCGGGTCCACCGACCAATCCGACCTGTGGTTGAGCGGGAACTAAGTTATTTACTTTGCTCAAGGGGATTATTAACCTTATACTTTTGCCAAAGACCAAGCCTTCATCCACAAACCCATTCGGTACTCACTGCACGGCCACTGCACTCAACCAAGGCATTAATCACCCGGTAGGGATCGGAATCTCATCCACTCCGGATTAATCCGACATCGCCCCTCGATCGCAAAGCACTTTTATAAACATCCGAATCGGAGATTCGGCAGCATTTTCTTTAAATCCAGGTTTTAAACTAACTAAGCAGTATAGTCTAATCTATTCATGGCAATAAGCAATTAACTAGGGTTCCAAAGGATTAATAGGGTTCCAATATTTCAAGGAGGTTCCATGAGCAATTCGGTATTATCTAAGCGTCATGTCATTCTAAAATACTGGATTTCATTTAATCAATATACAGTAAATAATGCGATATAAAATAATTACTACTATAGCATGGCATGATAGGATCAACATGATCAAAGGGTGTACGGCTTGCCTTGCGCGGCAGCTGGATCGGATGAGTCGTCGAGGAAGTAGTCGTACTGCGCTCCCGTCTGGTCCGACGTCTGCTCCGGGAACTGCTCCGACTCCAGAGATCGCCCGGCTCCATCGGGCGTCTCAACGGTCGAGTCTAGCGCGAAAAGACAACCAACATAAATAAACGACAAAACAACAACCGAAAAAGGAAACGGAAACTGAAACGGAAAACCGGAACCGAGTCGGAAGAGAACGGAGGGCAAAGCGGGATTTAGAGATTTTACGAGTTTCGATTTGGGAACGGACAATATTTCTGGACTTAGGGGATCGAAACGGTTCGGGAAAAGTATTTGGTAGAGCTCTGGGCTTTTCCGGGATTTTTCTGGATTTTTCGGGCTATTTTTGGATTTAAAAACGAATTTTCGGAAATTAATAATGAAATTAAAATCCGAAAATCTTTTTATTCCGGCCGGAGCAGGGCCGAAGCCAAGACCCCTTTGGGCCCACGGCGAAGCGGCCAGCGTCTTGAGGAGGCTGGCCCAGGCTTAGCCCAAGACGGCCTTGAGCGGGAGGGAGGCGGGGCCACCGGCAGTCTGCTGAAGGGGTGGCAGCGGGGCCCGCTTCGTCAGTGGCACGCGGGGAGGGGTTAGGGCACGAGGAACAGGGGCGGCGAGGGCAGCGAGGCTCGGCAGCTGTGTGGCGGAGGCCGGGCGAAACGGAGGGAGGGGAGAGGGAGGAAGCTCACCTCCAAGGCGAGGGGCGGGGCGAGTTGGAGAGCGAGGGGGAGGTGGGGGTTTTATAGGGCGAGGGCGAGGGCGAGGCGGAGGCAGGGCGCGGCGGGCGGCGGCGTGGCGAGCTGGCGGGCGGAGCCGGGCGCGGCCTGGGCAGCGGCCGGAGTGAGGCGAGCGGCGAGCGAGGAGCGACGTGATCGGAGACCAATGGCGGAACCGGCAAGGCACGGCTGGCGAAAGGCCGAGGCGGAGGCGGGCGTTGACGGGCAGCTGAAAGCCGGGCGTGAGCTGGCCGGCCGAGGCAGTCAAGTGAGCAGTTGGACCGGAAGGAGATGGGCCGGGAGGCCCACGAAGCAAGGGATTTGGCCCAAACACGGTAGGAAATTCAAACTCAGATTTCCAATTTCCAAATTCAAATCAAAAGCAAATTCCAACAAAATCGAACAAATTCGTTTTGAATTTGAGGTTGTTTCAGTTATGAGCCGCCGTACATGCAAATCCACAATTACAGGCAGACTGCAAATCTAGTAATCTACTAGCTCATAGATTGCGGTCATTTGATCCGAACGTTCATCGCGATCCAAATCTCGGGTATCCTAAATGATAATTAATCAACGGTTCTCGGTTCAGTTATCATGGGCTGACAGCCCATAGGCCATGGCGTTTCATATCGTGCATACGTACAGGCATGGCCGATATTGCTCTCGTCTCTTGGCATTACGAGGGGCCATCTCTACGTTTTTCTACACAGCCTACGCAGAAGATCCGGCCATGCTTGGCTCAGGTCCGACGTCCGATCCGTCGCGTGGGCACGCCGGACGTTCCGCGTGGACCCGTGGTTACGTCCACGGGCTTCTCACGCTGCCTCGCTTTTTTACTGCAGCGAAAAATTCCGATAAAAATCGTGGAAAAATTTGGTGCTCAGACGAGAACACACGGTGAAATTAGTAGGATAAAGATACTAGAGGTGCTAAGTGCTTACTCATTTTTGTTTTAAATTCTTTAAAAACTGATTCTAATTGTACTTGCAGAAAAATTGATTCTCTAAAAACTAAAAGGGAGTGTATAGGCATCATCCGGATGTTTTTGTTCTAAAAATCATCCAAACTTTGGACCGTGCGATCAAAACATACATCCGTAGGATCAACCCACCTCTAATTCAGGGGGGTGTGCATTGATCTGAAAGCAGATCCTATGGCCCAAAATTTGGATGATAGTTGCTAAATAAAACATCCGGGTGAAACTTATCAAAACCCAAACTTAAAATCCAAAAATACATATAAAGTGGATTATGGATTCTAGTGTATATAAGTGGGTTAGACTGTGAGAATCGATTTCTAGAATTAGACTGTTTATTTTTTATTTCTAGAATCGATTTCTAGAATTAGTGCAGAAGCAGTTGTGAAGAAAAGTTAGGAAAAACAAAAAAACTGGCGTCGCCCGGACTCGAACCGGAGAACTTCAGTGTGTTAGACTGACGTGATAACCAACTACACCACGACACCGACTTGCGGCTTTCAACACGAGAATGATGATAACTATACAACAAATTGTGGGGCTGGTTCCTTCATTATTTTAGCATAAGTTTTTGATCTAGGTGTTTTGATGTCAAGGAGGATTCTTCCATTCTTTCATCCAGAAGCATAGATGCGATACACGATGATCCTAACCAGAACAAGTGAATAATATGCACGCGTACATTATGTTTTTATAGGCTTATCCGAAGTAAATAAAACGTTACACTAGTACCACAACAATAACACTACCAAATTATCCCAGCAGCCAGCTGGCAAGTAGGGTATGTCGAGCACGGTACAACAAGCATCGATCAATTGCCACACGTGGATCAGAGTTTCTCAGAGCTCGGTCTGGAAGATGGTGACGTGCCTGAGGCGATGCACAATGTCGGCCACCGACCCCACCGCGGCGAGCAGCGACACGACGAGCGCGCCAACGTTGAGCGCCTGCAGCGCCACCCACTTGCGGCTGCCGGGCTGCACCTTCGCCTGCGCGATGTACATGGTCACCGGGAAGTACACCGTGAGCGGCCAGAACGCGACGGCGCCGAGCAGCCCGAGCACCGCGTTGAAGAAGGGCAGCATCAGCGACACTACCGTCGTGGCGGCCACGAAGGCCGTGCGCAGCACCAGCTTGCACAGCGTGAACCGCACCGCGCGGCCGCCGCCCATCGGCAGCCGCAGCGCGTACTCCCGGTGGAAGAAGGCCGACTCCGGCCACCGGCTCCCCAGCCACTTCTCGTAGCATGCGAAGACCGGCTGCGCGTATACCTGCAACAATGTATACGCAACGACCCATCCATCCATCATAGGCACAAAGATGCAACCTGAACATTACCGGTGTCACGCATCGCAGTGACGATTTATTACCTGATATGCTCCAACCAAGTGGATGACGACGGCGACGTTGGCAACGTCGACGAGCCAGAACGGCTCGTCGAAGCCGGTCAGGATGTTCCCTGGAGCGGCATTGCCGAAGGCCGCGTACCCGATGCACCCGAGCGACACGTAGAATATCGTCGTTACGCCAATGCCGTACAAGCTCGCCCTCTTCATCGTCACGTTCTCCGATGGTGGCGACTTCACAGTGTCCTACAAATACACGAGCCATGCCATTGCAATCATCATGAGCTCAAGTGCATGCGTACAACTAACTGTAATATGATCTACAATGCAATGTGCATGCATGAACTTGCCTGGATTTCTATGAGAAGCATGGAGTAGGTGTAGGCGAAGGCGATGTTCCCGAGAGCCTGCAGGAAATGCCAAGCCTTGGTCGGCGCAGAGACGCCGTCGGCGCCGCCGATCTTGACGCCGAGAAGGGTGCCGTAGGCCCTGTGGTGCGACGCGAACCTGGCGGCGCTCAAGAAGAGCCCGACGAAGGAGTAGGTGAACGACATGACGGCGGCGACGACCGAGATCATCGTGACCTTCTCCAGGCTCGGGAACTGGGACAGGACGACCTCCACGAGGCCGAACAGCACCATGTACATCGTCCCGGACGAGCCGCAGCTCGCGTCGTGGCCCCTGTAATGGTGGCAGTTCGTGCGCACCACAGCCCTGCAGTCTCATGACAGTGAGCTTCTCTCAGCCCGAGGCATGTATGTTGACGTTGAACAAAAATTCTGCAGAATTTTCAGAAGCCAAGACGCTTGATCGCTCACATGATGCTCGTGGCGGTTGTGATGGTGTAACTCACCATTGCCCCCCAGAGGATCGCATACTGTGCAAGGCCACACACAACTACGTCTCTAGGCCCTAGACACGATCAAATGAAGCATTTCTTGTCAGAATCAGAAACATACTGCAAATTAAAATGTCCATATATATGTAAGAGAAGGGGGGAAATGCACAGGGTTGGTTACCAAGGCAGGACCGGACGACGTCCATGTATGTGTAGTTCCGTTTGCCCTGGACGGGATCCGGAGTGCGGTAGCAGTCCGACAAGAGGATGGCGGTGTAGTAGGTGATGAACGCGCAGCCGATGAGGGCGATGGGGCCGATGACCCAGCCCATCTGGGCCACGCTCCACGGTAGCGCGAGCACGCCGGATCCTATCACCGCGGTGATGGCGTGCGTCGTCGCCGTCCATACCGTTCCTGTATAAATTAGGGTTCGTTAAGCATTGGTCACAGTGACAGCATACAGAAGTTCATATAGTACACTGCTAATGCCAGATAACGTGTTATTTGCAGTTTTTAAACGTTTTTATGTAGGCGGAAGAGTTGCCTAGAGCATGAATGAAATGATCGACCCCCCAAAAAAGATTCAAAAGAATTTAAATTTGGTTTTTCTTTGGATTTTCGGATTTTGATTGGTTTTTAGTTTCGGGCCAAATCTCATTTGCGTTTGGGCTGGACAATTTCCTTCGGTCTTTCGGCCTGCTTGGCCCAGCCTCTCTCGACCGGGACCCGTCTCCCCCGGCGCAGGTGTCGCCGCAGCTGCTGTGCTCGCCGCGCCGAGCTCCTGCCGCCGCTGCTCGCGCGTCCGCGCCCACGCAGTGCCGCGACGCCACGACGCCCAGCGCCGCCCCGCCGCCATCGCCCGCGCCGGTTGCTGTCCCCTGCCACCGAGCCCTATAAAAGCCACGCGAGCTCGCCTTGCCCTCCTCGCCCCGCTTGCCTCGCCGGTGAGCCCTCCCCGCGCTGCCTCTTCCTGCTCCGCCGCGCCTTCGCCTCGCTAAGCCGCCGCCACCGGGGGAAACCCTAGAGGCTCCCCCTCACTCCCGCTCGCCTGCACCGAGCCAGTCCCCCCCCCGGTTCGTCGTATTGGGCCGTGGCCCATTGAGCCCAGCCAAAGCCGACCCAATACTGTTGAACAGTATTTCAATTTTTTCGATTATTTATTTATTTATTAATCCGAATAATCGTTTTTAATTCCAGAAAAATCCCCGAAAACCCCCGAAAAATTCCGTAAACCCCAGAAGCTCCACAAATACATATTCCGAACCGTTTCAATCTACTGAGTTCAAAAATGATCTCCGTTCTGAAATCCGGAGTCTCCAAAATTCCAAAATGACCAAATTGCCATCCGTTCTCTCTCTCGGCCCGGTTTCGGTTTTCGTTTCATTTTTCGTTTGTTTATTGTCGTTCGTCCTTTTCGCGCTAGATCCGGTTTTTGGACAGTTCGAGGAGCACCAGATGTATCCAGAGCAGGAGCCGGACCCGATAGAAGCCAAATACGACTACGTCGACTACGGTTCAGCCGATCCGATCGCCGAGCAAGGCAAGCGTACACCATTGATCATGTTGAACCTATTCATGCCATGTTATACTTAGTAATTATTTTATATCGCATTATTTTGTTGTATGTTAAAATATTGAAAACCGTTATTTTAGAATGACATGATATCTAGATAATGCCAATTTGCTCATGGAACTTCCTTGAAAAATATTAAACCATATAAATCCTTGTAACCCTAGGTTATTTTAATATTACCATATCTAGTTATAATTATCCCTATAGTTAGTTCTAATGCTTTTAAAATAGAAATAAAATGCTGCTGAGTTGCTGACTCGGATGTTTATAAAAATGCTACGATTTGGGGGACAGTATTGGGTAAATCCCGGAGTGGATGAGAATCCAATCCCCGACTGGCGACTGATGAGTAAGCCTTGGTTTGTTTGGTGGCCGGTATTGTGAGTACCGGAATGGGTTTCTGGATTGGGAAAAAATGCTTGGTCTTTAGGCACTGTAAGGTTGATAATCCCCTTAAGCAAAGTAAATAACTTAAGTTCCCACTCAACCACAGGTCGGACTAGTCAGTGGGCCTGTCTCCGACATAGCTATTCCCGGTGTGGAATAGGGATCGGCCTCCTTGGTAAGGGAGTATACCGAAGGGGTGGAACAGGAATGGACCGGAGTGTCATTCGCTGGTTTTCACAACGGTAGGTGCTAATGGGGACTGTGAGTCCAAGGTAGTTGTATACCTATCGGTTAACAACTAAACACAGGAATGATTTAACGAAATGTTGTGATAGTCTTGGCCTGGCCACATGCATTTAAGTTGCATGCAATTTAGCGCTTGGCATTAACAGCCGTAGATATCTTGTGGGTAAAGCTGAGCACCTCTGCAGAGTTAATCATGATGGTATTCGAATACGCCGTACTTCCGGTTAATAAAGTTAAGTTTGAACTGGGGTGATTACCCGTAACCTAGCTCAAGTAAAATTTTGGATCTTTGAATAATTTGGTTAAGTGTAGTTGAAGTTTGGAAACCCCCATACTATTATTTTTATGGTTTGTGTTTCAAATGAAAAATGAGCTAGCAAATAAAACTGCATCCACAAATACTTGAACCTGTTCCCTCCGCTTGTTAATCCCTTGCATGTAGTATTCAGTATTTTTCCGTGCGACTTGTTGAGTACTTCCGTACTCACCCTTGCAAACCCCCGACCCTTTCAGAGTATGGAGAAGCTGGAGCGTATCAGGAATACGTAGATGGCGATCTTGTTTGGTTTTGAGGTCTTAGTCTTTTGCTCAGGCTCTGCCTCTGCGGTGTTTTTGTTGTATTATATTCGGGCCCCGCTGCGCCTTTCTTTGTAAAACTTGGTCGTTAGGCCCTATATTCAATAAAAATATTTGAAGTTTACTCTTTGTCTGGCAATGAAATGCTTGGTTCCCGACAGCTAATCATCCTGAGTAGCTGTTGTGGTATTCTGATTTGCCCCTAAAAAGGCAGTCCGTCACAATGAACATCGAAGAGCTTGCGAGATCAAATCTCAGTATTAAATCCAGATTACACTAGTGGTGTTGCAAGTCAACTCACAACCCCTATTCCCCATAGGGTGTGAAGCTATCATTTTCTCAGAAGGATCTGAAACTGCATCATTGCCGTAAACAAATTCAGCAAAGTGAACCCATTTGATCTACTGCCCGTGCGCTGGATACCATTACGTAAAGCAGACCAAATGGCCAAACTACAAACCAACAACTAGCCAATATATACACAAGATTTTAATCGTCAGCTCCTAAAGCAACACCACCTCGATTGGCTGAATATGGGCACGCAACAAAGTAGTAACGATGGAACGACTAATTAAAGCAAGGTTTGATGTGTTACTCGTGCTATACTATTCCAATTGCAAATGAATAAACAGACTCTTTCGAGTAACGTAAGCATGCACCTGAAGAAAAACGTTTTAGAAGTCTGCATCTGGTTGCTTATGCGGAGTATTATGTGGTATCCATCATACAGCAAACCATGCAACAGTTGAAAATCAGGTACTTTCTTTCAGATATAAAGTAGTCAACTTATGAATCAATAAGATTCCTTAATAGCAACACAGCATGCTCACCAGAAATCCTGTTCATATAGATTCTGTACCGAACCAGTCGGTGTAAAGACTACTTAATGGTCCACTCTTCATCACAGGTTGTGACTAGGGCCACCACGGTATACCCAAAGTGCACTACGTCATACTTTGATGCCATGAAAGCTATTTGTAGAATTAGGATTCCCAATGAAAGTGGAGAGAGCATAAGTTCCAGGTTTGCAGCCATCCATCCATATATACCTAAGCGATTGGCCCACACTAAAACAATTATTTTCCAATAGAATATTATGGATTCGACGATGAATAATGTTCTCCATTCTTTCCGGGATTCTGATAAAACAGTAGGATAGTGGTTGCAAAACATGGATTTTTTTTAAAAAAATAAACATTTTTAATCGATAAATTCAAAAATATACTCGAAATAAAAAATTTACAAAACTAGCCTCCAGTCGCGCCACGTGGCAGCAAAATGGGCCAGTCACGCCATGTGGCAGCGACACGCAGGTCAGTCGCACCACTGTGGCGCGACAGAGACTGGCGTGGCATTTCCCATTTAATGAATAATTTTTAATTCATTATATAGTCCAATAATTCATATCGGATGCTAGAAACCTTAAAAAATTATGAAATTTTTTTCTAATTTTTTATTACGCTATAAGCATTCATAATATATTAAAAAAAGTAGCATGTTTTATGCAAATTTAAAATGTTAAAATCAGGTTACTAAAAGATCATATTAGGAAGAAACTATATAAACCATGGCTCCAAAAATTATTAATTTTCTTTTAAATTTTTTATTACGCTATAAGAATTTATAATATATTAAAAAAGTAGCATGTTTCATGCAAATTTAAAATGTTAAAATCAGGTTACTAAAAGATCATTTTAGGTATTATGAAGAAACTATATAAACCATGGCTCCAAAAATTATGAAAAAAATTTCTAAATTTTTATTACGCTATAAGCATTCATAATATATTAAAAAAAGTAGCATGTTTCATACAAATTTAAAATGTTAAAAATCAAGTTTACTAAAAGACCCTTTTAGATATATTATGAAGAAACTATATAAACCATGTGTCCAAAAATCATGGAAATTTTTTTCTAAATTTATATTAAGCCATAAGGATTCATAATATCTCACAAAAATTTTTTATAATTTTTGGAGCCATGGTTTATACAGTTTCTTCATAATACCTAATATGATCTTTTAGTAATCTGATTTTAACATTTTAAATTTGCATGAAATATGCTACTTTTTTAATATATTATGAATGCTTATAGCGTAATAAATTTTTTAAAAAAAATCATAATTTTTTGAGATTCCTAGCATACATCATGAATTAGTAGACTATATAATGAATTAAAAATTATTCATTAAATGGAAAATGCCACGTCACCTTCCAGTCGCTGCCACGTGGCGCGACTGGGCTCTGTCGCGTCATGGTGGCGTGACGGACCTGCGTGTCGTTGCCACGTGGCGCGACTGGAGGCTAGTTTTGTATTTTTTTTATTTCGAGTATATTTTTGAATTTATCGATTAAAAAATGTTTATTTAAAAAAAAATCCGCAAAACATGATCGCACACACCACTAGGCCTTATATAATTTTGGATTACTAGTACTGGTGCTGTATAAGAGTTGCATGCCAAGACCACTTGCTTGGGTATATGGTAAAGCTAGCCTAGTGCTTGCCAAGTCACTGGTATTTCGGATCTTGCAAGGAGTCTGGTGATGTAACGAAATGGGAGCATAAGACTCCTTGCCACTAATCCTGTTTGTATCCTTCGCGGTGTCGTAAAAGGTGTGGTGACAGAAGCTTCACACAATGGATCAATGAGACTTTTTCGGCAGATGGCATTTTTCAGTTATATATATTATGCAAGTTGCCCGTATTTCTGCCCGATTTCATGGATGTTATTCGAACAAGTGATGTGTAAAACAAAAAGGAACTTGTTGGTGTTCAAGAGTGTAACATCTAAATTAGTTAGGCATGCATGCAAGCAAGCACATGACATGTAAAGGCAGAAGCTCTGGATCTTAAAGAGGTGGCTAGTGGCTTCGTAGCAGATCAAAAGCAAAATTGGCTATGTCTGCAGTCTACTGCAATATTTTCCCCTGTCAAAACAGATTCCCCTAATATATGCTGATTTTCTAACACAAAAGCATCAAGATAGGAATTCAAAATTTCGATGATGGGGTTGCTACACCGCTAGCTTGTGGTGTGTTAATCTTCTTCTTTTTGAAACAGATGGCAAGAGCTCTGCCTATTCATTTCAGATAGAAGAGAACCGGAGACACCAAATTACAACCAACAGTCACCTGTCCCGGAAGGACACCAAGAAAAAGAGCACCGCACACCTAGCCTAAAAGTCAAATCTTCTTTTAGGCTACGCACATTCCTCGACAAAAATGGAAAGTTTGAGACTTTCAATGCCTAAATAATTAAAAAGCAAACCAAGATCAAAGTTTTGTTCCTGGCCTGTTTGCCCTGCTCCAACAGCTAGCCTAGCCTGGCTACGTCAACTTGGTGATTTGACTTGCAAAAATGATCCAGTTGGTGAGATCTTGCAAGCATTTCATTGAGAAGACGAAGAAGCAAGGCCAGTACAAGGACGACTAGAAACGCATGCAAGAGCTGCATGTCACCTAGGTGCTGAAAGCTCCTCAGGTTGGGTACAGCTTTCACTTGAAAGAGAGACATGTCATGCACCAAAGCACGTTTCAATACAAAACTAAGCAATCACAAGGGCGTGTAGATGATCTCAAGATGACAAAACAATCGTTTATGATCGCGTGAGCACACAAGGTGAACAACAGAGAACATATATGTCAGCAGTTGTAAATGGTGACCAACGATCTTGCTAGAAAACCTCTGAATGAGCCATGAACTGTTCTGTCTCCTACTATTTCTTATACGTGGATCGAGCGGCAATCCATGTCTCCTCAGAACAAAGGTAATCAGGCTTGCCGGTATGAAAGCGTAGTTTCGACTTAGAAATCAAATGAACAAACTCAAAATGGAAATACAAGAGTTCTTGATTTCTAGGAGAAGGGAGAAAGTCGGCATGCTAGTAGTACCTGTTCTTACACGGCCGTCGTCGTCCACCGCCGCCTCTTTCCTCTCGACCTTCTCCTCGCCCATCTCTTTCGCTCTCTTTCTCTCTCTCTCTCTCTCTCTCTCTCTCTCTCTCTCTCTCTCTCTCAAAACTGAAGGTTTTTGAGGTACTCCGTGATGATGGAGTGATGGACTCTGTGCGCTGCAGCTATATATATAGAGCTGGCGAGCTTTGCACCTGACCTGCCTTTCACTGTACATTCATTCTTTTAATGCGGTGATGCGCTCAATTAACCTTCCTCACGGAATCCGACGAATCCTACCTCGACACCCTCTGGTTAAAGAGAAGGAAACTTTTCCGCGCGAGTTGTGGGTTTTCATCGATGTTAAATTGTGATCATAATTAATTTTGATTTTGTTTTCTACTCTAATTGGGAGTTCTGCCTTAAAGAGCTTTTATATATCTTTTCAAATATATGTACGTAGTATATAGAATAGAGCAAGTCAAGAAGAATATAATTGAGAGTGTGTCATTTTAAACATCTTCTCGTATAGTCATATAGACTTCGTGCATTTGTGATTTTTTCATGAAAGGTTTTCCACAAAAAATCAATGTTTCTCATTCTTACTTCTTAATGCTTTATTTGCAACAAGAAGTATTAGAATTCTGGGTTGAACATTTTAGTCGTTGCCTCAGGGAAGAGGGGACTCCTCGGGGTGGCCATCGCACGGCGTTAGCATCCTCACTGAGGATTTATGGCGATTCTGCTGGAAGCTACCATCCACTACTACTAGGGATGCAATCGGATCGGATAATTTCCGACCGACCGACCGACCGGATGTGTTCGGATCGGATTCGGATAATTTTTTCGGATATTTTTCGGATTCGGTATCGGTTTCGGATACTTTTTTTCGGATTCGGATTCGGATTCGGGAGAAAACTATCCGTCGGATCGGCATATTTTGAATTTTTTCTCGGATATATCCGGTCAATTTTATTTGGATATCCGACTGGGCAATAAGGGCATAACCGAAAAATGGCAATCAGGATTCAGGCATGACGCATAAGGGATACTTCTAACCCTAGCCGCCGGTCACTCACCACTCGGTTAGGCGGTGCCGCCGGTCACTCACCACCCGTGCCGCCGTGCGTAGTGCTCCTGTCTCCCCCGAGCGACCCAGTCGCCCAGCAGCGCTACTTCCCGACGTTCTCGTCTCCGGCTCTCCGCGCCCCATCCTTCGAGCTTGGTGTCCGGAGTTCGCCGCCATCCTCCGAGCCCGGACCTGACGGCCGCCGCCATCCTTTGAGCTCGGACCCTGCCTTCAGCTCTCTCGCCTCCGCCCTCCAAACGCCTGTTACGGATGCAGAACCGGAAGACAACACTAGCGACAACAAGTGACGGGATACAGGAAAGCAAACGTGGATTGGCGACTTGGTAAGGAAGTAAGGTAGTGGGACCCACTTGTAAGGGTATATCTGACAATATAAATACATGGATTGTAACAGAACAGGGCATGAAAAGTAATGGATTGATTTCCCCTGTTCCTCTGTTCTTCTGTTCCTCCGTCCCTCTTTTTCTCTTCTGTGGCGGCTGTTGCATTCTAGCGCATCGCCGTTTGAGGGCTCACATCGGGACTTCAGTCCTCGGTCAGGAGTTCATTACATTTGGTATCAGAGCCATCCGATCGCTGGAAATTTTTTCCCTATCCATTTGAACCGTAAAATCCCAAAAAGTCGTATGTGTTCTTGTGCTTGAAGATTTGAGTGCACATATTTCTGATTGGTTGGTTCAACGTGGGAAAGACATCACGGCGCCGTCAAAGCCATCGGTGCAGACCAAATTGAAGCTGGACGCCATGAGCGACATGGGGGATCAGTCCGATGCTCGATGGGCGCAAATGGATGAGAGGTGGGAATCTTTGAAGGCTAGCCTTGATTTCATTGTTGAGAAAATCAAACCAGTTGATACTATCCCAGCGATCCAAGTCCAAGTGGAGGAGCATCGAGCGGTAATACAAGGGTTGATGGAGCAATTTCAAAAAATGGGGCATTCATCGGCACATCGGGATGAGGAGAGGGGCACTCCGACACCATCTCACGTCTCAGGAACATCATCAAAACAAGCTGGGGTGTTGGCGGCTACACCAGCAGGATTACTGGGAAAAGGTGCATCGTTCCCTTTTCCTTCCAACTCTCCTAGTTCTAGATTCAATCGGATGACGCCATCTCCAGCGTCAGACGCATGTCATGAAGAGAGGAAACCACCGATGCCCAAGGTAACATTTCCTAAATTTGATGGAGAAGAACCACGGATCTGGCGGAGTCGCTGTTTGAAGTATTTTCAGATGTATAATATAGATGAATCCTTATGGGTGACGGCAGCGGCAATGCACATGGAGGGAAATGCAGCGATGTGGCTGCAAGTTTACCAGGACGAGCATCCGGTGGAAAGTTGGGATCATTTTATGGCTGCAGTGGATTCTGAATTTGGAACTTATGATTTTCAGAGGTATATCAGAGAGTTACTTCAGATGAAACAAACCGGCACTGTATTGGAATACAAGTTGAGTTTTGAGAGTACTATGTATAAGATCAAAGCTTACAGCAAGGCTTGTACTGAAGAATTTTTCGTCAATCACTTCATTATGGGACTTCGGGACGAGTTGAGATATGAAGTAGAGCTTCAATTACCTGATTCGGTCCGTAAGGCATTCTTACTCGCTTTGATTCAAGAGGAGAAGTGGGATAAGCTTAAATCAAAATCCACCAAACAATTTTACACAGCTAAAGGTGGAAATACGGCTCCTACTGATGGTGTTGTGGGAAAGAACAAAATGGATGATCTGAGTAGAGCACGGCAATTGCGGGATTATAGGCGTGCTCGTGGCCTGTGTTTCAAGTGCGGTGAGAAATTTGATAAGGAACATCGTTGCAAAGGGCTTCCGGCAGTACAAGCACATACTATGGAATTGGAGACAACTTCAGAACATCTTAGTGATGAAGTTCTGCAAGTGTTGGAGGACAATGATCGAGCATTTGAACAAGAGCAGGAGCAGTATAATTTGTCATTACATGTGTTGGCTGGCACAGAGGAGTGTGAAACTATACGTGTTCGGGCAATGGTCGGAAACTTGGCAATGTTGGTATTAATTGATTCGGGCAGCTCTCACAGTTTTGTCAATGCAGCTTTCCTCGAGCGCACCAAACTGCAAACGGAGAACATTCCGGCAGTACAAGTTCACGTAGCCAATGGCGACACTATCTCTTGTGATCGGATTGTACCACAGTTGGAATGGTGGGTGCAGGGCTGCACATTTGAAACTGACATGAGAGTCTTGGAGTTGGGAGCATATGATGCAGTGTTAGGGATGGATTGGCTTCAAGTGCATAGTCCTATGAAATGTCACTGGAAATTCAAGACTTTGGAATTCATGCATAAAGGGAACATGATTCAATTGCAAGGGCTGGGTGGACACTCGTCGGAAACAGTACATGAAATGAGGGTGCATCAGTTACACAAATGGACTTCTGGGAATGAAATTTGGGCACTCGCTTTGTTACAGCCCACTGTGTCAGTTCCAGCAGCAGAGTCAGTTCCATTGGCCGTCCAGGCAATTCTTGAGCAGTTTATAGATGTGTTTGCAGAACCCATGCAGTTACCACCGACAAGGGTTTATGACCATGCAATACCCTTGATTCCGGAGTCTATACCAGTAAATAATAGACCATATCGATACTCGCCGATGCACAAGGATGAAATTGAACGCCAAGTGTCCGAAATGTTGCGCAATGGTTTGATCCAGCCTAGCTTGAGCCCGTTTGCATCGCCAGTTTTACTTGTGCAGAAGAAGGATGGGAGCTGGCAGTTTTGTGTGGATTACCGCAAATTGAACAACATCACTATCAAAAACGAATTTCCAATGCCGGTGGTTGATGAATTGTTGGACGAATTGGCCGGCACTCAATACTTCTCTAAACTGGACTTGAAGTCCGGTTACCATCAGATAAGAATGGTTGAGAGTGACATGGAGAAGACAGCCTTCAAGACTCATCACGGACATTTTGAGTTTAGGGTGATGCCCTTTGGTTTGACAAACGCGCCAGCGACATTTCAGTGCCTTATGAACTCCATCCTTGCCCCGTATTTGCGTAAATTTGTTTTGGTGTTTATGGATGACATATTGGTGTACAGTGCAACTTTGGAATCTCATGTGCAGCATCTATCCTTGGTCTTGACCACCTTAAGGCAACATCAGTTATTTGTCAAGAAATCCAAGTGTGACTTTGCACAACACAGTCTGACATATCTCGGGCATATTATCTCAGCTGATGGAGTTGCCACCGATCCAGTCAAAACTCAAGCAATGGTTGATTGGCAGCAACCTACTAATGTGACAGAGCTGAGAGGTTTTTTGGGGCTGACCGGGTATTATCGAAAATTTGTCAAGAATTATGGCATTATGGCTCACTAGGGCTGGAAACGAGCCGAGCCGAGCCCGGCTCGGCTAGGCTCGGTGCGGCTCGGTCCAGTGGCGAGCCGAGCCAGGCTCGGCTCGGCCCTGACGCGAGCCCAAAAATCCGGCTCGGCTCGGCTCGGCTCGGCCATGAGTCGCTGGCTCGCCGAGCCAGAACATTTTATCAGAAAATGAAATATTTATACAATAATTCATGTATTTGCAGTGAATAATATTAACTTACTAATTACTACTAAATAATAGTAGTTGCTTAGTTGCTCTCTATCACACTTGTAGGAAATGGAATTGTCTCAACATCATCTTCATCATCTTTTTCCTAAAAATATAAGTCATTAGTCATACTAAATTCCCTGCATGGGCTGGGCCGCCGAGCCAATTTGGCTCGCGAGCCGAGCCGAGCCGGCTCGGTGTTTTTGCGAGCCTGAAAAACAGGCTCGGCTCGAGCTCGATCCGAGCCACGAGCCTGTGCGAGCCGAGCCAGGCTCGGGCGAGCCCGAGCCGAGCCACGAGCCACGAGCTTTTTTTCCAGCCCTATGGCTCACCCACTTACTAGTCTGTTAAAAAAATCATTTCATTGGACTCAGGAGGCTACAACTGCTTTTGTTCAGCTGAAACAGGCTATGACTCAGACTCCTGTATTGGCACTTCCAAATTTTCATCAGCCTTTTGTTGTGGAAACGGATGCATGTGAGGTGGGTATCGGTGCAGTTTTAATGCAACAAGGGCATCCGATTGCATTTTTGAGTAAAGCGCTTAGTGCACATCATCAGAAGCTTTCCATTTATGAAAAAGAGTTTCTCGCCGTTATTTTGGCAGTGGATCGCTGGCGTCCCTACTTGCAGCGAGGGGAGTTCGTCATCTATACTGACCACCGTAGTCTCTGTTATCTGGGTGAGCAACAGTTGATTTCAGATTTACAGCGCAAGGCAATGACCAAGCTGATGGGGTTACACTTTAAAATTCAGTACAAAAAGGGAGATTCTAACCGGGCAGCAGATGCTTTATCTCGGATGAATCATGCGATGGAATTACAAGCGATTTCTGGGTGCCAGCCGCTATGGGTGCAAGAGGTTTTAAACTCTTATGTTACGGATGTTCAGGCTCAACAGCTCCTTCAGGCTTTAGCTATTCAGAGCCCGAACGAACAAGGTTTTGAGTTAAGTCAGGGACTAATTCGGTGTCATGGATGCATATGGCTTGGAGCAAATTCAGCATTACAAACAAAGATTATCAATGCCTTTCACGCCAGCGCTCTTGGAGGCCATTCTGGGATTTCAGCCACATATCAAAGGGTGAAGAAACTATTTACTTGGTCCAGCATGAAACGAGATGTGGCCAATGTTGTTCAGCAGTGCAGCGTATGCCAACAAGCCAAGCATGAACATTCCAAGTTACCCGGGTTACTGAATCCTTTACCGGTGCCCGATGGAGCTTGGCAAGATGTGACTATGGACTTCATTGAGGGACTTCCTAGATCGGAGGGATACAATACTATATTGGTGGTGGTTGATCGTTTCTCCAAGTACGCCCATTTTCTAGCCCTTAAACATCCCTTTACAGCTTCTCAAGTGGCCAAGACATTTTTTGACAATGTGATTAAGCTTCATGGTATGCCGCGCTCCATTTTGTCTGACCGCGACAAAATTTTCACAAGCTCATTCTGGAGGGAGTTATTTACTGCCATGGATACCAAATTGAAGTATAGCACAGCGTACCATCCTGAAACAGACGGGCAAACCGAGCGTGTCAATCAGTGTTTAGAGATGTATTTGCGTTGCGCTGTGCATGATTCTCCCACGAAATGGCGCACTTGGCTGGCTATGGCAGAGTTTTGGTACAATACGTGTTACCATACATCACTGCATTGCTCTCCATTTAAGGCCCTTTATGGTTCAGAACCGTGGTATGGTGAGATGCTGAGTCCATTTAATGTTTCCTATCAGACAGTGCATGAGTTGCTCAATGAAAAATCAGCCCACAATGCCTTGCTGAAGCGTCATCTGGAAGTTGCTCAGAACCGTATGAAAGTTCAAGCTGATAAGAAGCGATCAGACCGGCAGTTCCAACAAGGAGAACAGGTGTACTTGAAATTGCAACCTTATGCACAATCTTCGGTGGTTAATCGACCCTTCCCTAAATTGGCGTTCAAGTTCTTTGGCCCTTACCGCGTGTGTGACAGAATTGGTCAGGCGGCGTATAAATTGGAGTTGCCAGCCGGGAGTCAAATACACCCTGTTTTTCACGTTTCTCAGCTCAAGTCTTTTCTTCCGGACTATACTCCTGTCTTTAGCAATCCTCCACACATAGCAGATCTCAACATGGAGTTCACTGAACCAGAATCTCTTTTGGATCGCCGCCTCGTCAAGAAAGGGAATTCGGCAATACCGCAAGTTCTCATCAAATGGACTGGTATCCCGGCAGAGATGGCTACATGGGAAGATTGGAATGTCCTCAAACAGAGTTTTCCTTTGGTTGGTGCTTGGGGTCAAGCAGGTTTTTCTGGGCGGGGCAATGTTACGGATGCAGAACCGGAAGACAACACTAGAGACAACAAGTGACGGGATACAGGAAAGCAAACGTGGATTGGCGACTTGGTAAGGAAGTAAGGTAGTGGGACCCACTTGTAAGGGTATATCTTACAATATAAATACATGGATTGTAACAGAATAGGGCATGAAAAGTAATGGATTGATTTCCCCTGTTCCTCTGTTCTTCTGTTCCTCCGTCCCTCTTTTTCTCTTCTGTGGCGGCTGTTGCATTCTAGCGCATCGCCGTTTGAGGGCTCACATCGGGACTTCAGTCCTCGGTCAGGAGTTCATTACAACGCCCTTCAGCTATCCCGCCTCCGCCCTCCAGACGCCCATCAGCTCTCCTGCCTCCGCCCTCCAGACGCAATCAACTGAGCAGATCTGAGCAGATCCGAGCAGGCAGGTGCGCCAATCTTGAACAGCCGAGCAGGTAGGTTTGTGGCCCTTTCCCGTAGGTTCTGATGTACATATACACACGACTCTCCTGTAGGCTCTGATGGACTCATCACGACTCATCAGGTTGGTCATCAGCGAATTTGTTTAGTGCTAACTCTTTACGAGAAGTAGAAAAGAGAAGCGCTCCTCATTTCCTCAATGGTCTAATTTGTTTGTCTGAACTCTGAACCACTAAAAGTCAATTGGTTTCATTTCTGTCAGCTTTATGCATTCCTTAACAACTGTAGATCCAGCAGTTCAGACGCTAAGATCCCTCCAATAGGCAAGCACAGAGGTGTTTTCACATTTCTAAACCAATCTTCATATCAGAATGTGCATATGTGGATCTGGATCATAAAGAGTTTATATGTTGTTTCAAGTTAAGAACACTGTCGGTAGGTGGTGGTGTTATTATTCTAGCCCTTTGCACCAATGACACACGATTTGATTTCTGTAACTCCTTGCCTATAGGATTAGAATTTTTATGGCACATATAGCGCATACAACTGGTATTTTTCTTGATCGTTGATGACTGGAACATCCTCTCCTGTTTCTTTATCTTATGGCACCTATAGCGCATACAATTTGGATTCTTGTTTTTCTCTGACGTGATGTATTGGACTGTCTTTAGCCTGATGGCTGATGTATTGGACTGTTGAGCGTAATGCTAATTGTCATTTTTTTGGTATGGTTGTCAATAAGAACACCAAATGAACAATGGCAGTCATAGAAATATATTCAAATGTCATTCGATTTAACCTAATATAACATATATTATGCGTTGTTGTCAACCTGATACATCATGTCATGTGATGATGTCAATTGTATGATCATATATCTGTCAATTAACTAATGATTTTTTCTTTTTGTGTTCAACCCAGTTGCTGTCTTATTGTCTCTTTCATGATGGCGTGAAGTCATGCTTATGTTATCGTGATATTATTTATGTATTGTTCTATGTTTTGTAATTTTTTGTGATAAAATGACTTGTTAGACTGATAATCTTGTTGCATGTTAAACTCGTACGATTGGTTAATCAGTGCTATATATCATATATGTGCTTTATGATGTATCTGTTTTCGCGCGTTATCCGAGAAAAATTATTCGGTACCGTATCGATTTCGATCCGTATTCGAATCGAATCCATGACCGATATTATCCGTGTCGTATTCGTATCCGGCACTATCCGAATCCGATTTCGAATCCGACAAAAAATATGGTTTAGGATATGAAAAGAGTGATATCCGACCGAATCCGAGCCGATTGCACCCCTAACTACTACATGCTTCAAAGGAATGCAGTAGGAGATTTATTAGTCTCAACTTGGCAATTTCAATTCTAGCATTAATTTCGCCAATACTATCGCCCACACCGCCCAACTCAATGCCCTCGGCATCATCCTGCGCCATCTCTGTTGACAATCTTCTATCACAGTTGATCACGCATTGCTTCTATTGGAGGTGGATTACATTGCAATTTAGGCCGTTGTGCTTATTATTAGTGGCATCCATATAGGATTAATCATTGGTGATTTTTTTTATGATTCATTGCCTTTCACGGGTTGCTGTGGCAAGATCGCTGATATAGAGTCTAAGGTAGAGTTACAAACTTTCAACACAACATTGCTATTAAATTATTTTGGGCTACGTTTGATCGAGGAGGCTTTGAAAAAAAAAACAATGTCAGTTGTGGGGATAATTGAGTTTGGCATTTCAATCACCGTTTGGATATGTTGCAACTTGGATAGCTTGCGCGGCCATTATGAAGGCTTTGGCAACATTAATTTTCAAAAGTTTGATGACACCCTGATGGAAGCTAGCATTATAATCTCTAGAGTTTTGTTGTTTGTAAGTGAAGGTTTTGCTCCAATATCAGTTTGAGATGAAGGATCTAAGTGCAAAGAGTTTATTTTTACATGGACACTACAATATTGTCCAGTTGTCATAGCTCGATATGAGAGGTCTACTGCAGTTTAATACACCATTAACATCACAATAGTTCATTTCATTCGGACAGTTTTATAGGGGACAATTTCAATTATGTCATGGAATTTAATTACCTTTGAAATTGACAGTTTCATATACATGATGGCCACACATGTAAGTTGCTCCTTCAATAAACATTGTTTTTCAAGTTTTGTGTTCCAGGTGTAGCATATGAAGATTCCATGAGATGAGTTATTCGCTATCTATCCAGCACCATTTGTCATATATTGACTTATGTCTTTGATGGTTGATCATTTGTTTCAGGAGGTTATTGCACATACTCGGACTTTAATGGGATTACAAACTATTAAAGACCCAGATTCATTCATCGGCTTTACCGATAGTTATGTGTTTGAATCTTGTAATGATTTGCTCAATTTTGCCTCGCAAGAAGTGTTTGGATAAGACTATTCCAATATTTTTTGTTGAAGATTAGTCCGATGGACTTTTGAGGCACAAGGTTTGCTTATGAAGACTTATTTTGAGGAGGTTGTAACACCCTAAAATTTTTGAATTTTGATTTAATTATTTATTTCTAAATTTTTGGGATTTTTTGGAATTTTAAAAAAAAATTAATCTTTTTTTTGGAGTTAACAAAAGAGTTTATCTTAGAAAAACAAAATTCAAATTATGTTGAAAATAATTTTGTTGCATTCAAAATGTCTTAAATGATTTTTGAGAATTTTCTATAATTTTTGGGATTTATTTTCTATTTTTTTTGAGTTTATTTGAATTTTTAGAATTAATTTATTTCATAAAACGTTGGAAAATCGATTAAATAGAAATGGGCCAAAACCCAATGGGCCCGACCCATGTGCTTTGTTTCGGCCTAGCTTGCCGCCATCGCATCATGCAAACCCAAGCTCAAGACCGTTGGATTTGATCTTGCGACCGAGATTCGCCCACATTGCTTACGAGTTTTGGATCTTCGGATTGAGGCCACGTGTAGGGCCAGGATTGTGTTGCGTCATTCCGCCATGTCTAAGCCGGATTCCATCGCCGCGTCAGCGATCTCCGCGCCAAACATGGAAGCCAATGCCCTATTTAAGGCGCTGACCCCCGCATTAAAATCCCCACATCGCGCGGCGTCTTTTGCCCTAAGCGTCGTCGCCCATGCTGTAGTCATAACCGTGTTCAAGCTCGTCGAAGTTGAGAGTGTCATCACATCAGTTTTTGCCAGTTCGTGCCGTCATTGAGCCGCCTCAGCCGCATCCAAGACCCAATCTGAGTTCCTCGCATCACGCCGCACCGGATCAACCAAGAACCAAAGCTATTTCGTCGAGGACTCGTCATTCCACGCATTGTCGTCTTCACTACTGGTGAGCCGCAACTGTGAAGCTCGTCACCGACCCTCATCACATTGCTAGCCATCCGATCAAGCATCAGTGGCCATGATCGCGGCGCGTAGCCTGCGCCCTTGTCTGCCAAGCGTCTCTGCCGGTGTCACCCGTGTGACATCGGTGATGATGTCATGATCGAGATCCGAGTCATCATGGATTGAGTCCACCGTGAACCGGTGTGGTTCATGGACTTGGTCCATATACCAGGACCCACATGTTAGCGTAATAGGGTGGTTTTAGATTTAATCTATTCTCGGTAAATTAGGTTTAGGACATCAGCATGACACCATAAATCGAATTTCCTTTAGAAATTTAATTCGGTTGAAAAAAATAGGTGAGGACATTAGCAGTGATGTCATTATTCAGTTTTTCAGTACAAAAATAATTCAATAATTAGTATTTATTCTTTTCTTTTTATTTTCAAACTTTCGAGTGTCCGTTCTCACCGTTCTCACTCATACGAGCTCCGATTGAGGTGATTCCAATTTCTGAAAATTTGTAAAATTGTAAACTATTTAATGGTGATTCCAATTTTAGAGTCTATTTGCTGTCTATTTTTTATATTTATTTGTGCGTTGTCTCAATTCGCGTAGACATTGAAACGTCGGGAGGGTACGAGAGTGAAGTGTGGACTCAAGAGCTAGGTTCAAAACCAGAGCAAAGACTTTACCAAGGCAGGTTACACATCCTTGATCATGTTGAACCCAATTTTTGAAATACTTTGTTGAATTTAAATTATTGCATGAATAATTCTTATAAATGCATGTTAATCCCAGTTTTAAATTGAATAGTTATACCATGATTGCTAGAGCCACATTTGATGATTGAATTTCTTGTACCATTGTCACCTTAGGAGTATATTTATGATGTATGATGAATATCAAAACAATTTGGAATGTGCTTAGTCTTGCTTAGACCTGAATTTAAATTATTTTGGAAATTTTGTGCCAAATAAGGATTTTATTGAAATTGAGAATTATATTTTGAGGATATTTTATAACTATGCCATGGACTTTTATGTCATATCATGACAAAGTTAAAAATATGATTTAGATTGGGCGAGGCAGGCTAGTTTGATGGTTTGTTGGGTTGTTGAAAGTTAGCCTAGTCAATTAAGGACCGATCTGTGAGTTACTGAACGTAAAGCGTTATCATACTTTCACATGTCTGGTATGGGATAGACCTGGCTAACTAATTTGCAAAGTTCCATTATCAGTCATGCCAAATGGGTGGTTGTTCGTTGCAAGAGGGGGCTTCTGAATTGGGCTTTCTAACCATTCACTGGTGGAACCTTAGTGGGCCATGATTGCTTTGGTACGGCGCATTGTAAAGGCCTTGCGATAATCACTTAGTCGCACGCCTAAGGAAGCGTGTTGTGGACGACATATTAAGTTGATTATCTCTTGTGGGTAAAGTTGTACAACCTTTGCAGAGTGTAAAACTAATTAATTAGCCAAGCCCGCAGTCATGGGCATGCCGAGCTGGCCTTTTACAGATTAGATTTTGATATTCCGAAAATGGTTGCGAGAAAGTTTTCTTTGCGATGGAGTGTTTCCATCATGGAAAAGTTTGTTAGCTCTGGGTTTCATCCCGTGTCGAGAATTAATTTAAAATATAGTTTTTGTTTATATTATTTATGCCTTCGAAATTACTTATTATATTTTAAAGACTGCTTTACACAAAAATAACCATACAACCATCCTTTGTTATTCTTTACATTAACATGCATTTCTGTGTGACTTGCGAAGTACTTTTGTATTCGCCTTTGCTTACTCTGTTGATTCAGAGGAGGAATTCTACGATGAAGAGGACCAAGATAACTAGGACCACTACCCTAGTCTATTGCTAATGCAAATCAATTGTGTTTTACTTCAGTTTATTTTATTTTTGTTGCTTTACTTTTAGTTGGCATGCAAGCCAATCTTATTGTAAAATACTATGTCAGTTATGAATAAAGGTACATTTGATATGTTGTGTTATCAACTTTGTTTGTTGTGTACATTAGCTCGATCCTAGTTCAGTGTGTTTTACACAAAAGGTTGGGAGGTGTTACTTCCGGGTCTGTCGATGCCAAAAAAATATGAGGGATTAGTCAGTAATCAACACACGCAAACACCAGGTTTATTTCTGGGTGCGACGTGCCAGCTGATTTGATCCTACAATCGGCAAGAGGAAAATTTAATTCAATCAACCCTTAAGCCAATATATATTTTCTAATAACAATTCAATCTAACCAACTATTCAAGCCAATTAGATAAAAAGAATAGATAGATCTAATCAACCTGATTTAGCTGATTAGATAAAGATAAAGGTAAATTTTTCCCGAAAAAGGTAATGCGCAACAAGATCGGAGAAAAAACAGACCTAAATAGTGAAGGTTGACATAATCAATAATCAGCGATGCACAACTTTATTGATAAAGCGAATTACAGAGGAAGGATTACAAATCAAAAGTACTACTCCTAGTCGATGAAAAACAAAGTAAAAAAGTAATGCGAGTTGGTTGATTGATTGTATGTATTTTCTATGTTGCTTGTATTCTTTTATAGAGCCCGGATCGACCGTGTTTTCCTTGGACCCTTAAATACTCCGTATCGGTTTCAACATTTCCCGAAATACTTTCTTTTAGAACTGATATCGGTTGTATTCCGATAACTTGTATCGGTTTATGACTTTCCAAAATAATACCTTCCTCAGACCCGATATTGTACTTAATCAAACAACCATGCCAAATTAACAATTTTCACCAAATCGGTCATACGCCAAATTCTCTTGTCAACATATGCCCCTATTTTTGGGGCATTGCGTGAATCTCCCAAAAATCCATAGTATTGGCTTAAGCATCGAATACCAATAGTCTCCACCGAGATCCATCTCTTCAACTTCCACTAATTTTCACGCTATTCATGGCAATTTTCTTGCACAAACCGTACGAACGCACGACCTAACGCATTAATTGTAGCAAAAAGTTCGATGAAATTTACCCGCCAATGCCACCAGGTTTACCCCTTATAAGTATAATGCCCATTCACCAGTCATTTTAACGCGCTCAAGCTCTCAAACTTCTCTTCATTGGCTTCGTAATCCTTTTCTCACCTCTTAATTTCATCTACTTGTTTGATCCCAATGGACCCCAACCAGGCATTTTTTTTCTTGTCCCTAATTGTGAAACTCAATTCTATCTAGGACCGATAGGAAATACCAACCTATCGGTTGTTATAGAACAAGAACTCCCTAGGATCCCCCTGAATATCCCAGGCTTTAACTTAGCGGGGTGGAATAATAGCTTTAGGGCCTGGTTGACCGAGCTAGCCAGTGTCGCGATTGGTTTAATCGGGTAGTAGCCCAAAAACTCTTAGTTTGGGAACAAATGGGGATAGCAAAATGCCTCCCATTATCTTAAGCCAACTCCTCCCCCAACGAGCCTTTAGTTGCCATGTATTGTTATTTTTGTTTCGACACTTTCAATGCCTTTGTCGTCAGACCTGGTCTCATCGGCCCAACCCTCCTTGACGTTACACAGCTCTGCTGCCTTAGGCCAGATGGTGAGCAGCTATCGGCTTTTAGCACCAAACTACAACATAAGTTCGTGACCACCAAAGGTGAAGGATGTGGTAAATATATAGAAAACAATAGAGGAGTCGTCCTAGTGTCCGATAGGGAGTACATAGCCTTTCTAAATATATGACTTGATCGATTCCTTTTTTGTGGTTCTTCTCTTGGCCCAACTCAGACCTACCAAATCATAGCTGAACAATTAGTGGGGGAGGGGAGTCATCGGCTTGCTTTAGGAAAATTGTTCCCGGGGGCGGTCTTCCAAATGATGTGCAAGATCTGCTGTCGTCTCTACATAGCCATGGGGTCATATATAATAGGAAATATTGGCAGCCCTTTGTGATTTATCCAAATGTTTCTCTATTGTGTTTTTAATCGATCTTTCAAGATCGACTTATCAGAAATGACACCCTTCCCTGTGAGGAAACCCAAGAGGACCACCCTGTAGAGTGTAGAAATAACCAATCTTTTGGTGAAAGACTTTTTCTTTGATCTGGCGGCGAGACTAAAATAAACTCAATCGGAGCCAGAAAATACTTTTCCTTCTTTTACCAACTTGACCAAGACTCTCTCCACACCTCCGAATTCTTCAACTACCGCAAAGCCGACCACTACCCTTGCCCCTCCTTTTTCCACCTATCTACCAATAGCGAGGACATGCTTGAAGAAACCCAAGAATTTTACAAAATTTTCTTATCCCCAAGTATTCTCTCTATTGGCTTGCACACCAGAGGCTGGACTTTCTAGCTTTCTTATGAATTGTACCATCCATCAACCTACACCAGACAACTTGGTTTCAACAAAATCATTCTCAAACTCCTACTAATTGATCAACTTCAACCTCGAGAGACATTGTGTTGAGCTTCTTCAGTCGACATAGTTCTTCACATAGCCGATGATCTCCTCGTCTGATAACTTCCACACTTCATCTTCCACACCAAGAGGGCACATGGCTACATTCCTTGGTGGTCGGCCATCTTCCCATCTCTGTTTTCAGCTGAGAGGCCACCTTCCTCAATAACAGTTGAATTTTTTCCAGACTTAATGTCAGAATCGACAATTAGAATTGACTCGACTAGCTCAATTTCTGAAAAATCTGCTTTTGATGTCTTCCACATCAACATAAAAATTTTTGGGGTCGTATCTGATACCACATGTGGTTACTAATTTCAATTGGATTGTCTTGTGCACAATGAATGTACTTCTTATATGCATTTGTGCAGAATGAATTTCTTATACGCATTTCTTCTTGCAAACACAAGTAGTACTTGGAATGGTGAAAACACCTAAATCTGTATGTAACTTTAGTTATTTGACTTTACTTGATATTTATTAATATTCGTATTTTGAATTCTTAATCAGAAAATTGAACTTCGTCTCACCAAGTGCTTGTTGTCCCACAAGCAAAATCTTCAAACATGGCCCAACACACACAGCTATGTAGACAACACCTTCTTCATCAGTTAAAGCTACAGTGCAAGATCATGTTAGCTTGTCACAACCCCAATTACCTGCCAATCAACGGAATATGAAGCCTTCTGGCCCATTTTCATCTGGCACTTCTAATCTGACATCATCTTCTTTGGACCTTCCTACTATGTCAATGACACCATAATCAGCACAAGCAAAGGGATACCCTATCCATCAGGTGCTTTGTGCATTAGCATCTCAGTCATCTCAGCATACAAATGCTCTCCTACCTCCTCATATCCCTCCAAAGTATTCAATTTTTCCATCACATATGCCTATAGTTCATATTCAGCCACAACAACCTTTGCAAAATCTTGGAATGTTTAATTAGCAGTTACAACCACCGTTGCCCCAGTTTCCTAGGCCACCTTCCATGTAGTACTTTACACATCAGATGCATCCGCAAGTGCCCAATTCATTTAGTTTGTCATACAAATGCTCCTCAGCACATGTTGCAACAACAAATGTTTCATGTAAGGTTCTACAATAAATGTAAATCTACTTGATCCTGATAACTAGATACTATGTTCTGCAACCCAGGTATGATTGTCTTTGTGATTATGCTGTATTAAAGTTGAGTCATTTACCTTGCACAAAGAAAATATAAGCTTCTTCCCAAATGTTCAAGTATTTACTTAGCATTTGTTGTTCAAAGTCAAATGATGGAAATGCTTTGATGAAGTAATTATTTGGTATCATCACAAGAGTTTTAGGTCTTGAAGAACCATTCCCAAATAAGTAATTTGTGTCTAATGTTGACTAACATCTTGCTGACTTGCTATGGAAATCTCTGTATCTAATGACATAGGATCCACATTACTCTACAGCTGAATGAAATAACATGTAAATGACTCCTCACCTATTATCTAGTAGGCTAATACTCCTCGTGCATGTATGGTTTATATAGCAGTTATTAGCATTGCCATCCATATCTGTTGCTTGGCTAGGTTCTACTGGTGTTTTCCTTATATAGCAGTTATTAGTATTTGTTGAGGCTAGCCAATAAATCAAAATTATTAAAAAATAGAAAATCAACATCACATACGGTTCTTCTTTAGAACCGTTTGTGATGTGGTATCATCATAGATGTTTCCAATTTGGAACTGTCTATGATAATTTTTTTCACTGACGGTTGAAAAACCGTCTGTGATGACTCATCACTAACAGTTTGATACAGACAGTTTACAAAACCGCCTGTGATGTGGTTTATGTACCGTCTGTGATGACCTTGTCTATAGTGGTGGTTATCAAAGCTAAGAGGTCTTCGATTCAAGATCCGACGGAAGTAATTCTTAAAATTACCTAGTAATTATTAGAAATTATGGAAAAGGCTAGGAAAATTATAGAAAATTTAAGATAGCATATTATGAATGATACGAGGAGCTAGAAGAAATAAATAAAGAAATATCCACCAATTATGTGGATTTAGGAGAATTATATAAGAGAAAGACTACAATTATCGACATTTATTTTGCCTCTAAAATTGCTAAAACTCTTGAACTAGATCCAGAACCAAAGTCCATGGTAGAGTGCCAGAAGCACTTAGATTGGGTCAAATCGATTGAAGCAATTGAGACAGAATTGCGCTCGCTTAATAAAAAAGAAAGTTTTTTTTTGTCCTGTTGACCGAATGCCTCCTAAAGTGTTCCCTGTAAGATGAAAATGGGTTTTCATCCGGAAGAGAAATGAAAACAACCAGATGGTGTGATATAAAGTGAGACTTATAGCACAAGGGTTCACGCAGAGACTCGGCATAAATTACGATGAAACATATTCTCCTGTAATGAGTGGAATAATGTTTTGATATTTAATATCAATGGCAACTAGCTTAAATTTAACAATGCAGTTGATGGATGTAGTGATTGCATATTTATATGGGTCACTGGATATGGATATTTACAAGAGAGTCTCTGAATGAGTCAAAGTTCTAGATCCTAATAATTGCAATGTAAGCACGTAAATTAACCGCATTTGAGCAGTTTTTAATCTTCATATTATTTTCCCTATTTGCCAAGATTAATCGTTCCTAATAGTTGATTAGTGACTAGATTAATCTAATCAGGTAATTAGGGTTTCTCAGCACTGTTCATCAAACCGACATGAAAAAAATCATCCTCGGCCTGTGTCCCCATGCCGAGCATCACCCGAAGTTGTGTCGCCAGACGCGTCGCACCCGAAGCATCATCACCCCGCCCATGTAAGAGCCGTGCCATGCCATCGCCACTTGGCTACGCGCGACGCCCGAAGTGCGTAGTGCTGCCATTGGACCCACCACGCATTGCGTCCCCGTGCCTACGTCGTTGCGCCCGATGTGTCGCCCGAAGCGATGTCGCTAGCCATCGCTACTGCTCTGCCCGTGCGTGCACCGCCCGAAGCGCCACCGCCAAGCCCTTCGGCTCCACCTCACATGCCATCGCACACACGCACACCGCCACCACCACTCGGGGTAAAATGAGGTTGGCCTGGGCAAGCTAGGATTTTAGCAAGGGTTAAAATCCTAGCTCGCATATCTGGACTGGATGGGTTGAGAGTAGCACGTGGATCAACCCATGCAAATGTGATGTGGTGGGCCGACTCCATGTATGGCCCATGGCTGATAAGGCCCGATGGCTATCACAGTCCGTACGTGTAACACCTGGGCCCAAATTTCACTCAAAGCCCAACCCACTGTGGAGTAGACATATGCATGTATAGTACCCAACTTACACTTTCGTCCTCACTTCGTGTAAAAGGGTTAACCCATGGTGCTATGTTTGGATCCAATAGACATTATATACAACTACAACTCACTTTATCTAAGTAATGTGGGACTACTATCGCTCCACATTAGCCTCACATTAACGGGCTAGGGTATTACACTCACCCCCTAAGGGTGATGCCCTCATATGCACGCTGTATACACGGCAAATACCCAGAACCACCCTAAGTATATGATCGTGCGTTCAGTGCCAACACATATGCCATACAGTGTAGGCACTCCAGGCACACACCTGCCATGCGCCACTATTCTGCGCGTGCCAGTACATCGAAAGTTGATGCTCTGATACCATCTGTAACACCCTAGCTCAAAGTTTGCTCAAATCCCAACCCACTATGGGGCAGACCTAGGCATGCATAGTACCATACTTATACTTTCATCCTTGCTTTGTGTAAATGGGTTAACCTGGAAGTACTATGTTTGGACCTAACAAGCGTTATATACTACTACCACTCTTTTATGCAAGTAATATGGGATTAATCCCACCACCACTCTACATGAGCCTCACATTAACAGGTTAGGGTATTACACCATGGTCTCGAAGACCAAAATTTACTTTGGGTCGAGTATTTTTGCAATTTAACCCCTGAAGTTTTGGTTAACTACGTAATATTTTGCGGATGCGTTAATTTTGTGAAAAGACCCAAAATTTTGCATAATTACATAAATTTATCAGGATAAAGAAATTTTACATTGTGTCTCCTGAAGTTTCCAGTAATCCTAAAAAATGGTTAACAAATTATGAAAATTTATTTTAAATCCTTTAAACTGAATTTTTAGGTATACGAGCTTCCATAAGTTTGTTAAACCTTAGACTTAGCACATATTAGAAGCTTCATATCCCTAAGTTTATTTTTCTTGGTATAATTCCATGTTTATTTATACTAAATTTATTTTTTGTTATTAGTAATTAAGAAAAATTACACAATAATTAGCACAAAAATATGAAAAATGTTAGAAATATTTTGAAAAATTATAGACAATTATTTACTAAATAGATATAGACCAATCTTTACTAACTCAAGAGTGAGCATTCACTATATTGATTTTACCAGTAGAAAAATTCATTTTTGCAAGAATTTAAATAGGATATATCGAACCTCGCAAAGAAGGAATTTGCCAAGCTCGCCCTAAATAGTAGCAATTACCTAACCTGGGCAATGGATACCAATATTAATCTGATACCTCGATATCTTGGAGCTGCTATTACCCAGCCTAAAGCCGATGTAGCAATAGTATCGTTATGCTAAATATCAGACGTATTATGAGCTTATCTACACTTTGCTAAAAGCAGATAAGATTGATGAAATCTCATGAAGAATCATCATATTTTTCCCAATAAGATACAAGCAATACTCAAAGTGCATGCCAATGCTCAACATGCTAGTAAAAGCCATGATCACGAAAAATACCAACCGCATAAAATGGGACAAAAATTGAAGAATGGCAGAATATAGAAGAGAAGAGGCAAGCTCCAGTGGAGAGGTGAAGATAAAAGGTTAGAAAGATTTCAGAAGCAAGACTTAGCAAATAATGTTGTAAACCTTGCACACCAATGCTTTAGGTATGGATGCGTTGGCTATTAATCTCACAGCTGCTGCACCCCGAAGTATTTGGTAGACCTTTACATGTAATCCACTGGAAATATCAAAAAGACCCAGGGTATAATATTGAGGCGCACTTCACTGCTCAACCTGTTGTTGACATGGACTCTAAGAAGTGTGATGATATGGTTCTTGATCCTATGAAAAAAATTTCAAAAGGACCTTCTCGGATATGGAAACACTCCTATAGATGAAGATGATCATCTTGGAGTTAAGCTCGAGGAGTACTAGAAGGACACCCACAAGATCTGAATTAGTCTCCTAAATATTCCTTGACTTTTGCTAATCACATATTTCTTATAAGTCTCCTTATTAGTTTTGTCTTAATTCCTGAATGAACATTGATCTACGCTCTTGTTGAGCACTTATCATATAAAGTTAAATAAATTGGTATTTCCTAGGATACTTGATTAATTTATTGTACTATATTTGTTCTATATTTTATAATATATTCTTGATGCAATAATTGTTTGATTATTAAATCATTCCTTTGATATAGAACAAAGTATAATCCAATGGTGGAGAAGAAAATCTATCTTGTAGACAATTGCACCATAAATTCAATTCTTAAGCAAACTAAATATTTTCAAACTTTGACTAAAAAAATTTAAAATATTATGACCATCATCGAAAGTGATGCCCTTAATTGTTGGCACTGGAAGATCCATCATATTTCTTCCTATGTACACTCGTACAATAATAGATGATGCTCTATTGTACCATGAGTCCCGTAGTACTCTATTAAGTTTCAAAGACATCCGTCTGAATGGGTTCCATATGGAGATAGAAAATGAGGATGGTACATAATACCTACTCATGACTAAATTTAACAGGTGCTAGAAACACATGGTTGAAAAACTTCCTTCCTTCTCCTTAGGATTATACTATAGATACATAAAATCTGAAGTTTATATTACGATGAAGACAATACTTAAAAACTCATAACTATTTATGATATGGCATGATCGATTGGGTCATCTAAAGGTTGAATATGATGAGAAAAATCATCAATAATTATGTTGGCCATAGCATAAGAACTATTAACTTCCCTAGACATGAATAGCTCTTATACTCTGCTTGTGTTAAAGGAAGCTCATAATTAGACCATCTTATATGAAAGTTAGGGAAGAATCATTGAATTTCCTGGAGAGAATTCAAGATGATAAGTTGTGGACCTATACAACCCCTATCGGACCCCTTCATATATTTATGGTACTGATATATACTTCTACTAGATGGTCCCATATATGCCTCTTATCTACTTGATACGATGATTGCATTTTTATATGGATAATTTCCCAGCATTAGAGGAGAATGCTGGGAAATATATTAGAATATCACTAGCATTTAGTATTTAGACACACACACACACACTAAAGAATCCAAACTTGAAGTTGAAGGATAATAAATCTATAACAAATAGCTAATAATCTATCATATACCTTCATTGATTATAAGGAAGTGATAAAATCTCATATACCTGCAATAAACGCAGAAAAAAGTGGAAATACCCTATAAGGATATTGAACCCATTCTTGCCTATCGTGATAAGAGGGGAAGACCTGCATGCGCACAAGACTCAATTTTATGAAGACGTCTACAAAAATAGAGAATTAAAAGTGGAATACTACCTAAGACAGTGGAAGAAGCTGAACCTGATATTGAGAAACTCTCTAAAGAGAGCCATCCTAAAGATGGTAATCCCAACCAATATTTGCATGCACAATCCGGTGCTCAAAAATCAGAACTGCCAGACTCCATCGCTGTGAAAAATCATGAGTTGGAAGAAATTAATGAAGAAATTTTTACCAATTATTTAGATTCAGGAGAGTTGTATAAAAGAAAGATTACAATTGTCGACATATATTTTTCCTCCAAAATTACTATCTGGAACCAGAACCAAAGTCCATGGCAGAGTGCCAGAAGTGCTCGGGTTGGGTCAAATGGAAAGACGTAATTAAGACAGAATTGGGCTTGCTTAACAAAAGAAAAATATTTGGTCATATTAACCAAACACTTCCTAAAGTGTTCTTTGTAGGATCAAAATGGGTTTTCATTAGGAAGATAAATGAAAAAAAAACAGGTGGTGAGACTTACTCTCATGTAATGAGTGGAATAATATTTCGATATTTACTATCAATGATAGCTGGCCTAAACTTATCAAGGCACTTGATGGATATAGTGACCACTTATTTATAATGTTCACTAGATACACATATTTATGAGTGCCTGAAGGAGTCAAATTATGGATCATGGTAAAAGTAATCGCAATATATATAGCGTCAAACTACAGAGGTCACTATATGTATTAAAACAGTTGGGGAGAATATGGTACAACCAACTTAGTGAGTTCCTCCTAAATAAGAGATACTCCAATAATAATGATGATTGTTCATGTGTGTTCATAAAGAAGTTCTAGAATAGAGTATGTATCATCTCAGTATATATCGATGATATGAATATCATCGGAACCAGAGAGGACATAAAATAAGCAAGTTCTTACCTTATGATGCAGTTTGAGATGAAAGATTTAGGTAACACCAAATATTCCTTAGGCTTGTAGCTAGAGCATTTTCCTAAAAGAATTTTTGTATAATAGTCTACCTATACTAAGAATGTATTAGAAAAATTCAACATGGATAGTAAGATCTCTTGAAGTGGATAAAAACCCATTCATACCAAGGATAGAAAATGAGATAATCATGCCGCCAGATCAATAGAGGAGGCGTATATGTAAGATCTAAATGTGCGTATGATTGTAATAGCTTTGCCACCAATTACTTGTTGGTCTTTACATTTAGTGCGACGTAATTTATAAAACTTTAGTTTAGCTTGATCAATTTACCACATTTAATTCTAATTCTTGGACGATCACTGACTTAATCCACGAGCCCTCTTTATTTTTATTCTGGATCCACTGAACACAGCGACAGAACACCAACCAAGATGCACATGCATCTATGGCAAGCAAGGCATTATTGAATGTAAAATGTAGCACTTACAAACAAAACACACGAATGCCTATGCGTGTCGAGCAACTGCAGCAGCTGGGCTTCCTACCGACGGTCGATTAATTCTTCGTGGCGAACCTATACGATGCGTAGGAGATGGTGGCGTTGGTCCAGCTGTGGTGGATCAGCTCCGCCTTGGACTCGTCCCCCGCCGCGCCGAGCGCGACGTGCAGCGGGTAGAGGTGGTCCGGCTTAGGGTGCGCCACCTTGCCGTACGGCGCCTTCTCCTCGTACCGGCTCACATCGTCGTACCTGACCATGGAAAAATACGGCCTTACTCTCGTTGCAAAACATTGCCGATTCCATGGAGGAACAGTAACATCACTAAGGTTGGCCCTGCAACTGTGGTTGCTTACCTTCCGTTCAGGAGCGATTCATTGAGCCAGGTGTCGAAGTCGGAGGCCCACTGCGGCGCCGGCGAGTCGGAAGGCCCCATCTTGCTGAGGTTGTGCGTGGCGCTGCCGGAGCCGAGGAGGAGGACGCCTTCCTCCCGGAGGGGAGCCAGCGCCTTGCCGACGTTGTAGTGGTACATGCCGTCGCGGTCGGTCTGCACCGAGAGTTGGCACACCGGGATGTTCGCCTCCGGGTACATGAGCCTCAGCGGGACCCACGCGCCGTGGTCGAGCCCGCGGCCGTGCTCCTCCTTCACGGGGCCGAACCCGGCTTGCTCCAGGAGATCTTTGGTCCTCTTGGCCAAGTCAGGGGCACCGGGTGCAGGGTACTTCAGCTGAATGGTTGAAAATAGTTTATAGTCCATTAAGCATCAAAAATGCTGAGATCCCGAAGCGCTCCATGCTAATAAAGTTTGCGATTTTTATTTTGAATATATGCATCCTTCTTTTTAGCCACAAGGATTCAGACACCATTCGATGAGACTCAGAGCTGCAATCTGATAGCAAATCTTCCCGACACGCATAACAAAATCATTCAGTATGATCAGGTCCTACAGTATTGTGCTATCCAGACTCAATGAACTTCTGAAAAAGGAAACTCTTTCATATGAATCCTTACACCGAACTGAATCGTTTCAGATAATTTTTTAGAACCGTTTATATGGTAATGATACAAGCAAATCCTAAATATTTCTATGGAAGTGATACGTATCGAACGTATCAGCGTCGTAGGCCGGGCAGCCGGTGCATGGGCGTGTTCAACCGATCCTAACAAAAGATCCGACTCATTGATATTAATTAGTTTGTTTCAGGAGATCACTCTTCCTTATTATGATTTGGTTTGTTATGATCTCTCTCATCTATTTAAAGAGACTTGGCCTGAGGAAAGAAGGCAAGCAATAAAGTCAATCTTTGCTTCACTTTCTGCGCATTACCGTGTGGCTTCTCCTCCTCCTCCTTCCCATGCAACCGCTTCCTCTCACATTGTGACTCATGCTTTTGCCTGAGCTCATAACAGTAAGGTTAGTCGAAGCCATAGGATCTTGCTTACTCAAACACACAAGCATAATTAATTGACATAGCTGCTTATTATATCCAACATGTTTTCTTGAAGGAAAAGCGCGCAATAAGTACAAATCAAGTAAATCCATATAGATACATTGACTATCTAACTTAAAATAAGTTTACACGCCAAATTTGATGGATAGTCTCTAACAAGTGGAACAGCTAAAAGTGTTGTATGAAATTAGAGCTTTAACAAATTTCAGAAAAAGAAAAAGAAAAGAAAAAAGAAAATGGGTTATTGGGCCAACTGGGCCTGCAAGACCCATCTGGTCGAGCCAGCCCAAGTGGTTGAGGCTAAAGCACCTTGACTTGGTGCCCTAGCCACGTAGCGCATAAAGGGGGAAGAGGAAGGAGGTGGCCATGGCCTCGTCGCACGACACAGAATCCCTATGTGTGGCGGCGAGGTGGTAGCGCCCCTGATGGTCGTTGCTCCTTCTCCTCCTCCTCACGTGCTCCTTTAAATCCAGGTTTGTGTTTCTTTGTTAAATATAGACCGATGACATGGTTTTTTTTTTCCTCATTTGTCAAATCCCTAATTGACTTCCAATCCATGTGTTCTCTGGCTAGATTCTTGTCTACCCGATATCATCATGTGGTCTTCGGCCTTAATCTGTGCTCATTCACCTCGTGTAAGCCACCTTTGTAAGTAATCTGAGGTGTTTGTAGTTGATCTTTGAGGGCTTCATGGATAGTTAGGTGTGCTTGGTGCTCTCGGTCGTCGAGTCACTGAACTAATCTTGCTTGCTTGCTTGGTTGGTTCGACTCAGTGGTAGATTGGAGCTCAATTTTGTGTTGTCCTTTTGTGTAGCAAGTCCTTCGTGACTTGCTCGACAAGGTCTTCTTCCTCGTCCAAGGAGTTGGTTCTGTGGCTCTAAGCAGCTTCGGTTGCACCTCGGGACTGCTTGGTAAATTGCCACACGATGGTTTGTGGCCTTGTATCTTCGAAACATTCGCTGGTGAGTCTATAGCATTGTACCAATGATATTATTTTCTGGGACATCATCTTCGACGAGCCTAGCCTTAACACTGACTGTCAATCGATACTTTCTGAGTAATTTCATCTTTCTACACTTTACTATTAATTACAAAGGGGCTAGACATTAAACTATTTTGAGGACCCTACATGTTGGGGTAATGGGGGTAGCAATTGCTCAATGAGGATTGGGAAAAAAATAAGACAGTTTGTTACAATATAATTGGTTTACTGATTTTGAGATACTTGTCTAGATAGTTCCATCAGTTTATTATATGTGATGCTTTGTCTAGTTTAGTTTATATGACTTGATCTATGTTTCAGCATATATTTCATTCTGTTGTTACCTTCAAATTGCGATATCTTTGATTAGTAAGCTCTTGTAATTCATGAACTTTTAGAACATCTACTTGATTTTGATTTAAATTAATTTGACAATTTGAAATCTATTTGGTAAAACTGTAGAAAAGATTGTCACAAATTAGTCAGTTATCATATCTCGAGTTGTGAGGAGGTCTGTTAATTCAGGCAACTCGGCATCTGAGAGCAATAATTTAACAACTTGAGCTTTGTTGCTGGTTGATAGCTATTTTCCATTGTCACAGACTTGTTCACATACTTGATTACGATGAGTTGTCCTTACGCTTTGATATTTGTTAATATCATAATTCAGTCTCTATTCATTTGTTATGGCTTTGTTGTTCTTTGGTTGCTAATAATGCTTGGAATTAAATTAAATGGAAATTTGCTAAGAATGCATTTATTCTAACAAAAAGGACAACAAGCACGAAAAATCTCTTTAAAAAATGAGATGCCCTCAACTAAACTTCTCTGCATTCATAACATTAGCAGTGTGTCAAAGCCCCAAGATCAATTGACCTCCAAACCTAACAAGTTGTAAGTAGCACTGTAAAAAAATCTCGAGGCTCGTGAGCTACTCAAGCTCGGCTCGTTCTAGGCTCGGTTCGAACTTCAAATGAGTGAAAATCGAGCCTGATACTGAGCTTAAATAGCTCACGAGTTTAGTAATATTACTATATGTTAACTCTTACCGAGTTTACTCGAGCCGAAATCGAGCTTTAGTATTTTTTTTATTATTGAAAAATAGTATATACCAAATTATTTATTGTTACCGAACTTACTTGAGCCGAGCTCGAGTCTACTTGAGCTTGAACCGAGCCGAGCTCGAGCTTTTACTGAGCTCAAGCCTGGGAGGCCAGACTCGCTTGAGCTTGGCTTATAGGCCTAGCTATAGGGGGCGTCAGTGGCACTAAATATTTACTCTCTGCTTCATATCTCAACCACAATCCATAGAATTATCTTACGATACAGCTTGGATGCTGAACTACAGCATTAGTCCTCAAAAACACTCAACAGACATACTTCACAGCAAGACTACACATACTATGTTAACAATCATAAGGATCCTGGCTGACTGACTAAGCCACCCGGCAAATGGTACTAACAAGCGCACCTTACCAACTTTTCGCTAGGTGAGGGACCAAGGTTTCAAATTTCATTTTTGGTTCACATCTCATCACCCTCTAAAATCTAAAATTTCGATGTAATCTCATTATTTCGAATGTAATCCAAAAGGCAAATTCAAATATAAAATTTTTTGAATCGGGAATGCCGAGATCTCACTGAGATCTTGACAACAAAATGGTCAAAAAAATATCAAAATATTTCGATATTTTTTTAGGATGATCTTGACCCCAATTCTAATTAAATCTGGCAAACAAAAATCAAAATTCGTTAAAAAAAAGTCCGAGATTTCGCTGAGATTTGAATAGTTACCGTAGCATTTTGTTTTTTTTTAAAAAAAAAATTAACCGGTGGAAATTTAGAATCTCGGAAGGTCTAAAATCAGAAATCTCGGCTGGATCCATGTCAGCACCACACCTCAACCCAAACAAATGCGAGGGGATTCGTGAGAAAGAGAGCAAGCCAACAGGGGTGGACGGACCTGGTACATGGGCTTGGGGAAGCCGTAGAAGTCGTGGATGGTGTCGTTGTTGCCGCGGACGACGTTGACGGCCGGCGTGGCCGTCTCCCAGTGGCCCGACACGACGAGGATGGCGCGCGGCTCCTGCGCTCCCGCGACCCCCGCGGGCACCCACGACTTGAAGAAGTGCCGCGCCGGGATCGTGTCGTCGGTGGAGAGCGCGGGCGAGCCGTGCGACAGGAAGAAGGTGTCCATGGGCGCGCCCGGCATGGACGACGTTGGTGGGCGCCTCTCGGTGGCTTCTGGTTCTTGACCGCTGCGCTCCTGCCGCGTCGAGTGCCTCGCGTTTGGTTTGGACTTAGCTTGGCTCCGCCTCCATTACTAGAGAACTACTTCCCTTTCTCCTTATGCACGCCGCGCGCGTGGTTGCTGCCGCCGTTTTTTTAGACATGCTGGCGCGTCCGAGCAGGACAAATCTTTGGACGTCTGGACGGGAAATTCAGCTGGTCGATGGTCCAAAAGTCCAAACGCATACTTGTCTTTCTTCTGGCCTTTTTCCCGGGTTTGGACCGTTTGGTTGCCGGCCCTGGCTGTGTAAGCAATGATGTAACAAGGAGTATTCGGCCCCGGGCACGTAGAAAGCGAAGAAAGCGGGTTTCATAACTGGGCCGGGCATGGATGTTGATTCTGTTCTTCAACCCCTTTATCAACTGACGGAGTGCCACTACCAACCAGGGTTAACAAAATCAATGAAAATCACACGATTTTCATCCGTATCGCCGCGGTCCGATATCAAATACTGGTCGATAAACCGATCAAAAATCGGTGGAAATCGCTCGATTTTGGTCAAAAATCGACGAAAATCGCTCCAAAAAATCGACCGCCAAAAATGCTCACCAAGATTGTCGGTTTTCCACGATAATCGATTTTTTTTTCAAAAAAATTTTGAATTTTGATTTCACGCGATTTTCGGTGCCGACGCAGTAGCGAAATCCGTGGTCTAATAGGTAAGGTGAACCCTGCTACCAACATGATGTATTGATGTGTGCCACCGTTCTCCCTTGTAAGCCTTCCCCAAGATCATTTTGGTCCAGTTGATGGCGCGGATAAAATATATTCCATTTATCTTCTTTTGGATCATTTCCTTCAAATAAACGATATTTTAGTACTTTTTAAAACCAATGGCAGGAGCTCTATCAGTACGAGAAATAAAAGACATAAAAATTCTCAATTCTCTACAGCATCTAGGAGATAAATAGAATATTTTCATGAACAAGAAAATTAGAAGAATCTCTCTCTATTCACTATCACTCGGCGTCGTCGACTTCTATTAGTTTCTTTTCTTCTTTAATGCAATATCCAACTATATGGGATCCATTTATTAATTATTTCAAGGACATAAGATTTACACCAGCCCAGAAAAGGAAACACCAAGACACGAATGCCGGCGGCCTCAAGAGACGAGAGACACCGACACCTAGAAAAAAAAAAAAACTGAAACTCCTACCAAATACCTTTGCAAACGTAAGGCAAACACCTTGTGTAGCAACAAGTTATATTTATCGACCTTAGCAAATGTTTGTGTAGTCCCTGATTTTCACCTAACGTCCTAACTTTCTGAAGCCTAAGTCACTGTTCCAATACCTGCCATTGTTGGATTACGGTATTCAACCTTGACGTAGCCTTTCTGACGGAACTTCCCAAGATAAAGTTTGGTGGTTAAACTATTTTAGATAATAGGGACACGGTTCCTGTGCAATTATTAAGGAACTGCAACTTAAGGAGTCTCGCACGAGTCGTTGGATCAAAAAACGATGATTCAGATTGATTCGAAAGTAATGCAGTAAAAGTACTGAAGCTGTAGCGCACTGTAGCAAAACACTGTAGTACATGGATTTGAAATATTCAAGCCGTTCATTTGCTCGATTGGACAATCTACACCTTCTAAAACATGGTCTTTGAAGCAATGCACCGATGAAGAGCGATAAGCCATATATGCCATGCTTCTAGAGAGAACTTCTTTGGGTATATTGAAACATAAAGTGACTAAGACTTTTTCTAATGAAACGGGTGTGCCTTTAAGAGTTGTGCAGCGGATATGGCGCAATAGATGGCAGGATGATGGGGTAAATGTAGTCTTGAGCAAGAAACCAAACAATTTTGGTCGTAAAAGAGTAGCCTTCAATCCCAAAGCCATCAAAGAAATGCCATTGTCAGAAAGAACGACCCTGAAAGATCTAGCCAATGAATAGCATGTTTCAAAGACCACGTTATTTAGGAGGTTGAAAGAAAGCAAGTTTAGGCGGCACACGAATGTGGTTAAATTTACGTTGATCGAAGATAACAAGAAAGTAAGGGTCCGTTTCTGTTTCTCGATGCTAGACCGAACAAGCTTGCCGCAAGAACCAACTTTTCATGGAATGTAAAACATCGTATACATAGATGAGAAGTGGTTTTATCGCACGAGGCAAAATCAAAACTACTACTTGGCGCTAGACGAGGATGATCCGGAAAGAACCACACAGAGCAAGAATTTCATAGAGAAGATGGTGTTTCTTGCGGCAGTTGCGAGACCTAGGTTTGACGGGGATGGTAACGTGACATTCTCAGGAAAGATATGAATATTTCCATTCACTTTCGTAGAGCCAGCGAAAAGGAGTAGCGTGAACAGACCTGCTGGAACACTGGTGACCAAAGTATTGCCATCGGTAGCCAAGGATGTCAGTCGTGATTTTATTGTAAACAGGATTTTGCTCGCTATCAAGGAGAAATGGCCAGTGGAGGAACATGGCAGCCCCATATTCATACAGCAGGATAATGCTAAGACCAGGGTTGACAAAACCGTTTCGAGGTGGAAAATCGAACCCAGCTCGGCTTCGGTTTTTCGCGAAAATCGGTCGAAAATCGTCAAAAACCGAAGATGTTCGAAACCGAGCGTTTGAACAAAAAAAATTCAAATCAAATTTAAAAAAAACAAAAACCGGTCGGTTTTCTCGAAAACCGATCGGTTTTCTCGAAAAACCACTCGACGAGTTGAACCTTTTGGGCGATCGGTTTCTTGAGCGGTTTTCGTCGATTTTCTCGAAAAACCGCTCGGTTTTCACCGGTTTTCGATCGGTTTTCATCGCATAATTTTTTTCAAATTTTTGAATTTTTTTTTTGAATTGAACCGGTTTACCGGCCGGTTTATGATTTCGAACCGGCTCGATACGGTCGAAAACCGTGATTTTCGACCGATTTTCAACGGTTTTGCGAACCCTGGCTAAGACGCACATTGCAATGGATGATGCTGAGTTGTGTCATGCAGCAGTAGCTGATGGTTTTGACATAAGACGCACATTTCAAATCATGCATGAGAGAGATTTTGTGGTTACAAGGAGGGCAACACTATGCTATTCCACATTTGAAGAAGCAATCACTTGATAGGAATGGTGTTCTACCCGTTAGGTTGCAATGTGATCCAGACATTGTAAATGAAGCAATTCAGTACCTCAATTAGATCGAGTGATAATTTATGGTAATTTTGCATTGGATCGAGCCTTTTTTTCAGGTAGCACACCCAGAGCACTTCGTATTTTTCCTCGACAGATTTTGAGCACTGTAGTTCAAAAACATTTCATTGAAGTTTGTCTAGATTTTGAACAATATAAAATTCACGTGAACTATTCAATGTAAACACTTCTGTTCAAAAACAGTTCAAAGCAACAAAAAAATCCCATGTGAACAATGCCATGCATGTCAATAGCACCATACACGCGGGCTCACCCCGAGCTAATGTAAGATCATCTCGTCGGCAAGGGAGTCCGAAACGAAGTCCACGTTGTCGATGGTGTCCAGGATGTCATCCACACTATCGACGGAGTCCAAGAGACCAAGACGAGGTCCACTCTGTCAATGAAGTTCGCGACGAGGTCCACATCGTCCTTGTACTGCCATTTTTGAAGTGACTCTTCATCAGGAAGGAGTACGCGGCAATCGAATTCTTCGAAGCCGTATATCCACACGCCGTGACAATGTACTCGCTGTGGACATGGCGGCAACGAGAGCACGGCTTCGTCTTCTTCGTGAACGGTCGCCATCGGTGTCTTCATCTTCTTCGCGAACGGCGAGCGCACGCTATTCGGCCGCCGCGCCATGGATGCCATCGGCCGCCGCGTGTTGCACACTTTCGGCCGCAGTGCCATGGACTTCGCCGACCACCGCGCCTTCCACGCCTCCATCCACCATGGCATGCCATGGTCTTCATTGGCCGATGCGCCTTCCACGCCTTGGTCCGCCGCGCCTTGCACACCTCCATCCGTCGCGCCATGGTCTTCGCCGGCCGCCGCGCCTTCCACGCCTTGGTCCTCCGTGCCTTGCACGTGAATGGCCATCGCAGCGACCTCACATCCCTCCATCCGCTGTCGTGCCTTCACGCCTCAATTCAATGGTGAAGAAAGCAGGGCATGCATGCGCCAGAACTTAGTGCGGGAGCATAGAGAATAAAGAAAGTCATGCATGCGGTAGATACTGCATCGACAGCGTGTACATATTGTGGGAGAAGGAGACGGAGTATTGCGGGAGAGGGAGCGATGCATGTTGATATGGGAGCGGGCCGAGCACGTCGCGCGGGGTAGAACATGAAAAAAAAACACGTTACGCGAGGAGGCACCCTATAAAACGGAACTGCATGGAAAATTCTATACACCCTTATTATGGAATGGAGGGAGTATTTTGCTCTAAGGTTGTAATTTTTTGTAGAGATGTAACGAAGTAAACCCTGCTGATCTACTCCCTCCGTTTATTTTTATAAGATGTATTTTGACTTTGCACAAGGATTAAGGTTGCGTTGAAATTGAGAAAAGTATGAAAGAAAATGACTTAGATGCCCTTACTTAATTTTCTTGGAAGATGAAAGATATATTTTGTGTGGATGGTAATGAATAAATGCATATGTTGAGAGAGAATAAATAAAGGCATAAAAGGAAAGTTTTCATTAAATCTACATGCAAGTCTTATACTCCATCCGTTCACTTTTATAATGCTTATTTTTTGAATGGTCTTGTTCACAAATATAAGGCTTGCATGTAGCTTTAATGAGACATTTCCTTCTATACCTCTATTTATTCCCTCTCAACCATATGCATTTATTCATTATCACCCACACAAAGTATATCTTTTATCTTTCAAAACAATTAAGTAGGAACATCTAATTAAGTTATTTTCTCTCATATCTTTCTTAATTTTAATGCAACTTAACCCTTGTGCAAAGTAGAAGTAATTGTGAACAAGATCATTTAAAAAATAAGTTTTATAAAAACGATCGGAGCTTAACGCCGTGACATATACGCTAGGCCGATTCATCGCCGGCCCCAGTACTCCATTTAGCCGCCCATGCCATTTGGAAGTCCAAGCAGCAAGTTAAAGCCTTAATTAGCTATGAGAAATTTTACGGTGGATTATACTTGTAGTATAAAATATGTAGTAGAAATCATATCTAACCGTTAATTTGTTAAGGATGTTTCTACTACTCTACTACCAGGTGTAGTATAATTAAACTCTAGTTAATCTGATCCATTGGATCGAAAAGAATGAACGGCCCATATTCAATTTTAAGAGCTCTTAGCTATAGCTATCAGTCTCTACTGGGCTAGGTCGACCCTCCCCAGGAGAACAACCAACCTCGTACGCAGCCTGAGGTGAGGTCACGACTCACGAGTCTTGACAGGGAAACATGTTTCTGATAGGCATTTCCGGCATCTACCACCACAATCTAGATGATCGATTTGACTGGGACGGATACCGTTTGTTCAAAGTAGAGAAAACGTTTAATTCCCGTGAAGAATTCTACCGTAAGTCAATAATCCGTCTCGGTCGACTGGAGTACTAGCCCATCCTGTCTGCACTATAAAGCTTATAGCTCAATTCTTTACGCCAAGACGGACGAACACCAAGAGGTTGGTAGCAATTCGATCGATCACCATGGCTGCAAGCTGTAACGCGAGCTTGCTGCTCTGCCTGATGATATCTTTTGTGCACCAATTCCAGTCCCAATTCCTACTTGCAACGTCGTCCTCGTTACCAAGCAGCAAGAGCAAAGACGACCATGGTAAGACCCTCAGCTTCACGCTGTACCAGCAGGAGACCATCAACAAGACCGGCTACATCGTCGTTGACGGCGTAGCCGGCGTGGGCGTCAGCCAGACCACCACGCCCTTCGGCACCATCTACGTCTTCCGCGACGACCTGACAGTGCACGCCGACAGGTCCTCCCGGGTGAACGGCGTGGTGGAGGGGACGTCCATCACGACCAGCCTCGACGGGCTGAGAAGCCTGTCGCTGGCCAAGATCACGGTTCACCACCGCGGCCACCGGGGCTCCGTGTCCGTCCTCGGGGGAACGTACAACACCAAGCCGTCCGACTACCCAGTGTTGGGTGGCACCGGCGATTTCGCATACGCGGTGGGCTACCTCCGGTCGTCGCCGGTAGACTTGCGGGGATCGACGGTGACGTACAAGATGGAGCTTCACTTGTACTGGCCCCCGTACGCCCGTTACGCTCCAACTCCGAAGTAGCCATTATGCCACTCCATACGCATGCGTGTACGGTGTACTACTAGTACTACATCGAGCACGTATGCCTTCTGTTCCCTCCGTGTTTTGTTGAATCGTAAATCGCCCGAAGCACCGAATAATAATTTTTGACTAGCTCTTCATTTCAGCTCTACATTTTTTTTTTTGTTAACAAAATTAATTATTGTGCGAAATAATTTGCAAAAATAACCTCTGATCCGCACCTACCGTGTTTATAGAGCGTGAAAACAAAATTCCGCAGTCTAGTAGCGTGGAAGCGAGCTCCCGTGGTCTGATAGCGCGGATGCCTTTGTTTTTTCATACGATAAGTGATGTGCGCGAGCAGACAACATGGGCAACAGGAGGGCACGTGGGCAAGCGCGCACGCTGGCGAGCAAGCGGTGGCACGCACGTGGCCAAGCGCGGGCAGGGTTCCCATTATCGTTATCGCGATTTTCGGATGAACAGTGATTTTCGATAATCGTGAAAATCGAACCGAAAATCGTTCAAAATCGCATAGTTTCAAAAATCAAAATTTTTTGAAAAATTTAAAAACCATCGATTTTCGCTCGATATTTGGCGATAATCGCGATATTTGCCTCGAAATTTTTTCTCGATATTTGGCGTAATCGCTCGATATGTCTCGATAATCGTGATATTGCGTCATATAATTTTTTTTTTGAATTTTTGAATTTTCTCGGTTTACCGATCGGTAAACCATTTCGTGCCGCGTCGATAAGGGCGATTATCGACGATAATGTGAACCATGAGCGCGGGAGCTAGCTTCCACGCTATCAGACTACAGAAGGTTGCTTCCGCGCACCTCAGACACGATAGAGGTGAACCGGGGTCTATTTTTTAAAATTATTCCACACGAAAACTAGTTTTGTTAAAAAAAAAAAAAAAAGCTAGAGGAGCTAGCACAGGAAACACTTCAAAAGTTGACACGTCCCTTTCTTCGTCCTAAAGCAAGACTGGATTGCGCGTGAGATGGGATGAACAGTGACGATGAGCAAGACCAATCGATTGGTTGACACGATAACACTGGAGCAGTACAAAGATACATACTTCATACAGTGTTTTGTTTTATTGAATACTGTAAAACACATAAAATCAAGTACGAGTCTACATGATTGCATAAAGGTGCGGCCAGGATTAAAAATCAACGAAAATCGTTTGAAAACCACGAAAACCGTCTGTATCGCTTCGGTTTGAAAAGTAAAACCGTTTGGCTTATTAATTAAATTCAAATTCAAAAAAATTTAAAAAATTATCCAAAAATTTCCTAAAATTAGTATTAATAGTTTTATGACCTCTGGCATAAATAGTTTTTGAAGAAAAAAAAAACTAAAGTTTGGAGACGTTTTTGAGCCATTCAAAATGTAGAAATTAGAAAATCCAAATAAAAAAGAAATTAGAAGTATTTTTAGTAGCAATATTTTTTCAACTATGTCAAGTAGCAATATTTACTTAAAATATTTTAGTAAGAATATTTGTTCAATTATATTTATAGCAATATTTGTTTAAGTATGTTAACTATCAATATTTGTTAAAGTATATCAAATAACAATATTTGTTCAATTATGTCATGTAGCAATATTTGTTGAAGTATATTTAATACCCCTATTTGTTCAATTATATTTAGTAGCAATATTTGTTGAAGTTTATTTATTAGTACGTTAATGTTATCCAACATTGAAAATCTTACTTCTCGTTGTATACATGAATGAACTACCAAAACTTTAGTATGGAAGTTGTACTCCGTACCACTAGTTATATGATGTACTTATTTTGTTGTACTGTGTGCAATTTGACACAAGCAATTTCTTGCAAATTATTTACACAAGTAATTTTTGTAAGTTATTGAAATGTAAATGGTGTTGATATGTGAATAGTATTGGTATGTCATTATGTGAATGTTTATTTTTACATACACTTGTTGCATTGATATGTTAGTATTATTGAAATGAAAGATTATTTGTTGATAAATTATTGCTAAATACCAAATTTACAACTTGCAATTGTCTAAAATATAGCAAAGGTCATGTCAACAATTTTCTATATTTAGGAAAGATCATGCCGGAATTTTTCTGTGTTTCTCCATATTTTTATATATTTCTTGCATTTTCCCTATTTTTTGGCATGTAATGGCTTTTTACAAATTTTGCAATAGTTTTTGCAATTTCCCCATTTTCTTACCATTTTTCTATTTTTTTCAACCGTCGAGCCTTTTTGAGCGGTTTTCGTCCAAAACCGTGAAAATCGCTCAGCGGTTTGACCAAATTTTAAATTCATTTGACTTTCGAATAGTTCGGATTTGAGTGAATTTCGAGTGGTTTTGAGCTAATTTCAATACCGTCGGGTCATCGAAATCCAGGTTCGAAACGATATTATTAACCCTAGGTGTGGGTATGGATGGGCTATGGATCAAGTCATCAAACTTATAAATACTGTATCGGATCCTATACCGGTTTGATTCAAGGAATGGTACATTTTGGCGTTGGTCCATATCGGCGTACCGCTTCGGGTTTAGTACAATAATATATATTTATAAGTATAAACTTGTTCAATTATATGTACACCAAAGTCCACCTATAATATTACTCTAAATACATAGTAGTACTAGCAAATATAACATATACTCCCTCGTCACAAATAGTAGTCGATTTGGAATAGGTGAAGTCAAACTTTTGAAACTTTAGCTATTAATATCTTTTTAAATATTAATATTGGATGCATGAAAATCATATGTGTAGATTCGTCTCGAAACACACTTTCATAATATTATAATTTTATTAGATTTTTTTAAAATGTTACAATAGATATTAGTGGTTAAAGTTGAGTTTTGGGAACCATATCGATGTCAAAAAATGACTACTATTTGTGACCGAAGGGAGTACTTCAATAGATCATATTATCAATTCCATCGGCATAACTAGTATTGACCGGTGTGAAATCATGTGCTGAAAAATTGGTTTAGAATTGAATTTGCAAATGTGTGTGCATGTGGTTCTTTTAGCGCGAGACTGAATTTCACAAAAACAGTAAGTTTCCCATCTGCGCCGGACCGTTTCTCGATGCTACGCCGGACCAAACTTTTGGTCCGTCGTGAATGAGCTTTTGACGGGTATTTTTACATGCACACCGGACCAAAGTTTTGGTCCGTCGTGAACGGCGATTTGAAGGTTTTGTTTATGTGTACGCCGGACTGATTTTTGTTTAGTCCGTCGTAAACATGTTTTGTGCCGGACCAAACTTGTTGAAAAATAGTAAGATTCTATGTTACGTCGGACCATGCACGCTAGACCAAAAGTTTGGTCCGTCGTGAACGCATTTTTGAGCGTTGTTTTTGCATGTACGCCGGACCAAAAATTTGGTCCGTCGTGAACGTGTTTTTGAACATGTTTTCTCTGTATTGAACCGATATTTTCGCATGTACGCCGGACTAAAAGTTTGGTTCGTCGTGAGCTGCGCTGGACCGATGTTTGGTCCGGCGTGAATGGATTTTTCTACTGTTTTGTCTTGTGTACGCCGGACCAATGTTTGGTCCGTCGTGAACGTGATATGCTCAGGTTGAGTTGATTTTGTATGCAATGCTCGTGTGAGTAGTTGCATAGACTAATGTTGAGTCAAGTCGCGGACTTGTGCTCGGAGAATTTTGTGTTTTGTTCATGCGCAGGTATTGCTCGAAGGCGAACGTGGTCGATGACGGGACTGGAACTAGGTTCATGGAGGAACTGAGGTTCGGGACTAGGTTGAGGGAGGAACTGAGGTCTTGGTGATCAAGGATGTCATGCGAGACGTTCGGGCTAAGAGAATGGTGCACATGAAGAGTTGCCAGTCACGTGAGTATGGCAGGTGGGCCATACGTGTGCAGAGTTGTAATCGTTTGGGGTAGCTTCCATGTGTTGGGCTAGGTTGGGCCAAGTGGACATGTATGCGTACTCCTTGTGGTTGCTCCTTTAAATAGGAGGGGTTATCTTCTATTTAGGGTATCAATCAAGCATAGAGCAGAGCTTTATGGTTTGTACTCTTTTAATTGGAGCATTTTAGACAAAAAGAAATAAATATCAATTCTTCCAGATCCTTTACGTGCTACACTAATCACGAAGCTACAGTGCACGCATTGCTACATTGTTTCCTGTTTTGGTTCTTGTTTGCATGCTTGTTCTTGTTCTAAATTGATTTTTGTCCTTTGAGTTTTATCTTGATTTGATCCATCCAAAACCTCTCTAGGGTATTGATATAGAGTTTCTCAAAGTTTAGTTGATTAATCTTTTGAAGATCTTGTTTAATCTTGAAGTTTTGGTTAGATCAATTCTCGTCATATTCTGCCATAGCAAGTTTGCGAGTTTCATAACTTTTGATCCGTAAGTCCGATTGAGCTGATTCTTTTTGGGTTCGATTCGTATTGGAATCTAGTTTCTTTTGTTAAAATTTCAGATCAATCCGACTTTTGGATCTCCAGGAATTCGCGTTTTACCGAACATCTGTCAATCTGTTTTTGTCGAATACGAGGCAATTATTTGGTTCCGTTTTAGGGTGAATTTTAATAGATTAAAAATTTAGTTTTAGCTTCCGCACAATCATTCACCCCCCTCTGATTGCTATATTCGTATACTTCGATCCTACAACCGGTATCAAAGTTTGTATGGCTAGTATTGACTGGTATCGAGACTGGTGATATATAGGGGTACTTGTATTTGTTTAAGTACCAAAATGGTATATACTAGCCATATTAACTCGTACGTATCAGTATTGATAATTATGCTATAGACTCAATAGGGCAGCTGGCCCGGTCAGAGTGCAATCACATGGCGCGTACGAGAGCGACGCGTTGGACCAGCTCTGGTGTATCAGCTCCCCCTTGGCCTCATCCCCGGTTGCACAGAGCACGACTTGCAGCGGCCAGGTATAGATGGTTCGGCTCCGAGTGCAGCGCCTTCTCCTCGTAGCACTTCACAGAAATGACCCCAAAATTTCAAACAAAATTCACAAAATCGAATTTGGTTTTTTGGTTTGAAATTGATTTTCAAAACGGATTTGTATCTTACCTAGGCTTTCTCCCTGTCCTGGCCTGCTCTGTCAGCCCGCCCCGCGGGTGACTGGTCCGTCGCCCGGTCCGCCGCGTCACCTCCGCCACCGGTTGCCTGCTCCGCACCACGCCCCCCCGGTCGCATCCCGTCGGCTCTGCCCATCCCCTGCCCCAGTGCCATGCCACCGTCACCATCACCATCCTACGTGCGGCTCACCGCCTCTCTCACCCGCGTGCTATAAAACCCCCTTGACCCCTACGCTCACCTCACCCCTCTCCCCGCTCGCCCTCTCCTCTCCCGGTCACGGACACCGCGTATCGCCACCACCGCCGACTCGCTCCGGCCCAGCGCCCTAACCCTCGCCCAGCCCCTCTCCCTCCGCCTTCTTCCTCCCATCCGACTTCACGCTGCCGTCGCGTAGCCGCGTCTCGCGCCCGCCGCAGCCGCGAGCCGGCCGCCTCTCCCTCTCCCCAGCCCAAACCCCCCACTCGAACCTAGCTCGCCCCCCTTTTTCTCTCATCCGCGTGGGCCAACCCACGCACCGCGCGCGCAGCCCCCCCTGGCAGGCCAAATGGGCCAATTTCGGCTGGACCGGTTCTCCTTTTCATTTTTTTATTTCTTTTCCTTTTTTCGTTTCTTTTATTTGTATAATCCATAAATTCAAAAAATTGCATAAATTCGCGCGCAGACCATTTTCGTTCGTTTGCGCTAGATCCGATGTTCGCGCAGTACCCGGAGTCAGAACAGGACTAGACTAGATAGTTACATATCTATTGGAAGTAAGGTCCTTAAAAAAGCCATCGAAATCTTCATTTTTGGATGAGTATGTGTTGCAAGTAAAAGCTAAAGTCACATAAAGAAGAAGAAGAGAAAGAGCAAAAGTCGGTAAAAGCAAAAGTTACATATCTATTGAAGAGAATGGCAAGGCCATCATGTACTTTTCTTAGATGGATATTAGATTTAGATTGTCGCTTCCACATATGTTGGCGATAGAGATATTTGATGAAGGATCTCTACGCCCAGCATGTGGAATTATTCACTTGGTGGATTGCAAGAAGTATACAATTATTGAGGTGAAAATAGTTACATTAGAAATGTATGATGGAGCACATCATACATTAATGAGTGTTCTGTATGCTCCCGACTTAAAGAAGAATCAAATATCTTTGAGGTTGTTTGTGCTCGACGGTGGTGGGGCGTCACTTCGAGGTGGAGTCATGGGAGTTATTTAGAAAAGGCAGGTAATAATAAAAAGTATATGTAGTAATGAAGGATACTGATTGATTGGTAAACCTAAAGAAAGGTCAATCAATGGAAGGTCTAATAAAATCTGATCAGGAGAAGGAATATGTGTCATCAATGGTAGGTACTCAGATATCAACTATAGTTATCTGCAGGACTACAAAGACGGCTACAAAATCTAGTAGACGTAAAGGTGAAAATATGAGCTGTTGGAAGAAGAAAGACGAGGTGGGACCAACCGTGTGGTACCGATGAGCAAGTAGAACTTGGAGGTGGTGCAAACCTATGTATGATATGGAGAACTATAGAAACAAGAGGTGTGGTTAACCAAACTACACAAAAGAAAGGGCTCTCAGGTAAAGGGTTCAAAAAGCCAAACCCGAACACCAACACGAACATTGCGGTGATGTGCATGAGTATTTTTGGTGGGGGCACTCCCAAAGTTTGGAGGAAAAACGAAAAAAAATAGAGCCGACTTGAAGCAAGTTATTGGACTAACACAATAACTTCACTGGATAAGAGTCTAGCTGAATATTGTTAAATATAGTGACTCATATATAGTCTTTTTCAGATTTGAAAATGTGTGCTAGATGAATCATAATAGAATTAGGATTCTTGTTGTCTTTCATAATAGGATTCACATTTACTTTAAAGAAGAACTAGAGATGTTATATAAACTTGGATGTGGTCATGGAGAACCCACGCAACCAACAAATCATAAATGAACTCATCTAAAGCAATATGTACACGAGAGGATTAGAGACTACGCTATTCTTTAGCACTAAATTCTTGTATATAATAAGGATCTAAGGGCCCTAAAAGGTTCAAGAGGTTGTGAGAGAGTAACAATCCTTTGTACTATTTTGAGGTTGTACTGAAAGAATTTGCGGTCAGCTTCGTTAAATCTTTCACTCTCGTCGTAGTTACTTTAAACATCGTTATATTGATTCTCTCTACGATTTTCTTCGTTTTTGAAACCATACATGCTTATACCGCATCTCATAAAACTTTGATCTAATTTAAAAACTGCTGCGTATAAAAATATATATTATTGTAACAATACGTACAATAATATCAACTTGTATTCCTTGCATATTTGCAATAAACAGAGAGATATAGAACGTGACCCTGCACATTTGCTAGGGGAGGCGTACAAGTGGTAGATGCAGTCGTTGGTAGCTAGGGATGTGATCGGATTGGATACGGTCGAATATCGTTCTATTCATATCTGTATCCGTATTTTTTATCGAATACAGAATCAAATATGAATAGCGTCGAATACGAATTATACAGGATAATATCGGTTACGAATACAGATCGAATACGGATCGGAATCAACATGGATACGAATAATATTAGTCGGATATTTTAAAATCCAATTTCAATTTTTTTTCCAAAATCGGTCCAAATTTAAATTCAAAATTCCAAAAGAAATATATTTGTATGTCTTTTTTTTTTTGCTTTTTTATCCCTAGCTTGTCATACATGTGACTCTGTGAGTAACAATGTACCCCATTGCAATAATTGAACCAAATGGTTTGCAGCTGGCATATGCTGCTGAATCCTAAGTAGCCCTCCTGAAACGCCACTTGCCAATTTCTGTACCATCTTTACCCAAATATCTCCAAATTAGCATCTAGCACACATGAACAATTATATCTTGTCATCCAATGCACTCTACCAAACAGTGAAACATGTTAAATTGTTAATGTGTTATTCTGAAACGTGTTATTCGGATAATATCCGTATGTCATATTCGGATATTATCCGAACAAAAACTCGGATATTATCCGAACAAAAACTCGGATATTCCGTATCCATCGGATAATCAGTGTTCCATATCCGTATCCGTATCCATGTAAATTATTTGTATCCATATCCTTATCCGAGAAATCAACTGGATATCTGTGAAACTATCCAAATCATCACCCAAATCAATTCGGTCGGTCGGTCGGAAAATATCCGTACCGGTCAATATGGTCCAGCACTTCTAAAAATTTATGTTATAAAATTATTTTTTAATAGATTAAATTTATTGATTGAATTGGTTTTATTTTTTTGGTTTATGATTTTTAAGCTCTTATAACTATTTGTATTATATTTTTAGCAAATTTCAAATATATATGTTAGATTTATGATATTACAGAATTATTGTACAACATTATAGATTTATACATGTGAAATATGTACCTATTTAATTTTTTTAAGTTCCGCGGATGACGTTGGCGGCTGGGGTGTCCGTCTCCCAGTGACCGGACACGACGAGGATGGCTCGCGGTGGCTGCGACACGGCGAGACCGGCTGGCGGCACCCATGCATGACTTGATCAGGAAGTGGCGCGACGGCGGAGAGTCGGTGCTGGGGGGCGAGCTGTACGCGGTATGCCTGTACTGGGAAATGTAGAACGTAACCATGTCCATTGGCATTTGGCACGGACTCTTTTGGTTGCTGTGTTGCGTAGCGTTGGATTCGTGCAGTGTGTTCTCCTGTCGTTCTCCCGGCCTCTTTAAATGGCGTGCATGCACATTATTGCAGTGCTGCTTTGGTTCGGTCATGAGGTGATCTGATCTGACCGGAGATCTAATTGTTAGTTGACTAAAAATTGCAGTACCCACCTATTAGTCTTCCTGTTTGGATAGACTACGGCAATCATGTCGTCGGAGCAGGCATCGGCGTTTGCCATACGTGGTCTAGACTCTAGAGCAGCGGGGCATGAGAGGTTTTTCGGTTGGCTATCAATGACTGGATGTTTTTTTTTTAAATAAAAATTCAAATGACAGTGCCTTTTAAACCGAGCGTACAATTTACGACTACATCTTTGAAATAAGAACTATCTGCGTATATTTCAACTAAGTGATGACATCATCGATGAACGATGAAACATTGAGATTGAACACGTGGAACGTCCGTCCATACTCGTTATAATTTAATGTACGGAACATCGCCGATATACTATTAAAACATTCCAATCAAATGCGTGAAACGTTTTATTTTTTACCTAATGAACATCTGATACCGACTCGATTCATCTCCTTACCCAATTCAAAAATACGCACTGCAACATCGTCTTAGAATGGGACATTATTTCAAAGATCTCATTGAAAGAAAAGGGTAGTAGTTCAAACGAGTGGCGAATGGGATACTAGTTTAAAAGATAAGTATGTTTGAATTCTCATAAAAAAAGGTCACATCAAGAACTATACCGCTGAGTTGGGCTCGGTGGGTGGCGTGTTGCAAACCTTGTGCACGGGTGGTATCACCTCCTCGAGTTTTGACTCTTTAAGGCCCGTTTGGTACCGTTCCAGATTCCAGTAGAAACGGAAACGGTTTCAGATTCTTAGTAGAAACGTTTCAGGTAGAATCAGAATCACTTTCTGCAAACCGTTTGGTACGGTTCTAGATTCTAGTAGAAACTAGTGAAACGGGGTTGAGGGTGATTCAACCACGGTGTGGAAAAAGGAGAAACGTTTCGAGGAGAATCGTTCCGAGTTTTAGCCCGTTTGGTTGGGTTTCTCCCAGATTCTAGTAGAAACAGCTCGGTTCCAAGTTGCCAAACAGGGCCTTAGCCGGGTCGGGTGGTACCCATTTTCGGCCCAACTTTTACTTAGATCTGTCCAATCCAAAGGTGGTCAAATGGGTCATGCCTAACGGGCCGGCTCGAGGTCTAGCACTATAGGCAAGGCCTAGCAAGTCGGGCCGTGCTTGGGCTAGCACCCCGTTTATGGCGGCACGTCCTGGGCACGCCATGGCCCGTTTAGCCTAGGGTCGGTCCGTCACAATTAGGCATATTTAGTCTGTTTATTTGAAATATAACTGTTTTTAGTCGTCTGAGACTTAAATTTTTTTGAAAAAATTGAAATCAATCCAAAATTTTTTTTCCTATAAATAGGGTAGCACCCACTCATTTCCCCACTAGCAAATTTGCAATTTCTTCTCTTCATTCTCTTGTAAAAATTCTCGTGCTCTTGATGATAATCTAGCAAAATTCAAAATAGTTTTGCTAAAATAAAAAATATCTGAAATTTGGATTCCGGCTTCTGTGAAAAAATCAAGGTAAGAATGGTGATTTAATTTTGTAGTTTTCTTTATTTTCAATGACATGAAATTAATACTAATGTAATTATTTCTTGTAGTTTTCTTAATGGAGAACCAGGATTTTTCGTTCTTCATAGCTTCTGTTTTCAGTTCATCCGAAGAGCTTCTTGCATCCTATCAAGCTGAAGAAGCTGCAATACTTGTACAATCCTCAGGTTTTATAAGTGCTACTGCGTCGACAAGCACCATGGCAAAAAGATCAAGGCGCGGTACATCGGGAGTCTAAGAAGATTTTGATCAAATTTTTGAGACATCAGACGGCGTTCAGAATAGGTATATTGTTTGTAAATATTGTAAGCATAAATTAATTGTAAAATCTTTAGGTAGAACTTAAAGAGACACGCTAGAGCTGTAGAAAAAAGCAGAACTGGCTATGAGACAGAGGCAACTGCAATACAACCCTGACGGTACGATACATCACTGGGACTACAATCATGAGGTAGCTCATGAAGCTCTTTGTCGTTTAATTGCTTTCCAAGATCTACCATTAAACTTTGGTGAGTCACCAGCATTTGAAAACTAAATTAAGACTTCTTATAATCCTAGGTTTTCTGTTGTTTCCAGACAGACAACAACTAGAGATCTGATTAAATACTATAATAATTATCGTAGTAAGTAAAAGAGCTCTTTAGTACTTGTACTTTTTCTGTGTCTTTGACATCAGACATATGGATTGATAGGGCTAAAGAGTACTACCTTAATGTACCTGCTTATTTCGTAAATAATGATTGGCAACTAGAGAAAAGAATTATATGATTCAAGTTAATTGATATAGCGCACACATGTGAGAATATTGCTGATTGCATTGTAAAAGTTGTGAAATATTTTGGCCTCACAGATAAAAGTTGTGAAATATTGCAGCAACACTTCTGCAATGAATATTTTGACTCCGATTTTTAGTATGTAAGCCCAATCTTTCTTTTTATATCAGCATTGTACTTGCCATATTATTAATCTTATAGTTAAATATGGTTTAAAGAGGTTAAGCATGTACATCGAACTTTGTTAAATTGCAATATCTTTCATTAATAATTCTAATCCATGAGTAGCATCATATAAGAACTATTGTCTTGCAATAAGTGTACGTTCACATAAATTTGGTGTAGATATACCAATTATATGGAACTCTACTTTCTTGATGTTTAAGAAACTTACACCCTATAAGAACATATTTTCTGTTTTTATTAATACGAACTATCGTACCTGGGATGATCAACCACTACTCACAAAGCAACATTGGTATATTGCTAAATACTTACTAATATTTTTGAAAAATAAATTATGATATGACTTGTTCTTTATCTGGAGTTTATCACTCAACCTCTCCTTTAATTGTGCATAATATTCTAGAAATTGTTACTCAATTAAAGAACCACAAAAACGATAGGATTTTGTGTGAAAATTGTTTTTGCGATGAAAACCAAAATTTTGAAATATTGAAAAGAAATTCGTATGTTATATGCATTCGTATGTATTTTAGATCATAGAGCTAAAACCGAGGATTGGTAATGTTCTCTCACTTCTAAGTAATGCGATAGGCACTGATTATTCTAGTATTTTTTATATGTTCATGCTAACTTATCTGAAGTTTATGCTAAGTACGATCAGAAAATTGGTGGAGTTCGCCTACATCGACCTCATCCACCCCCACAACAAGAAGAAAACTGTGTGGGAAAGATATAGGGTGCAGGTGGCTCTACCTCAAGGAGTTCGAGTTGAACAACGTTAAGTGTGGACATAACAACAGGTGGTGGGGAGCTAGCTGCCTATATCAACAGCGACATTATCAACCACCAAGAGCAGCAACAGGAGGACTTCAACATTTCGTAGTAGTGGCATGAGCACAAGATAACATATCCGGTGCTTTCCATATTAGCACATGATATGTTAACTATTCCTGTTTTCATGATTCCTTCGAAATTTGCTTTCAGTCTATCCGAAAGAATACTTGAGGAGAGAAAAACAAATCTGATAAGTGTGATGGTGGAAATACTTCTTATTGTGAAAGATTGGTAACAAGCTGAACAACGGGCTCAACACACTACAGAAAATGTTGAGCTGACGGCAACGTTTGAAAATATTTATCTTGATCAGGAAGAATAATTGTAATCTTCACTTTTTTTCCTGTATCACTGATCTATAAGCTGTACTCTTTTTCTTTGCCAAGATTTTCTCGTACTGAATTTTTACTTGGCAAAATTTTTAACGAGACAACCAAATTTCAATAAAGCTTATTATTTAATTCAAGTTTTATTTTAGAATTTCTTTTATATTTTTAACTTTTTCTTAATTTACATATATTTAAAAAAAATTCCTACATCCTTTGAGTTTTTCTAATTATTCTAACTTTTCTCTATTTTATGATTTTTCAAATTTTCTGTATTGTTTCCATACTTTTTCGATTTTCTAATTCTTCTAGCATTTTTTTAATTTTTTTTTTAATTTTTTGTGCTAACAGGCCAACACGGCCCATTTCGGCTCATCGGCTCACGAGGTAACGGTCGGTACGACACGGCTCGTTTAGCCACCGGGCCGTGCTTGGACCGGCACGGTACAATCTATTTATTAGCCAGGTCTAAACGGGCGATGCCATTCGGTAAACAGGCCGGGCTGGGTCAGACCACCCATTTGGCTACCTCTAGTCTAGTCCTCTAGATTTATGATGAAGCTAACTATTGTTTGTTGTTATTGGAAAACATAGAAGCAACTCTCTAAATGTAATAAAAACTTTGAAGAAAGACTACAATATGTTTTTAAGATTCGTTCCTGAAATAAAAATAATAATCAAACGACTGTTTAAAAATACACACATAGAATCACAATACAAAAAAAAAAAAAGGCAACAAGCGATTCCTTACTTGAGTTCGAAAACAGCTGGATAGTGTGTCCGAGGTCTGATTTGCAGGGAAGATGAGACACATGAATCACGAGTGGGCACACACCACACACGACCACCGCACGGCGTTATTTTTTTCTTCTTCTTCTTTATTTTTTTTTCGTCCTTCACCTCCCGCCGCACCAATCATTTGTTATACTTTCCCCATCGACGTCGACGACCGCCGAGTACCCTCTACATCTTCTCCTGTAGTACTCCACGACAGAGTACTCCCGTCCCGAGCACCGCAGCCGTGGTCGTGACCTCACTACCCAACCGCTCGGGAAAGTCCCGTCGGGTCAACCCACCCTTCGTCTCCACGGCTCCACCCGCTCCACGCCCGCCCCGCCTCCTCCCGCCGCTCGTCTTGCCCAGATCCGGCGCTCCCGCCGGCCCGGCCAACGCCGTGCTCAGGTAAACCTCTTAAAGCTTTGCTTCCGATGCCTGCGCAGGGATCGGGGAAAGGGGGACGGGGTGGTCTCTGCCCATCACCGCCTCTGCGCGCTCGTTATCGAGTCGGTTGCTTGGCTCCGCGTTGGTTGGGGCTACCGCGATTTTGAACTTGCCGTCTGGGAGATTGCTGTGACGACTATTGACTTGCCCTTCACTGCTTGTGTTTGGTTTGCTGCTGTGGTTGAAGGTGAGCGGTGGCAAGCGCAACAGATGAACAGATCATGCGCGGCCGGTAGGATTAGTTTGGCAAGATCCGGGATGGTTCGCTTGTTAGGTGTGTTCTAGTACCTGCGCTTCATTTGGTTTCGGTTTGCTGTATATACAGAAAAGGGGAAGAAAAAGTCTGTGAATCTCCTGCATATATTTAGCTTTGCCAAGTGGTGTTAAAACTCAATATATAGTGTGGCATACTGTTTATTCTTCTTCAGGGCCATATCTGACATTTTAGGGGCCCTGTACTAAATTTAAAATTAGGCTATGCACAATAAAAGTTAATCACCAAAATAATTATTTGATATTACAGCTATAGTACAATTTTTTCTTACGGTACAAAGGATTATACGATACATTGTGCTAAAAAAACAAATTTCATATATGACCTTTACTTTGAAAGCACCATTCTTCTAGTATTATTTGAAACAAAATCTTCAATTATCCTTGTAATTAGTCTTTTTCAAATTAATCAATTTCAACGGTTATTGTTAAGTCTTTCCTAGTTCATTATAGAGTGCAAGCAGAACCTCAACTTCAATCTACATGACCTCTTTTTTTGCATGTGCAATAGTCACAGAATTGTCAACAAAATTCTATATGCAACAATCGCATTACGGAAATCATTTAGTTGTTTCAAAAAATTTAAAATATCAACAGGGCACATGGTTTTACTTAGGAATGTATTTTTATAGTAAAAATTTTAAAAAATAAAGAGAATAATAAGAACTACTCATCTATTAGTTCTTACTCTTACTAATACAAAGATTAACAACTAGTAATACAAGAATAAGTAAAAAATAGGTCCCTTAATTTTGGGGGCCCTGTGCAGTAGCCCATGCCGCACAGGGCTCCCGTCCAGGCCTGTTCTTCTTGCTCGGAGTTAAGTGGTAGTTATCAATCCCTGCTACAGGAAACCGCTAGTTCACGTGTATTAATTAGACTACCGTTCAGTTACAATGGTTGGTATAGCATAGTTCAGTTATCTTATTTTAGAGTGCTGTTCTGGGCTGTGTGGTGAAGCAACCATGCGGAAGTGATTAGAAAATTGTTTTGTAATACCATGCTGAAAATTTAACATGTCAAATGAGTTGATTATTACATCAACCGGCATATTTCAATGTCGATAGCAGTTAATAAAACTACAGGGAGTGTTTAAATCTGGCAGGTTCATGGTTTGGGCATGTTTGTTTTAGTTTCTTTCCTCTGACAACTCTAATTATGCAGTGTCAAATAATATGTATTTGACTTTGTTCATTCACAGCTTTACATGGCAACAAACCCTGAGCTTAAATTACATGGGGCTCAATAAACCTAACAGTTAGCCACCTAAGCTGATGAACTATGCTGAGCAATGTGATATTAGTAGTATGCCGCACTCTCTTGCATCCATTTCCAAAACTCCATAGTTAGACCATGAAAAATATGAGCCACAAATTGAATGCTATTATCCTGTCAAAAACTCAAAATAGAACTATCAAGACCAGCTTTCTGTTTAAAGGGGTAATGGAGGGGTAACCAGCTAATGACTGGGTGACGTACTTGTGAGACCTGGCCCAAATAGAAGGATGAAATGGGCTCAGTTGTGGCCCATGTAGGGGTACGAGGGCAAGTGTTTGGAGCTTTGAATTTAGTACCACCTTGCTAGTTGAGTAAGAGTTGCACCAACGTATAACCCCCATAGACAAATGCATTTCAACCCCTGGGTTAGCCCTTTTACGCAAAGCAACGATGAAAACGTAAGTAGGGTTGGTGCTAGTGTGGTTTGTCCGGTGTGTGGGTAGACCTAAGCCTATTTTGGAGTTGGAGTGTTACAGTACTGATGTGAATTGATTTTGTAGATTTTTTTTATTACAAGCTACTGACTTGATTCTTTCGTTTGTTTTTTTCTTTGTGTTAGATAAACTTATTTCATCATGACTCTTGGACTAACTTGCTAAAATTTTGCAATATCTTCAAAAGTCTATTGGCTGTCTGGCTGAATAGGTTGATCCATATGATTGCATTGTAACTTCCTTTTGCTATCTCTTGTTCCAAATTGTTCTCATGATTCTTTCTCCCGATCAGTGTTCAAAAAAGCGGCGTTGGGCGGCGAGCCTCCGCCTCACCTAGGCACGAAATCGTGCTCTAGGCGGAGCCGACGCCTAGGCGGCACTCGGTGGACGCGCAGGCAGAGCTGGGCGGAGCCTAGGCGGCTGCTGGGCGGAGGACACAGCGCCTAGGCGCTCGGGGTGAGGAGAAAAGGGGAAAAGCGGGAGAGAGGGGGAGGCTAGGGTTAGTTACTTGTTTCGTCCTCCCCGCTTGTAGTAGCCGCGGAGCCGTTGCTGCGCGTCCCCGCCGGCCGAAGCTCCCTGCGCCACGCTCCTCTCCCTCCGAAGCTCCGCCCGACTCCCCGCGCCACGCTCCTCCTCTCCGCCAAAGCTGCCGCCGAAGCCCGAGCTCCTCCCTCCAGGCCGCAGCCGAAGCTGCCGCCTCCACCGGAGCTCCTCTCCCTCCGAAGCTGCCGCCGAAGCCCGAGCTCCTCCCTTCGGGCCGCCTCCGCCCGAGCTCCTCTCCCTCCAAAGCTCCGCCCGAGCTCCTCTCCCTTCGAAGCTGCCGCCGAAGCCCGAGCTCCTTCCTTCGGGCCGCAGCCGAAGCTGCCGCCTCCGCCCGAGCTCCTCTCCCTTCGAAGCTGCCGCCGAAGCCCGAGCTCCTCCCTTCGGGCCGCCTCCGCCCGAGCTCCTCTGCCTCCAAAGCTCCGCCCGAGGCTCGAGTCGCCCGAGCTCCTCTCCCTTCGAAGCTGCCGCCGAAGCCCGAGCTCCTTCCTTCGGGCCGCCTCCGCCCGAGCTCCTCTCCCTCCGAAGCTCCGCTCGAGTCGCCCGACTCCACCCGTCGATTGATCGGCCACACGCACGGATGTGAGACTCATATACACAGTACTAGCATATACACAGTAGTAGTGTTAGTGTAGTATAGTACACTTAATACTTGATTGATCTATATTCTGTAGAAGTTTAGAGTATTGAATGATTGAATCTATTGATTATTGAACATTAATATATGTGATACACAACACTTAATACTTGATTGATCTATTTCCACCTAGGCGCCGCCTAGGCGGGCTAGGCGCTAGGCAGTGGGCCTCCGCCCGCCTACCGCCTAGCGCTTTTTTGAACCTTGCTCCCGATAGATATAATGCTATCCGTGTTATTTTTTTATTTGAACAACTTCGTATGGTTAATTATGGTTCAACATTTTCGTATGGACTAAAACCATAGTGGATTTATTACTGCAGCTTTCTTATGAAGATTAGTAAGGGGAAAATGAAGATGAGGAACAAACAGAGAAAATCATCTGTTCTCAACTTTGATGCAGGGTGTGGATCCTCCGTATCCTTCATTCTATGGAGCTTGGTGGGCTTTGCCCTGATTGTCTGCTTCTTTTACATTACCCATCAAGCAGAAACTGGGCAGACCCTTATTTATTTCAGCCATATACCTGCCATGCGAGAATTGGAGGAGGTTGAGGAGGAGCATTTCCGCTTGCCACCTCCTCACAAGATGAATCCTCGTGCAGCGAAAAGGCGGGGACCTCGTAAGCCTCCAAAGGTCATTGATGAATATCTGGATGAGTCCTCAGCAATACATGCATTGTTCTTTCCTGATCAAAGAACTGCTGTGAACCCAACAAAAGATGGAAATGATAGCATGCACTTTTATCCCGGTAGGGTTTGGCTGGACACTGATGGAAATGCCATTCAAGCCCATGGTGGTGGGATTTTGTATGATCACAAGACAGATAAATACTATTGGTATGGAGAAAACAAAGATGGGCCAACCTACCAAGCTCACCCCAAAGGGACACATCGGGTTAGTAGACAATTCTAATATAATATCTGCTTTAGTTTGTGTTAGTTTTTTTTATCAATTTGTTCTGATATAATAAACATCACAACAATAGACTGTGATTTTGATTACTTGTAGTTAGTTGATAATTGATGCTTAGTAGGTATATGTGCACTGACTAGTGGTTGTGTTTGCAATTTGCCAGGTCGACATTGTTGGGGTAAGCTGCTACTCCTCAGAGGACCTGTGGTCATGGACTCATGAAGGAATTGTGCTTCCTGGAGAGCCTACTAATGTTACACATGATCTTCATAAATCAAAGGTGCTTGAGAGGCCTAAGGTGATATATAATGATCACACTGGCAAATATGTTATGTGGATGCACATTGATGACACCAACTACACCAAAGCATCTGTTGGTGTGGCTGTTAGCAACTCTCCAACTGGACCTTTCACTTACCTCCACAGCTTTCGCCCACATGGATTTGAAAGTAGAGACATGACAATCTTCAAAGATGATGATGGCTTGGCTTACCTCTTCTACTCTTCTCGTGACAATACTGAGCTTCATGTCAGTCCACTGACAAAGGATTATCTTGACATCACATTAGCAATGAGGAGAATATTAATAAGACGACACAGGGAAGCTCCGGCTGTCTTCAAGCTCCAAGGAACCTACTACATGATAACATCCGGTTGCTCAGGTTGGGCTCCTAATCGAGCATTGGCACATGCCGCGGACTCGCCCTTGGGCCCATGGGAGACATTGGGGAGCCCATGTGTTGGAGGCAACAGGTTTTTTCGGCTGACTACATTCTTATCTCAAAGCACATTTGTGCTTCCCCTGCCTGGCTTGCCTGGCGCATTCATCTTCATGGCAGACAGGTGGAATCCATCAAACTTGAGAGACTCCCGGTATGTTTGGCTACCCCTGTTCATCGGGGGATTGGCAGATGAACCGTTGGACTACAGTTTTGGATTCCCGTTGTGGTCCAGGGTGTCGATTTATTGGCACAGGAAATGGCGCCTACCTGAAGGTTGGAGGAAGGGCTATACCTGAATTTTACCATGGGCACAGCGAGTACATAAATACAGTTGATAGACGCAATCGCTGAGCAGATATATATAGTTTCAACTCTCAGTTAGTTCGCTGATTGTTCAGAATGTTGCTTGAGATATCCAACTAGTGCTTTACTGGCTTTTTGTAGTGTAGTACAGCAGGCCTCTAAAAATACATCCAAAGATATTTGGCTCCGTTTAACTTACTCTGAAGCATGTTTATATCAGCATCGTGGGATGAGGCTGATGTCATATGATAGGAAAACATGTTAGGTGTCTTTGCTATCATAATATTTTTTGCTCCTGTTACATGTTGCGTGCGACTCGCCAGTTCTTAAATTTGCGTTACTACGTGCATGCCAAACTTGTGATCACACAACCTGCTTCAGCTAATAATATGAGACGGGGAAGCAGAGATAACGATCAATTCAGGCTCCCTGTGCTCAGATTTGTCTTTCGATTGGACACTTGGACTCGATCAAATTTCCTCGATTGCCAAAGTACTTTCTCTTCTGAAAACTAAACTCGATTCCTCTTAATCCGATAATCTCATCTCTCCAGGCAGTATACATTGAAAGCAGGCAAAATACGCTCAAATCAACTAATCAGAGCCACAAATAACTGAGGCAAACACAGAGGATGATGCATGTGCTGTTGGAACACTGAAAGTGCATATTAAAATGATGTCCACTTTAGAAGAATGAAAAGGGATAAGAAGCCACAACATTACATAAAGAACAACAAATGCATCACTCGGCCACTTCGAATGAAAAGGGATAAGAAGCCACAACATTACATAAAGAACAACAAATGCATCACTCGGCCACTTCGGAATCTATCACATCTTAACTGCACAAAAATTGCAACTGCTTGGTAATCACAAAAGCAAATCTACAAGCAGATGGGTTCTGGAAGAATTTAAAGGTTGGCGATGAGTACCACGATATGGACTCAAAATTTAAACACTAGAGATGCTTCGTCTTCTTAGTCTTCGACCAACCAGAGGCATGATGCCTCAATCTGTGAAGTATCCTTCTCTCAGTCACCCGTAGCACCAGAGTGACATAGATTCCTTTCACTGACAGAGGAACATGTTTGCAGCTTTTCCTTGTCATCTTCCAAAGTGTTCGAATCATAGAGGCTCTCCCTCATGTTGGCAAGGGATGCAAGTGCGGAAGAAATGCTCTCACTATACAATAGCTTCTTCACATCAGGCAGTTTTCAAATCCGTTAAATTCTGAATTTTGGTTGGAGACCTTAATCATGCTACTAATAATATCATGCTCATCATCGCCAATCAGATCATGAGCCACGCAGACCAACTTGTCATGAGCATCAGGTTTCAAAGAGATGATGTAAATGAGGATTAAAAGTTCAAGCTGGAGCTCTCCATTGTATGAAATCTCCAAGTACTCAGTATCTTCGCTGGTGCAGCCTGAATAAGCCCAGATTGTGCCATAGTGATACCCTTGCTCTTGCACATCGACTGGAGTACTTGTGATATATATGGACAAGCCTGATCGAGTATTCTTCCGAAGTGAAAAGATGCAAGATCAGGGCAGCGCACGACATTAGGGCTGCGGCAGATCAAGGGGTTGTTTGGTTGATAGCCAAAATGTGCCAAGCCAAAATTTGGTCATGCCATCTCAATTTGGCTATCATTTGGTTTAGCTCCAAGTTTTGGCTCGCCATCAAAAAAGTTTGGCTCGCCAACCTTTTCCAACGCAGTGCGAGGGCATGGCGCGGGCGAGCGATTTCTTCGCCAAAACTTGGCGAAACCGCGCGCGCGTCTGACTAATCTCTCCCGCGCTATACACCGAGCTCTCGGCTAACCCTAATCTTTCGCGCGTCTGAGTAATCTCTCCCCCATTTTCTCCCGCACTCGCTTCCACCGAGGTCCCGAGCGGCTCCAGGAGTCCCCGCCGCCACTTGAGTCGCCGCTGCCGCCAAGCTCGTCCCCGCCGACCATGGGAGTCCCCGCCACCACCTAAGTTGCCCCCACCAGCAAGCTCATCCCGGCCGACCTGCTTCAGCCGACCGCTGCTCTCACCGCCGAGGTCGTCGTCTCGCCACCGACCTGCTTCTCCCCGCCGTCCGATCTGCTCGTCCCACTGGCCGAGCTCATCGTCCCCGCCCCCGACCTGCTGCTCGTCCCCGCCGCCGACCTGCTCTTCTCCTTCGCCTCCGTCGTGGTCCTCATCGGCCTTACTGCCTACCAGGCAAGCCCCAATCCTTGTCCCGTAAAAATTTCACTTTGAACCGCGAATTCGGTCGAGATCTGGAGCAGAATCGGCAAATTCCTGGCCGATTTGGGCTTCAGCTGGCCAATTTTGTGGGGATTTTTGAAGAAAATTTATGCGGAGGATAGGGAGTACAAGAGTTGTGGTGACTCCTAGGCTCTGTTAAACTGACAAAAAATCACTTTGGTAGAAATAGATCCAATATATTTGGTTAAATTCATCCATGTTTCTGTGCTGGTCAATTTTGGTTGTTTGCTGACATGTTAGAACAGAAATCATATTATTGTTCCAATTGGAATGTTAGCAGATTATTGTTCCAATTGGAATGTTAGCACAAACTACTTGGTTATTTGGTGGGCATAATCATATATGCCAGAAGTGTATGCCTTTAGTTGGTGTGAAACCAGTGTGGTAATGGTGGGTTGGTCACCACATTGATTTACAAATAGTTAGTCTGGTCATGGTGTATTGCTGTGATGACTATTAAGGGTTATGCATCAACGCATCCAACACCCTTCAAATTTGGATGCATTGAGGTTGTTTTAACTTTGGAGCGATTCATTTATTAATATTTATAATCATTTTTTCTCTATGCAGGGATTTCCTCACACAAGTTTTTCTTGAGAATTAAAAGTCATCTTCGTCTCAAACCTTTTGATTGAGTTTTCTGAAGGTACATTTCTTTTTTTGTGCATTTCTTTTTGTTTTTATTGAATCAGCACATGCCAAATTTACTTGCCTACTATGTCAATTAATATTTGTCCAGATGGATTGCAATGAGGAACAACAGTTGTTTTATTATTATCTTAGTTTCTATGTCTGGAAGCAATTCTTTCAATACATGGTAGGGCATCGACATACAAATGCTGTTGTTGCATTTAAGTTTTGGCGATCAGGGGAGACAGTTAGCAGATACTTCAATGCCGTGCTAAATGCAATGGGTGTCCTTGCCAAAGAACTCATCTATTTGAAGTCCACTGATACACACGATAAGATCACTAATAGCAGAAGATTTCATCCATACTTGTAGGTAATTTGCCATTGCCTTATATAGATTAATGTTGTTGGATCAAAACACATGGTACATCTTACCTTATATTTCAACTGTAGGGCTGCATAGGGGCACTAGATGGGACTCATGTGAAAGCATCTGTCCCAGCAAACTTGGATGATAAGTTTAAAGGACGAAAAATGTATCCAACACAAAATGTTTTAGCAGTTATCGATTTCGATCTTCGGTTTACTTATGTCCTAGCAGGGTGGGAGGGATCTGCCCATGACTCTCTTGTCTTAAAGGATGCTTTGTCTCGCCCTACAGGATTAAAAATACCAGAAGGTATTTTACTAGTTTGACGTTAACATATTTTGCTTTTACGAAGTACCTGTTAGATAATGGCTTACCATATTTGTAGGAAAATTCTACCTTGCCGATGCTGGTTATGCAGCACGACCTGGTATTTTGCCACCATATCGTGGTGTTTGTTACCATCTAAAGGAATTTCAGGGTTCCCATTTACCTGAGAATGCCCAAGAGCTCTACAACCATCGTCATTCCTCACTTAGGTCCACTGTTGAGCGTGGTTTTGGGTCACTAAAGGGAAGGTTCAAGATACTTAGTGAGAGGCCATATATACCCCTAAAATCTCAAGTGAAGGTGGTCATAGCGTGTTGTGCCCTGCATAACTGGATTGTAGAAAATGGACCCGATGAGCTTATAGTTGATGAGGCCACTTGGTACTCCCATCTCCCTAGGAGCAACAATCGTGTTAGTGATGGAGATAGTGATATACGTGAGTGGGCTGCCAAGCGTGATGGACTAGCACAACAAATGTGGCATGATTATCAACTTGGTGGATGAATAAATTATTTGTTGTAATATGACAATTTTATTGTAGCATTGAATTTGTATTCTCTATGCACTAATGTATCCGAATCCTGAGTATTACACCATTTGCTATTAAATATTGATTTTAATTTCAGCACTACTCTTACTTCATTTGGTTCTACCATGAGCAACTCAAAAAAGAAAGCTACTGTTGTCAAGAGCGAGGGAGATTCATCTTCTCGCGATAGGTATTTGTCTTGGACGGATGACAATACAAAGTTCATGCTTCAGTGGTACATCGATCTTCGAAAGGATAAGCCAACAACCTTCAAGTTTAAGAAACAACACCACTTGCAATGTGCTAATGCTCTTAATGGTAAATTTTCCATGGGTGCAACTCAAAGTCAGGTAGACCGACACTACAGGTGTCACAAGGAGAGGTATGGTTGGATTCGTCGTGCCATGAATAATAGTGGGAATGGCTTTGATACCAATTTATGCAAGTTTACAATTTCAGATTCTGAGAAAGCTCATCTTCCAGTAAGTTGCAATCTATTCATGTTTTTTTTAAGTTCATATCACATTCTAGATGGCTCCTTTGCTGCTGATCATTCCTCACTTAGGACCACTTTGTTGTGCTTTTAACTTGATATTGATTTCAGAAAGCAACCGTGAACTATCTCACTAGGCCTATCAAATTCTATGAATTGCTAGAAGAGCTTTTCTCAGATCAATCTCAGGCGGATGGCTCCTTTGCTGCTGATCATGTCACTATTAAAGATGTAAGTAGTGGTGAGGAGGACATGGAGTGCCCAAAGAACTTTCAGGGCATGGAGGACAATGATGGCAATGAGTCTGACACAATCCCCACGAACAGTCCTATCGATGTGGATGATCCCTTATCCACATCAAGCAAGAAACGCAAGCGGGCAACATCACCTCCTAAGAAGAATAGTAGGGACAAATCTGTACGTCCGAGTAAAATATCAAATGATGACATCGCAGCAAGCATCAAGAATCTTGCAGACTCACTTGCAGCGGCAGCTCCTCCCTCTTATGCTACTTTACCCGCACGTGAGGATCCTCATGCAGGGTTGTGGAGAAGAATAGATGCTCTCACCATTACTGCTAAGGACAAGCTTGCGATTGCTACTCACCTTTCCAAGCCCGACCAAGAAGCTTTTCGTAGCTATCTCAATTATGCGAGCAACGCAACACTTGATGCTTGGGTTATTGAGTTCATTACTAGCAATTATGATGGAGGTCTTTGAAGGCAGTGCTTGATGAACTTTTGCATTTGTAACCCATCTTTTGCTTGCCATGTTTTGGGTAAAAACTAAGTGTTGGGTTGGTCTGTGAACGATATGTTGTCATGGTTGTAAGTACAATCTATGTGTGGTATGCTTTAATTATCTGGACTTTGTGGTACGTGTAATGGTTTACTAATTTGGATGTATGAAACATGATGCTAGTGGTTGGTCTGTGAAGTACTACAAGGTCTGCTTTTCCATCTTGTTTATTTTGTTGTTCTATTACATTGCTTGAGTATATAAAGGTGACCTTGCTCAGGTACGGCCACATTGCTTTTGTCACAGATATCTTTTCCAAATACTCACATGATTATCTTTTGCAGGTTGTCGATGTTGACAATGTACGCCAAAGGGTTACTGTGAAGCTCATCCCTAGAATAGATATGCAAGCTTTGGCTAGTAAGCTGGTAGGTTACAAAACTATGTTTCTGAAAATCCTTTGCCTCTGATTGTTGCTTCCTCTACCTAATTTGCCTGAATATACTGATGAATCGAGCTCATTGGTTTGTCTCAACTTTTTGCTCTGCTGTTGTATTAACTACTTAATTGTATGTTCTAAAAGGATACATTGGCTCAATAGGTTGACATGTGATATCAGATGATTAATGATAACCATATCGAAATTGCTTTTTCATGTTATTTGTAATCATGGTCCTTTTCGTCTGTCTCATGCTTTTTTCATTTTCTGGTCTGTGAGTTGTGACTTCTTGGAGGATTTATTTGTTTACCATGATTGCTAGTTAGATTCCTCATTTTTAGGAGGGATACAGACTCTGGGGAGTATTTTGAGATGGTTGATGGTTTAATGTTCAAAGATGGTTTCTTATATAAACAGTGTCGATAAAATCAATCAGCACACAGAATATTCAGCCAACATTCGATGAATTGGAGAAGTTCAGAAAACCTGGCGATGACATGAACGGGGATATGGCTAGCTTGTCTACTCTGTTTGCTATCAATTTTCTTGGGAATTAATGCATTTCTTTGTTATTGCAGAAGACATTAGCCTTCAATGAGAAAGAGCTTTGTAAATATTTCAAACCTGGAGATCATGTAAAAGTGGTATCAGGTGTTCAAGAAGGTGCTACAGGCATAGTTGTCAAAGTTGAAGGGCATGTCTTGATCATTTTATCTGACACAACCAAAGAACATGTGAGCAATTCTTTATCCACTAATGATTATGTAATAGTGATGTCTCGAAAATCTGTAACAGATAATTTATTCTTAACTGTGTTCTCATGGATGATCACAGATCCGTGTGTTTGCGAATCATGTTGTGGAGAGCTCTGAAATCACCACAGGAATTACATTTATGTGCATGATTGTTTATCAATCTGATTTAATGTATAATAACTCATTCTTTTTGTCCTGCAGGTATACATTTATGTGCATGATTGTTTATCAACTGATTTAATGTATAATATTCCCAGAAACATAAAGGAACAGAAGGTCTTATTCAGATAGAAAATCCAAACCTGGTGAAAGCGAAGAATATAAAAGCCAAGGAAGTTGATGTAAGTTGCTGACTACCAGTAGCATCTGGGATTTTTTTCTCTGTTTTTTTTCTCATCTTTGTATAAGTATGCTGTTAGTACCGAAATATCATGAAATACTATGCCAAGGTGGTTATAATATCATAAGTTCCCTCGTCCTTTCCTCTGTTGTCAGCTATGGTGGTATACAAATTGATTTGCTCTATTATTTCTACTCATGAAAAGTCAAGTGAACCAACCATAAGATGGCAAGAGGCTTGGGCCAGCACCACATTGGTAGAAGAAGCAATGCTGTCTGGAGAATGCTTCTAAGCCTACTTCCTGGCCGAATGTTGAGTAAAAATCCTCCAGCACCGACCAAAGGTTTTGCAATTTTTATATGCTACACTACATATTAACTTCAGGCCTTCAGCAAACTACTTCAAGTGAATTAGTTGAAATATTTCCTCTAGCCCTTTACTTTAATCAATCTCCTATGTCGTTAGATACTTTTTGTGTTGCTGAGGGAAAATGCAGAAAATCGAGCTTGATGGGTGACGATGATGTGATATAGAAGCATGTTGTTTCACCTTGTTATGTTCTGTTATACCAAGATGCATGTACATACTCCATCTAAAAAAAAATAGACGCCAGAAGATACTTCCTGAATTTAAGGATCTTAGGCAAAGTGAAATGCTCAGATCGATGCAGTTTTACGTGTATGAACTGTAGCATTGTTGAGTGCGATCTCACTGTGTATGCTCTCTTTTCATAAATGAGATCCCTAATGAAATTTTAGTCATGCTCATTTAAATATTTGGCTACAAACACTACAACACGTCGGGCTTCTAATGGCGCCTATAAATGCCTTTAAAACCTTATAAATGCCTTAAAAAGATTTTAGATGGCGTTTACATGGCGTCAAGAAAAATGGCGTCAGGAAAAGTAATTGGCGGCGCTTAATTATTCACGACGTTTATAAGTGCCGTGAAAGACTCTAACCCGGCGTTTATAAGTGCCGTGGAAGCCTCTAACCCGACGTTTATAAGTGCCGTGGAAGCCTCTATAACCCGGCGTTTATAAGTGCCGGGGTTTCCTCTATCATGGCACTTTATAAGTGCCGGGGAAGCCTCTATAACCCGGCATTTATAAGTGCCGGGGTTTCCTCTATCATGGCACTTTATAAGTGCCGGGGATCCCTCTATTCGTGGCATTTAAAATCAGAGGTGCACAATGACTTCCCAGGAGGTCACCCATCTTATTACTACTCTTATCCAAGCACGCTTAACTTCAGAGTTTTTATAAGATCTAGTACTTTAGTGGTGGTATGATCACATCTGATATATAATGCGTCCCTCCCTCCCTTAACCCCGTTAAACACCCGAACACCGATTTTCAATTATTTCAAATTAGCAAATTATTGAGGTAATTAGCAAAATCATCATACGATAAGATCTCCAATTATATTCTTTTGGGCACCAACTCTAGCTTGCAAATACGAAATCCGAGCATATTTCTTAAAATAGACATAACTTTTGACTCGTACCTCCAATTGGGGCGTTCTTAGGCTAATTGGAAAGATAACTAAAAGTAGCATATGAAATTGATAAGTGTCACAAAATCGATGTTGAAAAAATTTGAATTTTCAAACAAAATATCAACAAAAATTGAATTTTAGGACAAAATTTGAAATTTTAGACAAAATATCATCGAAAATGAAATATTTGGACAGAAATTATTGCAAATGGAATATTAGTTTAAATTATTTCAAATATAATATTATTTAATTTCAATTCTTTCAAATTCTGTGGTATTCACGTTTATAAACGCTGGTAGAGTCTACCAGCGCTTATAAACGCCGGGAATTCCACTCTATACCGGGCGTTTATAAGCACTGCAAGACTCTAACCGGCGTTTATAAACGCCGGTATAGAAATTCCCGGCGTTTATAAGCACCGTGGAAGATGTAACGGCGTTTATAAACGCCGGTATAAATGGAATTTCCGGCGTTTATAAGCGCCGTGGAAGACTGTAACACGGCGTTTATAAACGACGGTATAGAGCGGAATTCCCCCGCGTTTATAAAAGCCGTTGAAGATTCTAACCAGGCCTTTATATAAGCCGGTATAGAGTGGAATTCCTGGCATTTATAAGCGTGTGGTAGACTCTAACCCGGCATTTATAAATGCCGGGGAATTAAATGCCTCGAATGATAGAAAACGCCGGCTTTAGCCTTATTAGGGGCGTTTAGATTAAACGCCGTGTAAAATAAACGCCGGGAAATCCATGTTATCTTGTAGTGAAACCAAATATTGCCAATATGCCATGCCAACATTTGGTTGCTTTCTAGGGCTGTGAACCAAACACCATTTTTGTTACCATGCCAATTATTGGATACAAACCAAACAGCCTCATTTTGCCAAATATTTGGTCATGCCATGAGTTGGCCATGACCAAATATTTGGCATGGCTTCTCATGGCTTCAATCCAAACAGCCTCCAAGTACTTTCCCTATTTGCTAGTTACCATGTTTAGGTTTCCTATTCTGATTTTGATTCCTATTCCGTTAGCACTTTCCACCTTTTGTTAGTTACCATGTTTAGGGCAAACGCTAGGAATAAAGAGAAAACAGAGGAGAGAAAACGGCACCTTTCAGCTGCCACAAATTCCAGTCTCAGGCGTCGCCAACGATAAACGGCCGTTGGCTACGTACAGCCGCCACCATAGGTCGTCGGCGCAGAGGTGTTGCGCCGTCTTCATCGCGAGCAGGGCTTCGCCCTGGAACGCGGGCATTTGATCGGGAGCAACCGTATCAACTGGTATCAACTGGTGGAAGAGTTACTTGATGAGTTACATGGGACCCAATATCTGGCTATCATCAAGTCCGCATGCATGAAGCAGATATTGAAAAGACGGCCTTCCGAACCCACCATGGCCATTTTGAATCCTTAGTTATGGCTTTTGGGTTATGCAATGCCCCCACGACTTTTTAGGCTCTTATGAATGAGGTCTTAGCACATTTCCTCCGAAAATTTGTAATGGTTTTCTTTGACGACATTTTGGTGTACAGCTCTTCGTGGGAAGACCATCTTCAGCACCTCCAACTCGTGCTGACACAGCTACGCCGACATCACTTATATTTGAAGAGGTCCAAGTGTGCTTTCGGCAGGAAGACCGTCAAGTATCTTGGACATGTGATTTCAGCCTCAGGTGTGGAAGCGGATCCCAGCAAACTACAAGACATTGAGCGTTGGCCCACACTTGCAACCGTCACTAATGTGCGCAGCTTCTTGGGCCTTGCGGGATACTATCGGCGTTTTATTCATCATTATGCTTCCATTGCTGCACCTCTCACAAATCTCCTTCGTTGCCAAACTTTCAAGTGGTCGCCAGAGGCGGCGGGAGCTTTTCAACGCCTTAAAAAAGCTTTACAATCAGCCCCAGTACTCCGTCTTCTAGATTTCAATATTTGTTTTGTGGTTGAATGTGATGCTTCCAGCACGGGGATCGGGGCAGTGCTGCAGCAGGACGGACATCCGGTGGCTTATTATAGCCAAAAGTTAGCCGATCGCCACACAAAACTCGCAGCTTATGAGCGTGAAATTATTGGCTTATCAAAAGCTATTCGACATTGGCGACCTTATTTGTGGGGACGATCATTTGTGGTTCACACCGATCATGCAAGCTTGAAATATCTTCTTGAACAAGCCTTGGTCACTCCGCCCCAGCAGCATTGGTTGAGTAAATTAATGGGATTTGATTTTTTTCCGTAGAATATAAGCCCAGAAGAGCTAATGGGGCGGCAGACGCATAGTCTCGGCTTCATGAATCGGTGGGCATCTGTACAGCGATCTCATCGCCCACATTGCTGGCTCAAGCTACTTGGGAAGAGGTGTTGCGCAACAACCCGGAGATTAAACGTCGTTGCGAGCAACTTTCTTCCGGTGCGGCCACGCCGTCTGATCACGAGGCAGGTAGATGGAAAACACAGGACACCCTTCTTTACCATAAGGGACGGCTTTATCTTCCAGCCGCCTCTCTGCTACGACCGCAAGTGGTAGCTGCGTATCATGATCTGACACATGAGGGTGTGTATAAGACTTTTCATCGCATCAAAAAGAATTTCTATTGGAAGGGCCTTCGCCAATCTGTGGAGGAGTACATCCGTCAATGCCTTATTTGCCAACAGCAAAAGGCAAGCACCCTAGCCCCAGCAGGACTTTTACAACCTATGCCGGTGCCGCAACATATTTGGGCTGATTTGTCCATGGACTTCATTGTTGCTCTGCATAAATCCCAGGGCAAGACAGCTTTGTTGGTCGTAGTGGATCGCTTGTCCAAATATGATCATTTTATTGCCCTTAAATGTTCAACAGCAGCCGCTGCCATTGCCAATATATTCTTTGATCAGATTTTTCGGCTTCATGGGATGCCCGAATCTATTGTCTTGGATAGGGATCCTATTTTCACCAGCGCTTTCTGGCAGGATCTCTTCAAGCGCTGTGGTACAAGACTCCTTATGTCCTCTTCTTACCACCCCCAAACGGACGGCCAGACGGAAGTGGTTAATCTCACTATTGAGATGTATCTTCGCTGTTTGGTAGCAGAGAAACCTTCAACTTGGGTCCAGTGGTTACCTTGGGCGGAATTTTGTTACAATTCTTCATATCATCATGCGCTTCATATGACACCATTTGAATTGGTCTATGGTCGTTCGCCGCCTCCGTTGGAACCATACAGTCAAGCAACAACTTTGGTAGATGCTGTGGATTGTCAGTTAGTCGATCGAGATGCCTCAACCGAGCTCGAACTCACCTGTTGGCTGCCCAAAATAGGATGAAACAGCGCTATGATCTGCATCATCGCGAAGTAACCTTCTTAGTGGGAGATTGGGTATGGTTGAAATTACAGAGTCATCGACAATTGTCTGTCCGGCCGACCAATCACCATAAGCTTGCACCCAAATTCTACGGCCCTTTCCAGGTGGTTACTCGTATTGGGGACATTGCATACCGCTTGTCTCTACCAGCCACCGCTAAAATTCATGATGTTTTCTACGTCTCTATGTTGAATCCTTTTAAAGGGAGCCCTCCTAGCGAAACTCCAACCTCGCCTGACGATATTTCCTACCCCTCACCGGTTGCAGCACAGCCTTCTCCTTACCGGATATTGGCACAACGTTTCCTCAAGGGGCATCGTCAGTTTTTAATCCAATGGGCTGGCGAAGAGATGGAAGGGGCCACCTGGGTCGATGCCTTGGAATTCCGACGGTCGCATCCAGACTTCAAGCTTGAGGACAAGCTTGATTTTGAAGGGGGGAGTATTGATATGGACAAGCCTGATCGAGTATTCTTCCGAAGGGAAAAGATGCAAGATCAGGGCAGCGCATGGCATTAGGGCTGCGGCAGATCAAGTACTTTCCCTATTTGCTAGTTACCATGTTTAGGTTTCCTATTCTGATTTTGATTCCTATTCCGTTAGCACTTTCCACCTTTTGTTAGTTACCATGTTTAGGGAAAACGCTAGGAATAAAGGGTAAACAGAGGGGAGAAAACGGCACCTTTCAGCTACCACAAATTCCAGTCTCAGGCATCGCCGACGATAAACGGCCGTTGGCTATGTACAACCGCCACCATAGGTCGCCGGCGCAGAGCTGTTGCGCCGTCTTCTTCATCGCGAGTAGGGCTCCACCCTGGAACACGGGCATTTGATCGGGAGCAACCGTATCAACTTGGATGATCACCACTTAGTAACCAGAGTTAAGTTGATGTTGACAATGTCCTATGGGTTGTCAAGTTCTGTGAATACATATCGATGAAGTAAAGCAACATTTCCCATGGTACCATATGTATAAAATACCAGAATGGAAGAGAAGAAGAAACAAAGTTGCATTATGAAGTTGGTTCTCCACAAAAGAGCACGGGGATGCCCATCAATGTAGGAACCTAAAAGAGATCCAACATAACTATATAAAATGATCATTTGGACCTCCAAATCAATGGTAAGTTGGTAACTGTGCATTACCTCCTCCCCTGCATTGACATCTCTCACAATAATCATTTCCAAATCTTCATCATTATCTCCTGCATCTTAAAAACAAATAACAGTAATAAGTGAAACTCTCCATCAATCACATCTTAAATAGTTCTAACTTCTAGTGATGTACATGCATACGTTCATGAATATAAACCTGAAAAGGTTGTTGCCGAAATTTTCTACAGTTGGCTGTTCAACGGCAGAAGCATCGCTTTGATCATCATCATCATCATCCTCACCATCTGATCTGAGGAGTCTGAAACTTTAGTGAAGTGGACATGTTCCCCGCTAGTCTTGTGATTAAAACTGACAACCAAATAGGATGAAGGGTATTTCCACTTTTATTATGTTCAGGCCACCATTCTTAAGTACTACGTAACAATAGCTGACCAAATGTATACAAAACTAATGCAACACTTCAAAGCAAATTTGTCAATACCGTAACAAATAGAGCTCTTTTACGGTACACTAAATTGAATATGAACCGTTCATTCTTTTCGATCCAATGGATCAGATTAACTAGAGTTTACTTATACTACACCTGGTAGTAGAGTAGTAAAAACACCTTTAACAAATCAACAGTTAGATGTGATTTCTACTGCACATTTTATACTACAAGTATAATCCACCGTAAAATTTCTCACCAAATATCATACCGATTTGGCTCTTGAAATAGTACGCACCGGTACCAGTCTATTCGGGCTAGTATAATAGTATATATTTATAAGTATATACATGTTTAATTATATGTACACCAAAGCTCACTTATAATATTACTCAAACCATATAGTAGTACTATCAAATATAACATAAAGTTCAATAGACCATATTATCAATTCCATCGGTATGATTGGTATTGATCGGTATTAGACTGGTATTAGCCGGTATCGGATCAGTATGACCGGTATCGAAGCCGGTAAGGTATATAGGGCTACTTCGTATCAGTTTATGTGTCGAAATGGTACATACCGGCCATACCGATCGGTATATACCGATATTGATAACTACGCTTCCAAGATAACCAGACAAAATAAGATGATCTACTGGTCAGCCAGAGGAGCCATTCCTGATCCATTCTCGCCGTTTTGTTCCGGATTGGGATCAGCTCATTTCAGCGTAAGAGATACAACATTTAATGCAGTATATATTCGCCGTCTCAGAGTGTCACCGTCCCGTCCGGTCTTCAAAGCCTAGAAACACTGACCGCACGCAGCCCATTAGGAACGCGTGGCACTGCCCTACGCGAGCTTCCGGCTCAGTGGAAGCGCTGATATGGGCCCTTCACTGTGCGCTTCCGACCGTCGACGGTGGGAAGGCCGTGGCTGCCCCTGTTGTTGGATTTCGTCGCCGACAGATCGCTGTTGACGTGCTATAGGTGTATTCGCTGGACGCATGTGCACACCTCGTTCCGGCTCTACGCCCGTCGCGACGCAGGGTCCATCCGTCCTTCCTTCTTTTTGATTGTCCTTGACGGGAGGAGCATATTTAGAGATGTATTTTCCCATCAAGAGCTGTTCGTTTGGTTAAAAGGTACCTTCTTAATGAAAAGATGGTTTTTTGTTAGAAAGACAGATCTTCGCTATTGGTAACTTTCAAGTGGTTGGTCATACCTATCAGAGAAAGCTTTTTTTGCACGTTATCTCTGCACAAAGGAATTTCTTTTGTCCGACCAGAGTCTGATCGGACTGACTTAAATCTAAGTCCGACCTAGATGGTTTCTCATATCGAGCCAACGCCGACCTGGAAACGCTTGGTTGTCGTCCGGCCTGAATCAGGTTGGGTGCTCTTTTGTGGTCAACAGAAATTTTAAGCAATTATAACATTAGTGTGTCTCTTTGAAATATGGGTTGCATTTATGAGGATATGGCAGGCTCATTGAGAACCGTAGCCATTAATGGGCATTAAGATAGATTTGATTATCGTCATCAAAACCAATCATACCAAACCGATTCTTATCAAATCGGCTATGCACCAACTTCTGGTGTCAACATATGCCTCCTATTTTTGAAAGATTGCGTGAATCTCACAAAAATCACTGATATCAGCTTAAACACATATATCAACCGACTTTGTTAAGATATCACCGTTCAACTTCCCATCGGTTTTTGCGCCTCCTGCGGTAATTTTTCTACGTAACCGTGCGAACGCATGGTCCCATGCATTAACTGCAGCAAAATTTCGGTGATATTTACCCACCTTTGCCACCAAGTTTACACCCTATAAGTATGAAGTTCATTCACCCATCATTTTCACGTGCTCTTGCTCTCAATCTCTTGTCTATCGGCTTTCAAACTATCTTTAGCTTCCTATCGGCTTTCATCTCTTATTTGGCCCTTCGTCCAACCGACTTAGCCAAGCAAAATGGATCCTAATCAGGTATTTTTTTTTCCTATTCCCCATTGTGACACTCAATTTTACCTAGGCCCAATAGGAAATACCAACCCATCGATCATAATAGATCAAGAACTTTCTATACTTCTGCTGAACGCCCTGGGTTTTAACCTAACAGGGTGGAATAAGTTTTAGTGCTTGGCTGACTGCACTATCTGGGTGGCGCAATTGGTACAATCGGGTAGCAACTCAGAAGCTTTTAGTTTGGAAACAAATGGGAATAACAGAATTCCTCTCATTGTCCTTAGCCATATTTTTCTAATGAACCATTAGTCATCATGTCTTGCTACTTTTTATTTGATACTTTCTATATTTTTCTTTTTTTGAACCGGACCTATTGACCCAACTTTGTTGGACTTTGCTGCCTCAGGCCAGACGGCGAACAACTGTCGGCTTTTATTGCCAAGCCCCAATATAAACTTGTCTCTTCCAAAGGTGAAAAATGGGGTTGACATACCTAGATAGCAACATAGGAGTCGATCTTGTGTCTGATAAAGAACATGTAGCCTTCCTTAATATGTGGCTCGATCGATTCCTATTTTGTGGCGCTTCTCTTGGCCCAACCCAAACCTACCAGCTTATGCTCGAGCAAATTGTAGGGGGACATCGGCTTGCACTGAAAAAAATGTTCTTAGGGGTAGTTTACCAAATAATGCACGAAATATGATGTCGGCTTTACACAGTCATAGGGTCTTTCACAATAGGAAACATTGGCGGACCTCTATGGTTCATCAAAATATGGTTCTACTGTGTCTTTAGCCGATATTTCAGGATTAACTTGTCTGAGATGACCACTTTCCCCTGAGATGACCCCTTTCCCCTGCAGAGTTTAAAGGGAGTAAAACCCTGAACGATGACCATTTGCATGATCTTAAAGATCCCAATTTATATCATGAAGATTACAAGCTGTGCTTCTTTTCTCTTAGTGAGTTTTTTTTTAAGTTTTCTCACATGAAGGTTTTTAACGAGACAACTAGTATAACACGGAGTGTGAGTGTAATGTACTATTTTCTTCATCTTTTTTCAATTGGGGTTTTTGGATGAATTTTTAACGAGACATGTGCATTAGCGGTATTCGTCCAAGAATGAGTGTTATGATATAGATAGAATTCTATTCTAAGTTTGAAAGGACTCTATTTATTGATGGGTGGATTCGAATATATCTCCTGTTGGATTTACTATATATTGGACACCGTCTTGTACAGAGAGAATCAATTTAATAAAGAGGGAGTTTTGCTCCTACTTTATATGTACTCTCTGTTGCTTTTATTCCTGTGATTTGGTCGGCATACTGTTGATTGATGGTGTTTTACAATAGTAGCTTTAATTATGCTCCACCGACTAGCACCGTGCCACGCTCAATCCCAGTCCGTTTGTGGGCCCCGGACACGTACTTGCTGCCCAGAACATACATACATTGCATCACGATCGGAAGGAATCTCGAGAGGGATGACCAGCCCGCCTATTCCCGTCACTGACACACGGCCACCGGTTGTCTCCGGTCTCCTTCCATCGGTCGCTCATTTTTGAGCCACGTAGAGCAGCGGCAATAAGCCAGTAGCTGAAGGAGCGGACAGATGGAGAAAGTGCAGGGAAACTCTATTTCTTATCGGCCCAAGGGCCGCATTAGCTGCACCGGCCCACGCTATGAGCTTAACACACAGACGCATGAGTCCCACAAGATGCTTAGGCCATCCCCGGTTTAGCTGAGCTGAGGTGCGGTAACACTAGTTACACTACGTACGCTCTCGCGCCACAAGTGGGACTTGCATCAGCAGCGGTTGTTAAAACAAAACACGGTCCCGCTCTTACGCCACGACGAGGAGTTGGAGTTGGCCCATGCTGTTTGGCCCATGCTGCAGCCGTCCTAGGTACCTCCATTCAGTAGTAGTGCATATCGGAGTGTGTACTGTCGACACTTGAAGAGGGTTTAATCGCCCTGCGGAGGAGAGGTAGCGCTAGTACGAGGATATTTATTTCGTGCATGCCACAAGTCATATCGTAGTATCGGTTCCACACTTAGCTGCAACAGGTCGCCTCATTTGTTCTCCGTCGTACGTAGGGCGCTGTACCGAACTAATTGTCCGGCCCAGCCTGCTCTGTCTTCGGAGCATGGATAGAAATTGCGTCAAATTTCGGTGAAATCTCGAATTCAGAAAGGTAATCAAATTTACAATAATAGTGAGATAAAAAAAATTAAATTACTATAGTGCTCGAAAATCTAAATGAAATCTAGGTAAATTTTGCCGAGGAATTGGTAAATCTCGGCGATTTGCACAAAATGTCCGGATTTCATAGCTACAGGACCGAATTTTACATACTTTTTTTAGAAGTATTGTAATGCCTTCTATGAACAACACTTGTGGAAAAAAGTAATAAAAAAATGAAGAAAAAAATTGGTTACAATTTTTGAAAATTACTCAATCTTGATTGTTATCTGAAAATTTTATGAGAATATTAGTGATGCATCATGTCCATCCATAAAAATTTTCAAAATTTACAGCATTGTTTGAACCATTTTTTATTCGGTTGAAATTTATCAATCTGCCTTCAGTAGCACTTTCTGAATTTTTGAAAATTCTTCAAGCTTGAATATCTTTTGAAAATTTTATGGAAATATTATACTTGTGTCAGGACCATCGACAAAAAATTTTAAAAGTTTTTAACGTGTTTTACACCATTTTCCATTCGGCTGAAATTTGTCGGTCAGCCTTTTATCAGGATAGTAGCACTGTTTGAATTTTTGAAAATTTCTAAGGCTTAACCATTATCTGAAATTTTTATGAAAACATTAGTAATGTGTTAGGACCATCCAAAACAAATTTCAAAAATTTTTGCCATTGTTTAAACCATTTTTCGTTCAATTGAATTTTACCGAGATTTCAGTAATTACGGATGAAATTTTGGATTTTTAGCCAAAATTTTAGAAATCTCGATCCAAAAAATACCGAATTTGAATTTTGCTTTTTTAATTTTATCTGAAATAATGAGATTTCATCGAAATTTTGGATTTCGAAGGATAATGACACTAGTACAGAAAACCTCATTACAGACGGTTCACAAACGTCATCACAGACGGTTTTGTGAACCGTCAATAAGAATGGGTCAGTGATGACTCGTAATCATCACAGCCGGTTTTCCAACCGTCTATGAAAAAGCCATCTGTGAAAAAAAAAGTCATCACAGACGGTTCCAAGTTGGAACCGTCTGTGATGTTGATTTTTTATTTTATTAGTAATTTTGATTTGTTCTCATGTACTTCGTAACTGCCTAAGAACACTTAACTTCTGAGATATATCACTGATTTTAACACAAATACGGGCACTTCCCAAGCGGCCACCCATCCTAGCACTGCTCTTACCTAAGCACGCTTAGCTTCGGAGTTCTTATATGATTTAATAATGTAATGTTGGTATGATAGCATCTGAAATATAACGTGTCCCCCTCCCCTTAACCTCACAGAGCACTCGAACACCGATTTTAGTATTCTCATACTCCGAATACAGTTTGGAGATCACGAAAACGCAAAAAAAAAGATCGAAACAGATATAAAACTTCGGAGGCCATTTTGAGGGCCTAAACGATGTTTTTTTGGAATTCTGGTTTTCTCGCACGCACGTACTCGCCCAAAAGTTCAAGATCCGACCATCTGATTTTCTCGCGCATCATTTTCGGATGCAACTTTTCGTTATCTTTTCAATGAGCCAAAGAACGCCCTGATCGGAGTTACGAGTCAAAAGTTATGACTGTTTTACCAAACGTGCTCGTATTTCCTACTTGCAAACCGAATCAGACTTTATGCCTAAAGGAGAAATTGAAGAGCTCGTCGTGATGATTCCAGAAAGCACAAGAACATCAAAATCGGAGTTACGAGTTAGAAGTTATAGTGTTTTTACCATTTCACTGAACGTGCACATCACAGACGGTTTTTGGCTAAAACCGTATGCGATGTGGCCCTCATTAGAGACGGTTTTTTGCCAAAAACAGTCTGTGATGTACCCCGTCTCATCACAGACGGTTTTTGACTAAGACCGTCTGCGATATGGCTCTCATCACAGACGGTTTTTGCCAAAAACCGTCTATGCTGTTGTCACTGACAGTTACACTATAGAACCGTCTGTGACGTTTATCAAAACCGTCTGTGATGACAAGTCTAATATAAGCCTTTCTATAGTAGTGAGATGTAAACAAAAAACAAAATTTGCAACCTTGCTTCAGAGTTTACCCTTCTTAGGCCAAGCATGCGTGTTGCAGTAGTACTGTGGTACTACTTCATTTGAGGAGATAAATGTGTGTTGCAGTAGTACATTCATTTGTGTTTTCCACGTTTCACAAGCAAATCAAGTATAAATCTCACGAGTAACTATGAGTCCTGCGTACACATACTACGTATTAACTTTGCCTTCGATCGCCTGACTGTTGGTTCCAGAGCAGACTGGCTCAAACAAAAAGCCTGCACCTTTGCACACATGAGTATGTACATGCATTTAGAACTAAAAAGTGCGTCGTGTTGGTTCAGTATTTATACAAAATATTTCTTAAATTTGTATAACTTGATTCATCATCATTCAAACAACTTAATACATAAATAGCTTTTTTAAAAAAACTATCTCATACATATATCACTTAGCACAAACAACCAAATACACCCAAACATGACATAGCTAATTAGATAAGATTGAACTAGTTAAGCACCGTGGCTGCATTCTCCTTGGCGTTTTGAGTTTGGTCATATATATACACATGAAGACATGGAGTATGGCGATGCCTTTTGACTTCGGCGAATACAGTCTGCATACATGCCGAATTCAGTCCAGAAGAATTTGAAGCTTCGAGTAGCTAGTAGTAGTTGTCTTACTTGTCGTTAAGTCTCCTCGATGTGACTAGTTAGTACCACCTAAACTAACTAATTTTTGTCACGCTGCACGGATCAAATTAAAGATTAGATTGTTATTTTAAGTTGCCCGAGCTGCATGTTAGGCTGGTCTTAAGTACGCACGAGGAAATAATAGCGCCGTGTATGTTACTTCCCCAAAGTACTCCTAGTCACCAATTTGACATTGACAATAGCAGCATTAATTCTTCGACTCCGTAACGTATGGGGCGGTGCACAAGTTTGGTCTCCCAAGAATGCATGCATACATGAATGAATGAAACGTGAGAGATGCTTCTATGCTCTTCCTTTTAAAAGTTGCACAACTATTAAAGCATGAAACGCAGGTTGGATTTAACAACGTTAGAGCATCTCCAATAGTTCCCAACACTTATTCCCAAAATTATTTTTTAGAAATAAATGAAAAAATTAACGCTCCAAAAGTTACCCTATCGAATCCCAATCTCTCTGCACGCCCAAAAACTCCAGCCGAAGTGGCCAGATATTGGACACTCGTGTGCTTTCGCATTCACTATTTTTGGAGGAAAAAATGAGAACTGTTGGAGAATGGTATTTTTTTTAAGGCCTAAAAACTTTAGGAAGCTCCCAATCCAGGGTTATTGGGAGTCAAATTATAGGAAATTGTTGGAGATGCTCTTACTCTAATTACTTTAGGGAATTATAACAGCAAGTACAATAGTAAAGATTATTATTGTCTATATGCTCATATACAACGTTTACCAATAAACATAAAGAGAGCTTCTATAACAATTGTCTTTTAAGTTTGTAGATTCTACAAATCTTTTAATTATAGTATAGAAAAAGTATTTATTATAGATAATAACTCATATAATGGTATTTTATACTATTTACATAATCGTCTCTTCACGAAGTGATAACTACTCTCTTTTTCTTTCTCTTACGTGTTTACAAAAATCTTATATGAAAAAATTTATAAACAATGGAAATCGTATACCATTATACATGCTCTTACTACTATCGATCATCATTGGTTGGACTAGACTATCCACTGCGCCGACGCCCGTATGACAGCAGTACCACGTGAATCCTACATTACTACTACACACACTTAATTCTTAAACTAATTAAAGCTCTCGCCGGTAACAGGGACACGTAAAATGGTGTGACATGAACACTTTATAAGCTTTGTCATATATATTTTTTTCTGATATAAAGAGAGAGAGAAAGAAAAAAGGTATAGTTCAGCACAAAATACTATTGTATGGGTTATTGCTATACCAAACACTTTTTTCATACCGTAATGAAAAATGAAAAGATTGTGGGATCTCAATTAGACAATCTTAAGACATAATGAATCCACTGTAGAAGTTGTTTTTAGTTGTATCTCTACTATTGTACATTATTTTAGGTATGTGTTAGATTGGTTTCAATCACGAGAGGCACTTCCCAAATGAAAACCCTACAGAGCCATTTTTGATTAGCCTAGCTTATATATGAGTAGGCTTGTAAACGAGTTGAACTCAAGCAAGCTTAGTCTCTCAAGCTCGAACTCACTCAAAGCTTGAGTTGGAGTTCGAGTCTAGATCTAGGCTCGTGCTCAGCTCAAATAAGCTCGGTACCAATAAACAATTTGATATGTACTATTTTTCAATAATAAAAAAGTTCAAGCTCGAGCTCGACTCGCGTAAACTCGGTAAAAGTTAATATACAGTAATATTTAACAAGTGATTTATAAATTTATCAAGCTTGCGAGCTATTCGAGCTCGGGTCGGTGAATCAAGCTCAAATTTGATTTGTTTGGAGCTTGAATTGAGTCTAGAACGAGCCGAGCTCGAGTGTCTTGAGCTTTTTTTTACAGCCCTATATACAACCGGTAGAAAAGATTATGGAACAAATGTAGACATCTTTCTCCATGCAAAGTAGTATATCGACATGGATGAACTCAAAAAAAATTCCATGATTGGCAAAAGGAAGGGTTTCCAAAAAACTATAGCATAGAACGTTCTAAAATTGCCAACCGGGTGTGCTGCTTATAATTAGAGGTGCTAGCCACAGCGAATGAGGTGATGGACCATGGTTCCGCAACGTCCAAGCAAGCAGAGTGGCGCGTTTGGCTGTTTGGCTGGCCAGCTAAGTGAAGTGGGGCGCACTGCATGAGCGGCGTCGCTTCGCACATTGACGTACGTACGGGCAAGCACGTGTGTGCACTGTGCAGGCAAGCAAGAGCAAATTAGCAAGTTAGGGCCTGTTTGGCAACAAAGTATTTTCATAGTTTCTAGACAAAACCATGGTTTTGGAGAATACCATAGTATTTTTGGCAATATGGTGTTTGGAAGCAACCCAAAAAACTCTGTTTTGAATACCATGGTATTGCCAATACCATGGTATTTTTGGAGTATTGAAAACTCCACTCAAAGTGGAGTTTTGGGCTTTTGGTGTTGGTGTAGAGAGTGAGAGGTGTCAATACTTTGAAAATACCATGCAAAAGACTTTGTAGCCAAACAGTTTGTAGTTCCAAGAAAAACTATGGTTTCAATGGTGGTAGATGAAACCATGGTATTTATGCCAAAACAATCTCTAAGCCATGGCTTTGTAACACCATGGTATTGAAAAACTTTGCTTCCAAACAGGGCCTTAACTAGGCGCAACACTGCACACTAGGGTCAAGTGGTTTAACCTAAATCCTAATTATGTGTGCCAGCTCTCCAAAGCATCTGAGTGTGTGTGTGATAGAGAGAATACATGTCGGTCGTCAGTAGCAAATCACAGGTTGGCATCCCTGCTGTGCACACAACAGACGGGATCTGGATGGGAGCCATCAGATCGGGATGCTTTGTCTATGCCCCCTGTTAAGAGCGACTCCAAGAGAGATTCTTAAAAAGGGGTCTTAAACTTCAATATAGGACTCTAACTAATTAGATTTAAGGTTCTAAAGAAATACTCACTCCAGCAATTAGGCCCTAAAACTCAACTACCATCTAATTAGATAGGGTCGAATCACAGAGTTGATAAATATAGCTACTGGCCCAGGGGTCCTAAAATAATTTGCTAGATTTAACAATTTAGTATTTTTGTTGGAGTTGATCTTTTTTTTCTAAAAAAACTATATAATTTAAGTTAGGATCATATTTAGGATCCCTCTTTACAGCACCGAGTAGTGTAGTTAATTTTGATTAATCCGGTGCGGAAGGAAGATACGATCGGCACAATGCGCCATCAGTTCTCGTGATCCACTGGGCCATCTATCGATCATCAGGTTGATCGACAGGATGGCAGGATGCAGATGCCACCGGACAGAACCTCTCAGGATTTTCTGCCTAGGTGTCAGCTTTTTTTCTTTTCTTTTTTTTTTGGAAATCACCCGTTTTTCGCATGGTTTCATGCATCACAGTTGCGAGACGTATGTCAGCTGGCACGGTTGCTACCGCTGGATTTTGGTGGAACGATTCAGATACAGCTATGATCCAAATAGGCAAATAGCGCGTATCAATGTTGCTCCCTTCGGTTTATAGGTACACGTCGTTTTAGATATACTACAGTTAAAATTTCAAAACTTTAACTATCAACGTCTTTTAAGTAATTAAGTTTGATATACGAAAACTATATTGCAGATTTGTCTCGAAAAGTATTTTATTAATATTATTAGATTTTATAAATATATTACAATATAGATCAGTGGTCGAAAGTCGAAACATATTTTAGAGATCATATCGATATCCAAAGCGACATGCGTTTATGACGGAAAGGGCCATATACCTTGATCTGGACCACTTTTACATCCGGCAGGTTGCGAGTTAGAACAAATACTCCGTATATTAATACCTAGAGAACCGCTGGCGGTATTGAATTGCTGATCATTTAGCTTGATCCTTGCTTTTTCCTGAAACCTTTCCATTCGACCATTGCAGTCACATTCACCATATTAAACCATGGATTGCTGGGCAGTGGAGCTCCGTACCGAAACGGTTCGATCATGGACTTCTTGCAAGTTCTACAGATGGATGGCCCACCGGTGCACGCAAAATGATGGCAAGCCAACAAAACAAAATCAATCATAAATAGCACGATATAGTCGCTACAAAATTTTGATGCAAAATAGTTCTTCTCGTCAAGTGACGATCGATGCAGACAGATTTCATGTAGGACGTCGCTAGCTAGCTAGCTCTGACGAGCAATTGTCCCTGGGCAGAGAACAAATTAAAGCCAAATCTATGGCCTAATTGAGCATCAAATAGAAGTTGGTACATGCGATGGATCTAGGAGTTGGATCGGATCGCATTCCTGCTGTGCGTGCATGTGAAACGCCGAAGAAAGAGGAGGGCAGCAGTACAGCACTGCCGCACGTCTCGGCACGTGCGCGTTGATCGCAATCTATCGCTCCCTAAGAGCATCTCCAAGAGAGGGCCCTAAAAATGAGCCTTAAATTTTAATTTAGGACCCCAATTAATTAGATTTAGGGCTCCAATGAAATATTCACTTCAGCAATTAGGCCCTAAAACTCAATGAAGATAGGGCTCTATCATAGAGTTGCTAAATATAGCTACTCTCCCATGGGCCCTAAAACAATTTGATAAATTTTAACAATTTAGGGTCCTTGCTGAAGTTGATCTTTTTCTCTAAGAGCCCTATAATTCAAGTTAGGACCATATTTATGGCCCCTCTTGGAGATGCTCTAACAAGTTATGTCAAATTAAGCACGTGGCGAAATGTTCTTGCTTAGCTTTGTCAGGAATATACTTCGGTTTGAAAATAGATGAGATGGTTATATATCATTTGCTACGGTCTTTTCTAATCAAGATAGGACATTTGCGTCTTTGAAAGAAGTATACATCGGTTGCCGGCCTTTTGAAGCCATGCCACTTTCTTATTGAAAACTAGAGACAATGGTAATAGTTAGGGCGGGTAGAAAAAAGCTCAAACCCGTGAGTTACTTGAGCTTAGTTCGGTTTAGACTTAATTCGACCTTCAAACAAGCCGAATTTGAGTTTAATCTCGAGCTCGCGAGCTTCACCGAGCCAAGCTCGAATAGCTCGCGAGCACACAAAGCTAAGACCGAGCTTCTTGAACCAAGGTTACTCGAGTTTACTCGAGCTTGTTACCGAGCTTACCGGCCTTATCGAGCTTACTCGAATTTATTTGAGCTTATCGAACCTATCAAGTATAGTTGAGTCTACTCAATCTTGGATCAAGCCAAGCTCGAGTATAGATCAAGACTCGAATCCTAACTCGAAATCGAGCCTGAGAAGTCTAAACTCGTTCGAGCTCGACCGATTACAGCCTCATAATAGTAATGCCCATGGATATAGCCATATGTCTACTTGTGACGGAGAAGCTAAAAGTGATCGATAAAATTACATTTGAGTTTTCTAGACATGCAAAGTTACACCACCTATTTCTATAAATGTAGAAATTACTTAATTTCTGGGCTCCTGGAACTTGCCGTTCTTTGCACATTTATTCATTTTAATACTGCAGATATGTTACGAGGACATGGCATCACAGGTTGGCACATTGTGTTTGCTCTCTTCTCTCACATAGGCTGCCTGGCCCTCCTCCTTACTGGTTTACGGACCCAAACATTGCCGCCGGGCCGTCATCCTCATCCAGCTCATCAGGGCATTCAACGAAGCAATGGCATGGGTGAAGTGTTTATTATACTAGCACTGTCTACAAAATATTTAACAAAAATAGTCTCAGTGTGTGAAATAACAAAAAAAATAGTTCTATACAACATCGTGGAGCTGCTGCAGGCCACTTGCAGTGGGTGGGAGACGCTACAAGCCTTCCTGCAGCGCCTCCACTGCACTGCAAGCTTTCTTCTTCTTTTTTTTATTTTAGTTTTTTTAAGTTTTTGTTGCTTTTTTTATTTCGGTTATTTTTTTAAAAAAAAAAAAAAAGTGGCATGGGCCAGTAGGCCGCTTTTTTAAAAAAAATTCTGTTGCATTTAAGAAAAACAAGTGGCTTGCAACTCCTCCATGGATCTGTAAGCTAATTTTGTTTTTATTTCTATTGTTTTTTATTTTGGTTGATTTTTTTTTAAAAAAACAAGTGGCTTGCAGCTCCTCCAATTTTTTTTAAAATTTATGTTGCTTTTTAGTTTTTTTATTTTCTAAAAAAGTAGGTGAAAATAGAGCAAAACTAAAAGCGAATATAGCCGGTTGGACATATCATGACATATTAAGATCTGGATTGCAACCTTATGCACTATGTAAACGAGAAACTTTCACATGAGATAAGCATGCAAATAGTAGTGCAACAAGAGTTTTACATAACAATGCAAAACGAAAAAAGCATACATCACAGTGAAGTAACTCTTTCCTCCTAGTGAAAAGCGTACAATAAATTTTGGTTTGCCACCGAGCGTCCGATGCAACCGAGGAAACCACTACTTACAAACAAACAAGCAATCCACTGTTCAAAAACAATCCGGCATGGTTGACGATTTGAGTTCTTTCCAGCAGAAAGATTGAGTTCTCTCGTTCGAGGGTAGATGCACGAACGAACTCAATCCTTTTGGTTTTGCTCTATTTTCCCTTACTTTTTTTAGAAAATAAAAAAAAAGCAACGGAAATTTTTTTAAAAAAAATTTGGAGGAGTTGCAAGCCACTTATTTTTTAAAAAAAAATAACAGAAATTTTTTTAAAAAAACTTGGCTTGCAGTTCCATGGAAAAGCTCCAAGCCCCTACAAATTGAAATAAAAAAGCAACAAAAATTTAAAAAATCGGCTTGCAACTCCATGGAGGAGCAACAAGCCATTTATTATTATTATTTTAAAAAAACAACCAAAATTTAAAAAAAAAAGGCTTGCAGCGTAGTGAAGGCATTGCAAGCTGGCTTGCAGCGCCTCCCACCCACAGCAAACGGCTTGCAACGGCTCTATGGCGCTGCATGTGGCTATTTTGCTATATATTTCTCACGTACTAAGGCTATTTTCGTTAAATATTTGGTGAACAGGTCTAGTACAGTAAACAATTCGGCATGGGTGGACAGCTAGTGCCTCGTCTATATCATCATATCATATATGCCGCCTAGCTTTCCTTAGCAGCCAGGTGCTTACGTGGGATCTTTTTTTTGCTAAAAGGTTCTCCGCAAATTCTAAAATTACAATTAGATCTTTCTACTAAATTCTAAAATCACGGTTAGATTCTTCCATCGGTTATTTTCGCAAATAGGTCCTTTACCAGTTTTTTTATCGCGGATAGGTTATTTCCCGTAGTTTAGCAAAAAAAACACCGACAGCTCATAGCCAGCTAATTTTAAAAAAAACACCGAAAAAACTGAAATTACATCTTTTATAGTAAAAATCTCGGATCAAATTTCACATGAAGCAACATCAAGCGTGACTCGACCTAATTCTTCTCATCTCCCCAGACAACACATGCAGTTTGATGGCGAGTTAGGAAAGTGATTTGTCACCACCCTGGTTAGCAGCATTAAAAACTAACTGCGATCTGCGGCATCAAATTAAGTAGGATTTAATTATGCTTGTCGCTGCCCCGGATGACCGCATTAAATAAGCACACTTATCGTATTCATTCCACCTCCTTGGATATTTTATTCTAGTTTATTTTTTCAATGTATAAACCGTGGATTCGAGCATGGAAAGTAGGAGTACGTAGTTTGGCAGACGCTCCGTAGAAAAACAGTGCTATACGGATGAACCGAACAAGCGTACAGCGAACAATGCTAGGCCTTGTTTGGTACGGTTCTAGATTCTAGTAGAAACGGAAAGATTTTAGATATTTAGTAGAAACGTTTCAGGTTGGATTCTGTGAATCCGGTGGAACTAAGTTGAGACCGATTCAGTCATGGTGTGGAAAAAGAAGAAACGATCTAAGGAGAATCGTTCCGAGCTTTAGCCCGTTCGGTTGGATTTCTTTCAGAATTCAGTAGAAACAGTCCGGTTTCAAGTTGCCAAACAAAGCCTAAAGCTCATTGGGGAGTTCTATGGCTTCTCTCTGGGTAGGAATTATGTCGAATTGGGGTTTAATTTGTCCGTCTTGGGGAGGGTTACGCCTGCAACAATACTTTAATCTGAAGCAAAAACATATGCACACGTGATCAAAACTTTCGTGCTATATTGGAACCTAGATTGCACAAGTGTTTAAGCGTAGATGATAATAGCGGGCAGGGGATAGCTCCAAATCAGATCCGGATGTGTTTTGAAAAACCGTACCTTTTTCTTCGGTGTAGATGTATTTGCATAACCTATGCCAAACTGATTGCACCATTAGCTGGATATTTGATTCGGTTGGTGAAACCTTTCCTTATTTGCCGGCCAAGAATGCTACTAGCTAGGAGGAACTTAGGATTGACATACGCTTCCTTTCTCTCTCCTAATTTCCTCGTTCCATGCCGAATTCTAGACCAGACTTGCAAGCCTTCTCCCGTGTCTTGATTGACCTGGACACCTGACGACAACCCACTAATGAGAGTTTGACTTGCTCGATCCCATCGTTTTGCTGAACAGAACAGGAGTAGCGAGCGTCTCGTTGCTTGCGTGCTAAGAAGACTCACGCGACTCACTCGTGTGATCGCGTCTCCGTGCGGCTCGATCCCTTCCTTTCCACGAAGGCACGCGGCGATTCGTACGGTACGGGGAACGCGTTTGGCACTCGCATTTTTTTATTTACCTTTAACGAAATTATAAATCCAGATGAAAGCACCGGTAGATAATATATGTTATCTATTATATTTTTTCTACCTACGGTAATTCATCATCACAACATCGACCCTGTCCACCGCGACAACTGCTCGACAAGCGCCGTAGTTGGTGGGCCTCACCTTCCTGTTGAGTTTTGATACCACAGTAGGTAACTTCCGAGGTGAGGCACCGCAAGGTCCGTGATACCCCGTCCCGTCAAGTTTGGGTACCGCAGCAGCTCGTCTGTCACTACAGGTGTGGTGCCGACGATTGCTGTGGTAGAGGAGCATGATAGATGATACGTAAAAAAAAAAAGAGCGATTACATTTGTAATCTTGTTAAGAGAGGATAAAAGATGGGGTAAAAAAAGCATAATCAGAGGCCAAATCAGCAGAAGCTTGTGTGTTTGGAGCGTTCCCCGCTCCCGGTGCATGCGTCGTCGCACGGGTCGGCCGGGCGGGGTTGCAGTACGGCAACATGGGACGAGGAACGGCGGGGGGGCAGGACGAAACCGGATCGCCATCCGACACCTACGCGGCGCACGACAGGATGCGACGGATCAGGATGAGATCGTCGCGCCAGGCGCCACAGGCCACAGGGGAGAACGTATGAGCCGCGTGCGTTTGGTGCGGCGTTGCCGTCGCCCGTCAGCCGTCGTTTCTGCGCTGCCGGATTCGATACGGTGAGAGCTGCGTCGGAGGGGTGCAGGCACCCTATCATATCGAGCCGTTTCATCTTTTATCTCCTCCTACGAGAGGTTTCAATAGGCAACAACAAAGATGTTCCGATCGCCAGATTGTCATTTATCCGTCGAAGCCGTGTCTTACCTGGGGAAATTGAGCAGCACATTTCGCCTGAAAACGAGCATTCAACCAACGGATCAGAAGAACGTGGCAAGTGCGGCAGGAACAGGGGTCGCTGATTTGGATCCGAGCCGTGGCCCGTGGGGCTCACGTACGTACTCCAGATGCGTGCAAGTTGCAACCCTGCTCCACGATAATGACGATCGACGGCGATGATTGAACCGCGGCCTTAGCCGTTTGGCACAGAATTTTGTCATTAACTCCGGGCCATGTTTTCTCTCTCTCAGGCTCGGACTTGTAAATTTGATCTTTCATATTTGTTGGGTAAACATAGCCCATCCAGCAATGGTTCGTACGTATTTCTGGCTGGCGTACGTCTTGGGTTACGTACGCACGCGTGATACTCTTGGATGCATGGTTCGTCAACTCGTGCGCCGTTTCGATCATTTCCGTGTTAGCTCTCCGACCTAACTGTGCGCGACTTTAATCGGAACTCGCACTCGAAACTTCAAACACGCGCCTACCTATTGCTCCCTTCCATCCTTGCGCGCGTGGTGTTCGGAAAGCATATACTCCTACCGTCCTACGTACGTCCCCGGGACTAGGCCGGCCGGCAATACGTACGCCGTTGTCTCTGCCGTGCATGACGGCAAATCAAATCCCGTAACAAAACAAACCATTTTGATTCAAACGCATGTGTGACATACATGCAAAGCCAAACCATTTCGTTCCATTCAAATGGGCTGACTGATTCATCTGTTTTCCTCTCCGAAGGAGGAATATTGTTTGGTGCTAGTTGACCTGTGTTTCGTTCGTAGCACATTTGGAAACGAGTATTTCTAGAAGAGTCTTCTGCTTAGTTGCCAAGTAAAACTAACTCAGTCACTCATTAAGCGCATATATACCTAAACGCATTACTCATTAAGCGCATACCTAAACACATTTCATTGTCCATATATATTAGTTCTACCTGTCGCGGCCAAACGTTCGTCTCTTGCTGCAACCTACTTCTCCTCTCAACTTTGTGACGACATCAGCAGCCCATTAAACTAAGCATTGATCCTATCGAACTAGACGAGCTTCAAAACAAAGTCCAGGTTATCAGATTTGATGTCGCACAGTCGCACCTTGAAGGGTGGCCAAAGGCTAGGTATATAGGCTAATTCCTTGTGATTAAACGCCAATGTGCCAATTGTGTGATGTGAACATCTCAGCAAGTACTTGTAACAAAAATACTAAAGAACTAATGTAACACTCTAGTCTAAATTTCACTTATGATCCAGTTCTTTATAGGACTATGTAAAAAAGTTAACCAACGTAGAGGGAATATTTCCGATGATCCAAGCATGGTTATGTAGTCTAGCAAACGTTAATGCTTTGATACCATTTGTAATATCCTGGTCCAAACTTCGCTCGTAGTCCAGCCTACTTATACTTTCGTCCTTGCTTCGTGTAAAAGTGTTAACATGTGGGTGTTATGTTTAGAACCAACAGATATTATATACTACTACAACTCACTTTTATGCAAGCAATATGAGACTAATCCCACTACCCTTCACATAGATTACAAAAACCTTTAAATTAACTGTCCGAATGTTACAACCCCTCTATTTTATTTGCCTTTTGACTCAAAAGTTTTGAGTGACATGTTTCTAACAAAACTGCGCGTGTTGGAGCGTATGGATTGGTAGGTGAGCGTCTGAGCGATGCGAGTCGACAAAGTTGCCGCCCGATGGCCCCTTAAGTCGGTTGGAACTTCTTCCCGTCTCCTAGCCGTCGCCGTCGTCGATGGGCAGATGGTTTATCGACGCACCATATTCAACGGAACTTCCAAAGATATTACTGTAGTTTCGACACGATCGAGGTGACTCTTAAATGAAGTCGATCGTAGCATTGGATTAATCGAGTGTTTGCTTGGACACGTCGACCGTACCACCAACCTGTTGGTCAGCTCGAGTACAAAATACAACAACATAAAAGCAATAATACGAGGTAGAAATTGTTGTTGGATTGGCAAGTTGACACAATGTAGAAGGGGTAATAGGGACAAGGGGTTGTCAAGTACGTACCGTCACCGATAAGTAGAATTGAATAGTACTATGGTAGAATGTAACGGACCTTTTTGGGTGGCACGTTTAAATACCCCAACAGCTACTCAGATGATTAGCTGTTAGGAAACCAAGTACACATTGCCAGACAAAGAACGAATTCAACTGTTTTGATATGAGTCACCCCAGTTCAAACTTAGCTTCATTAACCGGAAGTACGGCGTATTCGAATACCATTGAAATGACTCTGCAGAGCTGCTCAGTTTTACCCACAAGATATCTACGGCCGTTAATGCCACGCATGAAATCACATGCAACTTAAATGCATGCAGCCGGTCTGAGATAATCACATCATTTTGATTGAACGTCTAGCTCCTACCCAATGGGAACTCGGACCCACCGTCCTTGGAACCCCACTGGCCAACGCAGGAGCTGCGTTTCAAGACAGAGTGGGTAACCTACGTTGTGAGAAACGGCGAATAACGCCTCATTCCCGTCCCACCAAAACCCACCAGTCATTGACTGCTCCCCATTATCCTCGAGAATGGTACCACCAAACATGTAGGTATTCCCAGGGGATGAACAATGTACTGAGCTATGTCGGGAAATGGTTCAACTGAATTGACCGATCCCAACCTGTGGTTAAGCGGGATCTTAAGTTATTTACTTTGCTCAAGGGGGTTTTACCTTATACTACGAAGGACCAAGCTATCAGACCATCCACAAACCAATCTTATACCTTCTATACCAGCCACCAAACCAACCGTGGCTTACGTCATCGATCGGGGATCGGACTCACATCCACCTCGTGATTAGTCCAATACTGCCCCCCCCCCCGACCGTGGCACAGTTCAAATCCAACGAGCCAACTGCTCGCCAACATTTTATTCCTTATTTAAAGGTTTTGAGTGATACTATTGTAATTAAATAATTACTAAGGCATGAATGATCACAACTAAGGTTATTCAAGGGTTAATATGGTTTATCAACATCAAGGAGGCTAATCGCAAAACTGGGTTTAGCTATGTTGCGTGTCATTCTAAATTAACGATTTCCAATATTTCAACATATAATTAAAGTAATGCGATAGAAATTAGATAATATAATATTAAAAACAATTAGGTTCAACATGATCAAGGGCGTGCGGCTTGCCTTGCTGGGCTGAGGGGTCGCCTAGGTCGAAGCGGCTGTGGTCGTACTCGGCTCATGCCTGGTCCGGTTCCTGTTCCGGAAACAACTCCTGCTCTGAGTATTATACGAGCGTTGGATCTAGCGCGGAAGAACGCAATTCGATAAGTAAACGAATAAAATAAGACAATTAAAAAGGAAAAACCGGAAATAAATTCGGAAAAAGGCCGGAGAGAGAGGATGGAGGACAAATTGGGTATTTTGAGAATTTTGGGATCTTCAAATGGCGGAACGGAGGCCGTATTTGGACTCAGTAGCTCGAAATGGTAATGATAGTGTATTTTGCACTTTTCGGGATTTTTGGACCTTTTTGGATTTTTGATTATTTAAAACGCGAAAACAAAAGAAAAAGGAAAATTGAATCTGGGCATGGCTCCAGTGAGCAGCTAAACGGCCCATGGCGAGGGCATTCTTGGCGTGGGTCGTACCAGCAGCGAGTGGCCTAGCTTGGTGAGCAAAGGCACCGAGGGTGGCGCGGCCAGAGCTAGGAGCTAGCGGGGGACGAGGAGCGGCGGTGGCTCATGAGCGCGGCAGTATGGCCGGAGGAGGAGGAGAACTCAAAGGGGGAGAAGGGCTAGGGTTAGGGAGTCGGGTGGGAAATCGAGGGCGGCGGGGTGGCCTACGGCCGGAGGGGAGGAAGATGAGGGGGCGGCGGTGATTCAGGGCTCGGCGCCGAAGAAGAAAGGGAGGGTGCGGTGCTCACCAGGGGACACGAAGGGGCGAGCACAAGGGAGATGACGGACGCGCGGCCTTTTATAGCCGCTCGACGGCATGGGCGCGGAGGGGAGCCGGCGAGCTGCCGCCATGGGCGGGGAGGTGACGGGGCAGGAGGTGGAGGCGTTAGCACAGGGTAGCAGGGTCAGGGGAGTGGGCGACGACCGGGGAGGGGGCGGGTCAGGGCTGGTGAGCTCGAGGTCCGAGGCAGGATGGCGCGAGGCGATCGGCGACGACGACGGAGCAGCCGGGCGCATGGATCGCGCGCGGCAAGGAGTGGGCGGCGACGCTGGCGATGGAGAAGACGGGCGATGGAACGGCGGCTGGGACCGGACGATGCGCGCGGCAGACCGGAGATCAGGACGGAGCGTATGAAGAACCGGCGGCCCAAGCGAAGGGATCCAGGTACATGCTTCAACCACTCCCACTCCAAAACCCAAATTCGGATTAAGAATGGATTAAAACTCGATTAAACTCAAATTGAACTTGAATTAGGGTTTGATTTTCTCTTTTGAAATTTTGGGTTATTTCATAGAATTTGCGTAGATTCGTGCAACAATTTGGTAGAGGAGTCTTTTGCATGCTAGGATTAGGACGGAGTTGTTGCGGCTTTGCTTTGAGTGCCAATACACCGCCTTGTCTTGCATGGTTCTTGTGGCCCCTATGTTCCATGCCAGCCTAGCTAGTTAGCAGCGGCGAGCTACCAAATCAACACTTTTCTAGCCCTTTAATAACTTCGTTTTTCAAATCTAGCCTCTTTTCAAACGCAATTACAAAAATAAATCTATTTCCGATTGCGAAAGTGCAAGCAAGGATCTCCTAAACGCTGTCATTTGACCATAGTTATCATATTGGTACGTATCGAAAGGTATAACCGGTATGTACCATTTCGACGCCTATATTGATACAAAGTAGTTCTATGTATTGTACTGGTAAATACTAGTTACACCGCCCGATACCGGTCAATACCGGCCATACTAGCTTCGTTACTGATCAATATCAGTCATGCTGGTGTAGTTAATAATATGTTGTATTGAGCTGTATGTTATATTTGATAATACTACTATGTATTTGAAGTAATATTATAAGTGAACGTTTGTGTACATATAAATAAACATGTGTATACTTATAAATATATATTTGTCGGTGTTTCGAGCACCGGCCAATGAATTTGTATAGGTAAGAGGGGGGTGCACGCTCCCTCTCCTCGACGGCTTACTCAGGTGAGCACAAGGTGTATACTGGTTCGGGCTGAACGTCCCTACTCCAGTTCGTGTGGATTTGATTGTATTGATTCCCCGGTTGTCCGTTGTCTTACATGCTCGCTCCCTCCCCCTTTATACAGGCGAGGAGGGAGGTTACATTGTTGCTTAAAAGAGAAAAAGATCGTGCTCTTAGTCGCCCGCAAGTGGCGGGTGATGGGATCGGCCGCGGCTCCCCTTGCCTGCTGCCGGTCGGCGTAGTAAATGCGAGTTGGGGACTTGTGCCGCTGCGTCATCATTACGGCCAGCATTTAATGCGCTCGACACGCAATAAATCTTTGTCGCTTCTTCAGGATTTCGCCGACTTGGTCATGGCTACGGCTTTTCCTCGGCAGCGTGGCTTTGGGCCCCGAGGCCTGGTTCGGCCCACGCGCCCTTCGGGTCAGGGGTACCCATGGCACAGGTACTCGTCGGTAGCCAGAGCCCCGTGCAGGTCGGAGAGGTGCGGGGTCTTGTTCCGTGCCGTGATGCCGTGGTTCGCTTGGCCTGATCGAGTCTCCGACCGGGCAAGGCTTGTGGCACCCGTGGAGTCTCAGCCCCGAGCTGGTCGGAGAGCGGTCGGGGTTTTCATGGTTTGGTCGGGAAGAGTCTTTGGCCGGGTCTTGTGAGCGCACCGGTGTAGTCTTCGAGCCCCAGTGGTCGGAGAGAGCGGTCGGGGGTTTAAATCTTGCTTGGTCGTTGCTTTGGCGGTATCGGGAGGTCCGATCGCGGTATATATCTGTGCCGGCGCCTTCGTTCTTTGTGTCAAGGGTGGTCGCCGGGAAGCAGATGGTAGCCGTGGCATCGGGCGCTTCGAAGCGGTGGTCGCCGGACCGCACGGCCAGCGCAATGGCTGGTCGTCGGGCGCCATGGTCGTCGCCGCCGGGCGCTCGGTGAATGCCCTGGCGAACACATGGCGCCCGGTCGTGCCGCCAGCGCCTGATGTTGTCATACTGGCGAGCACGTGGCGCTCAGTCGAGCCGCCGGTATGTGAGCTGGTCGCCGGCGCCATGGTCGTCTGCCGCCGGGCGCTGGCTGGTCATACTGGCGAACACATGGCGCCCGGTCGTGCCTTCGGTAGCGTGATGGGCTGTCATACTGGCGAGCACGTGGCGCTCGGTCGAGCCGCCCGGTAGTAGCTGGTCGCCTGGCGGACACGTGGCGCCCGGTCGTGCCGAGCGCGATGTTGTCGATCGCTGGCGAGCACGTGGCGCCCGTGTTAGGCGTAATGGCCCGAGTCGCCAGCGGACACGTGGCGCCGGTCGAGCCGCCGGCGCTTGATGAAGCTGGTCGTCGGCGCCATGGTCGTGCCGCCGGCGCTCGGTCGGTCGCCGGCGAACACATGGCGCCCGGAGTCGTGCCTTTGGGTATGATGGTGTCATACTGGCGAGCACGTGGCGCCCGTGTTAGTAGCGTGACCGGTCGCCCTGGCGGACACGTGGCGCCCGGGTCGAGCCAGCCGGTATGATGGTGTCGATACTGGCGAGCACGTGGCGCCCGTGTTGAGTCCCATTTTTACGCCCGTCCGTGGTGGGGACCAGGAGGGTGAGAAGCGCGCTTGCCTTCGTTGGCTCGAGCGCCGCTCTCGTGGGGCTACAAGCGAGTGATCCGGGTGGAACACGAGGCCCTCGCGAGGGGGTCCCTAGCGAGACAATCCGGCGCGGGCGTCCGACCCACTGGGGCGATCCATAAAGAATCTTTCCTTACTCGATCCGTATCGGACCTTGGATCGCTCACGATCCAAGGTGCAGGCCGCCACGCCGTCGGCAGGTTCTGCGGAGAGCGTGAGGTGTGATCCGGGACGTGAGTTAAGGCGATTGGGTCGTCCGCCGACCCAACTAGGGGCCAGGGGCTCGCCTTGTCCTCACCTCTTGCCCATTTTCTTTGTGGTGGATATCATCGCCGTCTCTTGCCTTAGGGACCACGAGGGTCGGGCATAGGTCGGTGTGTGTATCACAAAAGTTAGAGAGTTGGGAAATCGAGAGAACGCTCAACCGTGGGAGGTCTGTTCTGACCGATCGTGGAGTCGACCGGCTTGGGCACTTCCTTTCTTCGTCAAGCACTACTTCAGAATCGTAGTGGCCGGGCGAGGCCGTAGTACTTTTTGGTCGAAAGTTTGGCCGTCTTGGGAGGACAGACGATTGGTTGTGTCAACCCGACCGCGGGACTCTTGTAGCCAGAGTGGGGCGGGCGGTTTGTTTGTTACCGCGCGCGCCACTTGAAGGAGTAATAACGAGTGTGTAAGAAGAAGGTATTCACTTATCTTTCTTTATGGTAGCGAGGTTTTTGTTCAACGCGGGAAATTTGGCGGTGCGGTTCGCGTCGCTTGCTTTGGCGCTTGGCTTCTACGCCATCGGCCGAAAAGGTGCGGTCGTCATGAATCTTTGGCGGGTATCCCGTAGCGTCGCTTCGTTTGGCCGGATCGCCTATAAATAGGCGGAGGGTGGGCGCTGACTTCATTCAAGAACGTTGAGACGAGCCGTCGACTTGCTTTTATGGTCGCCTCGCTCTCTCATTCCGTTCAAGGATGAGAACCCACCGATCGATGAGATCGTGGGACTCCTTCAACGAGAGGCAGAGGATGAGGAGGAGTTGGGGCGACGAGCTGGCCGTCTTATAGTGGCGGCCCGTCGGACAGCAGGGTTGATCGAGGCGCTTTGGAGCGGAGGCGGAGGAGGAGGAGCGAGCGGGCGCGACAAGCCGCGATCGTCGGGCCGAGGGAACTGCCGCGCGAGCGCCGAGCAATTGGGGAGCGGGCGCCGTCCTCCCAGCGCTCCTTCTCTCCTTCCGGAGAACTGGAGTCGGCCGCGACATCTAGGCTCTTGTAAACGGCCGTCTTTGCCGATCGCCCGATCGTCTTTGCCGTACTCTTCTCGACGGCGGTCCCCTGTGTCGGACTTCAAGCTCCCGGGGACCATAGAGGTCACACGAGGGGCGCAGGGGCTGCCGCTTCTTGAAGGTGCGTCCGGGCGGATCGGGGCTCTCCTGCTGCGGGTTTCGGCGACCCGGCTATTTTTTGCTGTGCGTCGCGGCAAAAATTGAGCGGGAAGCCGAAGCTGTGCTTTGAGAGGGACGACAAGTCCGGAGATCAACTGTCGTGAGGAAGACCCTTAAGCGAGACAAAGCTTTCTTGGTTTTAGACTTTCTTGTTTCTAAAGAATGTAAATGCCGTTGAATTGGAAGAAAACAAAGGTGTTCGGGTTTTACATGTATTTTTCGCTATTTTTCGGTTTGTTGCCGGTAAGACATGCCGGGGTCATGGTTCTTGGGTCTGCGGGGACCAACCGACCAGTGATCGACATGTTCCAGCGTTTTCCGAAAAAAGTAGGAAAAACAGGTTTTAGCGCGAGCGTTAGTTCCCAAACAGCAGTATACCATCTGTTACTGTCTCTTTTTCCTTAGCGTGATACCACTGGCAACCGTGGCATTGGCGAGGGGCGTGGTACTCGGGTCGGAAAAAAGTAGACCGAACGATCGGGTGAATAGCGGCGGTTGAGCGGGATGTCGACCGAGTGGAAAAAATGCTACAGCGTAGGCCGGTAAAAAAGGTGAACATGGTAATGAGCGAGGTAGAAAAAGGGCTAAGGGTAGAATCGCCTTAGCTTTTCGATGTTCCAGGCGTTTGACAAGATATTGCCGTCGGGATCCTTGAGCCGGTAAGTGCCAGGTCGAAGGACCTCTACTACAATGAAGGGCCCTCCCAAGGAGGAGAGCTTGTGCTTGCCTTTGTTGGATGGACTGGCCTGAGAACCAGTGTCGCTTTGTGTTGAGCCGCCCTCTAACCTTGCGGTCGTGGTAGCGTCGCGATGTCTGCCGGTATTTGGGTGAAGCGAGCAGCGGCGACATCTCGCGCTTCATCGAGCCGGTCGGCGGCGTCTTCTTTGGGACTCGAGCCGGGTCTCATTGAAGGCCTGAACCTTTGGGCGCCGTAGTCCAAGTCGGTCGGTAAGATGGCTTCGCTCCGAATGCCAGGAAAAGCGGCGTGAACCGGTCGGCCGGGTCGGGTGGTCCGTAAGCTCAAAATGCACGGAGGTACCTCGGCGCCCAGCGTCCCGCGTACCTCTTGATCGATCGAAGATTCGCGGCTTGAGCCCTTGGAGGATCATGCCGTTCGCGCGTTCGACTTGGCGTTGCTCGTGGGTGGCGGCGGCCGCCCAATCCACGCGGATCTTTGAAGGTGTCGCATGAGCTCGAGAAACTCCTTTCCGTGAAGCTGCGTTCCGTTGTCGGTGATGATGGAGTTCGGGACTCCAAACACATGTGAAGCGATATTGCGGATGAAGTCCGCTGCTGCGTTGAAGTGATTGTTGTGATCGGCTTGGCTTCTATCCACTTGGTGAACTTGTCTATCGCAACCAACAGGTGGGTGAAGCCCGGGCGCTTTCTTGAAGGGCCCGACGGATCGAGTCCCCAAACGGCGAAGGGCCAGGTGATAGGGATCGTTTGGAGGGCTTGCGCCGGGAGGTGAGTTTGCCGAAGCGAAGAATTGGCACCCTTCGCACGTCCGGATGATTTGCTCGGAGTCGGCCACGGCGGTCGGCGATAGAAACCACGTCGGAAGGCTTTCCCGACCAGGCTCCGTGACCAGCGTGGTGTCCGCAAACCCCGCCGTGGATGTCGCGGAGTAGCTCTCTTCCTTGGTCGGTGGGACACATTTGGGGGATCCGGAGGGGCTCCTTGTAGAGGTCGTTGCCGATCAAGTATGAAGGATTTTGCCCGACGAGCGAGGCGGCGGGCCTCGGTTGGGTCGTCCGGGGAGGGAACCGTCGGTCGGCCACCGATCGATGAAGGGATTCCTCCAATCGGTCTTTGGTCATCAGGGCGTTGCAACCCGCTTGACCAAATTTCGGCCTTTGTCGGTCGCTTGGCGATCGTCCGGGCGATCGGTCCGGATGGATGCTTGGTGTAGGTCAAGGACGAAAATTCCCGGCGGGACCGGCCCTCTGCCGGAGGCGAGACTAGCCAGGTGATCGGCCTCTCCGTTGTTCCGTCTGTAGCTATGGTGGAGCTCAAATCCTTTGAACTTCGCTCCGGTTTGCGTACCTCGGCGAGGGTCGCCATCCGATCGTCGCGAGGTTCTGCAGCCTTCATGACTTGATCGACGACCCGATTTTGAGTCGCCATGCACGCATAACCGCAGAGCTCCGAGGTCGGGCGGCGATGCGGAGACCGATAACGAGGGCCTCATACTCGGCGACGTTGTTGGTTGCGTCGAAAAGTAGCCGGATGACGTCATCAAGCTTGTTCCCGAAAGTGGTGAAAGAATGACGACCCGGCCCGGCTCCGTTTTGGTGAAGGACCCGTCGAAGTACATCGCCCAAGACTCGGGGTCTTCGAGGAGGTGGGGCCTGGGCTTCGATCCACTTTCGGCGGCGAAGTCGGCTAGAACTTGAGATTTTATGGCGGTCCGAGGGACATAGGATACGTCATGCCCATTGAGCTCGAGTGCCCACTTGGCAATTCTTCCGAGGCGTCGCGGTTATGGATGACCTCGCCAGAGTGGTAGGGAGGTTACCACGGAAGCGTGGTCTTTGGTTGAAGTAATGTACCGACTTTCTTTTCGTGATCAGGCTGCAGAGAGCATCTTACGAATCTGCGGGTACCGTGCCTTGGACTCGGAGAGTACTTCGCTAATGAAGTAGACCGCCATTGGATCTTAAGGACCCGCCCTTCTTACGCTCGCTCCGCGACAAGTGTCTGGCCGACGACCTGGGTCGTGGCGGCAATGTAGAGTAGCAGAGGCTCTTCTGGCGCCCGGGCGACCAAAGACGGAGGGGTGGTCAGAAAACCTTTAGCGCGCGTCGGCGCCCCTGAGCCTCCTTCGTCGGTGAAGTGGTCGGATTTCCTCAGGAGTTTGTATAGAGGCAAGCCGCGTTCGCCGAGGCGCGACGTGAAGCGACTCAGGCCGCTTAGGCATCCGTCGACCTTTGGGCCCCTTTGAGGTTGCCGATCGGCCCCATCCTTAAGATCGCGGAGATCTTGTCTCGGTAGCTTCGATCTGGCGCTCGGAGATGATGAAGCCGAGTAGCTTCCTTGGGTACCCAAAACGCATTTCGGGGTTGAGCTTGATGCGGAACCGTCGAAGGTTCGCGAAAGTCTCCTCGGTCGGGCGATGATGTCGCTGGTCTTCCTGGTCTTGACAACGATGTAAATCGGCGTGCGCCTCGACATTGCGGCCGATCTGGTCGGAAAGGCGGTCTGCATACATCTCTGTATGTAGCCCCGCGCTTTTCAGGCCAAACGGCATTGTCACGAGCGTAACGAACCGCACGGAGTGATGAAGGAAGTCGCGAGCTGGTCGTCTTCTTTCATCGCGATCTGGTGGTACCCTGGTAGGCATCCGTAAAGCGACAGGGATTCGCACCTGCGGTGGAGTCTACCATTTGGTCGATGCGGGCGAGAGGAATGGATCTTTCGGACATGCCTTGTTTAGGCTTGTGTAGTCGACACACATTCTCCATTTCCCAGTCTTCTTTTTACAAGCACAGGGTTTGCTAACCACTCGGGTGGCGAACTTCTTTGATGAACCTGCGGCCAAGAGCTTGGCTATTTCCTCTCCTATGGCCACGCGCTTTCCTTCGTCGAAGCCGGCGCAGACGCTGGGCGACCGGGTCTAGACCTGTGCCGGATGTTCAGGGAGTGCTCGGCGACTTCCTCGGGATCCGGCATGTCGGAGGGCTTCCATGCGAAGGCGTCGGTTGGCGCGGAGGAAGTCGGCGAGCGCGCTTTCCTATTTGGCAGGAAGCGTGGTCCCGATCCGAGCGGTTTTGGTCGGGTCCTCTGGGTCGACCTCGATCGTCTTTGTGTCCTCGGCGGACTTGAAGGAGCCCTGGTCGGACTTGCTAGAGTCGGGAGCGGACTCGGAATCTTGCTTTCGAGGCCGGCGAGCTCGGTGGATGCGACGACCGCCGAGGCCAACTCGCAATCTGTCTTTCTCGGCCGTGGCGAGGCTGGAAAGACGCAGCGATTCTGATGATCACCCCATGCGGCCGGGCATCTTCGGCCAGGTAGGTGTAGTTGGGGATCGCCATGAACTTCGCGTAGCATGGTCTCCCCTAGGATGGCGTGGTAGGAGCCGGAAAATCCACGACCTCAAAGGTGAGGGTCTCGGTGCGAAGTTAACCGGGCTCCCGAACGTGACGGGCAGTCGACCTGCCCGGCGGGTGGGCCTGGCCGCCAGGAACGACGCCGTGAAAGGGTGCTCGCTGGTCGAAGGCTCGGCGGGGATCCCCATGGCGTCGAGGGTCTCAACGTAAAGCGATGTTGAGGCTGCCGCCGCCGTCCATGAGCACCTTAGTCAGCGCTTTGTTCCCACGATGGGGTCAATGACGAGCGGTACCTCCCTGGTTGCGGGGCGTGGTCGGGTGGTCGGCCGGTCAAAGGTGATCGGGGACTCACCACCGAAGGTATTTAGGTACTACTGGCTTGCGCCGCGAACACCTCTCGGCAGCGAGCTTGAGCCGCCTCCGGTCGGCGTAGCTTGCCGGCCCGCCGAAGATCATGAGGCAACCGCCGGTCTCGGGAAGCCGACGTCGCCTCTCGATCTCGGTGGTCGGGCGCCGAGTCTTGCCTCTTTCCTTTGCCCTGCGGGCGTCGTGGGGTTCCGGAAAGAAAACGCCAGACTTCGCGATCCGATACTTGTGCTCGACGGGTATCCGTGGATTCGGACACGCGTTCTCCATCGCCTTCTCGAAGTGGTCGGGGTTGCCGGCCTTGCGGCTTTCCCGATCGGCTCAGAGTCGAACCAGGCGGTCCTCGCGGACTGTTTGCCGTGGCGCTTTCGCTTGTCGGGCGGTCGGAGGAGGGGCCGGGCTCGGTGCGATCCTCGCCGACTTCCCTTTGTCGAAGATGACATCTACGGCCTCCTCGCCCGAGGCGTGGTTGGTGGCAATGTCCAGGAGTTCTTTGGTGGTCCCGGGCTTCGCGACACCCCAATTTATGGACCAGGGTCTTGGAAGTGGTGTCGTAGATGAATGCCCCCACGACATCGGCGTCGCGGATGTCGGGAGCTCGTTACCTTGTTGGGAAAAAGCGTCGGATGTAGTCCCGGAGGCTCTCCCTGGTCGCTTGCAGCCTTTCAGTCCCGTGAATTCCCTGGTCGCTTGTAAGTGCCCTGGAAGTTGCCAACGAAGTGGTGCTTGAGGTCGGCCCGATCCGGATGATGTTGGCGGGCAGATATTCGAGCCATGCCCGGCCGAGTCCGCCAAGTAGATGGGGAGGTATTGGATGACAAAAGGTCGTCCGTCGCTCCCCCGACATCTTGGCCGGTAATCTTCGACCATACACTTTGGGGTTTGTAGCCCTGCGTGCCAGCTATGTTGGCCGGCGCCGGACCGGCAGTGGAACTTCGCTGCGAATCCTGGCAGAATGCCCGTGGCCGGGGCCATCGGGGCTCGAGTATGATCACGCCGCTGAGGCCCATCGGTCGACGTCTGGCCGGTCGGGTCGTTCCTCGTTCTTCGCGTTTGGAGGGTGGTGCGGCGTCGCGCTCGTCCCCCAAACGTTGGTGCAAGGTGCGCGATGCCTGAGGTTGCGGAAGGTGACGCTGCCCTTGTTTCGCTCGGCGGCCTCGGATGGCGTCATGGCGCTGGCCATCCAAGAGGCGTCCGAACGCTGCGATCCGTGGCCATACAGCGTCTTCTTGCGGCGCTCGCTCCACCAGGCCGGAGGTTACGGTGGGTAGCCTGGCCGCGAGATCGCCTGGCTCGGGAATGCGCGGAGCGGCATTGCTTCTGCCGGCGATGTTTTGGCGTGGGAAAAAGCGATGAATCGTCCGTCCCCCTAGCCGGTGGTGGTGGACTGGCGTCTTGTGGCCTGCGCCGCCAGTCTGGAGTGGAAGCGGCGAGGCGAAACCTTGCTCAGGTCGGCCTGGAGCTTGTCGAGCTCGGCCTTTTGAGCCTCGGCTCGTCGCGTCGCCGCTGAAGGTCGGGCGCGGCGTAGCACGGTGATCCTCCTCGGTGTGTTGGCGGAGAGTCTTTGGCGTGGCGGGTAGCAGCGCTGCCGCGGTGTCGGGTCGCGATAGCGTGGTGCATTCTTATCTCTTCCTCCGCTAGAGCCGTGGTCGGAGGAGTTGTCCGAGTGGTGGTCGTCGGGTACATGGCCGACCATCGCCACGGCAGCGAGGTCGCGGCGGTGCGCCGCCATCGCTCGATGCCTCCGCGCATCGCTTGGGGTGATGGGGCCTCTGGCGTGCTTCGGCGTCGAGTCCGTGGCGGGGACCTCGGCGGAGGTCTCTCAAGGCCCAGTGAGGGCGCCAGGGTCCTCGGTGGACACTTGGCGCCGGAGTATGGCGAGGACGATCACTATCTCGTCTCCGCCGTGGTGGTGACGGTCGAGGAGCCGAACGGATCGACGCTATCGGCATGGCGATGTCGGAGAAAGAAAGGGAACCGTCGAGAAGCCAAGCGGGAAAATGGCGGCGACGTCGTGCACAAAGCCTACCTGGGCGCGCCAACCGCTTGTGTTTGAGCACCGCCAATGAATTTGTATAGGTAAGAGGGTGCACGCTCCCTCTCCTCGACGGCTTACTCAGGTGAGCACAAGGTGTATCTTGGTTGGTGAACGTCCCTACTCCAGTTCGTGTGGATTTGATTGTATTGATTCCCCGGTTGTCCGTTGTCTTACATGCTCGCTCCCTCCCCCTTTATACAGGCGAGGAGGGAGGTTACATTGTTGCTTAAAAAAGAGAAAAAAGACTGTGCTCTTAGTCGCCCGCAAGTGGCGGGCTGATGGGACTGGCCGCCGGCTCCCCTTGCCCTGCTGCTGGTCGGCGTAGTAAATGCGAGAGTTGGGGACTTGTGCCGCTGCGTCATCATTACGGCCAGCATTTAATGCGCTCGATACGCAATAAATGCTGCCGTTTCTTCAGGGATTCCGGCGGCTTGGTCATGGCTTCGGTTTTTCCTCGGCAGCTGCGGCTTCGGGCCTCGACCGGCCTGGTTCGGCCCACGCGCCTTTTCGGGCCGCTGGGGGTACCCATGGCCTGGGTACTCGTCAATATTATTATACTAAACCCGAAATAGTACGCCAGTATAGACTGGTACCGGAACATACCATTCCAAGAGCCAAACCGGTATAGCCTCCAGTACAGTAATAACAAGTTTTGTTTGGACACAGTTTTCACTGTCTGAACTCTGGGCCTTAAAATGTCGAAGCTAGTGTAGCTCTCGAGCTCGTTACTTTTCTAGCCATATGGTATTTTTCCCCCAAATCTGACCCTCTTCTAAACGTAATTGTGAAAATAGCTCCGTCCCCAACCGCGAAAGTGCTAGCAGGCGATACATGTCCCTACTACGCTCCCACAGCTCAAAAGCACCTATCGAGTGTAGGGGTGGGCATTCGGTTTTTTTTATTTGGTTTGTTCGGTTAATTTTTTTTATTTTTGGGAACTGACAACCGAACCGAACCAAACAAAATTTAAAACCAAACTGAATTAACCGAAAAAAATCAGTTTGGTTATTTTGGTTTTTCGGTTAACCGATCATCCGCACCCTTGCATAGTCGCATCACATCCACACCGATGGAGATGGCCCGCTCAAGGCGGAGGTCGCTGGAGAGGAGGCACCGCATGGCCTCGGCGCGGAAGAGGGCGGGGTTGCTACTCTAGAGGAGGCATACAAGCCCCGCGAGGGAGTACTCCTCGAGGCGACGGATGTTAGCGAAGCCGTCGACCCCTTTGGCGAGGTCGGGGTTGGAGTGGAAGGTGCGAGCATCGGCGACGATGTTGGCGACGGGGTTGTTGAGCCTTTCGTAGCAGTGGCCTGTACGGATCGCGGAGTCCTCGGCAATGTTGAGGTCAGCGAGGCTGGCCAGCACCACCGCGTGGGCATGGATTCAAATTTCGGACCGAAATCCGAAATCTCGGCCGAGATTTCGGATTTCGGACCCCTTCGAGATTCAAAATACTGGTTATTTAAAAAAAATTCAAAATGCTACAGTGCACATTCAAAATTCGCCGAGATCTCGGCGATTTCGGCCGAGATTTGTATATTTTTTTACCGGATTTTTATTTTTTTTCCACTGGATATGATTGGATTTAGGTTGAAGATCATCCACAAAAAAATTCAGATTTTTTTGATGTTTTTTTGATCATTTTTTGGTCGGCTCAAACCGAACCGAAATCTCGGTGATTTCGGCCGAGATCTCGGTGATTTCGGCCGAAATCTCGGATTTTCCGGTAGAAAAAAAAAACCGGATTTCAAATTTGAATTTTAGATTCCGTCCGGATTTGATTTGAATTTCCGAAATCTCACTGAGATTTCGAAATCTCACTGAGATTTCGGATTTCGGGCACCTCCAAAAATTTGTTAAAAACGGGATTTGTAACCCTGCGCGTGGGCATCCTCCAGGCTCTAGCTTCTTGAGTAGGCTCTCCTCCAGCTCTTCCACCGTGGTCAGCCTCACAGTGTCATGTCCTCGAAGGCTACTGCGCCCACCACAGGCGGATCGGGATTGGACGTGGCCGCGATAGCTGGCCACGTCCTGGGATGCGGTCCTTGCGGGCAGCCCGCACCGTGTGGTCGCAGGGCTGGCCCGCCATGGATGGGTATAAAACAGCCGCTAGGTTTGGGTGCAGAGCAGTGGAGGTGATCGCATGGAATCAGATGTGGGGTGGGGTGGGCTGGGTAGGCCGGCTCTAATGCGTTGGTGTCTCCGCATGAGTGCGTGCGTGACTCGTTTGGGGAATTTGGGGATGGTGTCGTCCCATCAGTGGGATCGGGAATCAGGGGAATGGCCATTCGGTGTTCGGTCAAATCGGTTTTTTTATTCTAAAATCCAAATTATATATCGAAAACCGAATAATGTTAAATAAAACCGACCCCTACTTCAGCACCTAGCGTCCAGCGACACCGCGAAAGTGAAACAGAAAAACTGACCTACTCTGAAACTCATGAAACTTGTGATTTTTTACACGTAAACTCATGAAACTTAGCACTAAAAATTGATAAAATATGAAACTGATGAAACTAAACACTGAAACTCATGAAACCAGTACTGAAACCGATAAGTTTCATAAGTTTCACGGCTATACTTATACCGTTCCCTAGTCTCCCTCAAAGTGAAAAGGCGCCAGAGGTGGATTTTTTTTCCTACTTCTGGGCCAAGCGTCCAGCGACAACGTGAAGTGGATTTTTTTTACGGGGAAAAATTATCTCTACTTATAAGAAATGAAAAGGTAACTATGCTTTACTCGTCATTTCCAACATGCACAATAGATTGGAGTAAAATAGCTAGCTATATATATTCGGCCTATATAGCTGGATTGGAGTAAAATAGCTAGCTAGATTCGGCTCTTATATGAAAGATGCAGCTTAAACAAATCAAGTACGCCTCGAAAAGAAAATGCTTGAAATGAAGAAAGAAGATGTATACACGACAGCGTGGCTTTAATGCAGTTTGGTGGCTGTTAGAGGATCTCTACTATTCTAAAAGCGTGAAGCGGTGGTCGTTTCTTTCCACGCGTACGAATTGCCGTTTAGCGCGCCTACGAAGAAAGCGAGCGTTGCTTTAATTAGCCAGCTTTCGCAAGAAACGAAGCGTTAAAGATAGATGTTTGATCTTGTGAAATAATTTTTTTTATTTTTTAATCTTTATTTTTAATTATCAATTTTGTTTTTCGTAGCAACGCATGGGCATGTAACTAGTATCATTATAAAAGCCAGCTTATTTCTGGAATGTTGTTTTTCTTTTCTCCTTTTGTACAGGGACAACGGTAAAATGGTCGCAGTTGATTAGAGTGGGATGAATGAGAAGCAATTTTTTAAGAAGTTAGCAAGGTAGTCCGCGCATCTACGTGGTTAGTTTTGCTATATATTTTGTATTATCAAATAATAAATCGTAGGTTATTTAAAATATCTTCTATATTTTTGTAAGTTATTTAGATTTTTGAAGATAAACATTGGAACGACAGTAGAAGCTTGAAGCCAAAATAGTGCATCTTGATGGACAGAATTGAAGTATAAGATTTTATTCAAGAAAATCATTGAGCATAAATATGTGGGGTCTTAGAAATGTAATGGTAGGATACACTCTGTCAATTCTATTTTCATGTGACCAATCCAAATACTTTTATGTATATTAGTAGTCAAAGTTTAGAAAAATTAACTGCATGTCACTCAATACATGCACATGTTTGATACTAATATATCTGTCGAATTCTATGGTGCTGACACCTACTCAGAAGGATACTAGTGGGCAACAGGTTCAAAAGTCAAAACCTAATCTAATGCATGTACTTCTCTTCAATGCGCATCTAATGCGTGTAGGTGCAACATCTTCATATTTGAGCTTATACCTCTTTATTTGATTTCAAGTTCAAGGGGAAAAAAGATGCATGTGATCACAACAGTAGATACTTACCCATGTTTGTGAAGTTCATGTTGGGAAATTAGGTACTTTTCGATTAATTTTAATCCAGAGTTTATATAACATGACAAAATGAGTGATCATATTGATAAACCAAACAGTACTAAAATACATACTGAACATGTAGTACTTAACATAAGGAGTAGCTAACATATTCATCGCATATGCAAACAGTACTGAAAACCATAAAAATAACACAACAGAGTTTATGAAATTATACCCTGCAGCAGGACCAGTGCCGGTGACACTGGTGGTGCTTTTCTGCTGATCAGTTGCATGATTGCAGTTGTTCGGTGTAGTCGATCAAACTTTGATGCAGGAAGATGTTCGCAGTGCAGTCCCTCGATCGGCCACCAGGATGTAGACTATGAAGTAGTAGAAAAATCCGAGCAATCGCGCAGAAAGTGCGCTCCCCAAAAACCTTATCGCCGGCGTATCCCGAGCAGGATCTCACGCAAACGGGGCTTTGGAGGCCTGCTTACTCCGTTTGCCTGTGCGCACAGGAAAACAGAGCCGGGTATGCAAACGAGCAACGCTATAGTGGAGAAGAAGAGTTGTTCTTTCTTTAGTATATGCCTGCCCTTTTATAGCACTAGGAGAGGAAGGCCAAGAGCACGAAGATGAATGTCAAGAGCCGGTAGATGAAAGGGCAGCTCATACTTTTATTCATGTGCCTTAAAATTATAATTAAATGGGCTTAACTCACCCAATTAATCTAACAGTTCACCATTGAAGTTCAAATAGACGCTTCCTAAGCTTAGCATGTGAAACGTATAGACAACAAATTCATATTTCGTTACTGCATGGACATGTTTCCTTGCAACTGTTTTTTTACATCTCTAGCATATTTCCTTATGAAAGTCAATCCATACTTACGTTCTTGGAAAAGAAAAGGTGGTTCTTTTGGAGAAGAGAATAAAAAAGTTTGCATCTGCCATTGCATTTGTTTGATGCAGTAGAGATCATTTCGTTTTGTTGTGCATGGACACTTCCAGCCAAATTGTGCCAAATTCTATCCCGATCCGCTGTGTGCGATTTACGGTTGTTGCAAGCTTGCATCCATGAGCTAGGGCAACATTTTTACTATCCTTACATTCTTCTCCCAATCTCCCCTCTTCTTTTTTGTCGTTACTGAGTACTAGCACATATACTGAAGAAGAATCTAAATATATGAGAGGAGTCTCATGTATAAATTTGGACCAACATCGTTAAAATAATGATTAGCTGTGTAAAATCTATAGTTGTATTGTAAAATTTGATAAAAATTTGATCAAGGACACCTCTTTATGCAATAAACTGGATGAGCTTGTCCGGTCTTTTTTGGGATGGCTCTATCTAGCATCTTGAGGAAATATTTATAAAAACTGGATAACTCTATCCAATCTATCCGCTCATCGAAACAATTTAACGACTCCAAATGCATAAATGACCATCACAACCACAACTGCCGGCTGGTCAAACTGCTCTTGCCCTGGAACTTCAAAAATTTAAGCAACTTTCAGCCTCACAAGACAAACTCCATAAATACAACTCAAGCTGTCCAACTATTCATCACCGAGGAACCTTCGAGATGACCTCATATGGACCTTCAATGTTAAGTTGATAGTACAAAATAAGTCACCATGCTACCTCAAGGGTTTGAAATTATCACGTTAGTCAATGGAAAAGAGAAATATCTATATTATTAATTATGACGTGTCTAATTATAAAGGAAGGTTGATCAAATATATATCAACACTATTACAGTTGTATAAGTTTCAGTTACACCCATTAGAGTTGTCTAATAAATACAAATCTACTTTTAAATATAAGTATATGTATTATAGCATTCAGCCACGTAATTGCGTGACAAATTTGGCTCGTTAATTTTAAAAATAGTAGCAGTTTGACACGAATACATGGTAGGCACGATTTTTTTAGCAGGGGTAGCCGCAAAAAAAATGGTTGTATTATCAAGATTAGCTCAAAATAGTGGTTCCGAAAGAAGAAGTATTCATTGTTTTGCGTAAGCGTTGGGTCTACCCGTGAATCCGTGATGCCATATCGATTGGAGAGTTTTTTTTAAATAATATTTTTTTAAAAAAGATTTCCGACATTAATATGCGGTTTTTAAAATTTGCAAAAATAATACATTGTAGCCAAATGGTTCGGCGAAAATAGTATTTTCGCCAAACCGTTCGGCGAAAATAGTATTTTCGCCAAACCGTTCGGCAAAAATACGTTAATCCGTGGTTAGGAAGCAATTCAAACACTAAAATACCCATATCAGCCTATTTTCGCCAAACCTTTTGGCGAAAATAGGTTGATCTGGGTATTTACGAAGCAATTCAAACCGATTCAAACACTAAATACCTGCATCAACCTATTTTCGCCAAACCGTTTGACGAAAATACTATTTTCGCCAAACCGTTTGGCGACAATGCATTATTCTTGCAAATTTTAAAATTCACATATTAATATCGGAAATCTTCTTTAAAAAGATATTATTTAAAAAAAATCATCGATTGGACTAGCCATCGGTTGACTTACACTCCCTGCCATCTTTCTTACTAGGTCAATGATTTACGTATTTTTTTCGGAGAAAAAATAGACTGAGATGTATTTTATAATTTTTTTGTAGGGTATTTCGGTTGGCGAAATTTTTTTTTTCGGAAAAACGGATAAATGATCTCGACGTAAGGAACGGGGACCTAGTTTGATATTTTTTTTGGACCTAAACACTACCATGACAAATTAAAAAAAGGACTCGTTTGCGATTTATGTTGTAACGGGAGTTTTTTCCCGTAAAGTAACGAACGAGGGACATAAACGCAATTTAGAAGCGCTTTTCTTGCCCTCACCAAAAATCACAAATGACATTTTCGTAATTTTGAAGGATCTATCCGTAATTTAGAGAAAATGAAAAGATTTTTTCAAAAAAAACCGGCGGGGTCACAGGTGGATGAGGTGAGGAGCATTGAAACCTCCAGAACTTAATATAGGGATAATTTGATATTTTTAACTTTTCACAATCTTCGAAATACAACTTGTATTTTTATTTTTTATAACTATATATTAATATATACTTGTTTGAACCAAAATTCGGCGTATATGGTAAAATCGGCCCAATTCAAATATGGAGATTTTTTATGGAAAAGATAAACCGGTGTCAACAAGGAATCCGTCGCCAACAAAAAAAAAAGAAATCGGATCAAGAGCCGATACGGATATAGTTGTCGTGTCCATGCAGGACTCGGATCGGCCGAAGCAGTATAAAAGGGGACGGACCATGAGGCGAAGAAAACAATCAGCCAATCAATCAGCACAACCCTATTTACAATTTTCTGTTTCTAGTTTGTAGCAATCTTTCCTCTGTAAGTCATCAAGATCAATAAAAGTTGCGCATCGCCGATTTGTTGCTCTCGTCGGCTTGTTTTTCAGGTTCGATCCACTTTGTTTGTTGCGCATCACCTTTCAAAGTCGATTTGCCTTTACCCTCGGATTAACCGTAACTGGTTGATCTAGTTATCTCCTGATCGGCTATTAGCCGACCGGTGTTAAGCCGATAATCATTCAATTATCGGCTCTGATCAATTTTACAACTTTTACCATGTCAATTACAGGTCAAATTGACCACAAACCCGGCGTTTGTCTCGTATGTTCGAGGCTAGGAAACCTACTTCACGTTTTTAGCGCGAACAATACTAATGAAATATAATATTATGGAAGTATTTTTAATGACAAATCGAATGATACAATAGTTTTCTTATAACAAATTTAGACAGTTTTAAATATATTGGTGGCAAAACATTATAAAGTTTGATGACACAAATTCAATGACTGAAATAAAAAAAAGTTTGAGAGCTTGGAAACCCTTTATAAGTGAACTTTTTAACTTTTTGAGCGGTGCTACGAGTTAACTCCAGTTGTATAACAAGTCAGATTTTCGGGTTTGCGTGGGATGAGACGGAAACCCACGTTGCAAAGGAATTTAGAAAACGTCTGAAGCATTAATTCTTAGATGAGCCCACAAAATGTGTTGGTGGAGTATCGCATTTGTTCTTGTTCTATCAATGAGGTGGTGGTGCTTTCGAAAGCACAAGACAATAGTGCTAAATATATATTCGCTCGTTCCATTTTGAAGCCATGCAATCTCTGCCAACAAAAAAAAAAAAAAAATAGTAGTGGAATATCCCGTACAGTTCTTTAGTTTATCTCTTTTCTGAGAGCACATGTAATTATTACTGCTTCGTATTATGCAGTCCTCGTTTCGAGTCTACAGAACGTTTTTTTATATGATCGTGTCTTATTCAAATTTCCTTTATACGCTTAATAAATATTCAAATTTACTTGATATTCTCTGTATGCATGTATTAAATATAGTGCTTCAAGATAATAATCACTACTACAAGAATATACATCACAATCGATTTTTTTCCGTTATCACAGTCGGTTTTTGTAGCGACAAAGTCTTTAGACAGTGATGAGATACTCTACCACTGTCGGTTCTCGCGCGACATTAATAATCTAAATCTGTGTTGATTTTTTAAAATAAAATCGATTGCAATAGCTAAATACATATGTGTTGGTTTTTAAATAAAACTGATTGAAATAGCTAAATACATATGTGCTGTTTTTGAATAAAATCGATTGCAATACTCAGTAAATCTGTGTCAATTTTTAAATAAAACCTATTGTAATATAGTAATATATTTGTGACGATTTTTCAATAAAACTGATTGTAATAGGTATACATATGTATCGGCGGCGCCTCAGCAGCACCTTCTTCTCTTCTAGTGTTGAGCCGGTGTTCTCTCTTTGAAATATTTCGAATATATATATCAAACCTAAACTTTATGAGAGAAATTAATTCATATATATGTCATGATCATATATTTCACCTGAGCGAAAGCATATTGTAGTAAATTAACAGTTTAATGGATAATTCATACCATATAATTGTACTAGCTAATAGATTAATGGACGATCTTAAAGAAACGGCTGTCTGTTGACCAACTAAGTACGTACCAACAATAACTCCTAATCTCTAATTATATTAGGTCCTAATCCCATTCAAGGATACGTGGTTCGAGAAATTTCCTAAGCTATTGTACAACTCCAAAGAAAATTTCGGCAGCATCTCCCCACTGTTCTGTAAATAGACGTCTCGACAATAGGTAAGAGGGTGTGTATCTGGAGAACACTAGGGAGATGCTGCTGAAACTTTCTCTAGAGTTGTACAATAACTTCATTAGGAACTTGCCTGAACCACATATCCTCAAACTGCCTAAAAAAATATGGATAATTCGAGACTGCTTATTTATAAAATAAGCTATTTCAGCATATTTATAAACAAACACCCTCGAATGGGAGACGCATAGGTTATGCAACTTAAACTCTAACGTTGATCATATTAATTATAGCAACAATAATAACATGTAACACATTCATTAAATCAAAATTGAATTTAATTCTAGTGCACAATTGAAGGGATACGAAGGAATACTCACCTTTCGAAGAAAACCACAAGTGAGGAAAAATCTTCTCAAGCTAAGGTTTCAACTTTACCGTCAAACCATCATCTCCTCAAGGATTTCATAATTTCTCACACATATTAGTTTCAACCATAGCACTAATGTCAGGTAACACATTCACCAAATCAAAATCGAATTTTTTAATGTAAAATTGAAGGGATTTGAAGGAATAGTCACCTTTAAAAAAAACACAAATAAGGAAAAATAGTGGGAAATTCTCCTCAAGCTAGGGCTTTAACTTACCCTCTTAACACATATCCTCAAGGATTTCATATTTTCTCACACAAGTCTAAGCTTCAATCAGAGTATAATCTGTTTTGGGGTGACGGTGGTTTTTTTGGCTCTACAACACCAACAGAGGAGAATTCTTCGCGAGGCCAGGTATATAAAACCTAGCGAATCGAACCGATTGTGATGAGGGGTCACCGACTATGATGAGTGGTGTCATCATAATTGGTTCTAGATAAGAACCGATTGTGATGACTTCGTTTCCAAAATTTTCAGATTATATACATATATCACAATCATTTTTTTCTCTCAAAAGTTGGGAACCGACACAGATGAAACGATAGTATTGTCCCATTCTGTAGTAGTGAGTTAGGGGTATGCTAAGAGAAAATACGTCCGGTAAACATGAACTGAGGGATTACTAACACCATTCTTATTATTTGGCAATTTGGAAATCAGCACACTCTCCAATATATGGATCTTTGACCAATTTTTTAAAAATACAATGGTTTGAAAGTATTTTTCATAAAATATAATAATATCATTTTCAATAAGAAATTTACATATTTTTTATGTATATTGGACTGCTCGCATTTCTAAAAGGATATCTCAAATTAACCAAGTGAGTACATTTGTCTTCCTTCAGCGTGACTTTATGAAGTAGTTGATGGTTTCTTGAATAATTCAAATTCTGTACCAGACGAAGAAATACTAACGGAGTGTATGCCAAACATAGCGGCACAGTATACCTGCGTTTCCAAACGAGGTCTGTGTAAAAAAAAGGACTCAGTGAACTGTAGATTGCTCTACTCAATCCAACATTTTCTGTACTATTAAAAGGCAACTATTGATTCAGGAAGCAGTCCATTTCAGCATGACAAATGCCAAAACACAGATAGCCACCCCCGTCGCTACATGGACAACGGAGATAAGCAAGGCCCTCACATGCGGTTTTCATTTGTCATTGTCTTGATATAAGAGGTTTTTAGACCTGCTAGTGCAGTTCCCCTCACGCTTGTAAACGAGGTGAAGGCTCATCCATTCAAAGATTTTTTTAAAATAATACTTTTTTAAAAATGTATTGCGGTATTAATACACGGAAATCAAAAATTACAAAAATAACACCTGTTCGCCAAACCGTATGGCGAAAACTCTATTTTCGCCGTACCGTATGGCGAAAACTCTATTTTCGCCAAACGGTATGGTGACAAATGCCTAATTATGCAGTTAACTGTTAGGCGATAAATTCCACGGGAAACAAGGGTATTATCGCCGAACCGTTTGACGATAATAGAGTTTTCGCCATACGGTATGGCAAAAATAGAGTTTTCGCCATACAGTACGGTGAAAATAGCTTCTTTCCCCTAAACTCTTATGGCCGACCGTTAATTGCGTAATTAAGTAGTGGTCGCCGCACTGTTTAGCAAAAATAGAGTTTTCGCTATACAGTACGGCGAAAATAGCTATTTTGCCGTACCGTTTGGCGAATATGTGTTATTTTTGTAATTTTTGTTTTCCGCGTATTAATACTACAATTTATTTTAAAAAAATATTATTTAAAAAAATTCATCCATTCAAATAACGAGATAAAATAAAGCCAGGTAAGGCTCACGATATATAAAAATAAAACACTCACGACAACTTGCGCAAGCTCTTGGAAGTACATGATTCGTACATACCTGCACTCCGAGAGGTGTAGCCTGTAAAGCTACACTCGGTGAATACAGAATGGAATACGTAGAGAAAAAGAATGTCAACATCCACATCACAAAGAGGAATTTCTTACTAGCCCTTCAACAATATACACTCCCAGATGAAGGCCTCGTTTGGTACGGTTTCAGATTTTAGTAGAAACATAAACGTTTCGAATTCTTGGTAGAACATTTCGCGTAGAATCGAATCATCGTCTAAAGCTGTTTGATGCCTGCATTTTAGTAGAGCGGGTTGAGGTGATTCAGCACTGGAAAAAAGAAACGTTCCGAGTTTTAGCCTATTTGACTAAGTTTCTCTCATATTGTAGTAGAAACAGCTCGGTTTCAAATTATCAAACGGGGCCGAAATCTCGGTAGAACCAAAAGACTGGACAGGGACGGCAGCACCAACGCATCGCTTTGAAGAGATCCTTTATTTTTACTGCCCTGGATGGCCACATGCTTCCACGTGTCTCCGATCCCTTGAGGCCTTGAGCTGTGACCGGCTCCCTCCCCTCCTGTTGCTTCTGTTCTTCTTTCTACCGGAACCAAAAGGTCTCTACGAGTTTTTCTCATGAGGCCACATGGTCCCCTCTTCCGACCGCATCCGGTCGGCTTCTTTCCGTCCGCGTTGCCACCACCTGGCTCCTCCGGTGCAGCCTTTGTTGCCAGCGCGCCGGATCACCGTCGCTGTGTCCTCGTCGACTTTTACTCACGCTATGCCGTCTTTTCTACTCGCTTGTCGCTAATGTGGTGTGTTATCTGTCGTCACCGTATGCCTACGCCTACGCTCTCGTCGGCTCTTTGCAACGCTTGTCAAAAATTCTTGATTTCGTGGGCTACAATGTCCTCGTGAAGGAAAGGCGTTGAGCTATACCCTTACTATATGGTCTCTGCATGCGTCTAGTATTCCGGTTTGTTTAGATAGCAAGCGAAATAATTAAGTGCTAAGTTAGACCTTCAATAAGTAGCGTCACACTAAATCACACGGCAAAAAATGAGCTCACCCACCCAATGAAGGTTCTTTTTTCTCTAGCTTCGTCCAAACGCGTGTGCATTAGCTGCTGCTGTGCCAAAAATTGAGCACCTATGTTATAACTGGATACTTAAGGCTCAGTTCAGTTCGTTTCAACTTCTAGATTATGGATTATGGATTATGGGAGAAGCTGCTTCTGATTATGGGAGAATTAGGCCGAGCTAGCTATGACTTCTAGGTTCCGGACCGAGTTGGCAAGAATCAGCAAAAATTTGTGAGAATCAGGTTTCAGCCAGATTCTGATTCTATTCAAAAGACAAACCGATTCTCGGAGGCGTCAGAATCTTCCGTTCGACAAATAATCCGCTTTTTCTTAAAAATGTGTTCGCTCGTGTTCAAACGAGCGCTAAAAGTCTAACAGACAAACAGAGAGTGGGCTCGAGCCTAACGGAGCCCGTAACGTTGGCTAAGCCGCTGATCGTGATCATCGTCATCGCTGCCCGCCGGCACGCACATCTACTTCTGCCGCGACGCTCCGCGCTCTGATTCCGCCTCGCATGGCCCTACCGAATCGTATCCCCGTATGCTCTGCTAGAGGGTAAGGTATCGTGTCCCTCTCGTATAGCTGTCGTGAGAGGGGGAAATGCGCCGGTGCCTGCTCCTCGGTGGTCTCACGGTGAGCGCGTTAGAATTGAGCGTGAAATGTGACCCGGCGCACACGCCGGGCAGACAAGCAACCACCCGCCGCAGCGCCGGCGTAAATGTGGGTCGACTACGTGCCCTTGCAACTGTTGGGGGCAACGAATTGTCAGCCATTGCACTTGCACACACCCTTTGGGGTCCGGTCAGGACAGGAGCACACATGCCATTAAGTGCCCAAGTGTGCAGGCCACTCGCGAAATGCCAAGAATAAACTCCCCGGGAGATGGTATTGGTAGTGGTAGAAGAACAGGTTCTTCGCTTCTTGTGGGGCAGGGAAAAGAGCGGCCATACTGTATAAGTGTAGGAGTACGGCTAGCAGGAGGACGGTTGGTGGGCACGACACGAGCACAAATCTAGAAGAATTCAATGGCCCATGGGATGCGAATGTGATTTGCCGAGGATTAAACTAAACAAGCACCGCCAGCTGCTGATGAGACGAGAAGATCTTGAGATGCGTCGCGCATATGGCATTATGAATGATGCCCTGAGATGGGGTACTAGGCAGCCGCTTCAATTAAAGAACTGGCTGGGCATGCAATTGTTTTTAGCAGTAACTTTTTTGGACTTAACCGAAAGCTTGGGGTTGGTAACTTGGGATGTTTTTATTTTATTTTATTTTGCCATGTTGCGTCGGAGCTGTGGTTGGCTCGGTTTTAAAATGGTGATGATGGGAGCCTAGTTATCCCCATGATGCCATGGCTGCTCCGCTCGGTCGCTTTTCCCTTATCTAGAGAGTTCACAACCACTCGTCTTCTTCAGGGAGTTAAGAAAGGCCCTGTGCCAACCACTACCTACAGCTACAAGTAAGGATTTAAATTTCGTTTTCGGATCCTATCTTGGAAGTGTCTGAAATCCGAAATTTCGACGAGATTTCAAAATTTTAAATAAAATTTAGATAAAATTCAAAAACTAAATTTGAAATGCGGTCTTTTTTAATCAGGAAATCCGAGATTTCGACCCATTTGCACCGATCGAAAAATGGTCAAAAAAAACGTCAAAGATTTTTGAATTTTTTTTGTGGATGTTCTTTACCCTAAATCTAATCAAATTCGGCCCACAAAAATGAAAACCCGGTCAAAATCATCGAGATTTCAGCCGAAATGACCGATATCTCGCTTAAATTTGGATGATATTGTAGCAATTTACATTTTTTTAACATGATAGAGATTTAGGAGGGGGGGGGTTCGAAATCTCAGTCTAGATTTCTAAGATCTCGTCGGGATTTGGATACTTGGCTACAAGGCTACAATATGGCTCACAGTAATTAGGATTCTCCACTTTTAGTTAGCGCCATAATTATTTGCAAGTTAAGCGCAAGCATGTATATTAGGGTTTCAAATTTTATTTTAGGGTTTTATCTCAACACCTTTCGAAATCTAAAATTTCGGTGAAATATCATTATTTTGGATAAATTTCGAACAAAATACAAAAAGAAAAATTTGAATTCAGTAATTTTTGAATCAAAATTTTCGAGATTTCGGTTCAAAATACCAAAATTTCGTTCAAAAGTTGCGAGATCTCTGTCAAATTCAAACGAAGAAAAAATGGTTTAAACGATATCAAAAAAATTTGAAAATTTTTTTGGATGCTGTTGACACATCACTAATATTTTTATAAAAATTTCAGATGATGATCAATCTTAAGGAGTTTTTAAAAATTGGAAAGTGGCACTATCCTGATAAAAGCCTTACCAGCAATTTTGAATCGAATGAAAAATGGTTCAAACCATGTTAGTAAAGTTTAAATTTTTTTGTGGATGGTCTTGACATATCACTAATATTTTCATAAAAATTTCAGATAATAATCAATCCTGAGGAATTTTTAAAAATTTGGTAATTAGTACTATCCTAATAAAAGCGATACCAACAAATTTGAACCGAATGGAAAATAGTTCAAATCATGTTGAAATTTTTTGTGGATGGTCCTGATGTATCTATAATACTAGGAAATTGAGCGCGGCGGCACGGCTCGCACGTGAACGAAAAAAAAAATTAATACGAAAAAACCTGAAAAAATGTTTTCGTAGAAAAAACGGACCACGAGAACACTTTAAAACATTTTTTCATGCTCTGAAGGAAAAAGAACAACAAAAACATTTTTTTCGGGCAAAACGGAGAAACGAAAACATTTTTTCCATGCTCCGGAGGAAAAACGGACCACCAAAATATTTTTCGGTTTTTTTAGGAAAAACGGAGAAACGAAAACATTTTTTTCATGCTCCGGAGGAAAAACGGACCACAAAAACATTTTTTTCGGTTTTTTTTTGGAAAAACAACCAACGAAAACATTTTTCCATGCTTCGAAGGGAAAACAGACTACAAAAATATTTTTTTCGGGCAAAACGGAGAAACGAAAACATTTTTTCTATGCTCCGGAGGAAAACACGGATCACGAAAACATTTTTTTCGGCCAAAACGGAGAAAGGACCTGAACGAAAAGTGCACGGACCTATTTGTTATGATTTTGGACCTGTTCGCTATTTTGAAAAACTATAAAAGGGCTCGTTTATGATTCGTATTTAACGGGAGGTTTTTTATGTAAAACAGCGAATGAAGGACTTAAACGCGAACCGGCGAAAAATTTTCCCTCTCACAAAAAATTGCAAAGGACCCATCCGTAATTTCAAAAATCAGAGGGGCTTTTTCGCAAAAAGAGGAGAGAGAGAGGGAGTGGGATAGGTGGAGGGCCTCACCGGACAGCAATCCTTCGGAACTTAATGGAGGGATGATTCCCATTTTAGATGATGATCAATCTTGGGTAATTTTAAAATTTTTAGATAATGCTACTGAAGGCTGATCGGTAAATTTCAACTGAATGAAAAATGGTTCAAAACACAATAGAAAATTTTGAAATTTTTTGTAGATGGTCCTGGAAACATCACTAATATTACCGTAAAATTTTTAGATAATGATCAGACCAGTTTCAAAAATTTTACATGATGACATAATGCTAGGTTATATATTACGGAATAGCTTAAAACGATATGTTCAACTTAAAAGTTAAATTTCTCTCTCTCAAAATCACCCATGACTGCACCACCAATACATCCCAAGTTGTATTCTTAACATATTGATGCTTGAATACAATCTTTTCCGATCAACAAAATCGTACAACAAATGTTGGATTAACTACTATTCAATAATTCGCTATGGAAACTACAAAATTATGGTAATTTACTGGAACAAACAATGTCCATTCAAATATTATTATATTGAAAACTTGAACTTGCATCTAGCAGTTGCAATGAAAACAATCGACATCCGTAATTTATGACCGCAAGAATTAATGTTCATAAGCTAATTAGATGATTAACTGACTGTTCCACATGAAAAACGACGTAAATAATTCAATCTGATCAAAATTTGGTCAAAACACAGGCAAATTTTGGTTAAATTTACCGAGATCTCGTCGAGATTTTATGCACTGCAGCACTTTAATTTTTTTTCTAAATTTTTTAAATTTTGTCGGGATTATGAAACTCGAAGGGTTTATCATCTAAGATTTTGCAAAATTTTGTTAGGATTTAGATCCTTGTTGTGTATTGGATGCAATGATTGTAGGTTACTTCTGCCCAATACTAATCATTATACTGACCTGGCGTCGCACTTCTGTCAATTCTGGAAATTGAGGTGTAAGAGAGGAGCGGTACTACTAGCAGCAGTCCAACGTTTTTTTTTTCCCTCTCATTTTTCCCTCATTTTTCCCTTTCTTGAGCTCAAAAGTGTCCTAACGTTCAGAAAAAAAAGAAAAAGAAAAAGGGGAAAAAGGTCAGATCAAAATAGTCGGTGCGATAAAGCCAGGTAGGCGTTTATGGAATCATTGCTTCTTCCCTCTTTTCTTTCTGTTTTCCTTTCGTACCATGTGCGAAAAACTACGGTTTATTTAGGCCATGTTTGGATCCCAGGACTAATTGTTAGCTGGTTAAAAATTAGTCATAGTCTATCCAAACAGGAAGACTAATGGGTGGGCTAATTTTTAGCCAACCCCTCAGCTAACAATTAGTTCATTAGTTGGTGGAGGGGAGTTAATTTGGGCTAATAGTAGGTAACACGCTGAAAAAAGTCTGAAATACCCTCGCGCTGGCCTTATCCTCACTTCCTCACCCGTGCGTCCACTCCCCAGTCCGTTATGAAGGGCAAACATGACTTTTCTAAGAAATTAGCCCAACCATTAGCCATGTACCCAAACAGTCCTAGACTAATTTTAGATGGACTAATTATTAGCTGACTAACAATTAGCTCTAGCCATTAGTCAGCTAATAATTAGTTTTAGCCCATCCAAACATGGCCTTAACAAAAAGAGGGTGAAGCCTTGGAAGTTAATACTACGGGTATGTTTGGATCCATCAGCAGCTAATAGTTAGCTGGCTAATAGGCTAACTATTAGTCAGCTAAATATTAGCTGAAGGGCGTTTGGATTCACCAGCTAATTTGTGACTAATAGATGTTTAAGTTGATTAATTGTCCAGAATACCCCTGCTATTAACTGCTATTGTTGGCAGACACGAAGGGTATTTTGGTTAAATCCCACATATTAGTTGCTATTAGCTGGGTTTGGTAGCTAATGAGATAAACATTAGCTGGGTGTCCAACTAATAGTTAGCTGATCTATTAGCTGGCTATGTTTGGATCCACTCCAGCTAATTTTTAGTAGCTAATTGTTAGCTGCATGGATCCAAATAGGCCCTACTACTCTCCACAGGAAATAGAGATTTACGCGAGCATAACGGAACACGGGAATGAAAGAGAAAACTGAAGCGTGCTGATTCCTTAAATCGCCATCGAATTAGAACTTTTTTATGGTACACTAAATCCAATCTAAGCTATTTATTATTTTCTATCAATAGATTAGATTAGCTATTACTTATTTATATTTTATCCTATAGTGTAGTAGTAGAAATATTTAATAAATCAACGATTAAATTTAATTTTTAATATACATTATATACTATCAGTATAATGCACTGTAAAATTTCTCTCAAATTAAGGCGACCGATAGAGTATTAGTTCAAGGCGTTAATGTCATTTATGGCACAAGCTACCTTCCATTTAACCTCCATGGCGGTTTTTGGGTGGAAATCATGGGTGTCATGGGATGAGGGCATCTCTAATGATGTCAAATCAGCTGGCTATAAAAGAGTTCATCTTATCTTTTTGCTTATGTGGAGGAGAGAAGTAGAGGAGAGAGACAAGAGCTAACTCTTAACAAAGAGTCGGTCTATAGTGTTTTCCAAAAATAATAAAAAACAATTACATGTAGACCCACATTTAATGTTGGAGAATATGTTATAGCCAACCCATTAGAGAGCTTATCTTTAAACTAGATATAAATGATATAGAGCTTTCTTATAGCAGTAGTTGGCTCTACCATTGGAGATGCTCTGAGACGAGATAGCTAGATCAGGGCTCCGCTAGAGCACCCAATCAACGCGTTGGCAACGGAAAGGTGCCTTTACGTTTCCATGGTGTGAAAGCGCCCGTTGGTGCCCGTCAATCCAGGCTCGACAACCGTCTCCTGGGTGTCATGGAATTGGCCTGGAGACATCACTAGCATTTGAATGGAGGCACCAGTTACCTGTGCTCCGCTTAGACTCGTGAGAGTTTCAGTTTCACCTTACGGCCGCATCTAGAACCTTGTACTTAAATCTCTACTTCAAACGAGTCGATAAGCTGCAGTTTCTTCTCGGTGAGAACTGGCTTCTATTCCCTACCGAATACAGCCGTAATCTCCACAGTGATGGATTACATGGACCAAAAATCCCAGGCATCGCCATGATTTGCGTAGCCCGATGCATTCCATTGTTCTCCTCCAATCGTCGTCTTAATCTCACCTAGAGTACAATCTCACCAGGAATGTGAATTGAATGCTCCGCATTGTGTGGCCGCATCTGGAGGTCTATACCAAACCAATCCGAAACAAACCCACCCGTCCAATAAAAACTTTGGCCTGGTATGTACTGGTGCTTGCATTTTCCGCTAGACATGTGTGAGAAGAAAACCAGCGAGAGGCAGTGAATGCTTGATGCCCGAGCCGAGAGACCTTGTTCTGGATGGGCTCTGCCTCTCCGACACCTCCCAGGGACAGCAAGGCACCTCTCATTGATGACGGGGGTGGTTAGAAATTGGAATAGGAGACCCGCTCCCGCTAGAATTTGATTTCATCCGCCATTTCTTCCCTCTACCCCCTACCCTCACTTCCTTTCTCCATTATGGCATTCGGTCTTGTGAGTATATACGATGATGATGCCATTTTCCCCCCTCTCAGTAATGTGAGTTTGGATTGTCGGTGGAGTTGCTTTAGGAACAAGAGGGGTAGTGTCAACAATTCTAAGGGAACCGGTACAGCTAAAATTAGAATAGAATTTAGGCAGAGGTTAGTTAACACAGATAAAATAGGAATACAGCGGGTTTTCAAATCTACTATTCCGACCGGTTTCATATTTTCTGTAGCTGGAGCGTTCTGCGGTCTTGTTGAACATTACTATCGCTGGACGTTCTGCAGCCGGTTTTGGACAAGATCAGCCCTGTTGCAATCAATGGCACCATATTTTTCCAAAGCATGCGTATTGATTGCTAACGCTTGAGCTTTGCATGCACACGTGATGATTGGGAATCCTTGCTTTGAGAATTGGGATCACACCATTTCCAAACTATTCAATATGGCCACAATAGAAAATTAGCACTCTATTAATCGCTCCTTGGTACGTGGGATTATGTTTAAAATGACACGAAATATGAAACCAGAGAAAGTACTCCATAAGAGTTAGTGTTTCTTTTAGTAGGGAGATTTTCGTTAATGCCAATGTGGTGTTGATTAAAGCATGTACAATGGTATATATTAACTATCTATAAGAGTATGTCACATAAGGTTTTGGATAATGTGAAAGAGAGATAATGAGGAGAGAGAAATATGATATCTACTATTTAACAGACGATTTTATAGACAGCTTTATACTGTGTATACCATTGTACAGACATTTTATTAATTATATAACATAACATTACATACAACTATATAGAGAGTTTATTGTATGGATTATCTTTAGTACTGTCTATAGATGATACGAAGGTGTATTATAGAAAGTCAACGTCAGTACCACTATACATGCCCTTAGATTTAGAAAATGCAAAATATCCGGTGCAATCACCGTGCAACCCTACTAAAAAAAGTTTCAAAAAATTCTAAAAAAAAATCATGGATGTACATCTCAACTTACCCCATCTACGTATAAAATTTCATGATCAAATACGTCCTATGCTAGAAGTTACAAAAAGAACAAATTTTATGCTGTCTACTGTAGCAAGATTCCAAGCGAAAATTTATTTTTTTGTAACTTCTAGCATAGGACGTATTTGATCATGAAATTTTATAAGTAGATGGGGTAAGTTGAGATGTACATCCATGATTTTTTTCAGAATTTTTTGAAACTTTTTTTAGTAGGGTTGCACGGTGGTTGTACGAAAACGATGGTTGCACCGGATATTTTGCCTTTAGAAAATGGAGCAGTGGACACATTTTGAACTAGAACAATAGGAAATGCCAAAGAGGGAATAGTACAACCACATATTTAAGGTATTCAAACACCTCAGAATTTTTTGTTTTAAGGTCAAACAGTTTAGAAGTTAATAACAAAAACTCATGTCAAATAGTCTTTGGGATTGTTAATTTACGGTCGCTTGTACAGACTTTTGCGTGCGCTCCCGTTGTAAGCATCATCCACGTGGCCTCCCTCCGGCTGTAAGACCATCTCCAACCATATTCCCTTCATTTCATTCCCTTTCCTGTTCCCTTCCCCATTCCCATTCCCTTTATTTCCACTCATCTCCAACAGATTCCCTTTAAAGGGAATTGTATAGGGAAAGGAGAGAGAATCCCTTCCTGGAGGGAATGGGAGAGAGAATCCCAGGCTGAAGGGAATGCTGAAGAGAACCCGTTGGAGCGCTGAAGGGAATGGGTTGAAGTATCCTCTGCTTGGAGAAACGTTCTTCAATAATTAAGCTTATGATTTGAATTTTTTTATTTAAAATTAATGTGTTGAAACTATTTGAGTTGAAATTTTTTAATTTGAAACTTTTTGCGTTGAAACTTCCTAATTAGAAGTTTTTTTGATTCAAAGTTTTTTTAGTATTAAAAATTTTTATGTTGAAACTTTTCGAGTTTAAACTTTCTAATTTGAAATTTTTTTATTCAAAGTTTTTTGAGTTTTAAAACCTTTTGTGTTGAAAATTTTCAAGTTGAAACTTTTTGAGCTGAAATTTTCTAATTTGAAAAGTTTTTATTCAACCTTTTTTTAGTCGAAACTTTCTATTTAAAATTTTTCACCGTTAAATTTTTTCTAATTTTAAATTTTTATGTTAGAGATGGAAGGGGGGGTTGGGGAAGTGAGCAGGGAAAAAAGGAGGGATAGATGGAGAAAATAACACATGATATCCTAGGGAGTAACTTTAAATTTATTAGTTTGAGATTAATCTCAAAATAGTCATTCTCGTTAGCCTTTGATATTATAAATGACTCGATAGGAAGATTCCAGTGACCAGTAAGTAGGCAACATATCCTGTGCAATTAAGTTTCTGGTCCAATTATCGTGCAACTGAACTACCAAATATCGTGAAAAATTCTAAATTTTTTTTGTAGATGTACTCTTGAACATACTCTACCTCTGTATAAAATTACAAGTTCAAATTCATTATATATTAAAAATTATAAAAAAGAGAAAAAAATGACAAATTTGAAGGGCTCATAATTGATGGAATTTTGATAGAATTTTTAACTCTCAATATATAATGAACTTGAACTTGCAATTTTATACAGAGGTAGAGTATGTTCAAGAATACATCTACAAATTTTTTCAGAATTTTTCATGATATTTAGTAGTTTAGTTGCACGATGATTGCACCGGAAACTTACTTGCACATGATATGTTGCCCAGTAAGTAAAGCTTTTGAAAGATATCCAGTGCAATGATGGGTGGTCTAGATCTTCCTGAAGACATGGCTTCACACGGTATGCGGTATGCCACTAAACACGCCGAGATAGTCTAAGATTCGCCTAGCAGTCAGAGTTGGTCAAATCAGACAATTTTGTAAACTACTAGGACAATAAACGCGGCGCACGCCGCGCGTGAACGAAAAATAATTTTATATTTTTTTGGAGAAAAAATAAACCTAGATGTATTTTCAATTTTTTTGGAGGTTCTAGAAATATTAGAGATCGAGCTGAACAAAAAGTCCATATATTTCTGTTTACGAAAATATTTTTTCCGATGAAAACGGAGAAAGGACCTGGATGTAAAAACCGGGGACCTGTTTGTTATATTTTTGGACCTTACTGCTATTTCCAAAAAAGTAGAAAAGAGCTCGTTCGCGATTTGTATTTAACATACGGTTTTTTTTATAAAGTAACAAATGAGGGACCTAAACACGATTCGGGAGCATTTTTCTTGCCCCCACAAAAAATCGCAAAGGACTTTTTTGTAATTCAAAAGGACTTATCCGTAATTTGAAGGAATGGAGGAACCTTTTCGCAAAAGAGGAGGGAGGGCACGTGGATGGTCTGGCCGGCCGGGAAGTCTTCGGACTTTATTTTATGGATGATTTTACATGCTTGCATGTACATTCAGAGTGGAAGGTCGTGATTTCCTTTCTTGATTCCCTCAATTCTTGTATGTGCTCGGTGAAAGATTTTGTACCGCCGTTTATGCGACACAAGTAGAATGTGTGTTTGCAACCTAACATATTTTAGTTGTTTAGTAATAATAATAACCCTCTTATGCGTCGAAGTTTTGTCGGCCCATGAGGCTGGCCACGTCATGCCCTTAGCGAATTTACAAAAAAGTTTTTCCACTTTCTTTAAATTACGGATAGATTCCTGTAAATTATAAAAAGATCCTTTGTGATTATTTGTGAGGGTAAGAAAAATATTCTAAATAACGTTTAGGTCCCTCGGTTCGTTGCTTTAAAAAACTTCCGTTATATACAAATCACGAACGAACCATTTTCTAATTTTTCAGGGTAGCCGTCAGGTCCAAAAAAATAACAAATAGATCCACGTGCCTTACGTCTAAGTCCTTTCTCTATTTTTCTGGGAAAAAATATTTTCGTCAACAGAAATATGTGTACAGCTCTATCTCTAGACTTTTTTTCCCAACTCGATCTCTAATCTCTAGACTTTTTTTCCCAACTCGATCTCTAATATTTTTCGAAACATGTATTATTACTCGGTGAACGCATAGAGTGTTAGACTCGACAAAAGAAAGTCAACATTTCTAATATTTTTTGGAACATGTATTATTACCTGGTTAACATATAGAGTATTAAACTCGACAAAGGAGGTTGATCGGGTAGTAACAGATGTCAATCAAATTCGTTAAAAGAAAGATGTGTACAACTCTAGCTCTCTATTTTTTTTTAACTTGATTTCTAATATTTTTTGAAATATTAGTGCTGTATCTCTATAGTTATTTTTTCAACTCGATCTATAATATTTTTCGAAGCATGTATTATTCACCGGTGAACATGTATAGTGTTAAACTCGGCAAAAGAAGATCCTCTCTATTTTTTTTGAGTGATTACGTAAATTCGTAGATGGCTCCTACCCATCCCGTTTTTAGAGATCGCTCCGAAAAAAATGAATCCATGGTTACGCAGATTGGTAGACGACTCCTACCTATCCTTTTTTTTTTTGAAATTGCTCAGAAAAAAAATGTTGAGATCTTCCAGCAACCTTTTTTTATAAAAAAAACAGAACAAATTTTATGCAATAGACATTCTACCTAGTTAGTATAATCCAGCTCTCTCTAGAAGACATTTCACGCTTTCCTACCGTCCTCTTGACCTATTTTTGGCATACATCAATTTCCATTTTTTTTTTATCAGTTTCTAGTTTTTCTCCCCACAATTACTGTTTCCATTAACAATTCTCACCGAACTCCCTAATCACCCTTTGTCCTGACCCCGGGGGGAGATTTGACCCTTGACGTAGACGACGTGGACCCGAGTAACGGCAGATACTATCGTTAGATTGCCGCGCTCGCGTTTCCCATTTCATCTGCTTTGCTTAACCTGCTCTCGCTTTACCCCTTTTGTGGTGGGTAATCAGAGGGAGTAGTATATAGTTTCTCTATATATAACGCCCCTCCTCCGCCGCTCACTGAGCTTTTGTAGAGGAGGGAGCCGGAGCCACTCAGCCGCTCAGGCACCGCCACCGAACCAACCACTGCGTGTCCCATTTCGTCCTGCCCTTCTTGCCATTGCCGCCGCCGCCGCCGCCGCCGCCGCCTCCTTGCCTGCGCTCCGGGTACGCGCCCACGCGGCCTTCTTCCCTCGTGACATCCGTGGCCTCTCCTGATGTTGCGCTGTTCTTGGCCTTCTGATCTGGTTTGATGCGTTCTTGTGGGAGCTGCTTGCTCTGTTCTTGGTTCTCTTTGTGTTCTTTTCTCTGATGGTGTTGTGGCGCCACCATTTGCTCGATTCGGTCTCTGGGTTCTTTCTTTTCTCTCTTTGCGCAGCAGATTTGCCCTTTTCTCTCTTCTTCTTTTGTTGTTTTTACTGCCATGGTGCCTCGGCGGTGTCAGATTTTGGTGTGCAGCTTCACTTTGCATTTCTATCCAATATTTACTCTTTTTCTGCTTCCAGTTCTTCCCTGTTCCTCTCTTCATCTCGGGAAATATTCGCTTCTTTGTATGTTAATCTTTCCTTATTCCTGTGTGGCATTAGAGCATTTCTTTGTTTACCTGAACTTTATGCTCACACGAGTTCCCCTGCGTTTGGTGTTCCGATTTCAGATGAGAATCTGCCCAACCGCAGCGGCGACAGTGTGGTCGGCCTGAGCCTGGAGAGGCGATAAGCAAAGAGGACTCAGGACGAGAGAGAAAGAGAGACCTCATGGGTTCCTTGGAGGCGCGGTACCGGCCGGCCGGAACAGGGTAAGATTTCTCTATCCAAGCCCCTCGATCTAAAGAAAAGCTCCCCCTTTTTTTTGTGTGTCTCTCTGTGGCTTTTTAGCTGGCTATGCTCAGGCTGCTTGCGTGCTAATCCAGCTGCAGATGTGTGCTTTGCCATGTGCTGTCATGTGTTGCATATCAGATTGGCCCGGCTAATTAAGCTATTGCTGTGGTGGTGACCATATCATCACATAATCTCGCAGGATTGTACCGCCTTGTACCCTGTACAAGATGCCGTTCTCCTCCTTTTGGCTTCCGTTCATCATGCCCTCCCTCCTTAACTTCCCTGATTTTGTAGGTGGTGTGGTTGGTGGTCGTTGTGCCTTTATGATGTCCATCCATCGTCCCATATTGCTACCTCTTCCAGCTAGAGAAGCAGCATGAACATGCTCTCTTTTTCTCTCCTGTTCTGTGGCTCCTGATGTTCTGCTCGGTGCCGATGTGTTGAGAACTATGAATCTGTCTGTTTTTTTTTATTACCATTTTTTCCCCTATGTGAGACTTACTGAAAGTTAGTTTTACTTTTTGGGATGATTTTGAGCCCATATTTAGGCCTGTTATGTGGAGCCAGGCGTCGGTGGTCATGTGTTTCTCACGGCAAATTTGACCACAAAGACTGCTCCTTGCGTCACCATTGCTATTAATCTGCATGCATTAGCTCCATGTGCAGTCTGGAACGGGCACCGGGTTTGCCACGCTGAGCAGGTCAGCTACAGGTGCTTTGCGCGTGTGGCCCAAGGGGCGCGCTTAGCTTGTAGCAAATATAAAATATTGGGTGGGTTTAGGTGTGTTTGATACATCGATGCGTGACCAACTGAGTGATTTCGGCAACCTTGGTCGTCACCATTCTTGCATCAATCTTCCTAATGTTTGACGGTATTCAAATCGGATTTGAGACCAAGAACATTGTGGGTTAGGTACCTGGGCATCTTTGTGATTAATGATGCTTTCCTTTTCTAAAATATGCGACTAATAAAACAGAGGACCGATGGAATGTAAGAGTGCTGTAATATTCTTTTGGTTAATCCTTTTTAACTCTTGAGTGCTGAGAAGCTTGTGTGGTATTTTTCTCCTTTAGCCTTTCCTCTTTGATAGCCAAGTAACTTCAGTGTGATCACTTTCCCATACTACAATATGAGAGACTGCAATTTGTCCTTTTCAAAAGATGTGCTTTGAATACTTTAGTTTTAGCGTTGCAAGGTATGTTTGTCCATAGAGGCCAGTCCTATGAACCTTCTGGGTGTTTAACACCAACGCAAACTTCAAGAAAAGCAAAACATCATCCCCTAGGAAAAATATTATGTAGGCTATGTTTCTGTTGGTAAACAACGGGGAAAGGTAGGGACCAGGGTATGTTACCTTACTATTGTCATTATGTCTCAATGGTTGTTTTGACAGGGACATTGGCAAACAGTTTGGATTACTTTCATGCACTTAAGATAAAAAAAAGGGCGGTCGTTTAGGGGATCATACTTATTTTCTTCAAGAGTTCTCCTATCTATCCTTTTGTTTTTCTCAGAAGGAGTTCTCCCTTCTATCTTCATAAGGTGGTCCTAAGTCTTAGCTCTGAAGTGTTGTTCCATCTTACCTACATTGAGCTCCCACATCCTAATGATTATCTAGCAACCACCAATGGTTGTGATACTAACCAACGTAAAAAGGGAAAAAGTTGCCTCCGGCAAATGAAACCTATAAAGGGAAAACTGTTTATATGGGATCGGCACCAAAATATTATTTAACTATTACACCAACAGACCAACCTAATGCAGCTGTTTATGTCATTTCCATTCTGAATTTTTCTTGACCAATTATTACTTCATGTTCAAATACTTACAAGGGAGTTGTTGTCTCTGACTGTTTCCTCTATTGTTTTTTCAGTGATGACACAGCTAAGAGAAGGACCCAGAAAAGCAAAACTATCAAAGAGGTTGAAAAATTTGATGTCTTTGTCCTAGAGAAAAGCTCTGGATGCAAGTTCCGATCCTTGCAACTTTTGCTCTTCGCTATCATGTCTGCTGCATTTCTGACACTCCTATACACGCCATCTGTGTACGAGCATCAATTGCAGTCCAGTTCTCGGTGAGTATACCTACCGAGAGATACCACATTACGATATTCAGTACTACATGCAGAATATGAGGAAACCTTAACATCAATTGCCACTAGGCTCTTGTATAGGCTTGAGTTGGAATTATATATGGATCGAAAACTGCCTATTACCGTGGAGCTCATTCAGTTCATATGCTTTGCAGGTTTGTCAATGTTCGGTGGATATTTGATAAGACAAGCCCTGATCCGCGATATGTATCTTCTATCGGTGTTCAGTGGGAGGATGTATATAGAACCATGGAAAATCTGAATGGTGGTGAACAGAAACTCAAAATTGGACTCTTAAATTTTAACAGCACTGAGTTTGGTTCTTGGACAGAATTGTTCCCAGAAAGCGACTTTTCGATCATAAGGCTAGAGCATGCTAAGGAAAGCATTACCTGGCAGACTCTGTATCCCGAATGGATTGATGAGGAGGAAGAAACAGAGATACCATCTTGTCCGTCACTTCCAGAGCATAATTATCCAAGAGGGACGCACTTTGATGTTGTTGCTGTGAAGCTTCCCTGTACCCGAGTGGGGGGTTGGTCAAGAGATGTTGCACGGCTGCATTTGCAGCTGTCAGCAGCTAAATTGGCGGTGACTGCTGGGAGGGGCAATCTTGGGGTCCACGTGCTGTTTGTGACTGATTGCTTCCCAATTCCAAATCTCTTCTCTTGCAAAAATCTTTTAAAACATGAAGGCAATGCTTGGTTATACAAGCCTGATTTGAAGGCATTAAGGGAGAAGCTTAGACTTCCAGTTGGATCCTGTGAGCTTGCTGTTCCACTGAAAGCAAAAGGTAAGTTGATTGCTGTCTGCAGTTTTCAATAGTTTACCATCTAAAGATTCTCAATATAGCCAGTAACTATATACTTGTCTGTCTGATAATTTGTAATTAGAAAACCAACATTGCTGCAAGCGTCTAGCGTCTGAGAAGAATTGTGGCAGTTGAATTATGTGTATTACCCCCTTTTCTGAAATATCATAGCAAGGCTGTCTGTCTGCTTTATTACAGACATGCATGAGCAACTTTTGTTGGAAAATATCATAATGTATGTTTACACCTTTTAGTTTGTTTCTGAATAACTTGGAAATTCCTGGTGGATAACACTCGTCCTTTCTTTTACAGCACGACTTTACTCAGTAGACAGACGCCGAGAAGCATATGCTACAATACTGCATTCAGCAAGTGAGTATGTCTGTGGTGCAATCACAGCAGCTCAAAGCATTCGCCAAGCAGGATCAACAAGGGACCTAGTTATTCTTGTTGATGACACCATAAGTGACCACCATCGGAAGGGTCTGGAAGCTGCAGGGTGGAAGGTCAGAATAATCCAGAGGATCCGGAATCCAAAGGCCGAGCGTGATGCCTACAATGAGTGGAACTACAGCAAATTCCGGCTATGGCAGCTCACAGATTATGACAAGATTATATTCATCGATGCGGATCTCCTCATCCTGAGAAATATTGATTTCCTGTTTGCAATGCCAGAAATCACTGCAACTGGCAACAATGCAACCCTCTTCAACTCTGGTGTCATGGTTATTGAACCTTCGAACTGCACATTCCAGTTGTTGATGGAGCACATCAATGAGATAACATCGTACAATGGTGGTGACCAAGGGTACCTGAATGAGATATTCACATGGTGGCATCGAATTCCAAAACACATGAACTTCTTGAAGCATTTCTGGGAGGGTGATGAAGAGGAAGTGAAGGTGAAGAAGACGCGGTTGTTTGGCGCCGACCCACCCATCCTCTATGTCCTTCACTATTTAGGCCTCAAACCATGGCTGTGCTTCCGGGACTATGACTGCAATTGGAATGTTCCAATACTGCGGGAGTTTGCCAGTGATGTTGCGCATGCCCGTTGGTGGAAGGTGCACGATAATATGCCTAAGAAACTTCAGAGCTACTGCCTTCTAAGATCAAGGCAGAAGGCTGGTTTGGAGTGGGATCGTAGGCAGGCCGAGAAAGCCAACTTCACCGATGGGCATTGGCGACGAAACATAACTGATCGGAGGCTGAAAACTTGCTTTGAGAAGTTCTGCTTCTGGGAGAGTATGTTATGGCATTGGGGTGAGACCAACTCAACAAAGAAAAACCCGGTGCAGGCAACGCCTACTGCGAGCTTGTCAAGTTCATGAGATGTGTAGATAGCCCGAGAAACTAGTATACCAGATACAAACTTCTAAAGCTCCATACATACGTAGCAACAGCTTGTAAAGGTAGCAATGATTAGGTCTTTCGACACAACTATACCTTGTTTGCTGCCATGGCTTCAGCGCGCTCCCGCTGCTTTGACGGCAAACGATTTTTTGTTTTTTTTTTTTGCTAATAATTCATCAGTATAGGTAAATTTTATGTTCCAAGACCTGTTTTGTCGGTTACTCCCATTGGCTATTGCTCTGCTGTAGTAGTCCATCTAGTTCTTGATGTATGTGGACGTGGTGGTTAAACTGCTTCGGTGATCAATCTGGATTCTGGAGTGATGCAACATGAGATTGCTGACCAGCAAACGCTGCTTCATTTTGACATGAATATGGTAATGTCGCTTCTTCTTTTCTTATGTTCTGGAGTTGGATTAGCTCAACTACTGACATCATCCTAATGCCTGAGCGCAAACGGACCATGCATATAAAGTTTACCTGAACCATACGAAATTATTTATGCTTATCTATCCAGCATGGAAGTTTCAGAGTTGTTGTGCATCGTGTGTTTCTTGCGGGACTAATTTCCGATCAACCGCATTCAAAACACGAGTGGTGGGCGGGCCCATCTATGGGCTTGCATGATACAGTACCACCTAGCAGCGCAGCATTGAAATGCCCTGCTGCTCGGTGCAGACGTAGAACATGGGTGCATCGAGAGCTTGGCGCACTGCCGTCCTTGCCAAGAAGAGCATCATTGCTAGGATTCCATTACATTATTTCGCCATGCCCCGTTCCTTCCAGCTGCAGTCTTCTGTAGCTGCTGGGCATCAAGCATGCTGGCCTTTTCCGACACCAACCCACCTAAAAAGCACGAGGGTTAGGCTGGACAGGTTCTACTAGTGTTGTCTGTGCTTTAAGGTGGGAGAGTTGTTGGAGCTTGCAAGAAAGCATTGCAAATGAGTAGATTAATTTCCTCTCAAAAAATTAAAGTGCACCCACATCCGAGCGCTAATCTTACACCAAAACCATGGAAAAGGCGTTGCACAGCTAAGTAGTACCAAGCTGCCGCCTGCCGGTAACCCGGTAGTATTCACCCACGCGCGTTGCTTTACCAGCGCTCCGCTAGAATATGCCATGCTTTGCACAAAGCCTAAGGTGCCAGTACGATCATGTACTAGTGCTAGTACAGCTATGGGGAGAACGGGTCCAGAGGCGGCCGGAGGCGTACACGCAGCGGCGTTGGTACCCGCGGTGTCCCTCGTTCGGCGAGCACGAGGGGGATACGGCCATCGAATGCCATCCACGCAACCGGCTGTGGCCGGCCCGGCGCCTTGTCAGTGTAATAACGCATGCCATGGACCAACTCAGTGGCCTCGGCCAGACCACCGGCCGGACACGCCACGCGTCCATGCATCGCGCATTTGTCAGCGAGATGCCAGCTTTTGGGTTTTGACCGGGCAAGCGAAAGACCAGGCCTTGGCCGGCGTCGTCTTGTACTCCAGTCAGTGTACTACGCTCGTCGCCACCTGCCATGCCGGTGCCAACCCCGAGGGCGGCTTCCGCATTGCCACGTACGGATTGTCCTAAAAGGATGTCACCGCAGCTCATCGATCTCAATACATATAGCTAAAATAATCACGAATAATGTATAGAATATAAATGCAAAACCATCTGCTTTTTATTAGATTGATTCCGTTGAGATATTATATTTACGTAAAAACTATTTAGAGATAAATTTGAATTTACTCGTAAAGAGATATAGTTTAATCATATCTCAACAACCTGATCAACAGTACGGCTATATCTCAACATTCTTCGTTGAGCGAATACCGCTAATGCATGTGTCTTACCAAAAATGTCTCCCAAAAATCTAGTTAAAAAAGATACAAAAAAGAGTACATTGCATACATATATCGTATTGCACTAATTGCCTTATTAAAAATCTTCATGTGAGAAAACTTCAGAAAAACTCGCAAGAAAAAAAGAGTACAACTTATAATCTTTTGGATTAAAATAATATCTTTAAATCATACTAAGGGTCATGATTCACGAATTTACTCTATCTGAACTTTGCATATTTCTAAATCGCCTCATTTCAATGCCAAGAATACATATTTGAAAATGTAGTTATTGGCAAAGATTTCAAGAAAAAATTTACTAGATTTTCATATGGTTTAGTTTACAGGATCTTTACCTCACCATTCTCTTAGAGTTCACAATGATAGAAATATTTATGGGCAATATGCTTCATGGTATTACTTTTAACATAACTCGTATATATTTAAGCAACACAAACAGCATTATTTTTATAGATAATTAAGTGCGTATCGATAATGTTAATGGAACATGACGTCTGGATATGGCGAATCACACGTCTTAGCTAAACATACTCACAAGATCCTTCATATAATGCTATAATTACTGAATGGTTGGTAGAGCTAGCTACTAAGGTTTGCTTAGATGACCGCCAATAAATGGTTATACCTCTGTAGAGAAACACAAAATCAGTTTAAGATTTGACACTGTGTAGATCAGATAGAAAACCAATATCCGTATATCCCTCCATGGTCGAGTCTTTGTCCTTCCGGTAAAATAAGCTAAAATCTTCAGTACCTTAGTGGTATCTGGTTGGTGCTGCACCACAAATTTACTGTGAATGTAATATCAGACCTTTTGTAATTCTTAAGACACCTAAGTGTTCCAATAACGCTTACATATAGGCTTTCAGGTCCTAAGACTTCTTCATAATACCATGGGGTCTTCAAATGATAAGATTTATCCATATTATAGTTTTTTAAAATCTTCTTGGTATAGGTAGACCGGTGTACAAAGATTCCTTCGGAGAAATGTCTAATTTGAGTGCTTCTGGCACTCTACCATGAACTTTGGTTCTAAATCCAGACCAACAGTTTTAGCAATTTTGGAGGCGAAATATATGTCGATAATTACAATCTTTCTATTATACAACTCTCCTGAATCCACAGAATTAATGGAAGTATCATCATTAATTTCTTGTACAACCTCATGATTTTCCTCAGCGATGGAGTCTAAGAGTTCTAACTTCCCAAAATCAAATTATGCACGCAAATATTCACTGAGGTTATCATCTTCAAGAAGGCTCACTTCATGAAGAAGGTTACCGTCTTTAGGATGGCTCGCTTCAGGGATTTTCTTAACACCAGTTTGAGCTTGTTTACTGTCTAGGGTAGTATTCTCACTTGTTTGGTTCTCTATTTCTACGAATGTCCGCATAATTGAGTCATGTGCACCCGAAGGCCTTCCACTCTTCTTACCATGAGGGTAAGAGTGGATTCAATATCCTTCTTGTGTATTTTCACTCTTTCGAGTGCGTTTACTGCAGGTTTACATGATATTATCGCCCCCTTATGATCAGTGAAGTCATTTGGCAGATTATTAGCTATTTGTTGCAAGTTTATTATCCTTCGAACTTCAAGTTCGGATTCTTTAGTGTGTGGGTTTAAGTACTAAATGCTAATGACATCCAAATGTATTTTTTTGGCATTCTTTAGTGTGGTACTTTTCTCTCTCAAATGCCAGAAAATTATCCTAATAAAAAATGCAATCACAATACGGAACTGTATGCAGATCCCCTGTCATAGACTTTAGGTATTTAGGGGGTGTTTGGCAGAGCTCCAGCTCCACCAAATTCGTGGAGTTGGTGGAGCTAGGTATTCCTAGCTCCACCAGATTCGTGGAGCTGGAGCTATGGGTATATTAAGAGTGTTTAGGTGGGTCATCTTGTTTACATTTTTGAATAAAATTATAAACTTAAGTCATTTTATTTCAATCTACAAGTTTCAGCTCCAAAGTGGAGCTGGGATCTGGAGCTCTGCCAAACAGGGCCTTAATAATTGACGGTGATTCATAACATACATATCTCCCCCAACTTCCGATCAGGCCCCATGGTAATTCCCTGTGGTGGTGAGAATTTCACATATACAAAGTAGCCAAATTTTTGTAGATTGAAAATACCTGATTCTTTCTCACAGACTATTTGCAAAGTAGAAATTTTATAGTATGTAGTTAGTCTGAGTTGAATTAATACAGCCATCTGCAGGAGTGGCTGAGAAATAAGCTTTTTATTTTTAATTAGTAACTCTGCAAGGCAATTTTGTGTGTGAATATGAGATATTGAATGCTCTACATTAAATACTGTCGGTGTTTCGGGCACCGGCTAGTGAATTTGTATAGGTCGACGGGGGTGCACGCTCCCTCTCCTCGAACGGTTTGACTCAAGTGAGCACAAGATGTATACTGGTTCGGGCAGAACGTCCCTACTCCAGTTCGTGTGAGTTGGATAGTATTGATCTTCTTCTCTTGTTCGTCTCTTTACACGCTTGCCCCTCCCCCCTTTATATAGGCGAGGAGGAAGGTTACACTGTTGGTTTGGAAAAAAGAGGAAAAAGACTGTGCTCTCCGGAAGTGGCGGGCTGATGGGACTGGCCGCCGACTCCCCCTGCCCTGCTGCTGGTCGCCGTAGTTGCCGCGCCGCTTGTAGTAAATGCGAGGGTCGGGAACTTGTGCCGCTGCGTCATCGTTATTATGGCTGGCATTTAATGCGCTCGATACGCAATAAATGCTGTCGCTTCTCTGGGATATCGGAGACCAGGTCGTGGTTTCGGACCTTACCCGGCGGTCGTAACTTCGGGCCTCGACCGGCCTGGGTCGGCCCGTGCGTCTTTTTGGGCCGCTGAGGGTACCCATGGTGCGGGTACTCGTCAAATACCTTTGAGGTAAACTCACTAGCACTATCCGTTTGAATAGTCTTGATTATTTTTTAGAAAATATGGGCAATTAATTTAGCAAAAATATGATTCTAAGTAGATAAGAGATATACATAGGACTATCTAGTAGAACCATCTATTAGTACCATAAAGTATATGAAGGAGCCCAAAAAGGGTTGGATTGGTCCGCAAATATCACCTTGAATTCTCTCAAGAAAATTCAGTGATTATTTCCTAACTTTCAAATAAAATGGTCTAGTTATGAGCTCCCCTTTAGCACAAGCAATGCATAAGAAGTCTTTGGGTTTAGAAAAGTCAATAGTTTTTATGCTATAACCTACAGAATTATTGATGATTTTTCTTATCATCTTTAACATAGGATGACCCAATCTATCATGTGATGTCTTAAATATTTCTAGGTTTATATTAATTATTGTCTTCATTGTAACATTAACATCAGGTTTTATATAAATATAGTATAATCCAGAGGAGAAGTAAAGGAACTTTTTCGACCACGCATTCCTGGTTCCCATTAAATTTAGTCAGTAGTAGGTATTCTGTACCGTATTCATTCTCTTTCTCCCTATGAAAACCATTCAGATGGATATCTTCGAAATTTAATGGAGTACGTCTAGACTCAAGGTGCAATAAAGCATCCTGTAGCATCCTAAAATTTGCTTTTCCTTTTATTTTATTTAATTTGGTTTTTCTTGATTTTTTTGGATTTTATAAAGTCTTTGCATTTTTTCTAAATTATCAAAAGAATTTATGCAGAAAATCAGAAACTAAAAAAATTTCGAAACCAAATTTATTAGGTTCCAAATATTTCATAGTATTTTGGGGATTTTTAAAAAGATTTTTAGAGATATTTTACTATTTTATCCCAAGCACTTTTCTTCTCAGCACTATTTAAAATCAAGGAAAAAGAGTGACCCACATGTCAGGTCAATAGTGCTCTTCTCAAACCTCCAGCCGAATAAATCATAGAGAAGGACTCTCTCTCTCCCCCCTCCATTGATGCTCAAATGAAAGCTTTCAATCTCCTTCGGTTTCTCACTAAAACTTCCCAAATAAATGAGCAATCAAATCCTCGTCGCATCCTCAATGTTTCAAAGTTAATTCCTTATTAAATCCCCCCACGATTTGCCTTAATTACCGCAAAAATGCTTTACCATTTCCTCCATGAATACACCCCATCTAGTCCTTCGTTCGCACTATAAAAAGGAGCATCGGGTGTGCAAGCCTTCACTCGTTCCATCTTGCCTCCTCCCGAGAGCTCCCTCGTCTTTGTTTCACCGGATTTTGCAAAGGTTCGAAATTTGTTTTTTTGGCCGTTTTTTTTCTCCGGCCAGCACCGCCACTCAGCCGCTCCTACCCCACCGCCGGTGCCGGCGAGCTCACCGCGCCGGCGTTGACCCGCCACCGTCAGTCGACCGCCTCCGAGCCTCCCCCCAACGTGCACATGGCCAAGAACAGATTTCACTCATGTTCTTTCCGTGAAGCATGTGCACGACGGAAAAAAAATAGAAGAAAGAGTTAGTCTAAGAAAAAAAAAGAAAGAGGAAAAGAAAAGAGAGAGAAAATTACAAAGAGATTCAAATTTTAATATCTCAATTTTAAGCCTAAAAAATTGAAAATTTTATTTATGAAAGAAATTTCAAAAATTCAAAAACCCTTTTCTTTTCTTTTAAAACTTCTGGTGCCCTTTTTCACCAGTTTGAACTCCGATTGGCCCCATTTTTCTTTTTAAAATTCTTACAAAATTATAAATTTATTTTTAGGCAAATTTAGTATTTTATTTGAATTCAGTTGATTTTCTCGTATAGATTTCGGAGAGTTAGAGCAGTTCGCAGATGACAACTTCGGGCAACTACCCGTCAACCAAGGCAAATTGCAAATCCTTGATCATTTTGATCCTAGCTTTTAAATTATAATTTGAATTTAAATTATTGCATGCGTAATTTTAGCAACATAGTTCGGTCCCAGTTTTAAATGAATAGTTAATCTCCAAACTGATTAAAGCCGCCTTGGAAATTGGAAGTTCCTTATTCCGTTGGAACCCTAATACACACACACACACAAATATCATAATGATTAGAAATATGCTTAGACATGCTTAGTACCGAGATTAGTACCTTTTGAGAATTTGAACCAAATGAGGTTTTATTCAAATGCTTTATCATTTCTTGTGAAATGTATGTTACTTGTGTTATCAAAATAAAAATTAAAAATATGGTTTAGACCAGGCAAGAATGGTTGGTTGTTAGGTGGGTGCGTGATGCACGGGAGTTGGGTTTGTGGAATGTTCACCTAGTCAATTAAGGACCGGTCTGTGAACTGCTGAATATAATGCGCAACAGTGCTTCCACAAGTTTGGAATGGAACAGACCTGGCTAGCCGTATTAAAACATGCCATAAGTGGGAAGTGGAGTGGTGAAAGCGTGAAGCTATTACTTGGAGAAAGAGGGGGCTTCTGACTAGAGTGATTCTTTCAGCGGTGAAACCTTAGCGGGCATGACTATATAGATGGATTTTTATAGGGGCCTTGTCGTGATTTTCTCTGTCGCACACCAAAGGAAGTGTGTATTTTGGCAAACAAGAGATGATCGTGTCTTGTGGGTAAAGTTGTACAACCTCTGCAGAGTGTAAAACTAATCGATTAGCCGCGCCCACGGTCATGGGCATGACGAGCAAGCCTTTCACGAATTAGATTTTGATGTTTTCAAAAATAACTTTTAAAATGGTGATTTTGTATGGAGTGATTTCACTGTTTGGAAAAAGTTGGGTTAACTTCAGGAGGGATTCATGTGCTAAAATTTGTTAAAAAGAATATCTTTCTTAAATTATGCCGTGAAAAAACTACTTACATTACTAAAAAACTTGCTGCTTTACGCTAAAGTCAACTATATAACCTTCCTTTGTATCCTTTACATTATTACTGTATTTCCTGTGTAACTTGCGCAATACTTTTTGTACTCAATCTTGTTTACTCTGTTGATTCAGATAAAGAGTTCTACGCCAATGAGAATCTCGATGACTAGGTCGCTACCCCAGTCGATTGCCAGTGGCAAATTTGCTGGGTTCTACTACGGTTCTATTTTACTTCTGTTGTGTTATTTTATGTTGGTTTGCATGCCATTTATGCTGTAAACTCTGATAATTAAATAAATAAAATTTTGTTTTAGATATGCTATGTTACCATTTTACTGTCTACTAGCTTTTCCTGAACTAGTACAGAATACAGAGAGGATTTTGGAACTGTTTTCCGAGTCTAACACATCCTCTGTTATTATACAAGCACCCATAAGGATAACTGCGATGGTTCTTCCAATGCCATCAATGAGGGCATCTCTTCCGGCAAAGGTCATAATATTTTTAGTTTTTAGTCAAAGTCTCAAAATATTTAGTATTGCTAATAATTGAATTTGTGGTGTAACTCTGTACAAGACAAATTTCCTCTTCCGCCATTTGATTACACTTTGTTTTATATTAGAAGAAATGATAACAATCAAACAATTGTTGTATCATGAACATATTGAAGAAAAAAAGAGAATAACCATAGTACAATAAATCAAAATTTTTGGGAAATAACAATTTATTCAAATTTAAATGAAAATTGCTCAACAGGAAAGTGGACTAATGTTCATTTAGCAACTAAAACTAAACTTATTAAGACTTATAAGGAATATGTGACATCGACTAGCAGGAGAAGGGATATTTGGAAGACTAATTCAGGTATCCATATGAGTCGTCGGTGTCCTTCTGGAATTTCTCGAGCTTAGTAGGATCAAGAACTATATCATCACACTTCTCAACATCCATATCAACAATAGGTTGAATGATGAAGTGTGCCTCAACTTTGTTCCTCTGTGTCTTTTTTACCACTTTAGTGGATTTCATGTAAAGGTCTGTCAAATGCTTCGTGGTGCGGCTGCTTTGTGACCAATGGCTAGTGGTCCACACAGAAAGCAAGGTTGTGCAGGGTAAGCAGCCTTGTTGGTTGAGTCTTGCTTCTGGAAGATCGATGGCCCTTTATCTTGACATTTCTACTAGGATTGCCTCTTCCCTTCCGTACTTTGCCATTCTTCTCTTTGTTTGCTTTATGCCTTTGACCTTTTTCGTGTCTATGGCTATTACTAGCTTATTGAGCATTGGCATATACTTCGAGCATTGTTTGTGTCCTATTAGAGAGAACATGATGATTTTTCATCGAGAGTATATCATGCTTTTTTGCTTCTAGCAAAATGCATATAAGCTTAGTGTATTTCTGGTACTTAGTATGACGATACTATTGTTGTAATATCCTAATATTAGGGTGGAAGGTGCACAATATCTTATCTATTATTTCAGCATCATAAACTTTTTGGTTACAGAATCCTAGTTTGGCAATAAACTTGTGCATGATAGAGCTAAATGCTATCACGGTTTTATAGTATTGAAGCGTTATAGGGTCCATTCAGGCTATTCTTCTGGTAACAGAATGGATCTTTGCTGTTCATAGTGTTCCTTCAAGGAATTCTATAGTGCTAGTGGGTGCTCCTTCATGAAATATTTGGCCTTCATATCCGCATGGAAATGGTGCCTTAGAAAGTGCAGAGTCGCATACTTGCCGATTGAAGCATTTAAGCCCCTAATTTCTTTTGGGTTTTGGAAATTAATGATAATTATATTTAAATGACTAACATTAATGTCGATGTTTAGGACCTGGGGTCCCTAGATCAAGCTTACGAATGTATTTTAGGTTGCCTTTATTTATTCAAATGACATTGAAAGGGGGACTAGGGATGGATGGAAATTGGATTGTATTGCTTTTCTCCAGACAAAGTACAGAGTGAGATTACAAGACTGCCTAGTGCGATCTTGTGTTGTCCTTGCTATTGTAGTTGTTCTTGGTTGATTCGTCTATTGTTGCTCCCTCCTCCTCGTTCTTCGCGGGAGAAACCTATTTATAACCTTGAAGGGATGGCAATTGTCATCTTCATAGAGATATCTTCTAGTCAGGAGGCATCGTTTGGTCAAAAGGTGTCTTCTCATTGAAAGGATGGCTTTTCTTCATAGAGACGTCTCTTCGCTATTGGTAACTTCCAAGCGATTGTTAGTACCTATCAGAGAAAAGCTTTTTTTGCACGTTATCTCTGTGCAAAGGATTTTTCTTCTGTCCGACCAGAGCCTGGTCGGATTGACTTAAATCTAGGTCGACATGGTAAAAGATGTCATAGTCCGACCTGGATGGCTTCTCAGATCGGGCTATCGCCGACTTGGATCAGGTTGGGTGGTCTTTATGTGGTCAATAGAAACCTTAAACGATTATAATATTAGTGTGTCTCTTTGAAACATGGGCCACATTTATGATGATATGATGGGCTCATTGAGAATCGTAGTCATTTAATGGGCCTCAAAACAGATTTAATTATCGTCATCAATTACGTTAAGTGTAGAAGAATAGGTTGGTCCTTAACTTCGCTCATGATAAAGGCGGAATCATGAGGCAAGGTGTCTATCAAGAATTCAAGCTCAAGTTCAAGGTATAAAAGAATTATGGACTTTTTCATAGCTTTTGTCGATCTAGGTGTTTGGTCAAAAGATCTGATTGCTAGAACAGGTGCCATACTATTAAGAGGGATAGTTGATTAGCATCTTGAAAATGCTTAGAAATCATGGCTCAAATTATGCTCATACTTAGACATATGCATCATTGAAAAATCTTTTTCAAAGTCTTGTTGCCCTGTAAAAGTTGGAATTATTGGCAACATGTGGCTGGTACTACCACCGGGTCGATATTACCGCCCTCTAGCCTTGGTAGTTATTTTACAGAATAGCTGTTTTTGGAGTTCCCTGGTGGCTGGTACTACTGGGCCGAAGGAGCATTACTGCAGCAAGTTTGGCAGTACCGCCCCTCAGTTGGTGGTAGTTATTTTCCAATGGCACTGTTTTTGTGCATTTTCTTTGGCCGGCACTATCGGAGCACTGGACCGGTACTACCGCATGTTCGACAGTATCGCCCTAATGTTGTCAGTAATTATTTTCCAGTGAAGGAGTTTTTGGGCTAAATCCTTGAGCTCAAGAGCGGCATTACAGGAACATGAGGGTAGTACTACCGCAAGGGCGGTAGTACCACCTCATAATGGCATTAGCTTTTTTCAGCAAAGACCTAAGGGGATAAAATCCAAAATTCAAAAAACGGTACTTTCAGACCTTAGTTGAAGGTAGTGCCAGAGTACTATAGCAACGACTACTGCTACCAACCGCATTAAATGCATTTTTGGCCATTCCTTGTGGTTGGCACTACAATCCATACATGGTGGTAGTGCTGGATTTTGCAGTTTTGGGGAATTTTGCCCCCTAATGGCTAGAATTGTTGGTGGGGGATATAAATACCCCTACACCCGCACCAAGTATTGAACATTCCTTGAGACCTTGCAAAACTCTCATCACTCTAGAGCAATGAATTTCTCATTTGTGGGTAGTTGAGAGCATTCAAGTATGAGCATTTATTTTGAGCCATTAGAGCACTTAATCATCTTCAAGCAAAGTGTTATTGGTTCATTCTCGGAGTTTGCCGACTCTTAGACGGCTTGGAGTGGAACCGATAATCTCTTCAAAGGAGTTTGTGAAGAGACCCGTGTTCGATTGTGAAGGTCGGAGCTTGCCTACCCCTTCAAACTTCCTCAACATGGATTAGGGGAGACTTGAAAAGTCTTCAAGAGCACGGGAAAAATCATTGTGTTCATCCTCTTGTGGTTTGCTTTCTTGTGATTATTTTAGTGCAATTTACACTCCTAGTGTACTTAGTGATTCATCATCTCTCTAGGATTATTATAGTTACTTAGACTTAGCTTGTTGGTGCACGTAGTGAAACCTAACTCATTTAGGCTTTGATTGTTGTAAAATTATTAATCATGTCATATTTGCTTAATTATTGAATTAGAGCCATAAATTTTTTTAAAAAAAACTCCTATTCACCCCCCTTTAGTTGGTTATCCTTGATCTTACATCGACCCCAGGAAGAGTAGGGCGCCACCATCAAGTTGGGTAATAGCATCTTCAAGAGATTGAATTGTCTAGTTCATCTCGACATATATTGCCCAGGTGAGGTAATTGTTGGCATTCAGGGTGAGCTCAATAAGTTCCATCTTTGTGAAGTCCAACATATCCCACATGCAAGCAATAGTGAAGTTTCCTACTTGTAAAATAATTATATTACATGTATAGCATTAAATCAATACATTTTTATCAATATCTATTCAGTAGATAATTAAAAAATTCTAGAATATTTTTAGCATTTTTTTACAATTTTCTGCTAATCATCGAGTAATTTTTTGAATTACCAAATAATAAAAAAATAAATTTAGTTTATATAAACATAGAATTATGCTAGTAAAAATAAAATCATACACACACACGAAGCTTCCAATGCGTGCTAGGTCTAAGCATCAACAGATTTATGAAAACCCATATACCTCAAAATTCAATTTTTAGGATTTTATATGAATTTTGAAATTTATTAACTATTTTTTGGGATTACTAAAAAACTCCAGGGTCCCAAATATAAAATTTCTTTAACTCGATAAATTTATATAATTATACGAAACTTTAGGGTCTTTTCATAAAATTATTGTAGCCTCAAAATTTCTTTAATTTGCCAATTTTTTAGGGGCTAAAGTGCAAAATTACTATGGCCGGGCCAAATTTCTAATAGGCCAGCCAACTGCTGGTGTTAATGGGTCAGATCCAATCCATCCCAATAGGGTGATTACAAGAGCATCTCGCTAGGTTTTACGAACCCTATCGCTCGAGTGGTGGCAGCGGTGGGCGCTCCTATGCGATGCGGCGACGGCCGTGTGTGCACAACGCTGCTGGCGGTCGGTGACAGACATGAGCGCTATCGAAGGGCATGGTGCAACAAGGCGTGTGCACGACGTGGCGGAGGCCGGAGACAGGATAGTGGCGACGCGGTGTGACCAGCGTGAGAGCAGTCCGTCGGCTGACCGGCATGGCACAACGACAACTTCGGGCGGGGACATGGTGGGCGCGTGGGCGAGCGGCGCCTAGTGGTGGGTGTGACCAAGCGGTAGGCTCGGTGGCACACGCGATCGAACGACGGCCAATGGTCGATGCGATGGCACCCGCGACCGAGCGACATCGGTCGTGATCTAGTGACTTCAGGTGACATGTCCCTGTATTTCTTTCTTTCTTTTAGAAATGATTTGTTGAACAATAACTATTCCAATTTTCGATCAGATTGAACGAGCAATCTAGTCGGTTACAAAAATTAATCTGCTGGATTAAAAACTATTCATATGCGATTAACTTATGCGTTTCGATCTTACGTATGGCTTGTAGTAGATTTAATCGCTTAATGACGATCAAAATTCAATGTAGTGTATATTGATGCGGTTAAGGAGCTTGGTGCTGATAACATTTTGTAAAATGTGATGACCACCGTAGATCAATCATAATGCAAGATCGAATTGTACAATAGAGTGCTATACTTATAGTACGAACTCTTTAAAGATGGATTCGAATTTGTCCACAAAGAAATAGAGTTTAATAGTATCTCAACAACCAGAACAATATACTCGTTACATCTCAACATGGATCTTGGGGAACTGTTTACTATACTAGCCATATGATTTTTTAAAAAAACTAGCCCTCATGTGGAAAAATTACAAAAATAGCCTAATTCCTCACCGTGGAAGAACCAGTAGGTGACATGTGTCACCTATTACGATCTGGTAGCGTGGGAGGTGCATGCTAGCGCGAGCAAACGCGAGAGTGCGTGTGCAGTGGGCGGGCAACACGGGGCGGCGTGCAGGCAGCGGGGTGGAGTGGCACGTGGCTAGGCTCGTGATCGCGCGGCTCGTAGTAGTGATGCACACGTGGGAAACTTCACATGTGCGTGGCCAGGTGCGTAGGCCCGCGTGCGTGCATGTTTCGCTGTGCTCATGCGCGGAAAGAAACGTTATGTGGTACTTGTGGTGAAAAATTGTTTCCGCGTTCGTCTAACGTAGTATCTTGGTAGGCCTAGCCTGGCTCCGCGCTAGCACACGTTTCCCGCGTTATCGAACCGTGGTAGATGACATGTGCCACATACAGGGGCGGGCCCACCAGTGGGGTAGGTTGGGCTGCTGCCCCACCTACAATTTACAAGGCCCAGGTATGTTTTATATACTGCATATGCATAAGCCCAACAAATTTGCTAAGTGAGGAACTTGAGACATATATTGTTCATGTGAGAAGGCATGCTTCTTTTACTACTTGTTAAGATATTGCATCTCTATCTATGAAGATGGTTGAAACCGGAAAGCATATGGTTTTTCCATTAGTCTACATGCTAATTGAGTTGGCATTGTTATTGCCCGTGTCAACGGCAACAGTTGAGAGGGCATTTTTAGCGATGAATATTATCAAGACTAAACTACGCAATAAGATTGCCAACAATTGGATCAATGACTTAATGGTTTGCTACACGGAGAGAGGGATCTTCAAATCACTGAATGATGAAGCCATTATCTGACGATTTCAGCGCCTCAAAACTAGGAGAATACGATTGCCTCGTCCCTCACCAATTGTTAACTGAGTGGTATGTTGCCTATTTGCTAATTCTTCTTTAACCGTATTAGTTGAACGTTATATTTATGCCTTTTTAATAGTACTATTGTTGTTACGGTATATTGTATTCTTTTTAACGTTTTAATACTATTTCAAGCCTGCCCTACCTATCATTTCTTCCTGGTCCGCCACTGACCACATACCGAGTTTTTCACGGTGAATGACGAGGAGATCTCGCGGGGTGGTTGGCCTCTGACCGTCACGCCGCGGGGTGTGGCGGTGCAGCAGCGCGTGACACTACGGCCCTGTTTGGGGGGGGCTGCGCTTCAGCTGTGCTTCAGCTTTGGGCCTAAAGCTCCAAAACAGATACGGTGTAAAGCATTCTTGACTAAGCCTGGTGAAGCACCCCAAAAGCCACAGCTGGTAGGGAGGTGCTTTTCACCGTGGCTTCACTCAATCGCCTCCTGATCGCTCCATCTCTCTCCTCTTCTGTCGTATCCCCGCCCGGTCGCCTCCTTGACTCCCTCGGCTCCAGCGCCACCTACCCGACTCCCTCCTCACTTGGGCCCACACAGTTGCCCCAAAAAGCTACAGCTGCAGCAGCTTGTTTGCCAAACGATATATCAAAAGCACACCGCCACAACATACCGCTTGATACCAACAAACCAAAAGAATTTTTCAAATTTCACCTACGGCTCCCCAAACAGGCTTTACAACGAGTCCGCGGTTGAGAGGCAAGCGCCGTTCTCGCCGGCGGCGAGCTTCAGAAATCTGAGATCTCAGATCGGACTCGGGAGCGATTTCTCGTAAGAAAAACGGCGGGTTTATCGGTGCTTGCAGTTGTTTCTGGTTTGCTGCCGTCGGCGTCCGTGGGCCGGAGGTATGTATTCTGCTTTTTGCTGCATGGGCCGATCCTCACAAGAGCCCAGCAGGCAGCAGTTGTTCTGCGGGCAAAGCCCATAGCCTGATTGTCGAATCGAAAGTGACAGTTTTCTGTTCAACGGTTCGGAAGGCCCAGCAAGCCAGCATGGATCGAGCTCCAGGTCCAACTAAGCCACCATTAGCGCGAATTTATTTTTATTTAATATTTATTTTATTTTTTTAAAAAAAATTATCAACGGAATGATTTTTTTTAATGAAAGTAGGCACCTGTCGCCCCAATATGGAGCGATCGTACTATATTGGAACGATAGATACCTGAATACAAAAAGATTTAAAATAAATATTAAATAAAAAAATTCCGCACCACATGGATCAGGCTCTAATCTCTGCAAAACCTTCGTAACCTCATCCTTCTTCTTCTTCTTTTTTTGAGAGAGAGACCTTTGTAACCTTCTTTTATTTTTGAGATAGAGAGAGAGACCTTGTAACCCTCGGCACGTCTCGTTTCAAAGGCAACGAGCACCAGCTTGTCGCCCATAAATATCTGTTGTAGTTTCCCACTCCATCAGCGCGAGCGGTGGACGAACTAAAATTTTAATATGGTAAATTTTATAGCATATATATAATAATAGTGGTACATAAAATTAAAGTTATTCATACTCTAATATTATAAAGAATATTATAATATGAGTGTATGACACTTAATGGAATAAAAACCATATTATAAAGCATAATAGACAAGGAAGACGATAAAATGTGTACCAGTAAAGTATTAATTGCGTCTAGATCTTGGCAGCTGTATTTAACGAGTTTTCATCTTTTGAAAATACTTCTGCGCAGGCGAAAGCCACGAAACGCGAACGCGAACACACTACGCACCAGTATATACTGTATATATATAGGGATATTCGGTATAGACTAGATATGATGAAAGCTATACTTTGTCATATTGGAATCTACGCCCCTGCCATCAGCCCAACCCAGGTGTAATGACGGCCCGCGAATACGCACAATCTTTTCCTGTCTTTTCCCCCTTCTTATGATTGAATTGTGAGCTTCATCTCAATTTTTTTTTTTTTTAATTTTCATCTGTCCCTGTCTAAAGCCTGTTGTTCTATTTCAGAACAGGTTTAGGGTCTCTCTAGATTGAAGGAGAAACAAATTTTTTTTGGAGAAATCTATTCTTAAAGAAAAACATCGTATGCGGATCATTTGGTTCGAAGGAAAGGCCACGAGAGTTCCTTTCAAATTCCTATGGAATGTTGTACTTTCATGGAAATTTCGAAGACAAATAAAGATTCACTCAAACCTCTTGGAAACTTTCCTTCCAGTCTATGACAACCATACCAATCATCAGACTTCATTTGTTTTTCCTGCAGTTCAACCAAGTAGCATCGTCATATATTCCTCCTGTATTTCTAATTCCTGTCGTCGTACATTCAATGCCTATGTTTTTCTTTTCCTTATATGTGTTTCTCAATTCTGCATTAAAGAACCACTGAGCTCGACCAGGGTTCACATTATCGACGGTAATCGCGCGAAAATCACGATAATCGCCCTTATCGACGCGGGGTGAAATGGTTTACCGATCGGTAAACCGAGAAAATTCAAAAAAAAAAAATTCAAAAAAATTTATATGACGCAAATATCGCGATTATCGAGACATATCGAGCGATTATCGCCAAATATCGTCGAAAATCGCTACAAAAGTCGACCGTACAAAAAAGTTTAACATGGCTGTCGATTTTCCACGATTTTTGAATATATGCGATTTTCGACTGATTTTCGGCTCGATTTTTGCAATTATCAAATTTTACCGTTCATCCGAAAATCACGGTATCGATAATGTGAACCCTGAGCTCGACCCCTCGGCAATCCGGCATTGATACCCTTTTATGAGCACGCTTGGTATAATGGATGCGTGAATAAAGTAGGTAGAGGCAATGATTAATAACCACAATATCTCAACACTCGAAGACGTAGCCTATCTAGCCGGTGATGATCTTCTTCAAAATGCGAAAGTTTTCTATGTACAACCGAGTGGTGATCCAACAATCCTCTTTTGACCAATTTGGTCTAATAGCTCTTTGTTTGCACTAAAATTTGGCATAAATGATAATTATCGGTTCACTTGTGAAATAGAGTTTGACACGGTTAGGGGTTAAAAAGATACACCGTAACCGATAAGAATTCAATCGCTAAATCGGATAGGAATCGGATCGAGGCCGATATGGAATCGGTTGTCGTATCCAAGGAGGACTCGGATCGGCCGAAACAATATAAAAGAGGACAAACCAGGAGGCGAAAGGGGACAATCAACCAATCAATCAACACAACTCTATTTACAATTTTCTGTTTCTAGTTCTCGTAGCAATCTTTCCTCTGTAAACCGTCAAGATCAATAAAGAGTTGCGCATCGCCGATTTGTTGGTCTCATCGACTTGTCTCCAGGTTTCGATCTACTTTGCTTGTTGCGCATCGCCTTTCAAAGTCGATCTACCTTTACCCTCGGATTAACCATAACTGGTTGATCTAGTTATCTTCTGATCGGCTCTTAGCCGACCGGTGTTAAGCCAACAATCATTCATTTATCGGCTCTGATTGATTTTACGACTTTTACCTTGTCAATTCCAGATCAAATTAACTGATACGCTCTGCAAACTCGGCGTTTGTCTTATGTGTTTGAGACTAGAAACCCTACCTCACGTTTTTAGCGCGACCACTCTTATAATGGTGTTGTGATTTCTTAGTTAAAGATGGGTTCTCGGCCGGTACACAGCTGCCGTCTTATCACGTTCTCACCGACGATATTCACTTCAATGGTTCTAGTAGAACAATTTAGTTAGTAACAGTAGCAGCTCTCCATACAAACATTCCGACACTCTTTTTGACATGGGTTTCTGAGTAGGAGCGCAATCGATTGGAATAAAGCCGACTGACCGAATTCGATCGGATCGAATTCTGCTAGTTGTGTCAGATAGTTATCAGATTTATTATCGGTTTCAATTAATTGGTTTCGGATTCGGTATCAGATTTGGAAGATTACTATCAGTTAGATTAGAATATTTTAATTATATTCTTGGATAATTTTGAAAAACTCTATTCGAATATTTCCAACCCATATTCTAGCTACTTCATAATTGGGCCAGCTAAATAGCCAAAACTATGCCCTCCCTCCACGACTCCATCCTTCTGATGCCGTCCCATCGACCATCCTGGCAACCGGTGCCGGTCGCCACCAAAGCTTGACATGTAAAAATATGTTTACACTTACCTATGTAAATACCTGGTATCCTTTTGTAAAATATAAAGGAATATTTGATACTTTTGCAATTTTATTGGACTAACTGATAAAATGACTTATTAAATTACGATAATCCTATTACATATTAAACTCATACAGTTGATTAATCATTGATATATGTGTGCTATATACGGTATTTATTTTCATATGAAATCTAATAAAAAAATATTAAGTACCGTATCGATTTCGCTCCCATTCAAATATCTCATCGCATCCTTTGGTACATACATAGTGGGTCATAGCGCATGAATACATGCATGCTGAACTGGGTGGGCAGACAGACCCACGACCGGCCATGAACTCATGTCCGAAGTTGGTTGGGTCGCAGGGCAGTGCTGCACATGCGGTAAGGAAGAGCTTAGCGAAAGGATGCGGCTAGTGATGATCACCACAGTCCACAAGTTGACAAGCTAGGAAAACGAATTTTTTTACTATCCTTTAATTTTTTTAACTAGCTATTAGTCCAATAAAAATATAAAAGTAGTTTTTAAACAGTGATTTCCAACGATCCTAATCCGCAGATTTTTTTTTATTTTTTTTTCCCCAATTTCAAGTGGACCCAGTCCGCAGGATTTTTTTTTTTCAATTTCAAGCAGACCAGTTCCGCAGGAATTTTTTTAATTTTAAGCGGACGAGTTCGAAGGAATTTTTTATTTTTTTAAATTTCAAGCAGTCCAGACCGCTTGTTTTTTTTTCTATATCAAACAGTCCCAGTCCACTATTTTTTATTTTTATTTTTCGGATTTAATTAATCCCAAAAATCCAAAAATGTACTTTCTTGATCAGTTCGAGCCACTGAGTCCAAAAATGATCTCCACTCCGCCAAACTAAGTCTCTAAAATATCTAAAATGACCAAAATACTCTTATGAACCTTTCTCTAGCCTCTCTTTCCGTATTTTTCTGTTTTTCTTTCTTCCAGCAAAGCAAGCCACACCCTTTGAACATTTTGAACACAGCTTGGCAATAATATAGTAGTATATCTTTTTAACGCATTTTTTTTCATATTTTAATACTAAAAAGATAATTTATTATTTTTGGAAACGAAATGAATAAATAAACAAAAAAAAAGAAAAGCAAAAAGAAAAGAAAACAGGAAAATCTGGAAAAATGGGCCGGAGAAAGGGTTGAGAGGGTATTTTGGTTATTTAAGAGATTTTAGAGACTTGATTTGGCGGAGTAGATGTGATTTTTGGACTTAGTGGCTCGAACTGATTAAGTAAGTGTATTTTTGGATTTTTAGGATTAATTAAATTTGAAAATGGAAAAGAAAAAAAAACAAAAAAAAAACAGTGGACTAATACCGCTTGATATAGAAGAAAATTGAAAAAAAAAAACAAGCGGCTTCGGACCGCTTGAAATTTGAAAAAAAATATAAAAAAAAATTTCCAATTGATTGGGTCGGCTTGAAATTGAAAAAAAAAACAAAAAAAATTTTCTACGGGTGCGCTTGAAATTGGAAAAAAAATTCATTCGGAGTGGAACCGCTAAAAATCACTATTTAAAGGCTACTTTTATAATTTTATGGGACTAACAGCTAGTTACGAAAAAAAATTAAACACAAATTGCTAGAATAGTAAAAGATTCTAGGAAAACCGCACGCCGGGCCTAGATATGCTCGTCATTTTCACGCTTTGCCGCTGCACTCTGCCACTCTTCCAAGTTCCAAGCCACTCTTGTGGCCTTGTCGTGGCTACCTACCTAAATGGGAATTCATAGTCTCTTTACGTCGCTTTTGCAAAGTTTGGCGGTCTTCGTGGTAAATGCTAAATAGCAAAACTTTATTAGTGGATCTTCCACCGATCATCATCGATCAAGATAATTTTCTCACTTTTTCACTTGCATTAGGCACCATCGCATTTGCATGACTGCATCGCTCTACGTTAGTGGCGCCATCTCAATCGATCGGTTCACCAGCTTCCGTTATACTTTATAATTACTACTACTGTAATTTGGGTATCCACTTGTCTCCCTGTATGAAGCTGGCGACGCTGTACACGTCGACGTGGTCCTTGGGCACCTGGCTGCTCCACGCCACCCTCCGGCTGGCGTCGCGGCCGCCGGGGCCTGCGCTGTCGAACTCGCCGTAGTAGAGCGTCTTGAGCGCGAAGTCGCCGCTCCACGGCATCCACCCCTGCGGCTGCACGATCTCGGCGAGCGTGCAGCCGACGAACACCGTGCGCGAGTACGCCTTCCACGGCCGGCCCAGGTACACGTGGTGCACGGCCGGCTTCTGGCGGTACAGCGCCAGGTACTCCTCGCTGCCGTTAACGACGCAGCCGCGGAGCACGATCCCCGTGGGCTGCGCCGGGTCGGTGCGGCCCTGGGCCGTGACGGCGTCGTTATCGCCCTTCTCCGGGCGGAGCTGCCGGGGCAGGATGAGGAGGGTGCTGTCGTGGAGCACGGTGGCCGAGTTGCCGAACACGAAATCCACCGTGCCGGAGACGCGGCACCGGGTGTAGAACTGCCGCATGGCGTGCGCGTAGAGCGTGTCCTGGTGGCCCAGGAGCTCCACGGTGTCCAGCACCGTGCGGTCGCCCGTCGAGCGGAAGGCCACCGCCTGGTGCGCGTCCGGCCCCGCCGTGTTGGCGATCGTCAGGTCGCGCGCCATGAAACCGTCAGCGAGCACACCTGAAAATAAATTAACTTCAGTTGACATGCGCTCGGCAGCGTAAAATTTACTGCAAGATCACTGTGGAGAATTGGAAAATCACTTCTCCTGCCACATCGCGAACGCAGGATGAAGTTAAAACGGCGGGTCGGGGCGCACTTTTTTCTCGGTGAATTGACTAGTCGAACGACCATGTCTGGTGCCTAGTTTGTATAGCAACATAGGGGGACATCATCTATGGACGCAGGACACGGGGGGGCTGCCTTTTTGTTCAAGCATTGCCTAAATTGTCTCTTTCCGTTTATTTTTCATATTCATCCACGCAGAGGATAGACGGCCATCACCAAGACGTGGACACAACCGGAGGATTTGAAATCTTCGGATTGTAATATAGGTATAATTTAAACTTTGAATCGTAGAGGAAGCATGCCATCTATCACGACGTGAGAGTGTGACAATACAACTACTGATGTAGAAGAACACGGTGTCGCTGCTTTCGCAGCCGAAAAATTGGCAGATTTGCAATTTTGTCGGAGAAATACCAAGCTTGAAAAAAAAAATTCGGCCAAGAGAGAGAAAGAAAAAGCCAAAGCGTCCGTTTTGTTTGGTAGGGCAGCATAAAAGCACGGAAAAGTTCCGTGTTTTGCCTAGGAGGAGCTCGTGACGACACGGCGCATTGTCCCTTCCGCTCTGGCTGATAGCTAGCCACCGCCGGTAACACTTCCATGTTACTACTAGACTCGAAGATATCTACAATGTCAATGATTAACTGCTAATTTTTCCTGTTTCATGAAAAAAAAAGAGCTGCTGCTTTCCTTAACCGGGTTGCTTCCTCTCCAGTTTCAGCCCTTCTTTGGCAGTGAACAAATTGAATTGATTTTTTTTATAAAGTTGCAATGATTTTGATTCAGTTGTGATGCGTACTTCAATGCAGATATTTCTTTCCATGCTTACTTTCAAGGAGAGATTTATTTCCAGAGATTACTCTTACCATCTATAAGCCCCGCAAGAGAACACTAGCGTTTTTTTATTAGAAAACACAGGTAAAAAAATCCATGGTTCTTAAAAAAACTAGTCAAAACGCCGCTACTATGCAGCTTTCAGTTCGTGATGATGGCCTACGCAGCGAGTCCGTGGAACTGAGACCTATCTGGAAGTAACTTTCCAACATAATTATACAGTGGTAATAGTCGCATAAAACGGTAGTCTTAATTCTAGTCACACTTTAATTTAGTTTTATAGTCATAATGTTTGGTGAAACCCCACCCAAACAAAATATGCCACTGCCCTCCACCTTCTCCTGACTCCTGGTGACCTCTGTTCGTCCATTCTCATGTCGACGAGCTCTGATCTGGTTAGGTTTTGTGAAATTTATGGCCATACATTGGTTAAGAACGAAGAATCTGTGGTTTTTTCTTTATCTACGACAACAAAACCCGTAGTTCTCTCTAATTTGCACAGGTTACACTGTTTGTTCAAACGGAAAAAAAAGGCTCGACGTTGTATTTGGACGAGTAAATGACGATGTTCATTGCAACCTTACCGCAAACCTATACATAGGTCTCGTTTCAGCTTCTGGATTATGAGAAAAGCTGCTTTTGATTATGGGAGAATCAGGCCGAGCAGGCTACAACTTCTAAGTTTCAGACCGAGCCGACGAGAATTAGCAAGAATCAGGTTTCAACCAGCTTCTGATTCTCAGAGAAATTGTCCAGAATCCTCCCATTCGATAAATAATCCGTTTTTTCGAAAGCAGAAACTGTTCAGAAGCTAAAACGAAACTACTCCTCCGTCAGGGGTGAAAGCTACAATGCGACAGACGGCTTATTAATCTGACTATTTCTCCTGGACGGAGAAGGCTCGTGATTTCACATCCTCATGTAGTCATGTGCCATGCCGGACGCAACGTACAAAAGCTAAGAATTGATGGTCCACGTCACAACTCACAATATCTAATTCACGAGGAGCGTTTAACGCCGCCGCATTGATCTCATGCACGTACGTGTACGACGACCGTAGTAGAAACTACCCGTAAACGGTAAATCCATCGGTATGTACGTATAGAAGCACGTAAATACAAAGAAGAGGAAGAATACACGTATACGCACCTACGGTGGCCGTGTTGAAGGTGGAGACGCCGGCCGTGTCGGCGTTGAGGTCGCCGGTGATGACCGTCTTCCCCATGCCTTCGCCGACGACCACCACGTTCGTCTTCTCCCACGGCACGCTTACTGTCTCCTTGTACACCCCCTCCTTCACGTGCACCACGAACCACTGGCCACCGTAGTCCGGCGCCGCCGCCACCGCCTCCAGCACCGTCTTGTGGTCACACCCCGCGCCGCACACCGTCACGTTCGGCGGCAGTCCCTTGGGCACGCCGAGCGCGTCCACGTCGGCGTCCGCCGCCGCGGGTGGCCAGTACCCGTTGCGCTCGGTCTGCGGCGGCGCCCAGCGGGAGGAGTCGTCGCCGTACCGCTGCAGCGCGGCGAGCATGGAGATGTAGTTGCTGTTGACGGTGATGGTGTCGTCGAGGTAGGCCATGGCGTCGGAGATGGTCCTGGAGAAGTTGACATACTTGTAGGCGGACCAGCAGTCGTAGAGGTGGAGGAGCGCGGTGGAGGCGGAGAGGAGCGACGGCGGCGAGGGGGGCGGGGAGAGGCGGTGGGAGGAGAGGGAGAGGAAGGTGAGGCAGTTGGTGGCGGCGTTGGAGAGGTTGACGTTGGAGGAGGCGGCGAGGACGGAGCGAGCGGTGGAGACGGCGGGCGGTAGGCGCGCGCGGAGCGCGGAGAGCGTGGCGGCGAGGAGGTCGGAGGAGGAGGAGTCGGCGGTGGCGTTGGAGAGCGTGGAGACGCAGGCGGGCTGGAAGCGGGTGGCGTTGCAGGCGAGGAGGACGGCCAGCGGGGCCGCGTAGTTGGACGGCGGAGGAGTGGTCGGGGAGGGCGCCGGGGCGCGGTGGTGGTGGCGGGAGGAGAAGGAGCAGGGGAGGTGGAAGAGGAGGAGGAGGAGGAGAAGGACGCGAAGAGGAAGCATTGGCAATGATGGTGAGCGTGTGCGTCGTGCGAGTGGGCGGAGGAGGGAGTGGAGTGTGTGGGCGGTGAGGTTGGTTGGTTTTATCGACGAGGGAGTCAACTCAGGCGGGCTTGGCTGGGGAAGGGAAGGAGATGATGAGACGAGGATGGATGGATTTTGATGGCTGCAAATGCTACGCAATGTCATGCGCGGAATCGACGGATCTTCTATCCTGATTTTGCTTTCCGTTTTTGTTTTGTTTTTGTGTCATTTCCGTAGCTAGAGTATCTACCCAAAGTATTACACTACCAAATGAAGCAAGATGAAATCTTAACGACCGACGATAGAATTTGAACCCTGTCTCGTGCCATTTGGTGGCAAGCATACACTTTGAGTATTTGGGCGACGAAATATATATATTCCCGATTGAAACTTACGCGAGTAGACAAAAAAATTTGAACTAAAATCTCGGATAGGCCGAGATTTAGCTCACTTGGTCCTTTTTTTTTTTTTGTTAAATTGGTACATGCCACTGCAAAAGTGGTGATTCGGCGAAATGCCACTACTTTATTGCCTCTTTCGTGAATACCACTGCACAGTTAAGTAAATCAAATATATGCCATTCTAGATTAAAAATATGCAACTAATTTCTTTTAAAGACCATAATGCCCTCCTTCTTCCAACTCCTTCCCCGGCAGCCGCCTCCCCCTCCAACTCCTACCCCGTATCCGCGTCCGCCTCGGCCTCCGACCACACCCTGCCCTCGCCGACTCCGACCGCCCCGCCCGCCCGCTGCTCCGCTTCCCCACCACCTACGCCGCACTCTCCGGCATGCTCCGCTCCGAGGGCGGCACGGATGACCCTGCCTGCCACTAGCTCTACAATACACTCCTCTCCCCGAACCCCGACCTCCGCCTCACCGCGCTCGGCTTCCTCCCGCTCCTCTCCCCTCTCTACCTTCTCCGTCTGCCCCGCGCTCCCCTCCTCGCTCTCTAGATTCGAGGCCGTCCTCCTCGCCGTTTACTCCTCTGAGGCCAAGAACCACCAAGGAAAGCCTATTCTTGTCCAGGTCCCTGACCTCTCCGTCCCCTCCCTATACCACACTCCGTTGTCCAGCCCCACCTCGAAGTCACCTCGTCGTCCACAGCCGCCTCCGATTCCTCCACCTCCAGCGAATGTCGTCGTGGGGGTACTCTCGCTACCGCTGGCGACGGTGAAGTCGACAAAGCGTGCGGGGATTATCGGAGTCGCCTTCAAGGCTTACTACACCAAGATTTCGCAGATGCCGGCCACGTCCAAGGTGGATGCAAGTAATGTGGAGGAAGAAGACGGTAGGGGCAAGGAAGAAGACGAGGGTATTTTGGTCTAGAATGGCATATATCTTATTTGCTTAATTGAGCAATGGCATTTACGGGGGAAGCAACAAAGTAGTGGCATTTCTCTAAATCACCACTTTCGCAGTGGCATGTATCAATTTAACCCTTTTTTTTTATAAGTTTGGCCGACCACGGTCAAACTTGTAAATTATAAACCTAGCTTCCTTCTCAACCACAAAAATAATAAGGAGGCGACACATGTCCTACCACGGTTTGGAACTGTCGTAGTTCACCTACCACGATATAGGAGCACAGTAGATGCCTACCGCTGTTTCGGCGATCGGAAAGGGTGCCATATTTACAATTTTGTTCAAAAGAATGCCAAACTTGAAAAAAAAAAAATAGGCTAAGGGGCCTAAAAAAAAGGCAAAGATTCATTTTTAATGCCATCTTCCAGTTTTGAGTTAACGAGTGGAGACACTTTAAAGGACTATCATAGACCAAAATTCGGCTCACTAATTAGTAAATAGTTCCAAATGCTTCTCACAATGTCATAGGACTTACAGAAAGTGCGCATGCTAAAGTTTAGTACCCTTTTGCTTTCTGTTCTCGGGTTTCATGTTCTCGGGTTTCATGTGCTAATTAGGAGGGTCCTTTCAACTACCTACATGCCCTACAACATTATGGGAGGAATTTGAATAATTCCTAGTCACTGAGCTGAAATTTGGTCTACGATGGGTACTAGAAGCTCGTCCGACTGAAACATAGGCATAGAATGGAACTGTGTATCAACATTCGGTGAGTACACTTCCTCCTTGCCCTAAAACATCATGGGTGACATTTCGTACCATTCATGGTCAATGAGTCAAATTTTTGGCCATGACATGTCACAACAAGTACTAGAAGCTCATGTCGGTGAAACCCGAGAACAGAAAGCAAAAGGGTACTAAACTTTAGCATGCGCACTTTCTGTATGTCCTATGACATCATGAGAAGCATTTGGAACTATTTACTAATTAGTGAGCCGAATTTTGGTCTATGATAGTCCTTTAAAGTATCTCCACCCGTTAACTCAAAACTGGAAGATGGCATTAAAAATGAATCTTTGGCTTTTTTAGGCCCTTTGGCCTATTTTTTCAAGTTTGGCACCCTTTTGAACAAAATTGTAAATATGACCCCCTTTCCGATCACCGAAACAGCGGTAGGCATCTACCGCGCTCCTATACTGTGGTAGGTGACCTACGACAGTTCCAAACCGTGGTAGGACATGTGTCGCCTCCTTATTATTTTGTGGTTGAGAAGGAAGCTAGGTTTATAATTTACAAGTTTGACCGCGGTCGGCCAAACTTATAAAAAAAGGGTTAAATTGATACATGCCATTGCGAAAGTGGTGATTTAGAGAAATGCACTACTTTGTTGCTTCCCCCGTAAATACCACTACTCAGTTAAGCAAATCAGATATATGCCATTTTGGACCAAAATACCCTCATCTTCTTCCTTGCCCCTACTGTCTTCTTCCTCTACATTACTCGCATCCACCTTGGATGTGGCCGGTATCTGCGAAATCTTGGTGTAGTAAGCTTCGAAGGTGACTCCGATAATCCCCGCACGCTTCGTCGACTTCATCGACTTCACCGCCGCCTGTGGCTCAAGCGGTGGCGAGAGTACCCCCCCCCCCTCCGACGACATTTGCTGGAGATGGAGGAATCGGAGGCGGCTGTGAATGACGATATGACTTCGAGGTGGGGCTGGACAGCGGAGTGTGGTACAGGGTAGGGATGAAAACGGATCGGATACGGGCTAGCCGGATACGGATACGAATCCTGGTTATTCGGGATACGGATACGGGACGTATATGTGACGGTTTCGGGTCGAAAACGGATAAAGATATACGGATAATGCACTCATATATAAAGTAATATATGTTGAATTAAACCGTATGAGCACGTAACTATAGCAATAAGTTATGTATTAATCAAACATAATAGACGTTATAGAAAGAATATGCTACTTTAGGATCAATAGAACCATCTAATTGCCAATAAAAATGGGCTAATATTGAAAAAAAATATGATGAAATAGGCTGGATGTTGCTGATATCCGAATAGGAAATATCCGGTTATCCGATCCGAATATACGAATAGAAAATATCCGGATATCCGAATAGGAAATATCCGAATATCCAAATCTGATACTGTATCCGCCGGATACTAAAGACTCTGAATCCGGATCCGTATCCGGATAAAATATCCGGATCCAGCCGGATAGCTATATTCGGAATATGAATCGAGTTTTAATCAAATTCGAAATCAAATCGGACGGATATTTCCTGTCCTGTTTTCACCCCTCCTTCCTTAGAAGGGTTGTCCAATTTCTCGATATTGAAAGCAACAACGCCACGCACCAAACACTCAAACAGCAAGCCTCAACGCAGAACGCGCTTTTTGTTGCTCCTATACCCTAGCTAGGGCCAATATCATTTTTGAAGGCCGTCTTACAATTTTGAGTTGATGGGGAGAGACTTCTAAATATTTTTGCATTCCTTTGTTTTCAGATGTTCCTTGCACCTAAAATAAAGGCCTCGATAAAATGCCCATGATTCCAAATTTGTTACGCTTACTGTATCCGGGAGTGAATGGAAATGGCATTGCTCAACTGAATGCTAGTAGTATTTTTCATCTAGGCTATTGCTTAGAAGATTGGGTGATAGGATCTACCGGTTTTTGGGCAACCAGGGACACTTGAACCTGCATAACCGTGCACGGCAGAGTCCTCTTGGGTTGCCTCTCAATCCGGATGCATTGATGGGTTCATTTGGCATGATGCTGCCGGTTAGGAAAAACACGAAGAGACGGCCAAACCCGGGCAGATACGCATAGTTCCCTTTGCATCATCTCAAGTCAGTTATGGAGAACTAACAACCTGCTGTCACAGGCTCACACACGATGTAGTCATGCGAGATTGGAATTTTGTCGGAGGAAGCTTTCTTCTCACGGGATAATGGCACGGCCGCTGGAGGAGATGAATGGTTTTTCTCGCCTTCGCTAGTTTGCCAACCGGGTTTCGCCTTCCGGGACGTGGTCACGGGAATCACAGTGGAGTGGTCGGCTGGCCAGTGTCCACTGAACTGAGGAAAGTGGTCAGGCACCGATGCAATTATGCAGACCACAAACTTTAACTTTCGGAAAAAGCTGCAATTATGTTTTTAAAAAATATTAGATTTTGCATGCATACCACTGCCAAATAGATATGGGGATCTGAGAGCATATACATCCATGCAAAACTATTCCACTGAATCTGATATGCAGTTATGCAAAACACAAGGCAGCTAACAAATTTCATGCATGAGAAATGAAATTCCAAAATTTGCACATGAATTGTTGTTACATACAGGATGTTTTCTGTATCTAAACCGCAAAATAGGCAATGAAGCAAAATCTATATCTCAGGACATATGCATTTCGCGTGAATAATTGAGGGAAAAGAAGGGAGAAAGCAAAATGCGACAACTTGTAGTAGATGCTGCTGTCTGTGAGACTTCATGTTTTGCTCCTTAGTAGCGGACGAAACAGAAGAAGAAGCAAAATGCTCAAGCAGGATTTTGTGTGTGTGTGTGTGTGTACAATGTCAGCCAGCCATCCTTCACCAACCTGTCGAATTGGACGTGAGGCAACATCAGATCATCATTCAACCCCAGATTGAGCAAGTCATCAAGTTAGATAGAACAGATGTACTTAAAGACAACAGTAGGAAGTGCTGCAAAGTACGTCAACAGACTGAAAATATCTGGAATCAGTACGAAATTGGTGGACAGGTTACTATATGTTTCATATCTATATTTTCTGGAACACAGTCAAGGTTCATGCAGGATAACATTGACCATTAGTGATGAGTTACTTGACTACTTGAGCCAGAATGTATTCATGGTGTACCGGTTGGTTCTCTACTATTGCACCCTGTTAAATTTTGACCCTGGACAATTGTCAAGTTCAGGTCTTGGTGTCACACACAAATATTCTGGGGAATGCCAGCTATCAAATAATATTCGTATGCATGGAATATAGACAAGGCTTGAAGATTTCAGGCTACCTTGCAACTGAAAGTAACCTATGAGATAAGAAATTTTTGTTTGGTCACTATATAATATTTTGCTTGGATGATTGAGGAACATGCTATCATGAGTAAATAATATGTCAAAAAAATGATATAATAGATAAAGACCTCACCGTTCGTCAAAAGGTGGGAAAATACAAGTTCATTCCAAGCATCTGGGACTCCCGGAAGGCACCAGTGGCTGCAATCAAGTATGGTAGAAGGATGACTCCAAATACCGATATGAGCATCACTTCTGAAGGCGCCCATCAAAGTCACATTTAGTATAGTGACAGGAACGCTCATGTTCGCTACAACCTTGGCAAGTATATCCCCAAATTCACTCCTGTCAGTTCCTTTGGCCTCAGTTGTAGGCCGTTCTGTTACTTCACATACCTTTTGATTTGAGCCACTGTAAATATGAAAATTTTCCATGAGTGTTTGTTTTTTGTAAATAATTTGTATACCTTTTGTAATCCACAATCATAGCAATCTTACATCTTCAGTTCAAGTTGTACATACTCTTATAATGCAATAAATAAGAAAAAATCAAATAGAGCAGTGCATAGAAGCACCTCTCAAATAGAATAACTAGGGAAAAGCTTTCAATATATACGAGAAAACACACCTCCAATGAGATGGCTCATATGTACGGAAGAAGACGTGTGTTCTTTTTAAATCCACTCTTTTTGTTACCCATGAAGCCCATGTTTCCAGTGCCATTTTGAAAGCAGAATTAATGGATGTTCCCAGTTTAAGCACACCACCGTCCTCAAAATAGCAACCCCTGTTGGAATGACCAAGCTAGAATGTCTGAGATATATGAAGTTAATGTTAACCATACATGACAAATTAAAGAAAGATACACTATATGACAAGGAATTGACACTGTTCCAAAGTCACTTGATGAGTAGAACAATGAAATGTGTATTAAACTGATTAAGCATAATAGTACAGAATGCTACCAAATTGCAATAATAGAATATCTACATTAGTGGAAACACTTGTACGGAGCATACCAGTGTCCATTGAGATGTACACAGTAACCATTACGGCCAAATATTCGAAAGAATAATTACTGTGATGAAAATTTTCGAATTTCGCTTCCTAAACAACCCCCAAAATTTCAACACACAAAAAAACAAGACCAGACAATGAGACAATAAAGTATAGTTTCATCACAGTTTAGTATGCTGTGATCTTATAAACATGAGAAGCAAGGTAGCCAAGGTTTCTCAACACCAGAAAAGGAGATAATCTCTAATAAAGATGCATAAAACTTATCATCATCAAAACATAATGCCATGTTCAATAGTGCCTAACCACACTCAGGTGAAGCCTACAATATACCAACATCAGATATGTTGTGACAGGAGAACCTAACACCCTGTGGTGTTGCTTTGACCTCAAGAAACAACTAGAACCTAACATCACCAACTTTGCAAGGCAATCCCATTGTTTGTTTTTGTTCATTTGTTATCCTTGGTACTTTCGCTACAATCAATCCACATCATTGATTCCTGAAGAGGATAAATTGCGTAAACTCTTGAAACAACAACTTTGTCTAGCCTCCCTTCAATCTAGGGGGTTGATTAGAACTTGAAGTTATAAAATACTAAATGGCAGAGAGATCTTCCAAGGGACATTGTGCTGCCTATTTTCAAGGATTGTGAGTGGATACAAATGTACTGGAACAAAAATATATCAGATTGATGGAACTTAGCAATTTGATGATAGTAATTTGAAAACAATTACCTAAGAACAAAGAGTGATGTGAATTGAAGCAAGCAAACTCACATGTCAAATAATTTGCTGGGAGTCCACCAATGCCCTGAATTGAATATAAGCACATCGGCGTTAGCCCATTTTGTGCTAATATCATCCATCTTATCAAGTTTGAGAATCGCACGGACCCTCTTAGTCCCATGGCGAGGAGCAGGGGTCTGCTGTACAAGGAACACCGACCGGAAAAAATCCACATTCAGGTTGAATGACGCAAACCTTACTCCTAAAAATCGGATTGTCTTTGAGATCTGGTTGCCATTAACCTCGTAAACAGTCTTTGGATCCTCCACCCCTGGAATGAGCATGCAAATGAAGGACTCCCATTGCGTTCTGCTCATTGAATCCCCCACAAATACAACCCTCTTCCCTCTTAGCCACTCCAACACATCCCGGGCACTGAACCGCGGGATATCGCATCCCCGCGGCTTCCACCGCCATTTGAGGTACTCAATGTCCTTCCTCCCATTGGCCAAGCAATTGAACCCCCTCTCCGCAAACGGGCACTCCGAACTGTTGTACAAAGGGTATCTCTCACCCGGCACCCAGCTACCGTCGAACACGTCGCAGGACTCTAGATTCTCCCCGCCGGCGAACTCGGCAATCACACGGCCCCGGCCCAGGTACCGGAAGACATACAAATATAGGCCGCAGGAGAGCACGAGCCCGACGGAGGCGAGGAAGAAGGCCAAGGTGATGCTCTCGAATGACGGCCCCGACGGCGCCGCCCACCACTTGCGGTGCGTGGACGCGGGCGCCGAGACCCGCGGGCTCCCGACGCCGCCCCTCGCAGTGAGCCGCGCCGACGTGCTCCGGTTGAAGCTCCCGCTCACCATCTCGCCGCTGCCCCCGCCGCCAGATCTCCTATTCCACAAGTCCCCTGTTGCCAAATCGGCTCAAACCAATTCGCCGCAAAACTTTACCGAACCAAAAATAATGGCTTCTAAACTTGCAGGCGCGGATTTGTCTCAATCCGGGACCTCCGAATAATCTCTTCGATATTTCCTGTGCGGGATTCGAATTTGTCCCGCAAGTTGACCGGATCGAGCCGTGATGCTTCAAAGCGCGCGCGCGCGCGCAGTTCTCGAGATCCCCTATCTCCGGATCAGTGAGCGGATGCAAAAGGCGATGACTCTTCTCGAAACTCTCGAGGCAGGGGCCAGGGCACCAGAACGGGATAGGGAACCCACCGGATTCCGGCGACTGGCTCTCCCTCTCCGGCGATCACTGGAGCGGCTGCGTAAACCCTAAGCAGGCTAGGAAACAGCTCGCGATGCGGTAGTCGGTGGAGTGGCCTCGCGAGCGGCGGCTTGGTGATCTGTCGTCTCGCGCGAGAAAGTTCGAACAGGAAGAGCCGAGGAAGGAGACGACTCACAGGAGGAGGTCGTGCTTGTGGTCTGGAGCAGGTCATTTAAATAACAGGTGACTCGGGGGTGTTTCTGTAAACCTGGGGAGAAAGGTACGACTGACTGGCATGTGGGCCCCGTAGGCCTTCGGTCCCATATAGCAGTGGCCGCGTGCTCGCGTGACGTCCGCTTGCTTTGACTTTTGCGATGTCGACATGGCCGTGGTTGTGCTCGCCTGCTCGGTGAAGTGAGCATCGTTTTCGACCAAAGAGGGCCGGGTGAGTGGCCATAAATGGCTGACTGCTGGGTTATCACTTACCCGTGAGCGAGAGCAGCCAACAGTCAGGTGTTTAATGTCGCCCTGGCTTCGTAGGAGCAAGGGCAATAGTAAAACTTGATATAGATTAATACTCCCTCCAGTTTGATAATAGATGTCGTTTTGGACATAGTGATGGTCAAATTTCTAAAACTTTGACTATCAAAATATTTTTAAATATTTAAACTGGATATATAAAAATTATATGTGTAGACTTGTCTCGAGAAATACTTTCATAATATTATAATTTTATTGGGTTTTATAAATATATTATAATAAAAATTAGCGGTAAAAGTTGTTTTTTGAAGACCGTGTCGATGTCCAAAACGACATCTATTATCAAACTGGAGGGAGTAATAAATTAAAAATTAATTTGCATAATAATTATTTTTAAAAGTTGCACAATAATTACCTCTTCTCTTTTGTATATAAATAATCTATCTATATATCGGTGTAAAACTGACTACTAAATAAGAGACAGATCTTTTTCCTCTTCTTTTCTCACTTTTTCACATAGATTAAAACTGATGTGTACAGATTAAAAACTAACTAAGATGAATTTATTGTACATATCCCAATAGTAGAGAGTGTCGAGCACAAGTTATATTCAAAAGAGGTGTTTCTGTGCTCTTCTTTTTTAAAGTTGCACAAATATTAAAGCATTAATGAAGGGTAGATGAGGATTACTTACCCCTTCGCTTGCTTTAAGATTTGTACAACTTGTATTGGAAGGAAAAGCATAGAAGCATTGCTCTTCAAGTATTCGGTGGCTCGCAACTCAAAACCCAGAACATTTCTATTAGCTCAAAACCCGAAACCATTCTTTTGGCGAATTGGAGTATATTTTGGCGTTAATCCACGGGCTCTGGTCTGGGTAGGTCTTTTGTGTGTCTAGTTTGCGGATCAAGATCTATCGCTGTTTATTTTCCCGAATTATATTTTTTCTTTGACAATTGCCTAGTAACACTACAAATATACTATAGAGTTGAAAAATAACCTCGATGTGTTGTTAATATGTGGCTCCATGGTCTGCCTGTTTTCCTCATATTAGATGTTATTTTTCAGTTTGTACGTCATTACAACGTCATTGAACACATTTCCTCTTTGTGGCTCCATGGCTTATCTGTTATCCTCATTTAGATGTTATTTTTTAATTTGTACATCATTACAATGTCATTGAGCAAAATTTCTCCTTTTTAAGAGCAAAATTATATGTTTGCACACACTTCATTAAGGAAGTTATTTTTATATAACTGTTCTAACGTGAGGAATCAGCCTGCAAGTATCTCATCAGCGAACCCGATTCTTGTGCAGTACGAAAAGGACAGCAACTTAAGTAGTCGTATGCAAGCCGTTGGATCAAAAAGCGACGGACAAGATTGATTTGGAGTATTATAGCAAAAACTGTAGCACATGAATTTAGAAGATCTTGACTGTTTTCGCTTGATCGGACGGTCTACACATGTAGGAACTGCTTAAGTTGCAGTCCCTACAGGGACTGCGCCCAATCCCTATCCCTCATCAACATATATCACAATGATGAAACAGTTAAAACGGCCACATTGCAAGTTGCACTCCCATCTTTGAGAGGTGCTTCTACGTTTTTCTTTTTATTATATTATACTAGGAAGATTCGCGCGCTACGCCGCGCCGTGCGAAATTTGATAAAAAAATGATGAAAAGCGGGGAAAAACGGAAAAACGACGGGCGAAAAACGAATTTACGTTTTTTTTTTTGGGAAACGGCAAACGAAAGCATTTTTTCCGTGTTCCGGAGAAAACACGGTTCACGGAAATAATTTTTTCAGGCAAAACGAAGAAAGAAAACGGCTTTCCATATTTTTTGTGGGGAAATAGCCACCGAAAACATCTTCCCCATGCTCCGGAGGAAAAACGGATCACGAAAACATTTTTTCGGGGCAAAACGGAGAAAGGGAACGGTTTTCCATATTTTTTGTTTTGGAAAAACGGACAAGGAAAACATTTTTTCCATGCTCTGGAGAAAAATCGGATGACGATTTTTTTTCCCGGCCAAAACGGATAAAGGAAACGGTCTCCCAAATTTTTTGGGGGCGAAATAGCCACGAAAACATTTTTTTTCGGGAAAAACGGAGGAAAACCGATCACGAAAATATTTTTTTCGAGAAAAACGGAGAAAGGAAACGGTTTTACATTTTTTTTTGGGAAAAACGATCACCGAAAATATTTTTCACATGCTCTGGAGAAAAAACGGACTCCGAAAACATTTTTTCGGGATAAAACGGAGAAAGGACCCGAACGTAAAGCGCGAGGACCTATTTGTTATAATTTTGAACCTGTTCGCTATTTTGAAAAATTAGTAAAGGGTTCGCTCGCGATTCGTACTTTACGGGAGGTCCTAAATGCAAAAGGGCGAACCAGGGACCTAAACGCGAACCAGGAAAAATATCTTCCTCTCACCAAAAATCGCGCGAGGACTTGGACGTAATTTCTGAAAACCGGGGGGGCTTCTGCGCAAAATGGGCGGCCAACGCGTGGATGACACGGTTGGCCTCCGTTCGTAGGCCTCATAAGAAGGGGTACCATTGATGAATGTTCCTGTTATGCCCATAGTAACTCCTTTTCAAAACAATACCCTTTTTTTAAATAATAAATCAATGCCTTGGTTACCAAAGGGTAACAGGGAAGAAGAAGCGTCTAACATCGTCGGTCTTATCAAAATTTGTCAAAAAGCAAATATTCTGCTTATGGTGAAGTGAACCAAGGACTTTATTCGGATAACAACCGATTTCCAGGAATCTTTGCCATGCCCATGCGCAATGCAAAAGAACTCACGCCGGCCGAGATCGTGCGAGCGGTACATGAATGCAACCCTGCACAGAAAGGCGAGTGCCGGCCCAAGAATCCCAACGAAAAAGATGGTTAATCCCCACGACAGCACCGGTTCGGTTTAGGTTTGAAGATTAGCGACGAGGATTCCACTTTCGCTTTCACATCTGTCTTTATTTTAGAGGGAGACTAGGGAACGGTATACCATTGCAACGGTATAGCCGTGAAACTTATGAGACTTATCAGTTTAAGTGCTGGTTTCATGAGTTTCAGTGTTTAGTTTCATCGGTTTCATATTTCACCAGTTTTTAGTGCTAAGTTCCATGAGTTTTAGTGTAAAAATTCATAAGTTTCATGAGTTTCAGAGGTATACCGTTCCTACGGTATACCGTTTCTTAGTTTTTCTGTTATTTTAAGCTCTTGTTTGAATGAGAATTGCTATAGCCAAGCTGAAACAGTCGTTGGCAGAAAGACGGGAGGTCTATTCAAGCTAGGACCCTTAGGCCCTGTTTGGATGAGTGGTAATTTCTTGGGAGGTTTTGGGTTTAGTTCAAATTTAAACTAGATTCTAAAATATTCCAATGAAATACCCCTAATCCAAGCACCCCCTAAACCGTAAGGAGTAAGAAGGCCTTGAATTTTTTTTTACTCCATACTATCTCTAAGAAGCTGACGTTTTGGACATAGTGGCGATGTCAAATCTTCAAAACTTAGACTATCGATATATTTTTAAACATTTAAATTGGATACAGGAAAATTTTATATGTAGATTTGTCTTGAGAAGGTACTTTCATAATATTATAATTTTATTGAGTTTTTCAAATATATTGTAATAAAAATTAGTGATCAAAGTTGTGTTTTAAAGACCATATCGATGTCCAAAATGTCAACTTTTGAAGACCGGAGGGAATACCTTTCCTTCCTTGAGAGTAATACTACTTGCAATAACTCAATTAACTTATCCTACTTAGGGCACTCCTAATGCACGCTTTCTATAGTCGTATCTAAAATCATTCACATCATTAATAAATAGTATCGGATACTACCCATCCAACCATTTGTATATTAACACAAATACATAGAAAACATCAAATAAATATCATGCAAGATAGAGAAAGTAGTTGGATATACCCCTCCTCTCTCCGATACATGTTTGTGTTGTTCTTCCTTTGATTTGTGTGCACAAGCTGTTTCTTATGCAAGAGATAGCATCTCTCTCTTCTTTAATCTTCTCTCTACCTAACCATTAGTCCTAGATGGCACATTGAAAAAACTGCTGATATAAGACATTCCACCATGAGATCGAAAGAAGATAAAGATTTTCATTCATATCTGAATTTTTTTTCAAGATTTTCATTCATATTCTGGAAAAAAAAATTGACACCTATTCTTTGGACCTTGTTTGAGAGGCTCAATATTCTGACCCATCCACATAAGTGGGTCAGAATGTTGATTGCCAAACAAGGCCTTACGGTGTTTTCTCGCTGTGGCAGCAACGCGGCGGGACAACGCACTGGACAACTCCAACGGATGGGTTTGTGTTTGCACGAGGAATGCATAGAGCGAATCCATTCCTCGCCGGCTAAGGAGGACAACAAGAGACAACCCGTGAACCTGAATAGGGGGCGTTGGGTATGTCCTACCACGGTACCACCCCCAAAATTTTGAGAAACTCTTCCTAGGCACAGACGGCTCAGATGCATCCGCCTGTTCTTCATTCCTTCTTTCGTATGGGATGGTCGATTTGATTCCTGGATTGTGGCGGCCACAATGATTTAGTACTGCTAATTAGAAATGGTGAATTGATGTGTAGTACTCCATTACTGTCGATGAGAGTAAAACTAATTTACGCTAGTATTAACTTTATGTTTACAGCTGGACGCGCTGCATGAGCTAGTCAATGCTGAGATAGTGAGATCCTCAGCTACTTAGATTTTTCAGATCTGCACATCCAATCTAGTAGTGGAGACTGGAGATCCTTAGCTAGTTAGCTATATCTGCCCATTCATTGAAGTCATATGGTTTAGTTTTTCTTTTAAGAAACAGAAGTTGTGACATAAAATTCTTATTGAACCCTTACGATACATATTGTATAGGTGAGAAACAAATTTTTTTCCCCCTTGTACCAACATGGGAACTGCGGTCTGCGATGCTTAACACATTGTCGTAGATGTCTATCTAGGCGGCATGACCGCGGTATCGCCCGGGTACCAGCATAGCTACTGTCAATTGGGGAGGAGCGTCCGTAGTCATGCCCCGGGGATGAAGGCTTCGACTGAACTTCGTTAACAAATATCGTGCCTTCGGTGTCGTCTGTGATTGCGTATTATCATCTTGGTTAGATTTATTATCGCTTCCGCTGACACGGTTTTTTAATAAGATCTCATCTCATCTCTGCCACTGCTCACACACCGCGCCTCCACTCCGCAGCCTTCGGAGCCCAAGAAAGCAACACCACACCAATGCGCCGCACCGCGTTCGTGCGCCACTGGTCACTAGGATCAGTCACTGCCACCGCCCACCAGGAGCCATGCAGGCCCAGGGTGGCTGCCCCGGTGGCGCCGTCGGTGCGGTGCCAGGTCACGCTCTCAATGCGCCGGAGAAGGCTGAGGTGTTCCGGTCGCTGGACGGCTGGGCGGCGCAGTTGCGATTGCCGCTGCTCAAGCCCGAGGAGGACTTCCTGCCGAACTCATCGTCCGAGATGTTCGAGCACGAGGTTCGCGAGCTGCGGGCTTGCGCCGCGGGACTGCCCAACGATTACTTCGTCGTGCTGGTGGGGGACATGATCACGGAGGAGGCGCTGCCCACGTACCAAACCATGATCAACATGCTCCACGTCGTTCGCGACGAAACCAGCGCCTGCCACTGCCCTCTGGATGCGCTCCTGGTCCTGAAGCATGCTCGCGAGTACAAATATTAATGGAATGCAGAAAAACAATTATTTTCTTTTTAATTATATAATGAAGAAGCCATGTTTGATGTTTCTACTAGAATAGATGGATCAAGAATAGTAGTTGGTTTTGTGTAGTCAGCAGGCGGTTGATTGCATTGAGGAACATTTTTGTCAACTCCTGGCCACTGTAATCTCTATTTTCAATCAGAATTTCTTACGCTTTACTCAATATAGACTTTGGGTGGGTCAGCGTGTAGTTTTTTTTAGCATAATGAAATGTAATGAATTATTTGGTAATTACATCAGCCTTTCTAAAAATTGAAGCCTTTTGTTCCAAAAAAAATCATTAGTCCCTAGCTCATTATTATGTGTCCTTATCCTCTCTTTAATTTTGGTTAGTTGTAGTGCTGCTGTTTATTTTGTTCAATGTTTCATTTAATCCTATTTTAGCAAGCAACTCACAATAGACGTCCGCCGCCAAACGAAATCTGTTGTGTTTATGGTATTTGGGTGCCATCCTGCATATGCTTCCGAAATCATAACCATACTGCATTGTTAGACCTACGCAGTGCTTACTTGCTATGGTGAAGTCCCCGTTTGGCAACTTGAAACCGGGCCGTTTCTACTTGATTCTGGAAGAAACATAACTAAACGGGCTAAACCTCGGAACAATTCTTCTTGGATCGTTTCTTCTTTTTCCACACCGTGGCTGAATCAATCTCAACCTAGTTCCACCCGATTCACAGAATCCAACCTGAAATGTTTCTACCAAGAATCTGGAACCGTTTTCGTTTCTATTAGAATATGAAATCTTACCAAACAGGACTGAAGTTTTCTCTCATCGTTCTCTATTTTTTTTCCCAACACTATCCTACTCCTTTTGCATGTCGATGACTTACCAGTGTTGCCCTTCCGTGACATTAAATAGCAAATGGTTTGCACATTTTTATTAGTCTTATGTTGCTAGCTTACTGACAATACACGGATATGCTATTATCTAAATGATTAACTCATCATATATATATATATATTATTAACTTGTGTGCTTCCTCCTATACCGCTATGTGAATTTGTAGAACTTGTTTTTTACCGAGCTATTTAAAACTGCTGATCAAGTAGAATAAATATTGTATGAAGCCATGAAAAGACACACCTTAAGAAACAATCAGTTATTATCATCTTTTAGTTGATTTGCTTTATGTGTAACAGGGTCATATTGTTATTTGTGTAAAGTCCTACTAGTCATTTAAAAACTACATTACTTTTTCGATCTGTAGCGGAAATGGTAGGAATGTCAATGGTTTTTTTTGCATCCGACGCATTCATAAACACGACATTTCACCAAAGAACTTGAGTGAACAGGATGGTGGGAAGGCAGTGGAAGATGGCGATATTCCTGTTGAGCTTTTTTCTTTGTCTAAGTTTCTTAATGGTTTTATGAATGATAAGAACTAAATGTCTTTGGAATGTTTGCTGAGGACTGTTCTGGAGACGTCACAGTTGGGCTCTGGATGATTTGAATGGACAGAAGGTGGGAAGGCAGTTGAAGATGACGTTTTTCCTGCAGAGTGTTTGTCTTTGTCCAAGTTTCTTAATGGCCTTTTGATTGTCCAGAACTGAGTGTCTTTGTAATAGTTTCTGAGATTTGTTTGGGAGTCCTCAGTGTGCTCGACTGTGAGCATTTTATATCCTGTCATTTGATATGTTTCAGATTTTGTATGAACTTCTGTTTTGGTTTCTGTTAATGGAAACTGGGGCACCTGTTTTGGGTGGTGTCCTCTTGATCTAAAAAAACATTTCACCAAAGAACCAAGAGTTCGCCCTCCAAACACGTGAAGAGCCTAAGCACCCAAAAATAGCGAATGATTTGTCTCCGATCTCGATCAAAACCAATCGGTGCGCACACACGAAAAATGCCGATTAGTTCCAGTCCCAACAACAATAACAAAAAAAAATCACCTAAAAAACTGGCTAAAACTCCTAATATACAAATGCACGTATCCAACCAAAAGCCCACCAAAAATCGTCGCACTACTGAATCCACCCCCGAACAGACCAAAATAACAAAACAACCAACACACACGAACACACGTCCAAAGTGGCAAAGCCCAAATCCAGTTCACTCACCATCCTCGATCTCGATCTCCTCGACGTCCACAACACGCTTGCTCCACGCCCCAGCGGTGGCACCTCCTCGTCCTCCCCGTCCCTTCCCACTCCTCCTGCCTCTTACCGATAACCGTGCATGAGGCATTGCGATTCACACCCGTGCGGTGGCTTAGGGTTTTTCGAATTTGAAGTGACATTAACAAGGAGAAGGGCGGTGGTAATGGAAAAAATTGATGATTTACCCTGCAAATCCCCGTAAGATGGTAATGTGGGAGCAGACGTGTGAGGCATGGGTGGGGGAGTGGTGGGACGTTCTACGGCCTCCGTTTCCGCCAATGAACGTGTTGTATACAATTTTGAGGCCGAATTGTGGGCCCGAATGGTGGAGTAGTTTTGTGTTTCACTGTGGAACTGGTTCATGGAGGTGGTACGTAGGCTGGAAGCCGAAGGGGTTTGCCGGGGTGAGAGCGCGGTGGAAAGATTAGCTGTGGATGCGTGCAGGAAGGGCTTGTGCGGTGAGGGAGCGTCCACCGTCGGATTGCAAGTGATGCGGCTGTTTTTTTTTCTATGTCGGTAGATTTTGTGGCTGTCCTGTGTGGGGAGATAAATATCTGTACATATTTTGCGCTGGATATCGAAGTGGCCTCACCATAATTATCCACTTGCCCTGTCAGCCTTGAAGGGTAATTTCAGCATGGGTCAATTTTGTTCGCGATTTCGGAGCAATTTTGAAGGAGAAATAAAAATAGGCCCAAACATATGTTGGACCTAGAACGGACTGCTTCGGACTTGCAAAACTTTTCTTCTGTTTATGTGTCTTGACGTGGGCCTTTCTTTTTAGATCGGATGGTTCAGAATCACTAAAAGTCACTGCACTCCTCAAGTCGGAGCCTCGGAGGATCCAAAACCCGACAGGGCAAATAAAGCTACAAAACGTACAAGTTGTTACAGGTGAACGTTGAAATATACTCATGTCTCGTATGACATCTCTTCGTCGATATAATGTTCAAAATACGAGAGTTTTTATTATGTTTGAGAGGTATAATAAGATACCATAAAATTACTTTTGATGTCCATGCCCTCTTGGTAGTCTTTAAACTTTTGGTATCTCTTCATGCTAGCAAAATTGATAACTCAGTACCTCCTAAAGACGGTAAAAAATCTCTCAAAAATATACATATCTCATACAACCTCTTTTGGATGCCTTACTAATATTACACCTCTTATAAGCCCTACGAACGGTGCTCAACCGAGAGGCCACATCACCCCTACGGGTTTTTTCAAAAAAACCTCTCGGCTTTCTCCAAATTATAAATAAGTCCCCGCGCGATTTTATGTGAGAGGAAAATATTTTTCTCGGTTGGCGTTTAGGTCCCTGGTTTGCCGTTTTGCATGGAGGACCTCCCGTTAGGTACGAATCGCGAGCGAGTCCTTTCCTAATTTTTCAAAATAGTGAACAGGTCTAAAATTATAACAAATAGGTCCTCGCGCTTTACGTTCGGGTCCTTTCTCCTTTTTGTCCGAAAAAAATGTTTTCGCGGTCCGTTTTTTCTCCAGAGCATGCGAAAAATATTTTCGGTAGCCGTTTTTACAAAAAAAAAAAATGAAAAATTGTTTCCTTTCTCCGTTTTGCCCAGAAAAAATGTTTTCATGATCCGTTTTCCCTCCGGAGCATGGGGAAAATGTTTTCGGTGGCTATTCCCCCCCCCCCAAAAAAAATGAAAGACCGTTTCTTTTGTCCGTTTTGCCCGGGAAAAAATATTTTCGTGATCCGTTTTTCCTCCGGAGCATAGGGAAAATGTTTTCGGTGGCTATTTCCATAAAAAAAGATATGGGAGACCATTTTCTTTCTCCATTTTGCCTGGAAAAAAATATTTTCGTGGTCCATTTTTTCTCCAGAGCATGGGGAAAATGTTTTCGTTGGTCGTTTCCCCCCAAAAAAATGGAAATTCGTTTTTCGTCCCTGTTTCTCCGTTTTTTTCCCGCTTTTTGCTCATTTTTCACGGGAAAATAAGCGCATAGGGTGTTAAACTCGGTATCTAAAATTCCTTTTGCGGCTCGATCTCTAATATTTTTTAAGACATGTATTATTGCCCGTTGACCGCATAGGGTGTTAAACTCGGCGTCTATAGCTTTTTTGGGTGGTTTGGGATCTAATATTTCTCGAAATATGTATTATTCTTTTTTTCCCCAAAAAAGGGCCGTTGTTTCGCTGGTTCGTCGACGGTTCTTACCTATCGTCTTTTTTCCAAAAAATACCCAAGCGAACAAAAAAAAAACTCGAATATTCCTGTCTTTTTTTAGAGATAAAAACTTAGATCAAATTTCGCACGACGCGGCGGAGCGCACAGCTCTAGCTAGTATATATAGTGAGGGCTTGATCCAAAGCTGCCAAATGCTAGCTAATAGATTTGTTCGAGGATGGGTTAGGCCTGCGAAAGGCCAAAGCCCAAAAATCCCACAAGTCATGAATGCAAAAATAGTTTGAATGTGTTTCCTGAATCAATTTTAAATTATTCTTTTTTCATGTTGTTTGTTTCGCTGTGCTTTTTCGAGCTTTGGGCCGGAATACGGACCCAAGCCGGACCCAGCAGTCCAGCACAAGCTCAAACAAATCGGTTTGGACCGGGTTGTCCATGGCCCAAAATCCAGATCAATCAAGGCAGCACTCACAGTCACAGGCTTGCGATGGTCTCCGCCCCTCGTCGGTCATCAACCATCCGGTGACCCAAAGTAACACGGCTCCGACGCGGCGAATCACGATCGATGTGGTCCACTTGTCAGTGATGCGTAAGTCCCCTTCGACCAAAGCATTTTTCAAACCAAACACCCAACTGCCACATATTCCGCAGCCTAAATTCGAGCACGAGGGGAGACCGGAGGAAGCGCAGGTGAAGCTTCCTCGCCATCGCCGGGGCCCACGGGCAATTTAGGGCCCCCACCTGTCAGTTGATCGGGCCCACTCCTGCCGCCGCTGATGAAATAGCCCCCGTCCGTGGCCGCGATTCGGTTCCTGCCCCGCACCGCACCTCAATTTGACGAAACGGATGAGCCGCTGACCACGATCCCAAGTCCCCGGCCCCCCCACCTCTCCTCGCGCCCCTCCCCGTCCTCGTCCTCCTCGTAAGATCTTTCATCTCCGAAACCTCATGCGATTGGTTTGGTTTTCGTCGTAATCGAATCCGTGGATGTCGATCGGCTCGTCTCGCGCTGCGATTTGAGGGCGGTATCGGCCGGTTTGGTTGTGATCCGGGAGGGTCCTTGAACCTGGAAAGCGTGTTGATTCATGGGGGTCTGGGTGGTCTGGAAACGATCTGTGGAACGGGGTCTGGTTGTATGAAGTCTGGATCTGGTGTTCGTCTAGTTCTGAACCAGTCAAGATTTGGGTAGTAATCGGTCCATTTAAGTGATGGCTTGATGTGCCTATGATGCGGATGTTGGTTCATTAGTTTTGAGTTGATTTAGGTGTGGATTTGGGGTGTGATTTAGGTGTTTTTGGCTCGATCCGTGGTTTAGTTCGGGATGTGGAACTGATTATTGTGGGTTTCGGTGACATCGAGTAAAATCCATCTATTTTCTTGTAAGATACTTAGAAATTAAGCTGATCCTTTTGAACATTCTAGATCTGTGATTGCAGAAGCTGTATTCGCAGTTCTGACGGTTATCTAGGGGCTAATCGGTTCTTTTATGATAATCTGAGTTAACTGTTGCCGTTGTTCTGATCATTTGAGTTCTAGGACATGCTCTCCATAGGCAAACTAAGAGTCTGTTTGTTTTTGCTTTGGATTCTCTAAAAGCTAATTCTGGATTGTGATTGTAGAGAAGCTGATTCTCCAAAAACTGGAATCCAAAAGCACATATGAAGTGGATTGTGGATTCTAGTGTATATGGGTGGGCTGGATTTTGAGAATCAATTCTTAGAATCTGGCTATTTGTTTTTTATTCACCTGTTGGGACCATAATCTAGAATCAAAAGTAAAAACAAATAGACCCTAACGGACAGCGGCAGTATTTGATTTGGTTTATTTGCTAACCCTGTCATTTAATTCAGGAGTTCAGGAACTTTTGTTAATTTTAGATTACGTGCAGCGTGTTAATTTTAGAATATGTCCTATTTTGTTGCCATTTCATCTTATTCATATTTGCAAGTGTTGATGCTATTACTGTATTGTTCATTCAGGATTTTGACTCACATCACTCATGTCTACTGAAGTCCGTGAGGAATACCCCTACTTTCTTTCTTGCTACTTCTGGTTCATATATTGTGTAAAGTTTTGGGATTTCACTTGATACAAGTGGGATCACTGGATTTCTGGTGCTAATATTTCCGATAATGTGAAGCGATTGTTGTTGGTCTAATTGGCAAGACTCGAGCCCTCTCGTCCAAGCGCAAAAGCAATTTGACGTGTGACTGCTTGGATTACGCTTTGCTTGAGTCTTGTCAAGGCTTGTTTCTCGTCATCCTCATACTCAAAACATTTCAACCTGTGGTTGGACTGATAATCTCTGTTGGTCCCATTAAGGCATATTCATCTTTTTTAATACTTCTTTCTAAGTTCTGAAACATCTCTTTCTGTGATTGGCCTAAGATCCTTTCTACTCCCAATACTCTTGTCTGAGTCTGGAAACACCTCATTCTACGCTTGGACAAGAATAGTCTCTTCTCCTGTGAGGCAAACTCTCTTGTCTCATTTTGAGCTCAAACATTCAACCTTTTGCTGTCTCTCTCTCCTCCTGTCTTGTAATCTCCCCTGAATTCCCTCATCTAAGCATTGAAACAATTTCCTGATTGGTTGAACTTGGATTCTCCTTGAACTACTGTGAAGGTTAATCCTCTCATTTGCTGAAGTATTCCTGTTTACTTCCTTACTAAAGTTTTGCGATAATGGCGCAAACTTCCCTCCCTCCTGGCTTTCGGTTTCATCCGACAGATGTTGAGCTTGTTTCCTACTACTTAAAAAGAAAGATCATGGGAAAGAAACTATTTGTTGAGGCTATACCAGTGGTTGAGCTGTACAAATATGCTCCTTGGGATCTTCCAGGTAATTGCCATCTGATACTTGTACAAAATTTTTCATCAACTGTCCAAATTATTGATGCTCCTAATGTTTAACAGCACATGTTGTCAACTGCGTGCTCTTCTTTTATGTCTTGAGTTATCACTGCTTGGCACTAATCCTCTGGTTTACATGTAGATAAATCTTGTCTGCGGAGCAGAGATCTGGAGTGGTACTTCTTTTGTCCTCATGATAAGAAATATCCAAAGGGTTCTAGGACAAACCGTGCGACTCCCAATGGATATTGGAAAACTAGTGGGAAAGATAGAACTATTGAGCTTAACTCTCGCATTGTTGGGACAAAGAAAACATTGATCTTTCATAAGGGCAAGGCACCTAAAGGTGATCGAACTGATTGGGTGATGTATGAGTATAAGATGGAAGACAATCAACTGGAGGTCGCTGGTTTCTCAAAGGTAATGATATATCCTTCTCTTTTTTTTTTTATTTAAGTACCAATTATAATGTATAAACAAGGAAAGGTTCCACATTTCTATGCCTTGGCAGCAATGTGTCCTTGCTGCTGTAGCCATTCTTGGTAAATCAAGCTGTATTTTTCTAAGAATTTTCAAGTTGACGAGTCTTTCAAAATGACAGATAAGAACAATTAATCCTTTTTTTTTTTAATTTAAGAGTAAGGCATGATAGTATGATACACTCCCTTCATAGTACTCTATGTCCTTACTGGAATTTCAGTCTCTATGAACTGTTGCACTTGGTACATCATTTGGTTATTGTATAAGGCAATGTGTGTCTGTGTGCAACATTCTGTCATTCGAACTAAATCTGTTTTTTTTTTTTATTTAACAGGATGCTTGTGTACTCTGCAAAATTTTCAAAAAGAGCGGCCTTGGTCCAAAAATAGGGGAACAATATGGAGCTCCATTTAATGAAGAAGAATGGGATGATGTAAATGCTGAAGCTGTTATGCTCCCTTTGATGGCTTGTCCATCTTCACAATTAGCAGATCCTGTTGATGAATCACCCGTTCAGCACACTGTTGCTACCAGTGTTCTTGACCAACCACCTGTTTTGACTGTTGCTGCTGCTGAGGAGTTACCATTTGAATATAATAGTACTTCTACTTCAGCTGTTGATGGACCACAGTCTTATCACACACTTGAATGTAGAGGAAGTGAGGTGGTTTCTGCAAACAACGCTTCTGATGCTATAAATGCATTCCATCCTCCTGAATTTGGTGGAATTGTATCGGATGAATGGGGTGGGTTTTTGAATGAACCCCCTGATTGTGACGGTGCCAATGAACAGGTATGTACCAATTACATGCTTTGTTAAATTTCATGTTTCTTTTGTGCTCTTTTTAAAGAATTGTTACAACACAAATGCCTGCAAGAGCTAATAAAACGTGTCTTCCCAATGCAGCTTACTGAACTCCCTGCCATGCGTGAAGATGAGGCACATGCTCTTGAAATAAACTCTGATTATCTTTACAATGAACTAGCGAGGCTTGTAGAGTTAGAAGGTCCTACTGTCGATTATCAATGCCCTGGCTATGTTAATACCGAACACTTCAATCCACCCATGATATCTGAACTTGAAACTGGTGATCATTATATAGATCTAAATGATCTCTTCCCTATCGGGGAAACTACCTTCTCCGAGATGCTTGTGCCAGGCAATTTGCCCCCCCAGTGGTCTCCTGAACAGTTCCCATACAATCAGTTGAACTATCCCCACTATGGCAATGATGGTGCTCTTCCAGTTTCTTTAGCAGCAGGCAATTTGCTCCCATCAATTCCCTCGTCTATTCATGATATGTCTGTTGATGATACTACTTTCACCACAAATCTTATGGGGAACAACGGCTCAAACCCAACAATGCGTTACCCCTTCTGATGAATCACGAATAATACACAACTTGAGGTATGAATTTGTTCTCTTGTGTTCCATTTTCTTACCTGTGCATCTTTTGTTGAATTGGTAGTAATGTTACCGCACTTCATAAGTTGCAATGTAGAAGGATCTTCTAATACTAGCCATCTGCTGGAGATGTGATACATTGGCGGTGTTTGATATTGTTATGAAGCTGCTGCTTCTTCTGAACAAGTTACGTTTGCTGCAAACTAGCCCTTCTGCCATTCGAATTTGGATGTCATCCAATTTAGTCTTATCAACCTTGCAAGCATGCTGAGCGAAATCCTCAAACCGGTTACGGAACTCTGCTACCGAACTTTACTTAACAGCTTCTCTTTTCATCTGCATGGTGAAGCTATTAAGATATCTTCCTGTTTCCCTGAAGTACCAAAGCAGGTGTTTATCTGGCAAGCTATCCACTACTATAACTATGCCTCAGGTTGTACTCGAAGTGGTTGCAGTTGGCTGCGGCTAATGTGTAGTAACTCCTTATAGTATGTTTCTGCTTTATAATGCAAAGAAACTGCCTCTTGCAGAGCAATTATGTGATGTGATGAAAACACGTGTGCCTGTAAATACTGACATGGTTTGGATCAATATGTTCTAGTTTGACTTATTATACATATCTGTCATTTTAAATCCATTCATCAATTAGCACAGTACCACACTTAGTTCCTGATCATCATGCTTACGCAATCCGAATTATGGTGTAAATCAACTTGTAAACAATCTCAGCAACTTTTTTTTATCGTGTATCGTGATCAACATTGAATTTTTTGCAACACGCAAAACATTACGATCTTACAATAGACTATCGTAACTCCAGGTTGGCCTTTGTCCTGCGTACTGTTGGGCACACATGCATCACGATGTCCTGCCACTTCTGCCGTGGATAGCAGCAGAGGCTCAAGCCTTACGGGCATGCAGAAGACGCAAACTGACTAGTGACAACACTACTCTTGCATGGCTCCTCTGCAGCACACAGCAACCAAAAACTCTTCTAGCTAATTAATTGCGTATGAGCCATCGATTCATATAGTATAAACTTACCTCAAACCGTCATCAATTAGCGGTTTTGTTTTCATCACATGCCCGTGTGGAACGCACTTTGCAGTTTGCACATTGTCGAGACCTAGACACGCCGAGTATGGATACGCTAGCGTGCAGTGCAACACCTTGTGGGAACCAGATGCTTACGTGCACGGGCCTCTTGCGTGCTGACGTGTGCGTGCGCTGAAATGGCATGCGTCCCGACGCGGCAGGCTTGTGAGCGCGCGTGGTATGATTTCGGTGGAGGAGGTGTGCAAACTCTTTCCAGTGCATATCTGATGTGTTGATTGATGTCACGTGGACAATCCTGCAATTTAACGTCACGATATTAAGTTGTCACTTAATGCCCAGAATTGCATCGAAATAAACAAGAGGTGAGCATCGAAATAAACAAGAGGTGAGTTTAAAATCCCCACTTTAATGTTGTGACGTTGGATTGCAGGATTGTCCACGTAGCATCAATCAGCGTTATGTATGCATGGAAAGAAATTTGCACACCTCCACCAAATATATTTCCGGTTTTGGTGGGAAACGCACTTTCATCCACACTGTTAGTACATAAAAAAAATCACATGTGTTATGATACATATAGAATCTCTGTCTCTGTATAGAAATACTCTATTCATTGGTGGGCTAATCCGAATTGATCTTCACAGTTTTTCTACTATATATTGGGTATTGCCTTTTACAGAAAAATCAATTTAATAAAGAGAGTTCCCCTTTACATTGTGTGCCTCCTACTTCTATTCTTATGATTGTATTGATGTACTGTCGATTGACATGGGTGAATGATTACTTTTCACAACACATTATTAGCACGACCGCCCTACAGGTGGTTGATGAGGATCATCTACACTGCATCGTCTACATGGCGTTGATCGACATCGCATCGATGCTGATCGTGGCCAGTCCTGATCGTCTGTCTGCGTCAAATCTACACGGCATCAAGCTCTTCCTGCCTCACGCGATCTACACAACTGCAAGCCCTACGTAAGTAATCGAGTGTGAACAATAACAAAATCTCGTAGATTGTTTTTCGCTACTGAATAGATTAACATCGGATCTAATCTACTATTGAAAAAAACAACAGCATTATTGTTCATATAAAAAAGAAGAAGGGCATTTTCATCTCAAAGGCCTGAAGCTGTTGTTGCCGCCTTTGCTGATCGACCTGGCCGTCGTTGCCGTTCGTCCTGCAGGCCATCGCCACGGCCACCGTTGGCCGCATGCCACTGCTGCAGCTAGAAGTCGACGTCGCCACTGTGGCCGTGCTAGCTCCGCCCATGTTGGGCGACTGCGGTCGACACCTGCGAACCACCGTCGCGTGCTTCCTGCGCTGACGGCGCCCGAAGCGCCTCAGTTTCATGTGACCTGAAGTCGTTGCCGTCGACCCTCGCCGCGGCCCCGTCGGCCGCCTCCATGCCGCAGCACTTACCGGTCGTTGCACCTCGCCGACCTGACGCCACCGCCCACGAACCATCATCGCGCCCACAGCATGGAGTTAGCCCGTTGGCTCAATTCCCCTACGTTGTTTGACGCCTCAACTTCCCCAACACGCATCCGAGACGGCCGGCAGCCGCGCACGGCCGCCTCCGCGCTGCAGCCCCGCCGGTCAGCCTTGGTTTTCTCGCGTGGCTTACAGTCGCTATTGCCACTGGCCTCTGAGCCCCGCTTGCTGCCGCCTTGGCCCGCTGCCACTTAGCCCGCCGCCGTCGATTGGACACCGATCGCCTCCCCCCTGATTGGTTTTTCTGCCCCGGATTTTCTCATAGATAAATGTACGAAACAAATCTAATTTGTAAGAAAAAATTCCAAAAAAATTTGGATTTTTACTCCTCATGCCCATGATTACGTCCTGGGTTATTAGATAAGAATTCAAAGATAAAGAGGGGAACAAAAAAATATCACTACTGTATAAACCAAAAAGTTTGAGAGTAAGCATTACATAATCTCCAAGATTTTTTTAAGGAATAGATTACCCATTTTTCCTTACCACACGGATCCATTAGGATGGGTTTTGCTTATTTTGACACCTAAAAATGCAAAAATCAATTCTTGTAATTTTTTTCAAGAATTGATTTATAATAAGCACTCTTCCCAAGTCCGGTTAAGAGGCTGAAAAAAGAGGGGGTGGAATTACCATTTTGCCCCTAAGTTTTTCAGTAATTTCAAAAAATATTAATAATTTCAAAAATTGCTGATAATGCTAGAAATTAGATTTCGAGATATGTGGACTTTTGAAAAAAAAAATTTATTTAGCACATATTAGAAGTTCCATGCCATGGGTTTATTTTTTAGCCTTATGCCTTGTTTATTATGTGCTAAATCAAATTTTTTGTCATTCAAGTAATTCTAAAAATTGCTTAAATATTAAAAAAATTATGAAAATTGCTAGAAAATTATAGAAACTTATGATGACACATTATTCATGCTATGGGTCTGGTTTTATTTTCCTAAGCATTATTTTAGATTGATATGTGCTGAAATTTAATTTTTCTGTTATTAAGTAATTATAAAAATTTCTTGATAATTATCAGAAATTATGAAAATGCTAGGAAAATTCTAGAAAATCCCAGATAGCATATTATGAGCACCATATCTTTGGATTATTTTTTCTTAGCATTATTTCATATTTAATTTATGTTGGAATTTATTTTATGTTATTGAGTAGTAATGCTGAAAATTGCTAAATAATTAACAGAAATTATGAAATGCTAGGAATATTATAGAAAAATTGTGATAATTATCTACTGAATAGATATAGACCAAAACTTTACTGATTTAATGAGATGAATGTAATATAATATTTTATTAGTAATAAAATCCCATATTTCTTGCATACAGGATATATCTAACATTGCAAAAAGGGAGTTTGTTGTGCTTGCCCTAGATGGCATCAATTATCTCATTTGGGCAATGAATGCCAAAATCAACCTGATAGCTAGAGCACTTGAAGCTGTTATTATCCAGCCTGAAGTCGGTGCCCCTGCTGTTCTTGAACCCGCAAAATGCGCTGCTTTGCATTTCTTGAGGCAACATCTCCATCCGGACTTGAATGTCGAATATTTGAAGGAGGACCCGCTGGTATCGTGGAATTCTCTGAAAGAACGCTACAACTAGCAGAGATCCGTGCTTTTGTCAGAAGCACAATGCGAATGGACCCTCCTACGCTTTGAAGACTTCAAATCTGTGGCAGCATATAATTCTGCTATGCACAAACTTGTCTCAAAATTAACAATTTGTAACCAAAAAATTACTGATGCTAAGATGATCAATAAAACCATTGCACCTTTCACCCTAACATGATGATACTGAAGCAACAGTACCATCATGCAAAGTAATAGAAGTACTCTAAGCTTATTAGTGTTCTGCTAGAAGCAGAAAAACATGATGAGCTCCTGTTGAAGAATCATCATGCAATTTCTAATGGAAGTCAAGCATTACTTAAAACACATGGTAACACTCACCAGGCTAGTAATAGCCAAGGCTGCGGAAAGGGCCAAATGCATAATGGGAATAAATGAAAAAATGGTAGAAACCAAAAGGAAAAGGGCAAATCCTAGTGTAAAGATAAAAGAAATGGGAGCAGTGCTTCTATGCTCTTCCTTCTAGTACAAGTTGCACAAATCTTGAAGCAAACGAAGGGGTAAGTAATCACCATCTACCCTTCATTCATGCTTTAATAATTGTGCAACTTTTAAAAAGAAGAGCATGGAAGCACTTCTCAAGAAATGGTATATAAACCTTCCAGAAGAAAGGTCCAGCCAATAAAGTTGCTAACCTCCTCAGCCATACTTTAGGTGTAGATGCATCGGCCATTGGTCACGTACCTATCGCACCCCAAAGCATTTGATAGAACTTTACATAAAATCCACTAGGAGATTCCAGAAGAATCAAGAAAATAAGATTGAGGCCCACTTCACCACTCTACCAAACGTTGAGCAGGAAGGTGAGAATAAGGATGACAATGTCACTGATCCTACGACCGAGTTCAAAGAGTGCTTTCTCGAATATGGGAATTAGCCCATGGGTAAACATGATCTTATTAGTGCCGAACTTGAGGAATTCCAGAATAATACCAATGTTCCCAAGAAGAGGAACATAATTTATATGGAGATCTACAGTAGTCTCCCTGCACCCCTTTGAGATTATTTATGTAACACCCCGGCATCTAGTATGACCAAATGCTACCAAACATAGACTAAACATCAACTAACAACCATAAGTGATGACAAATTTCAGCAAAGACACAAATGCTAAACACCGAAATTTCGGCAGCATCTCCTTTGTTTTATCATGATTTGAACAATAGCAATATCATAGCAAAATATTTCATAACATAAGACATCTCTAGGAGCAATATATAATGGATAAAATATCATCATAAGCAATTAAACCAAAACCAACCACACAAACCTCTATAGCTAAGCAAAGGGGATCAACAACACATTAAAATTATTCCATACACCTAGTTCAGGGCACTATTATTATAATCATGACTCAAGATTGGTAAATGTGACTGGGACTACGTGAAGATGTGTAGCTAATGCCCTTTCCCACACGCCGGTGTCATGGTACCTAAAAACAACAACATAAACACAAGCATGAGTTCATCACTCAGCAAGTATATTGCAATGGTACAAACAAAAACAATAACATGGCTACAACAACTCACATCATGTATATCATCTCATTCATGTTCACAAATCATTATCATCATCATTATGTATGCAATGCGATGCTCATATCTCCTTGGAAACTCATACCGGTATGGTTGAGTACACACCCGTCGGTGTGCACCCTCTCCCCCCTTCCATCCCGAAGATGGAGGGTGCCTACTCCTCGCTTCCCCACACCGCGGTGGATGGAATCACGATGTAGGACTTACTCATTGGCTCTCCGGAATAATCATAACTTTCTCACCGACCTTCCCCGGACTAGTTATGACTTTCTCACCGCCCGGGCCATGTATCATGTCATGTATGCAATCATGCCAACATCATAAATCACTTGTACATTATCACATGGCATCATAACATAGTAAACATATCCATCATATCATTGGCAATCATTAAAGCATAGCATGTGAACATATCATGTATTAGATTTCAATCACAACCGATTTAGCAAACTATAACCCGCTACCCATTCCAATACACTTGCCTCAACCACGGGCGACGGATTGGCGAGATGTAGAAGGCACTCCCGGGGTCAGACCACCTGCACATAGGGACCACACACTCACAATCATGTCCACAAAACAGTACGCAAACCCTCTTCTACCCCGACATCGCCAACTACTCGCGAAACCCAAAAACAGAGGTTCTGTCCCGTCGGGACAGCAGCCTTCCAAAAGGCACAACCTGAGTTCTGGGACTCCAAATCAATTAAACGAGTACATCCTCGCGTAGCTTAGGAAATTTCCTAACTTTTTCTAAGTATATGGAAAGACTGATTCGGACTCTAAAGTGGTTTAATCTACAGAATACCGTGATCTGTTCCAATCACGTCACAAATTTTAATACGTTCGGTAAAACAAGCATAACTTTCAAACGGCTGGGCGGAATTTAAAGTTCTTTATACACACTGAAAGGTATTGAAATTACCTACAACTTCTTCAACAGCCATACGACCAAATTCTGATTCTAAATTGGCGAAAACCCAAACCCTAGGTCGACTGCTCATGCTGCCCGAAACAGAGAACGTGGCCAACTCAAGATTCCATCTAATCTAATCAATTCCAGCACCACCAATTGATCTAAAAACATGATAATGATCCTTAGAACAGTACCTAGATCAACCCCAAGGATCCCCATGGCCATACCTTCGCCCAACGCACGAAAGCCCAACGGATCTTCTCCCGGATCGCTCCTCGCTCCTCGCTCCTTGCTCCTCGCTCCAATGGACGGATCTTCGAGGTGAAAGGGTGGAGAGGCTACCCTAGGGCAGCAAGGGGTGGAGGAGAGGTGGAGGAGAGGTGGGGAGCAAAGGGGGCAAAGGGGGGGCGCACGGCCAAGAGGGAGAGGGAGGTAGGGCGGCTAGGGCACAAGGTGGGGGATGGGGGCACACAAGGCTGGGTGGGGGGAGCAATAAGGGGCAGGGGGAGCCCCTTTTACCAGCCCAAACAGGACTCCTAATCCTAAATAGACTCATACTCCATCCCACCAAAGCCCACAACCCCTTCTGTTAGGCCCAAACTCCCCCGGAAAGGCCCAAATCCCCGGAAACGGCCCAGAAACGCAAATAAACCTCATAGCGTAAGGTTTCAACCTCCAATTCCATATTTCATAAAGTTTTTGACCTCATCATGCACATTAAATAAGGTTACGACACTCCGTGGTGTCACAATTTAATTGAGTCGCATTTACTTAGTTGAGTCTCTTTAAGAGCCTCATTTTATCAATTTAATATTTATGTTCCTGTATGAACGTTGGTCTACGCTCCTGTTGAGCGATTATCAGTTATAATACAATAAAGTGTCATTTTCTAAAATATTTTCTCATTTATGCTCTGCTTGTTCTATATTTTCAATATGTTCCTATTGCAACAATTGAATTGATTAAAATTTATTCCTTTAATATAGAACAATCGTATAATCCAATGGCGGAGGAGGAAATCTATCTTGTAAATAGTTGTAGGGTCGAGGATGCACCTAGAGTGGGGTGAATAGGTGTTTATAAAAATTTTCTACTAGAGGATTACACTCTAATTACCCCTATGTCAAAACCTAAAATAATTGCGAAAGCGTAAATTAAGGTTTCGACAATTAAAACCTAAATCAACTAGGCTCACTAGTGCACTAATTAAATTATGTCTCTAACACAGGAATTGCTATATTAATCTAACAAGAAATACTAAGCAATTCTAATCACAATCAAGCAATTGATAAATATGCAATGATGTAAATGCTTGAAAGTAAAGAGACAAGTGACACACCAATTTTTTTACCGTGCCGTTCGGAGAATTGCCGGTCTCCCCTAGTCCACATTGAGGCAACGCCCAACTCACTTTGGACTGGCTCCACTCTAGAGCTTCCACCTCGAATTCACTCGGTAATTTTTCACTCTTTCGAGTATGCTTAACTAGAACCTTCACAAACTTTGTCAGTGCTTCTCACAAACCTTGAGAGCTCCCGCGCACGATGCATCTACACCATCTAGGAGGCGACAACCTCCAAGAGTAATAGGTCAAGCACTCCGCTCGTGGTGGCGCACTAATGGGTGCGAGGCAGCCAGTGATTTTTTCTTTTCTTTTTTCATATTTGCTTATGAACAATAATTACTAGATGAACATTAATACTGGCCATTATGAGAATTAATCTGTTGGATTAAAAATAATTGTTCAGATGTGATTACTGTATATAGTTCAAAACTTACGTAGGGCTCATAGCAGATTTAATTGCGTGTAGCCAGACGGGTTTGATGCTGTGCAAATTGATGCAAGCAGACAATCACGATCGACCTCGGTAGAACATCACGCGTTCGTTGCAATTCCGTGCTTTGTGTTAATAAGATCGATCTCTCGTACAAGCAGATTAATCTACTTGCAAAGAATATAGAACGATACATGCTGCATGCAGATTGATCTAGGGCTTCAGCCTTATAGAGCTTCATGCTGATAATGTGTTGTGAAACATAGTTTTTCATCCACAACAATCAACGATACACCAAGAAAATCACCCGAACAATAACAGGAAGCACACACAGAAGTAAGGGCAAAGTTCCCTCTCTTTATTAGATTCAATTCTCACTGTAGAAGGGGATGCTCAATCTATAGCAAAACCAACAGAAGATAGGTTTGGATTCACACTGTAATAATTTTTGTCCACTTTTCCAATGGCAGAACCACGCACATGGCGGCACTACATTGGTAAAAGCTGGTGCGGCGTGCATAGGCGGTGAAGCGAGGGAAGAAACAAAAAATAGCATGTGATGATTCCTTTTCTTGTTGTCTTCTCGCGTGGGCGGACCCTGGGTTCACATTTTCGTTTCAAACTCAGATTTTGAGGTCCCGATAGTATTGAATTTCGCGAAAAACCGCTCGAATTTCACGCAAAATCGCTCAAAATAGAAAGCCAAATGAATTTGAATTCTAGTCAAATGTGTGAACAAATTTCACAAAAAAAATAAGCTAGAACTACTCGGTTTGAAGCGAAATTCGAACTAGTTTGTTGAAAACCGCATGAAAGTTGGAAAAATGGAAAAGAAGGTAAAAACCATAAAAATTACAAAAAAAAAGTTGTAAAATTTGTAGAAAACCATTAAAGGCCCACAAAAAATAGGAAAATGTAATAAATATAAAAAAGTACAAAAAAAACATGATAAAACACCGACAATTGCAAGTTGTAAAGTAGGCATTTAGCAATGATATGTGAACAAATAATCTTTTATATCAATACTACTTGCATATCAATCCAACAAGTGCAAAATAGGCATTCACATAATGACATATCAATATCATTCACATATCACCAACATTTACATTTCAATACATTGTATTTGAAGTTGTGAAGTAGGCATAACTTCGTCGTTCTTCCAATATTCGACCTACATGAACAGAATGTTAGTAAAAAATTGAGTTGCAATGTAATGAAATATGCAAATGAAACAAAATTTTGGCATGACCTTTGCTATATTTTAGATTATCTGAAGTTGTAAATTAAGCATTTAGCAATAATATATCAACAAATAACCTTTCACTCCAATACCATTTCACATATCAATCCAATAAGTGCAAAAAAATGGCATTCACATATCAATCCAATAAGTGCAAAAAGTAGGCATTCACATATCACATTTCGATACGTTTCATTTGAAGTTGTAAATTAGGTATATTTTCTTTATCCTCCGCACACAAATGCTATGTTGGACCTACATGGACGCTATGTTAGTAAATATCAAGTTGCAATGAAATGAAACATGCAAATGAAACATTAACTTCGTTGTTACGGGTAGTATTGTTGCGTGTACACTTGGTTGGCCATATTGTATTCCTCTGTGGATATCAAGGCCAATCATCGTGTAGCGAGAAACTTCGCCTTGTAATTATGCCAGCTTTGCCCGTCCATGTACTTATCATTTGCCATTATTTGTACAACATGACATAAAACTCAAGATCGTGCCACTCGTAGACCCATTGGGTAGGAGGTTGTGCTTGAGCATCGAGTGTGGCATAGTTATAGCTGTCATATGAGCTATAGCTCCCTTGCATCTCAGCGATGTCATAGGAGCTAGAGCTATCCTGTGGTACATCCTTTCCCTTCCCTCCAGCTATTTTGCCTCCGCCCTGGAGGTAGCAATGGCATGCTCGAGTTGGTTCTCTTCATCAGCATCACCCATGTACTTTGAATATACACTTCTCCTCGCTGGAGAATCTCCAGCTGCTAGTTCTTTCCTCAACCTCTCTTCTCTCTTGTCCTTCTTCTTATCTTTCATCTTGTCTATGTCACGCTGAAAGTACTCATGAACTTCCATAGGAACTTTACTACAATGGACAACACTCGTACCACGCCCTGCAAGTGCTGCTTTAGTCGGGTTGCACCACCTCCTTTCTTCTCTTTTAGACAGTGCTTGCATCAAAATCCACCACCCAACTTCTTGTCGTGCTCCCACACCGCGTCGACATGGTCTGCTATCTGCTAAATATACTTCAACAAATATTGCTACAAAATATAATTGAACAAATATTAGTACTAAATATACTTCAATAAATATTGCTACAATATTATAATACAACAAATATTGCTACTTGACATACTTGAACAAATATTGCTACTAAATTTTTTTTCTACTTGACATACTTAAACAAATATTGCTACTTCACATACTTGAACTAATATTACTACTTCACATACTTGAATAAATATTGCTACTTCACATACAAATCTAAATATTGCTACTAAAAATATTTTAACATATATTGCTACTCCAATATCTATGTTAACTGTCCAATGCTTGTTCACCTCGGGTCCTCAGCTACAAACAAACCAATGAAGAAATTGGCCACTAGATTACCACTCTGCAGCCTGCACCACTGCTAATACCAAAAACTCAATCGAAAATCGACAAATACCGAAAGAAAATCGACTACTTTTGGACGAAAATCGATTGGATTCAGACATATTTGTCACCAAGCTCGAAATTCTCTGAATCCTTCGATTTTCACTTTGAGTTGTCGATTTCGAAGCTTACTGCTCAAATTTCTCTTGGGTGGTGGTGAAACGATGGCTAGCTACTACGGGTGACAAGCGGGCACGTAGCGTTCGTGCTCTCCAGAGAAGGGGAAATATGGCTACGCAATGATTGCCAATCATAACAGTCATTGCTGCCTAAAAGATCGAAGTCTCCTTCGTGGGCTGGAGTGGGCCTCTGGCCCATAGGCGACTTGGCTTGCGGGCTCAGTCCTACAGGTTTTTTTTTTTTTTGCTTTTTCTATCTTCTACATTTTGAATGGCTCAAAAATGTCTTCAAACTTCGTTTTTTCAAAAAAAAAATCACACAAGAGGTTATAAGGCTATTAATACTAATTGCAGGGAAATTTTGGCTAAATTTGTCAAAATTTTCAATTTTTTTGAATTTAAATTAAAATTTGAGCAGTAAACCCGATGATAAACATTTTTGAATCAGAAGAGTAAACTCAAAATTAAACGAAATTCGTCAAAAAATTGAACCATGGCGGACCGCTTTGGCTGGTGCGACCTAAGTACTGCAATATACAAGTCCCATTCCGTATGCGTGCGTGCAAGAGTACTCGGCGGCGGCGAAGCGACGCTTAGCCGCCGTCGGCGTGGCGGCGACAGTGGCTCCGCCGTCTCACGTGGCGGCCGCCGTGCGGTGTGGCGACCGCCACGTTATTCCTGCTATTTTTTTTAGATGTTGTATATTTTTGCAATTTTGTATTTTCTTATTGTATATTTCAGTATTTTTTCCGATAGTAGAGTCTGCTGTTTATTTTCGTAAAAGGGGAAAAAAAAAAACTCTGTGCACGTACTCCAGTCGTCTAAAAATATAGATCGTATTTTCATATTGCGCATAAACTAATGCACGAAACATTAAAAATAACTAAGTACTGCATTCAATAAATGCATGCAAGGGAAACAAAGTAAAAAATAAATATTTATTAGAGGTATAAAACGAACAACACACTTATTTTTGTCAGAATAGAAGGATTTTCCGGCTGAATTACTATTATAGACGGACTCGTTTTTGTTGCCATGACACAACAATGGCAGCGAGTTCATCTATCATAAAAATTCAGCTGATAATTCATGTATTTCGATAATTTTATATTAAGATATGAAATATGTTCTATATTTGTGAGCAATACTATATAAAAAAAATACATTTTATATTTAAAAAATATGTTCACTTCCTCCATCTCTCTATGTATACCTCCACCCCTCATATCCAGACACAAGCACTGGTAATATATAGCTCCAGTGTGGTACTAAACCGTTGAGAGCTAGCTAGCTATTCGGTGGAGTGCTCCTCCTCTCGATCGGCCGAGAAGGATATACGTGCGTACCTGCTCTCTTCCACCTTGTTCTGATTTGGCTCTTAAGAGAGATTTTGTTCTAAGATACATCCAGATGGAGCATGTGGCAAGGTTCCTCTTTGGAGTTTCTGGTGAGTGCATGCCATGGCTGTAGCAGCATGGTTCTCTCTGATCTGTATATGTATGAATGCTTATTTAGTTCAACCCTTGGAAGTCTTTCCAAAAAAAAAATGGCGATCAAGGTGTATGGATGGACGGATGTTCGTTAGTCTCTTAGTTGATTTGGTGAAGGTTTTTTTATGGATTTCTCTAATTATGTTGGTTTTGTTTTTCTTTTCAGGCAATGTCATTGCTCTCTTCCTCTTCCTGTCGCCAGTGTAAGTACTGGCATGATATCATCGTCTTTTCCCATTTTTCTTTCTGAGTTGTTTATGAGCATAAAAATGAAGAGAAGAAAGAGTTTATGAGCATAAAAATGAAGAGAGGAAAGGAAGAAGAAGGTAAAGAAAGGCAATAAAAAGGAACAAGAAACAAAAGTAACCTGTAAATGACAAGTGTCTCTGTTTTCTTTGAGGGTGTTGGCCCCTTTCCTCCCAGTATTTGTTTTTGTGTTGGGATAATGAAAAGAAAGCCTTGCAGATTCGACGAAAAAACTAGAATTTGAGTCCCATCTACCCTCTCTTGTGCCCAGAGAGACTTCTTTTAACTCCATTTTTCTTTCTGAAATGCTTTCACTTCCATCTGAAAACGCTGCATTTTCCTGCCTTGTCTGCCTCAGCGGCAGCCATGCATCATGCATGTGAACCTCACACTACACACACACTGACACACAAACACGCGCACACACAGGTCGCATGTTCAATTCTTCTGACCTGTGAGAAATCCCGTGTTTGTTATAGCGTCACCTTTTGGAGGATCATTCGGAAGAGATCAACGGAGGACTTCTCCGGCGTGCCCTACAACATGACACTGCTTAACTGCCTCCTATCCGCCTGGTAACTACTAATTACTATCCACTTCCCAGGAGCAATCTTGCACTAGCTAGTACCAGTAGCAACACAACCTTAATTTGCATGACAAGTTTTTTCCATTCCAATCCTATTTCTTTACCACATTATATTGAATTTCGTTTTCAGACACATATGCTAACACAGCAACTTTGGAGTAGTGAGACTTCATGGTTTCAGGGCACCATTAATTGGGTTTTCCTTTGGACACTCTGAATCTGATGAGCCAAAGATATTTCCAAAGAAAGTTCATACCTTCGTAGTGTTAAATCTTCTGCCATGTGTAAATAGTAAAAAAAGTTTTACGTGCAGAAATACTGCACGATATACTTGATGGGAACCAGGCGTTGGCTCTTAGCGTAGCCTCTGTCCAATTTGCCTTGTACAAGGAAAGCTACCGCTGGACCCACTTGCCAGCAGTGTGACAGTGACGGCTACAAACCCCCAAAAAATTATGTATCACGGTTTGTGTACAGGGCATTAGGGCCACACGGCATTGTGTTATAGCACATGCAGCCTCACGCCCAAGTGTCTGTAGCTCGAAAAAGTGATTCAGCTTTTTGGATATGATTAACGGAATCGTTAGGGATCACATGTCTCATTTTTTTGCAACATTTTTTTCTACACGTGAAATTTTTTTTCGACAAACAGTAAAAAAAAATTTCATACGTTTAAAAAAAATGTTGCGCGGCGTTTGGAAAAAAAAATCGGACTTCCGACTGCTAGTTTCGATTTAGGTGTGTTTGGCAGGTAAGAAACACCATCTGCGAGATGATCTCCCGTTTTCCCGCAGGTTGGTTTACCCTGTCGAGGCCAGGCAAAAGATTGCACTCGTAGAAACCATGGCCTCCGATCCTACATGCTTTGAAAAGCTTAACCTTTGTTCAAGTTTCCTTCTGTTTCCTTCGTGGTGTTGGTGTATGCATGCATGCCCACATACGTGCGGCGCCCGAAAGGCAAACTGGTTTCTCCAAATGGATCGATTTGTTGAGGAAACACGCTCAAATCCATCGTTTTACCGCGCTCGAATTGAACTCGAACGCCGCATTGTGGTTTGGATTTGGTTTGAAGGTACGGGCTGCCGTTCGTGTCCCCGAACAACATCCTGGTGACGACGATCAACGGGACGGGGTCGGTGATCGAGGCCATCTACGTGGTGATCTTCCTCATCTTCGCGGAGAGGAAGGCCAAGCTCCGGATGCTGGGGCTCCTGGGCCTCGTCACCTCCATCTTCACCACGGTGGTGCTGGTCTCGCTGCTCGCCCTGCACGGCCAGGGCCGCAAGCTCTTCTGCGGCCTCGCCGCCACCATCTTCTCCATCTGCATGTACGCGTCGCCGCTCTCCATCATGGTAATCGGCAGGCATTAATGCGATGTTAATTCATCCATCACCGGCCCGCGAGCCATGCATGATGCGTGCGTGGACATGCATGGTGGCGATCGATGGTGTTCTTTTTTTTAACTATATATATGCGCGTGATCTGTGTGCGTGCAGAGGCTGGTGATCAAGACCAAGAGCGTGGAGTTCATGCCGTTCCTGCTCTCCCTGTCCGTGTTCCTCAGCGGCACCTCGTGGTTCATCTACGGTCTGCTCGGCCGCGACCCTTTCATCGCGGTAAAACATCCGTCGCTGTCGTTCATCTCCACATTCATTTCTGGTCTCGGTTAATTTACTTCGTACGTACGTACCCTTCGTCCCCTGCAAACACGAGTCCAGCCTGCTAAATGTAAGGTTAATCACGCACTTAAACTAAGTGCCTGACAAGACAAATCCAGTACAACCCATGCTTGGTTTCGATCTGTCCATCTTACTGGCCGATGGGTACTTGGAAACCACTGCACTGCGCTGCACTGGTGTCGCGCGTCGTCGGTTACCCTTTCGGTGTCTCGCCCAACCAGGCGCACATGTCGTTGTTGAGGCGCGCTTTTGCCGTGCGCACTGCTAGTAGCTAGTAACCAGGCCGGCCGTGAGCTAGTGCCTGTGCTGTGCGTAGCAAAGCGAACAGAACTACTACAGAACACCAAATAAGAATCGGTTTATCAGTGTCGGTTATTTTGGATCCAACACAGTAAAGTTTGTTGTGTCGGTTCTAAAACTCAAATCGTGGACAGGACTATTTGTGTCGGTTTGTAATTGCAACCGATACTAATACTTATTTATTAGTGTCGGTTTGTAATTAAAACCGAAACAATTATTATTTGTGTCGGTTTGTAAATAAAATTGATAATATCCGATTATTACTATCGGTACATCTGTGTCGATTCCGAACTGACACAGATGAGCTTCTATTCTCCGTAGAGGTGAATTTCTTTTCAGCGTACGATACAGCCAGCGTGTTCGTTCTGCTCTGTTGTGTGCGAACCTGCTGCTGATTAATCAAGCTGACACCTGGTACGCATGCACGTACGTGCAGATCCCCAATGGATGCGGGAGCTTCCTGGGCCTGATCCAGCTGATCCTGTACGCCATCTACCGGAACCACAAGGGCGCCGCCGCCGTCGACGAGGTGGAAGACGCAAAGAGGGCGGCCGCCGCGGTGGAGATGACCGACGCCAAGACCAACAAGGTAGCCGACACCATCGACGAGTCGGCCACCGACAAGGTCGCCGGCCCGGTGTAGGCTGCAGAAGCGGTGTATTATGTATGCATGGGAATATAGCAGCAAAAGGATGCCACTTAATGAATTACAGTAGTTGTTGTTAAGCAGGTTATCGGCCTTGCTTTCTTAATTTGTTTCTCGTCTTGCTTAATTTGCCACTCCCTGATCTCGATCTCTTCCCAGAGGCCAACCTAAGATGATGTAGCTCCATTTTTAATACATGTTATTCTAGCTTTCGAATTTTGTTTCTAAATACATATCATTCTACAATTTTGATATAACTTTTAACTATTTTTTTTCATTAGATATCCCTACCATTCATGATTACTAATATTATTTATTACTATGGAATAGAGTAATACACACCATCTAAGAGTAATAAGTGAGTTAATGAAAGAGGGTGATTTGATCATTTCTACATATGCCTTGGTTGAAGTGCAAAATCTTAACATGTCATCTATGAGCAGTGCTTTTATGCTTTTCCTTCTAGTACAAGTTGCACAAATCTTGAAGCAAGCGAAGGGGTTAGTAATCACCATCTACCCTTCATTTATGCTTTAATAGTTGTGTAACTTTTAAAACGAAGAGCATCGAAGCACCTCTCGTCATCTATTTAAGATCGGAGGGAGTATCTAGGAGGGATAGCTATGTGTGGGTTGTCTATGCAAATGTGAAGCTTTCTGTTTCGACATTTTCTGTTTCCTTGTTAAACTTTCGTCTCACAAATTTAGTACGTGCGCATAACCAGAGAAATGAAGAAAGAAAACTAAAGGCATAACCTGATCTGATTTTCTCTCTGAAAAAAACCTGATCTGAATAATTGGGCCAGAGTTATATGGATCCTACAGTGAAGTGGCATAGTCTTGTTAGGCCCATCCGACATCACAATTCTCAGCCACGTAATTGAAAGGCCCAAAGAGCGATGGACTCAACAGATGTCTGACAAATGGGCCCCACAAGATCAGCTCCACGTAGGACTTCCAAAGGTAGCAAAATTACCGGATCCAAAGCCCAAACCTGGTGAACCATCCACGAACCCGCTAATCTTCCTCAGGAAGGAGCCACTTTTGGCGGATATATGGCCCCACCAGCAAATCAACGAGCGGAGGACTGCACCGTAATTTCGGAAAGTTTCGAGGATACGGATAGGGAGAATTTTTTAAAAAATAATATTTTTTTAAAAAGAATTGCGGTTTTAATACTCGAAAAATTAAAATTGCAAAATTAATATGTAATCGCCAGACCGTACGGCGAATACCCTATTTTCGCCATATGGTATGGCGAAAGTACCCTAATTACCCGATTAAAACCGATTAACCGTCGGCTGTTTGGTTAAGGCTATTTTCGCCTTACCATATGACGAAAATAGTATTTTCGCCGTACTATATGGTGAAAATACCCTATTTTCGCTAAACCGTATGGCGAAAATAGCCTTGATTCCCGTGTAGCAGATTAACTGCAGATCAACTGCCTGTGCTCGAAACCAGAAACCCAGCCTAACAGAAGCTGAGCAGGATGATTTTGGGGTCTGGCATGTTTGTTTCTCCATTCACTCCTCTCGTCATGAGTTAGTGCAGGTGTTGCAACTTCTCCAGCCCCAATGGGTCATTTCAACAACTCCCCCATGCTTTGCCATGGAGCTGAGCTATTGTGGAAGATATTGAGAGATCCTCTCCAAAAGTTGGTATTGTTAGATCTTGCTAATGATCTATTGACAGTAAATCTTAGCCTAAACATGATTACCTAGTTCTAATGCGGAATTAGGTGGTCTTGGCCAGGAATGATTTGAAGCCATTAGAGCCTTGTTGTCGATTCGGAGATGTAGAGGACGGAGAGAGGTGGACAGGTGTCAATGTGCGATTCTTGACGGTGCTCCACCGAGAGGTAGCGACGGCCTTAGTCTCCACTGCCTTGACCCAGGAACTGCCCTTCGTAGCTCCTCCAGCACCCGTATTGATCGGTAGTGGTTTAGGGTTTTGGAAGAGAGAAAAAAAAATGCATAGATCGTCACCTACACAGATCATCTTCTTCCTTAAAAATATGGCGCTGAGGAGCTCGGGGGCATGTTCATTGGATTTGGAAAGCGCCTCCGATCATGGCGCATAATTAGGAAATAGTTGATTAGGAAAGTTTGATTTAGGTAGGTAATTGCCGTGCGGGATTTTGGGTGGTGACATCCCATATAACGGCTGAGATCAACCAACATTCTCCCACTTGATCGAAGGCTATCATAATGTATTCACTCTTAGTAAAACAACAGTCCAAAGTAATGTGTTTTCAACAGCAAATGAAAACGCAATTGAAACATCAGTACCTATAGTCCACCATAATACCTCGATAGAACACTAGCTTAGTCATAACGGGTGTTGATTGATTTAATGCCCCTATATCCAGGATTATAATCAAAGGTTCTCTAATAAACCCATGCCGGCAGTATGTTCTTTAAATAAGTTTGGGGGTAAACCTTTGGTGAGCGGATCCGCGAGCATTGATTTAGTACTAATATGCTCAATTTTGAGAGTCTGATCCTGGATTCTATCTTTCACAACATGGTATTTAATGTCAATGTGTTTGGCAGCACCACTTGACTTGTTGTTACTTGAATAGAAAACTGCGGCCTTGTTATCGCAGTATATAGTGAGTAGTCTTGCAATGTTGTCTACCACTCTCAGTCCCGGGATAAAGTTTTTTAAGCCATACGGCCTGCCCAGTTGCTTCATAACATGCCACAAATTCTGCCTGCATTGTCGACGATGCAGTTAGTGATTGTTTGGAGCTTTTCCATGAAATTGCTCCTCCTGCTAGGGTGAATATGTAGCTTGATGTGGATTTCTTAGTGTCTACATACCCTGCAAAATCAGCGTCTGAATAACCAAAAACTTCAAGGTTATCAGACCTTAACGCATAATGCTTAAGCCTATATGTGAGCATGTAATGCTTAGTGCCCTGCAAATAACGCAGAACCTTTTTAACAGCCTTCCAGTGGTCTAGACACAGGTTAGTGAAATCGCCAAGCATCCGGTAACAAATGCCAAGTCCGACGTCTGCATGCACTTGAGCGTACATTAGGCTTCCGACAAGCTGAAGCATAAGGAATCATCTTCATTTGATCGATTCTAGTGATTCCTCGGGCTTTGGAATAATCCAAATTTATCGCCCTTAACTATTGGAGGCGGCGTGGCGAGCACTTACTCATATTATATCTTTCAAGTACTCTGTCAATGCATGACTTTTGAGATAATCCTAGTACTCCTTTAGACCTATCTCGGTGAATTTCAATGCCTAAAACAAAACAGGCTTCACGAGATCTTTCATGTCAAAATTAGAGGATAAAAATCCTTAGTCTCATGCAAAGATATTCTTATCGTTGCTTGCTAATAATATATCATCAACATAGAGTACTAGGAAATGAATTTTCCACCCTTAATTTTGATATACATACAGTTATCCACCTCATTTTCCTTGAATCCTAAGTTTCTGATTATTTTATCTAATTTAAGATACCATTGTCTGGACGCTTGTTTAAGTCCATAGATGGATTTCTTAAGTCTGCACCCCATATGTTCCTTGCCTTCCACGACAAAACCTTCGGGTTGTGTCATGAAAACTTGTTCATGCAAGTCACAGTTAAGGAACGCAGTTTTAAATATCCATCTGATGGAGCTCTAAGTCATAATGAGCAACAAGCGCCATAATGATTCTTAATGAAGAATATGTTCTTGAGTTATTGGTAATGGAACATGAGCCCGAATTTCCTCAATATCTGTCTCCCTTTGTTGTGAGCTCCCACTGATTTCATTGTCCTTTAAAAAAGGATAGCGTGTCTAGTCTCAACAAGTTTAGTGACACGATCTGGACAATAAAACCGATATCCTTTAGAAATGAAATGGCAACTCACAGACTTAGGATCTAATTTATTTAGCTGTGGGTCAAATATTCTGGCTTCAGCACGACAGCCCCACACGCGTAAATAATTAACTGTCGGTTTCCTCCCAGTTCATAATTTATAAGGTGTTTTAGGTACAGACTTGCTAGGAACCCGATTAAGTATGTGGGCAGCCGTTTTTAGTGCCTCCATCCACAAGCTAATGGGCAGATTGGAATGATTAAGCATGCTCCGTACCATATCCATAAGTGTACGGTTGCGACGCTCTGCCACTCCGTTATGAATCTGGCAAAAGGGCCCAGGTATTTACCCATAAGGAGCATGTCTCCCATAATATTCTCCTCCACGATCTAAGAGTTGGAGTAAGACCCTGAAAAATCTAAGGGTTGAAGTATCTCTTCTTTAATGAGACGTTCCATTCTCCCCCTAGAAATATGGCCTAAATGACAGTGCCATAATTTCGACAACGTCTCACATGTCTTCTTATTTGCAGCGGTACATACATTCAACACAGATTCATCCATAAAGAGTAAATAAAGTTTGTCTTGCTCGAAGGCAAGACCAATAATTTCATTATTTAACTTGATAATGCACTTATTGTCCACAAACTCACATGAATAACCTGTTTTAGTCAATACAGAGACTGAAATTAAGTTCCTCTTAACACTAGGAACATAAAAGAACATCAAAAAGATGAAGACTGAAGCCGCTTCCTAATGCAAGTTGAAGAGTTCCAACTGCTTTGACTTCAATCTCCGTTCCATCAGCGACCCTAAGAGTTCGATTCCCCCTTCTTATGGTCGTCACGGAATGCAATCCCCTTCTTTGCTAACCATTGCCTGAATCCCGCAGATCCTTTTGTGCGTGTCTGTGCTTCTTGCAAAATTTGCAAAGAAAGTTCCCTGTAGCTGGTGCAGAAGGTGTTGGAGGTTCATGAGCAATAGCCTTTCCCTTCCCATCATTTTTGGGAGGGTGATAAGGCTTCTTATTTGCCTTAAAGCCTCCAGACTCCACCTGATTCTTCCTCTTGCCATTGCTAACAAGATGAGCCTGTTCTTTTAGTCTCTCAGCCTTCTGCCTCTCTTCTTCTTCAACAGAGTGGCTTATCAGCTCAGCTATAGACCACTTCTCCTTCTGAGTGTTGTAATTGATTTTGAAGGGTCCATACTCAGGTGGCAAAGAGCTCATGATGAAATGGACAAGAAAACCATCAGAAATGGCCATATCCATCCCTTTTAGCCTAGCCGCCATGTCAGTCATGCTCATGATATGCTCCCTCACACCGCTGTTACCATCATAGCGGGAAGTGAGCATGCGCATGATCAAGGTACTAGCATAAGTTTTTGAGGTACCTTTAAAGTTCTCCTCAACGTTAGCTAAGTACTTTTTAGCATTTTGTAATCAGGGATTCCTCCCTTAATCCCGACAGAAATGCTATTCTTAATGATCATTAGCGACATGCGGTTAGACTTCTCCCACCGCTCCGCCTTCTCATCATATTGCTTCTTGAGATCAGCATAATTCTCAACGTCAGGGGCAGGTGCGATGGGAGCATCCTCTCGTAATGCTAGATCAAGGTCCAAGACCCCTAGCGTAATGAGGATCTTATCTTTCCACGAGGGAAAGTTAGTGCCATTGAGCTGTTCAATGCCATTAATCTGAGAGGCAACATTGTTAATGGCTGAAAAATAATAACAAATTTAATTAATAATTGAGACAATGCCATATATGTAATTAATCCTACGTTGGTCTGATTAAATACATATAAATGATAAAATATCATAAAATTTTCATTTCGCATCACCACAAGCGTAAAACGAAATGAGATTTAATAGCAATGATTAAGTCCTAAATTGCATCTCCGTTGGGTAGAAACAAAATAGGAATTAAATGTATAAGAAATGACTTAAAATTGCTAATAACGTTGGTTATACATAATTTTAAGTCAAGATTAATTCCCTGATTAAATTTCGCGTTGGTTCCATTTAATCAGATATAATGCTCAGAAATAATCATTATATGCAATAATCATTATAATGATTAATTTCGCTTAAGATTAAAATAGATCCGAATAATAATATCCAGAATTAACTTGGAATAACAATGCCCAGGAAATTAACAATAATTATTTCTGAATTTAAATGAGTCATGGTATGAAAATAATCATCACATTAATCAATTGCCACATTAATTAATTTACCCAGAAAAATTAACCATTAAACATAAAATATTGCCTAGGAATTAAAACTTTAACCAATAATTGAACAATAGTTATGGTTAAATAAGACATGATATAGCAAAATTGGAAAAAACATCAATATCACCAAATGATAAAAGGGCCTAAACAGTAAGGCTAGCCCAGACAAAATAGCCCACAAGCACGTTCGGCCCACCCGCAGCCCAGCAAACGCGCACGGGAACAATAGCCGTTGAATCAGACGGATGGCTGAGATTTACTGCAACCAGAACAAAACTAATGGGCTGAACCCTAACCCTAAAACGTTTGGTTCTCCCTTCCAAATCGCGCACACAGCGGCGGCCACAACGACGAGCGGGCGGACGCTGGCGATGACGCGCACGGGCGTTGCGCGGGCGAGCGCGCAGGAGGCGCTGAGCGAAGGCGAGCTCGAGGGCTCGCAGCCGAGCGCGCGGGCGGCACAGTCGCGCGTGGATGCGGACGAGCGCGCAGCAGTGCGGGACTGCGAGCTGGCGCAGGCGCGCAAGCGCACCACACGCTATGACTCCACCGCACGGAATGGTTTTCAAGTTTAATTAGCAAAGCTAGCTAATTCATGAGGTACGTAGTAGTTCGGACTAGTTTATGCATGAAGATTTCTGGTACTTTGACTTCGATTTTGATTTATTCCTCTCCTTCTAAGATGCTAGCCGAACCGTATTAAGATTAATCCGAGCCAAACAATCCTCTAACTTGATCCAAGTTAGGCATGGCAGTGAGCAAATTTTGCAAAAACGAAACTGCTAAGGATAATCCGACCACTAATTAGAGGCAAAAGGGCTTCTAAGGTTTAATCCGGAATGATGGAATCATGAAGGCTAAGAGTTCGCTCTGATACCAAATGTTAGATCTTGCTAATGATCTATTGACAGTAAATCTTAGCCTAAACATGATTACCTAGTTCTAATGCGGAATTAGGTGGTACTGACCGGAATGATTTGAAGCCATTAGAGCCTTGTTGTCGTTCGGAGATGTAGAGGACGGAGAGAGGTGGACACCGGTGTCAATGTGCAGTTGCCGACGGTGCTCCACCGAGAGGTAGCGACGGCCTTAGTCTCCACCTGCACTGACTGGGAACTGCCCTTCGTAGCTCCTCCAGCACCCGTATTGATCGGTAGTGGTTTAGGGTTTTGGAAGAGAGAAAAAATGCATAGATCGTCACCTACACAGATCATCTTCTTCCTTAAAAATATGGCGCTGAGGAGCTCGGGGGCATGTTCATTGGATTTGGAAAGCGCCTCCGATCATGGCGCATAATTAGGAAATAGTTGATTAGGAAAGTTTGATTTAGGTAGGTAATTGCCGTGCGGGATTTTGGGTGGTGACATCCCATATAACGGCTGAGATCAACCAACAGGTATCCTCCCCTTCATCGGTTCTTGCTTCTGACACGCACACATGAAGATGAGTCAACTTCTCTTGATGATGATCATTCAATCTCTGCCGGTGAAGAATGTACAGATTTGGTTGTCAGCACCCTTGAACTGAAATTTGCGCCATCCCCTCCGCATCCAGAACCAGATATTACATTGTTTGGAAGGGCAAGTTATTCTTTTTTTAGATCAATAGGACATCAAAACCTGATGCCCCGGTTCCATTAAAGAAACCAGAAAGTTTGAGTGTAGCTCAAAGACAAATATAAGTTCCAGGGCAACACTCTCCCCTATCACCAGAACTTATTACAACCATTTCAAACCACTTAACAGAACCAAGCAGACATTTTACAACTTGTCATCAACCCAGTTACCAAAATAAACTGCAAAAGATTCCAGTTCTTCCGGAATAACATTCTCATCTAGGTCTTCACTCGCCTCAACCTCGAATCGATCCTTCAGTAGTGTGCTTTTGCTACATGATGCAGGTGTTCGTCTTCCTTGCACTCATCCTCCAGACTTGAGCCGTACACAGCCAAAAGATAGCAGCCAAAAAAACCTCAAAGAACAACTAGTAATATCATTTTTGGCCATCCACCAAACCACTAAAATATGTAGCAAGAGAAATCAACTCTTCTGGAATTGTATCCTCCTCCATCTTCTCCATATCCAAGTTTTCTTTCCCACTCAGGGTATTCTAGGACCCAAAACTAGCGGGGCATGAAGACTTGCCTCCAATTTGTTGCAAAACATTAGCACCTTGGCCATCATCTCGCCCTTGAATATTAGACTCCAACTCCTTAACGAAGAAAGCATTTTTCTCCAGATTGTTTTTACACTTGATCAATTCTGGGAATGAAAAACCAAGTTATTTCTATTAATCCACAAGCTCCATAAAACGGCAGCACAAATGGTATTAAGAGCAGCATTTTTGTTATTGCTTAACCAAAAACGAGCAACGGATTCGTAATTACTCCCAATATTTAAATCGAAGAAGTCAACCATCATTCCCCAAATAGTTCTGGCTACCACACAATCAAAGAAGAGATGATTCACAGATTCCTTCTCATTACAAAAACAACAAGAGGAACCTCTGTCAATACCCCTTTTCAAGAGATTATCTCTAGTCATGACCTTATTGTTTGACAAAAGCCAAAGAAAAAACTCGGAGGCACAATCAAGCTCCAAACAGCCGGGATGTAAACAGGGCAAGTTATTCTCAAGCGATTGACATAATGAAAGAAGAGTTATGCAACCAGTACGTAGCTTTTGAAGAAGCCAGGGTATGCGCACCAACAGATTTGGTTCGTGATAGTAGTGAAGATGTTGAAACAAATTCTGGGATGGATTTGGCCACGAAGCAAGCACCGGCCTCACAACAGGATCATGCGGAAGCTGCAGATGAGATGCCTTCCTCTCAGTGCGAAACATCCCCAACGCTATCAGGACCATTTCCAATTCAATCATTGCCTACTGTTCAATGCAATATATCAGTGCTACCTGATAAATTTGATAAGTCTGAAGTTATAACAGAGTCAGAACCAATAAGTGCTGCTGAAAGTTCAAGCCTTTGCATGGTCAAAAGTGCAGAAGCAACAGATTGTCAAAGGAACCTCTTGTGTGTCGTTGGATCATGGAAATGTTTGAATGCAAGTTTGAAGAGGCTGTACAGGTCGAGGAATGTCCCTGTTAGGGTATTGACATAATTCAATATAAAATTATTTTATTTATCATTTAAGTGGTTATTTCAAATTCAAGCTAAGAGCCATTACCAAGCCGAGCCTTATTAAATTTTTTCTCTCGAAACGACTCATCACTCATTTCAATTTTGAACTCATTAACTACTGTAATTGAAATAATTTTGATTTGAGTCCTAACAAGCTTTTTTGCCAGCCCTAGTCCCTGTCCCGCGACCTCTCCTGTCACGTGTTGGGCTTTTGGGATACTCTAAACGGGTTAAAATGCAACCTAGCACTAATTATAGTTCATTTAATTCATGGCGCACCTTACCATGAAGATAAGGTTGAGCTTATACAGCACACAGAATATTGCGATCGCCAAGTATTCAGATTCTTATGATTATAGGAGTGTTGTCATGGTCTCACCTAAATTACTTCATTTTAAGATTAATATAGGGGAAGAGTATACTATATTCAATGTATGATTTTCAAAATGTTGTACATAAAATTGATGTAATATTTTTTCAGGATTGTTTTGACAGAGACCTACATCTTCTAGTTCCCCAATGGAGTACAATACAACATAAGATATTCTAGCAATATAAATAATTTTATACGTGAAGCAGAGTCGACAGGTCACGATTCTCCCAAAATACAACACAATCATGTGACAAGTTGCTACCATACGTCCATACAACATAATTCACCCGGGTGATTAGCCAAGCTCAATTATTCTGACAAGCGGACATCTAAGATTAGATAAGATCAGTAAACAGCTCAGTGGTTCACATCTTTTTTACAGTCTGCACCAGAAGCTCCTAAAAATACAGCAATACTAATGCAACTCAGATCTGCGAGCTCTATCGCCATGCGGAGGAGACGATTAGTGTTTTCTCTCCCCATCCGAAGTGAAGCCCCCCATGGTCCTCCTCGAACTTGTACCTATCACAGTACGCCTTCAGTAACGATCTTATTCCTCCAATGACGTTGCTGTTAAATGGGCATGGTACAAAGCCAGCCATTGTCATTCTCGCTCTCCATTTCCCAGCAACCTCGTATCTGCAGCATAGACAAGTTCACTGTCAGGTACATGGAATTTGCAGGATGTATATGTTTCAAGCAAAAATGAGAAGAATTTGCAGGATGTATGAGTAGAAGAGCAGCACTGGGAATTACCTCTCTACACGATCAGGACCTTCACAAGCCAAGATGTTAACAATTTCTCGTGCAAGGCATTGCCTCTCCACATTCATTCTATCCGGACTTTCCCTTGGAAGTGTTGCATCCAGTGAATCGAAAAGCGTGGAGTAATAGTCATAGACCTCACGGAACCTGTGAAAGTCAGATGTTTAATGCCATTTTACGGGTTCAGCAGTGGAAGTAGAAACAACAGAGTTGATTCACAAAATCTACATAGAACCATAACTACCGTGTACAATGGATTTCCCGTTCAAAAAAAAGGTGTAGAATGGATTTGGAGAAACTCTCTAATCTACAGAGAAGCATAATAACTGTCTAGGGATTTGGAGAAACTATCTACTGACATCACTAACCTTGTCAGAAATGGAGCAGTATTGGTATTGGCATCCTGCTCAACCAGAGTGACGAGCTTTGGTTGGAGGCCCTTGACCATACGAAGGAGCTGATCCCTTTCGTTCATAATCGAAACGCTCTCATCAGGAAGGTGGTGCAGCTGGAAAGCGAAATTGACAACAAGTGCTTCCCCAGGACGACAATCCAGCATTGCAGGTGTAACATCTCCGATGTTAGCACCCACTGCCCTGAACTCAAAAGATACCCCGCAGTCCTCTGCAAGCTTCTCTAGGCGCTGCCCAATGACCTTTAGACCTCCAACGGTCCTTTGCACGGTCTCAGGATCATCCACACCAGTTATCCTCAAATGACGTGGCTTGTTTGCATTATTTGTCAGAAATTGTATCAGTGTAATGTATTGGCTGCCCTGGTTGATGTCAAAGTCTATAATGTGCAGTTTTTCTTCACCTTTGCAGGCTTCAAGTATAGCATAGTTAGCAGCCATGAAACCGAGCCGGAAGCATGGACAGATTTCGAAGAGGATTTGCATTGCCGAAAGCTGATACAGAGTTGGGGGATCCTTGCATGTCAAGGCCTTGTAGATGCCTTTCCCTGAAGCGACTATTCTTGCAGCAAGGCCCTCCACCAGATAGGCTGCAATCCTGTGAGAAGGGTCCCCTTGAATGGAGACCATCTGCCGGAGGTCCGTTATGATTGCCTGTGCTTCATCTATGTTATATTCGGATAATGCCGTAGCACAGTCAAAGAGCAACTGCTTTGGGGTCCGTGCTTCTCCATTGTTGCTACCAGCACAACTAATGCTTGATTCAGATTCTTTTGGTGAGTTTGGAGGCAAAACACTCTTCATGGGATCGGCCCATTCATCATTAATGTTACCAGCCCGGGAAATTTCAAACAAGATGTCATCACCATCATCAAATAAAGCATGCTCCAGCTCCTGAAGCTTCAGTCTGATGTCATCCTCATCAAATTCTACTTCCAGTTCAGAACTCTGATTATCTGATATAGACTGGGAGTTCTGCTGAGATACATTGGAGGCCAACGGTGAGTCTTTTGCTGCATCAGAGCAGGAGTTGGACTGATTATCTGCAACAGCCGGAGATCGGCCATCAGCTGTTACATGGTACGATGTTAGTGAAGCTTGCTGATTGTAAAAGGAGTTCTCAAATGCAGAAGATGGTGCTTCAGTGAAACCCATATGTCTATAGTCCTCAGAATTGTATGGTTCAGGGCCATAACGGAACAACTGTGTATCAGAGACGTATCTTCCTGCAGCGAAGTTTGAGTTTGGTGTACCAAATTTATGTATGTAAATATTATCTGCGTAAGTCGTTGGCTGGTCTGGTCGCCTAACAAAAGACATAACTTTTCTCGGGCACCTCTGGACCTGCTAAGCTAAATATTCTGTGGCTTCTAGCTAATCCAGAATCTCAGATGAAATTCAACTCAATGCACTTTGTCTGATTGAATTGATTTCGAATACCTTCTAATGCCTGAAATAAGAGGAGTACATCAACAAACTATGTGAAACACAATGAGTTGAAATACATAAAGCTAGTTGTATCTTCTCAGAACATTGTCCGTTGTGTAGGTAAAAAGGTTCAATCATCTTCTTTTGACTATTCTATTGTTACAAGCTAAATATTCCTTTTCATAACAACAAACAATGTGTTGTATTTTTCTAACAATGGCATTTTTTTTTTTTGGAAAACTGCCAACGCTGATAGGAGGCATCACTAGATTCTAATAAACAGAAACAGCAAAAGGAGACATGTATAGTATACGAGCAATAGAATGGCATTTGAAATTTCTGTCGAGTTCTTTAGTGCGGCAGATTCCCCGTTTACATACCTAACTTGTCCAAAGTCCAAACTAAGCTCATCCTACAACGATTAATCCAACCAAAATCATTGGTTCATTGAAGGCAATCGAATTCTCTATTGCATGTTGCAGTCACCTTAAAAATGTTAAAAATCAAAACATTAACACTTCACAAGTAGCTTGTAAGGAATGGTAAACAGCTAAGCATGTCTCAAAATTAGCAGTATTGACTGACTGCCATGTTTCCATCGAAAAGGAAAAAAGAAAAGAAAAACGACTGACTAGTGATTACCAGGTCTTGGAAAAAAAATGATAAACTAAGCGAGAATTAGCATACCAAAAACTAGCTGACTTGGAATATAACCATTTTAAACACTACATATACAGTAGAAAACTGGACAAAATACAGCTCACACGCGGCACAATAAAAAAAAATAGCATTAATAAAATCCTAAACAGCACGCTATGCTAGCAAGTTCAAAAATATCTGCACAATTCCTGCTCAAGATTTGATCAAACCTCCAACAACATAGAACTACCCAAAATTGTCGACACGCCCAAACCCGAATTATTGCAGGATTCATTGTGATCCAATCTTATAGCTTTCCAATCCACACAGACAACATCAAGCAAAAAATTGAGTAACTGTACACCAAAAAGGAACACAAAAAAAGGATTCCCCTGTTAAGTTGTAATAAACACCATGGCACTCCAAACCCTGGGCTTATCTGCATGCAACACAAACAAAAAAAGCAGAGCTTGCCCTACAGGAGGCCTCTTGCTCCACAACCAACAAATTTCTCACCCTCCACAAGTGCTCAACGACATCACAAGCATGATACACAGCATTCAAGAACCCTGATCACACGAAAACACACTTAAAAAGCCTACAAGAGCCGAAAGAAAAGCAGCAAAAGACAGTCCTTGCAGACAAGGAGGTCAGGAGAAGCACTTACGGGGAGCTGTTGATCGATGCGGGAACGTACAGGGGCTAATCAGCCGGACAGCGTGAACAGAAGCGGAGACCGGCGAGGTGGGAAAGGGAGAGGAGGAAGGGCAGCGGAATGGAATTGGGAAGAGGGCAGCGGGAGGGGAAGAAAAGACCAGGTGGGTGGGTTGGTTGGTGGGGATTTGGGAGTGGCAGAGAAGTCCGATATGTCATACGGTGGGGCGGGTCAGTACGACCGGCGGCTGAACCGGGGATCCTCTGTACCACCTGTGGAACCGGCAGTTCTACTGTTGTGCAGAGTTTGACGGGTTATTTTGATCCACGTACCTATAATATCAAATAGTTTGTTCGAAAATCTTAAACCATGAAACTAGATATTTGAATTCTCAATATATAATACGGTGAGACGCGGTCAGTATGACCGGTGGCTGAGCCGGGATCCTCTACACTGACCACGGAAACCGGCAGTTTTGTTGTTGTTCAGAGTTTGACGGGCTACTTTGATCCACGTAGCTATAACACCAAACAGATTGTTCGAAAGTACGTCCAGTACCTTAAACTATGAAACTAGATATTTGACTTCTCAAACTTTATAATCTAGTTCAAATAATACATTGACTCGGTTTTCACAATGTGGTATTATCCACATGATGTGTTGAGTGAACGATTTTGCTATATAGGACATCACATTCATCAAGTTAGGTCCATGCCAAGTAGGCCAATAGGAGCTTCTCTCCAACCGAGTTTCCATACCCATCGCCCGCCTTAGCTCCCTCTCCTTTTGTTTCGATGTTGGGGAGAAGCTTGTGGGCCCTACCTATCATTCATCTAAACTTAATCAGCATGTCATCTTACATGATAAAACCTCCGATGGGCAATATCATCATACAAAATCGTGCCAGGATATTATTTAAACTAGATTACAATGTTTGTATGATTAGATATCTGTTTTTATAGTTCAGGATACAGGACGGACTTTGAAATGAAGTTTAAGTTGTGATATGGATACACATATGCTAGGAAATCCTATTACTCTATATGACTACATGTACGTGTCCTTGTAAATTTTTGGTGCATCTTAGTATTAGAGGTGTGTGTAATGGTTCCGTACCCTTGGGAGTACGTACTCCCACTCTCAATATATCGCTTAAATGATGTTATTATACCTCTTTATCCTTTTGAGTATACTCTAATACTGATTATAAGATACTTTAAAGTGAGTTCTACGAAAAATTTCATCAAAGTCCACCCTTTATAGCATAATTTGTTTATATACTCTTTTTACATATGGAAAAGGGTATATAGCAAAAAAAAAAGGGTCAGATGAATTTTTTCAACAATGTCGCATTGTAGTATCTTAGAATTATTATTGAAGTATATTGAAAGTGATAAAGGAGTATAACACATGAGTTTAAGTAGTATACTGGAGGTGGGAGTACATACTCCCAAGAGTACGAAAAAAACTTCCTATCTATATATATATATATATATATATATATATATATATATATATATATATATATATATATATATATATATATATATTCGAATTATACACTATGACTCTACGAGTGACTAGAAAGGAAAAAATGCACCAAATTTTGTCTGTAGGCGATAAACATTGCTGGACTTTATTTCAACATTTGTACTTGTAGTGTTCAACGACCTTGATGCTTCTTGTTGAGAACAAATTCGGCTCTGGAATTTTGTATGTGGTGGACAAAGGGATAATACATGAATTGGGTTGAAGGGTGTGTGGAAGCCTGGAAGGTAGAATAGGCCTTAGAAAATTATAGCGAATCCTTTTTGCAAGGTTAGTTTGCTGATACAATAACTCATTAGTATTGATGTAAATTTGGCGTTCTTGATGCGGACATCCGTATGATTTACACACGTGTAGTCACGGACCGCAGCATCTACACTTATTGGCCCTGTTTGATACGGTTTCAGATTCTTACTAGAAACGTTTCAGGTAGAATCAGAATTACTGTTTGGAAACCGTTTGGTATGGTTCCAGATTCTAGTAGAAACTAGTAAAAACATGGTTGATGGTGAAGTGTGAAAAAAGAAGAAACGTTTCGAGAAGAATCGTTCTGAGTTTTAGCTCGTTTGGCTGGATTTCTTCCAGATTTTAGTAGAAACAACTTGATTTCAAGTTTCCAAACGGGTTATTCCTGGCAATGATAACCTGAATTCGTTTCTTATTATGCGGTGTTTTAATATAAGATCATCGATACTACCTAATAGTTTAACCCATCATTATAGGAGAGCTGCTTTCGTGCAAGAATTGAAGAACCAAGGTGTCCAGCGGGAGATGCGGAGAGGAAGGGCACTACAAGGGGAGGCTTCTGCTGCTGCATGCAACATGGCAGATTGGCAGGCAGGCGAATGAGAGGAATCAGGACTTCAGTAGGGAGCAGCATGCATACCCAACCCAAGGCAGCGTCAAACCTCCTGCCTGGTGCATGCAGCCTGATTAGGATAAATATATGCATGCGTTGGTGAACTGGATATTGGCAGGAGCTCAAGAAAACCACCCGGTTTTCAGAGGTTCTCGACAAAACCGAATTGAGCTTTTGTCCACGTCGGTTAGTCCGAATAGCAGAGGTACGTGCCGGTGTGTGTATTATTTTGGAAGTGTTAAGATATATAGTTAGACTTTTTGTCCGAATCTTTTATATCTCTACTATTCTAAAGCACCACTTGGTGGCAGTGGTCCATTCTACACGTCATTAATTGCCCTGTTTAATTGCTCTACTTAATTGCCCTGCTTAATTGCCCTACTCAAGAAACGAAACGTTGCTTTAATTAGCCATTTTCACAAAGCGAAGCGTTAAAGATAGATGTTTGATCTTGTAAAATAATTTTTTTTATTTTTTAATCTTTATTTTTCGTTATCAATTTTGTTTTTCGTAGCAACGCACGGGCATGTAGCTATATATTTAAATTTTATCTTATTGTAGACGAATTCGAATATATCTCTAACGAGTTTTTACTAGAAATAATAGAATCAATCTAATAAAGAGAAGAGAGTTTGTACCATCTATATCATATGCGCTCTCTGTGATTGTTCTTGTTATTCGATCGGTGCATTGTGTTTGATCTACGACGGTCGTCATCGTTTTACAACACGTTATCAGCACGAAGCTCCTCCAAACCAGATCAAGATCATCTGACTTCATCAATTGATATTGCAACAAATTTCGACCGGCATCAAGCGATTAAACATACTGCAAGCCATACGTAAGTTCGTGGCGTATAAATTAATCGCATATGAATATTTTTTTTTATCATGTAGATTAATTTCCCTAATTGTCTATATTACTTGTTTAATCTGATGGAAAGATTAGGGTTTTTGATCAACATCTACCATTCATAAAAAACAAGATGCCGCAAGGCCACGCGCGTGCTTGTAGCATGCATGCTACTGTCGGTCATGCCTACCGCACCGCCATTGGCCTCGCCCGCCACGAGCTGCGCCGCCATGCTCGTACCGCCCGCGACACCTAGCATCACCATGCCATGCCTGTAATGCTACCACTCTGCAATGCTAGTCACCGGCAAAACCGCAATCGCCCTTACCAGCCAGCTCCTGTTGTAGCGCCAGCTGCGACCGCCAACTGGAGCGCCAATAGGGCTGACCGGGACAGCAGTCGCCCACGCCAGCCAGCTCTCACCGTCGTGCTAGCCGCAACCGCCAGTTGTGCCCGAGCGCCAGTAGCGCTGACCGCGACTACAGTCGCCCGCGCCAGCCGCCTAAAGTCGTCACGCCGATCGCGACCGCCAGTCATGCCAAAGTGCCAGTAGCGCTGGCCGTGAACCCCAGCCTGATCGAACGTCAGCAACACTGATCGCTCCCACACGCCGCCGCAATGGCATCGAGGACATGTGTTGGCTAAGCCGATCCAAACCATTCATATCTGAAAACTTCAGTAGGTTAGCTCAGCCCAAAGTTTTCATTTGTCCAATGGTTGAGAAATGCCCTTTAAGTAGTGTTTGGTTCAGGGATGATGGGTAGATAGGATGATCCCATCCAACTTTTGAGGCTGTCCTTGTGTTTGGTTGAGTGGATAGGACCGACTCATCCTGAATGGACTTATCCACCTGTGAGGAATATTCGCTCAAGATCCTTGATGGTGCGATACAGTAAAAAAAAGGTGAACGAGCTTGTCCACCCCCGTGACCGCACATGAGCCCGAGCCTTGGATTCGGTCACCACTCGAGCAGCAAGAGGAGAAGACAAGGGGAGGGACTGGCGAGGGGAAGGAGCACCGGCAATGATGCCGCCAAAATTTGGATCTAGATCTGGAGGTCACCGTCGAGCTCTAGATGTTGAGGCCATCGCCAAGCACTGGTCGTCGAGGTCGCAACCAAGCTCTAGACTTGGAGGTTGCCGGCAGCGAGGAAGAAGCAGCATGGGTGGGCATTACACGACGATGGGGAAGAAGCAACACAATGGGCAGAGAAGGCGCATGCCGTGTTGCAGATATTTGTAGGTTGTGTCGGAGGGTGAGCTGGAAGCTACGGCTCACGAGTGGTGGATATTTTGATGGAATGGTCTACAGCGGCGCTGTCTACTGGAGGATGGGAGGGGATGAGAGTGAGAGAGATTTTGTATGGTTACGGGAGATAGGGTTATATGCGTTAGATCTTGATTCTACTATCCAAGAGAGATGATGTATTTAGGGGTATTTTCATCACCTGGTTACCACAACCAATCTCATCTTATCCCATTCTTCTAACCAAAAACTAACTTATACGACCCGGATCATCCCGTCCTTCCAACTAAACAACCTATTCGGACCATTCCATCTAAAAAATAGAATCATCCCATTCCACCCTGTCCCTCCAACCAAACACTAGGGCTGTAAACGGGCCGAATTCGAGCGGGCTTGGGGCTGTCAGGCTCGAGCCGAGCTCGAGTTGGGGTCCGAGCCTAGATCCAGGCTCGAGCTCGGCTCGGTCCAAGCTCGAGTAGGTTCGAGCTCGACTCGAGTAAGCTCGGTAAGCTGATAAGCTCGGTAAGCTCGAGTAAATTCGATTAATCTGGTAGGCTCGGTAACAAGCTCGAGTAAGTTCGGCTCGAGTAAGCTCGATAACAAGCTCGAGAAAGTTCGTTTCACGGAAGCTCGATCCAAACTCGAGTAGGCTCGTGAGCTATTCGAGCTCGGCTCGGTGAAGCTCGCGAGCTTGAAGGCAGGCTCGAGCTCGGTTCGTTCCAGGCTCGAGCCGAGCTCGAATCGAGCCTGAAACGAATCGAGCTCAAACAGTTTGCGAGCCTCGAGCTTTTTTTACAGCCCTACCAAACACTATGTATTGGCATTGACTATTTGACTCGGTCTGGTCTAGGCACAGAACGTTGAATGGAGATGCTTGCTTACACAGGATCCTATCCATTTGGTGGGGGAGTTTCGCACTTGCGGCACCATATCCCACCAAACCAAACCCAAAGCAAATGATGGTTTCACAGCTCTAGCATTGGAATGATGCAACAGTTTAACGAGATTGACAGGTTTCTACAATATGCACGGCCAAATAACCTAGCTACTAGAAGCCGCATCAGCACAATACACAAACAGCCTACCTGAAGCGGTAGTAGTCCAAATTATTTGAGAAAAAAAAGGTGCAAGCGGTAAATATAGAGAATTAAAGGATACAAGCAAACTGGCTTCTTATGTTTGTTACTCTGAACTTGTCATCACCTTCAAATCAAAGGTTTGACATTTAGCTGAAACTTCTTCCATGTAGTATCCATCAATTGGGCTTTGTAACTTTGCATTATAAAGCTTATTGGGAGGATATCATTATCACCACGTTTGCTTGAGATGCACATTTCAGCGACCTTTGAATCACACCTGAGATAATTGTTCGTGTAAATAGTACAAGGTTCGTTCCGATCAATCCACTAACCTCCTGTCACTCTCCCCCAGTGTGAATGGCGGTTTATCCTGGCGATTCCGGTAAGCCACCATCGTCCATCAAAACCATTCCTGTCATCCTGTGTGCTTTCCAGCCAAACTTTGGGCACTAAAATATGCATATATGTATGTGCGCTGCAACTGCTGCTTCTGTTGTTCCGTGAAAGATTAGATTGGGCACGCTTGTAATGTCGTTTCGTGGAGGGCCTTTTGACTCCCTGTCCTGCTACTTTACACGGCGAACAATACCAGTAGCCAGTGGATGATGTTGCCGTGTGACCTTCTTAGTCAAATGCATACATAAGCAGGCAGATGAAGCGCCAATCATTTCAGCAGTTTGATGTTTCTTTCTTTCTTAATTTCTCTCTTTCTTTCTTTCCATTCCCTAGCTGTTGGGGCATCAACAGCGTCTGGTTTTTGGTAGCACAGTATCCTTGATATCGTGCCGCTGCTGTTGAGTTGCATATATACTAAATTTGTACTAGATATATCTAGTGTAACCTGCTGATCAGAGATGGTTCTGTGATTATGTCAGTTATGCTTAATTATTTGCTTTGTGCCGTTGCATGCGACGCAACGGCATGTATGTTGCATAGCAGGCTGAGAATCTTTCGTGCAAGAATGGTGCGGTGCAGCGACAAAAAAAAAACCCGTGACGCCTTTGTCGACGACAGCATCTCAGTATAGACGATAATTATAACACAAGTGGCCATCTTTCTATATATATCCTGAGTTGTCTGAGGGTTTGGAAATCCTTTTTTCTATAGAGCTAGGTAGCGATGGATAAGGTTTGTCAATCATCACTGGAAGTTAGCAAACTCACAAAGTCTTGCGCTGGTAGGCATGATTTTTTAGAATCCTTTGTTTGCTTACTTTTTTTTTTTACCGTGATCGCGATAACTTGACAATATATGATCAACTCCGTCGGAAACATGTCGCCGTGCATGCGTTGAGTTCCCGGCACTTGTTCCCGTAGACCAAAGCCCGTTACATTCCTGCAAGGGCCAACCCTGCCGTTCCGTTTCCCAATTGCACGGGCCATGAAGCCCATACTAGATATCAGTCAGGTTTCGGACGGGGGTGGTGACCCATCGTCGCCATAGGCTACATCGTATCGCAGCCCAAGTCAATTGCCAGGCCGCTAGAGCGGCAATGGGCCGCGCCAGGCACGGCCATTAGCATTCCAGGCCGGCGAGTCATCGGGCATTCGGGCCATCTAACCCATCAAAGGCACTGAGAACCTACCTACATGAGTCACTAGTTCACTACCATGGCCGCGGCGGAGAGAACCCGCGGCCTCCTGGACGGAGACGGCCCGCCGCCGGAAGACGCGGTGCCGCCATGGAGGGAGCAGCTGACGGTGCGTGGGCTGGCGGTGAGCGTGCTGCTCTGCCTGATCACGCACAGGCTGGCCATGTTGGCGGGGACGATCCCATGGCTGAACGTTCTGGCAGGGTTTGCTCAGCTTCTTCCTCGTGCGGGCGTGGACGGCGGCGCTGGGGCGGCTCGGCGTGGCGTCTAGGCCCTTCACCAAGCAGGAGAACACCGTCATCCACACCTGCGCTGTCGCCTGCTGGGGCCTCTCCTGCAGCGGTACGCACGCCGCATCCATACTTGTCAGGTTTCTGCGGCATGCATGCGTACAAATCTGATTTTGATTGATGATACATGGAGTGCTTTGACTCGACTAGTTATGCTCGTGGTCATCAACATACCGAGCAAGTCATTCACATATTAGAATTTGATAATTTTAAATTTTAAATTTAGCAAAATAATATTGTGATGGAGTGAGTCCATCGTGAAAATATTTGGATAGATTCAGGAGGATTTCCTGAGTTAAAAATATTTAAAAATAAAATTTCTTTAAAATTATGCAAATTGAAATTATGTGCCAGCCATTTTGTATACCTGGATAATTATTGTGATGGAGATAGTTCTTTATTTCACTGTCTTTATTTATTTGCTTATTCAGTTGTTGGTCTATGTGCCAGTCATTTTGTATACCTGGATAATTATTATTAATAAAGTACGATTGATATGTTATTATTACACTTTTAATGTATGTACTAGTATAAGATGCACGGAGAATTTTGAAGATATTTTTCAAATCCAACATCGTGTCTTCCTGCATTTCTTCTCCACCGCTCGCCTGCTGCTATCCGACCGTAACCTTGCATCCACGTATGGGCATATTGGCCCCCTTTGTGTTTGTGTCACTGGTTGGCCAGAACGGCGGTGTCATTGCCGGCGTAGTGCTTGTGGCGTCATGATGTCCATCATATCCACCGGTGCTGATCTCATGCAGGACTTGAAGACCGGTACCTGACCCTCTCTTTGCTAAGGTCCATGTTTTGTTAGATTCGTTAAGAACTAAATCTAAGTCTTTAACTAGTTTAGATCATGATCACAAGACTAATGCAAAAACAAACCATTAGATGCTAATCCGGAATTGAAGAAGATGAAGCCATTAGGGTTGTCAGTGGTGGCCGAACGTCGGTGAGGGAGAAAACCAGTGAGAGACAGTAACGAAAAGAGCACCATGATCTTCATGGTGGTGGTGAAGGTCTTCGCCAACTTAGCGCCGATAGCCTAGATCGGAGGGAGTTTATGGGTAGAGAATGAACTTGTGTGTGTTTAATCTCGTACGCACAAATGTTGGCCTCAACCCTTTATTCTTATAGCGCTAGTTGACGGGACCAAAACCAAAGGAACGTTGAAATGCTCTCGATCATTGCGCTCAGCTAAAACGTGGTCAGGTGGCCCTTATATCCGAAATTTTCGGTTCAGTTATTTGGCTTGAGATCACCACTAACATGTTTGTGTCACCGTTGATCTAGACCGCCCTTGGATGCATCATTGCTCCTCTCACCTTGTGGCTCTACTGGACTGCTTTCGATGTCGGTGATCTTCACGGCATGTTCAAAGCTCCGATTGCCATCAACTACCGCGAGATGGCGATTCTAGGCGTCAAAGAGTTCTGGGGCTCTGGGCGTTGCCCCAGCACTGCCTAGCGATTTGTGCTGGTTTCTTCATTGCAGCTCTAGCGATCAATCTCCTGCGTGACATGGCTCCGAGGGGTGGGTATTTTTAAACCGAAATCGAATTACCGAACCGAACTGAACCGAAATAACCGATTATTTTGGTTTTTTTGGTTTACAATTTTTAGTTTGGTTTTTTATTTTGATATAATTTGGTTTCTGCATTTAGTTCGGTTTTTTTATTTCAAAAACCGAAATGACCGAATAACCTATGTACAATACAACTTTTATAATGTTCTTCCTAAAGCTATCAAACAATTCCCATGTTCTAACATCTTGTGCATATGTGCAGTATGTTCATATGTTCTACTATACTTATACTGTAATGACCTATGAATAATGTGTGGGTTTATCTCTACTCTGTGTTGCAATATAAAAAGAATAAAATCTAATGTACATAGTATTTGTTCATATTTCGGTTAATTCGATTTGGTTTTCATTTTGATCCGAAAAATTCGATAGTTAGTTTCTAAAACCCAAATTATTTTTAAATAAAAAAAACCAAACCAATTGAACCAAAAAAACCGAATGCCCCACCCGTACCGAGCAGCATGCCTCGGTTCATTCCGATCCCGAGGGCTATTGTTAAAGTATAAGTAAATAGTCCAAATTTTTTCATCAGTTTAAATTTTTGGGTGAACTAACTGGTGCATACAACTCAAATTTTTTAATCAGCTCAAGTATTAAGCGAATTGTCTCTTTCCTCATTAGCGTAAGCTTTTGCGTCTGGTTTAAGGTTGATGCATGCAACTCAGTAGAGGGAGTGTTAAGAGTATAAATAAATTGTCCATATTTCCTCATTAGCTTAGCTTTTTTTTTCCTCCGGTTTAATGTCCGTTGCATGTTTAATTGTTCGTATTCATCATGGATTGGTAACTATATTTGAATTAGTTGACCCTTGCGTAGTAGTTCGTGGTTAGATTGTCAGTCCTTTTTGGGTGTTTTTCGACGGAGTCGTGTCGGTGATCGGTAATTGACAGGATCAAGTGATCAAAGCCGTCAGAGACTCAGGGAAATGTTGCCGTACGTGCGTTTAATGCTCTTCTTCCCCTAGACCAAAGTTTTACATTTCTGCAAAGAAATGACCGTACTTGCGTTTGGACAGTTCTGCAACCACAAGCGCAGTTCGTCACAGTATTGAGAACTCTACACACCACGGAACCGCGGCCTCCCGCAACCGCTGTTGCAATTGCGGCCGCCTTGCCGGTCCGGCCGGCGGCACTGGACATCTGAGGATTCCGATTTGCGTTATCAGAGTATCCGACGGCAGATGCATTGAGCTGACTAGCAAATCGTCCAGATTGTGGCCAGCACGTATGCATAGTCACGTGTATATTACGTTGCGGCATAGCACTGCATTTCCAGCCGACTTGCACTTCCTTCTATACAAGGCCCCGAAGGCTGGAAGTTTCGAGCTGGACTGCGAAAATCCCAAGGCCGAGTCCGTATTTCTTCAGAGAGACCTTCTACGGTGCTCGGAGTCAAGACAGCCGTTTATTACATATAGGAAGGTACTTTAGCTGTGACCAAGTATTAACGAAAGAGAATTGATGGGATGGTAACTAGGTGATTTTATTAGCTTATTAAATTAGATGGAGAATCATTTAAAACGCTAATGCTTGTCCTTCCTCTTATTGCTCGCCCACGAGGAGGAACCACAAGCCAGAATCCGCACGGGTGACATGCCTCGACGCAGCTCAATACTGCATCCATCTTGCGGCGGCGGTTATGGGCTTTTGGGGACTACGTAGAACGGCCGACGGCGACACGGGCTGTGTCCGTGTGGGGGCGGCAGCGCTGAATAGCGATGAATAGTAATGTCTGTTATTCCAGAGCTGCTCCTTTGTGGATCAACGGCTGATATTTTTTTAAGAGAAGGTGCCTGATCAGCACCTTGCAAGCGCTTAGAAAGTCTCCAGAGAAGAATGCTCGCAAGCTCAAAACATTTCCAGAGAAATTCACTTCGTTACATCTCTAGTTGAAAGTTCTGGGGAGGCAGGCAAGGCAAGAAGCAGACATTCTTCGAGATACCACCGCTCCCTTTGTTTCCACACACGGTACAAACTCCCATCATACTGGTACAGCGGCAGTCCATTCCACCCAGCTATGTACACAGCCGTCTCAAAGTTGTACAGGACTGCATCAAACCGCACGATTGGTTTAGCCCTTCTTTTCTTGCGAGAAAGCATGCATAACATCTTTACTATGATCTAAGCATGGTTGGACAGGGCGGCTCTCCCAGCGCGGTGCGGGTGAAGAGCGCAGGCGCAGTGGACGGAGGTGAGGCTCAGGCAGCCGCTGATAATGAGGGAATGCCTCTCCGGGCACGTGTGGAGCGCCGGGAAGGAGTCGCACACCGCCTGGACGGCCGGGGGCGTCAGCGCGGTGCACTGGCTGATGTTGAGGTTCGCAAGCCCGTCCTTGTCGTCGCGGCTGCTGCTGCTGCTCTTCGCGGCCTCCCAGCTCCTGCACTTGCTCTTCACGCAGCTGTTTGCGAGCGAGTACATGGCCCGGTCGGTGATGTTCTGGCAGTAGTACAGGCCCAGGGACCGCAGGTGAGGGCACCCGTTTGCAAGAGCAACCACACTCTCATCTGGAGATCAAAAGATGGGCAAAAGCCAAGATTCAGACGATCAGCATGGCAAAGCAAAGCATCAAGAGGCGACGCACTTACTGGTAACTACAATGTTTTTTAACCTTAGACAACAATGACATACACAGTAACTTGGGAAATATGCACATAAGACAACAATGACTGAATAACATATTATACAACACATGGCGGCAAAAGTAGATGATCAAAAGAACAGGAGACACGGAATTTTACGTGGAAAATCTTTACAACAAAAACCACGAACACACGAAAGCAGAATATTACTATATGAGAAGAATTACAGGCATGGAGAACTTTGGCACATCTAAACCGTGTAACTACATGGGTACATATATATGCTAGGGATTGAAGTCCCGAACGGAGAAGGAAACCGAATCAGTCGGATACGTCGGCTGTTGACACGTCTGACATGACTCGACGCATGCACCGCTTGGCGCCACATCTAGCACAGTGTCCGGCACAAACACAATGACGAATTTGGATCACACATTAACATAACACATATACAGTGACGTGCCCGTTAAAAAAATGATTTCAAGACATCAACCCGGCAGAAAGCCAGCACTACTGCTGATATTATTTGTTTCAGTGAGCATTCCCGATTTTTAACCAAAAAGGAAAACAAAAGGATTCAAGGCAGCTACCTCGCAGAGAAACAAAGCGCTAATATTGATACTATTTGTTTTAACAATCTACAGAACAAGGTTGTGCTTGTGCAGACTGAAGAATATCAGATATTCAGATCAAACATAAATATTGAAAATTACCTGTTATAAGAACACAACCACACAAGTCCACAGACCTAAGTTCAGGACATCCTGATGCCAAGCTGGTCACTCCCTTGTCAGTGACACAATCACACCAACCTAGGTTTAAAGATTGCAGCTGGCCACAGTTACAGGCGATGGCCCGTGTCAAGAATACAGAGATTAAATAGAAGTTCATCCAGACCATGCTATAGCAACTTAAGTACCTGCAATGCTCTGTCAGAAGCTGCCTTCCCACACCCGCACAGATTCAAGCATTTCAGGTTCTCGCATTGATTAGTGAGGTAGGCCAAAGCAGCATCACTAAAATTGGAGCATCCACTAATGTTGAGCCTGGTGAGACGAAGGTACCCATGTGCCAGAGCATACAAAGACCGATCACTAAGCCTAAAGCTTCTGCTAAGATCCAACTCGCGTAAATCATGACAAGAATTTGCTACAGCCTCCACTGCACTGTCTTCAAGCTGAGGTTTGATTTGCCGTAGAGAAAGAACTTGAAGCTTTGTAAATTTGTGAGCCAGTGATATTACTAAGTCACTCATGTGGTCCTGGCACCTGAAAATGGCACTTTCTTGGGTCAATCAACACCATTTGTTCTTAGATGCAATCCAAACATTGTTCAGAAGGACCAGGTTTTGCAGTCATCACATAAGATCTTGAACAAATCATATATATATTTTTGGGACTATGAGGTGCTTCTATGCTTTCCCTCCTAATACAAGTTGTACAAATCTTGAAGCAAACGAAAGGGTAAGTAATCCTCATCTACCCTTCATTCATGCTTTAATAGTTGTGCAACTTTAAAAAGAAAGAGCATAGAAGCACCTCTCGACTAATATTGGTTCGTACAATATCATCTAATTGTACCGCTTTAACTCTTTGTATAACTAAAAAGCTCAAATGTCTTGCAAACTCAATTTCCAGCCAGACAGTATTTTTAAGTATTTACGCCATTTTGCATGGTAACGCTAGAAATGGTGCTAGACTTCTTGTATAGCACAAAATACGAAACAAGCAAAGAAGAACGAGAGATGCTTCTATGCTCTTCCTTTTTAAAGTTGCACAAATATTAAAAGCATGAATGAAGGGTAGATGAGGATTACTTACCCCTTCGTTCGCTTCAAGATTTGTGCAACTTATATTAGGAGGAAAAGCACAGAAGCACCTCTCAAGAAGAACATCTTGTCCAACATTTATAGCTCATATGTAGGATGGAGGTTAATGAGAATCTAGAACATTGTATGATGAGTTTTATTATGTCAGAAGAACATGTGAACCAGTTCTTCCCACATGGCAACACAGCTACATAACTATCCCTGAATATTATACTACGCCAAACAAGGCATGTAGGAATATTGCCCCAAAATTGGAACTCCAAGTGCAAACTACTATGCATTCGTATTTGTGTATTTTGTTTGCCATACCATGGGAATGGTCAAGGAGAATTTAGCCCAAACAGCTTCTAGGGCTATGTGTCACAATATTACACCTTTTGTACCTTGTTCCTTCTAGAATTGAGCAACAAAAACAAAAATGGTCTCGGCAGCCAATCCGTGATTAACAGTGCTGCCGCTGTGAGTAACATTTCATGATTATATTCAAAATTTCAACCCAACTAATAAACTGAAGACACAGAAAAAATCAAACTACTACTACTTCAATCTACAATTCATAATACAGGTGACATCTCTCCATGAGTGATTGGATGGGGACAAAAATATGCAGAATCTAATATTTGGTGAAATCATCTTCACATATGAGGGATGAGAGAGGCAGATTGCTCACCACGAGAGGGAAAGATTTGTGACTCCCCATCCTAATGCATCACGCCACCCTGTGCAAACACCGTAGGCCACGATGACCTTCCTGTCGTCTCCAGGTATCGATATAATCCGCAGGAGCAGCTCCATGGGAAGGTCTTTCCAACCTGACAAGGTGGTTCCTGTGCCACCACTCTGCGCATGTCCACCCTCACCGCCAGCAGAAACCATGGGGGCATCCAACGAATTGTTCAGTTCCCCACTCATTGACTGTACATTAACCATTTTAATATTACTTGGAGCTCCAAACAAAGCAAACCTGAGATAGTAGTACAGTTATTCGGAAACCGACACTGAACTAAGTCAATAAGGTAGTGTAGCACGTACGAACTACGAAGCATATGTCGAGCTGAAATTAGTAATGCTGCAATCTAAAACTTGCATAAGAACTGCACAAAGATGGCATTTTTACGGCATTAATCTTTCGAAAATGCACCAAATCATACTGGAATATCGCAATCTGAAGTCCTCACCAAGGAATAACAGTTACTTGATCAAGATGGCATTCCTACCGCTTTTAAATACCTGACATCTAGTAAAACAAAGGAAATTAACCGCAAACATAGCTCCGAAACACAGCTGCACATGGAGCAATCATAATATCAAGAATCTAGACAAATAACAATACTGCTTCAACATGCACCAATCGCTCAAAGACAGCTCAAATCTTCAAAAGAACCCAAAAGGCAGATAAAAATGGAGAGAGCAAGGCTACTAGGAGCAACGTTACGATCAAGAACTCTGCATCATAAACATGGCACAGCATTATGGACAAAATAAGCTAAATAACTACAGGAAACGCACAAACAGATACATAAAGGGAGCTTCTAAGAGAAAATGTGTGCTGCCATTAGCAACTCTCGATCCAGATACTCGCACATAACTTCGCCAAGAAGGGATTTTGAACAACGGGGAGGTCTGAAACGCATTAAGCCAAAACGGAGAGGAAACGGCAAGTATAAGGCGCCGAACCTTTCTTTTGGTAAAGCATCGAAATATCCGGTTCCTTCTAACGCTAAGACATCAGAGACGTCCCCAGCCCAGCAACTCAAAGCTTAACAAACCAAAGCAACACACTAAGCTTCAGATGATTCAAGGCCACCAGAAGCTAATCCAAGAAGAGCCATGGAGAAATCTGAAATCCTTTTGACTTTACGGTCCGAATGGTAACAAAACCAAACTACACGCAGCTAGCAACCGCTCAGGAAAGGGACCTGGTACAAACATCGGGATGAAAGGAATATCCAAGAAAACAACAGCAAAGCTTGCCGATGATTGCAGTAGCTTTCGCGCGCGCGCGCGCACACACACACAAACCTACGAAAATGCAGAAAAAGGTTCAATGATTCAAGGGGGAACCGCAGAAAACCAGATGATCCAGTCTCTGAAGGCGATCTCAGCATCAAGAGCAGACTGCAACTCCCAAAATAGACCAAGAGATTCCGTAGGAGAAAAAGACGCGTGCTTTCTGCTCACCCAGTCCAAGACGCGAAGAAGCAGCGCTACCTAGAGGCAATCTCTTGGGAAATTTAGCCGCAATCGCGAATTGGCGGCTGCCCGTGGACGAAGGAAGGTAGGGTTCTAATAGCGCGGGGGGACGGGGCGCGTGGCAGCGGGTGGGCCTGACACGTAGGCGGTAGCGTCGAGAAGGCGACGGACGGCTTGGCTAGGGCCCGGGATTTTTATCCCCTTGTTATGTGTTTCCCGGATGCGGGGACGGGAAAACGGGAGGCGTCAGGTGTCCCGACGCGAAGCCGCCGCCGGTCGGTAGGGAGCATCTGGAAGGGCCCGGATCCTCTGCAGACTGCTGTTTATGGATTTTTTTAAAAAAAAAATAATATTAAAAAATAAATAATATGCTGATCCAAAAAATTATAAAAAATGCCCATTTGCCGATCAAATATCGACATGGTCTGTAGACAATGGTCAAACTTTCTATCGATACGCGTGTCGATATCTCTCTTTCGATATTTAAAACATCATAAGTGTATAACTGATCTAGCCAAGCCAACACTCAGGCAGATCTAGGGATGGCAAAATTACCCGTGGGTTCGGGTATCCGTGTGTACCCGACCCGATGGGTTCGGGTATGGGTTTGATTTCAGACCCGCGGGTTTCAAATTTCGGGTTCGGGTTTGGGTTCGGGTTCGGGTTCGGGTTCGGTTCTGCACCTGTGGGTACCCATGGGTACCCGAATTAATTAATATAAATTAAAAATAATGGAAAATTAATTCAAGATTTTCAAGCATCGTTTGAGATGTAAGATGCGGTAACTTTCATGATTATATACACCATATATTTTTCCTTTAAACATAGAAATTACAAATGAATTGATTGACAATTGATGGTTGAAAATTTAATTGCAAGGTGATTAGGTGAATTTAATTTCGGGTTCGGGTATGGGCGTGGGTATGTACCCGTGAGAGATTTTGGGTTCGGGTTCGGGTATGAATTTCGGGTTTCGGGTTCGGGTTTGCGGGAGGTCTACCCGCCCGAACCCGCCCGATTGCCATCCCTAGGCAGATCTCGTGTGCGTGGCCTAAGCAGCCGAAAAAGGGAAGGAGAGGGGGAAGAGAAGAAAGGAGAAGGGGAGGAAGAAAGTAATCCACATTTTTGCAGGTAATTGTTTTTCTCATTTCAATTATAATTCAAGAATACGATTTAATAATCAGATTAAATAGATTTGTAAATAATTAGATGTGTAGAGTAGAAATAGTTGTTTAGATATATGACTTAGCGATCAGATTAGTTAGGTTTGTAAGTAATTAGTAGTGTAGTGTAGCAATAGATTTTTTATATTTATGACTTGGCGATCAGATTAATTAGGTTAGTAAATAATTAGTTGTATAGAGCATCAATAGTTATGTGGACTTATATAGGTTTAGTATAGATTGGATTGGACATACAAAATTATGAAAAGTATGCGAAGTAGTATGAAAAAAAATTATGTATTCCTGCAGTAGTTGTTTCTTGTAACGTAGAGTAAGTGGTCGTAGTATATAGGTGTAGCGGTATGGATAGATTTAGAATTATGAGGTGTAGTAAGTACTAATAGAGTTGATAGGATTACGTTGTGCACGTAATAAGAATTTGATGGAATGCTTGGCAGGTATGGATGAACGAGTACAATTTAAAATATACTACGGAGAAGGGGTTCCACATATGGGTGCGGAAGGGATGGAACTAGGTCATTTTCAAGTGTGGTAGCTAGCCTGTCACGTGTAGGGGAGCGTTCATGAGGCATGATTACCATATAGTTATACCACATGTTCTCATTGGACCGTGATTTGCATGATCTCAAGTTGCACGCTGTAGGATGTCGGAGACGTGATTGTATTTACTGGGAGTTAGTGGAACCGAAGGGGCCGAAGTCGTGGAGCTCGTATGTAAGAATAGCGAATGGGAAAGGATGGCCATAAGTGTTGTTGGCGCAAGCACTTCAGAAAGTCAAGCTGGCCATGTGACGTAGGAGACTATTGGTGATGACCGGAGGAAGTTGGAGAGAGCAACCATGTAACGTCCTTAGTTTCGCTTTTCGGGAAAAATCTAATTTAAAGTAATTAAATTCAAAACTTGGAGTTTCCTTGGTGTTTATATTAATCTGGCATCCTTTCCCGTCCAAAATCGGGATTCAATTCCCTTCCGGTCGAAAAATCGAATTTCTAAATTCTCGCCGGTACCCAAAATTTCACCCGAGTCCAAAAATGCTCCAAAAATCCCACAACCACTTCAATTATGTCCCAAATATTCCAAAATGATTTTTGGAACGATTCCCTGGATTTTTGGACCTTCGCTTCTATTTTATCTCGCGCGGCTTTTGTTTAATGCCTGCAATACGCGCAATATTCAAATCCACAAATTTCATCCAAATTCCGCGAAACCAGTTTTATTGGGTTCCAAATATTCCAAAATGGTTCTAGGAATTTTTCCAGAATTTTTAGACCATTTTTCCTAATTTTTCTCTAGGGCGGTTCATTTACGTAATTCTCGGCCAACCGGAGCCCGCAACGTGGCATGAACAGTGTCGTCTTCCACCTCTAGCCATGAAGAACACGGAAGAACTCCAAGCTCTCTCCCATGGCTAGGGTTTCCTTCAAATCGTCATATCTTCCTCAAATCAACTCCAAATCAGGAACGGCCGGTTCCGTTGAATCCGTAGCGACGCCCTCTTGCCATGCCCCGCCATCAATCGTCGCTAATCTCGCCGGAAACCGTCGCATTAAGGAAAAATCGAAATGGACATAAATGCTCATAACTCGGCCGTTTCAACTCCATTTCGCGTGATTCCACTTCCATTCTCTCCGTATAAGAATCCCCGTCCTGGTGGTATGATCCTCCTTTAGCCTCTCCCACTCGTTCATCCACTACAGCAAGAAAACCGACGCCGGGTCGCCGTTTTCGGTGTTCTTTGTGTTCTTGGCCGTAGATCTCTCTCCGGTGGGTCATTCTTCGTGCTACTTGATTTTTTGTGACCGTGAGGGAGTCTAGAAGCTAACCATTCAATCAATTTTAGGATCCCTCAAGTTTTGGAGACGAATTTCGCGTTTTTGTCGGTTCGGCCGGAGTTCCGTTCGTCGCCAAATTCGTCGCCTCCGGTGAGAATCAACTCAATTCCTTCCTCCTATGAGTCCCTAAGGATGTTATCTAGTGAATCCATGCTTTTCTTTGGTCCAATTCCATGCAAATTTGGTCTAAAAATCAGGGTTTTTGGAAATGTTTGAGCCTCTGTTCTTTTGGAAGGTTTTGTGCCCGTGCGTGCTGTGCTCGGGCCCGTGCCCGCGCCGCCCCCGCCCGGCCCATCAAGACCAAGACGCTGCCAGCGCCACAGGCCTGCCGCCGCCACCCCGCCACGGCCAGCCTCCCCACCCCCACCCACAAAGCTCCATTCCCACAACCATGGCTATGGCCAAACCCAAGCTAGAAGAAAGCCTAGTAAGCATGACATGTGGGGCCACCTTGCCATAGACACAAACAATTCCCAAAAATTCAAAAAAAGGAAAAGGAATATTCCGCGGAATATTCCCAGTTTTCCAATTTTTCAAAATTCAAACTTCGGAAGCTTATAACTTCTCCGTCCGAACTCCGATTGACTTCGTTCAAATTTCTAAATTCATCTAAAATCAAGATCTACCTGCCAGTACTATTTTTGTAATTTTTGGATTTTATTTATTTTGTGGTTATTTATTTGTTGTCTCGTTTTGCGCGTAGTCGACGATCCCGCCGAGTCCGCCGACCCCGCCGCCGGACTTCAGGACTTCGAGATTCTCGCTGTGACCGAGGCAAGTGTCCTTGACGCATGTTGATCCTACAATTTATAACTGTTTTACCATATTTTACAAATTGCATCGCTATTTACATTAAAGGATGATGTTAACGTTAGGTTGTTAGTTATACCTGTTGTCCATACCTCCTTGATATTGTTATCCATGATCCTTTGTCGCCCTAGTACAGTAGTCCACCAATATAAATGTTTTTGGAAAAATATTCCTTTATTAGGGAAATGACTATTTGGAAGACCGTTTGGATGGAACATATTAGTATAGAATGTAGATTGAAGCTAGAACCCAACTTGATTGGAGATTACATGAATATTAGTGTTGATGGGGATTATTAGTGTCGGTGTTTCGTGCACCGGCAATACGAATTTTTGGTTAGTGGGGGTCGCGCGCTCCCTCTCCCCGAATGGTTGACTCAAGAAGCCAGGGGTTTATACTGGTTCGGGCTGAATGTCCCTACTCCAGTTCATGCCGTTGGGATGTGTTGTATTCGTGGGACAAACCGAGGGTTACAGGCGAGACGGGGGGTCGACGGATCGATCTCCCTTGTGCTCGATTGTTTTTGCTAGGTTGCTTGATCGTTTTCTTTTGTTTGCTCCCTCGTCCGTTCCCCCCCTCCCGGTGCCCTGCTTCTCCTTATATACCCGGAGGCGGCAGGCTACAATGGGAGTTGGAGAGAAAAAGGAAGGGGTACTGTACGCCTTGGAGTCTGGTCTTGTGTCTTGTCGTCCGACCGGGCTCCGACTATCTCCATGCCGGGTTGGTAGTCCTGCGGCAGGGAGTCTTCGACCGTGCTGACGAGGTGACGCACCGCTCCGTACGAACGTCAGCTCCGGCAGTTAATGGTATTTGACCTCAGCTTGGCCTCGGGAGGGGGCGCTTCTCCTCTGCGGTGTGTCAGTGACGATGGGACCAGGGCTTGACTTCTTGGCGCACCCTCTGACATTCTCAGGAAGGGACCGCTTACCCTGGTACGGACGTCAGAGGACGTCACGTACGCAGAGCGGTTGGCCCTCCACCAGCGCGGGTCTTGGCCCTTCGAGCGCTAGTGGAGCCGGCCGATCACGTGCTCCGACCTAGGAGGTCGGAGTCTGCCGACCGCCCGGGGCTGGCTCTAAAAAGTGCCAGGCCCACTCTTCGCGGCCCACGAACCTTCGCCAGAACTGGGCTTTGAAGGAGGTCAGCCCGTTCGTGGTCTCGGGCTGATGGAGGTACCCGTGGTATGGGTACTCGTCAATTAGTTATGAAATTGATCTAGGCACGTTGATGGTTGAAATATTGTGAAGTTGGATTGTTATAGTAATTCACACTGTAACGAATTGGGGGAAATTGTGGAAGATGTATGGTGTTGTGAAGTACTCATGATGGGTTAAATAAATCATTGTAAGTAAATAATATGTTGAATTGGATTCCTTGGGCTGATAAAATAGTATCAAATGGAAATCCGAGTTAGTTGGATTATTAGTGTTTTGTTGAAAATTGTTATTAAAGGACTGATTAAGAAATAGATGATTATGGAAATATAGACCTGTGATAATCAATCATGGAGAATTGTGAATAGTCCAGAATAGTCGGGGGTTTAGTAAATAATAATATTACGTATTCTTGGTGGATTAAAGTAGATGATTTAGAGGGGGGTAATGTGAAGGATTAAAGATATGATGTTATGAAGTATTATCGGTGGATTGTATTCTAGATGATTAGAGATAGTATTGTGAAGTATTCTCGGTGGTTTAGTAGACGATTTTGTGGAATCTTCTGAGTGAATGATAAGATGGATCGTCGTATGAATGATGGATAAATCAATAATACAAAGTATAGTTCAAGGGAAATATTTCATATATGAACATGATTGTGGTTCCACAAAATTTTGGAGTTATGATAGTACCATGATGTACTTTCTACTTGTTGGATACTATATTGAATGGATAAATCAATAATACAAAGTATAGTTCAAGGGAAATATTTCATATATGAACATGATTGTGGTTCCATAAAATTTTGGAGTTATGATAGTACCATGATGTACTTTCTACTTGTTGGATACTATATTGAATTGGATTATTCTTATGATTATAAAATTATGTCAATAGAAGGATTATTGGAGAATACTTAGTTAATTATAAGGATTGTAATCAAACCCGGGGATATGTATTTTATAAAATAAACTATTGGTGGAATAGAATAGTTCGGTAGAAATGCTTAGAATCGCAATCGGTCAGTGGTCACCTATGGGTGGGAAATTTCATTTATCTCTTGAAACTTTGTGTTGAAAGTTATAGGCAAGGAGTATTGCCGTTGGTTTACAAAATAAAAATAAAATGAAAAATGGTTTGGACTTGAGCGGAATGGTTTGTCTGGTGGGTGCGGATGGAGCGCTAGCTTTCATTGTGCAAGTACCGCCCCAAGTCAGTTAAGGACTGACGCTTATGACTGTCTCCATTATAAGCATTACCGTACAACCACATGTCTATAATGGTATGACCTGGCTAACTAATTTGTAGAAACCTAACTTATACTCACCAAACGGTGGAATGTGAGCGCCGGATAGAGGCAATGTTGTTGTTTTTCTCACACGACGCAAGAGGGGGCTTCTATATTGGGTGGATATAACCCTAACAGCGGTGAAACCTCAGCGGGTGGGCCAGGTTAGGCGTATACATTGTAAAGGCCTTGTCATGATATCCCTACCGGCACACCTAAGGAAGTGTGCTAATAGCTTGGCATCAAGGGAATATCATGTCTTGTGGGTAAAGCTGTACACCTCTGCAGAGTTAAAACTATTCGAATAGCCGTGCCTACCGTCAAAGGCAAGCTTGCTGAATGCTTTCATACTGGTAGACTTTGGTTTTTGGTTTCAAACTAAACAACGGTTTGTTTTGGGATCCGGGAGCGGTTAGAACTCTCGGGTGTGCTTCTGGCGGCTAAAGCCAGGTAGGTGGAATGAACCTGATTTTGTGAACCGTGGCAGACAGAGCCATGTGAATGGATGGAACCTTGATCTTTTTGGAATGTGGCGGGTAGAGCATGTATATTAGTGAGTGGTGGTTAGAACCTTCACTGCAATATTGCATAATTCAATTATTAAAAAGAATTGCTTAAATCTGCTTTGTGAAACTTATTAACAAGTATGATTTGATGAAACTTGGCTTTGTGCAAAAGAACCATATTAAGCCACCTTTGGATAGCCTACATTGTGCCTAATTTCCCAGAATTGCTGAGTACTTTATGTACTCACGTGCTACATTCTAATCATATCTCAAAATTGAAAGAAGCTGTCAAGAAATTCCAACGACTAGGATGCGCTCCCCACTCGATTGCCTGTGGGCATTTGGATGGGTCGCCTTGGTGTTTTCGTCTTCCGCTGCAGTTGTTCAAGTTGTTCTGCCTGTTCAGGTCGTAATGGTAAACCTTAACCATAAGGTCTTTGCTTTTATTTGGTGTTGTTCTTATTTAGTTATATGTATTCGTGATATGGTTGTTGATTCATCACTGTTTGACTATGTGTACTAGCCACTGATCTGGGATTAGTACAGAAATACACAGAGGACTCCGGATAGTCGATCTGGGGGCCTACAAACCAAAGTGCAAAATGCTTAGTGATGTAGAATGTGAGTTTGGGTCAGGAGGGAGTGCAGGCGCGAGAAAAATGATGTTCCAATGCAGGAGGTGCAAGAACCAATGCTTGTGGCAGACAAGGGGGAACTTATTGAAGGGCAGGTGGATGCGATGGAGGATGGGAGTTGTGATTACAAGACTTTAAGTAATAATGATGGTGATGAAGAGCCATTCCCTGCGGAGTGGGAGAAGTGTCGGTGTGATAAGCTCATGGTTAATGAGGGTGAAGATGTCGCATGGGAGTACGATCAGAATAAGGTGAGGCAAGGAGCAATTTACAGGAATAAATGTGATGTGCAAGAAACAGTGACATCATTGGTAGTGTCGCTGCGAAGAATCTTTAAGGTTGCGAAGTCAGATTAGCGAGTGTACGATATGAGATGCCAGATGGAGGGTTGATTATGGTGTGTCCATGCGTACCAGCCTAAGTGGGATACCATTTGGAAGTGTTCTACAGTCGTTCCACACACATGCGTGCTGACGGAGCCTACGCAATTGTATAGAAACATATCTTCAGCCTTTATTACGAATGTAATATACGAGAGATTGTGGGCAACTTGAATTTAGAATCATGTACTATCACTTGCAATACAACAGAGGCTGCAGTACACTATAAACTATGCTAAGGCATGGGGAGCGAAGCAGAAGACATTGAAAGCAAGGTTTGGTACGTATGAAGACTCTTATCAGAACTTGCCAGGTATGCTTGAAGTTATCAAGGAAAGGGATGCTGGGACTTAATCGATATGTGTGAGCAGCATTCGCAGCGCTTCCGTAGGAAGATGGTACTAAAGCGGGCATTCTTTGCTTTCATTGCATGCATCAATGCGTTCAGACATTGCCGTTCGTTGCTATGCGTGGACGGGACACTTCTGACTGAAAAGTATAAAAGCCAAATATTGACTGCCATAGGAGTAGATAGCAACAATCATGTTTTTCCCGTAACACTCGCATTTGTGGAGAGTGAGAACACAAATAGCTAGCTCTGGTTTCTCAGGAACGTGAAAGCCGATGTTGTGGATTAGCGACCTGGAGTGTGTCATAAATGATAGGCATCCCGGACAGTTGAAGGCGATCGTGTAGTTGCAGCAAGGTGCAAATAAGATACATTCATACCCTGATTTGCAAAGAAGGTAGTGCAAACGGTATATAGGTGCCAACTTCTACAAGCAGTTCAGGAACAAGGAGTTTACGAAGCTTTTTAAGAGGTCGTGTGACCCAGAATTAGTAAGGAAAGTTTGATGCACTATGGAGGAAGTTGGATGAGCTAGCATCAAGGCATACAACATAGCTAGCGAAGAAGGCAACGCCTAGCACATGGGAGCTGTCCATAGTGCTCGAAGAGTTACCCACAGATCCTTCGCACTTGGTTCAGAGGAGCGGAATGACCATGAAATGCTTCTCACAATGGATATAATATGAGTCCAGTGAGAAGTGGGCTCTGATTTATGACACCGACGGTGCTAGGTATGGGGTCATGACGACAAATCTGACTGAGGTTTACAATTGGATCATGCGGGGTATGAGAACCCTTCCCCCTAGTAGCTATAGTGGAGGGTTTTCTTTGTTGCATCATGAAGTACTTTGTGGATCATCATGCTAGGGTTTTCATCTATATGAATAATCCTACTGTGAAATACTCCGAGATGATTTCTACGTACATAGAGTAGAAAGGCAAGAAGAGGGAGATACATAGAGCATTGAAGATAGGTACGAGGGAGCTTCGTTTCAAGGTACTATGTAGAGAAAAAGCCAATCATGGGACGAACCGGTGAAAAGTTGCTCATAAGTGCATCCTACAGAGGAAAACATGTGTCTACACATGCAACAAGGCTCGTCTATTGCACCAGCCATGCGCACATGTCATGTATGCCTGCTTAACTATTCGTATGGATCTGGGCATATTCATGTCACACTTCTTCACGAAGGAAGCGGTGGTGGCAACTTGGAGTGCAGAAATTTACGATTTTCGAGTGGTCAGTTTGTTCATGGAGCATCAGAGTTGGGAGGACACACGGTGGGTTCTGAATGTTAGCAGGTTGAAGGGTGTAGGGCGTCGGTAGACAAGGCGCATAAGGAACGACATGGACATAGTAGAAAGTGGGTGTTATGTAAAGAAATGTTCAGTTTGCAAGGAGACTGTGCACACATTCAAGTCTTGCCCAATGGTTCAGAGTTGTGAAATTATTTTATGGACTTTGTATGTGAAATTATTGTACAAAATTAGAAAGTGAAATTAGTGTATAGAATTGGTATGTCTAATTAATGTCTTTGCATGTGAAATTATTGTACGTAGTTCGGATGTGAAATTAGCGTATGGAATTGGTATGTCTAATTAATGTATGCACTTCGTGTGTGTAATTATTATATTCAATTTGGATGTGTAATTATTGTATTCAAATTGGTATGTCTAATTAATGTATGGACTTTGCATGTATAATTATTCTATTCAATTTGTATGTGTAATTATTGTATTCAAGTTCTATTTGTAATTATTGTATTCAATTTGTATGTGTAAATATTCTATTTAATTTGTGTCGAATTCTTACTAACATTGAACAGTTGAATTGTAGGTATGGCGGGCGATGAACAGTACGGCTGCTTAACCCAGCGATAGATGTGACTCACCAAAGCCGCTTAGCCACCTTGCCGCCGACAGACAGGGAGCTACCAAAGGAGCTAGGCTCACTACTCTTGTGCTTGACACTACCGTGACCAGTGGCCCTATCCACGCTGTACGGACGATCAATACTCCCTGTGGGTGCCGTACGGTTACCCATTTGAGCCTTAATGTCCTACGCCTATAAAGTGTAGTCCATTCAGCCCTTTTACAATTCCAAAAGGTTCACTTCTATATTATTTTTGTCCATATGCGTACTTGCTCCGTGCCACCATTTGTACCGTCCAAAGTGCCAACGCGAACATGGGCACTAAACCAAATTGTATGCGCCATGTAATCCACACATTTATTCTGAAACGATATAAGTCATTCATTCTGTTGTTTTGAACATTAAACATAAAATGATTTTACTATTTTCGAGAATAACATCAATGGATGTGATAGTCCAACCTGCTTTACCACATAGAACATACAACACGCTACCACAAGCCATCATCGTAGCGTCCATGCTAAATAACTACGCAACCCTATATGTGCCTCTAGCTTTGTCAAGCCGATTTGAAAATATGCAGCTTTCTTAGACGGATTGGACAACACTCTACCACAAGATTTGGTAGGCGTATTGGACAACACGTTTCCACAAGCTTTTGTCAGGCGTATTGGACAACACGATGCCACAAGCTTTTGTCAGGCAGATTGGACAACACACGGTGACAAACTCACAACCTTCGTCAGGCAGATTGGACAACACTCAGCCACGGCCTTTTTTAGGCCGATTGGACAACATGCTGCCACTAGCTTCGTCAGGCCGATTAGACAACTCGCGGGTAGTAGCTTTCTCAGGCTTATTCGACAACACGCTGCCACAAAAAACTTACTATAAATACGGGTTATGTCCAGCATATACATTCCACACTACACGAAGACCACCCCCACACCCAACCCCACATCCCTACCAGCACCACAGACCCCTTCACCGGCCAGTTCACAATGACCGACTATTGAGCGATTCTTCGTAAGCGAAAGTGGCATGCCAAGAAGGCGGTAAGCTATCCAGTTGTTTCTTGCAAGGATACACTTGTGCCACCGGAGTTTTCCCGCCCAAACTGCGACTGCGGTAGTCCGATGTGGATAATACAGTCCAGACATCCCTACACCGCTAGTTGGGCACACTACACGTGCCACAATGAAATTCGCATAAGTTAATGGTATGCATGTACATTCTATAATGCGTTTTTCACAGTTCTAACTTCCTCCACGCATGATATCCGGAAGACGACAGTTTCTACTTTTTCTAATGGATTAATGTCTTGGATAAGTATGATATTTGTACTTGCACTACGCAGTTGCACCCGAGCGCTATACTCGGTGGAAACCTTCCCCTAAGAATACGGAAGATAAACCAAAACACTCGCCCTATCACCCTGAAGATGTTGCCTTCTTGAAGCCCTGCTATGAGTTCCTAGAACGACAAAAAGAAGTTGAAAGAGCAATCTGACACAGCTCGCTTCTAGGAGGAGCCAAAGATCGTCCTAAAATATTATTATTTGGTGGATATGTATGGGCCTAATTGGAAGAAAGCTAATACCGCAAGCCTCATGAAATCAAAGGGGATGACACCGATGGATCCTTCCGTGTAAGGTCTACAATAGTCAACATGACTTCTTTACAATTCCAAAAGGCGCACATGTATCGTAATTGTACTTGTCATTCATCATTCGTCCGTATCGCCATTTGTGCAACACAAGTATGAAGGCTAACATAGGCAACGAACCGAACAGTATGCGCTAAGTATGTTTAGTCGTTTTCTAGGCCATGTAATGCAATGGTTCCATATGTGTCTATCTTGTCTCGTTTTCTACAACATTAAATCTCAATTTAGGTTACAATATATTCATTCTTACAAAAAAAATCCACCATCATATCCACTTACCTTTATTCCAATATGAAATGTCTTTTGGTTCACAACGACCGACACAATACCATACAATAAATTCCACCATATATATCAACTATCATTTGTTCCAATATAAAATGTGCTTTCAATTCACAACTACTGACGCAAATACCCTCCTTCCCTCCATGTCGTTTTCCAAAATGGAGACATAATATCGCTAGTTTCAAAGGCCACAGAATGCGGTCCCTACTAACACTCATGACATAACCCTGTAGTCATTACAAACAGCGACAGAGGTATACTTCTATAATTTCTCCATTTGGTATATTATTTTTTGTCATTTTGGATTTTTTTGTATATTATTTTTAAAAAATTCAGAAAAAAACTATACGTGCTCTCTACCGATAGAGACCTTGACCGTTGATATGCATCTGTCATGCATATGTCGATATTAGAAAATATCCATAAATGGGTTTTTTGAGATTTTCTGGATGGCATATTATTTTGGTAATTTTCTTAATATTATTTTTAAAAAATTCACATGTGTAGAGCTCAGCCAAGTTTTCACCAGGTTGGGTTGGGGCGGCTAGTATGCCCAATTCCATTTCCGAATGGCGGGCTGGGCTATCTTAGCTCAATTGCTTTCTCAAGGAAAAACTCATATTAACCGTATGGACCAGTTTGAAATGTTTGTTTTGCTAATTTAATGTTACTCCACACTACACTCTCTTGTGGTGATACGTGGTTGCATCATTATTCTCTCTGTTTCTTTCTCCATTCCCTTCCTTTTAAATGCTCTCTTCTTATGGTATATGACATTATCCTCTTCCTTAATCTTCCTCCCCCTCAAACTAAAAAAAAAATCTTATTTTGAAATCTCTGAGTTGAATTTCTGATGGGAAAAATTTTCAATTTGACTTTTTAGTTGAAAATTCATGATTTGAAATTTTTAGGGTTAGAAATTTTTTTTTTTTGAATTTTTATGTTAGAAAGGAAGTAAGGGGTATGGGAAGAGAGAAGAGAAAGAGGTAGATGGAGAAGATGACACACCGCGTACTAAAAGGGTGTCTTAAGTTTTTGAATTTGAGAGTAACATCAAATTAGTAGGCCCTCTTAAAATGTAATCTCCTCTAAGAAAAAAATAAAATATACGCATTCCACATGTATTAGTAGGAACAAATGTAGTTTCTTTATATTTTGCGTGTAATTTCCTTTTGTTAATGAGTAAATTTCATAGAAGTATAAGTTTTCTTACAAACTATCATAGAATTACAGTTACTAGCTTCTATTTCATAAAACTATATATTTTAGAAGATCTTACCACAAACTACAGGTTTTAAAATTGATTGTTTCTTGTAACAAGTCTGACAGTGTGGGTCCATATGGCAGCCTTATGCGCCCTAATTTCCTATTTCACTCGCGTGTGAGGCCGCCATGTGGTTCTACACTTCAGACCCGTTTCATGAGGGGTAAAAGTAGATTCAATATCCTTCTAGGTATTTTCACTCTTTCGGGTGCATTTACTGTAGGTATATGAGATCTTGTCACTTCCTTATAATCAGTGAAGGCATTTGGCATATTATTAACTATTTGTTACAGATTTATTATCCTTTGAACTTCAAGTTAGGATTCTTTAGTGCGCGGGTCTAAGGATTGCATGCCAGTGACATTTTAATCTATTTTTTGTATTCTTTAATGTGGTACTTATCCCCTTTAATGCCGAAAAATTATCCTAATAAAAATACAATCAGCGTACCAAACCGTATACAGATTCCCTATCATAGGCTCTAGGTATTTAATAACTGACAAAGGTTCATAACATACATAGATCTCCAACTTCTGGTGAGGGCCCATTATTGTACACTTTGGTGGAGAGATTGACATGTATATAGCATAACTAAATTTTTGCAAATAGGAAATACTTGGTTATTTTTCACGCACTATCTGGAAATGAGAAATTTTATGGTATGCAATTGGTCTGAGTTGAATTAATACAACAACATGCGGCACTACGTGGCCCCAATAACTAGTGGGTAACATACAATTATGCAAGAGTGACTGAACAATAAGTTTTATTCTTTTAATTAATGACTCTGCAAGGCCATTTTGTGCTTGGATATGAGTTACGGAATGATCTATATTAATTCCCAGAGCTATACAATAATCATTAAATACCTTTGAAGTAAACTCACCAGCATTGTCCATTCAAATAGATTTGATCATTTCTTTTGTAAAAGAGGCTCTTGATTTAATAATTTAAGCAATTAATTTAGCAAAAGCATAGTTTCAAGTACATAAAAAATATACGTGGGACCATCTAGTAGAAGTATCTATCAGTACCATAAAGTATATGAAGGGGCTCGACAGGGGCTGAATAGATTCATAACTATATTTTGAATTCTCTCCACGAAATTCAGTGATTCTATCCTAACTTTTAGATACGAATGTCTAACTATGAGCTTCCCTTTAGCACAAGCGGGGTATAAGAAGTCTTTAGATTTAGGGAAGTATGTAGTTTTTATGCTATGACCAGCAAAATTATTGATTATTCTTCTCATCATATTCAACCTAGGATGACCCAATCGATCATGCTAGATCTTAAATATGTTTGGATTTTTAAGTATAATTTTTATCACAACATAAACTTTAGGTTTTAAATATGTATAGTATAACCTGGAGAAGGAAAAAGTTTTTCAACCACACGTTTATTACACCCGATAAACTTAGTCATAACTAGGGATTTTATACCATCCTCATTTTCTGTCTCCATATAGAAACCATTAAGATAGATGTTTTTAAAACTTAATAGAGTACGACTGAACTCAGGGTATAATAATAGATCATTCGCTATCAGTACACATAGGGAGAACTATGATGACTCTTCTAGTGCCAACTATGAAAGCATCACTTCCATAGGGAGAACTATGATGACTTTTCTAGTGTCAACTATGAAAGCATCACTTCCAATGATGGTCATAATATTTTTAGTTTTCTTAGTCAAAGTTTAAAATATTTAGACTCCCTAAGAATTAAATTTGTAGTGCGACTGTCTGCAAGACAGATTTCCTCCTCCGCCATGGATTGTATGGTGTTTTGTATTAAAGAAATGAATTCAATCAAACCATTGTTATTTCAGGAACATATTGTAGAAATATAGAATAAACATAGAACAAAACAAATATCCTGGGAAATAACACTTTATTTAACTTTTAACTGATAATCGCTCAATAGAAACGTAGACCAATGTTCATTCAGAAACTTAAACACTAAACTGATAAATGAGACTCTTAAGGAGACTCATTAAGAAAAATGTAACATCGGCTATCAAAAGGAGTAACAAGGAGACTACTGCAAGTTTCTATATAAATTTTTATGCCCTCTTAGGAGACTACTACAAGTCTCCATATAAATCATTTATATTCTTGAGAACTATGGGAATTCTTTTGGAGCACTTTAATCTCAGTTCCAAGAAGGTCATCTTCAACCATAGGAGAGTCCCCATATTCAAGAAGACCCTCTTTGAACTCTACTGTAGGATCAAGGGCTTTATCACCATCTTTCTCAATTTCCTTTTCAACAAAAGGTTGAGTGATGAAGTGTGCCTCGACCTTATTTACATGATTCTTTTGAAATTTCCTGGTGGATTGTATGTAAAGGTCCACCAAATGCTTCGGAGTACGATAGGTGCACGACCAATGGCCTGTGCATCAACACCTAAAACATGGCTATACAGGGTTTGCAGCCTTGGTGGCTGAGACTTGCTTCTAGAAGCTCCATGATCCCCTACTTTTAATTTTTCACTAGGGCTTGCCTCTTCCCTTCTGTGTTTTGCCATTCTTCCATTTACTCTCTTTATGCCTTTGGCCCTTTCCGCAGCTCTGGCTATGGCTAGCCTGTGCTTCGGGCATTGCATAAGTCCTATTAGGGAGGACGTGATGATTCTTCATCAGGAGTTCATCATGCTTTTCTGCTTCTAACAAAATGCAGATAAGCTTAGAGTACTTCTAGTAGTTGGCATAACGTTATTATTGCTGTAGTATCCTTAGATTGAGGTGGAAGGTGCACAATGTCTTATCTATCATTTCAGAATTAGTAACTTTCTGGTTACAAAATATCAGTTTGGTAACAAGCTTGTGCATGACAAAATTATATGCTGCCACGGTCTTAAAATCTTGAAAATGTAGGAGGATCCATTCGCTTGTGCTTCTGGCAACAAAACGGATTTTTGCTGGTTATATTGTTCCTTCAGACAATTCCATAGTACCCGTAGGTTGTTCTCCATAAAATATTTGGTCTTTATATCCGTATAGAGATGGTGCCTTAGGAAGTGCAGTGCCGCACACTTGCGGCTTCAGGAATAGCAGGGGTACCAGCTTTAAGCTGAGTAATAGCAGCTCCAAAAGATCGAACTGTCAGGGTAATCTTGGCATCCATTGCCTAGGTGAGGTAATTATTGCTATTCAGGGCGAGCACAGTAAATTCCCTCTTTGCGATGTTCGACATAGCCTATATTCAAATAGTATTGAATTTTCCTACTAGTGAAATATTATATTACATACTTATCATTAAATAAGTAAAATTTGGTCTATATCTATTCAGTAGATAATTATTTAAAATGTTCTAGCATTTTTCATAATTTTTTGTTAATTATCGAGCAATTTTTAGAATTACCAATAACAGAAAAATAAATTCACCATGAATAAACATGGAATTATTCTAGGAAAAATAAACCCATAGATATAAAGCTTCCAATATATGCTAAGTTTAAGGTTTAACAATTTACGGAAGTCCATATACCTAAAAAAAATCTACTTATAGGGGTTAATATACATTTTTAGAATTTATTAACTATTTTTTGAAATTATAGAAAACTTTAGGGCCATTGATATAAATTTCCATGTCCGACCAAATTAACCTTTACTTTGGGGGTTAAAACACAACATTGCTTTTTTAATTGTTTTCTTTTTTCCTGTCATTTTTCGGCCCACAACAGCACACGACCGACCCATAGCAGCCCACTAGGCGGGCGGCTCAGTTGGCCGGCGTGGCGTGCGGTGTGTTGCGCTATAGGCGCAGCAGATGGGAATTTTTTTTCTTTTTTTATGAACAATAGCTACTCAAGACAATAACCCTAATTTTCGAAATTTAGATAAGCGAGTAATGTTTTTTCAAAACAAAAAAAAAGATAAGCGAGTAATGTAGGCAATTAGGAAAAAATTAATCTACATGATTAAAGTTTGTTCAAATATGATAAACTTATGTGCACGAACTTACGTATGGCTTACAGTAGGTTTAATCGCGTGATGCCGGTCGAAATTCGATGCAATGTCGATCGATGCAGGCAGACAATCTTGACCGGCCATGGAGAATTTCATGCTGGTAACGTGTTGTAAAACGATGATGCCATTGTAGACCAACCATGATACACCGATTGAATAGCAAGAACAATCAAAGAAGAGCACATGTCATATAGGGAGGCAAAACTATTCTCTTTTTATTAGATTGATTCTCTTGTACAAGGGAGTGCTATATTTATAGTAGAAGCTACCAAGAAATAGATTCGAATCCGACCACAACAAGAATACAAGATAAAGTCCAAACATATTTGAACCCCCAGGATTAGAGGATTTGATCATTTACTCCGAAGTTGATCAGTCAGTGAAACATCATAGAGCAAATGATCAAAGACCGATCAACTTCGAACAAATGATCAAAGACTGATCAACTTCGGAGCAAATCATCAATTTTTCCCTAAGATTAAGAGTTCTATTATATCTCAACAGAGCTATCAATAGCCGCTGAGTGGAGTGGAGGTGGGGAAGAAGTTGACACTGACATGTGAACCTCTCAATATATAGAAATTTTATAACTTTTATTTGCTGAGTCTGTGTACTTCTACGGCCACGTCATCTGTCACAGTGGCAAAACCACCTGAGAGAGTTATTTAGTACACTGTTTTTAAACATATTCCTTTCACCCATGAGGGAGATATTCCTTTGGGCTCAGTTTGTACAGCCATATAGAAACTTCAGTAGCGAACTCGGAAGGCAAGATTTCCCTCTAGCTACTGCTTCACTTCGTGAAATGTGGAATAAATTGTCGGGACAAATCCCTTATACGCCCATTTTCTGACTCAATAAGACGAACAACCTCTCCCATAGAAGGCCGCTGTTCCGGGTTTGTCCTGACACAAAGATATGCAACTCTGGCTAGATGATACAACCCATGCGAATCATACACGTCGGCAAAGCGCTCATCAATTAGTTCGTGTAGTGCAAGACTCTCAACCAAAGGCTCTGCCTGAAATTTTTGAGGTGTCAGAAAATGAATGGTGCAGGTGTACTGTAAGCAGGTTGACAGAACAAGAAGAATCCACGAAAGGGGATACCCATTGCAATATATGTGTGCACTGTCCTCCACGTTCGTCGAGTACCTTGCGACCAGATATCAGCTGGAAAAGAACAATCCCAAAGGCATAAACGTCTGTTCTGACAGAAACTACGCCGTATTCAGCATACTCGGGCGCCAAGTATCTGAAAGACATGACAAGAAACTGCTGGCATTGTCAGAAAGACAGAAGCAAGAGTAGCATAAAATGGAAGAATGAGTTCATAGCAGTGCAAGAATTAGAGTTTGTCCTAACCCTGATTGCCCCAGAATCCTTGTATGGATAGAAGCATCGTCAGCCTTCCGTTTTGCAAGACCAAAGTCCCCAAGCTGTGGAAGGTATGGTGTATACAATTACAATCAGAGAGCAAAAGGCATTTGCATCTTGAAATGTACCTTAAGTAATGAGGTCTAGTACGCTCCAGCTTACCAGAGGAACAAAGTCATGTGTCAACAATACATTGCTTGGGCGCAAATCCCGATGAATGATTGGACCGGCACGGCATTCTTCATGCAGAAAGCGCAGCCCTTTTGCTATACCAAGGGCAATACCATGCCTCTTGTGCCACTCCAGTAAGTTTGCCTCCTTGTCTATTTCACCAAGTGACAAGCAAAGTAACTGGTCCGTCACCACCTTCACAATATGAAATCATTTTATGAAAATCATCCAAATACATACCAAATAAATGCCACTCGAGGGATTTGTTGCATATATACTCATACACCAAGATATTGTAGCTTTCTTTGCAGCAGTACCCAAGCAGCATGACGATGTTTTGGTGCCGGGCAAAGCTGAGAACTTGTACTTCAGAGAAGAACTCGCTATAGCCCTGTGAGCTAGCTTCTTTGCGCAACTTGGCTGCAATGACCTGGCCATCCTTGAGATGGCCCTTGTACACATGCCCAAATCCACCCTCACCCAGCAGATTCTCGTTTGAGAAGTCAGATGTTGCAGCTTGAATCTCTGAGAAGGGGAATTTCATAGATTCCTTGATGTGAAGAACTGATCTTAGCCCGCAACTAGTGCATAGAACAGGTCGTTCTGATAGATCATAGTGGGGGGTCATGTTTCCTTCAATACATTTTCCTGAAAGGATCACAGGAGAACAAATAGCATAGGTAAATTTGACATGGTACGTGACCTGTGTAAAATCAACTATCGGAAGGTAATACTGCAGTTAATTTTTAGTATAAGCTCCTGAATTCTGTCTGAGTGAACTACCATGGCAACTTGCTATATTTTTTTAAGCATTACTGAGCAGAAATAGTTTACTTTCTTCCTTTTCTCTTTTCTTTTTCAGTGCGGTGTCCAATTTTAACATTTAAGAAAAGCATAACCTGCTTGTGCTTGTATGCTTTTGATTTATTGTAGAAACATATCATACCATTAGACAAGGATTCAGTCTTGTCGATTGTTGTGGGAGACATAGCGCTCATTGATGGTGTCAAGTATGGCATGTTGCTCCCAATCACACTGGAGGTATCGTGGATCTCGTGATTGCTTAGAGAGACAAAGTAACTTACAGGAGATGATTTGATCAGCATGCTGTTAGTATCAGTATCTAGTGTCTTGGAACTCAGATCAACTGACACTGCTAAGTTTTGCAGGGCCTTCAGTTCTCCCACACTTTTACTCAATGAATTCGTTCGAATCGACTTAAAGGGCCGCACTTGTAAGTTATCCTCAAATACTGCAACTTTGCAGGCAATGTGCTTTTCTAAGTGCTTGAAATCTCTCCTGAAGTGCCTAAAATTTTCATTATAAAATCAATACTACTCCAAGTATTAAACCAACACAGGCATCAAAACTTCCATCAGGGTTAGTCTGTTAACAACGATTAAACAAGAAATAATGCACGAACCTATCAAGTACAACCCAAGCAGCTTTGCTGGAATTAACTTCATGGATAATGACATACTTTGCTGGTGATCCAGGTGATACTTTCAAGGTTACACTAATCTGAAATAAAATAATCTGAGCATCAGAATCTAACTACAATTTTCAAGAATGTTGCTAATCTAACTAACGACGCAATTATTATCCTGTCAAAAAAAGTGAATGAGGATTAGGGGTGAAAATAAATATGGTTTGTTTATTCAAAAAAGAATTTTATTTCTGTATGAAATAAATGTAGGTATTGTTACCCCGACTTTCCGGAGCTCCTCCACATCATGGCGGAGCTTGTTTTCGTAGAATTCAGCCTTCATCCTCACCTGTTCACCTAGGTATCGCAAGCTCGTCCCGGCAAAAGAATCAGTACATGCTTTGGTTTCGTATCCCACTAAGCACACAAAAAAGAAAAGGGATAAGTTTTATAGTAAATGCAAATGTTAATTTGAAATAGGAATGCTCATCTATAGTATTCAAATTGAAAAATGACTCCATATTTCCAAACAACTCCGATTAGCTAGGTGGATGGGATTGCACAAGTCGGCCATTATTTTGATCTAATTATAACAGCTTCAAAGTATAGACTTTGCAAAATTTATATATAATGGAAGCACAGCTAAATATAAATTTGGCTATAGTACATGCTAGAAATATTATCATTGAAATTAATGTCAGATCACACAAATGCTGGACATATCATCAGTTTGCTGAATTCCTCTTGGATAGGAGCCTATGCCTGAAACAAGGTAGGAAGGTTCTAATTGTGCCATATCAAATTATATGTTTCCAAATGAAACTTTGACTTCAATAGTTTGTTGAACAAAAGGCACTTAATTTTTCGGTTATGTTCTTTTGTTCAGTTTTTTCTTTGTTCCCCTTCATTGCCATGTTGTCATTACACCATTTGTGAAGCCAAGAACCTATGACTTCCAAAGTAAGGCCAATGAACAATCTCTCTGAACCAACGGCCAATATAATGGCATTAGGCACATTTATGCAAACATCTCTGACATGAATGCAAAGTGAACTACTACCTAACTGCAGTGTAGCAGTTTTCTCAATGTAAAGTTAACATATGCATGAGGGAAATTAAGCATCACTTCCACTGTTTTTTTAAGAGACAATGCAGCACCACTTCCACTGTTTTTTAAGAGAGAATGAAGCATCACTTCCACTGCGACACTTAAATTCTAGTAAGCACGATAATGTAACAAGAAACTAGGCAGCATTTTGGGTAGTTTAACTGAATGGAAGCATCTCAAGGTATTCTTTTGAGTTGTATTGTAACATTAGGTAATTAAGTCGACTAAAAGGGCTAAGAGTTGGCAACGCGATGGGACAGAACGGCCTAAAAGGGGAGCATGGCCCTCACTCGGATTGGTGATGGCGTGGAGCACACCGAGCACGACGAGGGAGTCGCGGCCGCGGAGTATGTCCCCGCGCGCGACCAGCGCCCTGAGCGCCGTCCTGATCTCCTCCTCCCGGTGGTCCCGCGTCGCGTCCAGCGCCACCACCACCATCTGCGGCGGCGGCAGCAGCGGCGACACTGACACCGGAGCCGCGGCCCCGCCTTCGGGGGTGGCCCCCTCCCCCGCCGCAGCAGCGGGGGTGGCGTGGCCGTCCCCCGCGCCGATGACGGAGTACATCGACATGGGCGTGCTGACCGGGGTGCTGGTGGCGCTGCTCCTGCTCCGGTCGTCCCGCCGCGAGGCCATGCTGCCATTGTGGCCGCCCGGGAGCGAGGCTATTAGTAGGTCGAGATGGCAGAGCGCCGCGGAGTATATTTGGGATAACAAAGAGGACATTCGGTGCTGCGGCAGGCGCGGGGGGCATCACGAAGGCGCCAGAGCGAATATGTTCACGGGCGCTCATGGCCAGCGCAGCGATAGGGACCTGAAGGGGCAACCGAGGCGGCGGCGGCGGCGAGCCGCAGCAGCTTGCGCTTGTCGCGTCGCGGGCGGACGGTTGCGCCGGCGGAGGCCGCGAGGAAATAAAGGGAAAAACATCCATTGCAAAGGAAAAACAGCGTAAATCATCAATTTTCCCTTGAAAATAGTGTTTTACAATCAAATGCTAACATCATCAACGAAATGTTTTCTCATTCACTCGTAGAAGCATGTTAGATTTAGTCGTGAAAAACTGGCAGGGTACTGCTGGACCTTCATTGCATTATTAACTCGTCGGTTCTTTCTTTATCGATAAAACATATCAGTTCTTTCTATATTTTTCTTTTAAAAGCGGCATAAATATTAAAACTTCCATCCGGACGTCCGTTTTTTTGTTTTTCTCGGACGCCGCGCAACATTTTTTTTGAACGTATGAAATATTTTTTTTTAACGTATGAAATTTTTTTTTACTGTTTGTTGAAGAAAAATGTTTCACTACGTAGAAAAAAATGTTTCACGCGTGAAAAAAAATGTTGCGAAAAAATTTGCCGTCCGATCCCTAGCAATACCATTATTTGTTTCAAATTTTGTGCAATTTATTTTGGGAGAAAAATCGTAAAAGCATTGCTGGTTGGTTAAACGGCATTGGCATGGATGATGGAATGCATTGTGTTCAAATTTTGGGATTATAGCCCTGCACGCGTGAATCAGCCCATTTGTTTCACAAGAATCAACATTATCACTAGACCATCGATGGTTACAACAATATACTAGGACAATAAGCGCGGTGTGCGAGAACGAAAAACGAATTTGCGAAATGTATTTTTAAATTTTTGAAGGGTCTTTCACTCTATGTGTTAATCGGGGTAATAATACATGTTCCGAAAAATATTAGAGACGCCAATTTTCTTTTGTCGAGATTAACACTCCGCGTTCACCGAGTAATAATATATATTTTGAAAAATATGAGAGATCGAGTTGGAAAAAAAGTCTAGAGATAGAGATGTACATGTATTTCTATTCACGAAAATATTTTTTCCGGGGAAAACGGAGAAAGGATATGGGCGTAAGGAGCGGAACCTGTTGTTATATTTTTGGACTTGAGCGCTATTCAAAAAAATTAGAAAAGACCTTGTTCGCGATTTGTACTTAACGGGAGCCTCTTTTCGTAAAGTAACGAACTGGAGACCTAAACGCAATCCGAGAAAATTTTTCTTACCCTCACAAAAAATCAGAAAGGACTTTTTCATAAATTCGCAAGGATATATCCGTAATTCAAAGAAAATAGAGGGTTTTTTTTCAGAAAATAGCAGAGAGCCACACAGATAGGCTGAGGAGCCTGAAAACCTCCCGGAAATATATGGATTATAATTTACAAGAGGAGCCAACGAGGACAAGACGAGAAGTTGGAGGACGTCGAGGTAACAAACTTCAAGCTCAGGAGATGAAGGATGGTCTTCTCCCGGTCAGGGTTAACAAAACCGAACGAAATTATCGATTTTCGTTCGGTTTTCGAGATTTCGAGCCCCACCGAAATATAAAACCGACCGGTAAACCGGCCCAGTTCAAAAAAAAATTAAAAAAAATTAAAAAAAAATTATGCTATGTAAACCGAGCGGTTTTTCGAGAAAACCGACGAAAACCGCTCAAGAAACCGATCGTTCAAAAGGTTCAACTCGTCGAGCGGTTTTTCGAGAAAACCGATGGGTTTTCGAGAAAACCGAATGGTTTTCATTTTGTTAAAATTTATTTTGAATGTTTTTTGTTCAAATGCTCGGTTTTGAAACTCTTCGGTTTCTAACAATTTTCCAGCGATTTTTAGCTCGATATTTTCGAATTTCCAATTTCGGTTTTTCAGCGGTTTTTTCGGTTTCGGTTTTGTTAACCCTGCTCCCGGTCCAGCTATCGTGACAGCAAGCTGGTGCCCTTTGTGATCGACATGGGGATCACTGTCCACAAAGGGGCAAATTGCGAGACATTATTGAATCTTGATTGTTTTGTTTGGGTTGTCTGCGCATCATTAAAAAATTATTCTTTTTATACCTCCAACATCCAGGTTTTCCTCCCAAGATTACTGCTACTTCCCATCCTCGATCTTGCTCTGCCTCCCAACCAATCCTATCTCGTAGTGCCGCTCATCTCTTGTCTCCCCCAGCCCAGCTGCTTTGCCGGCGAGCCCTCGCCCTCTACCACCACCCACCTCCTCCTCCCCCGTCTATGCCGCTATCACCACCGTTCGCTTCCTCCTCCCTCGCCGATGCCGCCGTCGTCCTCCATCTACCCGCCCCACCCTTCTCCTCCATATTCGGTGGCTACTGTCATTAGATCCGCCGTCACCTTCCTCTGCATCCTAATATCCTTTTGATCTTGTCGTCCCCACCCATCGCCCTCCCTAAAGCCCACGGCGTAGCGGGGGCCGCTACCTCGCCACCATGGATCCAAATCCCAGTAAGACTTCAGAAATCTCGGCCAAGATTTCGGATTTCGGAACCCCCCCCCAATCCAAAATCTCGACTTGGTAAAAAAAAAAATGCTACAGTACCCATCCAAATTTGTGTGGGATCTCGGTGATTTTGGCCGAAATCTCCATATTTTTTTACCAGATTTTCACTATTCTTGGGTGGATTTGATTAGATTTAGGGTCAAGACCATCCACAAAAAATTTTGACGTGCTTTGACCATTTTTTGGTCAAAACAAGTTGACCAAAATCTAGAAAAATTCGGCTGAAATCTCGGATTTCCCGGTTGAAAAAAATCAGATTTGAAATTTGGTTTTTGAATTTTGCCCGAGTTTTATTTAAAATTCTGAGATCTCGCCGAGATTTTGGATTTCGTCCACCCCCGAGATTTCCACCAAAACAAAGTTTTAAACCTTGCTTGCCACCCTGGCCTCCCTCTAAATCTCAACTCTAGAGAACTCCAAACCCTAACCCAGGTGAACCCCAACCCTAAAGAAGCTTGCTTGAGACGGAGATCAACAGACGCACAAATCGTGATGCAAATTTCGCTTGATATAAAAAAAATTATTCAATAGATTTTTGGCAATTCCGTATTTATTTTATTACAATGACCCCAATTCTAACAATCAACCTAGACAAGGAGACGGTATGTGTTGCCAACACCTTACCCTTCACTGTGAGCCTGCGGTGATAGCTTAGCTCAGCTTCCTCCGACTAGGGATGAAAACAGATCGAATAGTTTTCAACCGATCTAGATAATTTTTGGATATGAATTATGTCGGATCGGATACGGATACAATTTTTTTTGTCGGATACAGATACGGATTCGGTAGCTCACTATCTGTCGGATGCGGATTTGGATGATTCAGATATTGATGGCGTCGATATCTGGATATGCATGTGGATTGGACCAATCCTACTCTTTTGGCCCAAAAAGATTTCTAAATTTTAAAACTATTTTTTAATTTAATTAATTCATAAATCAAGTTTTAATTATTAAAATGAGCAAAGTAGCTCCAAAAATTATGAATTTTTTTGAAAATGTTCCTAAGACAATCTATGATTTAAAAAATCATTTTCAAGATTTACCAGATTTTACTATTTCTCAAAAAACCAAACATTGTTGTCTTTAATAGAAAAATATTTTAAATAAGTAGTTAAAATGCATAAAAACTCATAAATATATAATTTATTATTTTAAACATAATTCAACAAAGAATTTAATTCTTGGGTCTTTACATATAAGTGTTATATTCTTTTTCTAGAGATATAGTATCTAAGTATTATCAAGCTTTTAGTGTGTTATGTGTTTGATTCTATTTGTATCTCTGAATAAGGATCACCTTTATTTTGTGTTTTGATATATATGTATGCTGAACTAATCGTATGTGTGTGATTTACTAAGTCTTGCTTAATTTTGTTTGCAATATGGTATCTAACTATTGTCTAAGTGAATGAAAATGCATATATTTATTTAATTTTCAATAATAATTTTCAATAATATAAATAATATTTTTGTTGATTTTTATGTTAAGGGGTTATCATGTTCCGATTAATATTTGTAACTGTATTTGATTTGATTCATATCTGTATTCGATATTATTTATATTCATATTCGTATCCGGACTATTCGTATCTATATCTGTATCCGAGAAAAAATATAAAAATAAATATAATAGAACTATTATCCATCCGTATCTAATCGATATTTACCCCTACCTCCTACACATACAAAGCACAAAAAATCCCTTCTTTGTGAACCTCACGAACATTCTTACCTTGTTCTGCTAGACTCCCTGCAAGCAGTCGACACGGGGTTTACCCTGAGTTTGTGGAATTTTTTACTATTCTAGCGCAGTTCATTTTATTTTTTTCATAAATAGCTGTTGATCCGACAAAATCACACAAATAGCCCCTAAACAGTAAAATCCTATGGACTGGATCTGCTGGATTTTTTTATTATTTTTTCACGATTTCTAGCGGACTAGATTTGCTGGATTTTTTATTTTTTTTGTCATTTCCAACGAACCCAGTCCGCTGGATATTTTTTAAAATTTTCCACGTCACTTCCAGCGGATTGGACCCACTGGATTTTTTATTTTATTTTTATTTATTTTACAATTTTTTTATTTTTTTCCAACGGACTGAACACGTTGGATCCGTTGGTTCCGAAAAAAAATAAAAAATTTTCCAATGGATCGGGTCTGCTGGAAGTCTTGGGAAAAATTAAAAAAAATATCCAGCGGACTGGGTCAGCTGAAAATAGCAAAAAAAAATTAAAAAAATTAAAAAATCCAGCGGATCCGATTCGTTGGAAATCGCAAAAAAGTAATAAAAAAATCTAGCGGATCAAATCCACAGGATTTTATTGTTTATGGACTATTTATGTGATTTTATCGGATCAACGGCTATTTACGAAAAAAAATAAAACAAATTGGACTAGAATAGTAAAAGTTTCGAGCTTGTGAGATGCACCAAGGGTATGCTTTACGTCACCTCAATTGAAGACTTGATGGAGCATGTCATGGCCAGGGTTTAACATTTTGTTTAGGGATCAAATTTCGAGCAGACGGCGGTAGCGAAATTCGTCGAAAATCGCTCGAAATTCAGAAAAAATCGAACGGTTTAGAAGTCAAACATCCGGTCAAAATCAGCTCGAAAAAATTCTCAAAATTCCATTGGTTTGGATGGGGGAAATGTGGACCAAAAGGAAAAATGAAAAAAAAAATACAAGAAAAAATGAAAAAAAAATTATAAAAATTGTGGAAAATTATAATAGCACAATATGGAAGAATATAAAAAAAAATTGGCATGACCTTTGCTATATTTTAAACAATCTCAAGTTGCACCAATAATAACATTTTATTTCAACACTGTTCACAACTCAATTCAACAAATCCATATTTCAATACCATGGCATATTACATTGTCGCTCATTGTTAACTTTGTTGCTTGTTGTGAATTAGCAGCAAGTAGTGTCCATGTTTAGTTAGCTCAGCTGGCTCTTCTATTCTTAGTTTCAACGCTCTCCTTTGGTGATATACAAATATACCGTGGCATTCACATAATTGAAAGTTGTCACATGTCAATACAAGAAATTTTTTAAATATTAGATAACATTAATACATTAAATATACCATAGCAATACAAGTAAGTTTTTAATATTAGATAACATTAATATATTAAAACATACCATATATTTGCTATAGTTTAAATAATTCAAAGTTGTCACATATCAATACAAGAAAATTTTTCAATATTAGATAACATTGACACATTAAATATACCATAGCAATACAAGTAAGTTTTTTTTTCTTGTATAAAATTCCGGATCCCAGTACTATTTTTTTTTCAATGTTGTAAAATCGGTTATGGCGCAAAAACGTCTAAAAATTTCAGTTTTTCAACCAATTTTCATCCTAAAGGTTACAAAACTATTAATACTTATTTTAGAGAGTTTTTGGTTAAATTTTCTCAAAATTTTGAAATTTTTTGAATTTGAATTTACTCGGTTTTTTGCTCGGTATTGAATTTCGGTAGGGCTCGAAATCTTGAATTTCGTTCGAAATTTGCGAAAGCCGATCGAAATTGCGAACACTGGTCGTGGACTTCTCGAGGCACACCACATCTGAGTGATAGCATCATTGATACTTCCCAGCATCAATGTGTTGCCGCAACTGGTTCACATTACTGAAAATATCTCGAAAATCATTTCTAATATAGTAATGATTGTCATCGTAAATTGTTCGAAAATCATTAAAAATCGAAGGGTTTCGAAAATCAACATTTTTGAGAAAAATTTAGAACAACCAAAAATCAATCGGATAATTAGCATTTTTTACGGTTGATTTTTGAGAATTAGACCAATTTATCGATCAGTTTTTAATACTAAGTTGGCCCAATATAGTACCCTAAGCTGTCCAGGATGTCAAGCAAGTTGAGGCGACTGACTTCATGTCATGGCACGCTAAGTTCTACACGTACACTATGTACTGCTCCCCATGGCTGGGGGTCAAGCCAGCACACTTACGTGGTGGGCGTGGACTAGAGATGGCCAAATGGGCCGGCCCGAGGCACGCTACTGTAGGCACGGCACGATAGCCCTGAGTGCTTGGCCGAAGATCACAAGACGGCGGCCGGGTACGGCACGACTTACGTTCTGACTAAGACGGCTGCCTGTGCATCAGACGTTCTGACCGCCCGTTTAGGCACGGCCCATTTAATTCTAATTATTTAGTTCATTTTAGAATTTATTTTATATTTTTAGCTTTTTCTCAATTTATATATATATTTAAAAGTTTTCCTATATTCTTGAGTTTTTCTAACTATTCTAACTTTTTTCATTTATTCTGATTTTGTTTTCAATTTTTTTCGTTCTTTTTTGATTTTCTGATTTTTTCCAAAAAATTTTTGGATTTTTTCTGAATTTTTTTCCAAAATTTCAATTTTTAAGCACTAACGGGCCGACCCGCTGGGTCTGCCAGAATAATGACACATCAAGACTACCGCTTGGTCGCCGTAGTGGCCAAGACTTGCAAGTGGGTTTAAGACGGCAAGACGGCCCGCTTATTAGCCGGCCTAAACGGGCCGTCTTGTCAGTTAAGCAGTAGGCGCGTCGGCCGCCCGTTTGGGCATCTCTAGCGTGGACAACTCTTATGGAGAGTAGAGGCATGGTGACCGGTGAGCATGATTGTCATGTGCCATCGTAACACAACCAATTGAACCCGCACCACATCTATTTATATATATTCCATCTATTATGTTGGAAAGAATTGGAGCCCTCTCAAGTCTCAAGGCCTCCACCTCACCCTCCATGCCATTTTGCAAAAAAACCCTCTATGTTATTTAAATTACGGATAGGTCCCTGTAAATTACAAATAGATCCTTTGCGATTTTTTGTGAGTATAAAAAAACTTTTTCAAATTACGTTTAGGTCCCTGGTTCGTTACTTTACAGCAAAGCCCCCGCTAAATACGAATCTCGAATGAGCCCTTTTCTAATTTTTCATAATAGCGATTAGGTCCGAAAATATAACAAACAGATCCCCGGCCCTTACGTCCAGGTTCTCTCTCCGTTTTCCCCGAAAAAAATATTTTCATTAATAGAAATATGTGTATATTTTCCCAACTCGATCTCTAATATTTTTTAAAACATGTATTATTACTCGGTGAACGCATAGAGTGTTAAACTCGATAAAAGAAGGTTGACATCTCTAATATTTTTCGGAACATGCATTATCACCCTGTTAATACATAGAGTATTAAACTCGATAGAAAGAGGTTAGTCGGGTAATGATAAAGTGTTAACCAAATTCGTCAAAAGAAATATATGTCTAGGTTCTTTCTTCGTTTTTTTCCGGAAAAAATATTTTCATCAACAGATATATGTGTACGGCTCTATCTCTAGATTTTTTCTCCCAACTCGATCTTTAATCTCTAGACTTTTTTTCTAAACTCTATTTCTAATATTTTTTGAAATATGTATTATTACTCGATGAACGCATGGATTGTTAAACTCAACAAAAAAAGGTTGGCATCTCTAATATTTTTCGGAACATGTATTATTACCCGGTTAACGCATAGTGTTAAACTCGACAAAAGAAATTTGACGGGTAATAATAAAGTGTTAAATAAATTCGTCAAAAGAAATAAGTGTGCAACTCAATCTCTCTATTTTTTTGTAAATTGATTTCTGATATTTTCTGGAATAAGAAATATGTGTATACAACTGTATCTCTGTAGTTTTTTTTGCAACTCGATCTATAATATTTTTTGAAAAATGTATTATTCACCGGTGAACATATAGAGTGTTAAAATCGTTCCGAAAAAAAATATTTAAGTCTTCCTACAGTTTTTTTTAGAAAAAAATAGATTAAATTTTACATGGTGCGGCGTGCGCCGCACATTCTTGCTAGTACTACTAATCTAGAGGAGGTACGGTTGCCCGTCCATTTGTCAGCCACGCGTCCCTTTTTACACTATAGAAACTATAGAGTTTCACCCTCCGGACTCGTCCGATCAGTCGTCATCTGCCATCTTACCCGTTCGCCTACGCCTGCCTCATCCTCACACTATGTAGATGGCGGGTGAATTTAAATCACCGAAACTTTGGCGGCTCGGTTGGTTAGATCGTACACTTAGGGTGCATTTGGTTGATGGGATGAGGTTGAATAGGATGAGATAATTCTGTACTACTTGGTTATATTATTTTTGGTGAATGGAATAGTTCAGTATTTAGAGAGAACTAGTAAAGTGCTCGTGCGTTGCAACGGATCCTAAATAGATGATGACACCACAAGTTCTAAACCCTTAAAAATAAAAAAACGAGAATTTAAAACTTGAACTATCATTTATTTGAGATCCGTTACTGAAGAATTACTGAACAAGGGAATACAGTGAAATGCAAATAAGGCTAGACAAACAGCAAAATGCTACAGAATTCCTCACCTACTGGGCCTTGAGCCCCTACTGTTCTAGCCCAAGAACGGCCTGGCAGACTCACCATCACCACCAACTCATTCTTATAATGGTTAAGATATTTCTTAAATTTGTATCACTTGGTTTAGGATGGGATGGTTCCATTCAAGCAACCAAACACATGAATGTTTTTTTTGAACCATCTCATACATATACCACTTAGTACAGGCAACCAAACACACCCTTACTACCCAGAACATCCTCGGTTCGAGTCTCCTCGAAGCAATTGCAGTTTTACTCAGTTCACTCAGATGCTACAATACTAACATTCTGCTGTTTTGGGGAGATCTTTTTAAAAGGAATATTTTTCTTAAATAAATCAGTTTTCGTAAAGTATTTGTGGGATGTCAGAGACAGGGGTCCCGCAAGAGGGACCTACGCCCGGCTGGGCCTGACAGGCGTAATAGAAAGCCCAAAGCCCAGAAGCACCACGACGGGCCCAGAGGAGACCTTCGACTTGCTCCCCAAGACAACTCCCGGTCCTTCAAGGAAGCTTCGTGCCCCGCCCTAACAACCCGCCAGGGACGAAGCATGCGGTCTGACATCGGAGCACTGCGGAAGCTGGAACGACAAGGCGGCGGCGTGGGTCGGAGAAAGCATAACCTCCTCTCCAGGGGCGTAGAGCGTGAAGGCGGATAAGGACAAGGGACATGTCGTCCAGGCCACCATGTTTAGGGCCCGGTGGCGCCCATCTATCATGTATTCTCCCCCCAGTATGTAAGGGGAGGAGGGAAAAAACAAGGGGGAGGACTCTCTCTCTTGAACACACACAATACATCCAAGAACACAGGACTAGGGTATTATCTCCTCCGAGAGAGCCCGAACTGTCTAAAACAGATTGCCCTCGTATCCTATGTTACCATCAAGCTCGAGATCCCGCACAAATCCCTAGAATCACAAATCTTATTGCCTGAAAACCGATCGTCGGCGGTTGGCGCGCAGGTAGGGGCTTGTGTCAACATCTTCGTCAAGCTTGATGGTCGCGACGAGCGAAGTCTCCACGATCTTCTTCGGGCCAGGTCTTCCGCTTTAAGCCTGACCTTCATCTCCAACGACCTCGGAAGCCTCTCTCTCTCTAAGGGAACCGCTTCTGGTAGCGGTGAGGTTTCCGGCGATCCATCGTCACGACTTCGCGCCGATCGGAAGGTCCCCTGTCTCGTACTCTAAAGTACCGAGCAGGGATCCGAAGACCCGTTCGGCGGAGTCGAGGCTCGAGGACGCCGAGGCACGAAGGGTGGGAGTTCTCACCGCCAAGCCACTCGGCACCCAGGCGCCTAGGTTTGTCTTCTCGGACTCACCCACCTCGGCCGCCGAGTCGGAAGAAAGCCTAGAGAGCTGCTTTGGAATTTCCGTGAGTCTGTGTGTGATCGAAGGCTCGCGGCAGATTCGCAGCGCCGACACCTCGATCGCCGCCCGATTTGGAAGGAGGCCGAGTGATCGAGCCTCGACGCTGCGCGTACTCGAGATCGCCGGTGTCAATGAAGACATTACTGCAAGCCAAGATGGGGACCAGGTGTTTCGTACCCACGAGAATATCGTCGCCTCCAAGACACTCCTGGATACCACGGCCCTATCCGGGGCGGATGATCGATTGCCCGATCATGGCCCAAGTAAAGGCCATGGTGACGCGGCGGCTATCCAGATACTCAAACCGACCCGGCCGGCGAAGGAGCCGCCACGTGGTCGGCGAGGACCAGCATACCAAAGAATGGCCAGTCGGGAAGCCCGTCGATACATCATGTTCTACAACGAGGAGACGACTTGCGACATAGCATCAGCCGCGACCTCCGTTCAGACCTCGACGCCAGGCGCCGCGACCGAGAAAGGGAGGAACAACGCCGTCAAGCCGACGAATATGAGCGCTTCGGCATCCTTCCGCGAGGCCGCGAAATACGCCAAGCGCGATCCCCTCCGCGTCGATCACCTCCCGGGGGGTATCGCGGGGTCATCGAAGGGGTCCGTGCGTTTACCCCTCACCTACGCCGAGTGGTTTGGCCTGATGGATTTAATCCTAAAGGCATCACTAGGTTCGACGGTGAGAGAGACCCGGAGGCTTGGCTACAAGTATACGCTCTGGCAGTCAGGGCCGCCGGGGGGGATCAGAAAGTAATGGCAAACTACTTGCCGGTTACCCTCTCGCCCCTGGCCCAAGCATGGCTCACCGGACTTCCAGCGAACTCTATAGATTCCTGGGGAGATCTGTGTGAGCAGTTCATCTCAAATTTCCAAGGCACTTACGAGCGCCAGTGCACCCCTTGGGACCTATACGGCTACACCAAAGGAGGAACGAATCCCTCCGGAGTTCGTCAAGCGCTTCATGAACAGGAAAAGCACCGTTCGACGTCACAGATGCGGTTGTGATAGCTGCCTTCGAAAGGAGTCGGCGACCCGACCTCATCAAGAAGATGTCCGGAAGCCACCCACGTCGGTCCGGGAGCTGTTCGCCCTAGCGGACCGTTACGCTTCAGCCTCCGAGGCTCTGGCGAACGACGTGATGAAGGGAAGGATCAGTCTGAACCCCTCGGCGGAAAGAAAAGAAGCGCAAGGGCGAAGAGCTAGTGGCGATCATTGCGCCAACTCATCCTCGCTCTCAAAGAGGATGGATATGATAAGGTCATGAACTCACTCTGCACTTTCCATCCAAAGGGGAGGCATGCCGCCAAGGATTGTTTCACCCTAAAGAGGTTCGCCCGCGAGAGCAAGAGGCAGGCTGGACAAGGTCCGAGTGGTCATGCCGACAAACCGCCTCCCCACTGAAGTGAGGAAGACTATCAGAAGTCGACCTCGAGCTTAACTACATATTCGGGGTTCACCAAGATATGAGTCCAAGCGGAAGCAAAGCTCACCGCCGGGACATCTATGCAATGAGAGCCGAGACCCCGATATGTCCGGTGGTCCGAGGTAGCAATAACTTACGACCGCACGTATCACCCAGATCTCGTCACATTCCCCTGCAGATAGCCTCTGGTCTTGGCGCCGGTTGTCCGCGGCATCAAGCTCAAAATGGTGTTGATGACGGTGGGAGCGGGCTCAACGTCCTCTTCGTGGAAGACACTTTCGATGATATGGGGATCCCGCGGTCTGACCTCAAGCGCGGGTCGTCACCTTTTCATGGAGTGATACCCGGAACGTCGGCGATACCACTCGGACAAATCACTCTACCAGTCACGTTCGGCGCAAGGGACAACTACCGGACGGAGAGCCTTAGCTTCGAGGTGGCAGATTTCGCGACAGCGTATCATGCCATCTTGGGGAGGCCAGCGCTGGCCAAGTTCATGGCGGTGCCCCACTACGCGTATCTAATGCTGAAAATGCCGGGTCCGAGTGGTATTATCACTCTGCGCGGCGATGTTAAGCAGTCTTTCTCTTGCGACAGGGAGAGCTGCGAAATGGCCGAGTCTCTGGAGGCGCTGGCGGGTCGGGAAAGAATTCGTCAAGAGGCGGATTTCGACAAGCCGGAAGGCAGTATCCCTACCCGCAAGCCGCAGAACTCCGGGATCAGCCCCGAGGAAGGCACCAAAAGGATCCTCCTCGACCCGTCCGATCCGGCGCGAGCCGTTTCGATCGGGACAAGGCTCGGGGATGAATAGGAAGGCGCGCTCGTCACCTTTCTGCGGGCAAACCAAGACGTCTTTGCCTGGAAGCCGTCCGACATGCCCGGGGTTCCCAGGGAGGTGATCGAGCACGCACTAAATGTAAACCAATCCGCCAGGCCCGTCAAGCAAAGGTTACGACGGTTTGCTCAAGATCGTCGAGAAGCCATCGAGAGGAGATCACAAAGCCGCTAGCCGCAGGTTTCATCAAAGAAGTGTATCATCCCGACTGGTTGGCGAACCCTGTACTCGTCCAGAAGAAGAATAAAAGCTGGCGCATGTGTGTTGATTACACCGACCTCAACAAGGCTTGTCCGAAAGATCCCTTTGGTCTCCCTCGTATCGATCGGTGGTAGACTCCATCGCCGGATCTCGGTTACTCGACTTTACGGATGCCTATTCAGGCTATCATTAGATTCGGCCGAGAGGAAGATGCGAGAAGACTTCGTTTATCACTCCATTCGAGCATATTGCTATATCACTATGCCGTTCGGGATCAAGAATGCGGTATAGCGTAACGGCCGGTGCGTGTGCTTTCACCATCACGGGCGCAATGTGGAAGCTTATGTGGATGATGTGGTAGTTAAAACGCAGACAGAGGACAGCCTCACCTCCGATCCGCCGAGGCGTTCGCAAGTCCAAGAAGGCGTTCAGATGAGGCTAAACCCAGAGAAGTGCGTTTTCGGAGTGTCTTCCGGGAAACTACTCGGGTTCATCGTCTCCCGTCGTGGGATCGAGCCGAACCCGGAGAAAATTGGAGCCATTATGAAAATGGCCCCGCCTACCAGCCAAAAGGAGGTCCAAAAGCTCACCGGATGCATGGTAGCGCTTGGCGAGTTTATCTCACGATCGGGGTCCGGGAATGCCTTTCTTCAAGCTCCTTAAGAAGCAAGATCGCTTTGATTGGACGGCCAGAGGCGCGGCGGGCCTTCAAGAACTCAAGGTGTTTCTCTCCACTCCCCCAGTCTTAGTCTCGCCGGCGCCAGGTGAACCTCTTCTGCTCTACATAGCGGCAACATCTCATGTAGTAAGTGCCGTGATAGTTGTGGAGCGGGAGGAATCTGGACACCGCTACGACGTGCAACGCCGATTTATTTAAATCGTAATCTTGGCGAATCCAAGACAAGATATCCTCCAATCCAGGCTGGCAGACGCCATTTTGATCTCGTCACGGAAGTGAAGCATTATTTCCAAGGACATTCGATTTCGTAGTCACTTCTTTCCCGTGGGAGAGGTCCTCCGTGTCGGGAAGCTACCGGAAGAATTTCAAAGTGGGCAAATGAGCTTGGAGCTTTCGACATCTCATTCAAGCCGCCAAGACCGTCCAAATCCAGGCTTTGGCTGACTTTACTACGAGTGGACCGAATCCTGCACTTCGCACGGAAGAAGTACCGAGAATATTGGGTCATGCACTTCGACGGGTCTCTCATGCTTGGAGGAGCAGGGCGGGAATCCTCCTTATCTCGCCTAAGGGTGACAGTGAAGTATGTCCTTGGATTCACTTCGGCCTCAAACAATGCCGCTGGAGTACGAGGCCCTCATCCATGGGCTTCAGATCGCCACATCACTCGAATCCGGCCGGTGGCGATTCGAGGCGACTCCCGATTGGTGGTGAATCAAGTGCTGAAGGACTGGTTGTGCGTGGATCGAATATGGCGGCATCTCGCCCGGCAAGTCCGAGAATTGGATGGCAAGTTTGACGGTCTGGAGCTGGTCCATGTCCTCCGCCGCAATAATGAGGCGGCAGACGAGCTGGCTAAGATGGGAGCCACTCGGGCAGATGTCCCAAGTGATATCTTCGTACAGGATCTTCACGAGCCAACCGTTACAAAACGGCAAAAGCCAAGCGAGGGTCCTGGAACCGGGGTCCTGCTCATCGATCCAGACTGGACTACCCCGTACCTTGATTATCTCCTGAAGGACAAACTCCCGGAAGCAACCACTCTGGCAGAGCGCATCTCCGACAAGCCAAATCCTACGTGGTGATGGGCGACGAGCTCTTAGAAAAAGTGCCTCGGGTGTCCTCCGGCGGTGCATTTCGGGACAAGGGGGAAGAGAGCTGCTCCAAGAAATCCATTCGGGACTGAGTGGCCATCATGCGGCGTCAAGCGCCTTGGTTGGGAAAGCCTACCGATGTGGTTTCTTACGGCCAGCAGCGATAACGGATGCCAAGGAGATAGTTCGAACCTGCGAGGGTCGCCAATTCTATGCAAGACAGACACACTTGCCAAGACAGAGCTACAGACTATACCCATTTCTTGGCCTTTCGCGATCTGGGGCTCGACTTAGTGGGCCCGCTCAAGAAGGCTCAAGGCGGTTTCGCTTACCTCTTCGTGGCCATTGACAAGTTCACCAAGTGGATCGAAGCCAAGCCGGTCGTAACTATCAGCTGCGATTAAGGCCAAGGAGTTCTTCCAGGATATTGTAGTCGATTCGGAGTGCCCAACCGGATCATCACGGACAACGGCACCCAGTTCGAGTGAGGAATTCCAAGAATGGTGCGAAGGCGTCGGGATCAAGATCTGCCGCCTCGGTGGCTCACCCACGAAGCAATGGGCGGTCGGCGAGCTAACGATGCAGTCCTTCAAGGCCTCAAGGCCAGGATCTTCGACCGCCTCAAACCATACGCCGCCCGATGGGTGAAGGAGCTACCGTCGGTACTCGGGGACTCAGAACCACTCCCGGTACCGAGCGTTGGCTAAACCCCTTTTTTCTCGGTCTATGGCGCAGAGGGTTCTGCCGATCGAGCCGATTCGAATCCCGAGGGTTCGAACTACAACGGCCGAGTCCGAGGAAGCCGAATGGTGGAGCTTGATCAACTCGAGGAGGCTCTAACGTTGCCGCCCTCGATCGGCTAAGTACCTCCAGGGACTTCGGGCGCTACCACTCTCATAACGCCGTAAATAGAACCTTTTCGAAGGAGATCTGGTCCCGAGGAGGAACTAAAAGCGAGAACAATCTCTCTCAAATTTGGGAAGGTCCATAAATCGTCAAGAAGACAACACGGCCGGGAGCTTATCGACTCACACGAGAAGACGGCGAGGTTCTGGCGAATACTTGGAACGACGAACAGCTCCGTCGCTTCTACGCATGAGTTATGTATCCCACTCTTACACATTAAATAAAATAGTGGTTCGTCTTATTTTAAAGTTACGTGTAATGCTAGCCCGAGTGGTTATTACCCGATCTTTGTAGCGCCTAACCCTGGTCGTGCCGATATAGAATGCACGGAAATAACAAACCACGATGAGCACAAAGCCTCGGCGGTTTATACCGGCACAGCGCTGAACGGGTAGAAAGCACTAACCACTCGGGATTGCAATTCGCAGCGCGAGAATTTAACCAAGATTTGCACGATCGCGAATTTCTAACCGTCAAAGCTCGAGCCCCACTCGCTGTCGGGTAATCGAGCAAATCGACTAGAATGAGTTGATCAAAGCGGAACCACTAAGTTCGGGTTAAATGTGATAGGCACGAATGGATAAAATTTCGCATTTCATTCCATAATGTTAATAATTTACATTGCTAATTTTCTTTTTCTTTTCTCGCTAAAAAAAAAAAAAAACTCAGTCTTCTTCTTTGGTGCTCTTGGTCTTCTTTGGTACTCTGCCATTCTTTGGTACTCCTGCCATTCTGGTCTTTGTCTTCTGGTCTTGACGCTGGGAGACCCGGAGGCGAGATCGCTGAGGTTAGTCGCGACCCACGCGACCCAAAGCCGCCAGAATCTCCTCGTCAACCACCCACAAGGGGGGTATAAGGCGGACGAGGGCCCTGACGGCAAGGTCGTCGCGACGATCGCGACCAACCATCTCGAGGATGATCTCCGCCACCTCGTGGAGCCCCGGTGCGACCTCCAACAAGGTGGCCACGGCGGCGGCGTCCCTCGCCGCTCCGTCCTCCGCCTCCGCCTCCAGTGTGAAAAAGTCAAGGTCTTCCCATGCTTCCGCCTCCTCCCAGTTGTGCAACATCCCGAAGAATCGATGGCGAAACAACGCCGCGTAGGGACCAACGAACCTCCCCGTAATAGACATGGAAGGAAACTGGAAGAGGAAGACGAAGGACAAGGCAAAAAGAAACGGGCGATCGCTCATTAGCGGTGACGCCCCATTTATAAGCCACCCCAGCCCCGGAAATCGAAGCATCTCAAAGGCAATCAAAACGCGCCACCTCACAATCAATGAAGCGCGAAAAGCGGCGACTGCAAATACCGAAGAAGATCGGCGCATTGAACAAAATCAAGGAGAATTTCACCAGACACGTGTTGTAAGCAGTTCAAGCTCATTCGGCTTCCTCGCTTAATTACACCAGATTAAGCGCAAAAGCCCGGGGGCTGGAGAGCTAGCAAGTGATGCAAGCCTGGGGGCTAAACCACTCAGCCAGGTGGCCACAACGTAAGTCCCGACGCTCGAGCTGCACGCCAGACTCTCGGAAAAGCGTGTCCAGGGCAAGAAAGCCACGGGCCAAGGCCCTGGCGTTTGGAAGCCATACCAGTCGGCTGAAGCCCACCCGGAAAGGCACAACAGGATCCAAAAGGCTACGGGCCTATATTCGGGTCTGAAGACCACTCAGCGGAAGATAATACAGGCAAATCATATTGAAGTAAGAAGACACAATATTTCAAACAAGGAGGGCGAGCACTCGGCATCAAGGCCCACATCAAAGTCGAATTCTAGATTCTCCAACAAGGCTGCGATGCACTGACACCTCTTCGAGGAGCGCGTTGGCCTTATCTTCATCACAAAGTAAGCCTTCTTTCACACTTCGAGGTCAACTCTCGGATAATGAGACTTGACCACCGCTAATGCCTGGTTCGCGCTCATTGCTGCGGACTCTTTGGCGTAAGCTCGATCCTGTCGGCTCCTCCCGAGAGAAGTGGAACAAAGATCGCCCCTGGCCCGGCGTGGCTCCTTCAATGCGCAGAAGGTGCAGGATCGGCTCGCAGCGACGGCAGATTCATCCGCCCCTCGCTCGGCGGCCGCCATCTTCTCCTTGCACTCTGCCACAAAGTCAAACAGCCATCAAGAGCACACCCGACGCCAAGTATGTTCAACCCAAGTCAAATAAATTTACCCTTCAGCTCATTGCATCCTTTCCAGTCGACTCGAGCTTCGAGGCCGAGAATTCTCTGAAGCCTCCACCGGGCCCTCACCAAGAACGGTCGAGTCGCGCTCTGAAACACGAGTGTGTCATCATCCTCTCCAACCATCATCCAAAAAGCATACGAACCGAATTCAGGGGAGAATCTCACCTTCGAGCATATGCTCAAGCTTCGTCTTCTCCTCCCGGATCGTCATACACTCGCTCTGAAGCTCGTGGACTTCTTTCCATCTGTCCGCGCTGATCTTGCTGAGCTTGTCCTGGTACTGCTTCTGCTCCTTGAGCTTTGGGAGCACCTTCCGGAAAAACCGCGACCTTTGCTCCGAGCGCTCCCCCATGTCCTAAGTAACAGGCGAGAATCTCGTGGAGAAGTCAAAAGGCATGATTGAAGACAAGAAGCTCACCCTGACGAGCGTGCTACACTTGACGGTGAGCTCATAAAGCTCCGTCCGAGCCGCTTTCTCCATCTCGTCGTCCTCTTCCATCCCCTTCCAGTCGGAACCCCCTTCCCACCATACGGTCCGATTCGGGGGCTTCGGCAGAGGACCGAGCGGCGGTGGCTCTCGAGGCACTTCCTCCACTCCGGGAGACGATGCCGGGTCGATCTCGTCGGCGGACGGACCACCGGATGGTTCGATCGTTGGACCGCATGCCGGTGGCGACGCCCGGCGATCGGCGGCGACGGCGACCTACAAGCCGGCGGGGCTCCCTTGGGGAAGCCCCGCTGACTCCTTTTCAGGAGACCCCTCCACCGGACGTCCATAGCAGAGTCTGAATCAGCAAAAGGGAAGACACCTCAAGACAGCAGTAACAAAAGACAAGGATCGCCCAAAAAATACCTTTTGGATTTCTTGAATTTCATTCCGTGTTTCATTCAAACCCAAAGACCACTCGGAGGAAGTTGGCGCTGCGTGGCCGCCTGGGACGAAGAGTGTGGCCGGCGCTTATGCGATCCGGGTGCATCGGAGGTCGAAGGCCCGGCCGACGAAGGATCGACGACCTCCTCCGCCGACTCCTACAAGCAGCTTGCCGACCGATGTGTCACCACTCGCCCGCTGGCGTGTTTCAGCCGAGAGAGGCCGACAACCGGAGCGTCGAAAGGAAGGACGCGCGTTCTCGAAAAAGGAACGATCGCACTCGCTTGAATCACACGTCTACCAAAGAAATCATGGAAACGACCTTTCGAGAGAATAGCGCACTCACAGGAGGGGAGGCCTTGCCGTCGAAAATTTATGAGGGCAGCCTCTGTTGGTGATGATTGTGCCAGGCACGAAGAGATCAACTACCCGTCTTGCCGGCGCCTCCATCGACAGGGCGCGTCCGACTCCGCGTGGGGTCCAGAGGCCTGTTGTATTGGAACCCAGATGGACTCTCTCCTTCAAGGGCTGCACTCGGCGCTTCACAAAGCTGATCGCGATCCGGGACCCGTCAGCCCTCGGTTCTTCAGATCGTCAATCAATGCCGAAGCTCGGGATTTGTCCGAACCTCCTCCGTCGCCCGTCGCTCCAAAGCATCGGGAAGCTTTAGGAGCGCCACGGCAAAGGGGCGAGGAAAGGATCAACGTTGGCACAATAGAACCACTCCCGCCTCCAACCTTTGAGGGAGGTCTTGAGAGGAACGACAAAATATCAAGCTTCTGCGAGCCCTCCCGCAGCTGGAGCCCGGCGCCCCAACGACATTGGGAGCGGCCGGTTCGGATGAGGCTTCAAAGAAGAAGGAGCGGAACAAATCCAAATGAGGACGTATCCCAAGATACGCCGCAGAGCTGGACGAAGATGGCAATGTGAAGAATCGAGTTGGGGTTCAAATTGATCAACTCAATTTCGTAGAAGTGGAGGAGCCCCGGAAGAAGGCGCTCCCAGAATGCTAAGTCCCACTTGAAGAAGGACTCAAACACCACAATCTCATTCTCTAGAGGTGTGGGGTAAGGGTCACCTGCGGCGGGACGAGCGGAGATCAACTCCAGCGGAGGGAGGACGCCGGCGGCAACCATCCCCTCCAAGCGGGACATCGTCGTGATGGAAGTCTCCCACCCTGCCGTCGCAGGGTCGGTGCTACCCTCCGATGACGAGGAAGACGACATGGCGAAGAAGAAGACCTGGAGGGAAGAACCGCCGCAAGCCAAGGGCGCGAAACCAGAAACCCTAAATCGCCAAGGAAGGTTTGAAGGTTTCGCAGCCGTGGTGGAGAAGGTGCGAGGAGGCCGTTGCTCCAACGAGGGTCCTTCCGACTTATAAGAAATGGGCCCCAATTTCCACCTACGGTGGGAAGAAACGAGGGCCCTCCTGTTCAATTCTGGGCCAGATCCAGGGCACGTCCCATGACGGGCCAATAGCTGCGTCGCGCAAAACGCGGCCAGGTGTCAAATCTGGTCCGAAGTTTGGGATAAAGTGCGCCCCACGACGGGCCTGAACGCCGGCCGCCACGGAAGCTTGGGGCTGGGCACTTTCCGAACATCCTCTGACGGCACACCTCATAATTTGGGGTCAATTGCTGGTCGTTGTCTCACAATGCGATTGGGTGTCGCCGGAGGATCTACAACCAACACGGTCTTGAGAATGCGCCCCATGAGGGTCTAAAGCAGTGCGCCGTAAGTGGGCACAGGCATTACTCTGTATGACCAAGGTATGCCCCATGAGGGTCAGCCGAGCGACAAGCCGGCTGTCGCGCCAGAACGGGCGCGGTACCGCCCGCCCCGAGCCAAAAGACCAAGGTATGCCCCATGAGGGTCACCGAGCGACAAGCCGGTTGTCACAAGACCGTAAATCGGCGTGGGTACCACTCGCCCCGAGCCAAAAGACCAAGGTATGCCCCATGAGGGTCACCGGGCGACAAGCCGGCTGTCACAAGATCAGAACGCGCGGGTACCACTCGACCCGAGCCAAAAAGACCAAGGTATGCCCCATGAGGGTCACCGAGCGACAAGAGCTGTCACAAGACCGTAAACGGGCGCGGTACCACTCGACCACGAGCCAAAAGACCAAGGTATGCCCCATGAGGGTCGGGCGACAAGCGGTTGCCACAAGACCGTAAATCCAAGCGCTGGTACCACTCGGCCACGAGCCAAAAAGAACAAGGTATGCCCCATGAGGGTCAGCCGGGCGACAAGCCCGTTGCCGCGCACCGTAAACGGGCGCGGGTACCACTCGGCCACGAGTCAAAAAGGCCAAGGTATGCCCCATGAGGGTCAGCCGAGCGACAAGCCGGTTGCCGTGCACCGTAAACGGGCGCGGGTACCACTCGGCCACGAGCTAATCAACCACGGTGGCTTCATACTACAAGTTCTTTATGATCTCTCTCCCGCATAATCCTCATAACAGGGTAAGGGACGGAAAGTCGATCCTAAAGCACTTGGGGGCTGCTGTGGGATGTCAGAGACAGGGGTCCCGCAAGAGGGACCTACGCCCGGCTGGGCCTGACAGGCGTAATAGAAAGCCCAAAGCCCAGAAGCACCACGACGGGCCCAGAGGAGACCTTCGACTTGCTCCCCAAGACAACTCCCGGTCCTTCAAGGAAGCTTCGTGCCCCGCCCTAACAACCCGCCAGGGACGAAGCATGCGGTCTGACACTGCCAGAGCCTGCGGAAGCTGGAACCTGACAAGGCGGCAGGCGTGGGTCGGAGAAAGCATAACCTCCTCTCCAGGACGTAGAGCGTGAAGGCGGATAAGGACAAGGGACATGTCGTCCAGGCCACCATGTTTAGGGCCCGGTGGCGCCCATCTATCATGTATTCTCCCCCCAGTATGTAAGGGGAGGAGGGAAAAAACAAGGGGGAGGACTCTCTCTCTCTTGAACACACACAATACATCCAAGAACACAGGACTAGGGTATTATCTCCTCCGAGAGAGCCCGAACCTGTCTAAAACAGATTGCCCCCGTATCCTGTGTTACCATCAAGCTCAGATCCCGCACAAATCCCCTAGAATCACAAATCTTATTGCCGGCGAAACCGATCGTCGACAGTATTCCTTGTGCCCACAGCAACACACGGCCCACACTTTCTATTTCTACAGTTTTGATGCTACAGTACTCACATTCTACTGTGTAAGAGCATCTCCAAGAGAGGCCCTAAATAGAGTCCTATCTTGAAATATAGGGCTTTTAAGGAAAAGATCAACTCCAGCAGAGGACCTAATCTGATAAAATTTAGCAAATTGTTTTAAGGCCTCTAAGAGAGTAGCTATATTTAGCAACTCTGTGATTGAGCCCTATCTTCGTTGGGTTTTAGGGCCTAATTGCTGGAGTGAATATTTTGTTGGAGCCCTAAATCTAATTAGTTGGGGTTCTAAATTAAAGTTTAAGGCTCATTTTTAGGGCTCTCTCTTGGAGATGCTCTAATGCTACCGTACTTTTGAGGGGAGATTTTTTAAACGGAATATTCTTAATTTTTCTTAAGACTTTTTAAAAGGAATATTTTTTTTTTAAAAAAAATCAGTTTTCTTAAGGTATTCCTTTTGTCCGCAGCAACACGCGGGCCCACGTACATCTAGAAAAATTTTCAACTTTTTTATAAAAAAGTTAACACTTTGTTTCTACAATGCCGAGCTATAGTAAAAAAACTTTTAGTGCTTCTTAAAATATAGATAGATGACAGATGAAATCAAACCGCAAAAACTTTCGTAGCTCGGTTGGTTAGACCGCACGCGTAGTAAACAAGAGGTCCTGAGGGAATCTCAACGAGAACAATTTTTTCAAAAAATAAAGATTTCTATTTTTTAAAAGAAAATCAATTTTATTTTTATTTTCAATTTTTTTAAAGATTTTATCTTTGTTAAAATTATCAAGATATCTGCCTGCGGCAATACGTGGGATTTTACCTATTAACCTACTAATCTTGGGGAAGTATGGTAGGCAACAGTTCCACCTGCCACGCGGCCTCCGGTCTCTATAGTTTCTATAGCCCCGAAGCTTCCCAACCACACGATCCATCCGGGGTGGTCGCTTCTATGCCCCGTATTAGGCTCATAAATTTATTGCACATAAGATTTCACAAACGGCACTCAGCACAGATGGCAAAGGGCTTGCTGCGAATGAGTGAGGTCTTGGGTCCCATTAAAGGTGATTTTTTTGGGGATTTTTTTGCATCAATTTTATTGATTTAATTGAGCTATTAGATCATATTATAAATCTTTGAAACTTTTTGAGAAGGATCTTCAGAGTATGCCTAACCTACCATAAAAAATTCGGATCATGATCAAACTTATGTAATTTTTTAAAAAATCTGACAATACTACTAATGCATTTAAAGCAATACATCGACTTTGTTGATTTAATTGAGCTACTAAATCATGTTGTAAATTTTTTAAACTTTTGAGAAGGGTCATCAGAACATGCCTAACCTACCATAAAAAATTAGATCACGATCAAACTTGTGCTATTTTTAAAAAATCTGACAATACTGCTGATGCATTTAAAGTAACTTCACTGATTTAAATGAGTCACTAAATTGGCAAATTCTTGAAATTTTTTGAAACGTCCTGAAAGCATGCCTATGCTATCGTAAAAATTCCAAATCATGATCAAACTTTTGCGATTTAAAAAAAAATCTGATAATACTACTAATGCATTTAAAGCAACTTCACTAATTTACTTGAGCTACTAAATTTGTAGATTTTTGAAAATTTTTACAGTACCAAAGCGAAAGCACCACATCACTTTTTAAAATTATTTGTGATTCTCCAACTTTTTTAAAGAAGTAAATTTAAAAATTTTTAAAGAGAAAATCAATACCTTTTATTTCTTTTTATGAAGGTCTCTCAAAAAAAGATTTCCTCACTCTATTAAAATCTCTGTCTATCTTGACATTTCCTTTCTGCCTGTAGAAACATGCGGGCCCGTGAATCAACTGGTTTCCTTCAAGGTTTTTGACTCCAAACCAGGTGGTTTGGCCATCAATCATAGTCACCGAACAACACGAACATCTTGACATTTCCTTTCTGCCTGTAGAAAATCAATACCTTTTATTTCTTTTTATGAAGGTCTCTCAAAAAAAGATTTCCTCACTCTATTAAAATCTCTGTCTATCTTGACATTTCCTTTCTGCCTGTAGAAACATGCGGGCCCGTGAATCAACTGGTTTCCTTCAAGGTTTTTGACTCCAAACCAGGTGGTTTGGCCATCAATCATAGTCACCGAACAACACGAACATCAAGGCCATGGAAATACGGCACCACTTGGCTTAGAGGCAAGAATCTTAAAAGGAAATGCGGTGCTAGGCCCTACGGTGTTACATGACAACCATGTCGCCCTGCATCTACTCCCATATGAGTTTTCGATGTCCATCACATAAGCACTGGTCTGAACCTCAGCCATATGGCAGCAGTACATAGTGCACAGTAGATCAATGTGGCACAACACTAAAGTCATGCCACTTACTGACTTACCCTCTTGATAGTTCGAATGGTGTAGGGTTGCAGCGACATATCAAAGGCAATTCGACACTTATGGCTTAGATGTGTTGTGCCCCAAGCAAGGCCACAACATGCTCCTGCAAGTCTTCAGCTTAGGTGACGCCGGCGGGCCCGTATACATGCAGGTGCAGCCTGCCAAACTGCACAGGTGCTAAAAAATTAGGGCCCACAATTTTACTTAATTCTTAATTACTTATACTAATCATTAGTTAATCTCTATATTAGCAAGAGTTAAAATGTCCTAAAGATAAATTTTGATAATGTTAAAGCTATAAGATTTCAAATTCAGAAAATACAAGAAGCTTTATTCCAAGTAGCTGATAGTGATAATGATCCAAAAACAAACAGTGAAGCTATATCTTTAGCTAATAATAAACTTGGTGATTTTGAATTTTTGTAGCAATAGTCCTTTGGTATGAAATACTATCTGCCGTAAATTAGAATAGCAAGAACTTACAATCAAAAGATATGCTTATTGATGTTGCTATTGAGAAAGTGCAGGGGCTAATTTCTTTTTCAAATGGTATAGAGAAACTAGTTTTTTTGAATGCATTGGAAAAGGCGAAAACAAATTTCACTTGAGATGGATATTGATCCAACATTTCATAGAAAACATGAAATTTGAAGAAAGAGACATTTCGATGAGAACCCAAATGACGTGGCAATTGCTTCATAATCTGCACAAGAGTCATTTAGGGTAAATTATTTTATAACTGTTGTTGATCAAGCTATCGCTTCACTTACGAGGAGTTTTGAGCAATATCAATGATATCAAAATACCTTTCTTGTTTAGTTCCCATATATTACACTCTTTGGATAATTGTATTATTGTAATTCAACGAAATTTTTTAGTAATAGGCTCTTCTTAGGTGTAAGGTATAATTTTTAATTTATCACCGAGCCCCCTAATTTCTCAGGTACGACCCTAGACGCCGGTCATATCCCCTGGTGTGTCATGGAAATTGAAGTGGACCTCACAACGACTGCCTTTGAGAATGGATTAATTCCTCATATGCTACTGAAATTTGAGGAAAAACCATGAATATGCCACTAACATGTGGGGTCAGGGCCCACATATTAGTGACACAATGAGTGGCATATAAGGAATGAGGTTAACTTTCAGTGGCATATAAGGAACGCCCCTTTGAGAAGTCGTCTAACGAGATGAAACAAGGTAAGCATGTACGTGAGGTTTGACGTGAAGGGGATTTTTCTACGCTATGTGGCATTGGAAGAAGTCAAGCTTGGCTACCCCCATGGGCTCATAGGAGAAGGGCAAGGTGTTACGAACACACACTGCCTCCTTATGGAAGAGAACGTTATTGTGGAACGGAGTTTGTTGCAACAAAACAGATAATTAAAGGTCATGTTTGTTTAAGTTTAGGCCTTTTGGTTTATAGCTTCAAGTCGATATTTGGGCTTAAACAGTTTAAAAGCAATTGGTTTTTATACATGGTAGAGGTGGGTAATTTTACCCTAACTTCAGTGGCATTAGTCTAAAACCAACCCTTAATAAGCCAAAAAAACACATCTCTAATGGTTTTTAGCTTTTAGTTAAATGGAGACTTATGACTTTTGAAAAAGTCCAAATAAAAATTCATCCATTTATTTAGGCTTTGGCTTTTAAGCTGGTGAAAAAGCCCAAACAAATAGGACCTAATATCCGTGCAGCTTCAACAGCACGATGATGGATCATATGAGAGTAGTCGTGGACACGATCGCGAGGTCATGCTTATAGGAAGGAACATCACCCATGTTAATAATTGACAGGGCCTTCGAGTAATGCCACCGTTAATTATGGTAACTTATATTAGGCCCCGTTCATTTCAGCTTCTGCATAGCTTCTACTTAAAAAATGAATTGTTTGCCGAACGGGAGGATTCTGTATAGCTTCTCCCATAATCAGAAGCTACCCTCTACATAGAATTAGAATCCGGCTAGAACCTAATTTTCGCTGATACTTGTTGATTCTGACCGGCCCGGTCCAAAACTTAGAAGTCACAGCCAACCCAACCCAATTCTCCCACAATCAGAAGTAGCTTCTCCCATAATCCAGAAGCTGAAACGAATTAGGCTTTAGTCTTTTTCGATTTCGAAAGATGTACCAAATGAATCTTAATAGGATTAGGATTCTACATGCTGTGGAGGAGAACAAAGGAAGTTATATAAACTCATAGGGTGGTAATGGAGAACCCAAGTAACTAACAAGCCACAAATAAACTCATCTAAAGCAAGAGGTGCACGAGAGGTTTAGAGATTAGGTTATTCTTTAGCACTAGACTCTTATGTATGACAAGGATCTAAGGGTCATAAAAGGTTCGAGAGGTTGTGAGAAAGCAACGATCCATTGTACACTTTTGATATTGTGCTTAAAGAATTTGTGATCGGCTTTGCCAAATCTTCTCTCTCTCATCTTGGTTGCTTCAACATCGTTATTTTGATTCTTCCTACGAGATTCATATTCTTTATTCTTAAGGCTGTGCACACTTGTGTCGTATCTCACAGAACTTTGATCCGATCTTGGGGCTGCTACGTATAAGGGTATCGAAGTGTAACAAGTGGTATCAAAGTCAAGGCCGAATTAATAAGATTTGTGAGAATATCGATAAAGCATTAGATGACAGAAAATCAAGATCGATGTCGACGATGTGGAATCAAGTGGAGAAATTTGACATCAGAGGATATTTCAGTGTGTGGCAATGTGTGGTGAAGGATGTTCTTGTCCAACAAGAGTAAATTACTGCTTTTGAAGGGGATAAACTAGAAAAAATGTTCGATGAAGACTGAAAAGTGATGGAGCGGACGGCTGTCAGTACAATCCACCTATGTCTCTCCGATAAGGTAAAGTACTTGATGATCAAGGAGAATTTATTGAATAAATAATGAAAGGACCTAGAACAATTGTATATGGCAAAGTCGCTAACAAACCGGTGGATGCTGAAGTGACAAATGTAGAAGTTGTGCATGGAGGGAGGTACATGGTTCATTGATCATCTCAATGCCTTTAACAAGTTTATCACACAGCTGATTAGTATGGATGAGAAAATTAGGGAGAACGATAAGATCGTTATACTATCATCATCTCTACCACCGTCTTGGGAGTAATTGGTGATAAATATTCTCACTGGGAAAAGCACTATAAAATTTAACGAGTCAGTTGCATAATTGTTGGAGGCAGGGTCCTTAAAAAGCTATCGAAATATTCATTATCGGGTAATCAAGTATTGGCTGTAGTAGGTGCTGCATGCAAAAGCAAGAGTTACATGAATAAGAAGTGTAAGAGGAAAGGAACACATGTATGTTATCTATGTGATGAGGAATGTCACATGATAAAGGATTATTTGAGTTTGAAGCAAATGAAAAGTGCATGCTCAATAGCGGTAGCAAAAGATGATTTAGACGTACTTATCATCAGTCAATCAGGTATTTCTCATGGATGGATATTAGATTAAGGTCGTTGATTCCACATATGTTCGATGAGGGGGATATTTGACGAGGGATCTCTATGCTTGGCGCATAGAATTGTTCACTTGGCGGATTGCAAGGAGTATGCAATTACTGAGGTGTGAACAGTATATTAGAGATGTATGATGGAGCATGTCGCAAATTAACGAGTGTTCGAAATGTTCTTGGCTTAAAGAATAATCTAATATCTATTAGGTCACTTGTCTCGAAGGTTGTGATGTATCACTTCGAGGTGGAGTCACGCGAGTTACTTGCAAAAGACATATAATTTACTTGCAAAAGCAAATGATGATACCAATTGATTAGTAAATATAAAGGAAGGACAATTAATGGGAGGTCTAATAAAAAATCATGATCAAGAGAAGTGAATCGTGTCTTCAAAAGTAGGTAATCAAATTCCAACTGCAGTTAAGTGCGAAGCTGCAAAGACGGCTGTAAAATCTAGCAATCACAAAGGCGATGTGTGAGTTGTTGGAACAAGGAAGACGTGGTGGGACCAACCACACAGTACCAACAATCATGTTGAGCTCGGAGGTGGTACAAACATATAACATGAAGGGCTTTAGGAACAGAAGGTGTGGTTAACCAAACTACACAAAGAAAGAGCTCTCAGGTGGAGGGTTCGAGTGACCATGCCCAGAGCACCAACACATACTTTGCGGTGATGTACATGAGCCTATATGGTAGGGACACTCCAAAAGCTAGGAGGAAAAACAAAAATTTATGGAGCCATCTTGGAGCGAGTTTTTGGAGGAGCACGATGACTTCAATGGATAAAAGTCATGGTGGAGATTCTTAATTATGGTGACTCATATCTATTCTTTTAAGATTTGGAAATGTGTGCTAGATGAATCCTAATAGAATTAGGATTTCTAGTTTCTTTCGGAGTAGGATTTCTACTTGATTTAGAAAAGGACTAAGGAGGCTATATAAATCCATGGAGTGGTCATGAAAACCCAAGCATCCAACAAGCCACAAATCAACTCATCCAAAGCAAGAGGTGCACAAGAGGATTAGAGGCTATGTTATTCTTTAGCACTAGATTCTTGTGTAGAGCAAGGATTCAAGGGTCGTAAAAGGCTGAGAGGTTGTGAGAGAGCAACAATCCCATTACTCTTTTGAGGTTGTGCTTAAAGAATTTGGGGTTGACTTCACCAAATCTTTTCTCTCATCGTGGTTGCTTCAATGTCGTTATTTTGGTTCTCTGTACAAGATTAATCTTCTTTTTTCTTGAGATTGTGCACGCTCGTGCCGTGTCTCACAGAACTCTGATCCGATGAGAGAGCTACTATATATCGATAAAAAGGGGTATCAAAGTGTAATAGCCACCAATGGTTGGAGAGTGTTTGATTAGTGTTTAGTACTCCACAATATTACATATGCCTTTTTTTCCCAAGAGTAAACAATTTTATTTTTCCTCTTAAAAAGAGTAAACCTCTACTCCATCCTCCATCGATCTTTTACGATGTATAAACCTCTATTCCCTCCTCCATATATGTTTTAAGATTTATTGTTCTTACCTACAAAATCATAATAATAAATAGTACTTTTAAATTCAAATCTAACGGTAATCTAAAAAATTAATACGAATTTAACTGTACAACTTTGTATCATGTAACTATATATATTGTTGGATTAAGTGTTGGTAAAAAATTACGAAGTTTGAATCTCAAAACATAAATACTTTTTAGGATATGTACATTGGTGTGATGTCAATTGTCTCGTCATGTTGCCACGTATATCTTTCGTTAACATAAAAAAGAGAGAATAAGGAGAGAGACAAAGTCATAGTCTTTTGGTAACGAGACAACCTAAGTTTATGAAATAAGGAGATATAGATAGCACGAAACACTGTTTGTGAGTTTTTGGGTATAACAAATAATTTTTTCATGTAAGAACTAAAAGATCGTGGCCCTCACAAAGACAACTTAAAAATACACAACACTGAATTGTAAGCATTCCTTACTACTCTCTCTGGTCACAAATAGTTATCGTTTTGAACATAGGTGTTGTCAAACTTTTAAAATATTTAGATTGGATATATGAAAATCATATGTGTAGATTTGTCTTGAAATTAATTTCATAATATTATTATATTATTATATTTTATAAATATATTATAATAAAAATCAGTTGTCAAAACTGTATTTTAAAGACCATTTCAATATCTAAAACAGCAACTATTTGTGACCCGCGAGAGTATTTAGATGTGAATGCGAAACAGGCCAACGACGCAAAGCTTTAATTTGTTCTAGGTTCGTGGTACAATCACTGATTAATTGTGATATTTCCTTTTTCTAATTAGCCATCACATTGAGACTCGATCCTGCTGTTACTTGCATGTGATGAATTCATCGTATGGGCCCGTCTTAAAGTTCAGATCTTTTGTCGAACGCACACCAGAACGAACTGTTCTTCTGTAATAGCGCGAAATTAATTATTTGGAGAAGATCCAACTTCGAACCCTCCCTACTGCCTAGCTGTTTTATTGCAGTTTTAATTTTTTCAGTTATAATACATTCTTAACTCTTAATTTCCATATCGAAAACGAGAAACTTGGTTTGCTTTCAACACAAAATGCACAATGATCCTACATCGTCCGTAAACCATTTCTGGCCCTTGACTTAATTGAAAGCAAAGATGTCCTTACACAATGGGGATACCAGTATTTACAAGAAAGTAGTACTGACAAGCAAAGTTACAACAAACAATCTACCACATAACAGAAAATAAAAAGCAGTTTAAACCTAGGGTAAAGCAACAGTTACACCACAGTAAAACGAGCTAATTCCAAGTTACTAGTCAGAAAACATTGAGGGTTTATTTGGTTAATGGGATGGGGTTGAATGAGATGGAATAATCTTGTACCATTTGGTTTTATTATCTCGGGTGAATAAAATTGTTCAATATTTACAAAGAATATTTCTCAAATTTGTATCACTTGGTCCAAGATGAGATGATTCTATTCAAGCAACTAAACACATAAATGACTTTTTTTTTAAATCATCTTATACATATACCATTCGATACAGATAACCAAATATACCTATACTTTCAGCTTGTCACTTGTTAGACTTTGGGCAAATTTGGAGGAAGACGCGAGCAACGCAAGAGGTGCTGCCTGGAGGAGCGACGCGTATCGCGTATGCTGTCAGTGGTGGCAGAGATCTTCAGCAGGATGCAAGGTTTGGGCTACCGCTAGCAAGATTATGTTAGTGGTGATCTCAGTCAACTAACTGAATCCAGAAATTTCGGATCTCTAGCCACTACTTGCGCTATAATCGGGAGCGCACCAACCGTTTTGGTTCGGTCCCGTTAGCCGGCGCAACATTAAAAGGAAAGGAGGAGCTGGCACCTTGATCATTTTTTGATCTAGGGTTTTCTACTCCTGACATTTGCCCATCCGATCAAAGGGAGTTGCGCTCAGGCTGACGAAGATCCGTTCCATCATCGTGAGGATCACGGTGATCTTTTCTCCTCACGGTTGCTACATCGACACTTAGGATCGGCCACCGCACGGAGGCGATCTTGTCATCACTGGACGTCGGCTCCTTCACTGCTACCTCTACTCCGACGCCCAAAACCCTAATGGCTTCCTCTTCCTCCAATCCGGGTTAGTCCTAATGCTTATTCCGCATTACCTTGTGATCATGACTTAGGCTAGAAGACTTAGTCCTTAGAAATCATCTAACATTTGGTATCAGAGCAATCTAGCCTTAGCATGTTCCAATTAAGCCCGGTTAAGATTTATTTGGCTCGGTTTAGTGTTCTTTTGGCTCGGATTAATCTTGGATTAGTTTGGTTTAGGGTTGATTAGTCTCGGTTTAGCATTTTAGAAGGAGGGGATAAGCGAAATCAAAACCCTAGAACGCCAACCGAACCCAAATCCCTAAAAATCTCATTCGGATTTGCCCCGACAATTCCCAAATCCGAAGACCCCAAAAGAAATCCCCAACCTTTGAACCCTAAATCAAGAACTAGGAAGCCGATTGGGGATTTACCTCCTGACGGGAGTGCTTCGTGGCCGTCGCGGCGTACTTGCGTACCGCGTCTCATGGCCGCATCAGCTCCGCCGCGTCGCGCGTCGTTGCGGCTTCGCTCGTGTCGTGCCGCATCATCGCCGTCGCCCTTCGCTCATGGCGCGCCAGTGAGCCTGCTCTGCCGATCCTCGCAAGCCGCCATGCACGCCGCCTCGCCCGCTTGCTCGCTCGCTCGATCGATCGGCTAACTGCCGTGCGGATTTCCGGAGTTAAGTCGAATGGCATTAGGGTTAGGTTTTCCCTGGCGCTCATTTTTGTTCCGGCTCAGCGCCATCTGAACCGTCGGTTCTTTTCGACGGCTGTGATCGCGTGCGTTTTGAGCAGGGTTTCTTGTTGCTCTACTAACGGCTTTTGGGCCGTCGTTCGCTCTTGCACTGCGCGTGCTGGTGGGCCGTCTCGTGATTGGGCCGAAATGCCCTTTACTGTTTAAGGCCCTTTATTGTTTTAATGGTTATTGTTTAACTTCTTTGCAATATTTGTTCATTATGTCTTATTTAATCTTAGCAAATATTGTTCAATGATTTTAATTTTCCTGGGCATTATTACTGTTAATTCTATGGTTATTATTCTGGACATTTATATTTAGATTAATCTTATGATTAATTTTCTAAGCAAATTAATTAATGTGCCCATTAATTTTATTTCATGATTATTTCTGTATTTTGTCTCTAATTAATATGGAACCAACGGGAAATGTTGATTAGAGATTTAATAATGTTTTGGGATTTTTTGTGATCATAGTTATATTCTGACCAAAGTTGATTATAACTATGTATCATACCTATTTAAATAAAACTGGGATTATGTTATAACCATGATCATATTCTGACCAACGTTGTATATGACCATGTGTTACCCATAAATTAATTCAATTCCTTTTCTGCCATTAGCATGTTATTAATCAGACCAACGTAGGGTTAATTTCATGCAAGACATTTATTTTCTCCAATATTTACTGATTATATTCCATTTTCTTGATTCAGCGATGAACAACGCTAATGTTGCCGCTTATTTGAACGGCATTGAGCAGCTGACAGGGACGAACTTTCCTTCTTGGAAGGAAAGAGTTCAGATTGTCCTTGGCATTATGGACATAGACTATGCATTACGTGAGGACGCTCCCGTACCTCCTTCCGCTGAAGATGAGAGTTTCGCTGAGAAAAAGAAACTCTATGATTTAACAGCGGAAAAGTGGGAGCGGTCCAACCGCATGTCTTTGATGATCATAAAGAGCACCATATCTGTTGCGATAAGGGGAGCAATCCCTGATTCCGACAACGTTAAGAAGTACTTGGCCTTAGTCGAGGAGCAGTTTAAGGGCTCCTCAAAAGTTTATGCCAGTACTTTGATCATGAAGATGCTCACGAGTAAGTATGATGGCTCTAGCAGTGTTCGTGAGCACATCATGATGATGAATGATATGGCTGCAAAACTCAAGGGCATGGATATGGCCATTTCTGATGGGTTCTTGGTCCATTTTATTATGACCTCTCTCCCTCCTGAGTATAATGCATTCAAAATTAATTATAATACTCAGAAGGAGCAGTGGACCATGAGCGAGTTGATCGCTATGTGTGTCCAAGAAGAAGAGAGGGTTAAAGCTGAAAGAAAGGACCAAGTTTTCCATGTTGGCCATGGAAAAAGGAAATTCCAAGGGGAGGCTAAGTCCAAAAAGAAGCTGCACTTCTCCCCTAAGGCTGAGTCAAGCAAGCCAAAGCAAAAGGAGAAAGCCACTGCTACATCTACTCCTGATGGGCCCATCTGTCGTTTTTGCAAAACCAGTGGGCACGTTCAGAAAGATTGTGCGGGTTTTATGAAATGGCTTGCTAAAAAGGGTAATGATGAAATTTCCTTACCTGGTGGATTGACTCAGGTGCATTGTGCATGTTTCCAATTCATTGCAGGGATTCCTTACCGTGAAGACGGTAAGAAAGGGGGAGCGAAGCCTTAGAGTTGCTGATGGAAAGGAGGCTGAAGTTGAAGCCGTTGGCACATTATCATTAGTATTAGATAGTGGCTTCATCCTTCTTTTGAATAATGTCGTTTATGTTCCTAGTATAAGGAGAAACCTCATTTCAGTTTCTTTATTAGATGATGATAGATACACTTGTATCTTTGGGAACAATAAATGCATTGTAAACTTTAATTCTAATAATGTTGGTCTCGCGACTCGATGAGACAAACTCTATATGCTTTATCTCTCTGAATTTCCTGTATCAATGAATGTGTGTGATGCCACCAATAAGCGAAAGAGAAGTCTAGGTGATGAGACTTCATCGAAATTGTGGCATTGTCGTTTAGGCCACATTTCGAAGGGGAGAATGTGAAAGGACCAACGATGTCGCCTAGAGGGGGGGTGAATAGGCGGATTAAAAATTACGCAGCGGAATAAAAAGGTCCGAGCTGGTCAATCCGGAGTCTCCGGGTTTTGGTCCGGATACTCCGGCTTGTCCGGAGTGTCCGGTATGTAATACCGGAGTCTCCGGGTTAGCTGGCTCGGGAACGCAAAGAAAACTACTCTAGCAAGCGCAACAAACTACTAGAAGTAAATAGCAAGAACAACCTAGAACAATTGCAAGACAAGATTTGAATTTACTCAAAGCAAAGAGCTAGAACTAACTTTACAAATTCAAATCTAACCAAGCAAATCTAGGAAGAAAAAGAGAATGCGAGAGACGAGATTTTTCACCGAAGTTCAGGTTCTTGAAGGGAACCCTACGTCTCCGTTGAGGTGGCTCGGTCACACTTGAGCCGGGGTCTCTTTCAACCCGCTTTCCTCCGGTTTTTGCACAATTCCACTCGCGGGCTTCACTTGTTGTCTTTTCCCTTTCGGTGGCGAGACTCGCCTTCACAAGCAGCCGGGCTCACCACACGCGTTGGTAGCTCCGGTGACTCCTAGCCGTCTAGGAGACCTTCAACCTCCAAGAGTAAAAGCACCACGAAGAATCGCTTGGAGGATGAACTAGTGCTCAACAAGACGAAATGAATGCACTTAGCACTTTTCTTCTTCCTCTCCTCACCAAAGAGATCAACAACCAAATTAATTGGTGGGAGGAAGATGGGGGCTCTATTGAATGCTTAGAGATGGTTAGGAATGGCTTGAATGCTGCTATGAATGAGCTCAATAGAGATCCTAGCCGTTGGAGTGGAGTGGAGGCTTTAAATACTCTTTTTGAAAACTAGCCGTTACTCTGCTTTTGTACAGCCGAGTGTCCGGATAAACAACCCGAGACTCGGGTTATCCGAGACTCGACCAAATGTCCGGATACTCGGACCCATCGAAACCAGAGGCAACCGAGGGCTCAACCCGAGACTCGGACATAATGTCAGGATACTCGGATTGAATCCGAGACTCGGACTAAATGTCCGGATACTCCGGTTACCCGATTCAGTTTCAACTTTAAACTTTTCAAAACCAAGTGAAGTAGTGCTAATTTGAGATGCAAGAAATGATGTTGAGCACATGCACATCCTAAATTCGATTTCTCGTCAGACTTCTTAATAGTACGGCTATCCTTAAGACGCAAATAAATATAAGATTACAATTATGGTCTTGATGCCGTCTTTTGAGTTTAAGTAGTCGTGGGGGTGTCCAATGTCTTTTCAAGCTCCACATAATCTCGATATCTGCAGTATTCTTGGATAAAACATTAGAACTCTTTAATTGTGTCATCATTAATCACCAAAACACTTTGAGGGGCCTAGATGCACTTTCAATCTCCCCCTTTTTGGTGAATTGATGACAACACAATTAATTAGCAAATAAAATAACAAGAACAATACTTAGGCATAAGATAAAAAAGAGAAGCTCCCCCTAAATGTGTGCATTAGAAGAAATTGAGTGGAATCAAATGCACATTTTTAACGAGAAATAACCGAGAGCTCCCCCTCAAATGCACAAGCATCTCATCACAAATAATCGAAAGCAATCCATGCATTAAATGAGCAATAACGACATCACAACGAATGCATGAGTTCACAACATAAAATAAACAAAATAATCAAGCAACACACAAGTCCACCCACCCACACGCGATCGAATTTTAACGCTAAAGAAGTCCACGACAAAGACAACGCTGAAGAACACTCCCCCTTTGGCATCAAGACACCAAAAGGAAGTCACAGGAATCACTCGTCATCTCCGCTGCCGGAGGCCTCATACTCGAGCCCTCGGCTGCCGTCGCTACCAGCGCTGGAGGAGCAGAGGAGGAAGCAATCCCAAACAAAGCATTTGCAGAAGTGTCGCCGCTACTCTCCTCGGAAGACCGGAGGAGTCGCTGGGAGAGACCGCCGCCATTGTGGCGGCGGATGTCGCGAATGTCTTGACCATTCTTCTTGATCTGCCGACTCATCACCTTCGCCCGTGGAGATGTCGCGGCAAAGAAGAAAGACGTGCTTAAGCATCCTCGAAGAGTGCCGCTTGGGACTCCTGACCGCTTTCGTATGAGGACTGAGACACACCGAGCAGAGCAGAGGTAGAGGCCGGGCACGACCTCGGCCGAAGCCTAGCAAAGAGGACTGTGGAGCACCGGAGGGGCTGGAGTAGACCGAGGGCGGACCTTGTAAGAAAGATGCTCCTCATCTCGACAAACTTCAGCCCACTCGAAGAGATCAAGGTCATCACGAAAGGTGCATAGCCGCAATCGGCCATGTTGCTCTGCTGCTCGCCTCATTGTTTCCCACAAGAAATCGACAATGTCAAAAGGCCTGCTCTCAACGAGGTGAAACAAAGAGTTCCTACCATAGGAACCGATAGCGTAAGCATCTCCTCCTTGGGAGAAAGAGTGACTCTCAACATCTGTTGAGGACAGCTGGAATGTCCTTTAGACCCTTGATGGTCCCAACCGTGAAGCTCTCGGAAGTGTCATACAAAGCCTCAATCTGCCAGAGTCAACACTTTCTTCTCATGAAGCTTTGGGTGGCATTGTACCGAGATTGAGCACTCGGCAAATCTCTTCTTGCTAGCCACATACGGGATTCTCGCTACCATCCACCAAATGGCCTCATCATTCTTGTCAAAATACAAGGTGGCATAGAACTGCATGATGACCTCATTGTTCGATCATACTTGTATGCCATGATGTTCTTGATCCGATGCAGCTCGCAAATCTCTATGATCCGAGTGAAAATCGGATTGCTCACTGCGCCATGTACTCCAGTCAATGGTCTTCATGCGAACCACTGGGTGCTCAAGAGGGTATAGGACCGCCTCATAGTAATCAGATCAAACCGGTTCCAAAACCGGCGGTCCACATACTCATCCTGGTAGAGCTCCAAAGGATCTTTCTTCCTTTGCTCTACTATGGCTTTCCCTTTACCAGGTCCTGTCCGGTAGTCACTTACTCTCATTGGATTCACGGACAAGGGATAGTTCCATCTTGGCTTGGCCTTGATCAGAGGACCAATGAAGTGCCCAGAGGTACGGAATCGACTTCTTTCTCGATCACGGCCTGGCATGGGTATCACCGGATGCTCATCCGGATCGAGAACTTGCCGAGGAGGAGGAGATCGACAGTGCCGATCCCGGCTAGCCGGCCTCGAGGTCCGAAATGGGCCTTTGGCCACTCCAATTCTCCGCTTTTTCGCGGAGGCTGCTGAGGATGCGGAGGAGAATTGGTGGGAGACGCGCCCGGAGCGGGAGCACTACCACCAGCTGCCTGCGAAGGGGGATCGCTACCCCCAGCTGCCTGCGGAGGAGGATCGCTACCACTGCCGCTCATGAGGAGGAGGCCGCCTCCGGAAGTTCCTCGGGAAGGATCCATCGACTGCATGCAGCGAACGAGAGGAATTAGCCAAGAGACGACGCGAAAAACAACGACGAACTGAAACTGGCCGAGGCACCCAACCCGGAGAGTCCGGACAAAATGTCCGGATACTCCGGATTGCATCCGGAGACTCCGGACCAAATGTCCGGATACTCCGGATGGACCGAGACTCGGACTCGAGTCCGACACTCCGAAGTGCGGAGGGAACGCACGGGCAGCCAAGGATTTCACGGAATCCAACCCTAATCGCGATCAAAAACAAATCTAGAGTGCCACAAGAATGTTCAAGAACCGAGTAGGGCAAACTCTAGCAATGAATTTCGGGAATAGGGCACAAAAAAGAACTCACTTCAAGAAGATTTGAAAGTTGAAGAACGCGGGTGAGTTGGGGTTAATGAGTCTCCGATCTTGAGGGCCACGAAGAGTCAAGCCTCACCCTAGAAGAGATGAAGCAAGAGGAGAGGCCTTAAGAAACGAAGACACGAATCCAATCCCGAAGAGGAGGGGGTTAGGGCCAAGGAGTCTTACCAAGATCTTCAAAGCCAAGGAGAGGAAGGGGATCCAAGAGCCTTGGAGAAGAATATGAAGGTGAGAAACACGCCCTAGCCAAGAGAGGAGCACGGGAGAGGAAGAGGCGCACGAAGGAATAGAAAGAAACTAAACCGCTACGGATACTTGGGGTTTAACTGACCGCCTAACCCGAGACTCAGGACTTTAGTCCGGATACTCGAACAACTTGACACTCGGACGAAATGTCCGGAGACTCCGCCTACTCCGAGAGTCGGATAGAAATCCGGATACTCCGGGTTCCCATTTCGGGAAGAAAAGGAATTTTTCAAGGAAAGCTTCGAGACCCATGAGAGAGAGAGAGAAAGGAGTCCTAGGGCATCCATCCACCATGTGACTAGCTAACAATCAAGCAATCAGACTATAGTCACATGGTAATGATGCGATCCTAAGATCAAGAGCCAATAACACATGGTAAATTTAAAGAAAAAAATAAGTAAAGTTTTGAACTTCATTTTTCATTCACCAACCAATATATGAGCACTTATCAAGCCACGTTACGAGAATCTAGAATATTTAGACCACTTCTCAATTCACAGAACCTTTTCGTCAAGGGGCTTGGTAAAGATATCACTAATTGATCGCTTTGTACTTACATGTTGGATATCAATTTCGCCTTTGGTTGCGTGGTCTCTTAGGAAATGATGGCGAATATCAATGTGTTTTGTTCGGAGTGTTGGACAGGATTGTTGGCAATTTTATGGCACTCTCATTGTCACACGTATGGGAACGCTTTTGTAGGATAGGCCATAATCACTCAAGGTTTGTCTCATCCAAAGTAATTGGGCACAACAACTCCCGGCTATGTATTCGGCCGCAAAGTGGATAGGGCTACGGAATTTTGTTTCTTGGAAGACCACGAGACTAGGGACCTACCCAAGAATTGGCAAGTTCTGAGGTGCTCTTCCTATCCACTTTGCAACCTGCATAATCCGCATCGAATAGCCAATAAGCTCAAAGGAGGATCCTTTCGGATACCAAAGTCCGAAATGAGGAGTGTGCACTAAATATCTCAGGATTCTCTTAACGGCCACCATGTGGCACTCTTTGGAGCGGCTTGAAAACGTGCACACATACAAACGCTTAAGCATGATATCGGGCCTAGATGCACAAAGATAAAGGAGAGAACCGATCATCGAACGATATACCTTTTGGATGACCGGTTTACCTTCTTTGTCGAGGTCTAGGTGCCCGTTGGCTTGCATTGGCGTCTTTATGGGCTTGGCGTCCTCCATTCGAACTTCTTGAGCATGTCCTTGATGTACTTCGTTTGACAAATGAAAGTTCCTTCCTTGAGTTGTTTAACTTGGAATCCGAGGAAGAACTTCAACTCACCCATCATGGACATCTCAAACCTTTTGGTCATTATCTTGCTAAACTCTTTACATAAATGTTCATTAGTAGATCCAAATATAATGTCATCGACATATATTTGACACACAAATAAATCATTGTCAATATGCTTAGTAAAGAGAGTAGGGTCGGCCTTTCCGACTACAAAACCTTGTCCGAGAAGGAAGTCTCAAGACATTCAAACCATGCCCTTGGAGCTTGCTTAAGTCCATAGAGTGCCTTGTGAAGGTAGTAGACATGGTCCTGATGTCTTGGATCTTCAAATCCGGTGGTTGCTCAACGTAGACCATTTAGGAAAGTGGTCCATTTAAGAAGGCGCTCTTCACGTCCATTTGATACAACTTGAAATCATGGTGAGTAGCAAAGGCAAGTAATATTCTAATAGATTCAAGCCTAGCTCTTGGAGCATATGTTTCATCGAAATCCAAACCTTCTATTTGAGTGTACCCTTGAGCAACCAAACGGGCTTTGTTCCTTGTCACGATCCCGCTTTTCATCTTGCTTGTTTCAAATACCCATTTTGTGCCGATCACATTTTGATTTGGTCTTTGAACAAGCTCCCAGACTTGATTGCGCTTGAAGTTGTTCAGTTCCTCTTGCATAGCCATCACCCAATCTGGGTCTTCAAGCGCTTCATCTACCTTAAGAGGTTCAAGAGAGGAAACAAACGAGTAAAATTCGCAAAAATTTGCAACTCGAGATCGAGTGGATACTCCCTTGTTGATGTCTCCAAGAATGTTGTCCACCGGATGATCTCTTTGAATGCTTTGATGAACTCTAGGATGAGGTATGGATGAGTCCAAGGCTTGAATAGGGCCTTCATCATCTTGGGTGGCATTTGAACCATCTTGGGCTTGATTGGACGAGGAGGGAAAGTCGCCCGAGCTCGACTCCATCCGGAGACTCAGATTGGACCCGAGACTCGGACTAATCCGACACTCGGGTTTGGTAGGAGACTCCGGTTGGGGAGCTCGGGTGAGATTCCAAATTTTGAGGTCTTACCTCCCCAATTGCCATTTTCTTTATAGCTTCACAAGGAGGTTCTTCCCTGTCAATCACAACACGATCAACTTGTTCTACTTGAGAACCGTTAGTTTCATCAAAAGTCACGTCACGCGAGATTTCAACGACACCGTGGTATTGTTGAAAACTCGGTACGCGTAAGCATTAGTTCCATAACCAAGTAAGAAACCTTCATCTACTTTAGGAGCGAATTTAGAAGACTTAGCCTTTTTATTAAGGATATAGCATTTGCTCCCAAAGACTCGAAAGTAGGAGACATTTGGTTTCTTCCCGGTGAGCAACTCATACGCCGTCTTCTTTAAGATCTTGTGGAGGTAGAGGCGGTTGGAGCTGTGGCATGCGGTGTTGATTGCTTCCGCCCAAAAACTATCGGAAACCTTGTACTCGTCGAGCATTGTCCGCGCCATCTCAATGAGGGTTCGATTCTTCCTCTCGCCACCCCATTTTGTTGAGGAGAATAGGGAGCCGAGAACTCGTGCTTGATTCCTTCCTCATCAAGAAACTCCTCCACGCCAATATTCTTGAACTCGGTGCCGTTGTCGCTCCGAATTCTCTTAATTTTTACTTCAAACTCGTTTTGAGCTCTTCTCATGAATTTCTTTAATGTCACTTGGACTTCTCCTTTGTCATGCAAAAAGAATACCCAAGTGAATCGAGAAAAATCATCAACGATAACCAAACCATACTTACTTCCTCCGATGCTTATGTAGGCGACCGGACCAAAAAGATCCAAATGAAGCATTTCCAAAGGTCTTGTGGTCGTCATCACATTCTTGGCGGGATGGGAGGCACCGACTTGCTTGCCCGCTTGACAAGCGCTACAAATCCTATCTTTCTCAAAGACAACATTGGTTAGTCCGAGAATGTGGTTGCCTTTAATGAGTTTGTGAAGATTCCTCATACCAACATGGGCCAACCGGCGATGCCAAAGCCAACCCATGCTAGATTTAGCCATTAAGCACGCTTTCAAGATTAAGTCTATCCGTATTGAAGTCTACGAGATAGAGCTTACCCTTCAAACGCCCTTTAAAGGCTATTGAACCGTCAACCCTCTTCATGACATCCACACCCTTTTCATTAAACAAACAATTATAGCCCGCTTCACATAATTGTGCCACGGACAATAAATTGTAGCTTAATGACTCAACAAGCAAAACATTATTTAATTGGAAATTGCTTGAGATAGGAATTTTACCCAATCCAATTACTTCTCCTTTTCCATTGTCTCCAAAGACAATGCTTTCACTATTTGATCCATTTGCGTCCAATTGAGCAAACATTTCCTTTTCTCCGGTCATGTGGTGCGTACATCCGCTATCCAAAATCCAACTTGTTCCACCGGAGATATAGGCCTACAAAATGACATTTAGTTTTTGCTCTTTGGTACCCAAACTTGGTTAGGTCCACGCACATTAGTGACAAGAGACTTAGGGACCCAAATAGAACGAACACAAGGAGCATTCTTGACTACGCCCAACATGATAAGCAACTACACGACCGAGGTTAGTCTTTTAAGCACATAAGAAGCAAAGAACTCGGAGTGAGCTTTGTGCTTGGATGTTCCTTCGCCTTTTACAAAGTGAATGGGCTTGCTTAAAGGAGCAACAACAATGTTGCTCTTTTGCCCTTTGGCGGAACATACCCAAGCCCTTGCCTCTTAGGATTACCTTGGCGCTTACCGAGATACTCCTCTAAACCCTTGCTTGCCTTGTAGGACTTTTGAAGTCCATCTTCAAGCATCACCTTAAGCTTCTCATTTTCATGAGCTAAGACTTTCAAAGTCTCACGGTTAGTAGCACAAGTAGCAACATCAACATTAAAGCATCTAGCGCAACCGGTGCTCGTTGAAGGTAATGAAATATTGGAGTTGTTGATTGAGGTAGAAGCTTTATTCGAGAGATCAACAAGCTTCACTTCAAGAGCCTTGCAAGCATCCTTCGCTTTTGCAAGTTGCTCTAAGAGTGAAGCATTGGTGATCTCAAGACTAATTGCTTCATTTTTGGTCAAATTTGAACTTTTGACCAAATCCTCATTTCTCTTTCTTTCAAAAGCTAGGCTCTTCTCTAGCTCAATGTTCTTCTCCTTTTCAAAAATGAGGAGATCCTCTTGAGCCTCGAGAATAGCCTCCTTTTGTTCAACTACTTCCTCCAATTTTTCAATATCTTTAAGTAGCAAGTCTAATTTTTCAATATCAAAATCATTCATAGATTTAAATGCTACTTCCTCATCATCACTAGCATCATCACAATCATCTAAGCCATAATCAACAATAGAAAGAGTGGAGCTCTTAGATGATACCTTGTGCCCTTTTGCCATAAGGCACATTGGAGTATTTCCTTCAGTCGCTTAAGTCGTCAAAGAGACTCTTTGACTTTGTCGGTGGAGTGGCAATGGCGACGGTGGCAAGTCCTCCCTCATTATCGGAGTTGGACTCGGACTCGGACTCGGAGTCGGAGTCAGAGTTCCATTCCTTGCCAATGTATGCATGACCCTTGCCCTTGTACTTCTTGCTCTTATCCTTGTCCTTCTTGCGGTACTTGTCTTTCTTGTACGGCTTCTCTTCCTTCTTTTCTTTGTGTGGGCACTTTCGGCAATGAAGTGGCCGGTTCCCCACACTCATAGCACTTTCTTGAGGAGTGACGCCCTCTTGACTTGTTGCCATAGCTCTTGGAGTGACTACCCGGTTTGTAGCCCTTCTTCTTCAAGAATTTGTTGAATCTTCTGACGAGCAAGGCCATATCTTCATTTGTCAAGGGGCCGCTCGACTCTTCTTCATCGCTTGTGCTCTCTTCGATTTCTTGCACCACCTTGACGGCCTTCAAGGCGATGCCTTTCTTCTTCTTGGGACTTGAGCTCCTCCACCACTTCCGCTTCCTTCACCATCATCTCATCCGTCATCAACCGCCAATCACATCATGAGGAGTGAGGGTGTCGAAATTTGGCCTGGTCGCGGATGAGTTGCACAAGATTGCGGTTGGTGGGGGTGATCACTCGGAGGATGATCTTCACTACGGCCTTGTCGGTGAGCTCGGTGCTTCCAAGTCCCTTTGCTTGATTTACTAGCACCATCAAGCGATCAAACATATTTGTGTACGATTCACCTTCTTCCAAAGTGAATCGGCTTAGCTCCCCAATGATGAGTTCGATCTTCGACTCACGGACACTTGATACACCTTCGTGAGACACCATCAATCTTTCCCAAATGTCCTTGGCATTGTCAAGGCCATCGACCCGGTTGAACTCGGAGTCGCTCAAAGCATTGAACAAGGCATTGACGGCCAAGTCGTTGAAGTGTTGAGCTTTGTCTTCTTCGGAGGTGAGATTGTTTGGGTTTGCGGGCTTGAAACCTGTTTCAACAATCTTCCAAATACACGGATGAAGTGATCTCAAATGCATCTTCATCTTATGTTTCCATGCCGCATATCGAGTGCCATCGAAGTGAGGCGCTCGACGGACGAGACGGAAACATAGGATGAGGAGTTTGAGACTCCAAAGGAGGAATAATCTAAAGGAATAGCAACCCGATCTGGAACCCGAGGCTTTCTCTTGGCCATGGGTTTGGTAACCTTCTCTATATCAGACATCTTTGATTCTCCAAGCGGTTAAGCCAAAGTAAAGGAGATTTGGCTCGATACCAATTGAAAGGACCAACGATGTCGCCTAGAGGGGTGAATAGGCGGATTAAAAATTACGCAATGAATAAAAGGTCCGAGCTGGTCAATCCGAGTCTCGGGTTTTGGTCCGGATACTCGGCTTGTCCGAGTGTCCGGTATGTAATACCGAGTCTCCGGTTAGCTGCTCGAACGCAAAGAAAACTACTCTAGCAAGTGCAACAAACTACTAGAAGTAAATAGCAAGAACAACCTAGAACAATTGCAAGACAAGATTTGAATTTACTCAAAGCAAAGAGCTAGAACTAACTTTACAAATTCAAATCTAACCAAGCAAATCTAGGAAGAAAAAGAGAATGCGAGCCGAGATTTTTCACCGAAGTTCGTGTTCTTGAAGGGAACCCTCGTCTCCGTTGAGGTGGCTCGGTCACACTTGAGCCGGGTCTCTTTCAACCCGCTTTCCTCCGGTGTTGCACAAATGCACTCGTGGCTTCACTTCTTGTCTCTTCCCTTTCTGAGGCGAGACTCGCCTTCACAAACGACCGGGCTCACCACACGCGTTGGTAGCTCCGGTGACTCCTAGCCGTCTAGGAGACCTTCAACCTCCAAGAGTAAAAGCACCACGAAGAATCGCTTGGAGGATGAACTAGTGCTCAACAAGACGAAATGAATGCACTTAGCACTTTTCTTCTTCCTCTCCTCACCAAAGAGATCAACAACCAAATTAATTGGTGGGAGGAAGATGGGGCTCTATTGAATGCTTAGAGATGGTTAGGAATGGCTTGAATGCTGCTATGAATGAGCTCAATAGAGATCCTAGCCGTTGGAGTGGAGTGGAGGCTTTAAATACTCTTTTGAAAACTAGCCGTTACTCCGTTTTGTACAGGCCGGAGTGTCCGGATAAACAACCCGGAGACTCGGGTTATCCGAGACTCGGACCAAATGTCCGGATACTCGGACCCATCGAAACCGAGAGGCAACCGAGGGGCTCAACCCGGAGACTCCGGACATAATGTCCGGATACTCCGGATTGAATCCGGAGACTCCGGACTAAATGTCCGGATACTCTGGGTTACCCAGTTCGGTTTCAACTTTAAACTTTTCAAAACCAAGTGAAGTAGTGCTAATTTGAGATGCAAGAAATGATGTTGAGCACATGCACATCCTAAATTCGATTTCTCGTCGTACCCCCTTAATAGTACGGCTATCCTTAAGACGCAAATAAATATAAGATTACAATTATGGTCTTGATGCCGTCTTTTTGAGTTTAAGTAGTCGTGGGGGTGTCCAATGTCTTTTCAAGCTCCACATAATCTCGATATCTGCAGTATTCTTGGATAAAACATTAGAACTCTTTAATTGTGTCATCATTAATCACCAAAACACTTTGAGGGGCCTAGATGCACTTTCAGAATGGAGTAAGGAAGAGATACTTCAACCCCTAGACTTCTCTGACTCAGATCATTGTATTGATTGTATTAAAGGGAAATATGTAAAACAAATTAAGAAAGGAGCCACACGAAGCACAGGAGTCTTAGAATTAATCCACACTGACATATGTGGACCTTTTCCTGTAACTTCAGTTGATGGGTATAACTCCTTTATTACGTTCACTGACGATTTCTCCCGTTATGGTTATATTTTCCCCATTCGCGATCGATCTGAATCACTCGATAAATTCAAAATCTTTAAGGCTGAAGTAGAAAATCAGCTCAACTTAAAGATCAAAGTAGTGAGATCAGATCGTGGTGGAGAATATTATGGGAGACATGCTCCTTATGGACAGATTCCTGGTCCATTCGCTAAGTTTCTTTCAGAAAATGGCATAGTAGCACAATATTCCACGCTGGTGAACCTCAAGCAAAATGGAGTAGCGAAAGGCGCAATCGCACCCTTATGGATATGGTGCGTAGCATGATGAGTTACTCAGTTTACGATTAGTCTGTGGATGGAAGCATTAAAGATACCAAGACACATACTTAATCGGGTTCCTAGTAAATCAGTCCCTAAAACCCCTTATGAATTGTGGACTGGAAGGAAACCGAGTTTAAAGTATTTACGTGTGTGGGGTTGTCCTGCTGAAGCTAAAGTCTTTAATCCACATCTTGGAAAATTGGATCCCAAGACAATAAGTTGCCATTTTATTGGATATCCTGATAGGTCTAAGGGATATCGATTTTATTGTCCAAATCATATCACTAAGTTTGTGGAAACCCGCCATGTTGTATTCTTAGAGAATGATGAAATCAGTGGGAGCTCAGAGGCTAGGAAAATAGATCTCGAGGAGGTTCGGACTTATGTACCATTGCCGATAATCCAAGAGACTATTGTTCCTGTACCTCATGCAGTTATTCCTCCAGCTGAGAATCCTGGAGTTGAGCCCCCATCTGAAAATTCAGATTTCAACAATCTGACACCTAATGATGAGCCTCAACGACCTCTGTGATAACTAATGAACCACTAAGGAGATCACAAATGAAAGAAGATCAGCCATCCCTAATGATTATGTTGTATACATGAATGAAGATGTATGCGATATAGGGAAGGTAGATGATCCTACATCATTTAAGGAGGCTATGACGACTAAGAATTCATCCAAGTGGCTTGAGGCCATGCAGGATGAAATAAAGTCTATGAGCATTAATGACGTCTGGGATCTAGTAGAAATTCCTGATGGAGTCAAAACAGTAGGCTGTAGATGGGTCTACAAAACTAAGCATGACTCTAAAGGAAATGTCGAAAGATTCAAGGCGAGGCTTGTAGCAAAAGGGTTTACACAAAGAGAGGGGATTGATTATATTGATACTTTCTCTCCCGTCTCGAAGAAAGATTCGTTAAGAATTGTCATGGCACTTGTTGCTCATTACGATTTAGAGCTACATCAGTTGGATGTCAAAACTGCATTCCTTAATGGTGACTTGCATGAGGATGTTTTCATGGCTCAACCTAAGGTTTTGTCGTGGAAGGCAAGGAACATATGGGATGCGAGACTTAAGAAATCCATCTATGGACTAAAGCAGGCGTCTAGACAATGGTATCTTAAGTTCGATGAGACCATAAGAAATTTCGGTTTCAAGGAAAATGATGTGGACAATTGCATATACATTAAGATTAAGGGGAACAAATTCACTATCTTAGTACTTTATGTGGATGATATCTTGTTGGCTAGCAAATGATATGGATATACTGTATGAGACCAAAAGATTTCTTTCCGCTAATTTTGACATGAAGGATCTTGGTGATGCCTCTTACGTTCTGGGCATTGAGATTCACCGAGATAGGTTCAAAGGGATATTAGGCCTATCCCAAAAGGCATACATTGACAGAGTGCTTAAGAGATATAACATGCATAACTGCTCTGCCACGCCTGCTCCTATCGTAAAGGGCGATAAATTTGGAACATTCCAATGTCCAAGGAATCAATTAGAAACTGATCAGATGAAGGGGATTCCTTACGCTTGGTATCGGAAGCATTATGTACGCTCAAGTTTGTACTCGCCCTGATTTAGCATTCGTAACCGGGATGCTTGGCAGATATCAGTCAAATCCAGGGTTGGACCACTGGAAAGCCGTTAAGAAAGTCTTGCGTTATTTGCAAGGCACTAAGCATTTCATGCTCACATATAAGAAGTCTGATGACCTTGAGGTTGTGGGTTATTCAGACGCTGACTTTGCAGGATGTGTAGATACTAAGAAATCCACATCAGGTTATATCTTCACACTTGCGGGAGGAGCTGTTTCGTGGAAAAGCTCCAAACAGTCTCTTACTGCATCATCAACGATGCAGGCTGAGTTTGTGGCATGTTATGAGGCTACTGGGCAGGCTGTATGGCTTAAGAACTTTATTCCCGGACTAAGAGTGGTTGACAGTATATCTAAACCACTAACGATTATCTTTGCGATAATAAGGCCGCAGTTTTCTATTCGAGTAACAACAAGTCAAGTGGTGCTGCCAAACACATTGACATTAAGTATCATGTTGTGAAAGATAGAATCCAGGATCAGACAATTGATGTCAAGCATATAAGTACTAAGTCTATGCTTGCGGATCCACTCACTAAAGGCTTACCACCCAGTCTCTTTCGAGAGCATGTTGCCGGCATGGGTTTATTGGAAAGCCTCTGATTCTGGAAATAAGGACCATAAAGATAAAAACCAAACTCCCATTAAGAATAAGTGATTATTCCATTAAGCTAGAATTGTACACTATAGATACTGGGGTTTCAACGGTGACCTTATTAACCGTTGTAATACTTTATCTTGGTGTGTTGTTCTACTGAGTATGGACTTATGATTTTAACTTTCGATCAAGTGGGAGAATGTTAGTGGTGATCTCAGTCAACTAACTGAATCCAGAAATTTCGGATCTCTAGCCACTACTTGCGCTATAATCGGGAGCGCACCAACCGTTTTGGTTCGGTCCCGTTAGCCGGCGCAACATTAAAAGGAAAGGAGGAGCTGGCACCTTGATCAGTTTTTGATCTAGGGTTTTCTACTCCTGACATTTGCCCATCCGATCAAAGGGAGTTGCGCTCAGGCTGACGAAGATCCGTTCCATCATCGTGAGGATCACGGTGATCTTTTCTCCTCACGGTTGCTACATCGACACTCAGGATCGGCCACCGCACGGAGGCGATCTCGTCATCACTGGACGTCGGCTCCTTCACTGCTACCTCTACTCCGACGCCCAAAACCCTAATGGCTTCCTCTTCCTCCAATCCGGGTTAGTCCTAATGCTTATTCTGCATTACCTTGTGATCATGACTTAGGCTAGAAGACTTAGTCCTTAGAAATCATCTAACAGATTAGCAATGGACAGCACAGGAGTAGGCTTGTTTTAGTGCCAACTCATGATCAGTTAGCCAAGCCAGAGTAAGGCCCCGTTTGGCAACTTGGAACCGGGCCGTTTCTACTAGATTATAGAAGAAACCCAACCAAATGGGCTAAGCTCGGAATGATTCTCCTCGGATCATTTCTTCTTTTTCCACTCTGTAGCCGAATCGGCCTCAACTCCGTTCCACCCGATTCACAGAATCCTACCTGAAACGTTTCTACCAAGAATCTGGAACCGTTTCCGTTTCTACTAGAATCTGGAACCGTACCAAACAGAGCCTAAATATGAGTGAGTATATTGGGCCCAGTCCAGTGGATGGTTAGGTCCGCTTGCACGCCTGGCTGGGAAATGCTTAAGTGCCTGTTTGTTTCAGTTGGGGGTTGTAGAAAGTAGTATTTAAAATCTAGAAGGTTAATAAACAGAATTTTTTTAATATAGATTGTAATAATCTGGAGGCTAGATTATAGCAATTCCATAATCCACTCTGAAGGAGCTTTCCTTAGTTTTTTTTTAAAGACCACAATACCCATCCAATTTCAATCAAAATTACCCACCATTGCCCCCCACTGTTCACGCTTGAGCTCCCCTGTTTTGTTCACGCTCGAGCCTGCCCCCACTATAATCTAAGTTGCCAAACAGCCCTCAGCTTTTCAACTTCCAGCTTTTAACAATCCAGCTTTTACAATCCAAATTTTAAAAGCTGCTTTCTGTAATCTCCATCTGAAAAAAACAGACCCTAAGTCTAGTCTTACACCAAAAATAACAAACTGCCACGCGGAACTCTAGTTGCCACTTCCCACGGCCAAACTCAGCAGCACACCCAAACCAGCACCGTGCGTGCCTCGATGCTATTCTGTATCTAGCTCTCTTTCATTTGTTACAGATGTATTCTCAACATTTATTTATCTATAAATTTGATCTTATCTTTCTTTTATCAAATTCAAAAGGCACATAAACTCTGCGAACATGAAAACTTTCTCACCGGAGCAAGAGAGTTGTTACGCTACTTAAGTGCTGCATTGCACGCTCCCACACTTACCCACTCGCCCGTGTGCTCCCATACGTGCCCGCTCACCACGTGCTCCCCCCGCCACCCTCACCTGCCCATGCTCGTCCGTCCTCATGTTGCGTGTTGTCACGTTTGTCGTGCGTGGAAGCAAGTTTCAATGCTCCTCGCCGGTGGTAACTTGGTAGGCTTATCCTTTCATGCTACCAGATCATAACAGATGATGTATCATTTGTCGGATTTTTCATGTTTAAAGATTGATTTTTTTAAAAAAATTTATGACATTGAGGCTAGTTTTTTTTTTTTTTTAAAAAAAAAAAATAAAATTCGAGAGTGGCTACTGGAGTAAAAAATCTCACCGAAGTGCTCCATCCGCGTGGCGTGGACTCGGGCATCGTTCCCCGTCACCACTTCCTCCTCGCCGACGACGCCGTCTTCTCGCTACCCCCCCACAAGTCCAAAGCGCAGCGAAATGCGGAGCCCGAGCCGCTCGTGACCCGGCCGGAAGGGCGAGCCGAGCCTCGCGCACGCGACGCCTCCCACTCGCCGCATCCGGATCTCTCGTCGCATGCGCCGCCGCCGCCGCGCGATCTAGCGGCGGAGCACCCCACCGGAGGTAAGGCTTCCCGGGATTTGAGCGCCGGGCGGAGGGTATGGCGGCGGAGGTCTCCACTTCGGCTGCCGCGGGCGCGGGGGGCGGGAGCTGGGTGGAGTCGTACACCGGGATGTCCGCGGACAACATCAAGGGCCTGGTGCTCGCGCTCTCCTCCAGCTTATTCATTGGAGCCAGCTTCATCGTCAAGAAGAAGGGGCTCAAGAAGGCCAGCGCATCCGGCGTCCGTGCAGGTGACTTTATTGCGTTGCTTTCCATCGAGACATCATTAGTTTGCTTGCTTGTTGTTGCTCGAGCTGTGTGTTGTTCTTGTGCTCTGCTCGGTGACCCGATCTGAGCGGGCGGATGCGTTTGATCTCCGTTCGGATCTGTAATAGAGTTATGGATAGGGAGAGCGCATGGGGGATCAGGTTGGTTATCGGCATGGAATTAGATGGTCGGTTGTTCACCCCTTTGGAGGGTTACAGTTAATTAATGGCGCCATAATGACGCATTGTTATCGCTTATTCTTCATTACTATGTTATGATGTTTCATACTTGCATTGCAGTTTGGTTGGTAATTGTTAAATGCATGTCCTGTAACATCCACAGCTAGTTCAACAACAAATATTGACTTATCAGAAGCAAGTTCAGAGCGTTTTTCTCCCATACTATATGATGAAATTAGCAGGGTGCCCCACGCATTTGCGCCGCTAGACATTTTATAACTTTTAGGGTATTGATACTACCCTACTCATTACTATTTGAAATGCATGAATGACCCATAAAATTTTGTATGATTATTGTACCCTTTTTTTAATTTTGTAGAAAAAATTCATTGCAACCTAGCTTTCACTCGTAGGATCGAGGCAGCGCACAAGACTTACTTCTGTTTTATAGTTCTTACCACACTTTTCTGTATTTTCCTACCTCCTGTTCAAAAGGTAATTCCTGTATTTTTTTTTCTGTGTTTCCCTATTCTCTGTTTTCTAATTGTGTTCATATAAAATTTCTTTATTTTTCACTATCACTCTATCTTTTTCTAATCAAAAGTTGTCAAATAGTTGCCTTAGAGTTTTTCTAAATATATTTTGAGGTTATTCAAGTTTTTGAATTATTTGAAAATGTTAATAATTTTTTTAGCCAAATCATTTTTGAGGAATTGTAATTGAAGGATCTAGCCGAATGCTTCTAGACACACCAAATGTTATTTACATGAATACCAAGTTTTAAATTTAGTATGCTAGCTGTATTTGCCGCACAACTGCGCGCTAGATATTAGAATGCATATATTTATATTTGAAAATAGAGTACAGAGTAGTTTCGCTTACTGATCTTTTCCTTCCATGATTTTTTTCTTTGACCGTTTCCTACTGCCATCTAATTGCATGTTTGTTCCTGTCTGTTGTGACTGACATGGTGATCAACTTAGATCTTTGTAGTTTGTCTTCTCATTGTACGTGGCCATATTTATCTTTTATCTAGCGCTGCAATGTACATGCGAAGTGGTGACGTTGCCAGCCTATTTCTGTGGGGTCAATTGACCCCACAGGTTTTTGTAAAAATGCCTAATTAGTACTAATATTTACACACAAGTTCATAAAAGTCTAAAGATTTTATAATAGTTGACCCCACAGGTTTTGAGACGTAGCTACGCCACTGATCTGAAGGATTAGAGTTATATATATTCGTTATCAAAGTCTACTGTTCTTAAAAGCTATTCCCCGGCTCCAAATAAGGCTACAGTGAGATTTCCACATGCTAAAATAGGTGGTGCAAATGTCTTTTTTCCTTGAAAATTAAAAGGCATTCTTATGCCCTGAATCCTATGCCACATTTTTCATGATAGATTGCGTATAAAGGTCGAGTGGAGTTATCGCGATTAAAGTACTGAGAATAATTAATTAAGCGTGCACTTGTGGGATTAAAGTACTGAGTATATATATATATATATATTATATGTATGTGTGTGTATATGTATAGACACACACCTCTTCAGGGAGCACATTCGTATAGGCAGACTTGATCACATTGATCAGACGGTGGCGGCTCATCTCCATCCGCCTTTGGTCCCACCAGAATCAATCCTATTCCTATCTGCCTTTAATCGCCTGCTATTCACATTTGTTGCATGCAGCACTACTCGGGCTCTATCCCTTCTTCCACACGCACATCTATATGGTAGTTGGTACATGCGTGAAGACAGGCGACAAACATATTTTACTTGGCAATCTACAGCTATAACCTTATATAAGCATACAACATGCATAAATGAAGTTTGCTTACCATAATCTTGAGCTGAAATTTGCATACCACACCGCAATCATGTGCTTAATCGTGGCCATGTTTGCTAGCTCCAACAGTCTAGCTAGCATCATCATCATGACATACTTTCATGCCTATGAGACCCTCAGCACAAATCTGATCGATGCATGACATACTTTCATGCCTGCTTCCAATGACACGCTCGTCTAGTGCACATGAGAGATCATTGATCGGGGCCGATGGCGCATGGGGGACTCGGCTAGCGAGCTCTTGGTTTTCTATTTTTATTTTTTTCTTTCCTTTACTGTCATGGTGCGTACGTATTTCTTTAGGATTCAACCTTTTCATGGCGCTTTTATAGGAAGCTAGCACATGTAAATATATATTTGTATCAGAATAATAGAGTTGTATTCAGACCTGTATCTATAAATCGACACCATTATAATCTAGACCCACCAAGATAAACGTTATAGATATTTTTCTTTTTACTCCGATTCACGTGGTAATTTGCACCCTTTGAGAGCGAACGGGTTGTCTTCTTTTGCCTCTATTTTAATAATATAATAGATTTAACTTAAAAGTTTTGTCATTATTAGGCATTACATGAACAGCAAATTCTGATGTGCTTTCTCTGCTGACCATGAGAATAGAACTGCTGACTCTATCTCCAAAACCTTGTTGTACAAGACATATATTATAACAGTAAGCATTGCTCAGCCACTTAGTTTTTGTTTCCTGTTTGAGTCCATATCTGCCAATATAGGCTCGTCGTGTACCTGAACCATTTATTGTCTATCTTCTTAGTGAAAATGACATGCAAAGCTTTTGCATTTTCTCAAAAAATATTTATGAGAGGTGAATGGCATTAAATTCTTAACAACAATAACCAAACCTTTTGTCCCAAATAAGTGGGGGTAGGCTAGGAAAGAAACCCGATCAAAGTCAATAAAACCCCTAAACATTCGATCTCAGGTGATGGTTTTGGTACGTAGATCGCTAACTTCTATGCACTCCTATCCAACGCCAAATGTTTGAGAACGCTCCAATCCCTCAAGTCTCTTTTAACTGCTTCTTCCCACATCAGTCTCGGTCGACCTGTGTCTCTTCTTAACATTAACTTTTGTTATTTAAACTTCTGAGAGGTTGTTAGCTGCAAATATGTGTGGACTGTGGAGCAATGACCCAATGTTGCCTGTGGGATGTATGGATTGTTACCTTTGCTGGACAGTTGCTCTGTTGCCCTTTTACTTATAAAAACTGTTTAGTTCTGTTCAGTTAGGTGATTTTTCAAACGCAGTTTGTTCTCATTGGCTGACTCATCTTGTCCTGGAGCACCACCTTGCTCCTGCTGCTCGATTGCTGGAATCGCCGGTTCGCCTAACGAGATAACAGTTGTGTGTTGACCTTGGGGTTTTATTGCAGGTGTTGGTGGTTACTCTTACTTGTATGAACCATTATGGTGGGCTGGAATGATTACAAGTAGGTCTACCTCTCTGATACAACTACAAGTAGGTCTTCATGTTGTTCTATTACTGAACAATGTGATATTGACAGTATCCAGTGTTGTTTTCCAGTGATTGTTGGGGAAGTTGCTAACTTTGCAGCATATGCCTTTGCTCCTGCTATCCTGGTAACACCACTTGGTGCACTTAGCATCATCATTAGGTAAGAACTAGAATTCACACGGTCCTTCATGATAATCTTGAGAATTTCTGCTGCTTACAATTCCAGAAGTTTGTGTTTTCCTCATTCTAACATATTTCTCTTACAGTGCTGCTCTTGCAGACATTATGTTGAAGGAGAAGCTACATATATTTGGTATACTTGGGTGTGTTCTCTGTGTTGTGGGTTCAACAACTATTGTACTTCATGCCCCTCAGGAGCGTGAAATTGAGTCTGTAGCAGAAGTGTGGGATCTTGCTACTGAACCAGGTACTCTTCTTTCTTTCCCGATTAGTTATTGACAAGTTAAGTCTCACACATTAGTGACCACATTTTTCATTTATCTCATCAAGTAGACAGCTACTAAGGTTATAGTTTTTGTCTTGCAGCTTTTCTGTTTTATGCAGCCATCGTGCTTGCTGCAACTTTTGTGCTCGTATTCCGCTTTGTCCCGCAATATGGTCAGACACACATCATGGTGTATATTGGTGTTTGTTCACTTGTAGGATCTCTGTCGGTATGTGTTTCACATGCGAGTGATTCTCTCAATGTAAGATTCACACGATACTGTTGAGTAATTATGCTCTAATTCTCTTTTCCTTTTTGATGTGCTGGTTTTGGCAGGTCATGAGTGTGAAAGCTCTTGGGATAGCGTTGAAACTGACCTTTTCCGGAATGAACCAGCTAATCTATCTACAGACATGGGTGTTCACAATCATTGTTGTTGCATGTATAGTAACACAGATGAACTATCTGAACAAGGTAACACTGATTTCTGTGCTAATGGAGAGTTTAATTGCTTGGTTAGCAAGCATACTTCAATATCTGATAAGTTACTTTAGTTTCACATATGTTTTTATAACATATTCAACACAGAAGGAATGTGACATTGTACTAGCCACTAGCCAGTATGTCTCTAATATGTCATAATGAACACTAGGGTGCTATTGAGATTAGCACATCACTATCTGATTCTACTCGTTAGAAACTCAGGCTTGATATTTTTGTACATCACTAAACTTACTATATTTGCTTTTTGCAGGCTCTTGACACATTCAATACAGCAATTGTTTCACCAATATATTATACAATGTTTACATCGCTAACCATACTGGCCAGTGTGATAATGTTCAAGGTAACATCTTTGGGCTTGTCTATTTCATTACATTGTTATTGTTATGTGTGGGACTTTCTTAGTCTGGTTTTTTGAACTGCAAGTTCGACACAAAATTAAGTACTGCTTGTTTAGGCGAAAAATATGCATTGAATCTGCTTTTATTAAGTCAGCTACTTGTATTAATGTCGGACTATCTTTTTCGAACTTTGTTTGTTTGCTTGCAGAGGTACTGTTGGCTGCATTTTGTCAAAAAAAAAAAAAATGCCTCAAATTTTTTGGTTGCCATCTGTGTGACAGATAGGAATTATTATGATTAAGGGAGATACCTAAGCTACCTTGGGGCGGATAGGAAATTATGAATCAAACTTTTAACACTTTCTTATTTCTTATTAATTGCTCCTGTTCCTCCAATAATTCGAACATATGATGCTGGACAATTGATTCTTGAACATCTATTGCTTATTATAACGTCGATCCCAGTGCCATTCTTTTTTTTGGTGAGGCTTCTGTTAGTAGTACTGCAATGAATAATACCATGCTGGAACACTTTGCTGCTTATTGTATGTGGTGCTAAAAAATGTGACCGTGTTCCTTCATTGGCATCTATTCTCTGGGAAGAGCTTGTATGCTCTCCCCACATGACAAGTGCAAAGTTTTGAAGCAGCTAACTGGCGATCGAGGGCTTGATTTGTGCTCAGCTGGATGATTTTAGGATCTATACCGTTCTCTCTAGAAGAGTACAGAAATGCTGCTTCTATTCACTCACATACCATATTTTCCAAGTTAGGGTCTCCTTGGGTGATCAATGCTCTCAGTGTCAGTGATGCCCGTTTGGTTCATGGCCAACTTTGCGATGACACGTGGGTCATGGACTCATGGAGTTAAAAAAGTGTAGCAAGCCACAACTATGGCAACGAACCAAGTACTTGCCTAAGAAAGTGTGGCACGACTAAGGTTAAGCATGGGCAAGTTAGACATTCAAGTAAAGTACTAAACACCCCCAATGTTTCCTTTTTCTGCTGTCATGATCAGTCAGGCACATGATTGTGAAATTAGATTCAAGGGAAAAAGACATTAATGTTTTCCGTAAATTTAATGGTTTAAATTTGATTGTCTGATACTGTAGGCATCGAACCAAGGGCACCTAGCATGATCCACGCTGCCGTTGTTATTCTTGAGTCTACCTGTCAATCCAAAATATCTATTGTTGTCCTTCAGAAATGTTTGTTTAGCTTGATTAACTTTGTAGTTGTCTTGTCAGTTGATTTGCTGTTGTTAGAAATCCGTTGTGCTACATGACAATGCTCTGAGTATATTTAATCATCTAGCTTTGAGCCTTGTGGTCAATATTCCATCTAGTTTCGAGCCTTGTGGTCAATATTCTGTCATCTGGCTTCAAGTCTTCTAATCTCACCAAATTATCTACCATATGTTTGTACTTTGTAGTCCACAAATGGTTCTGTTAAACTTGATAAACTATCACCATTATCTTATCAGTTGATACAAATATCGGTAGAAACCAGCTGTGATTATTGAAAATGCTTAACACATATTATGGACAACTAATCTACTTGCATGCAGGACTGGGATCGTCAAAATCCAACTCAAATTGTGACAGAGATATGTGGTTTTGTTACTATCCTTTCTGGGACATTTCTTCTTCACAAGACAAAAGATATGGTTCATGGTATGATTTCACACCCCCTTCTTTTAATTGCGCGCAGATTCTGTTGGTAAATTCTCACTCTCTGACATCATAGGTCTCCCACCAACACTTCCTATCCGAATTCCTAAACATGAGGATGAAGATGGCTATTTGGCTGAAGGAATTCCTCTCAGATCTGCTGCTGAAGGCATCCCACTGAGGTCACCAAGGTCAACAGAATCATTTTGACCAACGTGATATGCTTGGTGATCTTTGCGACCAAGCCCAGTCATTCGTTCATTCGATACCCTTTGTAGATTGTACTCTAGGTCTTAGGGTAAAGGCTCGGGTTTTTTAGACATCGGTACAGAGTATTGGGTATACTTATTGTACATCTCAAGGTGCCCAGAATGGGCTAGAATCGCCAGTTTTTTGGTGTAAATCATGGTAACTGATACAGGCAATTCTCTGGAACTGTTGTATTCTTTCAACAGAGCATTTAGAAAATAGGAAAGGAACATGAAGAAGATACACTTTTTGCAAGAACCTTTCACTTTCTGGTTGTTGAATGAATCTGTATGCATTAGTTTCTCAGAGAATCAGATATGCTGCTGTTGTCGCAATGTTCTTGGTAAAGTTCAGCTTGGCTCGTTGCACTTGCGGAAGCAATCCTTTCTTCCATATCCAAAGCCACGAATACCGAAAGGTGGATTTTTTTTTTTCAGCTTTCGCTCGTTTTAGCGCACTCTTCAAATAGCCTTGTCTCGCCTCGTCTCACCATCCCAAGTGCTCAACAATCTCACACGCTCTTGCAAACGCACTATCAATGGCGGAGAAAGAAGAATGCGAGGTGCTCATTGAGCTAGCCAGTAAGAACGCTCCTGATCCACACCAAGATGAAGACTGCGATGACGAGGACGACGACGATAACTCGAGCTTTATCTTGGTCGCCAACCTCATACTCAGCGGCACGGCCCGGCTCAACGTCCTCCCGGCCCACCACCACCATCCTCGCCTTCACCATTTTCGCTCCCTCCTTAATTACCTACGACGGCGAGCGCACCCGCCTCAACCGCGTCCTCAACGCCGTTTTGCTCCTCTGCACCACCTCGTGCATCTTCTTCACGCTCACCGACAGCTTCCGCTCCGCAACGGGCCGCCTCCGCTACGGCATCGCCACCCCGAAGGGCATCCGCACGTTCTGAGGAGCCACCGGAGTAGGAAGAGGCCGAGGGAGCCGGAGAGGTACAAGCTGAGGTGGTCGGACCTCTTCCACACCACCCTGGCTCTGGTTGCCTTCGTAACGTTTGCTGCCTCGCACCATGACATCGTCCTGTGCTACTACCCTGGAGTGCCGAGGAAGGTCGTGAACACCGTGCCCCTTGTGATCGGGTTCGTGGTGAGCCTCCTCTTCGTGCTCTTCCCTTCCAAGAGGAGAGGAATCGGGTACCCTTTCCTGCTTAGCACCGATCTCGTCTACCTACGGCTCTGAAAATTGGATTGCAGTGAGATAGTATGGCTAAATGGATCATGCCAAATGGATCGGCCCGCGGCCCGCCACTGCAGGCACGACCCAAGCACGACACAAACTATCGGGATCTCGGCACGGCGGGCATCTCGGTATGATGGGCCGGCATGGCCCGTTTAGGCACAACACGATTAGACACGGCTCGGTACGATTAGGCATGGCACGGTACGGCCCGTTTATTTGAAATATATCCATTTTTAGCCATTAGAGGCTTAAAAAATCGAAACAATTCCAAAAAAATCCTATTCCCCCCCTATAAATAGGGTAGCACCTCCTCCTCATTTTCCCACCAGCACACTTGTAATTTCTTCTCTTCATTCTCTTGTAAAAATTCTCATGCATTTAGTAATAATTTGGCAAAATTCAAAATAGTTTTGCTAAAAATAAAAAAATATCCAAAATTTGAATTTCGACTTCTGTCAAGAAAACAAGGTAAGAATATTGATTTAATTTTATAGTTTTATTTATTTTCAATGATATGAAATTAATACTAGCGCAAATTATTTCTTGCAGTTTTCTTAATGGAGAACTGGGATTTTCCATCTTTCTCGGCTTCTGATTTTGAGATTTCATCCGAAGAGCTTCTTGCATCCTATCAAGTTGAAGAAACTGCAGCACATGTACCATCCTTAGGCTCTACAAGTCTTGCTGCATCGGCAAGCACTGGGGCAAAAAGATCAAGATGCAGTACATCTAGGAAGATTTCGATCAGATTTTCGAGACATCAGATGGTGTTCAGAATAGGTGTGCTGTTTGTAAACATTATAAGCACAAATTAATTGTGAAATCTTCAAATGTAACAGGGCACTTGAAGAAACATGTTGAGAGCTGTAGAAAAAAGCGGGACTGGCAATGAGACAGATGCAGTTGCAATACAACCCCAACGGTACGGTACATCATTGGGACTACAATCCTGAGGTAGCTCGTGAAGCCTTTTGTCATTTAATCGTTTCCCAAGATCTACATTTAAACTTTGGTGAGTCGCTAGTATTTGGAAACTATATTAGGACTACTCATAATCCTAGGTTTTCTTCGGTTTCTAGACATACAATAATTAGAGATCTGATTAAGTACTATAATAATTTCGTGGTAAGCTAAAAGAGTTTTTTTAGTACTTGTACTTTTTCTATGTCTTAGACATCATACATATCGAGCGGTAAGGCTAAAGATGATTACCTTGGTGTCGGGGATTGGATAATTCCCATAGTACCCTGAAAGCCAGTTTCTTAACCGACCATCTTTACCCTTGGACGATGTCCCCAAGGACGACCAACAAGCGTCTGACGACCAATCGGCCCGCCCGATCGGCTACGAGCTCGCTACCCGGTTCCGAGCATCTGTGCCCGTCGCACGAGCTGGAGTGCTCGGCTACGAGCACGCTAGGCAAATACGAGCAACCGTGCTCAGAAAGTTGCGTGAAATCTCGAGTTATGCTCGGTGGATTCGGTCAAACCACTAAGAAGGAAAGTGGCAACTAATTCGCCGAAGATCCAGGGAAGGTGCGCCGGAAATATGGAAGCGTGGCGTAATTATAGGGGGTAGTTACCATGTATACGACTTAGTACCCTGTATTTAATCCCCCTAGCCCCTATGGGGGAGGGGGCGGTCATTCATCATTTCAATACGGAAAAACGCCACCAGGCGACTGGATGTAGGGCTATTATCTCGATCATGAGAGGCTTGAACCAGGATAAAATCCTTGTGTTTACATGCATTCTAAGGGACCATCTCCCGCGTCTTCGATGCTACACCTTTGGCAGAAAGGGGCTTCAGTTGATCCCACATTCAACAAGTAAGCTCGGCGGGGGCCAGTTCCCCAATCGTTGACAGCTGGCGCCGTCCGTGGGGACCGACATATTCTTTGCCAAAGGAATCCCTAAGACGTCATCTTCCACATCTGATGACCGATACTGCACAACTTATGATAAGGTAATATGCGTAAAAAAGAAAAGTTCGTTACCTCAAGCAAACAGTGCTTAGGCGAGTCGTTTCTGTTTTGCGCCGAGCAAGTTCTTCGCTCGAGCGCAAATTTCATCCTCTTGCCCGAGCAGGCTTTTCGCTCGAATCTGCACTGAGTAAATTTTTAGCTCGTACGTGTGTTTCTTCACACGGACGGGCATTGCACTCGGGAATTGATCTTGTTATATCTCGAAAATTGCTCTTATTCCTCGGAGCATGCGTTTCGCTCGGAGATGGCCGGTGTTCCAGACCGGCAGCAAGACGCTTCGGCGCGAAGTCTCTCCTCCGAAGCGCGTTCGCTGGGATTCTGTTCCTCGCAGACCGGCACGCTCTTCGCTCGGGCGCGAGTCTCTCCCTCTGAGCACGCATTTCGCTCGGGATCGTTCTCTGTTCGCGCCGGCACGCACGCCGGCTCGCGCGAGTCTCTTCCTCCGAGCACGCTGCTTTCGCTCGGGATCGTTTGTTCGCGAAGCGAGCGCTGCGCTCGGGCGCGAGTCTCTTCCTCAGAGCACGCGTTACGCTCGGAGACAGTTGGTGTTCTGTGCCGAGCACGCTCTGCGTTTGAGCACAGATCCTTCCAGTTTATTTCCCTGGACGTCTGGTCCATGTCCAGGATGCAGCAGCTCGAGCCTGGCTCGTCTGTCAGTTCCTCGAGCATTAGACCCATGCTCGGGATGTGGCAATGTGATTCGCTCGCAATCCGCTAGTAGCCTAGGCGTCTGATCCATGCCTAGTTCCCCTGTGCATCTGATCCATGCATGGGATGCGGTAGCATGTGTTTGTTCACAGTCTGCTAGTTATCTTTATCCTAGGTGTCTGATCCATGCCTAGTTCCCCTGTGCATCTGATCCATGCATGGGATGCGGCAGCCTGTGTTTTTTCACAGTCTGCTAGTTACCTTTATCCTAGGCATCTGATCCATGCCTAGTTTCCCAGTGCATCTGATCCATGCATGGGATGCGGCAGCATGTGTTTGTTCACAGTCTGCTAGTTATCTTTATGTTAGGCATCCGATCCATGCCTAGTTTCCCTGGGCATCTGATCCATACTCGGGACGAGGTTCGATCGCGTTTTATTTTCCCTCTCGGTGCAGCTTTTGCCGACCTTTTTCCCCGAGCATGATTCGCTCGGGATGTGATAGCGTGAGCCTGCCTCATCTATCAAATCTTTTTCCTGGTCATTTCATGCCCAGATGCCGAGGTAAATGCTTCACCATCAAGAATTCAATCCCTCCTTGGACTTCTCAGTCTCAAGGAGATAACCCATCTCACTTGAGCCTCGGGGACTAGCTGTCGGGGATTGGATAATTCCCATAGTACCCTGGAAGCCAGTTTCTTAACCGACCATCTTTACCCTTGGACGATGTCCCTAAGGACGACCAACGAGCGTTTGATGACCAATCGCCCGCCTGATCGACTCTACGAGCTCGCTACCGGTTCGAGCATCCGCGTTCGTCGCGACGAGCTGGAGTGATCGGCTACGAGCACGCCAGCAAATACGAGCAACCGTGCTCAGGAAGTTGCGTGGAATCTCGGGTTATGCTCGGTGGATTCGGTCAAACCACTAAGAAGGAAAGTGGCAACTAATTCACCGAAGATCCAGGAAGGTCTTGGAAATATGGAAGCGTGGCGTAATTATAGGGGGTAGTTACCATGTATACGACTTAATACCCTGTATTTAATCCCCCTAGCCCCTATGGGGGAGGGGGCGGTCATTCATCATTTCAATACGGAAAAACGCCACTAGGCGACTGGATGTAGGGCTATTATCTTGATCATGAGAGGCCTGAACCAGGATAAAATCCTTGTGTTTCTGTCTGTTCTAAGGGACCATCTCCCGCGTCTTCGATGCTACACCTTTGGCAGAAAATATTGTATTATAAAAGTTGTGAAAGATTTTGGTCTCAGAGATAAAATTTTTGCAATAACATTAAATAATGTTGCAGCAAACACTTCTGCAATGAATATTCTTACCCCACTTTTTAGTATGTGTGCCCAATCTCTTGTTATATCAGCATTGTGTTTGCCATATTATTAATCTTATAGTCAAATCTGGTTTAAAGAGATTTAGCATGTACATTGAACCTTTTCGTATTGCAATAAATAATTATAATGTACGAGTAGCATCATATAAGAAATATTATCTTGCAATGGGTGTATGCCCACGTAAGTTTGATGTAGATATGCCAATTAGATGGAACTCTACTTTCTTGATGGTTAAGGAACTCAAATCTTATAAGGACACATTTTCTGTTTTTATTAATATGAACTATCGTACCCAGGATGGTCAACCGCTACTCACAGAGCAACATTGATATGTTGCTAATTACTTACTGTCATTTTAGGAAATTTTTTATGATGCGACTTGTTCTTTATCTATAGTTTATTACTCAACCTCTCCTTTAATTGTGCATAATATTCTAGAAATTGCTACTCACTTAAAGAACCACAAAAATGATAGTATTATGCATAAAACTATCTTTGCTATGAAAACTAAAATTTTGAAACATTAGAAAGAAATTCCTATGTTATATGCATTCGCGTTTATTTTAGATCCTAGAGCTAAAATTTGAGGATTTGGTAATATTCTCTCACTTTTAAGTGGTGCGATAGGCACTGATTATTCTAATTATTTTTTCACATGTTCGTGCTAACTTACTGAAATTTATGCTAAGTACGATCAGAAGTTTAGTAGAGTTCGCCTATAACGACCTCCATCATCACCCACAACAGGTAAGAAGAAAACTGCGTGGGAAAGATATGGGGTGCAGGTGGCTCTACCTCAAGGAGTTCGAGTACAGCAATATCAAGTTCGGATACAACAGGTGGTGAGGAGCTGGCTTCCTATCTCAACAGTGACACTGTCAACTACCAAGAACAACAAGAGGATAACTTCAACATTTTGCAGTGATGGCATGAGCACAAGATAACATATCCGGTGCTTTCCATATTAGCATGGGATGTGTTAACAGTTAATGTCTCCATGATTTCTTCGGAGTCTGCTTTCAATCTATCCGAAAGAATAATCGAAGAGAAAAGAACAAATCTGACAAGTGAAATGGTGGAAATACTTCACTATGAAAGATTGGGAACAAGCTAAACAACGAGCTCAAACACTACAAAAAATGTTGAGCTAGCGGTAACGTTTAAAAATCTTTATGTTGATCAAGAAGAATAATTGTAATCTTCACTTTTTTTATGTACCACTGAGCTATAGGGTGTCTCTTTTTTCTTTGCCAAAATTTTCTCATGTTGAGTTTTTACTTAACAAAGTTTTTAATGAAGCAACTAAACATCAATAAAGCTCATTATTTAATTCTAATTATTTGTCTCATTTTAGAATTTATTTCATATTTTTAGCCTTTTCTCAATATATATATATATTTTAAAAAAAATCCTATATCCTTTGAGTTTTTCTAATTATTCTAACTTTTTCCCATTGTTTTAAAAAAAAATTTCAAACTTTTTTATTTTCTAATTTTTCTAACATTTTTTTATTTTTTCACAGGCCAGCCTAGCCAGTTTCAGCCCATCGGCCTGCGAAGCAGTGGGTTGACACAACATGGCTCGTTTGGCCACCAAGTCGTGCTTGGGCTGACACCCTGGCATGCCCCGTTTATTAGCTGGACCTAAACGGGCCGTGCCACCCGGTAAATGGGCCGGGCCGTCCGTTTGGCCACCTTTATAGTGGGCATATGTGCCTTTGAATTCTGAAAGGCACATATTCAGTGTAAACCACTTTTGTCATGTAAACTTCGTGGAAGCCATATATATATATATATGTGTGTGTGTGTAAATTTTTAAAAAATCTTAAAAAATTATCATACGTATTGGAGGTGAACTTCTACAACCCTATAAAATTTGAAAATCAAACTCAATTAGGGCTGGCAAAAAAACTAGTTAAGGCTCGAAACAAAATTTCTTCTATTACAGTAGTTAATAGGTTTAAAATTGAAATAAGTCCATTTCAAACGAAAAAAAATTAATGAGGCTTGGCTTGATAGTGGCTCGTTAGCTCGAATTTGAAATAACCACTTAAATGATAAATACAATGATTTTACGTCAAATTATGTTAATTTCGAAAGAAGCTCATTAAGCTCAATTGCTAGCCCTAAACTCAATCGCATTTGAAACATATGAAATTGATAAGCAGCAAGATGAATAGTGCTGAACAGTGAAAATCACTCTTCAAATTGAATTTTTTTTTCATATCTTTCAAATGTGATTGAGTTTAGTCTTCAAAATTTATAGAATAGTAGAAGCTCTATGTATATAGTTTTCACGGAGTTTACATAATAAAAGTGGTTTATACTATATATGTGCCTATAAACACACAACTAATCATGATCTGTTGAATTTATAGTTGTAAAAGATTTTATACACGATTCTCCTTTGTAATTTGAGCCAAAATGTATATATACATTTCTTTTCTTGCCTCTCTTAAGCACAAAAGTAGAAACGAATGTAAGGCGCGCGAGAGATGAGGTGCAACTTGTTTGTAGTTGCAGCCGTTGTCGACCATTGCTTGCTCATTGTTCGGCGTCCAGGTCCGGCTCAAGGCCCGCGATTTGCTTGAGTTGTTTCTAGATGAATTTTCTCCTGCATTAAATAGGCACGGAGTTAGGGTTAACAATATCGATTTTGAAAAAACTGCTCGAAAATAAAAATCCAAAAATATCAAATCAAAAACCGCTTGAAATCAAAGGGTTGAGAAATCAAAAATTTTGGAACAAAATATTTTAAAAATAAAAAATTGAAAACCGATCGATTTTGACTGATTATTGATCGATTTTTACCGAAAATCGATCGAACAGTCAAAATTTTGTAGCGACTGATTTTTGAGCAATTATCGAGCAATTTTACTGATTATTGAGCGATTTTTACCGATTATTGACCGATTTGTGTTGCATAAATTTTTTCAAAATTTTTTAATTTTTTAATTGGACCAGTTTACCGACCGGTATCTAATGCCGAGCTGGTTCGATAGTCTATAATCGACGATATTGTGAACCTACACAGAGTAGTTAGGAACCTCCTATTTTTCTTCTCTACTAATGCCATTCTTAAGTGAGATAAGATCTAAGATGGAGGTCGATTTTTGTACCAACTGCGGCATTCCGCTATCACCCTGACTCTGGGGTGGGAGATACAGGAGTATGGCGAGGAACTGCAATTCGGCCTTAGACAGAACCTGAAAATCAAGGAAACAATCAAACTCAAATGACAGTTTGATATGGGGAAAAAGAGAGCAAACTACATAGTTGAGTGCGGTGCCGAGCGGGCAGTAAGCAAGAAAGCAAGAGAGGAATCAAGACGTAGGTACTTTGGCTTTGATGATCCAGTATTATTCCAAACAACAAGTCCTTTTGCATCCGGGTGCAGCAAGCAGAGCTTGTAGTCCACCTTGGGTGGGAAGTACCACCTCGTCACCGGCTGCCTCCCGACGATAGGACAAGATCACAACTAACATGAACAGGCAAGCTAAAACTAGGATTGGAATCGTGTTCTGACCAGGCAGACTGGGTGCGTCTTGGTGAACATGGTCCTTGTAACACCCCGTCACCTAGTATGCTGCAAATGTCACCTCAACCAATACTAGCAACACCCAAACCACATATTTAACATTAAATTGCAGCAACTACGCTAGTAACTTAAATGAAAATTCAGCAGCATATCCTTTGTTTTTCCATGGTTTTCAGCATCAGTAATAGAAGCATAACAAGATATCATAATTGAAGACAACTCTAACGTGGCCACTACAGATTTCAACAACAATTCAAGTCCAAAACATAACTTAAATGTCGCATACCGATAGGGAATTTAAACATTTACTCATGACAACCAACGAAGCAATAAAACCAACTTAGTTCCATAAGATAACCATCATAACTTTGGAAAGGGTTTGACATTGTCTATTTGTGTGATGCTAAGTGAAGACGTGATTCTAACTCCCTTTCCCAAACGCCGGATTCAAGGTACCTAAAAAAACATAAACAACAAGCGTGAGTTCATCACTCAACAAAGTGTATTGCAATGGTACAAAAACAATAACAATTCACATACATACTTTATGCCATTCACACATCATGAGGATCAACTCATAACCTTCTTCACTTATGCTCTCATATAACATCGTCATAAACATCTTAATAAAACATCTTCATATGCATCTCATAGAACATCATAAGCATCTCATAAAACAACTTCATTCATGCATTGCACATGTCTCTTTGAAGCACATACCGGTATTGCCGAGTGCACACCCGTTAGTGTGCACCCTCTTTCCCCTTCCATCCCGTAGATGGAGGGTGCCTACTCTTACTGACTCGCTCCCATTCACGACTGTGGATGGAACTACGAGGTAGGTCTTTCTCAGTGGCGCTCCGGATTAGTCATAACTTTCTCACCGACCTTACCAGATTAGTTATGACTTTCTCACCGTCCTGGCCAGTCCTTATGCCATGAATGCACACATGCCATAAAATGAATAAACTTGCATATGCACTCAATTCAACCATTGCATAGCCATAATTAGATACCTATTCATCCCCACATCCATAACATAGCAGTTCATAATCATCTAATCAAATCATATTCACTTAATCTCATTGAAGAATCAAACATGACAAGCAAACATGTCAACGGTTAACTCGCATCATAACGCAAACATAATGCCATTCAAGTCACAAACATCATAATACACTTGCCTTCACCCACGCGAAACGGATTGGCGAGACGTTGAAGGCACTCCCAGGGGCACACCACCTGCACATAGGTACAATACACTCAAAACTTGCCCACAAAACCATACGAGTGCAATCATCTACAACGACTTCGCAACCCACTCCTAAAATCCGAAAACAGAGAATTTGTCCCGTTGGGACAGCGGGCTTCCAACTAGCATTAGAGTTCTAAAACTCCAAATCAAGTAAACAAGTATATTTTATCGAAGCTTAGGAAATTTCCCAACTTTTTCTAAGTATTTGCAAAGACCGATTCGGCCTTTAAAGTTGTCTAATCTACAATTGAACACGATCTGTCTCAATCTCGTCACAGATTTGACAACATTTGGTAAAACAACCATAACATTTAAACGGCTGAACGGAATTTTGCGTTCTTGGTGTCCACTAAAAGATAATTAAATTATCTACAACTTCCATAACAGCCGGCCGATTAGGAAACGCTTCTAAAATTGCCAAAACGCAAGCCCTAGTTCAGGGTGCAAAACTACCCGAGGACAGAACGTAGCACAGATTGCAAATCCTCCTAAATCCATCTACTAGCAGCAACTAAGCGAGGGTTCTAGGCATGTATTCCCCCATCTAACAGCACCTAGACAACCATGAAAAAGATCCCAAAACCTTACCTCTTCTTGGAGAATCAAACGGCGATGGGAACTCCTTCCTTTCGGCCACTCCTTCCCTCGAAATCGCAGCAAAGTCGTCGGAGGCTTCGGCCCGACGATCCGCCATGCGAAGCCGCGACGAACACCGGAGATGGGGGAGGGAGAGGGGCTGCTTGGGGAAGGGAGGGTGCAAGGGGGGCGGCTAGGGGAGGGGAGGTGGTGGCTATGGGGGGGAAACCCTAAGGGGCGCATGGGGGGCAGCCAAGGGGGTAAGTGGGGGCGCAAGGGGTTGTGACTTGTGAGCTGGGGTGTGCTGCCCAAAAACCCTCCCACTTGGGCCTTAAGTGCCCCACTGAAGGCCCAAACTGCAGCCCTCAAAGCCCAAACCCCCCCGGAGAGGCCCAAACCCCCGGAAAAGCTGAAAACACGACCTAAACCCCTACCGAAGTGTCAAAATATAAAATGACACATTCTAAGATGTCACAGTCCTAGGGTCGCCAAGGCTGGGGGCGGAGAGGTGGAGGAAATAGTAGCCCTGGTAGCGGAGGCGGTTGAGGTAGCGGCCCTCGTGCAGCAGGTAGATGGCCAGCTCCTTGTGCTTCTCCACATTGTCCAGCCACCGCCTCAGGTCCGACCGCACCAGATCCCTGCCCACAAAGTCGAACAGCCCGCTCCGCACCTACACCGTCGGCTAGTGTAAAAACTTCAATGAAAATGGGGTGGACTCAAAACATTAGAATAAATCAAGGCAATCATATTATTGTGTTGTTCTCATTGGATCGAGGATTATTATTACTACTATTATTACTTTATTATTTGAAAAATATTTGTGCAACAATCACTTGTTAAACTTTTAAAATCTTTGAATAAATTAATATCAATCAATCAAACAATTCAACTATTATCTCTATTCAACCCATTGAGATAGTTACAATTGATTAAAAAAAATCATATATCAGAAGAAAAGGTTCATATTGTTTATTTGTTATTGTGATCAGTCCACTCAATCGCATATGCACTCTCCAACTCACGCTGCGCTGCCTTCCCTATATGTTCGCTATCGCGGTGGTGGGTTGCTCGTCGCTGCACACCTATTTCCTCGTTGACTCCTTGGCATCCACTCGATGCCTTCGTCGTGCCTTTGAAAGTTCAAGCTCCATTAATTTGATTTTGGTGTTTAATGATAAATTTAATTATGAGACTAATTTCTTTACTGAATATGATTTTGCTTAGTCTCAAATTGAATGAAAAATGGAAAATCTCAAAGGTATGCTTCCAATGCAATTTTTTTATATTTAATTGCATACTTTGAATGATTTATGGCTAATCCAAACATGAGACTAACATTCTTGATGAGCTTAATCTTTAGTAGTCTTATGTGAATGACAAGATGAAAATATCAAAGTATCATCTTATTGAAAAATAGAAATCTCAAAGGTATGCATCCGATGCAACTTTATTATTTACAATTGCATTCCTTGGATTCAAGAGAAAGGATGAATTCTATCATAGTTTCAACTTTAAGATGTGCATAATGTTTCAAATTCCATGTATATATGAATGCACACATTTAGAGTGAGTTCATGCTTTATCTTGAAGTTTCAATAGTATTGATCTTTTTCCATCCTGTCAAATATTTCAAGGATCTTTACTATGAAATAAATCCTTGAGTATTTAAAGCATGCGTAGTTGTAATATACTCGTGATAAGTTAAATATAGGATAAACTCCAAAGTAATCTCAAATTTGAATATATGCATATTGGTTTCAACTCAATTATATGTATACACACATTTAAATGGATTTTACTCTATGTTTAATGATCTCAATGGCATTCATGCCTTTCCATCATTCTACACTCATTACCTTGGAACTAATATCATGAGTATATGAAACTTGTGTAGTTGAAATATACTCATAACAATTTAATTTAATTTCAATTGTACTCAGTGTAAGTTAAAGCTCCATTTGATTTTGGTGATTGGTTTAGATTAATGATTAATTTTTGTTTAATGACAAATCTAATCTTATTGAGACTAACATGTTTATTGAGTTACATTCAATAGTCTCATATTTGGATGGAAAATGGAAAACCCGCGTGACGTCAGCGGCGACCGCGGCTGACCGTGACGGTCCAACTACTGGACACGCGGCATGATCTGGGCCGTTGATTTGAAAATCAACGGTCCAGATCAGATCCAACCTCACGCGTTGGGAAACGACTCAGTTGATCTGGACCGTTCAATCTTGATCGGATGGTCGAGATCCGATCTAACGCTACAACGTGCTACGTGGCACGATCTAAACCGTTGGATCTGGATCCAATGGTTGGAAACAGATCTAAAAACTAAAATATGGAAATTACCCGGGGATGACGTGGACGAATCTCAGCCGTGCGATGAAGATCCAACGGCGGAGAAGCTTCGCGAGTCGGCGGTGGCATGCGGCAGAGCGAGGTCACCGGAGACGAAGATGATGACACGCCCGACGACGTTTGGGCTCGATTTCGGCGAGGTGGATGGTACTCCCAGGCACGGCTTGACGCAACGGTTCCGGATCTGGGCTCAATGGCGGCGGAGGACGGCGGAGACAGCGGTAAACAGCGGAAAACCGCGGCGGAAGCCTTCTCCAACTTCGGCGAGCTCTAGCGGGTGAGCGGCGGCGGCTCAGGAGTGATTGTCTAGGGCTACGGGTGCGCAATGGAATGGAGAACACGATGGCAGTGGCGACGCAATAAATAGGGGCCTCGGCTTCCGTGAATCTCGCGGAGACCGAGGTCCACCCCGTTGCGGCGGCGGAATCCGAATCCAATTCGGATTGGGTGACGTGGCTCAACGTGGACCGTTGGATCAAGATCCAACGGTCGCGAGGGTTTGGACTCGGTGACTTGGCTGGCTCGGTCGGACTCGGGTTCGGCTGACGTGGCACAATCGTGGCCGTTGGATCTCGATCCAACGGTCACGCGGTTAGGGTTAGGTTGGGCTCGGGTCCGGCTCGAACGCGGCTCGGGTCGGGCTCGAGTCCGACTCGGGTTCCGACTCGGTCGGATGAACAGTGAAACCAACTCGATTTTCCAGCGATTAAAATAATCCGATTAATTTCTAGAAATTCATTTAATTCAAGAAAAATAGCAAAATACTCAAAAAAATTTCAGAAAAATTCTAGAAAATATTTTAGGACATTTGGGACTCAAATAAAATATTTCCAACAACACCTTATTTGTAAAATTAAATTCTTTAGTTATTTCAAATGGGGATAAATTCAAATAAATTCCAAATAAATCCCAGAAAATTCCAAAAATTCACAAAAGTGTCAAATTTCATTTAAACTTATGAAAAACAAAAATTGGGGTGTTACAGTTGGTTTTTGCATGAAGTTCATTTGTTTACATGTGTTGCAATAGATGAAGCTTCATGCTTTGTTTTTTGTTTTTCAAACAAAATTCTTATTGCGTTTATTTGTTTTTGCTTGGAGCTTTGTTTGCACGGGTTGCAAAAGGAGAGAGCTCAAGCAATTTCGTGGTTTAGTAGTTGCATGGAGCTAGAGAATTGCAGGAGTTGCAATTAGAGAGCTCATGCACTCTGATTTGGATTTATTGCTTGCTTGGAGCTAGGTTTTGCATGAGATGCAAAACGAGGATGCTCAAGTAAATTAAGTTGATTTGGAGTTGGGATGAGGCTATGATTTGCAAGTGTTGCAGAAGAGAGATAGCTCATTCCTTGAGGTTTAATTGTTATTTGCATATTCATTGTGCGAATAAACGGGATGTCTATGGGTTCCGGTCCTGAAAGCATGTGATACTTGCACCGTGGTTTTTGCAAGTCAGTTTGGGTCGTGGTTTGACCATCACATGGCTAAGAGGATAAACCTTATAGACTCCAGGATTTATTTGCTTAATACATTCTTGCAAATATAATCTTTGAAGAGTTTGCGAAAGGTGTTTTCGCAAAGTATTTGGAATTTGAATGAAATTCCTTAAGCATGAGTTGAGTTGTTGCAAATGTGATTGGCAAATTTTTTTTAGCATGAGTTGATCTTTTCATGGCTCAAGATTTAATCATGTTGACTCTTGCTAGCTTGTGGTCATGGTTTTAATCAAGTCTATATGAGGATTTCGAGAAAATCGGTTTTAGACTTGAGTGACCACTTTGGAGTTTTTGTGATTTTGGAAAATATCTATGATTGCTTAAATCTTGAAAAAGGGTGGAAAATGTAGCCCTCTTGATAAGCTTTTCATAGAGTCCAAGTTCACCGAAATCGGACTGAATAAAAAGTTATGGCCGCTTGAAATCAAAAGTGTGGCACTACCGCCTGAAGAGAGGCAAGGCCGCCATATATAATCGGCACTACTGCCCATATAACTGTGGTAGTGCCGCTCGAGGCCGGCACTACCACCATTTTAACTGCAGTAGTTATTTTCCAGAGGGGGTGTTTTCTGGAGTTTGCCCTGAGGTCGGCACTACCGCCCGTAGAGGCCGGTAGTGCCGCCCGAGCGGCACTACCGCGTTTTTGCCTGCAGTAGTACCGGATTTATAGCCGTTAGCCGACCGTTGGGGCTGAGGGCGGCACTACCGGCCCTATGAGTGCGGTAGTACCGGTTTTGTCAATTTTTCAGGGTTTTTGTCTCCAACGGCTAGTTTTGGCATGGGAGGCTATATAAGACCCCCTTGGGGGGCAAGGGCATGTGGTTGCTGGTGCTTTGAGTCCTCTTGAGCCTTGGTTTGAGTTTGTGGGAGGGTTTGCATGGTTTTGCCTCTTCCAATCTGGTTTTGAGCTCAAGAGTGATTCTAATTGCATGAGTTGCAATTAGAGGAAGTTTGAGAGGACCCTAGTTGCATGAGTTGCACTAGGTGATCACCAGAGACGCGGAGGTGCATTCGGTGAAGCTTGAGAGGAGTGCTCATCCTATTGCTCTTGGAGGTGGTGGCCTCCTAGCCGGCGTCGGTGCGTTGTGCGGGGGAGCTCTCGAGGTTTGTGAGAAGCCCCGGTGAAAGTTTGTGAAGGTTGGTGCTTAGCCTACCCGGTGGGGTAAAAAGCAACCTTAGTGGATTCGAGGTGAAGGCTCAAGTGAGTGGGCCGGTCCAAAGTGAGTTGGACTTCCTCAACGTGGAGTAGGAGGGTTATCTCTGAACCACGGTAAAAAGTAACGTGTCACTTGTCTCTTTTACTTTCAAGCATTTACTTTATTGCAATATTATCAATTGCTTGATTGTGAATAGAATTGCTTAGTGTAGCTTGCTTGATCAACCTAGCAATTCTAGTTAGAGACTTATTTAGTTAGTGCACTAGTGAGCCTAGTTGATTTAGGCTTTAATTGTCTAAACCTTAGTCTTCCGCTTGCGCATAATCTTTGTGTAGGTTTTGACATAGGGGTAGTTAGAGGCGATCCTCGATTAGTGCGAAGAATTTTTAAAACACCTATTCACCCACCCTCTAGGCGCATCCTCGACCCTACACTCGGTTTGTCGTTCAATCATGAAAGAACTAGATCAATGGATTTAGTCTCTCTATCATGTGTTGATGGTATGCTCTGTTGATTAAGGATAACCGAATGTGATTGAGTATATGAAGCTTTAGTAGCATTAGTATACTCAAGATCAAATTTAATTTAAATCAATCTTAATTTGGATTGTTGTCAATCATCAAAGGAGTAGATGAAGGGATCTAGGGAAAACATTATGTGTTAATAGTGTGTGTTGATGATTGGGACAACCATATTTGTTGGACTAACAATTTTTAATGAGTTGTGAAATAGGTTAAGTCCACCTTTGATGGAAGACTTTGGATGGCATCATGTGTTGATGATCATCAAGTTAAGACTCAGAATGAAGGATGTCATCATGGGCTGATAAGCATCAAGGAAGAACCTCGAAGCGAAGAAGGGAGTTTATCATGTGTTGATGAATACAGACAAAGACCTGCACTTGGAGAGAGGATGATTGTCTTCATTGAAAGCTCCAAATGGTTGTGTGAGGCAAAGGTATAATTAGCATAGGTCTAAGTATGTGTTTCTAGTTTTATACCGGTCTCAGTGTTTGATTGGGAGACTGGGTTGCTAGTATAGGTTGCATACTATTAAGAGGGGTTAAGTCTTATAGCTTGAGTCTCATCATGTGTTGATGGCTCAATACCGCTTGCACTAGCTCACCTCTTGATTTGGTTTCTGCATGGAGCAAATATTTGCGAATATGTTTTGCAAATAGGTGTAGCTTGTGCTTCCAATTTTTATTGATGTGTTATTTGCATGGAGTTTTGATTTGCAAATGTATTTTAAAAATAGGAGAAGCTCATGCTTGATGTTGTATTACAAAATATGTTGTTCAAAATGTTGAAGTTCATGCAATTGCTCTTCTTAGCATGTCACTAGAGTTTGCAAATATGTTTTGCAAATTGCTAGAGATCATGTGTTGATCATCACATGGCTATGTTTGAGTTCATGCTTGTTATGTGTGTTTTTATTTGCATTGATTTTTTATTTGCAAATGTGTTTTGCAAATAAGCCGATGTTTATGAATTTGGTTTTCTAGCATGTGATTAGGATTTGCAAATGTGTTTTGCAAATTGTTTTGATCATGAATTGATCATCACATGGCTCAAGATTTAATATTGTTAACTCTTGTTAGCTTGTAGTCACACTCTTGATCAAGTTATGTGAGGGATTTCAATAAAATCATATTTTAGACTTTAGTGGTTACATCAGAGTTTCTGTGATTTTTGGAAATATCTATGATTGCTTAAATCTTGAAAAGGGGTGAAAATTGTTGCCCTCTTGATAAGCTTTTGTTGGGACACGGATTTATGAATCCAAAACCCCCTGTGTATACCACACTAGTCCAGAATCACATTAGTACACGTAGTGGTAACAAAGATGAAATATCATTCCATTCAACGAATTAACTAAGAAAGTAGCAAATAATAACAATGAATCTTATGGTCAAAGTTTCCATAACTGTGCCTTAAGGGTTTAAGAAACAAATAAACTCTTGCAGCAAAAAAATAACTTAGACCATTCGACATACCATAGGCAATCGTATGGTGAAAAGCCTTCCTAGTTCACATAGTCTTCGTAGCACTCCTTGTAGAACTCAGTGTTTCCCTATTCTTCCTCGGCGACTAATCAACAAAGTCATAATGTAAATATTCATACAAGGCTTGACAAAGGATAGCCATATTGTTCTTTTGTAGAAAACATTAGCTTGAATTGAAATACAATAAATATGTTCAAAGCATAATTGACAAAAGATAATAAATAACTGATAAACCAATTGTAGACAACAATAAAAGATTGGTGAGGCTTCACGCAACACCATCTGAAACCATCATCAACCACTGAACTCAATAGTATTAATATTTAGACATAAAAAACTCTAGTGAACATCTCATTCACTTCCAACAATTTCACATTTCAATATTTTATTGAAAACTCTATACCTCATGTGAAATTCCTAGGCACGTCCATGATTGTGGACACGGCTAATCGATTAGTTTTAACTCTCCAGAGTGTGTACATCTTTACCCATAAGACATGATTGTCTCTTGTTGCCATGCGCAATCAACACACTTCCGTTGGTGTGCGACAGAGAGATCATGACAAGTCTTTACAATGTACAAGCCCACTATTAACCTCGCTCGCTAAGGTTTCATCGCTAATAGGGCTCCATTTGCCTAGTTCAAAAGCTCCCTCTTGCGTTTTGCGAGTGTCTCCATCTGGCACCCACATTCCACCAAATGGCGAAGCCAATAATGAGACGCACAAATTAATTAGCCAAATCTGTCTCATATCAGACATGTGGTTGTACGGTTAGGCCTAGTTCAATGGCGCACAAGATTAAGTTCTTAAATAGTCTCAGACATGACAACCACATCCCAAATGTACTAACGTCACCCCTTTTATTGCACGATCACTTGCCCGAGTAAAAACAATTTTGTATAACTAAGACCAATGACACACCCTAACATAGTACAATAAATTTTTAGAACAGTGGTTGCCGGCCATAATTCCATATCTCATTAAGTCAAAATTATTAACATTCAACATGTGATATGAACCAATCGTACAACTAAGCATATCTAAGCATAGCCACGGTAACCTAATATTGGTATTATAATTATGTCCAACTAATAAATGACCCAACCTAGGGTAACAATGAACACATGGCATTTCAATTAATCAAGGTGGTATAATGATAATTAGGTATTTAGCTATTCCCAGTAAATAATATTTGTAAAGAGATAGCATGCAATTTGTATGAAACAAAGTACTTTTGCAAATATAGGTTCAACTTGGTCAAGGACTATGACTTGCCTTGTTGATCAACTGCTGCTGCTGAATCTTGATCTTCAAATCCTGCGCTCATTCCCTAGGAATCAACGTCTACCGGAAAAGAAATCGATAAATGCAAAAAAATACCAAACAAAGACTCAAAATTGAAAATAAATGGCTCTAGAATAAAGAGCTTGATTTTATAAATTTTTCAAAATTTTAATGGGCTCAATCGGAGTTCGTATGAGGGAGAATGGGCTTCCAAAATTTTAAATTCAGAGAAAATAGAAAAGGCGTATTTTCTGCAATTATTTTTTGAAAGAAAAACTGATTTATGCTGGTAGTGCTAGAGTACTGTAGCAATGGCTAGTTTTTGTGTATTTAATGCACAAAACTAGCCATTGGGGTTGAGGCTGGTACTACTGCCCCTTACATATCGGTAGTGCCAGAAATTACATGATTTTTCTGATTTTGCCCCCAAACCGCTAGTTTATTATAGGGGCTTTATAAGAGGCCGAATGGGGAGGTTTTGCCATTGTTATTGCACCCATTTGAGGCATACACTTGAGAGCAAAACCTCTTGAGCTCATAGAGCCATGTTTGAGTGATTTGAAAAGCATTTGAGCTAGAGTTTTTGTTTTGATGACTCTTGGTGTTCCATTTGTTTTTATCTTGAGCAAGTGCAAGTCTCCTATCTCAATTGTGTATGTGTTACACCTTGTGAGCAAGAAGAGAATGTCTGTAGTCGCATGTGTTGCATCTAGAAAAGGATTAAGTAACCTTGTGCATGTGTTGCACTTGGTGAGGATCAAGAGAAATGCTTGACTTGTTACTCTTGGTGTTGCTGACACCTAAACAGCGTGAAAGCATCGTTGGTTCGGTGACCTTCTCAAAGAAGATTGTGAGAAGGCTCAGTGAGTTGTGAAGGTTGGAGCTCACCTACCTGGAAGGGGAAAGAGCTACCACTAGTGGATTCGAGGTGATTGGCTTAATTCATGGAGCTGGTCCAATTCATTTGGGTTTACCTTAACATGGATTATGAGAGACCGGTAAATCTTTGAACACCACGATAAAAAAAAATTGTGTGTCAATTATGGTTTGCTTTCTATTACTCATTTACATTCTTACAATTTATATTCCTAGAATTAAATTGCTTGTTTGTCATCTTAGGATTGTAAACCTTGATTTAGTCTTAGATTGTTGGTGTACATAGTGAGCCCATAGGATTTAGGCCTTAATTGTCAAAACCGTTTGATCTACGCTTCCGCATTAATTCTAGGTTTTGGCCATAGTGATCTTTAGAGAAGAATTTTTAAAACCGCCTATTCACCCCCCCTCTAGTCAGCATCCTCGATCTTATAGCCTTCGCAATTGCTGACTCCTTGCAACGTGCATTAAGCACCACTAACTCGGTGGGCTACTATGTCCACTCAAAGGAGATGTGTTGAGTCACCCCCTCCATCTTTATATGGTCTTTGTGCATCTAGGGTTAGAATCTAGTTTTGCAGAAAGCAAGTGAAATTATCAATTGCCAAATTAGACCTTCAACAAGTAGTGCCCCCTAGGGCTGGCTATTAAGCTTAATGAGCTATTATTGATCTTCTTTCTAAATTGACATAGTTCAATATAAAATTATTTTATTTATTATTTAAGCGGTTATTTCAAATTCGAGCTAACGAGATAGTATCGAGCTAAACCTCATTAACCTTTTTTGCTTGAAATGAATTTATTTCAAATTTGAACACACTAACTACTATAATCGAAGCAATTTTAATTTGAGCTCAACGAGTTTTTTTTTTGCTAGCCCTAGCCCCACCAAACCACGTAGCCTCATCACCTAGTGAATCTTTTTCTTCCTCTAGTTCTGTCCGAGTATGTATACATCCGTCGTTGTTATGCTAAAAATTAAACGTCGATGTAAAAAAAGTATTTAAAATCTAAAGACCAGATAAAGGGCACTAGTCCAACTGAACCCCCTATTGGCTACACCTCTGCCGTCAGCCTACCTTCGACACGCACCGCGTTGGCCGGCCGGGGATGACGCATGGGGAGCGGGGACACCGTGCGCGCCGCGGTAGCCGCTCCCTACCACATGATGTTGTTGTTGCTGGTAGTGGCGAATCTCCCAATATGGCAAGGTATGGCTCCCACTATACCTAGCCTATACCAGGTATCTCTGCATATATACAGTATATATTGGTGCGTAGTGTGTTCGCGTTCCCGTTCCGTGGCTTTCGCCTACACAAAAGTATTTTCAAAAGATTAAAACTCACCAAATACAGCTGCTAAGGTCTTCTAGAAGCAATTAATACTTTACTGGTACATATTTTATCTTCTTCCTTATACATTATGCTTTATAATATGGTTTCCATTCCATTAAGTATCATACATTCATATCATAATATGCTTTATAATATTATCGTATGAATAATTTTAATTTTGTATACCGCTATTACTATATATGCTATAAAATTTGCCATATCAAAATTTTAGTTCTCCTACGCCACTGGTTGCTGGGCTGTGTAGGTCGAGTTGCAGAGGGTTGGAACTTGGAAGGGCTGTTTGGTCGAGCGGCAGGAAGATAACGGCAGGATAAGTATGGTGCTGCTCTGCTTTCCGTCGGCGATGGCGTGGCCGTGGTGGCGTGAATTTTTTGTTATTTAATATTTTTTTAAAATATTTTTTTCAAATCTAATCGATGGAAATAAAAAAATTACAAAAATAGGCACCCGTCGCCCTAATATGGGGCGATCGTCCAATATTAGAGCGATAGGTACCTGGATGTAAAATATGTTGGTAAATCCACTCCTCCATGTGTTCATTTTCACAAGTACATTTTTTGCATCCAGGTACCTATCGCCCCAATATGGAGAAGTACCCATATTGGGGCGATGGGTACCTATTTTTGCAATTTTTTGTTTCCATCGACTAGATTTGAAAAAATGATTTAAAATAAATATTAAATAAAAATAAATTCGGCTCACCGATTGCTCGTCTCGTCGTGCGTTGTGCCGGCTGACGGATGCCGGTGGAATTCACGAGTCCGCAACGATTACATTGCCGAGCTCGACTCCTCCTGCGGCTTCATCCTCACCGCGCTGTCCCTCTACTCCAGCTGCCTCAGCTCGACTCACCGCCGCCGCTGGCAATGCATCTCAACTGCTTCTACCTCACCGTCCTCTACGCCGCCGGCGTCTCCAACTCCGCCGAGAGGAATTGTTGGAACTATCCCAAGATCATGAACACACGCACATGAACACAAAGAACTCAGAAACTTCTCTTGTGTTATACTCTTTTGTTATTTCTCAACTCATGGGTTACATGCCCTTATATAGTGGGTGGATCACCTAACCAACTTGGTAACCAAGGCAAATTCTAAACATAGAAAGCTTAACTAAGGAAACAAACCTATTGATTGATCTGACTGCCTATTGTATCATGATTTCTTGCCTTTCATGACACGGCAAATCAACAATATTTGTCAAGTCTTGATTAATTTCCAACAATCTCCCCCCTAATCAAGACTTGTCGACTCTTATCCGACACTGGATGGAGAACGCATCTCTTCGACACCCTATAATTTATTCAAGACGGCGACCACACCTCTTCTACGTCTTGGACTCATCTTCGACGAACATGAGTTTGGACGGCGAACACACCTCTTCAACGCCTTGGACTCGACTCTGACGGACATGAGTTTGGACGGCGAACGCATCTCTTCAACGCCCCGGACTCAACTTTGACGGTCTCGACTTTGGAACGGCGAACACATCTTCTCAACGCCCCGGAGTCAACATCATGTTGCAAGCGGACTCAACTTCGACTTGCCCTGCACACACAGATGATCACCATTTCCATCTTGTCACATCGGTTATCGACGACGCTCGTCAATAGCGCGTATCAGGGAGACACATCTCCTCCACCCTTTCGCCACCAATCTTCTTGTCGTCTCTTCCCACTTGTGATGCAACTTTGATGGCACGAAGACTCGGATTGGCCGCTTGCTTCCTTGAGTGCCGCCTAGTTGGCCACCCCCGGAAGTCTCCTCCTCCCGGGGGCAGCGTCTTGATCTAAACCCCTAGGCTCTGATACCAATTGTTGGAACTATCCCAAGATCATGAACACACGCACATGAACACAAAGAACTCAGAAACTTCTCTTGTGTTATACTCTTTTGTTATTTCTCAACTCATGGGTTACATGCCCTTATATAGTGGGTGGATCACCTAACCAACTTGGTAACCAAGGCAAATTCTAAACATAGAAAGCTTAACTAAGGAAACAAACCTATTGATTGATCTGACTGCCTATTGTATCATGATTTTTGTTGCCTTTCATGACACGGCAAATCAACAATATTTGTCAGATTAATTTCCAACAGGAATCTCATCGGCCGCGGCGGGTTCGGAGTCATGTACCGCGGCGTGCTCCCGGACGGCTCCGTGGTAACCGTCAAGAAGATCACCAACGAGGTGGAGATCATCAGCCAGCTCCACCACCGGAACCTGGTGCCGCTACGCGGGTGCTTCATTGCCGACGACGACGTCGACCAGGGCAGGCAGATGTCCCTCGTGTACGACTACGTGCCGAACGGCTCGCTGGATCACTACAAATTCCAGGACTGGGAAGGCGGCCGGCGGCCAACGTCACGGTGGTGGACGTGGACGTGCCGGACCGACCGCAGCCAAACGGCCAGCGGATAGTGTTCGACGAAGGCGAAAGCAATTTCAGTGCCGAGTGGTCCATTTTGGACAATTTTGCCCCTATCTTTCTCCCCTCCTTCCACTTCTTTTCTTCTCTTCTTCCTACTCCGGCCGTGACTAACCCAATGCCAAATCGACACGCTCGACGACTAGGAGACAGTGGCGCAACGGTCTCCTCCTTTCTCCTCTCTCCGGTGACTTGGCGTGACCGGATGCAGCTGCGCACATGGCCAGCGGCCGGACGTAATCGCGCAGAAGCCGAGAAAAGGGCGGCCACATGGAGGTGGCGCGACTAGAGCCGAGGGCAGTGCGGACAGATTTGCGAAGGAGGCGGCTCAACGAAGGTGCACGAAATGGTGGCATAGGATAGGAGGCGGCTCACCACTGGCGCTCGCGGATGGCAGCGACGAAGCGGCTGCCGGTGTCTCGCCAAAAAGAGAAGAAAGGGATGGAGAGATGGAGCAGGGGCAAAAACATGCATTTATTCGTCAAAGGGCAAATAATTTTCTTGATGTCACTCTATTGTGCTGAATATGCTGAATGAAATGACATCCACACCAAATCAAATTTTGTCACACTGTTTTAGTTACCATCACAAACTGTTCACCGTCCGACAAATGCGGTGATTACACAAACATACAGTACCAGGTTACAGATATTTCAGCTCCATTGCTGGTGCCATCAAGTCATCAACAATGAGGGCAGACCGGCAGACAGAGCATGTACCAGAGCTTGGCTATATCAGCACATCAAGCAACTTACATATAACACATTCAATTGTTCATCCAAGCAAACGTGAAAAGAGAGATACAGCTGGCAATGCATCAGGACATACAAGCCAGTGGTGATTAATATCATTCAATGAAGTGACATGGAGATTCAGCAGCCTAGTTGTTCTCCTGCAGGTTGGGGTGGCTGGGCTGCACGCGGAACGTGATTGGCATCTGGGTTACAAAGTCCCTATCTGGATGGTATCCAAGCTCAAGATCCCTCATGCTCCCGCTCAGCGCAACATCTTGCTGGTGCTGGATGAGAAGGAAGAAAAACAGTGGCTTAGGTAAGCTTTCAACTTACAAAGTTACTTCTGTAACTACCAGCGCATATATATCTTGCACTGAAAACCTTTGCATAACATTGTAAACCATAAAGGCTAATTTATGTGATCGCATCAATCTATATAGGACCCTGGTATATAGGGGCTCTGGTGATATATTGATAGTATAAGGCAAAGAAAAAATCAGTGCTGGAAATGAGTAATGACAATCAGGAAACAATAAGGAGTAATGACAATCAAGAAACAATAAGGCCCTGTTTCGCAGAGCTCCAGATCCTAGCTCTGCCTCAGATCTGAAACTTGTAGGCTAAAATAAAGTGAACTAAGTTTATATTTTTATTCTAAAATGTAAATAAGATGACACATCTAAACACTCTTAATATACTCATAGCTCCAGCTCCACGAATCGGGTGGAGGTGGAGCTCTGCCAAACATGGCCTAAGTATTGAAACCTTCTGGTTGGTTAATCAGGTGGTATTACAGTATGATTGATAACCTTCATCATCGATAGAAGTGTTATGAATATGACTTGTATTGAATATGAGGGCCAAAGGCCACAATATATAGAGTACATGAGGGAGAGGAATAGGAATAGAACTCTATCTATAACAGAGACTTATCTATAACTATAAGAGATAATATATCCTTAACACCCCCCCACAAATGCAAGGCGTATGCAATAGCATTGCATTTGGAAGAGATGAACTAAAAAGGGAAAAATCCAAAATCATAGTCTTGAAGTAACCGTCGTAGCATGTAACTCCTGAAGAATCGAGCTGACGAAGATAGCCAACGAAGAACCGAGTCGGTGAAGAAAGTCGACGAAGAAGCCAAATCGACAAAGAAAAGTCGAATGTATGGCAGAGTCGACGAAGAAGAGCCGACGGGACGAGTCGACGAAGAAGAACCGAGTCGATGGAGAAAGGTCGACGAAGAAGCCAAATCGACGAAGAAAAGTCGAATGTGTGGCAGAGTCGACGAAGAAGAGCCGACAGGACGAGTCGACGAAGAAGAACCGAGTCGATGGAGAAAAGTCGACGAAGAAGCCAAATCGACGAAGAAAAGTCGAATGTATGGCAGAGTCGACGAAGAAGAGCCGACGGGACGAGTCGACGAAAAAGAACCGACGAGGCCGACAAAATAAGCCGAACCGAGGTATAAGAGTTGACAAAAAAGAGTCGAGCCGATAGAAGAGCCGAGCGACGACGGAAGACAATCAAGATGCTAAAGACTTGGATGGACGCAACGGAAGACTAAAGAAAATAAAAGCCAACTAAATGAGCCGAAGAGCCAGAGCCGACTTAATGAGATAGAGCCGGAGCCGAAGTGAGACAATATCCAGGAAGAAGAACTTCTGTTGCTTCACAGATGTGAACATCCTTTTGAAGTGAGTCTTCACGTCTCTGAATAAAGGCACCAAAGCTTTGAAGTCCGGTCGCTCAGCCCGATCAAGTGACTTCTTCACGCTGCGCGAGCTACTTTCTTCACGCTGCGCGCGCTGGCCCGGCCGATGGCGGCGGCTGGCCCGAGGCGGGCCATGACGGCATGAGAGCGACGAGGAGGCCAAGCGGAGGCGAAGCTTGGCGGCGGGCGAGGAGGCCAAGCAAGAGTCGAGCTGGCGGCGATACGCCGCGAATCAAGGCCGAGGCCGCGGTTGAGATTAAAGACGGCGGCGCCGACGCAGAGGAAGCGTGCAGAGGAGTGGAACGAGCCAGCGCCCGGCATTGCGGGCCAGCGAGCGCCCGAGCGGCGACGACCCGGCGACGGGCGGCAGAGGAAAGCGCCTGCCCGATCGCCCGGATGTCGAGGAGCCCGGCCCGGCGCGTGGCGGCAGACGGAGCGCCGCCAAGATCAGCGGCGTGAAGACCAGCGCGGCGCGAAGATCACGCCGGATCTCGCCCTCCGCCGTTGACGCGCGCGGCACCGCGGGCAGACGTTGCAACCACGCCGGCGGACGGGCGGACGCGCCTCGGTGTCGCAGCGACGCCTCACAAACGGCTCCAACGAGGAGAATCAGAGGCGCGAGAGCGCCGGGCGGTCGGCAGTAACGCGCTGGCCGCCGCTAAGAAATGACCAGACGACAAAGAAGTTCAGACGAGACACGGCCGCAGATGATGAACACGGTCCGTGCGGGCTTAGCAGAGGACGACCAGATCGGGCGTCGATGGATCCGCCGGCAGTTGGCCGAGCCGACGTTGAAGATGAAGGAACGACAGGAAGAGCCGACGGATCCAAGTACGTAGCCGCCCCCGGGAGCGGAGATTGCTCCTCCCGGGGGCAACAACAGCGGAAGACAATCACGGAGCTAGGGTTGTAACCTTTGCTCTGATACCATGTTATGAATATGACTTGTATTGAATATGAGGGCCAAAGGCCACAATATATAGAGTACATGAGGGAGAGGAATAGGAATAGAACTCTATCTATAACAGAGACTTATCTATAACTATAAGAGATAATATATCCTTAACAAGAAGAATATTTATATGCTGTTTCATGAAAATATTGATGAAAACCAACATATGATCATCTAGTAAAAACTTCTAGCGGTACTCTACAGTAAATGAAACAGGATGCCAAGCTCTAGACCGCATGGGACACCAAACCTAACAAGTGAAAATGGATACAAGTCTACAACTTATTCAAGTAGAAGCTCAACAAGTGAAAAGCCATTCTTCAAGGGTCACTTACAAGTTTAAAAGTGAGCAACTTGTTCTCATCATCCAGCATCTTACCCTGCAGTCAAAAAAGAAAACAGTGGATGAGACAAGTATAAAAGAGCTGTCCTATGAACAACAAAAATGCATGGCCCAAAATCATCTAATCAGAACTAGGTCATACATTTCTCGCAAGCCTTTCCCAGTGGTCCATCTGCACCAACAAAACAAAGCAACATCAAAAACTTAAACATTTCAAGAGGAGATAACACTGCGAGACCACAAAATTGAGCAAACATATTGCCAGTTTTTCGTTCAGGTTCGTAATCCCATCGTCAAGTGCCTTCTCAATCGTGATCAGCTCTTTAGGTTGCAGCGAATTCAGATCTTCACCTTTTAAGTGCCTGTACCATCACAACGGGTGACCACAATCTCCGTAGACAGCCATAACGAACTTCAAAGCAAAAAAGAAACAATCTATTCAAGGCTGAAGCATTTACCTGAGCTCGATCTGCATGCTATCGTTCTCTTTCTTGATTCTATCAATCTCCGCACTAAGGCTCTGAAATGTTTCATGTTCTCATCAATGATAAATCATTTTGCTCAATTGATTCTATAAGACTTGTAAAGTGTCGTATTCTAGCTCTAAAAAGGAATGTTCATTTGGTTTGGAGAGCGAGAACTACCATGTGCTTCTCATCCCACAGTATCTTCCCGGAGTTGGTCTGGTACTTTTCCAATATTCTTGATAGCCTATGTCCCACCAAAATGATACACAAATACAGGTTGCTAAACGTGTCAGTTCAACAGAAACTGAGTAATTTAAGATACCGAAATTCATATCGAATTTAAGAAAAGAGAAGTATGACTTATTTAACCACCATAAGATACAGTATTTAAACGGAATAAAACACAATCAAGGCAAAAACTTTAAGACCTACACGATTGCACTCATGGTACGTTGGCATGATATGAATACCCCCATCTACCTCCCTATCCAAACACCAACAAACAGCTAAAAATTGTACATTTGGTTAACATCGAAGCCCAACATCAAAAAAAAATACTTTCGAAATTTCACATCAAAACTAAAAGCACTCACAACCATCACCTATTAGAGATAACTCAAATATCCAAATATATTTGTTAGAGATATGCTCAATATCAAAGCATCTAAAACTTGAACTCTTTTGGCTATAATGTTATATAAGCCACCACTGTACATATAAACTTGAACGACATTAGTAGATTGTTCCCGGTGGTTTTTTTCTCCTTTGTGAGGTTTTTCACGTTAAATCTTGTCTCCCGTTTTTGTCGTGCTTCTAACCCTAACAAATGGTATCAATAAGTCCTTTGGACTTTCAGGCACTTGGTATTATGGTATTCATAGTGCATAATTACCCTTCGGGTTTTTCTTATAATTTCATTATGGATTTTGAGTTAAGGGGAGATTTGTAAAGATAATTCAATATCAATTATTCAAATAGGAGTACAAATCATCCACAACTCGGAATCTATTGGCTATATAAAGTCATTCCTATGTATTTGTAAATTGAACAGAAATAGTGGTCCGGTGATTTTTTTTCCTTCGTCGTGAGATTTTTTACGTTAAATCTTATCTAATGTTTTTGCCGTGCTTCCAACCAAACATCACCAAATTAACAAAGACTAGCCAAGAAGAGGGAGGAAGGGGAAGGTACAGCACGCACGAGGTCCTGGGGGAGCAGTAGTCGTAGAGCTTGCCGCCGCTGGAGAAGATGACGACGCCGACCTCGGCATCGCACAGCACGCTGATCTCCCGCGCCTTCTTGAGGATCCCGTTCCGGCGCTTGGAGAAGGTCACCTGGCGGTTGGTGGAATTCTCGATCCTCTTGATCTCGATCTTCCCGCGCCCCATCCCTCCTCCTCCTCCCCCCACCTCCAGCTAACAACGCGCAAGAAGGGGCTGTCTCGCTTCTCCGTGCGTTCTTGAGGAGGCTGGAGCCGCTTGGTTGGTGTCGGTGTGGTGTGCTTAGGAGAGGCGGTGGTGGTGGGGGGAGGAGTATAAAGGAGAACGCCATGGGTGGAAGCGGAATGGTGATGAGGGAGCTTTCGGGTTTGTTCGGATGGGCAAGCCGGAAACGGCAAGTGCTGTGTTTGGTTTGCTTCGATGGCTGGTTTGCTTAGAGCATCTCCAGCAAACCCCTAAACCAGCCCCTAAATTTTAAAATAAGGGGTGTGGTAAAAAAAACAAATCCAGCAGGACCCCAACTCAAGCCCCTAAAATTAGAAGACCCCTAAATTTGTCTCCTCAGCCCCAATTCCCAGGGGGCCCCAACTCCAGCCCCTAAAATTATGAGGTCTTTAAATTTACCTTCTCAGCCCCAATTCCCAGGAACACAAGTACAACCCTTATTATTGAAGATAGGAAAATACATGAGAGGCTTCGGAAATTTTATCATGTTTTGAAAATTTTAAATTTAAATTTAAAATATCATGTTTTTAAATTGTAAATGTTAATATGCTTATGTTTTATGTATTACAAATATTTTTGATTGAATTTTAGTGGTGTCAAATGAAGATTATACATAGCGGATATGTTAAAATAGGAGAAAAAGTAAAATAGGGGCTGAGATTTAGGGGTTGTTGCTGGACTTGTGCTCTGAAAACAGGGCCCCAAAAAATAGGGGGAGTCCCTAAATCCAAAATAGGGACCCTGTTTTAGGGGCCCTTGCTGGAGATGCTCTTAGATATCCGATTTGATTTTAGGGTTTTGATAAGTTTCACCCGGATGTTTTCTTTAGTAACTATCATCTAAATTTTGGGCCATTGGATTTGCTTTCAGATCAATGCACACCCCCCCTGAATTAGAGGTGGGTTGATCCTACGGTTGTGTGTTTTGATCGTACGGTCCAAAGTTTGGATGATTTTTAGGACAAAAACATCCGGATGATGCCTATACACTCCCTTGATTTTATTGCTAAAGGCCTAAAGGCGGGGAGAACGATCTTCATTTGACTAATGATGTTTCCAGCCTGCGGGGCGCGGGCACCGTATTTTGTGTTGTGCTTGTACGAGCTTCCAAATTTTGTTTTCGATTTACATCTTTTCATCATCTGAAATTTGATATTTCACCGATATCTTATTATTCCAAACAAAATAAAAAAATTCAAATCTGGTTCTTTTTTTATCGAGATCTCGCTGAGATTTATCGAGATTTCGGTGATTTTTAACCGAATGAAAATTAGTATAAAAATTATCAAAAAAATCAAAAATTTTTGTAGATGATCCTGATATATCACTAATGTTTCCATAAAAATTTCATATTATAATCAAGCCTTAAAAATTTTTAAAAATTCAAACAGTGCTACTGTTCTAATAAAAAGGCTAACAGACAAATTTCAACTAAATAGAAAATGGTGCAAACCACGTTAGAAACTTTTGAAAATTTTTGTAGATGGTACTGACACATCCATAATATTCTCATAAATTTTTTAGATGATAATCAAGCTTGAGAAATTTTTAAAAATTTAGACAGTGCTACTGAAGGCTAAGCGACAAATTTCAACCGAATGAAAAATGGTTCAAACTATGTTAGAATTTTTTTTAAAAAAAAATTAGATGGTCATGATGCATCACTAATTCTCCCATAAATTTTTCAGATAATGATCAAGCTTGGATTTTTTTAAAAAAATTTGACAACCGAGGTACTTAATTTATGACCGCAATAATTAATGTGCATAGATTAAATAGATGATCTACCGACTGTCCCACACAAAAAATGACATGAAGAATACAATCCGGTTAAAATACGATCAAATTTTGGTCAACAAACCAAAATTACGGTAAAATTTAACAAGATCTCGTCGAGATTTTAGGGTGTTGTAGCACTTTGAATTTTTTTTTCAATTTTTTTTTAATTTCGTCGGGATTATAAAACTCGGGAGGGTACAAAATCTGAGATTTCATCGAGATTTTACAAAATTTCACCGGGATTTTGATCCTTGGTCTTGTCTAGATATGGCAACGGGGACTCAAAACCCGAAACCCAATGGGTATTTACTCCATTAGAGGCCAGGTATAAACCATTTTTCATACGGGTGAGTCTATTAATGGGCAAAAGTTACTACCCAGCGGGTAAAGCAGGTACAGGCCGTTCTGCTATTACATGTACCCGTTCACCCGTGGGTCTGGTTTGGCCCAACTGCCCAAGGCCAACTGTGCAGCCCAGCCGATCAGTCCATCAAAATTTCTAAACCCTAACTGCCTTATGAAATATGTTACCAAGGTCCAACTGTGCACTCTATTATAATGTTTAATTTTTAATACGGATATCCATTGCATTTTCATTGAATTGTCTTATAAGATATATTGTTGCTGCCTGCATGGGCATCTGTCCATAATGCGGGTGCGAGTTACCCGTCGGGTCCCCGTTACCCGCACGGGTACAGGTAAATTTTGTACCCGCGTGCGGGTGTGGGTATTGTAGTGGGTGAATTTTACTAACACGGGGTACATGGTGGTGATACCCGTCGGGTATAGACCCGTTGCCATCTCTAGTCTGGTCTAGGGAGGGCAATGAGGCCCCAATCCTTGTTTCCCCACGAGCAATTTCTCTATTAGGGGACGGAGATGGGGAAATCTTCCTCCGTGGGAGGCTTATCGGGGAAAATGTTGCCCCCATCGGGGATCGTGGGGACAAGGATGTTCTGCCATTCTCCGTCTCTGATCCCCGTTCCCGCCCCCACGTTATCACTAATAGGTGAGAGTAAATGATCAATTCTCAAAAGAAAAAAGAATATACATGATGTTATTATTAATAAACATGATAAATAAGAGTTACTCTAGTGATTCACTTATTACTCTAATGATTCACTTACAGTTCAATCACATATGCACTGTTACTCTAGTGATTCACTCATGTAGCATTTTAAGAATTAGTCCCCATCGAGGCCCTGCGAACTCGTTAGGGATCAGGGATGGGGAGGGGGAGAATTGTGCCCTGTGTGCGGGGGCAGGGATGGAAAAGTTTTGGTTATTGGGGATCGGTGATGGGAGGGCGCTCCCTACGGGAATTTTCCCTGTTGCCATCTCTAGTCTTGTCTAAGCTGCTTAGTAGGTGGTAGATCTTTAAATTATGAAAACAAGGTAACTCTATGACCAAATATGAGGTGGCACCTTAGGGTCGCCCCAATACATTGCATGATTCAGCGACAAATAAAGAGGCACGAGCCAGCTTCCAGCCTTGAGGCCTAATTCCAAGAAATAAAAAGGACAACAGCCCACATGTCAAATGGAATGAAGGGAAGTTTCGTGGTGGTTGTGGTCGTTGCCCGCCATAACACATGGTAGGATGCTTGTACTATCAGGAGGGCGAGGGATGAGCATCACTATAGGGTCGAGGATGCGCCTAGAGGGGGGTGAATAGGTATTTATAAAAAATTCTCTATATGACTAGTCGAGGTACGCTCTAATCAACTTCTATGTTAAAACCTAACAAATAAATATCAGAAGCGATAAACTAAGATTTTGGCAATTAAAGCCTAAATCAACTAGGCTTAATAGTGCACTAACTAAATTATGTCAATACACAAGAATTGCTAAATTGATCAATCAAGCAAGACCAAGCAATTCTAGATACAATCAAGCAAATGATAAATATGCAATAATGTAAATACTTGAAAGTAAAGAGACAAGTGGCACACCGACTTTTTATCGTGGTGTTCGGAGACTTGCTGGTCTCCCCTAGTACACGTTGAGGCAAAGTCCAACTCACTTTGGACTGGCTTCGCACTTGAACATCCACCTGGAATCCATTCGGTAGTTTTTCACTCTTTCGAGTAGACTCAACTAGAACATTCACAAACTTTGCCAAGGCGCCTCACAAACCTTGAGAGCTCCCGACACAACGCTCCTACGCCGTCTAGGTGGTAGCAACTACCAAGAGTAATAAGTGAAGCACTCTGCTTGAACTTCACCTAGCGCAACACATGCGCTTCCGGTGATTCCTAAGTGCAACACATGCACTACAATCTCCTCAATCCACTCTAGGTGCAACACATGCAACCTAATCTCACTCTTGAGCTCAAACTCCAAATTGAGGAGTGTAATACATGGACAAGCCTCCCAAACACTCACACAAGAGCCAAGAGTCTCAACCATAAGGGTATCAATCAGCACAAGCCCCCCAAGGGGTCCTTTTATAGTCCCCACTCCAAAACTAGCTGTTGGAGGGCCAAAACTAGAAAAATCGATAAATGCGGCACTACCGCCATGCATTGGTTGGTAGTACCTCTCTCAAGCCAACGCCTAGAAAATTAGCCATTGCATAGGGAACCCAGTACTACCGCCGGCTAATGCTCGATAGTACCGGCTCTCAACCGCGATACTACCGCCTCAGCAACTCTCCAAAAAACTCCCTTCTGAAAAATAAGTACCGGTGTTATGATCCAGGTATTACAGCACCCCGGTAGTACCACATTTTTGCTCCGAAACTACCGACATTCAAATCAATGCAAAACACGTCATTCTAGAAAATAACTACCGTTTCAAACACACCAAGATTATCGCCAACCAAGATCGACGCCCATACGGCGGCAGATCGCCGGCCAAATGGTACTACCGCTTTCTTATCAAGGTAGTGCCAGCCTCAGGAGAAAATCAGGATTTTCAACTAAAATCCTTTCTCCAAAACTCAACAACAATTTTGTTGAGCCATATGAGTGATCAAAACATGATCACACTCTCTTGCAAAACATATTTGTAACAACTCAAACCATGCTAAAAAAGTTTCAATCAAACTCCAACTAATTTGCGAAAACACATTTCGCAAACGACTAAAGATATATTCACAAAAACGTATTTAGTAAATAAATCCCGGAGTCTATGAGATTAATCCTTTTTAAGCATGTGATGGTCAAACCATGGCCAAATCAGTCTTGCAAAAACCATAGTGCAAGATCACATGCTCTCAGGATTCGGACTCTTAGACCCGTTTATTCACACAACAAATTTGCAAATAATCAATCAAAACCACAATGCATAAGCTATCTCCCTTTTTTGCAACACATGCAAATTCATAGCCTCATGTAAACTCCAAACAATTTGCGAAAACACATTTCACGAACAACTCAAAGATATATTTGCACAAACGCATTAAGCAAATAAATCTTGGAGTCTATGAGATTTACCCTCTTAGCCATGTGATGATCAAATCACGACCAAACTGTCTTGCAAAAACTACGGTGCAAGAATCACATGCTCTCAGGATTGAAATCCATAGATCTCTCATTTATTCGTACAACGAATATGCAAATAACAACTAAACCACAAGGCATGAGCTATCTCTCTTTTGCAACACTTGCTAATCCATAGTCTCATGCTAACTCTAAAACAAATCAATTTTCTTGAGCATCCTCATTTTGCAACACACGCAAAACCTAGCTCTAATCAATCACAAAATCAAACTCAGATGCATAAGCTCTCTATTTGCAACAATGTAAATGTCTAGATCCATGCATACCAAATAAACTCAAATAAGATTTTGTTTAAAAACAAAAGCACAAGGTTCAATAATTGCAACACATGCAAAATATGAACTTCATGCAAACCCAACGCATAAGCCCGTCCCATTTGTAATGCATGCAAATCAGAGCTTCTATGCGAAAAACCAAAGCATATCCTTATCCTATTTGCAACACATGCAAATCAGAGCAATATGCTAACAAAGCCAAGCATGTGCTTCACCCATTCGCAACACTTGACAAATGGTTAGCTCCATGCAAAAATCTAATCAAGATGAGATTTGAGCCCGAGTGATCAACGAGATTGAAATTATCAACATATGATAAAGCTCAAAGCAAAGGACTCAACCCCTCATAATAGTACGGCGCTAAACTAAACTCAAAGCTAGGAAAAACCTTAATCTGTCTAGTTATACTTTTGTGCCACAGCAAGCGATCCCCTTTGGGGCTTTAAGATCTTCCCCGGGATTGTGGCCTACCTTCTTGAAGTCTTTATGATTCTTCAATCATTCTTCTCTTCAAGATCATCACCTAGCACCATCATCTTGTTCTTTAGCTTCTCTTCTCTTTTCAACCTTTAGACTAAATCCTGTTTTAAATTTATTGAAAATATTAGTTCAAAATACATGGTTATCTCAATCATCTAACACATACTGGACGCCTCTAAGATCGATTGAGCATAACCCTAATCAATTTAATGAATTTCAGTGTGTCTTGAGCATATGATGCAACTAATGCTTCATAATACCCAATAATTATCCATTTGTCCTTGATTAATCAATGAACACCATCAACACATGATGAAGTGTTCTCTAATGATTTATAAGACAAATGAACTTAATTTAAACTTTTATTTAAATTGATATGAGTATATACTAACTACACAAGTAAAATATATACTCAATGAATAGTTTCAAGATATTGATCTTTTATATATGGAGTGAAGAATAGATCAATATAATGAAACATCAAGTTAAAGCTTGAACCCCTTAAATATGTGCATCCATGTAATATATAGATTGGGAAATATAATGCACATTTTGTGGTTAAATCAATGGGGAAATTCATACATTAACTTGAAACCTAAGTATGCAATAAGATAATGAATATTACTACAAGTGCATACCTTGATTTTCTATTTTTCATCCAAATTGAGACAACTAAAGATATGCCTAACAAACATGTTAGTCTCATAAAAGATTAGGTTTATCATAAAACAAAGATTAATCATTAATCTAAAACCAATCACCACAGCCAAATGGACTTGAACTTACAATCACCTCTAGAACTTTGACTCCGAAAGGCATCGCCGTTGGATTTGGCTGTCGAGAGGTTAGATTCTCTACCGCTGGATGAAGTCTGTATGAGGACGGGGAAGGCGCCAGTGGTGGCCACTACTATTGGATCAAGTCACAAGGGTGGGGGAGACGCCCTCGACTGCCCCTGCGGATAGGACGGTTGTGCAGGAAGGGGCGTGACCATTGGGAGGACACGAGATCTATGCTTCCTCCGATTGCTTCGAGAGAGTGAGAAAGAGGAGGAGATGGAGGGGCGCGATGGTGGAGACTGGCCGTGGTGGCACTATTGGAGGTTAGTTGTAGTGGTGTAGTGTTGAAGGTCATTGAATTGGATATAGAAGAGGGATGGGTGAAGGCGAGGGGTGGGGATAGGGGGAAGGAGAGGTTATATTTTATTAAACTATGGTCCCTACCTGGGACCCATTTGAGTTCTATACACGTTAATAAATAACACTAAGCCACGCCATCTCACCTTAGGACACATTCAAGCCCTATGCATTGGAGATGCCCGAAGGATTTGTTAGAAAAACAGACTTTATATGAATTTTGCGTGGAATCGATAAAATTATATGAAATCATGAATTTTGCGTGGAATCGATAAAATTATATGAAATCAAATTTTGACTAACTTTTTTAAAGCAGAAATCAAACCGAATTCAATAAAAAATTAAACTGTCTTATGTGAAAACCTATGCGCAAGGCAAGGATATAGACTACTGGAGTGTGCTAATCCTTTTATGTGCCCATTTTTTTTAGGCTTGGCAGTACAGTACAAAATAATAAAATTTCTATTTCATAAAGAAAGTTTGGTACTGCCTCTAATTTTTTTCGACACGAAAAAGAATTCTAGTGCTTTATGCTAAAACAGGTCTAAGGTATGTACAATGATATATGTCAGCTGTCTGTAAGACTATATCACGTAAAATTTTAGGTGATATGGGGGAGAGAGAAATATGATGCTCACTATTTAATATACAGTCTTATATACATCTTTACATTTTGTGTACTATTGTATAGACAATTTGTTAATTTAATAAGCAACCATTACAGACAGCTATATAGACGATCCATTATATGAGTTGTTTCTAGTGCTGTCTGTAGATAATATAAAGATATATTATCGACAACTACTGTCTAGATCTAAAAAAACAAGATCACATAGAATATTCTATTTCTCGCGTGGTACGAAAAAGTTTCTGCATTCTAACAGGCCGTGAATAATAGGGATGTGATCGGATCGGATACGGTCGAATATCGTCCTATTCATATCTGTATCCGTATTTTTTATCGAATACGAATAGTGTCGAATACAGAATCGAATACGAATTATACAGGGTAATATCGGTTACGAATACAGATCGAATACGGATCGGAATCAACATGGATACGAATAATATTAGTTGGATATTTTAAAATCCAATTTCAGTTTTTTTTCCAAAATCGATCCAAATTTAAATTTAAAATTCCAAAAGAAATATATTTGTATGTCTTTTTTTTTGCCTTTTTATCCCTAGCTTGTCATACATGTGACTCTGTGAGTAACAATGTACCCCATTGCAATAATTGAACCAAATGATTTGCAATTTGGCATATGCTTCTTTGAATCCTAAGTAGCCCTCTGAAACGCCACTTGCTAATTTCTCGTACTCACCTTTACCCAAATATCTCCAAATTAGCATCTAGCACACATGAACACATTATATCTTGTCATCCAATGCACTCGGCCTCTCAAACAAAGGAAACATGTTAAATTGTTAATGTGTTATTCTGAAACGTGTTATTCGGATAATATCTATATGTCATATTCGGATATTATCCGAACAAAAACTCGGATATTCCGTATCCATCGGATAATCAGTGTTCCATATCCGTATCCGTATCCATGTAAATTATCTGTATCCGTATCCGTATCCATGTAAATTATCCTTATCCGAGAAATCAACTGGATATCTGTGAAACTATCCAAATCATCATCCAAATCAATTCGGTCGGTCAGAAAATATTCGTACTGTACGTACGTGTTACCCGTCCGATGTCAGCCCGCCAACCACGGAATAACCCATGGGCCGAGGACATCATCACCAAAGCCGGTGAGTGGCCCACGGTCTACGCGCGCCCAAGAAGGGCACTGGCCGGCCCCTCCGAATTCCGAAACGAGGAAGGTGAACGGCGGCGAGCCGGCGAGCCAACGACGACGAGGAAAATCTACGGCGGGTAACCCACCCCCACCCCGACCGGCCGTTCTGCATTCCCATCCCGCGCGACAACCCGCCGCGTCCTTCCCCGACCAAAACCGACGGCGTTCTCGCAATCTCGCTTCCTTTCTCCTCCCAGAGACCCACGCTCTCACATCCTCTGCTCTCCAACCCAGCCCTCGAAAACCCTAGCTCCCGCCGCTCGATCTAATGCTGTGACCTCTCAACTCCCCCCGCCTCGCCATGGAAGACCCCGTGGCTGCGCCCTTCTCCTCCTCCGCCGTAGCCCCGTCCCCTCTCGCTCCGCAGCAGGTGCCTGCCGCCCCGGCTGTGGGAGCGGCTGCTCCGGAAGCCGCGGTGGCGTGCCGGAGGCAGGTGTTCTCCGTGGAGCTCCGGCCCGGGGAGACCACCATCGTGTCGTGGAAGAAGCTGCTGAAGGAGGCCGGCCACGCGGTCACCTCGCCGCCGCCGCCGGCAGCGGTGGCGGCGGAGCCGGCGTTTGTTGCGCAACACCCGGGCGCGCCTGGTGCGGTAAGCAGTACTCTTGCTGTTGCTGTTGCCTGTTGGTTACCTGTTGTAATTTGCGCACTGCATATGTTCTCTTTGTGAGTAGATGCAAAGTTGCAACTAGAAAGATTAGCTGAAACGTTAATGTTAGATCCGGAAGTGGAAAAGCGGCCCCTTTGAGCTTCTTATGGGAAATTATCTTTGTTAGGGTGAGGGTACAGGGTATGAAAGCTAACGTTTGACCTCTCAAGAGGTGTGGTAACCTGTTCAGCGTAATTATGGTGATGATAATGATAATGATGCATTCTGAGTCAGTTTTTTTTTAAAAAAAAACATTCGTAGTCAATAGCCAGTTGCTGATCTATGAGCACATGGCGGTTGTGTTTATCCCTGGTTGGATAATGGTGTTCTCATTTCATATTTTGGTATGATTTTGGTTGTAATGTCTGTTTCTGATACCTTGGGATTAACCTTCTGTTCGAAACTAATGCCTAGCTCTTACTGCCTGAAACCTCTTAAGGACACTGCTCTAGATTCTAGAAGCTAATTGTGTCATAGTTCAGTGACATTCCATCCTGTCTTTGTAATTCATGGTAGTTGTTTATACCACAACCTTGTTATTCCCATAGGTGGTGCTCTTAATCAAACCTTTTGTTTTTGCATGTAGAGTGCATTGAATAGGTGTGTGCTGGACATTCGAGAAGTGCTGTATTTAACATTTAGTTTATCATATTATTTGAATCAGGAACACCCTACAGAAAATGATCAAAAGGATTTGGCGCAGCCACATCGGTTCAGTGCAGTTATTGAGAAAATCGAGCGCCTTTACATGGTAACAGATGCATGATATTATTGGACTTTATATTCATCATGCATTGAGTTTTGACTCTATTCAAATTGCCAGGGTAAACATAGTAGTGATGAAGAAGATCTTGATGATGTACCAGATGACGATCAATACAACACTGAAGATTCTTTTATTGATGATGCTGAATTGGTTAGCTTTTCAATTTTTTTTGAGCATCATCTTGTACATATTGCACTGTGGGAACAACCATATGGTTTTGTTACTTCTGAATCTTTCTGATCCCATCTGTGTGCACTGTGCTAGTTAAATGTTTACCATGGGACTTGCTGTGTGTGTTGTAGTGTGACGATGCAGACTACATGAATATGCTAAGATAAACTCTTGTTTTACTGTCAATGTCCACTCCATGTTTACTACCAATGTGCACCCCATTTTTCTTCTCTGTTCTGCCTGTTGAACTCTGGGTTCGCTGCTAAGAGAAATTCTTTTTCCATAGTTTGATAGGACATATCCGCTTCAGCAGTACAAATAGTTGGTTCTTTGTCTACACATAATGTGACTTATATGCACTGTGGGAACAACCGTATGGTTTTGTTACTTCTGAATCTTTCTGATCCCATCTGTGTGCACTGTGCTAGTTAAATGTTTACCATAGGACTTGCTGTGTGTGTTGTAGTGTGACGATGCAGACTACATGAAATCATATGCTAAGATAAACTCTTGTTTTACTGTCAATGTCCGCTCCATGTTTACTACCAATGTGCACCCCATTTTTCTTCTCTGTTCTGCCTGTTGAACTCTGGGTTCGCTGCTAAGAGAAATTCTTTTTCCATAGTTTGATAGGACATGTCCGCTTCAGCAGTACAAATAGTTGGTTCTTTGTCTACACATAATGTGACTTATATGTCTGGAAGATTGCACTCAAATACTCACAGCATATTAGATAACTATTTGTCTAATTATGTACACTGACTAAGTTTATGTACAAATCATAGTGCCAGCTTATACGTATAATAGCATGCCTAAAAGAATTTATCCTTGTGAGGTGACATGCATGCTCAAGCACTTTTCTGCATTGCTAATTCGTTATATGCATTAAGAATAAATTGTCATTGGTGATTGCTTATATGTTTCTTGTCTTTGCAGGATGAGTATTTCGAAGTTGATAATTTGACGACTAAGCACAATGGGTATTTTGTTAACAAAGGGAAGTTGGAACAGATGTATGGTTCCTCAAAACTCTGTAGTTTGGAGTCAATAGAGATGCAAAATTCATGCTCTATCTTTTTTCTGCTAATGCTGGTAGAGCGCATCCTGTCATGCCATCCTATTGGCCGTTTAATTTCTTTAATATGATATCTTGTTGGATGGCATGGGGGTTGCCTGCTTGATTACAAAAATATTTTACCCTTGAGTCCAGTATACATTGTTGACTTTGCCCATTGTTTGATTTATCATAGAAACCATTGCCGTGGGAACATTCGTGGCTAATCTTAACTTTTGAGCTATTCACTATACAAATTTGCCAGTTGACATAAAAAACACAGTATGCCACAATTGTGGCATGTAAGGACAAGCTTATAATTATCAAAGTTACATATCAAATTAAAAGCAACACATGATTGTGCACGAATATTCATAACTTCACATATGACAGCATGGATGATTTGTGCCAATTTAATCGAAGCAACATATCGAAATAACAACAACACATTTTTACTTATGCACATGCATTACATATATGGTAGCATGGATGATATACATCAAGCTGACCATCTTTTGCAGTGAACCTGGCACATCGATGAATGTTGCCCCGAAGAAAAGGAGAAGAAAAGACTCCTCACGTGCCTATATTGGAAATAATCAGGGTGCCCCAGGTGATTATTTGAGCATCAGCAGCATGCCTGGAAAATCCTCTGCAAGAGGTGCTGCACATTTAGGAAAGAAATCAGCCAGTAGCAACTTAGGTTCTTACGGTGAATATTACCATGAAGACAACAGAGTGGTGAAGAATAAAACTAGTGCCCCAGGAGGAGTCCCAAGAAAGAAATCCGCTGATTTTGCCATGGGTGTTGATATTGCAGCACATAGATATTCTCCTTCAGAGCTAAAAGACTTAGAAAAACATAAAGCTGCAGCACTTCAGCCTACAGATTTTGCTCAGAAGTCAAGAACCAATGAAACATATGACTATGCTTATTCAGCATACAGGGATAAGGATACTTCAATGCAACTTGATTTACAACAAAAAAGGGCTTATAGTGGGGAAAATCAAGATCTATCAAATAAAATACATCGCAAAGAGAAACATGGAATGAGTGATTTTTCTGGCATGGCTATGACTGGTACTGTCCATTCTACACAAGCAACGGTAAGAATTCTATTCTGTTAGTCATATCAGCAACACATTTACACAAAAAGATAGCCGTCAAACCTCTCCCACAGACTAGATATAGTTGTATGTTCAGAGACATGCATGCTAACTCACATTTTGTATTGATTGTTCAGCACTCGATCACTGCTAGGGAGGGTTCAGGTACCAAACCTAAAGGCACGAGGCTTGAGCGAGCCATTCGGGATCTCCAAAAGATTGTTGCTGAATGTGAGTATTACATAACATTCCCCTTCTAATCTTCTATACTGCAGTCTTTCTGTTGACCATGGAGTAGTGCTGGAAGTAATTTCAGATACTTGAATTTCTCCTTGCAGACAGATCGCCAGCTGTTGATATTAATGAGGTAGACCCAAATGGTCAGGCAGCAGTTAAAAGACGGTTGCCTCAAGAAGTAAAACAAAAGCTTGCCAAGGTTGCAAGGCTATCGGTATGTAGTAGAACAATCAAATTTATTTGTGATTCAAGTGCATCTGAAATTCTGAATCTCATATTCCATGTGATTTCTTATGTGTACATGTTCTTGACCAGTGAATAGACATCATGTGGGTACATAATTTCTCCAACCTTGCTTCTTAGAAAATTCATAGTTATATACCAAACATATATATGCACCTGTCTTTTGCACTTTTGCTTTCTCTGAAGTTATATTTAAAAGGGGACCTTCGACTATTGGCAATTCTTTAAAATTCTTGTGATACTGCTATCGATTATTTCAATACAGAGTTAGTGGGATATTAGTTCGTTGGTACTAATCGCTAGTAATATTGGTTTATCAGACTTTACACTATCAGAACACTTTTGACCGCTCATATTGATGAACTTTTAGCCTATGCCGCCTGATTTTAAATGGTGTAGCACCCACCGGCTGTTTGTAATGCTGTCGATTTATGCAGGCAAATCAGGGAAAAATCCAACAATATGAGTTGATTGATCGTCTCATGGGCATAGTTGGACATCTTGTGCAGCGTAGGACACTGAAGGTGAGTAATGGAAATAAACAAACATTTCAGTCCTGTTTGTTTGGGCTTAAGCCTTTTGACTTATAGCTTAAAGCTAGCTTTTTGGCTTAAACAGCTTATAAGTAGTCTGCTTTTAAGCCAAGCTAAGGTGTTTGGTAGCTTGGCTTTTTCTTGGATTAGCTTATTGTCTTAATGACAAAATGTCGGATATACCCTTAGGCAAACGAGCTAAGAATAGTTTTTCATATTGTTTATGAACTGATTTGTTAATGCGCTGAGTAAAGATTAACGTGAATAGCCAATCGTTTGGATTAAGCACACCACAATTCGCCATACAAATTGACCAGTGTATAACTACATAAATAGAAAATATTGTGCAAACGTGCATGCGTACCAATGCCTAACAATCCAATGTATGCAGCCAAACCAATGGAATTCTAATCCCCAGGAATTAACACATAATTGCAAACCAATGGAATTCTAATCCCCAGGAATTAACACATAATTTAACAGGTCCCAGATAGCTTTGAAAATACCACCTGTTCTATTACAAGCTCAATGTATATACAAATTCCTTTTTTCTGCTTTACAACTGACATGGAGAGTTGCTGAAAAGATCAAAAACTACAGATTGCAGGTTTTGCTATACAATAATCAATTAAAAAAACAATAGAGAGCGAAATAGCCTAGTACATTAAAGAGGAAAGCTTGTCTATCTATTTCAATGCATATATTATTAATTCCATGCAGCATGACCTTGCTGGTCCATGCTTGCTGCTCTAGCACGATCTTGCAGACCCTGAGCCATGCAACTGCATGTACACCAATTAGACATTTGCTCAGTTCCTATATGAAGCATGTACAAATTTCATAAGTTACTCAGTTCCTGCATGTAATGATTTCATAAAAAAGAATATACCAGATCTCATTTCATAAAAAGAACATTATGGGATGCTACTATTCTATGTATCAGCTCATTTTGTAAAATACTATCATCGTATCATTTTCACAAAGTTATTAAATCTGAGATTTCAAAGAGACATTTCGGTTAGACTGAACTACATAAACTTGGAGAATAATAGAAAGGAGCGAGCAATTACACAGTTCAGTTTGAATGAGCAACTACATATTTCATTTGACCATGGATTTCTAGAAGAAAATGAAGTCTACAATCAATATCTTCAATCTGTACTCGAATGGCAAACATATGATTCATGTACATGCTAGAGCACACACAAATCTGGTGATTGGGGATTGGTATCATAACTTTTCGGATTGGGGAACAAGGGATTGGGGATTGGTACTCGTCGGTTGCTTCTTGGATTCTGGAGGAAGAAAAAAAGTCCTCATGTAGACCTAGCCGGCAATGGTTGTCGCCAGGTGGTGGGAGCGCTGTTGCCTAGCCTCCCATCCGCCATATTTGGACAAAGGGGGTGGTGGTGGATCTCTGGAAGGAGGAGCGGGCGGATGGGGAGGACTGCCAGCGCTGGGGACAGGGAGGACCGCAGTATCGGTTTCCAGGAGGATGTGGTTGCAAGAGGCTGGCAGAGATCTCCGGCGGCCGGAAGAAGTCATGGACGACTGTGTCGCTGCTCGTCGTCGTGTAACCCTAATCGCCCTGTTGACGACTCAAGTGAAGAGGGGGGAGGAATGCGGGTGGGGAGGGGAGAAGCAAGGATTTTATATGCTGGTATTGCGGGTAATTTTTTTCGAAGTCATGTAGCAAAGAGCTATTTTCAACTCGCAAAAGCCAAAAAAAGCACCCCTGGATTGGCTTTTGGCTTATAGTTATAGGAGGCTTTAGGCTTTTCCAAAAGCCTGGCTGAAAAGTCCCCCGTTTGTTTCAGCTTTGGCTTTTTTACCTTTAAGCCAAATGAAAAGCCGAAATAAACAGGGCCTTCCTTGGCACCTGAATTTTTGGTAGAGTTGGACACTGATTATTGCCTCTTTCTATTTGGCTGGTTGCTTTTGTATATTTCAAATTTGAAAAAAATGAAAAGGTTACTTTCTCTGTTTTAAAGTATATGCTATTTTGGACACGGACAGCAACATGATCTCCAGCAAGTAACATCGACCATCAATTTTTATAGTAATGTAATAGCAAAAAATCATGAGGTATTATATTATGAAAGTGCATTTCATGACGAAACTAATGCTATCATTTTTCACATGATCAATTTAAATAGTTTTGTATGTATTTGTAATCAGAGTTAGAAAATTTTGATTTCGCACAATCTAAAGCTTCACCTGTTTTTGAACATAGGGTATATGGCAACTAATTTTGGTAGTACATTTCAATTTGGTATTTTTGATCAAATTAGATAGAGTATAATTAGGATGAGAGAAACCTTTTCAAGCCCGCCTGCACAAGTCCTTACCATATAATTTCACCAGAGAAAATGAACCATAATTTAGCTATTGAAACTTTCAAACACTACAACTACCACTACCATGAGGTCAATATAATATGTTGGCAAAAAGAACAAATGAGCAACAAATCTACTTTTTTATGCATCTGCAGTAAAAAAAATATGAGATGCTGCTAGCAAGAATTTCTTTTTGTCCATTAGTTTGTAGTTTCTAAGTCATGCTTATGTTGATATTCTATGCGGTGCACTGATCCTGTAGATTGACTGATCGGCTTCACTCACTACATGGCCACGACAGTCACTCCTTTGTGCATCGCTTGTCCCCGTTTCTAACTCATGTTATTTTTGAACAGAGAAACATGAAAGAAATGGTAGAATTGGGTCTTTCTGCTAAACAAGAGAAGGCCGATAGGTTCCAGCGTGTAAAAATGGAGATTAATGAAATGATTAAAGCACGTGTGGCTGCCAAGGTCAAGGTAAAGAACTAAAGATATATGATTCTGTAACAAGTATGGAGTTTTCGTCTATCTTGTTGAAGTTATTATTCCTGTTTTTTACTTTTGATGTTAGATATTCTGTTATGTATGTGCTACCAGGTCAATGAACAACACTATGGCTCAGCTGATGATTTTCAGGCTGTCAATGATGAAAGAAGGGCTTTAAAAGGGAAGTCTTTAATGGATACTGTATTGGAGGACAGCATATGTGACCTGTATGATCTGTTTGTTGAGGTAAACCTGTAAACATATGATCATTTTGGGGTTTGGACAAATTGCAATCGTGATGATCATATTTTTTGGGTTTATTTACAACGATGCCAGAGAGGGCTTTAGCAACAAGGGTACCTTTTATTTAGAGTTTATTAGGTTTATCATTTTGGTGTTAGTGAAAGTAAATATATTGTTATATTTGATTCTTGTTTATTCCGTATCATTTTTATTAGTGAAACAAGTAGCAGTGTTGCTTTAGAACAAAAGCAGCTTCATCGAGATCCTAGCTTCATTCCTCCTTTAGCTTGTTTGGCTGAGTTGATAAATGCGTGTCTGCATGCTTGTCAGGGTATGGATGAAGACAAGGGCCCTCAAAGCAGGAAGTTATATGTAGAGGTATTAGCCCTGACCCTTATTTTTTTCATTATTTTTCCTCTCTTTTTAAAGGATTCTTAAACATCTGAATTTGATGAAGTAGTCATGCTTGATTCTTTAAGTCATCTGTTTAAAAGACCATTGCGATGTTTGTTATCAAAATAATCTATTTAAATATTACTTTTTGTATGTATAGGAGATCCCTTTGCCCTTTCACATTGTGCTTTAAACTTGTCAATTCTTCAAATCTGGAAATCTTTGTCATTACTTGTTAGCATTTTTACCTTTTCTTGTAGTGCTTTCTTTTGGCAAAAAGCATTACAAAACTGCCGTTTTCCATGATGTAGCAAACAAATTCAAATTTGGCAACTCAGAAAAAACGCACTTTTGTTTTTTACTTGATAGACCGATAGTGTCTTCACTCTTCAGCTAAATGTAATGCCCCTTCTAGTTGCTCCTTCAATTTGTATCATGGGGCTGGTATCCTTGGTCTTATGTTGAAGACAGATGTTGTCAAATAATGCCTTTAACTGCTTTCAGATGTAAATTTTAGATAGGCATTTCTTCAACTGTATTGTTGTGTACACTGTGAATAGTTATGTGGATTGTGGTTCATGATTTGTGAAGTGGTCCTTCAATTTAGTTACATGTTTTGAGTAACAGAGTAAAAGATGGCTTTGATGGAGCTACTATTGTAGGTGCATCATTTATCTGGTGGGCAATCTGCATTTTTCTATCGTAGCTGCATCATTTATCTGGTGGGCAATCTGCATTTTTCTTTAGTATGCTTATATTATAATTTTTTTTGGCACCAGCTTGCAGAGTTATGGCCACAAGGGTACATGGATACTGTTGGAATTAAAGATGCCATATATAGATCGAAGGAACGAAGGAGGTCATTGTACAACCAGCAGAAGGTCATCGTTATACATGTCCTTTTTTTCCTTCTTTAAATTATTAAATACACATGGGTAGAATTAAAAGTTAAAGCAGATACAGCATAATGATGTGCGGCTATAGATTAAAGGTATCCCGTGATAGCATGAAACCTGCTGTCTTGACAATTATCACATTGCAATTGAATAGTTAATGTAACTTTTGCTGAAAAACTCATTTTGTGATGCAACCCCTTTGTGGATGCTGTTCTTGAAAGTAAAGTGCACATGATGTAGCTCACTGCCTTCGCCTTTCCAATTAAACCAGGTTCGCAATGAGGAGAGAATGAAGAGGAAAAGGCTGGTCGCGGCAGCTAAACTGCAAGGTGGCTACCCTGTTGTAATGCAAAGTGCATTGGTCCCGCAAGTCGCACAACCACCCACAACAAACCTTGTTACCACATACCCTGCGACGGACTATGGACAGAACCAGGGATCAAAAGGTTTGGACAGGGTTCGTGAAATAGGCGCAAGTGCAGTCCCTGATGACAGCAATAGAAATGCTGGCGAGATGAAGAAGAAGAGAAAGTTAGAATCTGATCTTGTAGATACACAAGCTAACCCACTGAAGGCTACGTCGCAACATGGTAGCGAGAGGCAAAAGCCTCCGAAGCATCCGGATGAGGAAAATGCTAGTAGCCTGTCCTCCAAGGCAACTATACCCGTGCTTGGTCTCCCTAGCTATGACCAACAACCTAGCTGATTATTTTCGGTGTGGCATTGGAAAATTTTAATTCTCCTATAGGCCCTTGTCGGATGCTGTAACGAACACCCTAGTGGGGAGGATACCATTGATCATTTGTAATTTTTCATGATTTCATAGTTCCTTTGCACCCCTAATATTGGTTGTATAGTATGTTTTCTTTAGTTTCTGATAGTTGAGACGTGTTTATTCTGAGTGTGATTGTGATAGAATCTTGTCCATTTGTCGAAGTCAGTTTGATCACACTCATCACGAGAATCATGCAATCTGAGTGTTTTTGTCAAGAAAGTGCGCACCTGCGTGTAGCAGCGTGGATACAGGTGTTGAAAAAAGAACACGATTGCTGTAGTTCAATCATAGTGTCAATGTCAATCAAGAATAGACACGGGCGCCCACCCGGAGGGTTTTTTGGTCGCTTCCCCCCAAGGGGGAGAGCTTGTTTGTATCATGCTATGTACGAAGGGGGCATGTCCCCTAGGTTTATAGTAGATAACATATGATATATGAAGATCAACTCTTGAGACCCTTTTTTTAGTATGGAATATTAGAGGATATCATATGCATACTATACTAGTCCTATGATCAGTCACTAGTACGTATATTTCCAATATGGTTATCGCATCCATACACAATTTCATAAATATATAGATCAATGGCATATTGTTCTTACAATAAGGCCTTAAAGGCCAAACAAAGTACAACGAAAAATAACAAGAGTCCAGCAGTATGCTTTAAGCCCAAAATATTTCACAGGCAACTGACAACGATTAAGCCTAGAGAAATTCGTCACTGTAATCCTCGTGACCTGCGACAAAATAGGAGTTGTTGGGGACTTCGACCACTGAATATCAACAAGCAAAAGTAAGTATATTTGTACTCAGCAAGACTTATAGTGTATCACAATTATACATAAATGCTTGGTTATGTTAAAGAAAATGGCTATCCTAACATATTCTTTTGCATAAAGCGAGATTTAGTCATGAGTAACCATAGTAGATTGCAAACATAATTTGTAAAGAGCAGTTCACAAATGTATAAATAACAAGTACATAGCATAAATTATGAACAACTCACAATGCTTCACGATTGTGATCAACGATCCATTCCCTGCCATCTCTTGGCATAACATTTGAAACATAATTATCCACCAAAATTTCCAATTCAACCATTTTTATTGAAATACAAAATCTAACTAGTGTTAAAGCACCAAGTCTCCCATGACCATGAGCTCGGCTTTTCAAAAAGATTTACACTCTGCAGAGGAGTACAGCTTTACCCACAAGATATGACCAATTGTTGTTGCCGCCATTTTCACACTTCCTATGGTGTGTGACAGAGAGATCATGATATAAACTGTTACATTATCTAGATCCAACTTTGCACCAACCCGGTGACGTTTGACCCCTCTATGGCGGCGAAAATTAAATACATATATTTTATAATCACAATGACAATTTATGCCCTGTCATAACCATTCCACATAGCAATACATAAACCTTTGTATCGATAAACGTTATTTCCACCACCTTTGTGTGGGCACCCTTGCGAGCAAACCTACTTGGAATGTTCGTACTACTTCGGTCTTTCAATGTGCAAAGCAAGACCTAAACAACTTAATATGTTAAAGCTACCCTATAATAGAACTTATGATTACATGGAATATCTTGGATTATGAAAACACTACGTTCGATCCTTAATTGACCTGGACGAGAACTCCCTCTTATACTATGTGAAAGTCCATGCACTTCACATATTATATAAATAATTCGCCCGCGTCAAAACCGAGTTTTCATTTTTGATTTCATATTAAAATAACAAAGACCAATTTAAGATTTCCATTCCTGAACAAACAGCGTAACCAGCCATTTGTTCTTCCAAGTCTAAAGCATGGCTAAGCAACAATTACATATTCGAGTACACCCAAGTTTGACATCATTTAATGTCTAAATCCTTACCTTATGGATTTCAAGATTGATATTTATGTATTTATCAAGGAAATTCCATGTAACAAGTAGGAACATTTAACGATACCCACAATATAGCAAATTTACTGAAAATACACGCACGCATACATAAATTGACAAAACAACATAATTTAAGAGAAATAATATAATCAACATGGTTAAAATATGTGCTTACCTGTTCGTTGAATTCTACAAGTTTGACATCATTTAATGTCTAAATCCTTACCTTATGGATTTCAAGATTGATATTTATGTATTTATCAAGGAAATTCCATGTAACAAGTAGGAACATTTAACGATACCCACAATATAGCAAATTTACTGAAAATACACGCACGCATACATAAATTGACAAAACAACATAATTTAAGAGAAATAATATAATCAACATGGTTAAAATATGTGCTTACCTGTTCGTTGAATTCTTGAGTGGGCTCGAGGTCGACGAGGAAAATTTTCGGAGCATTGGTATCTACACGTAATATATCATAAAGCAGCAATAAGAGACAAATAGATTTAAATAGAGACCAAATTCAAATATTTTTTATATAAACAGAAAGATCGTGATTTTAGAAAAAATTAAAAATCATTTAAACTTAATTTGGAGTTCATTTGCAAAAGTTATGAGCATTTCAATCTAAATGGACTAAAAATTCCCTAAATTGGAAAAAGCGGGTGACGTCGAAGGCATAACTAAAAAGATAAATTTTCCCATAGAGAAAATGCATTCTTCGGTGAATTCAAAACACATTTATCATTTTTGGGATTTTTTTATTTAATTCACATAGACTAACAAGTGGGGCCCTTATGTTAGGTTTTATTATTTTTGAGAAATGACTAACATGTGGGGTCCACATGTCAGTGACTCAATACTTAATACCGGTTTGATTTATGAAATAGGTTTTTATTCTCACTTCGGCCCACATGTCATAGACTTAGTTTTTAATTCTAGTTTTAAAAAGAAAATCCGATAGGTAGGGTCGGGGTGTTAGTGACTCAAAGGGAGAGAAAGAGCTATGCGTGGCTCTGTGAGGCTCGAACATCATAGACTCATAGCACAACAGTGGCTCTGTGAGGCTCGAACGTCATAGACTCATAGCACAACAGTGTCTCTGTGAGGCTCGAACGTCAGACTCATAGCACAATAGTGGCTCTGTGAGGCTCGTTGGTGGTGAATGGTGGTGGCTTAAGCGTAGTGGGTGGTCGGGTTGGCTAGAGGGAACCTAGGGGAGTTCAGGGGAACCCCTGGTAGTTGTTGAGGATGGCTGGAGTTGGTTGGCGTTAGAGCTAGGCGGTGACACTCATGGCGAGTATCATAGAAAGAAATGTAGCGGTGATGGTTCTCGGCTAAGCAAGGAGAAAGCTTTTGGGGTGTGCTAGGGTCTCATTTTGTGTGTTGGTGGCGATGGAAGCTTACCGGAGAGAGCTGGTGATAGTGGCAATAGTAGGGGAAGACGACAACTGTGGTGATGGTGTTTTAGGTGATTTGAGCTATAAAGGAGGTGGGGGTTGCAGTAAGGGGACCTTGAGGAAGCTTCTAACCGAAAGAATTTGGGATTGGCTCACCATGGAAGGAGAATCATGCTGCCTTGGCTTCTCGATGCTTAGCATCAATGGCACTTCTTGGTGCAGCAATAGCATCAGACCTTGAGGCAAGAGAATGTTGGGAAGTGTGGGAGGCTAGAGATGGCCATGGTGCACCTTAAATATCTAGGAAGAGGAGGGCTCGATGCTCGGCCCGTGAGCAAGGTGCGCGGCCAAGAAGGAAAAGACAATGCGTGGCGTGATGTAGGAAATCCTAACGAGATTGTCGTGCCTGCTAGGTGCCAGGGGCAGCAATGGTGATAGCAGATTGAGGCGATGGCTCGATGAAGCCTTGTGCAAGTGGTCCAGCAGAGCAGATAGTGTGGCGGTGCAAGTACCAAGCTTGGCACGACGTGGTTGGTGGGAGGAGGCTTGGGTGGAACTAGAGGTATCGTAGGGAGGCGAGGTGGCGATGTGTCACCGGATTCTTGTGCTCGTGTGTTGCCTGGTGCTTGTGCTTGCTGTCGGGACCCGAATGTGCAAATCCGGACCCTCTGTGTTTTCAGCACTAGTTCAGGATCACGCTAGTGCACACAGTATCAACATCGATGAATATCACAATCATACACAGTGAAATAGTAAATAAGTCTTTATTATAACAAAAGCGGTTGAGTCAACCTTATGGTTAACTTACAAAAGTACGCCTCGCAGGGCAAGGTCTTTATTAAATAAACTGCAACGGAAATAAATAACTCGTGGCGCCAACCAATATGCCACAGGCAACTGACTGGGCTCGCCCCCTAGTTCATCGGCTCCTCCTGGAACTCCTCCAATGCTGGCGTTGATTCTTCCTCAGCCGATAGTTGTGTTGTGGCAAGGGTGAGTACTTAAAGCACTCAGCAAGTCATGCACAGAATGCAATTCTAATAGCTACATGCATGACTTATTCCAACAACAGGCTAAAGGGGTTCTTTTGCAATAAGCAACATTCATAAACGACAGTAATATATTGAAAAGCAGTAAAACAATAATAACTTCGTAAACAATTTCTCAAGTAAAGCATTTATCATCCTAAACAAGTTCATCATTTCCAATACTAAGTATCCAAAGTTATTTTTGTGAAAGTCTAACCCTTGACTGTAATCATCGAGTAATGTCCAATACCGTGGACTCGGATATTCGAATAGGTTGTACACTCTGCAGAGGTTATATACTTTACCCACAAGATACAATCAAACACCACCAAGGCGAGTGACCGTAACAAAGCCTTTACAATGTTCCTTCTAGACCCAGTACTGCCCGCTAAGGTTTCAACACTGAAGGAACTGGTTACCACAATCAGAGCCCTCCTCTTGTGCCATGTGAGTTTTCATCCGTACACCCGGAACCCACGCCACCATGATAGTACCGAAATCTAGACATCACAAATTAATCAACTAGGTCTGTCCCATTCCAAACTTGTGGTTGTATGTCAGACTCAGTTCAAATTCTTGCAAGGTTAAATCCTTAATGTGACTAAAGCAAGACTACCCAATTGAATTCACAAGTATCCAAAAACCAGCATAAACCCAAATACGACCTCCCATGTGCCACTTCTGGCCCACCATAAACAATCTTGCCACTTGCCTCAGTCTAAATCATTTTATCACCAGTTGATTACCATGCACCACGTGCCATCAACATCATTAATAACACATGTCGCGATTTCAAAAACATGTTCCATCTCTCATTGAGTCAAGATTAATTTCTGACATTCAAAATTATATCAATAACACGACTGCATGGCTAAGCAGGCTAATTTCGTTCTAATTAACCCATGTTGACAAGTATCAATGTCCAACTAATATTCCATAATCTAGGGTGACAAATGATTCATGACATACAATTATTATAGACAAAGTGGCATACATCAAGTAGGTTGTATAGCTATTTCCCGAATTATTTAAAAGTATTTTTAATTAAACTAGCATGCAATAATTCAATCAACATAATTTCAAAAGTGGGATCAATATGGTCAAAGCATAACTTGCTTTGGAAATGGTCCTGTTTCTGGTCTTGGACTTGTTCCTGGGTTAAAATCTCTCCTTCGAAGCCTTCGGTCAATTCAACGTCTACACGAATCGGATAAATAAACAACAAATAAGTAAAAACAGAGAAAAACTCATATCAAAAAATTAAATAAAATTCACCATTAAATAGAGCTCAATTTTAAAAAAATTTAGAAACTAGAATCACCTCGATCGGAGTTAAAACGCAAAAGTTATAGCCGTTTGAAGTTTGAAAATCAATTAAAAAGAATAAACTGAATTAATTCATTTATTTTTTTATTGAAAAACCTGAAATATGACGTCAGCCCGAAATTTGAATTTCGACAAATTTATTTTTCTAGAGAAAAATCGATTTATTGCGTCACGCTTGCGTCATCTGGTCCATGGACCGGGTCAACAGCTCAGGTCGGGTCCATGGTGGATTCGGTTCACGAGCACAGTGTCCCTGGCATGTGGGTCCCGCCCAAGATGACGTCACGCTGACGTCATCGCGTGGCACGACTGGGCCATCTAACATGTGGGTCCCATCGTGACGTCATCATGACGTCACGACTGACGTTATGCACACGCGGGCACAACCACTGACATGTGGGCCCGATGCTGACATCGTTGCTGACGTCAGCGACGACCGAGCGCTGGCCCGCGCCGCTTCGGCTCCCGCGCATATGTGGTGCGCGGTGATTGGCTCGGGAGCTGCGCGACCGGATCCGTTCATCTCAAAATCAACGGCCGAGATTCGAATGGATCTATCCTACGCAAACTGATCTGATCTGCATGATCCAAAATGGACGGCTCGAATCAGTCCTCACTCATGCGGGTGGGATGCCACGCATCATGACCCGGTGCTCGACACGTGGCTCAATCTACACCCTACATTGTAGATCGGATGGCTACGAATAAACCTAGCGCTAACATGTGAGTCAAATCTAACCGTTTGATCTAGATCTAACGGCTGGGATTCCATCTAGCACGGTGTAGGGTAAATCTACGCTACTTACTCTTGCTCTTACGATCTAAATCCGATGGTCCACATTACTCCCAATCTACGACATTGAAGGCTACGTGGCACAATCTAAGCCGCCCATCCCAGATCCAACGGTTGAAAACAGATCTAACCGGAACTACTCGGTCTAATCTAAACCGCACGATCTAGATCCTATGGACAAGATCTAATCTGGGTGGTGCGGGAATCTGCGCGACATGGCAGTACCTGGGCCCTCGGATGAAGATCGGACGACTCACGAAGCTCGAGACCTCCGACGATGGCGCGACGAAGGCTGATGAACGGAGCTGAGGAAGACGACACACAACTCGTCATTCCAGCGCGAATCCGGCAGAGTGGACAATCACCCCGAGTTCGCCTTGCAGCGGGGATTCTAGTCCTGTGTCCAACCGCGGCGGAGGGCGACGGAGCACGACGCAAACTCGCAAAAACCGAAGCGGCGGCCGACCCACTATGGCGAGCAATCACGGCAACACTACGACGGCTGGAGCTCGGTCACCTAGGGCAAAATAATGAGGGCGATGCGGCGAACCGGTCGAGGTATTTAAAGGCCTTGGCTTCTGTGCAAATCGCGGAAACCCTAACGAACACGGCGGCGACGCGGCGGCACTACCCGAACCGAGTTCGGCGGGGAAAACGACATCGCGACCGTACACGTGGATGATCAACGGCCCTGATCCAACCAGAGTGATCGGATCTGATCTGAACTCAATTGGGTGATGTGGCTTCATCACAGCCTTCCACGCGAGCGCGCACACGCGGACAAATCTCGGCCGTTGGATCTAGATCCGACAGTCGGCGCGAATCGGGCTCACGGGCTAACAGTTCGGACGACGTGGTCCGGTCCAACAGTCCAAACCCGTTAGGTTTTTTCTGAAATTCCTTTTTCGTTTTATTATTTAAAATACTCCCAGAAATTCAAATAAAATAAGAAAAATAGCAAAATGCTCAGAACAATTCCAGAAAAATTCTGGAAAATACTTTGAGACATTTTGGACTCAAATAAAATATTTCCAAAAAAACTTTATTTGAACTTTTTAAATATTTAAATAACTCAAGAAAGGAATTAATTCAAATTAAATCCAAATAAATTCCCGAAAATTCCAAAAATTCAAACAACTCAACAAATTAAATAAAAGCACAAATTTGGGATGTTACACTGGCACACTAGAGTATGCATGGTGTAGCATGTGCTGGCCTAGGACATGCACCGGGCGAGAGGGAGGCTGTCAAGTGGGCCTGGTCAAGCAAGGCTGACGGGTGGGGCCTACTTGCCAAAGCGCGAGAGAGAGTGATGCACTGGAAAGGAAAGTGTATTTCCTTGCAATGAGAAAATAGCTTCTGGCAGTGAAACCTTCAAATTTCAAATTTTACTGAATTTAATCTAAGTTTTCACTTTGCAGCTAGGGCTTTTATAATTTGTAAACCTACCAAACTAGCTTCAAATTTTACGAAACTTTTTGGATGTGATCTTGAGACTATAATGATGGTTTTATACAATTTTTACAACTTAATATGTCCCATGATTTTCAAAGAAATTCTTTCAGCGTTTGAGTTTTAATACAATATTTAGTATTTTATTTTTCAGAAGCATTAATTAAATTCAAAAATTCATAAACTTTTTAGAGAGGCTCTTTGGATTATTTGGAACTTAGATAAAATATTTATATACTTTTTGATGATTTGAATTTAACATTTTAAAATCATAATCAATAACAAGGTTTTTGAAAATCATTTTCTTCAGATGCCAAAATTCCAGAAAATTCAAAAAAATGTTGAAAATTTGTATTAAAGTTAAAAATAATTTTGGATACTTTGTATTCCAAATTATGTGCAAATTTGGGATGTTACATCAACTCTTTTATCTTTATTGATTGTAGATTGATTCTTTTGTACAATTGTGTACTATATTTATAACCATAACCTCTCAGGAGTAGTTTCAAAATTTGCCCATCAAAATCAAGAGTTCAGATATATCTCAATAACCAATACCAAGAGTCTGGTTTTATCTCAACACTCCCCTTGGGCGAGTACCATGTAATGCATATGCCTCGTCAAAATCTCCTCCAAAAAAACCTAGTGGGAAAAAAGGATGGAGAAAAGAGTACATTGCACCTGCATATTTTCTTATACTTGTTGTCTCATTAAAAATCTTCTTATAAGAAATCGTCATGAAAACTCACTAAGGGAAAAATAGTACAACTTATAATTTTTTGGATTAGGGTAGTATCTTTCGGATCAAACTAAGGGTTATGGTTCAAGTATTTACTCCTACTGAACTATGCATATCTCTAAGCCATCTCATTCGAATTCCACGAGCATATTTTTGAAAACTAGATGTGGCAAAGACTTAGTGAAAGTGAATAAATTAGCTAGTTTTTCATATGACTTAGTTTGTAAGATCTTTACCTCACCATTCTTTTGGAATTCACGAGGGTATAAAAGTTTATGGGCAATATGCTTCGTGATATTGCTCTTAACGTAACCCACTTGTATTTGTGCAACACAAGCAACATTATCTTTATAGATAATTGTGGGGCTATCAATAGTGTTAATGCCACATAACTTCTGGATATGCATAATCACACGTCTTAGCCAAACACATTCATGTGAGGCTTTATATATTGCTATTATCTCTTAGTGGTTGGTAGAGGTAGCTACTAAGGTTTGCTTAATAGATGCCAAGAAATGAATATACCACCGCAGAGAAACGCAAACCTAGTGTACAATTTGGGCTGCACTGTGTCTAGCTAACAAATTTACTGTGCATGCAATATCAGGTCTGGTGCAATTCACAAGATGCATAAGTGCTCCTATGGTGCTTAGGTATGGAACTTTATATCCTAAGGCTTCCTCATTTTCCATACTCAGTTTGAATGGGTCTTTATCCAATTCAAGGTATCTTACTACCATGGGGGTCTTTAAAAGATGAGATTTATTCATAATGAAATTTTCCAATACCTTCTTGATATAGGTAGATGGTGTACAAAGATTCCTTCTAGGAAATGTTTTGGTTGCATGGCTAAGCAGTATTTGGTTTTAACCAAACTTTCAACGTAAACTCCGTCAAAAGGTAAGAATTTGCTTCCTTTATGTCCTCCATGGTTCCGATGATATTCAGACCATCGACATAGAATGAGATGATACAGAATCCATTATGGGACTTCTTTATGAATACACAGGGATAATAATCATTATTAGAATAAGGAGGAACTCACTAAGCTGGTTGTATCACATTCTCCTTGGCTGTTTTAATTCGTATAGCGATCTCTGTAGTTTGACGCTATACATGTTGCGATTACTTTTATTAGAATCCATAATTTTAACTCCTTCAGGTACTCTTATTTAAATATCTGTATCTAGTGACCCATATAAATATATGGTCACTACATCCATCAATTGCATTGTTAAATCGAAGCTAGCTGCCATTGATATTACATATCAGAATGTTTTCCCACTCATTATAGGAGATTCATCGTAATCGATGCTGTGTTTTTGCGTGAAACCTTGTGCTACAACCCTTGCTTTATATGTCACCACATGATTGTTTTTATTTCTTTTATGAATGAAAGCCCATTTAGATCCTATAGGAAACACTTCAGAAGGAGTTCGGGCAATAGGACCATGCACTTTCCTTTTATTAAGCAAGTACATTTCTGTCTCAATTGCTTCTTTCTATTTGACCCAATCTGAGTGCTTCTGTCACTCTGCCATGGACTTTGTTTCTAGATCCAGATCAAGAGATTCATCAATCTTTGAGGCAAAATATATATCGATAATTATAGTCATCCTTTTATACAACTTTCATGAGTCCACATAATTAGTGGAGATTTCATCATTGATTTCTTTTAACTCATGATTTCTTGCAATGATGGAGTTCTGGTTTTTCGACTTGCCAGCATCAGAATATGTGTGCAAATATTCACTGGGGTTGTCATCTTCAAGATGTCTCACTTTAATAACTTTCTCAACATCAGGTTGAGTTTCTTCCATTGTCTTAGGTAGTAGTCGACGATTCGAGAACGGGCTCCCGCCGAGCTTACTTGTTGAATGTGGGATCAACTGAAGCCCCTTTCTGCCAAAGGTGTAGCATCGAAGATGTGGGAGATGGTCCCTTAGAACAGACAGAAACACGAGGATTTTATCCTGGTTCAGGCCTCTCATGATCGAGATAATAGCCCTACATCCAGTCGCCTGGTGGCGTTTTTCCGTATTGAAATGATGAATGACCGCACCCTCCCCCATAGGGGCTAGGGGGATTAAATACAGGGTACTAAGTCGTATACATGGTAACTACCCCCTATAATTACGCCACGCTTCCATATTTCCGGCGCACCTTCCCTGGATCTTCGGCGAATTAGTTGCCACTTTCCTTCTTAGTGGTTTGACCGAATCCACCGAGCATAACCCAGATTCCACGCAACTTCCTGAGCACAGTTGCCCGTATTTGCCTGGCGTGCTCGTAGCCGAGCACTCGGCTCGCGCGCGACGGCACGAATGCTCGAACCGTAGCGAGCTCAGAGTCGATCGCGGGCCGATTGGTCGTCAGACGTTCGTTGGTCGTCCTTGGGGACATCGTCCAAGGGTAAAGATGGTCGGTTAAGAAACTGGCTTCCAGGGTACTGTGGGAATTATCCAATCCCCGACAGCTAGTCCCCGAGGCTCAAGGGAGATGGGTTATCTCCTTGAGACTGAGAAGTCCAAGGAGGGATTGAATTCTTGATGGTGAAGCATTTACCTCAGCATCTGGGCATGAAATGACCAGGAAAAAGATTTGATAGATGAGGCAGGCTCACGCTATCACATCCCGAGCGAATCATGCTCGGGGAAAAAGGTCGGCACAAGCTGCACCGAGAGGGAAAATAAAACGCGATCGAACCTCGTCCCGAGTATGGATCAGATGCCCAGGGAAACTAGGCATGGATCAGACGCCTAGGATAAAGGTAACTAGCAGACTGTGAAAAAACACATGCTGCCGCATCCCATGCATGGATCAGATGCACAGGGGAACTAGGCATGGATCAGACGCCTAGGATAAAGATAACTAGCAGACTGTGAACAAACACATGCTGCCGCATCCCATGCATGGATCAGATGCACAGGGGAACTAGGCATGGATCAGACGCCTAGGATAAAGATAACTAACAGACTGTGAATAAACACATGCTGCCGCATCCCATGCATGGATCAGATGCACATGGGAACTAGGCATGGATCAGACGCCTAGGCTACTAGCGGATTGCGAGCGAACTCACATTGCCACATCCCGAGCATGGGTCTAATGCTCGAGGAACTGACAGACGAGCCAGGCTCGAGCTGCCGCATCCTAGACATGGACCAGACGTCCAGGGAAATAAACTGGAAGGCCCTGTGCTCAAACGCAGAGCGTGCTCGGAGGGAGAGACTCGCGCCCGAGCGAAGTACATGCTCGGCGCGGAACACGAACAATCTCCGAGCGAAACGCGTGCTCGGAGGGAGAGACTCACGCCTGAGCGAAGTACGTGCTCGGCGCGGAACACGAACAATCACGAACAATCTCCGAGCGAAACGCGTGCTCGGCGCGGAACAGGAACAGTTCCTGAGCGAAGTACGTGCTCGGAGGGAGAGACTCGCGCCCGAGCGAAGTACGTGCTCGGCGCGGAACACGAACAATCACGAACAATCTCCGAGCGAAACGCGTGCTCGGAGGGAGAGACTCGCGCCCGAGCGAAGTGCGTGCCCGGCGCGGAACAGGAACAGTCCCCGAGCGAAGTACGTGCTCGGAGGGAGAGACTCACGCCCGAGCGAAGTACGTGCTCGGCGCGGAACACGAACAATCACGAACAATCTCCGAGCGAAACGCGTGCTCGGAGGGAGAGACTCGCGCCCGAGCGAAGTGCGTGCCCGGCGCGGAACAGGAACAGTCCCCGAGCGAAGTACGTGCTCGGAGGGAGAGACTCGCGCCCGAGCGAAGTACGTGCTCGGCACGGAACACGAACAATCACGAATAATCCAAACGCTGCGTTTCGGAGGGGAGAGACTTCGCGCCGAGCCGGGCACGTGGCCTGGCGCGGAACAATCACGAACAATCCCGAGCGAAACGCTGCGTTTCGGAGGAGAGACTCGCGCCGAGCCGGCGAAGTGCGTGCCGGCGCGAATAGAACGATCCCCGAGCCGGCACGTGCTCGGAGGAGAGACTCACGCCGAGCCGGCACGTGCTCGGCGCAGAACACGAACAATCACGAACAATCTTCGAGCGAAACGCGTGCTCGGAGGGAGAGACTCGCGCCCGAGCCGGCGGCGTGTCTGCGCATGAACAGAAGATCACCCCGAGCCGGGCACGTGGTCGGGAGGGAGAGACTCGCGCCGAGCCGGCGCACGTGCTCTCGCATGAACAGAATGCCTCAGCGGCACGTGTTTCTGAGGGAGAGACTCGCGCCTCGAAGGCATCGCTCGCTGCGCGGAACACCGGCTGTCTCCGAGCGAAACGCGTGCTCGGAGGAATAAGAGCGATTTTCGAGATATAACAAGATCAATTCCCGAGTGCAATGCCCGTCCGGTGTGAAGAAACACACGTCCGAGCTAAAAATTTACTCAGTGCAGATTCGAGCGAAAAGCCTGCTCGGGCAAGAGGATGAAATTTGCGCCCGAGCGAAGAACTTGCTCGGCGCAAAACAGAAACGACTCGCCTAAGCACTGTTTGCTTGAGGTAACGAACTTTTCTTTTTTACGCATCTTACCTTATCATAAGTTGTGCAGTATCGGTCATCAGATGTGGAAGATGACGCCTTCGGGATTCCTTTGGCAAAGAATACGTCGATCCCCACGGACGGCGCCAGCTGTCGATGATTGGAGAACGGGCTCCCGCCGAGCTTACTTGTTGAATGTGGGATCAACTGAAGCCCCTTTCTGCCAAAGGTGTAGCATCGAAGACGCGGGAGATGGTCCCTTAGAACAGACAGAAACACGAGGATTTTATCCTGGTTCAGGCCTCTCATGATCGAGATAATAGCCCTACATCCAGTCGCCTGGTGGCGTTTTTCCGTATTGAAATGATGAATGACCGCACCCTCCCCCATAGGGGCTAGGGGGATTAAATACAGGGTACTAAGTCGTATACATGGTAACTACCCCCTATAATTACGCCACGCTTCCATATTTCCGGCGCACCTTCCCTGGATCTTCAGCGAATTAGTTGCCACTTTCCTTCTTAGTGGTTTGACCGAATCCACCGAGCATAACTCGAGATTCCACGCAACTTCCTGAGCACGGTTGCCCGTATTTGCCTGGCGTGCTCGTAGCCGAGCACTCCAGCTCGCGCGATGGGCACGGATTCTCGGAACCGGGTAGCTAGCTCGTAGCCAATCGGGCGGGCCGATTGGTCGTCAGACGTTCGTTGGTCGTCCTTGGGGACATCGTCCAAGGGTAAAGATGGTCGGTTAAGAAACTGGCTTCCAGGGTACTGTGGGAATTATCCAATCCCCGACAGTAGTGTTCTCACTTATTTGGTTCTCTATTTCTGCAGATGTCTCCACAAAATTGAGTCTAGTATACCCGAAAGTCTCACTCTCTTCTTATCATGAGGAGTAAGGTGGATTCAATATTATTATGGGGTATTCCCACTCTTTCCGGTGCATTTAATGTAGGTATATGAGATTTTTATCACTCACTCATGATCAGTGAAGGCATCTTACAAGCTATTAGCTAATTATTTCAGATTTATTATCCTTCGTATTTCAAGTTCGGATTCTTTCATGTGTGGGTCTATGGACTGAATGCCCATGATATTTCAATCTATTTTTCGACATTCTTTGGTGTGGTACTTATCTCCCCTAATACCAAAAAAATTATCCTCATTAAAGATACAATTAGCATATGGAGCCGTATATGGATCCCTGTCATATTCTTAAGGTATTTAGTAATTGATAGAGTTTCATAACCTATATAGATTCCCAACTTCTGATGAGGACCCATGGTTGTACATTGTGGTGGTGAAATTGGCACGTATACATCACAACCAAATTTTTGTAGATGAAAAATACTTGGTTCTTTCCCACGAACTATCTGCAAGGGAAAAATTTTATGGTACATTGTTGGTCTAAATTGAATTAATACAGCAGCTTGCAGCACTATGTAGCCCTAACAACTGGTGGGTTGCCTACAATTCTACAAGAGTGGCGTCGCAATAAATTTGATTCTTTTTAATTAATGACTCTATAAGGCTATTTTTGTGTGTGGATGTAAGGTATTGAATGCTCTACATTTATGTCTAGAGCCATACAATAATTATTAAATGCCTTTTAGGTAAACTCACCAGCATTATTCATTTGGATAGACTTGATCCTTTCATATGGAAATGAGGCTCTTAATTTAATAATTGGGCTATCAATTTAGCAAAAGCATGATTTTCAAGTAGATAAGAGGCATATACAGGACCATTTTGTAGAGGCATCTATCAAGACCATAAAATATCTAAAAGGGCTCGGCAGGGGTTGAATAGGTCCATATATCACGTTGAATTCTCTCTAGGAAATTCGGTGATTCATCCGTAACCTTCAGATGAGAGGGTCTAATTATGAGCTTTTCTTTAGCACAAATAAGGCATAAGAAGTCTTCATGTCTAGAGAAATTTGTAGTTTTTATATTATGGCCAGTAGAATTATGGATGATTTTTCTCATCATATTCTACTCAGGATGACTCAGTCGATCATGCTAGATCTTAAATATTTCTGGGTTTTTAAGTATTGCTTTCATCACGACATAAACTTCAGGTTTTATATATAGTACAATCCCAATGAGAAGGAAGTTTTTTAACCACACGTTTATGGTACCTGTCAAACTTAGTTATGAGCAAGTATTCGGTACCATCATCATATTATGTCTCCATATGAAAACCATCCAAACAAATGTCTTTAAAACTCAATAGAGTATGACTGAACTCACGATACAAGAGAGCATATTTTATTATTATACAAGTAACCATAGTAAGAACTATGATGGCTCTTGCAATACTAATAATGAGGGCAATGGTCATAGTATTCTCAGTTTCCTTAGTTAAAGTCTGAAAATATTTAATCTCCCTAAAAATTAAATTTCTGGTGTAACTATCTACGAGAGAGATTTCCTTCTCTGCCATTGATTCACTCTTCCCCGCCCACCCGCCGCGCCGACCACTTCAGCTTCCCCCACGGCCCCCCGTTCACCGCCCCGGCGGCACCGACCCATCCACGCAGAAACCGCCTCCCTCCGCACCAGCCAACCCCGTCTTAACGGTCGCGTCGCTCTCCGATCCACCTGTCTCTGACGGACCGCTACTGCCTACCACTTGCGCCTTTTCTCGCCACCGATATCGCGGGTCGCGGGATGGGAGCTCCAAAACGAACACGACCGAGGTAACCGCGCCCAGCCAACTGTTTCTTCATTCCCTACTATACAGTTCAATTACCACTTGCAAACTTGCTCCTAGCACCCTTCAATTACACGGCGGAAGTTAGGATGAATGATACCAGTTGGTCACGGTGATTCTCTGATCACACATGAATCACCATTGCCTGAGCTGGAAATCTATGCGTTAATACAGGTAACCGGTAGAAATCTATACTATGGCAGCTTGCTATTCCAAAGTTCTGTCTCAATGTAAACCATTGTCAAAATCTTCAGAGGATGCCCAAATACTGTAATACATACGTCACTTCTCACCTGTTCTCCAGGACTTCCTAGAAATTATATAGGCACGCAGGACTGGGCAGCCAGGATGCTGATTCTGTTGCTTCTGATTCAACTGTGATTCCGTACTAGCATGGAAACATCTCAATTGCACTTTCTAGCATGGAGATTAAGGTGCCGTCGACCCTTGTTAATTACCTATCCATCTTTTTTTGTTTGCCCAATTGTGTAAGCTTGTCCACAATGCCAAACACATGCAGACGACGTAATTTCTAGTATCTTATCTTTTCTTCTGAAGGCCACACAGCACTTGTATATTACAGTTGGAAATGTCATGGTATTAGGTACTAATATTCTGGACGGACTTATATTTACCAAACCGTACCTGCCTTCCCTTCGACTCCTAAAATCCGTGCGCTATAAGGGCATGAATCATGGTATTGTGGTCCTTGTTGAGGGAACGAAGGTTTATGGCAAAGCGGCGGTTAGGTTATGAGAATATGGCCCATTGGGTTATTGGTCTCAGCCCAAAAGCCCAATGTGGCTGAAATTACTTGGCCAATATATTAATATATTGGAGTGTATAGGCATCATCCGGATGTTTTTGTCCCAAAAAACATTCAAATTTTGGACCGTACGATCAAAACACACACATTCGTCCACATCCATCTGATCAAAACATAGCAATCCACCTTAAATTCAAGGGGGGCGTGCATTGATCTCAAAGCAAATTCAATGGCTAGGAATTTGGATGATGATTGTTAAAGAAAACAACAACAATAGATTAGACGCAGTACCAGCAGGTTTGGTGCGGGAGCAATATTTTCCTTATCTCTGAGACTTGATTAGTTTGGATTTCATATGATTTGGTTGTTTTCCTTATCTTTTGGGATTTGATTGTTACTTCTTAAGCATCGTATATATAAGAGGACATAATGGAAGTTAAGCATGGAATAAACAAATCGTAATTTCTTTGTATCCATATCTCACACTACCCTGCGGAACTCTCCTTTCTCGTCGAGCTTGTCTGTTCCTTGGCCCTAGTAGTTCGTCGAGCTTGTCTGTTCCTTGCTCCTTTCTAGGGAGATTAATTGCATTAATTAAGGAGATTAATTGCATTAATTAAGAGGATTAATTAACTGACGCATTAATTGCATGCAGAGCGCAGTGCGGTCGTTGGCATACACGTGGCGTTTATCAGAGTGGTCTTTGCAGTCCTTTGTGCGGACGACACCATAGAATTATATGGTGTCGTCTTTGTCTAAAAGATCTTGGCTGACCACAGATAAACGCCACGTGTACTAGAAGTTAGCAGAGGTCGCACAAAAATATAGAAGGAGATCAGCATGCGTCTCACAACGTGATCGAGAAGAAATGATACTCGATGTTGGTAAGGTAGAGCCTGTTGTGCTACCGTCCAAACTAGCTAGTGCACCCGCCCTCATTGCTAGCATCAAATTTCAAAAGGGAGAGTACAAGGATAATTAGCACCAGGACAATTATTCGACTTGTTGCCCTCGTTAGCATCACTACGTACCATCGGTGCGCCTGCCACCACCACGGAGGCCAATCATGGAGACCAAGAGTGCCATAGTACCACAAGAGAGTTTCCCATCGATCTATGATGGGATGGATGATCCTTTGGTGTATATGAATTGATGCAAACAATATTTGCCTGGACTACCCGCCCTAGCTAGAGGAGGTTTGGTTGGCATCTTACCATAAGATGTGGGCTGCCCAACAAGGAAAAATTGATGATTTACCCCGTTTAAGTGATGCAATGGATGATTTGTCCCGCCATGTCTCACTGGCATCTGGGCCTAGCGGGGCAAATCATCAATTCCCAACAACTTAATAGGACAAATGATCAAATCCCCTGCCCAACAGGAAATAAATTCTATGGTGTCGTGCTGCACAGAGGGACATGTGCAGCACCACTTAGATGGACGCCACGTGTTACGCCAGTGAATCTCCACCGTTGCATTAATTAAGGAGATTAATTGCATTAATTAAGGGGATTAATTAACTGATGCATTAATTACATGCAGACGGTGCAGATTTATTGGCATACCACGTGGCGTCTATCCGAGTGGTGCTGCACAGGTCCGTTTGTGCAGTACGACACCATGGTATTACCAACAAGAAGGTGATGACGATGTGCTGACATGGATGCACTTCAAGGATTACATGCATCTTCAATTCGATCACCAATCCGAAGCTCTAACAAGTACTCCCTCCAGTCTTAAAAAGCTGATGTTTTGAACATCGATACGGTCTTTAAAACACAACTTTGACCACTAATTTGATCACCAATCCGAAACTCTAACAACTTGTGTGAATATTACGTTTTGGTTTCCCTAAAAAATGCTATTCTACGAGCTGTTGTGCTTATTTGGTAAATCATCAATGGAAGGATGAATATGAATAATAGGCTTTAATCTGGTTCTACACTGCCAAATGTTCTTCGTAGCTTTGCATTTTTCAGTCGTTAGATTCTCTTGATTTTTGGAAACATTTGGTTTAAGTGGTTCATTTCTGTCTACATTATATACACCCTGGCATTAAAGTCTGGTGTTACATTCTTTAGGTTGGAAGAGACAAAGGATCAGTTGCTGGTAAAAAGAGGCTCGAGGTGAGTGTTTTGCTGTGATTTGTGAGTGTATTGCTTTGCTATTCACATGATGCCCTTCCTTGCTTTGCTAAATGTAATTCTATTTTGCAGCTCGCGCTGGTGACCAGCTCTGAACCCATGGACTTGATCAGATTGAATACATTAATACCCTCGACGTACCTCACACGACTTAATCCTGTTGCGCCGACCAGATTCAATAGAGGTTTCTGGTATACAAAGCTGCAGTACATGCAATTTATGTGGCATTAAAGAAGCCGGAGGCGACAGGACATGAAAGATATGTGGAGACCCTGAGGAGGACAAGAGATTCTTGGTTTGTGGTTACTCTCTCTGTTCGTACAAGTACTATCACATCCGGTGCTTAAAGTCTAAGCAGATTGCAAGCGATGCGCAGCGGGACAAACCGTGTTGGTACTGCCCATCTTGCCTTTGCAAAGTTTGTCATTCTGACAAGGACGATGATCAGGTCATCATGTGCAATGGCTGTGATGAGGGCTATCATCTGTACTGCTTGACACCTCCCCTTACCTCGGTACCCAAGGGGGAGTGGTACTGCTCATCCTGCATTGTGGAGAGACCAAAGGAGGGAATGATGAGAAAGTATGAGCAAGGGATGCTGAAACTCCACAGAAAGGATGATCCTATATATGCTCCTGCCCGGTTTTCAAAAGCAAAAAAAGAAAAAGAAAAAAGAGAGAGGATGATACTATGCGTAAAAATGCTAGGGTGAAAGAGCAGGTGTTGACTCACTGTGACAGAGTGGGAAGCCTGGAGATCTGCAACTTCCTTGCACTGTGGCTGTGGCTATATATATCATAGTTTCAGTGTTCTTTTGGTCAGTAGGAGGATTCGTATTCTCTGCAGTGAGTTCAAGCGGCACAACTTTGCTGTTTGGAGAGACTTAGCTGTCCAGTTGAAGAAGTGATGGTCACGACAACGGCGGACGAGAAATTTAGCTGCTGATTTCTGATTGAGCAGCCGAGGGTCTGCCAACAACATGTGCCGTTTGAACGAATGGTAGAGAATTAGGTTGTCGCCATTTTTATCGTTTCCTTAACCCCCTGCGAGGTCATATTTAAAGCTCTTTTACGGTACACTAAATTGAATATGAACCGTTCATTCTTTTCGATCCAATGGATCAGATTAACTATAATTTCAACAGTTAGATGTGATTTCTACTACACATTTTATACTATAAGTATAATCCACCGTAAAATTTCTCCAAACAACTTGTCAGCGTTTGAACTTCAAGGATGCTTTGCGCAATGTCATCCTCTTAGGTGGATATTATCATCGTTTTAAAAAAAGTTGGATATTACCACTTAAAGTACCCGGCCCATGAGTCATTGGGAACGGTGTAGTTTCTATCTTGTGCACTTGCTTGCAGGTACTATTTTGTGGACGGTTTCCAGTTAGAGAGAAATATCACCTCTGGAAACTGCCTCAGGTGTCCTAATTAAGGTCACCATTCAATATGATCATTTTGGCCTTAATAAACAAGGCTTCGCTGTCCTATGCTCTGAACAGACATCGCTTTCTCTTCTTGAGGCCTGCATGTACTAATGTGTAGCCTCACATGTCAACAGTCTGCCAGAAGCAGTAATCAAAACTCCATCAGCTAAGGATGGACAGGTAAGGCCTCAGAATAACCTTGCTGCGTTTTGCGTCTTTTTTTTTTTACTGGAGATCTATACCTCTGTTGAGATGCATGGTTTGACACCGTACTGGTTTGAGCTACTGAGCTGGCAGATTTGCTAACGTGTTCGCAATAACACCAAACAAGCAACCACTTCATTGTTGTACCGTATTGCATCAGGAAGGCATGCAGAGTGAACAGCAGTTGCAAAATAATGTGGCTGCACAGAACTAGAAGCTGAGAATCACCTCACCTCAGCCTTGCGCGAGCAAGGATCAAAATCTCGTCGAAATCCCGCAGAATCTTGACGAAATCTCGGATTTCGGACCCCCGAGTTTCATAATCCCGACGAAATTAAAAAAAATAAAAAAAAATCAAAATGCTACAATAACCAATAATCTCGCCGAGATCTCGGTATATTTGACCGAAAAATTGGTTTTTTTTTACCAGTTTGGATTCTTCATGTCATTTTATATGTGGGACAGTCTGTAGATCATCCAGTTATGAGTTGTTTGGTTGGCTGCATCTAAAGAGATTTGCATCTGCAGATACAAAAGATGGATGTTTGGTTGTCTTCTCATCCAACTCAGCCTTGCTCTACAGATGCAAAGCACCCCTTTCAGCCTGGCTCCAGGGAAACAAGAAAATCCACCGTTTCCCCAGGGCCAGGCTCTGCCGAGCCATGCATGCATGTTGACATCCGCATTTAGTATCTAGTTTTCTTCTTTTCTTTACTATATCTTTTGATTAGCATTTTCGATCAACGAATCGATTTCACCTATGTGTTCTTGATATTTTTTCGAACAAAACTAGACCATACTTGCTATATAAATTTCAAAAGATTAAAATTTTAGTTTTTCAATTTATTGATTTTCTAGAATATATTTTAAAACTTTTTACTTTTGTTTGTGAAATTATTGATTTTCTAGTATTTTTAAATTTTGTTTCATCCATCTCTTGAATTTGTCTATCACACTTTCATTCTAGTGCAGCCAACCAAACAACATCTCTGTGCAGCCTGTCCAACCTCATACGACCAACCAAACAACATCTCATTGCATCCACTCAGCCTGACTCCCACCAGCCTGGCTAAGCTTATGCAGCCTGGCTGAACTGAGAAGACAACCAAACAGCCTATTAGCCTATGCATATTAATTCTTATGGTCATTAATTAAGTATTTCGGTTGTCATAATTTTTAAGAATTTCTCAAGCTTGATCATCATCTAAATTTTTTATGAGAATATTAGTGATGCATTAGGGCCATCCAAAAAAATTTCAAAGCTTTCTAACATGGTTTGGACTATTTTTCATTCAACTGAAATTTGTCGACCAGTCTTCAGTAGCACTGTTCGAATTTTTGAAAATTTCTCAAGATTGATCATCATCTAAAAATTTTATGGTAATATTATGAATGTGTTAGGACCATTCAAAAAAATTTCCAAAAGTTTCTAACATGGTTTGTACTATTTTTCATTCGGTTGAAATTTACTGGTCAGCCTTTTATTAGGACAATAGTACTGTTAGATTTTTTAAAAATTCTTCGGGCTTAATCATCATCTAAAATTTTTATGAAAACATTAATTTTATATCAGGATTATGCAAAAAAATATTTCAAATTTTTTTTTGACATTGTTTGAACTATTTTTCGTTCAATTAAACTTTATCGAGATTTCGGCAATTTCGAACGAAATTTTACTTTTTGGACCGAAATCTCGGTTAAAAAGAAACCAGATTTGAATTTTGCTTTTTGAATTTCATCAAGATTTCATTTAAAATAACAAGATTTCATCGAAATTTCGGATTTCGGAGGGTAACGAGATTTAAACCCTATACGAAATTTAGAAACCTGTGCGCGAGTCCTGCAGATGAGATTCTCGTGGGAATTCTACAAAATTACCGCGTTCTAGATGGGCTTGAGTGCTTATCGACCTTTCCCTGGATTCAGTAGCTTTTTCATGTGCTGATTGACGCAGATTGCAGAGAACCGAATAATTAAACAATTATGGGAAACGGCCCAGAGCCTAAGATCAATCGACAGCACGTCATGGATGACACCAACTAGGAATGCTCCATCCCGTACCAGGAACTCAGACGACCAATGGAAGGGGGAGCATGGATGGCCATAAGTACCGGGATCCGTAATCTCATTTTTGGAAAAATCTCGGAGTGGCTGAAATCCGAAATCTCGGCGAGATTCGAAAATTTCGGGTAAAATCCAGACGAAATGCAAAAACCAAATTCCAAATCCGTTTTTTTTTTCAACCGGGAAATCCGATATCTCGGCCGAAATTGCCGAGATCTCGGTCCACATTGAACCGTCTGAAAAATGGTCCAAAACACGTTAAAAAAATTTGAATTTTTTTTTGGATGGTCCTCAGACATCACTAATGTTCCCATAAAAATTTGAGATGATGATCAAGCATGAAGAATTTTTAAAAAATCTAACAATGGTAAAGTCGTGATAAAAACCGTATATAAAATCAGTTTTTGATTTTTCAAATGTAACAAATGAACTTCAAGTCATTTGAAAAGTTTTATATATATTCATATGTATTGAGGGATGTTCTTTCTTTGAAACCACCTGCAGTTCTGAGGAAGGTTCTTTCTTTGAAACCACCTATAGTTTTGAGTTTTGATTAGTAAGAAAAGATCTATTGAGCTCTACTCCAGGTTTGGTGATATGAAGTTCAAGGCTGACCTAGCATGACGTGCATGCGATTGAATTTATGAAGGCCTGATCAATGCCATATATACATAGGTGAGTTAGTACTATACTCATTTATAAATACATGTTATCTTAGGTTTTAAATTTTATTTTTCAATATATGCCATTTAATAATTTTGAAATGATTTTTGTACCACTGTTTCCACTGCACTTCTCTCTCATAGTCATATACAGATTGATTCCAATTATCAATGTTAGTATCAGATATCATTTCTCTCTGTTGTTTCAATGCACTGGAAAGTTCCTATGTACTAAAAAGTTCAAACCACTTTAGAAAATTTTGAAAATTTTTGTGAATGTCCTAATACATCCATAATATTCCCATAAAATTTTCAGAAGATGATCAATCTTAAATTTTTTAAAAAAAATTCGGAAAGTCCTGATCGACAAATTGAACAGACCAAAAAAATGGTGAAAAACATGTTAAAATTTTTTGAAATTTTTTGTGGATGATCTTGATCCTAAACCCAAGCAAATACAATGCACAAAAATCAAAATCCGGCAAAAAAACTACCAAATCTCGCCCAAAATTGCCGAGATCTCGCCAAGAAATCCGAGATTTGAATTTTTTTTTTTGAATTTTTTGAATTTTCCGGGATTTTAAATCTCGGAGGGGTCCGAAATCCGAGATTTCGCTGGGATCTCGCCGAAATTTGGACCCCTGCCGGGAAGCTTGCATGCCAACACGGTGACACCATGATTGCTTTGAAAATAGACATATGGAGATTTTTTTTTGAAAATAATCATATTTTATTCGTGTATTGCAACAATATATCCGAATTTATTTTTTTACACAAATGACCTCAATCACGCCACGACATCGCGAAATACTTCTAGTCGCGCCACGTCAATGCGAGCGGTACGCAATCGCGCCACGCTGGCGCGACACGGGGACCAGGGTGGACACGGGGGACCAGGCGACACGCGGTGACATGGCGATGGTGGCGATGGACACGGGGGCGATTAGCGGTCGCGGGCGTCGATCCGAGCGAGCAATGACGGGCAGCAAGCGACGGCTAGGAAGAGCGAAGCGGGCAGCCAGCGCCGGCTAAAAGAGAAACAGAAGCAGAAATAGAAGAGAAGAAGACACGAAAAAGAAGAAAGAAGACAAGAAGACAAGAAAGAGAAGAAAGAAGAGGAGGAGAGGAAGAAAAAGGAGGAGGAGAAGAAGAAGAGGAAGGAGAGCAAAGAAAAAGAAAGAAGTATTTATTCGCGTTCGTTCTTCGTTCATCAGTTAGTAATTTATATAATTATTTTTTTATCGGTATAATTATATGCATGCAAGAGAAATATAGGTACTCTTAGAAAACTGTTAGAGTAGCCGAAAAACAATGTAGTACCTAATTAATTTGGTTTAATGCATATTTTATAAAAGTATGTGTGGATAATTTTGTATATGCACAAATAATGTTGGTACATAATATATTATTGGCCTTAAAAATATATGAGTTGTAATATTAATCTATCGGAGCAAAAAAAAGTGTTGTTGGTTGGACAAAATAAACATGGTAGTAAGTAATTATTTACAGGACTAAAAAATTATTTAATGCTGAAAAGGAAAATGGTCATAACTTTTGACCCATAAGTCCAAATTGAATGAAACAATTTTCTAAATTGTTAGGGTATGAACTAAATTGTAGTACGCTATTTCAAAATTATTATGCAAATATTGTTAGGGTATGAACTAAATATTGCAGCACACACGTGAAAATTGTTAGGGTATCAACTAAAACGTATTTTCAATTTTGTCCTCAATTATTTAAACCGAATCTATTCAAAAGGTCATAACTTTTGAATCATAAGTCCAAATTGAATGAAACAAGTTTCTAAATTCATTATAAATTATGTAGTATCAGAATATGCAAAAAAAATTGAAGTTTGATATATGGTTTAAAATAGAATTCAAATTCAAAGTGTAAGTTTGAAACTAGCTCAATACAAATTTTGTGCAACTGAAGTTCAAATTGAATGAGACAGACTTCTTTAGAATCCTTATGTCATAAGCTCTCTAAATATGCAAAGAAATTTCAATTTCAATTTAGTTTATACCATTTCCTAATTAGGTTTGATTTCCATGCGTTAAATAATAAAACTGGCATAACTTGATGATGCGATATCCAAATGATGTGGAATAAGTTTGTTTGTGTTAATTAGACAATATAGAACCTGGTTGCTTTAAGTACAAAATTTATGTATGTACGCAAATAATGTCGTTATGTTAGATCTTATTTTCCGCAGAAAAATAGTTAGTTCTTGGTTGTAAGGAATAAAGAAGGTGGCAAGTTCGGTCAGGAAAAACTACATGTAGGCATAATTTCTCTAATTTCTCAGATGTACATAACTGTATTACAGTTGGCATTATTTCGTATCTCAAATATTACTTGCGCATATTATAAAATATTTGTAATATCCAATAGGTATGTCTGCTATGGAGCATTCAAAGTGTTTTACGGTGAAGGAGAAGTTCAGGAGGGGCCATATGGGGTTGATCTGAGTAGTTTTCAGCAATGTGTTTTGTACCTTTAGAATCTGGACGATATGAGTTTTGAAGATCTATGCGGGTGGCTTTGTCACAGTCTTTCATTGAATCTTGCGGTGCATGACGTGAACATTAAATACTTGTGGTCGAGAGGTACACATGACTCGGTATGGGTGCTTAGACCGTTGGAGCGGACTCAGTCTTGGAGGAACTACGTCAATTCATTAAGACAACGTGGTTGGGGTTTCATCCTCTTTGTACAGGCGATGGTTAAAACAAACTTGCCAAGAAACGAAACCCCTATCGCGGTGCAGGCAGAAAGTGTGGTGGAAGTTCAGGAGAATATTCGGTCATGTGCTGCACCAACGGGACAAGCAGATGAAGGGGAGGAGTTGGAAGGGTTAGTTGATGTGCTGAGCAAGACGATCATCGAGCGGTGGAGGAAGAAGAGGCACTTGTTATGGACGAACACGATGAATCTTCCTCGGACGATGATGGAAATACGCCCGTACAGGTGCCCGCTGCTTGGAATAGGGGCGAAGCGAAAAACCTAGCAGTCGACGATGCCCATGGCTCGAGGTCTGGTGGGAGCCTTACACCTTACAAGAGGTCAGGCAGCGCTCACCTCACGGTTTGTCCATCCTTTACGCGCGATATTTTCTGTATTCGATCACACAATGGAAGCTTGTGTTCGATGTATACGTTGAGGATTACTCGGTTCACCGGTTAATGAGGCAGTTCGGACTCAGGCAGGAGGTCCCTGTTCCGCGCAGTGTGTCGGTCCCCACAGAGGCACACATGTACGTAACTTTCCTTCTCCTTACATTTTGAATGCAACTGGCTACACATTCTAACGGGTTGATAATTTCCACAGGCATTCGAGGAAAGGTTCACAGGGCCGCCGGACTAACTGGGCCATGAAGATGGCCCCTTCGGTGGAGCAGTGGAGTGCTGCACTACAGGACATGGTTGCAGATGACGTCGCGTACAACATACAGGGATACCAGAAGTACCTGCAATGGTACTCCCCACTTACACGAGTACGCATTTTGCCCGCTGTTGAGCCGGAGGATATCCTACCGGCTAGTGCTGACGACACATATCCCAGTCATGTTGCATCGGCGATGCACTTCGTGGTACGTCCACTAGACAGTTTACTCAAATTTTTAATATTATGCAAGCATACATATATCTTACGGCATGTTATCACTTTCAGGGCAACATGGGGACAGAGATTGGGAAGGATGCGAGGTCCATGAGAGACCGTTTGTGTGGGGGTTTGGAGATCTCTCGGGAGGAGTTCACAGCGTTTGTCGATCGAATCATTGTGAAGACGACGAGGATTGTGCGGGCCGTTTCGTGCCGGCATAGTTTTGACGCCAGTGGTGTGGCCTCGCATACGGTGGACCTATGACTGCAGGGGGTCCGGAGTAGTACACGACCGCTGCCGCCGACACCACCGTCAGACGACCCCACTGTCCGGCCGTACCCTGCGGTCAGTGGCGGATCTAGAATTTGAATTTACCCCAGGCTGAACTTTAAGAAACTAACGTTCTATTAAGAACATCAATTTATGTCCACACAACAACCTAACAAAAGTACATCATAGATTCACAAACTCCACTCTGGCGTTACACTTGTGCGGTTGTGCCCGGTCTGCACCACACCCGAGCTAGTTTGTTTGTGATTTGCATTGTGCTTCGTTTCTATTAGAGATTATTTAGGAAGTGGTTAAGTTTATTTTGTTATGAGGACATTGTTGTTATCTTTAAGGTAGTTAGTTTGACTACGTGCATCTCAAGATACAGAAGTAAAAAAATTCTAGTCTTCCATTACCTAAAAATCTTTAAGTTAGTTGGTTTGCAATTTCACTCAAAGGATCAAAGATGAAAAATACTCCTCGGTTGCCACCTCAGCTAATAGAGGCGAGGCGAGGCAGGTGAAGGAGACGAACCTCGTGAGTGCGCGAGAGGAGACGACTAGGTGAAGGCGATGGCGCAGGTGCCGCCCGGTGACATCGGCGGCGGCGGCGCGGAGGCGGAGCTCATCCCCACACTCTCCTCCCTGGAGCCGGTCTACGGCGATGGCTCGCTGCTCGACGAGGCGCGCCTCCACTTCGACCGCCTCGCTGACAAGTTCCAGGCCATCTACGCAGCGCGCCCCACCCTCTTCGTCGACAAGTTCCATGCCGGCGGGGGGCGGTACGGCTTGGAGCCTTGGGTGGCGCGGCTCGGGCCTTGGGGGCGCGCGGGGGGGGGGTGACCGGCGACTCGACGAGGGGCGGCACGCCACCGGGGGACGAGGGCGGCGCGACACGGGCGAGGGGCGGCACGGCAAGACGGCCGCAAGAACGCGCGTGCTTGCTGCGCGCCTGCGTGGGGCGGCGGCTGCTGGCGGTGCCGCCACAGGTGCAGCCAGGGAGCTCATCATGGCAGCAGCCCTTGTACTTGGTGGCAGGTAACTTGCTCACTTAAATATGCATTGCATTTTGTGGTAAATAATACTTGTGTATGATAGGCTACCCGTTCGGATACCCTACCAGCGTGCCATGGATGCTTCCTCCTGTCATGATTTAGACCCCAGGTGTGTTCAATATGCTTCATAAACTGACATTGCAAGAAACTTTACATTGAAATATATGCTTTATTCCAACATGTTGTAGTACTTTCATGTTACTATCAGGAGGGCCCCGCTACGACGTTCACGCGAGCGGACGACTTCGACACGGACTATGCAGGTCCGACGCATCCAGACCTCTTGTTTGGGTCGCAGCCGAGCGCCCCCACGCCTACACACCCTACGGACCCGAGTTCTTCGTAACATGGTGGGGTACACGGAGGCTGGTTATGGGTTTGATCTTTATAGTGCCAAATCTCAGACTGTGTTTGTGTTTCTCTACAGTGGTACAATCATTTATCAGCGATTTTTTAAGCAGATCTTGGTAGCTACCTCTACCAAACACTAAGAGATAATAGCATTATATGAAGCCTCACGTGAATGTGTTTGACAAAGATGTGTGATTAGCCATATCCAGAAGTCATGTGGCATTAATATCGTTGATACCCCCATAATTATCTATGAAGATAATGTTGCTTGTGTTGCATAAATACAAATGGGTTATGTAAAGAGCAATATCACGAAGCATATTGCCCCTAAAATTTTCTATCCTCTTGAACTCCAGAAGAATGGTGAGGTAAAGATCTTGCAAACTAAGTCATGTGAAAATCTAGCTAATTTATTCACTAAGTCTTTGCCAAATTCAATTTCCAAAGATGTGTTCGTGGTATAATTAGAATGAAACAACCTAGATATATGCAGAGTTCAGGGAGAGTAAATCCCTGGATCATAACCCGTAGTATGATCATGAAGATACTACCCTAATCTAGAAGATTATAAGTGTCGGTGTTTCGAGTACCGGCAATACGATTTTTAGTCTTAGGGGTCGCGCGTTCCCTCTCCTTGAATGGCCTGACTCAGGGAGCCCAAGATGCATACTGGTTCGGGCCGAATGTCCCTACTCCAGTTCGTGTGGTGGATCTGTATTGCTTTCGGGTGCAAGTGATTACACGGTGTCGCAAGCGAGGGCTGAAGACTGGCCTTGAGCGCCTCGTTTTAATGGGAATGTAAGAGCTGTTCTTTTGAAGAGAGAAAGAAAAAAGTCCCCCTCTCCAGAGGGCCCTGCCCCCCTTATATAGTCGGAGGGGGCAGGTTACATGGGAATCTGGAAAAGGAAAAGCGGATGGGGTGTCCTATGCCCGAGTCCTGGTCTTCAGCGAATGACCGGTGCCTGCTCGCCCTACGCCGGGTTGGTAGACACATCGAACGGCATGGTCTTCCGTTTCGTCGGGAAGTGGCGTACCTACCCTCTGTACGTCTGCCAGGTGATGATGTAGCGCTTTGACCCTGGCGATGCCTCGGGAGGGAGCGCATCCTTCCGTTGTGCATGTCTGGGTGACGAGACTGGTGTCTTGACTTTGGCAACCTCCTCGCCACCTTGGGAAGGAGCCACCTACCCTCGCACGGTCTCTCTGAGTCGTCGCGTCCATGGGACAGGTGGTCGACGACCGGTGATGGCCTAGTCCCGATGCCTGGTGGAGAGTGCCTCGATTGGGTCGGACGTTACGGGGCGTCCGACCCATGGAGGGGATCGAATCCTTCCCCTGATCGGTTTGGTCGGGGACGAGTCGTCCTTGGTGTCCCACCGAGCCTCTGGCCAAAGCCGGGCTTGGAGCGGCCCATTCGTTGTCCTGGGCCGCTGGGGGTACCCATGGTACGTATATTCGTCAATAAATCACACTCTTTTTCCCTTAGTTCCTGAATTATTCTCACATGAAGGTTTTTAACGAGGCAACAAGTGTGACACAATATGCAGATGCAATATACTCTTTTCTCCATCCTTTTTTCCACTGTTTTTTTGGGAGTTTTTGGGTATAAATATAGCACTGTATCGTACAAGAAAAATCAATCTATAATCAATAAAGATAAGAGAGTTTATCTCCCTATATTTTGTGTGTTTTTCGTGATTGTTCTATTTGTTTGATCAATGCATTGTGATTGATCTACAGCAATCATCATCATTTTTCAACAATCGGTATGCAACATGCGCAGCTGCGCTGATCTCACATCCCCGACATGCAATTTACCATTGTTGTGGCGGTCGATGAGGGTTAAAAACGCTTGGAGGATTGGGGATTGGAGGGGAGACCATCGGCCATGCGTGCAGCGTCTACTACACCGATATGCCAGGAGCGGAGGTGGCATCTTGTCGCGCGGCTTGTCCTTTGCTGGGATACCCGGCTTAAGAGCAAGTACAATAAGGCCACCTCAGCTTAATATTAGCCTGTACACGTCATCTTTGTCCTATGTAGAAGAGTGAGACAAGAGGAGAGAGAAGAGAGCTGGTTCTTATTTAGCAGCCAGCTTTGCACGGGAACATAGGTAGATATTTATGTATAAGAGAGAAGAAATGGTTATTGCACAACATCTAGAGACAACCTTTAGAGACAGTTATTATACAAGTTGGCTTTTAGCTTACTACTAGCCTATAGTGGGCTATGCTATTGTATTTGCTCAAATTGTGCGCTACTAGAGCCACAAAAGTGGTACTCCCTCCAGTCACAAATAGTTATCATTTTGAACATACATGCATTTAGACTTTTGAAAATTTGACTTTAATGTCTTTTAAAATATTTAAATTGGATACATAAAAAATATGTGTAAATTTATCTTGAAAAGTACTTTCATAATAGTATAATTTTATTGAATTTTATAAATATGTTATAATAGAAATTAGTGGTTCAAGCTATGTTTTAGATACCGTATTAATATTTAAAATGACAACTATTTATGACCAGAGAAAATAATTTGTTGATCGGCAGATTTACATAGCAGGGACTATTATAAGTAGGAGCAGAATCTGCTCTTCTTGGGCGGAACTGAATCCTCTGTCCTTTTATATTTTTGGCAGTTTTTCAAAGAATCTTTACGGACTTTTGGTCTTAGGCACAGGCTGAAACCATGGCTACCATGAGCTTGGATCCATCCCTATTACATGTAGATGAGTGTTTTTATGCTTTTCGTCATAATACAAGTTGTATAAATTTTAAAGTAAAAAATATGTAAATAATTATTATTTACCCTTTATTTATGCTCCTCATTTAGAGGGAGTATATGGTGAAAGTAGACATATGGTGAAACTATAAAAGTAGGTAAACAGGGACGTTGGATTAAATTTAAATGGCCAGATCTAGGTGGAATTCCACCCCCTCCACTTAAACACTTTTTACACGTAACCTCCTACAAAAATTCTAAAATTTCACATCTTAAGTGGAGGAGGTGAGATTCCATCTAAGGCCATGTTTGGATGGGCTAAAACTAATTGTTAGCTGGCTAATTGTTAGCTAGCTAATAATTAGCCCATCTAAAATTAGCCTAGGGTTGTTTGGATACATGGCTAATGGTTGGGCTAATTTCTTGAAAAAGTCATGTTTGCCCCCTCATAATGGACTGGGGAGCGGACGCACGGGTGAGGAAGTGAGGATAAGGCCAGCGCGAGGGTATTTCAGATTTTTTCCAGCGTGTTACCTGCTATTAGCTCAAATTAGCTCCCACCCACCAGCTAATGGACTAATTGTTAGCGCAGGGCTAATTTTTAGCCAGCTAATAATTAGTCCGGGGATCCAAACATTGCCTAAATCTGAACCATATGTCTACTTTCATCGTATCCTTCCTCTAATATTTATGTAACTTAAAGAAAAAAACAAAAAAGCACCTCTTAAATAAGTTTGTAATGACATATGTTCCTATTGATTTACGGGATCCTGTCGAGATCCATCCGATCGATGGGAAGTAGGATTCGTCCATGGGAGTTCAGAACCAACACTCACTACTATACAATCCCTCATCACAGACGGTTCGCAAGCCACATGACAGACGGTTTTATGACTGTCTGTATCAGACTGTCAGCGATGACTCTCTAGTAATCACAGACGGTTTTCCGACCGTCTGTGAACAATCTCATCACAGACGGTTAAAAATACAAAAACCGTCTGTAATGATTCATATATCACATACGGTTTATTCAAAAAACCCGTCTGTGATGTTGGATATATCACAGATGGTTCGTTAAAAAAATCGTCTGTGATGTTGGATATATCACCTACGGTTTGTTTAAAAAACCGTATGTGATGTTGGATATATCACCGATGGTTTGTTGTTATAACCGTCTGTGATGATTGATATATTACAGACGGTTCGTTTGTGAACCGTCTGTTAAGATGATATATCACAGACTGTTCTCTTTTGAACCGTCTGTGATGATCCATATGACAGACCGTTGATAATAATAACCGTTTGTGATAAATGGTTTATCACAGACTGTTCTATTTAGAACCGTCTGTGATGTTAATTTTAGATTTTGTACAATTTCAGTTAATTGGCTAGCCTCAGGAAACGCTAGCCATGCCCTCTGAAACAAACTGAAGTGTAGCATGACCAATATAAATATTATGACATACATTTCAGAAATGAACTCGATCAGGGCACGCAATACAACATACAATGCATCCATTTTAGAAATCAACTTTGATCCCACATTACAATGTACACCACATCAATTTCAAAAATAAACACAAATGGAAGTCTTGCAAATTGAATTCAGAACTATAGTCTTGCAAATTTACAACTCATCAAGCTTGGTTTGTATGGAATTCGCCGGTTGGATTAATGACATCACGATTCAAAAAGGCACAGAGTTGTCCTCGAATACTTAGCAGGTCAGCCTGTTCCAATGCAAGTTCAGCACATTGCCACCTCTGCCAATGGGAAGAGTAAAGTCTTTGCGTGTACAAAAAATAAATAAGTGGAAACACATGGTTCAAGATTGACAAACCTCTAAGTTATTGGTCTTCTTTGTACCAACGAGGAGTTGCATGTTGTGGCAAACGTAGAACCCACACAGGTTAGTGCCTATTGGCTGCTGGTGGCACTGCCAAAATATAAATAGATTAATTAGTTCGAAGGTTCCATTATGGACTGCGTGAAGGATTAATTATTGCGTACTAGCGGATACCGGGAAGTTATGAATATGCCTCAGCCTCGCTGTGTCCGGCTTGCATGGCCCTCCGCGAGCTTTGTAGATATGGAATGACGTGTCGAGTAAATTTTTAATAGGCACCAAGTCGTGGGTGCCGCCCTTTCTGGAATCAAGGTAAATTACCTTGTTCTGTCTTGCTATAATTACAAGTATAACCCAGTGAAACCTGCACAGGTATGTTGCCATGGTCATTGAACCTAACTTCAAGCTGCGTTATATAGTACAAATTAACATGTATAGCATCTGGATGAAGCACTTACCCCGGGTTGTAGGGTAAAATTAAGTAGCTTTTGTCCCAATGAGCCAGCATTACTTTTTCCACGTACTCATGGACGAATTGCACATCTTGGTCCATGGTTTGCTTCGACACCATATGTGGGTCGAAGAAACCCACCGGTTCATTCCTTGCTTTTGCCTCCATCATCATGTATCTACATACATATACAAAATCAAGGATCATATATACATATATATATATATATATATATATATATAGGAAAAATACTTTGTACTCCCGGGAGTAATTACTCCCATCTCTGAAATACCACCCAAACGAACTTTAAATACTCCTTTATCACTTTGGATACACTCATATACTAATTATAAGATATTCCAATGAGATTCACATGAAAAAATTGCAAGAGAGTACATAGTTTTTAGCCTATTTTGCAAATACCTTCATATAAGCACATAAAAAGGAGTATGTCAAAAAAGTATACATACCACCTCTGAAAAATGTAAATACCACCTAGATGGTCTTATATACTTGTATATTACATGTACATACCATCCGTTGCGCGAGATACTCCCTATGTTGTGAGATACGGCATAGGGAGTAATTACTCCCGGGAGTAGAAAAGAGGCTTCCTATATATATATATATATATATATATATATGCCATTTATCGGCACGAGACGAATCTGTACCGTGATTGCGCATGCTTACAATGTCCAGCATCTGATGAGTGAAGCGTCGAGGGCGTTGAGGTTGTACAGATCGAACAAGTCATTGAAGCCAACCACGAAGCAGCCACCTGAATTCTCGTGTAAGAAATGCCGCTCCTTGAAGCGAACCGTGATACTCGTTTCCCGTTCTGGCAGCGGCTTGGTCGCCTGTAACAGGCACCAATCTTGCAATCTAACGCAGGCTAATGAAAGCGTCGTCGGGTTCTCTTTAAGTACGAACGGCTTTCCCAGCTCAAATTGCCGCAGCAACGGGGCGTACGGAATTTGCAACAAGCCTGAGTTGGTCTTCTTTTTCGATTTGCCCTTATCGCTGCCTCGTCGTCTACTAGATGTTGTCTTCACGGGAGACGACGCGAGCGGCTGTGGCTCATAGGACATCATAGGCAAATTGGTGGGCTCTGCTGGTGCTAGCATATGATCCAGCGCACCATGTGGCTTCGGTATTGCATCTATCATTGGTGTTGCTTGGCGGGCATCGAAGGAGATGGACTTATTTGGCCATTGGATGAATGTGTGGATGGCATCCCCTATTGTCACGATCTCGTCGTTTGGAGGCATCTCCAACGTGATGCCCTTGCAAATTTCATGTACACCGTCGACATGAACCTTCGCGTAGCCCGAAGTTAAGGAACGACCGTGCACAAGTGCCCCTTCAGCGGATGGATACGCGCGCCCCCAAACAGCCTGCAAAGGAATAGAGGCATCGCCAAGCCTCACTTCGAGATTGAGATTGCACAGCATGGCCTCCTACATAACGATACACAATTACTTAGCCTACACACAAAACAGGTCCATTTAAGAAGCACTGCAGAAATAACATGTATATTACCTTGGTGTCGTCGGGAGGAAATCTGACTTCGTCCACATCCGTCTGAGGAACAGACGCGCAGCTGCTCGGACGGTTAGTTGGGCTGACTTGTTCATGTGCTTCTCCGCCTTGCACGTTCTGTTCATGCCTGTCATAGCGTTCATTTGTGTCATCTTTTCCTCAAAGCATTTTAGCTGAATCTCTAATTGCGCTTTCATCCTTTCCTCAAACTTTTCATTTACCCTTTCCTCAATCATGGCTACTAGCCGTGCCTCACGCTCGTCTTTTCTTCTCTTCCTACTCCGGTATGACTCGGAGTCCTGTGGGAATCCCATTTTCCAGAGAACGAAAACACCTAGGCCTTGGGTCCGACCCGGGTGCTCCTTGTTTCCCAAGGCCGTAGAGAGTATATCGTTCTCTCTGTCTGGAGCGAAAGAGCCCTGGGAAGATTCCGTGCTCGTGACGATGAAGCGTTGTGACACTTCCTCGTCAGCGGCGTTGGCAAATGACATCTCGCCCGAAGTCGTGGGACGTGACCTCGCTCTTACCCAGTTTCGAGCGCGCGGGTCCAATATCGAGGCAAACGGTGGTGCGACCTCCTTCTGTATTGCCTCATTGTCCTCCCTTGTCCATTGCTTCACCTTGCCCGTGTACCCAGTGGAGCCAAGTCTGTGGGGGTGGGTGTTTTTTGACTGGATAACCTTGTGCGCCGTACTTATGCTCACGAACTCTTCGGTCTTCTTCATTTCAACAAATTGTTCCCACACGTCTTCGCTGATGAACCCATACTTTTGGAACGGAGTCATTTCCTTATTCATGTAATGAGTGATGAGGCAGATCTTGAAGTTCTTCCATGCCTTTCCAGCCACTACAAGCGCGTACCGTCGTAGTGCGTTCAGGGAGTCCTGTGGGAGCTCAAACGACCTGAAAATTTCTGTCACCAGGCTGTCGTGCTCCTCATCAGTCAGTGTCTTCCACGACGGATACGTGATGGGGACCCTTTCACGCCCAACGATCCCGCACAATGTACGGAATGCTTGCGCGGCTTTAGCAGGTGCGGTAGGGGACCCATCATGCGGATCGACCGCAGTAATGGTATCTCGGCTCTGCAGCCTTTTACTAAGCCCTCTTGGAGCGCGCCTCTGTTTTTCTACATTGGACGCCTCATCCGATCCATTCGGCGATGAAGAATGCGGAGACGTCGACATCTTGCAGTGAAAGTCATAGAGGAGAAAAGAAAGTTGAGATCAGCATGGCTAGGACAAGTGGGTCATAGAAGAGGAAAGAAAGGTAAGATCAGCATTTTTTAAGTATCATAGGAGAGGAGGAGGATGAGGTGGTCGATCGGAGGACGAGAAAGTAATTACGGTATTACCAAAATATTCATCAGGTTAATTTCGTCAATGAAGAGGACACATTGGTACTCAAATGAAGTATGTAACAGCATGAACAATACAACAAATGATTGGTCATCTTCCAATTTTAACATACAACATATTGTAGCATATAAAGCACTTGAAATCATGTGTTCGGCCATAATCAAATGGACAACTTAAATATAAAACTCAAGATTACATCATTACTATTTCTCTCAGATATCGGCTTGCTTAACCAAAAGGTTAGCCTTAGCTTCCTCGCCACTAGGAGTTGTCATCATTGACTTGTTGTGACAGTAACCAAAATCTTAAATTCAGTTCTCAACTGACCAAAATCAATTTGCCTGTTCTCAGCCTATCAACTCACAATGCCGAATCCTCACACAGTCCAGCCACTATGCAAATTAAGTAATTGAATTTGACAAGAATGCAATAGCAAACTAAACTCAGCTTTCTCCTATACTGTCACAACCTATCTCACAATGCCGAATCCTCACAGAGAATGTAACCCCACAGTCACAACAATTTATTCTAACCCTAAACCACAGGTTATAAGATTACCATGGGAGGAGGAGGCGGCGGCGGTGGCCTATCGGCAGGGCGTCGGGGCGGCACGGCGGCGGCTCGGAGGAGAGGAGGAGGACGAGGTGGTCGATCGGGGGGCGGCACGGCGGCGGCTCGGAGGAGAGGAGGAGGACGAGGTGGTCGATCGGGGGGGCGTCGGGGCGGCACGGCAGGGCGTCGGGACGGCACGCGGCCAGGCGGCCTTGGCGTCGAGTGGAGCCGAAGCCAAGCGGAAGTAGGGTTTTGCCGCCAACAAAAAATGGTTTGCCGCCAAGGGTGGGGGTATCACAGACGGTTTATAATTCAACCGTCTGAGATAAGTATATCACAGACGGCCCAATATTTAACCGTCTGTGATATAGTGGTCATCACAAACGGTTCATTAAAAACCGTCTGTGATGACCACTATATCACGGACGGTTTTTAATGAACCGTCTGTGATGACCACTATATCATAGACGGGTTTTAATGAACCGTCTGTGATGACCATTGTGATGACTTGACCGACGAAAAGCAAAACAAGCATAATTATAATTATGATTAATTGTAATACATATGTACACCCCATTACTTATGACCCGAACATATTTGATTACAAGTACACATACATTTGGAATATAAATAAGGATCTCATCATTAGTCGGCCACTTGCTTATTATTTTGTACAAAAATTAGGCCTTCACGATGATCAACGCGTGTGTAGCTAGCTTCCTCAGGTTGCTCTTCCTGGACCACCCATCCAGTACCAATAGGAGGCAACTCATCGAACTGATTGTACTCTTCCTCATCTACCATATTCTCGACTCCGTCAATCCTCCTTTTTCCATGTAGAACCACGTGGCGCTTCTTGTTCAATGGGTCGGTTACATAGAAGACTTGAAAAACTTGGTTAACAAAAACAAACGGTTCGTCTTGGTATCCGACACATTCAAGATCCACAGTAGTGACACCGTACTTGTCAACCTTCACATGCTGCAGGTGAACCCAACGGCACCGAAATAGAGGGATCTTGAATAGTATGTAGTCATGCTCCCAAATTTCCTCAATGAACCCATAGTACGACCTCCTCGTCGACCCAGCAGTATTCAACGTATCTATGCGAACACCGCTATTCTGGTTTGTGCTCTTCTTGTCCTGATCCCTCGTGTAAAATGTGTACCCATTTATGTCGTATCCTTTCCATGTTACAACCATAAATGCTGGCCCTTTTGCCAACCATGTCAGCGGACCTTCGGCCGAGCTTCCAATGATGGGTAGTCGTTCCTTCAGCCATCTGTTGAATTGAAGGTTATGTTGTCTGATGATCCAGGACTCCAATCGCGATGGATTCTCTTGCCGTAGCCAGTTCTTGTGCTTGTCGATATACGGGGCCACAATAGCCATGTGTTGCAAAACCATGAAATGGGCTTTAGCGCACGTAGCTGGATCAGGCGTGATTGATTTTCTTCCGATGGTCCCCGCACCCTGGAGCCTTCCCTCATGACGGGATCAAGGCACACCTATCGGCTCGACCTGTGCCATGTAATCCACACAAAACTCGATGACCTCTTCGGTTGCATAACCTTCGACAATGCTACCCTCCGGTCGAGATCGATTCCGTACGTAAGACTTGAGAATTCCCATATACCTCTCGAACGGGTACATGCTACGTAGGAACACGGGCCCACACAACTTTATCTCCCTAACTAGGTGAACAATGAGATGGACCATGACATCGAAAAATGATGGAGGGAAATACATCTCTAGATTACATATGGTCATTACCACCTCGGCCTGCAGAGCATCTAGTCCCTCGGGATCGATGACCTTCTGAGCAATTGTGTTAAAGAAATAACATAACCTTGTGATTGTCTCCCGGACCTTGGTCGGTAAGATGCTTCTAATTGCCACAGGGAGCATCTGTGTCATAAGCACATGGCAATCATGAGACTTCATGCCAATTAAACTCAAGTCTTGCATTGAAACAAGCCTCTTCATATTGGACGAGTAACCGGACGGAAATTTAACACCATGCAAGCACTAGCACAGTTCAGTTCTCTTGGCCTTGGACAAAGTGTAGCAAGCAGGTTCGCAATAAGTTCGGCCTCTGTCGGTCTCTTTCGGTGCTAACTCAGGTCTGATGCCCATATCAACCAAGTCAAGCCGTGAGTTGATACCGTCCTTTGTTTTGCCCTTAATGTTCAGTAAGAGACCAATCAAGCTATCACATACATTCTTCTCTACATGCATCACATCGATGCAGTGCCGAACTTGTAGGTGCTCCCAATAAGGTAGGTCCCAAAATATTGATCTCTTCTTCCACATGTGCTTCTCATGGGTCATCGATTGACGTCCCTTTCCCAGAGCTACCTCCAAGTTCTTAACCATATCATGAATGTCCGTCCCGCTTAAATGCTTTGGAGCTAATCCATCTTCACCCGTTCCGTCGAATTGTTTCTTCATCTTGCGGTATGGGTGATTCCTCCGAAGGAACCTACGGTGACGCATGTACACGGTTTTGCGTGAGTGATTGAGCCACACACTCTCGGTAGCATGCAAGCATTGAGTGTAGGCTTTGGCTCCTTTTGTACTCTGCCTCGAGAGGTTAGCAAGGGCTGGATAATCATTTATGGTGCAGAACAACAGGCAATGCAAAGTGAAATACTCTCGTTTGTGAGCATCCCATACCTTTACCCTAGGAGCCCACAACGTGTTTAGATCTTCCACCAATGGTGCTAGGTACACATCAATATCGTTGCCAGGTTGTTTTGGGCCTTGGATGAGTATAGACAAAAAAATATACTTCCGCTTCATAGACAACCAGGGAGAAAGATTGTATATACAGAGATTCACAGGCCAAGTGCTATGACTGCTGCTCATGTTGCCGAAAGGATTCATTATGTCTGTACTCAAACCGAACCTTATATTTCTCGGATCCGATGCAAATTCTTCAAACCTCCTATTAATGTTTCTCCACTGGGTAGAATCAGCAGGGTGCCTTATCATTCCATCATTTTTGCGCTCATCCGAGTGCCACCGAAGTAGTTTTGCCTCTTTTGAGTTCAAAAACAAACGTTTCAGACGGGGGATTATAGGCAGATACCACACCACCTTAGCGGGAGGTCCTTTCTTCGCCTCGATACACTCGTCGTCATCATATGATCTATCTTTACGCTTGTACTGGAATGCGTTGCATACCGGACATATATGCAAGTTTGCATCCTCTTTGCGGTACAGGATACAATCGTTCGGACAGGCAGCTATTCTTTCTACTTCCAATCCTAAGGGACAAAGAACCTTCTTGGCTTTGTAGGTGGTCGTCGGTAACTCGTTTCCCTCCGGAAGTATGTCCGCTAATAGGCCCAACAGCTCAGTGAAACTCTTGTCGGACCAACCGTTGCTTGCCTTTAATTTCAGCAGTTCCAGCACACATGACAACCTTGTATATTTGGACTTGCAGTCCGGGAACAAATGTCTCTCTGAGTCATCCATCAAACCCCGGAATTTTACACACGGTTCCCTTCTGCATCCCGTAGCATCTGATCCAGATTGTCATCGGGAGAAATATCCTTATCGAAGGTACAATCGATATCATCCGGTGTATTATTGACTTCGTCGACGATGCATTCACTAATTGATGCCTGCACAATCTGCTCTTCACCATGACTGGTCTAGCATGAATACCCCCTTTTGAAACCCCGTAGAATCAAGTGTGCTTCGATTTGGGATGGGTTTCGAAACATCCTCATATTCTCGCAGTCAATGCATGGACAAGACATAAATTCCACCCCCTTGTTCAACATATCTTCCTCTGCAGCTCTTATGAAAGCGGAGATGCCATTAATGCACTCGACGCTCGCACAGTTGTCAGCGTACATCCAGCTTCGGTCCATCTACGCTAATATAACAATATGTGTTAGATAATGAATTAAGTACACTTAAATAATGACACAGAACAAATGGATATATTCTCCTTACATAGCTTGCAAATTTGAACTAGTTCCTAACCTTGGATAACTTAGAACGTAAGTATGTACAATCACACTGAACTCACAATGCTGACCCCTCACAGAGTCCAGCCACTATGCAAAGTAATTGGATTTGACAAGAATGCAATATATAGCAAACTAAATTCAGTTTTCTCGTACACTGTCACAACCTATCCCACAATTAATGCCGAATCCTAGCAGAGAATTAATGTAACCCCGCAGCCACAACAATTTATTCTAACCCTAATCCACAAGTTATAAGATTACCGTGTGGAAACAGCTAGATATGGCCGGAGGAGCAGGGCGTCGGAGCGGCCTATCAAAAATTGCTCGGAAACCCTAAGATAACAGAGGAGGTCGATTGGGCCAGGGGATCTCTTATTAAGCATCATCACAGACGGTTATTTACAATAACCGTCTATGATATAGAAACATTTACAGACGGTTTACCTTTATAAACCGTCTGTCCTGACATAATTTACAGCCGGTTTTAAAGTAAAAACCGTCTGTGCTGATAAGTTTTGCCGACGGTTTTGAAATTAAAACCGTCTGTGATGACTGCACAGATTCAAAGGGAGTCTCATCGTCTCCCGCGCGCGCACCTTTCCAACCATCAGAAAGTCTTCGTCTTCATCTTCTCAGGTCGCAATTAACGTCGCCACTACCTATATATATTCTTCCTACCGGGCGCAGCACTACTACTCGATCATTCTCCACACACAGATCACTCTGCATCCATGGCAGCTCTGCCTCCATCTCCCACCGGGTCCTCTGACTCATCGTCCCCCCCTCCATCACCACCTCTACCGCCATGCTAGTGCGATCCTCCCCCCAATTCCCCGGGCAATGCCCAACATGCGGCCACCTCTATTATTCCCCCGAGGAGGAGGAAGCAGAGGAGGAGGACGAGCATGAGCACGAGGAGGACGAGGAAGAGGACACCTACAGCCGCTGGGGCCACGGGAGCAGGACCACCACCTCCTCCTCCTCCGATGGCGGCGACGACGACGACTACGAGTGGCCGGTGGACGACGACGACGACGACGACGACGACGACGACGACGACGACGATGAGGAGTGGTGGCGGTGATCGCGCTCGCGCAATCACTGCCACCACTATAAACATATATATTTCTATTGTAATTAGTTAAGAATTATATATTTATCTAGTTTATAAATATATATTTGTATTCTAATTACCTCTGTCATGCATTTTGCCATATCGATTAGGACTTAATTAATTAAGGTTGTGGATGCATGGTGCTACGTATGGAGCAGCGCTTGCTAATTAGTGACCAACGTACGTATAGCGCGCTATGAATGCTAATTTACAACAGCAATACATATAAGTTGAACACGTCACAGACGGTTGTAAAAACTAACAGTCTATGCTGATCTCCTTATCACAGACGGTTTAATACACCAACAGTCTGTGATAAGGGTCCCAGACATTACATACGGTTTTATAAGTAAACCGTCTGTGATATCAGTCCTCATCACAGACGGTTTGTGTCGGCTTACTGGCCAACAGGCACCCTAAGATTGGGTGCTTGAGAGATTCGGACTGGGGGCTTTTGTGGTAACCGCTCAAAGATGGGAAGAACGGGATGTTGGGAGCAAGCAAGAAGATCGAGATTTACCCAGTTCGGGCCCTCCTAAGGAGTAATGACCCTAGTCCGCTTGGTGGTTTCTTCCGAGTTCAAGGTTCTTACAATCGGGAAGACGACCTTCTAAGGTTCCGCCAACCAAAAACAACAACAACCCTTCTCCCGCGCACCCTAGCTCCCTTTTATACTCGGCCGGGCCGAGGCGCATGGGGCTTGGCAAGCTATGTAGCAAGCGCCTCGACACGCTACTATAGTGCATTTAATGCACTCACACTCTCTTACATCACATTTAATGCCTGTCTGCCGACTTAGACTTTCGCTTGGGTCCCGCTTTGTCATCACCCCTGCAGTTCCGCCAGAGAGAGGGGATGTCGATTCGGCCACCCATCACGCGCTACCGGGAAGACGCCACGCCATATCATCGCTTACATCTCGCAATTAACGCGCACGCTCGCATTAAATATCCTTGACCCTTTGCCTGTAGCACAGATTACGGGGTTGATTCTTGGGAACTACGCCCGAGGAGTGGCTCAACGCCACCGCCCTCCTCTTGGCGAAAGTAATTTTGCTAGTCGCTCGAGGAGTGGCTCGAACGCCACTTTGGCCCACTGGGCGAGCACTCGCTAGTCGCCTCGAGGAGTGGTCAACGCCACTCGCCCTCTTGGCGAGCACCTTTGTTGTCGCCTGAGTGGCTCAACGCTACTGTCCCCTCGGCGAGCACTCTTCGCTGTCGCCGAGTGAGTGGCCTTTAACGCCACTGATCCTCTTTGGCGAGCACCTTCGCTTGTCGCCGAGGAGTGGCTCGAACGCCACTGCCCTTCTTGGCGAGCACCTTTCTTGAGTCGCCTCTGGCGAGTGGCTCAACGCCACCCGCCCCTGGCGAGCACCTTCGGGTCGTCTCAGGAGTGGCTCAACGCCACTGCCCTTCTTGGCGAGCACCTTCGGGTCGCCGAGGAGTGGGCTCTAACGCCACCTCCTCCGGGCGAGTACTTGACGCGGTCGGGCAGGTACCTCACAAGCACGACAAGAGCCTCTGCCCACCCAGAGTGTCTTTATTCTTTCCTTTTCTTAACGGCTCAATCTCGGGTGGGGCCCATAAATGCCCACGACGCCGCAGCCTTTAAAAACTTGCTCTTTTCCGGCCCCAGGTGGATACTGCAGCTTCGTGGCTTTGTGGGACGTGTGCCCACTTCCTTGAAAAAATGCTTTGGTTTTCCCCATGATCAACCGCTGCCTTCTTCGACTTTTTCCCGCCAGGCTCTTCCTTGAATTCTTATAAATAAGCAGGCGACGGGGGGGGGGATGTTCCCGTTTTCGCTTTTCGCCTCTGCTCCTTCCCATTGGACTTCTTCACGAGTACGGGGTTAGCCAGCCACTCAGGGTAGGCGGCTTCCCGCACGACTCCGGCTTGCAATAGCTTCTCCACTTCTTCCCGAATGGCCTCTTGCCGCCTCGGGCGCCGCCTCCGACCTTCTCGCCGGACTGGTGCGCTCGGTAGCGTTGTTAATCGTGCTCGACACCTCCTAGGGACCCGGTCATTTCAGATGGTTCCTGTGAACACATCTAGATTAGACCGGAGGAAGGTGATTTAGCCCCGCGTCTTATTTGGCGCCCGAGATCAGCCACCTCACAGCCTTGCCCGAGCCTTCCTCACCCACGGGACTACCTTCACCTCACCCAAGGGACTGGGTGAAGCGCGGGCCTTGGCCGGGGAGCGAGGGGTCTTTCGTGCCACGCGGCCGAACAGCGGCTCCAAAGTCTTGCACTTGCTTACCGAGGCGCAAGGCTTCGAGCTTGTCCACCTTACTACAATTGGGCCCTCTGCCTGGGGGATCTTCATCAAAGAAATAAGCATGATGCGTGAATCGCCATGAATTTGACTAGCGCGCCGCCAAGCAGGGCATTGTAAGGGAGGTCAAGTCGGCGACTGGTTGATGAGTTCCATCCGGAAGTTTTCGCGCTCCGAACGTGACGGGCAGTCGGACTTGTCCCAGGGGGCATTAGGCCCATCCCGGGCAATTCCATAAAAAAGCGGGGCGCATGATTCTTCATAAGGTATTTGGAGTGCTTGATACGCCCGATCGATAAAGAGTTGATGGCACTTCCTCCATCAACCCAGTACTCGCCCAAGCTTCGCATTCCCGATCGTAGGGGCGACTCACGATCGGGGAGATGGTTTGGGCCTGGTGTCACGGGTGGTCGGCCCGGTGAAAAGTGATCGATTGATCCGACCACTTCGCCAGCCGACTCGCCCGGCTCGCATGGTGGCACACACTGCTCAGCTCTCGCTTGTATCCGCGAGTTGGAAGAGTAGGTGGCCGAACCCCCATGAATGTATGCCACTGCCGTGTGCTCGGCTTGTTGGAAAGCCACTGGGTGTCATCTTCCGTCATCATTCGCGATCCTTTCGCGCGCTTGAGCGCTTCACTAATCTTGGACACAACCTGGCAATCTTCAGTCGTGCCATTTGTAGCGGTGGATGGGGCAAGATGGCTTGCCCTGCTGCCTTCCCGGCTGAGAACGGCGGTCCTCGCGATTGTCTCGGGTCCCGGCGATCTCTCCTTCGCTCCTCGATCGCCGCGCTTGAGGCTTGGCTTCGGATCAGCCACCAAAACCTCTCGGGCGACGGCCTCCTTGCGCTTCTTCTTTTTACGGTCGGAGGACTTCGACGCCCGGCTCAGTGGTTTGAGGGCTCGCTGCACCTTCCGAGCCTCACGCCGGCACACTTGTGAGCCGCAGAGAAGAGCTCGGAAGTGGTAGCGAGCAAGTGGTAGCCATCTTCTCCCCGTGATCTTACGATCCTCAACCCCCACTCCGAACGCACATAACTGACCGCTCAGATCCGGGGGATCGTGTTGCGGCAATGGCTAAAACCGCCGAATAAACTCCTCGTGGACTCCTCCCTCCCCTCGCTTCCAAAGCGTGGAGGTCGTCCTCCACACGTGAGCGAGAGCCCTGAAAGTTGGCGACAAAATGTCGCACGCTTCCTCCCACGAGTGTACCGAACTCCCGAGGAAGGTTCGCAGCCAGATGAGCGGGCGAGTCACAAATGACATCGGGAAGTAGTTGGCCATAACTCTATCTCGACCCCAAAGACGCACCACCGCCGATAAATCTGCAGGAATTCTTCAGGGTTGGTGGTGCCGCCATACTTCTCGGCCGGGCGGGACTAAATCTTTTCAGCCACGCTGACATGAGACGGAGGGAAAAGCGCTGGCACCCAACAACATTATATGGGGAGTAGTGTCGCCACCAGCCCTCGACTTGAGATGGGGGTCGAGGAGTGTGAGTCTACACTCTCCCTGCAGCCTGAAGCAAGCCCCTTCCGATCGACCCGGGGAGTTCGGCGCGTTGTTGCGGATGACGCCAAGAACTTGACGCAGATCATCTTCCCGGCCGAGCCGCCCCTCGAGGGGCGTGTTTCCCTTAGATCCTCGCGGTTCTCCTCGCGGCATGGGAGTACGCGGAAGATCTGAAGCTTGTGCACGCCCCCCTGCGTGCAGGGGGCTGCAGCCAAGATCTTTCCCTTTATCCTGGCTCCTGCGGCCGGGAGAGGTCGCCATAAAGAGCGATCGGAAGCTTGTGCATCCACCATACGAACTCCTTGGCGGAGGACGTAAAGCCTCTGGCTGAATTGCTACAAGAATCCGCTGGCTGGCCGAGTCCACTAGACGGCAATGTCCTCGGAGCCAAGGGTGGCTGGGTGTCGCCCCGTCTTGGGATCGAGGATGATTCAGAGCAACGGGCGCATGAAGGCTTTGCATTGGGGTATCTTCCTCAACAAAGAAGCGCTACCGGACCGGTGAACTCCGGGCTTGGATGCGACGCGCCCTCACAGCATGAAGGACCTTACCGACCAACTCACCGGAGCCGAGATCGGCCTCGGCGCTCCTCGGGAAGGGCGCTACGGCGATGAGATTCCGCCATACCGGATGATCTTGGATTCTTGCAAACTCCTCAAAAGGAATGGAAGAAAGGAACGATCTAACCACTAAGCCCCCTACTGGCGCGCCACTGCTTGGCCATCACAACAGGCACCCTAAGATTGGGTGCTTGAGAGATTCGACTGGGGCTTTGTGGTAATCCAAAAGATGGGAAGAACGGATGTTGGGAGCAAGCAAGAAGACGGTGAGTTTACCTGTGTTCGGGCCTCTAAGGAGTAATGACCCTAGTCCTCGCTTGGTGGTTTCTTCCGAGTTCAAGGTTCTTACAAGGCTGGGAAAGACGACCTTCTAAGGTTCCACCAACCAAAAACAACACCTCCTTCTCCCATGCACCTAGCTCCCTTTTATACTCTGGCCGGCCGAGGCGCATGGGGCTTACTAAGCTAAGTAAAGCAAGCGCCTGACACGCTACTATAGTGCATTTAATGCACACACTCTCTTACATCACATTTAATGCCCGTCTGGCCGACTTAGACTTCGCCTTGGGTCCCGCTGTCATTACCCCGCAGTTCGCCAGAGAGAGGGGATGTCGATTCGGCCACCCATCATTAATGCGCTTTGGGGAAGACGCGCCGCCATATCATTTGCGCTACATATCTCGCAATTAATGCGCACGTCTCGCATTAAATATCCTTGACCCTTTGCCCTGTCAGAGTTACGGGGTTGATTTCTGGGAACTACAGGGGAGTGGCTCGAACGCCACTGCCCTCTTGGCGAGCACCTTTGCTAGTCGCTCGAGGAGTGGCTCAACGCCACTCGCCCCCTCGAAGCGAGCACCTTCGGCTGTCGCCGAGGAGTGGCTCAACGCCACCTCGCCCTCTTGGCGAGCACCTTTGTTAGTCGCTCGAGGAGTGGCTCGACGCCACCGCCCTCAGGCGAGCCTTTCGCTGTCGCCGAGGAGTGGCCTGAACGCCACTCGCCCCTAGGCGAGCACCTTTCGGCTGTCGCTCGGGAGTGGCTGAACGCCACTTGCCCTTCTTGGCGAGCAATTTGCTTTGGTCGCCTGAGGAGTGGCTCAACGCCACCGCCTCTGGCGAGCACCTTCGCCGTCGTCTCGAGTGGCCAACGCCACTCGCCCTCTTGGCGAGCACCTCGCCGGTCGCCAGGAGTGGCACGAACGCCACCTCGCCTCTCTGGGCGAGTACTTAATGCGGCTGCGTGGGTACCCCAGCGTTTAATACGCTGACAGTTTGAAATTAAAACCGTCTGCGATGTGGGGGACCCTTATCAAATACTGTTAGTGGATAGAACCGTCTGTGATAAGGAGATCATTACAGAATGTTCATAGTTACAACCGTCTGTGATGTTCCTTCGACTCATCACAGACCGTGAATTTAAAAAACAGTCTGTGATGAGATGTCTAATATGAGCCCTTCTGTAGTAGTGACTAACGAGCTCCTCGCACGAGTCGCCCACCAAGTAGTCCCACCGAGCATCCGCCATCACCGGGACCCGCTGGTCAGTGACTCACCAACGGGAAGCACTATACTTGCAAGGATTGATTTTCGCCTTCGGCAAGCCTCCAAAGATGGGAGGCATAAGGATCTCTTTCTTTTCTGGTAGGATATGGCAGGGCGGGGACACCATTTTGACAGTTAATGGAACTCGGCGTTTTCGATGGCTCTCCACGCCACACGTACGGCGCGTACGGTGGTGCCGCGATGCGTGCGCACCCGACATGCGCGTGCTGCCGGAGAGAGTGGAGCTCCACAGTACATGGCTTTGGCAGGTTCGGATCGATGCGCATCCAACAAGCACGGCGCGTTTCACTTGCCGCTGCCGTCTAATTAAGCCCAAGTATTTGTCGAGGCTCGATATTACTTGGCCTCTAATACGATGGAAACATGGCATTACTACGACACATTAAGATTGATCTCTTCTTCTTCTTCTTCTTCTTCTTCTTCTTCTTCTTCTTCTTCTTCTTCTTCTTCTTCTTGGCCTGGATCTGCACATTCTTGATGCTGCCAAGTGAGAATCTAGCCAACAGTCCTGCATCTTGTACTGCTATTCGTCCGGATGTCAGCCAGCAGATAGTGTACATATAGTGAAGCAGTACGCACCTTGATTTGTAGGCAAGAGAACAATCTTGTACCGCAGCGTGTTGTCCTCAGAGCTCTCAGAGTGAACAAGAACAAGATAAAACAAAACAAAACAATTTGTATGTTTAGTTATTTATCAATTATTCATGTATAACAATTGGGAGAAATTAGGCGAGACAAAGTGAGAGTGATAGAGGGCAGCAGCGAAGTATGGGGCACATCGAATGAGCTTGCAATAAGCAGACACCTCCAAGAATTCCAGATTGTGATCGTAGGTTGTGGCTTTAGCTGCCTTGACCCACCATGAACCTGCATGATTGAAGGCCCCACAGATTTATTCGCTCATTCATGTTTAGTTAGATCTAATTGCACGTTAATCTCAGCCAGATCCTCCAATCCGGTCGACTATGCTGTAAAAAGTTGATATGCTCTACTACTTCCTCCTGAAAGACAAGTGCGCGAACTGTGCAGCAATATCTGAGGTGCTTGTTGCTGATAGGAACCAAACCAACTACTAGTTACTGTGGCAGCGGCCGCTTTGTAATCACGCGCGGATTTCTCTTAGAGCACAGCGCCGTTGCCGGTTCTAGCGCGGGTGAGGCGGGCGCGGCCGAGGGCCACGGGCGGCGGCTTTGAGCCGAGTCGGCGGCGCTGCAGGCGCGTGAGCCGACTGGCGAACGGAGGCGAGCCAGTCGCCAGCGATGGGGAGGCCGACGGCTTTGGCCGGCCGGCCAGGGGCGTGGAGATGAACGGCGACTGCGGGCCGCACGTGGAAACCTGCACTGTGGCTTCGTGCCACGGCGGCGTGCTCCATGCGTAGATTAGATTTCCAATCTGTCTTGGTGCTCGTTAGAACTTTACACGGATAACGTGTTGAGAAACTGTGCTACCAGATGTAGTTCAGTGTTCCACAAACAGATCTAAAACAAAGAATAGAGAGACACAATGTGAAGGAATAGAGATTGAACTTTTTTTTCTGATGTGTATACAATAGGAGAGCTCTCCTCCTTTTATAGCCTCTTTATAGGATTTCGGTAAAAGGACCATCTTGAATCTTCGTAGGCCACTTGGTTTCTCAACACTAATATTAACTATCGATGCTCTGCGCGGAACGAACCCGGTTGTTTCCCGTATTTCTGGTTGCATCCCGCTTTTTTCCGTATTTCGGCAGCCCGTTCACGCCGTGCGCCTTCGCGGTTCGGCCGCATCGTGCTGCGCACACGAATCGAACGTGGCCCCGACCGCTGCACGTTCGCATCTTCGGTCGCATCACGCCGCGCACACGAATCGAACGCGGCCCTGCCCGTGCCCGTTCGCATCTTCGGCCGCATCGCGCCGCGCACACGAATCAAACGCGGCCCTGACAGCTACCCGTTCGCATCGTGGTTCGTGCACCGGTCCTCAACCGCCAGGTGTCGTCTCGTTTGGCTCCCTCACGTCGTTCGCCTGCGCCGTTCCTCCTCGTGGTGTCCGCCTCTGGTGTCCCAATTGTCCTCGGCCGCATGGCGCAGCCTCTTGCTTAGCGCCATGTCGCCGTTAACACCGATGGGCCGGCCAATGGCTGGTCATGATTTTCGGCTTCACCCATTGCCGTTCCGCCCTACAGTCTTTGTTACGGGCTCTTTCCATTAGAGCAAGGTTAATAATATAGCTTACTGCTGGCTATATGTGGTTGCCATATCATACACAGCCGTCTAAAAGCTCACCCATATAATAAGTTAGCTGTAGAAACAATCTACACATTAATAAATGGTCCACCCATCCATCCTCTCATCTTCTTTGGAATCTGTGTTATAGCCAGCTTAAAGCTGGCTATTGAACAATAACCCACTTCTTCTCTCTCTTCTCTTCTCTTTCTTCCAACAAAGCAAAAATATGATGTGGCAGCTTTTATAATCCGCTTATGTCACCTTACTATAGGTGCTCTTAGCCGTAAGGGTTTGCTTGGCCTTCGGTGTGGGGTTTGCTTGGGCTTTTGGTGCGTCGGTCACCGAGTATCCAGTTCGGACATGGGGGCGCTTCGTCCAATCGATATGTGTGAGAGCGCTTCTTCCCCATCGCTCCCTCCGTCGCTCTTATTACCTTGCATCGTTCGCTCGCCTTGAGATTCCACGTATCGCCATTTGCTCTGCTTTTCCGCTCCCTCATGATTTCACGCATCTTCTTATCTTGCATTGCTGATTCGTCGGTCCATACCCATCTCCTTCTTGCTGCTTATTCTCATTATTTTTTCTTTCTTTGTTTTGCATTCGTCGCTCCGTCTTTCAACGTCTTGCGAAATGGGGATTCCTCGTTGGATCATTGTGCTCCGTACCATCCGTTCGTCGCCATTCCATCCGTCCATGACATTGTCCTAATCTTGATCCCGCCATTTCGGCTTACAGGTGCTGCTCTTTATGCCCCTTTCTCGTTTTTATGTGCGGGTTACCTACCTTCTTCTCTTGCATATCCGTCCTTGATTAGCCCTTTGTTTTCTACCTTTTATTTAATTATCTTGTTGTTTGTTTTCCGTTGTGCAGGTCCGTCCGTCTCTGCCCCGCGCAGTTCTGTGCTTCTTGCTTCGTTCACGCCGATCGCAGATCGAAGACGCTGCACCCGTTGAAGCATTAAGTCTCGCGATTCCTATTTCCAACTTCCGCTGAAGCATTACGTCTCGCGATTCCTATTTCCAGGTTAGCTCACTTTTTGGCATCTTACCCTTTCGTTTATTTACTGTTGCTGTCATGCTGTTCTTATGCTTATTGTTTGTGCACATCTAATTCTCCGTATATATGGTTACCGGTCGACTTAATACGCGCTTCGTAATAGTTTATGGGTTGTTTGGTTGTCTTCTCAGCTCAGCCAGGCTGCATGAGCTCAGCCAGGTTGGTGGGAGTCAGGCTGAGTGGATGTAAGGAGATGTTGTTTGTTTGGTTGTATGAGGTTGGACAGGCTGCACAGGGATGTTGTTCGGTTGGCTGCACTGGAATGGAAGTGTGATAGGCAAATTCAAGAAAAGGATGAAACAAATTTTAAAAATACTAGAAAATCAATAATTCCACAAACAAAAATAAAAAGTTTTAAAATATATTCTAGAAAATCAATAAATTAAAAACTAAAATTTTAATCTTTTGAAATTTATATAGCAAGTATGGTCTAGTTTTGTTCGAAAAAATATCAAGAACTCATAGGTGAAATCGGTTCGTTAATCGAAGATGTTAATAAAAAAATATAGCAAAGAAAAGAAGAAAACTAGATAGTAAATGCTGATGTCAGAATGCATGCATGGCTCAGCAGAGCCTGTCTCTGGGGAAACGGTGGATTTTCTCGTTTCCCTGGAGCCAGGCTGAAAGGGGTGTTTTGCATCTGTAGAGCCAGGATGAGTTGAATGAGAAGACAATCAAGCATCCATCTTTTATATCTGCAGATGCAAATCTCTTTAGATGCAGCCAACCAAACAGCCCATTACCTACTTCTCAATTGTACTTCCCTTGCTTACCATCGTGGATTGTTTTTATGGAAGGACATCTTCTTTGTTTGCTTACTGTGTATAACGTTAGTCCTCCTCTTGGTTACCACTGAGGCTTGTTTTTATGGAAGGACATCTTCTTTGTTTGCTTAGTGCTTTCTGTGTATATCGTTGGGCGGTATGCATGCCGTAGTGTTAGGCTTCGGGTGGCCCTTCTTCACAATTGGATTACTTCATTATTAGGTCCATAATGGTATATGCATGGTTAAGGGCCTGTTTGGATCCATGCAGCTAATAGTTAGCTGCTAAAAATTAGCTGGAGTGGATCCAAACACCTCCAGCTAATAGATCAGCTAACTATTAGCTGGACACCCAGCTAATGGTTATCTCATTAGCTAGCTAAACCCAACTAATAGCAGCTAATAGATGTCATTTAACCAAAATACCCTTCGCGTCTACCACCAATAGCATTTAATAGCATGGGTATTCTGGACAATAGCATCTATTAGCCACATATTAGCTGGTGGATCCAAACACCCTTCAACTAATAGTTAGCTAGCTAATATTAGATAGGAACTATTAGCTACTAATGGATCCAAACAGGCCCTAACAAGATTTCCGTAGCCGTCCTATATCAGACTAATCGGAAAAATACATTCGCAGACATGGTTCTTTCTATATTCTTAAGAAGGTTTCTGTAGTTATGGTATATGGAAGGCACCAGTACTTCACGACGTCGTCGCTTTGCACACGATGCCAGTACGTCCTGTTGTCCTATTGCCAGGCACTTAGGGTGTGTTTGGTTGCCTGCATGGTGCCTGAATCGCATGAGTGGATGCAACTGTATCTATTAGACGCATGTTTGGTTTCCTGTTCATCCTGGCTAGGTGGATGCAATTGCACCCACTCATACAGGATGGAGAAAACACAGAAATTAGACTTCTCTCTAATGCAGGCCCATGAGATGCACAAACAAGCAACCAAACAACTTAACTCAGATCCACTCAAATAAAGCTAGCGCGGATGGCTCATATTTAAACAAAGCTAAGATGGTGCAGGTAACCAAACACACCCTTAGCCCTTTGCGTTTTAAATATTGTAGTTAGCGTTTCTCACATGTTTTTATCCATGCTGCTTGCTACGCACTAAGGTCTATACGTGTTGTTGTCACCTTTGGCCCTCTGTTAGTGCTATCTCACCGATCAAGTTGGTTTTCCCTGTGGTCATTTTTACGTTACCCTTTTACTACTTTTTTTGCCGCTTGTTATTCGCCGCCCGTACCACCCCCCGCCCTTCATTCTGTCTGATGCCACAAGCCAAGCTAGTGCTAAGCACTAACATTTGAGAATTCAGATATGAATCCAACGCAAAGAACTGGTGCAGCAGTGTAAATTACCCAAAGCATCAAGTTGTTTCTTTTTGACGGACCCCGGGGGCCGCCCTCTGCGCTTCCCATCAGGGTTCAAGTGCGAGCCTGCACCACCGGACTGCCCGCCCGCCTCGGTCGCCGCTGCGGCAGCAGGCTTCAGTCCCAAGCCGATGCTCCCGTCTGGCCCATACTTCCTCGGCCTTTCCCTCTAGCTTCTTCTTCGCGAGATCACCACCGCAGCCACCGACCACGGCGCCGGCGCCGCCGCAGCCACCGGGCTGCTGCATGCCTGGCGCGCCGGAATCGGCGCGGTACATGGCCCCCGGCGACGCCATGGGGTTGAAGGTGAGCGGCAACCCGTGCATAACATGAGCCGATCGAGCCCGGCGGCATGGCCGGCGGAGCACCGTAGGTGTGCTGCGGCAATCATGACGCCACCAGCCGGCGGCGGCGGCTGCTCCCGGCCGTCCATCCCGAGGCGAAACCCTAGCCCCCGAATCCGAAGCGCTCCTCACCTCACCTGCCCGGCTCGCCGAACAGTGTCACGCGCGCCGTTGGCGGCAGTTGTATACGTGAGCTATCTGCAGTTCTGCACTCACAAGTCACAAACTTGTACCGAAATCGAATAAAATACAGAGGAAATGGGGAAAGCGCAGACAGAATTTTTGCGTGGAAAGAAAAAAAAAATGGGGAGCGATCGAGCCTCGACTCGACTGGCTGGGTCCAGCACGCCTGCGTTCGAACGCAGCTCGACGCGGGCGCGCGTGTGGATGCGGGAGTGTGTGTGGGTGCTTGTGTGTGCGTGTTTGTAGTCCATCTGTTGTTTCTCTCCTTTACAGTATTGCCAGAGCTCCTGGTTAATTTTCAAAAAAAAATTGGGGATAAAAATGGGGAGATGCGGAGGTGGGAGGAGTTACCTAACTGAGGTGGGGTCGGATCACATCTAAGCGAAGAGAAAACGCGAAATATCGAGCAATAAATCGCTGCCTCCTCGCGCGCTGCTTCGACTGGACAAAAATTAGGGGTGAAAACGGATCGGATACGGTGGATATTGGTCGTCCCGTATCCTAACCCATATTATTGCCTTGGATTTGGAGTTGGATACGGATAGACCGGATACAGATACGAATTCGGAGTAGTCCAGATTCGGATATGAGACGGATACATGACGGATACGGATTGAAATCGGATAATATAGTCTGATAGTATGCGAGGCAAAAAAATTAATGAACCATACAACGTTCACATGAATTAATCAACTATACAACACAAGTACATACATAATTTTGACATGATGAATATAGCCAGATAACACACATACATGGTCAATATATTAGTAAAATTATATTACAACCTTTTCACATTATATCACAGCAGGAATTAGTTTCATATTATATTACAACTTGCCTAATCAGATAGGAGAAAAACTGAATATTACTAAAATGTTATCCAAAGAAACCAAAGAATCCAAAGACTCGGCTTAATATTAGTTTCACATTATATTGAACGTGACAGCAACAATAAGAGCTTGCTCCAGAAAGTAGTGCAATTATATTACAACTTGCTCACATTATATCACAAGCTCACATCAGCACTATGTTTCACATTATATTACAACTTGCCAAATCAGATAGCACATGTTCTAACCCATATTACATGATATTTATCGGATATCGGGTCGGATATTTACTGGATATCGGGTCGGATATTTACTGGATATCGGGTCGGATATTGCTCTTCCCATATCCTAATCCATATTACGTTAGATTTTTCGGATACGGATCGAATATTGCTTTTCCCATATCCTAACCCATATTATATGAGATTTTCTGGATACGGATATGGATAATATCGGTACGGATTTTTTCGGATACGGATACGGATAATATCGGTATGGATTTTTTCGGATACGGTATCGAATCGGACGGATATTTCCTGTCCTATTTTCACCCCTAACAAGAGTAGCCCCGGCCCCCGGTATCCTTTTCGTTCGGTAACTTAGGGCCTGTTTGGGAGAGCTCTGCTCCTTAATTTTCAGCTCCACTCGAACTTCGTGTAGCCAAACACCTCAGCTACACAGAACTCCGGCTTCAGAAAAAATGCGAATCTAGGGGGCTACTTCATGGTTTTTGTGGAGCTCCTCAAGGGGTACTCCAAGAAACACTGTTTCATACCCACTCGTGAAGTTCATAGGTAATTACCCACCTTTGCCACTAGTTACACATATGAGGTAATTACCCACATCCATTAAACATCCAAGGGCACAAATGGGTATCCACATCAAACCCATATATTCTTGAAGCTAGATCTAATTTGCAAGCCAAACACCTCACTTCCCTACTTCAACTTTATGATGGAGCTACTCTATGGTGAAGTTGGTGGAGTGGAGCTGATTTTTTTGGAGTGGAGCTCTCCCAAACAGGCCCTTACTTTGCCCTACGAGTAAATTATTAGATTTTCCATCTAAAACTCCCTAATTTTCAAGAAAAAATAGCTAGATAATTAGAGGTATACTAATGTCGTATGATTTGCACTTAAACAGAACTCACCTACCTCCCCGTCCAAATTTACAGGAGCAACCTCTTTTTTACTTTGAACTGTTCAAACACGCTGAATTTTGAGTTTTCGCGGAGGACTAGACCCAATAACCGGCGGTCTATGGTTGAACGTATTGCACATCATCATTTAGTTATTGCTATTCTTTTTCTGATTGTAATCTAATAATGAAAGTTTCGTAAGGGGATTAGAGCAGGTTACTATGAGACAAAAAACAAATTCTTTCTAAAGAGATTTGATTCAAAACTATTATATGTCCAAGGTCAATATGAAAATTATTTTTGATGTTTTCCTTTATTTTGTCCGTGTCTAAAAATAATTCAAAATACCTCGACTTTTTCAGAACAGGTCCGAATTAAATAATAGCAATGATTCGAATCACTTCTTTTTTTATTACACTATTTTAGAAATCTAATACTCGCCGAACCGTAAAGATATAATTTGGTATAAAGGCTATACAAACAAATTATGCCAGCAGGCAAAGGAGGGAACAATTAGATCTAGAACTCAATCAGAAGCTTGCGACATGCTTACCTCAACCCGAAGATTGCCTGCGAAATCGGGGAGGTCACATGCTGGCAGCTCTCCAATGGACTCCCCTGCATGGACTAAATCGGGGCAAATTATCTCAATCCAGTACAATCAGCAGAATTTTGCAGACTTGAACGCCCCAAGACAACCTCAAGTTAATTCTCAAATGACGAAAACAGCTTCTCAACGTGCCAAGTTTCTTTTCCTTATCTCCAATTCGGCCTAAAAGGCTGCACAAAATATTAAGGGAATATAATTGGAATAATTCCAATGTAAACTGAAATGGCCTCAAAAATTTCAAAAAGAAATTCAAACTCGAATCGGATTTTTTTGGAATTGAATTCGAATTTTGGTTTGGATTTGGGTTTTGGGATGAACTCACCTTGGGTCTTCGCTTGGACCTTCGGTCCGCTGCGCACGCCTCCGCCTCGCCAGCTGCGCACGCCTCCGCCTCGCCAGCCGCGCCCGCCTGCTCCCCCCGTCCCCCACGCATGTCACACCCATGCCGCCGTCGCTATCACCATCACGTGCTCGAGCTCCCTCTCCCCCTTGCCCGCGCGATATAAACCCCCTGCCCCGAGCTCCATTCTTCTCCCTCGCCGCTCTTCCCCTTCCCCTCCGGTGAGCCTCCCTCTTCCTCTTCTCCAGCCCGCCGCAGCGAGCCCCGAGCTCCCGCCCTTGTTCCCACACCGAGCTCGCCCACGTCGCCGCTGACGTCGACGTGCTCCCGAACCCTAACCCCACTCACCTCGCTCGCCCTAATCCCCCCCTCGCGTTCGCCTTCCCCGACGCCGACCACACGTCTTTGCCGCCGCGCCCTTCGCCCCAACCTACGACTCGCACCCCCTTTGTATCGCGTGTGGTGGCCATCGCTAAATGGGCCATGTGGGCCGAGCCGGCCTGGCACTGTGCGCGCGCGCTTTCCCCGCGTGGGTCGTGGGCCAAAATTGGTTTACTGTGCAGCCCACTTCAATTTCCTTTTTCCTTTTATTTTAATTTTTTGGTTATAAAAACCCAGAAAACCCCCGAAAATTTCCAAAAGTCCAAAATACACCAACTTGACCGTTTCGACCCATTGAGTCAAAAAAAGGCCTCCGCTCCGCCATTTGAAGCTTCCAAAATTCCCGAATGACCAAGTTGCCCTTCAATCTCCTCCGTCCCATTTTTCAGTTTTCATTCCGTTTTCCGTTTTTGTTTTCGTTCCATTTTCGTTTTTCGTTTTCATTTTTGTTCGTCGTTTTCGTTTCGTTTATCATTTATTTACCGTTTTTCATTCATTTGCGCTAGATCCGACGTTCGCGCAATACCCGGAGTCCGAGCAGTTCCCGGAGCAAGAGCCAGACTAGACAGGAGCTGAGTAGACTACAGCTACTATACCCTAGACGACCCATTAGCCCAGCAAGGCAAGCCGCACGCCCTTTATCATGTTGAACCTAATTGTTTCTAATATTACATTATTTAATTTCTATCGCATTACTTTAATTATACATTGAAATACTAAAAATCGATAGTTTAGAATGACATGCAACTCAGTTATACCAAGTTTCGCAATTAGCCTCCTTGACATTGATGAACCATATCAATCTTGAATAAACCTAGTTAATGATTATACACACCCTAGTTAACTAATTAGTTTTATTAGTTTCACTCAACTCTTTAAAAGAGAGATAAAATGATGGTGAGTAGTTGGCTCGATGATTTGAATTGTGCTATGGTCAGGGGAATAGTATTGGACTAGCCACGAGGTGGTCGTGACTCCGATCCCGAACGGTGACGTAAGGCATGTGTGGTTCGGTGGTTGGTACGAGCAGGTACCAGATTGGTTGGTGGATGGTTGTATGGCTTGATCTTTGGCATCATAAGGTTAAACCCTCTTGAGCAAAGTAAATAACTTAATATCCCGCTCAACCACAAGTCGAACCGGTCGGTTGAACCGTTTCCAACATAGCTCAGTACATTGTTCATCTCCTGGAAATACTTACATGGCGGGACCATTCTTAGAAGGAGAATGGGGAGCAACATTCTCGGCAGGTGGATGACTGATGGGTTGGTGGAATAGGAATGGACGTTGAAGCGTCATTCGTCGATTCTGACAACAATAGGTACCCACTCAGTATTGGAGCGCAACTCCTGCGTTAGCCAGTGAGGTCCCAAGATCAGTGGGTCCAAGGACCTATCGGGTAGGAGCTACCATAGGGATGTTCAATCAAAAGGCTGTGATTATCTCGGCTCGGCTGCATGCATTTAAGTTGCATGTAATTCACGTGTGGCATTAACGGTCGTTGATATCTTGTGGATAAAGCTGAGTAACTCTGCAGAGTCTAATCGAATGGTATTCAAATACGCCGTGCTTCCGGTTAATGAAGCTAAGTTTGAATTGGGGTGACTCCCGTAACTAAGCTCAAGTAGTTATTTAAAATTTTGAGAATTGTGGCTTAATTATGACAACTTTGTGAATCCCCCGTTACTATTATTTGGTTTGCATTTTGAATGTAAAATGATCTTACAAAAAAAAATTGCATCCATAGTACTTAAACCTTATGCTCAACCTTTGTTAATTCCCTGCATATAGTATTCAGCATTTTCCCGTGCGACTTGTTGAGTATGGTTGTGTACTCACTCTTACTTAACCCAACCCTTTCAAGGTTCCAAGAAACCGAAAATTATCAAGAGATCGTAGATGGTGAATTGGTTTGGTTTTAAGGTCTTAGTCTTTTGCTCAGACCTGCTTATGTGGTGTTTTGGATGTAAGCTATTTGGGCCCCGCTGCGTCCTCCTTTTGTAGGAACTTGGCCGTTAGGCCTTATATTCTATAAAAACAGTTGAATTCGTCCTTTGCCTGACAAGATATGCTTGATTTTCGATAGCTAATATTCCTGAATAGCTGTCGAGGTATTTAAATAAATCACCTAAAAAGGCGGTCCGTTACATAAACCAAGAACGAAAAGTGTTATCAGCAAGCATTTAGGAAAAGGTGATTAACACCTGAAAATCGAAGTTCCCCATGGCTACCACTTGTGCACACCCTATGCCTCCTTTCTTGGGCTGCTGGTTCCTCATTGACTCTGGTGAGAGAAAAAATACGATAAGATGTACTAGTAGAACATTGCTCTACTTGACTACCTGAGTTAGTTATCAGTCAAAATGAACCATTCCATGAATCTGGTTGAATTATTACGTAATGTAGTTGAGACAATCTAATTGAAGAAAGCACAATATGTAAATTTGTAAACGGAATATCTAAGATTAATCTATATGGACTACAAGGGTTCCGCTTTTCGAAAACGAAAAACCGTTCAAAAACCGAAATTCGAAAAACCGTTCGAAAACCGTTGGAACAGTAGCGGTTTTCAACGAAATCCTTTTTCGAACAGTAGCGGTAAGGTCGAATTTCTCGAAATTCGAGCGGTTTTCGACGAAAAGTTGAACCTGAGCCTTGACTGAACGGAAAATTTCGGTGAGCTGCGACGGTGGAGTTTCCGACGACATCACTGAGACCACTGGAGGAGCTTCAGCTAGATCAAGGAGGATCCTGCCTTACAAATTGAAAACCCTTGATTATGTATTGAATATTTCGTTAAATATATTCTTATCAAGTCATAAATCAGCTATTTCCACGAAGGATCAATACATAATTCATTGACTTGCCGCCACTTAATTTTTAGTCAAACTCTGCCACTCTAAGACGCGGATCTAGCGTGGACTGCATGCATGGCAGCAGGGTTCACATTACCAAAATAGTCTCGGAAATCGCCCCCAACCTGGTAACAATTTTCATTGAAAATCGTCAAAAATTGAAGAGTTCCGAATTCAAACTTTTTTTAACAAAAAAAATCAGAAAAAATCGATAATCGTGATATTTGCATCGCATAATTTTTTTTTTCTAAATTTGTGAATTTTTTTTGAATTTAACCGGTTTACCGACTGGTATATAATATCGTATCGACTCGATAAGGTTGATTATCGCGATATTCGCCAATTTTCGACAATAATTTGAACCCTGCATGGCAGCGCTAAGTTGACCAAGGATGTTGGCCCAGGCCCAGGACAGAGAATAGCTGCTAGGACCCCTTCTTGTCTCTTAAAAGTTCCTTGAATCCGCCGTAATAGCCTCCAAGGCAGCAAGCTAGAATGACCGGATGCACAACTCATAGAAATCGAACGTCAAAGTTGTGGTTAACATATAATCCTAACTCAGTCATCGTATTCATCAACAAAATACATCAACCATCATCTCTACCATTAATGAGCACTTCATTATAACCAACACATCTCATGTCACAAGGAGTCTGACCAGCATAGTTTTTGTAACAAAAAAAATAACACTTGACAACGCTAGATATTTTTTAGAACTTCAGTAAGAGACAACACTCAACGTACTCCCGCTCGCTCGAAGCCTCGAACTGTCACAAGCCTCAGGATGTAATTGGTGTTGCCCTGGCACGATCCATCCCTCGCTGGGTTATGTCTATGGTCACTCCAGGATCTTCTATTGCTGCATAAGAGATGTCGTTTTATAAACCACTACTGTGGGATGTCAGAGACAGGGGTCCCGCAAGAGGGACCTACGCCCGGCTGGGCCTGACAGGCGGAATAGAAAGCCCAAAGCCCAGGAGCACCACGACGGGCCCAGAGGAGACCTTCGACTTGCTCCCCAAGACAACTCCCGGTCCTTCAAGGAAGCTTCGTGCCCCGCCCTAACAACCCGCCAGGGACGAAGCATGCGGTCTGACACTGCCAGAGCCTGCGGAAGCTGGAACCTGACAAGGCGGCAGGCGTGGGTTGGAGAAAGCATAACCTCCTCTCCAGGACGTAGAGCGTGAAGGCGGATAAGGACAAGGGACATGTCGTCCAGGCCACGATGTTTAGGGCCCGGTGGCGCCCATCTATCATGTATTCTCCCCCCAGTATGTAAGGGGAGGAGGGAAAAACAAGGAGGAGGACTCTCTCTCTCCTAAACACACACAATACATCCAAGAACACAGGACTAGGGTATTATCTCCTCCGAGAGAGCCCGAACCTATCTAAAACAGATTGCCCCCGTATCCTATGTTACCATCAAGCTCAGATCCCGCACAAATCCCCTAGAATCACAAATCTTATTGCCGGCGAAACCGATCGTCGACAGTTGGCGCGCCAGGTAGGGGGCTTGTGTCAACATCTTCATCAAGCTTGATGGCTGCGACGAGCGAAGTCTCCACAGTCTTCTTCCCGGGCCAGGTCTTCCGCTTTAAGCCTCGACCTTCATCTCCAACGACCTCGGAAGCCTCTCTCTCTAAGGGAACCGCTCTGGTGAGTGAGGTTTCCGGCGATCCATCGTCACGACTTCCGCGCCGATCGGAAGGTCCCCTGCCTCGTACTCTAAAGTACCGAGCGGGATCCAAGACCCGTTCCACCAGTGGAGTCGTGCTCGAGGACGCCGAGGCACGAAGGGTGGGAGTTCTCACCGCCAAGCCACTCGGCACCCCCGAGCGCCTAGGTTTGTCTTCTCGAGACTCACCCACCTCGTGGCCGAGTCGGAAGAAAGCCTAGAGAGTTGCTGGAATTTCCAGAGAGTCTGTGTGATCGAAGGCTCGCGGCAGATTCGCAGCAAGGCCGACACCTCGCCGCCGATTTGGAAGGAGGCCGAGTGATCGAGCCTCGACGCTACGTGGCAGATTTCTCCGGACGCGCCCGGCTGTCAATGAAGACATTCTGCAAGCCAAGATGGGGACCAGGCTGTTTTGCTCTTACGCCAGAATATCGCCGCTTCCAAGACACTCCTGGATACCACGGCCCTATCTTTGGGGCGGATGATCGATTGCCCCGATCATGGCCCAAGTAAAGGCCATGGTGACGGCGGCGGCTATCCAAAGATACTCAAACCGACCACCGGCGAAGGAGCCGCCACGTGGTCCGGCGAGGACCAGGCGACCAAGAATGGCCAGGTCGGGAAGCCCGTCGATACATCATGTTCTACCTCATGGAGACGACTTGCGACATAGCATCACCGCGACTGCTCGCACTCCTCGACGCCAGGCGCCGCGATCGAGAAAGGGAGGAACAACGCCGTCAAGCCGATTTAATATGAGCGCCGGCATCCTTCCGCGAGGCCGCAAAATACGCCAAGCGTGATCCTCCGCGTCGATCACCTCCCGGGGTATCGCGGGGTCATCGAAGGGTCCGTGGCGTTTACCCCCTCACCTACGCCGAGTGGTTTGGCCTCGATGGATTTAATCCTAAAGGCATCACTAGGTTTGACGGTGAGAGAGACCCGAGGCTTGGCTACAAGTATACGCTCGGCAATGTGGCCGCTGGGATCAGTAAAGTAATGGCAAACTACTTGCCGGTTACCCTCTCGCCTCGGCCCAAGCATGGCTCACCGGACTTCCAATAATTCTATAGATTCCTGGGGAGATCTGTGTGAGCGATTCATCTCAAATTTCCAAGGCACTTACGAGCGCCTGTGCACCCCTTGGGACCTATACCGGCTACAATTAAAGGAGGAACGAATCCCTCCGGGAGTTCGTCAAGCGCTTCATGAACAGGAAAAGCACCGCTCGACGCCACAGATGCGGTTGTGATAGCTGCCTTCCGAAAAGGAGTCGGCGACCCGACCTCATCAAGAAGATGTCCTGAAGCCACCCACGTCGGTCCGGGAGCTGTTCGCCCTAGCGGACCGTTACGCTTCAGCCTCCGAGGCTCTGGCGAACGACGTGATGAAGGGAAGGATCACCAACCCCTCGGCGGAAAGAAAAGAAGCGCAAGGGCGAAGAGCTAGTGGCGCCGCCGCGCCAACTCATCCTCGCGCTCTCAAAGAGGATGGATATGATAAGGTCATGAACTCACTCGCCCTTTCCATCCAAAGGGGAGGCATGCCGCCAAGGATTGTTTCACCCTAAAGAGGTTCGCTCAGAGCAAGAGGCAGGTGGACAAGGTCCGAGTGGTCATGCCGCCGCAAAACCGCCTCCCCTGAAGGCTGAGGAAGACTATCGTGAAGTCGACCTCGAGCTTAACTACATATTCGGGGTTCACCAAGATATGAGTCCAAGCGGAAGCAAAAGCTCACCGCCGGGACATCTATGCTGAGAGCCGAGACCCCCGATATGTCCGGTGGTCCGAGGTCGCAATAACTTACGACCGCACGGATCACCCAGATCGCGCCCCATTCCGGCAGATACCCGTTGGTCTTGGCGCCGGTTGTCCGCGCATCAAGCTCAAAAGGGTGTTGATTGACGGTGGGAGCAGTGCTCAACATCCTCTTCGTGGAAGACACTCGATGATATGGGGATCCCGCGGTCCGACCTCAAGCGCTGGTCGTCACCTTTTCATGGAGTGATACCCGAACGTCGGCGATACCACTCGGACAAATCACTCTACCACCACGCTCGGCGCAAGGGACAACTACCGGACGGAGAGCCTTAGCTTCGAGGTGGCAGATTTCGCGACAACAGATCATGCCATCTTGGGGAGGCCAGCGTTGGCCAAGTTCATGGCGGTGCCCCACTACGCGTATCTAATGCTGAAAATGCCGGTCCGAGTGGTATTATCACTCTGGCGCGATGTTAAGCGATCTTTCTCTTGCGACGAGGAGAGCTGCGAAATGGCCGAGTCTCTCGAGGCGCCATGGCGGGTCGGGAAAGAATTCGCCAAGAGGCGGATTTCGACAAGCCGGAAGGCAAGATCCCTACCCGCAAGCCGCAGAACTCCGGATCAGCCAGGAAGGCACCAAAGGATCCTCCTCGACCCGTCTGATCCGGCGCGAGCCGCTTCGATCGGGACAAGGCTCGGATGAATAGGAAGGCGCGCCGTCACCTTTCGCGGGCAAACCAAGACGTCTTTGCCTGGAAGCCGTCCGACATGCCCGGGTTCCTGTGGAGGTGATCGAGCACGCACTAAATGTAAACCAATCCGCCAGGCCCGTCAAGCAAAGGTTACGACGGTTTGCTCAAGATCGCCGAGAAGCCATCGAGAGGAGATCACAAAGTCGCTAGCCGCAGGTTTCATCAAAGAAGTGTATCATCCCGATCGTTGGCGAACCCTGCAGACTCGCCCGTAAGAAGAATAAAGCCGGCGCATGTGTGTTGATTACACCGACCTCAACAAGGCTTGTCCGAAAGATCCCTTTGGTCTCCTCAGATCGATCACCGGTAGACTCCATCGCCGGATCTCGGTTACTTTTTCTCGACGCCTATTCAGGCTATCATCGATTCGGCCGAGAGGAAGATCGCGAGAAGACTTCGCTTATCACTCCATTCGAGCATATTGCTATATCACTATGCCGCTCGGGCTCAAGAATGCCTACAAGAACGCATTACCGGCCGCGTACGGTGCAGCTTTCACCATCACCGGGCGCAATGTGGAAGCTTATGTGGATGATGTGGTAGTTAAAACGCAGACAGAGGACAGCCTCACCTCCGATCCGCCGAGACGCTCGCAAGTCCAAGACGTTCCAGATGAGGCTAAACCCGCAGAAGTGCGTTTGGAGTGTCTTCCGAAACTACTCGGTTCATCGTCTCCCGTCGTGGGATCGAGCCGAACCTCGAGAAAATTGGAGCCATTATGAAAATGGCCCCGCCTACCACCCAAAAGGAGGTCCAAAAGCTCACCGGATGCATGGTAGCGCTTGGTGTTTATCTCACGATCGGGGTCCGGGAATGCCTTTCTTCAAGCTCCTTAAGAAGCAAGATCGCTTTGATTGACGGCAGAGGCGCAGCAGGCCTTCAAGAACTCAAGGTGTTTCTCTCCACTCCCCAGCCTTAGTCTCGCCGGCGCCAGTGAACCTCTTCTTCGCTCTACATAGCGGCAACATCTCATGTAGTAAGTGCCGTGATAGTTGTGGAGCCGGGAGGAATCTGACACCGCTACGGCGGTAACGCCCGATTTATTTCGTCGGCATCGGGCGAATCCAAGACAAGATATCCTCCAATCTAAGCCGCCAGACGCCATTTTGATCTCATCACTAAGTCAAGCATTATTTCCAAGGACATTTGATTTGATGAGTCACTTCTTTCCCGTGGGAGAGGTCCTCCGTAATCGGGAAGCTTGGAAGAATTTCAAAGTGGGCAGCCGAGCTTGGAGCTTTCGACATCTCATTCAAGCCGCAAGACCGCCGTCAAATCCAGTGCTTTGGCCGACTTTTACGGCCGAAAGTGGACCGAATCCTGCACTTCGCACGGAAGAAGTACGAGAATATTGGGTCATGCACTTCGACGGGTCTCTCATGCTTGGAGGAGCAGGCGGAATCCTCCTTATCTCGCCTAAGGGTGACAGTGAAGTATGTCCTTCTGATTCACTTCCGGCCTCAAACAATGCCGCTGAGTACGAGGCCCTCATCCATGGGCTTCAGATCGCCACATCACTCGAATCCGACGGCCGGGCAGCTCGAGGCGACTCCCGGTTGGTGGTGAATCAAGTACGAAGGACTGGTTGTGCGTGGATCGTAATATGGCGGCATACCGCCAAAGCAAGTCCGAGAATTGGAAGGCAAGTTTGACGGTCTGAGTCGGGTTCATGTCCTCCGCCGCAATAATGAGGCAGCAGACGAGTTGGCTAAGATGGGAGCCACTCGGGCAGATGTCCCAAGTGATATCTTCGCAAGTGATCTTCACGAGCCAACTGCTACAAAAGCGGCAAAAGCCAAGCGAGGGTCCCGAACCGGTCCTCGCTCATCGATCCAGATCGACTACCCGTGCACCTTGATTATCTCCTGAAGGACAAACTCCGGAAGCAACCACTCTGGCAGAGCGCATCTCCGACAAGCCAAATCCTACGTGGTGGTGGGCGACGAGCTCTTCCGAAAAGTGCCTCGGTGTCCTCAGCGGTGCATTTCGGGACAAGTGGGAAGAGAGCTGCTCCAAGAAATCCATTCGGGAATGTGTGGCCATCACGCGGCGTCAAGCGCCTTGGTTGGGAAAGCCTACCGACAGGGTTTCTTCTGGCCAACGGCGGTAACGGATGCCAAGGAGATAGTTCGAACCTGCGAGGGCTACCAATTCTATGCAAGACAGACACACTTGCCGGCACAGGAGCTACAGACTATACCCATTTCTTGGCCTTTCGTAGTCTGGGGGCTCGACTTAGTGGGCCCGCTCAAGAAGGCTCAAGGCGGTTTCGCTTACCTCTTCGTGGCCTGACGAGTACCCATACCATGGGTACCCCCATCAGCCCAGAAGCACGAACGGGCTGACCTATCACGGCGGAGGCCCGGCACCACCGAAAGGTACTTGGGCCGCAGGGAACGAGCCCCGACCTATGCGGACTCCGGTTCCGGGCGGTCTCCGGTTCCGGGCGGTCGGCATGCGCCGGCCGCCTAATATTGAAGCTCAAGCTCCACCTGCGCACGAGCCAGCAGGGCCCACGCCAGTGTCAGGCGGCTGCCTTGTGCGCAGCGTCCACTGACATTCGTACCAGGGTAGGCGGCTCCTTCCCAAGGCTGTCAGAAGAGCCACCGAAGAAGTCAAGCCCCGCCCCGCCGCCTGGCACACCGCAGAGGAGTACGCCCACTCCGAGGCCAAAGCAAAGTCAAGCGCCATTAAAGCCACCGAGGCCGACAAGAGCACCACGCAACACGCCACCCTCGACAAAGACTACGCAAGATCAGACGCCAGAGCCACCAACCCTACCTCGGGGCGGGCAGGGGTTGGCCGGACAAGACAGGCCGAGACCTCAAGACGCGTGCGGACCCCTCTCCTCGTAGTCTTCCCAACTCCGTGTAACCCGCCTCCTCCGTCTATATAAGGAGAGGCAGGCCCGAGAGGGAGGGGCGCGGAAAAAGAGAAAATAGCCTCCTAGGTAGCCTCGACTTCTAGCGAAAACCTCAAGGGGATCAGGATACCGACCGTCCGCCTCGCCTGTACACCCCTTGTCCGTCTCCCCAAAAGATCAATACATTCACACCGCATTTAATCGGAGTAGGGACATTCGGCCCGAACCAAGATACATCTTCTCGACTCCTTGAGTCGACCATTCGGGAGAGGGAGCGCGCGACCCCATCCGACCATAAATTCAGATATTGCCGGTGCACGAACACCGGTTAGCTTGGCGCGCTGTAGGGGCTCTCGCGTCTTCACCGACATCCTCATCTTCGGTTCCCATTCTCCTCCTCGATGGCTTCCTCCCACTACGATTCGCCGATGTCGAGGGGCCGGATCCGCTCAGCGCCCTCGATTTCATCGTCACTACGGCGGGGAGCTTGTCCTCGCCTCGCCGCCCGGATCGGACGCCTCCGCGAAGCTCGGATGCGATTGCCGACGCCCTCAAGAACCTCAGCCTCGAGGCCCCGCATGATGGGCCGCGACGACGGGCGACGGCCCGGCTACGGCATTGCTCCTGGCGACACCGCCACGCGATCGCGGGGAAGCGGCGGAACCACCCTCCACGAGCTCACAACTTCGTGGCCATGGCGATTCTGGCGCGGCTTCCCTCCACGACCTGGCCGACGGATTCCTCCACCACGGCTCTAGCTCCGACAAGGAGTGTGCCCCAAGGGCCTACGCCGCGAGTGCAATATGACGGGTGCGGCGGAGCCATCCTCCACCCCCGTTACCATCGGGACCCTCCTCCCGCGCGATGAAGCGCGGCGGGAGGAATCCCGGCGGGAAGACGACGACAAGACACGCAGCGCCGCTGACCTCCGGCCCGACGGCCGAGGAGTTAGAAGCCCGAAAGGCCGAGCTCGATAAGCTCCAGGCCGAACTGGAGCGCCGTCAGCCTAGCCCACCACCAGCCTCCGGCGCGCGCGCCCGCGCGCGTCAGGTGCATCAGCAATTGGCTGAGGAAGCGAACGGCCTTCCGTTCTTCCCTCACGCCAACCAGAACATTGCCGCTGCGGCAATGCTGCTCCGAGGGCTGCCTGAGCCAACGGAGCCTGGTTAAGGCCACCTACCGTAACCTCTCGGGATCGGTAGAGCTGCGGCCGTCGCTCAAAGACGCCCAAGGTTCTAGCTCCCGGCGAACGGGCGCCACTTCGGGCCGCTTGGGCAACTCCCTCACGGGGGCGGAGCTCACCAAGACGGCCCGCCCCACGAACTCCCCAGGCATCATACACCTTGCGCGCCATCGCCTGGGGACAAGTATGATCTCCGCACGACCCTCGAGGCGCGAAGAAGAGCTGCCGACGCTGCAAAGACTCTCGCAAGTCGCCGAGAAGGGCGACGCAACCATCCCGACCCAGGATTCGACGGTCCTGGGCGCTGCTCACCCGCCAGATCCGCAACGCCGACTTCGGCCGATTCCGGCCCGACCAACATAGCCAAGTACACGGGGCTACCAACCCTGGTCCGGTTAGAAGACTACCGGCTGCTTTGTCGAGCCGGGGAGCGACAGACGACTCTTCGTTATCCAAGACTTCCCATCTATCTTGCGGACTCGGCTCGAGCATGGCTCGAGTACCGCCACAGATACCATCGGCAGCTGGGCCGACCTGACGAACCTTTTCGTCGGAAATTTCCAGGGCACATACAAACGCCCTGGCAACTCCTGGGACCTAAAAAGCTGCAAGCAGCAGCCGGGGGAGACCCTCCGGGACTACATCCGCCGCTTCTCCCAAAGAAGCAATGAGCTCCTCGACATCCGCGACGCCGACGTCGTCGGGCGTTTCATCTACGGCACCACGCGGCGAGGCTCGTCCACAAGTTGGGCTGCGCTGGCCCCGACCACCAAGGAGCTCCTCGACATCGCCACCAACCACGCCTCGGCGAGGTGGCGGTGGGGGCCATCTTTGAAAGGAAGACGGCCCACAAGACAGCCAGCCTCGGAGCCGGCGCCCCCTCCGACCGCCCTGACAAAAGGAAGCGGAAGGGGAAGCAGGGCCGCGAAGGTCGAATGGTCGCCGCTGCCGACCGACACCGCTAAGCAAAGCTCGGCCAGACGCCAGACCGATTCGAGAAGTTGATGGATAGCCCGTGCGAACCACGACTATCCCGTCAAGCACAAGTATCGGATCGCGAAGTCCTGGCGATTTCTCTCCGGAAACCCCACGACGTCGCGGGGTAAGGGAAGAAGCGCGACCGGCGTCCGACGGGGCAAAGGGCGATGAGCGGCCGACGAGTTCCCGCAGCTCGACAGCTTGCCTCATGATCTTCTGAGGGGAGGAGTGCTACGCCGACAAGCGACTACCGGCTTCGCCCACCGAGAGGTCCACACGGCTACCCCGCCGTGCCCACCTACTTGAGGTGGTCGGAGTGCCCGACGCTTTCGACCGGACCGACCACCCGACCACATCCCGCACCCGGACGCTACTCCGCCGCCGCCGACCCCATCGTGGGGACGGTTACCGACTAAGGTCCTCATGGACGGCGGCGCAGCCTCAACATCATGTATGTTGAGACCCTCGATGCCCTCGGGGTCCTCGCTTCCGCCCTCCGCCGAGCAAGGCGCCTTTCCACGGTCGCACTGTGCCAACAGCCCACCCCTCGGGCAGGTCGGCCTGCGTCACCTTTGGGAGCCCGGACAACTTCCGCACCGAGAGCCTCACTTTCGAGGTTGTGGACTTCCCGGCTCCTACCACGCCATTCGGGACGACCATGCTACGCGAAGTTCATGGCCGTCCCCAATTACACCTACCTCAAGCTGAAGATGCCAGGGCCGCAAGGAGTCATCACTGCGTGGCCACATCTTTCCAGCCCGCCTACAATCTGCGAAAGCAAAGCACCATGAGCCGGCCTCGGCCGGTCCTCGCTTCGCCGAGCTCGCCCAGCCTCCAGGAGAAGGCCTCGGATCCGCCCGACTCCAGCAAGCTCGGGACTAGCTCTTTCAAGTCCGCGGAGGACACGAAGGAGGTCGCCGTTGATCCCGAGGATCCCGCCAAGACCGTGCGGATCGGGCCGCCTCACCACCAAATAGGAAGGCGCCGCTCGTCGACTTCCTCCAAGCAAACCGAGACGCTCTTCGCTTGGAGACCCTCGGACATGCCAGAGTCGAAGGAGGTCGCCGAGCACTCCACGAACATTCGACCGGGATCTGCACCGATCGCCCCAGCGCCGCTTCGACGAAGAGAAGCGACGGGCCATTGGGGAAGAGATCGCCAAACTTTTGGTCCCGGTTTTGTAAGGGAGGTGCGTCACCCCGAGTGGCTCGCCAATCCCGCCCTTGTAAAGAAAAAGTCGGGCAATGGAGAATGTACGCTGACTACACGAGCCTCAACAAGGCCTGTCCGAAAGATCCATTCCCATTGCCTCGCATCGACCAGGTCGTGGACTCCACCGCCGGTGTGAGTCCCTTTCCTTTTGGATGCCTACTCGGCTATCACCAGATTGCGATGAAGGAGTCCGATCAGCTCGCGACCTCCTTCATCACCCCGTATGGCTCGTACTGTTACGTCACGATGCCTTTTGGTCTGAAAAACGCAGGCGCCACGTACCAGCGATGTATGCAGACATGTTTTTCAGACCAAATTGGCCGTGAATATCGAAGCCTTCACGGCGATTTACATCGTTGTCAAAACCAGAAGGCCGATGACCTCATCACCGACCTGGAGGAGACTTTGCGAACCTCCGACGGTTTCGCATAAAAGCTCAACCCCGAAGTGCGTCTTCGGGTCCCCAAGGGCAAGTTGCTTGGGATTCATCGCTCTCGGCGCGCATCGAAGCCAACCGAGATAAGATCTCCGCTATCGCAAGGATGGGGCCAATCAACGATCTCAAGGGAGTTCAAAGCTGATGGGATGCCTCGCGGCACTAAGTCGCCAGATCCGCCTCGGAACGAGGGATGCCACTCTACAAGCCGATGAAGAAGTCCGACCATTTTTCCTGGACCAACGAAGCTCGTGAAGCCTTTAGTCGACTAAAGGTCTTTCTCGACCTCACCTCCGGTCCCGGTCGCCGAGTCGCAGGAGCCTTTGCTCCTCTACATCGCCGCCACGACTCAGGTCGTCGGTAGCGGCACTTGTTGTGGAGCGAGCGGAGGAAGGCCGCGTTCTCAAGGTGCAAAGGCCGGTCTACTTCGCCGCCGAGGTGCTCTCCAAACAAAGGTCCGATATCCCCGGATACGTGGTTATCGTACTCGGTGCTCATCACCAAGAGGAAGCTTGCCCATAACTTCGATCGACACCCCATCTCCGTAGTAACCTCCTCACCGCTCGGAGAAGTCTTCCACAACCGCGACGCAACCGGAAGGATCGCCAAATGGGCTCTCGAGCTCAACGGCCTCGACATATCAGACGCCCTCAGGACGGCGATCAAGTCCTGTGTTTTGGCGGACTTTGTCGCCGAGTGGACCGAGGCGCAAGTCCTCGCGGCGGTCGAGGACCGAGTAATCGGACGATGTACTTCGATGGGTCTTACACCAAGAACGGGCCGGCTACGGGTCGTCATCATCTCCCTACTCGGCAACAAACTCCGGTACGCCATACGACTACTCTTCGACGCCACCAACAATGTCGCCGAGTACGAAGCCCTCGTCAACGGCCTTCGGATCACCGCCGACCTAGGCGCACGACGGCTCAACGTTCATGGGCGACTCCAAGCCGGTCGTCGACCAAGTGATGAAAGCCACCGAGCCCCGTGGCGGACGCTTCGGATGGCCGCCATCGCTCGGAGGTCCGCAAGCTCGAGGAGAAGTTCAAGGGTTTCGAGCTCCATCATAGCTACCGACGCTATAACGGTGAAGCCGACTCCCTCGCCAACCTCGCCTCCGGAAAGGGGCCGGTTCCCCCTGGAATCTTCGTCTCCGACCTCAGCAGCCCATCAATCCGGTTGGATCCGAGTGCTGAGGGCGCCGCCGACCCCCCAAAGGCGGGCGGCCCCACTGATCTTCGGTCAGATGCCCACCCGCCTGGGTCGGACTTGGGCGTCCTGAGCATCGAAACCGACTGGAGGCGCACCGCTTGTCGATCGATTGACAAACGGGTCGCCTCGCCCGATACCACCGAGGCTCGGCGCCTCGCTCGGCGGGCTAAGTCTTTCGTCCTGATCGAAGGCGCCCTCTACAAGAGGAGCCCGTCCGGAATCCTTCAGAAGTGCGTTCCGACCGACCAAGGGAAGCACCTTCTGCAGGACATCCACGACGGGGTGTGCGGGCACCATGCCGCGCCGCGGTCCCTGGTAGGAAAAGCCTTCCGACAAGGTTTCTCACCGCCAACCGCCGTAGCAGATGCGACCAGATTATCCGCACCGCGAAGGATGCCAATTCTTCGCCAGCAGACGCATCTTCCTCGCGCAAGCCCCGCAGACGATCCCCATCACATGGCCCTTCGCGGTTTGGGGCTCGACACAGTCGGACCCTTCGTAAAGGCGCCCGGGCTTCACTCACTTGCTTGTCGCCAGAGACAAGTTCACAAAGTGGATTGAAGCAAAGCCATTGGCAAAGATCACATCGGCGCAGCGGCAAGTTTCTTCCGCGACATTGTTCACCGGTTCGGGTGCCCAACTCCATCATCACCGACAACGGACGCAGCTTCACGGGAAAGGAGTTCCTCGAGTTCTGCGACAACTTCAACATCCGAGTCGACTGGGCGGCAGTGGCACACCCCCGAGCCAACGGACAGGCCGAGCGAGCTAACGGCATGATCCTCCAAGGACTCAAGCCGCGAATCTTCAGCCGACTGAAGAAATTCGCGGGACGATGGGCCGCCGAGCTACCGCCCGTACTTTGGAGTCTGCGAACCACGCCGACCCGGTCGACCGGGTTCACTCCTTTTTTCTTGGTGTTCGGGGCGGAGGCTGTCCTCCCGACCGACCTTGAGTACGGCGCACCAAGGGTGCAGAACTACAACAGCGCACGGGCAATCGAGGAACAGCAAGATGACCTCGACCGACTCGACGAAGCTCGAGACGCCGCGGTCTTACGGTCGGCAAAATATCAGCCAGCGCTAAGGCCGCTACCACAGCCTAACGGTCCGCGGTCATTGCTCAAGTCGGCGACTTAGTGCTGCGCCAAGTCCATCCCATGAAGGGCAGGCACAAGTTCTCCCGCCTTGGGAGGGCTCTTTCACCATCACGAAGTCCTCCGACCGGCACTTTACGCCTCAAGGACACCGAAGGGAATCTCAGAATAAACGCCTGGAACATAGAGAAGCCGAGAAGGTTCTATCCATAGTCGGCCTCTCCTCTTTGTACCATGCGAAAAACACTCGAGCAAAGAAAGCTGCAGCGATCGGACGACCGACCTAGTGGTTTTTTCTCTCTCGAACCCCTCTCGCTTTTGTCGATCTCGAGCACTACGACCTCCGCCCCAAAGCAGAGGTCCCGAAGCTGCCTTCCTTTGATCACGTCAAGTAAGGAACGAGGGCTAGATCTCAACACAAAAAGAGAAGAAGGAACGAAAAGAGACGAAAAGAGGAACCCGAGCACTTTTATTTATTTATGGAGGAACATCGCCCCAACCAAGAGCGAACCACCCATTGCGATCTTGGTGCGCGCCGCCACCGAAGTCAAGGCGGCGTGCCTCTACCATCGCCGCAATAGTGGCGCCTCGCTTCTCGAAGCCGAGGAACGCCGACGACGAGGACGCCGACTTCGCCAGACGCGTCCTCACGGTACCGCCAAGGCCTCGGCGATCCGCCACCTCCCGCAACCAGGCACGATGGGCGACTACCGCTGGCCGAAGCGTTGTGGTCCGCCATGGCGCACGGGGAATGGGCGCACCCACGCCTCTCCTTTTATAGGCGGCGATGTGGGAGGCGCGAAGACGGCACCGTGGAGTCGCATAACGGAGCGGAAGACGAAGCGCCCGACACCAGTTCCAAAGGCGGCGCGGTCCTCAAGGCGAGTTAATCCACCCTTATCCCCGAAAGCATAAAGTTCCTTTTCGAAAGAGTCACCCCCGAGCTCAAGCGGCGTGCGTGGCGATCGTGACCCTCGATCCCCCCACGCACCACTCGGGGCTGCATGACCTCGTGGGTCGGCGACCTAAATCGATAACCGGTTACCACTCCGACCGAGCTCCCCTCTTAAGTAACCTCCTCAAAACCAAAATGCTACGGCCCACGCCCCCGCGGCTACGGTCCCGAAGTAGCACTTTGCGCAAAAAGGAGGCTACCTGAGCGAAGGGCCGAGCGGTGGTCGGACGGAGCCTTTCGATATAGATCGGCGAATGCTACAACTTACGCCCCAAGGGCCCAACCCGACCATCATTTAAAAGCGCGCGGGTCGCTAACCTAAGCCGCACCGACCGACCGAGCTATCTACCTCGCGGCTACTTCCCTCGGCTCAAAGTGCTACGGCCTACGCCCCCCGCTGCCACGGCGAAGTGGCACTCATGGAGGGAAACAAGCCCTCCGAGCAAGAAACACTATGAGCGGCCTGAGCACCCCCACTTAGGTTAGATTTCAACCCGCCAAGCCGCGAAGGAGGTGGTCCGACCGACACCTCTTCCATCAAGCAATCGCCGAGGTAGCTCGCTCGCCCTGTGTCCTCTTCGCATGAACCTGGTGCAACGCCACGCCTCAGTGGCACCCCTATGGGCCCTCGTGAGCCACGGTTGAAAAATTGCCCAAATTCATAAAAGAAACACGGGTAGACGGACAGAGTAACTTAAAACAGCCCGGCGTTTGAGCTCAACTAGGGCGATCTTGTTCATTACATACATTGCCAAAAGCAAGCAGAAGGAAAACTAATCTTCCTCCCTTCCGACGGAGAATTTCGCGGCGAGATTCGGCCAAGCAATCTCTTGGGCGACGGATCGACTCCGGGCCATGAACGCGTCGACCTCTTCGTTTAGCCGGTCGGCCGCAGCGACGCCGCCTCGATCGCCTCAAGGTCGACGCCGTCATAATAAGAGACGGTGTTGACCAGGCCGAGGAAGCGCCAAGCACCGCCGCTTCCCGCACCGACGCCGACGCCTCGGCCAGGATCCACCTAAGCATGGCGGGGATGGCGCTGGGGTCTGAGTAAGCCCGAATAAATGGCCGCAGCGGCCTGGACGCCCACGTGGAGGATCGCTACCGGGCGTCCGATCGGCCGCATCCTCTCCGCCACCGTTTGTTCAAAAGGGCCGAGTCGCGTGACTCGACCGCCGCGTGCCTCGCGTTTCCACCGCCGCTTCTTCGCGACTCGGTAGCGTCGGTAAGGCTTTTTCGCAGAATCTGCAGGGGACGAAAACAACGTCGAGGGACGCTCGCCGTGGTGACTTTAAGAACGAACTACTCACCGCCACGAAGCCTCCTTGGCGCCGGTTCCTCCTCGACCTTGGCACGCGCTTCCCGGCTGGCCGAGCACGGTCGGCAAGCTCCTTCATCGCCACGAGCTCCCCGAAGCGAGATCCCGCCCCGGCCGGGTCGGCCTCCCGCGGACCGACTTCGCATTCCTTCCGATAGAGGCGGCCTCCGCCGGGCGGATGCCGCCGCCTTGTCTGCGAAGTCTTGGCCGCTTCAAGATCCGCCAGGGGGACGACTGGCCCTCTCTCCCTCGGTGGCCAACGACCAAGACGCCGCCGAGCCTCCCGCAAGGCTTCGGCGACCTCTCCCTGGCCGACCCGCCGAGGCAGCCTCTTCCTTGCTCAAGGCAAGCGCCCTCCGAAAGCGCCGAGCAGCTCTTTCCCTACGGCACTTCCCCGGCTGTGCAAGTGCCGGAGGAACATTGACTTGTCCACCGCCGGATGTCAAGCGCTGCAAGTACCCGCCTGGCCGTCTCCATTTCGGTCAAGAAGATGCACAAGAGAAATCTCACAAACTTACTACCTGGCCGGCGGGACTCCCGAGCAATGGACTTCTCGCCTTGGACGCGGCGTCAACAACAAGGCAACCCCTGACGAACGGGTGGAGCGGAAGTCCAAGCCCTGCTTCAGAAGAACGCCAACAGACTATCTCGCCTCCTCAAGTTCGGGGACCTCGGTCGGCCGTGAACTTCGCTACCGGACTCGGCCGCGGAGGAAGGAACTCCTTCCTCTCCAGCATCGAGATAGCGACCCGCCGCGGCGAAAGTGCGGGTCGGGCCGACATCTCCAAATGCGCGAAGGAAGCGAGGAACGACGCGACGGCGAAGCGAAGCTCCTCTTCTTCCTCGCTTTTCTTTCTTCCCTTTTCTTTTTTTTTGCAGGCGCGCGAACGGAGGGCTTGGCGCCTACCACGACACCCACTCCTTCCTTTATAGGCGCCAAAGGCGAAACGAGGCCAGCCTCGCGCCGAAATCGACGCCTCCTCACGCAAATCAACGCGGCGATCGCAAACCGTCACTCGCTGCTTGCCCGTTTCCCGTGAACGTCTGCGATCCATTTAAATCCCATCGCGCATTAATCGCCCGACAGATGGCCGCCTACAAGCGCCAAGACAAAGCATCGCGGCCTCGCCCGATTACGATGGGGCTGGGCGCTACGAAAGGTATGCAAGCGGCCATCACGCCGCCTTCGGGGAGCAAGCGCCTATAGGCTCGCACCAGGCCCGCAGACTGCCGTGGGTTACGGCGCCGACCCGGCCACTGAACGAAAGCCGCCAAAGACGTAAAAAGAGCGAGGGCGAAGTCGCAGCGAGCCTCGTAGGCCTCCGGCTGGGTCGGCGGACGACCCAATCATCGTGACTTCGCGTCCGAGACCATACCTCACACTCTCCCGCGGAACTCATCGATGAGTAGCGGCCAAGGCCCGGTCGGCGGACGACCCGGCATCCGACACGGGATCGAGTAAGGAAAGGTTTTTTATGGAACGCCCTGGTCGGACGCCCACGCCGGAGCTACGCCTGGCTTGAAACGAACCCCTCAAGGGGGATCGCCAAGGTTCCACTCGGATTACCCGATAGTAGCTTCGCACGAGCACGGCTGCTCAAACCGACGAAGGTAAACGCAGCGTCCGCTCACCGACTCGAGGACCCACGCATACCGTGACTCGCCAGAGTCCGACCGGGTAAACCCCGACCGGCTCCCCGACCGCCGGGGCTACACCACCGGTGCGCCGCAAGACCGGCTCTTTGGCGAACACGGCCGACAAGCGGCCCCGACCAAAGCGTCGCCCGACCTCGTGGGTCGCGGCCACTTTTCGACCGGGTAAACCCCGGCCGGCTCACGACTCCTGGGGGCTCGGGCTCGGGGGCTACACTCCACCGGTGCGCCGCGCCTTGCCGGGCTCTTCAGCGAGCATGACCGACAAGCGGCGGCCCGACCAAAGCGTCGCCGACCTCGGGTCCGCGGCGCTGATCGGCCAGGTAAACCCCGACCGGCTCCACGACCGGCTTTCGAGGGCTCAGGAAACTACACCGCGGGTGCGCTCGTAGCGCACCGGAGCTCTTTTCTGGTGTACGGCTCCCGAGGCGACCCACGGCGACCCTAGCATCACCGACTTCGGCCGACGGTTACCGCCGCCAGTTAAACCCCCGAAGCGGCTCTCCGACCCGCTCCGGCTCCTGAAACCGACGAGTACCCATACCATGGGTACCCCATCAGCCCGAAGCACCTAACGGGCTGACCTATCACGGAGGCCCGGCACCACCGAAAGGTACTTGGGCGCAGGAACGAGCCCGACCTATGCGGGCCGACTCTGACGGCCGGCGGACTCGGTTCCGGGCGGTCGGCATGCGACGGCCGCTAATATTGAAGCTCAAGCTCCACTGCGCCACGAGCCAGCAGGCTCACGGTGTCGCGGCCGCTGCCTTGTGCGCAGCTGGGCCCACCGACATTCGTACCAGGGTGGGTAGGCTCCTTCCCAAGGTCGCCGAAGAGCCACCGAAGAAGTCAAGCCTCGCCCCGCCGCTCGGCACACCGCAGAGGAGTACGCCCACTCCCGAGGCCAAAGCAAAGTCAAGCGCCATTAAAGCCACCGAGGCCGACAAGAGCACCACGCAACACGCCACCTCGACAAAGACTACGCAAGATCAGACGCCACAGAGCCACCAACCCTACCTCGACGGGCAGGGGTTGGCGGACAAGACGAAGGCCAGACCTCAAGACGTGCAGACCCCTCTCCTCGTAGTCTTCCCAACTCCGTGTAACCCGCCTCCTCCGTCTATATAAGGAGAGGCAGGCCCAGAGGGAGGGGCGCGGAAAAAGAGAAAAGCAGCCTCCTAGGTAGCCTCGACTTCTAGCGAAAACCTCAAGGGGATCGGACACCGACCGTCCGCCTCGCCTCAGACACCCCTTGTCCGTCTCCCAAAAGATCAATACATTCACACCGCACTGAATCGAGTAGGGACATTCGGCCCGAACCAGTATACATCTTCTGACTCCTTGAGTCGACCATTCGGGGAGAGGGAGCGCGCGACCCCATCCGACCATAAATTCGTATTGCCGGTGCACGAAACACCGACATGGCCATTGACAAGTTCACCAAGTGGATCGAAGCCAAGCCAGTCGTAACTATCACTGCAGTTAAGGCCAAGGAGTTCTTCCAGGATATTGTAGTCAGATTCGGAGTGCCCAACCGGATCATCACGGACAACGGCACCCAGTTCAGGAGTGAGGAATTCCAAGAATGGTGCGAAGGCGTCGGGATCAAGATCTGCTTCGCCTCGGTGGCTCACCCACGAAGCAATGGGCAGGTCGAGCGAGCTAACTGCAGTCCTTCAAGGCCTCAAGGCCAGGATCTTCGACCGCCTCAAACCATACGCCGCCCGATGGGTGAAGGAGCTACCGTCGAGCACTGGGACTCAGAACCACTCCCACCGAGCGATCGCCAAACCCCTTTTTCTCGGTCTATGGCGCAGAGGCGGTTCTCGCTGACCGAGCCGGGATTCGAATCCCCGAGGGTTCGGAACTACAACGGCCGAGTCCGAGGGAAGCCGAATGGTGGAGCTTGATCAACTCGAGGAGGCTCGAAGCGTTGTCGCCTCCGCCGGCTAAGTACCTCCAGGGACTTCGGCGCTACCACTCTCGCAACGCCGTAAATAGAATCTTTTCGTATGAGATCTGGTCCCGAGGAGGAACTAAAAGCGAGCACAAGCTCTCTCCAATTTGGGAAGGTCCATACATCGTCTGAAGACAACCCACGGTGCTTATCGACTCGCATTTAGAAGACGGGCGAGGTTCTCGCGAATACTTGAACGCCGAACAGCCTCCGTCGCTTCTACGCATGAGTTATGTATCCCACTCTTACACATTAAATAAAATAGTGGTTCATCTTATTTTCTCAAGTTACGTGTAATGCTAGCCTGAGTGGTTATTACCCGATCATTGTAGCGCCTAACCCTGGTCGTGCCGATATAGAATGCACGGAAATAACAAACCACGATGAGCACAAAGCCTCGGCGGTTTATACCCGGCCACATAACGGAACGGGTAGAAAGCACTAACCACTCGGGACTGCAATTGGCGCGAGAATTTAACCAAGATTTGCCTCGATCGCGAATTTCTAACCGTCAAAAGCTCGAGCCCCACTCGCTGTCGTAATCGAGCAACCGACTAGAATGAGTTGATCAGCGGAACCACTAAGTTCGGGTTAAATGTGATAGGCACGAATGGATAAAATTTCGCATTTCATTCCATAATGTTAATAATTTACATTGCTAATTTTCTTTTTCTTTTTCTCGCTAAAAAAAAAAAAAAAAAAAAAACTCTGGTCTTCTTCGGTGCTCTGGTGTCTTTGCTTCGGTACTCTGCCAGTCTTGTCTTCAGTCTTGGCCTTGTTGGGAGACCCGGAGGCGAGATCGCTGAGGTTAGTCGCGACCACGCGACCCAAAGCCGCGAGAATCTCTCGTCAACCACCCACAAGGGGTATAAGGCGGACGAAGGCCTCGACGGCAAGGTCGCCGCGACGATCGCGACCAACCATCTCGAGGATGATCTCCGCCACCTCGTGGAGCCCGGTGCGACCTCCAACAAGGTGGCCACGGGCGGCGCGCCCTCGCCGCTCCGTCCTCCGCCTCCGCCTCCAAGTGTGAAAAAGTCAAGGTCTTCCCATGCTTCCGCCTCCTCCCAGTTGTGCAACATCCCGAAGAATCGATGGCGAAACAACGCCGCAGAGGGACCAACGAACCTCCCGTAATAGACATGGAAGGAAATCGGAAGAGGAAGACGAAGGACAAGGCAAGAAGAAACGGGCGATCGCTCATTAGCGGTGACGCCCCATTTATAAGCCACCCCACCGGAAATTGAAGCATCTCAAAGGCAATCAAAACACGCCACCTCACAATCAATGAAGCGCGAAAACGGCGGCAGTGCAAATACCGAAGAAGATCGGCGCATTGAACAAAATCAAGGAGAATTTCACCAGACACGTGTTGTAAGCGGTTCAAGCTCATTCGGCTTCCTCGCTTAATTACACCAGGATTAGCGCAAAAGCCCGGGTGGAGAGCTAGCAAGTGATGCAAGCCTGGGGCTAAACCACTCACCAGGTGGCCACAACGTAAGTCCCAACGCCGAGAGCTGCACGCCACCTCTCGAAAAGCGTGTCCGGGGCAAGAAAGCCACGGGCCAAGGCCCTGGCGTTTGGAAGCCATACCGGTCAGTGAAGCCCACCGGAAAGGCACAACAGGATCCAAAAGGCTACGGGCCTATATTCGGGTCTGAAGACCACTCAGCGGAAGATAATACAGGCAAATCATATTGAAGTAAGAAGACACAATATTTCAAACAAGGAGGGCGAGCACTCGGCATCAAGGCCCACATCAAAGTCGAATTCTAGATTCTCCAACAAGGCCTGCGATGCACTGCACACCTCTTCGAGGAGCGCGTTGGCCTTATCTTCATCACAGTAAGCCTTCTTTCACAGCTCCGAGGTCAACTCTCGGATAATGAGACTTGACCACCGCCAATGCCTGGTTCGCGCTCATTGCTGCGGACTCTTTGGCGTAAGCTCTGATCCTGTCGGCTCCTCCCGAGAGAAGTGGAACAAAGATCGCCCCTGGCCCGGCGTGGCTCCTTCAATGCGCAGAAGGTGCAGGATCGGCTCGCAGCGACGCCTTGATTCGATCCGCCTGTTCGGCGGCCGCCATCTTCTCCTTGCACTCGCCACAAAGTCAAACAGCCATCAAGAGCACACCCGACGCCAAGTATGTTCAACCCAAGTCAAATAAATTTACCCTTCAGCTCCATTGCATCCTTTCCAGTCGACTCGAGCTTGAGGCCGTAATTCTCTGAAGCCTCCACCGGGCCTCACCAAGAACGGTCGAGTCGCTGGCCTCAAACACGAGTGTGTCATCATCCTCTCCAACCATCATCCAAAAAAGCACACGAACCGAATTCAGGGGAGAATCTCACCTTCGAGTATATGCTCAAGCTTCGTCTTCTCCTCCCGGATCGCCATACACTCGCCCTGAAGCTCGTGGACTTCTTTCCATCTGTCCGCGCTGATCTCGCTGAGCTTGTCCTGGTACTGCTTCTGCTCCTTGAGCTTTGGGAGCACCTTCCGGAAAAACCGCGACCTTTGCTCCGAGCGCTCCCCCATGTCCTAAGTAACAGGCGTAATCTCGTGGAGAAGTCAAGAGCGATGATTGAAGACAAGAAGCTCACCTCGACGAGCGTGCTACACTTGACGGTGAGCTCATAAAGCTCCGTCCGAGCCGCTTTCTCCATCTCGTCGTCCTCTTCCATCCCTTCCAATGGAACCCCTTCCCACCATACGGTCCGGTTCGGGGGCTTCGGCAGAGGACCGAGCGGCGGTGGCTCTCGAGGCACTTCCTCCACTCCGGAGAGCGATGCCGTCGATCTCGTCGGCGGACGGACCACCGGATGGTTCGATTGTTGGACCGCTGCGCCGGTGGCGACGCCGGCAGCCGGGCGGCGACGGCGACCTAGCCGACGCGGCGGGGCTCCCTTGGGAAGCCCGCCGGGACTCCTTTTCAGGAGCCCCCTCCACCGGACGCCCATAGCAGAGTCTGAATCGGCAAAAAGGGAAGACACCTCAAGACAGCAGAATAACAAAGACAAGGATCGCCCAAAAATACCTTTTGGATTTCTTGAATTTCATTCCAGGTTTCATTCAAACCCAGCACCACTCGGAGGGAAGTTGGCGCTGCAGCGGGCCGCCATCGACAGAAGGTCGTGGCCCCGCTTATGATCCGGTGCATCGGAGGTCGAAGGCCCGGCCGACGAAGGACCGACGACCTCTCCTCCGCCGACTCGGCGCAGCTCGCCGACCGATGTGTCACCCACTCGCTTCGCTGGCGTGTTTCACCGAGAGAGGCCGACAACCGAGCGTCGAGAAAGGAAGGACGCGTTCTGAAAAAAGGAACGATCGCACTCGCTTGAATCACACGTCACCAAAGAAATCATGGAACGACCTTTCGAGAGAATAGCGCACTCACGAGGAGGGAGGCCTTGCCGTCGAAAAATTTATGAGGGCAGCCACTGTTGGTGATGATTGTGCCAGGCACGAAGAGATCAACTACCCGTCTTTGCGGCGCCTCCATCGACAGGCCGTCCCGACTCCCGCGTGGGGTCCAGAGGCCCGTTGTATTGGAACCCCAGATGGACTCTCTCCTTCAAGGGCTGCACTCGGCGCTTCACAAAACTGATCGCGATCCCGGACCCGTCAGCCTCGGTTCTTCAGATCGTCAATCAATGCCGGCTTCGGGATTTGTCGAACCTCCTCCGTTCGGCCCGCCGCTCCAAAGCATCGGGAAGCTTTAGGAGCGCGACCGGCAAAGGGGCGAGGAAAGGATCAACGTTGGCACAATAGAACCACTCCCGCCTCCAACCTTTGAGGAGGTCTTGAGAGGAACGACAAAATATCGCTTCTTCGAGCCCTCCCGGTGAGCCGGCGCCCCAACGACATTGGGAGCGGCCCGGTTCGGATGAGGCTTCAGCCGTAAGAAGGAGCGGAACAAATCCAAATGAGGACGTATCCCAAGATACGCCGCAGAGCCGGACGAAGATGGCAATGTGAAGAATCGAGTTGGGGTTCAAATTGATCAACTCAATTTCAGAGAAGTGGAGGAGCCCCGGAAGAAGGCGCTCCCAGAATGCTAAGTCCCCGCCAGAAGAAGGACTCAAACACCACAATCTCATTCTCTAGAGGTGTGGGGTAAGGGTCACCGCGGCGGACGAAGTGAGATCAACTCGGAGGGAGGACGCCGGGCGGCAACCATCCTCCAAGCGGGACATCGTCGTGATGGAAGTCTCCCACCCTGCCGTCGCAGGTCGGTGCTACCCTCCGATGACGAGGAAGACGACATGGCGAAGAAGAAGACCTGGAGGGAAGAACCGCCAAGCCAAGGGCGCGAAACCGTAAAACCCTAAATCGCCAAGGAAGGTTTGAAGGTTTCGCACTGCGTGGTGGAGAAGGTGCGAGGAGGCCGTTGCTCCAACGAGGGTCCTTCCGACTTATAAGAAATGGGCCCCAATTTCCACCTACGGTTGGGAAGAAACGAGGGCCCTCCTGCTCACCTCGGGCCAGATCCAGGCACGCCCCATGACGGGCCAATAGGCTGCGTCGCGCAAAACGCGGCCAGGTGTCAAATCTGGTCCGGTTTGGGATAAAGTGCGCCCACGACGGGCCTGAACGCCGCCGCCACGGAAGCTTGGGGCTGGGCACTTTCCGAACATCCTTCGACAGACACCCCATAATTTGGGGTCAATTGCTGGTCATTTGTCTCACAATGCGATTGGGTGTCACGAGGATCTACAACCAACACGGTCTTGAGAATGCGCCCATGAGGGTCTAAAGCGGCGCCGTAAGTGAGCACGAGCATTACTCTGTATGACCAAGGTATGCCCCATGAGGGTCAACTGAGCGACAAGCGGTTGTCATGGCCAGAAGCAAGCGCTGGTACCGCCCGCCCCGAGCCAAAAAGACCAAGGTATGCCCCATGAGGGTCACCGAGCGACAAGCCGGTTGCCACAAGATCAGAAGCGGCGCTGGTACCACTCGCCCCGAGCCAAAGACCAAGGTATGCCCCATGAGGGTCACCGAGCGACAAGCGGTTGTCACAAGACCGCAGAACGGGCGCTGGTACCACTCGCCACGAGCCAAAAGACCAAGGTATGCCCCATGAGGGTCACCGGGGCGACAAGCGGTTGCAAGACCGTGAACGGGCGCTGGTACCACTCGCCACGAGCCAAAAGAACAAGGTATGCCCCATGAGGGTCGGTACGGGCGACAAGCCGGTTGCCGCAAGACCTGCGGTAAGCGGGTACCGCCTTCGACCACGAGCCAAAAGAACAAGGTATGCCCCATGAGGGTCGGTAGGCGACAAGCCGGTTGTCGCAAGACCGTAAGCGGTAGCGGGTACCACTCGCCACGAGTCAAAAGGCCAAGGTATGCCCCATGAGGGTCACCGAGCGACAAGCCGGTTGCCGTGCGGTAATCGGGCGCTGGTACCACTCGCCACGAGCTAATCAACCACGGTGGCTTCATACTACAAGTTCTTTATGATCTCTCTCCTGCATAATCCTCATAACAGGGTAAGGGACGGAAAGTCGATCCTAAAGCACTTGGGGGCTGCTGTGGGATGTCAGAGACAGGGGTCCCGCAAGAGGGACTCCACACTACTGGCCCGACAGCGGAATAGAAAGCCCAAAGCCCAGGAGCACCACGACGAGCCCAGAGGAGACCTTCGACTTGCTCCCCAAGACAACTCCCGGTCCTTCAAGGAAGCTTCGTGCCCCGCCCTAACAACCCGCCAGGGGCGAAGCATGCAGTCCGATGCCAGAACTGCGGAAGCCGGAACGACAAGGCGGCGGCGTGGGTCGGAGAAAGCATAACCTCCTCTCCAGACGTAGAGCGTGAAGGCGGATAAGGACAAGGGACATGTCGCCCGTGCCACGATGTTTAGGGCCCTGGGCGCCCATCTATCATGTATTCTCCCCCCAGTATGTAAGGGGAGGAGGGAAAAACAAGGAGGAGGACTCTCTCTCTCCTAAACACACACAATACATCCAAGAACACAGGACTAGGGTATTATCTCCTCCGAGAGAGCCCGAACCTGTCTAAAACAGATTGCCCCCGTATCCTGTGTTACCATCAAGCTCAGATCCCGCACAAATCCCCTAGAATCACAAATCTTATTGCCGGCGAAACCGATCGTCGACAACTACCATAGGGGAGCAAAGGATGTTATCTTTAAACACATGATCATAGCCTAAAGAAATATAGAAAAACATTTGATAATCCTTCCTGTCTGGTGCAAGATTTTTCCAAGCAGTTGGTTTTGCAACAAAGCATAACACACTGTTGATAAGTTTTCAAAGTTGTTTAGCAACTCTGTTCAATGTTATATTGAAATCAGCGCAAAGCAAACAATGTATCTGATGCCTGAATCCCCAAATAAAAGTTGGATGCATATGTTAATTAGTGTACACCTACTAACATAATCTTGGCGATTAACTAAAAAACTTTATGTAATAACTTCAAGGCGATTTGCAAGCGAGTACTACTGCCATACTTGATACTTCAGGAGGAATATTTGTATCCTTCGTACATTACCCAAGGACTCCAATACTTTTTATGCTCGTGTAACTTTTAGTTATTTTCCAAGAAGTTGATGTATATATTGTCTTTATATCAGTGTATTTTCTTGAAACATTTTAGTTTTTCAATATATTTTTAATGAAGCACATGTAAACAATGTGGCTTTTTTTCTTCCCAAAAACACGTCGATGGTAGTTGTTGAGAAGTATGCAATGCATACTTGATGCTTCTAGAATAGACGGAAAAGTTACATAAGGTCGATATTATTTTAGGAAGTTCCTAGAATAAATTATTTTACCATGCTTCATAGTAAAATAGAGAATATCTAGAAACTAGATATTAGAGAAGAAGAATGTAGATACTTAGATATTTTGAGAAGAGAATTCTAGAGATGAGATATTTGTAGTTGTAGGCTTTGAATGGTTGTCACTTGGTATCAATCCAACGACTATTTAACCCTATAAATAGGGGTCCCATAGTCACATTACCACTCTTCGTATCCAAAAAACGTTACTATGCGGTGGTTTTTCATATCCAAACCACAGGTGCTAACTAAGCCGGGTTCTTTTTTATTTTGGTTCTGCAAGTAGACCAAATCGGAGAATCTCGGATTAATTAGAATTTATTTTGAAATTACATTCCACAGTCATGCATTCCCTGTTTCTATCACCGGTTTTCTCTATTCAAGTCCAATCATATTGGTGGTCTAGGAGGGACGTAAGAGGAAACTATGCGCACTCAAAATCTTTCCAATATGATTTGTCACGGAGGTTTTCTCTTTTTTTTTAATGTTTCGTATTCTTCGAGCTCCGTAAGATTATTGACATACTTCTGCAATAGGTTTTCTTCTATTATACATGATTTATTTTAAAAAATATACTTGGAATAGCATGATTGCTATATAACCTAAATATTACCACAGTCCAAATATGTGGAAAGCATACTATTCAACTATAGTCGATGGAAGTACCATGCACAACTCATCTGCAAACATGAACGCATGATGGCCATGAATTAATGTCAGCTCCCAAAATTCATGTTGGGCTAAGAATTTGCTATGAAGATTTCTCATCACCCATAAAAATGTTTCATTTTCAAACAGTACCACACCTTTTTGACCTTTTTTTTGAAATATTCGTAGCAATTCCAGACACGCCCAATTTATTGTTGAAACACTATGCGTTAACCAAAAAAAGTTGGTCAACCATGCATGCATGGTCAACGGTGCTAACCACGTGAGCCTCCAACTACAACTTGTATCTGATGGGGTTTAATTTCTGCGGAAGTTGTACCCATGCCCATGCATAATGCATGAGATCGAGCATCGTTGACCAATCAATATGCGGACGTACGTGCGCTGCATGATCAATGCATGCATGAGGGGCTCGAGCTCGAGCTGGACGTGATGCATTCAGGAGTTTTTTTTTCCTTTTTTTCTTTTTGTTTAGTTGTTTTTTGTCGGAACAGAATTACAAATATAGTATTTTTTATCGTAGAAGGATCGGGAAATAATATACGTTACCTATCATAGTATGAGAGCATGATAGGTGGGTGTCGTTATCGAGAAGAGACCAGATTTACAATTTCATAATAATAAATGCCAAACTTACAAAAAAAATTGAGCCAAAGCACCAGAAAAAAGATTTGCTTTGACGTTCGGCACACACTTGCAAGATTCAGAGTAGGTTGTTGCCGTCGCGTGAGCCCCGGTCGTCTGATCCACATGTCAACAAGAAAAAAGTACAGCATACAATCACGAAGATGTGCGGCGCACGACGGTAAGTTCCTTCCATTTTTTTCCTTTAAGAAAATGGAAGCACGGTCAGATCAGCCGTCGGTGAAGTTGGTGTGAGCAGGGTTTACATTACCGAATCGAGTTGGAAAATTGTCACGCTGTTGGTATTGAGTCAGAAAATCAGTAAAAACCCAATGAATTACAAAGTCAAACTTTCTGAATTCAGTGATCAAAAAGCGGTGAAAAAACGAAAACCAACCAATTTGACCGATTTTGTTCAATTTTTTTTGGCAAAATATCCGGTGCAACCACCGTTTTCGTGCAACCATCGTGCAACCCTACTAAAAAAAGTTCCAAAAAATTCTGAAAAAAATCATGGATGTACATCTCAACTTACCCCATCTACGTATAAAATTTCATGATCAAATACGTCCTATGCTAGAAGTTACAAAAAAAAAAAACAAATTTTGTGTTGTCTACTGTAGCAAGATTCCAAGCGAAAAATTATCTTTTTTGTAACTTGTAGCATATGATGTATTTGATCATGAAATTTTATACGTAGATGGGGTAAGTTGAGATGTACATCCATGATTTTTTTCAGAATTTTTTGGAACTTTTTTTAGTAGGGTTGTACGGTGGTTGCACGAAAACGGTGGTTGCACCAGATATTTTGCCCAATTTTTTACCTATATTCGCACACTCAAGGACTAATTTTGTTTGATTTTCGATCAGTTTACATCGAAAATCGGTATACTCAAGGAAAATTGTAAAAAAATTTAATAAAATTTTAAAAAATCTGAATAAATCCCAATTAATCTATAAAAACAACCCAAAGGAATTTCAATAATTTTTAAATTTACTTAGTACTTCTGGAAAATAAAAAATATCAATTAATAGAAAGGAACAGAGACACTGCCAGATTTTTATAAAAATTTAGAAGCTTGATCATGTTTTGGAATTTTAATGGTATCATAAAAAGTGCCGAAGGATCATGTAGTAAAATTTACAGAAATATTAAACCTCATTTAGCGCCCCTAGAAAATCAAAAATAGAAGATTGTATACAAAGACAGTAGCACCGTCAGAGTTTTAAAAAATACACAGGTCTAATTATCATCTGAAAATTTTAAATAATCATTAGCATTTCCTCGTAACCTCATAATTTTTTTTAAAAAAAAATTATAACACGATTTAACATATCAATTAAATCAGGCATTACTGACAGCTTTAACATATGTGACGGAAAACCAATCCACTTACTGCCTTTTGCCATGTAGGAACACGTACTTAAGTCTGAAACCGCCTATACAACTTAGTGCTAGCTAGTATTTTTTTTCTGTCTTCTGGGTGAGAGGGAGGGACTTGAACCAATATAATTTTTTAAATAATATTTTTTTGAAAAATAAATTGTGGTATTAATACGCGGAAAACAAAAATTGCAAAAAAAAATACCTATTCACCAAAACGGTACGGTAAAATAGTTATTTTCGCCGAACGGTACGGCGAAATAGCTATTTTTGCCAAACAATGCGGCGACCACTACTTAATTACACAGTTAACAGTCGGTCGTCAGAATTTAGGGGGAAAGAAGCCATTATCGCCGTACCATATGGCGACAATAGCTATTTTCACCAAACGGCTCGGCGACAACTCTATTTTCGCCAAATGATTCGGCGATAATACCCTCGTTTCCCGTAGAATTTATCGCCTAACGGTTAAGTGCATAATTAAGCAGTTGTCGCCACACTGTTTAGCGAAAATATATATATCATCGTATTGTTCGACGAAAATAGCTATTTCAACGTACCGTTTGGCGAATAAGTGTTATTTTTGTAATTTTTATTTTTCGTGTATTAACACCGCAATATATTTTAAAGAAAGTATTATTTAAAAAAAAACTGAACCAATATGTACGCATTGGAGAGGTCGAAGAGAGGAGACGGGGAATCTTCCCCACCAGATGTGTTTTGAGAGGCGAATTGGAGCTATAATTGAGCCAATATGTTCCTTGCTTTAACTTCAACTCACGTCTTTCTTGCTTGCTGTACTGTTAAGTTGGTGGTTGGTGCTTTGAGGGAAACCACACCAATGAAATTGTGCCATTTGGTGTCTTTACCAGGGAATAGCTTTCTTGTCCTTTATCCACATCTGGTCACTTTCTACTCCCAAATCTCATTTCTCCTTTTTTTTTTTGTATTCATCTTTTTCCCACTTTCCTTCTCGCAATCATTTCTCACTTTCCTTCTCGCCAATCATTTAGATTTGTCTAAAATAAAAATTAGTGTTACGATCCACACGTCACTATCCTGTGATAGCATGCAGGTCTTCGACTTATTACATAGCAAAAACTTGTTTTGGCCAAGAATGTGCAAATCAAAGTAGCATAACAGAAGCAATTGTAGTAGATTTAATAAACAAACTAAAGGAAATATAATTTTACAAATATATTCATAGGCGGAGCTGCTCGTGGGGCTGGGTGGAGCTGAAGCCCACCCCACGCCAGCCCCCAAAACCCTCCCTGCCCATCGGTATTAGCAATTAGTCATGCAATTAGCCATCTGAAATTCTGAATGCATTGCATTAGTAGCAAATTAGCAAACCGTGTAACATCTCCATGACTCGCATTGACGCTCATCTTCATGGCAACAACAGCAAGGCGAGGCGCCGCTCTGCCTAGTGCCTCGGCCTCGCGCAGCGCACGCACGTCTTCCCGGTGACTTGCCGCTCTGTCTCGGTCTAGTGCCTCGGCGGCTCAGCTTCGCGCGCACCTCGTTGATTTTGGATGTCTCTTTTTTTAGCCCCCCTCGTTGAATCTTTCTCGCTCCGCCACTGAATATATTTGAGATACAACTAACCTAACTCGTAACTTACCACAGGGATTACACCCCAAGCTGAATAACTAATGATAAGTAGCGTCTTTATGTTGCTTCAATTTCCATCACCCATCTTCAAGGCTTTGGTTTGTTGTAGCAGAGCTTCTAGTTTCATCTGTGTGATGTCAGCCATCTCCTTCGACGTCTTTATGTTTGGGGAAGCATTATTCATCATCTATCCTGTTAGCAATCTAACAAAGAGAATAATATATAGGGATAAGTATGAAAGGTACTTAACAAGTCCAATTTAGCAAGCTAACATGTACATGCTCATAATCCAACCTTTATATATACTTCTACTAAATCACCGAGGACCGAAGTCCACCAAGATACCATGCATCTTTGGAAAACACATTGGCTGATAAAGATTCAAATTGATTTATTATAAATCTATTGTTCACAGGATACCACATGACATAAACCTCTATAGGCTCCTTTTCTTGCCACGGTCGCAATTTCTACCTGAAATAGAGAGTGATAGTCACAATTCATACACTTTGCAGAGGTGCATTACTACACCCACATAGGCCTTAGTTTTCATGTCAATAACACATTTCATTTGATGTGCGGTAGGCTAAGGACATAAAGCTTATCATCAATCCCCCCTGCCAATATCTCTGCCGTATCAGCACAAGGCTTCCCGTTGTAGTTGAACCTCATCCGCTACTTCAACCATGCAAATAGCACACCTTGTCATTCCATCTAACAATATCGTGGCATCCAAGGTTCTTATGGGTACTAACTCCTACCCTCGTGTTACATATAGATTACGTTCCATGTAGAGATACATCATTAAGATAACATTACTGAGCTTAGCCTGCCCATAACGGGCATGTGGTTAACACGCCATTTATGGTGTCTGAATGCCTTATGACAGTTATTGGTTAACCTTAAGGTGATATGGACATATGTAGGGTAGGCCGTGACAATCTCAACTCCATTTCAATCCACCGATTACTCCACCAGCAGTTCAACCATCCAAACATAATTTCATCGTTCTCAAGTTTAATTGTTCTTTTAGAAAGTAAACTATTTTACAATGCATGTGATATTTAGTAAACTAATTTGCATGTACTTGATTAGAAATTAACAACACAACATGATCAAAGGATTGGACTTGCCCGAGATTCCAAAAGAATTGAATACCAAAATATTTGATGAACGAGGGTTCCAGCTTGAATAGTAGATCCCCAGTTTTGCTCCGATTATGAAGAATGAAAAAAAACCTACATATTCCAATAAGGACCAACATCAAATGGAAACATGATGCATATGCAGAGACTACAATTCTACTCGACTAACATTATTGAAAGGCTATCGACTCTTGTTCTAGGGTTGTACCAGCACTTTGAATAGAGAATTAAAGAGAAGTAAGATATATTCTTTTGATTTTATCTTAAGATAACTTGTCAAGTTTTCAGGGTTAAAGATTTTCTTTTAAGTTTTATCTTCCAAAAACAAATATTGAACTTAGTTCTTTGTTGAAGGAAAATACTAATGGTAATTGAAAAGAAGATACCTTTAAGTTTATCTTCTTATAAGAAAGGTTTAATTGTGGAAATATAAAAATAATTTATAATTATATGTATTTTGTAAATAATAAAGAGGAAAATGATAACTTATTTTAGAAGAAATTCTGAAAAGTGGTAAATAGGAGAGGATTAATTAGATTATTTTTTAACATTTTATAAATAACTAAACTATTTTGGAATTACATAATTAATTGGGCTTGAAATATTTTTAGAAAGGGGATAATTGATTTTAGATAATTTAAAAATTTATTTCAAAATTTCGAGATGGAATATATTTCCTTTCATTTTATTTTTGGTATTTATTTGGAAATAGCAAAGGTATTATTAAGTGTAACACATTTCCTTGGAAGTTATTTGAGTTTATAAAAGTAAATAATTGTTCATAGACTTTGCTTTCTTTTGAGATAAATTGGAAGAAGAGAATAAAGTTTTATTAAAAATTAATTTAAAAATATAATTATCTTATTTTAGATTTGTAAATTAATAATTATTATTTGAAAAAACTTAGAAAGAATATTTGTGGATTTGGAATTGATGTGGAACGAAAAATATATAATGTCTTATTTTGTTTTAAACGGATCTAATGTTTCCTAGGCGTAAAGATGAGGTCGGCGCAAAGGGCCAAACTAGCCCAAATCGGCCAAGCCGCCTCTAATCCTCTCTCTCTCTCTCTCTCTCTCTCTCTCTCTCTCTCTCTCTCTCTCTGCAATCAAGATTGAACCACCCCTTGATCTTATATGTTTGGATGTTCCTCCCGCCGAAGAAGATCAAGGAGAAAAGGCAGTTGGGGTAAAAGTCAAGCAGCATTCAACCTCCCAAGGTGTTGTTGGTACCAACGATCATTCCCAAACCCTAAACTCTTATATGTTGATCTTGCAAGTGGGCAAACACTGGAACACAGGCACCACACACGCACACAGACAACCTACCTACCATGAGAAGCCTCCATCTACGTTCCTATTTTGTCATACATGTATGTTGTTTGCTATGTACATACGTGGGCATGCGTTAAATCAGATGGGTGAGTGTGCCTCTTGTCAGTTGTCACGGCTCTATACACGCCCATGAGTTCACCCTAGCTACTGCTAGCTCGATCTACATCTAATCGCAGATTGGCTACGATGTGGAGCTATCTATGTAGTTTTCGGATAACACTATGAAAGGATTGGGTTGGCCTAGAGGGGGGGGTGAATAGGTAACCTTTTTCTTTTTCTTAAAAAGGAACAATTAAAGATCAGAATTGTAGGCACTTGATAAGAGTAAGTCTAATTTGCTCAAAAATAATTGAGCCAAGATGTCTAAAAGAAAAGCATCTAATACATAAAAAAAACAATTTCAACACAACTAAAACAAAATACAACAGCAAAGAGTAAGTAATGCACGTAAAGACCGATAACGAGGAAGTGACAAGAGATTTTTTCACCGAGGTTCAGAGATAAACTCCTACGTCCCCGTTAGAGCACTTCAGATGAAGTATAGCTCCACCAAAAGCTAGTCGCAGTAGTTTTGGTATCCACTAGGGTGACTCTTTTACCACTCCAGTGAGGTGAGTCCCAACCTCTCACAAAAATGGTGGCCTTCCACAATCTCAGTAGGATAGGTCACACCAAATCTCCTTCGAGCTATCTAGGAATACCTAGTTCCAAGAGTAATATACTATCTACAAGTCCTGTCTCTTGGTTCACTAGCAAAGCACTAACTAGACTAAGCTTGAAGCAAGATCACTTAGAAAGTTGAATTTTTGGTTTCAAAGATGAAGCTCGGTCTCCTTGATTGCTTGAATGCTCTAGTATGCTAAAATATCAAGGAGATCAAACGTATGTGCAATACTGCCCTGGCACAACTTATATAGCCAACTGAACAGGATATAGCCGTTATATTGTTCAAGAGCCGTTGGATGTGTCAAACTGTCAAAAATTGGCTAAAAAATGTGCTCCAGACTTACTTTTATAAGCTTCACAATTTGTTTAGTGTACTGCAGACAATTAATATTGAAAAAGTCATTTGCACCGGACTAAGCCAGCAAGATCCGTTGTACATAGGTTTTGAAAAATATTGAATCCGCCGTGAAATATCAAAAAGGTAGTTTGCGCCGGACCGAAAAAGTTGGTCTGTCGTAGAAGGAAAAACAAAATGAGCTTGGTCCGGCGGACTATTGAGTATTAGAGATTGTTTTCCAGAGAGAAACGCATTTGCGTCGGACTGAGAAAAGTTGGTCTGGCGTACACACGAGTTTGATGTCGGACTAAATTTTGAGTTCAGCGGAAGTGAGCCAGTCGTAAACGGTGTAGGCTCTGTTTGATTCTTGAATACGTAGTTTTCAGCGCCGGACCAAAACGACAAGGTCCGGTGTGAACGGAATTTTGCTAAAAAGGTGCCAGATTCAGTAATAGCCAAGGAAAGCTTGGTCCGGTGTGAATGGGATTTTGTCTATTTCGGTGAAAGACTGAGTTTTATGGGAAAATAAAGGATGTGACCTTAACTCCAAGTAATCTTAATGATTTAACCTATGAACCAAGATACTTACTTGTACTTAATCCCCTTTTATAGTATGGCCAATCTATAACGACCCTAACTACTTGGCTTGAACCAACTCCCAAGCCCGAAAATAGTAACAAGGGTCCTTAACCTTTGTCCTTCATTCCAAGACTTCTTTTATCTCATCACAAGGGATAATTGACTTAGATCATCAACACCAAAACCCCATAAAAACATTACTAAAAAATTAGGGGGCCTAGATGCTTTCAATCTCCCCCTTTTTGGTGATTGATGATAATACCCTTAATTTTTTTGATAACTTAGCTTTGTTCTGCAAAGAGATGTTAGTCTAACAGAACATATTAATATTTACAGATGTAAGTAGAATAATTTATGCTCCCCCTAAATATGTGCTTAAGATTAAAAAGCATTGAGAACCAAAAGCACAAATATTTTCAACGCAAGCACATGGAGACAAAACATAAGCCTTGGCTTTGTTCAGGAACAGAGAAATGGAACTTTCCCAACAGAGCATAAACAATCAGAACAAATCAAATCCAACGACTCCAATAAACACAAATCATTAAGATAGCACTGAACACATAAAAGATAAACCAGTCTTAATACACAAGTTTACACTAGAACATTTCCACTTTCCCCAAAAGCTAATTCCTACTTCTCCCCTTTTGGTATCAATTGCCAAAAAGGTCACTTCTTGCGCTTGGAGAAAGTCCTTTTGAGCAGACCGGAGAGCTTTGAGCTTGAACTCTTTCTTGGAGGAGACATATGGACTTCTAAACTCTGTTCTTCCTCTAATTCACTTGATGTGAACTTATAGCTTGTTCGTGCCAGCTAGGATAACCTGGCTCTCCGGGCTGAGGACTCACAGTCCAATTATGAAAATCTTCTTGTAGCTGTTTTACGAACTCATTTATTTCCAAAAGTTGTCCATCAAGATTTCTTCCAAGGTGATCTTGTGCATTGACCACATAGCTGTTTGCCTTTTCAGTGTAATTCATGTGATCTTCCAATGAATAGCCTAACCAGTCCAAGCAACCTCCATGCCCAACCAGTCCAAGCAACCTCCATGAGCATCAATCTTGCTGTGAATATTTTGGGCAAACTAATTAAACTTGGTTTCTTGTGCATTTTGCTTTTTGCTGATGTCATACAGTCTGCCCTTGAGGATACCCTGATTATTCTTGATATCTCCAATCCAATTCCTCATGTCCCATTGATTGCTTCTGAGCATATCAAACCTTTTGAAGTTTTCATTTCTGAACAAGGTTTATTCTTGGTACATTTTACTAAGCATTTCTTGAGTCTGCTCATGGTACTGCTGCATAGAAGTCATTTGTTGATCATGTCTCAAAGCTCTCAACCTTTGTTCTTCTTCAAATCTTTCTTGAGCATTTCTCATATCAGTATTGTATTGCTGCTCAAAGGAATGGAACCAGGCAGGCTGAGTCATTTTGAGCTTCAGGTAGTGGAGAGTGATGAGATGAAGCATATCCTTGTGGAAAACCTGACCCTCCGGCTTCATGATCATGAGCTCCAGACTGAAAACTTTGATCATCAAGGAACCTTGCAGTTGCAGCAAGCTCTTGAAGCCTATGAATCTCTTGATCCTCTCCTTTGGTTTGAGACTGGGAGCTTGAAATGATCTGAGTGGCTGCATCTTCTTCAAATGATAGCTATCTAGGATTCAAAGGACCGCAAGCTATCACTTCAGTTGGTTCATCATGTTGTGATAAGTTCCTAGAGACTGATTGTTCCATCAAGGGTGTGGCTAGAATGCTTGGAACTGGAGAAGGATGCCCATAGATGTGACTGTACTGGGGTGCAGCATAATTGGACATGGGTCCATCTCCTCCACTGTCATTATCATCATCTTCATTTCCATTGTGAGCACTTGGCTCATCTTCTTCCTTAGTTTTAGACTCGGTTTCAGAACCGTCAATTTGATGCACTTGTTCAAACTCTTGTTCTTGCACCACTGGAGGAGTAGGCAACCTTGTCCCTCTAAGAGCTTCCCCTGTTACCATTTTCATAGTATACTTCTTTGGGAAAAACTTGAAATCCTTAGTTAGCTCTACTTGTGAAATGATTCCTTGGTGTAAGAACATCTGAGTGATCTGTTGAGCAAAAGGAGACTGCCCATTTTTCTGTAAATAGCTTCTTCCATCTCCCCAAAAATGTAATCCACTAAGTCAATAGGCTACCTTGACAGTATCAAGTGTAGTGGCCAAGCAAGAGTGGGGGTGACACCTTCTTTGTATCATATCTTTGGGAAAATTGTGTGTCTTAGCAGCAATAATAGAACCTTGGCCTCTGCAGAAAGATAGTGAACTCTATTTGGACAGAAATTTGCTTCATTGATATCCTTGTAGATGTGTGCTGATAACTGAAGGTCTGGCATGTCTCCCACTTGCCTCCATCTCTGTCCTGAAAACATTTTGTCATGAACCCTAGTCCTGAAAACTCTATTAGTAGTTTTGCAAATAAATTTTTGAGATCAAATATTTCCCTATTTGCTATGATTGAGTTAGGATAAGATAGGAGCAAAGAAAGGAGAGGATTCTAGCAACAGTTTAGCATTTTTAGTTCTAGAATTTTCCATTTATTTCAAATGGTAGCCTTATCCCACTAGCGCTTAGAATTTTTTTGTTCACACGGTGGGTAGCAAGAAATACATAGCAAGCAAGCTTGGCTCCCCCTTAATGTGACATTCCAAAAATCAAACAATATTTGAGATGGCAAGAATATTTAATTCATTTCTTAATTTAGAAATCCTGACCTCATCAAAAGGTTTACTGAAAATATCAGCCAATTGGTCCTCAATTCTAACATGACTAAGCATAATGTCACTCTTAGCAACATGATCATGAATGAAATAATGTTGGATTTCAATATGCTTAGTTCATGAATGTTGGACCGAATTATTTGCTATTTTCACTACACTTTCATTATCACATAAGAGAGGCACATTTTCAAACTTAATGCCGTAGTCCAAGAAGGTTTGTTTAAAACCGGTGATAGAAACAGGGAATGCATGGCTGTGGAAAGTAATTTCAAAATAAATTCTAATTAATCCGAGATTCTTCGATTTGGTCTACTTGCAGAACCAAAATAAAAAAGAACCCGGCTTAGTTAGCACCCGTGGTTTGGATACGAAAAACCACCGCGCAGCAACGGACAGGGATCATTTGCAGTTGCTATTGTAACTGCAACTTAAGCAGTTGCGTGTGGTGTGAACCGTCCGATCGAATGACTAAATGATCCAGATCATCCAAATCTGTTTGCTACAGTATGTTCACTGCAGTACTTTTGCGATGATGATTCGGATCGATCTGAAACATCGCTTTTCGGTCCAACGGCTCACACGCAACTGCTTAAGTTACAATTACGATAGCAACCGCATATGATCCTGTCCTGCAGTAACGTTTTTTGGATACGGAGAATGGTAATGGGTGGGTTTTGCGAGGCCTCCTATATGTGCGTTCATCAATTCATCTCATGGTGTGGCGGGGCCTCGCGCTCGCCTTCCTCCAAAAATTTCCTCCCTCCATTGTCTTCTCGCTGCTCTCAAGCATTCTCCCTCCCTCTCCTAGCTCGACCCTATTACAAATACCCCACCAGCCCAGACAGCTCTCCTGCGCACTCGCAGCTAGCTAGCTCACGCATCTTAATTATCTCATGGTACCCCAGCCCGCAGAGCAAGAACCGTCGCTGCCGCCTCCGCCGCTGCGTCGCCACCGACTGCCCAGCTGTGGCCATGGACGCCATCAGCCTCGCGCCTCCTCTCCACGACCACCCTCCCGCTCCCAGCATTGAGGCCATCCCCGCCACCAATGACAACAAGGGAGCGGCCGTGTACGACCTCCAGCGGAAGCCCAAGATCCCGGCGCCATTCGTGTGGCCGCACGCGGACGTGCGCCCGGCCACGGCCGAGGAGCTGGGCGTGCCGGTGATCGACGTGGGCGTACTGCGCAATGGCGACGCCGAGGGGCTGCGCCGCGCCGTGGCGCAGGTGGCCACGGCGTGCGCGACTCACGGGTTCTTCCAGGTGTCCGGCCATGGCGTGGACGCCGCCCTGGCGCGCGAGGCGCTGGACAGCGCCAGCGACTTCTTCCGGTTGCCTCTGGCCGAGAAGCAGCGCGCCCGGCGCATCCCGGGAACCGTGACCGGGTACACGAGCGCGCACGCGGATCGGTTCGCCTCCAGGCTCCCCTGGAAGGAGACCCTCTCCTTCGGCTTCCACGACCAAGCCGCCGCGCCCGTCGTCGTGGACTTCTTCACCAGCACCCTCGGCCAGGACTTCGAGCCAATGGGGTAATCCATTCATCCCTATCCTGTCAATCGATCGATCTTGGCATTGCATTTTTTCGATCCACGCGTACGTACTAGTACCCTGATCGAATACGTGGTATGAATTACGTACGTACGTATACGAATCGCCGCAGGAGGGTGTACCAGAAGTACTGCGAGGAGATAAAGGAACTGTCGCTCACAATCATGGAGCTGCTGGAGCTGAGCCTGGGGGTGGAGCGCGGCTACTACCGGGAGTTCTTCGCGGACAGCAGCTCCATCATGCGGTGCAACTACTACCCGCCGTGCCCGGAGCCGGAGCGTACGCTCGGCACGGGGCCGCACTGCGACCCCACCGCGCTCACCATCCTCCTGCAGGACGTCGTCGGCGGGCTCGAGGTCCTCGTCGACGGCGACTGGCGCCCCGTCCGCCCTGTCCCCGGCGCCATGGTCATCAACATCGGAGACACCTTCATGGTAACTACCGCGCTCGATCACCTTAATTCATTGCTACTTAGCGGTTGGTTTACCCTCAGTTAAATAGTGCATGCTGCTCTGTTGTTGTCTCTGCCTGCTCTGTTTCCTAACAAGACAACCAACTCTTTGAATAAGCTGTTTTGGAACAATTGGATCTAAGTGAGGGCTCAAAATTTGAATCTTATTTAGCAAGAAAACACTCAGATTTTCTCAACACTCTTAATTAAATGTACCTACTACAGACGGTCCCCTCTTGAATTAATTTTATCATGAACCATCCAAACAACATGATAATATATAGGTCGTGTGCGTCCATTCTGATCCTAGGACGACGCCTAATGCTACGTCAGCTTCCCAAGCTAGGGACACTACGCTTCCAACGCTGAACATTCTGGCACTTTTAGCCTCGCCCTTTGTATATTGATGGAACCGTTCACGACGGAGCTAGTATGTTAATGTTGATAAAGCGGGATTAGTAACTTAACACATCCAGTGCAATTAGACATACATGTGAGTTGCTTCCGTTTCGAGTGAGCTCTAACCTCTCTAAAAACTAGGGTTCTACCCATCCATCCGACAAGGCTGAGCCCTTTCGCAGAAAAGTTGCCTGCCCTCGGAGCACTTGGGAGTCGACTCGGAGATAAGCCACGTATGTATGTAGCATTGTCGTCTGTGTCTTTTCATGGAGTTCTATGAAGCGTCTGCACAGTAGCGGCGGTGAGGTACCACCGACCCAGGTGCGGCAGCTTGTTTCCCTGTGTTTGTCGCTGGTACGGAGACATGGAGTTGATCTCCTGGCCTCGGCTAGATTTAGGGCCCCGCATAAGATTGCTGTATTTGACATAGTTTTGTTGTTATCAAATTTGTCTAAAGTTAGGTCATCAAAATTTAAGTCACATTTTTGCTAGTAGTAGACTGAATTTTGCCACACCTTTTTGAGTCAATGACGTGTAGGACCTTGATGGTAAGGAAAAATCTTGCCACAGGTATGACTATGAACCAAACAAACGTCTAACTCAGTCAAACTTGTATAATCCGATGTGTGACAAAGTTTGGTTATGAACCAAATAGCCCCTTAGTTCCGTCTCGATGGAATGTATCGTATTGTAATGCATCGTTATGCAGTCTGTGTCGTGCGCCACATACAAGTACAGCCGCACAAGGTAGGTTCTATATCAATGAGTATCCCCTTCCTCTTCCAACCACGGCGTTCAGCGTGCTACTATTTTATGCGAGAGTTTTTACTATCTCAGGAGGTACCATACGGTGTCATCAAATTACTTTTAAACTATCGGTACCTTTAATTACTCTTTAATTTTTTGGTATCTGGTGCTAGTTCAATATATAGCTTGGTACCTCCTAATGATACTAAAAAAATTCATTTTATATTTGTAGTTGCCACTCTCTAGCCATTTCCGCCGTATTGTCGCCATCTCTCTCATGTGCCCTGTGGCACAACGGCGACGCCCATGCTACGCTCCAACTCGCTGTCCTTTCCGTACAAGGCCCTTATTGACGGAAACAAAAAAATTTAGATTAGAGATACACTATTGACGTTTAGCAATATAGTATTATAAAAAAAAACAAATATCAGTTTTTTATAACATTAAGAATAGTATTCGTTGATAATAGTTCATTAGTTTTTAATCGTAGTATGATTGTTTATTTATATGAATCCAAAATATTTATCATATTTTCTGAAGTGATAGCAAATCTTAAGCTTGATAAATAAATTATTATAAATATATAATCTCTCAGTAGTATCTTATTGTCCTAGGAAAAAAACCATAAACCATCTTTTACTGTACCGATGCTTAGTACGCAAGTATTGATGGTCGTATAGTATGAATTTTCATATAAAATATCCAATATTGATCTTGATTCAATGCGCTAATCGTGATGATTACAGCGGCATAAATGAATAGAGATTCAAAGACTCGGGTTTTTTTCTGCAAGCAAAAAAAAATTGTATTAGTGATAAAAGAACAAAGCATTTTATCTAGCCAAGTTGAGAAAAGAAGTTAGCAACCTTGAGGCATTGCATGTAATTGGTATCTCTACCTCCTTTAAGTATTATTAAATTACATTGAAGGCCAAATGCATTATAATATCTACTAGCAAGGGCATATATAGAATTTTCAAAAAATTTAGGGGTGTATGTGCATACCCGGCCCCCAAGTTGTTTCACCTTTGGTGGCCCGTGAGATGTGAAAAAAAAAGGATTAAGAGCATCTCCAAGAGTTCCTAATATTTAGACTCCCAATAACTCAGGATTGGGAGCTTCTCAAAAGTTTTTGGGTCTTTAAAATAGAACATACTCCAACAGTTCCTTATTTTTTCCCCTAAAACTAATTTGGCTGGGACCGGTCTTGCAACCGAATCGGTTACCGAGTCCACAACTGACTCGTTTTGTTGGAGGCGTCCACAACCAACTCTTTAAACATGCTTGGCCATGGATATTAAAGAACGTCTAGACAATTTGCTTTCTTCAACTCCAACAAGCTTGGTCATCATATTAAAGAACTTCTTGCAAAGACTTTTGGACGACATCAGGTGGCAGACTGCAACCTGCAAAGTCAGGTTATAGACTAATTGAAAAAATGGATGGTCAGCATAAGTAAAGGGAGCCCTAGCTCTTATAGAAGATTCAGTAGCTATAACCTCTTCCATCGATGCAAGTTCTTTTGTAAGCCTCAAAATAGCAGCTTTTGCAGTTTCAAAGACAAAGTTTGCATCATCCCTAAGTATATTGATATGGTAAACTCTAAGTAGGAATCTCCTTGCAAGATCGAACTGAGGAAAAACAATCTTCTAAAATCAGGATTATAAAGTAAACATCACAACATTGCAAAGAGTGACCAAGCACTGACCCTTTCATTCAAGCCTGGTGCTAATACTGGTAGCCAAGCATCTGTTGAAATTCCTGGTGCCTATGGAAATCTGGCAGAGAATGATGATGTTGCTTCATCACAACTCAAGGAAAACATCTACATTGCTGGGCAGCAGGTATATAATTTAGCATATATAATGCTTTCTGGAAACCTAAATTAATGGGAGCAAAATTAAAATTCAACATTACTGTCAAATGCATTGTATTGTTAGGTATAGTTGCACGTTTTTGGAGGTATTTTTTGACTAAAACTATAGAACTTCAAAAACAGTACGGCAATTGCATGAAACAATTGTAGTGATTATCATAGTTAGGACTTCCTAGGAGTGTGTGTGGTGGGAAATTTCTATCTGATTGCAGTGATCTCATTCACACCAAAGGCCAGGGTTCAAAAACTTGAACCGGGGCTGATGCCCAGATGTGTTGGCAACCAGACACAATCACAATCAGCCACATTGCATAAATATCAGTAGAGAAAATCTGCAGTGTGAAGCTCCCCAAGATATTGGTGAAGGCTTGAAGCCATTGTCATGTCTAAACTTTTACTGTACCCAAAGTCAAGTTCATTATCTTGCCAAATAATTGTAAAGAACTGAGATCATTCATTCATATAACCATATAAGTAAAAGAGACGAGACAACCACATCAATCAGCAAAATATATGCAAACTCAGCTGGTAGGATCAGCAAATACTGACCCTTGCATTGGAGAATTAATTCCAGTGGACTATAGATATGGCTGGTTATTAATATTCTTCAAACGCAGTGTGGCAACTAGACACACGCTTCCATTTGGATTTCTGATACATGTAGTGACCATATTAATTCATTTGACAGCATATCCTTCCAAGCTCAGAATTCACCATATATATGTAGTTAAAAGTCAATTGCTCAGCCTGGAAATATAATAGACTACTCCACAATTATAAATACAAACATAAAGGTGAATCAGATGCCACTACAGAGCAAAAATGATCCTATCAAAAAAGATATACATATACTAACTAATGATTGGGGAGCTGATGCATAAAGATACAAATCAGTAGTGCGCTACGGATACCAGCGCAGACAAACTCTTCTGTACTAAACTAAGCAACAACCAGTGTGTGCCCACGAAGGAGCGAGCGGAGCGCCGTGTTGATGTTGAGCACGCGGATGTTGCTGAGCTTGAGCCTGTTGACGATGAAGGTCCGGTTTAGGGCCGAGAGGGCGTCGTCGGGCGCCCGACGCGGTGGCTTGGTGATGGGCGTCACCTCCAGCTGCGGAGGCTGAAGAGGGCGAGACGGTGCATTAGGGCCGAGAGGCCGGCACCGTGCGGAGAGGGCGAGGCGGCGGCTTAAGGCCGAGAGGGCGTCGTCGGGCGAAGAGGGCAAGGCGGCGGCGACGACGTCGGGTGGAGAGGACGAGGCGGCGGCGGAAGGAGAGGAAGCAGCGGCGGGAGGAGAGGAGGCGGCGGCCGGAGGCCCGTCGATTTGCACAGGAGGTGGCGCGAAGGAAATTGCGACCGCGATTTGGCCGTGGGAGGGGCGCGAATCGAAGATTGGGAGCGCGGCGGGGGAGCGCAAAAATGAGGTCGCCAGCTTCAGGTTTTGGGCGTGCGAAAAATTGGGGAGCTGGTATAAGGAACTGTTGGAGGATGAATTTTTTCAATCAAGCCCAAAATCAAATTTAGGGTATGGATTTGAGGCACTGTTGGAGATGCTCTAAGGGCATGTTTGATTTGAAGATAACTTTACCACGTCCAAGCTTAAGCGTGCTACAGATTCTTATGTGGGTGTTTGGTTCGTTGTCACAACTGTGGCTTGCCACTCTTTCTTAGTTCCATGTCCCACAAGTCATAAACTTAGTTTTTTGTCAAACTTTGTCGCACTTGTGACGCTGAATTTTATTATCATAAAAGGTACGATAAACCACACTTGTATAAGGTTAGGGATGGTAAAATTAGTTTCAAAACAAATAGACCCTAACTTTTTTTTGCTATATACATATTTTTTCATGCATTTTTGCAAGCTTGAAAATTGCTAAAGAGAAACGAAGAAACCACAAACAACCATGTAATTAGCCGTCGGAAATGGTAGGTAAAGTCCGTCGTGAAGTTTAAGGCGTCTAACCGGCCGGCGTTTCTGTTTCACTGATGCATGCAGGCACTGTCGAACGGGCGGTACAAGAGCTGCCTGCACCGCGCAGTGGTGAACCGTCGCCAGGAGCGGCGGTCGTTAGCCTTCTTCCTCTGCCCGCGCGAGGACCGCGTCGTGCGCCCGCCGCCGTGCAGCGCCTCCCCGCGGCACTACCCGGACTTCACCTGGGCCGACCTCATGCTCTTCACGCAGCGCCACTACCGCGCCGACACCAGCACCCTCGACGCCTTCACCCAATGGCTCTCGCCACCGTCGGCCGCCGCCTACTCCGCGCCCCACGGCCCGCCGGCGACGGCCCAAGGGGCGGCGTGATTACGATCGATCCTTATCCTTCACCCTCCTCCTCTCACGATTTTTGTCGGAATTGGCCACGTGCGGCCCAGGTGCGGTGGACCCGTGCGGATGTGGCGCCCACGTGGCCCACGGGTCCCACAACACCTTCCATTTTTATGGACGGGCGCTCTCGCTGTCGTCTTCTCTGATCCCGATGTCTAGTGTACATACATACACTTAGGAGTTTCATTCTCATTAAATCAGATGTCATATAAGCAAAAATGGTGACATGGCAACAAATTTATTAGGAGAGAGGAGAGTTGGGTTATGGGGATGAAACATGTGTACACGCTTACCAAGTACTTTGAAACTGGAATGAAACCCCACTGAGAGTGATTTGTTTCATCTCTACACCTTTTCTGGATCCCGTGTGGCCATATTGTAGTGTGCTAGATATAATTGCAAGTGGCTACACAATTTATATGACACATTTGATCACAACACTATCCAACAATTAAATGTTATGTCATGCCTATGAAATTGCAAAATGAAACTGTGCATTGAGAGTGGTTGTTTCATTCCTCAACTCAAACATCTAAATATGACGTGGCACTATTAAAAACCGTGTAATGAAACTCTCCATTGTGAATGGCCTTATATATAAACTCCTGGATTTTCTCTCTCTTTCGTTTTCTTCTCCTAGCTGCCGCATATAAAGAGCAGGTAGAATATATGGATGGATGAATGTTTGTACGCAAATAGGCTCTTGAAATTTCCAATCTGGACGGACGCGAGGCTCGTTTCACTTGCTTGATGTGCCTTGTTCCGTAGCGCTGCGCGGAGGCCAAATATTTGGTTGGGCCATATGAGGATCACTTTGTTCTTGGCTTGACAGGAAGGGGGGAATTATGGTGGTTCTAATTTTATTATTATTTTTTTTTGGGGGGGGGGGGCGTGTCTCTAGTATGGAAGGAAAAATAAAAATTGTTATTACCTCACAAGTGGTGATTTTATGCACCACCCTCTCAATACAGGTTGTATAAATTTTAACCGGCATTTATCTACTTTAGGTGCTCTTTTTGAAGGGAGTGTCAGGAAGCCAGCCAGCGAGAGTTGACAGAGACGGGTCATGCAATGGTGTTATATTGTTTGGTTTGGAAAGTGTAATCGCAATTGATGTGCCTCGGCTCCCTTCGAGCTGTCGTGTGTTGGGGGTGGCACACATTCACAGAAGCAAATTCAAGAAATGAGTGAGGTTTAGTTCACAACCCAGATGCAGAAATGGAGGAGTTGCAGTTGGAAATCGCGTGTTTGGGTACGGCCTGGCATGGTTAATTTCTTCTTAGACAGAGCCAACTAGATTCCTAGATTTTATTTAATCTTTACTCAGAGATACAAATGGATGCAAACGTAGAACACACTAAAAGTTTGATAATACTTAACTACCATGTCTTTAGAAAACATATATAACACTTACATGTAATGACCAAAGATTTGTATTCTTTATTAAGTTATATTTAAAATAATTAATTATGTATTTATGCATTTTTAGCTACTTATTTAAAATATTTTCCTATTAAGGACAATAATTTTTGAATTTTTTTAAAAAATAAAATATATTAAAGTCTTGAAAATGATTTTTTAAAATTATAAACTATGTTAGGAATTTTTTCAAAAAAATTCATAATTTTTGGAGCTAGTTTGCCAATTTAAATAATTAAAACTTGATTTATAGATTTATTAAATTAGAAAATGATTTAAAAATTTAGAAACCTTGTTGGGCCAAAAGAGTAGCTTGGCCCAGCCCACATGTATATCCGGATATCCGATCCATCACTATCCGGATTATCCGAATCCGTATCCGTATCCGACGGATAGTGAGCTACCGAATCGGTATCCGTATCTGACAAAAAAAATCCGTATCCATATCCGATTCGGTACTATCCTAAAAATATCCTATCTGACAGAATCCATATCCGAAAATTATCCGGATCAATCAGAAACTATTCGATCCATTTTCATCCCTAGGGTAACCTATCTGTCAACTAATTCAGTCTTCCATACACGCAGAAAACATATCAAGATTTTGTACAGGAATGAGTAGCTCAAAAAGTCCTCCAAATCAAGTTCATATCTTCCAAGGATCAAGTTGCTAATATATTCACCAAGCCATTGCCTACACAATTGTTCACGAGTTGTAAACACAATCTCAATCTTGTTCCACTGGTTGAGGTTGAGGGAGTTTGATAGAATAGAAAACCTGTATGTTAAGTTAACTAATTATGGTTAGTATATTTTCCTAATTCTAACTGATTCAGTTCGCATATATGCTGTGAGTCACGATTTGTAATTGATCTTGTTGATCAAAGTAATATAAAGAGAGAAGGAGCCAGCCACTGATGGGTGTACTTTTCAAACCCTAAAGCACATTGCCACGTTCTTTAACATCTTAACTCAAAATTAACGCTATCTTGGACAACGAATCCATGATGAATGATGACACAACAAACAAGTCACCAGGATTTTATTCATCAGACTACGGGCATGTTTGGGGGGCTACAGCTTGGCTGAAAAATTGTTTTTGGCTTACTAGGCTGTAAAATAGCTATAGCTAGCGGTTGTGGCTTTTCTTGATATGTCATTTGGCAAACTAGCTGCTATAGCTGTAGCTTTTGGGGAGCAACTGAGTGGGCCCAAGCGAGAAGGGAATCGGGGAGGCGACGCTCGAGCCGGAGGGAGTCAGGGAGGCGACCGAGTGAGGAGATGACGGGGCAAGAAGGGAGGCGGAGCGAGCGAAGCCACAGCTGAAAAGCTCCTCTCTAACGGCTATAGCTTTGAAAATGCTTTTGCTGTGACTTAGCTTCCCAGCTACTCTACAGCCATACTGTTTGAAGGGATTTTCACCCAAAGATAAAGCACAGCCTCCCCCCACCCCCCACCCCCCACCCAAAAGCACAGCCACTGCATCTATCGGTAAGGCGCCACACACGAAATGGGCTGCAACCTGGACAAATGTTAGTCGGCCCTTTTTAGATGGTCCGTGGGCATCTTGACCCGTAAAGATAGGGGTGAGCAACCATCCCAAGCAGCGTCGATGTTTGCAGCATGGGACCATCTTTTCGCCAGCCCAATTCAATTCTAGCCCCTTGGGCCGGTCCATGACCTAGGAAATTTATTAACATAACTTAGTTAAGCTTTTCTCTAGATGTACATACATTAAAACATGAATGAAGTACAACCATTTTTACTTGTCTCTTTGTTTGATCTATAACTTGTACTGTCGTGTAACTTAGGGTGCGTTTGGTTGGATGTATCAGGTTGAATGGGATGGGATGGTACAAGATGGATGGGATGATCCTGGATAGGATGGTACAGGGAGAGTGTTTAGTTACCTGAACCAGATGGTACAAGATTTTGTTTGGTTTCTTGTGTGGGATGATCCTGAATGGTTCGAGATGATGTTTGGTTTGAGGGATAAGGTTGGTATGGTAACCTTTGCACTAGAGGTGGTGAGTTTACCCCCTCACAAATATTGCAAGAAAATTTGTAAGTCTATTTTTTATTATATATTTTGTATGTAATAATTTTATATAGCTTAATGGAAAAAATTATACCAGTTATTTTTGCTTGTACTGTACATACATTCACATGTTACTTCATCCCAATCTACTAATCAGCCAGCATATTTACTTCATCCCAAAATTTCTCTTGTTCCATCTTGTAGAAACTACCAAAGATCACCTTATCCAAACCTCAGGCCGCACCATACATGCCCAACATCCGATCTTTAGCATGCAATCAGCAGCCAAACCACCAGATTCAGCACCCCCAAAAGAACTAACTGAGAGCCAGCAACACTCGCGAACACCTCGGGACACAGCAACCTCAAGCCATATACACACGGAGAAGGAGGCGCCGGTCGTATACCTGATGGACCCGCGTCTCGAGCTCCCGGCAGTTGAGGAGCCTTTTGCGGTAGTCGGTGACCGTGCTGTGGCTGCAGCATCCTCCCCGTCGGCCATCTCCTCTCCGGTGATATCCTCCTGCTCCAGCCACGCGGCTCGGCTCTCGCTTTGCTTCCTTCACAAGAAGAGCGGAAGCGAAGGGAGCAGTCAGGACTCGACGAGCGGGAGCGGGAGCGGGAGCGGGAGCGGGAGCGGGAGGTCACATCTGGTCGGTGTGAGGTCACATCTTGCCGGGAGAAGACGAGCGGGAGCATGAGGTCGTGGGAGCAGGAGGTCGCGTGACGGCGTGAGTGGGAACGAAGCATCCTGTACCGATCGGTTCGGGCGATTTCGCCGTATTGGATGATACAGCATATTTAGGGAATATTCGCAGACTGCATCATCTCGCCTCAGTATGAAATTGCCTGCTCACCAACCAAACGCATGACGGTACTCACATCCCGAATGGAACGGTTCGGTTCAACCTGATACAGCGAACCAAACGCACCCTTAATATCGAGAGTTGGATGCATAAAAACACTACCTCTTTCTATTCGTTATCCGAAAAGTTTACGTGCACATTTACGTCCCGCCCTTTTTTCCAAAAATAATTTTAGCGCCGCCTTTCCGTCTAAAAAAAATTCACTAATAATCACGCTGCCTTGCAGTTTCAGCTCGAACCGTGAACAGGACCGGAATACGATTGATAAACCGCTCCCGTTCAAGTTCAAATCTAGGATGCCTGCCAAGACGGTGACGCGAGGAGAGAGAAATTTACAACTGTGGAAATGAACAGGACCGGAATGCTTATGCGGCTGCAGTCCGCAGCTCCGACCAGGCTTCGCCCCTGACAATTCCAGATTGTAAATGCCAGATTGTTCAGGCTCCCAAGTTGGTAAGTACTGGTTGATTCCATGGACAGCGATCCGGCCGTTGATGGGGTATCAAAACAGTAATCCCTTCATTAATAAATACTCCTATAAAGCATATTTGACTTTGCACATGGATTAAAGTTATGGTGAAATTGAGAAAGGTACGGAAGAAAATGGCTTGCATACCCTTTCTTAATTGTTTTAAAAAAAGGAGATAATACTTTGTGTGGGTGGTAATGATTAAATATATATATGGTTGAAAGAGAATAAATAAAGGTATAGTAAAAATGGCTTATTAAATCTACATACATAACTTTTATTTTTAAACAAAATCATTTAATATATAGACATTATAATTATCAATAAATAACAAGGTTGTTCCAAGAGCCCAAGGCTGCCAACTCTCGATGGTTCCTGTGATCTGCAGAAGCTAGCTAGGTAGGTGCTCCTCTCTATATGAACACTTATAATTTTACCACTTTATTTATTCTTAATTTATCATTTTTAATGTGCAATTTCTTTCTATTTTCGGCCAAATTTACACGATGTATTTTTTAATAATCTTATTCATAAATATATGACGCATTTTTTTACCAACTTTATCCATAATATAACGTGTATTGCATGCTATAATATAAATTAATGTGATGTCTCTTTATATCGTAATAATATTTAGACATGTTATAATATAAATTAGTGTTATATCCTAATAAATATTCAGATTTATTGGATATTATCTAGAGACATGTATTAAATATAGTGTTTAAATATAATAATCAAAGATAGTTTAACTATTTTTAATACTCCTATCATTTTATTCCCCGTATCAAACAATAATATATCCAATAACTTAAGCGTGCGTCTCGTCCACCCATTGACCGGCGACTGCGTTCGGCACGAGGTACCGAGACGATCCACTCATCCACCGTCATCCATGTGAACATGAAAGCCCGGCTTTTGCGCACACATCATGAATTCTCAGCACCAAACTGCATGCAGATGCCCCCGTCTACACGCATGTATCCAACTACCAGCTGAGATTTTCGATTTCGGACCATCTGAGATTCATAATCTCCATTAGGTAAAAAAAAATAAAAAAAATGCAAAATATTATAGTACTTTAAAATCTCGACAAGATCTCGGTAATTTCGACCGAAATCTTAGAAATTTTTACCGAATTTTTATTTTTATAAACCGGATTTGATTGGATTTAGGGTCATTAGTATCCACAAAAAATTTTAATGTGCTTTTTTATCATTTTTTGATTGGTTCAATTTGACCAAAATCTTGAATTTCGATCAAAATCTTAAAAATTCCGATTGAATAGTGATCGAATTTGAAATTTAGTTTTTAGATTTTATCTATATTTTATTTAAAATTCTAAGACGTAGTCGAGATTTTAGATTTCGATGAGAATTTGAAATCTTGTCTACAGTGCACTTTTACCTGCCGCAACTCATGGACGGATGGGACTCACCGTTCAAAGGCAGCCCGCGCGTACATACGAGTATATGACATCCATCCCGGCGGCAGTAAAAACTTCCAGCACGTTTTCCACTTGAAGCTAGCGCCCGTCACAGGTCGTTTCCTCCGTACGCAAGCCTACCACGCCAGCTGGGGGTGCAGCCGATCGATGTGATGTGCGCTCGGTCCAAAAAAATATATCACAACACTGCTGATCTTTTCCCCCGGTATTTCCGCAAATAGTTAGAACTACAAAGTCTACAATACGGTTTATTCCATTTGATCTTGATGAATGGCCTTACATCGTACTATAGCTGCTGGCTATCACAAATGCAGTGCACCACTGAACCAACGAAGAAACAGAAAAGAGAAACCCCTGCACCGAATCAATCATTTACGTACAACAACATGCTACAAGCACACCACCAACGCAACGCACCATGTATGTCGACGTCAATCACCTTCCGATCCTGCAGAGAGGGGCCGGGAACCCACGGTCTCATCGCCGCCTTCGGAGTTCTTCGTCGCGCTCCATCAATTAAGTCCTCCGTGACGTCTTAATCTTATCTCTTGTCCATCAAGTCAAACCCCGGCGGCTCGCCTGAGTCACGCCCCAAGGCCACCCACACCACATGCCATGCCACCAGTACAGCACCGAGGAAAATATTTGCTTCGCTTAGAATGGCTTGCCCCAGTACATGAGGATGTCCTGGAGGAGCGGGTCGCTGCCGAGGCCGAGGCCGGAGACGGCGGGGTCGAGCATGGAGCCGGCGGCCGGGTTGACGGGGCCGGCTGTAGCGAAGGAGCGCTCCCACTCGCTGATCTTGGGCTGGCTCTGCACCTCCCCGCGCTCGGTCGCGAACTCCGGCGACAGCACCTGCTCCGAGCAGCTCGAGTCCGCGTGCAGCCGCGGCATCGAGTCCGACGGCCGGTCGTAGTAAGCCGCGAAGTCCGGCAACGCCGGGGGCGGCACGCCCCCGGCAGGGGCCATCCCCACCACAGGTTTCTGCTCCGGCGGGGAACCCACCGCGGCCCCCTGGCTGCCCACCACCGGCTTCCGGTCGGCGGCCGCCGTCGGCTTCTCGAGCCCGCCTTTCTTGTTGTAGATGCGGCACAGGACCCAATCATCCAACTGCACCAACACAAATCACAAACATGGCAAATGATCACAAAACAACTCACTAAAAAAAAAAGCTTTTATGCCTTTTCCTCTAATACAAATAGCACGTATCTTTTCATATCTCCTCTAAAGATTTAACGCTTTCTCTCGACATAAATTAGGCACATTTTTTTGTAGAGATTTGGCAGTTGCTTTCTAAACATTTGGCGTTGTTTTCGTGGGCATCGCCGTCGCAGGCGCGTAGGCCGCAAGTATTCGGTACCGGAAAGTGACGAGGTGATGGCATCGAATGCTTTCACACCTGACCTGACCACACCCCGAGGAGCATTGGAGCATATGGCAACTCGTCGGGGGCGAATCATTGCGCAACTTGCACCCGGAACGGTCATCCAGGCCCACACACCCATAAAATTCTGTGGCCCAGGTCACTGGGCCACGCTTATCCGCCCATTCACTTCGAAAGCAACAATTCACCATACCATCTTAAGATTAAACTAGTTGCGGTTTTCCATTTTTTTTAAAAAAAAAGAAGAAAATTTAAAATAGCATCTTCGTTTTAAAGGTTTGAATCAAACGACTGCAGGTTTGCGACCTTTTTTTTTTGTTTTAACACGCGGATTCGCGAGCCTAGCTCATCAGAAAGCGTGATACGGTTTTTGGCCGGCACGATGATGCGTGCGTACTTACCCTGAGGCTGTTCTTCTTGCGGGCGGAGCGGTCGACGTCGGCGAGGCGGTACTCGTGCATGATCCAGTTGGTCTTCTCGCCCTTGGGCGCCTTGCCGGCGTAGAAGACGAGCGCCTTCTTGATGGCCACCGGCTTGGGAGAGCCCACGGGCTTGTCGGCGCCCGTCGCCTTCCAGTAGCCCGATCCGGCGGAGCGGTTGGGCCTGGACCCGTTCGGGTACTTGCGGTCCCGCGGGGAGAAGAAGTACCACTCCTTCTCGCCGTACAGCGCCATCCCTGGATACGAATCAGTACATACATCACGATCAAATCACTCGGCAGATGCAACAAGATTCAAGCAGTAGGCGATGAGGAAAACAAGAACGTACCTGGGAGCTGCCATGGATTGAACTTGTAGATATCGATCTCGGCGATGATGGGGACGGCGATGGGCAGGGAGGTGCAGCGGCGGCAGAGGTAGTGCATCACCAGCTCCTCGTCCGTCGGGTGGAACCGGAACCCCGGCGGCAGCTGCAGAACCTGACCGCCGCTCATCTTCTCTACCGATCGACCGGTGCAACTGCAAAATTCTTCTTTTTGTGCAGCTTGCTGCTCCCTGCTCCGTATCCAGCTGTTCTTCTTCTCTTCTAGTGCCTACAAGAGGAGAGGAGTCTTGAAACTTGTTCCGGGTGAGGAGCCGGGCATTTATAGAGGGCGCGGACCGCGACACGTGTGGCCCGTGCGGCCGCCTCCGCGATAGCGCGCGCGCACGGAGGGGCGCGCTGACCGTTTGACCGCGACACGTGGAGCCCCATAGACGGCGCCCCCTTCTGTCACTGCTTACGTCATGCTTCTTGGACGGACGCGCACGTCGCGGCGCGATGCGGACGGCGGGCATGCGCCCGTGGGGAGGGGGAGGCTGCCGACGTGGACGGTTTCCGGAAGGGGCCGGGGACGTGGCCCGCCGCGCGGTGGCCGATGCCGCCGCGACGAGGCGGTGGGGCGGCCGAGAAAGTGCGATGGGTTGGTGTGCGCGCGCGAGCGTGGGGACGTGGTGGATAAGGATGACTCGGGGAGATGATGAGCGGATGAGTTATGTGTGTTAGGTATCTAGCTGGGGGTTAGAAGTATTTGGAAGGAAAAAAAAGGCAATGAAAGGGATATGTACAGCTAGCCAGATGGTAGATTTGGACTGCTCCGTGGAGGTTTGTAGCTCTGAATCAAAATAATTGTGATTTGTAGCTCTGAATCAAAATGATTGTAGTAGTATATATCGATTGAGTGAGCTTCTTGTAATGAGTTGTGCATGTGTTGTTTGTTATAGATCATTGCACATTTTCGTACGTTCAAATGTTCAATTAAAAAATTAACTACACATTTGTCATTCTAGATGAGATGCTAAATTTTATGTTGGGACAAAATTCAGTACATTAAAAGCAAGGGAAATTAACAAACCGTGTAGGTAAAACGGCAAGGCAAAAATGGATGTTCACAGAGGAGCATATATATGAACCTATTTTAGCATATGTACGCACATACAGCTTGAAAAATGTGTTAGCACATGCACTTGAAAAACTTTTTGCGCAATTAAAGATGCATGTGTAGAGTGTTAAAGAAAAAGACAAGCTGCAATGATATAGAGTAATATAACATTGCACATTTTTGTACACTCAGATATTCAGTTAAAAGATTAACAACACATTTGACATTTTAGAAGAGATGCTAAATTTTATTTTTGGACTTTCAGTATATTAAAAATAAGGAAAAATGCAATCAACATGCACGTAAAGTAGTGGGAAAAACAAAATGTACACATAGGTGCATAGGCACCTATTTTAGCAAATGCACACATCTATAGCTTCAAAAAAAGGGTAGGGCATGCACTTTGAAAATTCTTTGCACAAAAATGCATGCGTAGAGCGTTAAGAAAAAGAGCAAGCTAGAATAAAGCAACAAGGTAAGGAGGCGGAGCTATCGTCACTGCAAGACCCCCAAACATGCACTCCACAAAGGATCCTAGAAGTTCTCATGCCGTACACAAAAGAAAAGATAAAGGTGACCGGAGAAACGCTCGACCGTTGAATTAGCATATTGGACACGTGACGAAGAAATGTGTGCAGACTGCATATGGAAAGAAAATTTTGCTTTTTTTATAGCTTTTTTTTCTATTTTTTACAAAAATGGCTCTAGTAGAGGACTTGAGAGAATTTTAATTTTGATCTATCGAAACGTGAAATACGTAGCACAAGACGTATATCATCTATCACGATCAGGTAGTTTGAAAGGGCTCTTAGTGTGCGGCAGGCCGACCGACCGTAATATGCAGGATGTTAGGCCCACATCGCTACAGAGCTCCCGGAGCTACCAAATTCAACGTGCTCGGTAGGATAGATTCTCAGTATTTTTAATTGGTATTGAAATTGATCTACTATGTCCAATTTATTATTAACAAACACCGCTTTTTTCTTCTTCTTTCCGGCCCTCACTGTTTCGATCGACGCCCAACTTTGCGACGCACGGCCCGGGCATGTTGCTTTCATGTCGATCTATCGCCATTTGGACCGCAAGATTAGAGAGGAAAAAACAAGAACTTGTGCCGCGCGTGTGTCCGTGCCTTTTCTATCCGCCCAGCTTAATTCCAGCCATGCGTGGAATATGCTCGGAGTGAATTGTTCTAGATTCTCCGATGAGTTGTCTCATTTGCATTTGCACACATGTGACGTCTCGAGAAATTAAAGGTGACTTTTGTAAATGATTTTGCGCGTTTTTTTAGTGTGTGATTTGCTCGGGTTTGATTGATCGACGGTGATGGTTTAATGAGACGGAGATACTACTCTGGTCACAGATAATTATCATTTGGTTATCGATGTGATGTGGTTACTAAAACAAAGTTTTGACGATTAATTTTTATTATAATATATTTTGTAAAACTTAGTAAAATTATAATACTATAAAAATACTTTTGAGATAAATCTGCACATCTAATTTTAAAGCATCCAATTTAGATATTTTAAAAAATACTAATAGTTAAAATTTAAAAAATTTCACCGTAAATATGTAAATTTACGGCTCAAGGAGTACGTGCATGCAGATTTGTTGTTTCGTGCTTGGCGCGTGTCCAAGATGCCCGGGCAATGCTGCTCCGGCTGCCATCTGCATCGCAGATCGGTCAAAAATGTTTCTTAATGATATTCCATCAGCAATGTAGACATCATGCGTTCATGCTTATCTCTTCTTTCCATAGCACCCTGCTTTGCGATTGAAATTTGGACATGCAAAGAACCTGCTGCAAAATGCTGATGCTGCGTACTTGGTACGGACGCTTGATGCTGATATACCAAAGCAGACCAAGTTAGTAGTTCCGTGACATCTCATCTTGCGAGTGTTTTTTCGGTCAGTCCTATGACTGTTGAAAAACCACACTGGGTTGAAGTTTGTGTACTGTAATAAAACAAACAGTGGCGTGATAATTGGTGACCCATGCTTATCCATTCTTTACACATGCTTACGCACGCATGAAGCAGCAGTACCGGGCATCGTCAGCCCGCAGATCCAAATATAGTGATTTGATTTAACTATGTCTTGATATGATCCTGAATAAATTAATCTGTCACCTAAGCTGCTTTATACTATATAGTATAATAGTAGTCTCGATTGGCCGGTGCTTTATTGCTACCTTCAATTGTTTGTTTAACGCACACTCCCAGGCTGTCTCTAAATCACTCGGCACTAGAAGTGCTCCAAATTGGCGTCTGATTCCACAAGATGAAAGCATTCGCTAAACTAACTCCCACGATCTCACTTTGCAACATTGTATTGGCGAATCTGGATGGTTCCGTGACTTGTTTATGCTTTCGGTAGCCTTGGCGAGCGCCAATCGGACTGATATAGTTAATTACGTTGCTTCAATTAGTGGCCAATAATCTGTGTGCATACGTGGGACAGAGTAGGACCGTGGTTAATCATGTGTCCTGATTCCTAGTACGCGGACAGGAATTTGAGAACTAAGTTAAGCTCAGTTGGGTGAGGGCGTGAATGTGCAAGCCCACCCCTTAGATTTGAGTCCTTAACTCGAATTTGGGTGCCTTTTTCTGATTTATTACTAAAACATAGAGTAGTTCCTTCAACACATGTTTTCATTCAGGACTTAATAGGGTGAAAACGGGTTGATTATTTCCCGTTCCATCCGGAGTTTGATCCCGTCAATATCGAATTCAGGAATAAACTTTAGCATCCAGACAGATATAGGACCGGATTTAGATAGATTCCTTCGGATTTGGGATCGGATTTGCAGGATGTGATATCTACCTGATCCGGATCAGGTCCCGAATATCAGGCCAAATTCTATCTAGATATTCGTTTTGGGTTGGACTGAGAAAAACCATTTCAGGCTGGACTGCTATCTAAAGTTAGTATAGAACATATGCGTGCTCGTAGTGTGTACGAAACTATGAATTCAAAACAGTATAGAGTGTATGCACCGAATTGCTTGTTTATTTCTTTCTAATATTATGTAAATGACTATTATTTGAAAATAATTAGAAAAATTATTTCCATTCCTTTGCACCTTAAACTTTCAGGGCTTTATATACATTGTTTTTGTCTCAGTCCAAGAAAATTTAATTCGTGTAAGATTTGTATCATGTATTTTTGTTGAAGTGATGATAGTATGTGTTCAGCGAATATATTTTTCTATATGCATGTATTACCTGCTTATTTTATTCGTTTGTGACTCGAATTTGTCATGTAACCATTCCGTATCCGCATCTAAAAAATACTCAGAATTCATATATATATTCGGCTTGCTCTTATCCAACTTTGAATTCGAAAAAAATATGAATTAAAATACGAAATGAGTAATATCCCACCGTATCTGCCCGTCTTCACTCGTAGGAATCAACATTCTGCGCGTCCTATCCGTTGGATTGAAGGGATGCTAGCCAGCTGCTTAGGGCTTGTTTGTTTCAGCTAAGGATTGTAAAAAGCAGCTTTTAAAACCTAGATTGTAAAGGCTGGATTGTTAAAAGCTGGAAGTTGAAAAGCTGATGGCGGTTTGGCAACCCAGATTATAGTGTGTTTGGATTGCTGTTTCTGCGTGGCAAAAGTGAGGGGGTGACGGTAATGAGGGGCAATGGTGGGTAATTTCGACTGAAGTTCAATGGGCATTGTGGTCTTTTGAGAAAAAAAACTGGGAAAAGCTCCTCCCGAGTGGATTGTGGGATTGCTACAATCTGGCCTTTAGATTGTTACAATTCAGATTTAAAATTGCCTGTTTGTTGACCTTCTAGATTTTAAAAGCTGTTTTCTACAATCCTCAGCTGAAACAAACAGGCCCTTAATCAGCCACACCCACTGTTAATTCGTTCCATCTGGGATTAATGTTAAAAATAGTAGCTCATCGTTGCAAACACTACTAGAAAAAGAGGCAACAGTACCGGTTGGTGAAGACCTTCAGTACCGATTTTTTGAATCGGTATATGCCATCCGGGAGTGATGCCCGATGGCATCAGTACCGGTTCCACCAACCGGTGTTGAAGGTACTAGAAATGTTTCAAAATATGGGAGAAGCGGGACTCGAACTTGCAACCTCGTGACTCCAGCCTCACACTTCTAACCAACTCACACACCATCACGTACTGATATATATAGAATATGCACTCTTTTTGAAGTTTTTTGAAACGAGGCATCACTACCGGTTCGTGCCTCGTTTCAGGAAAGTTCAAAACGAACCGGTACTGATGTTACTATTAGTACAGTTTAAATTTAATCTGGACTGATGTGTCGGTAGGAAAACCTATTTTCTAGTAGTGAAAGTTACAAGAGAATTAAGTTGTTGAGAAAGATACAGTATACATCATGACACCGTCATTCTTTGTTCAACAGTCTACGCGGAAAAGTTTGGATGATTAGTGCATATATACAACCCGATCCAACCAGGCAATACATACCCTCGTTTCAAGACTAATCCAATTTCTCCGTTACAAACAACCAGCCGCGTGGTTTTGCTCTACCCTCGGGGCTTCTCAGCCCTCCCCCCAGGCGCCCTCGAATAAGTGCCATAACGAGTCAACTCCACTCGACTTGAATCGATTTGGTTTGATCAACTTGTTAAGATACGCTCCCTAGGGAGAGAGGCAGGGACTTGCCCCCCGGGGAAGAGGCACGCCTTTTTTTTATTTTCATCCATTTTGTTTTGTTTTGTTGGTTTTTTAAAATAAGTAGAGTGAAAAATATGTTGTAAAATTCTTTTTTTACTAAGTTAGATATTATTTTTATAATCGAATTTTTTTCACAACTAATGGAATGGTCTAGCGTGGAATTTTTTTTAATTTGTTTATTTTATTTGCTTGACCAGTGTATTGTCAATTTTGGGCTGACAAATTTGCTGGCAGTGCGTTGTCAAATCGGGGCAGAGTGTTGTGAAATCGGGGCAATATGTAACATTACAAAACATAAAATTGGTCCAACAGTGTATTCCGTATTCATGTCATATCCGGTTCATGTTTATCTACGCCATCATGCTGTTAAATTAATATGTCGTGCAATGGTTCCATATGTTGACGCCATGTTTTCCTGCCAAATGTTTCCACTGCCATGTTGGCACCATTTTTCCCGCTGGATGTTTCCACTGCCTCCATAAATAGGGCTCAATCCTACCTCCGCTTCCTCACGTTCTCTTCTTCCTCATCTTACTTCAGCGTCCTCCACTTGTGTCAAGGCTATATCCGAAACGTCGAGCTTAGTGAATCAAAGGGCCTTTGCGCTTGCCACTGCAAGACGGATCGATTGGCCTAACTGACATGTGCAAACTAATGTGTTCTAGGCCAACACTCTGGGAAATAACGGTCAGGTGTTTTACAAATACCCTTTTTTCTCGGTAAGTGAAAATGCAGTTCGATTTCTTCAGGTTTTGATGATTATTTTCATATTCGAGTTATCTATTTCTTGTGAGATCTTCTTTTTTTCTACGGCTTGAAAGCATGTTCACATCGTCACGTAGGCTACAAGATGCCAATATTTTCAGTGGGCAAACACGATGAATACATCGATATAGCATCCTAGTAGTACAGTATCATAGAGGATGCAGCCTGGGCTAGAACAGAGGATGAACCCTATGCCCGAGCAGAGATTTAACATGCTGATGTTTAAGATGAAGCGCATTTTAAATCATATCAAGTGGTTAGAGAAGATTATGAGTGTAGGTATTCTGGTTATACTTTATACTATAATTGCGAACTAATATGGTGTTTTTCTTTATTAACTTATGTGTACTATTCGGATATGATCTTTTATTTTCTTAACTACGATTGATTAATTGATGCACTGATCAAGCAAATAAAATAAACAAATTTAAAAAAAACTTTTCGTGCTACGGTTCCATTGGTTGTGAAAAACAAAATTTGATTATAAAAATAAATATTCGAGTTGGTAGCAAAAAAAATTTCAACGTATATTTTTCACCCTACTTATGTTTTAAAAAAAATCAATAAAAGAAAAATCAACAGAAAAAATAAAAAAAAAGTCATGTCTGAGTCCTAATTACATTCTGTCCATTTTGTTGGTTTCCTTGTTTATTTTTCGTCGTGGGGCCCTTTGCCTTTGTCCTGTGATGCTATGGCCGCTTGTTCCTCGGTTGCCTACTGTCATGCATGCGCTCCGTGCCGCCTTCGCCAGTCGCCACACTGTGACTTCACTGTGACTTCGCGTCATTGCTTCTGGTCATCTGTCGTTATACACTATCGTAACATCTTAACAACTGTCCAACCTCTGTTTGCTACATTGTATGCTGATGCCTTAGATCGTCGATTACCGTAAACCATATTATCCATCCATATGCCTCCCTGTTCTGGTAGTGTCTATCACGCAAGTGCTCGGCGTTTAAACACTTGGCCAATATGTACATACCTACCCATGCACATCCATGGTCCATACACGCATTGGTTGAATGCTAATATTAACTAGGATGGTACGCGCGGCGCACGCCGCGCGCGTGAACGGGAAACGGATTTATGTTTTTTTCCGGAGAAAAAACGGACCATGGAACATTTTTTTCGTAGGAAAACGAGGAAAAACGACGTAAAACAATTTTTCCCATGCTCTGGAGGAAAAACGAAAAATGAAACCATTTTTTTCCAACAAAAACGGATAAACGACGGGCGAAAAATGAAATGATCTTTTCAGTTTTTTAACAGAAAACGAAAAACGAGGAAAAAAGACGTAAAACATTTTTTCCCATGCTTTGGAGGAAAAACGAATAACGAAACCATTTTTTTCCAACAAAAACGGATAAACGCTTGGATTTAAAAACGGATTTTCATTTTTTTTCTTAGAGAAAACGGTAAACGAAAACATTTTTCCCATGCTCCGGAGGAAAAACGGATCACGAAAACATTTTTTCCGAGCAAAACGGAGAAATATTTTTTTTTTTAGAAAACGGGCAACGCAAACTTTTTTTCCATGCTCCGGAGGAAAAACGGACCACGAAAACAATTTTTCCGGGCAAAACGGAGAAAGGACCCGAACGTAAAGCACATGGACCTATTTGTTATATTTTTGGACCTATCCGCTATTTTGAAAAATTAGAAAAGGGCTCGTTCGCTATTCGCATTTAATGGGGGCTCTCTGTGTAAAATACCAAACGAGGGACCTAAACGCGAAGCGGGAAAATTTATTTTCCTCTCATAGAAAATTACATAGGGACCTATACGTAATTTCGAAGAAATGGAGGGCCTTTTCGCGAAATAGAAGAGAGAGAAGGTAGAGATGAGGTGGATGCTTGAGGGAGCTCCAAACCTCCCAGATATAATAGAGTTATAATGAGAACGACTGTATACACGTTATACCATTTGGATCGATCCTAGCAATACAATATCAAATCATTCGACGGACGCACTGAATCCTGAATACCATCCTCGTCGCCTCACCGTGCCACCTTCTGCCCCGTCCATTGCCCACCACCGTCAGGCCACTACCACCCGGTCCTCCCTCTACAACCTGCACGGGGAGGGGGGGGTGAGTTGAGGACGAGCCATGGCGGCGAGGTCCCAATCTTGTTAGTGGCTACATGCGGAAGAGGATCGGATCCGGTGGATCTTATCACATATGCCCTTCTCGGCCATGCCGATCGCCCCCCTCCTACGGTCGCCTCATCGGATCTGACCATCCCGACACTGCCTGGCCTCGCCGCGCTGGATCCGGTTTTCTCCGAAGACCGAAGTCGCCTAGCCCACCTCCATGGTCGATGGGGAGAGAGAGAGAGAGAGAGAGAGAGGGTGGAGTTTGAGCGAGAGAGGAAGGGGCGACGGGGTAGAGTGTGAACAAGAGGAGTATGTTAATCGATTGGACGGCAGGAAGTTGTACCGTAGATTTTGAGTGGAACGCTATACCGTTCTTTAGCATTTCTCAATATTAATTTGAAAAACCAGTAGTAGAATATGTACGTTCAGACATGCATATGTGTGTGTATGTACGTATGTATAGAAAAATGGTTCCATATTCCTAGAGTACGTACTCCCATGTCCAATATACTGCTTGAATGATATTGTTATACCTCTTTATCATTTTGAATATACTCTAATACTGATTATATGATACTCCAAAGTGAGTTTCACACACAATTTTTTTTTATCAAAGTCCACTCTTTATAGCATTATTTATTTATATGGTCCTTTTACATATGAAAAAGGGTATATAGCAAAAAAAAAAGGTTGCGATGAATTTTTTTAACAATATTATATTGGAGTATTTTAGAATTATTACTGAAGTATACTGAAAGTTATAAAGGCGTATAATACGTTTGTTTAGGTGGTATATTAGAGGTGGGAGATGTAGTCTATATATATATATCTCTACTATTATAAAGCAACAGTTGGTGGCAATGGTGAGTTCTACCCACGTCATTAATTGCCCTGCTTAATTGCCCTACTTAATTGCCCCTACTAAAAAGCGAAGCGTTGCTTTAATTAGCTTGACTTTACGCAAGAAACGGTTGCTAAAGATAGATGTTTGATCTTGTGAAATAATTTTTTTATTTTTTAATCTTTATTTTTCGTTATCAATTTTGTTTTTCGTAGCAATGCACGGGCATGTAACTAGTATATATATATGTGTGTGTGTGTGTGTGTGTGTGTGTTAATTTAAGCCGAATTCATGTATATTTTTTCAAAACTTTCAATTTTAGGGTATATATACATCTACAACAATTCAAATGTAACACATACATTTAAAAAATATATACACCCAAATTCAAAGATTTAAATGAATTTAGATCACATACTTTGCTAATTTATATAGAAAACCAACACATACATACAACCAAACTATCATTAAAAAAACTCTAATTTGAATTTCAATTCAAACTTGTTTGAACTAGTTAGCAAAGTTGTTAAACTCTACATCTTAAAAAATTTTGAATGCAAATAATTAGGAAAAATATTCGTTTTGTATCATGGTGAAAGATTTGGAGAAAGATTTGCTATACCGTGTCTCTATTTTTATTATACAATTCCCTTGCTAATATGATAATATCAACTCTATTATATGGGGAAAGATTTGGAGAGAGCTCAGCCCCTCCACGTCACTCCCCTCCCATTTTGCAAAAAAACTCCCCCGCTTTCTCCAAATTATGGATAAATCCCTATAAATTACAAATAAGTCCTTTGTGATTTTTTGTGAGGTAAGAAAAACGTTTCTAAATAGTGTTTGGGTCCCTCGGTTCGTTACTTTACAGAAAAAAACTCCCGTTAAATACAAATCTCGAACGAGCCATTTTCTAATTTTTCAGGGTAGTGCTCAGGTTCAAAAAAATGTCAAATAGGTCCCTGTCCCTTACATCTAGGCTCTTTCTTCATTTTTCACGAAAAAAATATTTTCGTCAATAAAAATATGTGTACAGCTCTATCTCTAAACTTTTTTTCCCCAGCTCGAACTCTAATCTCTAGACTTTTTTTTCCCAACCCGATCTCAAATAGCTTTCGAAACATGTATTATTACTCGGTGAACGCATAGAGTGTTAAACCAACTCTATTATATTGGGATTTGGAGAGAGCTCAACCCCTCCATGTCACTCCCCTCCCATTTTGCAAAAAAACTCCCCCGCTTTCTTCAAATTACGGATAAATCCCTATAAATTACAAATGGGTCCTTTGTGATTTTTTGTGAGGTAAGAAAAATGTTTCTAAATAGTGTTTTGGTCTCTCAGTTCATTACTTTACAGAAAAAAAATCCTCGTTAAATATAAATCTCGAATGAGCCCTTTTCTAATTTTTCATAGTAGCGCACAGGTCCAAATAATTGGCAAATAGGTACATGTCCCTTACATCTAGGTCCTTTCTTCATTTTTCACGAAAAAAATATTTTCGTCAACAGAAATATGTATACAGCTTTATCTCTAAACCTTTTTTCCCAGCTCGAACTCTAATCTCTAGACTTTTTTTCCCAACTCAATCTATAATATTTTTCAAAACATGTATGTGAGGGAGCCGCCCAGATCGTCATCGAGTTGTTGGATGAACGGTCACTCCCATCGGATTTGGATCCTAGCAACGAATCACCGAAGGTGATCTCAGTGCTAACACCCAAGCCCAATCGAGACAACTCCAAGAACATCCTAACAATTCGACAACCATCCCGGTATTCCCCCGGTATGCGACCCGAAACGCGCCCAGGATCCCCGCATACCGGAAACCAATACGATATCAATTCAATTTGCATAAAGGGGGCAACGAACCCGAAACCTTCCAAACCACACGCAAGCGGAAAACAAACAGCACAAAGACAAACCCGACAACCACCAAACCAAGATAAAAAAAACAACGCCAAGACTCTAAACTAGGCAAGAACGGAAAAAGGACCAAGACTCCGAAAATCAGAAAATTTCGGCATGACCTTTCTAGATTCTACGGACATCCACTCAGCAGACAAGGAAAACACAGTTGATATATATAAATGGAAAGTAAAAACGACATCCACAGCACCACAGCAGTATCACAGCTAAAGAAAACACAAACGGAACCCGACATACGCGTAAGCGTCCATTACCAAATCCAAAAGCCCATCGAAACGCCTATCTATACAACAAAAGAACCAACCAACGCATTTAACAAAAGTAAAGCAAATCCCCGGAAGTGTTCTGCCTGAACACTCCCGGCGTGGCGGCATCGCCAAGCCGCTACTCGGTGCCCGCTTGAATACCGAGAGACAGTACGGGCAGAACTCGCACTCGCCAACCGGATCCTCACCTGAAAACCACAAAGCAGAAGCATGAGTACGAAAGGTACTCGCAAGACTTATCCGTGGGTCCATATATGACCGACTCCAAAGGATTATGCATTTAGTTGTAGCAAGGAGTAAGCTTAAGGTAAAAGTGCGGAAAAGCATTAACATTTGTAATATAAGTGCGACAACCGAAACAATTACAAGTTTAAAGCAGTTATAGACCGCACTTACTTCTAGTGTGAAGTTGAAAGTAACAACAATTAAAGTAGAGCAATACATAACCAATTTAAAGCTCAAGCCCAACGGCGAACCACAAGTTCAAGTTGTTTACTACGTGACTGTGCGATGAAAGAGCTTGCTCATATCCGAGAGCGCGGCAATTCGAATCGCTTAATTAACCCTGCAGGGAAGCATTGATCGCACGACACTTACCACAAGGGCCTAGTGTCAACCCCCTCCCAATCATACCCAATCGCTGAAGCGTCCTCCTGTTGGCCGAAAACCTAGCACCCTCGAGCAGCCCCAAGCCCGGCTTGGCGCCGAGAGTCGACCTAAGCCTCGCCCTCAACCACGTCCAACCACAGGAAGTTACGGTCCATCGATTCCGTATGAGAGAAAGAGTGGCTTACCGTACCATAATCGGGCATGCGACCAACCGGGGTGTGCTCAATCAAAGGGCAACCATCGAATCGGTCCTTAATCGACTCAGACGGGAACTACCACATCGGGTCTCCTTACCCAATGTCCCAACCTTCCCGCCCGGTCTCCAATTCATCTTTTCTTTTCCAACTACCCATCCATGCCCACTCTTTTTATCATAGGTAAGATATCGACCTCAAGCGACGGAACCTTCCGCCACTTGGCCCAAATCCCGACCTCTAAGCAATTCTAAGCAGTGACTCATTTAATACCCATACTAGTTCCAACGGAAGTATTCACAAATCCAAGGGACGAATGTGCAGCAAATAGGATCTAACCCTAACCCAATTCAACTCCTAATGCAGACTTATTTCACCAATTAAGCAATTTATTCACAAAAATACAATTAATATGGGTTCAAGATGCGTAGGTGCTTGCCTGATGCTTCTGCCGGAGTCTCACTAGCCACTTGCTCACCGTGATCACCCTCGATCGCGGACTCTTAACCATCCGCGGTATCTTTCGCTACAAGACACATATGTATTAAATGAGATGCATGCTATGCATATGAACATGGAACGAGAACTGAAAACAACAACGCAAGCATCCATCAAGCCAAATGAAATACAATTGCGAAACTCCACAATAGAGGCTAAACCACACTAGAATTGGCTCAACACCATTTAGATCTAATTGTCTTTTCTCTCTCTTAGCATGCCCAAGCAAAGGATGGTAATGATCTGAGTTTTAGCAGAGTTTAAGTTTAATGCAGTTTTAATCACAAGCATGCTCCTGTTGACCATGACACCGAAGAGCCCAATACCAACACACTCAAATACGATCAACGTAATTCTGCATACCTAGAATTACTGTTCAAGAGCTCCACAGTAGAATGCCTAACTCCTAAATAAGCATATACCTTAAGTTCAACAACCAGGGCAGATCCATGCAAAAGAAATACCCAAGCATCATTCTAGACTAGCAGATAGCTAGTTGACAGTGCAACGAAAAATATTAAATTGCAAACCATCGAGCAATTACCAGAGGCATAATGTACTTAAAGCACCCTGTATTATAAGCACAACCATGAGAACCATCAGCCAAATGCAGGCAACATAATGACCTTAATGCACACACTATCATGAGCATGGAAACATTAGTCATCCCATCATCCCCAAACTTAAAAGGCAAATATTAACGATCCCCCTCTTCAGCATTAGAACACCTCAATAACTACATGCAGTATTCAAAGCCCAAACTCATGAATATATATATATATATGACCCCTAGAGAACTGAACATGTAAACATAGAAAATCGATATCTAGGTGTCCATGAATCGCATGAGGGCACAGAACACCAGCATGAGAAATCGTCCGTTAAAGCATAGGCTAAATAACATAGTGATAGATATGGGAGGGGCACAAACATAACCAAAGCAAGACTTCCCATGTGATGCTCTACTGATATGAGCTTCCAGAAAACATCACACAAGTCAGCACTAGCACAAAACCCTCATTACGGAGACCATTCATGAATCTATCTTCGTAAAATTGCATTGCACATTATCACTAGCATCACCAAGAACCCTCCAAGATTCTTTTCCCCAACCGCCCACACTAGCAGGATACTAATTTATGAGCATTACGAATCTTCGACATTGTTTAGCTTAACCAAAAGAAACCCTTTATCATGTATTGAACCTTGCTAACGCAATTATCATCATGCCCAACTCAAGCATTTACAAGTCACTCATCGAAGCCTAGTAGCAATCCATTCATCAGTTACCACGCCCATCCACAACAACCATGCAGTGCAACTCCACCTAATGCCATCCTCTAGCACCAACATCCAGTACAACCCAAGAACATACAAGCATCAACTCGGGCTAAACCCCCAAATTCCTCACAGATTAATACTCAAAACAGTGTGATACCCTATGGTGAGCCTTCTAGACATTTCATCATACACCAAGCCTTCATCCAACCCTAGATGAAGCCATTGCCATGGAGAGGTAGAGGGAGAGAGAGAGAGAGAGAGAGAAGAGGGCCGTACGGGGGGGTGGCGTCGAGGCGCAGGGAGGGAGGTGGCCGGCTGGAGGGGGCGCATAGCCGGCTGGCCGGTGAGGCGGGCGGCGCGACCGACGGCCAAGACGGGGCCGAGGGGGCGGCGGCCGGTGGAAGGAGGCGGCTCCGGGCGCAGGGAGGAGAGAAGCAGTGGTGGCAGAGTGGAGGAGCAGGGGAGGCCAGTGGGGTGAGGAGGGGAGGGAGGCGCCGGGTGAGGGGGCAGGGGTGGCGTTCGGGCTGGGGAGAGAGATGAGTGGGGAGAGAGAGAGAGAGAAAAAGGAGTGGGGAAAATATCAAGGTGGAGGAATTACCTAATTGCCCCCATGCTCACACACTAGGGAAAACAAAAAATGGGACCATGACAATGTATTAGTACTCGATGAACGTATAGAGTGTTAAACTCGACAAAAGAAAGTTGGCATCTCTAATATTTTTCGTAACATGCATTATTACCCGGTTAACACATAGAGTGTTAAACTCGACAAAAGAAGGTTGACCGATTAATAATAGAGTGTTAACCAAATTCGTCAAAAGAAATATGTGTACGACTCTATCTCTCATTTTTTTTGTAACTCGAGCTGTATCTCTATAGTTTTTTTTGCAACTCGATCTATAGTATTTTTCGAAACATGTATTATTCACCGGTGAACGTATATAGTGTTAAACTCAGCAAAAGAAGATCATTTCTCCGTTTTTTCCTAGTGTTTACGCAAATTCGTAGACGGCTCCTACCCATCCCATTTTAAGAGACCACTACAAAAAAATGAACTCATGGTTAAGTGAATTCGTAGACAATTCTTACCCATCCAAATTTTTTGAGATCACTCCGAAAAAAAATATGTTAAGGTTATCATGAAGCTTTTTTTAGAAAAAAAAAAACAAAACAAACTTTATACGGTGCGGCGTGCGCCACACATTCTACTTAGTTATTAACAACAGCGCGTATCTCCGAACAACCCATACAAGTACTCCAAAACAATTTCCAAATTATTAACAGGCGACATGGATGGTTTCGAGAGTTCGGTTGCATGGGTGTATCCTTCGATCTTTGCCATTAGATTTCCTGAACGTGTGCAAAGACCAAAAGTGGCGAGAAAGCATCTCTAATTTACCCCAGTGTGATACTAGCATGTCTGCTGCACTTGCTATTAGGATGGAAAGAATCAAATAAATCGTCTCAATTCATAACAAGGAAAAGAATGGCGCGTAGCGTAGCACGCCTCCTCCCGCACCTCCGCGACTCGTTAGTTGGATGGCAACACAGATTGGCCGTGTTTCCATTCCCCTATAGCTATGCAAAGCACACCGTCTTTTCCAAACGTCGCGTCGGTCATGTGGAGTTATCTTGTGCGTGGGATGGTAATATTACTCGATTACCTATATCTATAGGTAAAAATTTTAATAGAGATAAAAAAAAAATTCATTGATAGCGGGTATATTTATGGATCAAATTTTAACCGACAGACAAACGGGTATGAATATAGGGAAGCTCCACTCGTACCTATTCCACCCAATTACCCGCCACCTTTTACTAACATGTGGGCTACAATTGGCGTCCAATTGACCCCCTGATTCCCAAGTTGTGGTACATCATATTAGTAATATGTGATTAGTGATGCCGTGATGAGCGAGTTGTAATGTGTGTGATGATTGATAAATTGTTTCTATTTTAATTGTTGAAATTGAGCATGTGTGATGACTAATGAACTATTTCCATTTTAATTGTTGAAGTTGAGCATCTGTGCATCATTTGCCTGCATGCATTATTTTAATTCTTATTCCCATGGTCATTTGAAAGTTTGAATCATTAATAATCATTCTTTAATCTATAGAATGTAGTTGATTATCATAATTTTATCAAAAGAATTGTATCAGTATCATAGCTTATTAGCTCCTAGTGTTATTTGGTTGGAAGGATTGTTGATAGTTGCGAGTAAATGAGTATTCACGGGCGACAGGTATGGACGATATTCTTCACCCGCGACTCTTTATGTGTATACATGTAGGGAAGACTAGCGAGCATGGATATAAACAAGCACTACCCACCATATCCAATTCCTCTCTACTCATGCGGCTTAGCACCCCCATCCTTTCTTGTCACGTAGCAAGGGTTTGTCCGATAAGTTTTAAATCTTTGTCCATTCATATGGATCGATTAGAATTTTACTCCATGTGGGTGGTGAGTTAGGATTTTAGACTTTCTAAACAAGTTCTTAGAGGTAATATAATCTAGAGAAAAACTACGTAACGGTATACTGTCCAAAGCCATTACGACGGGATAGCTAGCAACCATTCGGTGCCTCAATACAATAAAGGCACAACACGCTAGCGAACTACAACACAATTTCTTTTCTGTTTTTCAGTCAGGCCACGGGCCTGACACTTTGCTTACGGGCTTTCTACGTCCGCTCCTAGCACACGTACGCATATGTAGTATACATATCATATATATCTATATACGCACATCTATCGCTCATGTATGTGATGACACACCTCCTGCGTTCACTTGCAACGTAGGATTTGTTTTCATGTTCGTTCATAAAAACCGAACTTATCTGTGAAACCTATTGAGACGTATCTATGAAACTGGTTTATGAAACAATATGAAACCTTATGAAACCTATTTGTATGCGATGCATCATGAAACTTAATGCAACTGAATTTATCCGGATGAAACACTCTGAAATCTCATGAAACTTATCTGTGAAACGTTGTGAAACTTAACACTGAAACTCATGAAACCTTTGAAACTTAACACAAGAAACTTACTGAAACATAGTTGTAAAAACCGTGATACGTCAAGAAACTTATATGTGAAATCCCTAAGGCAGCCTGGTTGATGGAAATACTATAAAATATAGTTAAACTTATTTGTGAAACATCATGAAACTTAATGAAACTGGATTATCCGGATGAAACACTCTCAAACCTCATGAAACTTGTCTGTGAAACGTTGTGAAACTTAACACTGAAAGTCATGAAACTTTTGAAACTTAACACATGAAACTTACTAAAATATAATGAAACTTATCAAACAACAGGCGTCCCATGTGCGTCAAGCGCTCAACCCTTGTTGGATGATTGGCATGTGCGTCCTATGTCCCATGTGCGTCTTTCTGTTGTGCTAATGGATGGCTGCGGCTTTCATATGTGGAGTGTTCCGTTGAGATGCCTATCTACGGCATACCGTGCGCTAGTTGCACTCTATAATCTAATCACACATTGGAGATCATATCAAACAATTTCTGATTAACAACCTTATGTACAAAACCAGCATCATTTTAAGGCTGAAAAAAAAAACTGTGCACGAAGACATATTTTTGAAACTCTACTACAGAAGCTGCCATGTGGGCCAAGAACTTGGCCCGCTTTCGCCAGGCCCAGCAGTTGGATACTACTAAGTATACAAACCTCCGTCCGTACTCCGTACCCACCCATCTCTCACTCAATGTGCTTAAATATTAATCGAGCCGTGCGGGCCCCACCCTCCTGAGGATAAATTCCTGGGCCCAGCTCAGTCCGTGCAGGCCGGTACAAGAGCACTGGAACCCGGCTTTAGCCTGTTCACTTGCTCAGTCCCTTTGCGTTACAGTATAATTGATAAATACAATTTAGTAAATATAATTTTTAAATACAATAATTAAAATGTGATATCAAATATATCAAATAAAATTTCGTTTCGATATTGATAAACACCATAATATTTTGATTCGGTATCAATAAATACCATATTTATCAAATAAATGTGAATTGCTCTTTTTACTTTTTGTTTTAGACATCGATACGATTTCTAATATACATTTGACTATTACTCTATCTAATTATACGTTAGTAAAAATTATTACACATATTAGACCATTGCTTTGACAAATCTAATGATGTTTTTCATGCGAAACCTTAGTTTATACGCATTTGACCATTAATTTATCTAATTATACATGTATTTTTTTTATTTAGTACTTGGTTTATTTCATTTTACTCACAGTTTTTAACAAAAAAAAACAGTTTTCACAAATAAGATTTTTTGCCATACGACACCGAATATCGTATATTGATCAAACGGAGTCGATGGGTTTGATTCAGTTTTTTTGGTTGGTAAAAACGTGCACACCCCTAATTTACATTTTTTTTTGTACATTTGACCGTTATTAGAATAAAAGTACAAATCTAACCTCTTATCTCATCGTAAAAGAAGTGATGGTCTACATATATCATATACCGTGCTCTCCTATCGTAACAGGTGAACCTGCTACAACGTAATAGCACATCATGTCTATATAGTATAGTATTTGATACGTACCATCTACTCCCTCCGATTGGAAATGTAAGGTGTTTTAGGTCTCTATACTATTTGTAAAATATAAGGGGTTCTAGTATCCCAAGGCTAAATTTAGCCCATTTCTTCCAGTTTTGCCCTTGTTCCATTTATTACCCTTGTACAATTTTCCATGTATCTTTTTTATACGAACGTGCTCTTTAATGAACAATAACTAAGGGTATTTTAGTCTATTCACCAAGCTTCTAAGTATATGTGCACAAGACTAAAACCCCTTACATTTCCAATCGGAGGGAGTATCATTCTTCCTTTTACGACAGAAGAGAAATCTAAATTTGCAACTTCAGGGAGGCCAAAAAATTAGACGAAGAGCCAAGTAATCCAAAAAGCTTTTTCCGTGCAGGTCGGTGCAAGAGCACTGAAAGCGACGGCGGGCCCCGCGCCTCAGGGGAGCAGTTGATGCCGGCCCGCCGCCGTATCTTCCCTGGCCGTGCACCGAGCCCACCACGCCCCACCTCTCCCATGACTGCGGACCGACCAGTCGGACACACCATCAGTCCCGGTCCACGGTGCGCCCGTTGCATCCTCCCTTCTCGATGACCCCCCTAGCTGGTCGCGCAGTCTCGTGTTCACACTCAATCCTCGTCCTCGACCTCGAGCCATCTTCCTCGTCTTCGTCTCCGCCTCCTTCGAAACCCAACGCCTCCGCCTCGCGAGCCACGAGGAGCTCGCCGCGACACCCCCCATTGGAGGCCTCGGAGGTACGATGAAGTTTCCTGCCTACTCTTCGCCTGAATCGTGCTCCGGTTGCTGTGTGACTGTGTCTAGTGGTGTGTACTCACGCCTGGTCACCCTGGGATCGGGCCGTGCGGTTCGTGCTACATTTGTGCTTAGGTAACGGGAAGCGCCGTGCTTTGCGTCGATTCTAGCTTAACTTGGTGTGCAGATGCGTAAACCAGTGCGTGCGCCGGGCCTTGCGGTTTGGATTGGGGAGCTGGGGATATGCAGGTTTGGTGTGAGGTGTTGAGATGATCCTACGCAGTTAGGGCTTGTGGTTAGGAGGGCTAGTAGTTGGATTGGGGCAAAATGGGATCTTCGCTAGCTTGTTGGGCTATAGTAGTTTGGTGCTTGGACTAAGGAGTTGTGATCAGAGATCAACCCCTTGTTTCGCGACACCGACGATGATATTTGGTTGCTGTCACGCCTAAATTTCTCTATTTCCAATGGTTAGCAGAGAGTTCTGGGTGTTGAAAGATCACGTATATTAGTTCATAAAGTAGAAGGCAATACGACCGATCTTTGTATGCTAATGGTGTTAGGTTTGAAGTTAGCATCTTATTTTATAGAAACGCGCCTGCTTGCGAGTTCGTGCTCATCTGTGATTCTTACATAAGAACCCCAAATGTCAGTGGGAACTCCAGTTTAATCGCTCTGAACCTGTTTGAGCTATCCAATTTCTTTTTTGCTGCACCTGAAATGTACTTGTTTTTGTGCTCTTCAGACAGGTGATGGAGAAGTCGGTGTCAATGTCAATAATCGATAGTATTTCGAATTTCCAGGTGTTGTCTTCCAGCACCAGCAATGCTTCGAAAACTGAGCTAGTTAAGAGATACTGCTGGAAGATCGATGAAATCCTGGATCTTATGAAGATGGTCATAGATGGAGCTTTTTCTCAGATCATTCCAGATGATAAAGTAAGCAAGGTGCTTGAGGAACTTAATGCTGCCATCAATGAAGCGTCTGAGCTAGTTGGACGCTGGAATCAGATGATGAGCAAGATTTATTTTGTAACTCCCTCGTCCTTTCCTTTTACAACTTTCCTGTACATTAGTCAAAACATATACAATGCCTTAAGTAATTCAGTGTATAATACATGCAAATTATTGCATGCAGGTTACGCAGGTTGAGTCAATTATTACCAAGATGCAGACCTATGTGCTTGAATTATGCCAAGTTGTCAATTCTCTCATGTTACCACCAGAAACTTGTTCTGTTTCAATGTATTTGGAGGTACTGAAAAAGCTTTTATCATCCTGTCAGTGACACTCTTTTGATAGCATCTAATTTTCTGTATCACTGGGCTTCTTGCAATTTGCAGAAACTTGAACACACTTACTGTGAGAAAATTTCGGTTGTCATTAGGGAGACTTCCAGGGATATAGCAGGGGAAGTTGTGCCAAAATCAGAGACACTAGCAAAAGTTCAAGCCACTTTGAGTTTGTCCACAAATCAAGAGTTGCTGATGGAGGCAGTTGCTCTTGCTCAGATTAAAATGAAAAGCAATGGTGAAGATAATGCAGAATTGGATGGTATTAACGATATTGTTGAATTAGTTAACCATGTGCTTGGTAAACATGTGGAAGAAAAGCAGATGCATAGCATTAATGGGGTGCCCATTCCTGCTGATTTTTGTTGTCCCCTTTCCCTTGAATTAATGTCAGATCCAGTAATTGTGGCATCTGGTCAAACATATGAACAAGTTTTTATCAGGAAATGGCTTGATATGGGCTACAATGTCTGCCCAAAGACACGACAAACATTGGGACACACCAAATTGATTCCTAATTACACTGTCAAACAGTTGATTGAAAATTGGTGTGAGATACATGGTATAATGCTACCAGATCCTGTGAAACTCTTGAGTTTGAGCTTTCCTGTTTCCCTCAACCTTACAAATGGAAGTACAAGTGATAAATCTCCTTCCTCTAATAGTTCTCCGAGTGCAAACAAGTCTAAATCAGCAGAACATAACGAGTTGTCTGCATTGCGTACAAAAACACAGTGCTTGTCGGATGATAGCCATCATGATAATTTGATACATGAAAATTCTGATTCAGATGATAGAGTCTCATCGTTTGAAGACACAGATGATTCTGAATCTGATTCATTGGGATTATCAGTAGCAACTACCGCAGCAAAGAAATCTCTATTTGATGAAAGAGATGATGGTTCTGAAGCTCTTAAGCAATTGAGAGAGGGTGGTTTTCAAGTTTCTGATGTGGATCAGCATCTCAAAAGCAATGGTTGCTGTGATGGCAGCAACCATCTTGAACTCAGCGAGGAGAATGTGAGGGCACAGGTCTTAGGTGGCAGCACTGCATCAGAAGTTACACAAGATGGTCCAGTAGCCACATGTTCAAAGGTAGAACCAGATGTCCTTCCTAGATTGGGTGGCGTTTGTTCTCGAAATCAATCAATCTGGTGGCGACAATCAGATAGAACTGATCCTAGGATTGCATTGTCAACTTCGATGGATTCAAGATCTGATTCTCCTTGTATTGAGTCTAAAGTGTGTAAACTTATTGAGGACCTGAAAATTGATTCTGCTGAGCTCCAAAGGTCAGTGACAGGAGAGCTCCACGTTCTTTCTAGGCACAGCATGGAGAATAGAATTACCATAGCAAACTGCGGAGCTATACCCTTCTTGGTGAATCTTCTTCATTCTGTAGACCCCAGCACACAAGAAAATGCCGTGACAATTCTCTTGAATTTGTCATTAAATGACAATAACAAGATTGCCATAGCAAATGCTGAGGCCATTGAGCCTCTCATCTATGTTCTTCAGGTGGGGAATCCTGAAGCGAAAGCCAACTCAGCGGCAACTCTGTTCAGCCTCTCAGTCATTGAAGAGAACAAGATCAAAATTGGACGCTCTGGTGCCATCAAACCGCTGGTAGATTTGCTGGGAGGTGGGACCCCACAAGGGAAGAAGGATGCAGCTACCGCACTCTTCAATTTATCAATATTTCACGAAAACAAGGTCCGCATTGTTCAGGCTGGGGCTGTCAAGCACCTGGTGGAGTTGATGGATCCAGCCGCTGGGATGGTTGACAAAGCTGTTGCCGTCCTGGCAAACCTTGCCTCGGTACAGGAAGGAAGGAATGGTATCGCTCAGGCAGGAGGCATCCCGGTACTGGTTGAGGTTGTTGAGCTGGGCTCAGCACGATCAAAGGAAAACGCCGCCGCTGCCCTGCTACAGCTCTGCACAAACAGTAACAGGTTTTGCAGCCTAGTGCTTCACGAAGGCGCAGTACCGCCTTTGGTAGCATTATCGCAATCAGGCACAGCTCGCGCAAGAGAGAAGGTATTATTACAATCTACATCAATGCTGGCATGGCATAGACCGACATTTTGAGTTCTGTACTTGAATATTGTATATTAGCAAGAGCAACTTATTTCATACCTTTCCACCTTACCATTTTCGGTACTTACGTGCAGGCGCAGGTTCTTCTTAGCTATTTTCGCAACCAGCGCCACGTCAAGGTCGGCAGAGGCTAAACTTATCCAATGATTTATCTCTGTTGTGTTCAGATTTACTTTCTGATGCCATTATGGTTGTTGCTCCATGCTGCTTGTCCTTTGCTGTCTGGACAAGTGATGTAGATTGTAGTGGTACTTTGCTGGTTGTGATTAAAATTGATTGGTGTATCGAGTTGTTTCCTGAACAGAAGACGTCTCTATTTGTATATATGGCTGTCACTTGTCACAATATTTGATTTTCTTCTCTGGATGGAAATTTCTGGGCTTCTTTTATTGGAGTATAAAAAAGGCGCTACACATATCAAATACAGAAACCACATATCCACAATAAAAATTGTTGAAGCGGGAGCAGCCAATTTCCATCCATAAAACAAATACAAATTTCAATGCTACATGAATGACTGCAAATTTCTGTATGTTTCTTTGATGGGATCCTTACATGGGAATCGGGAATCTACTTGTTTAAAGTAGAGTAGAGATCAAGGTTCATCTTATCTTTTTCGGAGAGAAAATTGCTTCCGCTCTGGTACCAACCATATTCGAGCAAACTGCCCTAAACTGGAGAAGGGCAAGAACGAGCAAGACGGTTCGAGCAAGAACGACTACACCGACAAGAACCGCAACAAGAAGCTTCCAGCCCATGAGTCCGTGCGTGGGAAGAAGTACTTCAACTTCGCGAAGAACAAAAAACTCTTCCACCGCGTTCTCGCCGCACTTGACGACGTCAACCTCTCCGACATCGACACATAGAGCGACGACAATGGAGAGGATCCGTAAGAGAAAACCAAGGGCGGCGATGACTTGACCGGCATGTGCTTCATGGTCGATGAGAACGGCAATAACGACACCGAGCTCTATGATGAGACAAATGAGGTACCTTCGTATGACGAGCTTAATGATGCATTCTGTAAGCTAGGAAGATTCCATGCTAGAGCTAAGAAAGGGTGTTCGGAGCTAGAGAAGAAACTAAATGATATGTCACGGGAGTTAGTTTCGCTTAGATCTTCTCCCTCCTGTGACACTGATTGTTCTTTGTGTGATGCCTTGCTTGTGGAGCTTGAGAACCTAAGAACCATGCATGATAGTGTGTTTTCTGATCTTGAGGGTCTTAGGTCGAAGAATGCTAGAACTTGCTCTATTGATGCTATTTCTGCTAATGCTAGTTTTCTTCATGCTCCCACATGTGCTCCTTGTGATAATTGCCCCAAATTACTAGCTGAGATTGATGCTATGATTGTTCACCTTAGGAAGCTTTCTATTAGAAATGAAGAACTTGAGCACCATGCTTCTAAGGACCCAGTCAGCTCATGTGAGGGCTGTAGACAACTAAAACTTGACAATGATGTCTTAAATGTCAAGTGTGCTGAACTTGCTAAGGATTTACTAGATAAGTCACAAGAAAAATTGTCTACGATGTGCTGAGATTGAGGGGGGCTTGGATAAAATTCAAGTCGAGCTTAGGAAGAACCTAGAGGCCCAGATTATTAGGGTTAGGAATACCCCTTGCGTTTCTTGTGAGGCTCTCAAGGTTGAGACAGCCGTGCTTAGGGAGAGATATGCGCGTGTTGTTCGTTCTTCTTCTATCTCTTCTACTTCTTCCCCATGTTCTTCATGTGCCTCTTTCTTCCGAGAGTGTGAGTATCTCATGAGCACTCTCGAGAGATTTGTAGGAGGTAAGAAGAAGCTCAATCTCATGCTAGACCAGTCTAAGATTAGTAGATTTAATCAAGGTCTAGGATTTAACTACTTGGAGCATACACGGGCGTATCTGCCTATAGTTGTGCATGCCTCCAAGAGTAGAGATATTGTGGTTGCCCCCATAGATGAGGACCACTGTGTTTCGGTCAGCTGGGACTATCCAAGGGACTTCTGATATGAAGGTTGATCTTCCTGCAACTTCTGCCTCTTGTGAGACGAAGTATACATGCACCTTTTGTCAGAAGGATATACATCTTGCTGAGTTCTATTTCAGACACGCCAAGATCGTTCAGCGTGAGCATGTTCGTGCCCTTAGGGGTATTCAGTGTCATCTCCAGACTCTGGGTGCTTGTAAGGCACACACTACTTCAAGACAGGTTAGAGAGTCTCATGTTTTTGGACAACATTCAGGGCTTGGTTTTCAGGCTTCTACCTAGCTGTCCGCAGTCAGTCTTTCCGCTGTTCTCATGATATTCCTCATTTTTCCTATCAAAGTGGATATCAACAGCATGAGTTTGTTTCCTCCAGTAGGAGATCTGGGCAGCAGCACCGGGATGGTTCGGCTTTTGCACGCCGGCGGATCATCCCAAAGACACCCCCCACGCCCCTCTAAGTCGCTTCGAGCTTGTGATATTTAAGCCTGTGAGAGATACTAGAGTCCAATCTTTTGCCTTTGTGACTGATACTTCTGCTCGTCGTGTCACTCAGTATTGGATTCCCAGATCTGCTCTTATCTGCCCCAATACTGAGTATTTGAACTCTTGAGCTCACTGGTTCTGGAGCTTGATCATCTCTCTTCTGTATCTCATAGTGACCCATATGGCATATCTTGAGGGGGAGCTGATTTGTATTACATGTAATATATGTTTATATTCAGCATTTCCTTTCTGTTTCTTCTGGGTGGTTTAGGGCTGGTTGTTAGCTGATGAGTTCACTTCATCTAGACTTCTGGCTTCGGTATGAACATCTCATCTTATGTTTTAGGATGCTATTTTCTTCTTCTTCTCGGTTGATCTCACTCACAGTCTTGTAGGTCTAGCGGGTGTTGGGCCCCCTGGGTAGACAGGGTCTGTATTTGCTCCTGGGCTGGAGTTTGAGAGCTAGTTTTCCTTTGTAAGTCATATTGGGAAGATGAGAGCGAATTTGAGCTGTAGTATCTCTACCATCTTTTCTATCCTCTTAGATCACCTAGTTGTCAGTTTCTTGTTTCCCTCTTCTTATTTCTGTCTTTCTGGTTTTAGTTGAGTTTCTCTGTATTTATTAGAATCAAAATTGTTAATAACTCAACTTGAATCAGATTTGTGCTTAAAATTGACTCACATGTTGAGGGGGAGTTCTTGAAACTGATTTTCTTACGTTACATATAGACTTATTTTTAATTTCTGAGCTTTGTCTTTTATGCAATTGAGAAAATTATGATAAGTTGCACCAACCTACTTTTTTTTTAAGATTCTTGCTATATAGGTCATATCCACTTGGGTTTATCATGTTAAGCTAGCCGTCATTTAAAATTGATCCTTCATGAAAACTTGATGAAACTTGGCTTTTACTTACTATGTTTCTTTACTAGATGCTCATGCTATGTTTAGTAAAATAGTAGGTTTCTACTAGAGTCCCTAGAGCAACTTGGGTTAGCTATATTGTTTCATTTTAGAATCCTCAATATGCTTATAAATCTATTTGCTACAATGCTAAAAATTGACTTATTTTCGCTAAAATTGATCTTAACACTCTACACTCTCGAGACTGTTTTCCATTGCACTTGGGATGAAATTGGAGTGTATCATGTATGACCAAGGCCACTCTTTTAAGCGTCGTGCTTGAGAAGGTCGAATAGGGCTTGAGTCAATAAATTAAAAAATGCAAAATAAACTAGAGGAAGATAGTGACGCCTAGGAGACCTATGTCGATGGCTCCTAGTTGAGGTTGTATTTCTCTGGGATAAACTCTCTAAGCCTCAAAGGTTTGCGGAAGAGATTGAAGCTTAGGAAGCCTTTGTCGATAGCTCCTAGTCGAGGATGTACTTCACTAGGAGGTTTAGAGACGTGCGAAATAAATGCTTTAGCGTCATGTTACCCGACGATCAATTGGCCGATTTGGCGTTTCAAGGGTTGATTCCTCCTCTGAAGGAGAAATTCGCGGGGCAGGAATTCACCGACTTGGGCCACTTGCTCCATCGCTTATCGGCACAAGAAAGCCGATATTCAGATAAAGGGTTTAAGGATAAGTTTAGGGCTAATAATGGTGAAAAGGGTAAAGTAAGCATGGTCGAGTGTAGCTCAAACGAAACATCAGAAGACGACGAAGCGGACGTGAATATAGCCGAGTGGACCAAGGGTCCGAAGAAACCACTCGTTTGCTCTTGGCTTAAACCAATGAAGAGTAAAACGGAGGTTAAATATTCCTTTGACGTGTCTAAGTGCGATAGGATGTTTGATTTGTTGTTGCAGGAAAAACTTATAAAATTACCAGAAGGGCACGTCATTCCATCGGCTGATGAGATTAGAAAGCGAAGATATTGCAAGTGGCATCATTCCTTTTCGCACAATACTAACGATTGTAATATCTTTCGGCAACAGATACAATCAGCTATTTCTGATGGACGATTGAAGTTTGCGGACGAATCAACTATGCAAATAGATGTGAATCCTTTCCAAGTCAACATGGTCCAATGCTCAGAAAAAGGAAAAGAACCTGTAGAAGAGGGCACCAGGCCGACGCAGAAAGTTAAAGTCCGATCCAGTACTAATAGGGACGAAACAGTACAGATCACCATCGGCTCAATACAAATAGAAGCCGACCGTAGTGGTCGAAGCTCAAGGACCGTGAAGCCAAAGGGGAGTTGGAAATTGGGAGATGGTACAAGGCAGAAAGAACTTCGCCGAGAAGGCCGAATCTCAAACAGAGACCAACCTTCTCCCAACTATTGAAAAAATATGAAAAGATAAGCTATCGACGGCAAAGTTACCATCGGCCGAGCTATTTCCATCGGCCAAAAATTCACCGATCAGGTGAGCATTACCAGTCGGATGGTTATTATCGACCAAGCGGCAAAGAGGAGGCTCACTGACAATGTCCGTTCTGGCAATTTTGCTGGGACAAGGGAATGACTCTACCCACGGTACAGTCGTGCCCCATGCAACACCCATTCAAGGATCGGTCAACCCAGTCGGTCAAAGATAGGTTGTCCATATTAGTACATGACCTGCTAGGGCCGAGAGACCGAAGGCCAGTCCATGAGAGGTTGTCAATACCAGAAAAGGACGAATCCTCCAAAGGCATACAAGCACCAATTTTCGACACTACTGTCGAGCCAGAATCCGACAGCGAAGTGAGTAATCTGGCTGGAAAAATCCGAAAGCCAATTGAACCCAAACCGAGGTGGTGTCCCTCGGGCCTTAGCAAATCACAACGTAGATGTCTCCAAAGACTAAAGACACAGGAAGAAAGAGAGGTCAAAGCAGAGAGAGAACGAGATTAGATTTTCAATAAGCTTCGGCCAGTGCCCGCCATAAGACAAGAATGGAAGAAAAAGGATCAAGCCGATAGTGATTCAGATCAATCGGTCGAGTCTGGATCCCCGACGATTAGAGACGATACGCCACCGATGGATATCAACATGGTATTCACATTACCCGCAGAATTCAGGACCAAAGTGGAATCGGCTGAGGGGGTGTTCGCCCAATTATGCCTTGGCGCGCAGGATGCTGTATTCGAGAAACCTCAGGACACGCATCGGCATTTGAAGCCGCTGTATCTCAAAGGGTATATCAATGGCCGGCCGATATCAAGGATGTTAGTCGACGGTGGGGCCACGGTAAACCTAATGCCCCTAAGCACGTTCAGAAAGTTGGGTAAAGCCAACGAAGACCTAATCAAGACCAACATGGTGCTGAACAATTTCACAGGAGATCCCACCAAAGCGAAAGGGGTGATGATGACAGAGTTAACTGTCGGTAACAAGACACTACCGACTACGTTCTTCGTAATCGAGGCTAAAGGTAGTTACAGCGTGATCCTTGGGTGAGATTGGATCCACGCTAATTTGCTGCATCCTATCAACTATGCATCAGAAGCTCATGCAGTGGAATAATGAAGAAGTTGAAGTTGTGTCGGCCGATACATCGGCTCACATCGCCATTGCCAGTCCTGACGCTAACTGGCAACACGAAGAAGCCGAATGCATATAAAGAAAGTTTTTGGATGATTGCGACTTCATCTGCATTGGGAAATTAGGTTTAAAGCTGATCAGCGTTAAACCCAACGTGTTTGATCGGACGGATGAAGTTGTGAGAAGATGGAGTCCAAAGCAGTGACAGAGTTACAGGAAAAGATGTGGAGCTATCGGCGAAAAATAGAATATGAAGAAGCCATAGAAGACTTCGAAGAGGAAAGACGAGGGCAAGGATTTACCTCCGCTGATCCGTTTGAAGAAGTTGACATTGGACCAGGCGATAGGAAAAGGCCAACTTATGTAAGTGCTAAACTAGATCCAGAGTATAAAGCGAAGTTGGTCGATATACTTAGAAAATATAAGGATTGTTTTGTGTGGGAATACTACGAGATGCCAGGTTTAAGCCGACAGCTTATCGAGCATCGGCTACCTATAAAAGTCGGGTATCGTCCATTCAAACAATATCCAAGGCGATTTAATCCCACACTACACGACGCCATAAAAGAGGAAGTAGAACGATTATTGGAAACCAAGTTTATCAGGCCGTGCCGATACGCCGAGTGGGTTTCAAATATCGTTCCGGTAAAAAAGAAGAACGGTAAGCTAAGGGTATGTGTAGATTTCAGGGATTTGAATAAAGCCACGCCAAGAGACGAGTACCCAATGCTAATAGCCGATATGCTTATCGATGCCGCATCCGGAAATAAAATCATAAGCTTCCTTGATGGGAATGCCGGATATAACCAAATATTTATGGCTGAAGTCGATACACCCAAGACGGCCTTTCGATGCCCAGGGGCTTTAGGGCTCTACGAATGGACCGTCATGACGTTCGGCTTGAAAAACGCTGGGGCCACATACCAACGTGCGATGAACCATATTTTTCACAACTTAATCGGTCATACCGTAGAGATCTACATCGACAATGTCGTAGTAAAATCAAAAGAAGACTGGCAACATTTAGTCGATTTGGAAAAAATGTTTGAAAGCACAAGAGCACATGGGCTGAAGATGAATCCACTCAAGTGCGCTTTTGGAATATCGGCTGGACAATTTCTTGGGTTCACAGTACATGAGAAAGGTGTAGAAGTGAATCAAGCGAAGGTCCAAGCCATAGCCGATACTAAACCACCGACAAATAAAAAAGAATTGCAGATATTGATCGGCAAGATTAATTACCTGCGGCGCTTCATCTCAAATTTGTCTGGTCGAGCTCGCGCCTTCACCCCATTGTTGAAACTAAAACGCAACCAAGAGTTTGTGTGGGGAATTGATCAGCAGAGAGCTTTTGATGACATAAAAAGCTATTTGATGGCATGTCGGGACCCCGAATTTGCAAATCCGGACCCTCTGTGTATTCAGCACCAGTCCAGGAACGCGCTAGTGCACACAGTCTTAACTTCGGTAAATATCACAATCATACCACTCGATACCAATAAAGTACTTTATTTAAATAGTCAAACTGGTTACTCGACCTTATGGTCAAGATACAAATATATGCCTCGCAAGGCGGAACTTATTAAAAGAGAAATAATAGCAGCGGAAATCAAATAACTTCGTGGCGCCATCCAGTATACCACAGGCAACTGACTGGGCTCGCATCCCTAAGTAGACGGATCCTCTTGGAGTTCCTCCTCCAAAGCTGGTGCAGTCTCTTCTTCAACTGATATTGTGTTGAGGCAAGGGTGAGTACTTGGTACTCAGCAAGTCATGCACAGAATGCAAGCTAATATACTATATGCATGGCTTGGTACAAAGGAATAGCTCAAGGTATATTTGCAGTAAACGGCATTTGGAAAGTAATATAAGTAAATTCGAAAGCAGTAGAAACAAGTAAAGTATAAATAACTTTTCAAGGAATTTAATAAACACTTTTCCCCATCCTAAACCACATTTCCATCATCTTCATTATTAAACCAAACCAACTTTTCAAACCAAAGTTATTTTTGAGAAAATCTAACCCTTGACTGTAATTCCCGAGCATTGTCCAGTACCGTGGACTCGGCTATTTAAATAGATTCTACACTCTGCAGAGGTTATGCACTTTACCCACAAGATACAGTCAAACACCACAAAGGCGAAGTTCAGTAATAAAGCCTTTCTAAGCCTCAAACAACACAGTGGTCCTCTCAGGTTCGTGCTCTACACCATCCCTTCCCTTAGCCAAGGCGAAGTATGGGACCAACACACCGTTAGATGGGTATCGGCCACAGCCACGATACGCTCCCCGCACAATCACACAAACGGTGTAATTGACACCCTGAGGCTCCACAAGTGAGTCCTTAGCGACTTAGTCAACTAGGGCCGTCCCATTCCAGCCATGTGGTTGCAAGTATGACCCAGTTCAAAGGCTTGCAAGGTTAAGTCCTTAGGGTGACCAGGGCAAGACTACCCGAAGAACCAAATCAACGTCCCCAATGCCACAACTGGCCCACCTGATTACTCTTGCCACATGCCCCGGTCGAAAACCGTTTATCAAACCCCAGTTGATTACCATGCACCACGTGCCATCAACATCACATGATACTTTTCCCAAAACAGGTTCAATATATCATTAAGTCAATATTAATATTTGATTGTCCAAAATCATGTTATGAGCACGTAGTGTGTCTAAGCAAAGATACTACAACGGCCTAAACCCATGTTGGCAATTTAATAATGTCCAACTAGTAATCCACAACTAGGGTGACAAGGGTCATGGCACATACTTAAATAATCAAGGTGTCATACAAAGAAATTGGTATTTATCTAACCCCATGTTTAAACAAAGTATCTCTCTAATTGAACTAGCATGCAATAGTTTAAATCAAAATAGATTTCAAATAGGATCAACAGGGTCAAAGCACAACTTGCCTTCAAAAAGTACTTGCTCTTGGTCTTGAGTTGGATCCCGAGTCAATACTTCTCCTTCGAATCCTTCCGGCACTTCAACGTCTACTCGTAAAGCGTGCAAATAGCAAATACCCAAATAAACAATAGGCAAAAACATCCCAAAACTCCAAATAAAATCCATAAACAGAGAGAACATAATTTTCTGGATTTTTAGGAACTGGAATCGTCAAATTCGGAGTTAAAACGCAAAAGTTATGATTATTCAAAGTTTAAATAATCAATTAAATAATATTACAGAGAAAAACTTTAGTCCAAAAATTAAATAAAATTCATATTTAGGTAGATCTCAATTTTATACAAATTTAGAAATTTGAATCACTCAAATCGGAGTTGAAACGCAAAAGTTATAAGCGTTTGAAGTTTGAAACAAAATCTGAAATCTTTAATTCGAATTAATAAATCATTTTCTTTTTTGGAAATTAATTATTGCATCAGCATGGACACGTGGCAGCCTCTGATTGGTTGGCTGACGTCAGCCGGTCCATGGACTCGGTCCACGCTCGGCTCGGGTCTACCGTGGACTCGGTCCACGACTTCATGTCGTGACATGTGGGCTCACCTCGGGTGACGTCATCGGCCGACGTCGGCGGGGACTCACCACGGTCGACAGGTGGGACCCACTGTGGACGTCATGGGTGACGTCGGTGCTTATTTGGATTAGCCAGCGACATGCGGGCGGCATGTCGCCACAGCGTCTGGCGGCCGACCGCGTCGGTCCCAACTTCCCGACACGCGTGGCGCAATCTCGACCGTTGGTTTGAAAATCAACGGTCCCGATCGGAGCTGATGACGCACGGGTGGGGTGAACGTGGTCAATCGACACCGGTGGCTCTAGAGCCACCGGCTAGGATTGGATCGGGAAGTCGCACGTGGTTCTTACCGTGAACGACGTGGCGCAATCCGACGTCGGATCTTGATCGGACCAGTCCACGGAGCTTGCGAGGAGCGATGGCGTCGGCGGCTTGCTGCGGCCGGGCAGGAAGACGGCGTCGAACAGCGTTCGACGATTCCGGCGAGATGAAGTATGAGCGAGTTCGCGTCTCGTCGCGGGGGTTCCGAATCGGCCCGCAGGCGAGCGAACACGGTAGTTTGCGGCGAAGGTTGAAGAACTTCATGGCGCTCTTTGGCTCCGGCGAGAAGTGCGCGGCTCTAGGGTTTCCCTGTGGCGTGGACTAGGCAACGAGCTCGGCATGGAAAGGCGAACCTCGGGGCGGCTCCATGCATTAAATAGCCCTGGAGTCCGTGTCCGAGGCGGCGACGCGAACGGAGTCCGCGAATCCCGGTGGAGGCGAAGGCGTGGAGCCGTACCGCGTGGCACGACCAACGGCCACGATCGCCTTGGGCGTAACGGGTTAGTCGGACGCGGCTCGGCCGTGACGGCGGATCTCGGCCGTTGGATCTTGATCCAACGGTTGGGATCGATTAGGAATTTTAATTTGGTTTGATCGAGTCAAGCGGCTCGGTCGGACTCGAACTCAAGTTCGACTTCGCCTCGGTCGGATGAACAAAGAATCGACCCGAGTTGATTTTCCAGCGATTTAATATTTAAAATAATTCCTAAGAATTCATTTAATTCATTAAAAATAGCAAAAGACTCGGAAAAATTCGAGAAAATTCTGGAAAATACTTTGGATCATTTTGGACTCAAATAAAATATTTCCAACAAAATTTTATTTGCAAAATTAAATTCTTTAATTATTTCAAAATGGAATAAATTCAAATAAATTCCAAATAAATCCAAATAAATTCGAGAAAATTCCAAAATTCACCAAAGTGCCAAATCACACATGAATTCAAGAAAAGCAAAATTTTGGGGTGTTACAAACCTCCCTTAATAGAATCTCGTCCCGAGATTCAGGGCTTACTAAAGGAATAGGTTTGGAAACTCTTTCTTCAAATCCTCTTCGCTCCCTAAGTCGCTTCGCTTTCTTCATGGTTGCTCCAATCGAACTCTACGTAAACGGGTTGACTTATTTCTAGTTTCTCGATCCATTGTGTCTAGAATCCTCACGGATGCTCCTTATAAGTCAAATCCTCTTGCAACTCAATTGACTCTAGCGGTGTCTGCTCCTCAGAACTCGGAGACACTTCTTCAATCGGGACACATGGAATACATCATGTACTCCTGCTAACGACTGTGGCAACTCCAGCTGATAAGCAACTTCGCCTCTGCGGCTCACAATCTTAAATGGTCCAACATAACGGGGTGCGAGTTTCCCTTTGGTATGGAACCTCTTAACTCCCCTGAGAGGCGTAACTCGAGGTATACAAAGTCTTCTCGTTCAAAACTCAAGTCTCGCGACGATTGTCAAGATAACTCTTCTGTCAAGATTGGGCTATCTTCAACCTTTCCCTAATCATGGCAATCCGCTCTTCACCTTCTTGAAGTATATCAGCCCAAAGACACGCGCCACGGCCTCATTCCAATTCAATGGCGTCCGATGGTCGACCATACAAAGGCCTCAAAAGGTGACATCTCAGAACTAGCTTGATAACTAGTGTTGTACCTAAACTCGGCACACGGCAAACTCTAATCCCAAGAGGTAGCATACGCCAAGGCACAAGCTCTCAACATATCTTCCAGAATCTGGTTGACTCTTTCTGGTCTGTCCATCCGTCTCGTGGATGATAAGTCATCTTGAAGTTCAAACGGGTTCCCATGGCTTCATGCAACTTATTCCGTAACCTTGAGGTAAATTGAGTACCTTCGTCCGATACAATCCTCTTTGGCACTCAGTGCAAGCAGACAATCGATCATGTATAATTCTACTAATTTATCTCCGAGTAAGGGGTCTTCACGGGATAAAATGGGCTACTTTAGTCAAGCGATCCACTATAACCCATATGGAGTCATAACCTCCTTGAGTCTTGGCAAACCGGTAATGAAATCCATTCCGATTTCCTCCCACTTCCACTCGGTATTTTCAGCGGTTGTAGCAATCCCGCTGGTCTCGATGCATTGCCTTGACTCTCGGCATACGCCGCACAATGCAACATGCTCGGCAACTTCACGCTTCATACTCGCCACAGAATCTCTCCTTCAGATCCTCGATACATCTTGGCGCTTTTCAGGATGAATTGAGTACTTAGAGTCATGGGCTTCTTCCGTAATCGATTGCTTTAACTCCTTTTTGTTAGGCACACAAATGCGATCCTTCATCCATAACGTGCCTTGCTCATCCAACTTGAAGTCCTCTCGCCTTGCCTTCCTCCTTGATGGACTTAATCCTGCGGATCTTGTCATCATCCTTCATCCCTTCTCGGATCCGATCCTCTAGGGTAGGCTTTACTTCTAATGCGGCCAAGAATCCCTAGGTACTACCTCAATCTTCATTTTTGAAAATCCTCACATAACTCATCCGACTTGTGGCTAGCAACGCGTACTCACGGTATGGCTTTTCCGACTCAGAGCGTCGGCTACTACGCTGGCCTTCCCGGATGGTAATGGATTCCAACATTGTAGTCCTTGATTAACTCTAACCATCTCCTCTCGCCTCATATTCAGATCCGATCGGGTGAATATGTACTTAAGGCTCTTATGATCCGTATATATACTTCACATCTGCTTCCGATCGATAGTGACGCCATATCTTCAAGGCATGCACTACGGCAGCCTAACTCTAGGTCATGTGTCGGATAATTTTCCTCATGCGGCCTCAATCGCCTTTGATGCATAAGCGGCGACCTTTCCATTCTCAGACAAGACACATCCAAGTCCTTGGCGCGATGCGTCACAATAAATATCGAAGCTTTGAGCAACATCCCAGTAGAACTAACACCTGTGCCGATGTCAATCGCTTCTTCAGCCTCGAAATCCTTTCTCACATTCTGGCGCCCATGCAAACTTCTTTTCCTTCTTCAGATAGCGTAAGAGGTTTCGCAATTGTCGAAAAGCCTTCGATGAAACGGCGGTAGTATCCTGCCATTCCAAGGAAACTCAACTGGTCACGCCTTCGGTGCTCCCAATGTAACACCGCTTCTACTTTGCTTGGATCTACGGCGACTCCTTCATGCGGTCATTACATGTCCAAGAAACTCCACCTTGTCCTTCCAAAAATCACCCTTGCTGAACTTGGCGAAAAGTTGTCGTTCCTCGCCTTTTCCAAAACTCGCCTTAAGTGTTCGGCATGTTCATCCTCCTGCCTTGGAGTAGATTAGGATATCGTCTATGAACACGACGACAAACTTGTCCAAATATTCCATGAACACCTTATTCATCATATTCATGAAATAAGCCGGCGCGTTAAATTCGGCCCAAAGGACATAATCAGTAAACTCGTAATGTCCATATCTTGACGAGAATGCGATCTTGAATATCTTACGATCGGATCTTCAATCGATGGTATCCCGATCTCAGATCAATCTTGAGAAAACTCCGGCTCCTCTCGGTGATCAAACAAATCATCAATCCTGGGTAGCGGATACTTATTCTTCACTGGTGACTTCATTGAGTGCACGGTAGTCAATGCACATCCCGAAACTCCCGCCCTTCTTCTTGACAAACAAAATCGGTGCTCCCCACGGCGACGAACTCTGGCCTCGATAAATCCTTTCTCCATTAACTCTTCTAGCTGTTTCTTCATTTCTACCAACTCTCGGTGGACATCCGATAGGGTCTCTTTGCTATCGGTGCATCTTGTGACAAGCTCTATCACAAACTCTATGTCCCTCGTCTGCGGCATACCGTAGATCTTCGGGAAAAACATCTTGGTACTCATTCACTCTTGAGACATCATCTATGCCGATTGCCTCTGCATCGTTAACCATCAACTGGCCCATCTCTAATTGCAAAGTGGCTTGAAATTCCACTTTCTTCCCACACAGGCTCTCAATCGAGATAGTCCTTCGCCCACAATCCAATACACCTTGTGCTTGGATAACCAATCCATTCCCAATATGACATCTAAGGTCCGGGTCTCCAAAATTATAAGGTTTGCTAGGAACTCTATTCCACCTATCAAGATTCTCACCCTAACATCCTACTTTCGTTCGGAGTTCGGAACCAGGGGTTTGAACTAAAAGCATGCACTTAAGCCTTGCAATCCTCAAATCATTTCTAGTAGCAAAGCCTTGCGAAACAAACGAATGTGAAGTTCCAGAGTCAAATAAAATCACAGGTGTAATCGAGTTAACAAGTAACTTACCCAAGACGACGTCCGTAGCATTCTCGCAAAGGCCTCGCGGTGACATGGTTGACTCGGCCTCTCACCACGGCCTGGGGTGTGGCTCCTGCCTTTGGCGCCCTAGCTGGGTGGTTCCTAGGTTGAAGCGAACTAGGGTCACTCGCCGTCTTCTTTGGACAAGCTGTTGGCAAAGTGTCTGGCTCGCTGCGCTTGTAGCAATGCCTCACTGCTTCTTGCCGATCGCTCGAGTAGTGTTTCTAGCGGGGCGGGGTCCGTAGTTCGATTGGCGTGTCTTGGTGCCGGGGTGGTGTCCTTGTCGCACTCTGTGGTTGGAATCAAGAATTGATTTGGTGCAACTCTCAGCGCTGCGTTCCTCGGCGTGATCCTTGCCGTTGCATCCTGCGCTTCTGTTCTCATCCAGTTCCTTGCGCTTGTCCTCAAGAATAAGTGCCTTATTCACCAACTCTTGGAAATCTAGAAAGGTGTGGGTGATCAACCCTACTTGCAATCCTGAGTTAAGTCCCTTCATAAAACGGCTGCCTGGATTTATCCGTCGCTACATCCTCAGTGCGTAGCGTGCTAGTTTGTGTGAACTTGTTCGGTAGTCGGCCACCGGTGATTACCTTGTTTGATCTCTCAACTCCTCCTTCTTAAGGTCCATGATTCCTTCAGCACGTGATACCGCCGGAATGCACTGTGAACTCTTCCCAAGTGATATCTTGAGGGTTCTCTGCGTGGCACGAAGTTCTCCCACCATTCTGGCAATGTTCCTTCCAATTGATGAGAAGCGAGAGTACCTTCTCATTTCCTATGCATTGAGCTATGTGTAGCTTCCTCTCGATTGATCTTAACCAATCATCGGCCTCCAATGGATTGGCATTCCCGGAGAAAGTGGGTGGGTGAGTTCTCATGAACTCGATAGTCTTGTATTCGGCGTTGTCCATGATTAACTTGATTAGCAAAGTGGCCTGAGCAAAGGACGTTTGCTGCATTTGTTGCATCATAGCATGCATCAATCGAGTCTGGGCAGCAAGAAAAGCTCCAAATTCTGCACATCCAAGGCGGTGCCGGTGCTCCATCACTGGGTTTTCTCTGGCGAGAACCACTCCCATTGCTTCCAAAGTTTCCACGGGTATTCACCATCTGTCGATTTGCTCTAGGTTTAGAGATGAGAGGGAAACAAGAATAGACAAGTAATATGGAACTTATGCGGGGCGAAAGGGGTAACTTTAAGGTCCAACTTTATTATTAGTAACTTGGTATGGCTGCTTACAATGCCTAAGGGCCTTGCAACACATACTGCACACTCAGCAAACAAAGCAAATCCAAATCGAACTAACTCTGGAGTCTAACGCCTAAAGGGTGACTCTTTATTCTATGACGCGACTCGGCGAAGGGGCCTCACTATAGAACCTATGCTCACTCATCGAGAAAGCCTCCCCGGCCTGGTACGGTCTTTGTGGCATAGGCGCCGAAACGATCGCCATGTCCAAAGAATCGTGTCCTCTATGGTAGTCGAAGAAAGTGTCCTCATCGAGATCCGACTCCTCCGGATCTGGCTCGTAGCTCGAGTACCGCTCGGTCCGGTCCGCACAAGGTCATCTCCAACTCGTCAATCCTTCGTAGAAGGTGTGCCACATACTCTTGAGCTTCCCGCCATCTGCTCTTCTCTGTCGTGATCTCCTTGCGGGCCTTGTAGCTCCTTGCTTGTATTATCTAGTACATCCTCCTGGCGGCGACAAATCGTGCCAAGCGTGTAACCGTGGCATCCTCATCTGAATCGCCTTGGTCAAGAAGGTTATCGCTGCGCGGATGGTAACGGAACACCGTACTCTCAATTCTCTGGCGTAGATACGGGTAATGTGCCGCATTGCTCGTCGTGATACCTCTTGGATACCCATTTGCATTGTAGATCTCTGGCGGCAAAGGTGTATCGGCCGATTGCACAGGCCCTTTTTCCTAGCAGTACCTCAATCCTCACGCCACAAGCCTTGATCAATCCCGCTTGTCCGATCACTTCCACTTGGTATTGGGGCTTCTCAAAATCTCCGAGAGTCTCAGAGCATATGCCAAAGTTCTGCAGCGTGACCAACTCCCAGATCAACGTAGTTGAACTCTTCCTCCATCTGTCACAAGAGTGCTTTACGTAAGAACTCGGAATTTTTAAATTGTGACAAGGTAAGGGAAAATTTCAGCAAGAGACAAGAAAAGAGAGAATGGGATAAGTCGAGATGTCATTTCTTGTCTTGACAAATTTTTAGCTTTTAGAAAATAGGTTTTATCCTCACTACGACCATTCTAGCTTAGGGTTGAGCCTACGGTCAACCTGGCTCTGATACCACCTCTGTCGGGACCCCGAATTTGCAAATCCGGACCCTCTGTGTATTCAGCACTACCCAGAACGCAGCTAGTGCACACAGTCTTAACTTCGGTAAATATCACAATCATACCACTCGATACCAATAAAGTACTTTATTTAAATAGTCAAATCGGTTACTCGACCTTATGGTCAAGATACAAATATATGCCTGCAAGGCGGAACTTATTAAAAGAGAAATAATAGCAATGAAAATCAAATAACTTCGTGGCGCCATCCAAGATACCACAGTAATCGATCGGCTCGCATCCCTAAGTAGACGGATCCTCTTGGAGTTCCTCCTCCAAAGTCAGTGCGATCTCTTCTTCAACTGATATTGTGTTGAGGCAAGGGTGAGTACTTGGTACTCAGCAAGTCATGCACAGAATGCAAGCTAATATACTATATGCATGGCTTGGTACAAAGGAATAGCTCAAGGTATATTTGCAGTAAACGGCATTTGGAAAGTAATATAAGTAAATTCGAAAGCAGTAGAAACAAGTAAAGTATAAATAACTTTTCAAGGAATTTAATAAACACTTTTCCCCATCCTAAACCACATTTCCATCATCTTCATTATTAAACCAAACCAACTTTTCAAACCAAAGTTATTTTTGAGAAAATCTAACCCTTGACTGTAATTCCCGAGCATTGTCCAGTACCGTGGACTCGGCTATTTAAATAGATTCTACACTCTGCAGAGGTTATGCACTTTACCCACAAGATACTGATCAAACACCACAAAGGCGAAGTTCAGAATAAAGCCTTTGGAAGCCTCAAACAACACAGTGGTCCTCTGGGTTCGTGCTCTACACCATCCCTTCCCTTAGCCAAGGCGAAGTATGGGACCAACACACCGTTAGATGGGTATCCGCCACGCCCACGACACGCTCCCCGCACAATCACACAAACGGTGTAATTGACACCTGAGGCTCCACAAGTGAGTCCTTAGCGACTTAGTCAACTAGGGCCGCCCCATTCCACCATGTGGTTGCAAGTATGACCCAGTTCAAAGGCTTGCAAGGTTAAGTCCTTAGGGTGACCAGGGCAAGACTACCCAAGAACCAAATCAACGCCCCAATGCCACAACTGGCCCACTGACATTACTCTTGCCACATGCCCCGGCCGAAAACCGCTTATCAAACCCCGCTTGATTACCATGCACCACGTGCCATCAACATCACATGATACTTTTCCCAAAACAGGTTCAATATATCATTAAGTCAATATTAATATTTGATTGTCCAAAATCATGTTATGAGCACGAGTGAGTCTAAGCAAGATACTACAACGGTCTAAACCCATGTTGGCAATTTAATAATGTCCAACTAGTAATCCACAACTAGGGTGACAAGGGTCATGGCACATACTTAAATAATCAAGGTGTCATACAGCAAATTGGTATTTATCTAACCCCCATGTTTAAACAAAGTATCTCTCTAATTGAACTAGCATGCAATAGTTTAAATCAAAATAGATTTCGAAATAGGATCAACATGGTCAAAGCACAACTTGCCTTCAAAAAGTACTTGCTCTTGGTCTTGAGTTGGATCCTGAGTCAATACTTCTCCTTCGAATCCTTCCGGCACTTCAACGTCTACTCGTAAAGCGTGCAAATAGCAAATACCCAAATAAACAATAGGCAAAAACATCCCAAAACTCCAAATAAAATCCATAAACAGAGAGAACATAATTTTCTGGATTTTTAGGAACTGGAATCGTCAAATTCGGAGTTAAAACGCAAAAGTTATGATTATTCAAAGTTTAAATAATCAATTAAATAATATTACAGAGAAAAACTTTAGTCCAAAAATTAAATAAAATTCATATTTAGGTAGATCTCAATTTTATACAAATTTAGAAATTTGAATCACTCAAATCGGAGTTGAAACGCAAAAGTTATAAGCGTTTGAAGTTTGAAACAAAATCTGAAATCTTTAATTCGAATTAATAAATCATTTTCTTTTCGGAAATTAATTATTGCGTCGGCATGGACACGTGGCAGCCTCGATTGGTTGGTGGCGTCGGTACCGATCCATGGACTCGGTCCACGCTCGGCCGGGTCTCACTGTGGACTCGGTCCCACGACTCGCGGCCCGACATGTGGGCCCACTCGGTGACGCCATCGCCGACGTCGGGGACTCACCGGCGGTGGGACCACCGTGACGTCATGGGTGGCGTCGGCGCTATTTGGATTAGCCCGACATACGGGCCCGGCATGTCGGCGTCACGCGTCTGTGCCGACCGCGTCGGTCCCAACTTCCCGACACGTGGCGCAATATCGGACGTTGGTTTGAAAATCAACGGTCCCGATCGGATCGATGGCGCGACGTTTGGGGTGAGCGTGGTCAATCTAAACCGTTGAATGCGGAAATCGCCGACGTGGTTCTTACCGGTGGAACGGCGTGGCGCAACCGACGTCGGATCTTGATCGGACGGTCCACTGAGCTTCGCGAGGACGGCGATGGCGTCTGGCGGCTTGCTGCTTGGCCGGAACCGGAAGACGACGTCGAACGGCGTTACGCGATCCCGGCGAGATGAAGTATGAGCCCAGGTTCGTCTCGTCGCGGGGTTCCGAATCCGCCACGCGGCGCGAGCACCACGGGTTTTGGCGAAGGTTGAAGAACTTCATGCGGCGCTCTTTGGCTCCGGCGAGAAATTGCGGCGGCTCTAGGGTTTCCCTGTGGGCGTGGACTAGAACGAGCTTCGACATGGAAGGGCGAACCTCGGGCGACTCCATGCATTAAATAGCCCTGGAGTCCGTGTCAGAGAGCGGCGGCGGCGAACGGAGTCCGCGGCGAATCCGGCCGAGACGCGAGCGTGAGCCGATACGCGTGGCGACCACTAACCCACGATCGCGCGGCGTAATCGGGTTCGGTCGACGCGGCTCGAACCAGACGCAGCGGATCTCGGCCGTTGGATCTTGATCCAACGGTTGGGATCGATTAGTTTTGATTTGGTTTGATCGAGTCAATCGGCTCGGGTCGGACTCGAACTCAAGTTCGACTTCGGGCTCGGTCGGATGAACAAGAATCACCCGAGTTGATTTTCCAGCGATTTAATATTTAAAATAATTCGATAATTCATTTAATTCATTAAAAATAGCAAAAGACTCGAAAAATTCGGAAAAATTCTGGAAAATACTTTGGATCATTTTGGACTCAAATAAAATATTTCCAACAAAATTTTATTTGCAAAATTAAATTCTTTAATTATTTCAAAATGGAATAAATTCCAAATAAATCCAAATAAATTCCAGAAAATTCCAAAAATTCACCAAAGTGCCAAATCACACATGAATTCAAGAAAAGCAAAATTTTGGGGTGTTACATGGCACCTCCAGTTTTGGTCGCACCAAAATGTGATTTACCTTTCAGAATGTACATATCAGCTGAAGAAGAAGTCATAGGAGCCGTCCTGACGCAAGAAGCTAACGGCAAAGAACAAGTCATATTTTACTTAAGCCGACGACTTCTAGATGCTGAAATCAGGTACCCCCTTGTGGAAAAATTGTGCTTGTCTTTGTACTTTGCTTATACAAAATTAAGACACTATATCTTGGCGTCAAGATGCACTATAGTATGTAGGACTGATGTCATTAAGTACATACTATCTGCACCAATTCTACGAGGTCGACTCGGCAAATGGGCGTATGCCTTAACCGAGTTCGATCTAACATACGAATCGGCTAAAGCCGTCAAAGGACAGGTTATAGCCAATTTCCTCACAGGAGGTGCCACGTTAACTGGAATGGCTGATGTCACTCCTTGGCAACTGTACTTTGACGGATCGGTTTGCCAAGAAGGTGAGGGCATCGACATAGTATTGATTTCACCCAAAGGACAAGAATTTGAATTCATGTATCGGCTTGATGATCAATGTTCAAACAATCAGGACGAGTATGAAGCGTTACTCAAGGGGTTGCAGCTGCTAGAAGGCATGGGAGTAAGCAACGCAGAAGCCTTTAGGGATTCAATGTTGATCGTGCAACAGGTCAAAGGAGAATACCGATGCAACGATGAGGTACTGACTCAGTATCTGCATCAATGCCTCCAAATAATCGAGACATTCGCAACGTTCTCCATAAGACATATCCCCAGAGAAATCAACGGTAAAGCAAACCTACTGGTACAATGGGCATCAGGGTACAAAGGTAAAAGCCTATAGGAATCGACCAAGTTAAACAACGGGTCGGTTATGTGTGCTCAATCTGTCGACTGGAGAACAGAGATAAGAGACTACTTACTAGATCCGAATAAGCTGACTGAGAGGAAAATCCGGCGCAAAGCATTAAAATATGTTGTACTGGAGAGTATCTTGTACTTTCGAACCATGGAAGGCCTACTGCTAAGGTGCTTTGGGAATTAGGAAGCCAAAGTAGCAATGGGGGAAGTACACGAAGGGATTTGCGGATCACACCAATCGGCTCATAAAATGAAATGGATGCTAAGGCGGACAGGATCCTTTTGGCTGACAATGTTGGAAGATTGCTTCAAATATTACAAAGGATGCCAAACATGCCAGAAGTTTGGCAATGTACAGTCAGTACCAGCATCGGTCTTACATCCGATCATCAAACCATGGCCGTTTAGGCGATGGGGTATAGACGCAATCAGCCAAATATTCCCGACATCCAGCAGGGGTCATAAGTTTATTCTTGCAGCAACGGACTATTTTTCAAAGTGGCTGGAGGCCATACCACTCAAAAAGGTCACAAGTGCATAAGTAATCAAGTTTGTCAACGAACATATCGTCCATAGATTTGGAATCCCACAAACAATCACAACCGATCAGGGGACGGTATTCATGTCAAAAGAATTTCAAGACTTCGCAAAGAGCTTGGGTATCAGATTGCTAAACTCTTCGCCCTACTACGCTCAGGCTAATGGACAGGCCGAGTCGTCAAACAAAACCTTGATAAAACTGATAAAAAGAAAAATCGAGGAAAAACCAAGGAACTGGCACTCGACGTTATCAGAGGCCTTATGGGTCTATCGGCTATCTTACCATGGGTCAACTAAGCTGTCACCTTTTCAGCTAGTATATGGACAAGAAGCTGTTTTGCCCGTGGAAATCAACATCGATTCGGTCAGGCTATCTGAACAAAACAATTTATCGGCTGATGAATACAGACGTTGGATGCTAGATAATTTGGATGACCTGGCGGAATTAAGGTTGGCCACACTGGATCGGCTTAAAAGGAACAAGGAAATGGTCGCCAGATCTTACAACAAGAAGGTGGTGCCTAAATCCTTCTATCAAGGCGATTTAGTATGAAAAACTGTATTGCCCATCGGTTCTAAAGATAGTCGATTTGGTAAATGGTCTCCAACGTGGGAGGGCCCATATAAAATAAATCAGCTAACCGATGGTAACTCGTACATACTCGAAACTCTCGAAGGGTATGTGTTGCCAAAAGCGATCAACGGAAAATACTTAAAGCCGTACTATCCTAGCATATGGATCGGGGCGTAGACGCATCCAGTCAAATCACACGATAAAGCCAAAACATTAAAACAATCGGCTACCTAAGCCGATGATAAGATTGTTGCATCCCAATCATCCAAAAATTACGACCAGAGTTTTAAGACGACGTTCAACCACGAGTGACGAATAATACATCGTTTAAACTTATGAAGTTACAGCCCTGATCCGGGCAAATGAGCACCTAAACCCAATAATGCCGCTGCCGCCTTCCCGATGGTTGTCTAGATGCTATCAACAAGTCTTTCGTCGGCTGCTGCATCACCAGGAACAGGAACTACTTTGGCCGACTGAAGTTTGACCTTGGCAAAGACTTCACCGATCTGCCGCTTCATGTCTACCAGAGACGAAGTCGATTCGGCATTCTTCAGTTGGCAATAGGTCAGCTCTTTCATCACCAAGGCCAATTGATCCTCGAGTTTCTTCTTGGCCATTTCCAACTCTTGGACTCTGCCCTTGCCTAGCTTGAGGGCGACAGTGCCTTGATCAAATTCCTTCTTTTTTTAGCTTGGCATCGGCTACCAGCTCGTCTAGAATCTTCTGATCAGCTCGCTGTGCTTCCCTCTGGACGATTCTCCGCTCGCACCGCCTCCCTCCGGTCATCCAAGTGACAAACATCTAATAGAGCGTTCATGGCCGCAGGAGGGAGATCGGCTTGAACCGTGGCCATGGCGTTCCTAAGCGGTTGAGTATTCTCCAAGAGTCTAGCTTCGGCTGCATGACTTCATGAAGAAGACGATTGAGTCTGTCCTGCATGCCCAGCTCGGAAGTCACAGCAGCCGACGCAGTGATGGAAGCATCCAGTATCTGCCGAACGCCAGCCGGATAATCGTCCGTAGCCACCACCTCGGGGTCACTCAGCTCGTCCAGGGTGAAGCCCAGAAGATTGGCAGGATCGGCTGAGTCAGGGGAGATAGGCACGATGTCTGCAGGCGGCGGCACATCGAGAAGCGTTGGAGATAGCACGGGCGGAAGGGCCGATGAGGTACCCTAGAGATCGGCTAAAACCCCCGCCACTTGTACTGACGGCGATTGCTGAAATCAAAAGATGATGATCAGCACCACGTAAAATATTCATTCAAGGTAAAGAAACAAGACCAGACTTACATCAGTAGCCGAGTGCTCCGGGGAGTGATCGGCTGAGCGCCTCGCAAGCCTTGGCGATCGCCTGGCAGACTTCTTCTTCCTCTCTGAAACACGTGGGTTAGCATCGACAAAAAGAAGGAATATAGAAGTCAACGCAATTAGAGCAACTTACTTGCAGGACGTTGTTGGCGGGCAAGGTCCAACAGAGATGGGCTCCAGATACCTAAGGTACCCGATGAGTAACCCGTAGTACCAACAGCCTGGCCTGGCCGTCTCTGTCGGCTACTGCTAGCAGGAGCATCTTGACCACCGATCGCTCACCAAAGATCCGTCCATCGCCCTCCACAAAGGCCAGGATTCAGTGGAACTCAACACACAACCAAATGCAAGTAGAAGATTCAAAGGAAGAATATAGGCACCGGTACCTCTACAACTACTGAAGAGTTGGTATAGCCAGAACTCTCGCTGGAATCATAAACTACTGTCGGCTCATGAAAATCGGGTAAAAACAAAAGGACTATAGCCGACGGAGCTCTGTCCAGGAGAAGTGCTTCTGCTATGGTTGACCACCACTGTGAGAAAGCAACTGACCGGCGAGAATTGAGGAAAAAATGAGGCGTCATAAGTACTTGGAGTTCATCGGCTACCTCAAGCACGATCTCCGCGGCAGTTTTGTTGGTAACCTGAGATCGGGGCTCAATGCGAGAAAGCAAAGGAAAACCAGGGATAGCCTGCCCAAAGCCCAACTGACGGGCATAGACTGAAGGATGGTAGAATTCATAAGATGGCTGAAATGTGCGATTCCGGGTATTCATGCCGACGTGGATCACACTAGGAGAAATGAAAAGTTTGTACAAGTCCAAGGTAGATTGAGGCATCAAGGAACTATCGGCATCTAGCCAGAGGAAGGAAGGCCATGGAAAGTCGGCCACATCGGTATAACTAAAAAAATCCTACTGACTAAAGGAAGACCTATCTAGATGCAAGAAGAAGTTTAGGTATTTATGGAAGCCAGCTGGGGTCATCTTGAGTTCACCAGCAGAGCACATGATAAATTTCTCTCCATAAGATCGACTAGCTCTGTATTGGGGTTGAGCGGTTTCAGGGTAATCTTCTCTTGGAAAGGTCGAGCTCCCTAAGGGTTCAGAAAGAACGGATCGGCTAAACAGGTAGTGTAGCCAGATTTGGATAAACCATAGAGGCCCCCCTACGTTTGCCGACCACAAACTTGGCGAAACCTGAGAAAAGACGACTACGAATAATATGCATCATTTGGTAGACAGTCCCTAGAAAAGTTTTACCAAGTGCAAGCCGATGGCCCTCCACTAGTCGTTCGGCTATCAATTGAAAAGTTTGGGTGGGACCAAGGGATGCCCCGCAGAATAAAAACCGATCTAGCCATGAGTTAAGAAAAGCGACATGCATCTTAGCCGACACTGGCCCATTCACCTTGTTGTTATTTTGGATATACTTATGCCAACCCTCCCCTTTGGTTCGGATTAACTTATAGCTGGGCTTACCACTAAAAGCCGATACCTAATCACCATCTGGCTTAAGACAACAGAGTTGGGCTACGTCAAGCAGAGTAGGGCCGATTGGACCAGTCGGGAAAAGAAAAGCATTAAAGGAATCCAACCAAAAGCAACAAGCCGCAGCTACCAACGGCTCATTAGCTTCCGGATCGGCTAAGCACAAGGGGAGGCATTCGGCTATTCCCATTCTTTCCCACTCTAGCCTTTTTTGAGCCGATACCCTGATATACCAAGATCGCCATCCTTTCAAGGGTGTAGGCCAAGCCCTAAAGCTTTTTCCCCATTCTTTGACATTGTATCCAGAGGTCGATAAGGGAATCCTAGGGATTTCTTGGTTTATTACCGCGTTAGCTTCTACGGTTCCTACCGGCCCAAGGAAAAATTGATCATTGCTATGAGGAATCGGGATGAATACCTGGGACGGATCCATCTCAGCCGATTGTGGAAGGAGCGGGATTGGAACAAGCAAAAGTGCAGGAGGCGATCGCTTGTGATTCGAGAGTCCAGAAAGGTGAAAATGACCGCAGGGGGACCCGCATATTTATACCGCAGTAAAAGAAGGTGAACAGGCGGGAACAGTTTTCGCATTTAAAGCGCATCGAGATTTTGACGGCGCCATTAACGGGGCAGGTATCGAGGAAGTATTCCTTGGAAGCCGATTGATAAGCCGATGAAATCGGGGCATGATTTTTGGAAGACGACAAGTCATCTTCCAAAAATGGGGGGCATATGTTTGCACCAAAATTCGGCGTACATGGTAAAATCGGCCCAATTCGGCCCAATTCAAACATGGACTTTTATGGAAAAGATAAACCGGTGCCAACGAGGAATCCGTCGCCAACAAGAAAAGGAAATCGGATCAAGAGCCGATACGGATATTGCCGTATCCATGCAGGACTCGGATCGGCCGAAGCAGTATAAAGGGGGACGGACCACGAGGTGAGGAAGGAGCCAATCAGCCAACACAACTCTATTTACAATTTCTGCTTCGTCTAGTTTTCGTAGCAATCTTTCCTCTGTAAGTCATCGAGTTCAATAAAAGTTGCGCATCACCGATTTGTTGCTCTCGTCGACTTGTTTTTCAAGGTTCGATCTACTTTGTTTGTTGCGCATCGCCTTTCAAAGTCAATATGCCTTTACCCCCGGATTAACCGTAACTGGTTGATCTAGCTATCTCTTGATCGGCTATTAGCCGACCGGTGTTAAGCCGATAAACATCAATTATCGGCTCTGATTAACCCTACAATCTTTACCTTGTCAATTCTAGGTCAAATTGACTGGCACGCTCTGCAAACCCGGTGTTTGTCTCGTATGTTCGAAGCTAGGAACCCTGCTTCACGTTTTTAGCGTGAACATGTTACATCCTTCTCTCTAGTATACATAAGAAGATCTGAAATCTTTTTATAGACGTACAAACCGACTCAACACAGCCGACACAACCATGGCTACAACTTTACTTTACAGTATCTAATTAGCTTATCTGGTAGTGACAAATCTTGAGTTGAACTCTGACTGTAGCTTCCAACTCAATACCTACTCTTGCACAGAGATGCTGCATGGTGCTACCTTCCAGTTTCAACATCGGTACTTTTAGGCACAATTATCTTTGAAGAAAATGAATTAATTTCATCATCCTATAGACAACAGGACTAATTGCAACGGGACTTTCTAGCCAAGCACCGACCGGGTGCACACTCGTACCCGGTTTTCCATAATCCGGGTATGGATTGCATACTCGGAATTTGAGGAACCAAGTATGGCCTCATACCCGGTTTTCTGTAATCCGGGTATGCTTTGCGTACTCGGAATTTGAGGAATCGGATATGGCCTCTAACCCATATCTGATATTTCAAATTTTCGCCAAAACCGGAAATAGGATAACCGGAATTTGGATTTCTGGGTATTTAAAAATGGATTTTTAAATTATGGGTATGACTGGTTTTTCTATAAATACGTGTTTTCTATAAATACAGGAAAGTGTTGTATCGTTTTGTAAATACATGTCAAATCTTGTATCTAATACGAAAATTTCTGATTTCTGGTCATGCCCGATAACCAGGGAGCGAGTTATATATCCTCTAATGAAAAACATTGTAAGATGTCTCAGAAACAGAAAGATCGGTTCATTTCATAGATTATGGCTAGCTATCCCTCTAGACCTGTGCTGAATTCCCTACCCAGGCGCTTCTGTAATGAACTAATGATGAGATCAATACCACTCTCCACCAAGGAAACAATTAGATCATTAATGGTGAAAGGGAGCACAGCGCAGTTTCAACTTCCATTCTGTAATGATTTTTGGATACTTTAGTCATATACAGCCACACTATTCAAGAACATAAGGTAAATCAACGGGGAAAAAAAAACATAAACACAGGTGAAAAGGAAACATCAAGTAGAAAAGACCTAAACGACATCACGCATCACGGGGGTACATAACAACATAAGGTGTCTTCCACAAGTGTGCATTTCCAAGTAGCGGCTAAATCTTTAGGGGACTGTTTGGTATGCTCGCAAGCCAAGTGACACTGATTGTATTACTAGCTCTATTTCGCGGATCTCACAACTCACAGGTGCCCCAGAACAGGCCACGGGGTCACTCCATTGGCAGGAAGTAAAGGCTTTATGATTGGAGCTCGCCGCACCAACGCGATGGATTCATTCAGACGTGATGCTTGGGCCTTGGATAGGGATGCCTTCTGCAAAAGTGATGAAAATTTGAGTATACATTTTGTTTTTGAGAAAAAAAAAATGCTAGCATACAGTATGCATGCAGACCATTGCAAAGTCCACATAAGGTTAAGCAATAATGATACACGATGATATCCGGAACAACATCAGCAATGGTTATTGAAGTGTTTGTAGCCCGGTTGGCTGTGTGCATCTTACGATACAGAGGCTAGGAGATATAATCTTTCGTTATCTTAAAAAAAAGTGTTTGTATCCAATACTCCAGTTAAGGATCAGTTGAATTGTCATCCACAACTCACGCGGCAGTACATAGAAGTTATTGTGGAATGCGCAGGTGTATACATACCACTGTCATGTCCACACCACATCATGGCAACCAGAATTTGTTGTTTAAGACTGTAACGAGCATGACAACTAGACAAGGCCATCGACTTTTTTCTTTTCTCTCTCTGATTTACCTTCAGTTAAACAATACAAGGAGCTTCCTAGAGTTTCTATTCCGCGTGAAACTACACTTACATCATGTATTGTACAAAACGAAAGCATCTAGGCTCTCGACTCTCAAGGAGCTGTTTTTGCTGCTAAGTTCAGTATCAGTTCTAAAAGTGATACAGGAAGCAACGTCTCAATAACACAAGACTGACGAACAAGACGCTTACACAAGCACAGCGGCACAAGGATAAGTGATTAGCACGAGACATAGCCGGAAAAGAGGCGAAAGGCCTGACCTTCTCGTCGAGGACGAGCCTGACGCGCGCCACGGCCTTGCTTTGCCGCCGCATCCGGTACAATCGCCGGCCCAGCACGGCGATTCCGAGCAGCGCGACGGCGACGGGCACCGACCACGCGCTCCTGGCCGCGCGCAGCGCCCACAGCCGCAGCACCTCCAGCGGCATCTTCCACCACCGGGGCGCCCCTCCCTTGGCCACCGCACCCTCGTCCGCCGCCTCCTGGGGCGGCTCCAACGGCTCGTCCGTCGCCTCAGCCTCCTCGCGCCTCTCCCCGTCCGACGACGAGTCCGACCACAGCGCAGCGCGGTCACGGGCGGGGAAGACGAGGTCGTCCGGGTCCGGCTCCACCCAGCTCGCGTTGCCGGAGGCCGCGCTCATCGCAGCCTCCTCCTCCTCCTCTTCCTCTTCCTCCTTCCCCTCCCCCTTCGTGAACGACGCCCTCTTCGGGTACTTGGCGTCTGAGCCGAGGTCGAAGTAGTCGTGCTTGATGGCGCCGGCGTCGTCGTCATCCCCACCGCCGGCGTACGGCTCGGTCGCGGGGGAGGCGAGGAGGAGCTCCCAGTCGTCGGCTTTCCCGTCCATGTCGAGGGGGGCTAGGGTTTGGGTTTGGGAGCGGTGGGATTGGGGATTTGGAGGCAAAAAGAAGGAAGAGCGCGAGCGCCGCGTCGTGCCGTGTAGGGTGGGGAAGGGGAAGGGAAGATTCGCGGGGTTGCAGGGAAAAGGTGGTTATTTTGCAGCCGCTACTTGGATTCTAGCGTTTGGAAAGGCTAAAGGCAAGGAATACAACTTGATTCTTTTTTTTTAACACCCGCAATCTTCTCTATAACAACATTCTTTTTGCTATGGCCCACTCCCTTTAACAGCATCTTACTAATTCTAAACTTAATTTGAAAGCTATATTTCGATTGGGACATTTTTTGGAATGCTTCGAATAATTAATGAATGTCAAATACTCTTTCTTATTTAGATCCTATTTCAGTCGGAACTTTTCCCCGTCGATTATTTTTTGTTACATCTTGTTTTTACTCCTATATTGGATTCTAGCGATGAATCTGTTGTTGTAAGTAAAACTGGTCAATTTACCACAGTAGTGACTTGTGACCGTTGGAGTTCAATAGGAATATTTAGAATCTGTTAGACAAAAAAAGTTATGGTGATCGGTGCCTCTACTTTTCACTGTTAAATGCAATTTTCAACGGTTCACTACAAAATACAGTAATCCCACTTTTCAACCTTTTCGGTAAAGAGTTGTCATCTCTTCTGAAAAACCCAGCAAATTTTCTGTAGAGGATTGCAAATTTTTTTTTTTTACAAAATCTTCTTTTATCTGGCTTTTGTCGTGAAGAGTAGATTATTAGAGAATATTTTTTTTTTAAAAAAAGAAAGAAACCCAGGACCCTCTATATATCTTCAAGTTTTGGTCTGAAACTCCTGGCATCGTGATACGAGAACACATGCAACAGAAAAAAAGGATGAAATGTGAAATGGAACTAGATTTTTAGAGGCCTGCATGTCGAACTTGTGTTTGGTGGTGGCTGCTAGCTTGGTGGGGTTTTCCCTTGTTTTTGGAAGTGTTCATCGACAGAGATTGTATTTCTTGTCAATTTTTTGGCCGGTCAAAGCGACGTTTCAGATATTTTGTTTTACATGGATCTTGTATTCTCAGTGGCTCGGCTCGCGCGACGCACGCCACGCAAGGGTGTGAATTTTTCACTTTACTAGCTCCTTTCAAATTTTTTTTGTAAAACTAGCATCCACACACTACTTTTTTTTCTTCCAGAAATAGCCCCTATTTTTTCACACAAAAATAGCCACCAGATACTACTTTTTTCAGAAATAGCCTCTGCTGCGCGCGAGAGGCGAAGCGGCAAGGGCTTGTTCTGCCCTGGATGGGGGGCAGGCGCCTGCCGCACCTAGGAGAGGCAGGTGGGGCAGGTTATTTTTTATTTTCATCCTTTTTTGTTTTGTTTTTTTATTTTATTGATTTTTAAAAAATAAGTAGAATGGAAAATATGACATGAATTTTTTTGTTCTAAGTCGAATATTATTTTTACTAGTTACATGCCCGTGCATTGCTACGAAAAAAAAATTGATAACGAAAAATAAAGATTAAAAAATAAAAAAATTATTTCACAAGATCAAACATCTATCTTTAACGCTTCGTTTCTTGCGAAAGTTGGCTAATTAAAGCAACGCTTCGTTTTTTGCGTAGGGCAATTAAGCAGGGCAATTAATGATGTGGGTAGAATTCACCACTGCCACCAACTGTTGCTTTATAATAGTAGAGATAATCAAACTTTATTTTTTACAACCAATGGAACAACCTAAAGGTTTTTAATTTATTTATTTTATTTGCTTATCATTGTATTATCAATTTTGGACTGACAAAGCTGTTGGTAATGTATTGTCAAATCGGCGTAGTGTGTTGTCACATGATTCTAAGAAAAATGTGGTAGAGTGTTGTCAAATCGGTGCAATGTGTAGCATTACAAAATATGAAATTGGTCCAACAATGTAACAAAGCTTATCGTTACATGATATGACAATACGAAATATGAAACATAGTACGAATGGCCGATGTGCATTTCTAATGACAAAACGCAAATTAAATTACATGAATGTAGTAGAATCACACGTGCAAGTACATTATCAAAGGTTGCTACCGACGGGTCGATTCATTGTATGCCCCACTGTCCTGCATAACCGGCACTTCTGTGGAGCTAGCACGTCTCTGTGCTGACCTGCGTCCATGTTGTTACGGATTCGTCGTGATTGCCACCATCCATGACTGCTCTAACGCATCTAGGCCCCTAGTTTTTATTTGATTTTGGCAATTAACGACAATCGTTTGTTTATGGACTAACAATTTGCTTTGAGTGTGCAAAAGGTGATTAGTCTCCATCGGTGAAATACAAGAAGAAACCACGTGAGTCAACATGTGCAAAAAAGCTCAAAACCAAGGCACTATTATCAAGGTTTCTTTTTTTAACATTTTTGTCGATCTAGTGTTTGGAGAAAAGATCGGATTTGCGAGAATAGATGCTGTACTATAAAGATGGACTTGGTTAGTAGCTTGAGATTAAAAGTGCATCTAAAATGGCTCAATTAGTGGCATGACTCATGTTCATTCACTTGCATAAAAGATTTCCTTTTGAATTAGTTCTTTTGCTTACGTGCGGCACTACCGACATTATAAGAGCGGTATTGCCGGCCACATGTGGTAGTATCGCCGATATAACATCGGTTGTTATATAACAGAAGACCTGTTTTTTGAGTCATCTCAGTCCGGCACTACCGAGCAGTATAGAGCGGTACTGCCGGCCATAGTGGCAGTACCGCCCTCACTACTGCGGTAGTTTTTCAACAGTACGGGTGTATTTTTTGTCTGGACTAGAGCGGCACTACCGAGTGTTAGAGCGGTATTGCCGGCCTGAGCGACAGTACCGCCCCAACACCAGCGGTTGCCTTTTAACAGTAGCAATGCTCTTTTTGTTCGACCAGTGCGGCATTACCGGTTAATTGGAGCGGTACTGCCGGCCTGAGCGGCAGTACTGCCCTAATACCCGCGGTAGCTTTCCAACAGAAGGGGTGCGTTTTTGAGCAAATGCAAGTAGGCACTACCGATAGTTTGGTGTGGTTGTGCTGGAATTAAATATTTGGCACCAACGGTTACTGACAATACATAAATTGCACTGAAGAATCCGTTGGGGGCATGACCGGCACTATCAGCCCTATGAGGGCGATAGTGCCGGGCTATGCTGAGTTTTCAACAAAAACCCCCCAACGGCTAGTTTTCTTGGGAGGGGGTTATAAATACCCCCCCAACCTGCATCAAAGGACTGGTTTTGTGACTACATTAAATTCATTTTAAGCCTTTGCAATCCTCTCTACTCCCTTGTGCATTCATTTCTCAAGCTTGTGAGTAGTGGAGAGAACAATTGAGTGAATTGAGTTCATAACATTCATTGAGCCATTAGAAATACTCAACATCCTCGAGTGAACATCAAGTTTATTACTCTTGGAGGTTGCCGCCTCCTAGATGGCTTGGAGGAGTGTAACCGCTGATATTCTCAAAGAAGTTTGTGAGAACGCCCAGAGCTCGCCTACCCAGAGTGGGGAAGAGCTACCCCGAGTGATTGATGAAGGCTCAAATTGTGCAAGGAGCCAGCTTGAAGTATTCAAGCTTACCTCAATATGGATTAGGGGATACCGACAAGTCTCGGAGACCACAGGATAAAAATTTCGTATCTCCTATTTGTGGTTTGCTCATTCTTGCTTTAATTTGTCATTTTAGAAATTCTAGCATATTTAGGAGTGACCATTTATTTAGAATTACTTGATTGCTTAGACTTAATTTGTTTGGTGCACATTAGTGAAACCTAGAAGATTTAGGTTTTGATTGTAAAAAATTCTCAATTGTAGTATTATTTGTTTATTTAGAGTAATTAGAGCTGAGAATTTGAAAAACCTCATATTCACCCCACCTCTAGTCGATTATCCTTGAGCCTACATGCCCCTCTTCAAACTGTCACTCTGGCACCAAGTCACTTGCCTCGGCCACAGCTCTTTGTAATGCAAGTCCAAGTTGTAGGAGTGGAACTTTGAACTCCATGTCCAGAACAGATGGTCGGCACTGAAGTACTCAGAGATGTAGGATGCCGTTGACTAACGGAGAACCGCGCACGCCGCATATACATGGGAGCATGGTCTGTGCAGTAGATTTGGCTTGTTACATGTGCATGTCGCGATCAGTAGCTTCAGCGAAATGGTCACATCCGTCGTGACCAAGTGAGACATTAGGTTGGCCACGTATGAGGATGTGGCATTTCTGTGCTTTTGCAGTGGCTCAGCAAGCACACACGTGTGATCCGTCAAGACAGTTATCCTGAAGTCTAAGGTCGTGCCTTAGAATTTCTGGGCACGGATCTTGCCAGGACACTCAGGATCCACGCACTTTACAACGTATGTATCCTGGTTGGACCTGTACACCCGATACATGCGGCTTATATTCACCGCATATCTTGCAATTGCATGCTGGGCGACACTCTTTATAGGGAAGCGTTGGCCTACTAACATAGCAATATATCCAGTGCATTTAAAGTTTTCGTGCAATCACCGTGCAACTCTACTAAAAAAAGTTTCAAAAAATTCTGAAAAAAATCATGGATGTACATCTCAACTTACCCCATCTACATATAAAATTTCATGATCAAATTCGTCCTACGCTAGAAGTTACAAAAAAAAAAACAAATTTCTGACAAATTTGAATAGTTCAAATGCACCCCAAAATTTGTCTTTTTTAGAATTTTTTGAAACTTTTTTTAGTTGGGATGCACGATGGTTACACAAAAACTTTAATTGCACCAGATATGTTGCCTACTAACATAGTGTCCTCATGGAAGGCCCAATCAATTTTATTGGAAATGTTATATTCTGAAATAAAGAACCAGTGCAATTTTGTTCCTGTTAAGTGTCACTGGCAACTAGTCTCATTCCCTTTTCTATTTCAGTTTTTTTTTTCACTTTTCTCAGGGAGTATCTGTATCCCAGACACTCGATCATGGTTCCATATCCTTAGGAAGATTTGAATTGGAGTCGCTATCATGGGAGAAGTGGTCTGTATTTACTAATGACAGGCGTCATGAAGAACTTGGAAAATTCAATGGTTTAGTTGCTGAGAAGAAGGCATATTTTGAAGAGTAATACAAGAGGATCAGGGAGAGGGAACTAAAGGCTTCACAGCAGCAAAACCAGCAGACTGAACTTACTTTGGAATACATAGGTGATGGTAGTGATTCTAGCCAGACAGCAGAAGATGAGCCATCTGCAGTGCTTGAAACTCCAACTGGATCTGGCACGGGCGTTGATGATTATATGGAACAAGCTGCACACAGAACCACACCCGAGCAGGGACTGCAATGCTATGATGATCATGGAGATGAAAACTTCAATGCAGAATTTTCCTCGTCCAATTTTTCTTCATCGGCCGGAGTTTTGCAGCAAACCGACCAGGATATGAGAGAAACTGTTTGTGGTGATTATTTGGATTCTTCCAACAGAATGGATATAGTGCAGCAGAATGCGAGTTCTGGTCATGATGGTCTTGGAGCAGCATATGAAGCTGTAAGCGCGCCTAAAAAAAATGTTGAGAAAGAGTCCAGGCTTAGATGTGCTTCAAGGACAATACCAAAGAAGGTCAAAACCCTTTCAGATAGTCTCCTCTGGATCGCAAATCTGTTAGTAATAGCACAATAGACATGGGTGCCGTACTCTCTGAATCACTGTTGACTTTATCTTGTCAAAAACTTCGCTGCTATCTGCTATTGCATTACTACCTCTCTGACATTACAGACTAGCAAGATGAGTGCACGAGTGTTTGTTTGTCATAAGTACTTTCTTAATTGTTTGGAATACTGTTTTCTACTCACTGAAATGTACATGGCTAGCTGCATGAGCATATGCTTTGTGTTGATGCTTCATACGCCCAAGAACGTGAGTCTTTTGGTAGAGTCATAACACATTTTGCATGAACCATTTCAGAGGCCTGTTTCAGTGAAGGCCAGCATGAGTATGAACCAGAGGATTATTCCAAACAATACTCGTTCATTGCAAAGGCCAAATGCAGCACCTCAGAAGATGGCAGGCACAGCAGAACGGAACAAGCTTACAGCAAACGAAACTCTCGGGCTCACAGGTGTCCGAAGATCTTATCTTCAGCATCGGCACGACGGCCCTCTACCGGCGGAGAGCGGCACCACATCAACAGGGGGAGTGTAAAGAAACCTACTACTGATTTCTCCGCCCCACACCAGCCTTCCATTGCCGGACTTCATCATAACAGTAACCGAAGCACCATTCATCTAATAATTGTAGCTTCTAGCATCTTTATATGGATTTGTTCTTTACTCCATTCTTCGGTTAACCATAAATCATAATGCCACCAAATTTGTCCTAATAAATTTGCTTCCCCATGCAGAGTATGCTGAAAATGGCAGGCACCCCAAATGCTTCTAAATGTAGCAAGCCCGAAACAACAAGGTTACTCCCAAAAACATATCTACAGTTTCTTCGAAGTTGGAAGAGTTGGCTTTGTATGCAAGATTTTAATTGCATTTTTTTCCCCTGCTTCAATAACAGCAATATTAAAGGACCGAAAGGACCTTCAGCATTTGACAGTCCTACTACTAGGTCAAAGAGAATGGACTTGCAAGTGGCTGGCAAACATAAATCAAGGTGCTAATCCAAATTAGTGTTGGAATGTCTTGTAGAGATTTTAAAATATGATTCAAAATTGGTTTTACCTTATTTTCCTGGCAACAACTTTTTATTAGGTATCTCTGTAAACCTTCCTCCGAGAAAAAAGTTTAGTTCCAGTGTTGGAGAACCAATACTAGAAACCTTTGCAAGGCCAAAAAAGAAAGAGGTAAGTTGCTAAAAGTTTATTTATGATTCTTGTTATTTTATATATGTGTGTGAACTGTGGATCCGATGATAATGTTGGCAGGTTCAACAAACTTTTACCTTGGTCATAGAATAGCTATACCATTTGCTAGTTATTATGAGTAACTAGCAAAATAGCTCGCGCAATTGCGCGGCTAGTCCTTACTTCCTTCCAGGGTTCACAAAACCGACGAAAACCGCTCGAAAATCGCGGTTTTCGACCGTACCGAGCCGGTTCGAAATCTTAAACCGGTCGGTAAACCGGTTCAATTAAAAAAATAATTCAAAAAAATTAAAAAATTTGAAAAAAATTATGCGACGTAAACCGATCGAAAACCGGTGAAAACCGAGCGATTTTTCGAAAAAACCGACGAAAATCGCTCAAAAAACCGATCGCCCAAAACGTTCAACTCGCCAATCGGTTTTTCGAGAAAACCGATGGGTTTTCGAGAAAACCGAATGGTTTTTCGTTTTTTTAAATTTATTTTGAATGTTTTTTGTTCAAATGCTCGGTTTTGAAACTCTTCGGTTTCTAACGATTTTCCAGCGATTTTTGGCTCGATATTTTCGAATTTCCAATTTCGGTTTTCCATCGGTTTTTTCGGTTTCGGTTTGGTTAACCCTGCTTCCTTCTAGTTAGCTATTGGACTTTCATTTTCAATATAATTTCGAGCCTCCCCTTCTAGAATGTAGATGCCATATAAATCTATTGCTAGTATTTCTTTGTATGCATGGTTTGATTGAGACAACATTCTTAACATGTATACTTCTCTCTTCTTGTTCAAGTTACCTATTATAGCTTAAATTCCATCTCTTACTTTGCCACTTAAAAGTTTAATGTACATTTGTTTGTCAATGCTTCTTTCATTATTGTATAAGAAGTCCCTAATCTCATTTCATAATATGACTGATATGACAGATATATAAAACTATGTATTGCTCCGAATTTTGATAGTTCATACAATTAGTGCTAATTAAGCTCTCTTTAGTCTGTCATAAACCCTATGCTAATTGCACCAAAAATCTTAAAATTTTAATTGCACTAATTCTAAAAAAAATTACATCTAAATTGTGTTTTGTGATGACCCGTATAATTAGCCCAGGTAATTAACAGCTTTACTGTCATTACACTGAGTTAATTACACGAATCTCGGTATACTAACAAGTCAAAACATCGAGCGCATCCGATATTTTATCTATTAGTACACCGTGTTCAGAGTGTTGTAACAGAACAATAATTAGAGACTGACTGTAAATATATTACAAGCCAAGCCACGCAGGGCTACATGTCCGGTACTTTAGTTGTACATCAGATCCAAGAACAACAAAAGGATATTACATAGATACTAATTACACCAAAAGTCTGATGAAGCCGATGCATGGTTACTCATCACTTCTATCCCTCCTTGTAATACTCGGCCGCCTTGTCAAACCAACCTGACGCTTGAACATCGGAGCCAAAGTCTAGAAAAGGGAGATTTAGCAAGAGTGAGTACAAAATACTCAGCAAGCATTATTAGCAAATGCAGTAGATGAATTTTTCCTCACACCATTCCTCTCGTGTCCATCCAATCCACTTTCTCTCCAAAATCCAATTTTCATAAAATAAAGTTTTAATAAGCAAGTTGTGTCATTTTAATTATCCAAAATGCTACTAGCACTCGTATAAGAGGCAGACTTAGCTTCCGTAGCCTCCAATCCAAGAGACAAGCATGAATTCATGATTTTGACTCTATGCAGGTTCGTACTACTTTACCCATAGTGACCTCATCCTGTGAGGCCCCAGAATGTTTATCACTAGTCCAGTATTTGATCTCCAACCCTAATAGCCAATGAGTAGTGGTGTCCTCGACTATTCTCCACTACCCTCAGTGTACCAGTTGCACCATGCTACCGCAACAACACTAATGCTTCCTCGGCTGCAAATATAGCGTCCAATCAACCGCAGCTGATATCGTGTCCTTCACTGGGACTCTCAGCATACCTAGCTTCACACTCCTAATTAACTACTTAACCACCAATGTGGAGATTATAATACCTTCCCAGGACAACCTTTTCTGACTAATTCCACACACTATAGTTGGTACTGTAATACGGCTCATTATCCGAGTGTCAGTGGTTCATTCTTATATCATAACCATATGTAGAGGACCTCGATGGCCATTCCCAACTCATCGGCGCCCTCTAGCCACCATAATAACATACGCCAACTCATCCATTCACTCAATAAACCATTCCAATACCAATCCATCCATCTATTTTTTAACCATGCTATCCATCTACATCCGATTTAAGGTTTTATTTGCAACATAAATTTTCCATGCAGTGAAGTATTTAATGAAACATTGGAAAACATTTAATAAAACATGATCAAAGGAACTTGCTTGAACTCTGGTAAATATAATCGTCCTCGCTCGAAAGTTGGAGATGGTGATCTGTTTAATTCAGTTCTTGTTATGAAATTATAGCATATTAATTTTGAATATGATTCATGGCATCCAACCACTTTAATAGTATCAATATTAATTAATGCTAGTGTTAAATTCTTAATTTGGGCTAATCAGCTAATGGTTAATTATACTAATCGCATTCAGCGGCTACAAACCACTTTCCTATTTTTTCCCCCATCTTTTCTCTTCTTTCCTTCTCTCTTTTCTTTTCTTATTCTCTTCTTTCTTTTCTTTCTTTCTTCAGCCCAGCCTCCCTCTTCCTCTCTTCTTTCGGCCGAAGGCTTCGGCCTCCTCCCCCTTCCTCCTCTCGATCGACACTCTGGTTCTTCCTCTCCCTCGGTGGCTCTCCCTACCTCTCCTAGCCCGGCCCGATGCCGATTCCTCCGCCTCCCCCGACTTTGCTGGCCTCTGGCGTTCCTGGCTGCCTCTCCTCCCCGGCTCTCTCTACTCCCTTTGGACCGAGCTCGCCCCCCCCCAGTTCTCTTCTCACTAGGTTGGCTCTGCGTCGGCTTGCCGGCCCGCAGACCCCCAGCTCCAGCTAGCCCTTGGCTAGCTTCCTCCTACTTGCCCCTCTCTACTGCTACTTCTTGGTTCTAGGGTTTCGAGGTTGGCTGTGGCTATTTGGGCTTTGCTTCTGAGGGTTCAGATTTGGGGTTTCTTGCTGCTGTGACCTCAAGTTTTGGCTATTGATTGCTATGGAGGTAAAGTTTGCAGGGTCTATGATGAGCACGGCATGAGGTCCACCGTGGGATGGTGTATGCAGTGAGGTCGGCGTTCATCCGAAGGGATGAACTGCTAGGTACACGCATGCGACCACTCCCCCTACTGCCAAGGTCTAAGAGCAAGGGTTTGAGGCCTAATCTACTCTTTTCTTTATTGGATCTACTCGATCTATAAGCTACATTCCACTCTATTTATTATTTGATACTGCTACTTGTGCACCTGGTTCGGTTGGTGAAGTTTTGAGATGAAGAGGAGGTTGGGGAAGAGGTAGCAGGCCTTGAGCTCCTTGCTTGGGCTCCTGCTTGATCCTCCTCTTCTTCTCTTGGTTCGGTTAGGGTTGGAGGTGGCCGATCTGCTCCAGACCGGTGGCTCCCCTTGGCCGGCTCTTCTTCCTCCTTTTGGCCTTCGGTTGCCCTCTGGTTGCTCTCTCTCTCTCTCTCTCTCTCTCTCTCTCTGTGTGTGTGTGTGTGTGTGCGCGCGCGCGCTGGGAGAAGAGCAAGGAGAGGAGAGAATGCTATGGTTGGCTCTTTGCTGGTGCTCGGTTGGAAATGAGTTATGGTTTGGTTTCCTTGGGCTCGGCTGGGTAAGATAAGTGGGGTGAATCTCAACTGTGCTGCCAAATTCCCTCCTTGCCTCCAACCTTTACTGGATATGCAAGGGCACAACTGTCTCTCTATTATTCTATTGCAAATTTTAGTTATTCTACACGCAAGCCTACTACCACAATGATTCGTATGCTTAATTACATGCTAATGAATTGATTAAATGATTAACTAATTCATTTGCTTAATGGGATTTTCAGGATCCTTACATTTTCTTTTCTTTTTAAACCTTTGATTCTTGTGTTATGCTGCTTCATGTTCTCCCCTTGTATTTCATAAATCTTTTTTCCTTCTGCGTGTGTGCAACTGCGGTCCTGTTTGAAACGGCTTCAGCTTCGGCTTCTATCCTCTGGAAGCCAGAAGCTGTTCCAAACAGCTCGCTTTTTCGCAGCCAAAAGCCAAAAGTCAGCAGCCCATTTGTACTAGAAAAAGCTAAAAACCAAAAGCTGGTCTGAGGTAGCTTCCTACGGCTTCGATAGGTTGGGGTTATGACTTTACCACTAGAGTTCAAAGAAAATTACTCTTTCCCACCAAGTATAAAATCCCAAACCACACCACTCTCACCCTCATTCCCAACCCGTATTCCTCATACCTAAAAACTACACTAAAAAGCCAGACTGACAAACACCAAATCTCTTCACCAAATTGCTCAATTGCCCTTCACCAGTAACCCTTCACCATGCAAATTACCTAAAATCTACTTTTCAGAAAAGCTCCAGCCATACCAAACAGGGCCTGCATATGATGCCTGAAGGCTTCTCACAATGAACGACAATATGTTGTTTGAGCTTCAGTATTCGTAATATCCTAATTACTTTTATTTAAACACATGAAATAAAAAAAACTTTACCATGTAGCTACATATATATTTGACAAATTCAAAGCCAGTATTCCCGTAATGTTCCCAAGACTTCTCACAATGAATAGAAATATGTTGTTCGAGTTGCAATATTCGTAATATCCTAATTAGCTTTTGATTAAACACACACGAAAAATCCATGTAGCAACATATATATAACAAATTTAAAGCCGATTTTTATGTAATATGTAGAAGTGTAGATAGTTCGTGGAAAAATGAGGGGTGCTCAATCTCCTGTGTTGTGAACTGAAGCAACACCATTGGACATCAGGCATAGGGAGAAAAGGCATATCATTCTTTTTTTTTTTTCATCCCTTTCATGCAAATATCATTTTTTTTTTCCTTTTCTGTTTTTCTCATAGCTCTATTTCCCTTTTTATCGCCGTACGTGATTTTTTTGAGCTGGCCTTACATGATTAGGTGGAAACAGTGTTTCTATTTTTGAGTTTTCTGCACACGATCAGATTCATCTTTTTTCTCTTTGCCATATATATACAAGTAAGGCTTATATTTTTCTTTTTTAACAAAATTAAAAAATAATACACAGACACATCTAAGCAATAGCATCCAACATATTTGATTAGGGTCTGCCAGAGCAAGCTCTAGATGTTTTCTTTAAGAATATCAGCATTTTTCTCTTTTCTCTAATAATATTCGGTGATGGATATAACTCAGCTTTAATTAGGACCAACTAGATTGATGGCTAGATGTATTTTTAGATTTTCTAGCATATTTTTTATGTGAATATGCTGTACACAATCGGACGGTCCATTAATAGGCGATGCTGATTATTAGGGTCCACCTGATTGATGGGTAGATATTTTTTTTAAATTTTCTATCAAATTTTTTATGGGTGTATTTGGTTGCCGTTCGACCTCGGTCGAGCCTGACTGAGCCAGCCAGCATCCTCGGGGTCAGGCTACGGCGGTGCAAGGCACAATGTTTGGTTGCCCTACATCCCTGAGCCTGGCCCGAACGAGCGCGCGTTTGGTTGCCTGCATCATCGAGTCAGGAGGCGGCCGCCGTCATCAGGCTCGGATGGCGGAGAGCTCAGCGGTGGAGAGCTAGAGCCGAGAGCTTGGGCGGCGGAAAGCCGGCCAGATTGAGCTCCATCACCGTCGGATCTGGCCTTCCCGAGGCTCGCCGCCTGCGTCGTCGCCGAATCTTGCCTCCTCGAGCTCGTGCACAAGTCCATCGGGTGCGCCGTCGCCGCAAGCAAGGAGGCAGAGCGCCATGTTCGGGAGGCGGCTGCCGTCGTCGGGCTCAGGCGGCGGAGAGCTCGGGAGGAGAGACGAGGAGAGCTTGGGTTGCATCTGACGGGCCTGCATCACAGAGAAGGAAATATTTCGCATTTCCTTCAGCCTGGACAAGCGGATGCAATTGCATGCACTGAGCCGGGTATACAAGAAACCAAACAGATGACTGAAAAGATATAGTTGCATCCACTCATGCCATACAGGCAACATGCTGTGAATAGACCGTACATGATTGGAGGGTCCCACCAATAAGCAATGTCGATTCCTTTTCCTCTCGATAAATTGGAGATATTTTTTTTAAAAAAAAACTTATTCCAGGAGAACACCTATAAGAAAAACTAAATAATTTCAAGTTAGAGAAAAAATATTAAAAGAAAAAGGATTTAGGTGAATAATGAAAGCATATGTCAGTCTCTCATGCATGCATTTAGTGGAATAGGCGAGTTCTTTTTTTTGGTGGAACCTAGTGAGACACGTCTACCATATTGGATTAGAATTATCTTCACTTAGTGTTTAAATCACAAGGTAATACTCCCTCCGGTCTGGTAATATCTGTCGTTTTGGACATCGACACAGACTTCAAAAAACAACATTGACCGCTAATTTTTATTATAATATATTTATAAAACCCAATAAAATTACAATATTATGAAAGTACTTCTCGAGACAAGTCTACACATATAATTTTTATGTATCCAATTTAAATATTTAAAAATATATTGTTAGTCAAAGTTTCGGAAGTTTGACCATCACTATGTCCAAAACGACAGGTATTACCAAACCGGAGAGTAGGGGTGAAAACGGAACGGAAAGTTCCCGAATCGCTCAAGAAAACGAAAACGGAAGCTCTTTTGGAAGCGAAAGCGGAAAATATCAAGACGAAACTAAACGGAAGCGGAGAGCCAATTCCGTGAAGCGGAACAGAACGGAAATTCCGTGATAAGTGAAACCGAAACGGGCGGAAGGAAATGGGCTTGGCCCAAAAATGAGAAGAGAGTTTATATTTATTTTCGAATTAAAATAATTTCATAAATACAAATGGTTTTATATAAAATACTAAATAGAGTTCAAAAATTCCACAAAAATTCTCAAAAATACTTTGGAATATTTTGAACCTAGAAAAATTATTTTCAGCATAATTTTTTTATAAATAAATTAAATTTATAAATCTAAAAAATGCAAAATAGTATTTATAAACTCCAGAAAATCCAAGATAAATCTCAAAAAATCATAAATGAACATCGAATAATAATATACAAATTTTAGGGTGCTAAACCTTTGTAGTTGGTGGAGCAATAGGATATCAATGATAATTATATGGATGAGGACATGATGATCTGATATGGAAGACAAATAATGTGCCATTAGCTGACAAACTTGAGAAAAATTTTCTAGTGATATCAGCGAACATAGCACTATTCTTGTGTCCACCTTAGAGGTGGAATGGGCTATATTGTTCTTGTGGTCATGTATATTGTAATTCTCTACTATGTTCTTGTGGAATTTTTCGCTTTCGTTTCCGTATCCGTTCCGTTCCGTTCCGATTTCGTTTCCGTCACTATCCGTGTCCGTATCCGTTTCCGGGGTTTCCGATTTCGTTTCCGTTACCGGTAAAAAATGTGGAAACGGAAACGGAACAGTCATTTACCGACCGTTTCCGTACCGTTTTCATCCCTACCGGAGAGAGTATATATCTCTAATTAATAAAATCCCATGGTTGTTATACCTCATCTTTAATTAGGGTCTACTATATTAAGGGTCACATGCTTTTTTTGTGTGAATTTCTAGCTATTTATCTTTTTTCTTAGCAACCATAAAACGTCTATCATCGACATTTAGTATATAATAGTCTAGTAATACTATGGCCCCTGTTTGAATCGAGTGGGCTAGTTTCTGCCCCCTGCTGATAAATCTTATTAGTCCGGTTGTAAATTCACTTCCAGTTGCCACAGCAAACAAATTAACTCTGAATATTCGGCTACACAGAGGAGTCCAACAATTGTGTTCATTAGTCACCTGTACTCTGAACTTCGATTGGTCCAGGGCTTCAGGCCAACTTACTTTAGGATTTTGATGAGATCATCATGTTGTATAGTGCCATGTACCACCAAATCTTTGCAGATCATCCTACTGGAAACAATTAAAACTGAAATAAGGTCGTGAAGATATTGGCATTAACAGTTAAAATGATCTTGTTAACGATCGTCTTGAACTTTCGTGTAGGGCATTCAGGCGACAATGGAATCTCGAGCATCCGCCTCAAAGCAAACAGCTCCTTCTTCACAGATCAGAAACGTAAAGGTGAGGGCTCCAAATGTATTGCTTCCTTTTACGACAAAATATTCATACTGGGACTTTTCACTCCAAGAATTCTAAGGTGTTTATTGGTTTCGACTATATGTAACGTACCATAATAGATTTTGACCTTTTGCTCACTCGTTTTTGCAGCCACCACCGCTGCCACCTCCACCACGTCGTCCATGGCGAACAATGAACAAACCAAATGCCAGTACCTCATCGATTGGTGGAAGAAAGTCGAAGTATGATACTCACGCATCATGAGCACTGAAAAAGTTACCTTACGATGGCTCGCTGCAAGCTTCTCAAATACGCACTTTTATTTACAGTCTAACTCAAGTCATCTCGCCCATCCAATGCAGGGCCTCGGCACCAAAATGGCACTGGTGCAATGCAAGTCTTCAATCTAGTGTCCTGCAGAAATGATGGATCTGTGAACGTCGTACCGTTGCGCGCCTCTCAAGGCATCGGAAGTGTTATCGCCAGTTGCACGATGCTTCTGTAAATCACTGTCTCCACCCTCACTTCCCTTCTCTCTTCCTTTCAGAGTTATTCCAAGAGCAGTGCCTGTAGCTACGTGTTTCATATCCACCAGTACCTACCTTCATCGTCCAAGGAACTTACAACAGTGTATATACATACATCTAATAAATGATGTTTTTACCTTAAAACTTGCGAAAATCTGTGGTCTCTGAACTTTCTATGGTTATATCTTTAGGGGTTAATTACTTTTGGGGTTAATTACTTTTGACTCTTTGGTCAGTGAGCTTTGTTCCATGCTTCGGTTACTTGCATGTCAAAGAAGGGCAGGTATATCCCCACGGTTCAAGTTCAGGGGGAGGGAGATCTGTTTAGAATGTTGAAGGTCCAATGGTGAAGGAGTGGACTTGTCTGGCTCATGTCAAACTCGTTTAAAAGACCTCCCGGTTTCATAGGAGTTGTAGATGAACTATACCATTTTCGCAGGAAACAAAATAGTTGGATTCTTGTGGGAATCCGAAAGAAAAAATTTCCCACAGGGCCTAAAACTAGCTTGTCACTGGATTCCCTCGTTACAGACCTCCACATCAAGAGCATATGTACGCTTGTCCGACGCACGTAATCCTACTAAGTACATCCCTTGTGTGTATGATCAGCAAAGGCTTTTAAAGGCGTTGTACGAACGGAACAGAGCCGCTGGTGCTTATGATTTGCAAGTACCGACATGACATGCACGATCCACTGCGCTAGCAACACTGGGAGGGAGGGAGGGAGGGATCGTGGGCAGGGCAGAGGCAAAGACGAGTGCTTTCGGGAAAGAAAAGAAAAGGAAAGGAAAGAAGAAAGATTGTGGATGCGAGCAGAGCAGGAGCAGAGGCCAGATGAGATCAGATGGTACGAGGTTGGGTTGGGGGGGTCGCCAGGAGCGCACGGCGAGCGCGAGCATCCGATGAAGACGATGCCCCTCGCTGCCGCGACAACGCCGTCTCATCTATCTAGCCAAAGCCAAAAAAAAAAAAAAAAAAAAAAAAAATGCCACCCATCATTAACCTTCGTCCACAAGACTGTCAACGAAAGAGAGAAAGAAATGAAAAAAAAAAAAAAACGATTATGTGCTCAGTGCAATCCATTCGTGTTGGCCTTAGGCCTGTGCAAGATTAAGCAGGTCATCGAGAAATTCAATTCCGTTGTCTGTAACAGGCTGGATCGTGCTATTTTGCATTGTTGAGGAATTGTAGGGTAATAATAGAGAAATAGTAAAGACACAACAAGCTAATAAGAGTTGAGGATGCTCTCCGGTGTTGCCGGATCGACACGTGCCGCCACGAATCCCAAACCTACTTCGGGGTGATCCGTTGTTCCCTAGCCTCAATGTAATGCATCTTTTTGAAGCCCCTTCAACTTCGACGAGAACAGTGCAGTGGAGTAACCGTAGGCTCACACGGCGGACGGTCACGACTTCACGTGAGCACAACAAGCCCTCCACCTCCTCCTTCCACTTAGGCGGCGCTCTCCCCCTCCTCCTTCACCTCCGGCTCTAGATATGGTGCAGCTGTGAAACGTGCTTGACCTCTAGCGATAGGAGACAACGGCGTGGCTCAGGACACATGGATCTGGCAGCGGCGCGGGCAAAGCTTAGGCTTGAGCCAAGGAAGGGAGAGACGGAGACTCAATGCAGAGCTCCAGCACGGATTCAGCAATGAGCGACATCGGTTGGCTCCATGGCAACAACGGTAGTAGGGGCCAAAGCTAGAGAAGAGGGTGCATCAGCAACGGACGGCCCTCAGCAGCACGTTAAATACCATCGTAGCAAGGTGAGCTCACTGAAACTTCTTAAAAACATGTTTGAGATATATTGAAACTTTTCAAAGTTGGGTTCAAAAATATGAAACTCGTTGAAACCGTGGCTTAAAATCTTCTAGAAATACATGGAATTCACTGGATTATGTAACTTTTCAAACGTTCTCTTGAAACTTGTTGAAACTATATGAAACTTTTGGTATACCGTCCTGTAGTTGCTCCCATAATAATAATGCTTGGTTGGTCTAATCTTGGCCTAGCACTGCTACGGCCTAAGATATCGACTTTGATTGACCACTCTGATCTTGGGCTCAGGTCGAGTTGGTCATACACTCATACTCAAGGTTTGGTGGATTGCATACCTCACTTTGAAGCAATTGCATCTTTTAAGCACAAAACGTGTGAACTCTATTGATATCGGGGTAGATCTTTTTTTTTGTATGTGTGTCACTGTTCCCTAGACGGCAAAATTTTCCCGTTTAGACAGCCGCTTAGCCTATATAAATATAGGTGGTGATTAGACGCTAGACGCCGATCTACTGTCCATCTAACACCTAGTGCTCATGGAAACACACACATATTCTTATCAACTTACGACTAAATGCTATGAATACTATGAATATTGCTATGGTATCTGATCGTTGGAAATGATTCAGATCCTGGTAGTGTATGCAGTTGGCTCTAACCACTCTTCCTGCTGTTCATCGCTCATCAACCAAGCTAAAACATATTGCCATCAATCACAAATACCTTTGCTTCTGTAGCACCACTTGCTGCTGCCACACCAGGGTTTATAAAACCGAATAGCCAAAACTGGTTCAGTTTTCGCGATACGGTTTTCGCAAAAACCGCGTGAAAAACCGCCAAAAAACCGTCAAAAACCAAAGAGTTGAAAAATCCAAAAAAATTGAAAAACTAACCCGACCTCTTCGAAAATGGTTTTCAGTGGTTTTATGCGAAAAACCGGACATACAAATTTTTTCAAATTTTTATTTTTTTTAAATTTTTTTTGAATTAAACCGGTTTGCCGAGCGGTTTTGCATCTCGAACTGGAGCGGTACGCTCAAAAACCACGGTTTTCGAGCGGTTTTCGGTGGTTTTGTGAACCATGCACCACACCCTGACTATCTTGCAAAAAATTGTGAAATATTCCAACAAAATACACACCCGTTCCATTTTTTTAAACCTAATTTCACACTTGCACGGGACGGAATGGGAGCATACATCCAACCAACCCATTGCCCGCAGGAACGGGCAACACACACACAATCCACCCACTTTATCATCAAGACGACGCCGACCCTGACTGTCGGTATACTGGATAGTGGGTCCGGATAGCCCATGTTGTGATCTGGACCCCAAGGGTCATTCCAGTTTTTAGGAGCTGCGCTTTGGGACGAGCTCGCGGGAGGAAGCGAAGCACAGCAACCGGCCCCACCACCTTCACCTGCTACGTCCGTGGTGCTGGGTCGGGGTGTCAGTGTGGGGGCATCCCCGTGGGCCAAAGCGTGCGAGACGAGATGGCGAGGGGGAAGGGGGTTAGCTTTGGGCCCTACATTTCGGTCTCCATCTCGATGGTAGGGCTAGCAAGAGCAGTTGATATGTTTACAATATTTTTCTTGTGAAAGCGTTGCCATGAATTTCGCTAGGTGCACTCTGATCTGAGTACCCTACTTTCGATGTTATACTTAGAAATAAAAAAATCTTAGACATAGATATATAATTTTGTTATTCATAGATTGTAAAAGGAGAAAAGGTTTGAAATACTGTGAATATAATTTACTGGATATGATCACGGGTCAGCCTGAAGTAATACATATATTGGCACACCAATATCTGAATTTGTTTCCTGAGTGAAAAAAAAGTAGAAAATGTTCAGAGCGTACAGAAAAAAAGATAAACAAATAATAAACTTACGTGGCAGAGTTCAATGGTTTAACCAAATGTGTGGAAAAAAAATGATAGTACTCCCTATGTTCTTTTTCACTTAAAATTCTAGGATTTGTTTTGTCAAATTTTCTATAGTCTGACCTTTAATAGATTTAAAACTACATGGATTGATCATATGAAAAAAAATATCATTATTGTCGTTAAAAAAATTATTTAATGTTATAATTTTACTAGTACATCTTAATATGAAGTTATAAAAAAGTAACCATCAAAACCGCATCTCAAGACCGTAAAAAATCAAAAACATCAAGTAAAAAAGAACAGAGAGTAAGTAAAAAGTAATTAATTAATATTGAATATAATAATCTATATTGCAATGCCACGACTTGACTTGATATTATATAATACAAATATTCTCTTTGTTATTAAACGTGAACTAACATTTATAATTAACTATTCGAATAATTTTATTCAGTACAGCAACCACTACATAAATGCCTAGATAAGTCCTGACCATTAGAAGCCCAACCCAATACTTGACGACATGAGACGAAGCAGACTCCTCCTTTCATCCTCTCTCGTCAGCCGCCTTTTTTTTCTCGTATTAAGCTACTTCTTTTTTTTTTCGAAATTTTGGTCAGGAACTCTGACATTTCATTAAAGAAGAAAAGAACAACAGACAGATTACAAACGCACACACATCTGACACACACACACCACCGCACACACGCGCGTGTAACCGGCCCTAGCAAGCACGCGGGTCGACCGGAGCTCGAACCCGAATGGACGGGACGCACAACCACGCTCCCAACCAACTGAGCTAAGGTCAGTTCTCCGGCTACTTCTTTCTCACCATAGTTATCGAGGCATATGCTCTATCTGACACCTCTCTCCTTCTCTCGCCACATCCAGTTCCTTTAACAGCGCAATCGCAACGACTCCAATCTCCCTGCCTCTGCTTATCAATTGCCGCTGGATGGAGGACACCATCACCACCTTAACTTGCCTGGAAACCCCTGTTGCCCTTCGTCGACCACCGCTGCAAAAAAGACTGGAACGCAATGGTGCACACGAGGGAAGAGGGGTTACTCGAGCCCGTTAGAATAACGGGTCGGTGTGCTCACCAATTAGCCATGCTACACGTAGGCTCGGGTGGGGACGGTAGACTGGTAGAGGCTGGAGGTTCGGCTCCCACCGAGCCGCAGGACAACTGGAGACAGCCTGTCTCCCACCCTCTTCCTCTCTTCCTCGCTCTGTCTTCACTCTCTCTCCTCCTCCTCCCCCCTCTCTCCCTCTTTCTCTCTCCTCTTCCACCCTCTTTCCCCCTCCCCATTCCCCGCTCCCTCGCCTCCGCCGCCAGGGCGCCCATTCCCCTCCACCTCCGCCGCCGACGGATCCCATCGCGCCTCGCCGCCGCCTCCCGTTCGATCTCCGAATCGCCGGATTCCATCGGGGTTCCCGGCCGTCGCAGCTTCCGCCGCCGGGGAGGTCCCGCGCGGCGCTCCCCACCACCCCGTCCCTTGCTGAGGTGCTTTCCCTAGAGCTTTCGCTATCCTCTAATTTTTCTGGCAGTCTTTTGATGATCTTTTCTCACCTCGGTTCTTAATGGGTTGGGGTTTGAACTGTTTAGTGGGGGGTAATAAGTAAATATGTTGCTTATGGGGTACAAGAAAGAAGAGCCATTCTTGCCATTTTTTAAGTGTTTATTGGTTAAATTTACCTCTTTTTAGTGCTGGCATGGTAAGCTTTTGGTTCGTTGATGGCTTGATGCAAGTAATGTGCCACCAACTTACATGTCCTTGGTGGTATATTAACTGCGCATGTAGATGCTAATTTCGTCTATGTGCCTGAGGTTTAGGGTATAATCAAATCAAACCAGTTTTGTATGGTTAGAATATGAGATAGTGAAGGCAAAAACCGGGGATGTTTTGCAACCAAATTTGCATTCTTATTGCATACAATCTAATGTGATTGCTTGACGATTGCAGTTCAATAGAATTAGAAGCTGGACAACGTTGAAACTTGAAGGCAGCTGAGTCTATGGTATTCGTGGGCCATTGTGCTGTCGATGCGAGCAGAGAGCATGCGTGGCAGCTGTGCTTCGGGTGATGCCCCTGACCAGAGTAGCTGCCGATGCGTTCGGTGTGGTGACAATTGCACTGTTTGCGCTCTCCGCTGCTCTGGGCCTATTCTGCCTTTTCCAGTCAGTCTACTTCCGATTTCGTATTCGGAGAGGGGCCTTCCTCCCGCTTGGGTACTTTAACGGCCCTTGGGTGACTCGCATTGCTCTGATTTTGATCACCATTTGGTGGGGAGTAGGGGAGATTGTGAGATTGAGCTTCTTGAGGAGAAAGTTGTTCTCCAGCACAGTATGGTGTGACGCATACATACTTTCCAATCTAGGGTTTGCGGAGCCGAGCATCTTCTTTGCATTTGCTTTCCTTCTTCACGGCTCGTTACAGAAGAGGGAGCTGGGTGCTTTGAACCAAAGATGGAATTGGAAGGCCATAGGCTACATGTTGGTTTTCTGTGTTCCAGTGTTATTCGTGCAGGCCTTTCTTGTAGTTGTTGTGCCTATATTTGTTAAAGATGAGAACAATACACATGGAAGGATAAAGATTGCTAAGTACTTCGTACAGACATCCATGCCAGTTGGAGACGCCAGTATTTGCACCTATCCATTGTTTGGCACCATTTTTCTGGGACTTATAGACGCCATCCTGATGAGCTATGTCTCCTATGTTGGATCTCGGGTGTTGTCCTTGGTCATCAACAAGGCGCTGCGGAGGAGGGTATCCTTGCTGATGATATCGGTGCTTTTCTTCCTTCCTATGAGGGTGCTTCTCCTTGGGTTTTCAGTCCTGTCTCATCCGGGAAATGTAGCCTTTGAGGTCATCGTCTTCTTGTCATTCTTGATAATGCTATCCTGCACAACTGTTGGGATACTCTTGCTGGTGTACTACCCTGTAGCGGATTCATTGGCTCTCCAAGAGATAGGCCACAGGGAAATAGCAGAGATGGTGCCTTATGATGATTACTATTACGAAGGCGCATCGCTCGTAGCCAACCAGAGCTTCCGAGATATTGAGCGGAACTCTGACACATCAACAAAACGAGGCTCCATATCCTTCCGCACAATGATCAGGGAAGACCAACTTCAGCAGGACGGTATAGATGAAATCGGCTTCTCTCGCGGTGGCATCCATATTGGATCACCCTCACCTTCGGGCTCTTCCCCAAGTGCTGTGATGCCCATGCTGCCTCTCAAGGAAGTTCCTAGATACTAAGAAGTATTCAACTGTGCCTTTTTCCCTTCCCCTATGCTTTCTTCCTTTTCTTTTCCTTCTTCCTCTTACTACGTTAATGATAACAGTTTTGTGGCAATCGAAAGGTTTTTGTAAAGTTTTCAAGTAGCATGACTCATCATTATATCAGTACTCTAATTCCATTTATCAAAGTAGCAAATAGCTAGATCTTGCAAAGGCTGAGGAGCTGCGCACCTGGCATTGGCTGGAAAAGACTGAGTTGGAATTCTTTGGAATTCACTTTTGGTTGGTTTTGTTACTCCACAATAATATCTGAGCTAATAAGTTCCGCCATGGCATAGGCTGGAATGGGGCTCAGCTTGTCGTCTATTTCTTAGCTGCTTCTCCCCATGACAGCTATGCATGTATATCTTACATGAGTTTGCTTCTTGGTCTTGAATTAAGCGTCTGTAAAGAAGAAGCTGTCAAATATAAATGGCTATGGAGAAATTCAATAGTATATGCTGGGCAAGGACCACCAACCACGAAGGCCTCTGCCATCCATCTCTATCCAGCCTTGTCTAAACAAACAGTTGGACAATGAATATAGTAGGCAAATGTTTGACCAAATGAAGTCAAATAGGAATTGAGGTTCGAATCGATTTTTTCCCCACCTAGGATGTTTTACTTTCACCTGGATGTATCACTTGAAGTCCACTAGATGGCCGGACCGGAGGGCCCCAACTCTTTCCTATGGCTGTTAGCTGGCTGCTTGTCTTTATGGTGGTTTGTCATTAGCTACTCTGGAATTTTATCATAGCTCACATGCCTTGCATGCTTTGACAATGCATAGGTCTGCAGATGTTCCCTTTAAAATTCACCTGTGGGCAGGTGATTTGTATAATAATTTTCCCTCCCTGCGTAGAGCTCAACATGATCTAGGTGCCCCCCCTCACTGCCTGGTATCCAAAGCCCCTGTTCCTGGACAGACCCAGTCAACTGGGACAACGTGCTCTCCTGCTATTTTTGTGACTGGCGTTGGTCCTGGTTTGATGCACTTCCTACCCTTCTCACTTGTTTCCCCCCCTTTTTTTTTTTCCTTCAGAATGACTTCCTATTGCGCTCGTGTTGCTTGTAATAACATAGGATTCCTCGAGTTGGGGTAATATGGGTACTTGGTGTTGGTGGCACTTGCTGTCAGTTCTACAATACATCATGCATGTGATCTGGGGTTCGGAGTGATCGGTCATTATTAGTGGGGCTGCTGTTTTGTGTGTTTTTTAATGATCGTTTCTTGGAATCGCACATTCATCGAGCTGGAGCAAAGCAAGAGGACGTTACTGGCACTCCACAGATTGGGTGCTTCTAATGCTCTTTCTCTGATCCAACTTTCTGAAGGGCAATGAAACGCTTCAACAACCCATTACCAACCTCCCGCTCACACCTTTTTTTTCCCCCTTTGTTTATGATAGCCCAGCTCCTTAGGTATTAAGTTTTTTTTAAAAAAAAATAAATTTGGTCAAGAGCTCTAGCATTCATTATAGAAAAAGAAGAATAGCCGGATTACAAACACGCACACACACATTAAACACACACGTGCTGCACCTGATCCGTGCGCACCTCGACGAGTCCAGACTCGATCCCAGGCGGGCTGCTCGCACACCAGCAAAGCAAGCCAATCGAGCCTTCGCTCGTTCGCCCTTAGCTATGAAGTGATAAGCAAGTCATTTTGACAATCTCCCCTTTTGCTGTTGCGAGCACTGCTGCAGGCAACTATGTAGCAAATTCCAAAGCTAAAGTTTGTGTACTAGCTATCTGCGTTTGGACAAATATGAGACGTCTAATATAAACGCAGGAGAAGTGTTCGATGATCTAATTGTATATCGTATGGTACCAGTTGGATCGCAAGCCGTCTCATCTTTTAAGCCCCAGCAGAATCTTCCTAGTTGGACGCACATCGAAAGCTTGGACAAGTAGCGATCTTTCTTTGTTAATATGTGCCAGCTTGTCGACATTCTCGAGTGATTTGCCTGCCTGGGTCGTGACAGCGGTATCGCGGCTGCATCCGAGGCAACCATCCCTGTACCGCAACGCGGCGGCAACGCGCGCGGTGGAACGAGGTGTCTCCTCCCTCGGCAAATGGGAGCGGCGTACGTACGGAAGCTGCAGCTCAACGTGAGGAAACTCGCACTTGGCAGGTGAGCTACCTCTGATTTGGGTTTATGTTACCGTACCAAGCTCAAAAATCGCCCACCCCCTCCTCCGATGGTATCGATTTTCAACAAAAATCGGTAGAAGCCGAACGCAATTCAAAATCAAACTTTTGAACTCGACAGTCAAACAACGGCGAAATAATTGGACTTTTGATCAGTTCACATCGAAAATCAACACACACAGCGGAAATTGGAAAATAAATTCAAAGAGAATTTGTCAAAAAAAAATTACAAATTTTATGGCAGATGTCAAAAGGCTATTAATACTAATTTTAGAAAATTTTTGGATATTTTTTTTTCAAACTTTTTGATTTTTTTTCGAAATTGAATTGGATCGAGTAATTGATCGATTCCATTTATCGAGTCAGTTAGATATGATCGAAAATCGCGATTTTCGTCGATATTTCAAACCATGCCTCTTGTCTTCGTCTTCATCTGCGAGGCTACACTAGTAGTCGATGGTTTCCATGCATGCACTTTTCGGCCCCGTTTGGCAACTTGGAATCGAACCGTTTCTACTAGATTCTGGAAGAAACCCAACCAAACAGGCTAAACCTCGGAATGATTCTCCTTGGATCGTTTCTTCTTTTTCCACACCGTGGTTGAATCGGTCTCAACCCAGTTTCACCCGATTCACAGAATCCAACCTAAAACGTTTCTACTAAAATCTGAAACCGTTTCCGTTTCTACTAGAATCTAGAATCGTACCAAACATGGCCTTTCTTTCTGCTCCTGCCTGGCTGCCTGACTGTATTATATCCATCACCGCCCCAACTTGGCGTTGTAGTGCTCGCTCATTCCTGTACCCGAAAACTGTGGCGCACACATGCACCGAGGGAGCACTGGCGATGGCCTTGGGTTGACGAAGAGATCGATTAGTCTGTCCGTTGTTGTTGAGGTGTTGTAGAAGAGCCCGTGTACCAAGCGTCCTCTCTGTTGGACAAACAGTAACGGACTAGCGGTGGTAATAAAGAACTTATACGCGGTGATAAGAACTTATACGCGGTGATAACTTTGTATAGTCACACTCTGAACTTACAAAATCTGTGTCATTTGGCCTCATGTCTCGCTTACCATGCGTTGACACGTTATCGAGTGAAATAAGTAGATGACCAAGTAAGTAAAAAAAGGATCGGGCCCAGGTTTGAAAATTTCTCAGCCGCCGGACTCTCTGTTGCCGTCGCGAACGAAAACTCCACCAAATTGTCAGAATCGCGATGTTGAATGGGATCGAAGTTGCTTCAGTAGGATGGCATTCTAGAATCGAATTCTACCGAAAACATCCAAGAGGTGTCTCTATGCTCTTCCTTTTTAAAGTTGCACAACTATTTAAACATGAATGAAGGGTAGATAAGAATTACTTACCCATTCGTTTGTTTTAAGATTTGTGCAACTTGTATTAGAAGGGAAAGCATAGAAACACTTCTCAAAACATAATCTTTTCAATTTACCGTGTGTTTCCAATAATGATATGCGTATTAATGTGGTCATTTGGCATCTAGCTTGATTAATAACTGTCTATCTAATTCACGGTCATAATCATTATTTTCTTTTGCTTCTATGCCACTGAGAGGTACGACCACGCCTTGGTCCTGTAGCCATTGAACCAGTAGTTCTGCAAATGTCACTACCGATTCGGTTACAACCGGTAGTGATAGCCAGTTCTCTAGTAGTGGGGGCGTGTCTTTGTTGTGACTAGAAACAAAATATTTGAGTCAATGTTCGAAGACGAGAGCTCATGAGATCAGTAAATTACAGTAGATTTATAATAGCATCATTTGTTTTCCAACGTGTCCACAGCTGACACGGCTCAATAATAAAGCTGGCCTGAATCCCAGCTAGTTTAACGAAGACGATGATCCCAACCATATTCCTTCATTTCATTCCCTTTCCTGTTCCCATTCCCTTTATTTTCCCTTATCTCCAACAGATTCCCTTTAAAGGGAATTGTATAGGGAAAGGAGAGAGAATCCCTTGCTGGAGGGAATGGGAGAGAGAATCCCAGGCTGAAGGGAATGCTGAAGGGAACCCGTTGGAGCGCTGAAGGGAATGAAAATCCCTTCACGAAGGGAAAATAAGAGGGGAAGGGACATGGTTGGAGATGGTCTTACTCTCATGAGTGTGTCCAATCTAGTATTCGAGTGATGTTCGAAGACGAGAGAGCTCATGAAATCAGTAGATTTATACGGGCATTTGTTTTCCATCGACCCGGAAAAAGCTGGCATCTTCCCGGCTAGGGTAGAGAGATTCCATGGCCACAAACAGAAGCCACACAGTTGGAAATGGAATCGCACCAGGAGCTTCTCTGCTAACCCTAGAAGGGCAAGAACAGCATCAGACCGGACAAGCGGGCCCACGCTCCAGCCTCCATATGTTCCGGCCGCGCCCCACATGCCGCCACGTGTCCCAACCCTCCCCTCACGGCCTCACCTCTTCAGCGCCCTTCCGCTTCCCCCCATCTTATCACTTCCGAGCTCTAATGGCCTCACCCCCGGCGCATTAAAGAACCCGCCGGTCCCACGCACTGACTGACAGATCGGCCCCATGAGGCAGCCGCACCTCCTCTCGCCGCAGCAGCTCCCTCCCTCCCCGGTCCTCTCCTCCCACTTCTCACCGCCACCGCCGGGGGCCTCGCCGTGGCGGCGGCGCCACCGGCGGGCCTTCCACGCGCCGCTCTCGTCGCTGCGGGAGCCCGACAAGGCCACGCTGCGGAAGGCCTCGCCCAACGTCCCCTTCCGGCTCGGTGGGGGCGGGAGCGACAGCCCCAAGGACCGCCGCCCCACTGCCGACGAGGAGGAGGAGGCGGAGGAGGAGGACGGCGGTGGCGCGGGGGCCGTCACCGGGACGCTGCTCGCCGGGGCGCTGCTGGTTGGGGTTGTAGGGGGGTTCGGGGCGGCCGGGTACGTGTACAAGGACCAGATCAACACCTTCCTCACGCAGTTCTCCGGGTTCATTGATGGTAATGGTCAAATCGAGCGGCGTTCCTTACCTTTGATTCCTTGTGCTTGCTTGTTTGAGCTAAGGTGTGAAAAGTCTATGAGTTCTTGCGCGTTCTACGCTGAAACTTGGCTGGAGACTAGATTCTAATCGCTTCACTGGCTTGAGTGAACCGTCGGATGAGTACAGGTGTTTTTAATGTCGTGGATGGGATTTGAAAAGTTTAGATGTCATGTTTCTTTGAAGTATAGATCTTAATTGTTTCATGAATCATGATGGCCGTTATAAAAATATAAATCAAGATCAACCTTCATTCTTCAGCCTTGCTGCGAGGCACCTTTAATTGATACTCCAGAAATGTAATATATGGTCGTTGCGCCTCATTTCTGTTCATTGTACAATAGGCTTAATTCAAGTCGTTAGGGTGTAATGTGGCAAAAAAAAGGACTTCAGAACTGGCCATTTGCTTATCTGCATAGCTTCTTGTTTGATTAAATATCATTCTTTGGAACTTTGGCTAAACTGCGATCTTACTTTACATGGACAGGCTATGGCCCTGCTGGATATGCTTTGTTCGTACTTGTCTATGCAGGATTGGAGGTATATTATCAAACTATCAACCTTTGATCTCGATTTTGCTGTTATTGCCTATGATCATTTCCACTTAAATTAACTAGTCAACTACAGAAGATAATCCAAGGCTGATATTCTTTAGTTTCTCAGATGGACAGTTGGGCAATTGTTGTTCCAAAATGTTTGAAATGTTGTAATCTGATCATATCAGGGTGCTGTAAACAATCTAGTATGAACAAATCAGTTAGTTTCCATCGGCAAGTGTATCAAAATTCCATTTTGCATATTTAGCTGTCACTTGAGTGTCTAGGCACTAGATACTTATATCATCTTTACTGATAAGTCTATTTGCCTATTTATGAATTCTTAACATAAATTGGTGGGTCTACCTTTGATCCACTACTATGTATGCTGTAGACTTTTGCCATATAGATATCTGACATCAGGGTTGGAACTTTGGATTGATATTAATGCTATGATGTTTGCTGATTCAGGTTCTTGCAATTCCAGCAATACCTTTAACCATGTCTGCGGGTCTGTTATTTGGTAGTGTTACTGGTACAATTATTGTTTCAATCAGTGGGACAGTAAGTAAATCCAGCAAGAAGAGCATTTTTGTTGTTAATTCTGCCCTTTTCTGAATTTTTCTCATTGAACTTTGTTGACTGTGTAGCTAGCTGCAGCGGTGTCCTTTCTTATTGCTAGATACTTTGCCAGGGACCGTATCCTTAAATTGGTTGAAGGAAATAAGAAGTTTCTGGCAATCGATAAAGCAATAGGTGAAAATGGATTTAAGGTTGTAACTCTGCTTCGATTGAGTCCCCTATTACCTTTCTCCCTTGGGAACTACCTATACGGCTTGACGTCAGTGAAGTTTTTGCCTTACGTGTTGGGCAGGTTAGTTTCTACTCCCTCCATGCTTCCTTGATTCCATTATGACATTATTGAAATGACTGCGAAGTTGTAAACTTCTATTTCATAGATCATGCTGCATTCAGTGAGAAAATTGGATATTCTTAATGGCATGTTAATGCCATAGTTTTGTCTTCATGATTTGTGCTGCAACGTAGTAATTCTATATTCTGGAAGTGTGTGATTTATGAGACCAAAAGAGTGGCAAATATCATATACCTGGTTAAGGGACTAACCACTTTCTGGTCCACTACAAATTGAAACTTCATTTTTTAGCTCAGGTATTTTTTTTTATCATTGGCATGCAGTTGGTTGGGAATGCTTCCAGGAACATGGGCTTATGTCAGTGCTGGTGCATTTGGGCGAGCTATAATTGTAAGTTCTTAAACCATCAATATTGTTTCAAGGTTATTAAAGTGATAAGGCGAGGCAACTCACCATCTTTTTACCGCCAAAGCGCTTAAGGCATGCAGCGAGGTGACGCCATACACACATCCTAACCTAGTATAGCAACAATTTAAATCAACAAATATTTCATTAGAATATTAGAATGTGGTGTTTTATTTGGTAATTTAAAGTTAATCTTTATTGTATAGTCAGGACGATGGAACAATAGTCACATAGTTCTGACCTAAGAGAATGTTACCCTTTTATTGAGGAGAGAATGTTATTGTCACTGGCCAAATGATCTTAGTTTTTCTATATGCATAGCAGAACTCATAAGGCCTTTTAAAAAAAACTTATCTAGTGGCTTGAATATTGGGATCATGACATGTCTCTTCATTTGACAGCAAGAGGAGTCGGAAATCGGTTTGGGAGGAAACAACCAGCTATTGACACTGGGCATTGGGCTAATATTTACAGCCCTTGCTGCTACTTATGTAACAAGGCTTGCAAAGGTACAATACCTTTTACATATGTGCTTATTTTGCCAGCATTATTTGCGTGTGCGCCTTCTTTGGTTAACATCTGCTGTTGCTTCAGGGATTATTTATCTTTTTTGAAGGTAATATTAACCGCTTTCCCCCTTTTTCCAGGATGCTGTAAAGGAGATTGATGAATAGAATGGTAGGATTCTCTAGCAAGAGGCCATCGGTGTAGTATGCTAGCACATTGTACATTACTGGCATCTTTGGTGCCGTCTAATCTAATAGAAATACAAGCAATTTCCAGAGGTAAAAACATCTCTTTTCTATGTGTTTTCATTGAACTGAAGTGCATGTTTCCCGTTGTTCCGATTCGGCCTCTTGTAGACACACATGGCTGTTGCCGAGTCTACCAGAAAAATGCGCCTACGCGGCAACACTGAATCTACCAGTAATCACCGCAGGAACAAACCCTATCCCTCATGTGATGGAAGCAGTTTGCATCTCTCAGGCAGGGTTCACCAAATCGATGCAGCGATTTTCGCATGAACAGTAATTTTCGATAATCGCAAAAATCGAGTCGAAAATCGACCGAAAATCGTTAAAAATCGGATAAATTCAAAAACCAAAATTTTTCAAAAAAAATTAAATCGACCGGTTTTCGTGGAAAATCGACGATTTCGTGTGGAAAATCGACGAACTTGTTGAACTTTTTGTGCGATCGATTTTTGTAGCGATTTTCGACGAAAATCGGCCGATTTCCACCGATTTTCGACCGGTTTTTGACACGTAAATTTTTTCGAATTTTCGAATTATTTTTTGAATTGGATCGGTTTATCGACCGGTTTTTTATATCGGGCCGCAGCGACATGGCCGAAAATCGAGCGATTTTCGTCGATTTAGTGAACCCTGCTCTCAGGACGACCCCCCTGCCGTACACCTTGGCTGCCATCTTGATTGCGGCATCGCCGCACGCCCGGAGGTTCTTGAATACACGGATGGGTGCGGCGGCCGGCACGGCGAGCCTCTGGCTGTGATACGGCAGCCCCCTCTCCCTCCCCTCCGGCCCCTCGCCCTGCAGCGCCCAGCCGGTGCCCGTCTCCTCGCCCGCGAGTACGAGTTCGGCAGCATGGCGTACGGCACGGCGTCGGTCGGATACAGCTTCCACACCATGTCAGTCGCCCGCTCGGCGAGGGTCTCGTTCCGGTGCGCCCGGCATGCGCCAAGCAGCGCCTTCCAGACCGTGGCATCCAGCTTGGTCGGGCTCCGGTTCAGCAGGTCCATGGGCTCCTCGAGCAGCCCCGCGCGGCCTAACAAGTCGATCATTCACGCGTCGTGGTCCGGTCCAGGAGCAATACCATGCTCGGCCTCCATGGACCGGAAGTGAGCCCGGCCGGCATCGGCCAGGACGGCGTGGCTACACGCAGTGGCGAAACCAAAAAAAAAGAGATAGACTTGAAGAATTGAGTTAAACTGAGGTAAATATATTAAACAGTTGTGTTGTATTTTTATCGATTCAAGATAATATTTTATTATTTAAGAAATATGTGTAAAACATTCGCTCATAATCAATCAAATAAATCAACTATTGTCTATTCAATCCATTTATATAGTTACAATTGACACAAAAAAAAAAATCACAAGAGAGGCTCACACTGCTTATCTATTGTTTTGGTCAGCCTAGTAGTCGGTCAGGCAGGTTGCGTTGTCTTCCCTGCCCACTCGCCATCGCCACAGTGAGTTGCCCATTGCCACATGCTCGCGCCATCGTTAGCTTCCCGGCATCCGCTCTTTGTGATCCGCATCAAGCATCCTTGACTTGGTGGGTTACCATATCCTTGTGAAGGAGAGACGTTGAGCCGCACCCTCTCTCCTTTGCTCTATGGTCTTTGTATGCGTTTAGTATTCGAGTTTAGTTATGCAAGTAGTAAGCGGAATCACTGATTACCAAATTAGGTCTCTAATAAGTTGTGGCCTACTAAGCCACATGGTATATGAAGTAGCTCATCCACCTAGCAAAGTTTCTTCCTCCTCAAGCCATGTCTGAGCGCATGTGCGTTTGCTATCACTATGCTAAAAAATTAGAGATCAGATTTAAAATACATTATATTGGTAGTATATAATGGTTGATGTCGAACAGCGGATACTGGTGTTGTTGTTGCTAGCTTTTCGAGAAGAGGCAAACACTTGTCGCACTACGGTGCTCTGTACTATCAAGGAGGTTGCATGATCACTCCATCCCCATTTCGAGGACCGGCACCGTGGATCAAACAGACAAACTCCCATAACGATCAAACGTGTAATCTACACAAGAGACAACTGCATCCTGTTATCTCCTTGTCGCCAGATATTGGTAGGATCGATGCAAGAACATTTCTTTGTTCTAGTGGCGGGAGGAGGGCTCTAGCCAAATGGAGCCCCCGCTGGCTAGGCCCTTGGCTACACGCAAACAGCAGACCGATGAAAGTGATGTAGTCCAGTTTGCACCTGGACCGGACCATCTCGGTATAGATCCTGAGCGATTCCTTGCCCCGGCCATTCTGGCGTACCCGATGATCAGAGCCGTCCACGTGATGGGGCACCGGGCACCGGACCCACGTCGCATCGAAGACCGCCCTCACATACATGGAGACGAGCGAATTGCCAACCGAGAGGAACTGCTCGAACCTGAGCTAGACCGCGGTGGCATGCATCGACTGTCCCAGCTCGAGCATGGTAGACCCGGTGCTCGAGCTTAGGATGACCATGATAGCGAACTCGTCCGGGTCGACCACGGTGACCATGTCGTGGTAAACCCGGGTGGCCGAGTTATGGGAGCCGGCGTGGGTGAGTCGTAAGGTAAACACTTGCTTTCTTTATTTCCTCTATGATTCTGATGACACTCATATCATCGACATATATTGAATGACACAGAATCCATTCTGGGATTTCTTTATGAACACATAGAGACAATATCCCTTTTTCACGAGGAACTCAGTAAGTCGTTTGTATCACATTCTCCTTGACTATTTTAACTCGTATAGCGATTTTTTTTGTTTGATGCTATACATGTTGTAATTATTAGGATCCAAAATTTTAACTCTTTTAGGGATTCTCATATAAATATCCATAGCTAGTGACCCATATAAGTATGCGGTCACTACATCCATCAACTGCATTGATAAGTTTAACCTTGCTGCCATTAATATTAAATTTTGAAATATTATTCCATTCATTACAGTAGAATACCTTTGTCGTAATCGATGTCGGGTCTCTACATGAATCCTTGTGCTACAAGCCTCGCTTTATATCTCAACACTTGGGTATTTTTATTTCTCTTCCAGATGAAAAATCCATTTGATACTACAGGGAACACTTTAGGAGATATTCGATCAACGAGACCAAAAACTTTCATCTTATTAAACGAGAGCGATTCTATCTCGATTGCTTTGTTTCATTTGACCTATCTGAGCGCTTCTGGCACTCTGCCATGTACTTTGGTTCTGAATCCAGCTTTTAGCAATTTTTACAAACAAAAAATATGTCAACAGTTGTAGCCTTTCTTTTATACGATTCTCATGTATCACTTCAGGGATCTCTTTATTAATTTCTTCTAGCTCCTCATGATTTCCCACAATGATGGAGTCTGGGTGTTTCGACATTCAAGCGTTAGATTGTGCTCACAAATATATGCTAGGGTTATCATCTTCAGGATGGATCACTTCAGAGATGTTACCATCCCCAGGATGGCTCACTTTAGGGATTTTCTCAACATCAATTTGAGCTTCTTCCACTGTCACGGGCAGTGTTTTCATTTGTTCGGTTCTCTACTTCTACGGATGTCTCCGCGGAATTGAGTCTCGTGCACCTGGAGGCCTACCCCTCCTTTTATCACAAGAGTCAAGAGTGGATTCAATATCCTTCAGGGTATTTTCACACTTTCAGGTGCATATACTGCAAGTATATGAGATCTTTTCACTCCCTTATAATCAATGAAGGCATTTGGCAATTTATTAGCTTATTTATTGTAGATTTATTATCCTTCAAACTTCAAGTTCGGTCTCTTTAGTGCGTATATATAAGGACTAGGCATTCTTTAATGTGGTACTTATCTCCCCCTAATGCCCAAAAAAAAATCCTTAGCACAATTAGTGTATTGAAACGTGCACATATCCCTCGTCATAGGCTCTAGGTATTAAATAATTGAAAGATTCATAACCTACATAGATCCCTAACTTTCAGTGAGGTCCCATTATGGTACATTGTGATGGAGAGATTGGCATGTATACATCACAGCTAAATTTTCGCAGATGGGAAATACATGGTTTTTTCCACACACTATCTGCAACGGGAAAATTTCAAGATATGCAGATGGTCTGAGTTGAATTAATATTACAGTATCCAACACTGTGAGGCCCCAACAGCTAGTGGAAAGCCTACTATTCTGCAAGAGTGGCCAAACAATAAGTTTATTATTTAATTTAATGACTCTACAAGGCCAATATAAGTATGGACATGAGGTCCAAGATGCTCTACATTAATTCTTAGAGCCATACAATAATCATTTAATGCTTTTGAGGTCAACTTGTTAGCATTGTCCATTCAAATAGACTTGATTCTTTCTTCTGGAAAGGCGGCTCTTATTAATTTGGGTAATTAATTTAGCAAAAGCGTGGTTCCTAGTCGAAGAGACATACGTGGAATCATTTAGTAGAAGCATCTATCAGTACCATAAAGTATCTGAAAGTGTCCGATAGGGGCTGAATGGGTCCACAAATGTCACCTTCAATTTTCTCCAGAAATTAAGTGATTCTTCCCTAACTTTTAGGTAAGAAAATCTAACTATGAACTTTCCTACAACACAAACAGGGCATAAGAAATCTTCATATCTAGGAAAATCTTTATGCTATGGCTAGCAGAATTATTGATTATTCTTCTCATAATATTCAACTCAGGATAATCCAATCGATCTACTAGATCTTAAATATTTCTGGGTTTTCATCGTATCACAAACTTTTGGTTTGATATGTGTATAGTATACCCGAATGAGAAGGAAAAGAGTTTTTCAACCACGTATTTATTACACTCATTAAATTTAGTCATGAATAGGTATTCTACACCATCCTCATTCTCTGTCTACATATGGAAACGATTTAGACCTATCTTTTTAAAACTTAAGAGAGTGCGACTGGACTCAGGGTATAATATGTCATTCTTCCAGTGCCAACTATGATATCATCGCTTCTGGCGATAGTCATAATATTTTCAGTTCACTTAGTGTGGTACAACTATGTTTTAGACAGATTTCCTCTTCAGCTATTGGATTATACTTTGTTCTATATTAGAGGTATGATTTAACAATCACATAATCGTTGCATTAGGAACAAATTGTAGAATATAGAACAACATAGCATAATTAATCAAATATCTGGGAAATAGACATATATTCAATTTTAAATGATAAGTGCTCAATAGAAGCATGGACTAAATGTTCATTCAGGAACTATGGCTAAACCGATGAGGAGACTTATAAGAAATATGTGACATCGACTAGCAAAGTGAAGGAATACTGAGGAGACTAATCCATGTCTCCATATGAGTTGTAGGTGTCCTCCTTGGACTGCTCGCACTTAATAATTTTAACAACCATATCATCACACTTCTCAGTGCCCGTGTCAACAATAGGTTGAACAGTTAAGTATGATTCAACATTGTTTCCTCGGGTCTTATTGACTTTTTTAGTGGATTTCATGTAAAGGTCTACCATATGCTTCGGGATGCGATAGTTGCATAACCAATGGTCAGTGCATCCATACCTAAAGCAATGTTATGCAGGGGTTTGCAGATTTGTTAGCTGAGTCTTGCTTCTGAAAGCCCCCTGGCCCTTTACCTTTATTTTTGCATTATGGATTACCTCTTCCCCTATATGATCTGCTATTCTTCTATTTATCCCCTTTATTCATTTGACACTTTCTGTGACCATGGTTATTGCTAGCCTGCTGAGCATTTGTATGTGCTTTGGGTATTGCGTGACTCCAATTAGAAAGTACGTGACGATTCTTCACTAGGAGTTAATCACGCTTTTCTGCTTCTAGCAAAATGCATGTAAGCTCGGAGTACTTCTGGAATTTTGTATGATGATACAATTACAACAATATCCCCATATTGGGGGTGGAAGGTGCATAATATCTTGTCGATCATTTTAGCATCAATAACTTTCTTGTCACAGAATGTTAGTTCAGTGACAAACTTGTGCATGACAAAGTTATATGCTGCTACAACCTTTAAAGTCCTGAAAGCACAGGAGGGTCCATTCGCGTTAGCTTCTGGCAACAGGACAAATCTTTTTGCTAGTTATATATTTTCCTTCAGGGAATTAAAAAATACTAATGGGCCTTTTCCATCAAATATTCGGCCTTCAGGTCCGCATGAAGATGGTGCCTCAGAAAGTGCAAAGCCGCACATGTGGCGGCTTTGGGAAGATTAGGGGTACCAGCTTTAGGCTGGAAAAATAGTGGTTCTAAAAGATCGAACCATCATATTAATCTTAGTATTCATTGCCTGGGTAAGATAATTGTTTCCATTCAGGGCAAGTTCGATAATTCCCTCTTTGCAATGTCCGGCATATCCTATTTTTATTCATGCAAAATGACTTTTACTACTGGTAAAATTAACCTATTGCATACTCACTCTTTAATCAATAAATCTTAGCCTATATCTATTCAGTAAATAATTATCTAAAATTTTCTAGAATTTTTTTTAGCAATTTTCATAGTTTTCTGCTAATTATTCAGTAATTTTCATAATTACTAAGTAACTGAAAAAAACAAATGTTAACACACACACACACACACACACGGAATTATACTAGAACAATAAATCTAGATATATGGAGCTCTCAATGTGCTATATAACATTTTTCTAGCATTTCTTATAATTTTTTTGTTAATTATCAAGCTATTTTTAGAATTATTGAATATTAGAAAAATAAATTCTAAAGTGAATTAATCATGAAATGATTCTACGAAAATAAATCCAAATATATTAAGCTCTCAATATGTTATCTAGAAATTTCTAAAAAAAATTCTAGCATTTCTCATCATTTTCTATTAATAATCAAGCAATTTTCAGAATTACTAAGTAAAAATAAAATAAATTCTAGCACATATAAGCAAGAAATAATACTAAAAAAATAAATACAACAACATGATGCTATCAATGTGTCAGCATGATTTTCCATAATTTTCTAGCATTTTTCTATTAATTATTAAATAATTTTTAGAATGGCTCAATAACAGAACATAAATGTTTTGCACATATAAACATGGAAATAATGCTAGAAAAATAAACCCAATTTATAGAACTTCGAATGTCTTCCAAATATCAATTTTACCAAATTTATGAAAGTCCATATTCCTAAAAAATCTAATTTCGAGAATTTTTCATAAATTTTTAGAATTTACTAGCTATTTTTTAATGAACAGTAGTAACTCAAAAACCCTAATTTTCAATTTTTAAGATTAAACCAGCAATCAAGGCAATTAGAGAAATTAATCTATGGGATTAAAAAAACTATTCTGATACGATTAACTTACTATCATGAACTTACATAAGGCTTGCAGTAGGTTTAATCGCTTGTTGCCGATCGATTTCGATACAGTGTAGATTGATGCGGGCAGACAATCTTGATCGGTCTAAAAAAACTTCGGCTTTTCTGTTGCATGCAATAGATGCAAACTGACCCAACCATATGAGTATATACGCATGTACTGGACAAACTTGTCCAAAATCTCACGGATATATGCATGTTGGCCTGCATGTACTCAACAACCTCAAGTGTTTAGATCTGCATGTAGCCGAGTACATGTACAAATATGTGCTACTGACTGGGCTTGATGAAACCATCGTCCACCGCCTTGTCGATGAACACTGCCCGTCCAGGGTCCACCAAGTTGTTAGTGTTATGCTCTTGAGACAGTCATATAGATGATTGTAGCATGACTATGTTTATGAATAATAATATGATTATGTTAGTGTTATGCCCTTGAGGCAGTCATATAGATGATTGTAACATGACTATGTTTATGAATAATAATATGATTATTGGTCCAATGAATGTATATCATTATATTGATCAGTAAGTATGTGACTTGCTTATGAAACTCTCTACTCATTGATATAATTCTGTAAGTATCTCTGATCGGATATCATTATAGTGGACAACGATGAATAGTTCAGCACATGTACTGATCGATGATCATGTTTCATAGATCATGGGATATGGAGATATTATCAATACATTGTGAACACATGTTGAAGAACATGGGTTAGATAAACCCACAATGAGACACTGCGAGAATGTTACATTCTTGTGTGTCATCAGTGTATCTCATACATAGTAGATGTATGATCCTTAGACCTGAGATTGTCACATTCCCTACATATGTAATAGTTTACCTTGGGGTTACCAAACACTATTTCCTAACCGGATAGTTATAAAGGTAGCTTTCATGTTTACTATGAAACATGCAGAGGAAAGTGAGCAGTCAAAATGGAATTTGCCACTCCAGTGTAACGGAGATATATGTCTAGGCCACTCGTGTGATATGATTAAGGAATTGCATGGGCATGCCGTGATTGAGAAATCAATCACAACTTATTAATATATCACGGATACGAGAGATAGATTGAACTGTTAAAGGATGACATGCTTCTCGCCATGAGTTCGATCTTCATATAGTTTGGCAAAGGAATTATTACATTAGTACTTTGATCATATGTGTTTGGGAGTTGGCATGCTCTGCAAGGAGTCGCTACCAACTATTGGATTAGAAAAGGGTTTTCCAAATCTATGTCCAAATGTGCAGGGTCACATACTTAACGGGCTGGGACGCATTAATTCGGATTGGATCCGTAATTAATGGACCTCGTGGGCTTAACGCGCTGATGGGCCCTGGCTTAGGGTTTCGTCGCGTGGCTATATAAGGAGAGGAGAAGGGTGGGCGTCACACATCTCTTTCGTCCAGAACCCTAGCCTCTACCTCTCATTGCCGAGCGACACGGGGGGCGAGGACGATCCGCGGTGAGGACGATCCACGCCAAGAACGATCCACTATATCAACGCGCGAAGGATTCCGCAACTGCGCGGCTTGTGGTAATTGATCTATGATCACCTTCTTGCGAGTAGCTTTTCTGGTTTTGCGGTAGAAATTTTAATTTTTGCTAGAGTAGTATACCCGTTTCTCAACAGATTATTGATCCAATGAATGTAAATCATTATATTGATTAGCAAGTATGTGACTTGCTTATGAAACTCTTTACTTATTGATATAATTCTATAAATATCATAGATCGGATATCGTCGTAGAGGACAAGGATAAATAGATCAACACATGTACTGATAGATGATTTTGTTTCATAGATCATGGGATATGGAGATATCATTAATACATTGTGAACACATGTTGAAGAACATGGGTTAGATAGACCCGCAATGGGACACTGCGAGAATATTACATTCTTATGTGTCATCAGTGTATCCCATACATAATAGATGTATGATCCTTAAACTCGAGATTATCACATTCCCTACATGTGTAATAGTTTACATTGGGGTTACCAAACACTATTTCCTAACCGTATAGTTATAAAGGTACCTCTCATGTTTACTATGAAACATGCAGAGGAAAGTGAGCAGTGAAGATGGAATTTGTCACTCCAGTGTAACGGAGATATATGTCTAGACCACCCGTGTGATATGATTAAGGAAGTGCATGGCCATGCCATAATTGAGGAGTCAATTACAACTTATTAACATATCACGGATACGAGAGATTGATTGAATTGTTAAATGATGACATGCTTCTCGCATTGAGTTCAATCTTCATATAGTTTGGCAAAAGGATTATTACATGAGTACTTTTGATAGGTTCTGTCTGGTTTGATCATATGCATTTGGGAGTTGGCATGCCCTACAAGGAGCCGCTACCAACTATTGGATTGGAAAAGAGTCTTTCGAATCTATGTCCAAATGTACATGAACCTACAGGGTCACACACTTAATGGGCTGGGACGCATTAATTCAGATTGGATTCGTAATTAATGGACCTCGTGGGCTGAACACGCTAATGGGCCCTGGCTTAGGGTTTCACAGCGTGGCTATATAAAGAGAGAAGGGTGGGCGTGTTGTAGAGTTTTTCATCAAGAACCCTAGCCTCCACCTCTCGTTGCCTCTGCCGAGCGACACGGTGCTTGCACACTGACGCATGGCATTCCATCCCCGGATGTGTGGACTGCGGTGGTGACGCAGCTACGGCTGCAACGTGGAGAGGACGATCCACTTCACCGACGCGACGACTGTGGCGTGAGGGGCGATCCACTTCATCGACGCGAGGGCTGCGGCGAGGGAAGGACGATATTCATCAACGCGATGATTGCGGCATGGAGAGGACGATCCACTACATCGACGCACGAAGGATTCCGCAACTGCGCATCTAGTGGTAATCTGATCTATGATCCCCTTCTTGCGAGTAGCTTTCTCGTTATGTGGTAGAAAATTTTAATTTGCGCTAGCATAGCATACCGCGTATCTCAGCACAGGTAGCATGTAGAAGGAGTCGGAGTTGCGTACCATCTCGGGTAGGTTCGTGTCTTTGAACATCGACCACATCATGATCTCGACCAGCTTCTCAGAGTTAGCCACGACGTGCGGCGGGCATCTAAGAGTGGCACACATGACGGTCTGCATGAACTGCACCTTGTCCTTAAGGGAGGAGAGGTTGGACACGGCTTCAAGCTAATGGCCCCCCTCCTCAGGGCAGTCCAGCAAATGGCAAAGCGCTTTGGTGTAGATGCACGATGTGGTTTCGCTGGGTGCTCCATGGACGAGGGCGAGGTGGCCGGTGGGGTCTCCTGTTGTGTCCATGCTACCAACCGGCGGTGGCAAGGAGGATAGCGACGTCGGAGCCCATAGCAGAAGGGCCTCAAGTGTTGTGCTGGAGCTCGATCACTAGTCAGCGGATGGCCTTGCTCATCTACTAAAGTTGGAAGGTGCTAATGGGCTTTATGCCGGGGGCAGCCAGCCACGCGGATGCTGAAATAGAGGAGGATCCGATGACATAGAGCATGGCGTTCGTGGCTGCTGTCTTCTCATCGCCTGATGGATGCGCTTATGTGGAGATCTCTCCATTGATGATCAATACAGATTTATTCGTCATTTAAGTACATGCACCGAATAGTGATCATATTGTGATTAGCACAATCAAAACACAATTGATCTAATCACCAATATATTTAGAATGATATACCCAAATGAAAAGTAATCGTGCTGATAACATGTTATGAAACGTAGTTGTTCACCCAATGAAATCACAAGAACAAGAACGGGAGCACACACAAAGTAAGGGGCAAAGTTTTATCTCTTTATTAGATTGATTCTCTCTGTACAAGGGGTGTCCAATATATAGGAAAACCAACATGAGATAAATTCAGATTCACCCACCAATAGATATAGTCCTTTCAAACTTGGATTGGGATTCTATCTATGTCATAACAATGTGCAACCTCAACACCATTCACGCTGCGGCAACAAAAAGGCCATTTTTAGAATTAGTTTAGAGAGAGGGACATGCATGTTTGGAAATAGAAATTAAAAAGATCAAAATAGAAAGAAAAAAACATTCGTGTGACCCTCCAACATGACACCAGTTGCCATCTCGACACCGACATCAGTGCATCGACCAAGCGCCGTAAGCCAAGGAGACATTGTCATGTTGGAGAACTTGCTTAATGATTTACATAACTGATATCTATGCTTTACTTATAATCGAATTTTTTTAAAAAATAATATTTTAAAAATAAAAATTACGAAAATAATATGTCTATTTAAAAAATAATAGAAATACCCCTCTATTGGTATTTAAAATGCCAAAATCTACTTTGAATGCCACTTTGAATAGCAGAAATCCACTTCGAATGTCAAAATCTAATAATATGCATTTTTAAAGTTGAACACAAATGTTTTAGCCAAATTAATTTCTAAAATAGGATTTTTCATTTTGCTAGTTTATAAAACATATGAAATACATATTAGAATACCTTTTAAAGCTTTTCACAAACTTGGGTCTTTTAAAGAAAATAATTTATTTTACTTTTGTCCAAAGAAGGTTCGTTTGAGGAACCAAATGAAACCAACAAAGTCAAATACAATCAACAAAAAAGATCAAATCAATTGAAGAGAATGAGATAAGAATTAGAGATTTGAAGTTTTTTGTGTGAGTCTAAAATGCCATGTTGGACTTAGATATAGCACAAGATCCGGTCCAAATGGTCAAACTCACAAGGTGCAATATTATGACCAATATAGGTCAAACTAGTTTTTTGAACACGAAAATTGTTAAGAATGACCAACTTTAATTGTTTTTCTTTGAAATTATTTTCAAAATATTTTTACTTTTAATTCTATTAAAATTATAAATTTAAATCTAAAACAAGATAATACTATCTAGATTTTGGGTATGAAACTCATTTTCTTTTCAAAGTAGATTTTGTGAAACCAAAACTTTGGAAAACATTTTGAAAGCATCTGTATACATTTTCCAACTAGTTTTTCAAAGGATTACTAATAGATATACAAATTTTGAGTTTTGGCTAAATGACTTGATTTTGAAAATATATAGCACTTATAATAAATATGGGCACACGTAGGGATGTGATACACATGATTATGAATTAGCACCCCCTCCTAAATGTACCACAATTAGCTTGCTCAAGATTGCAATAACGAACAACTATAAAAAGCAAGAGCAAGGTACAACTAACAAGCAACTAAATTGATTTTTCATGAACTAATGCATCTTAACCTACACAAGGCTAGAAGCTTAAATGTAATCAATTTAAATACTTGTTACCGAGATGGAATTGGCTCATGATTGGAGTGATCATCCTCATGCTTGACTCTTTTAGCAAATGATGAAGTCCACTTCCTCTTGAGGAGGCCAAGCGTCCAATCCATCTCTTTTGCACCTAAAAACTTTTAGGCGCTTTTTGGTGCCCAATCTTTGTTGGGTCCAACAAGGTTAGTCACAAGAGTTTTAGGGACCCAAATGGCCCTAACTTTACCATTGTTGAAATGACTAACATAATTAGGAGTAGGTTTACAATAATGATTCCTCCTAAGAAAATAATTTGCATTGTGACAAGAAGGCTTAGGAGGGCAAGCATATTTTACAAACCTATTTCTAGTTTGATCCTTTATGAGAAAATGATAATCATCATAATAGAAAAGCTTAGAAGATCTAGTATATCTAGCAAGTGGTTTGCGATACATATTTTTCTTAAACACATTATTTCCATTGTGCTGTATAGGTTTAGGAAAATTAGCATTTCTAACAAAACCCATTTCTAGATGTACTCTTTCTAAGCAAATGGATATCCTTATTCTTAGCAGGCTTAGGGGGTCGAACATATATAGAAAATGGTTTGTGATAGTTATTTTTCCTAAGCACATGATTTGTATTGTTTTGCATAGGCTTAGGAAATCTAGCATTTCGACCAAAACCATTTCTAGATATATTTCTCATAGGCATATGAATATCATTATTTTTCAAGCACTTAGGAGAATTGACAAACTTAGCAAACACATTGCCATTTTTGTCCTTTCTAAGCAAATAATGATTTTCATGGACAATAGGCTTAGGAGTTATACCTTTGAGACAATTCTTACCAAAATGCCCTTTTTCCTGGCAATTGAAGCACGTTACACCATTTGGTTCTCTTTTCTTCATCTTGGCATGCTCCTTTCCGGTTTGCCTCACGGTTGGTGCTGTGGCCTTGTTATCCACTTTGTTTGGACACTTGGAGGTGAAGTGACCCTTCTTGCATTCGAAGCACGTGACAATCTTGAAGTGTCTTGCATTGTGCCTCGTCTTGCTATTCTCCCTCTTGGAGATGTAGCCAAGTCCTCTTCCATCTTGAGGGTGACATTGCTTGCTCAAGATGTTGTTGAGGAAGGCTTTTCCCTTTAAGCATCTCTTCATGTCATTTTCTAATCAAATAACTTGAGCCTTGAGCTTGATGTTCTCCTCTACAATAATATTATCTAAACACATAGAAGAGCTAGAAGCAATATCATTAAAGCAACAAGGCAAATCGTCACAAGAGGTGGACATGTCATTTTTAGATGAAATGCGAGAATTGGAAATTGAGCAAGGCATTTCGCCAATTTAGTTACTAGCAATGTCTATGTCCACCTTAGGCTTAGTGAATTCCTTGAGAAGGATTTTCTCAAGATTATCTTTAAGAAAATCGTAATCCTTTTGAAGTGAGTCATGCTCCAACTTCAAAAGCTTATACTTTTGTTTCTCCTTCCCAAGAAATTCATTTAGCTCCTCTAGCACATTGAATAATTCATCATAAGAGGGCTCACCTTCCTCATCATCACTATCGCTTACCTCAATTTTACCTTTCGCCATGAAGCAACGAATTCACGATATAAGTGACGATTCGTCGTCGCTTGAGGCGGAGGTTGAGGTTTTATCCTCATCATCACTTGAGGTAGAAGTTGAAAGTTCTTCTACCGGTGTCTCATCCTCAATGCAATCATCAATTGTTGTGAATGATTCATATAAGTTTTGAATTTTAATCCACATTTCATGGGCGCATGAGAGGTTGCATACGAGATTAAATATTTCTACGCTCACAAAACTAAATAAAACATTAGTAGCTTGAGCATCGAGATGTAAGCATTTCTCTTCCCCTTGAGTTGGTGTAACTTCGTTTAGACGAAGAGAAAAGCGTACATTTACGATCCACCATATTTGTGGGCTCATGGATTTATAATGCGAAATTATAAATAATTTACATTGAGCATAGCTATCACCATTAAGTATAAGTGGATCGGTGGAGTGCACTAAACCTCTAGTTGCCATCCTTTCTACTCTCTAGACGGTTAAGCCTAATATAAGAGTGACTGTGGCTTTGATACCACTTGTAGGGTCAAGGATGCGGCTAGAGAGGGGTGAATAGGTGATTATAAAAATTTCGTCTCTACAACTAATCGCGACAACTAAATTATGCTCTAATCAACCCCTACGTCAAAACCTAATCAAGAGTAGTGAGGAAGCGAATAATCTAGGTTTTGACAATTAAAGCCTAAATCAACTAGGATTACTAATGCACTAACTAAATTATGTCTCTACACAAATAATTGCAATTCTACACAACTAAGCAATATGAATTAAATTGCAATAAAGTAAAGCTCATAAATATCGATAGAAGTCCCAGCATTCCTTTCCTTGATCATCTCAAGCATACTTGGTAAGTTCTTACAGTAGTCTTCGTACGTACCAAAACCTTGCTTCCAATGCCTCCTGCTTCGCTCTCCTTGCCTTGGCATAGCATATGGTGTGCTGGAACCTCTGTTATATTGCAAGTATGATGGCATGTGACTCTAAATCCAGGTTGCCCACAATCTCCCCGTACATTACATTCGCAACAAAGCCTAAAGATATATTTATATTTCTTTGTGATTGCGTAGACTCCGTCAGCCGTATGTGTGTGGGATGACTATAGAATACTTCCAAATGGTGTCCCACTTAGGCTGGTACGCATGGGCACGCCATGAGCAATCCTCCATCTAGCATATGACATTATACACCCGTTGATCTGACTTCGCAACCTTAAAGGTTTTACGCAGTGACACTGCCCATATTATCACTGCTTCCTGCACCTCACACATATTACTGTAAATCGCTCCTTGCCGCACCTCATTCTGATCGTACCCCCATGCGACATCTTCACCCTCGTTGACCACCAACCTATCGAACTGACACTCGTCACACTCCACAGGGAAAAACTCTTCATCATCCATAGGGAAAGCCCTCGTAGTCATGGCTCTCTGCCTCCATCGCTTCCACCAACCCTTCAATATGTTATCCCTCGTCTAACACACCCATTGGTTCCTACACCTCTGACATTGGAACATCAACTTCCTCGCCTTCCACTCCCTCCTGACCCGAACTAACATCTTGCCTTACTAAGCATTCTTCAGTTTGGCTGCTCTCCCCAACTTTCTATGGTTCATCACCAACAACCTCCTCCTGCGTCACATGGTCGGCATGGACTTTCTGAAATGCTTGCGCCAACAATACTAATGGTAATCCTTTCTCATTCGCCATTCTTACATACGAGCTCCATGACTTTGGCCCCTTCAGTTTCACTCATTCGCAGTACGTGCAATCCTGTCTCCGACACTCTATCGCGTGCAACTTCAGATCGTGCAATTCACGGTTCAATGAGAATATGTGGTACAACCATCTAGTAACTGTGCCTCATGAACGCTCCCTTGCACGTAAAAGGCTAGCCATGACACTTGAAAAATGACTTAGTTCCACCCCTTATGAACCCATGTGCGAAACCCCTTCTCCGTAATGTATTTTAAATTGCATATCCATACCTCTCAAGCATTTCAGAAAATTCGTAATACGTGCATAGCATAACACTATCATCTTTTAAATTCTCAACCTACCCATACTGCGCACCTATGTACCACGCCAACCTACTCTACTCTACTTGAAACAACCGCTGCAAGCATACATAAATTTATTTTTTCAATTACATACTATCCCATCTCGCATACTTTTCACACTTTTATATGTCCATAACTATTGCTACTCTATACAATTAATTACTTATGAATCTAATTAATCTGGTCGCTAAGTCATGTATGTAAAAAAAAAACTATTGTTATTCTACAGAGCTAATTATATAAACACCTAATTAATCTGCTCAGTAAGTCGTGTATCTAAAAAACTATTGGTATTCTATATAGCTAATTACTTACGAACGCAATTAATCTGATCGCTAAGTCATATTTGTAAAAAATAAACCATTACTACTCTACATAGCTAATTACGTACACACCTAATTAATCAGCAAGTCGTGTATCTAAAAAAAACTATTAAAATTCTACACAGCTAATTACTTACAAACCTAATTAATCTGATTACTAAGTCCTATATCTAAATAACCATTGCTACTCTACACAGCTAATTACTTACCAACCTAGTTAATATGTTCGCTATGTAAATAGCCATTGCTACTCTACATAGCTAATTACTTACAACCTAAACACGACATAACCATCGGCGACAGAGCTCTCTGTCGTCATTTAAATAGCCTATATTTTTTTTGTAAATTTTTGCTTTGGCGTACTGCTTATGTAATTTTTTCGTTAAAAAAATATTATTTTAAAAACAATTCGCTAGCTGGATCCCGTCGTTAGCTCTCCACCGCCAAAGGTTCCCGCTTCCTGCAGACAGATGGCTGAGGGGGGTGGGACGGAGTCAATACAACAGGTCTAGTCAACTCGACACGTGACAGCTATCAGCTTGATTCCTTCTCGTTCTTCGCTCTCGTGTGGACCGAGACGGCAAGACAAGATAAAACGGCCGTACCAGCATGCAAACCATGGCTCCGTTTGGAACGGTGCGCCCGCCGTTATTGCTTGAATGGGACGGAACGGGATTGACTGGTTTAGAATCGACCTCCCTGCTTTTAGCTGCCGCACGTTTAATTCGTCGTGCTATAATTTGGTGAAACAACGGTGCAGCTTGTATGGCATGTTTCAAGTATGCTTGGCTTTTCTTTGCCCAAATGAAACGAACCTTTTAGCAGTTAGGTATACGTGGTGCGTGCTTCCTTTTTGTCCCGTGATCCCGTCGCCGGCAAAGACGACACAAGTTAAAAAGAACGGGCCCAAGATGCCCCGCTCTCAACGGTCTCAGTGGCGATGCATTGAAATTGGTCTTGAGTTACTTACTTAGGTTACAAAGAAGGCTAGTCCGTTTACTTATGCTTCGACATTTTTTTTCCCACGTGTAGGTTCTCTTAGACCTAAGAGGTGGAATAGAAGTGGGCTGCAATTACTTTTTAATTGTACCTATCAGATTTTGAACTCAAGACAACTTGACCCTGATACTATGGCTCAGTTCGTTTCAGCTTCTGGATTATGGATTCTGGATTATGGGAGAAGCTGCTTCTGATTATGGGAGAATCGGGCCGAGCAAACTACAACTTCTAGGTTTCGGACCGAGCCGGCGAGAATCAGCAAGAATCAGGTTTCAGTCATATTCTGATTCTATACAGAAATCAGCTTCTGATTCTCAGAGAAGCTGTCCAGAATCCTCCCGTTCGGCAAATAATCAGCTTTTTTCTAAAGCAGAAGTTGTCCAGAAGCTGAAACAAACGGGGGCTTATATTGAGCTGCATGCACCGGTCAGTTCATCCAAAAGCTTAAGCTTATGAGGAAGGAAAATCAATTCACTTATACTTCAATAATTACTTGGTCAAATGTGTTTTCTCAGAGACTTTTTTTTTTCTTAAGAGATAAAATACACAATAACTGTCGAAGTCTTGACATTAATTATCCACGTCAACCATGTAGGCAAAAATTCTTGCAACAAGGTAAAGAACAGAGACTGTTTTCAAGAGCTGGTTGTTCTGGAATGATTTGATAAAAACAAGGTACGGTGGAAAACTATTTTTAATATCTTATGCCTTTTTTTTATCACAATATATAGTTCCAACATAATTAATTGAAGTTTTTACAATGTATAAGTATTAACGGTAGTAAATGCATTTTGTATATGCTGTATTATTAAAATAGGCTAAAAGGGAGACACCATGTTTCACTCTGAAGGGATAAAAATTCCGTCGTTAGTCGGTGCAAACAAGGAAAGTTTACTTGTTCTTCCAAACAGAGCTAAATTCAAACATGCAGTAAGTAGTACTAAAGTTTGACTAACCGATTTGCCGGTGTTTGCCAGCAAGTGGAAGGAACAGAGTTCTGGGCGATTCGGGATTTCAGTGATTCTACACGACATTACAGCGGTGTCGGCATTTTTCTCTGAATTTAAGCTTCAAGCGGTGAGGAGGTAAGCTAATATACATCCGCACATGCATGTGCCCGGCGGGCGTCGTCGAGCTGTCTAGGTAATCTATGATTGTAACCCTGTATTAAACGAGTAACACAAAACTATTAAAAGTTTGTGCTTCTATGTTTTTTTAAAAGTTATATAAATATTAAAACATATAGATAGTGATTACTTATCCCTCTATTTGTTTCAAGATTTGTACAACTTGTATTGAGAGGAAAAAAGTATAAATATTAAAACGTAAATAAAATATAGATAGTGATTATTTACCCATTCATTTGTTTCAAGATTAGAAAAAAAAGTAGAAGCAGCTGTCAAACTTAAAATTGCATGTGGCAAGTTTTATTCGAAAGAGAAGTTTAATTCCAACCCGTAGACGCGATCGATCGAGGGGATGGCTCCTCGTCGGAAAAGATGACGAGCCTACATGACCATACGACCGTAGAACACTCACTACTTTGACCATTGGAAAGTTTTCAGTTTTGACTTTCTGCATCGATTTGCTTCCGTATCTACCGACTGCAAATACCACCAGTTGTCCAGTTGACCACCACACGGCTGCAGCAGTACTGTACGCATCCACTCGCTACTCTTTTTTTTTTCTTCTCCCTCGAGGCTCGAGGTCAAATCCCAAATCAATTCGATCGATCCGCAAGCAGGTCAACCATTTCTAGGTTGACCAACCATACCTATATATACGCATTACGCGTAGTACGTACACCTCAACGCTCAGCACAAGTCAAGAATTGATCTGTGCAACCACGTACAGGAGGAGAGGCCAGAGTTCAGGACTCGCCGGATCGTGATCATGAGCCGGGCGGTGGAGGCGGCGGGAGGCGAAGAGGAGCGGTGCCGGTACAAGGGCGTGCGGCGGCGGCGGTGGGGGAAGTGGGTGTCGGAGATCCGGGTGCCTGGCACGCGGGAGCGCCTGTGGCTTGGCTCCTACGCCACGCCCGAGGCCGCCGCCGTAGCGCACGACACGGCCGTGTACTTCCTCCGCGGCGGGGCGGACGCGGGAGCCTGGGTCGACGGGTCGGCGCTCAACTTCCCGGAGCGCGCGGTGGCCGCGTACGGCGGCGCCGCCGGGGCGAGCCTGTCGCCGCGGTCCGTGCAGCGCGTGGCGTCCGACGCCGGCATGGCCGCCGACGCGCAGCGCGTGGCGGCACGGGAGAGCGCGCCCCCGCCCGCGCCGAGGCACGCGGACGCAGGTCGCACTGGCATTGGCATTGCGCAAGGTGGTGCAAGCGCGCGGCACGACGAGTGGGAGCACGGTACGTATGCTTATACGTATACCGGTGCGAATACTAGTAGGATTACGAACACCAGTAGGGAGCAGCTTGTTTCCGGGGAGATTAGCGTGGACGACATCGAGATTTTGATGTAAAAATACAGTTAAACATTTCTATTCACTGATGTAATAAAAAGATTTGAGCAACGTGTGAATCCAACCTTCCGATGGCACAGCACATCCAGTGGCGGAGGAAAAAAAATTACTGCCTCGACAAGTCCCCAACTATGATGTGAGAAACGCCTTGTTTTTCAACTCCCACGACAGCAAAACTTAACTGAAATTATAAACGGTGGTTCACCGGTGAACCCGGACAAACGTCTTGTCCGTGCTGCCGGCCGGCCGGCCGGTGGCTCCGCCGCTTGTTACATCCATTCATCAAACAAGTCGTCTAGTTAGCACCTGAGACGAGACAATGGTGTGCTGACAAGTCAATGATCTGGTCATGTTCAAGCGACGAGACAGAAGCTGAATCAAGCGCCCTGTTCGCGTGCCAAACATGGCATCTGCCGTGACCTCACCCTCGTTTGACACCAATGGAACCTTTCCTCCCAGAAACAAGAGCTGCATGCTCATGCCTCTGCCGGCTACTAGTCGTACGTGTCAATGTTTTGACATGCCATCCATTGCAATAGCCCGGAACAGGATTATGACGCGGCTGCAGGTTCTTACTTTCCGTTTGTGAGATGAGGTCGACTGTCACCGCACCGCAGCAGCTCTGATCCATGACTTGGTCGTTATTAATGTACAACAGGCTTTTCGAACACGTATTCGTCAAACGGTACGGCGAAATAGCTATTTTTTTAAAAAATAATTTTTTTAAAAAAATGAATTACAGTATTTGTCGACGATTGGGGAACAGGCCCCCGCCGAGCTTACTTGTTGGTGGAGGGACCAACTGTGACCCCTTCTTGCGTGAGGGATTACTCAAGGAACGGATCACCAGATCTCAACGAGCGTGACAATAGCTTTACCCTGGTTCGGGCCTCTCAGGAAGAGATAATAGCCCTACTCCAGGCTCTTGTATACTCTTGCAAAGTGTCCGAGTGTATGACTCTTGTCTTACAATCGGTCCGTCTGCGTGTTGTTGTTGTTGTTGTGTGTCCCCTCACGATGGGGACCCTTTTATAGCTTACAAAGGATCGAACTCCACGACCCACCCGCACGCTTTGGACCTCGCCCAAACGTGGCAACCGGTGGATCCTACCTTTCCGCCACGCCCCACGGGGAAACGAACGGGCCAACGGAAGTTACGCTCGGGTGGTTATTCCCACCGACCCGACCAGAAGGTCGGCCGATGACCGCACCGAAGCTTGGACATCTTACCCGAGCTCGAGCTCGAATCGATGGAATACGTGGCATTCTCGGTCCCACCGAGCCCGAGCTCGAATCGGCCGGAATGCGAGCCTTCCAAGTTCGATTAGACAACCAGGGTAACGACCTCCTGGTGGCTCGGGCGGAGCGAGCTTGGTCACAGGCATCCGAGGTAATTTATGGAAATTACCCGACCGGCTACTAGCCCCGAGGTTCAAGTGGGAAAAGGTCTAAGGAAGGCCTTCCCTTGGGCCTACCGTTCTCACGAGCATGTCGGTTGCGCGGCGGACAAGCTGCCGCGACTAACGAGCTATTAACCTCCTCCGAACGAGCTTGTTCCCCTACCGCGCTTGAGCTAATGAAGTGGGCCTCTCGCGGTTCCTTCTCCGAAGCCTCGAATCGCTTCTGGGAACCGTCTTTTCGGCAGACGGCGGTTTCGATTTGCGTGCCACGTGTCGTTTTCGAATGGCGAACGCCTCAATCGCCTCTCTGTGCCTCTAGGGCTTCCTTGACCATAACGGGCGGGAAGTCCTTTTGCTTTCCCATTTCCTCGGAGGAGCTTTTAAACACTCGAAGAGAAACCCTTAGACTCACTTGGCCGTTTTGCGATCGGCTGCGTCTCATACTCCCTGGCGCTCATCCTTCTTCTCGATCATCTTTCCACCCTCATGGCGAGGTTCGGCGTCAAGAAGCTCGACAGCGCAGTCGGAGATCCTCCAGGCGAGGTACGTTGATGCCAAGACATGGAGAGTCCCTGGCGCCGAGGAGAGCCCACATGAGGAGGGGGAGATCGTCTCCACCGAGCTTCACGCCATGAACGGCTCCGACGCCCGAAAGTGAGTTCGTCGAGGCCGCACTCGCCTCCGCGAGTGCGAGATCGCTCACCTCCACCCCAACTCCATTCTCATCATGGCCATCTTTACCCATCTCTGCGAAGGGTTCGTGGGCGTCGAGCCCACTCCCGCCTCTTCTTCCACTTCTACACCCTTTTTCGCACCGACGCCGCAGTGCCTACTTCCGCCTGCGACCTACCCGACCATACGAGTACCCGAGCTTCACGCTCAAGGACTCGGTGTCGGGTTGGGCCGACTCTTGGTTCTACTTGAGGAAAGCGGAGGGCGGCACGCTTTCCTACTCCGGCGCCAGAGGTCGCGCCGTCGAGACGCCCCGACCGCCCGTGGAGCCCGAGGAGGAGAAGATCCTCATGACGATCAACGAGCTCACGTTCCTGGGGCTGACCGGCCGGGACGTTACCCGGGACTACGTCAGGAACCGGATATCGCCCCTTAGGAGGAGGGAGCATCCCTTCTTCAAGGTCGAGGGGTGGCAGGACATCACCCGGGAATCACGCCGTATGTCGCCGCTTCGATCTTCTTCCGAGTGCAGGATGCCCCTTCTCACGACTCCTCTCCCTTGGTCGGTATGTAAGCTCCGCCAGAGGATCTGGTGGATGAGGGTGTCCGAGATGTTCTGGCACTCTAAAGGCAAGGAAATCATCGAGGGCCGCCAGATCCCGAACAACGCTCTAACCTGACCGAGGCGTGAAGTCTCTCGATTCTGACTTCTTTCAAGCTGTCCGGCAAAGCTTCACAGTGGGCCTTCCGACCTCATTTGAGTTTTTTCTTTTTCAACAGAGAAGGTTGCCTCGGTCGCTGTGGTCCCACTGGGATCCTGGCCATGGATCGGTCGAAAGACCAAGGGACTGGCGGTCGCAAGCGCCGCTGGGCTGATTCCGCCGGCCACGCCGCCCTCGCCAGCGCATACGCCAGCGCTCCGGCCCGACGACTTTCAGCCACCCCGCCAAAGACTTGGAGTATGCGGACCGGCAGGAGGTGAGTGAACTAAGATTGTGGATGGATGAGTACACCCGAGACAATCCTGAAGCCGATGGCTCGCTGGCGCCTGCTACGCATGCGCGAAGAAGGAGGTCGCACCGCGCCGGCCCAAGGCGAAGGTCGAGTGAAGGCTTATCGCGTTCTTCAAAGTGAAAGCTCGCGCGGTGAGTTTCGAGCTGGCTCCTCGGACCGCGAGGAGGAGTATGATTTAGCCGACTCGCTTCTTGGTCCCGAGGTCCCGCAGTCGTCACACGCCAATCTGCGCTAACGCCGACTGCCTCCGAGGTCTGGGTGAGGCCGACCTTTCAGGCGCCGCCAGTGGCCGATAAGGCGCTACGAGACATGGTCGCCTCGCCCGCGCTACCAGCTCACTAGCGGGACGCCAGCAAGGTCGGGCCTCGCCTCTCTTGTTTGTCTTTTCTCCTAAGACCATACTAACCCCACATCGCCTATAGTGGTGTGGCTATGGCGCGAGTTATGGGATTTTCAAGCGATGGTCGATTTATATTCTTGACTCGTGCTAGAGAGGAGCTTGCCCGGCCGCCGAGGCCGGGCCGTGGGGCGACGAGGCCGGCGGAGCCGAGGTCGCGGAGGCCCGGGGCCCCACGGCCGGGTGGCGAAGGATGTCGAGGGGCGGGGAGCCCACCGCCGCGAGCTCCGGGACTCAGAGGTCGGGTCTCCAAGCGAGACACGGAGGAAGATCGCGCCGCCGATGCCCGAAAGCCGCGTACAGCGAGGGCATCCCCACATCATAGCCGTGGAGTCTGATGGTGATGAGCGGCCGCCGAAACTCCCCCGCGAGGATTCTTCCGGCCACAACATATCATCACCGCGACTCTCCAGAGATCGCCGAGGTCTCCTGCGCTCGCGGATCGCCACGCCGGTCCTGGCCGCCTGGTCAGGGGACCCCATTCTCGTGGAGCTCGCCCAACGAGGAAGAGCCGCTACCTCACTGCTCTGGGAGATGAGCCCGGCCACCGAGGTGAGCCGTGGCAGCTTCAAGACGAAGGGGATCTGCCGCACCGAGGTCGCTCCGGGCTGGACCGACCTTCCGCCGACTTCCTGCCTCTGGGCTGATCCCGCTGGCCGGGACGCCGTCGCAGCCTCAAGGGTCGATGACACCCTGTCCCTGCTCCCATGGTCAGACGCCGATAGGAGCTCTGGCGCAATCTCGCCCGGAGGAAGAAGAGCTGAGGTGATCTCGCTTGAGGCCGCCCTCTGTAGAGGCTGAGGTCGCCCCCAGACAAAGCCTCTTCGCCTCGTGGGATTAGGGAGTTTCGGCTCAAGCCTCGGCCCGATCAAGGAGAAGGGATCGAGGCGAGATCCCTTGCCCGCCTGTGTGGGGAACAGACGAGACGGAGGACCTCGCCGAGATGTTCCAGCAGGGGCCGGAGGCTCGCTTTGCTGGGTAAGCACTCGACTCATGTGTTTTTATCAAAAACTCATCACGACCAAATACCTTGTCGCAGCAGGCCGGAGTCCACCATGAAGGACTTCCATGCCGCCACCGTGTCGCAGGTTGTCGCGGGCACCAATCCGAGCAGACGCCAAGATCGCGGAGTTTCGAGCGCCAAGTTGCCGAGCCGACATCTTCCTGAGGCCGATCCGGCGGTGGAGGAGTCCGTGCACGAGCTCCGTGAGCGCTCTTGACCGGAGCGAGCAGGTGCAAGGTCGCCTTGAGGCCACTTGCGGGCGACTTTGCGCGACGCCGCCGGCGTTACCGAAAGGACAATCGACCAAAGAACGGAGGAGTCCAGCGACTGACAAAGCGGTGCAAGTTTAAGGCCTGGCTCGCCACGGTGCTCGACCTTGAGTCCGAGCTGACTTTGGCAGGACGAGCTCGCCGTCACAGACGCAGAAGCGTGGTCGCCTCGTAATTTTCTTTTCCCGCCTTTACCTCGTGAAAAACTTAAGGGAAAAACCGCTTGAACATAGAAAGAGCGCTATCTATCTCTAAACGCTTTTTGTTGTTTTGTCCGAGATGATAACGATTTGTTTGGTGTCGCGGTTCCTTGCTCTGGCATTTCGCCTTACGTGACTTAGCGGTCAATCGCACTAGGAGTAGCTACCTCGCGTGAGAGCTGCACGAGGTCGTGGCTACTTGGTACCCCTATAGCCCCGCCGCCAACGGAGGTCGTGGGCGATCGCGAGCACGACCTCGTTGGCGGAGTAGAGTTCGCGGGGACCGTGTGGCTCTTAGGGTACGTGCGGCCGATGTCGCCCACCGGCCGACTTAAGCTCGAACCGCTCGAAGGGTGTCCTGCGGCGAATCTTTGCTTGCGGCGGAGGTCTACCGCGAAAAGATGGTCGCCTTACGAGGAAGGAAGCCCTTGAGGTCGAGCTCTTGTCGACGGTGTTTTGCCCCGACGATCGACTCCGCCGACACCTTGTCTGGGTCGAGCTTAATCGTAGAATTTTTTGCGGAGGTAAAGGAGAAAGAGAGAGAGAAAGAACGAGAAGACGAGGTGACAAAATTTATTAGAAAGGTAGGCGAGTGTGGTTAGACATGGAACTTACGCAGTTGGTCGATGTTCCAAGTGCTAGCTAGTTCTCGACCATCTTCCATTGCGAGGCGGACGGCCCGGGCGTCTTTGTTGAGACGACCGTGTAAGGACCTTCCCATCTTGGCGTTAGCTTGTTGGCTTTTGACAGTCTTGGACCCGTCGCGAACGAGATCGCCGACGTGCAAGGTCCTTGGTCGCTGATTTAGCGGCGTGCTGCGAAGTGCTGCAGGTAGACCGCGGATCGCAATGTAACCCGTTCACGACGCCTCGCGAGGTCGAGGTCGAGAAGGCGCCGCCTTCTGCGTCGATGCTATCGGCTAGGTTCACCCTTGGGGATCCTAGGACAACCTCGACGGGTAGGACGGCTTCGCGCCATATACGAGCTGAAAGGGGTCTCCGTAGCTCGGCCGTCGTGGTGCGGATCGACCAGAGGCGGGGGTAGTTCGTCCACCCAGGCCTGACCATGCCGTCGAGGCTCTTGAAGACTCTCTTCTTGATTCCTTGACGATCTGCGTTCGCTCGGCCGCCCCATTGCTACGTGGGTGGGCCACGGATGCGGCATATCTTGGTCCCGACCTCCTCGCAATAAGCCTCGAAACACCTCGCTTGTGAACTGAAAAGCCGTTGTCGGTAATGAGGCGACTTTAACGCCAAAGCGGGTTACTACATTATTGCGGAAGAACCTTTTAGCCGCTGTGCGAGATGGTTGATATAGGCTCGCCTCGATCCATTTAGTGAAGGTGTCGATTGCGACAGGTATTTACAACCCCTCCTTCCCTGGAAATGGACCGAGTATGTCGATGCCCCAAACCGAGAATGGCCAGGTTAGCGGCATGGTCTCAGAGCGGTATGCCGGTGATGGACCTTCCGAGCATGGAACCGGGCAAGATCGGGCAGGAGGTTACTATTGAGCGTTGCCGCCAAGGCCGTCGGCCAATAGTAACTCCAACCTAAGGCTTTGCTCACTAAGGTCCTAAAGGACGAGTGAGCTCCACACATCCCGTCATGGATATCCTTGAGGAGGTATTTGCCTTCCTCTTGGGTGATGCACTTGGAGAGGACGGCGCGCGCTTTGCGGTATAAGAGGCCCTCGACCATTTTATAGGTCGAGGCGCCTCACTAGCCGGATTTCGGCTTCCTCCTCGGGCGTGTCGACGGCAAGTATTGGATGAATGGCGTCATCCAGTGCATCCTGCTCGAGGAAGGAGACGGTACCACCCGTCTCGGTTGCCTCCTCCCGGGGGTATGGAGGGCTTATAGAGGTGCTCGATGAGCACCACGAGCGGAAGCGGCGGAACCGACCTTCGATAGATGGTCGGCCAGGGCATTGTCCTTCCCGGGATGTATAGTACTTGAAGTTTCAAGTACTTTTCCATCTTCCTTACTTCAGCCAGGTAAAGCGCCATTGAGTCATCGAAGCACCGATACTCCTTGTTAACCTGGTTGACGACCGCGAGTCGCCTTCGCAGTTAGTCGTTGGACTCAGCGCTTTGCATGCCCGGCCCGGCTAGCGGACCTTCGTGGCCGCGTTGTTTGTTGGCAAATGCAATTGGAGGGCGATCGATCCGCTCCCGAGGGGATTCGAGGACCACTCCAGCCCCGAGCAATCGTAAGCTCGGGATCCGTCGAAGTGCATGACCCAACCGTGCTCGGCCTGGTTGGGTTCGTTTTCGGGCGGGCGGGGTTTGTCCATTCGGCCAGGAAGTCCGCTAGGACCTGAGATTTGATCGCGGTTCGCCGAGAATTCGATCTCGACCGCGAGCTCCATGGCCCATTTCGCGATCCGCCGCTTGGCCCCGATTCCCGAGAATTTCTCTCGGGAAGTTGGTCGGGACTTGGATTTTGTGTGCACGGAAGTAGTGTCTTAATTTCTTCGAGGCCATGAGGAGCGTATAAAGGAGTTTCGACCTCGGGTAACGCTCCTTTGGTCCGTAAGACTGGCCGACGTAGTAGATCGGGCGCCGCACCGTCCCCGTTTCTACCGTCAAGAGCGCTACCGCTGGGTGTGGCGGCCAGTAGAGCAAGAGAACCTCTCCCATTCTTGGCGTGGTCAAGACCGGGTCTTGACAAATATAGCTTAAGCTCTTTGAAAGAGCGTCGCTTATCTGTCCCACGCGAAACTGCCGTGCTTCCGGAGCGCTTCTTGAAGAAAGGTAGGCCACGTTCCTCGAGCCGCGAGATGAAACGACTTAAGGCCGCCATTCTCCTGGCCAGGGATCGGACCTCCCGAGTGCAAGTCGGTGGTCGATGTTCTCGATGGCTTCTATCTTTTACGGGTTGGCCTCGATTCCTTGTGGGCCGATCATGTATCCGAGCACCTTGCCCGGCTTTGACCCCGAACACACATTTTTCAGGGTTTAACTTTATTCGATGCTTATTGAGGTTATGAAAAGTCTCCTCTAGATCGGATACATGGTCCGAGGCTATCTTGCTCTTGACGACTATGTCGTCTACATACACTTCCTGTGTTCCGACCTATTTGGTTCGAGAAGGTTTTCTCGCATAAGGCTGGAAGGTCGCTCGGCGTTCCTTAGACCGAAGGACATGGTCGTGTAGCATAATGTGCCAAACGGCGTGATGAAGGAAGTTTTCTCCTCGTCGTCGGGCGATATGCCGATCTGGTGATAGCCTGAGTAGGCGCCCGAAGCTCATCGCCTCGGAGCCGGTGGCGTCGACCAACTGGTCTATCCGAGGTAGCGGGAAATTGTCTTTCGGGCATGCGGCATTCAGCCCCGTGTGATCGACACACATGCGCCACTTGCCCCCTTTTTTCATCACGATAACTGAGTTGGCCAACCACTCGGAATGGTCGACCTCCCGAATGAAACCGGCTTTGAGGAGCTTGTCCAGTTCCTCTCTGATGATGGCTTGCTTCTCCGGGGAGAAGCGCCTGAGCTTCGCCGCAGAGGCTTTTGTCGTGCCGAATCGCTAGCTGCGTGCTCGGCGACCTCCTTGGGACTCGGGCATGTCGGACGGTTCCCGAGCGAACGTGTCCGCGCTTCTCGGAGGAAGGTCACGAGCTCGAGTTCCTATTTAGGATCTAGGAAGCCCCCACGCGTACGATCTTGTCTGCAGTTACGCACAACGGATGGCCTTGGTTTCTCCTCCTTGAGGCTAGCCTTGGGCCGGAACTCCTCGGCTCTTGCTGGGCCAGGGCGATTGACCGACCATGTCTAACGCCCTCTCGCCGCAGCTTTAGGGCTGCTGGGCTTCCTTGACCGTGATCACACCGCCGGCCGGGGACCTTCAAGCATTGATACGTGGTGAGTGGCGGCCATGAATTTGGCGAGTGCCGGTCGGCCCAGGATCGCGTTAAGCCGACCGAAATCGACCACTTTAACGTGATCACCCGCTCGGAAGTTGCTCGGACTGCCGAACGCATCGGGCAGACGACCGCCGAGCGCCCGACCGACGTTCCGGGCACTATCCCGTAGAACGGGACCACCAGGCTTTTGATCTTGGAGCGAGGGATCTGCATCTCGTCCAAGACCCTGGCAGATATCAGGTCCAGGGAGCTTCCGCAATCCACAAGGACCCGACCTACTGCGGTGTTGCAGATCGTTGGGCTAACGACCATCGGAAGCCTTTGGGGTTTCGTCATCCCTGCAGAGGCGTGCCCTTGGAGAAGGTGATCGGCTCGGACCACTTGAGCCGAACAGGAGGCTTCCTCGAGTGACACGGAGTACCCGCGGCCTCCTTTAACTCCCGACGCGACCCATAGGCGGCGGAGCCCCCGAATATCACGGCGATGTGGTTTCTCGGCTCTTGGTACTCCATGTCGGTGTCTTGCTCCTCGGCGGGCTTCTTGCCCTTGACGTCTCCTTCCATCTCGGGGAGCGTGGGCATGGGACCCTTACCATTGTAGAACTGCTCCAGGCGGGAGGCCCACGCTCGCAATCGAAGGTCATGCCCATGCGCTGGTGGAGCGGGCGAAATAGGCACTAGCCCGCCTGGTCGCCGCGTTCTTGGTCGTCCGGTTACGCTCGTTGCTCACGAACCTGGTCGACCCTTTCCTTTCGGGGCTCCCCCCTATACGACTGCGAGGTCGGCCGTTGTCTTTCGATGGCTGCCACCATGCCGGAGACGGAGGATTTTTTCTTCTTTTTGATTTTTTTCTCGATCGAGCTTACGCTCTTTCGGCTTGATGCCCCTTCGAGCCCGGCCGAGGGCGCTTTCCTCGTCCTAGCCTTCTTCCATTGGACGGCCTCGTCGCGCTGGCGTAACGGTCGGCCATGCGAACGGCTCGTGGCCGTGATGTCCGGTGGATTTCGAGGTCTGAGTAAAGCGTCACGTCTCGGACCCCGAACTTGAAAGCCCTGACGACCGCCTCATCCGAGATGCTCGGGATGGAAGTGCGCACTTGCATGAAGCGCGACGAATCTGGCGCAGGTTCGCCCTCCGTCATGTCAGACGCTCAAGGTCGCGCTCCTTCCCCGGACGAGCGACTCTGGGAAGTTGGCTCGGAGAGTGCCGCCACCGGGCCCAGGACCGGATCGAGTTCTCTTGAATAGCCACGCCCGAGCCGCCCGCCCAGATCAGGCGTAAAGTTGGCCATCACCCTTTCATCACCCCCGGCAGCTAAAATGGCCGTGGTGTAGATCGAGAGAAACTTCGTCGGGTTACGAGTCCCATCGAATCTCTCGATGTGACCCGGCTTAAACCTTGTCGGCCAGGTCACTCGTCGCAGCGATGTCGCGAACGCCCTGCACCCGAACACGGGACTGTCGGGGCGATCGCCACGAGCGCGGCGGTCGGGGCGATCCCCACCAGCCGAGCCCGAGGTTAGTGGGCCCAGGCGAGAGAAAATCTCCCTACGCCTGTAGGATGGGGAGTGGCCCGATGAGGAATGTTCGGCCCGGTTCTCGCGTGGCTCGATTCCGCCGGTCCCGAGGAGCCAGGAATTGCTCCGGTGCCCTCCCGAGCCTGCATCGCGCCTATCCTCTGAGCTGCGTGAGTCATCGGGTGGTGGCGCTGACGCCCGGGCGGCGGCGTTCAGAATTGCTCTGGCGCTTCCGGGAGGCCTCGCCGCCTTATGCGTGGCGATTTCCTCGAGGTCGCCGGGCCACGGCCGCGCCATGGCTTCTAGGTCGACTGCCAGAAACTCTCGAGGTTGCGCACCACCGTGGCCAGGGCTTGAAGCGTTCCTCGGGGGAACGCGGGGTGACGAGCCTGCTTCGCCGTTGCACGGCTCGAGTCCCGTGACGCTGCGGAAATTCTCACGAACCGCCCTGGTCTTATCCAGGCCACCTCGGACTTCTTGGCGTAAGTCGCGTCCGATTCAGGGATGCTGCAGGTGCTCTTTGGCCGCTTCAGAGCGGTGAAGACGCGCTTCACCGGATTTGCTCGACATTTCCATCCTCCCGCAACGAAGGCGTTACGGGATTGACGGATCGCGAGGGGGACATCACGGTGTCTCCCGTGAAGCGGTCCCCTGGTCGAGCTCAGAGGTCGGGATGTCGACCATCGTAGAGCTCGCTGCACTTTCGCCGTCCGAGAGGCGTGAGCCGGAGCGAAAGAATCGCTCCGGTGCGCGGCTTCGAGGAAAAGCTCTGGAACCGTCTTGATTCTTAATGGGCGACGCCGCCCTTCATTGTCGAAGAATCGCTTGTCCTCTTCCTCGATCTCGGGGCGAGCCCTGGTGGTTCTCGGGATTCGACATTCTTCGATTCCTCACGAAGGAAAGTCGGTCCCCACGGACGGCGCGGTTGTCGGCGATTGGGGAACAGGCAGCCGAAGCTTACTTGTTGGTGGAGGGACCAGCTGTGACCCTTCTTGCGTGAGGATTACTCAAGGAACGGATCACCAGATCTCAACAGCGTGGACACGCAGCTTTACCCTGGTTCGGGCCTCTCAGGGAAGAGATAATAGCCCTACTCCAGCTCTTGTATACTCTTGCAAAGTGTCTGAGTGTATGACTCTTGTCTTACAATCTGCATACGTGTGTTGTTGTTCTTTGTGTGTCCCCTCACGATGGGGACCCTTTTATAGCTTACAAAGGATCGAACTCCACGACCCACTATTCGCACGCTTTGGACCTCGCCCAAACGTGGCAACCGGTGGATCCTACCTTTCCGCCACGCTCCCACGGAAACGAACGGGCCCAGCGGAAGTTACGCTCGGGTGGTTATTCCCACCGACCCCGAGACCGCGTAAGGTCGGCCGATGACCGGCACCGAGCTTGGACATCTTACCCGAGCTCGAGCTCGGAATCGACTGGAATACGTGGCATTCTCGGTCCCACCCGAGCCCGAGCTCGAATGGCCGGAATCGCGAGCCTTCCAAGTTCTGATTAGACAACCCAGGGTAACGACCTCCTGGTGGCTCGGGCGGGAGCGAGCTTGGTCGTTGGTGGCATCCGAGGTAATTTATGGAAATTACCCGACCCCCCGACAGTATTAATACGCGGAAAATAAAAATTGCAAAAATAACACATATTCGCCAAACGGTACGGTAAAATAACTATTTTCGCCAAACAGTGCGGCGACAACTGTTTAATTACACAATTAACAGTCGGCCATCATAGTTTAGGAGAAAGAAGCTATTTTCGCCGAACCGTATGACGACAACTCTATTTTTGCCAAATGGTTCGGCGATAATACCCTCATTTCCTGTGGAATTTATCGCCTAACGGTTAACTGCATAATTAGGCATTTGTCGTCGTACTGTTTGGCGAAAATAGCTATTTCGCCCTACTGTTCGGTGAAAATAGCTATTTCGCCTTATCGTTTGGCGATTAGGTATTATTTTTACAATTTTTGTTTTCGGCGTATTAATACCGCAATACATTTTCTAAAAAAAGTATTTTTTTAAAAAAAATTCTACCTACTCCCTCAGAATTTTTACTCTTCGGATTAGAGAAATTTTACGGTGGATAAGGTAGTAAATAGTGGTAGTAGAAATCAAATTTAATCATCCATTTCTCAAGGGTATTTTTGGTTTTTCCTATCCATTCATCAGAGGTATTTTAGACTTTTCTTAATTCGTTCATAGTTTTGGATTCACCGAATACCTGATGATCTTCATATGCTTCTTCTCCATTCATCTGCCATTCATTAGGATCACAGGACGTGTTTTACCGTAGAGGACAAATAATATGATAGAATTTTTTACCCTTTTACCCCTTTCTAAATTTTACTACCAATACTACAATTGGTAGTATAACTAGATCTAAATTGATTTTAACCATTAGATTCGAAGCAATGGACGGCTTATATTGATTTTAATCCACTGTAAAAAAAAAGCTCTCAGATTAATTAACCCTCTTACTAGTACTCAGATATGGGAAATCACCGATGCCTTTTTAGGTTGACCCTTAGTACAGCCGCTGAACAGCCCAAAGCATGGTATAACATGAATGTTTTTCGGACTGATTAAAAAACTCGACACGATGGACAGCGCAGCACGGCACACCCAATCATGTATGGGCTAGCCCGGTACGAAAATGGCCCTTTCGTAAAAAAAAAACATTATATCTACATCACAGTTCATCATTAACTACCTTACCACAACGGTCTAGTCTATCATCAAATACTATTTCTCCTCTTCGCCTCTTTCATGACCCATCCGGCGCAATCGCTATCTCCCCGTACCTTTGTTGTCTCCTCTTTCCTTTTGCTCTTCTCCACCCCTGCTTCCTCCCTGCATTGCTATCTCCCCCACCGTCTCACGCCATCCCTTTCTTACTGTCCCCCGCTGCCAAATCCAACGAGTTTCGATCACGCTGCCATATGATCCTGCCTTGTGCCATTCATGACAATAAACCGACTGCAATGACGTCCACAACTTCATACGTCTAAAAAATCAAAAATATAGACTAACACGGCACGACCCAACTCTCGCCTCTACTAGTATTCCTAAATCTTACGTCAATCCAAGTGGACTCTCAAATGTTACGTCAATCCGGGTGGACTCTCGAGTCTAGACTCTAGAGAGAGAAGGATGCTAAACAGTAACTTTCACGAAAGTCCAGGCCTCCAGGGCGTGCAAAAATTGAACGGACGAACGAACTCGTGTCGCTGGGACGAGCATTTCAACTCAATCCCTCTCCACTTCGTCCGTTGACCTGTTCTTCTCCACTCCGTTCCGTTGCCTCAAGGGAACGACACTGTAATTTAATTAACCCATGACGCCATGGCTGACGAAAGTTTGGTAATCATCGGCATAAAAAATATCGAAAGAGCAGAAGCTTTTGGACGCGGTTATCGGCATGGTTGACGAAAGTTTGATAATTAACCCATGACGCCTCGGTTGACGAAAGTTTGATAATCACCAACAAAACAAAGAGGCTGTTTGGTTTGAGGCCAAATTTGCCAAGCTAAGCCTTGTCAAAATTTGGTGCTCAAATTGGTGGCCAAAGTTTGGCCAATCATTGGCTAGAAAATGAACTAGAAAAATTTGGCTAGCCAATGGAGAAAAGAATCTAGCCAAAATTTGGTCGCAAACCAAATGCTTGCCAAATTTGGTCAACACTACCAAAATTTAGCATGACAAGCATTGGCAACCAATGGACACAAACCAAGCAGCCCCAAAATGCGTTGGTGAGTGCAGTGCAGGATGGTGCGGATATGCATGATGCTGCGTTTCTGAATTCTGATCAGTGTCCCGAAGATCTCCCAACTTTGTGCCTGACGCGTTTAGCTCATCTAGGGCGGTAGATGGTTGACCACGATGGCGGAGCACCTTTTGGAAGTTTCATCTTGTGCCTGTATTTTCACAGTAGTACTAATTGGCACTAAGCATGCTTGAACAGTCTTTCTGGAAATAGTGGAACGGCATGCCACTTCAGAAGTACTCTAATCTAGAGAAACAATAGAAACTGGACCGCATGCAGGCTCCAATCAAAGGTGCCAAGGCAATTGTCTTCATTTGGATACAGATCAAGGCAGACATGACGACATCGGACGCAGTACGCACAACATGTAATTTGGACATGGCAGGCAGAAGCTGTTGGAGAACTGCACATACCCATTACCACCGCTAATTTTTCCACATTTAACATCGTTTCACTAACAGAGTAACAGTACAAGTTATTTATCGAAGTAAAAGAAAGGAAAACGGTTTCCACATCAAACTACCTGGGACGGAGTGAGTGCCCTGGCCAGTGACCGGGTGGGATTACGCAATTATGTACAAAAGGGAACACAACAATTATTTGCAAACAATGCCGCAAATAAGCACTGCTTACGAGCCATCTTCCTTTGGTTTTTGACTCGGCTCTGAGTATTGGCCTCCCATCAGCTGCAATATCTCACTCCACAGACAAGAAGGGTCTGTCGTCAGCGCGTCGATGATCAGGCCTGAGCTGCAGGAAGTGACAACCCAGTATCCTGCATCAATCTCACTCAACAACTGATCATGATCCCAAGCAGAGTACCCTACATAGAACTTCAGGTCCTCGGGCTTAACTGCACCATTCTTCATCGGAGCACTGGCCTTCTCCAGGTCAGTTCTGAAACCAAAACAGACGCCTGGTGCCACTTCTTCAAACCCCTTGATGGGTCTGCCATCATTAGTCCTCATCAAGAATATGCTCATATCGACAGGGCCTCCAAAGTACAGGGAACAATCACTAAAAGGTGTTGCCTGGTCATGGAAGGATGGGTTCACATGCTTCATCTTTGTGTACAGTGGATGGTTCAGGATGACACCAAATGGACCGTCATAGGCATCTCTTGAACCTAATCTGAGGAGGAGGATGACAGTTCTCTCAAAGGTACCGTTGCCATCAAGCTCTTCAGTTGCAACCAAAACACACCCAGATTCTGGCATTGGAATAGCATGGGCCCACTTCCGAGGAAGACTGTGTACTGGTCCATCCAAGGATTTCTGCGGTAGAGCTTTTGCATCCACTGTTTGCTCCTGATTGCAAGACATAATAAAGAAAAAAATAGGAAAAATATTTAGGGGCATCTCAATAAGATATTAGGTTAACTAAAACACCAATTAGTGTCCGGTAGAGACAGGCTATTGCTTTTTGAAGGATAAAAAGATGAATCCGATATGTACATCAAGTTTATAGTCTGGATGAAGCAGACAATTTTCTGGACAAGCAAAAAGGGTAAATAAGACAATGTTTGTGAACTAGCAGTTGTGCACAGAGAATCTTGTTACACTGCATAATGAAACACTCCTGCTGCATGATGTTGTTTAAAGGTGAAGAATTTCACTTTCCTCAATTTTATTGCTAAGATGTTTAAGAGGAACTGGGGTAAAGAAGACTGGAAGTGAGAATGTCAAAGCAAGGTAGCACATATGTGATAATCAGCAAAAGTTTCAGTCAATTTAGGCTAATCTCAACTAGGATAGAAGTTGGCTCTACAATAATTCAAACAGAATGTGTGCTATCATGGACTATCCAATACATTTTCCTCTTCTTAGGTTTTCAAATTCTCAAGTGGCCATTATTTCAACAATTGCAAAGATAGGTATAATGCTGGGGGAACATACAGGGCAACTGGAACTACAGAATTAACCCATCGCTTCCTTTCTCCTATAATGGCAACAAATAAGTATAAGTAAAGCAAGATACTAGTCCAGCTAATATCCAATCCCATTTCATATTTTAAAGTGCGTTGAATAAAGCCTAACATGTTATGTAATCACTAAAAAAAAGTAGCTAACTTCTGCACACCCCCCCCCCCCCAACACACACACACACAGAGAGTCACAGACACACACAAATATGTTGGCACATTATCAAGCAAGAAGGAAATTATAAAGGCCAGATCACCTAAAATTACGTATGGTGAAATCATTTGTAGGATAATGGAGAGCCACAGTAAGACTAAATTAGTTCAAAATGATTGGTCTTACCAACTTTGGAATCACAAAGCTTGCTCTCACATCACGCCAATACGACAAGTTGCTAGCTATATACATTGTGTCATTGGATTTCAGTTCGCCCTGATTTTGGCTTATTCCATTGGAATCATCTCCTTTGGGAGCAGATGCATCACCTTTTCCTGCATGAAGAAATCATCAGTTCCAACAACCTATAGCTAGTTCATCAATGGAGTTCATGACTTTCCACTAATAATACATGCATCCGAGGTAGATCGAAAGAAAGATTTACTTTTTCTAGAACATAGAGTCACGGATTGAAAGAAAGACGGAAACTGCCATCACTGTATAACCCAAAAGTTTCCCAAATTTATGTCCCATAAAACATGAATTCAATTATACATTTTCCATTGTAATATTGTATGTACCTAGAAATAGCGATCAAACTTCCCTTAATACGCTGATTCAACAATAAACATCTTAACAAAGCACTGCGGTTGGAAAAAGAAAAAAAAACAAATGCAACAACCAGAACTCCACAATTTCTACAGCCAAATCAATGCATATAACCATATTTCAATCACAAACTGCACCAAATTTTTTTCAATCTTCAACTAGACCCCAAGAAGAGCCCATCCTGCGATCTCATTACATATGCAATGCACCCAATACCTCGTCAATCAATACAGCTACACATCCACCGAGACAGGCATAAAGTTCCACGTTTCATCACCAATTACACCACAACAAACACCAGCCTCGATCTCAAGATCACATATTTCCAACTCAACCATGTTTGGTGCCTTCCCAGCTCCGATCATTTTAATCCGCATCCAATCTACAAAGGTTTTGACCATTTTCCACACAAATCGCGCCGAGATCCCATCTTTCCCACTCCGGCCGGTCGCCTTCGCACCAATTGACACCAACAAAAGCACCAAAGCTCGACCAAAAGAACCTACCGGAAAAAGAGGCCTTATTCTTGGGCCCATCGCCGTCGCCGCGGCCGTTCTTGCCCTTCCTCCCGGACGCGCTCGCCGCCAACTTCGGCCACCGCGCTGGCTGCAGCCTCCACCTCCTAGGTCCCATAGCCAGCGAGCCGATCTCGCCGGCGGCAAGGGGGGCCCAAGTTGCCGGCGGGGAGCGCCTCGGCGTGAGGCAGGGCCCACCGCCCATCAGGTTGAGGGTCCACATGTCCATGGCTGCGAGATGGTTGGTGTCTCGGCCTTCGGGTCGGAGTGGAAATTGAGATGGAAAGAGGGAGTGTATCCGAGCAAGATCAAAATCCCGACCAAATTTCGTAAAATCTCGAAGAAATTTTGAATTTTGGGCTCTCGACTTTTATAATCCTAGTAAAATAAAAAAAGGAAAACCTCAAAGTGCTACAGTAACATAAAATTTCGGTGAAATTATGCCAACATTTGAAAAAACCAAAATTTGACTGAATTTTATTCTTCGCGCTGTTTTTCATATAGGACAAATCATCCAATTAGTCTATGTACATTAATTCTCGTGGTCATAAATTAAGGACTTCGATGGTTAAACCGAGTGATTGTAAGATTCTTTATATAGTATCTAAATGAAGATATTAGAAAAATAAGTAGTTGCTTGTAATATCCCGAGTATTTCTATACTCGAGTCACTGTACATTTGTACTCAAACACTATTCAATAATACACTGTTCTTGTGTGTTTTTGTATTTTGAGCTGAGTAGACTCGACTGGGATCCAAAAGAACCCTTTAACTTAATTAAACTCACTCAAAATCAAATCGAGTTCAATTGCGATTCGTAATTGTCCTTTTGGACAAATTGGAAATTTAGGAAATTAAATGTCTAAAAGTCCTCAAAAACTATCCAAAATATCTTAGAAGTATTCAAAATCAACTTTAGATGTTTGAATCTTCAAGTTTTGGCATTGGACCAAAATGCCCTCCATAAGTGCATAGTGCCCACATGTGTTTTAAGCCACTCCAAGCCTCCAACCAGCCACTTCCTTATTTCCCCACCTCCTCCCACACGTCTTGAGCAAGGAGAAGGAGAAAGAGAAGAAGAAGACCACCCAAATCCGCTGGATTAAGGCGATTCAACAAGCGAAAATCGAATCGGAGGTCGGATTTGGCGCCCTCATCGCGTTCCCCATCTTCTCAACCCTTCAAGTGAGTATTCCATCGAGATTCATCGATGTCTCTTGGAGTTCCGTGGTGCTTTGCGATCCGACTGATTTCTTGACTCCGGTCGATCCTCTTGCCGTAGCTACGACTCTTTTCTCCTGTAGCCGCATTTCATCAAGTTTTCCCAAACCTAGCCTAGGCCATGTCTAGGTACCATGTGTTCAACGCATCGCATAGCAATTACGCTTTAAAATCTAGACTCAGTCGTCGTTAGGTCCGTTTAACTCTATAGTCGACCGGCTTTTAGCCATCTTCAAAATCGAGCATGCTCTCGCTAGGTCTTCGGTTTGTCGGAGTTCTAGTGAGGTAGAGCATGTATAGATTTTTCCATAGCTGATTACGGTGGCTAGAGTCGCTCTGGAGGAATCGGAATTCAATTTCGCTAAGCCGAAATTTATTTTATTCATTTAGGTGTTAACTATTTTTACAATGGACCGAAGGTCCATAGCGTATAACGATAGCTCCATTAGCTCTTCTGATAGCCGTAGTCGCGATCAGAAGAGTCAGAATTCAATTTGTCGCATCCTACACAAAGTTGTCAGCTTTAGGTCACTCTATTTGCGAAAAATCCTAGAGGTCCGATGACCAAATGAATAGCCCCTATAGCTTTCTAGCTAGTAGAAACCAGATAAAAATACGGAGTTTAGTTTTGACCATTTTGCAAAGATACTTTGTCGCTCTAGGTCTCAATTGGTTAAATAAAATCCTAGAGCTCAGAGCACGAATCGACTTCACCATTAGTCTTCTTAGAGGCTAAAGCATTGGCTAAAAATGCTAGATTTGCATTTTAGCACTTCGCATTTTATTTTAATAATTAGAGGGCCCAAAGCCGTTCTTGGCTTTTCGCTTGATTCGCCTCGTTTAAGGTCCCTAAGTTTGAAAGCATGCTTCACGTGTGCTTTAGATCCCATTTTGGCCCTTTTAGGATTTTTGTCGTGCCGGGTAAATCTGGGAGTTACGCGACGCTTGATCAAAAGTCCGAGTAGGTTAAGTCAATTTTGGCGGTGATTGGCTCCGATAAGTCATTATTACCTCCAAGTGTCTAGCTGCGGGTCCAGCGAAGTTTCACGACATTCTTGATCAAAACGACCTTTTGGCCGGTTTTGATCGTTTTTGGTCGTTAGCAGTCGTTTTGATCGTTTTGGCCGCTTTTGCGGTCGATGCAAATTGCTAATCTACCGAGCGTTTTAGTTAGGTGTTGAGTGTTCGAACTCAGATCGGGAACCCACACGCGATTCGATCGCGTTTGGACTCAATACGGACTCAAAGCGGTTTTGTCGGAAATTACTCGCGGTTTTTCATTTTGATTCAAATTTGGTCAATTTCATTAGGAATTGCTTTGCAACCGATCCAACTAAGTCCTAAATATCTTGCTTTAGCTTGTTGCGTTGTCGGAAACCTGTTTTGCGCAAAAATCCATAAAATTGGCCGCTTAACTGATTTCGACAAAACGATCGTTTTACTAGTTTCGGCAAATTTGTCGCTTTTAGGGCGAAAGGTTTTTCTTCGATCTTTCGAGCGTTTTAGCACCTAGTTATGTACCTGAGGCCATATTGAGGCTCCACATGCAAATTTAATTGCATTTGTCTTCAATTTACGTATTTTTATTCACGTAGGTAAAGAATACGCTTTTTTCGCTGCTTTAGCTCGGTTGATCATTTCAACTTCAAACAAGTTCCAATAAGTCCCATTAGGTATGTTATACCTATTTTTAGGTATTTCACTAAGTTTAGTTGGGTTTTACTTCATTTTGCACGTTTTAATCCATTTTGGCATTTGTTCGGCCGAAATGGACATAATAGGTCATAGTTTCACATTTTCTTCGTTTTCTTCATTTCTTTCTCCTTTAAATATTTAAGTGGGTCTTATTTGATGTTTAGTTGGCATATGTGTGCATTTAAATCTTGCTTTTGCTAAGTTGTATTTCTTTTTGTCGTTTTTGTTGCTTTGACCGATTAGAGGCTAGCGAGTCGGGCTTCGCCTCGAACGACCCGGACATCACCGAAGTGCAACAACAAGGCAAGCACCTCCTTTGACCATCTTGAAACCTATATTTCACGATGTTTACTTTGATTTCTCAAACTATATGCATTGTTTATATTCAGTAAAGTGCTAGTTTGTGGGAATGGTAGATATACCCTGATTTGGTGGTTTTTCCTCAATTAAATTCCCAGAGTTCATTGATAGCCTTAGTAGGGTTGGACAATTAATAAAATGTCACTTGGGTATAAACGACTTAGTAAATGCATATGCTTAGACACTGCAATAGAGATGAGCAAAGTCAGTCATTTACCAAATGCTCAAAACTTATGATAATTGTAACTGGTTTTGGAAATGTTTTGGAAATGTGACTTGTAAAGGTAATTTGATAAAATGTGCAGTGTCTAGTTGGTAATTAGACTTGGCGGGAGGTATAATATGTGCTAGTTAAACATGGTGGCGATTGGTTGGCGAGTTAAGTGGAGTTCCCCGCTTGAGTCACTAGGCAAAAATATAAGGACCGAACTTGTGACGGTTTTGAATGAACACCGTGCAACCGCGCAATGCTGGGATGGGGCAGCTGTTTTAGTACTGAAGTGTGAGGGGATAGCCATGCCTGTTGGTAGGTCGAAGTGTGGACCTTTTCCGTGTTGAAGCAATCGGCGCGGTGTGTGTGTCCTCACGACCGCCGTATGCACCTTCGTGAGTGCGCTTGTACTTATGCAGCGAGGAATCGCTCGATTCATGTTTGATTGATACAACGGTGTACGCCTTGCTATGGGATAATGCCGTGGCAAAAACTCGCCGTCGTCACGATGGATATTCCGTGGCCGCCTGAGTGGTGGTTGGCCTCTTATCGCCATAGTAGTGGGTTTATCGTCACGGTCTTTGGGTGTGGCTATAGCCTCAACGATGGGAAAGAATAGATCATTCTTGTATATCGGATACCTCGTGTATCGCGTGTACCCTGGATGACGAGGATGCAAGTCCGAGTTGTGTTTGGGTAAAGTGCGCAAACTCGCAGAGTATCAAATAATTCTAATCGATTAGCCGTGCTCACGGTTATGAGCAAATCTTCTTTAATCATATCAAGTATAGAAATTTGGTTCGGTTTTGAAAATGAAAATCTATTTTGGAGTCTATCTAAAGTATGTGGATCGATATGGTACTTGATGGATTTATGAATGAGTGAATATGGTATTTGAAGGATTTATGAATATATGGATGTCAATTCGTATCTCAAGCTGCGATCATGGATGGTGGCGGTTGAGAGACTCAAATGTTACATATATTGTAAATATGTTTTATTCAAAATCTCTGTCTTTCAAATTATGTATTACATTTCGAATCGCTGTTTCAAATCTGCTTTTAGCAATAGACTTAGTGTAGTAGCCATTTCAATCGTATCACCTGCATATTAATTATATTTGCATACACTAAAGTCTTGCGAGTACATACGTGTACTCACCGTTCTTTGCTAACCCCTTTTTCCTCGTGAGGAAGGTATTGATGATGTCCGGATGATGGCGAGCCCCACTCGCGAGTGTTGCGGCCGTAGTTCCTCCCTCGGTCAATGCTTTGTGGGGTGGTCGGGCCACTTGTTGGTTGTCTTTCTTTTGTTTCATTGCCGCTTTACTTCTTTTGGTTTACGTAATGCACTTGTTCAAGATTTACACCCGATTATGTAAATTACCTTAGTTTATCTCTTCGTGCATTGATACTCGGGTTGTGGGTACGCGATATCGGGCTCTTGATCCAGGGATCGATGTCAGATGCGTCTGACACACCGGTCCGGTTAAGGGTTCGATCCCGTCGATCGAATTTTTAGATTCAGATTTTCGGTGTCGAGGCTTCCTGTTGCTATACGGTGCTATACGCCACAGTAGACGGCGTATAGTACGGTATAGGAAGGGGGGTTCTCACATTGCTAAAAAGAATACAATCTATCAGTGATGTAGAGAATGTAAGAATATCCTTTCTTGTAAATTGGTTGACAAGTTTTATTCAATTCATCAAGGATATGAATCAGATAGTATTGTTGCAGACAAAACATTCTGATGCTAAACAGATTGTACAAGTAAGGAAGTTCAAAATTACACTTTAAGATGCTAAACATTCTGATGCTAAACTCGAAATAGATTACACTTCAAGAATGAATTATTTTGCAAAAAAAAAAAAAAAAGATAAGTGAGATCAATATGCCGACTTGCCGAGAGTATAAAGTAGATATAAATATTATCACCAAGTAAAATGGTCAAGAATAATACCCCCTTGATCCAAAATTACCCCTAATTATTACCACTAAACTCTATACACTACATTAAATGTAAACATGTAATGAATATAAAGTAAAGATGAATATTTATTAGGGGTATACAGAAAATGCCAAACTAATTTTTAAGAGTTTCTAACGTGGTTTGCACCATTTTTTATTCGATTGAAATTTGTCGACAAGCTTTTCATTAGGATAGTAGCACTGTCAGAATTTTTAGAAATTCCTCAAGCTTGATCATCATTTAAAAATTTTATAAGAATATTAGTGATGCATGAAGACCATCTGCAAAAATTTTCTGATGTAGTTTGAACCATTTTTCATTCGGTTGAATTTGTCGGTCAATCTTCAATAGTACTGTTTGAATTTAAAATTCCTCTAGATTGATCATCATATAAAAATTTATGGGAATATTATGGATGTGTCAGTAGATTTTGAATTTCGTTTGAAATAACAAGATTTTACTGAAATTTCGGATTTCGAAGGGTGACGAGATGTGAACCGAAAACGAGATTTGGAACCTTGTATGCAAGGTTTTAAATTTCGTTTTTGGTATATTTTTCGGAGGTGGCCGAAATTCAAAATCTTAGTGAGAACTCATAATTTTTAAATAAAATCTGGATGAAATCCAAAAACTAAATTTCAAATCCAGTCATTTTTCAACCGGGATTTCCGAGATTTTGGCCGAAATTGCTAAGATTTCTGTCAAATTGAACCGACCAAAAAACGTTCAAAAATACTTCAATTTTTTTTTTATGGATGGTCTTGACCCTAAATCCAATCAAATTCGGCTCACAAAAATGAAAGTCCGGTAAAAAAAATTCCTCAGATTTTGGCCGAAATCACCTAGATCTCGCCGAGATTTTGAAAGGTACTGTAGCATTTTAAAGTTTTTTACTCGATCGAGAGTTTTAGTATCTCGGAGGGGGTTCAAAATCCAAAATCTCGCAGGGATTTGGGTCCATGAGTGTATGTCGCTAGGGCCTGGTCCCTGGGTTCCAGGGAGAAATGGTTGTTGTTCCTTGTTTGATTGTTTCGGACTTTTGGTGACCAAAGATGTTTCCAAAAAACTACTCCCTCCGTTCACTTTTATAAAACGTATTTTGACTTTGCACAAAGATTAAAGTTGCGTTAAAAGTGAGAAATGTACGAGAGAAAATGACTTAGATGCCCTCCACTTATTTGTCTTAGAAGATGAAAGATATATTTGATGTGGGTAGTAATAAATAAATGCATACGATTGAGAGAGAATAAATATGGGTATATAAGGAAAGACCTCATTAAATGTACATGCAAATAATATATTTGTGAACAAGATCATTCAAAAAATAAGTCTTATAAAAATAATCGAAGAAAGTATTCCCTTCTAAATAAAATCATTGTCTTTGTTACTTACCCTCCTATTTTAAACAAAGGGAATTCTAGAAAAAACGGGAAGTCATTGTCTTTGTTACTTACCCTCCTAAAAATTGTTTTTTTTTGGGCCCATTGACACCATAAGTCATTTTATCATGCAAATACATCCCTACAATTCCATTTTCTTGTCTTATCTCTAATTTCTCGTGGATTCCCGATAAAATCAAGGACATCGACATCCATGAGCACACCGGATACACTAGAAAACTATGGTATCCTCCTCCTTCCTCATCGGTAGTCTCAGCCTTTTTTTCACCATGGCCTTGTTGTCCATGGTAGCACCGTCCCTAACTAGGCTAACAGGATCTATCTATCATGTGATGTAGGGATAATTGTATAGTGGATAATGTGTCATGATTTAGAAATATTCGCAAGAAATTGGCACCTTAGCAGGTCTTACAGGTTTTTCCCCGTAAAATAAATCTTATGAAAAGAATATATTTGAATTTATGATTACACTCATTTGGGCTTGACCAATAAATACTGTTAGGAAACGGATTCGTATCCTGTTAGGAAACGGATTCGTATCCGATATGGACTCTTCCTTATCTCTAGCAGAACCGCTATATATAGGGCGTGGGCTACCCTTTGTACAGAGAAGCATCTGCACACATAAGGTGCCCGGTTCCTCCTCATATTGTGTCTCTCTTTCTCCTCGCTCTATTCTCCACTTGAGATCTATTAGGCAACCCGGACTATTCGATGTAGCGAGGTTGTCTAACACGTTATCGCACTAAGCCTCTATCGGAGAAAAATTGAAAGGTGAGAAAAGACAAGAAGCGAAGGATCATCGACGACTTACTTAACGCCTACTACCGCGATTGATCGCCCGATCCGACCGCAATCAACTTCGCCATCAAGCGGCATCTACCGGATTGCCAAATAAAAGTCCTACGCGACTCTATCCTACGCCGAGATAGTCTACCGGAAAGCAGATTGAAAAAAAGTGAGAAAAGGTGAGGATCAAGGGATTAATCTAATCTCGTATGTATTGATGCATGCTTCTGTCGCACTAGAGGATATGGCATATGAAGCTACAGATCTCAACAAGCAACAAGCAATAAAACATGGCACGAAGCCATCTACTGACGCCCACTTAAGCGGGCAAGAACCCAGTCACACTGCCGGCGACGAACCCGGCTAGAAGCCGCTAACGCCCACGCTACCGAACGCGATCGATGTGGCGAGACGGCCTGGCCTCTTGCCGCCGGCCACCGATCGTAGGCCAACTCTGGCCTGCCATGTGCATCGCTTGCCCGCGCCGCGGCCGGCTCCCATGAGCCTCTGGCGCCTTCTCCACAGCTATCTGGGCCGCCAGCGTCTGTCCATGTATGACATGCCGACCGCCCACTTGACTCGATGACTACTGGAATCGGACTTGAAGTCCATGGGACTTGAAGTTCGCTATTATTCTGGAATCGGACTTGCTAGCTCAGACGATCGCCATGCATGGGAAAGCACCAAGCCGCATACTTCCACGTAAAAGCAGCAGCATGCTAGCTTTGCATGCTCGTATGTATATTTGCTAGCTTTGCATGCTTGCCATTGAGGTGCACCTAGGCCTCGGCCATCTGGCCCGCTCACCGCCGCTCCACCGATGGCAGGCCGTCGAAGACTCAACGCCGCGACTAGCCAGATTCCTCGAGCCGGCCTAATGCTCGCTTTTTCCGGCTACCGGCCGCTCGTCCCAACCACGTGCACGGCGGACCTTCGCGACCGAAGTTGCAAAGACGCCGAAAATTGCTCACATATTAATGAATAATTGCAAAAGTTGCTAGAAATTTATGATACTTTGGTCATTGCCTTGGATCTGTTTAATTTTCCTTAGCATTATGTCATGTTGATATTTGATGAAATTCAATTTCCTGTTGTACAGTAATTCTGAAAATTGCTTGGAAATTAGCAGGAATTATGAAAAGTGCTAGAAAAATTTCAGAATATTTCATATGGCATAAAATGAGAACATGAGTGGTTGGGATTTGATTTTAGTAATGAATAAACAGATATGAGACAATTGGTGTCTAGGAAAACACACATGAGGCTTGGTTCTTTAATTGGCACTTAAACGGGAAGTGCTCCCTCCCTCATGTGAGCCCTAGGGCAGTTGACCTGGCCAAGAGTCAAATTGATGAGATATTCATTACCTATTTTCCTCCACCAACAAGAATTATATAAGTTGTAATTAGACTTATGACATGTTTAATTCATGTTGCAATTTATTTTACATGCTATCAAGTGATGCTTTGGAAAATTGCTGTATAATTAACAGAAAATTGCCAACATACTAAGAAAAATTCGGAAATTTCTGGAGAATTTATTTCGCATTTATGAATTTATGAATTGTGCAATTATTGTTCTTTCCATGCATTGTATTTATTGCTTTAATATAATTTATTATGAAATTCAAGCATGCCGCACAAAGCGCTGCCACCGTCGCCAGTGAAGGCCGACACGCATGGAACTAATGCACCACGCCGCATGAAGCCGCGTTAAAATCGATCGACGGCCGATCGTGCATATGAATCGATCGCAGACGGCCGATCACCTACATGCACGTAGTTGTATTTCTCGAATATTTATGAATCTGTATATATGAATCTCGCACTTATGAATCTCGCATCTATGAATCTTGTATTTATGAATCTTGAAATTATTGCTTTCTTTTAGTTTCTTTGAAATTCATGAGAATTTAATTATGCAATTATGAATCTTGCAACCACTCTATTAGATTACACGAAGTAATCTAATGAAAAGAATCTTTTGAATATGCAAATACTGCATAATTAAATGTGAGTTTGAAGAATCCCGACTTCAAAGGTCGAGAACTATCTCACATGGGCATCAGTTTGAAGATCATACTTGCGAGCAAGAAGCTCCAAGCTGCCACCGCTTAGGTCCTCGAAGGACACGCAAACTATTGCCGAGCAAAACGATCAAATTTTGTACTGTATCACTTTTCAGCCACTATGAATAATGAATACATGGTCGAGGTGAGTACACTTGAGTTACTGACCGCACTTGTAAGCCAGGCAAAGCCCACCATCTTGCTCCAAGCACAAAGAAGATTAGGTTACCAAGTTTGCAGCTATAGAATGCTGGTTGTTAATAAATTTTGAGTAATGAATTGTAAACTCAAGAGCATACATTTTCTTTTCTCATGAATAGAATTGCAATTTATTCTTTATTCCAAGATTCTTTATTTGTAAGCAATATTTGAATTATTTTGCCACTATATGATTAGAATTATATTTCTTATCATTTAAAATATTGTGTAGCGCCCAATGGAGGAGATATGTATTGTTAATAGTGGCACAACAAATACTATCTTAAGAGAGTCGAAATACTTCTGCATTTGATCACTAAGAACGCCGAAGGATTACGACAATCGCAGAAGCGATACGCATATAATAGGCTCAGAAGAGCCACAATTATATTGCCAATGGGTACAACTTTGGTAATTGAAGAAGCCTCTTGTACCTCGAATCAACTCGCACTCTCTTAATTTTCAAGGATATCCGGCGCCAATGGGTTTCACATGAAACCAATGAAGAAAATGGCAAAGAACACTTGTGCATAGTGAAGCACGCGAATATGGAAAGATGGTACTAGAAAAATGTCCCTCATATGAATCGGGTTGTACTACACTAAAATCAATGCACGCAGGTATACTTCTTTGAAGACTGTCTTTAGAAGCTCCGAATTATTTGCTTTATGGCATTGTAGATTAGGTCATCCCGGTCTTAGATTGATGAGAAATATAGTTAACCAACTCACAAGGTCATGACATTAATGTTAAGAATTTCCCGAATCACGAAGATTTTGTGTGCCATGCATGTGCCACACGAAATTAATAACTAAGCCCTCTATTATGAAAGTGCAACATGAAATCCCTGCATTCCTCGAACGCATTCGTGGGGATATTTGCGCCCAATTCAGCCATTATCGGGGCCGCTTTGGTATTTCATGGTGTCATTGATGCTTCCTCGAAATGGTCGCATGTATGTTTGTCTTGTCAACAAGGAATCATGCATTCGCAAAGTTGATCTCGCAGATCATCGTAATTAAGAATGCTTTTCCGATCATCGCGTGAAGTCCATTCGAATGGACAACGGCCAATTTACTTCCAAGGCATTTGATGATTATTGCACGAACGGAATAATGTTGAGCACTCGTATCGTCGCCCATACGCAAAATGGGCTAGCACAATAAAGAGGATTAAGTTTATTGCCGTGACCGCTCTTGCAGAGTTGTAACTTGTCCAACAATTGTTGGGGACACGCAGTCCCGTATGCAAGAAAGACTCATCAATTATAGACAATCGGCCTACAACATCCATTCAACCATGCAAACTAGTGCATTGGGTCAACTTTGAAGAATTGAATGTATGGTATATGTACCTATACTCAATTCCCACAAGAATCGAAAGGGTCCTCTCCGCAAGTACAGGATATACATTGGTTATGAAAGTGCATCCATAACCAGGTATTTGGAACCCATGATTTGGGATTTGAATCTGGCAACCGATTCGCTAATTGCATCTTTGACGAGGATCGCTTTCCGCCATTAGGGAGGAAATGAACCATTGGATGAAAAATGCCGGAAATCATATGGCATTCCATTGGGATCCGTGCATGACTCTCGCACTAATGAAGCAAATCATGAAGTCAAGAAGACAATCGACGGCATTTAGCAAATGAATCGCCTGATCATTTTTGTGATCTCAAGAGCGTGGTTAAGTCGTGATATACCAGGAAAAGAAATGCACCAGAGAGGGTGGAAATACCAAAGAGCAGAAGGTATCCTCATCCTGCTCAGAGGCCTCAAAGAAAAGAAGAGAAATCGCTTCAAACCCAAAGAACTGAGACGTCCTGGGAAAATGGGCAAGAGGACTTACCATAGCCAATCACAAAAATGCCCCAAAGCAAGAAGGAGCCAGCTTGAGACTCCATGACCGAAAGAAGCTTTGTGGAAAAGGCAATTCCATATTTGAATCTTCCATTGGAAGAAGTCACGGAAATAATGTGTTACATTGGCGGAGAAAAACTAAAGGAACTTGCTCTGGAATGGGAAATAGCAATGAAGAGCAAGTAGAAGTGCAAGAAGCACACCATGACGAAATGGCCATAAATTTTGTAACAATAGAGAATCTATGAAAAGAGCAACAACCATTGCAAGGCTTGTTGTTCAAGGTTTCACTCAACGTCTGGGGTTGATTATGAAGAAACCTATTCTCCCGGTCATGGGCGGAATTACCTTTAGATACTTGATCTCAATGGCAGTCAACTTGAAGTTGAAAATGAAGCTAATGGATGTTGTCACAGCATATTTGTATGGAAACTTGATTCGGAGATATACATGAAAGTACCGGAAGGTATCCCTATCCCGAACCAAGACAGAGCAAATAAACCCATACTGATGTGAAATTGAGAAATCAGATGGATCAAGCAATGTGAAGAATGTGGTACAATTGTTAAGTGACTTTCTTTGCAAGAAAGGCTACACGAACAGCAAGATTGTCCATGTGTGTTTATACAACGATCCAATGAATGGATTTTGTATAATCTCCGTCTATGTAGATGACTTGAACATCATTGGGACGGATGAGGAAATTGAAGAAGCATGCACATACTTGAAATCTGAGTTTGAAATGAAAGACTTAGAGTAAAAACCAAGTTCGTTTAGGCTTGCAGCCTTGAACATGTCCAAGGCGGAATCTTGGTACACCAAGCATCCTACACGCAGAAAGTGTTGGAGAGATTTGGCTTTGAAAAGGCATACCCCGCAAAGACCCCAATGGTCGGAAGGTCACTCCAAGCGCACTCTAGACCCGCACAGGCCTAAAGAAGAGGGGAGGAAGTCCCGGGAGGCGAATTCCCATACTTGAGTGCAATTGAGCGCTCATGTACCTTGCGAATAGCACTAGGCCTGACATTGCGTCGTGTGAATTTGCTAGCGCCAAGATGCGTAACCCACCAAAAGGCATTGGAAAGGGGTTAAGGACGTCTTCCGCTACCTCAAGGAAGCAAAGAACTCGGTTTGTTCTATAGAAGGAACAATGAATTGAATTTGGTTGGCTATGCCAATGTTTGGTACCTATCGGACCCGCATACCGGTAAGTCACAAACCGCATGTTTTCCTTTGCGGTGGAACAACAATTTCGTGGAAGTCATCTAAGCGGTACTCTTGTCTCGGACGCCGACAAACCACTCGGAAATAATTGCCTTGTATAAAGCCTCTCGGGAATGTGCATGGCTTCTGGAGAATGGTTCACCACATCCGTAAGTCGCGGTGGTCCTAACATGGAACAAACCCCACTATTATCTATGAAGATAATGTGCCTTTGTGTTGCACAAGTGCAAATGGGATATGTGAAGAGTAACCTTACAAAGCATATCAACCCCAAGTTCTTTTATGCTCATGAAATGCATAAGATGAACGAGATAAAGATATCGTGACTAATTAAGTCGTGAAAATCTCACATTTATTCACTAAGTCACTCGGCATCTTCCTTTGAAAGATGTATTAGAGGAATCGGGATGATGAGGCTTAGAGAAGTGCAGATTTGTGGGGAGATTTTTCACATACTCCTACATAAATCTCAAACATGAAGTTTGAGTACCCAACGTAAATCTTGAAGATTAACATTGAAGTTTGGGTGGATTGTACTCTTTTCCTTAAGTAAAGTTTTTCATTGAAGTTTTCTTACATAAGGTTTTTGATGAGGCAATCCGTGCAAATACAACAGTGCGTGTGCTATGTACTCTTTCTCCAATTATTTTTCCCACTTTGGGTTTTTATGGAGTTTTAATGAGGCATATGCATCTCGCAGTGAAGAGTCCAAGGGGGAGTGTTAGGAAACGGATTCGTATCCTGTTAGGAAACGGATTCGTATCCGATATGGACTCTTCCTTATCTCTAGCAGAACCGCTTATATATAGGAGGAGGGCTACCCCTTTGTACATGCAGAGATATGCACAATAAAGCAGGCCTGGTTCCTCCTCATATTGTGTCTCTCTTTCTCCCTGTCTATTCTCCACTTGAGATCTATTAGGCAACCCCGGACTATTCGATAGCGAGGTTGTCTAACAAATACATGTACTCAGGGTTGCAATTTGCAATAACACATGCCTAGATTTGTCTAACGGTTTTGTGGGCTCATCTGCAAACATGATTTGTAGACTTTGGAAGAGTAGCCTGAGAGTTATCACTTATCACTCACGTGAGGCAGCAGCAAGCTAATGCCACTGCAGCTATAAGTAAGCTCCGAGTTGGCAAAGCCTATTATGATCCACTCTCAACCATACTACTGGATTGCTTCCTTTGGAAAATACAATGGTATCCATACCTCTTGTTTTTTCTTTTTTGGATTTGATAAACATCATCCAGATGTTTTTCTTGCTGAAATCACCCAAATCTAGGACTATCGGATCATTATTGAGATTCGAGAGTATTGATTACATCCGATCCTATGATTTGATCTAACGGCCCCGTGATATCCGGGTGAGGTATCCAACGGTCTAAAATTTGGATGTTAGCTACAACAAAAACATCCGGATGATACATATACACTCCCCTTTTTTCCCCTTGTCATATTAGCGCGTAGAATTAGAGCACGACCAACTTCAAACTGAATTTTATGTGTTCTCAAGTTTAAATTTTATAGAAAATCCTTTGATGGTAGAATGCAAATCGTGTTGCTATTTCTTTGTTTGCCTTTTTTCTCGGGATGGATTCACGTTATTTCTATTTTCAATTTTATTTTCTTAGCAATGTGGATTGATTATCAATAATATTATTTTATCTATACACGCTTACTAGTTCCTACTGAAGATCCTTGCTGCTTTAGATTTGTCTAACGTGAACCCTTTGGGCTTGTTTGGATAGGCTGGGTGCGCTAGAAGCAAATTCAAATTAACCGAAAAACTTTGAACAGACAGGTACTTCGAGATTTAATTCGCTTGTAAACTAGAAGGATTCCTATTATTAATTCAAACAATAGTGATCTGTTTTACCAAAGTAGATATTGAGATTTATATTATATTGGAACCTAAAAACAGAACAAGTTTCTTTTTTGGTTAGCCGATTTTGTAACATAAAAAAGCACAGAGTGATCATATTTCTTTGTGACTGATGAACAGTATGTTATAAGACCTCAACCACAAAATGCAGGTTTTGGCCAAATCTCTATTCCATTTCTTTTAAGCTTTAGAGCATCTCCAACAGTTCCTAATATTTAGACTCCCAATATTCTTAGATTGGGACCTTCCCAAAAGCTTTTGGGCCTACAAAATACCTTGTTCTCCAACAGTTCCCATATTTGCTCCCAAAAAAACTTTTGAATTGGTCTGGTGGGCCATCCTTCTCCTCAATCTGTTTAGTTCGGTGTCTATGCCACCAGCGACGAACGCCGTAGCCGAGGCTCATTTGATCGTACTCGTGAACTCGCCAATCCCTGCCGATTTTTTCCCTGTGAACGCGTGAACTCGTGAACTCATCTGATTGCTGCTCCCAAAGTGATATGCAGCCACGCGTGTCTCCAGGTAATTTTGCATCTAACTCATCAATGCATGTGCTTTGGTTGCAATTGATTCTTCCGAGCTTTGGTTGCAATTGATTCTTCCGAGCTGTTTGATAATATATATGCATCAGATGTCATGGTTGACGTCGATCAATCAAGTGGGTGCTGGGTTTTTAAATTGTCCCCATCTCTCTATCTCGCTTTTAAATTTTGAGGGCATGCATACAACATCAACAATCAACAAGATTCAAAGAAAGAGCTATTGCTCAATCAAATTGAGCAAAAATCATGAGAAAGTTGAGACAAAACAAAAAATACATTCCACACAAATCCTCGGAAATGATGTGAATGTGATCGTAAATCAGCACCGCAGTAAATCAACAAATCAATTGGCTACATAATATATTTAAAAAGAATTGAGGTACCCTGCGTCACGTATGGACCATCTCCTACGAAACTATTACTAACACTTGCCGACAATGACTGTGTTTGGAACAATTTCTCATGGAAGATATCTTTTTTCTTCTTTTCTTATAAAAGGATAGAAGAGCAATCGACTCATGAACCATAAGAATATAAGATATAGCACTCACGATGTTTCGCCACCCCGCCTGCATGAAAATCAAGAAACACTTTACGCTTTGAGAAAGTAGGTATATAAATGAGTTCCAGTACTAAGGGTTTAGACTGATATTTGGTATGAGTAGGAATCCATGCTAAAAACATGCTGAAAGGTATATAAAATCTGATCTGTTGTCCTTGTCCTCGGCCTTAAACAGAGCCATTGCCTTAAACGGATAGCCGTTGTTTCCATCTTTTCTACATGTAGACTCAAGTATACATCTAATACCTGAAAAGCATCAGTGAACATGTAAGGATTTGATTTGGTAAAGGAGTTCGATATGTTTTGAGCAACATTGCTCGTGTATTACTATCTTCTCTTAAAGAATCCCGAATCAACAGTTCCAAGAAACAAACAAGCTACTATCTTCTCTTAAAGAATGCCGAATCAACAGTTCCAAGAAACAAACAAGCTATGTTGGAGTCCTGGAGGGATGGCTATATCTTAGGACATACTTCAAGAAAGGATGTTACTTCCTTGTATCATGATTCAAGTGATGCAATGAACTGAAAAGGAAGGGGACTTCATGGTTGTAACCAACTTACATGGGCAGAGGAAGGTAGCATGGTAATTATGACATTGCTTGACTCGACACTTCCAGTGGAGGTATGTTTAGTGGGGAATCCATCATCAGAGAATTTCTTCAGGGCATTCTCATTGCTGATGTAATATATTCAGTGTTTATTGGATGGTACAATAATAATTTGATGGCAACCAAAGAGCATTGCGTTAGACTGAGATAACGAGACCTTCATATACCCTTAACAAACTAACTAATTTTCACCAAGAAAAAAAAACTTTTGACCAGAAAAATGGAATCTGGCAAGAAGGGCTTACATATCATGAACCGTCACTTTATTCCCAGCCATCATTAGGTTTCTTGCCATATGGGAGCCCATATTTCCGAGTCCTATGAATCCAACACTCTAAAAAGAACGAGCTACTCGTATGAATACCAACAAAACAGTATCTTAAATCAAGATGCAGTGAATAAAAAGGACCAAAGTTCCTTCATTTTTAACTAAACTAAGCATTTGGACACTGCAAGAAAGAACGCCAGATAGAATCATGAGAACCTCCAACTGAGATGGAATTGCAGCAGAAGAAAAATCCCGGAGGCAGTTCCAGGACGTCGGCCAGAGGAGGTGGCGGCCGGGCTGGAGGCGGGCGCATCGACCTGCTGGAGCTGCGGCGGCCAGGAGGCGCACTGGCCGGGAAGACAGAGGAGGAGCCGAGGCGTTGGCCGGCCGGGAGGAAGACCGGGAGGGCGACGCCACCAATCCGCTTGGCCGGAGACGGGACAAAGCGGCGGCGCTCATGAGAGGGCGACGTAGCGCGCGAGGGCGAGGCGGCGTCGGGTGGAGAGGACGAGGCGGCGGCGGCGGCGTCGGGAGGAGAGGATGCCGCGGCGGGCGAATGGCGCGAAGAAAGGACCGCACGCGATTTGCCGCCGGAGGGGCGCGATTTGGGTGATTGGGAGCGCAGCTGCGGCGCGTAGATTTGAGGTCGCCGGGTCCCTGGTTTGAGCGTGCTAAAATATTGGGAGATCAAATAGGGAACTGTTGGAGCACTTAATTTTCTCATCAAGTCCAAAATTAGGTTTAGGAACTGTTGGAGATGCTCTTATTGCAAAGAAGTTTGGGAGCGGCAGTCCTTAATTAAGATAGCTACGCATATAATCTTTTCAAAATGTAAATGCAAATTAAAGTAATAAAATGGTCCCGGCGGGGCTCGAACCCGCGACCTTCGGCTCATAAGACCAACGCTCTAACCGACTGAGCTACGGGACCAAGAGCGCTGCATAACATTTTAAGACAAACCTATAAGTGTTTTAGAAAATAATTATTTCACAGGGCCTTCAATGTTGTAAACATTAGAGCTACGGGGCCAAGTGACCAAGACCGCATAGCCTGTTTGTAAGTATTAGCATAATTCCACCGAACAGATAAGGTCAACTCGGTTTAACCAGTATGCGGTATAATTAGATCTCTTAGAACATGTTTAATGGTATAGACGGTGGTTATTCGTAATACACTTTAATATCATCTATAGATAAGACTAAAAACAACTCATATAATGTATAATCTATATAATTGTTTATAATGGTCTCTCATACAACTAATAGATTATTTATACAATAGTACACACAATGCAAAGTCGTCTGTAAAACTGTATGGCGTCTTTCTCTCCTGCACATCACTCAAAATTCTATATGACATAGATTTACAGACAGTTAACATATATCAACATACATGTTCTTATTAAAAATATTTTTTTTCCCGAAAAATACAAGCAGAAAACCGAACAAACCAAAGCTTTCTAAACCCTACTTAGCTAACGCTGCAAAAGTGTTGTTCGGCGTTGAGTGTGATTGGAAGATCATACACTCTACTTCATTATGGTCTCTTTGTTTATTTTTGTTCTCGCCCAAAAAAAAAAAAAATCTTCATGTCATTCCAAAATTCACGTCATCTTTGATAGATATTGTCGGTGTTTCGTGCACCGGCAATACGAATTTATGGTCGGATGGGGTCGCGCGCTCCCTCTCCCCGAATGGTCGACTCAAGGAGTCAGATGATGTATACTGGTTCGGGCTGAATGTCCCTACTCCAGTTCGTTCGGTGTGGATGTATTGATCTTTGGGCGATGAACAAGGGGTGTACAAGCGAGGCGGGGAGTCGGCTGTCCGATCCCCTTCGTGCTTTGGCTAGGGAGTCGTGGCTTCCTGGAGGGCCTTTTTCTCTGTCCCTCTTCCCCTCTCGGGCCCCGCCTCTCCTTATATAGACGGAGGAGGCGGGTTACACGGGTGTTTAGGAAATCCACTAGAAAGGGGGCGTGCGTGTCTCGGAGTCTGGCTCCTGTCTTGTCCGACCGTCCCCTGCTCGTCCCGAGGCAGGGTTGGTGGCTCTGCGATGTGCGGTCTTGCGCGATGATGCCCGGATGACGCCTTGCGTGGTGCTCCTGTCTGCCTCGGCGGCTTTAATGGCGCTTGACTTTGCCTTGGCCTCGGGAGTGGGCGCACTCCTCTGCGGTGTGCCAGGCGATGGGACGGGGGCTTGACTCCTTCGGTGGCTCTTCTGACAGTCTTGGGAAGGGGCCGCCTACCCCGGTACGGACGCCAGGGGACGCTGCGCACAAGGCAGCCGTCTGACACTGGCGTGGGCCATGCTGGCCCGTGCGCAGGTGGAGCTTGAGCTTCAATATTAGGCGGCCGGAGCATGCCGACCGCCCGGAACCGGAGTCCGCCGACCGTTCGGGGTCGGCCCTGCACAGGTCGGGGCTCGCTCCCCGCGGCCCAAGTACCTTTCGGTGGTGCTGGGCCTTCGCCGTGATTGGTCAGCCCGTTCGTGCTTCCGGGCTGATGGGGGTACCCATGGCACGGGTACTCGTCAAGAGTTTCGAGCCCTGAGCGGCCGGAGAGCCGCCGGGGTTTAACCTGGCGGTGGTAGCTGTCGGCCCGGAGGTCGGTGATGCTAGGTCGGCGTGACTGCCTGGGAGCCGCGCCAGCCTAGAAGGGGCCCGGGTGCGCGCGAGCGCACCCGGTGGGTGTAGCCCCCGAGCCCCCGAGCGGGTCGGAGAGCCGGTCGGGGGTTTAGCCCGGCAGTGGTAGTCGTCGACCCGGAGGTTGGCGGCGCTTAGGTCGGCGCGACTGCTTGGGAGCCGCGCCAGCCTAGAAAGAGTCTTGGCGCGAGCGCACCGTGGTGTAGCGGAGCCCCCGAGCGGGTCGGAGAGCCGGTCGGGGGTTTAGCCCGCTCGGACCCTGGCAAGCCACGCCGCTCGTGGGGTTTTTTCAGAGTCGGGTGAGCGAACGACGCTTGCCTTCGTCGGCTTGAACGCCGTGCTCGTGGCGAGCTACTTTGGGTAATCCGAGTGGAACCTTGGTGATCTCCTCGAGGATCGCTTCAAGCGACGTAGCTCGGCGTGGGCGTCCGACTCCGCCGGGGCGTTCCATAAAACCTTTCCTTACTGCCCCGCGATCGGGCCGCCGGTCGTCGCCAACCCGGAGCGCCGCCGCCGCCACTCATCGATGAGCTCCGCGGAGAGTGTGAGGTATGGTCTCGACGGGCCACGTTGATTGGGTCGTCCGCCGACCCTAACTAGGGGCCCTGGGGAGCTCACCGCGACCGCCCCTCGCTCTCTCTTTTACGTGTTGGGGCGGCTTTCATTCCAGTGGCTGGATTCGGCCTCGTAACCCTCAAGACGGTGCCGGGCCTCGGCGCGAGCCCAGCCGCTTGCTTTCCCGAGGTCGGCGGCCCAAGAGGCCGTTTTCATACCTTTCTTGGCGTGGGGCGCCTACCGATGTAGCCTGGGCGAGGTCCGCGGTCGTATGCGGCGGGCGCGAGGCGTTCTGTCGCTTGAGCAGCTTAATGCCTAGTGGGATTTAAATGGGCTACGGCACGTTACCGGGCGAGGTGGCAGGCTGATGGTTCGGCGACTGCGTCGGTTCGCGCGAGGAGGCATCAGTTGGGCGCGGAGGCCCGCCCGTTCCCGCCAGGCGCCTATAAAGGAAGGGGAGGGCGGCGTGGGGGGAGCAAAACCTTTCGCTCGTGCCTTCTGCAAAAAAAGGAAAAGAGAGAAAACGCAAGGGGAGAAAAAAGCTTCCTGCTTCGTCGCGCCGTCCCCCGCTTCCCCACGCACTTTCGAGGATGTCGCTGACCCCGCACTTGGACGCGGCGGGTCGCTACCTCGGCTTGGAGAGGAAGGAGCTCCTTCCTCCATGACCTCGATCCATTGGCGGTGCCGCCGGGACTGAGGTCCCCAAACTGGAAGACGGCGAGATAGTCTCGTGGCGGCCTTCTACGGCGGGCTTCGGCCTCCCACTCCACCCGCTCGTCCGGGTCGCTTCGCTACTACGGGGAAGTTCACCACTGAATCGAATGGAGTCCTCCACATTGCGGTCTTCATGACGCCAGGCGAGGCTTTTTCGGGGATCGAACCCCACCGGGACTCTGGCGCCACTTCTTCTTCGCGAGGTCGCCGTCGGGCGCCGCCGACCTTCTTGGCGCTCTGGCGATCCAAGCTGCGCTTCACCGCAAGTCGCTTTACACCGATGTAAAGCTGCCGATGTCCAACCGGGGGTGGCATAGCGAGTGGTTCTATGTCCGGAACATCGACAACAGTGCCCCGGCCTTCAGTGGGAATCTACCGACGCCGCATCCTTGCTGGACCTGGGGTCCCGATGCGAGGGACCGGACGAAGGTTGATGAGATTCTCGAAAAGCTCGCAGACCTGAAGCGGCGGGGTCTGTCGGGCAAGGTGGTCCTCCGTACGTTCATGGAGAGGCGCATTCAACCCCTCAAGGATCGGGCGCGTCCCATGTTCGAGTACACAGGGCCGACCGACCCTGCGAGGTCGTCGGAGCGGGAGCTTCCTGCGTCGGAGGTCCTCGCACGTGTGGCTGCAGTTTCCATCGAGGGAGACACCGAGCCAGCGGGCGCGGTGCCTGCGCCGTTCTCGGCGCAGAATCCGCAGAACTTGGTACGTCTGACGGCTCCTGTTTGCTTTTGCTTTCGCCGCTTCGCTCCTTCGCTTCTTACCCGAAAGGCAGCCAGGTAGGGGCTCGGTGGCTCGATCTCCGCCCCTTGCTTCCGGGGGAAAAAGAGGCGAGAGCGGCCGCGCGCATGGAAACGGAGCAGCGTGACGCCGCCCTCCTGGCGAAGAAGGAGGCGACGAGGGATCGGAAGAGGAAAGAGCGCGCGGGGCGGTCCGCGCGTGGCGAGGAGGTCTCTGACGAGACTCAGAGTGACGGCGATGAAGAGCCGTCATCGAGCGAGGGGGAAGCGGTTGGCGGAGGCGACTCCGGCGGCTGCGACGCGGGTTCCAGCCGCGGGGCGGGCGACCGTGGTTCCTCAGAAGAAACCTCAGGCGCAGGGTACATCCTGAAGATGCGCAGACCCCTCACGCCCCCTCGTGGGGGCAAGAAAAAGGGCACGCCAGTGCCGGTTGTTCGCTCCTCTCGGTAAGTGACTTTACGTGCTCCCGCTTTGGTCCTCTCGGTGCTTTTTCTTCAGAACTCCCGATGGGCCAGGTGTGTGGGGCATACTACCGGGAGAGCGCTGAGTCCCACCTCGGTGAGGAGTCGCACCCTTCCGGTCCCATCCGCGGGCGGGCGGGCGGCGGTTGTTGTGAGCGGGCTTTTCGGATGCGCCTCGTGGAGCCGGGTCTGCTTGGCGAGGGGACGCCACGGAGGGGATGCGCAGGAGCACCGCCGGCGACAGCCAGCAGAAGAAGCCACGGACGTGTTTCCGCCTGCGCCGTTGCCTGGTGAGGCCGGCGGTCCCGCCGCCGCCGGGGCGCTGGGACCGCCACCGCCGCAAAGATCAACGGAGACGCCCGCTATCTCTGTTTTTCGCACCGCCGATCGTGGGGTCGGCGCGACTGCCGCCGGGGAAGTATCGATTCTGGCGCGTTATGCACACTGCCGGGCGAAGTCTCGCCGCTTCGCTGCCGGGGCTACCGCCGCCGGGCGTCAAGTGTTATGAGGGCGCGCAGAATCGGCCGCCGCAGACGCCGCGGCAAAGCGGGAAGTCGAGACAGGGCGGCCGCCGACCGGTCGTTTTGGCCCGGCCCCGACCGGCCGGCTCGCTCGTTTCCGACGACGAGGCGTAACGCGGCGGATTGGAACGCTTTGGAGGAGGAGATGGAGAGGGTCCACGCCGACCGCCGCGCTGCTGACGCCGGCCCAGGGCGAGAAGTCCATTGCTCAGAGTTCCGCTTGGTCGACGGTGAGTCTCGACGGGTTTTGTCTTTGTGCATCTTTGACCGGAAAACGGAGATCGACCGGGCAGAATTTGCAGCGCTTGACATCCCGGCGGTAGACAAGTCGATGTTCCTCCGGCGTTGCACAGGAGTGCTATAGGGGAGCTGCTCGACGCCCGGAGGGCGCTTGTTGCCGAGCAAGGGAGGGCCGCCGCGGCTGGTCAGCGGCTGGGGGAAGTCACTGAAGCCTTGCGGGAGGCTCAGCGACTTGCGGAGTCCCTGACCGCCGAGGGAGAGCGGGCCAGGTCGTCCCTGGCGGATGCTGAAGCGGCCAAGGCTTCTGCGGTCCGCGCAGAACGGGCCGCTCGGGCGGAGGCCACCCGCCTCCGAGAGGAAAACGAGTCGGCCCGCAGGGAGGCCAACCGGCTTCGCGGTGAGCGGGATCTTGCTTGGGGGGAGCTCGCGACGGCGAGGAGCTTACGCCGCGCCGCTCCGATCGAGAGGCGCTTGCCAAGGTCGAGGAGGAACCGTGCCAAAGAAGCCTCCGTGGGTGGTGAGTTGTTCAATCCCTTGGGAGCCACCGCGACGCGTCTTCGACATCGTTTTGTTCCTCGCAGTTCGCAAAAAGCCTTAGCGACGCGCTGGAGTCGCGAAGGGTGGCGGTGGAGAAGCAGGATGCGGCGGTCGAGTCACGTGACTCGGCCCTTGTGGACAAGCGGGTGGCGGAGAGGGACGCGGCCGAAACGACGGCCGAGCTGACGGTCCTCCGCGTGGGCATCCAGGCTGTCTGCGACCGGCTGTTTAGACTTACTCCAGGCCCCAGCGCCATCCCCACCATACTCGGATGGGTCCCTGAGCGCGTTGAGGCGTCGATGCGGGAAGCGGCGGTGCTTGGCGCTTCCTCGGCCCTGGTCAACACCGTCTCTTATTATGACGGCGTCGACCTTGAGGCGGTCGGGAGCGGTGTTGCTGCTGACCGAAGTGATGAGGAAATCGACGCATTCATGGCCCGGGTCGACCCGTGCGCCCAAGAGATTGCCCGCCGGATCTCGCCGCGAGAAATCCTCCGTCGGACGGAGGGAGATGATTAGTTTTCTTCTCTTCTTTTTCTTTGTAGTGCATGTAATGAACGTGATCGCCCCAATCGGGCCCGACGTGTCGGGCTGCTTTTGAGTTCTTTTTTTTTTGTTTTTGTTTTTGCCCGTCTACCTCGTGCTTCCTCTGTGGTTTGGGCAATCTTACGACCATAGCTATAGGGCCCGCAGGGGTGCCCTGAGAGCGTAGGCGTTGCCCCAACTCACCTCAAGAAATCACGGATAGGACAAGCTACCTAGAACGCCGCCGCGGAGGAGAGGTGCCTAGGCCTGACCGCCTCCTTTGCGAAGGCTCCGCTTGGTCGGCTAGAACGCTGCCATGAGTGGGGGTGCTTCGACCGTCCCTAGCGTCTCTTGCTAGGAGGGCTTGTTTTCCCCTGAGTGCCACTGGCCGAAGCCGTAGCGCGGGGCGAGGGCCGTAGTACCTTGGTCCGGGGAAATAGCCGCGAGGTGGATAGCTTGGTCGGTTGGGGTACGGCCAGGGTAACGACTTGTGCGCTTTTTAACGACGATCGGGTCGGTCTATGCCGATCGATCAAGTTGCCTTCCGCTTGGGCAACCTCCTTTTTGCGCGAAATGCTACTCGGGAGCCGTGGCCGCTGGGGCTTAAGCTGTAGCATTTGGTTCGAGGAGGTTGCCTCGAGGGAGTTTGTTTGATCAGTCGGCTTGCCGACCTAAATCGAGAAAGGCTCCATCCGACCGGCGCTTGGCCCTTCGCTCAAGTAGCCTCCCTTTTTGCGCAAAGTGCTACTTCGAAACCGTGGCGCGGGGCGTGGTGTAGCATTTTGGTTTTGAAGAGGTTACTATGAGAGAGGGGGTGCAGCTCGATCGGAGCTGATTACCGAACATCGATCTAGGTCGCCGACCCTGGGGTCGTAAGGCGACCCAGTGGTGCGTGGGGACTGAGGTGCGATCGCCACGCACCGCTTGAGTTTTCACTGAGTTTTGAAAGAGATTTATGTTTTTCTTAGAGATAAGGGCGGATTAACTCGCCTTGGAGGTCGCGTCGTCTTTGAATCGACGCCGGCTTCGGCTCACGCGCGCTCTTGAGGCGCCGTCTTCCGTGCCTCCCACACCGTAGGTTATAAAGGAGAGAACGCCGTGCGTTCGTTATTACGCCAAAGCTTCCACAACACTTCCTTCGCGCGCCATGGCGACCGTTATGCTCAGCTCCACGAGGAAGTAGGCGCTCATCGAGCTTGGCTGCAGGAGGTGGCGGAGGTCGAGGCCGAGGTCATTCGCGAGGACATACGGCGAGTTGGCGTCCTTGTCGTGGGCGTTCCTCGGCTGCGGGAAGTGCGGGCGCCGCTGGTGCAGGCGCTGGTTGAGAGGCGCCGTGCGCTGTCCGGCTGGCGGGGTGCACACCAAGACAACGGCGGGCGGTTTGTTCTTGGTTGGGGTGATGCGCCCGTGAATGAATAAAGTGTTTCTTTGCCCTCTGCTCCCTTCTCTTTTTTTTTTTTCTTCCTCGAGGATTTTCCACTTTTGCGATCGCCCACATCCGTAGTCTTTGGGACCGCACGGGTCCAAAGTCAGCCGTGCTTGTCGCCGGAATGGGTTGGTCCGACCAACCGTAGGTCGGTTATTCGTGGTCTTCGACATGGGTAGAGTACTATTTTGGGACCTCTCGCTGGGCGGAGGTCATAGTACTTGTGGTAGATCAAGGGCGAGAGAGAGAGAGAGCACTCGGTCGATTTTTCGACGATTCGACTTCTTTTGTTTGGAAACTTATCGCGCAGATGCAGAAGGGGCAGGCTGATTAGGATAGAACCTTCTCAACTTCTCTATATTCCACGCGCTTGTAAGGAGATTTCCTTCGGTGTCCTTGAGACGGAAGGTGCCGTCGGAGGACTTCCGCGACGGTGAAAGGGCCCTCCCAAGGCGGGGAGAGCTTGTGCCTCGCCTTCGCGGATTGGACTTGACGTAGTACCAAGTCGCCGACTTGAATGAGCGACCGCGAACTCGCTTGGTTGTGGTAGCGCGCACAATACCGGGGTATTTTGTCGATCAGAAGATCGCGACGCCTCGAGCCGTCGAGCCTGGCCGAGGTCATCTTCTTGTTCCTCGATTGCCCGTGCGGCGTTGTAGTTTTGTACCCTTGGCGCTGCGTACCAAGGTCGGTCGGGAGGACCTACCGCCTCCAAACACCAAGAAGAAAGGAGTGAACCCGGCCGACCGGTCGGCGTGGTTCGCAGACTCCAAAGCACGGGTGGTAGCTCTGGCTGCCCACCGTCTCCGCCGAATTTCTTCAGACGGTGAAGATTCGCGGCTTGAGTCCTTGGAGGATCACGCCGTTGGCTCGCTTCGGCCTGGCCGTTGGCTCGAGGTGTGCCACCGCCGCCACCGACTTCGGATATTGAAGTTGTCGCAGAACTCGAGGAACTCCTTTCCGTGAATCGCGTCCCGTTGTCGGTGATGATGGAGTTGGGCACCCGAACCGGTAGACAATGTCGCGGAAGAAGCCTCTTTGCTCGGGCCGACGTGGATCTTTGTCAACGGCTTGGCTTCGATCCACTTTGTGAACTTGTCCACGGCGACAAGCAAGTGAGTGAAGCCCGGCGCCTTTTGAAGGGTCCGACCAGGTCGAGCCCCAAACCGCGAAGGGCCACGTGATGGGGATCGCTCGCAGAGCTTGGCGCAGAAGATGCGTTTGTCTGGCGAAGAATTGGCATCCTTCGCAGTGCGGACGATTTGGGTTGCATCCGCTACACGGTCGGCCAAGTAGAAACCTTGCTCGGAAGGCCTTTCCTACTGTGGACCGCGCGCTGGATGGTGTCCACACACCCGCCGTGGATGTCGGCAGAAGGTGCTTCCTTGGCCTGGCCTAACGCACTGAAGGATTCCGGACGGGCTCCTCTTGTAGAGGGCACCTTCGACCAGGACGAAAGACTTAGCCCGCCGGGCGAGGCGCCGAGCCTCGGTGGTATCGGCGGGGAGCGACCCGTTTGTCAATCGATCGACAAACGGTTGCCTCCAGTCGGTTTCGACGGTCAGGACGCCCAAATCTGACCCAGACGGCTGAGCATCTGGCCGAAGATCGGCGGGAGCGCCCGCCTTTGGGGGGTCGGTAGCGCCCTCAGCACTTGGGTCCAAGCGGATTGATGGGTCGCCGAGGTCGGAAACGAAGATCCTGGGGAACCGGCCCTTTTCCTGAGGCGAGGTTGGCGAGGAGTCGGCTTCACCGTTGTAGCGTCAGAATCGTGATGGAGCTCGAAACCCTTGAACTTCTCCTCGAGCTTGCGGACCTCCAGGCAGTAGGCGGCCATCCGAGCGTCACGGGGCTCGGTGGCTTTCATCACTTGGTCGACAACCAGCTTGGAGTCGCCGTGAACGTAGAGCCGTCGTGCGCCTAGGTCGGCGGCGATTCGAAGGCCGTTGACGAGGGCTTCGTACTCGGCGACATTGTTGGTAGCGTCAAAGAGTAGACGGATAGCATACCGGAGCTTGTTGCCGAGTGGGGAGATGATGACGATCTCGCCGGCCCCATTCTTGGTGTAAGACCCATCAAAGTACATCGTCCAGTACTCCGGGTCTTCGACCACTGCAGGGACTTGCGCTTCGGTCCACTCGGCGACGAAGTCCGCCAAGACTTGGGACTTGATCGCCGTCCTGGGGACGTACGATATGTCGAGGCCACTGAGTTCGAGAGCCCACTTGGCGATTCTTCCGGTGGCGTCGCGGTTGCGGACGACTTCTCCGAGCGGCGTGGAGGTTACCACGGAGATGGGGTGTCGATCGAAGTAATGGGCAAGCTTCCTCTTGGTGATGAGTACCGAGTAGAGTAGCTTCAGATATCTGAGGATATCGGACCTTCGTTTCGGAGAGCACCTCGCTGACAAAGTAGACCGGTCTCTGCACCTTGAAAACGCGGCCTTCCTCTGCTCGCTCCACAACAAGTGCCGCGCTGACGACCTGAGTCGTGGCGGCGATGTAGAGGAGTAAGGGTTCTGTGGCTCGGGGTGACCAGGACCGAGGTGAGGTCGAAAGGCCTTTAGTCGACTAAAGGCTTCCTGAGCTTCGTGGGTCCAGGAAAAGTGGTCGGACTTCTTCATCAGTTTGTAGAGTGGCATCCCGCGTTCACCGAGGCGGGATACGAAGCGACTTAGCGCCGCGATGCACCCCATCAGCCTTTGAACTCCCTTCAGATCATTGATTGGCCCCATCCTCGCGATAGCGGAGATCTTGTCGTGGTTGGCTTCGATGCCGCGCTCGGAGACAATGAATCCCAGCAAGTTGCTCTTGGGGACCCCGAAGACGCATTTCTCGGGGTTGAGCTTTATGCGAAACCGTCGGAGGTTCGCAAAAGTCTCCTCCAGGTCGGTGATGAGGTCGTCGGCCTTCCTGGTTTTGACAACGATGTCGTCGACGTAGGCTTCGATGTTACGGCCAATTTGGTCCGAAAAACACGCCTGCATACATCGCTGGTACGTGGTGCCTGCGTTTTTCAGACCAAAAGGCATCGTGACGTAACAGTACGAGCCGTACGGGGTGATGAAGGAAGTCGCAAGCTGATCGGACTCCTTCATCGCTATCTGGTGGTAGCCTGAGTAGGCATCCAAAAAAGAAAGGGACTCGCACCCGGCGGTGGAGTCTACGACCTGGTCGATGCGAGGTAATGGGAATGGATCTTTCGGACAGGCCTTGTTGAGGCTCGTGTAGTCAACACACATTCTCCATTGCCCCGACTTTTTCTTTACAAGGACGGGATTGACGAGCCACTCGGGGTGACGCACCTCCTTACAAAGCCGTGACCAAAAGTTTGGCGATTTCTTCCCCAATGGCCCGACGCTTTTCTTCGTCGAAACAAATAAGGCTGGGCGACCGGTCTAGATCCCGGTCGAATGCTCAGGGAGTGCTCGGCGACCTCCTTCGGGACTCCTGGCATGTCCGAGGGTCTCCAAGCGAAGACGTCTCGATTTGCTTGGAGGAAGTCGACGAGCGCGCCTTCTTATTTGGTGGTGAGGCGGCCCGATCCGCACGGTCTTGGCGGGATCTTGGGGATCAACAAATGACCTCCTTCGTGTCCTCCGCGGACTTGAAAGAGCTAGGCCCCGACTTGCTGGAGTCGGGGGCGGATCCGGAGACCTTCTCCCTGAGCTGGGCGAGCTCGGCGGAAGCGACGACCGCCGAGGCCAATTCACAGCTGCTTTGCTCGCAGTTGTGTTTAAGCCGAAGGACGCGCCACGGTGATGACACCTTGTGGCCCTGGCATCTTCACTTGAGATAGGTGTAGTTGGGGACTGCCATGAACTTCGTAGCAAGGCCGTCCCAGGATGGCATGGTAGGAGCCGGGAAAGTCCACAACCTCGAAAGTGAGGCTCTCGGTGCGGAAGTTGTCCGGGCTCCCGAAGGTGACGGACAGGCCGACCTGCCCGAGGGGATGGGCCTGTTGGCCTGGTACGACGCCGTGGAAGGGCGCCCCGCTCGGCCGGAGGGCGGAGCGGGGGACCCCCAGGGCATCGAGGGTCTCACCATACATGATGTTGAGCTTGCCGCCGATCCATGAGCACCTTGGTCAGCGCCGTCCCCACGATGGGGTCGACGACGAAGCGGGTAGCGCCCGGAGTGCGGGATGTGGTCGGGTGGTCGGTCCGATCGAAGGCGATCGGGCATTCCGACCACTTCAGTAGGAAGGCGGCCGGGTCGCCGTGTGTACCTCTCGGTGGCGAAGTTTCAGCCGTCGCTTGTCGGCGTAGCACTCCGTCCCTCCGAAGATCATGAGGCACCTGGCCGAGCCGTGGGAACTCGTCGGCTGGCTCATCGCCCTTTCCCCCGGCGTCGGGTGTCGGGTCGCGCTTCTTCCCCTTGCCCCGTGATGTCGTGGGGTTTCCGGAGAGGAACCGCTTCAGGACTTCGCAGTCCCAATACTTGTGTTTGACGGGATAGTCGTGGTTCGGGCACGGACTATCCATCAACTTCTCGAATCGGTCGGGCGTCTGCCGAGCCTGGCTGCTTAAGTGTGCTCGGCGGCACGGGCGACTATTCGCCTTTCGCCCTCGCTTCCCTTCCGCTTCCTTTGTCGTGGCGGTCGGAGGGGCGCGCTGCCCGAGGTCGGCCGCCTTGTGGGCCGCCTTCCTTTCGAAGATGGCCCCACGGCCTCCTCGCCGGAGGCGTGGTTGGTGGCGATGTCGAGGAGCTCCTTGGTGGTCCGGGGTTTCGCATGACCCAACTTGTGGACTGTGGCCTCGCACGTGGTGCCGTAGATGAACGCCCCGACGACGTCGGCGTCGCGGATGTCGGGAGCTCGTTACCTTCTTTGGGAAGCGGCGGATGTAGTCCCGAGGGTTTCCCGGCCGCTGCTTGCGACTCTTCAAGTCCCAGGAGTTGCCAGGGCGCTTTGTAATGCGTGCCTCGGAAATTCCCGACGAAGAGGTTTGTCAGTCGGCCCACCGCCGATGGTGTCCGCGGGCAGTACTCGAGCCAGGCTCGAGCCGAGTCCGCAAGGTAGATGGGGAGGTCTTGGATGATGAAGGAGTCGTCTGTCGCTCCCCGCCGGCAGCGAGCGGTAGTCTTCTAGCCAAACACCGGGTTGGTAGCCCTGTGTACTTGGCTATGTTGGTCGAGCCCGAATCTGGTCGGAAATCGGCGTTGCGGATGCGGCGGTGAACACGCGCCCAGGACCGTCGAATCCTGGTCGGGATGGTTGCGCCGCTCGCTATCGGCGACGGCAGGGCGCCGCTGCATCGGTAGCTCTCCTTCGCGCCTCAAGGGTGGTGCGAAGATCATACTTATCCCCCAGGCGATGGCGCACCGGGGTGTATGATGCCTGGGGGAGCTCGTGGAGCGGGGCCGTCTTGGCTGGGCTCCGCCGATCTCGCGAGGGGGAGTGGCCCAGGCGGCCCGAGGTGGCGCCCGTTCGTCGGGAGCCAGAACCTTGGGCGTGCTGAACGACGGCACGTTCTACCAGCCCCCGGAGGTTCTGATAGGTGGCCTTGGCTTCTGGCTCCGTTGGCTCAGGCGACCTCTGAGCAAAGATTGCCGCAGCAATGTTCTCGTTGGCGTGAGGGAAGAACGGAAGGCCGCTTCGCCTCTCACCAATCGCCGATGCACTGACGCAGCACGGGCGCGGCCGAGACGGTGGTGGGTTAGGCCGACGGCGCTCGATTCGCCTGGAGCTTATCGAGCTCGGCCTTCGAACTTCTAACTCCTCGTATTTGTCGCCGAAGGTCAGCGAAGCGTAGTAGGTGCTGTACGTCGTCCTCCCGCTGGGATTCCTCCCGCCGCGCTTCGTCGCGCGGGAGGAGGGTCCCGAGGGTAACGGGGGTGGAGGATGGCTCCGCCGCACCCGTCATATTGCACTCGCGGGAGTAGGCCCTACGAGGGGGACACTCCTTGCCTGAGCTAGAGCCATGGTCGGAGGAATCCGCCAAGAGGGTCGTGGAGGAAGCCGCCAGAAGTCGGCCATGGCCACTTAGCCGCGAAGCTCGGAGGGCGGCTCCGCCGCCGCAGCCTCGTAGGCGATGTCGCCGGGCAGCGCCGGCCAGGACGGCCCGCTTCGCGCCTGCAAGGGGGCTCGAGGCCGAGGTTGCCGAGGACGCCAAAGAATCGTATTCAAGCTAGTGAGGGCGCCGTCCCGGACGGCAATGAATGAGAATAAGCTCTCCTGGCGGTGACGACGAAATCGAGGGCGCCAAAGCGGATCCACCCTCGACATCGGCGAATCGTGGTGGGAGGAGGCCATCGTGAGGAGAAATGGGAACCCGAGGATGAGGATGTCGGTGAAGACGCCGCGAGTGTCCCCTACTGGCGCGCCAATCGCTTGTTTCGTGCACCGGCAATACGAATTTATGGTCGGATGGGGTCGCGCTCCTCTCCCGAATGGTCGACTCAAGGAGTCGATGATGTATCTTGGTTCGGGCCGAATGTCCCTACTCAGTTCGCTCGGTGTGGATGTATTGATCTTTGGGCGATGAACAAGGGGTGTACAAGCGAGGCGGAGCCTATTGTCCGATCCCCTTCGTGCTTTGGCTAGGGAGTCGTGGCTTCCTGGAGGGCCTTTTTCTCTCCCTTCCCCCTCTCGGGCCCCGCCTCTCCTTATATAGACGGAGGAGGCGGGTTACACGGGTGTTTAGGAAATCCACTAGAAAGGGGGCGTGCGTGTCTCGGAGTCTGGCTCCTGTCTTGTCTCGACCGCCCCTCGCCGCCCCGAGGCAGGTTGGTGGCTCTGCGATGTGCGGTCTTGGCGCGATGATGCCCTGATGACGCCTTGCGTGGTGCTCTGTCGCCTCGGCGGCTTTAATGGCGCTTGACTTTGCCTTGGCCTCGGAGTAGGCGCACTCCTGCGGTGTGCCAGGCGATGGGGCGGGGCTTGACTCTTCCGGTGGCTCTTCCGATCTTGGGAAGGGCCGCCTACCCGTCTGACGGACGCCAGGACGCCGCGCACAAAGCGGCCGTCGACACTAGCGTGGGCCTGGCCCGTGCGGCGCAGTGGAGCTTGAGCTTCAATATTAGGCGGTCGAGCATGCCGACCGCCGAATCGAGTCCGCCGATCGCTCGGTCGGCCTGCCAGTCGGGCTCGCTCCCGCGCCCAAGTACCTTTCGGTGGTGCTGGGCCTTCGCCGTGATTGGTCAGCCCGTTCGTGCTTCCGGGCTGATGGGGGTACCCATGGCACGGGTACTCGTCAGATATGGTATTAGTCCGTACTGAAACAAATCAATATATATATTTATCAATACCGAATCGTATTACAGAAGTAAGATGCCGTATTTACCGGAGAAAGGAAGAAACAACCCTTCCGAAGGGGCTTTTCGGAGAAGCTGGAGCTCAGATTGTCTTGGGGAGAAACTGCAGCTCACAAGCCGGCCGGACCCAGCTTCTTCGGCTTCTGCGGGCTGGGCTTGCATCTTTGCCCATGAAAGCTGCCTGAAATTCTCCAACCTGTACCAGGTATAAAACGGTAATTTCCTACCTCCCCAGCCATGTGACCCCGTTCTGCTCGGAAATAAATTCCGTGGAGCTGGTATGCAAATTTCTTTTTGTGCTTACCTGATGCTGATTGATGCCACGTGGACAATCGTACAATCCAACGCCACGACATTAAATCTGAATTAAGCAACAAAATTTGCATCGAAATAAGTGTTAGGTATTTATTTCCATCTGAATTAAGTCATGGCGTTGGATTACAGGATTGCCCATATGACATCAATCAGCGTCAGGTATGCACGGGAAGAAGTTTGCATACTGGCTCCATGGAATTTATTTTCGTTCTACTCCCACCCCGGCCCGAAACGGCCGCCTGCTCGCACGAGGCCGCTGCCTCCCACCGTCACCGCCCTCCATCCTCCACCTGCCTTCGCCTCCAAGCGCCTGCTCCGTCACCCCTGTTGTAGCCGTCCGTCCCGGCCTCCATCTTTCCCAAGCGCGTCCGGTCGTCCTCCTCGTCCCGCCTGGGCGCCTCCGCTGTAGACGTACGTCCTCAACGTTGGCTTCCCTCCGGTCGATCTGTGCCACCTCACTCCGGCGAGGTAAGGCTCCACCTCTTGGCTCTTCCCGTCACCAAATTTCAGATATGAGCCACAAACTACTAGGCTGGGGATTTCTGTTGGATTGTGATGCTTGTTGTTCCAAATAATGTGTGCAGATCCATGGGTGTTTTGGGGAAAGTTTGTCTACGATTCGAAATAGTTCATGAGATTTAGCTTGAGCATTGTAGATTGCTATAACACTTTTGTTGGTACAACTTATACTTTGCATAAGTAAAGTTGTAGCAATAAAAGTGGTAGTATAGATAGCTGGCCTAAAATTGTATCTTAACTTACGTTTCATCTTCATGTCAATCCCAGAATTAATGAATAGCTGACCATGAGTGGAATCTAAATTTTGGACCGTATGATTAAAATTTCAACCGTTATATCAAATCATAGGATCGGATGTAATCGATACTTCCGAATCTCAACAATGATTCAATGCTCCCTGATTTGGGTGATTTCAGCAAATAAAAATATCCGGATGATGTTTATCAAATCCTTTTTTTATACGAATGAAGAAGACCGAAATTTCGACCTTCCCCATATGCAAGGCCACAAGGATTTTTGAGTCCAAGAAAATCTGCCAAACTAGCTCTTGGAATCTTCACGTGCTACTCCCTCTAGTCATTATAAATTGACATTTTTGACTTTTCAAAGTCAATAAGACAACAAGTTGACCACTAAATTTATTATCATATATTCAAAAAGGTTATAGAAGTGTAATATTATGAAAGTATTTTTTATGTCAAATACGCTCATCATTTTCATATATCCAAACTACGTATTCTAGACATATCTTGTTCAAAGTTCGTATGGTTTGACTGCACACCTTGTAGGTGTCACATGACAGTACGTAGGGTGTCCTCTGCTGCTCTTGTGATTCCATTTAACGATGCCACAGCCGATAGCAGGGTGAATGGTGCCTACAGGCGGTACTTGAATTGGCGTAAAGGAATCATAACAGCTCTGAGCACTGGTATTGACAATCCTCCCACAATATCTTCTCATAATTGTTACTTCATCATTTAATTCCTTTGAACAGTTTTTTTCCTCACTTGCTGTAGGTGTGGAAGAAGTTCTATCAAAGAGCAGGATAGTTCTGATAGAAATAAGATCCAAGTGACCCATTTATCTCTAATGCCAAAGCTACAAAGAATTGTACCATATTGTAAATTGAGAGAGGAGAATGCTAACTTAAAAGGGAGAGCTCCCACTATGCCTTGTAATGAGGCATATGGGGGGTGAGGAGCATGGCTAAAGTCGCACGCACGCTCGTATTTCGCGAATTACCGCGTATTTTTGCGTGTTTTTCCGGGTCGCTTCCTGGCACATTTAAGTCCTTTTTAATGGTCACTAACTAAGCATTCAAACAACGTTATGGCATCAGTTTCAATTGAAACAATCCGTTTGAATGAATACTTGATGACAGCAGTTACTAGCGTTTAATGGTGCTGTAATGATCAATTTATTGACCGTTACTGGTGTGAGTCTATAAAATCTGGAGACGTCCAAACTGAAAGAAAAGCTTCCTCTGGCACTCGCGTTCATTCACTGTGACCTATGTTGCATCTCCGTGATGCGCTTGTTCTTCACCGACATTCCTCTCGGCGTGCATCGCGAGGCAAGGAGAGCGGGATCTCCGAACCGTTGCCGCAGCGAGAACCTGTACGGGGGCGGCAATAAGGTTTCTGGGCAGCGCAACTGCGTGACCGCTCGAGCTCTTCATCTTGCTATTGAACGATCCACGACGTCGACTACTTTCTCTGCGTCGACTACTTTCTCTACGGCCGGTCGCTACTGCGTTGCATCCTTTTCGTCATCAAGCCCATCGTAAGAATTCTCCTATTTTCCTTTTGTTCTTCTCGACTACCTCTCAGAAAGAAATATGTGGTATCTTTTGTCTAGCCTGTTGTATTTGATTATTTTGGAATTATGTTTCATATTCAAACCTGAAATTAAAATAATACCTGGATTTTTAACAAGTTCTGCTGACTGCAGATTGTATATGATCTTTTTGCAGTAATTGTTCTATTGCTTTTCTTGTTTAAAACCATTGTGTACTTCTTTTCAGAACGACCATCAACGTTCTTGCTGTTGCCCTTTCTATTGTATATTGAGTGTTAATGGTCAACAGTAATTTCAAAACTTATAACTGTAAACTACCATATTCATATTCTCATGGTATATAGAGAAAGCCCATTATCTTTTCATGTATTTTATTCATAGTTTCCTGATATCGATGGTGGTAATTTTAAATTTGAAACTATATCGTTATGTTAATGAGAATGTTAACTGTGGAAATAGATAATTAGTCCTGTGTTTTACAGAGACATGTTAGAACTATAGTTCATCTAACAATGTTACCCTTCTGCTGACATAGTTTTCTCATTGAATTGAACATCAGTTCTTGATCATAATGTTACTATATATTATGAGGTTACAACTCAAGGATGATAATATAATCAAATGTTTGTATATTTTTTACTTGTACTTTGCTATGTCTTGCTGATCCTGTAACCTTGCATGGAGCTAGAAAGCTAAGATTGAAGGACTGCTGTTTCTGGTATAATCAGAAAGGAAATATTGTTTTTCTTGTGTTAGCTAGTACTATTCATTTAATATGTACGTGGTTCCCGCCTAATTTCTACTTTATGTAGGTACTGGTGTCGGTGCATTTTGTAAAAGCCAGTCTATCCTGTAAAAATATATTTGCCCTCTTATCTTATGCCCCACTGTTTTATATTACTATTTTCATTCAATTTACTTGTAGCTTTAGCAAGTTCATATGTCCAAATACCTATTATTTTACTCTCCCTAGGCAAACACTTTACTTGAATTTCCCTTATTACATGCTAGTAGTTATAAAATAGCCTCGCACTAACTCGTTGTTAATGCCTTCATATGTTCCAAAACAAATTAAGAAAGCTAAACATGTTAGGGGTTGGAGTATTTATGATCTGATTGTTATGTGAACCTATTTTGAATCTAAGGTAGTATAAGCCATGCTTCCTTTCTAGAAAAAAAATTGTAGAATCTTTCCATCCAATGCTCTCCATTTAATTGCAACATTGCCTTCATAATTAGTATTTCTATGTGCTAAGATGACATAAACATAAAATAGGGTGTATTTGGCCCCTTCTGCTTTATTCATAATTGGAATTCCATCACTGAAAGAATGTGATTTATTTGCGTGTGCATTTAGGAACGTGGAAGGAAAAGCTTATAATAGCTTATAGGACTTTGAGTATACAAATACTAGTATATGCGTTTCAGATCACAACGAAGAGTTAGTACCTCTACAAAAAGCTTTTGAGATTTTATTTTGAGTGGAGCTGATAGCTTGGTAGAAGCCCGTAGGTGGTTAGTAAATATGTCACCAATTAAATTTGTGTTGTTTAATCTATATGTTTGTTTATCTGCGATTTTTCTTCATCTGTTTAATTCTCTGTAGATGTTTTCTTATTTGTTTCTTTCCTTTAGATAAAGATAGGTATATTATGATATTGTGAGAGAATGAGAAGTTGAGAACTACAGAATTGAGCACCCAACTTTAAACTTTGATGACCAGCCTCTCTTGCAGTTCCTTCCGCCATATTTTGGTCATATGACCGAGAACATTTGGCTGAAGCTTGCTGTGGAGTCCCTTTCTGCTTTGGCTCATCAGCACTCTGATGCACGATACGGGCAGCTTCAACATTGAGGAGAGGTTATATCCGTGCCAGTGATTTTCTATAATTACAGTGATTTGTTATGGTATATTTGTTAAGAGGTGCTTCTATGTTTTTCTTTTCGAAAATTGCACAAATATTAAAGTATGAATAAAGGGTAGATGATGATTATTGTATATCATCGTGTGTGCGTGGGTATCGGCCCCCTGGATCGACGTCATAGGCGTAGATTTACATGCTGGTCATGTTGACGAGACAGTTCTTACCTACGAGCTGAACGAGTTTAGTCATATGTTATGCCCGTATGTCATCCTCAGTGTTAGCTATATGGCACAGCTTTCTACTAACTTTGGGTGTTGATAACTTGTCTCTGTTGTTAGGTTGCATGACATGACAAACATATCAGTTGTTATCTTAATTGTGTTCTGCTGTTTTAAGTATTCCCCAAACCCGCCGCGGAAAAGTGGCTATGAAAAGTTTAGTGCCCAAATTCTATTGTCTTGATTAAAGTCTACTGTATTGTCTTGATTATAGCTTAATAGATTCTATTGTAATCTACTCACTCTATCCTGCAATAAGTTCATATTTTTAGGAAGCGTTGTCCCACATAAGTATAGTACGGATATCAAAGAGGTAGCTATTGTAATATTTTCACAATATACCTCTAGTTTAAAATGTGAATACGTAGTTGTAATGTCACTTAATAGACGTACGTATGGTTCAACAGTTTTAGCTTTTTCTTAGATTTAGTATCTCTTTGTTCTTGCTTAGTGCGTATGTAAAGTCGAGGAGGCCGACTAGAGGGGGTTGCATAGGTGATTTTAAAATCTCTTTGGCTAAAAACACGTTTTATATGTAGAAGCGTAAATCAAAATGGTTTTTCCCAATTAAAACCCAAATAAATTAGTTTCGCTAAGTACACCAACAACTTAAGTCTAGATCAATGTTTATAATCCTAGGGTGACAAGCAATTCAATTATAGTAACATAAATTGCAAGAATATAAATGATCAAAAGAAATCAAGCCAAAAGATAACATACAATCTTTTTATCGTGGTGTTCAGAGACTTACCGGTCTCCCCTAATCTACTTAGAGATAAGCACAAATGAATTGGACCCCTAATCTACTTAGCGATAAGCACAAATGAATTGGACCGGCTTCACAAATTAAGCCAAATACCTTGAATTCACTAGTTGTAGTTCTTTACCCCTCTGGATAGGTGAGCTTCAACCTTCACAACATAACAAGCCGTCACACAAGCTTCCTAAGAAAATCATCGGACCACGACGCCTTCATGCCGTTTAGGTGTCAGCAAACACCAAGAGTAACAAGCTAAGACTCTTGCTTGATCCTCACTAAGTGCACCACATACATAAGTGGATACTTAATCCACCTCTAGATGCAACACATGCACCTAGAGCTCTTCTCTCATTGCTCACAAGTTACAACACATGCATAATTGAGTAGAGGGGTTTGCGCTAGCTCAAGAGAGTGAAAATAGGAAACCAATAGATTTCACACAAGAAACACTATTTCAAATTCCTCTCAAATCTCTCAAAAATTGCTCTACAAGCTCTCAAGGCTTTGCTTTCAAATGTATGATTCAAATAAGTATATGAGAGCCACTAAAACCTCCATACTCAATCTCTTTTATAGCCCCTAAAAGAAACTAGCCGTTTGAAACAAAATCATCTGAAAAAAGAAAATTCGAACATTCCTAATTCACAAATTTGGATATTCCTAATTGACAATGATTAATATACCCTACTCTATTTTCTAGGCCTATAATCTCATAAAGAAAAAAAGCCCATATATAAAGACAAGGCTTAAGGCCTATTACCTTGTTACGACTTCATTCAGAGTTAAATTCAACCACGTGAAAATATTCTCGACCAGTGGACACAACACTTATTGAAGATTAAAAATATCCTAGTTACCCCGACCAGGTATACGCGTACTGGTTGGGAACGATCCATTCAATCATACAGCATACAGGTTGGGAGTTGGATAGCCTTTACCCCAACCTAGTTCAGGTCGGGGAGGAAATTACCACCACATGAGACTCATGTGTGGGAGGCGTTTTTTTCTGACAGGTACAGACAATCGTTTGGAAGTTACTCCCTACAAAAAGACGTCTTTTGATAGGAAGACACTTTTTCGCGGAAACACATCTCTTAGAAGATAATAACCGCCACCCCTTCGCATGTTGTAAATAGAAGGCTTCTACAAGGACTTAGAGAAATCAGGTTCAAGATTAAGAATAAGAGATTGTTATTAGTTCTCTTAATTGCTCATTCAAAGGCTGTACTTTGTAAACTATCGTGACTCAATAAAAAACAATTTCCTTTCCTCCTTTTCAATCTTTGATTTTCTTGACAAAGGCAACGAAAATTATCTCGTAAGCTTGATCTAGGGACTCGGGGGTCTTGAATATCGACAGTTGGCGCTAGGAGGGTCTCCATCAGAAATGAAGATTGATAAAGGTAATGTGTTGTCACCAGAAGCAATGGATGAAAAGAACTCATTCGATCTCGCCGACTACGCTCATCTTACCGTCGATGACTTCGTGGAGGAAGAATGTAAGTGTGACTTCTACTTCGAGTATGTTACTGAGGAGGAATTGTCCAAATCGGCAACTTCATCCAAACTAGATGAGGCCACGTCAGGAGCGTCATTTCCTGAGGGAAAATCAGGAAAACAGAGTGACTCCGTACCCGCCCCTATCTCAGAGGCAGAGGACCAGGGCACATGCCCTATGGAACTCGATAATGTTCGAACTCACCAAGACAATAATGACTTTCATGAGAGTTCGTCTTCAGAAGTTTTTCTCCAAAGTCTTGAACTTGATTATACGCCATCGTCATCCGATGAGGGAGTGCTCAACCCTTTCAACAATTCTAGATTCCGCATTTGCACAGTCACGAAGGAGACAGAGGCACAACAACTGGAATGTGAACAGTGCGAAACTCAAGAAAAGGTCGCCCAGGAGTAACGCGAGAATCTCGCGGTTGCCAAACAAAAGACTGTGGAAGAGGCGAGACGTCTTTACCACAACAACCAACTAGGAACTTCGCGGAGGCCAAATCCCTCGGGGAGTAAGCCCCGACATATTCTCCCAATCACGCCGCAGGTTTCAAAGTTGGCGGTAAGACGCATAAAATATGGTTCCTAATAGTCCACAAGAGAAAACTCCTGTGGACAAATTTCGCATAATAACTAGTGCAATTTTAAACTAACCCATGGATAGAGACAATGTACCGCTTATAAGATCTCTAGTATAGCTGATCTGCAATAAGCTGTTGTAGAAGAACAAAGTGTATCTCCTTCCAAGAGATCCTTAACCAATTCCCGCGTAGATCATTCCTCGTCTGGTCGACATCAACAAAGCTTCGACCACCAACAGAGAGTAACCCACGGAGGAGAAAAGCTTTTGATAGGCTTTGCCTAGGTGAAAATATTAACTGTGGTCGGTGATAACCTCATTCTCCTAATTACAGAGAACAAGTACCTAACATACGAACACATTTGGGGTTGTATACAGGATGCAAAGCCTTTTATCTAGGACTCAAAAATATCGCTTGGCCTGAAAAATTCAAGTTAGATCTTTTGAAAAGCTACGATGGAACTCAAAATCCATCAGAATTCTTCCAAATTTATACCACCATCATCCAAACTGCTAGTGGCGATGAGAAGATAATGGCAAATTATCTTCCCACTGTCCTCAAAGGATCTGCAAGAACTTGGTTATTTAATTAACTAGAAGGATTTATTTTTAGTTGGAAAAACTTATGCCATGCCATTTTAAACAATTTAAAAGTTGTTATGCTAAGCCAGGTAAAGAGGATGATCTGCATCATCTTTGCCAAACCTTTGATGAAAATTTACGTCAGTTTATTAAAAGGTTTGTAGAGGTTCGTAATACAATTCCTAACATATATTGATGATCCTGTGATTCATGCATTTAAGCAGGCTATACACTACAAATACTTCACAGAGGATCTCAACATTCATCCATCATCTACTATATCAGAACTTCTCGATATGGCAGATCGGTATTCCGATGCTCATGAGGCAGATAAATGGAATCGTATGGTTGACAAGAGCCATACACCACCTCAGCCAGGTCTGAAGATCACTGAAGGTAATAAACCAGAAAAGATCTCCACACATAAAGACTGAAAAAGTAAAAGTAAGAAAAAGGATAAAAAGACTCTAAAGGTGTTTCAGAACGATCTGCATGCTACAAGGATAAAACACATTGGAAGAAGAAACCTGGTCAAACAGGTGACTAGTTCATTCCCAAAGGTTTTGCTTCAAACAATGGGAATGGACGATGGTGTCCCCTGCATACTACACTAGGACACAATTTGCGTATTGTTGAACGTGGTAAACACGGTTATTAGAACGTCGTGTAAACGGAAGAACGTGGCCGAGCTCCAGAACGTCCGAGCGTTCTGGCGACGGCGACTAGAACCCTAGTGTCGTCGCCCGCTTGCGCCGCGCCGCCACCCGCGGATCCGCCGTCGTCGGCCCCGCCGCCATGGAGCGCGTCGTCCTCGCACTGCCGCCGAGATCCGGGATCGCGTCATCGCCGGCTTGCCGTCGCCACGGGTCGGATCTCGATCCTCTCGCTGCCCTCTCTCTCTCTCTTCGCCGCCTCCCGGTCGGCCGCCGCGCTCTTTGTCCTCTTTGCTCTCTCTATCTCCTGGTTGGTCGGCGGTAAGATTTGGCAAGTGGCGCAACTAGGGGTTTGCGTCTGCTGTTGGAAAGCGCAAGGAAGAGGAGTAGTGGGGAGAAGAACAGGGGAGCGGCTGGACAGCGAGGAAGAGGCATGCGGCTGTGCGTAGGAGGAGAGACAGAGACATGTGGAAGGAGTAACTTCTTATTCCTTACCCTTTTCTGATATGATACTCCTACATATATATAGGAGTCCAAGTATGAATCTGATAATCTTATATATAAGGAAAATAACTAAAGCAATCCAATCCTATCTCTAATAAAAGGAAAGATACAATCTTTCTTTTAATCCCTTGCCGCTGCTACTGATTTGCTTGCTGCGTCTGCTGTTGCCGCATGACTGCTGTTTTCTTTTCTATTTTTTGGTGGGTCCCACTGAGATACACTACGTACTGAAGCATTTTGTGTTGACTTGGTACCCTTACGTGATATATCTTTGCTCTCATATTCGTTTTACCATGGTGTCTAAAACTACGTTTGAATTATTTTGTGTTGACTTGGTACCCTTATGTGATATATCTTTGCTCTCATATTCGTTTTACCATTGTGTCTAAAACTACGTTTCAACGTCCGTTTAAACGTTTAAAAGTTAAAAAGGGGGTGGGTCGTTTCGTTCTCGTTTTACGTTTTAATAACCTTGGTGGTAAAGGCGCATGGATGAATTTTATTCTGGTAAGGGTCCTATGTCGGCCTTACTAGAAGGACGAAGTATTAAAGATGCAGATGGTGACAAAGATATGGGTTATCAAAAATCAGATAACCATGTTAACATGATTTTTGGTGGATCATCTACATATTCTTCAAAACAGCAATTTAAATCTGCTTGGAGGGAGGTCAATAACATTGACAACCGACATGGAAGACCAGACTTTCCAAAATGGTCAAATGTCGCTATTACCTTCAGCAAAGATGATTGCCCAAAAGGTATGTCTACCTCTCGTCAACTTCCATTGGTAGTATCTCCTACTATTAGTAACTATAAATTAGGGATAATTTTAGTTGGAGGAAGTTCATTAGACTTACTTATTATTCATACTCTCGATGAAATACAAATTCCTCGGTCTTAGATACGACTTGCGACAGACCCCTTCTTTGGAATTGTCCCCGGTCCGTCGGTAACTCCAATAGGATAGATTATGTTGCCTGTCACTTTTGGAGATGCCCGTAATTTTAGGACTGAGTTAATTTCATTTGAAGTTGTAGAATTTGAGTCTGCATACAATGCCATATTGGGTAGACATTCATTCACCAAATTCATGGCAGTTACTCATCATGCATACCAGAGCCTCAAGATACCTGGTCCACAAGGTGTGATTAACGTGCAAGGTAATCCAACTACTGCACTAAATTGTGATAAAAAAATTGCTTGAAATTATCGATCAATTACCATTAAGAGATGCTAATAATGCAGAAAAACCTTGCAAGGTTAACAAAAATAGCAAGTCAGAGAAGTTGAAAGCTAATCCCCAGCCAAATGAGCATGTAAAGCTTATTCCCATCAATCCCACCGATCAGTCGAAAAATGTTCGAATAGGGTCAGGGATAGATGCCAAATAGGAAAACACACTCATACTATGTATATAACATGAACAATTAAAACATTACAAGATAACTGCATTTAAAACCCTGTCAAATAGGAAAAATCACACAACATGTATGACCAAGGTTTTGCATCACATTTAGAGCATGCATGACTAAGGTATTGCATCATGCCTAGGATATAAAAATGGAATGATTTAGGACTCAAATTCGAATTATTGTAAGCAGTCATCTCGAGAGCTACATAGGACATATAGGACACGCTTCTAATACTTCAAGCTAGATGGAGCTCACTCAGATAAGCCGCCCTTTGACCATGTCTTCTAAATTGATTTTGTGGGTTGCATGTTGTTTTGAAATTGGTGCATGTTTACCAAAAGTTAACTTCTAAAGGAAATTAAAACACATCAAGTGGATCAGGTAGATCCAATGGGTGATATTGATGAGGCTGGACCAGGGAGGTGCAGTAGTAATACAATAACCCAGGTAGGGTTATGGAACTATTCGATGAGTAGAGGAGTTCAGGGTAAGAATAACACATGTAGGGTTATTGTGAAAGTCATAAATCCTCTATATAGGATATTACTTAAGTACATAACCAAATTGGCACTTACATCAGAAGCGATGCAAATCGTGCTGATCATAGACCTGGAATGGGATGGGCTTAGCTGATTAGCTAATCAAGTAGTTGTCTCTACCACGGGTGAGAAGGTGATTGTACTAGGTAGGGCATTCACCCTAGAGTGAGGCTGCTAGGGAGGAGTCTCGGTCGCGTGCCTTTGGTGAGGCAAGGTGGAACTGAACAGAGGTCAAATTATGGGTTGGCCAAAGGTTCTAATTCCTTGGTTTAGTCGTGCGCCAAAGGAAGCGCAGAGGACTAGTGATAGTAAAGCCAAGTGATGCTATAGGCAAAACAGTACACCTCTAATCAGGGTAAAATGTGATATCACTCATAGCTTCTGGGGTTGGAAGTGCGACATGTGGGTTTTCCTAACACAGGTTCTAAGATCTCAAGTCGATCTGCCGTCAGTAGATTTACACATTAAATTTGACCTTTCCAACAAATGTGTAATGGTAAGTTTATTTTTGGATAACAAGTTACTTTTGCAGAAACAGCCTAGTGACTAGGAGTATACACACACACATGCATCAACTTTCCGCGGCTTGCTGAGTACTTTTGTACTCAGACTTGCTTCGTTGTTGTTTTCCAAACTTGTCATCCCTGTTAACTCTAATGAGGTAGATACTGCTTCTCATTATGGCGTGAGTTCTGTTGATACTGCTGATGATGGACTACAACTATAGGAAAATTGGAGATGATGACTTCATGGAGTAGAAGATCATCAGGAGGAAAGCACTATACTTCTATATTACATAAGCGGGTGGTGAAGTATACACCATAGTTAGACCTAAGAAAGCACTAGATGTACCCTATCAATAAGGTACTGTCTATTAAATGGTGAAAGATTCTACTTGTGCATGCCGTTGTTTCCTTAGTTGATCCTGGCGCAACTCTGCTCTAGGATGATCTCCATTATGTTCGACCTGATCGAGCATAGTGGGGGCGTTATAGATTAAGGTGGTATCAGAGCTCGCTTAAGGAAATAAGCATGTGCCTTAGGTAGAGACTATATTAGCATTAAGAAAGTTTAATATTCTTCTCTCGTCTTAAAATATTCATTCTTTTCTCATCTAAAAACATTCTTTCCATCCTTCAAGTCAAAATTATTTTGCTTCTCTTAGCAAGAAGTCTTCCTTTTTCTAAAATAGTTTATTATCCAATCATCTCTCTACTTATATAAAAATCACTTCTTAACTAAAGACACTATGCCGATATAAAGCATAAACCAAAAATATTTCTTTAAATAAATTCCCTTTAACAGTTCTAATTGCAAAACCATGTTTTTACTAGAAGGAAACATACAATTTTAGGAAATAACTAGAAAAATGGGATATTGTTTCATCGGACAATTTGGTTGTTTGATTTATTTTTACTATTTCGGGAATACCTCAAAAAAAAGAAACAAAAAAACTCTAAAAAGTTTTTTAAATCTAAAAAAATAATTTTTTAAAAATTATATTTTTAATTTCTTTTAAAATTACTATAGTAATTATTATTTCTATTCGCTGTAGTTTCTACAGTGAACAGGGGACATGTGGCGGGAAGGTTGGCTGGCTACTGTACTTCCCAAGAATAGAGAGTTATATAGATAGATGAAACCCCATATGATTGGTCATGATTCGTACAAATCACACATAGCTGTTCACTAAAACCGAGTTAAGCTCCAGGCGCCTAACTGGAACTCGTGTTTCTTTGTGGTAGCTAGGGGTGCAAACGGAGTGGATACGGACGGATTTTGTTCATCCCGTATCCTATTCCAAATTTTTTCTCGGATACATAATCGGATACGGACAGTGCCGGATTCGAATACGAATACGGATTACTTCGGTCACGAATACGGAGCGAATACAGTCGTTCGGATCACGGTTAGTCTCGATCCACGAATAGTTAGTCGGATAACGCGTGAAAGCATAAACCATATATGTCACATATATTAGGATCAATCAACCATACACAAAACTTTACTATAACTTTGAAGACATGTAAGTGTTTCAAATTCAATAATAATTGCATTCCCTACATAAGAATAATATACAACCAAGTACAATTCCAATCAACATATGCACTTATATGATGTAGCACATCCAACTGCAATCAAGTGTTTTGTAGTGCAATTATAAGAGATTGCTAGATTAAGGAGTGCATATATATTAGAACTTGCTCACATATCACAAAGCTCACAACAAAGACTATGTTTCACATTATATTACAACTTACCTAATCAGATAGCACATAACCAACACGCAACATCTAAAATACAGCTAGCAAGCACTGTAATTCAAATACACACATTATGAACAATATCGCAAGGGTATCGGGTCGGATATTTACCGGGTATTGGGTCGGATATTTACCGGATATCGGATCGGATATTGCTCTTTCCATATCCTAACCCATATTACATGAGATTTTTCGGATACGGATCGGATATTGCTCTTCCCATATCCTAACCCATATTACATCGGGTTTTCCGGATACGAATACGGATAACATCGGTACGGATTTTTTTCGAATACGGTATCGGATCGGTCGGGAAATATCCGCTCCGTTTGCACCCCTAGTGGTAGCTGCCCTAACACGTTCTGCGTGTGCCAATATTCTAATGCAAGCACTGCATTGTCCTGTTGTCTTGTTTCCCGTGTATACGTGTACATGCACTCCGTTTCTTTAATTTTGCAATCGAAATTAACGATGGTCTGAATTCTGATGCAACCAAAATTAATGATGGCAGTAGCAGTACAAACTTTGGCAGCAAACAACCATCGATCGATCACAAATGCGCACAAAGTTTATTGGTTGTTTAGGCCTAATTCCGAGGAAGCGGCGGCCACACTAAGCTAAAATAAACTGGAAAGAAAAAGAAAAGGAATAGCTAATGATAGTGGCTTCCGTGTTGCAATGATTGAAACACGCTAAATTAGCTCCCAAAATATCGAAAGGCCACCATCATCGTTGGAAATCAGGGAGAAATGGACGGCCTGGATTCAAACAGGGAGCTAAGTTGGTCTGTTTCATTCGTTGGAACAAGGAGAACCAGCATCAGCAGCAAAAATCGAGCGAAATGGACGGCCTGGGTTGAAGGGAGCAGCCCGGTTTCACCGTCCAGATTCAGCTGCTTCTATAGAAGTAGTCAACGCCGCCCAAAACGACCATAAAGATTCCATTACAACAGCCAGAGATTTTGCCGGGTACGAATAGTGTGATGTGAGATTAGCATCAATTGGGAAAAAAAAAATGTAGGTACATCTTTTGTAGAATGTTTCCCATCTTTTACCTCTCACCCATACTCACTTCCCCTCCTTTCTTCCTCTCTAACACAAAATTATGAAATTAGAAAATCTTAACTTTAAAAATTCTCAACTTAAAAATTTTAAATGAAAAAATTTTAACTCGGAAAGTTTTAACTCGAAAAATTTTAAATAAAAATTAAAAAAATTAGACTTGAAAAGTTTCGAATCGAAAAGTTTTAAATTACAAAGTTTCAACTCAAAAATCTTAAATTGAAAGTTCTCAAATTAGAAAGTTTCAACTCAAAAACTTTTTTTTTTTTGAAAACTTTCAAATCAAGAAACTTTCGGTTCGAAAAGTTTCAATGAAATTTTTTTTGGTTCGAAAAGTTTCGATTACAAAACTTTTGATTCAAAAAGTTTTGATTACAAAACTTTCAAAAGTGGTTAAAAATACTTCTTTTTCAAAACTTGAGGGGAATTTGAAGAATAAAAACTATTTTGAGTTTGAGGGAAATGAACAGGGAGGAAAGGTGGATGAAAGGGATTGCGTCTAGTATTGCGATGAGAGAGCCTTTGAGAAAGAAGGTAAGCGAGGAGACCATGTCACTTATCACAATAAGAGGGTGTCAGCACCAAAGAATTGATGAGGACATTCTCAAATTAGTAATTTCTATATATTTTCTACCGGCATAGCTAAAGATACAGTGAAGAGGCCCTGCCATGTTTTGACTTGCATTGCACAGGGAGTTAATCAAGTTTTAAAAAATATATACTCTGGTTCATGGAGTCCAGCATTGCTCAAGTTCACAATTTAAATTGTAGTTATAAACGAGGAAATCATGAATAACTTTGTCGAAACGGTGTTTTATATTCTCCTAGCGTTCAAGAAATAAATGTTACAATACACAATCATGTTTTGGGCATGATTCTGAAAGTATTTTTATTCGAAAAATAAGTTATTTGCCAAATGAATGTCATGACAAATATGGTTAATTCGACATATTTATTGTGACGTAAAAAAGGCGAAACAAAAATAAGAATGTACATGAATGATTTCAGAGTAACTGTTAAGGTGAAAATATTTTTTGAAAAGTGCATTATTAGCGATTGAGCTTCGGCTCGACTGGCTGGTGCGAGTAGCGCTCGATCAGCCCGTTCGTGTTCAAGCGTAGCTCGACACGGGCGCGCGTGAGGAGACGAGTACTGTGCGTGTGTGGGGGTGCGTGTGTGTGCGCTTATGTAACTCGCCTGTTGTTTCTTTCCTTCTTTACAGAAATGCCAGAGCTCTTGGTCAAACTTCAAAAAAAGTGCATTGTTACATATTGATTTCGAGTATTGTGATCATTAGTGAGCTTAAAGATCAATGGTATTTTGTGGTATCTGTGAACCTAAAAATACTTGTGTGAAGGATTATCTACAAGTCTAATGGTGTACCAAATATAATTTTCTATCTACACTAGCGATCTGCCTTATTATTATTTTGTTTGAAAAATCAAATGGGTACACCTAGCACAACCAATAAAACATTTAAAAAAATATAATTATACGTATCTCTTTTTAAAAATTACATAAATATTAAATAATAAATAAATAATAAATAATGATTATTTACCAAACTAAAGACAAAACCAAAAAAACAAAGAAAATTACAGGGAAACTCCAGAAGCATAGAGACCTCAATCATCTAGATTTATACGTCATATACGATGGGAGAGAGAATCCAAAGCCCTCCTTTGCTCTCCTCCCTTCTCCCACCCACCCCTTCTAACACCCTCCTGTGGGTGTGTGGTGGTAGAGGAGGAAGGAAGGAGAGCAAGAACCGACACCAAGAGCTGCTGCCAACCCTGCACAACCTGGGCTCTGATCATTGATTGCCCAACTATTACCTTCCTCTTTTGTGATATAGAATCCCATCTATCCCTTATATATTAATCTTATGTTGGTTCTTGGCAATCTCTTTTCTTTTAGATTTCCTTGGCTTGGATTGGCCTCCACACCATAGCTTGCTAAGTAGTTGCTGTTCTTGGTTTTCTTGATTGCCTAGGGTCTTGGATTTTTGGTTTCTTGGTCTTCCCCCAATCTTGCAATCTTGTAGATTATTTTGAGTTGGTTTTTTGGCTGTTGGGAACCATGGATGAGAGGATTCCACCACCCTCCCTCTTGCAGTACTCACCGTCGCCTGTCCATTCTTCCCCTCATCACCTCAGTTCTATGAGGTATTCTGCCTCTCAGAGAGAGAGGTGGGTTCCTGCTTCGCTATCTTGATATTAATATTTCTTTTTATTTTCTGCGATTGCCTTTTCTCTCCCTATTTTTCGCTATCTCGGTCGAGTTTTGTTTTAGTTTTTGATCCAGCCTTTTGGAAATCTTTCTGAGGAGTACGTGATTTGATGCCGGTGGTGGAGATTTCTGCTTAATTCTGACCTCCTGGATGTGATGTTTGGCATTGATCAATGCTGCAATTGTGATGGAGGAGTGATCTGTGGAAATAGGGATTTCGGTTATTGCCTGCTGATAGATTTACAAGGGCTGTTCGGTGATGATGGCTATTAGGAATAAATAGGCGCTATATGTTTGACTTGTTGCTGATGGATGTAAATTTTTTGTGTAATAAATTGCTCATTGCTGATAGTCACATGTAATATTTTTTTGTGTGGATCTTTCTGTATAAATCTTATTAAAGTTCTTCTTTTTACAGTTTTATTTGTGGGCTTGTAGTTATTTTAGATTATTCAAATTATGCTTCTGCTCTTTGGAATATTGTTTTAATCTCTCCTGTGAATAATAAAATCAGATTGACTAATGTGATACTGATGAGATTGTTTGTTTGGCAGATATCTGGCCGAGTTGCTTGCCGAGAGGCAGAAATTAGCCCCATTCGTGCAAGTTCTTCCCTTCTGCACCAGGCTCTTGAACCAAGGTTGTTTCTTTTCTTCCAAACATTCACTAACACAGAATGATATGCTTAATTTACCTTAGTTTGTCCCTAAGTCTTTTAGGTTATGGATTGTTTGTTATGCATTGCTGTGAACCTGTGACGTTTTGATGTCTGCCTCTGCTACATATTTTCGGGATGTATGATGGTTTTCCGGTCTAATATTGTTGATATCGGTCTTATTAGTCTATCAGAAGGGTTAACCAGAGGATGTTTGTTACTAAATTTTGTTATTGGTTGGTTTCTCATGTATCCTATTGCCTGATTCTGGTATAATTCATGGCAGGGTAATAATTTGTCCAGTTCTTAGATGTTAATAATAACTTTGTCCACGTAATTGACTTCACTCGCTGGAATGGATACTTTCTATTTCTACCACGATTTTCTATCTTAAGAATGGTCACTGTGAGCTTATGCCTATTATTTACTGAGTGGAGTGGTTACTGTCTCGTTGCTACCTTAACTCAAGGCACTTGACAAATTTGGAAATCTACCGTAGATAGCCTTTTCCCCAATTTAGAGTGGCATAAGTAGAATTACTGTCATTATTATACTATAGCATACTGCATACCAAATAATATGTATTATTGTCTCATCATGATCATGTTTTGTTTAATGCAGAGATTTTGCGGGCATCTTCTTTGTCCCCTAACCATAATTTTGTTTATCCTGAGAGAATTGAGCATGGTAGCCCATTAAGGTTACCTGGCCACCCAGTGAATGGTCAGCCAATGGATCTGGAGGGATGGCCAGGAATGCAAACAGAGGTAATGCTGATCCAGGGAATCTTTGATTATCATATAGGGTTTACCTGCTTGCCTTGTCATTTCATTTAAATAGCATGTGTGCCTTAGTAGGAAAAAAGTGTGGACTGTTATGAATAGCACGTGATGTATTCAATATGAGGCCAATGGCCACAATATATAAAGTACATGGGGATACAAAAGGAAAGCCTAAATAAGGAAAACATGTATATGGAAAACCTATATATAAGGGAATTATCTATATAAGGCAATATATCCTTAACACCCCCCACCTACAAATGCAAGGCGTATGCAATAGCATTGCATCTGGAAGGGTTGAACTAAAATAGGAAAAATCCATAGTCATAGTCCTGAAGTAGCCGTCGTAGCATTTAACTCTTGAAAAATCAAGCTGGCGAAGAACAGCCAACGAAGAACCGAGTCGATGAAGAAAAGTCGACGAAGAAGCCAAATCGACGAACGAAAGTCGAAGGTAGGGCCGAGTCGACGACGAAGAACCGACGAAGCAAGCCGCATCACTAAAAAGCAGTAGCATGAAAGCGAAGACAGCAGAGCCATGCTGAAATGAGCCGAGCCTAGCTGAAAAGAACCGAAGCCGAGCCGACCGAACTGGAGCCAAGCTAGCCATGTAGAAGACCAGGAGCTATAGCTGATCCAAGAAGCCGGAGTTGATAAGCCAAGCGAAAGGCTAGAAGCTGGAGCCGATAGAACCAAGGAAGCTAGAAGCCGCTTTGAAAGAAGAGCCACTCTTGAATCTGGAGCCAACCGAACTGATTAAAAGAGCTCCCGATCGGTTTGGAATCCGATCGGGTTCCTTGCGAGTGGCTCAGCGGCAAGAAGATCGGGCCGTCGGCTGGCGGGAGAGAAGATCGAGCTCGGCTGGTGGTCTCGGGCGAGCGGCAATGGATAGGACTGGAAGGCGCCAGCGATCAAAGGCCGCGGGAGGACCAGAGGCGGGTCTCGGGCGAGCGGCGATGGATCGGACCGGAAGGCACCGGCGGTCGGAGGCCGCTGGAGGACCTGAAACGGCTGGCTCAAGCACAGACCGGCGGAAGCGGGGCAACGGCCGGCAAGCAGTCGATCAGGTGGCTGGCCGGGCCAGTCGACGGGAAGCAGACGGCTTAGACCTCGGCGACTGGAGGGAGACAGAGTGGCTGGAGCGACACGGGAGACCGGCTGCGCCCGGAGAGAGATGGCGCGCCGGAGTCGGAGAGGCGCGGTGATCCAGTGGCACAGCGGGCGATCTCCTCAAGCACGGTGGCGCGGCGGGCGATCTCCTCAAGCAGACGGAAGCGACGGCGGCGTGCAAGACGGCCGGCCGACGGGAGGAGTAGAGGCAACAAGAAAGCCGCCGGAAAAGACAGTGCAAGTGCGTGGCCACCCCAGGAGCCGAGATTGTTCCTCCCGGGGGCAGCTGCAGCGGAAGAAGATGGGAGGCTAGGGTTTCAACCTATGCTCTGATACCATGTTATGAATAGCACTTGATGTATTCAATATGAGGCCAATGACCACAATATATAGAGTACATGAGGATACAAAAGGAAAGCCTAAATAAGGAAAACATGTATATAGAAAACCTATATATAAGGGAATCATCTATATAAGGCAATATATCCTTAACATGGACCTTGCGTTTTCAGATTGCTGACTCAATGGAGGATGTGCATATTTGTAGTCAATTTTGTCAAATGTTGTGACCTGTCGCTAGTTCACAGCAATTTAATCTTTCAGTGGAGTTAATTGTCAAAAGATTTAAATAACCTGACTTATGTCGATAAGAGATCATGAAGATTATTTCTCCATATTGGTTTATCAGGCCATTACCTGTATAAATGCTTTGTCAAGGACCCAAATTATCTATACTCTCTTCAATGTTTATATCATCAACTTCGCTGGATCATATTTATGAGGAAACATTCTTTTTCCTTTTTTTTCAGCGTATGGGGGTTCTACAAGCATCATCTATGGGCTGGAATGGTGGTCCAGCACTTGCTGGCACCCCTGTTGTCAAGAAAGTTGTGAGGCTAGATGTTCCCGTGGACAAGTATCCTAATGTATGCATGGCTTTCTTTAGATCTTTCCTTTAACTTTCTCCAATGTGCTTTGCCATATTACGAATGATTTACATGTTTTGGTTGTTACCAGTTCAACTTTGTTGGCCGTTTGTTGGGGCCGCGAGGAAACTCCCTGAAAAGAGTTGAAGCTTCAACCCAATGTAGAGTTTACATTCGAGGACGTGGTTCAGTGAAAGAGTCTGTTAAGGTAACTAAGCACATTATAATATATTGTTCTTAGTTCGCTAATTTAATAATATTATTTGGTTAAAATTATTGGACACTTTCAGGATGTACTGTGCGTTTATTATGTGGAATTAAAAGCTTGGCCGAACAGTTTAGCAAAGTCCCTGCCCAAATTTCGATCTTAGGATAAAGTGGTACCATTCATATGTGTAACGTAAACGGACATGGCACAGCAAGTTGCTAGTATAACTTGTGCGCACAGTGGTATGAAAGTTTTTCAGTCAAGACTGGTCGGGGCTCTGGAGAGGAACGAGGATATGTTTCCTCATGTTTAAATTGGCTAATATGTTCTATTGCTAATATCATAAGAAACCAAACTTCGGGCTGGCCTGATTGATATGCAACCATTGCTCGGTTAGTTTCAGACGCACTGCACTATCCAAAGCTTCAAAGCTTATATTATGATCTTAGACTACAATAGTAACAGTGGAGGAAGTGTGGAACATGCTACTTAAGGTTAAATATTATGTTCCATTTTCAATTTCAGCTACTTTTGAGTTATTATGGTATCATGAGCTGCCATCTAGGCCTCAGTAAGAATTCAATTTCTATTTAGAATTAGAACTTGTTACTATGTCGCCCATGAATATATCATTATTCAAACTTTCTTGAAGATGTTACTGTGGTTTGATTGTTTCAGTTGTTGGTCTAGGTCTAATAGTTTAGTGGGATGCCGCACGCTATCATTTATATATACAGTTGATTGCAGTGAGTACTTAGTAGGCTAAGTAGAAGTTTTACTGTAATTTAGGTGTATTTGTTGCTTTATTCATTGAGTGCTCTACATTTTTTTTACTTTGACTTTCTGCTTCCACTGGATCTTGTTGTTTACTGGATACCGGTGACATCTTAGTTCTATCTTTACATCTTATAAGTCTTTACCGCACAAATCCATATTTAGGATCATGAGCATCATGCATAAGAGATTGCCATATATAAGCTTTAGAATCTGATATTTTTGTTATACCCTTAGGCACTAAAAGATACCAAACTAGCCCTTTTAGTTGTAGACTTGATATTAGATTTCTCTCTTTTATTTGTCTGTAGCAGCTAAGATAATAAGACCATTGCTTTCTTGATACATGTAATTTGTTGTTTTGTTTGTTTGCAAGAGTAATTAACAAGAGCCGGGTGCTTTTCTGTTAGAACAATTCTGCTTTGTCACACCTCCTATTGATCTAAATGTCATAAAAAACAGTGTTATTATTATTATTATTATAGGAAGAGAAGCTGAGAGATAAACCTGGGTATGAGCACCTCAATGACCCACTGCATCTGCTTGTGGAAGCAGAGTTTCCAGCAGATATTGTTGATGCCCGTCTAAACCAAGCTGTGACCATCCTGGAAGATCTTCTCAAGCCAATTGTAAACACCCTCATTTCCTCTTTTGCTGCCATTAGCTTAAGAATTTTTGTATGTACTGTTAATACGGTGTTATCCTTCTTGCTAACGGGGTGCTGTCGTCAGGATGAGTCCATGGACTACTACAAGAAGCAACAACTGAGAGAACTGGCCATTCTAAATGGCACTCTGAGAGAGGAAAGCCCAAGCCCTCACCTTAGCCCCAGTGTGTCCCCCTTTAACTCCATCGGGATGAAGCGTGCGAAAACAGGGCGGTGATCTCAGGCTCAAAAGCTTCATTCTCCAAAACCGGTCATGGTTCAATGTCTGATCACAGGCTGCTGTACTTCTGGAGATGATTGGTGATGCATATGCTGGGATCATTAGTGCTGGCCTATGCCTGTCATGATCTGCGCTTTATCAACCGTATGTCCTTGGGTGAATAATCTCTGTGGGCGTGATGTTTGACGCTATTATTATTTATTCTTTGTGCATCTGACTTCTCCTAAGCATTAACATTATTGGTTTGGGTAAGTTAACAAGGCCGGTTGGCCACTGTAGAAGTTGGGATCCAATGTGTTCGGACAATAATAGGGTTTTGTCGGTGTACCTGAGGTGGTTGTAATATTTCGAGGGCTGATGCTTTTGTGTGCTAGTACAAGACAACCAGACAAGTATAGCTGAGGGACCTCCATTAATGATTATTTGTATCCATACATGTCGTTTCTTGCCCTCTTCATCTAGCTTAATCTATCACTCGTGTTGCATAGCATAGGCAAGGTTTAAAATTTCGTTTTCGGTATATATCTCAGATATGGTTGAAATCCAAAATTTTAGAATTTTGGGTAAAATTCGAATGAAATCCAAAAATTAAATTTTAAATCCGGTTATTTTTGAATCAGGATTTCCGAGATTTCGGTAAATCATGGAGATTGTGGTCGAAATTACCGAGTTCTCGGTCACCTTGAATCGACCAAAAAATGGTTAAAACACTTTAAATTGTTTTGAAATTTTTTATGGAATGTCTTAACCCTAAATTCAATCAAATTCGGCCATAAAGATTGAAATCAGATCAAAATGTTTGATATTTCGGCCGAAATAACCGAGATCTTGGTTGAAATTTTTGAGATTTGGCTGAAATTTCTGAGATTACTGTAACATTTTGAATTCTTTTTTAATTTTGTAACTGATTGAGATTTAGAGATCTTGGCAGAAATTTTCGAAATTTCTTCGGGATTTTGAACCTTGAGCATAAGTGAGTAGTGTGATGACTGTTGTGTTGCATTGCTTCTTGGTAATTCTGCATTGATAAATGGAAGCAGTTAGTATCTATCTTTGGGCAGTGTCCCATGCATGTTATTCTGTACCAAATGGTGCCAATAGAGGGGGTTCATGGTTAATTGTCTCGTCAGTTCTCAGGGGGAAAGTTCGAATGCGGACGATTGTTTTCTGTTCAAAGTCTCGTCAGTTCTGAGTTCTCTAACAACTTGTGCGAAACTGCTTCCGATTTATCCAGCTCGATGAAGTATACTACTTTGTAATGATATTGATTGCACTGATATTGAAGGGAGACATTGCCTTTTGCGATTGCAGTGACCATGGAAGACATGCTCCAATTTATCCAACAAGTGGTGGAGTACTTCCGATGATATTGATCGCGCTGATCTTGAAAGGCACGCTTTTCGGGATTAACAGAGTTGTGAAATGCCCTAGGATATGATTAGATAGATAATAGTATTAGTTACTAATTAGAATATTAATTAGCGTATTTTGTTGTTATAAAATTCAAAATGCGATTAGAACGAATAAAATTAAGAAGGGATTGCTGTCAGACCCGCATGCGAGGTATCGATCACCGAGATACCAAACCCGTTGGGAGCCAGGTTGGCACTTTTCGTTAGATCGAGTTCATCAGTCTGCAATCCTAACTTAACTGTTCGGACTGCGGGTGTCCATAGCTTTTTTTTTTTTGAGCAAAATAGTAGTGCATGCCCATTTAGTAATTCGGTAACTAGGGCAAGGGAGGCAACTTGGTAACTTAGTAACTTTGACCAAGCCATCACAGCCAGCAAGGATATATCCCCTCTAGCCCTCAAGGCAATCAAGGCAAGGACAAGGCCATGCCTTTGCTACAACCAGGAGAGCAAGAAGGGCAACCCCCCCCTTCCTCTAGTCGAAGCAACAAAGCCACCATTCCATTCTTTCCAGCCACACCCCTTAATTCTTCCTCCAAAGCCAAAATCGAGCTACTCCCAGAGGAGCAACCAAACCACCAACCAAAAGCAAACCAAGAGAAGCTGAGAGCAACAAGAACTAGAACCGAGAGCAACCAAGAAGAAGGAGCTCCAATCCAGGAGGAGCTCCAGTTGATCAAGGAGGAGGGATCCCCGACTAGGAGCAAAATCACTCCAGGAGGAGGAGAGAACCTCGACTACCTCTACTTCCTTTGCGACACAACATCAAACCAACTTTGGCTTCCTCACCTCGCAACCAAGCCCCAGGTTCACATCCTAGCAGTAGCCCTGCTAGCAGTAGCATTACTACTTTGTAGAAGTGCTTAGATGGGTAGATCGGGAGGGGAAGCTAAGGGTCTTAGTAGGGGTAGCAACTCTAAGGGCCTCGAGGGTGTTCCAGCGTTGCTAGCATCATCACCTTGCTTCCCACTTAGACTGCCACTCCTTAGTGTTCTTCATCGACCAAAAACAGTGGCAATCCAAAGAGTAGCTAAAATGAAATACTGCAAATCAAGTTTAAGAATCTCTTTAGAGTAGTCGACCATTAGGGCAGAGGAAGAGAGGAGGGGGCCGGTAGTGGAGAGAAGGAGAGAGGGAGAGGGAGAGAGAGAGGAGAGAGGGGAGGGGTTTCGGCTGACAATAGAGGTAGAGGAGGAGAGGTAGTTGCCGGGTGAAGGGAGAGAGAGAGTAGGAGAGAAGAGAGAAGAGACGGGGGAAGAGAGGAACCGGCGTGGGGGGGAGCTCGGGGAGAGCTGGCCGGAGTAGCAGCGGGAGGAGGAGGGCGGTGACCGAGCCGCCGGCTGGCGGGGGAGTGGCTGGGGGAGGTGAATCAGCTGGAGAAGGGAAGGAGGTAGGAGTAAATTAGAGAGGGAGGAGAAACCGAAGAAGCCTGGGGAGGCGTCGGCCAGAACGAAAGAAAAGGGAGGAGGAAAAAGGGAAAGAGAGAGAAGGAAGAAGAAAAGAAAAGAAGAGGAAAAAAGAAAAAGGAGAAAAGAAAGAAAAAGAAAAGGAGAAGGAAAAGTAGGAAAATTTGTCTACCGTGCGATCCATGTAGGTTAAATCGCCATATTTTGATCGTAGGAAAATTTTCTTTTCTTTTTTAAAAATCATGATTAAATAGGAAGTAAGGATATAAAATTTGCAAGTTGGTATTATTTAATTGATGTAATTGTTGCTGCTAAAATAATAATTATCGGGTCAAATTAGCTAGTTTAGCTAAGGGGACAACACCCCTTTTATTACCCCTAGTCAACTGTAGAAGATTAGATACCGTAAAATAGTTATAGATTAATGTCCGTAGATTTAATATTTTATATTTGTCAGGGCCTAAATTGAATCATTCAAGAGACCACCTTCAGATTTCGGGAGGGGTCGAGTATTACAATCCTAATTCAGACATGTTTTCCTTGTTCATATTTGTGAAATCATTTTTAAATGTTTTCGAAAATTACCACTTCATGGGAAAAATATCTTTTAAAGTAAAACTCTAAATCAGAAGTTGTTGGAAAGATGGATAATTGTGAGTTGCTGCAGAAGAAATTTGGTTATTGATAAAATTGGTTTGTTGATGCACTGTTGCAGCAGTGTTTGAATATTGTTATGTTGGAATGGCTCATCCAATGAATGGAGCAAGGTGGTATATATATGGGGTGGGTAGATGGTACCATGGATTGAGAATTTGCTAGAGGGACCCTCTACATAGGATATGATATAAGGATAAAACAAATTAAACTTGGGCAATGAGTCGTATTAAATCGTATCAACTATAATGTGTGGAAATGACCATACAAAGTTATCCTATGAAGGTATTGATCTCCACATTGGGTCAGAGTAGATAAATAGGGGTGCGAAGCTGGGTATGTTGGAGGCCCAGTGATGGATACAAAATCAGCTGTGGATGACTTGGCGCTATATTGAACGCCATAAGATGAGTATTCGGTGGTTAGTCGGAATACAGTATTGCGTTGTTAGTCGGAGTGCTATACTTTGTAAACAGACAGAGTACAATAATGCGTTGTTAGTCAGATTGCTGTACTTTGTAAACAGAAAGAGTACAATACTACATTGTTAGTCGGAGTACTGTACTACGTGTTAGTCAGAGTACAGTACTGCGTTATAATCGAGTACCTAGTCAGAGAATAGTACTACGTTTTTAGTCGGATTACTATACTGCGTACTTAGTCAGAGTACAACTGGTATGCTGAGAGTAGGTGGGAAACAGTCGAGGGCATCACTACTCGTTGGCTATTAGGGTTGGAGATCTAATACCTGATTAGCGATAAACATTCTGGGCTCCCAGCTGCGGTTGGGTTCGCTATGGGTAAAGTGGTACAAATATGCGCAGGGTCAAATCATGAATTCATGCATGTCTCCTAGATTGGAGGCTACAGAAGCTAAGTCTGCCTCATATACGGGTGCTAGTAGCATTTTTGGATAATTAAAATCAACATAACTTTCCTATTAAAATTCTAATTTCGAAAAATGGTTTCGAGGAAAAGTTACATCAGATGGTTATGGAAAGGACTTGAGAGGGATGTGAAAGGAAAAATTCATATATTGCATTTTATTAATAATGCTTGGTGAGTACTTCTGTACCCACTATTGTATAACTCCTCTTTTGTTTAGAAAACTACTTCGGTGGTCAAGCGTCTGGTTGGGACACGGATGCCAGTGGGCTCGTCTACGAGGCTTTGGGTGAGGGTTACCGGCAGAACCAGACCTATGAGGAGGAGGACTACCAAGAGGGATAGAGTGCTGGATAGCCGTGTTTCGACTTCGTTCGTCTTTTGTGAAATTAGTATCTATGTATTATCTTTTTGTATAATTATGTACTAGGCATGTAACCTGCGTGGCATGGAATGAAATAAAGTTTCCGTTTCAGTCTATAATGATTGTTCTATTGGAACACTCTGAACATGGTTTACTAATTGATAAAACATCAGGTGCACTCGATGTTTTGATTAGTTAGTATACCGAGATTCGTGTAATTATCTCAGTGTAACGGCAGTTTCATTGTCATTCTCCGAGCTAATTATGCGGGTCACCACAAGTTGGTTAGGAGGTAGTTGAGTTCGAGTCCCTGGGTCAGTAGGCAATTTCATTTTTTTAGTTGTTATAAGAAAATCATCGGATGCCTTACCAGTTGGACTATAGCTGTAAAATGACGACGGTTGAACATCGCATGGAACAATCAAGCGTGTTAGGAACTTAGAATTGTGTGGTCTCGTGGAAAATCTCCCTTTCTTGTTTAACACATCCTCTGTAGCTGAACTGGACGTCTGAATTGGCATGATATTTTAAAATTGCAATCTCTCCCACGGAGTAGGAGGCACTGATTTAATAAAATCATTAATAGCATTTCATTTTCATCGGGCGTAGGAAGCGTTTGGTCTGGTAGTGTGGTAGCAACGCAATCTCGTTGAACAAGGATGCCCAAAATCTGGGGCTTCCTTTAGCAAAGTAAGCAAGCTTAACAGTAAAAAAAATCGGCACGCTTAAGACGAGATTAAGAACAGGATACAAACAGCCAGCCATGGACGCATAAATAGAAGCTAAAAGATTTGAGGCGACGTTCTGCAAGATATTTCAATACGGAACAGCGTTCTGCAGATGAGCATGGGATATCGACAGCGACGCTCTGCGGGAATATTTCGATGCGAGACGGCGTCGCAATCACATGATATGTTGCATCCTGGCACATGCTTGACAAAACAATCCTTCCAGGCTCCAAGATGGTAGAATATTGGCAGCATATCACAGGAAACAGTCGCTGTAACATCGAACAGGCAAGAGTTCATTTCAGTTCCGCACGGGCACGTGCAGTGGCTTAAGCTTCTACATATCAGCCTGCTCATTTCTGTGCTGTTTACCCTACAGTCTACACCCGCCTCCACTTACCCATCTCCTTCGGTGTTGCTTTCAATCATCTCATCAAACAGAATAGAGAGGTGCTTCTATGCTCTTCCTTTTAAAAGTTGCACAACTATTAAAGCATGAATGAAGGGTAGATGGTGATTACTTACCCCTTCGCTTGCTTCAAGATTTGTGCAACTTGTACTAGAAGGAAGAGCATAGAAGCACCTCTCAACAGGATATCGAGATGTTCGCTGCAAAGTTTTTCAATCGAATTATGTTGAAGATGAGATCACATGTATTAGTAAATTATACATGTAGGAAAATTCCACTATGCACAGCCTTTTTCTCCAATAAAACGTATAATCAGATTCAAGACCGAACACAACCCCTCTATGGATAGAGTTATTGCTTGCTCATGAGGAAGGCTCCTGGAATTCGGAAGTGATATCCTGATGTTTGAATGTCTCCCGTTCACGTGATATGCAACTCCTTTTCCAAAACCTATTCCTATTCCACATCCAGCACCAGCTCCAAATCCCAACTGTAAACCAGGGAATCCAGCTCCAATTCCTGCACCTGTTCAGCCACATAAAAAAAATGAGAAAGGAACAGAACATAATTTGTTGTGGTTAGCATATGCGAAACTAGATGTGTTCTGCTGTTCACAATCACCGCATACATAATTTGTTCTTCTCAATGGGATTCTCTCAGTATGAACTCTGAAGAATTCAGGAAGCCAACATCTCCTATATTATATATTTTGTTACAACTAACACAATTGATTACAGTGAGAGGCACAGTTCCGAGCAGGACCATGGAACGAGTTACAGCTTTTTATAGACTTGCAGAGTTACAGCTTTTTATCAAGGGAGAACAAAATGTAGGAATCTAAATCGATGCATCCAAATATACAATCAAATATAGTGTGGAGGACCTCAAGCATCTATGCGAACAACTAATCTTGCCATCCAATACTAAAAGCTTCTCTGCTCTTAGGAGGGCAATCTGGATTAGCCATATCAAGGTTTTAAATCGCGATTTTCGCGGCTTCGCAACAAGGTCCCAAAAAAGCTATAGTAACTATTACGGAAGTTATCATTCGTTGCATTTTCAGTATTATTTTTTAAAAATAAAAATAAAATATGTATGTAATATGTCACGTCTAAACAAATCGTAAAAACATGATATTGTAGAAGGTACTAATATTTTTATAATAAGAATATGAGTTGAGTCTGGAATCAACAAACGTACTAATATATGTCCAAAAAACCATAAATGATAACTATATCATAATGTTCTTAATAACAATACTTAATCACCGAGAAAGGATTATTGAAAAAGGGTGAAATGAGATCTTTTACTATGATCATTTACAAGATATGCATTTGGGCCTTCATGGGAATATACATAGCATTTGTGCCTTCTTCAGGCTTATAAGAGATGCCCAATTTTGGAACCAAAGATTTTTCACAGGAATTCCGTAGCAAGTGAAACATCCAAATTCCTACATATCAAGCAGGCCTAAATGATCATACTTGAACCTTCGTATCTTACTTACTAGGATTAATTCGGCACGGTAGCTGACAGCATGTGAGTTATTAGAAGTGCAAAGATGTTTATAATACGCCAACAACTGATAAGAGAATCTTTAATCCAGTTATTTGAATTGGCTAACTAAACGTTCAGAGTCTGAAATTGAGGTAATTCAGAGTTTTGAATTGAGATTACAGAGAAGTCGGCAGCTGATATAACGTTTCGGCGACTTCACTTGGACAGGAAGGAACGGATGAGATTTAATGGTTGAAAATCTTGAGTAGGATCGGATGGATAGAGTTCTTAGTGGTAATTACTGTGCGTAACTGTATCAGTTAAATTCGTTTGTCTTGTTGACAGAACAGTAACAGCAGGTTTTACTTTTACTGCACATTAGTTACTCACTGTAAGAACAGAGGTTCTTTAGGCTGAGACTTGAGGAAATGGAAAAAGATGATTCTCCAAACTTATGTCTCGAGTAAAGTAGTTTCTAGCGTAGAACACAAGCTTAGCTATCCATTTCCCCCTTTCTTCTCGCAAATCCTCCCAGATTTCTCTTCGATTCAAACTCGTTTCTAGCCGGGTCTGACAAAAGGTATCAGAGCATCGGTTCAATCCTCGGAGAGAGGTTGAGGTTAGCACTTGGGTACTCGTAAATTCCCTCAAGTCTGATTGGGAAGTTTTAGGGTTTATGGTGATTAACAAGATCTCAAGAATCCATGGCAGGGAAGGATGATATGTTGGAAGTAAGGGCACAAATCTCGGTAATCAAGGAAGATCTGGCCGATTTGAAGATTTTGAGTTCGGAACTTGCTGAGATTAAGGAATTATTGAAAAAGATATGCTCAACGGGTCCAGAAAATCGACAACCAACCGAAGGGGATGTGAAATCATGTGCTGAAAAATTGGCTTAGTGATGAATTTGATATTGCAAAGTGGTTGTTCTCATGGCATGTGTGGTGCATGTGCATGTTTTGTTTCATATGATTATTTGATATGCTTGTGATAGCATGGTAATGGTTTTGTTTGATGCAATGCGCTCGTGTGAGTGGTTGCATAGACTAACGTTGAGTCAAGTTGTGGACTTGTACTCGTACACGATTTTGTGTTTATTCATGTATAAGTGTTGCTTGAGGTCGAACGTGGTTGGTGACAGGATCGGAACTAGGTTTACGGAGAAACTGAGGTTCAGGACTAGGTTCAGGGAGGAACCAAGGTTTTAGTGGTCAAGGATGTCATACGGAACGTTCGGACTAGAGAACAGTGCACGTGAAGGCTAGTGAGTCACGTGGTGCGGCAGGTAGGCCGTACGTGTGCATTTATGGGGCCATATAAAATTGGATCAGGTGGATATGCATGCATGTATTGGAATACAACTGGTTAGTGTTTATTAGTATAAATAGGAGGGGTTGCCTCCTGGATTATGTGTTGTTCGTGAACGCAAAAAGTAGAGGAAAATCCGGCTGCGTCGAGCACGCATTCTATCTCTTTTCGCCGGTAGCGTCGCCACTTACGCGGCTCTACGCATACCTTCACTGCGTTGGCGTGGAAATCCATCCGGCCAGGCTGTTTTCTTGCGTTGGAAATCAGATCGGCTTCCTGCCAGCAGTACAGCGGCGGCTGGAAGCGCTTGGAGAAGAAAAATCTTGATGCTACATTACTTTTCGTCGCTATAGTGTTATTCGCGGTACTGTAGCTACGATAGTACTGTAGCACGCGGGTCAGCCCAACAGCGGCAGAAGGAGTTCGGTACCATTTGATCAAATTCAGTTAAGCTTTTCATCTAACAAGCTTAGGGCCTGTTTGGATCCATTAGCAGCTAATAGTTAGCTAGCTAATAGTTCATAGCTAATATTAGCTAGCTAATTATTAGCTACCTAACTATTAGTTGGAGGGTGTTTGGATCCACCAGCTAATATGTGGATAATAGATGCTATTGTCCAAAATACCCATGCTATTAAATGCTATTGGTGGTAGACGCGAAGGGTATTTTGGTTAAATGCCACCTATTAGCTATTATTAGCTGGGTTTGGCTAGCTAATGAAATAACCATTAGCTGGGTGCCCAGCTAATAGTTAGCTGATATATTAGCTAGGGGTGTTTGGATCCACTCCAGCTAATTTTTAGCAGCTAACTATTAGCTACATGGATCCAAACAGGCTCTTAGTCTTGATTGATCCATCTAAAATCTTTCCTAGGGTTTCAAGTAATTGATCTAAAAAGTTTGATTGGTTAATTCTTTGTAGATCTTGATTAATTTCGTAATTAGGGTTAGATTGATTTCCGTCATAATCTGATACAGTCAACTTGCGAAGGTCATAACTTTCAATCTATAGATCCGATTGAGATGATTCTTGTTGGGTTAGTTTCGAAATTGAATCTAGTTTCTACAGTTCAAATTGCACATCAATCCGACGGTTGGATCTTTGGAAATTACTGTTTTAATAAACGTATGTCAGTCTATTTTTGCTGAAACCGAAACAGTTTTTTATAATTTGTTTAAGGGTGTTTTGAGAATCACTAAAAATTCGTTTTAGCTTCCGCACAATCATTCATCCCCCCCTCTAATTGATATATTAGTGTATATCGATCCTACAGGCGATAATCGGAATAGAAATGGAGCAGGCCAGACAGAGGAAGCTGAGCTTGGAGTTTTAGCCGGAGCTCAGGTAACGAATCACTCTACCATTCTTCTGGCAGGTGCACAAACTGAGGGTATGATGAGCAGGGGAGGAAATGGAGTCCAGTTCACTGTAGATCCTCACTCGATAGCTTTAGGAGCTGACCAAGAAACTAACCCAGCATTAAGACCATTGGTTGCAAATCCTAGTCATGTTAATAGAAGAAGTCCAGGAATTCTCCAACAGCCTAATAGTTTTGGTGTGAATCACCCGATAAGGCCACCTATGAGTGTGTGGAACAATTATGGAATGAGGAGACAAAATCAGGGAATCCAGTGGCTTGATGCTCAAACAAACCAATATTTGGGAGGAGCAAGTAATAGTGGTCATTATGCTAAAGCCGTAATTAAAGGTCCCAGATTAGAAATACCATTATTCAAAGGGAGATTTGATTATTTGCCACAATATTGAGGTGCTTTTGATGATCTGCCACGCTATGTCTCACTAACATTTGGGCCCGTGGCAAATCATCAAATGCACTTCAACTTTGTGGCAAATAATCAATTATTCCTTACTCGAAGGAGAAGATGTCATGAATTGGCTTAAATAATGTGAGAAATTCTTTGAGATATCCGGCACACCGTATGATCAGTGGGTTAATTTAGCCACTGCCCATTTCACTAATAGGGTTGCTACTTGGTTTAAGGGTATTGGAATTCCAAATGACTCTATTAATTGGCCACAACTGTGTGCTATGACTTGTGACAGATTCTCTGAAGTTACTGCTCATGATGTTGTTGAGCTACTACAAAACATTTGGAAAATGACAACCGTGTCTAGTTATATAGACAAGTTTGAGGAGTGTGTTGCATTGGTAATGAGGGACCATCCTCATTTAGGGGAACATTTCTTGTTAAGTTGCTTTATTAGAGGATTGAAGGGTGATATTAAGCATGATGTGAGTAGCGAAAGGTCCCAAGGACTAATGGAAGGATATTGGTATGCGAGAGTTTATGAAAAAGCAACTGCGGCCAAAAGAGTTCAAGGTCATGGCACTTATAACAAAAGCAAATTTGGCAATAGTAACCATAAGTTCAACAACAATGGGGGCAAAGCTAACATGCAGAAAAACACCAATATTTCAAGCCAAGGGAAGGCTAATGATAAGGAAAAGAATTTGTTCTGGTATTGTAAGGAACCATGGAGTCATATGCAAAAATACAAGGTTAAGAGAGTTATTCGTGCATTATTGATGAGAGGAAGAGGAGGACAATGCTGAAGCAAATGAGCCAGTTGTTGACACTGAGTATATCACTGCACCTGGAAGTCCAAAGGTTACTGACGGGCAAGATCATCCTGAACAATTGATGCTCTTATCACATCATGCAATAAAGGGGACAATTAGACCGGCTATTTTTACACTGATTGCTAAGATTGGAGGTCAAAAGGTAGTGGCGTTATTGGACAGTGGAAGCACCAACTCATTTATGGAATATGGTCTTGCTATCAAGGCTAATTGTCTACTTAATTATGGGCCAGTTAAGAAAGTGGCAATTGCAGGAGGAGAACTTCAAACTAATTCTCAAGTGAATCAACTTGATTATGTCATACAAGGAGTAAAGTTCTGCAACACTTTCAAGCTGTTACCTATGAAGAGCTATGGTATGATATTGGGATCAAACTGGATATTTGAACACAGTCCAATTGGGCCAGATTTACAATCAAGAAGTTTGTCACTTTGTAAAGGAGGTGAAGTCTTGAGTTTCAGAGATTATTCTAATCCCTCTTCAAAATGTAATAAAATGGTTTCAAAAAAGGCAATGGGGTGTTTAATTCAAGTACAACATATATTAGAAGAAGAAATACATCAAAGCATGCGATTCCACCAGATATTGAAGCAATATTATATCAGTTTCCAGAAGTTCTAGCTCAACTCAAAGGCCTACCCCTAGAAGAGCTTGTGATCATATTGTACATTTGAAGGAAGGGGTTGAACTACCAAATCTAAAACCTTATAGAATAACTCACAATCAAAAGGATGCAATAGAAAACATCATCAAACAGCTACTGGAAAAATGAAGAGATTAGGAAGAGTGTCAGCCCATATGCGTCTTCAGCCATCATGGTAAGAAAGAAGGATGGATCCTAGAGAATGTGCATCGATTACAGGCAGCTGAACTCAGTTACAATAAAAAACAAGTTTCCCATGCCAATTATTGAGGGCCTATTAGATGAGTTGCATGGAGCATCTATTTTCACAAATTTGGATTTGAGGTTCGGTTATCATCAAATTAGGATGAATGAAGAAGATATGTATACGATAGCTCTCAAAACTCATTTAGGACATTATGAGTATTTAGTTATGCCATTTGGCTTGTCAAATGCTCCTACCACATTTCAGTCATTGATGAATTGTATTTTTGCTGAGTATTTGAGGAAGTTTGTCTTGGTTTTCTTTGATGACATTCTCATCTACAGTAGGGACATAAATGAACACAAGGATCACATTGCAATAGTATTTGGTTTATTGAAGGAGCATCAACTCAACGTTAAAGTAAGCAAGTGTGTCTTTGCAACATGTCAAGTGGAATATCTTGGACATGTCATCAGTGGAAAGGGAGTTGCTAAAGAAATTGAAGACATCCTCAAGTGGCCTAAACTGACTAGTATCACCCAACTTAGAGGATTCTTAGGTCTCACAGGATACAATAGGAGATTTGTAAAAGGATATGGACTGATATGTAGACCTTTATTTGAAATGTTGAAAAAGAATGCATGGAACTAGGGAGAAGCATAGACACAGGCCTTTGAAGATCTCAAAAGAATTATGACTAGCTGTCCTACACTTGCATTGCCAAATTTTACTCAATCCTTTGTTATTGAGACTGATGCATGTGGTACCGGGAGTGGAGGAGTGCTCATGCAGACCGGCCAACCAATTGCATATTTCAGCAAGGTTTTGGGAAGTAGAGCTACTAATCAATCTATGTATGATAAAGAAGCCCTAGCTATCTTGAAGGCACTCAAGAGATGGATAAATTAAGTGCTTGGGGGAAACTGATAATCAGAACAGATCAGAGGAGTCTGAAGTATATTACATCCCAAAAATTGACTGAAGGCATTCAACACAAGCTACTGCTCAAGCTGCTAGAATTTGATTATCAGGTAGAGTATAAAAAGGGAAAAGAAAATCTAGTTGCTGATGCCTTATCGAGAAGAGACACTTATAACAAAGAGTCTGAGTTGTACACTAGAATGGGTTCTGGAGATCAAAGACAATTATATTGATGACCAACACAGTCAAAAGATGTTGAGGGAACCACAAACTTCAATTGAACCAAACTTTTAATATTCCTTGACAACCGGACTGCTGAGGTATAAAGGAAGAATATATGTTGGTGACAAGGAAGAACTTAAACAGAAGATCATGCTAAATTTCCATGCATCAAATTTTGGTGGACACTTAGGTAAGCGTGCTACATATCACAGAATTAAGAAACTATTTTATTGGCCAAGGCTTAAGAAGAATGTAGAAAAGTTTGTGGCTGAATGTCTTGTTTGTCAAGTCACTAAGGCAGAGCATCTTCACATCCAGGGGCTATTTGATCCATTGAGAGTACCGGATATGGCCAAGACTCATATCACCATGTATTTCATTAAGGATCTTCCAAAGTCACATGGTAAGGATGTAATTATGGTGGTAGTGGACAAGTTTACCAAGTATACTCATTTTGTTGGATTATCTCATCCTTACACTGTGGAACATGTAGTTAAAGTGTTTATGGATAACATTGTGAAGTTACATGGGATACTAATTGCTATTATCACTAATCGAGATAGGATTTTCACTAGCTGGTTCTTTTCTGAAATATTCAAAGCAATGAATATATCTCTCTGATTGAGCACCATGTATAACCCACAAAGTGATGGTCATACTTAGAGGGTGAACCAGTGTCTTGAAGCATATCTTAGGATCATGGTGTTTCAAACACCTAAAGAGGTTTTCTTGGTTGGCTATGGCAGAATGGTGGTACAATTCCACCTACCATACTTCACTGAAATTAACTCCTTTTCGGGCTACGTACGGATATCCACCTTCACAAATTGGAAAATTTTCAGTCCCTTGTAACATCTCTGAAGAGGCTCGGGTGTATTTACAGCAAAAGGAAGACATGATTTAGAAAATTAAGCACAACTTACAGCAGTCAAAAGAGAGAATCAAGCATTATGTAGACAGGCTTCGATCTGAAAGGGAGTTACAAGTTGGGGACATGGTATACTTGAAACTTCAACCATATCGACAGAATGCATTTGGACTAAGAGGGTCACTTAAGCTCATATCATAGTTCTGTGGTCCTTTTAGAGTAATGGAAAGAGTTGGGAAGGTGGCATACATATTACAATTGCCCGAAGATGCTCACATTCACCCCGTATTTCATGTTAGTCAATTAAAAAAGCATTTGGGAATGCATGCAGTACTAATGCCAATGCATCCCTTGGTGAGTGAGAATGGTCAAATCAAGACAGAACCTGTAGCTATGTTGGATCGAAGAATCATTCCAAGGAGAGGAGTTACTGTGGATCAGTGGTTAGTACAATGGCTGAATTTGGCACCTACGATGCTACATGGAAAGATGTATCTTTTATACAAAGGACTTTCCCAGACTTTGTTCCTTGAGGACAAGCAACCAATTGGGCAGGGGGGAATGTCAGGATCAACACCATTACGAAATGTTCAATATCTGAAATTGAAGAAGTTCAGAGTTTTGAATTGAGATTGCAGAGAAGTCGGCAACTGATATAACGTTTTAGCAACTTCACTTCGATAGGAAGGAACGGATGAGATTTAATGGTTAAAAATCTTGAGTAGGATCGGATGGATAGAGTTCTTAGTGGTAATTACTATGCGTAACTGTATCAATTAATTTCGTTTGTCTTGTTGACGGAACTATAACAGCAAGCTTTACTTTTACGGCATCTTTAGCTTGAGACTTGAGGAAATGGAAAAAGATGATTCTCCAAACTTATGTCTCAAGTAAAGTAGTTTCTAGTGTAGAACACAAGCTTAGCTATCCATTTTTCCCCTTTCTTCTAGCACTCCCAGATTTCTCTTCGATTCAGACTCGTTTCTAGCCGGGTCTAACAGAAGCATAGGAGGGGTGTCTTCAATTCATGGGTGTGGATGGTAAGGTACGTACCACTGATGAGGCCGACGTCGACGCCGACACTACAGCAGGCACCGATGCTAAAGGAGGGGCCCAGCTTGCCGAGTGCCCCTGACCTCGCCACCGAAAGTCCCCATCGCGACGATGTCAGGAGCTGGGTCATAGCAGCAAAAGTTCAGAGTTCAGATGATTTGTTGGTCATGGCAGTGAAGACGACAAAGAAGAGTAACGCTTCATCGATTCAACTTGATGGAGTGAACGGCATAGATTTAATCTAAGAAGTCATTTAGTTAGATCTGAGGGTGAACAAACAAAGTAGCAACTACTGTGCACTATAATTTTGTTTCAGATCACTATTGCTGGTTAATTCCCAAGTTGCTGTTGTAACTCTGAACTCAGCCTTATAAGCCAACAACATTCAGAACAGGGAATAGAAAATGATTCTCCAACTTAAGCCTCAAGTAAAGTAGATAGCATAGAACACAAGCATACTGTATTTGTTCTTCTCTCTTTTTCGTTTCCAGATTCGTTGTTAATTTTGTCGATTCAGTCTCGATTCTAGCCGGTCCTGACAAGGGTATCAGAGCAGTTTGTCGATCCTTGGATTGAACATTTGGATCAGAGAAGGTTGACAATGATTCTTAAATTGCGGACGTAAAATACCTAATCTGAACCAAATTTGGAAGTTCATGTGGTTACAATCAGATCTCACGATGCAATGGCAAGGAAGGAGGAACTAGCAGAGGTTCGAGCTGAGATCACCATCATCAAGGAAGATTTGGCTGACTTGAAGGATTTGAAGAAGGATTTCGCTAAAATGAAAGACTTATTGAAACAAATTTGTTTTTCTGGTCCAACCAATCAGAGATGGGCCAATGGGAAATCAAAGTCGAGTGGTTACAGCGACTACAGAGGAAGCTGAGGTTTAGGCTGAAATGATAGATCCAGTAATTACTGGTGTTCAAGCAACTAATCCAAATACATCCCATCCAATATTAACGCAGATTGAGAGTAGGACGGATAGGGAAGGATAACCAGCTCAATTTGTTGTCAAACAGAATAGGCTAGTTCGAGAATTGGGTTCAGATTTTGTTCCAATGGTAAGACCTCCAATGATTCCAACTACAAATCCGATGGATGCGAGAGGGTTAGGAAATATGCAGCACCCTTATGCTATTGACATCAATGGCACAGGAAAACTCTCTATAAGTATGTGGAACAACTATGGGATGAGACCTCAAAACCCAAGGGTTTAGTGGTTCGATGCACATAATATAAATCATTATGCTGAGGCTATGATTAAGGGACCAAGGTTGGAGATCCCATTGTTTGAAGGAGAAGGTGTCCTGAATTGTCTGAAGCAATGTGAGAAGTTCTTTGAGATTTCTGGGAAACGAATGGAACACTGGGTTAACTTGGCAACTGCCCATTTGACTGGTAGATCTGCCACTTGGTTCAAGGGAATTAGAATTCCTAGTTGTGCTATGACCTGGCCACAATGGTGTGCAATGATCAGTGACCAATTTTCTGATACATCCGCTCATGAGGCTATTGAAGCACTGCAGAATATCAGACAATTGACGATGGTTTCTAACTACATTGACCAGTTTGAGGAATGTGTTGCCACAATCAAGAGAGATCACTCTTATTTGCAGAAACACTTCTTGTTGAGTTGTTTTATTGGAGGTTTAAAGGGAGATATAAAATATGATGTGAGTGGTCAAGGCCACAAGGCTTGATGGAAGGTTACTAGTGTGCTAGAGTTTATGAGAAGGCATCTGCAGCTAGGATGAACCAGTGGACAAGCAGTTGGAACAAGAATAAATCGGGGAGTAACAATGGCAAGTTCAATCAATTTGGTAACAAGTCAATCACCCAAAGGAACATGGAAAATTTAAATCAAGGAAGGTTGGAAGAGAAGATTAAAAATCCATGCTGGTACTGTAAGGAGCCATGGAATACTGCACACAGATGTAAAGTTAAAAGGGCACTTCATGCACTGTTGATGAGAGGAGAAGAGGAAGAAGTAAGTACTGCTGATGATAAGGAGCCATCAATGGATAATGAATTTGTGACAGCTCTTGGCAGCCCAAACGAGTTAGCACAACAGTAGGGCATGGAACAATTGATGCAGATATCACAGCAGGCATCTAAGGGTACGGCTGGGATCTCCACTTTTGCTCTGATTACTAGTATTGGGGGTACAAAAGCAGTGGCATTAGTGGACAGTAGTAGCACAAACTCTTTTATGGACTATGAATTGGCTATTAAGGCAAATTGTCCTCTGAAATATGGAGTTGCCAGGAGAGTGGCTGTAGCGGGAGGGGGAGAGCTACAGACTGATGCACTAGTTGATGGTCAGAATTACACAATACAAGGGATACATTTTAGGACCTCATTTAATCTATTACCCCTGAAAACTTACGATATCATCTTGGGAGCTGATTGGATTTTCGAGCATAGCCCTATTGGTTTTGATTTGAGGTAGCGTAGTTTGTCTATTTGCAAAGATAATAAAGTTATTCAATTCAAGGATTTCACCAACCCCACTAGTAACTGTTATATAAAAGAAGTTAGGTTAGAAAATATGATGCAACAAGGAGTGTTATGATGTGTAATTCAATTATAGTATATGGCTGAAAAGAAATATGAATAGAACAGAGTTATTCCGACAGACATTGAGGATATACTGCAACAGTTTTTGGAGGTAATGGATGAACCTAAGGGTTTACCACCTCGGAGGCAATGTGATCACGCTATACACTTGAAGAATGGATCTGAGCCACCAAATCTCAGGCCATACAAAATTCCTCACTATCAAAGGGATGCAATGGAAAGTATCATTAAACAGCTATTGGAGAACAATGAAATCAGAGAAAGTATTAGTCCATATGCATCACCGGCAGTAATGGTTAGGAAGGAAGATGGGTTATGGAGGTTGTGTGTTGATTATCGACAATTGAACTCAATGACAGTGAAGAATAAGTTTCCCATGCCAATCATTGAAGATTTATTGGATGAACTTCATTATTTTCAAAGTTGGATTTAAGACCCGGATATCACCAAATCAAAATGAGGGAGGAGGTTGTTCACAAAACAGCTTTTAACACTGATTTAGGCCATTATGAGTATCTTGTAATGCCTTTTGGGTTGTCAAATGCTCTGACAACATTACAGGCTTTGATGAACACAATTTTTTCTAAGCATTTGAGGAGGTTCATACTAGTTTTCTTTTATGATATCCTGGTATACAATAAAAATCGACATGAACACCAGGTGCAGCTAAAGATAGTGCTGGAGATATTGAGGGAGAATGAACTCAAGTTGAAGCTCAGTAAGTGCATTTTCGCTACTACTCAAGTGGAGTATCTTGGTCATATTATAAGTGGTCAAGGAGTTGCCACCAACCCTAAGAAGATCATTGACATTATTAATTGGCCGTTACCTCGAAATTTCACCAAGCTTAGGGGATTTTTGGGTCTAATAGGATACTATAGAAGATTCATTAAGAGTTATGGCCAATTGTGCAGACCACTATTTGATATGTTGAAAAAAAGATTCCTGGAATTGAGGTGAAACTCAAACACAAGCTGTTGAGGGACTCAAGAGGATAATGACTAGCTATCCTGTACTAGCTCTTATAAATTTCTCTCAACCGTTTGTTGTGGAAACCAATGTTAGTGGTACAGGCATTGGAGGCGTATTGATGCAAGTTCGATAGCCGATTGCTTACTTCAGTAAGGCCCTAGGGGTTAGGGCAGATGTTCAATCAGTGTATGATAAAGAGGCACTAGCAATTCTAGAAGCATTAAGGAGATAGAGACACTATTTTTTGGGAGGAAGGTTGATTATTACGACTGATCAGAAGAGCCTTTAGTACATCACTTCTCAGCGACTTACTGAAGGAGTTCAGCATAAGCTGCTACTCAAACTGTTGGAGTTTGACTATCAGGTTGAGTATAAAAAAAGGAAAAGAAAATGTGGCTGCCAACGCTTTGTCAAGGAGGGAACGTCTTACAACTGCACCCAATGATTCTTGTCTTGCCATAGCTACTGCTCTAATTGAGTGGGTTTTGGACATTAAGGATAGTTACATTGATAACGAACATAACCAAAGGCTATTAATGGAGTCTCAAACCACAAGAGGTCTGAATACAGATTATACTCTGGTAGCTGGACTCTTGAGGTATAAAGGAAGGATTTATGTAGGCAACAAGAATGGGTTAAGGGAGAAGATTTTGGCTAACTTCCATGCGTCAAAATTTGGTGGTCATTCTGGCGTCCGAGCTACTTATCACAGAGTAAATAAATTACTTTACTGGCCTCGATTGAAGAAGGAAGTTGAGCAACTTGTTGCCGAGTGCCCAATTTGTCAACTCACAAAAGTAGAGCATATACACATTCCCAGACAATTGAATCCATTGGAGATACCCAAGATGGCTTGGACACATGTATCTATGGATTTTGTTGAAGGACTTCCAAAGTCACATGGTAAAGATGTTGTTTTAGTAGTGGTGGACAGACTGACCAAGTACGCACATTTTATTGGTATGTCGCATCCCTATACAGTTGAGCAAGTCATTCAAGTGTTCACGGACCACATCTTGAAACTACATGGAGTACTAGTGGCTATAGTCACTTATCGTGATCAAATATTCACTAGCAAGTTCTTTACAGAAATCTGTAGAGCATTGAATGTTTCGCTCAGGATGAGCATGGCTTACCATCATCAGAGTGATGGGCAAGTGGAGAGGGTAAGTCAGTGTCTGGAAGCATATTTAAGGTGTATGGCATTCCAGAAACCTAAGGAGTGGTTCCAATGGTTGGCTTTAGCCGATTGGTGGTATAACACTCCATACTATACGTCGTTGAAATGCACACCATTCCAAGCTCGTTACGGTTATTCTCCACCACAAATCGAAGAGTTTTTGGTGCCCTGCAATGTCTCAGAGGAGGCAAGGAACTCTCTGATGTAGAAAGATGAGATGCTCCAAGGAATCAAATGGAATTTATAGCAGTCACAAGAGAGAATTAAACGCTTTGCAGATCGACACAAGTCTGGGAGAGTTTTAGCAGTGGGGGATATGGTATATTTGAAGCTTTAACCCTATCGTCAGAACACTTTTGGTATAAGAGGATCTCTCAAACTCAGTTCTAAATTCTATGGACCATTCAAAGTAATGGAAAGGATTGGACCGATGGCTTATAAATTGCAATTGCCAGAAGACGCTAGCATTCACTCGGTTTTTCACGTGAGCCAGCTGAAGAAGCATCTGGGACCTCGTGCTATACCGATGTCAGAATTACCATTGGTGGTGGACAATGGACAAATCAAAACTGAGCCAATTGTTGTGTTGAATCGAAGGATAGTACCCTGGAAGGGAATACCCATTGTGCGGTGGTTGATCCAATGGTTGAATTTGGCTCCTGAAGATGCTACATGGGATGATGTTACATTCATACAACATATTTTCCAAATTTTATTCCTTGAGGACAAGAAACATGCTTATCAGGGGGAACTGTCAGGAGCTGGGTCATAACGACAAAAGTTCAGAGTTCAGATGATTTGTTGGTCATGGCAGTGAAGACGACAAAGAAGAGTAACGCTTCATCGACTTCAACTTGATAGAGTGAACGGCAGAGATTTAATCCTAAGAAGTCATTTAGTTAGATCTGAGGGTGAACAAACAAAGTAGCAACTACTGTGCACTGCAATTTTGTTTCAGTTCACTATTGCTGGTTAATTCCCAAGTTACTGTTGTAACTCTGAACTCAGGTTTATAAGCCAACATCATTCAGAAGAGGGAATAGAAAATGATTCTCCAATTTAAGACACAAGTAAAGTAGATAGCGTAGGACATAAGCATATACTCAATAAAACATTAGCCAAAGGTTTCCTGGAAGCGCACCGTGGCCACGTCACCGTCAATCCCCGGCCGTCCGATCGCGCGCGCGAGCGGACGAGATCGCTCCACGTCATCCCGCGCTGAACTATAGCATAAAAGGGGGCGGTGTGCTCTTTGCTCGCCGAAGCAGGCCGCTTGGCCCAGTGGTAAAACCGTTCATTACCGCCCCGTGGGCGCGGGTTCGAACCCCGCGCGCGCTCGCGCTTGAGCGATTTTTCCCCGCCGACACGTGGCCATCCCGTGGGCGCGCGTGCGCGCGCGACGCGTGGCGCTGCCGGTTTTTTGCCGAAAAGCCCTGTAAGTTTTCAAAAATGCATGTAGGTCCTGTTTTCTTGCGAAAAGGTCCTTTCCTGTTTTCTTGCGAAAAGGTCCTTTCTTACCACAAAAGTGCTCCAAAAAATGCAAAAAAAAAAACCCGAAAAAATTCAGAAAAAATATGGCTTGGTCTATTTTCTCGCTCCGATCCATTTTCCCTTTAAAAAAACGTTTTTTTTACCGCAAAAGCACTCCAAAAAATGCAAAAAAAGCCCCGGAAAAAATATGTCTTGGTCTATTTTCTCGCTCCGATCCATTTTCCCCTTAAAAAAACATTTTTTTATTAAAAAAACGGAAAAGTAGCCCTCCAAAAATAAAGGGTCATGCCCCTCCGAAAAATTGCAAAAAAAACCTCAGAAAATCCGAAAAGCATGCACATTGATCCATTTTTTTTATTCCCGCCCATTTTACCCCCGAAAAGACCCTCCAAAAAAAAAACGGGTCATGACTCGCCGAAAAATTGCAAAAAAAAAATCTCAAAAAATACGAAAAGCATATTTCGTTGCTCCATTTTCCCGCTACAGCCCTCCCCCCCCTCCCCTCCCCCTACGAAGATTTAGAGAATAGGTTTCGATACATTTTTCCTCCGACAAAAAAATCACAAAAAAAACTCTCCAAAAAAATCCGAAATTATAGAGGTGCGCCGCGCGGACCTTCTAGTTGTATCTGTTCTTCCCTTTTTTCCAGATTCGTCGTTAATTCTGTCGATTCGGTCTCGATTCTAGCCGGGACGCCCCCCTTCTCCCGCCAAACGCCATCTTCCTCGCCTCGCTTCGTGCGTGCGTGCGCGTCCCCAAGGTTTCTCTATCAGCGATTCGCGGCTCACGGCACGGATGGAGACGAGAGGGGTCCGTTTGGCCGCACCTCGCCGCACGATCACCCTCGTGATTCGTGCACGTGCAGAGTTATCCTTGCGCAAGCATCGCAATGGTACACGGCCGGCGCATCATGGGCTCGTGGGCTAAGGCCCATGCTGCATCTGCGCGGGCTGGAAGCCTGGAAAGGTGTAGAGGCATACATGTATCCATACCCAAGTAGAGTCCTGTTCCTCTCAAAAAAAGAGTAACTGTATGTAATTGTAAACTAGATATTATGTATCCATAACCAAGTAGAGTCCTGTTTCTGTGTATGTAATTGCAAACTAGATATGAGACTGTTCTCACCGATGAAACACGGGGAGAGCGCAACGTATGATGTTAGTGTGGAGAGAGTATAGATTGACCGGAGAGAGGATTTAGGTGGGGGGGAGGATACGAGACTCTGAACCCACCCGATCTGTAGAACAGTAGAACCTCTGGAATTCAGCTTTTCAGAGCATCCCAAACTTGTACATGTGTTACTAGGGAAATGGCGCCTGCTTATTATGTCAGGAAATTAATGGTCTTAGCCCTTTACACCTTTGCCAACAACAATCGAAGTGCCCAGTTGGGGCATCGGAAAGAATGGGAAACAATTTACTTAGCAGGGCAGTTGCTCAATGAAAAGGCAAGTCCTGTTTACATGGATTACGACACATGGCGCCCTAGACCTGCTCGTCGGAACTCACAGAAATAAAATAAAAAGTGGGTGTTGGGGGAAGACATGTTACACGATATGTGTGAAGTTGGTCAGATTAATTACAAGCTAACAATTCTTGACAGCATGTATGCATCTTCAAGCTCCCCGGCCAAACCCTCGTTTGTTTCCTGCACGTCAAATCAGATATTAGAGAAAGCGATCCAAGTTGCAGGCTACATCTTCCATTTCAATGTCTAGTATTAACCAAGAAAGCTATAACATACAACAAACCAAGGATGAAAATAACTGGAATTAACTGCTTTTGATCTGTTGAATAATAAGGTGATTATTCGGTGTTACTGTAATTTGTCAGGCATAAAGTACCAGACCAGTGAATTCTTCATGTTAGTTCTTGTTATGTATTGGTCCAATGCACCATCTCCTCTAAGAATTTTCGCCCCACATCCTGGCCTGTCAATAGAACCAATTGCCTCCTCATCCACCACGACAGCGTCTACTCGGTCGCTTCCGGTTTTCTCATCTGGGATCTGCTTAAAAGGAGCGTCAGAATGTACATCTCAAATTTGCATCGTAATTACAGAACAATGCAAAGGCCTACCTCATACATGGCCTCCAATAGAATGCTTTCCAAGATGGCTCTTAGACCACGTGCACCAGTGTTTCTGGCAATAGCCTTCTTTGCTACCATTCTCAGTGCACCATCAGTAAAGTGCAGCTTAACCTGAACAACCAAAAACATAATAGAAGGTTAGAAATGACTGCGTACAAGGAAATCTATTATCATGATAAATTTTCGTGGGCTCACTTTGTTCAGGCTAAACATTTTCCTGTATTGTCTGGAAAGAGAATTCTTTGGTTCTGTAAGAACCCGAATGCAAATGAAGTCACTTCAATTAGCTTCAGTGGGCGAAAACATGAAAATCCTGTAAGAACTTCTACAGAAGTCGGATAATTAGGTTTAGTCATCATCATAACAGCTTATGTGAAATAGAAGAATGAACATGATTCTGAACTAAGGAGGACATCAAAGGCATAAACCAGTAACATTATGTGTATACTCGAGTACAAAAGTCTTCCAAATGAACAATATTGAACAAAGAATGCATTGTGTTTTTCTCAAACTACCTGAACAAGCTGATCTTCATTGAGAGCTGCCAAACTAACTAGAATGGGCAAGCGTCCAATGAACTCTGGTATTAGACCATATCTTGCAAGATCTCCACTCTCAACCTGCCAATGGAGCATGGAGTTTCATGTTCATGACTATATGAATAATGTTTTTGAAGTTAAAAGGCTGCTACACAGTATTAATAGGAACAACTAGAACATCACAGGCGTTTCTACGATTCTATCACTAGGTTTCAAAATGCTTACGGATTCTAACAAAGATGAAGTGACTATTGGATTGGTCACTCCAGAACTTCTCATGTTTGTATGAATGGGTGCCCCAAATCCTATAGATGAATCTTGGCGCCTGCTTCATGTCAGACGTCAGAGTTAAAGTCCACACTCCACATGGAAATGACAAGTAAATAATTGACACTAAATGTCAATTTACAATCTCTGTAGAATAAACATTTCTATACGCATTACATCTGCAGTACCTTTCAGAAATAGTCTTTTCCAAGTCTACAAAAGCGCCACCACATATGAAAAGAATGTCTTTTGTGTCTATCTGCATTAGCATGAGATCTGTTACAGGCATGTCATGCTGAAAACAATAAAAAAAATGAAGATGGCTTAACAATCCTCATAATGTGCAGTGCAAACAGAGACTGAAACAAAATATTTGGAAAAGTGTACCACAGCCAATGGATCACTGTGACTATTATCAAAGGGTACACGTGTGAGAAAGCCAGTACTTGTAGCCAATTCTACTCCAACCAAGAGCACAAGTGGCAGCTTTAGTTGCCAAAATATGCTTTCCAGGTCTCAACTCCTCCTCAGTTCACTATGTACTAAAGTAGAGAATCCTTTCCACCCAAAGAAAATCATTTCAAGAAGTTTTTCCATTGAATGCAATCAATTTGAAGTCCGTATGATACTGAATGTATTCATTAAGGACCATATAGAGTATGTAACCTGTATACTGTCATTGCGGGAATTCTTGCGAGATCCCTTTCCAGGAATGCTGACAACCTGTGTACAAAACATAACTAAGTTAATATAATACTCAACATACTGCAGTACCTCCTTGCAAAAAATTTAAATAAAGTAAAATAAAATAATACTGCAGTATCAGCAAATTTTAGCCACTAATGATTTCTATTCTGTCAATTACAAGAAATGAGAATGCGAAAAGGTCAACAACGTCAAGATCAAGTGGACATTCAGTTGTGCAATGGCTGTTATTTTTATATCCAAGATCATGTTGCATAGTTTTGTATCACAATAAGCCCATCCCTAACCTGACTTCGAACCATTGGTTTTATTTCATGCTTGCATGGATGTAATACATTTTAATTTGTATAGATTGCAGGGTCTTAATGAGACGTACATGTTTTTTAAAGATAACTTGTATCAGCTAGAACTAATTGGTCCAGTTGTGAGAATTACAGAAAAAAAAAAAGAACCAATAAATGTGTGGTCACTTACAGTCCCTTCTAGGATTTTTAATAATGCTTGCTGAACACCTTCACCAGATACATCTCTACTAAGATTTGCACTCTCTGCCTGCAACATAGTTGTTGTTTAGAAACTTCTGAGTTAAAAAGGCTACTCGGCAAAGGGGGGGAAATGCTGTACCCTCTTTGTTATTTTATCTACTTCATCTATGTACACTATCCCTTGCTGCGCAGCTTCAACATTATATTCAGCAACCTGAACATCAAATTCAGATCATCATGACGTCCACGTAATAGTCTGGAATTTCTTTCTATATATCTACATGAACACATGTAATAAAATTCAACAACTAAAGGAAAGGCTTTAAATAGCCAGCCAGCCACACATACCACAAGTAACTTCTGCAGTATCGACTCTACATCTTCACCTACATATCCAGCCTGCAAAACGCTGCCTTGTTCAGTTTTCTTTGTTTTCCCCTTTATGACAATCACTTTCTAGCGTAACTACATATATCCAGTTTTACCGTATAAAGATTGCCTTCTATCACTGCAATTATGATTGCCACAACATATGAATATGATAAAGTGGAAGAACAAAATCATAGAGAAAAATGCTAGTTCACCACCATATAGAGATCTACTGCAATAAAAATTCATCACCAAAATTAATGTGAAGAGAAGCTCAAAATTTAAAAGCTAGGCATATTATAAGATAGTGAAGTATTGGTTGAAATGTGACATCTAGAATAGTTAAAGACTGAAATCACATAATTAATGTCTAAGAGCAGCAATGTTATGCATTGAGCATTCGTAAATCAGTTTAATGCATTTCACTAGGACTCTCCCCGTTTCCGTAGACAATGTGATTGTATAAATCAGTGAACTTGCCTGTGTTAATGATGTCGCATCAGCTATAATGAATGGTACATTTACAATACGTGCTAATGTTTTTGCAAGCAATGTTTTTCCTGTCAGAAGATAGCATGAAGAAAGATATCACTGTTAGCTCCAACTTATAGTAAATCTCGTTATACATGTGTATGGTATCCGGCAAAAAAGTTACTAGTATGGAAGATTTTTTTTTAAAAAAATAACTGACCTGATCCAGTTGGACCCATTAGAAGTACATTGCTTTTATCTATTTCTACATTATTTTGATCATCATTCTTGGTGTCTGGCCACCCAAAATTGACACCAGATCTGGATACACCAGCAGATAATACATGTCATCAAAAGCAAGAACATAGCAATTAGCAACTCATTTTGACATGCAGCCCTATGAATCGACACATTACCAATGTGTAAATGCTTCAGCATTTGTCTGTCATAATTGATTTGAAAAAGGCTAAACTAAGGCGTGTAGGTTACATGACAGACTAACCCTTTCTGTACATTTGTGTTATATATTCTCTTGTAGTGGTTGTATACAGCTACTGATAGTACCTGCAATGAAAAAATAGTTAGGATAAGTATGTTGAAATTATATTCTCAGAAAAGAATCACAATGTATTACTTGTTGCATTTAAGCATCCTTTCATTAGTGGAAAGGATGCATAGTTCAGTGAACCCGCTGCAACAAGATGCGTCATGTCACCTATTACTTTTTTCCAAGTCCCAACCGAAAAGTACCACATCAAATGTGTACAGATTTTATAAATAGCAGCAGCCAATCCTGTCTAATATAGTTCATGACATATCTATGCACCGATGCACCAACTAATAGCATGATATCATTCAAATCAAGCAATCATCCGCATAATTTGGCAATCTCATACTGTCGTACAGACTATTAGTCTGTCGGTGGCATTGATGGCGATTTACCAAGCAATTGCTGCATTTATGCAGCCATCACTTCACCACCCATTCTAATAGGAACACCTGCAATCCTTACCGAACAACCCAAAACTCACAAATCAGGATGTGAAGCTACTATTTGACCTAGGCACTGAGAAAACAAAGCCACAACACACAGTTTTTCTTTTAGAGGACAACACAAAGTTAATGTACCAACATAAGATGAAGTAACTGCGGTGATTGCCTCAGTGATACCCTTGTACAGTTGAATCATCAAAAGTTAACATCCTAGCTGTGATGACCATGCACACCACTACCTTTGGTAGCATGAAACTCTTCGGCCCATTACCCAGCAAAGACTAGCTTTACCAAGGAATGTGCACATCAGAGTAGCATACTAGCATAGCAGAAGAAATTGCGGTAGATCTGATAAACAAAGCAGAGGAAAGATAGTTTTACAATTACATTTGAGACATAACTAACTTAACTCCAACTTACAACAAGGATTTCACCAAAAAGTAAACCACTGACGAATGCTACCATCTATATGTTGCTTCAATCTTCATCACCATCTTCAAGAATTTTTGTCACAGCAAAGATTCTAGCTCCATCATTCTCTTGACTGAAGTCAGTCATTCCCTTTGTCTTGATGTTCGGGGAAGCATTCTTGGATGTCTATCGTATTAACATTCTCTAATAAGGAGAATACAACACAGGTACGAGTACGAAAGGTACTCAACAAATCCAATTTAGCAAACCAACAAGTACATGCCATAACCTAATCTTCACGTATATTTCTACTAAACCACCATGGACCAAAGTCCACCAGAGTATCATGCATTTTTGCAAAAGGAGTTGGCTGATAAGGATTCAAGTTGAATTATCAGAACAGAAAGCTACTGTTCATAAGAAACCACGGGGTAGAGCCTCCTGCAGGTTCCCTTTCCTACCGCGGTCACAGTTGCTGCCCAAAACAGGGAATGACAGACACAATTCATACACTCTTCAAAGGTGCGCTGCTTTAGCCACAGACGTCGTCTGTTACACCACCGGTCCACCGTGCATATACCACACCTTTTCATTTCAATAACCACATTGTGGCATCCAAGGTCCTTATGGGTACTAACGCCTACCCTCGTGTTACATATAGATTATGCGTTATTAAATTGACACTTGGGTATTTTGGTAAATTCACAAATCATAGCATGGATTGTAATTTCTACTAATGAGGTAGGTATGCATTAAGGTCAATGTGACTAGTTTTACTCTTGGTTAAATTCTGAATTTTACCTTGGTAACTCCTCTTGCCATGTTAGGTTGTTTTGGAAATTTATAAACTCAATGATTCTTGCAATCATGACCTAATTGGACTATTTTCAGGAAGTTAGTTTTGCTGAAATTACTTCTCCAAGATCCCAAAACATTTTTGCTATTTTATGAATTGCTCTCTCCACTGAAATTGTGCCCCAGTTAGTCGGTGGAACTCCAGTGGTCTGTAGGAATTCAGAGAATAGCTGTTTCCCAAAATAACTAGCTATAATGTTCCAGGAAAACTCATTTAGTTTCCTACAACAAAATTGTGTGCTCACATAGTACAGACATTTCCTTTTTGAAAACTACTTTCAAAACTTGATTCCTGTGAAAATGGCTGATGCTATGCAATAACAATGCAGTTGATACCTAGAGGAAAGAATAGTCTTCTATAGAGTTCAGGGTCTTCCAGAATTACAATTAATCAATCACTCAAACGAACGTAAAAGCACAACAACCGACTAACGAACGGCTACAATGTAATGCACAAAAACAATCAACTTAGACATTATAAGGTTTTCGCCAGTATTGTGGCTTGATCAGCACTGCTCCCTAGCCGGCAGCATGGCTAAACCTAGGCGAAAATTTTTTACGGCCAGCAGCGTGGCTAATACCACGAAAAACAGGTCGTTACACTAACGAATCTAGACCAAGCAAATGGAATTTCATCTGTTGGAAATCTATGTGTTCTCTGTTCTAACTGCATGGCAAGGAAACATTCCCTCGGTTTGAAGCCACCGAAGCAGGGAAAGAAAAACTTTGCCTCATTTCCATGATGAATTAACAAGATTTCATCCAACTATCTTTGCACCAGACCAAAAGCTCAGAATTGGAGTCCAATTGAGAACCATTGAGGAAGCAACCACAAAATCAAGCGATGGCTTGTATTGTAAGCTAAGGCAACATCCAGTAACTAAAACCCAGTGCATTTCTGCATTGCCCCAGCTGTACATGATTTCACTCAATTATGTCAAGCACCAGGACATATTCGCACTAACAACCCAAAATTCATCTACTCGAAGACAAGCTACACTCGCTGAACTGTACAGCCTACCGCATTGCATCGCGCATGACTGCACTCGCACCAGATAACTCGTAATTGGGGATAAATGGGGTACCTTCTTAGCTTTGCACTGCCCGATGACGAACTGGTCAAGCCTCCGGCACATCTCCCGTGGCGTCGGCAGCTCCTCCCCCAGGCTCGCCCCTCCCCACCACTCTCTTTTCGGCGCAGCGCTCGTACCCTCCCCTCCCGAGGATTCCCCGCCATTACCGCCACCGCCGCCTCCTCCTTCCTCCCTCCCTCCCCTCCTCCACGGTTTCCGTCGCGGCGGAGGAGGTGGCGGCATCGGCAGCTCCTCCGGCGGGCGCTCCGATAGCATCCTCCTCATCCGATCGGCGAACCCCTCCCTCTCGGCGTCCTCATCTTCGCCTTGGACGCCGCCGGGGATCTCCAGGAACGCGCCACGCAGGGGCTCGATCCGGTGGGCGCGGAACAGGAAAGCAGCGCGGCAAGCCGGACATACGCTCGAACCGTCGTGGTGGTGATTCTGGGCGCCATCGCTGCCACAGGCAGTGGCCGGCGAGGGCGTCGGGAGGGGCTGGAGGGAGAATTGGACGGACATGTGGGCCGCGCAGCGCGGACAATTGCCCTCGGCGCGGATCCCGCTGCCTCCCGACCATCTCCGTACGGCGGTGGAGGTGAGCGGCCCCACCGCCTTCCGAAGCTTCGAGAACGTTCGGAACATGGCGAGGTGGGGGAGGTGGAGGAGGAGGAGGTGAATGAGATCGGGAGAACTGGGAAGTGGGTGAAGGTTCCGGTTTTTATACGGACGGGGCAGTGGGTGGGAGACCGAGATTTGATTGAAGAAATCTGAACCGTTGGATGTGGGCGTAGCCGGGTGACGTGGAGAAAACCGGAGGCGTCGGTTCGTGAGCAACTGCCTTGCGGCCGGGAGCGGTTAACGGCCGGGCTGGGAGGGAGGGTGTCGCGGTGGATAGGGAGGCCGACCTGTGGGCCACCGGTTCGGGGGTGGGGTCTCTTCCATGTGGGGCACGTGGGGTCAACCTACACGAAATTTCGGAAATTCTATCGAAATTTTGGGAAATCCGGTTAAAAAAAATTAGATTTGAATTTGCTTTTTGAATTCTGTTTGGTTTTTTCTAAACTTCTGAAATCTTGCCGAAATTTTGGATTTCGGTTCCCTTCAAGGTATAGTCCGAAAACAAAATGTGAAGCTTTAACAGGATCATCTTTGGAGACGTGCCGGTGGGAAAGAATAGTCATGCACTCACGCCCTTTTTGTTTTTCCCTTGAGCCGTTAATAAGGTCTCAAGAAAATAGCTTAATTCAGCAACAAAATTAGGCATGGATGACATGCGAGCATAAAAATATATGATATGATTGTGAGAGAGAGATGATTATATATAGGGACGGAGCCAATCGAGGTCCAAGTGCACGTGTTCTTGAGCCAATTTGCTATTTACTTCATTTTTAGCAAATGTTACATGGACTTCTCATGTCATGCCTCGGGCCTTGGCGCGAGTAACCCAAGGTCTAGCTCCGCCCCTGATTGCAGACATGGGTAACAAGCCACCAAGGCCAGGGTTTAACTTTTTGACGAATTTTATTTGAATTTTGCAAATTTCGAACTTACCGCTTTGGTTCGAAAAAGAAAATTGTTCGGTTTACTGCTCAAATTCAAATTTAAATTCAAAAAATTGATAAAAAGTTATCCAAAATTTCCCTATAATTATTATTAATAGCCTTATGACCTCTGGTGTGAATATTTTTTGAAAAAATGAAGTTTGGAGACGTTTTTGAGCTATTGAATTATATTTAGTACCAATATTTGTTGAAGTATTCTCAGCACCAATATTTTTTCAATTATATTTAGTAGCAATATTTGTTGAATTGTGTTTAGTAGCAATATTTGTTGAAGTGTATTTAGTGCCAATGTTTGCTTAAGTATATTTAGTAGTAATATTTGTTGAATTATATTTAGTTGAAATATTTGTTGAAGTAATTCTTCAAATATCATTTTTGGCCTTTAATAGATTTTTACAAATTTTACAACAATTTTGTTTCAATTTTCCTTCTTTTTACATTTTTTTTTCTATTTTTCAACTATCATCAATTTTCGAACCTTTTTAAGTGGTTTTCGTTCAAAAACCACGAATCCGCTCGGCGGATTGACTAGATTTCAAATTTATTTGACTTTCGATCCTAGCGATTTTGAGCGAATTTCAAACGATTTTTTTTTGCAAATTTTGATACCGTCGAGACATCGAAATCTAGGTTCAAAACAAAAATTGAAACCGTGACGAAGGCTATCCTCGTTGTTCCGTGACCTAGTGTTTGTTTGATGCCCCAAAACCATTTCTTCATTGCTTATGCCGAATTTTAACCAATGCATAGCAAGATTTAGAGACGGCTTGGTGGCATATATAAACAAAATATATTAAGAGCGGAACAGGGGGCTCGTATAGTGGTAGAAACGTAGGACACCACTTCTCCATAACGGGGTTACCCGGGTTCCATTACTAAAATAGAAACGGAATACGGTGTAGGATGCCACTCTTGGTGCCAATAAATACGTTGAGCATATTAATGCATGTGCAGCCGATTTACCCAGCTATGCAGGGAATGTCTCTCTGTATGTTTCAGAATGGAAAATTGCAGTTGCACTGCTGCTTCGAAAAAAACTGCACAAGGAAACGCGTAATGGAACCGAAAATATTTGGTTTAAAGCAGGGGCGAAGCCAGCCGCCGGGTTCGCTGGTGTCAGTATTGTTTCTAACTGGTGTCATTAATATTATAAACAGTGTTTAGACAGTATTTTATACTAGTTTTTTAGAAATTTACCGGTGTCAGCTGACACCAATAATAAGCTCTAGCTCCGCCCCTGGTTTAAAGTTAAACGATGAATAAGCAAGCGTATTTACCTGCCAACCTGCTCAGGGGAAATTATTTGGTTCTGGGCTGTGCAGAAAGGCCAGTTGCGACGATCATCTGAACTTCCCGAAGGGCAATTCAAGGCCTAATTCGAGCAGAAGTGAGTACCGATCCTCGTGGACGAGCAAGGCCTAACTTGATTCTGCTGAGATAAGCTGTTGTTTATTATATATTAAATGCTCACGGTTTATATATATTAAAATTAGACTAGAAATTATCATAAAAAAGCAAAACATTTGACCTTTAATCTGGATGGACCCAAATTATAACGGCTTAGATTAAAAGAAAATGTTCAAAGATCTCTATCATTGGATGTTATTATTTAAAAGAAAATATCTAACCGTCTATCTAGTGGACTCGGGTTATAACGGCTTAGATTAAAAAAAAAGAGTTCAAGGATCTCTATAATTGGATGTTATTATTTAAAAGAAAATATATAACTGTCTATCTAGCGTACCCGGATTATAACGGTTTAGATTAAAGGAAATAGTCCAAGGATCTCCCCCCACTTATTTTGGTGGGACTAGATTATAATGGTGCATATTAATCTATATAGATATTAGAGTTATATAAAAAAATATATACAATTATAGAAAATATAGTTATATATCAAAGATAATCGTATCATAATATCTAGCCGCGTAGTTGCATGGGTAAATTTGTTAGTATGTTATAATAATATTATAAATTAGTTGTGGATAGATATTTGGATATACTATCGGTAGTTATTGATAGAGAATTTTTAGGGAGTTTTCATTTGTTACTGATAGATTATTTTTTCCTGTTTTTTAGAAAGTTTTTTAAAAGACCTAATTCTTATCGAGAAGAGTGGACTGAAGACATATATTGTTTTTTTTATGTTTTTTAGTAGGGATTGATAAACATCATCTGGATGTTTTGTTTACTGAAATCGCCCAAATATGGGATCATTGGATCATTATTGAGATTCGGGAATATCGATTACATCCGATCATATGATTTATCCAACAGTTGGATTTTTAATCATACGATCCAAAATTTGGATGTTATTTAAGACAAAAACATCCGGGAGATACCTATACACTCTCTTTTTATTAAAGATTTTTTTCAAGAAAGATGTACATGTCAACACATATAAACTCTATTATGTGGGAGGGAAATGCCGGGCAGACAGCCCATCCACGTCGTCCCCCCCCCTCCTTCCTGTTTTGCAAAAAAAGTCTTTTCACTTTCTTTAAATTACAAATAGGTTCTTATAATTTATAAAAAAAATCCCCCCTCCTGTTTTGCAAAAAAGTCTTTTCACTTTCTTTAAATTACGAATAGATTCTTATAAATTATAAAAAATCATTTGCGATTATTTGTGAGGGTAAGAAATCTAAATAGTAATCTTCAGGTAGGAGAGGGGAATAGAAGCCAACCGACGAACCACCACTGCTAGGTTCTAAAGTAACGGTAAAGATACAAGAGTACAAATCTAAGTCGAAGTTGCTAATCGCGTGTAGCTACGAGCCTCTCAAAGCTCCGAAGGGAGGAGAATTTGTGGCAGCACAGCAGCACTTGGCTTTATTCTTCGCACCTTTTCCCCCACTCTCTTTCCGCACCGAAGCGCATTCGTTCGGAACCCAACAGAACACACGTCTTCGAGTCTGGTCTACGCCTCTTTCGGCCCGGGGAAAGGAGAGGAGGAAGGGAAGACTCCCTACGGAGTCCTGTCCAGTCCCCTCCGTTTTCCAGCGCGTTTCATGCTTCCATTGCCTTTTTGACTCTATGCTTCCATGCTTTGCACGCAGGAAAGAGAATCCCTCATTTGGCTCTTCTTAGGTTCATTTCAGACATCCATAAGTCGACAGTCCGGCCTCTTTTAGGGTTCATTTCAGACGTTTTTTGACTAAATCGTAGTATTGTACGCATTATATGTTAATTCTGATCACATGTACATAAATATTGTGCATATAAATGACTTGGATCAAGGTCTAAACCTTTATTTAGACTTAAATTAGACCTAGGCTTATTAGTTTTAGATTTGAACTGGATAAAATCAAAGAAACAAAAAATTGAACCTAGATTAGACTTATACTAGGCTTTAGCCCACTACAACACAACTGACCGTACACTGTACAACAGCACTCGGCAGAAGACATTATAGCAAAGCCAAAGTGGGAAAACTTTCTCCAAATTGCGTCCGCGCTGAATTTCTCCGACGACGAAGTACTCTGCCAGGATGGAAACGAACGGATCTAGAAATTAACCTCGGCCATTTCTTTCGATTCGCCTTTTTTTTCCCCTCTGTGGATTTGCAGGCTGCACTAGCTGTACGATGTTCTCATTGCATTGCATGGACATGCATCCACCCATCCCCTTGAATCTTGAGCAGCAAAATCTATAAAGATGTCTATTTAGGCATGTACAATGGTACATGTCAGCTGTCTATAAAGGTATGCCACATCAGATTTTAGATGATATGAAGGAGAGAGAGGGAAGGGAGAGAAATATGTTGTCTACTATTTAACAGACAGCTTTATAGTGTGTATACCATTGTACAGACAGTCTATTAATCATATGAGAGATCAGTACAGACAGCTATATAGACAGTCTATTGTATAAGTTGTCTTTAGTACTGTCTGTAGATGACATATACCACTGTACATGCCCTGAGATGAAGTGGCTGGCCGCATGGTGCGACGCACCCCTGATTCACCGCGGTTTCTACATTATAAAGCTATAGTATTTTCCTATCTTTTTTTAAAAAAGTAATTACTTTTAAAAAGAAAAAGAAAAAGGAATTCACCTGTCTCTCTCTCTCTCTCTTAACGCTGGGTTACAGTATTTTTTTTAAAAGAAAATCTTCTCTCTATTAAAATTCATTATTTATTCGTGGCAATGCGCGAATTTGAACTAACTAGTTGAATTAGAAACGTGTGTATGGTCGTCCTTTCTCAAGAAGAAAAGAAAATGGAAAACAGCTGTGCATGATGATGCCCAAAGTAACAGAGGAAGTACATGCGGCTTGCTGGTGTCGACACGCTCATGCACGCAGGGAGAAGCGTTTGGCCAGCAACTCCACGAAACTGACCAACACCCGGCCTATCTGAACGATGCCTGGCCTCTATTTTTTGTTAGATCCAAGCAGATCGCACGTAGCCACGAAGCATTTGGCACGCGTAGATGCATGCGTTTGGGGTGTGGACTCTGGAAATCGGAAGGTGTCAAATGGTGGGTGCGGTGCGGCACGCGTACGGCCTTGACATGCGTTCGCAGCCGGCCAAATGGGAACTCGTCATTTTTTCTAGCGCCACAACATTTTTTTAAACAATTTTAGCCTCTTCCGAACCTAATTATGTTTGTTCGGAATAGAATTATATTTATATTTATGTTCGAAAGAGGATCAGATTTGAAAAAAAAAAAATTACTAAGGGTTATAAAAGTTATGATTTTAGCCCAACCGGTTTGCTCTTGGTTGACTGCTTCAGATGCAGACAGCTAGCTACGTCCGAGTCGGTCCGACGGTCATGCCGTTCGTCTGGCTTGACTGCGTTTTCTCTCTCTCTCTCTCTCTCTCTCTCTCTCTCTCTCTCTCTCTCTCTCTCTTAGGTAGTGCCGCAGAACTGAATTGACCATGGAAGTAAAGTAGTAGTAATGGATGGCTACGTGTTGGCTTATTTCTCTCACTTTCCCCTGCATATTTCTACAGCTGATGATGATTACTAGTACAATTCAACGGTGACGGCATATTTGTTAAAGTAGGCTTCATTCAGCCGCTGAGAAATGAGAATTTCTAGAATGGATACCGAGATATGTCGCCTCTTTAGTATCATGTACAACACTATGTCAGGAAGTGATAGATTAATTATCTATTAATTATCTACGGGAGGCTATTTCCTTTCTTTTGCATTGTATGCATCGCTTAACTCAAGGAACCTTGGACAAGGCATATATGCACGCAGTGGAGAAGCAGAGACAATTTGTCATGAACTACAACGATCCTGTTTTTGTAAGATTCCAATAATCCTAATTAAAGGTGTCGTCAAGCTCTTGTGGTCTTTGCAACGACGAAACGCTTTCCTTGTGAGTTGTGACCCAAGCGAAGAAACAAAGGAGGTTTCGTTCTGAACTTCTGATGACTCGATGACTAGTCATCGCCCGCAAAAAAAGTGTTCATCCTGATCTGGTGAACCGAAAGCCATAACCAGTAGCATCACAGATTCACACCAAATGTGCCGGGCAGGAGAGTAGGCTAACCTGAAAAAGGATTTGACCGCACCACTCAAACGAATGAATTTCATTAGAGCTCTTTTACAGTATAAATCGTTCATTCTTTTTTATTCAATAGATTAGATTAATTAGAGTTTATTTATACTTTACCTAGTAGTAAAGTACTAAAAACACCCTTACTTAACAAATCAGCGGTTTGATATGATTTCTACTGTACATTACATACTACCAGTATAATGCTTTCTCATTCCTTTGTACGTGAGCTGGTGTTTGAGTTCTAAAACTTCAACCGTGTTCGTTCAAACGGAACTTAATTTATCTGGTTTTTGTCCAAGTCAAAGCAACGAAAACCGTACTAGCTAGTACTACCATGCAACGCAAGATGCCAAGATGGACTCGAAGGTCCGCATATTAAACAAGTGAATCTTGAGCTGTAATGGCCGCAAGAAGAAGCCGATGACGGTCCAACCACCAACGGCGACCGAGAAGCGAACCGGCCGGCACGGTCCGAGAGCGACGTACTCTCGAAGCTTGAAGTCTTTGATGGTGGGGGGTGGGCGGGCCGCGCCGCCGCGCGGTGAGATGTGAGCCTGTCGCCATGGGGCCACATGGCGCGTGCGAAACCAGCAGCGCTGCCAGTTTGCCACCTATGCTGCCGCGCAACCGTCCGTTTTCTGCGCCTCAACTCGCGAGGGTGTCTCACATGCGGCTGCCTGGCAACACACCCACCCGTCGAATTCGGTCAGGGGCCTCAGTGTCACAGTCTCTCTCTGGCGCGCGCGGCGATGAAACAAAAGTGACGTGAGAGCGGGTTCAACGATACGGATGTACAGCCACGGTTGCCTCACACACACACACATATACAGGGGCGGATCCAATGTATTTGGATGGTGTCACTGTCAACTGACATCAGTGTCTTCTGATTAAGAGCATATAATTAGCTAGGTATATTAGTATATGACCCCACCGAGTAATTTTTTATGACCCCAGTCATGGGCCTGATGTTCTTTGGCTGGTCATTGTTGTGCTGAAATTAAAGCCCATCTTGTTATCTAGCGGGCTGTTCAATTAGTTGCCAAGATGGAGCAAAAGAAAAAAAAAAGCAGCCAGACGTTTCGTTTGCCAAATGCCTAGGTGGATGTTCCTCCCGTAGTCCTGTGACGTTTCGTTTGCCAAGGTGGAGGTTCCTCTCGTGGAATTTGCAATCAAGCATGAAGACATGGCAAATGAGAAGCTGTAGTCAGGCACCATCCTATGCTTCTGCAAAGGAATGCTCTGCTTGAAGTAAGTTTCAATTACTTTTGAAATTGCTCATCTATGAAACAATGATATACTTTCGGTTTTTGCGGATTCGTTAGCGCGATTCGTGAACGAGTTCTTTATCCGAAAATAAATTTTCCATTGATTGTTTCCAAAATTCTGTTGAGTTGAGGTTATTATTTACCAAGGGGGAGAGTGCAGTGGCCAAAATATAGTGCAAAAATCCTTCACCAGGTTTATGAACTAGTAGATGCAAGATGCGATTAAGATAGAACTAACTAACTATGGTCAACGCCCCATACGCTAGACTTGTGAAACCTCCAGTGCTATATCATGGTGCATGGCTGAGGCTTGAGCCGCACCTTCCAATGCACAGGATGAGAAAATCCACTAGAAAAACCTGTGACAGAAGATGGCATCACTTATACAGATTTGCCAATTTGAGCACTATTTCTGAACTTGCTAAATTGATGGTGGATACAAAGAAACATCTTTCTTTTCCTTTAGTTTATAATAGCTCCTCAAGCTAGTGTTAGTTCTACCAATTGCAATGCATCGGTTGAGAGGTGTTTTTCAAATGATGAAAATTGTGAAGACGGTGTTACGTAATCGTATGGGCGTCGGTTTATGAATGACTCCATAATTTGCTTTGTGGAGCAAGGTTTTCTAGCCACAATTCCAAATGGCGATGTGATAGATCTTTTGAGAAGATGAAAGAAACGAAGGAACAACTATAAAAGAGCCATTGAGATTGAGGTAACCATTTTTGTAGAAAGTATTTATTTTTGTTATCAACTATATTTTTCTGCAATTTTTTCTCTTGCCTGTGCATGCTATTTGTCTATCATATGGCTATACTATAAGTTAGTGACTTAGTGTTGACCCCAGCCATATTTTTTTCTGGATTCGCCCCTGCATATATATATATACTAGTCATATGCCCGTGCGTTTGCTACGAAAAACAAAATTGATAACGAAAAATAAAGATTAAAAAAATAAAAAAAATATTATTTCATAAGATCAAACATCTATCTTTAACGCTTCGTTTATTGCAAAAACTGGCTAATTAAAGCAACGCTTCGTTTCTTGCGCAGGGCAATTAAGCAGGGCAATTAAGAAGGGCAATTAATGTGACGTGGGAAGAAACTCTCACTTTATATAGTAGATATATATATATATATATAGTACTAGTTACATGCCCGTGCGTTGCTACGAAAAACAAAATTGATAACGAAAAATAAAGATTAAAAAATAAAAAAAAAATCACAAAATCAAACATCTATCTTTAACGCTTCGTTTTTTGCGAAAGCTGGCTAATAAAAGCAACGCTTCGTTTCTTGCGTAGGGTAATTAAACAGGGCAATTAGGTAGGGCAATTAAGCGGCAATTAATGACGTGGGAAGAACGGACCATTGCCACCAACTGCTGCTTTAGAATAGTATGTGTATATATATATATATATATATATATATATATATATATATTGTAAACCTATATCATATATGATTTTGAGTGATGACGAGAAGAGGAGAGAAAGATTTTATATTATGTGTATTATTGTATAAACAATTTATTAATTGTACGAGAGACATTACAGACAACTAACAATCAATTGTATGAGTTGTCTTTAGTTATTTCTACGGACAACTGTCGTATATGCCACTATATATACATGCCCAATAGTAGACATCATCATTCTCTCTCCTCGACATCAAAATTCTATGTGGTATAGGTTTACATACGATTGACATGTACCACTGTATATATCCTCAGAGTGGGTTGTAATATCATAAAATGGGTTTATTGTTGGTTTATACATGTGTATATTCCGAAAATTGTGAAATAAATTCAAGGTTTTTTGTGTTGTCCGTGCTTACATTCTGTATATATTGGTTTTGTTGCTGAGACTCGTGAAATAATTCGAGGTTGGTTTTATTCAGGTTTGTGTATGTGTTTATGCTCACTTATTTGCAAAAACTCGTCAAAAGGGATGCTTGTTTCACGTGCGATTCGCATTTGTTTATAATCACTTTGTTGTAAAAGTTGATTAGATGTAATCTATGATAAACACATGTATCATGAAGTGGTGCAATTTAAGTCGGTACTCACTTTGATCACAAATAAATATCATTTTGGGTATTAACATAATCTCCAAAACACAACTTTAATCACTAATTTCTATTATAATATATTTATAAAACTTAATAAAATTAAAGTATTATAAAGTGCTTTCGACAAACATACATAAATATATCCAATTTAAATATTCAAATATATTGATAGTCAAAATTTTCAAAATTTTGCCTACAAATATGTCCAAAATATTATGTATTTGTGACTGGAGAGGGTATTATTTTTATGAAGTGTTACTAGCGGATTTAGTATTTAATTAAAAAATATATAAATACACTATATTAACATGTAACGTGGGATCAATTATGTCATCGACCATGTGTTGAACATCATATATGGCTTTTCAAACCCTCTAGAAATTCAAAATTTTCAAAATTTTACCGACAACTATGTCCAAAATCTCTACTATATAAAGTGAGAGTTTATTCCCACGTTATTTCATCAAAATTACCAATTCTGCCATTCTTTAATTACCCACCTCTTTAATTAACAACTCCAGGTGTGGATGGAAGACAGCATACAAGACTATTCTTTAATTACCCACCTCTTTAATTAATTAACCACTCCAGGCGCAAGAAACGAAGCGTCAGAACGCTTCATTTACATAGAAATATAGAAATACTGCTTCAATAGTGTCTTACTGTATAAGGTATTATTTGCACAACATATTTTCTTGTTTCATGTTATTGTAATAGCAGGACAGCAGTTCAAAATGTAGATACCGTTGCAACACACGGGCACCTTACTAGTATTATGTATTTGTGACTGGAGAGGGTATTATTTTTATGAAGTGTTGCTAGCGGATTTAGTATTTAATTAAAAAATATATAAATACACTATATTAACATGCAACGTGGGATCTTAATTATGCCATCGACCACATGTTGAACACCATATATGGTTTTTCAAACCCTCCAGAAATTCAAAAATTAAATTTCAAATCTGACTTTTTTTAACCGAGATTTTGAACCTTTTTTTAACCTGTGAAATGGTTTTTGCGGACTACAGAAATGTCCTGCTGATAAATTTATGTGCTAAGGGGAAAAAATTTGGACAGACGGGGATCGAACCCTTAAACCTCTAGAGGGCAACCTTGCTGCTATACCATCCAAGTTACAAGCTATTGTTCTGGTGTTATGTCTGTTAGACAACCTCGCTATCGAATAGTCCGGGGTTGCCTAATAGATCTCAAGTGGAGAATAGACAGGGAGAAAGAGAGACACAATATGAGGAGGAACGGGCCTGCTTTATTCTCAGATAAGCTCAGTACAATGGGTGACCCCCTCGCCTATATAAAGGCGGTTCATAGAGATAAGGAAGAGTCCATATCGGATACGAACTGTTTCCTAACAGATACTAACTGCTTCCTAACACTCCCCTTGGACTCTTCATCGCGAGATGCATATGCCTCATTAAAACTCCATAAAACCTGGGAAAAATAATTGGAGAAAAGAGTACATAGCACACGCTTGTTGTTGCACCTGATTGCCTCATCAAAACCTTATGTAAGAAAACTTCAATGAAAAACTTACTTAAGGAAAAGAGTACAATCCACCCAAACTTCAATGTTAATCTTCAAGATTTACGTTGGGTACTCAAACTTCATGTTTGAGATTTATGTAGGAGTATGTGAAAAATCTCCTCCGAAATATGCACTTCTAAGCCTCATCATCCCGAATTCCTCTAATACATCTTTCAAAGGAAGATGCCTGGGAGTAACTTAGTGAATAAATCTGTGAGATTTTCACACCGACTTAGTATGCAAGATATCTTTATCTCGCTTCATCTTATGCATTTCATGAGCATAAAGAACTTGGGGTTGATATGCTTTGTAAGGTTACTCTTCACATATCCCATTTGTACTTGTGCAACACAAGCCGCATTATCTTCATAGATAATAGTGGGGGTTTGTTCCATGTTCGTGACTACATGACTTCTGGATGTGGTGAACCATTCTTTGAAGCCATGCACATTCGAGAGGCTTCATACAATGCAATAATTTCTGAGTGGTTAGTCGACGCCGAGACAAGAGTCCGCTTAGACGACTTCCAAGAAATTGTCGTTTCCACCGCAAAGGAAAACATACCTGGTTGTGACTTGCACAAGATATGGTCCGATAGGTACTCAAAGATCGGGCGTAGCCAACTAAATTCAATTCATTGTTTCTTCAGAAACAAGCCAGGTCTTTGCTTCCTTGAAGGCAGTAAGATGTCCTTCACCCTTCCAATGCATTTTGGTGGGTTACACGTATCAGCGCTAGCAAATTCACTGGCCGAACGCAATGTCCGGGCTTAGTGCTATTACTTCGCGAAGGTACATGAGCGCCTCCAATTGCACTCAAGTATGGGAATTCCGCTCCGTGACTTCCTCCTCTTCTTTAGGCCTCAGACGGGTCTAGGTGCTCATGGAGTGACCTTCCACCATTGGGGTCTTTTAAGCGGGGTATGCCTTTTCAAAGCCAAATCTCTCCAACACTTTCTCGTGTAGGATGCTTGGTGTACCAAGATTCCGCCTTGGACATGTTCAAGCCAAGCCTAAAGTAACTTGGTTTTACCCAAGTCTTTCATTTCAAACTCAGATTTCAAGTATGTGCATGCTTCTTCAATTTCTCATCCGTCCCAATGATGTTCAAGTCATCTACATAGAGCGGAGATTATACAAAATCCATTCAGGATCGTTGTATAAATACACATGGACACTATTGCTCGTAGCCTTTCAGAGAAAGTCACTCAAACGATTAATACCACATTCTTCCCGATCGTTTTAGCCCATACATTGATTTCTCCAATTTCACCTTTGTATAGGTTTCTTGCCTTTGTCTTGGTTAGGGATAGGATACCTTCCAGCATTTCATATAAATCTCAGAATCCAAGTTTCCATACAAATACGTTGTGACAACATCCATTAGCTTCATTCTCAACTTCAAGTTGACTACCATTGAGATTAAGTATCTAAAGGTAATTCCACCCATGACCAGGAGAATAGGTTTCTTCATAATCAACCCCAGGACGTTGAGTGAAACCTTGAACAACAAGCCTTGCAATGGTTGTTGCTCTTTTCATAGATTCTCCTATTGTTACAAAAATTTATGGCCATTTAGTCATGGTGTGCTTCTTGCACTTCTACTTGCTCTTCATTGCTATTTCCCATTCCAGAGCAAGTTCCTTTAGTTTTTCTCCGCCAATGTGTGCGCACATTATTTCCGCGCTTCTTCCAATGGAAGATTCAAATATGGAATTGCCTTTTCCACAGTGCTTCTTTCCACAGTCTCAACGGCTGCCTTCTTGCTTTGGGGCATTTTTGTGATTGGCTATGGTAAGTCCTCTTGCCCATTTTTCCCCAGTGACGTCCTGTTCTTTGGGTTTGAGAAGCCGATTTCTGTTCTTTTTCTTGAGGCCTCCGAACAGATGAGGGATACCTTCGCTTTTGGTATTTCCACCCTCTCTGTGCATTTCTTGCTGGTATATGCGACTTAACCACGCTCTTCGCATCACAAAAATGATCGAGCGGTTATTTGCTAAATTCGCAAACCGTCGATTGTCTTCTTGACTTCATGATTTGCTTCATTAGTGCGCGAGGTCATGCACGGATCCCAATGGAATGCCATATGATTTTCCCGCATTTTCATCCAATGGTTCATTTCTCCCTAATGACCCGAAAGCGATCCTCGTCAAAGATGCAATCACGACCCAGATTCAAATTCGAGTCATGGGTTCCAAATACCACAGTTATGGATGCACTTTCATAACCAATGTATATCAGACTTGCGGAGAGGACCCTTTCGCTTACTTGTGGGGTGGTATAGGTACATATACCATACATTCAATTTTTCAGTTGACCCAATGCACTAGTTTGCATGGTTGAATGGATGTTGTAGGCCGATTGTCTATAATTGATGAGTGCCGCCATACAGGATCAAGTGTCCCCAACAATTGTTGGACAAGTTACAACTCGCAAGAGCTGCCTGGCAATAAACTTAATCCTCTTTATTAGTGCTAGCCCATTTTGCGTATGGACGCATGCGGTCTGAGTGCTCAGCAGTTATTCCGCTTTGTGCAATAATCATCAAATGCCTTGGAAGTAAATTCGGCATTGTCCATTCGAATGGACTTCACGCGATGATCGGGAAAAATATTCTTAATTCGATGATCGGCGCTCATGAGATCAGCTTATAATGCATGATTCCTTGTTGACAAAGAAACATGTATGCGACCATTTCGAGGAAGCATCAATGAGCACCATAAAGATCGAAACGGCCTGACAAGGGCTGAATCCGACCGCAAATATCCCCTTGAATGCTCGTTCCAGAATGCAGGGATTTCATGTTGCACTTTCATAACAGAGAGGGTTTAGTTATTAATTTCCTGGCACATGCATGGCACACAAAATCTTCATGATTCGGGAAATTTTTAACATTAATGCCATGACCTTGTGAGTTGTTAACTATATTTCTCATCAATTCCTGCACAGGATGACCTAATCTACAATGCCATAAAGCAAATAATCTGGAGCTTCTAAAGATAGTCTTCAAAGAAGTATAGCAACTGCGTGTGCATTGATTTTCGTGGTAGTACAACCCGTGATTCATATGAGGGACATTTTTCTAGTACCATCTTTCCATATTCGCCAAGTGCTTCACAATGCACAAGTGTTCTTTGCCATTTTGTTCATTGGTTTCTACGTGAAACCCATTACGCGGATATCTTTGAAACTTAAGAGAGTGCGGTTGATTCAGAGGTACAAGAGGGCTTCTTCAATTACCAAAGTTGTACCCATTGGCAATATAATTGTGGCTCTTCCCAGCCTATTATATGATCGCTTCTGCGATAGTCGTAATCCTTCGGCGTTCTTCGTGATCGCCTGGAAGTATTCGACTCTCTTAAGATGGTATTTGTTGTGCTACTATCAACAATGCATATCTCCTCTATTTGGGCGCTTACATAATTTCTCAATGAAAAGAAATATAATTCTAATCATATAGTGGCAAAGTGATTCAAATATTGCTTACAAATAAAGAATACCGGAATAAAGAATAAATTGCATTCGATTCATGAGAAAAGAAAATGTATGCTCTTCGAGAGCTTACAATTCATTACTCAAAATTCATTAACAACCACATCGCTCTATAGCCCAAGAACTTCAAAGTAACCCAATCTTGCTGTGCTTGGAGCAAGATGGTGGGCTTGAGTTTCTCGAACGCCTCAAGCGCATCATCAATCGGTGTACTCACCTCATTCTGTATTCATTATTCATAGTGGTGAAAAGTGATACCCGGGAGTACAAATTTGATCGCTTTTGCTCTAAGAATAGTTTCATGTCCTTCGAGGACCCTAAGCCTGGGCAGTGGCAGCTTGGAGCTTCTTGCTCGCAAGTATGATCTTCAACTCGATGCCCATGTGAGATAGTTCTGACCTTCTGGAGTCGGTTCTTCAAACTCACATTTAATAATGCAGGTATTTGCATATTCAAAAGATTCTTTTCATTAGATTACTGCGGTAATCTAATAGTGGAGTGGTTGCAAGATTCATAATTGCATAATTAAATTCTCATGAATTTCAGAAACTAAAAGAAAGCAATAATTTCAAGATTCATAAATACAAGATTCATAGATCACGAGATTCATAAGTGCGAGATTCATATATACAATGATTCATAAATATTCGTAAATACAACTACGTGCATGTAGGTGATCGGCGTGCAAACGATCGATTCATATGCACGACGGCCATGGCGATCGATTTTAACGGCTTCATGCGCCGTGGTGCATTCAGTTCCATGCGTGTTTCGCCTTCTGGCGCGACGGTGGCGCTGCGGCATGCTGAATTTCATAATAAATTATATTAAAGCAATAAATACAATGCATGGAATGTAACAATAATTGCACAATTCATAAATTCATAAATGCGAAATAAATTCTCGAAAATTTCGAATTTTTCTTAGTATTTGGCAATTTTCAAGTTAATTATACAATTTTCCAAAGATCACTTGATAACGAAAAATAAATTGCAACATGAATTAAACATGGCATAAGTCTAATTACAACTTATATAATTTTGTTGGTATCGAACAAAACAGTAATGAATATCTCTCAATTTGACTCTTGGCCAGTCAATCGCTCTGTGGCTCACATGAGGAGGGAGCACTTCCCGCTTCCTAAGGCCAATTAAAGAACCAAGCCTCATGTGTGTTTTCCTAGACACCAATTGTCTCATATCTGTTTATTCATTACCAAAATCAAATCCCAACCACTCATGTTCTCATTTTATGCCATATGAAATATTCTGAAATTTTCCTAGCACTTTTCATAATTTCTGCTAATTTCCAAGCATTTTTCAGAACAGGAAATTGAATTTCAGCAAATATCAACATGACATAATTCATAAATTCAGAATAAACAATAATTGCACAATTCATAAATTCATAAATTCGGAAAATAAATTCTTGTGAATTTGGAGATTTCTAAACGGGCAATTATTGCAAAAATTCATACAAAATTCATAAATGCGTAAAATAAGGCTAAGTACAAATTCAAACAGAGCCATAAAATTTTCTGTAATTTTCTAGCTATTTTTCATATTTTCTGGCAATTTTCAGGTTTTTTCGGTTATTTTCTAATCAATTTCCGAGTTCTAATTCTTTCTGGAAATAAAAAAAAGGAAATAAAAAGGATTAAATAATCTGGGGGCAGAGGGGTAAAATCCCCTTGCCCCCGTGCGCCAAACGGGGAATTGAATCCAGTTTGTGATCTGTTCGGTCCCGATTGGTTTCAAATCCAATGAAGCTTCGGACTTATGTCCATGCTCTTTTCATGCCCAACTGACCGCTACTTGATGGTGAGATCGGTCTGGCGATTGCGCCGGTGGGCGGTGGTCGACGGAGCGGTATGGTCGCTCGGGCGACTTTAAGGGCCTTGACCTTGTAGGCTACGACGATTTGACTGTGTTTCTGACCGCAAGCATGGTAGCGAGGTCGACGGCATGCAACGCCGCTCTCGCATCAGACTGCAGCCTTCGTTGCGGCAAAATGGGGCTGGCGCCCGTAGCGACGCCGGCTTTCAAGCGTCTTGGCGAGTGGGCTCAGTACTGCCGCCAGCCTTGAAATTGGGCGCCCATCGGCTGAAGCGATAGAGCAACGGCGGCAGTCATGCGAGGCCAACGGCCAGCGTCCGATCGGGTGGCACGCCAGGCGCTGAGTTTTGATCGCGCCGGCAACTCCAAGACGATGGCGATGCTTCAAGCGTCGGGCCGTGGTCGGCGTCGGCCGCAGGTGTGCACCTGCAAGCGCTACCGCAGGCCGCGGCTTGGTTACGACTTCAGTGCCGACCTTGCTTTGTTGTATCTTGTAGATTTTGTCTTAGAAGCTTGCAGGCCACGCTTTGCAAAACGCTTCATGTCGCACTTTCGCCACTAATGTCTTGCATAGGAATCAAACGAAGCGATTAGATTAAATCACTCGATTCTCACCTTTCTCACTTTTCAATCTGCTTTGGGTAGACTATCGGCGAGGATGAGTCGCGTGAGGACTTTTTATTTCGCAATCCGAAAGTGGATGCCGGCTTTTGATGGCGAGTGATTTGCAGATCGGATCAGCGATCAATCGCGGTAGTAGACGTCGTAGTCGATGATCCTTCGCTTCTTGTCTTTTTCTCACCTTTCAATCTTTCTCTGGGTAGAGCTGCGGTTGATAACATGTTAGACAACCTCGCCATCGAATAGTCCGGGAGTTGCCTAATAGATCTCAAGTGGAGAATAGACAGGGAGAAAGAGAGACACAATATGAGGAGGAACGGCACGCTTTATTATTCTCAGATACAGACAATGGGGTGACCCGCCTCCTATATAGCGGTTCTGCTTAGAGATAAGGAAGAGTCCATATCGGATACGAATCCGTTTCCTAACAGGATACGAATCCGTTTCCTAACAATGTCTAACAAGTTTATAAACATATCAACGCTATGTAGAAACAATTGCCCACGCCTGGAATTGAACCGGGTCTCTCGGGTGAGAACGGACTCCTCTAACCGACTGGACTCAACAGCATTTCAGATGTAATACAGTCCTCAAATCATCAAATCCGGTCTATTTTGTGGCAATTTTGGTCCGAGCCTCCGAAATCTTGACGAAATTTGCAGAAATTACATCGAAAATTTTGAAATTACTATAGTAATTTGATTTTTTTTATTTCATCGGGATTTAGAATCTCGAGCGAAATTTTTGAAATTTTGCTGGGATTTTGAAAATTTGGTCCTGATTATGTGGAAACTTGGGCGTGTTTGCATTCTTCACGTTTTTTAATAGCTTTTCTCCTTAACTGAATTACAAATCTAGCTCTTTTCTTGACTGCAGCAGAAACATCAATAAAGTGCTACTACAGCAGGTCGTCGATACCGCACTCGGCACGCCAGATGAGCTACTGCAGTACCCAAGCTCGGCAGTACGAGGTATCATGTACCCAATCTTAGTAAAAAGGTGGGGCTTGCCACCTAGCGTCCTTGTCAGGGGTGCCACGACATGCTGCAGTAGGATAGTGCAATAGATAATACATATCATTAGAGATAAAAACGGGTCGAATACAGGTGGATGTTGCTTTTTCTATATCCTAACCCATATTTTTTTTCTCGGATTTGGAATCGGATACGGGCTAGCCGGATACGGATGCGAATCCGGGTTATTCGGAATACGTATACGGGACGGATATATGACGGATTTAGGTCAAAAACGGATAAAAATATATGGATAATGCACACATATATAAAGTAATATATGTTGAATTAAACCGTACGAGTACATGACTATAGTAGTAAGTTATATATCAATCAAACCTAATAAACGTCATAGAAAAAATATGCTACTTTAGGATCAATAGAACTATCTAATTGCCAATATAAATGGGCTAATATAGAGAAAAAAAATGTGACGAAATAGTCTGGATGTTGCTGATACCCGAATAGGAAATATCCGGATATCCGATTCGAAAAAGGAAATATCCGAATATCCGGATCCCGTCTCGTATTTACCGGATATTGGCTGCTCTGTATCCGATTCCGTATCCGGATTCAAGTATCCGGATCCCGGCCCGAATCAGGCCGAATAGTCAAATCCAGTCTCGAATCCGATCCCGACCATGGGTGAACGAGGGGTGGAACTAAGACATTTTCCAAGTGCCATGGGTAGCCTGTCATGTGCAGGAGAGCGTTCATAGAGCATTGCTAAAAGATGGTTATACCAATGTTCTCGTTGGACCGTGAATTGCATGATCTGAAGTTGCACGGAGTAGGGTGTCGGAGACAAGATTGCACATACTAGGAGTTAGTGGAACTGAAGGAGTCGAAGTCATGGAGTTCGTATGTAAGAATAGCGATTGAGAAAGGATGTCCATTAGTGTTGTTGACGCAAGCATTTCAGAAAGCAGAGGGCATCCATGCGACACAACAGGAGGTTGTTGGTGATGAACCAGATAAAGTTGGGAAAAGCAGCCAAGCTAAAGAATACTTAGTGAGGCATGATGTTAGTTCGGGTTAGGAGGCAGTGCAAGGTGAGGAAGTTGATGTTCCAATAGCAGAGGTGCAGGAACCAATGGGTGTGGCAGACGAGGGAGAATATATTGAATCGTTGGTGCAATCGATGAACGCAGAGAGCTAAGACTACAAGGCTTTAAGTAACAATGAAGAGAATGAAGAGCCTTTCCATACGGAGTGGGATGAGTGTCAGTTCAATAGGTTGATGGTCAATGAGGGTGAAGGTGTCACATGGGGGTACGATCAAAATGTGGTGCGGCAAGGTGCAATTTACAAGAATAAGGCTGAGGTCTAGGAAGCAATGACAGCATGAGCAGTATCGCTGCGTAGACCCTTTAAGGTTGCGAAGTCAGATCAGCAGATGTATGATGTCAGATGCCAGATGGAGGGTTGCCCATAGCGTGTCCATGCTTATCAGCCTAAATGGGACACCATTTGGAAGTGTTCTATAGTTGTTCTGCACTCATGTGCACTAACTAAATTAAGTTCCTACGATAGAATTGCTAGTTTGATCAAGCAAGCTACACTAAGCAATTCTATACATAATCAAGCAATTGATGATAATGCAATAATATAAATGCTTGAAAGTAAAAGAGACAAAGGACACGATACTTTTTATCGTGGTTCGGACACTTCACCCCTACTCCACGTTGAGGAAGTCCAACTCACTTTGGACCGGCTCACTCACTTGAGCTTTCCACCTCGAATCAACTCGTGGTAGCTTTTCACCCCACCGGGTAGGCTAAGCTCCAACCTTCACAAACTTTTGCCGGGGCTTCTCACAATCCTCGAGAGCTCCCGCGCACGACGCTCCTACGCCGTCTAGGAGGCAACAACCTCCAAGAGCAATAGGTTGAGCACTCCACTCAAGCTTCACCAATCGCACCACTCGCGTCTCCGGTGATCACCTAGTGCAACTCATGCAACTAGGGTCCTCTCAATCCTCACTAGATACAACTCATGCAATTAGGATCACTCTTGAGCTCAAAACCAAATGGAAAGAAGCAAAAACATGCAAACCACTCCCACAAAGCTCAAAAGTACTCACCATGCCAGCAACAACCACCAAATGCCTCCCCAAAGGGTCCTTATATAGCCCCCATGCAAAAACTAGTCGTTGGGGGTTAAAACCCTGAAAAACTCGACATTTGCGGTACTACCGCAGGCAAAAACCCGGTAGTACCGCCCCTCAGGCCAACGGCTATAAAACTAGCCGTTTGTGCATAAAATGCGGTACTACTGCCATGCTTAATGCGGTACTACCGCTACTGCGGTAGTACCACTGTGTAAAGTGCGGTAGTACCTTTATTTCAGCAACTAAAACGGTCATAACTTTTTAATCTGAAGTCCGATTTAGGTGATCTTGGACTCTATGAAAAGCTTATCAAAAGGGCTACAATCTCCACCCTTTTACAAGATTTAATCACCCATAGATATTTTTAAATAACACAAAAACTCCAATCATTACACTATCTGGAACACATGTACCGGCAACTAAAAAGCGGTACTACCGATCCAGCAGTAGTACCGGCCTTTGAACCACGGTAGTGCCGTACTCCAAAACACCAGAAAAAGACCTTGTTCTGGAAAATAACTATCGCTCCACAAAACCCGGTACTACTGCAACTACGGTAGTACCGCCAATAAGCCAACGGTAGTGCCGGCCTCAGAATCTCCAAAAAAACACCCCACTCTGGATTTTAACTACCGCTCTCAAATGGCGGTAGTACCGACCACCGGTAGTACCGACGCCCATACGACGGTACTGCCGACTATGCGGCACTACCGGCATTAACACTGCGGTAGTGCCGGCAAATCAGAGAAAACAAGATTTTCAACTCAAATCTTTTCTCCAAAACTTCAACAACTATTCTTCGAGCCATACACAAGATCACATTAAGATGCAAATCACCTTTGCAACACTTTTCAAACCATGCTCAAAGAATTTTAATCATTTTGTGAAAACATACTTCGCAAACCAACTCAAAGATATATTTGCAAACACTTGTTAAACAAATAAATTCCGGAGTCTATGAGATTGATCCTCTTAACCATGTGATGATCAAACCACGACCAAACAGCTTGCAAAAAACCACGGTGCAAGTCACATGCTCTAGGATCCCGGACTCATAGACTTCCCGTTTATTCACACAATGAACTTGCAAATAAGCAATTAATCCATTTCACGTTCGAGCATCCTTGCTTTGCAATACATGCCAAAGCCTAGCTCCAAGCAACCAAATCAAACTCAAATAAGGATTTTGATTTAAAGAACAAACATGAATTTCAACAATTGCAACAAATGCAAAAATAAACTTCATGCAAAAGCCAACGCATTAGCTCATCTCGTTTGTAATACATGCAAATCAAAGCTACTATGCGAAAAACCAAATAAGAAGTGACTTGAGCTCGAGTGACTATGAATTGAGTTTATCACCATGATGAAGTTCAAACTAAATACTCAACCCCTCTTAATAGTACGGCGATAAAATACTAGACACAAAGCTAGGAAACATCCTTAGCTTATCTAGTTATACCTTTTGCGCCGCACGCGAGCGATCCCCTTTGGGGTCTTAATATCCTCAATCTTTTTCTTCCCCTGGGAACGACACCTCGCTTTCTTTCTTGAAGTCTTCATGATCTTCAATCATTATTTCTTCAAGATCATCACCCAGCTCTACTTCTCTTTTCCGGGATCTTCACATGTCTATCTCATCATCTTGTTCATCACTTCTTGATGAATCTTTCTCACCTTTTTAACATTTGGACCTAACCCTATTTCATCACAACTCATAGAAAATGGTTAGTCCAAAACACATGATTGTCTCAATCATCTCTTGCACTCCATTAACACATAATGGATGCCACTTATATCGATTGAGCATAACCTAAATCAATTTAATGGATTAAATGTGTCTTGAGCACATGATATAACTAATGCTTCATACTACTCAAGAATTCTCCATTTGTCCTTAATCGATCACAAGAACACCACCAACACATGATGAAATGTTCTTTGATGATTAGAGGACAAATGAACTCAATTTAAACTTTCATTTAAATTAATATGTTTCAATGTATTGATCCTTTATATATGTAGTGAAGAGTAGATCAATACTTATGAAACTTTAAGTTAAAGCTTGAACTCCCCCTAAATATGTGCATCCATGTAATATATGTATTGGGAAACATAATGCATATTTTGTGGTTAATATAATGGAGAATTCATACTTTAACTCGAATCCAAAGTATGCAATAAATGATAGAATGAATGCGCATACATACCTTGGGTTTTTCATTTTTCATCCAAATATGAGACTACTAACAATAAGCTCAATAAACATGTTAGTCTCATCAAAGATTAGGTTTGCCATTAAACAAGATTAAGCATTAATCTAACACCAATTATCAAAACCAATGGAACTTGAACTTACAACGTCTCGATAAGTCTCTACCAACGACCAACACACCAGAAGTGCAAGAGGGTACCTCCTCACGAAGAGCAAGGGACAAGGGGAAGCAGCCGGCTGAGGTCCGCACTACGCAACAAATCCTTGACGGGTTACGCAAATCATCTAGGAACACGAGTGGTATTAACATAGGGGATACCGGGAATCGGGATGACATGCCCATATGTGAAGGCAGAAATCCACATAAAGACCAAAAAGTTCAGTCTTATACCCCTGAGACGTATGGCATAGGCCACCCAATCGGCGACAGTTGGGAGAACTGCGCATCCCCATGGATAGGGCTGGAAAAAAAGCTCGTGGCTCGTGGCTCGGCTCGGGCTCGCCCGAGCCTGGCTCGGCTCGCACAGGCTCGTGGCTCGGATCGAGCTCGAGCCGAGCCTGTTTTTCAGGCTCGCAAAAACACCGAGCCGGCTCGGCTCGGCTCGGCTCGCGAGCCAAATTGGCTCGGCGGCCCAGCCCATGCAGGGAATTTAGTATGATTAATGACTTATATTTTTAAGAAAAAGATGATGAAGATGATGTTGAGACAATTCCATTTCCTACAAGTGTGATAGAGAGCAACTAAGCAACTACTATTATTTAGTAGTAATTAGTAAGTTAATATTATTCACTGCAAATACATGAATTATTGTATAAATATTTAATTTTCTGATAAAATGTTCTGGCTCGGCGAGCCAACGAGCCGGCCATGAGCCGAGCCCGAGCCGAGCCGAGTTTTTTGGGCTCGCCAGGGCCGAGCCGAGCCTGGCTCGCCACATCGACCGAGTCAAGACCGAGCCGAGCCGGGCTCGGCTCGGCTCGTTTCCAGCCCTACCCATGGAGTTCTTTTATAGGAGGGATTGAGCGGTGTCTGAAAATAAATCGCAAAACTTACACCGGAACGGTAATATGCAGAAAATATTGGACATCATTCCCACTCCACCCAGATAGGCGGAACGGCCATATGTTCCACCATGACAAATAGTGCCTTCCTTAGTTCATCTAGCAATTTCTTCACTACTGTAATACCCTTGTAATATAATCTACTGCTTATTTCATCATCTGAACTTTCATTGTATGTGCCCTAATATTTGTTCAACAAATAATTTTATTCGTTCCACTGCATATATTCGAATTCAAATAGCTAAGATTATCTAGATTAATAAAATAAGACATTAGTAAGGGTGTTTACGTGAATGGTACTTAGCCCTAAGTACGATTTGCATAAAAAATGATTTATACAGGTTGGGTTTACTTACTAAGGTTACTGGCTGCATCTACATGCTTTTCATAATGATCTTTTTGACTTAAACACTTTAGCTAAAGTTTTCCTAGGCTTAACTATTCATAACATGAGTTGTTGTCGACTATAATACTTAGGGTTACTGCACTAGTACAATTTAGATGCAAAGAGATGTGTAAATTAAATATTTTTTTTCAGAATATGGTAGTCCATATATCAAAGAACAGATCTGATCCATTCTTCCTAAAAAATACTTTTAAACATGATATTTTACGGGCTGCTGAAAAGGCTTAAGCGTTCTCATATTGAAACTTTGACCACAGAAAACATAATGCATACGATAGCTAAACTTAAATGTTTTTTAATATTTGGGATCCTTGTGACCCCAGAAACACAACAAAACTGGGGTTTTTTTTATCAAATTTCATGTACATTTTATCCATATTTTAACTAGTTCATATTGCATGCAAGAGATGCTTCTTATAGTCATTTGGTTTATTCAATGATTTAAATTTGAATTTTTTGGTTTACAATAATAATTGTATACAATACTACATGAATTATCACTAATAAATATGATTTTTTTAATTTATTAAACCTATATTCATTCCAAATAGCGACATGATCCTATGTCTATTTCAAATTACATTTTTACCCTCTGTCGTCATTTCAAATGGCAATAGAGAGCAGCCAGAGCTTTCTATTGCCAATTGAAATGGCGACATGCCCCTGTTGCCATTCTAAATGGACATATAAGGGTATATTTGTTATTTTTTGAAACGGTGTATTATTTTATAAATATTCATTAAAATAATATTATTTTTAAAAAAATTGTAACTTTTGGTCTCTCTCCTCCATCTTGGCATTGTTCGCGTCCTCCGCCTTTATATATATGTCTTTTCTTTCTCTCTCTCAAACCACTGCCTCGCCTCGGTGTCCTCTGCGCCCGTCGCGACCACTCGGCGAGTAATTTTTTGTTTCGCCCACCTGACTAAGCCTCGCCCTCACCGTCGCCTCCGCGCAGCCATGGCGCCGACGGTGGGGCTCAAGCGGACGGCCACGCAGACCATCACGCTGCCGCCGCCCGACGCGCGCTTCGCGGTGCGCGAGGCCGTGCGCTCCACGATCGCCTCTCCGCCCGTCGAGGCGCCGCGAGCCCCGGCCAGGGTTGCGGCGCCGGCACCCGCGGTGGAGGGGCCGAGGCTGGCGGCGCCAGCACCCGCGGTGGAGGGGTTCCTGTGCCTCGAGGAGGTGGACGGGAGGCGGTGGAGCTACGTGGTAGATGGAGGTGCGGGGAAGGGGAGGGGCAGGGGTGGGGTGGCCGTCCCCGTGGGGGCCTCCGTCAGGGCCATGCCGCTCCAGTCGCCGCTGCCGCCCGCGGAGGTGAGCAGTTGGTGAAATGGTGATGTGATGTCATGTTTGGTGTTGGTTTCGTTTTTGGTTTGGTGGCTCTGCGCTAGGCTTCGATGGTCTGATTCGGGGAGTATTGGTTGTGGATATTGGGCGATTTGATGGTCGGATACGGATTTGCTGTATCGGAGGCGTAGCCATCTGCGGTTTTCATTTTTCTGTCTTGATCCAATCAGCGAGGCTGCGCGATAGATGTGTTTTTTCCCCTCAGGATGTGCGCTAATTCTGGGTGTACTGACTCGATATTTTGGAGGAAATTGGAAGTGAAATTGGGAGATATTAGATTGTATGGTACTTCCGGAACTACGACTTTGTTTGTGGAGAAGTAAATTTAGTCCATGTGATTGTTATCGCCTTCAATTTATAGCTGGGTCGAAGGAATTCGTAGAAAATTTGGCATTTCGGTTGATTGCAAGCGAAATTAAGTGGATTGCTGACTAAAAGGGAGTTGATTTTTAATACCTGTGGAAGTTGCAGTATTCAGTCTATTCTCTGTGTTTTTTAGAGCAAAATCCTGGATTAGTGGAATTGATTTTTGGAGTTAAGTTTTGTACCAGTTTCCAAATATTGAGAGGATTCTCCATTATTGTGGGAAGTGTTGTGTGAAAACTTGAGATCATTCCTTCCAAATGATTATAGTTAAGGCATGTAAATAATAAACTACAGTGGCCATACAGCTTTATGAAATAACCGCACTACGTACATACTATGGCTGCAGGAAATAATGGCATTTATAAGATCATATGTCGTGCCTGAAGGATTTCCAGACAGTGTTACTCCTTCATACGTCCCATACATGACCTGGAGAGCTCTGAAGGTATATTTTAGAATTTGTGTTCACTGTCTTTACTCAAATATATCAAGCTAAGTTTCACTATTTTTTTTTTCACTGCTCAGCATTTCTTTGGTGGAGCAATGGGTGTGTTTACTACAAGAACCTTGCTGAGCTCCGTTGGAGTCTCTCAAAGCAAGGTAACCCCAGGTGCCATTGCTATCAATTGGATCCTTAAGGTAAATAAATCATGCCTATTCAAGAAGCTAATTTTTCTGGTCACCATGCGTGTTTGTGGAATTTATCCGATTGCTCAATTCATTTGTAGACAAGCAAATTCATGTAAGAGTTAAGTACTTCAATCAATCCACTAGCAGGGGCGCAACAAAAGTGGGCATAAGGAATTTACTGGGGTAGGATAAAAAAAATCATGCCTATTCAAGAAGCTAATTTTTCTGGTCACCATGCGTGTTTGTGGAATTTATCCGATTGCTCAATTCATTTGTAGACGAGCAAATTCATGTAAAAGAGTTAAGTACTTCAGTCAATCCACTAGCAGGGGCGCAACAAAAGTGGGCATAAGGAAATTACTGGGGTAGGATAAAAAAATCGTGTATTTGATTTACTACCTTCTCTCTAGAAGGTAGCTCTGGTCATAGATGAGCTGTCTCAAGAAGATGGCGATGCTTGCGCTCAACCACACCATTGTGAGCATGAGCACCAGGATAGGAAAGCTAAGAAAGAGTGCCTTGCTCAGCAAGAAAAGCACGAAGGGCTCCTGATAGATACTCCCCTGTCGAGTCAGCACGAAGAATACGAATAGGAGAATCAAACTGAGTACGAATCATAGTTGCAAAAGTCTTATAGATAGATAAAACCTCACTACGAGAAGACATAAAGCATATCCAAGCGTGGCAAGAGAAATCATCTATAAAGAGAATATAATATTTAGGACCTCCTTTTGAAACAAAAGGAGTCGGACCCCAAACGTCAGAATGAACAAGATCAAACGGTCGTTTTGACACAGACTCACTAGAAGGATAGGGCTGTTGTAACTGTTTGTCAAGCTTACAACCTGCACAATCTAAAGAGACATCACCAGACACAGATCCTAAAAGGCCACGACGAAATAAAGAAGACAGACGTGAACCACAAAGATGTCCCAAATGGTGATGCCACTGAGCAAAGGACCCAGTATAAGATGCAATGGAGGCTGAAGCAGTGAAGGAAATGGAGAGACTGGCAATGGCAGCGGAAGGAAGACGAAGCCAGTCAAACTCCCAAAGACGTTAAGAGTCATGGCGGCGAGGATCAATCCCAACTAGAGACCTCGAGCGGCAATCCTGAACACAACAAGAGTCAGAATCAAGGATAACACGATAGTCATGATCAGTGAGCTGGCCTGCGGATATGAGCTGTATGGTTAGTTTGGGAACATAAGAAACATCAGGAACATGAAAAGAGGAAGTCAAAAAAGTGCCTCGTCTTGTAACAGAAAGAGAGGTCCCATCTGCAGTCTAAACAATGATAGGAGCAGTAAGAGGACTAATGGAATGAAGACTCGTGGTTTCAAAGGTCATATGTAAAGAAGCACCAGAGTCAAGAATCCATGGTAAAATACCTGAAGAGATGTAGAAGGTGGTTTCTCACTAGAAGACTGAGTAGCAGAACCGGTAGAAGCTGTCGGTGCAGAAGCAGCCGTGCGACATAACAGTGTAAGAATCTCCTGAGTTCCAGTCAGAACCAGTAGAGGTTCGCTAAAGGGAGACGTTCAAGTGTCCAGTGCCCTTAGAAGGGCGTCTACCCCGACGAGCAAGATCCTTCTTCTTCTGGTAACATAACTGCTCCACATGTCTGTTCTTGTCGCAATAGGTGCAGTGAAAGCCCCCACCCCCCAGTAGTCGAAACTAAAGTAGGCACTACTGACTGAGTAGTATGAGGCACCACCAAGACTGAAGCAGACCCGCACCAGGAAGACGAGTCTCAGTACAAATAGCTGCAAGGGCCTTCAATAGGGTCACACGAGGGTGGCGAGTAAGCAGTTGGGCATGAATCTGCTCAAATTTGGCCCAAAGACGTGTCAGAAAGTCATAGATGTGGAGAAGCTCCAAATGAGTGCTGACGCTGACAGCACTGGCAAATGTGACAAACCTCTGGTCTCAGAGAATCAAGCTGACGCCACACCAAGGATAGCTGCACATAGAACTCATCCACGGTAGAATCACTCTGCTGCAGCGATTGCTCCTGTCGCACAACAGCAAGGTACAAAGAATCGCCAACAGGCTTATAGCGGTCGCGAAGATACGCCCACATCAATTGTGCCAAAGACAAAGTGACAATATCACCCGTGAGATGCACAGAGGCACGAGCATCTTCATCAATCCATATCTTGTATGCAGTAAATTGAGTTTGAAAAGACTCTACGGCATCAGCATAGTCATCGGAGGCCTTCTGTCGAGCAGCATCATCGGCCTCCTTAAGAATAACAGGCGTGGCAGGGGGAGCAGGACGAGACAGACAAGATAGCTGACCAGTAAGAAACTCGCAGACGCTGACCGTGTATGTGAAGGCGCATATGGAGAACTCAGTCTCGATAATTGAGACCATCGAAGAAAATCGGGCAACGAGGAACATAAACTGTGCCTGAGGAGGAACCAGAAGATGAATTTTTTTTTTACTGAACTGACCTGACCGAACTGAAACAGCTAGACTAGACTCGACGGAACCAAAGCAAAACCAGAGCTGGACTTGAACTCCAATTGGCAATCGGATTTGGGGTCCGATTGCAGGCTCTGGCGGACAACAGCGAACTCAGAGGCGACCGACGGCGTCAGAGCTCGATGGCTGGCGCGAAGGTTGCTAGCGACGGGAGCAACGGCGGCGTCCGGGAGATGGCGGAGCAACCGGCCGAGTGGAGTTGCGACGCAGCCGACAGCTGAGATCGTGGGCACGCTCGGGCGACGAGTAGGCTAGTGCGGATGCGGGGTCGGCCGAAGGTGAGGCGGCTGTCGGTGGGCTCGGAGTGACTGGTCTTCGCGGCTCAAAAGTGATGGCGCAGATGGCGGCCACGAGATCGGCGGCGTCGGGCCGCCAGGAGCTGAAGGTCGGCGTTGATGGCGAGGGCGGCGGACGAGCGGTCGCGGATGGCGGTCGAGGGCAGCCGAGAAGGACGAACCGGCGAAGAAAACTAACGAAGGAAAGCTAGAGGAGAGATCGGGGGAGCGCAAATGCAACGCCCCGTAAGAAAACCCTAACCTTAACCTTGCTCTGATACCGTGTTATAAATATCAATTGTATTCAATAGGAGGCCAATAGGCCAGAATGTATAGTGTTACATAAGGGTACAAAAGGAAAGCCTATACAAGGCAATACGAACAAGAGGAAAGCCTATACTAAGCAATACATGTATACAAGATAATACAGGATACTAGCAATCTCTATGCAAAGCAAGTACAAGGTACTTTCTAACAATAGAACAGCCTTATGAACCCCATGATAACCTGGACAGTTATCCTTCTATAATTATTGGCCATCTGATGTGCACAAAATAGTAGCAATATCTTCTGTTTTGCTGATGTACTCGTCTTTACTCCTTATCCCTAGTAATCGGGTAGGTATCATCATCTGTCGTAATATAATTTAATTGTGATTGCACTTCTGCTTCAGGATGGTGCTGGACGTGTTGGAAAAATGCTCTTTGCACGTCAAGGGACGAAGTTTGACTATGACCTAAAGCAGGTAAAACATGTGAAAGCATGTGCTCGCTTTTGCAGTATCTACATTATTTCCAATTTCTTGGTCCCATGTGCATTATTAGCTGAAACTGAAATCTTCTGCAGCTCCGCTTTTCTAGTGATCTCTTGCTAGAGATAGGAGCTGGGATAGAGTTAGCTACTGCAGCCTTCCCTCAATTTTTCTTGCCTATGGCTTGCGTAGCAAATGTTGTAAAGGTCAGTCCTCACCAGCTGTTGCAAGTTGCAAGTTGCAACTATTGGACTTCAAATATATTAGCTCACTACTCTGTTTCAAAAGTATTGATGAAGAACCTTCTCTCATGCAACATTTCAGAATGTCGCTGCTGTTACATCAACATCAACTCGCGCTCCAATCTATAAGGCCTATGCAAGAGGAGAAAACATTGGAGATGTCACTGCTAAAGGCGAATCCGTTGGCAACATTGCAGATCTGGTAATTATTAATGTGTTGCCATTACAGCGCCTTATTTCTTATTGGCATATTAATTGGACATGCAGCTCAAGTTTGCTGGTTTGCTAGCATAAGTTGAAGTTGTGTGTATATTTTATTTGGTCTGACACTGTATGGCAAAAAAAAAAGGCATGAAAAGAGCTTTTGGTTGCTTATGAATGTTAGCTGATCTCATCTGTTCACTTAATTTAGCAGCAATTCTGACTTCACTTTGTTGATTTCACATGAAGCTGGGCACTGGTTTGAGCATCTTTTTCTCAAAACGGAATCCATCATTGGTGACTTCATTTGCCTTCCTGTCATGTGGATATCTGCTGAGTTCATACCATGAGGTTCGTTTCAATTCTTTTAGTTTATCACTTGATTGCTGTAGTCTTTTCTTACACACTGCAAGTTATATGTTGATACTGTTTCTCTTGCCAGGTGAGGTCTGTTGTGCTCAACACCCTAAACAGGGCAAGGTTTACCGTTGCAGTGGATTCCTTCATTAAAACAGGTGAGGTCTATTTGAATTGTTCTGGAAGGTGCCTGAAATTGTTTATTGGACTAGTGAAGCAGCACTTCTCTGTGAAATAATCCCAAAGGAGAAGACAAATGACTTTGATTGGGGTTCCTTTCCTAGCCTACCCCCAACTTGTTTGGGACAAAAGGCTTGGTTGTTGTTATTGTATTACCACGCAGCAAAGTATAGAAGTTCAAAAATCTTAGAAAGGACTTTACCAGCACAAAATTCCTTGTTGATCAATGCAGAGGCATGCTGACAACATAACTTTTGTGTGTGTGTGGTGGCACAATGTTTTGGATACACTATAAAGCTGCATATTGAAAGCAAATTCCAAATATACTCATATACACTTCTTTTTTCTTTTACACGATATACACTTCTTTTTTCTTTTACACGATGTACACATAAATAAGTTTTAAAATGCTGAGCTCGGAACTGGAATTTTGACCTTTTAGAACCTGCGAAGTTTAAATTGAAATCCTAACTAGGTGCTTCTGTTGGTTTGATTGTGATTCTGTCTAATACTTGAATCTCGAATTTTCTATGGTACAGGGCATGTCCCCTCATTGAAGGAAGGGAACTCACAGGAGACAATATTTAATCCACCCTGGCAGCATGAGCCAGTCACAATAGGTTTGTACAAGTGTTCTTCCAATTGAGGTCCTTTCTTCCAAGAACCTGATTCATCTGTTGCAACTTTCTTTCAGGATCACGATTTGGAGATGCATTTCAAGAACCTGCTTCATTTGTTGCCATAAGGCCTTTGTTTGAGGTGCATCCTCTATCTCCCTGGACACCGCCACCAAAAAAATACTTATTATTTTCCCTTTTTTTTGGGTATGATCAATACTTTCCATCTTAATAATAGGACGAAAGATACATGGTTACATATAACCCAACGAAGGATAAGGTTTATGCTTTGCTCAAGGACCAAGCAAAGTCAGATGACATCCTCAAAGCTGCTTTCCATGTAAGCGTTTGTGTTCTCACTGCATTGCATAGTTTTGGGTGTTTTGGTTCCTTTATCCTATATTTTGACATGGTGTTCTGTCGTACAGGCTCATGTATTACTGTATTTTATTAATGCATCACATGCAAGGAAGCAAATGAACTCCAACCGGTCAGATCACTCTGGAAACCCGTACCCACGAAACATGGATTTCCTGGCACATATTGCAGAATCTTGCAAAATTGTCTCTTCGTCTTATGGAACATTCAAGAAGAAAGCAAGGGAACAGGTAACACTCCTTGTCTTTGTGATAAATGCGCTATCTCTAGCATTCCAACTACAAGATATAATTGGGAAAGCCACTCGAATGAAACAATTGTTACATGACTAACCATATTCTTTTTTTTTTGTATGTCAGGGTTGGATTATGTCAGAATCACTGCTTAACCCTGGGAAAGCTCGATTATGCGGCGCAAAACCGCATTGATTTTACTATTTCCGTTTACCGTTGAAGGGATGATACAATCTCTTGCTGTCAGACTAACTATCTATCGAGACGGGATGCTCAGTTGTCAGTAGCTGAATATATGGTGGAGCCCAGCGCTAGGTGTGAATCAGTGAACCTATCATCTCATTCAACCTAATTTTGGTGGAATTACAAGCTACCAAAATCTGGAGAGGCCGAGAAGATGTAACCTGCAAGTTCTTGCTCTTTTGACCTGTGGCTCTTTACACCAAGCAACAGTTTGACTGATCATTGTCGGTCTGAAACTTTTGGCATCTGCAGGAGGAATGCTAGAACGGCAAAATAACGCATGTGTAACCAGGAGCGCAGATTCTACCCACTATGAGGGGACTTCCAACTGTTAACTGCACACTGTAGAGGGGCGTAAATTTATGTTCGCTGCTGTGCAGTATGACGTACTTAGCTATCCCACTGTAAGTCTGTAACCGGTTTTGTATGCTCATCGGCTGCGGAGTTTGTTTCAGAGTCTTGGAGCTGTTGCTTTTTGCTGACCTGCTGTACTTTGGGAATCGAGATGTTCCCTATTGTTAGGGCCGTTTGTAAATTCCAGTTTTCCTAAACGGAGAGTTGTGTCCATCTTGTACATACATGCTTGTGGTAACATATTATTATTATTTATTTTTGCTGTGTTGGTTTTCGACAATCCTTGTGTGATGGGTCGGCTGCGACCGGGCTGCTACTTTGCTGTGACTGGGTAGCTGCTTGTCCTGCTTCCGCTGTAGTGTTCGGTGATTCGAGTTTGAGGACTGGGGAGGCAAGGAGCGCTGATAGCAGCCACACGGGTCTCATGTCTTACGAAGCCAATGTGGACTCTTCTGAATTCTCAGGCACGTGAAAAGAAAATGTTAACACGTTTTCATGTTTCCAGAATTCAAAGGAGCGCTCGGCTGCTGAAGAGTGGAGAAAAATGAAGCCTTTGCTCAATCACCTGTTGACACTTTTTTTTAATATGGCCCCCTTGTGAGTACAATTGCAAAAATAGTCCTATTCTTTCCGTGGAAGCGTCAGCAGGTGATCGTATTACTTACTGTGCCTGTGTACCACGGTAGGGTCTCGGACCTGTGGGAGATTGACCGACTGCGGTAGCATGTAGTGCCACGCTACCTCGGTTCGGTAGCAGGCAGCAGGGCGCAACAGTCACGGCAGCAGACGGTGGCAGGTGCGGGAGCAGGTCCTGCCACTATGCCCTAGCTCGGCAGCGTCCTCCCATCGCTGTCACCCGTTCTGCCACAATGAAGCATCTATACCCCTAATTTCTATGTGTCTTGGTAATTAATAGCAATCATGCTTAAGAGACTAACATTAATTTTGAGTGTATAAGAATATGTTGGTCCTCACCGTTGCAACTAAAGAAAGTGAATCCATGAGCGTCATGTCAAAAGGAAAAATCAAGCTCAAGGTCAAGGTAAAAAAGAATTAAGGACATTTTCATAGCTTTCGCCGATCTTGGTGTTTGGTGGAAAGATCGAATTGCTAGAATATGTGCTGTACTATCAAGAGGGATCATTGGCTAGTAGCTTGAAAATGCGTAAAATATATGGCTCGAATTATGCATACACTTAGTCATGTGCATTGTCTTTAAAATTCTTTGAAAAATCTCGTGCCCAGAAAAAGTCGGCACTATCGGCTATTAGAGGTCGGTACTCATGCTGGGTCAGCAGTATAGCAGCGGTATTCCTTTTACGGTGGGCTGATTTCTTGAGCTCTCAGGAAAGCCGGCACTACCGAGTCTGAGAAGCAGTACTGCCACTCAATCGGCAGTACAGCCCCCATAGGGTGGTAGTTATTTTACAGAGAGCTCTGTTTTGTGCCTATGAGAAGAGGCCGACACTACCAAGGTCAAGGAGCGGTTACTACCGGAGATGCGGTAGTATCAGCCCTTTAACAATGGTAGTTATTTAACAGTGAGGGTGTTTTTGAGCCATCTCTGTGAATAACACTACCAGGCACTTGGAGCGGTACTACCGGAGGTGCGGCAGTACTGCCTCCAAGATAACGGTAGCTTTTTAACAGTACGATGCTCAGAGGGGTATTTCCAATTTCAAAGGCAACACTATTGGTCCATACATGGCGATAGTGCCGGACTTATATTGCAACGTCTACACCACCTACCACATTAAATGCAATTTTGACTGTTGCCCTCTGAAACTGGCACTGCTGGCCCATACATGGTGGTAGTACCGGATTTGGCTGATTTTATCCCCAAATGGCTAGTTTTTTTGGCAGTGGACTATAAATACCCCCTCACCTACATCAAGGGCAAGTTTAGATACTACATTGAATACTTCTTGAGCCTTTGCATCCCTCTCATCACTCTAGAACATTAAATTTTCAAAATTGTGAGTTATTGAGAGCATTAAGTGTAAGCATTCAATTTGAGGCATTAGTGCACTTGTTCATCTTCAAGCAAACGTTGATTGTTTATTCTCTTGAAGGTTGGTGCCTCCTAGACGGTTTGGAGGTGTGAACCGATGATCTCCTCAATGACACTTGTGAGGAGGCCCAATGGTTTATGAAGGTAAGGAGCTTGTCTACTCGGAGCGGGAAAGAGCTATCTCTAGTAATTGAGGGAGGCTCATTTGCGCAAATAGCTGAATTGATTTGTTCAATTTTCCTTAATGTGGATTAGAGGGGATCGGTAAGTCTCCAAGACTACGAAAAAAATTGTTGTGTTCTTCTCTTGTGGTTTGCTCTCTTGTGTTCATTTGTGAAAATTTACATTTCCTAGTGCACTTAGTGTTTACTCTTTTATTTAGGGTTGTATAATTTGCTTAGACCTAGTTTGTTGGTGCACTTTAATGAAACCTATAAGTTTTAGGTTTTAATTGTTAAAATTCTCATTTCTAGTATTACTTATTTATTTATCGCTATTAGAGCCGAGAATTTTTTTTAAAAAAACCCTCCTATTCATCCGCTCTAATCGGTTATTCTTGATCATACACGTAGGTCTATCCACCTGGTACGGGACATAGGCGCGGCAGATTTGTAGTTGGGAAGGGACCATTTTTACAAAATAATTCACATGGCATCTGAAAAAAAAAGCTTCGAACTAAAAAAAATGGCTACTCGCTGTTGCCTGCCATTGTTGTACTGTAAAATTTCTACTAGTAGTTTTCTAGTACTGCTAAAATGTTATTACGCGAAGTGCTACATGGTCCGTCGGATGGAAATAGTACGACCTAAGATTTAGAGCACAGAGGCTGTACTTTTTTCTTTCTTGACATTGTTGTACACGTAAACAACTCGCATGAATCACAACTACAGCTAAGAAATAAAAAGAACCAAGTTACAGACTCGTACACATGCGACTTCAGCAGTCAGTGATTGGCGAAGTCTAAAACGTGTGATTTGAATTTTGAATACTACACATGTGATGGGGAAAAAAATAGAACATGTGGACGGCAGGGATTGACCGGAATGTATTCACAATTTCACAGGCAGGGCATCCTAGCTAGCGGCGGTACATCCCTTCCAGGCTTCCCACTCTCTGTCGCCTCTGTCCCCTATTGCCGACCTACCATTACCAGCGCCGCCGGAAATGGAGCCCCGCCTCTGCCTCCACGTCCACGCGCGGCTCCCTTCCGCCCCGACGCCGCAGACGCGGCCGTCGCCGCTGCCCTCCCCCAGGCTCGCACCGCTCCCCGCGTCCCGCCGCGGGCGCCGCCTTCGAATCGGTAAGGACTGCTCGGTTGCTCCGGGCCAATCGCCACTTCTCCGTTCGTTTAGGCGCCTGTCGCGCTGTGGGAATCTCGCGGATTCCGATTGGATTGCTCGTGGCTGTTTGGCAGGCGGGAGCTACGTGGTTGCTCTTCGGCGGCACACGAGGCATTCGGATTCGGCTATCCATGCTGCCAAAGCGGACGGCGCGCAGGTGCAGTGGCTTTCAGAAGACGCGGCCGTGCGCGCGCGTTTTTGACTTACGGTACTGACGCGTGCTTTTGTTTCATCAGGGTGTGATCGTGAAGGAGAGGAGCGTCTCTGTGATCCTCCTGTCCGGGGGGCAGGGAAAGAGAATGGGGGTACTATTCTCTTTTCTGCTTCAAACTTGCTTTTAGTCGTAGTGCTGCGTTTGTTGATTAGTTTGATCATTCCTGGCAAATAGACGCTTTAGCTCAACATAGGAACACCATTTTCACCATTCCTTCCGTTGGAGTCTTTATGGGATAGTTCATTTTAGAAATTAGAATAATTGCAATGCATCAAGATTAATACACTCTATTGAACATCAAGAATGGAGTTGAAGTGTTAAACATACGGAACAGGCTGCAGAGCCATTCATCGTGCTATCAATTTAGATGTGTGGAATGAATTGTGCTAGTTAACACCATCAAAATAGAGAATTGTGTCTGTTGTTTGCAAAAAAAAAAAAAGAGTATCAGTTGCAGTGAATTTAGCACATCCTTCCAATGAATGGCTGCTTTGTCTAAATTTCGTCAACCTTTTGTAACAGGCAAGTATGCCAAAACAGTATCTACCATTATTGGGAGTACCAATTGCACTGCACAGGTTCATTTCTTCAACATAGAATTTTTTTGGAATTCCTTCATTCTGCAATTTGATGTGGAACATGGAAACCTACATTGAGTCCTACAGTCTAAAGACATTCTGTCAGCTGAAGGAAGTCAAAGAAGTTGTGGTGGTGTGTGATCCAGACTACAATGATGTATTTGAAGGTTCCGAAGTTGTCTCTGCTTATCCTTTTTTCACTGTCTTCACTATGCTTTTATCTACTTAGCATCTAAACCTTATCAAAGTCACATTGTATGACTACATTTAAACACGGATACAATGGTGTCTCTGAGTTTGTGGTCAGTGAATTATCATCTTCCATTTCCACAGATTCTGTTGAGAACTTGCAAATACCTATTAAATTTGCTCGCCCGGGAAAAGAGAGACAAGACTCTGTTTATAATGGGCTTCAGGTTAGTGGTAACCCACTTCTACCCTGCTGCTTATGTTTCTTTTGTGCATAACTATTGTAGAGTTCCTTTTCCATTTTTTCTTTACTTTTGTAATATTTTTTTGTTGGCAGGAAATTGATGGGGATTCAGAACTTGTTTGTGTCCATGATTCTGCAAGGCCCTTAGTTTCCTCTGAAGAAGTCAAAAAGGTTGCCCCTATGATCCAGCATGAGTTATGCACCATAGCATTTGTACTGAGATATTTTCTTTAGTATGCTCTTATTTCTGGGGTATTGATCAAAACATCTTTCACATCCATCAACCTACCGAAAACTCTCCCTTGCGATTTGCAACTGATGTATCTTCATGCTGATGAACTACTTGGAATAAATTTCTAACAAATTGTCCAGCTTTGAACTTTTTGTGCTGCCTTAGTGAAGAATTTCTTATTAGTTCTTGTGCTTTTGTATTCCAGAACAAGTGTTTTTCTAGTGTGCAAGTAGCTTTGTAAAGAGAAAATAGAATAGCTCCAAAAGCTTGGAAGGTTTCCCAAGAATAATATTGATTTTGATGATTGATATCATTGATTAGGTCTTAGAAGATGCTGCAGTGCATGGAGCAGCTGTTCTTGGTGTGCCCGTGAAAGCTACCATAAAGGAGGCAAGTGTTTGTACCATCCAGATGACCATCAATATAGAGCTTGCAAATATTTTTGGCCAACTCCTTGCTGTCCAACAATTATCCAATATTGCTAAACTAATCTCCAGCGAACATCTTGCTGTGAAACTATTATACATGAAAGCCTTAATAGCATTCCGGTAGTAAGAGTAATCTTCCTTTTCCCTCCTTTTTTTCTTCAGGCCGACAGTGATTCTTTTGTCGTAAAAACCCTTGATAGGAAAACTCTTTGGGAAATGCAAACTCCACAGGTAATCACACTAGTACCTCTGTAATAAGAATACGTTTCATGTTTTTCATTTCCTGTTCGCCTAGACAAAACAGTTTTTTTTAGAAAAAAAAATTGCGAGGAACAAAAATAGATATAACAAGAAAATGTTTTCTGACTGTAGGTGATGAAGCCCAATTTACTCAAAGATGGTTTTGAGCTTGTTAAACGGTTACCTTTCTTTTCTTAGCTCACGGCAAATCCATTGCTCTGATATGCTGGTTTTCAATTCTTGTTGCTGATTAAACTTTGCATTCGCAGGGATAGCCTTGAAGTCACTGATGATGTCTCCATTGTAGAATACCTGAAGCATCCTGTTTATATCACCGAGGGCTCTTACACGAATATTAAGGTATTCCAAATTAGTGATTTGAACCATGATATCCTGAACTATGGAAGAGATTTAATGTCAAAATGCGACCTTATTGCAGGTGACAACTCCTGATGACTTGCTTTTGGCTGAGCGCCTGATGAATGAGAAATAGAGCTGATAGACAAAACTTAATTGCTTACTTGATTTTAGTGGTACCGATATGAATTTGTCAGTACAGCATTCCCCTGCACTTCCGTAGTTTTGAAAACCAGAAAATAATCATGTAGCTCGTACACGAGACAGCTGACCTATATGTAACATTCTTTCTGTACTGATGAAAATGCGGTAAGGCTTTCTGTAGAGTTTTGTTCATGGTCGCAACTTTCATGCAATGAAAGTAATTTAAACAAAAATGTATGGAGAGGTGCTTCTATGTTCTTTTTTTAAGTTGTACAAATATTAAAGCACAAATAAATAGTAGATGGTGATTATTTACTGTCATAAACCTACTTGATTATCATAGATCAACACCAACAAAAGAGTTCGATTGCAAACCAAACACAAGATACAAGGTATTTGGATATACAACTTGGGGAAATTGGAAGCAAGGACTAGGAAGAAGCAGAGGACAGGGAACCAGAGAAAGGGAATTTGGGGAAGATGCAGCAGTGGAGAAGAAAGAGCCGAGGCTAGCGCCGTTCTGTTCTCCCCTTTCCTTGGGTGATCGAACTCCTTATCAATTGTCATACCCTGGATCAACATGGGTCACTACAAGCTAGTGGGCCTGTGTTGCTTGCCGAAGCCTAACCCAATTCCGCTTATAGGCCAATACATGACATTCCCCTCTCCATAAATTTCGGCTTGCCCCCAAGCCGATACCTTCAATCCATGGAATATATGCGTTCAATCCATGGCCTCTGCAATCGTTGGGAAGGAATATATACCTTCAATCCATTCCTCCAGCTAGTTACGCTGCCATGTCCATGGATCATACCGACAACCGGTCTTGTAGCCAACGCTGAAATTGATGAAGGTATAAGCTCCCTGAACTAGAAACAAATAGTATCTTCAGTCGCCACTAGGATCTTGTCACTGGTGAGAATTTGCTCTCCACTAGAATGATCAATTGCTACAAATGCTAGTAATATAGGCCTTGTATCAACAACTACTTGCTGCCGCTGGCCTGTGCAGAAGCTCGATGAAATCTGAGTGACAATCTTTAACCTGAATAGTTTAGCATGCTCATTCAATTGTACTAGCAGAAGCATCTATGCATACTTGGTGAGAGTACGAACACAACACCTTGGAGAGTAACCACTAACACAACCCATTGCCCAAACAACTTGTTTGCAATTATTATCTTTTGCAAACGTAAGGAGCTTTCCAGGTAACAACCCATCTATTGCAGCATGTATTGACTTGAACACTGCTCTGCCATTTATGCCAACAATACACTTGCCAAGTTCCCAAGACATCCCTTCCTTGTGACCAGATATAACTACCAGCAAGACATATGCCAAGAGAATCATCTTTTCTGTAGCTAAAATATGCTCCTTATGAACTACAAAATATGGTGTTGCACACCATGCAGTGTTTGATAAGCCCAATGCCATTCTGCTTTGTATTCTCATAATCATCACATGTATGTATGTTTCTACAATCATTTCCAAGGCCTCGACAATGGGCTTTATTCCTTATTAGCCATTTGGATTCTTCCATTTCATATCAAAACAATGCCTATAATCAATTACTCCTTGAGCTTTGTTAGCATGGCAGTGGTATATCACTTCCAATCTTGATACTGTTTCTCGTCCAAGTGACTCCAATGTGTAGCATCTCAACTGAGCAACATCCCACAACTCCTCAACAACACTCAATAACTCAAACCACTTACAAAATGTTGTTCGGCCGCAGAAGAATTTTTGTACCTCAACAAAAATGTAGAGGTTTCGAGAACTGGCTGATCTCATGTTGCACCGGTCACACCCAGCAAATTGATTAAACTTGATCATGTGCTTCTTAATCGGTGGTGGCCATGGCTTAAGCTCAATACTATGCACTAGGGCTCCAAAACTTGCACCAGGAGGTGGTGCCCAGGGTTGGACAGCCACCATGTAGGCTAGTGTTCGCCCAGCGCTTGGCCATGGCCAAACATCAAAGTTGACCTCGGTGTGCGGGGGCATCACTCGGAACAGCTTGTTCTCAGCGGAGTCATCTGGGTGATCATGCACTAAATCAGCGGCGATCGGTGTTGCGGGGTCAAAGACGGCGATGTCACTTAGCTTGACAGTGGCGAGAGGCATCGGTGAAGAGACCATGGAGTGGCCAGCAGGCTCAATGGCATTGGAGGTGGTGTCAAGGTTGGCAGTACGGTTCAACGTGACAAGTATCTTCTTGCACAACTCTTGGAACGTCTTGTTCGGCTCCTCTGATGTGATCTTGGGAGCCAGTTTCCTGAGCTCGTGACATAGGACTTCCTGAGCTCCAGTGTCAGGGGAAGTCATTGTTGTGGCCGTCGAGGTGGTCGAGGCCGTGAGTGACGCCGCCGCAAGGGTAATTGATGGCATGGGCGAAGCCTCCGATGGTGTGGTCATAGCCGTCGATGCACAAACGTCATGGCTATTGGTGATAGCGTCTCGGAGGCCATAGGCAAGGGATTTGACAATGTTGAGGTGGACATCGTTGTTGGCACACTGCCGTTGTGGTCAAGACCCTCCATTGAACGTCTTGCAGGCGTCATCTCGATGCTGTCGGTGGGAGGCAACAACACGTGCTGGATGTCCATTCGGCAGCAGCCGTCATAGATGCAGCGACCATTGAAGGCTTCTCGAGCCCGTGTTGCGTCGTGGCCCAACTGGAAGAAGACGACCGCCCATACATAATCGGTCCTCTCGAACACGTACACCTTCTCAACGCCATATGCGTTGAAGACCTGGCGAAGCACCTCCTTGGTCACCGGATAGAAAGGGTGGCTCACCGTGACGTGAAGAACACCTCCAGTGGGCGCCTCTCGATGGCTCGGCGTTTCGTCGAACAGGTGGTAGGCGCCTCCTCCATTGAGACTCCCACTGAACGAATCCAGACCTTGATCACAGCAACTACCACCATGAGTCACCCACATCAACTCTTTGCTCGAAATCCCACGAATCGTTGGATCTGATACCATACTGTCATGAACCCACTTGATTATCATAGATCAACACCAACACAAGAGTTCGATTGCAAACCAAACACAAGATAAAAGGTATTTGGATATAAACTTGGGGAAATTGGAAGCAAGGACTAGGAAGAAGCAGACGACGGGGAACCAGAGAAAGGGAATTTGGGGAAGATGCAGCAGTGGAGAAGAAAGAGCCGAGGCTAGCGCCGTTCTGTTCTCCCCTTTCCCTGGGTGATTGAACTCCTTATCAATTGTCATACCCTGGATCAACATGGGTCACTACAAGCTAGTGGGCCTGTGTTGCTTGCCGAAGCCTAAACCAATTCCGCTTATGGGCCAATACATGACATTTACCCATTCGCTTGCTTTAAGATTTGTGCAACTTGTATTGAGAGAAAAAACATAGAAACACTGCTCAAATGTATTTCATATTTAAATTGAATATCTCCCATTTGTTTAAGACAACATCAAGATACGGCAATGCATGGAATTATAATTGTATGTTCATGCGGCAATTACAGTCGATACAATGAACACAGCCGTTTCACCCTTTGGGTGGCAAGTTAGACAGGTAGATTCCTCTGCAAAAGATGGTTGGATAATACTCTGGCCTATGTAAGACAACGAGGTCACAGGTTCTGCCTGCGGCACCCAGGCTGGCCTATGTAAGACAACGAGGTCACAGGTTCTGTATATTGGCCCTGTATAAGGCAACACTAAGTATATGCATACTCTTTGGAAGAAGGGAATTGGGATAAGCCACCTAGACATGCCTTGAAATGATGAGAGTTCCGAGCCACTTGGCACCCATGGCACAGTTGAAGATGAGAACATTGCACAGGGTATCATTTTAGTGGCTTCAGTCCCTGCATAGAGAGACATACAGTGTTACAGTGATGGTTCTTCATTACAGTAGCAAAACACACCGCAAATTAAAAACTTGAAAATGAAATGAATTGGCTTGACAGTTTGGTCAATACTCAAAACTTCGGGCGTGCTGAGTAAGAAACAATAACACAAATTGGCTTATGGTTCAGACAATATAGCTGCTAAATTCTCAAATACTCTTCTATTTCTAAAGAATACTGTAAACCAGCGAATCATGTAATGGATCGGCAGTGGTTTAGAGTTTAGACAATGAGCTCATAGTAAAACATGGCTTGGTACTCTGGGTGACATGATCGGTTATTTGCCAGGACTCCGGAAGCCTGATGTTTAGACTGTGGAATGTGCTGTTTGCTGTTCTCTTGTCAATGAACATAGACATGTACAACCACTTACTTGCAGCAGGGTTACCTTGGAAGCTCGCAGTTCATTTGCAGCCGTTCGGAGAGAATCATCTGATAGAATCAACCTTGACAGAGCACCAGTGCTTAGGCTGCAATACATTACATGGTTGAACAGAGTATATATGAAGTAGCTTCATTGTAAAAGTAGAACGGATAAACATGTTGCGAGACAGCATAGAATGGAATAAACTAGAAAATTTTGGTGCAATTACTCGATAGAATACATAAAATCATGCATTACCCTAAATTTTTTGCTGCTTCTGACACAGAACCTTCGACAGCAAATAGAAGATCTAATAAAGCTTGCATTCCCTGCCAACCGGAAGAGAAAATGTAAAAGGAGACATTCAAATTTGCAATATTGAGGAATAAATGAAATGTATTTTGCACATTAAGGTAAGAACAGAAGCATACTGGAGAAAATTTTGGGTTATTTGGACCAATTTGGGGGCCAACATCCTTTCCTCGGATGGTAGATTCAGGGGCAATATCTGAAGAAGCTCAACTGGAGGACTGTAGTCTTGGAAGGTTTATCGGCTTCCTAGCTGATAAATTTAATTTATAAATTATCAAAGTGTTGCATGCCAACATGAAAACTTGAAGATAGAGTTGAAGCATCTTTAACACCACTTAGTTATTAATACTTATGTAATCATAGCTAAATGCAAGCTGATCAAGATGAACCATTATTGAGACATTAGGTGGCCGCCTTGAGCTCGTATGCAAATGGATGTCTGGACTCTGGACTATGATGGGTAGGTTTGCAACAGACAAAATATGTTTACCCAGGTGTTTAGGTTACAATGTCAATGTGTCATAACGTTGTATATACATATAATTACGTAAGTGTTACTTATCCAACACGCATGCATAATTTGAAGTACAACAGCTTTACCTTTGAGAGCAATCAAGGTCCGAAGCCGAGACAAAGCGGATGCTCCATTCTTATGCTGCGATCGATCCTCCACAGCCTGCGGGGAACCATAATGAGAATAAATTAACATACAAAAGAGGGGAAAGAGCTAGTTCTATTACATAACAAAGCATGAGATGGCTGACATGAAACTATGAAGGTTGAAAGAAAACGAGAAATCAGGCCCAAAAAATAGGGCATTAGCTGATCCGGAGTTCAACGGGCTAGCGATTTCATCGATGTGATATGTCATATTTGGATCATATCCTACACACTGTAGGAACTTAGGAAGCAATGTATAAAATGTTCATTTGATAAAGTCAGTGGATGGTGTGTTTGGGTTCAAGATGTCCACAACGTTGACCACATCACCAACTGGAAGGACATATATCCATCTTTATCTTTATCATTTCAATTATTGGAAAGTTTCTCAGCCTTGGTAGGTAGGTATATTTCGATCAGGAAATATCCCTCCTTTTCTTCAGAATTCGTAAATGTAACAATGTTGCAGATGATACATGAGCCGTAAAGATTTCACATTACACAGAATTCCACCTCCCAACAGCTAACAAGTCTACATCTAGAATCAACCACCGGTGTAGCACTAAAAAAGTAACCAAATGGACGTCACAGCTAAACTAAACGGTCCTATTTTGATCAGGAAGCGGATTAATGGAAGCCGACCTGGGCGATGAAGCCGGTGGGGCGGTGGCGAAGCCGGGCGCCGGACTCGCGCTTGTTGCGGTGCTGGCCGCCGGCGCCGGATGCCTTGAACGTGCCCATCGCGCACTGCCCCATCAGCTCCCATCGCTCATCCCCAAGTAGTCGTCCCAGCCGCTCTTGCCATCCTCCCCCTTGCCGCCGTCACTGGGACTATCTGAACTAGTGGATACAGCGGAGGAGGAGGAGGAGGAGGAGGAGGAGAGGGAGAGGAAGCGGAGAGGTTGAGAGGCACGGTGGGAGGCGTGGGGAGGACGGGGAGAAGAGCGGGGAGTAGCGGCTTATTCGGAGGAGGGCTCGAGCCATGGCAGGCACCGCGCGCGTGGCGACGAGCAGCACCAGACAGCGGCGGATTCAAGATTTTCACAGTGGGCTTTCCAAATTTGAAGTACCACCACCTACCTTGCAGTCTCTACCCATTCGTTGGTGCCGATGGCTACTCGGTGCTTGTTCGTTGCCTTGCTCCCGTCAGTTTGCTCCTGCCCAGTGGTCTTCGTTCGTCGTTGCAGGCTGTCGCCTGCACCGTTTTGCGGAATGGAGAGGGAGAGGGAGTTGAGTGTTAGGCTTGAAAAATAGAGAAAAATTGGACCTTGAATGATTGGGGCGTGTAGAAAAGATTATGAAAGAGAGTGAGTGGGATGGACGTGGACCGAAGGCGGAGGAGCGAGACGGATGGAATTTTGATGGGTTTGAGCTTGAACGACGGCCTTGTTTTGCCGTGTGTCGCCGTGAGCCTGGCCGTGTTTGGGCGGGCTGCCGAGCGTGGCCGTTTCGTCGGTGGCGCGGAGGCCATGCGAGTATGCGACCCAAGAGCGTCTCGTCAGATCGGGAGTTGCAGGGGGAGGATCCGTTCGCGTGCTTGTGAAGTTGTGATGCCAAATGCCAACCGGCGAACGGCCGCGGCAGCTGGTTGGTAAAGGTTGGACGTGGCGGACTGGCACGACGCTGCCGCCGGCATGGGGCATTGTCAATGGTCCCGTGCCCGCAAGCCGCCGCAGCGTTAGCAAACCTCTTAGATTTTTGGGTAAATTGATTGGTGTATATAACTCTATACTAATATAAATAAATTATATTTATATTAACTTAGGTTTCTAGATGATTGGTTGGTGCATTTGAGTGACTAATTATCCTCCTTTTCTTATCAATTTAGACTATTAAGCGAACTTGTCGGAGCATACGTCTCGACTCTCGACTCTCGATACGAAGCAATCAGCATTTGAGTGGGCGAGGTTCGCTTTGCTAACTGCTCCGACGGCTGGCCTGCCCAAAGCGAGTTAGCGACAGCGCCGCCTTCACGGCACCATCGCCAGCCCAACAAACCAGTGAGTGATGGCCCAGCCTGCCGGCGCTGGTCCACACGCGGCAGGTGTTACCGTGTTAGTCTGACGTTGCCAGGTTTGCCTCCATCCAGCTGCGCTCACCGCTCAGCGAGATTTCAAATTTCGTTTTCGTCTCATATTTTATCATCTTTTGAAATTCAAAATTTTATCAAAATTTTAGAATCTTAAACGAAATCCGAACGAAACGTAAAAAACAAAATTTCAAATTTAGCATTTTTTCCATAGGGATTTCCGAGAACTCGATCCAAAAACCGAAATCTCAGTGGGCCGGAAATACCGAGATTCCAATCAAATTGAAGAGAGCAAAAATGTATTGAAACCGCGTTAGAAAATTTTGAATTTTTTTGTATGCTTCTGACACATCACTAATGTTTCTATGAAATTTATAGATAGTGATCAAGCTTGAAGAATTTTCTAAAATTTCTACAGTGTAAAATACTATAAAATAGTATCTCATGGATAGAAAAAATAGGATTTTTATTTAAAAAAAATATGAAAAAATTTATGTGACATTCTTTATCTGTTTGAATGCAAATTACTAAGTTTTTGCACATAAAATACACTACACTTGCACTGTACTAAAACTTGTCAATGAATGCCTACACAGAAAATAGACCAATAAACCTTATCATTTGATCTCTCCAAAAAGATCTAGTTGCACATAATATCTTATGAATATTTACCAAATAATTCAATTTAGCCTTTCACTTTTGAGCTTAGATTCGAGCTGTGACATTCCCTATCCGCCTGCTTTCAAAAAAAAAGACATTCCCTATCCGCAGGAAGGACAAGGCCGCCGGCGCAAGGGAGGACAGGAAGTAGAGAAGAGGGACTTGATTGTAATTATTGGTAATTCTCCGGGAGTAGCGCATGCTTGGGATAGATAAGGTTGCTTGTGCTGCTGCAGCCTGCAGCTAGTATAGGCGATTCATTTGAGTTAATCTTGCCGTCTGGATCGATCTTGTCTTTACAAGAGGAGTAACTGAATTAGGAGCTGGATCAAGTGTAAACTAATTAATTTGTATTGATAGATCTCGATCCAATAAATTAAAACAGTTTATGTAAGACCGCTCGATCGATTGACGAGTATTACTTCATCATCGATCTCTTCTGTTTGATCGATTTGCATGTTTTGTGGTGTAAAGATGATCAGATGGGAATCGATCATTGGGACTCAAATGAATCTAGGGTGCTTTAATCTGGAGGAAGTTCCATGCACTGAACCAATTTAATTTGGTGATACATAGGTTAAGTTGGTGCCTTCTGCTGTGGATATATATATATAACTACAAGAATGTAAGGATTTGGAGGCAGGCAAAATAAGCCTTACAAATAGCAAAGTTAGCATCAGAAGACATTCTAAGGCAGACGCTGCTTGCCTCAGGTATCCCTGTCGCAAAAAGTATTCCGAGGCTAACAGGTTGCCTCGAAAAACTTTCTGAGGCTAACTTGCTAGCCTCAAAATGAACCTTTTGAGGCTAACAGGCTGCCTCAGAAACCTTCGGAGGCTAACACTTTGCCTCAAAATATAATTTGAGACAAACAATTATATCAGCCTCGAAAAACTCTGCCTCCAAATCCTTACATTCTTGTAGTATATAGCTGGCAAGTTGGTTGGTGGTGGGCATGCAATTTATACAAAATTTCCCCACCCAGGCATCAATTCGATCACACTACTACATAACAAGCTTCTACAAGCGGTTTGGAACCACTTCTAGAAGCGGTTTTACAACCGCTTCTAGGCAACCGGTTGTGATACCTCGAAGGGTATCACAAGCGGTTCTAGGAACCGCTTGTGTTGGTGCCACACCAAGCAGTAAAAGCGATAATAATATCGTGGGAACGGATTCGAACCCACGACCCGACTCCATCCTCGTGACTCGCCTCATCCATCTAGCCAACCCACCCACGCGTGCTCTCGATAGAGTAGGGCACGCATTCCTTTATTATTTCTAAAGCGGCTTCTACAAGCGGTTCGTGACACGAACCCCTTACGAAGGGTCTTTAGAAGCGGTTCGTGTCACGAACCCCTTCTACAGCCCCAGCTTTAGACGCGGTTCGTGACACGAACCCCTTCTAAAGCTTTAGAAGCGGTTGGGGACACGAACCGCTTGTAAAGACCTTTAGAAGGGGTTCGTGTCACGAACCCCTTCTAAAGGTGGGGCTTTAGAAGGGGTTCGTGTCACGAACCGCTTCTAGAGATCCCCTCCGGTCTGTTACCACGAACCGCTTCTGGTGCGAGCATTACAACCGGTTCGCACCAAACCGTTTCTAATAGACCGTTTGTAATGCCCGATTTTGTAGTAGTGTCATTTGATTCTCTGTGGTCCTGTGGACGACAAAGTTTGGTTAAAAATACATTAGATCCATATCTTTTGTTGCTTGCTCCAAGGGGAAACGAAAAGGAAAGAAGCAGAAATCTACATCCAGCAGGAAACTACAATGTTATCAGTTCGATCGATCGGCGTTTCCAATGCCTGGATGCTTCTCGCCGTTGGTTTCCTTTAGACACACACACACACACAAAATATCATCAAGAGAACCATTTTCTGCATACTCATATACAAGAGCATAATGCCCAAACTCCACAGGATAGCACAAAAGCGTAGAGATATTGGGGTGCTTTAATCGGGACATATTCCAAAGCACATCCAATAACTCATCTTCTTTCGATAACGACAAATCTACCATGTTGATCTTCTTGATAGCCAGGACCTGCACATACAATAAGAAATGCTTCAACACATACAAAATATGGATATATATATATATATATATATATATATATATATATATATATATATATATATATGTATATATATATATGGGGAGATATCTAGTGCAAACCCCCTTTACCGTGAAAACTTCGTGAAACCCACGTGTAAAAGTTTTGAAAAATTCTAAAAAAATTATCATACGTAGAGGAGATGAGGTTCTACAACCCTGTAAAATTTGAAGACCAAACTCAATTGCATTTGAAAGATATAAAAAAGACAAATTCAGTATGAATAGTAATTTTTCACTATTTAGCACTATTCATTTTGCAATTTGTCTTTTTCATATCTTTCAAATGTAATTGAGTTTGATCTTCAAATTTCACAGGGTTGTAGAACATCACCTCCTCTACGTATGGTAATTTTTTGAGAATTTTTCAAAACTTTTATACGTGGGTTTCACGAAGTTTTCACGGTAAGAAGGGTTTTCACTGGATATGTTGCCTATATATATATATATATATAAATATATAACACATGTGTACCCTAAAACTGAAAATTTTAAAAAATATAATCGAATTTGATTTGAATTCATACACACACACATATGTATATAGAACATGTGGGGCACCATGGTGCTCAGGCACCATAATTTTAAATGCATGAATTTATGTCAAATTCGAGTATATTTTTTGAAACTTTCGGTTTTAGGGTATATAACAATTCAAATGAAACACATACCCTTGAAAAAATATACTCGAATTCAAATATTTGAACGAATTTAGATTACATGCTTTGCTGATTTGTATATATATACTCAGCACATACCTACAATCAAACTATCATCAAATAAAAAAAACTCTAGTTCGAATTTCAGTTCAAACTTGTTTGAACTAGTTAGTAAACTGGTTAAACTCAACATCGTAAAAATTTCAAAAAATTTCGAATGCAAATAAATTAAAAAAAATACATATTTTGGATCATGGTATATATATATATATATATATATATATATATATATATATATATATATATATATATATATAGTAAAATGGTTTCATATTCTTGGGAGTATGTACTCCCACTATCAATATACCACTTAAATGATATTGTTATACCTCTTTATTATTTTAAGTACTTTAATATTGATTATATGATACTCCAAAGTGATTTCCATAAAAAATTCTATCAAAGTCCACTCTTTATAGCATAATTTGTGTACATCCTCCTTTTTACATTGAAAAGATTATATAACAAAAACATAAAGGGTTTTAATAAATTTTTTTCAACCATGCATACTGCATTGGAGTATCTTAGAATTATTATTGGAACCATGCATACTGCATTGGAGTATCTTAGAATTATTATTGGAGTATATTGAAAGTGATAAAAGAGTATAACACATTCATTTAAGTGGTATATTGAAGGTGGGAGTATGTACTCCCGAGAATACAAACAAGGCTTCCTATATAGGAATGTGTGTGTGTGTGTGAGAGAGAGAAAATGGTTTCATACCCCTGGGACGTACTCCCACTCTCAATATACTATTTAAATGATGTTGTTATACTTTTTTTTTATCCTTTTGAGTAATTATAAGATACTCCAAAGTGAGTTCCATCATCAAAGTCCACCCTTTATAACATAATTTGTTTATATACTCTTTTTACATATAGAAAAAGGTATATAGCAAAAAATAAAGGGCTCCGGTGAATGTTTTTTCAACAATGTGGCATTGTAGTATTTTAGAATTATTATTAGAGTATATTGAAAGTGATAAAGGAGTATAACACATTCGTTTAAGTGGTACACCGGAGGTGGGAGTACGTACTCCCAAAAGTACGAAAAAAGCTTCATACACACACACACACTTATCCATTGCTGCCTAGCTTTGGAGATCAGCCAGCAAGTCCACGTGGCGAATTTTTTTTGCGAAAAAGCCCTTTGCAAAATTTATAATTATGTTTAGATCCTTCCACCAAATTCTAAAATTATGATTAGATCTTTCCACTGGTTATTTTTAAAAAATAACCTTGTAGTTTTGTATATTCGTGAATAGGTACTCTACCGGTTTTTCCAATCGCGGATTGGTCCTTTCTCATGATTTCGAAAAAAAAGCCGACGACTCATAGCCAGCTAATTTTTAAAAAAGCACCAGTGGTTTCTCAAAAAAAAAAAACTATGACTCATAGCCAACCAATTTTTTAAAAAACACCATCGAGAAAATCTAAATTGCGTTTTTTATAACAAGAATCCCTAACCAAATTTCACACTACGCGGTATCGCGTGTGGCTTGACCTAGTGTCTTAAATGCCTCTCTCATGCCCTGTTATATCGATTACTATGGCAATGACAATATCTATGCTACTAGCAGCACTGGTTTCCTTTACCAAGTGTTGTAAATCCAACCAAAAAATGTAATCCGGTCAACTCCACCCTAAATCTGATAAAAAAAACGAGCAATGTAGCAATTTTTTTTTCCATTTTTTAAGATTTTGTCGAGATTATGAATCTCGGGGGGGGGGGGAGGGGTCTTAGATTTTGAACCTTGCGCTCAACACCCCTGCATGCAGCCCCGCTTCATCAAACCCTGCCATCGCAGCGGTGTAATCTTGATCATAGTTACGAGAGATACAATTCATCTAAGTCACGGTACGTAATTCGGGTTTCTCGTTCGCTGCTTTTTCTTTCAATTTTCACCTTCAGATTCGATGATCTGGTTCACGATTCGCAGGGATTTATAGAAAATCTAGTAACTATGATCCTAACACACTTCCCCATGATACCACTTCTCGTGGTTATCACACTAAATCCAGAACTCGAATTGGTTGCACAAGTTCCACACAATGTTGTCATGCTCTTCATCTTTGTTTCATCTACGTCGTCATCGCCACTCCCTTCTAGGGGTGTAATCGGTTCAGATAATTTCTGACCGACCGACCGGATGTGTTCGGATCGGATTTGGATAAATTTTTTGAATATTTTTCGGATTTGGTATCAGTTTTGGATACTTTTTTGCGGATTCGGATTCTGATTCAGGAGAATTCTATCCATCCATCGATCGAGATATTTTGAATCTTTTCTCGGATATATCTGATCAATTACGATCGGATATCCGAAAAGCTAGGCAACCTAAGTCCCTAACCCTAGCCGAGCGTCTCCACTCTAGTCTCCGATCTCCATTGGTCCATCCAGGCAATCAGGCATACAGTCCACTCCCTGAGTCCGCGTCTCCCCCAAGGCCCCAAGCGCAGAGCCCCGAGTCCATCACCATCCATTTCTCCTTTCGTCGCCCTTCGGCCCCGAGTTCCGCTGCCACCCTCCCATCTCCGCCCTCCGCCCCCAAGTCCCGCCACCGTCTGCCCGCCTGGTGCCCGGCGCCCTCCGCCCGCTCCGTTCCTCAGTACCTAGCCCTGAGTCCGCCGCCCTTCGCTCGCTCCGTCCCTCCGCGCTGCCCTCTACTTGATTTGGATTTAGCTCCACGGCCACCACCTCTGACTCCCGTGAACCAATAGGTTTGCCTGCTTTCTACCATGTGGATTGAAGAGGCTAGTTTTTTTTTTTTTTTTTTAACAATTTGGTGTTGTTGAAGAGAGTTAATGTGCAAAGGTGTTATTTTCTTGCAGCTCGTATGAGGTCTTGAATCTTGACATATCAGGACAAGAGGAAGAACTATACATGCTCTGAGGTAGGAATTACACATGTGAGCTATTACAAATTTACAATGTATACATGATAATCTGCAAACTAACGGTGATCTCAAAATAGAAGGAAAAAAGTACAAACAATAAGTTGTCAATATGCTATGATGTGCAATATGCCATGTTTGCTACTGGAAGAATCCCTCTAACGTTTCTTTAGGCGAATGAATGACTCCAAGCTTCATGAGTTCCTCAGCTGTTCATGCCTGTAGATGAAGTGAACTGGTAGTTGTGAGAAACGAAAACAGGAACGAATATAATGTGATTCATATGAGGTGCAAGTTTGCAACAGAGATATTGCAATATTGTATCACATGTATCTCTTGTTTTTCATATGAGTTCCATAATTTTTTTGCTATGTGTACTGTTAAAATTGAATGTACTTTTGCAACTTTATTAGACTACCTTATAAAATGACTAGTTAAATTGTGATAGTTATGTTCCATTCGAATTCATACGGTTGATCAATCAGTGCTATATGTGTGCTTTATGCGGTATATATTTTCGCGCGATATCCGACAAAAATTATCCGGTACTGTATCGATTACGCTCCGTATTTGATTCGAATCCATAACCGATGTTATCCGTGCTGTATTCGTATCTAGGAATATCCGAATCCAAATCTAAATCGGAAAAAAAAATGATTTAGGATATGAAAAGAGTGATATTCAATATTCAATCGAATCCGAGCCGATTGCACCCTACTCCCTTCATCCTTGGGGCTGACAGGCGACAGCCTAGACTTTGAACCAGGGATAGAAATCTCGGACGAAATCCGGAAATCTCGGCCGAGATTTCAGATTTCGGACACCCCCCCCCCCCGAGATCCTAAATCCCGGTCGGGTAAATTTTTTTTAAAAAAAATTTAATTTGCTATGGTAACCAGGGATGCAAATGGGCCGGCCCTAGGGTCTTCTTTGACCCACTCTAGTTCATTTGTTTGCACTAAAAACTTAATTTTTAGTCCATCTTTTAAGTTTTAGTGCAAACAAATGAACTAGAGTGGGTCAAAGATGACCCTAGGGCCGGCCCATTTGCATCCCTAATGGTAACTACTAAAATCTCGCCAAAATATCGGGCATTTCGGGCGAAATCTCGGGTTTTCGGACCGGATTTTTTTTTTGGGCATTGCATTTGATTGGATTTATGGTCAGGATCATCCACAAAAAAATTCAATTTTTTTTTTGATGAGTTTTAACCATTTTTCAGTCGGTTCAAATTGTGCCAAAATCATGAAAATCTCGCCGAAATCTCGGGCATCTCGGACGAAATTTCGGATTTACCGGTAGAAAAAAAAACGAATTTCAAATTTGAATTTTGGATTTCGATCAGATTTGATTTAAATTTTCAAAATTTCGCCGTCCGGCCATACCCAAGATAAAATCTAAAAACGAAATTTGAATCCTTGCTTCGAACAAGCTAGACTCAGCTTTCGACAGCCGCGTGCGGACCCAGGATTTTGTGTGTGTGTGTGTTGGGATCAGGTATCGATCAATCGCAGGTTTGTCGGAACCATGTGCCGTACCCGAGTCCGACTCTAGCACGCACAGGTTGGGCAGTCGCCACTCGTCAACCCCACCGTACATGGCGGATTGGTGGTGGGAATCATGGAGTGGTCGTTTGGTCAATGCAAGCCTGCACGTGCAGCTGGAGGGACGCTAATGGACTGTTTGGTTGCCTTCTCAACCGAGCCAGACTGTATGAGCTTAGCCAGGCTTGTGGAAGCTAGGCTGAGTGGATACAAGAGATATTGTTTGGTTAGTTGTATGATATTGGACAGGCTAAGTAGAGATGTTGTTTGGTTGGCTGCATTGCAAGAGAAGTGGGATGAACAAATTCTAGAAAATCAATAAATTGAAAAACAAAAATTTTAATCTTTTGAAATTTATATGGCAAGTGTGGTCTAGTTTTGTTAGAAAAAATGTCAGGAACGCAAAGATAAAATCGGTTCAGTGATTGGAGATAATAATAAAAAGATATTGGCAAAAATGAAAAGAAAAATAAGTGGAATCTTGTCTAATCACCATGCATGCATGAGGTTCTTCCGCTGCTGGTTGCGCCTCGCTGACGGTGGCCCCGCCAACACGCAGTGAAGTGAAGCCCAGATTGCATCGCCAGAAACGCAGAAATTTTTCGTTTCCCCAGCGCCTGGCTCCAGGGGGTAGGTTGCATGAGCAGAGCCTGGCCCAATGGTACGAGAAACCAACCAAACAGATCTCGGTTGCATCTGGAGAGCCAATTCTCTCCAGATGCAGCCAACCAAACAGGCTATAAAGCACGAGACTGCGGCGCATTTCAATTGCAAAAGCACGGGACTTCGCTCCAACGCCTGGCCCGATCGACTCGACGCCCGCGCCAACGCTAGAGCATTCAACCACCGCTTCCCCCACCCTTGCGCGGGGCGCTTTGATTTTGCATTTTTTAAATATATATATATATATATTAATAATTTTGCAAAAATAATAGACCGAAAAAAACTACAACAATACAACGTGTCGTCATTTAAATTGGTAACATATTCTCTCGTCAATTCAAATAGCAACAGAATCCTCACCCTTGTAAACTAAATGAATCCATAACAAAATAAATCCGTTGGCAATTCGATTCGCAACAAAATTAGACAAACTCTATAGCCAATCGAAATGACGACAGAACCTCTGATTGAAATGACGATAAAAGTGTATTTTTGTTTTTTTTTTCTTTCAACCTATTATTTTTGCAAAAAAAAAATTAAAATGTTATTTTTTATTAAAACACAATTTCATTTGCTTTTCATCCATCCTGCTGTGCTCGTGGCCATGCTGGCTGCGCGCTTGGCTCACCACCACCTAGAGGTGGGCGTCGTGCCGGCCCGACCCGGGCCCATCGTGCTTCGGATCGAAACCGTGCCGTGCCATGCCACGACGGCCCATCGTGCCCACCGTGCCGGGCCGTACCGGCCCGACTCACCTTTGGCGAGCCCAAGCCCGGCCCATTTGCGCTTCGTGCCGTGTCAGCCCAAGCCCAACCCATTTTTACTATTGTGACGAACAAAGAAATAAAACAAATCACTACTACTAAACTACCTATTTTAATTACATAAGAGACTAATCACATCAACAAAATGTCAAACATAAATGCAATGCTTGAAGATGCTCTGAATCAACAATATCTGCCGACCCAAACTGTCGTGCCATGCCGTGCCGCCCGTCGTGCCTGGTTCCCGGACCCGGCACGGCCCGTGCTACAGTTGCGTGCCGGCCTAACCCGGCACGGAACCGTGCCGTGCTGTACCTTGCACCGTGCCATCCCATCGTACTTCGGGCCGGCCCAAAAGAACCCGGCCCAAGTGCCCACCTCTACCACCACCCCCGTCGTGCGCTACGCTGCGGTGCTTATTCTGTTTCGCAGAGCATTTGTCAACCATCAAAATTCAAATTCAATGCAAATTCTGCGGATGCTGGGTAGAGTCGCAAAATACCAGGTGGCAAGAACGCAAACCACAAAGAAATGGTCAGTAGAGCAGTATCTTCAGCTGACAGCGATTACAAACCCGGAAAGGTCGATGTCATGTCAACACACGAAAGATGTTTTGAGTATTAAACACAATTAGGTCGAACAACTAATCGACGGTTATAGCTTAAATTTTAGAAAGGCTTACAAACTAGAAAACTAAGCCACGATAATATCTAGAGATCTTGGCACCCGGAGATGGTTCCCTTCTAACAATTTCACCAATGCCCGTTACTCATGCCCTGGCCCTCTTGTTGCTGCAATCTGGGCATTTGTACTGCTTGATATGCTCAGCTCTAGCGGGTGTGATCTTCACACACTTCCCATGGTACCACTTCTCGCAGTTATCACAACAGATCCAGAACTCGTCCTTGCCATCATTGGTTCCACAAGTTCCACACAGAGTGTTGTCATGCTCTTCATCCTGCTCATCTTCGTCGTCATCGCCGCTTCCTTCTTCATCCTTGGGGGCTGACAGCTTAGCCTTCGAACGAGACTCAGCTTTCGACTGCTGCAAACATAAAGTGTGATCAGCAGGAACCAGGTTGCATGGCATCAAAAAGGCACACACACTTACCACTTTTAAAGTAGGCTTGTTGCTCTTGCTACTACTGTTGGGTGTCTTCTCCTTCGCCTGTTTCTTTGCGGCTCCTGTCACTACCTCAAATATCGTAGGAAGGTTGTTTATCATGTTGAAGAGTCGCCTCCTGCATACGAAAATAAAGTAGCACAGAAATTTAACTTTGGAATGTAGACAAGCCTAAGGTTTAAATAATCAGTGAATAAAGGTGGCAGTTTTTTAACAAACAAATATTTGATATAAACCTGGCTATTTCCCCAACCGTAGCAGCAAAGTAAGTTTCTGGCAAGGCACAAATACTCCCCAACCGTAGTAGCAAAGACACAATACTCCCTTGAGAGTGAAGCTAGCGGAGATTTGTATTTCCAGCATACTCTACCAAATTGTCATGCATAACCCATGTTCAAATCACGCTATAAACCTGGCTATTTCCCCTTGTAAGTTTAAGAGTGATATTTGGGGCAACTAGGAAAACATTCTCTTGTTTCTCGCAAGGTTATGAAGTTGTCTTGACTCAGCCAACTAATGTTGTTATCCTCGCATCAATCCACACTCAGCACTGTTTTTACTTGGACACAGTCAGATACCATTATAAAGGAAGACCACAGAACAAATGGAGTGCAATGAATGGTAATGTTATTACCCAGGGGAATAAAGGTAAAACAATATCCATTGGTTCACCACAACAACTCATTCTTAACTTAACCATTCGTCCTGTTACATCATCTAAACTAAGAACTAGTATACATTCATCATTCTTTCGATTATTGTCCTGAAATAAAGTCTCCATCTTTGTAATCTTATGGAATGGCGAATGCTACAATATATCATGACTATCTCAGGAAAAAGAAAAAGACACACACACACACACACACCATGGAGGAAAACAACACAAATGCCTATGGATAATAAGTGATAACTTCTAGTGCCATTATATAATAGAAGTATAAAGTTATATTTAATATTCTAGAATGAAATACTAGTCTGAAGGTCTTTGAATAACTCATTGGTACGGAATTACCCTTGGTTGCTCCCCCAAGAACTTGCCAAAACCATTTTTAAGTCTTAATTGCTGACCAGAGACAGAGAACAGACTCTATGGCATTAAGCACTTACACAATCAAAACTCAGTACAATGAGTGAACCCAATACAGCACACAACAATGCATTAAGATTCCCAGACAAGATCCATTTTATTTCTCTGTAAATTGTGCCTGGAAAGAGTTCAGAGGAGGTAGCTTGTGCGTCTTTGTGTGCATGCAAGCACGCACGCATGGGTGTGTACCAAGAAATGCCCTAAGCCTGCAATAATTTTGCTTTACTTCGAAAGAAGGTTCCCACCAAATTGTAAAACATCTTACATAGTTCTTACTTTCAAAGTTAACATTATTTTATTTAACAATAATTACAATTGCAAAGTTTCTAAAAAAGAAAATTTGCTACTACACACAAAGGTTGCTTACTACAGTACGTCCATTTTCTAACAAATTTATGCACACCCTCCTATAACATGGTGTATATTTGCTCATGTGTCTGGTGACATTTTAGACAATCTACTTTTCCAAATTACTCCTTCCATCCCACAATATAAGTCCATACAATACGCACGGACCATGGAAACACTAAATCAAAGACAAAGTTAATATTATTGGGCCATGCATGCCTCTATTAAATGGCATACTAAAACTATCTATCCACTTTTTCAGCATTGAAGGAGGGGTATATGGTGGAAATATTGCAATAACTACACATTTAATCTCTGCAATGGACTTCTATTGTGGGAGGACGCTTCCCAATAATGGGGACTTATATTGCGGGATGGAGGAGGGAGTATATATGTGAGAAGCATTAGATATACACCATGTTGTGCCAAGATGTACGTTATATTACAAAACAATTATGATAACTACATCAACTACTCTGAATAGCAACAAATCTATTTTCAAGTAAATCCATCTTTTGAACAGCCATATGAACGTGTTTGTCTTATCTTGGTTCCCCAGAACATAATGAATGTTGAACCAATTGTGCAAAACAATAGGCAAGTCCAGTATGATATGACAATATAAGGCTAAATAGTGGCAATCATAGTGCTTCACCTAAAGCTGATTCCAAAGTAGCATCCTAGAAGTACATGTAGTGGCAATAGCCTGTGAATCAACATTAGCATCATTTGTCCATGCAGCAAACAGACAATCACATGTAGTTTTATCTTCTTGACAAGCACTAAATAAAGGTTGAGATACTTGCTGCACTAATGAAGCAACGTCCTAAACTTTAAACCTTATTCTTCGGGCCCAAAGTAGAAGAACCAAAGGTAGATATGTGATTTACTGATTTATGTGATATTTGGAGTAATCAAGTGCAAACTCTTCACGGTTCTCACTAATACATGAATTTAGCATTTTAAATATAGATTGCCTCGCAACATACATGAAAAGACACAACCAGATATAGGTTTAAGAATAGGGAAGGTAACCTTTATGAATCATCAATAGCAAAACAAACTATAAAAATTTAGTGTCCTACTCAATATAAGAAAAGGACTTGGAATAACTGCACATGAAACACCCAGAGTATATACTAGAGAAAAATACAAAAGTGCACTTGAAAAGTAAAATATTATATCCAAAATCTCAGACCCTCCTGTTCGTGTTATTGCAGACTAACAACGGGGCTGGGAATTCAAAACTGTAAAGGGGAGCATAGACTGAGCATCAAATAGAACAACAATACCAAAAACATGATAAGAACAGCTGGTTCTAATTTTAAATAAATACTATAACTGATTTAGGTATGGTATTTCCCACTAGCTTAACTAGCCAATGTACAATCCAATTTTGTTCACATGTTCTGCAGTAAGAAAATATGCACAGGACATATTCCATTTTACAGCCACAAGATTAGACAAAATACATTGTTGCTGTTGTTCAGACTGTGTATGGGAGGAACGGTGAACTACAAAGATTTTCATCCCAAAATTAAGCGGGATGTCTTTTTTCCCTATTTATTGAAATAAAAGGTGTATTAAAAAGGGTTACTTAATACACCTGTAAAATAAGGTGCAGTAGTGCTTTTGTGCTACGACAGATAGAAATTTGAACAATTATGATTAACGTAGGGCAAAGAACACACAAGTTTCACCCCTTACTTGATCTATTCATGATAACTTCGTGTTTGTGCTCATTTTGCTTGAAATAGCAGTGCAACACTCCATCAGGATACAAAAAGAATCACAAGCTGGCAGCCAGGAATTCCAGTATCTAATCCTTAAACATAAACCTTCCCAATGCAATTAAATGACAGAAGAAAGCGAGCACATGAGGAAAAAAGTATCCCTGGGGTCATAGAAGCGTATATTGTCGATTAAGGAAACTGCGTAGTTCAACTTTACTAGCAATGCAGGAAAATTACCTTGCTTCTTTGTCAAACCCAAACCGGGCTCCAAAGTAGAATGCAATGGACAGTAACCAGGAATCACTGTGAACTGCAACTAGTGCCAACCAGTCCTTCTCATTCATGCCATCCCTGGCAAAGTTGATTCCTAATGCTGGTTCAGGGATCTCTGGCGGTACTTCCTCAGCTGGCAAGGTCACCTCCCATGTCTCATTAGGATATCCATAAAGGCACAAGTTCTCCTTTTCTGTTCAAAACCAATGGAATTAGTAGCCATAACAAGATCTTATACAACATCTGTCTGGGTAATCATGCCCATAAGGGCCAAAGTTTTTACAGCTTAGAAGTTGCTCTGCTACTATGCACAGTTGCTCACTGCAGTGCAAGGCTCAAGCAGATACCACTGCGGACCAAGTCATAATGATATTTAATAATGGCAAGCAACCAAAATCTCACATTTATGACATGAATAGGGTAAATAACGCAAGCAACCACGTAATACAACCAGACGCACAGCGCTATCAATGCAATGAGAGAAGCATTGCTAATTCTACTAGATAACCCCCTCGTTATGTCACGGCTCCGCTGAATTGAGGGTGGCGACAGCAATGAATCTAACAAACCAACGCACACTAAAGCATGCACACCCAAATAAACACCCAAGCACACTAAAATCAACTATTGTCTATTGCCAACAATCCCGTGGCACCAATTGGCCGAAAGATCTTGTGCAATTTTCAGTAAATTTGTCCACTTAAGCTACCAATCTCGGTCTGATGGTACCAGACACAGTGGGAAGAACAACCCAACAAAAAAACGAAGACCTAGCACTGGTTCCACAGTCCAATCTCTCCCCAAAACTTAACAGAAGCAACCCAGCACAGCATTGGTGAAAGCCAAAAGCCACCGATAATTCCTTTTTTCTTCTTCCAAATTTCGCTTCCAATCTCCCACCAAAGCAATCAAACCCAAGCAGCAGAAACACGAAAAGCTTCTCCGTTAGCAATCCCCAACACAGACGAGAAACCCAAGGAGATCTAGCGCACTCACCGGGGTCGCAGAGCTTGTAAAACTTCTCCACATCTGCAGAGCAAAAGGAAATAACAGCTCAATCACACGAAGCCACACAGCCACGAGAGAATCAGGAGCCGAATCAGAAGGTAGCAGAAGCGAGCGCGCATACCGTAGGTGAGGGCCTTGATCATGCCGGCGCGGCGGCCGCGGAGGTCGCGGAAGACCTCCTCCGCCGTGCGCGAGGCGTTGGCCGCCCCACCGCCGCCGCCTTCCATCGGGGCGCGGGCAATGGCGGCTAGGGTTCGGGCAGGCGCGGAGGCGGGGGCGGCGACGACGAGGAGGCGGCGGTAGGGGGAATGGGACTATGGGAGGGAGGAGGGCAACCTGGGACGGAGGCGGAGGCGGATGGTTATTTTACTTGCGGAGAATTTTGTGGGTGTTTCCGCGAGGATTTGCGCCCGGTTCATTTGATCCGTGCGTGTGTTGCTGTTCGATACGGAGGCAACCCTTCGTCGAATCGTCGTGTTGTTTTCTTCACCAGAGGTACAACCGGTCCACCGTGGACTCGGAAGGTTGCCTCTTTGTTTTTGGGAATAATTGATAATTTCTTCTTATTTATTTTAGGTATTGATCATTTGTTCCGTAATATCTTACTGGTATATGGGCATTGGGATCGTATATCAGTGAGACATAAAGACAAATGATCAATTATATCCATATCATCTAGTTTTTATTTGCCCCCGGAAGTTCTTATGAAATGCTGTTTATTTTGGCTTGTGATTTAGAATATGACATAAGATAGAACTAATCCGAAGCTTGTCACTGAAAAATAGCTGGTCATCTACAAAAATACACCGCGAGAAACCAAGTTCCCGCTAAAAACTTACGTGGTGTGTTTCCCAGTTGAGTAAATCCAATGGGATAATTGAATTACAATCTAGAGTGGGCTTCCTAATTCTGGACAGCGACACCAATTTTAACCTGTGATTTGGAACCACAAAACAACGTAGAACCAATCGTAAGCCTGCCACTAAACAAACAGTTCGTCATCTACAAATTACATCCTGGGAAAACCGAGTTCCAAGTAAAAAAAAAAAAAATTATACGGCCTGTTCCCTAGTTCAGTGAATCCAATTGAATAATCGAATTGCAATCCAGAGCGAGCTTTCTAAATTTTTTGACAGTACGCTGGGCTGGTTCTCCCGTTCTAGACCGCTACACCTTGTTCCACGTGGACATTATATCTGACGTTACGGATCAATGCAGATGGATTGAGGTCCTACTGCCTACCAGGCTGCCTAGGCGCGGTCCACTATAAACCGCCAGGGAGAAGAAACACACACGTCGCAGTCTCGACACGTAATTTGATCGGTGGTGGGAAAGAAACCAACCTACCAACCGTAAAAAGGACATACGAAACGCAGCCAACCGCCGATCGAAGCAGGTAGCTAGGCTCGGATGGGCAGAGCGACCGATGATGATGGGCAAGTTCACTTGGGTTGGGTGAACACCTTCCTTCCCCGGTTCCGTTGGGCACTGCTGGCCGCGCCGCCGGTGGACAAGCTCAGGTGGCCGTGCCGCCGGTGGACAAGCTCAGGTGGCCGTGCCGCCGGTGAACAAGCTCACTTGGGTGAACACAGCAGCACCGAGCACATTCTCTATTTTTCTCCTGCGCACGTCACTTGTTGTCACGTGGAAAGGCAGGCGTGTTTAGCTTCCCATTTTTTCTGCGACCTTGCTGACTGACACTGCCATGCTTCTGCTCCGCTGTTTTGCTGGGCAGAGACAGGGAGAATCTGAAGGACATATGATCACTTCTGGTTCTGGCTTAGGAAACAAGCTCGCTGTACGCTGTGGATGATGATTATTAGTCGAGGCAGGCAACGAAGGCTGTGGGAGAGACGTTACGATTCACGCGACAAGTCCAGCGGAAAACAACTTAACTACCGGGAATCCGGAGGATGGCATTCCTCAAGAAGCACGGCAATGCGCAGGTGCATCTAAAGTTTACCCGGAAGTGTTCCGTTTTCATGTTTCACTAGCAATTAGTAGCTCGTATTGATGGCAGGTCACTAATCGCGTGCGTTTTCAGTGGCAAACACGCTATTATTCCTTCTTTATAAAGTCATAAATAGTTTTTTTTAAAAAAATTTATCACACTAAATGCTGAATTTGGGCTGAATAGGATGGCAAAGAAGCCGCGTGGATGTATTGCATCTGCAGCGTAGAATGGACCTAAGCATGATGGGCCGAAGTCACAAATATTTTCGGCTAATACGCTTATCATCTCCTTTTCTCTCTTTTTTTCTGGGTCAATCTGCACACTGGGCTGGGCTGGGCTGGGCACCATTGGTTATCCAATCCACGCACCTGCTCTCGACCTCACGGGCTCACGGCTACACTTGAAACACATTTTTCTCTCTCCATCAAATCAATAATATCAATATCAATATGCCATGTATGTATCTCCAATAATAAATATAACAACAGAGATCTAGCTCTTCTTTTCCTTCCGAGAAACAGTGTGGTTGGTCAATCGAGTTTACGGTTAGTGAAACCATGCCACACCTGTTAAACTTAAACTAGACATATAACTCGATTAATTGCTTCAGTTCAGTGTAGTATTGTCTCATTGTTCATTGCAAATGGTGGTCCAATAAATAAATTAAATCCTGATTGAGCCGAGGATGGAGCAAACGTGCATGCCGATTATAGCTTGCTTTGCTGAATGTTAGATAATTAAACTGCACGCGCGAGAACAGAGGCACGATTAGTCTCATGTTTTAAGGCCAAGGGCACCGCACAAGGGGCGGCATATTAAAATTAAGGCAGCTAGCAAGGTGGCCTACGTATTTACGCATATATTATTCCTAAAACATATTTAAATAACTTGAAAAAACATATGTTATTTTACTTTTTGAAAAATAGATCGTTGCATAATTCTATTTGTAATATTTTCATATTATATATTATAGAAGAAAATATACTCACACTATCTATATCATTACCTCTTAATTTTGTCATTTCAATGCATGTCTCTTTCTTTCGGTACTTCTTTTAGTGCGCATCACATTGTTTATATCAATATAGCCAAGTGAACACATGTCAATGTATCACCCTCTTAATCTCTTCATTCCTTGGAGGTCCGCCAAATAAAAAGTTAGAATATTTTCTTTTTTTCATAATTTTTATCTTATTCTGTATTTTCTTAGCGATTGCAAAAACTGGTTCTCAACTTTTATTACATAATAGTTAATAATTTATATATACAAATCAAATTTCGTTCCATATCCCCCCCCCCCCCTCAAATTAGTATATTTCTGGAATTTTTAATTGTGAATAAAACATAAAAAATATTTTTTCACTTAGTATGGAATTAAAAAATAATCCTTAATTTCCATTTATTTTTATTCTTCTGTTATTTGTGTTCTTTATTTTTTAATTTAATTTTGAGTTTCAGATTTTAATTTAGAGTTAAAAATTAATGGTTAATTTCCTTTATTGTTTATTACTAATTTATGTTAATTTTCATTGTTTTTTATTTAATTTCACATATGAGTTTTAGTTTAGAATTCATATATGAATCCAACCGCTAAGTTCATCTATTTTTTATTTTAAATTTCAGCTATGTACATGTTTTAATTCGGAGTTCGTACGAAAGTTAAATGGGTGATTTCCTTTTATTTTCTGTTTTTTTATTGTAATTGTTATGGACTCTTTCTTCTAATCTAAGCCATTAATTTTATTTTTATTTTTATTTAAATTTGAATATTAGTTTTAGTTTAGAAAGTGATATATGAATCCAACTACTAATTTTTATTCCAAATTGTAGCTATGTATAGGTTTTAATTTAGAGTTCATATGAAAATCAAATGACTATTTTTTATTTTTATTCCAAATTTCTGTTATTTTTTATTTTACTTGTCATGTACTTTTCTTTTAATCTAAACTGTTATAACTGGGGTTTTCTAAAAAGTTGGTTAGATGTTGTTCTTTAAATAATGATATTCAATAGCTACGATAGTTCAACTTAGTAGGATTCACCAAATTAAAGGCCAAATGTTTTGTTTTTTATGAGAATTTCTAACATATTTTTATTTTTGTTAGAAAGATCCGATAGTAGTTGTATTTAGGGTCCACTAGATTAAAAAGCTAGATATTTTGTTTTTTGTTAGAATTTATAACATTTTTTTTCTTAGCAACTCTTTTTGAGTTTTTGATATATAATAGATAGATGGTGGGCAAGCGTGTGGTCAAAGAACAGTGCAACGACATTATAGGAACGATGCGTGGGTCAAACAAATGTTGGCATGCAACACATTCCCTTACTTCGTTTGGTTTCTACACAATTTCTGTTTAAACAAAAAAAACAAATTATTTGCTGAACGAGAGAATTTTGGACAGCTTCTCCCACAATTAGAATCAACCATCTACATAGAATTAGAATCCGGTTGGAACCTGAGGGCCTATTTGTTTTTTCTTTTGATTCTGGATTCTAGCCTCAAAAGCTGAATAAAAAACAAACAACTCGATTCTAGAAGTTGATTCTCAGAATCCTGCCCACCCATATACACTAGAATCCACAGTCTACTCCATATATACTTTTAAATTCTAGCTTTTGGAGAATCAGCTTCTCTACAACCATAATCCAGAATCAGTTTTTAGAGAATCCAAAGCAAAAACAAGTATTCCCTGATTCTCGCCAGCTCGGTCCGAAACCTAAAAGTTGCAGCTGGCCCAACCCGATTCTTCCACAATCAAAAGCAGCTCCTTCCATAATCCAGAAGCTAAAATGAACTATCATTTCAGCTTCTGGACAACTTCTGCTTTAAAAAAAAAAGCGGATTATTTGCCGAACAGGAGAATTCTGGACAACTTCTCTGAGAATCAGAAGCTGATTTCTATATAGAATCAGAAGCTGGCTGGAACCTGATTCTTACTGATTCTTGTTGATTCTCGCCGGCTCGGTCCGAAACCTAAAAGTTGTAGCCGGCTCGACCCGATTCTCCCATAATCAGAAGCAGCTTCTCCCATAATCCATAATCCATAATCCAGAAGCTGAAACAAACTGGGCCTATGTCATTATGCGAACTTGTTCTCCATACATATACTGACTTCTAAAAGCGTGTGGGATTTCCACATGCACGGCACACCACGTCAGCGTTTTTGGTGAAAACGTCCTCCGCGAATTCCAAAATTACATACAACCCACCCTACCCGATCTTTTGCAAACAGATGCCTGTAGTTCCGCAAATTCGCATCCAACTCCGGTGAGCCCTTTTGTGAAAAGAAACTCGCGGTTCCGAAAAATTGCATCTGGATGGGGATAGACGCCTTTTTGCAACAACAAAAAAGCCCATGTGATTATGGGAAATTACATCCCTATTTTTGCGAAAAAAAACCCATAAATTCCCTGATATATTGTTCTCATTTGCCTTTCCTGCGAAAAGACGCCTGCGGATCCTAAAATCGTTATTATTTCGTGATTTCTCTCAGATTTTCTTACATTTTGCCTTTACAAAAAAGACCATGTTGTTTCGGAAAATTGCATCCCCATTTTTGCGAAAAGGCACATACATTTCCCAATATCTTCTTATCGTCCGTCGCTTCTGCAAAAAGGCCCCGCGAATTATACGATCGTGATATTTCGATTTTTCTTTCATTTTTTAATGCTTTACCAAAGGAAATATGGCATCCATCGTGGATGTTGTTCTTGCCGTCCGAGCATTCTACCAAAATTCACTCAACACAGTGCAGCGCGCGGGCCCACCTAGTATATATACAGGATAGAGAATGACTAATCCCAATTGGCACAAGCTACCACAAAAACATAGCCTAAAGGACAAAAACCAATTTAACAAAAGGCCCAAAGGATAGCAAACGCACCGAACTCCATAGCAATACTGAGAAGGAAGAGATAATACATTACAATTTGAGCCATTAAATAATATGTATCGCGCTTTTTAGGACTTGGTTGTAACTCACGAATAGCTTGCAGGTCATCTGTAAATTTCAAGTATGAAGCCAAACAGAGAAACAATCTTTCGGAAAAAAACAAACAAACAAGCAAACAGATAGACCAAGCAAACGATGACAACTGCTCCGCCTTGTGTTTAAACCTTACGTCGTGGGCTTCTCAAGGAGAGCCGAAATGTACCACTCGTCGGCCTTGGGCCCCTTGTCAAGCTTCCGCCCGGTGTTCCACCGGAGCTTCCGGAACCCGACCTTCTCGATGATCGGCACGTACACGCCGGTCAACTCTTTCCCGGTGCAGAAGAAGTGGTCGAGCCAGAACAGGCCCCCCGGCCGGAGCACGCGGTATATGTCGTACAGCTCGCCGTCGAGCACCGCTCCGGGGATCCACCGGTTGAGCACGTGCATCGAGTGGACGATGTCGAGCGTGCCGTCGAAGAACGGCAGCCGCATAGCGAGGGCGCCGATGTGCAGCGGCACGAGCCCCCGGGATGCGACGAACGCGCCGAACGGCGCGCCCAGGTCGAGGGTCGTGGTCACCACGGTCACCCCGCGCTCCGCCATGCGCGCCGCGAACGTGCCCGTGCCGCCGCCGATGTCCAGCCCGATGCGCACCGTGCCACGGGGCTTGGAGGCGAGCACGGTGTCGATGTCGTAGTCGAGGTCCCCGCCCTGCCCGACCCACCGGCGCTGCTCGCGGCCGGCGAGGTCGAAGCAGTCCTTGCAGTCGTGGCTCCCCGGGCCGTGAGCGCGGTTCACGAGGCACGAGTAGTTCTTGCATGTGTACGGGTCCCACACTGCAGACTTGTCCGGTGGGATTGACCACAGGCTCTGCGGGAACGGCGTCGGGTCCGGGAACCCGGCTGGGCCGCGCGCGCGGCACCGTCGCCTCGGCAGCGGCTCGCATCCCTGAAGCATGAGCCTCTCGGCGAACGCCGCGTCGGACGGGCAGTCGCCGGCTATGCTATAATTCATGTACGTCTTGAGCTCGTCACGGTGGCGGTGACACACGGCGCCGATCGCTGGGTACAGCTTGTCGGAGTCGAGGTTCGGGGTGTAGCCGAACGGGAGCGTGTGCGGGCCCAGCGCAAGCGTGAGCTCTTCGTCTGGTGTTAGCTTCGGTGGCGGTTGGGTCCGCCGAAGCTTGCCAGAGTTGGCTATGAGCCTTTTGATGACAACGTCGGTGGCGTCGACGCGGCGGTGGAGGTTCACGGCAAGGCTTTGGCTGGAGGACAGTACGTTGAGCGCGACGTCGAGAGCGGAGTCGCCGCCGAGGTGGGAGAAGGAGACGGCCAGGAGGATGGAGACGGAGTTGGTGACGACGAAGAGGAGAAGAATCTTCGTGCGGTCGGAGTAGTGCCTCTTCTTGGCGGCGGCATGGTGGGGCGCCGGCGGTGCATGGTTAGTGCTGCGTGCGCCGGCAGGGGCGAAGTCCATTTGAGGCTGGTGTTGGGTAATTTGCTTTCTTGGGTAGCCTTCCATGATGCCCATCTGCAATTCATGCAAGAATTAATGTGTTCGCTACTTCGCTGCTGGTTTCCATCTTTACCTATAGATATCATGCATAATCTCTAGCTGATTTGCGGTTTCTTTAAGTTCTTCGAAACTCGAGAGAATAGAGTATTCACTAGTCAACAATCTGATCTGAATGTGCAGATGGGCATCTTAAAGACTACCGAAAAAAGATTATGAAACTAAAAAGTTACGCATAGACAATAGTTAGAGTCGATGCTGTAGTGTAGCCCTTTCACGCCCCCCCTTCTTGCGTACAATACTGGTAACTCGTGGTCGGTTATGGCAAATTAAATGACGAGAGAACCTCTCCTTCATTTGTTTGGAGGAGCATTGGACTATCGAATATCGATTGGTCTGCACACATGGATTGACAGAATTGCACTGATTGGTTGCGCATAACAATCTGAATGTGCGTTAGGGGAGCAGAAGGGAAAAAAGATGCAGGGGCAAGCTTGAAGTGCAAGGGCGAGACTAATCTCCTTTGCGTGTTTCCTCAGGCATGCGCGTAGACTTCGCAGTTAACAAAGCATTCATGCACTTGTATCTTCCACTTGTTCCGATTTGGGCTGTGTATTATGTCCTCTTGCGCCGGAAGAAAACTCCACTGGTGAGGGCCTTGTAAGGTGAGGCATTGGGACTGGGATTTGGCAATAAGGTTTTGCAAAACCATGGTTTTGCAAAATTATGGTTTAGGAATTATCATGACATAAAAACCATGGTTTTATCAAACCCCATTGAAACCATGGTTTTTCTTGGAACTCCCAACTGTTTGGCTACAAAGTTTTTGGTTGACAAAGTCTTGGAACAAGAGTTGTTTTGGCACTAGCACTCAAAAAAATTTACCCAAGACCAAAGTTTCCAAAACAGAGAAAAAAACCATGGTTTTGTGGAAACCATGGTTTTTAAAACAGAGTTTTTTTAAGGGCTACCAAACACCTCTTGGTTTCTAAAACAGAGTTTTTCTCCAAAACCATGGTTTTATCTCGAAACTATGAAAAAACTTTGTTGCCAAATAGGCCCTAAGGGTGTTTGGTTGTTGTACCAAGTGGTAAGATGATTCCAAAAGTTATCCATGTTTTTGGTTGCTTGAATGGATCTGATGTAGCTGGGTATTCCTAGCTCTACCAGATCTGTGGAGCTGGAGCTATGGGTATATTAAGAGTGTTTATGTGAGTCATTTTGTTTACATTTTAGAATAAAAAACAAACCTAATTCATTTTATTTTACTCTACAAGTTTCAGATCTGAGGTGAAGCTGGGACCTGAAGCTCTGCTAGCCTTTTTGTCTTTATTTATCATCGTTTGGTAGGTACCATGAAGTACCACTTAATTATTTTTAAATTTTTGGTATTTTTATCATTTAAACTTTTAGTATCTCTTGGTGCTAGCTATTATAGCTCACTAAATAGCTTGGTTTTTGTTTTGTTTTTGTTTTTCGGCCACTTTTCCGTATAGCGCGGCCCATTTTGTTTTGTAGCTTCCCCTGATCAACAGCCCAAGCACGCAGCGGGCTATGTGCGAATTCCATCCCTCCCTCTTTTACAGGCCCCGTCTTTGGCAGGCCGAAGCGCATTCTCAGCCCATGTTCTCCGATCCGATGGCTTGGTCAGCTATGCCACCCTTGTTTCACTGAAACGTTGGCCAGTTCCCCACTTGTCAGCCTCGTATAGAGCAGTTCTCTAGTGCCCCTAGTTATAATACTGACCAACAATTTTATAGCAATTTTAACCGACCAACACGTACAACAAGGGGTGATGGCCTCTGGAAAAGAAAAAAAAAAAAAACTGGGTTGGCATGGCAAACTGCGTGTTGCATTTTGTTGAACATAGAGTAGTTGTTGAACCATTCTATTCATCCAAAATAATGAAAACAAATGATACAGGACCATTTCATCCCGTGCAACCTCATCTTATCAACCAAACGCACCCTTGATGGGTTTGTAACACTGTTTGACAACCACGCGGTACAATAATATATGGTCATAGGGCAGAGAGAGTTCTCTACCTTTTACTTTGAAAAAAGCGCCCCTAGTGAATTTGCCTTTCCTGAAGAGGCAAGCAGGGGACGTTCGGGGAGGAGACAGTGAGTGGGAGAGGCGATCAAAACCCGCACGTCGCACCGACCTTCTTCCGTCGAGGTCCTCTCTTCAGCGAGCCGGATCCTCTGATTCCTTGGGCCAGGTTCACGCCTATTGAGTTGCATGCACCAGCTAATTCACCCAAAAGCTTAAGCTGATGAGGAAAGACGGGCATTTCACTTATACTTCAACACTCCCTCTCACGTGTAGGCTCTCTCAGGCCTAAGACGTGGAATAGAAGTGGGTTGCAATTATATTATTTTTAAATTGCACCAACCGGGTCTTAAACTCGAGACCTCTTGGCTCTAATACCATATTGAGTTGCATGCACCAGCCAATTCACCCAAAAACTTAAGCTGATGAGAAAAGACGGGCATTTCACTTATACTTCAACAACGCCAACCCCATCGACGAGAACGATGGCCAGATTATTGGTGGGTTTTCTCAATTTGACGCGGTAGCAGCGTCGGAGATCGATGATTGAGAACGACTGACCTTTGCTTTCCTAGCTATATGCCTATATCCACTGTTAGGCCGTCACATGAGATATTTGATGGCATCTCATGGTAACTCCAACTCTCCAATACGGTAAAAGCTATAATAGAATAGATGCTCCTTTGGCACCAAGACATGCAGATGCAGCAAGGTTAAATTAAGTAAACTGTCGCTACTAGCTATATTTGATCCATGCTGCTGCTGAACGATATAATTAGCTCCTTGATCCTTTCCCGAGATACAATCTGATGAATCTCTAATTACCTTGTTTTAACCGGAACGATCGATCGATGTAGCACCACACTGTAATCATCTAATGATGCTAGTTCGAGACTAGCTAGCTAGCTTGTTGAAATACTAGGTACGGTTATTTTATTGCGTGCATCAGTTAATCGCAGCCTAACGATCGATTAGGCTGAACTTTCACGACGATCGATCCGGTCTAAACGTGTGCCCAAGTGTATTAATCACTACGCACACCACCTACCATTGCATTGTGCAAAGCTCTTAATTCCAGACGCATTACGCAAGCTTTCGCTTACGTGAAGAAATCTTCGGCCGCGGTACACACGGCAGCAGTAAGGTCAAACTGGAGTGATTCGATATTTTTGGTTTGAGGCGTGCATGCAGGGAGAGTCTCATATAATCAGAGCCTTCTCGCCAAGGGAACTGTACTTTTCAGAGGGATAGACTGTCTACAACACTTGCTCACACATTGATCGGAATGGTCAGAAAGTCATACCTCCCGGTCAGCAATAAGCTAGCATAAGTCAACGCAGAAATCTCAACATGAGAGGTCACCAGTCAAAGGTCAACAAGTCAATGATAGCGTCAAAAGTTGGTAAGCTTGGGATCCTGGTTCCTGAGCCCAGCTCACACATTGATCGCAGTGGTCAACAAGTCATAGCTCCTAGTCAGCAACAAGTTAGCCTGAGTCAACGTAGAAATGTCAACAGCAGAGGTCACCAGTAAAAGGTCAACAAGTCAACGGTAGCGTCAAAAGTTGATAAGCTCGGGATCAAGACCCTGGTTCCTACACTACCGGGAAACAGAGAATCCCTTATTGTCTCAGTTTTTCAGAATGGGTCCACAAAAGCCTGCGAGGCATTCATATTTTCTTGCCGGGAGTTGTAACGACGTCAAGAAAAATCAATATTTTTGAAGGGTATGGAGAAACCGTCAGGAAACATTTTTTTTATATAAAGTACCGCCAGAAAAAATTATTTTTCTGACAGGCACAAAACGCCAGGTTTATACTTTGGTTCGAGCGAGAAAAATTGGCCACCGCACCAAAGTATACTTTGGTTCGAGCGAGAAAAATTTTTTTTTTTTTAATTTGTTCACCGATCCTTATAAGCATGGTTTTGAATATGCTTCTTAATTGCTCTTATAGATTGAATATGCAATCTCCTATATATTGATCGCAGCAGGTGGCACTTGAAAATGAGAATGAGAATGAATTCTGTTGAAAATAAGATAGACCACATAAGGCTACTTGGCTTAACACATATGCTGTAATGAAGTTGGGCATGAAAAATATGGATAGTAGTGGTAGTAGTCGTCCAGTTAGCAGCCAAAAAGCACAAAAACACATTGTAAGTTCTCTCTTGTTTATGTTCTTTCAAGTTAACTCACATTTTAGGAACAAAGCTTAAATGTTGCTTTTGTTCTAGGAGATTACTCTGCAGCTACTATGGCTCAATATCCAGATGATTGGGAGCAGCGACCACTTGATGGAAGCATATTGTACAACATCAATAGTGGCATACCCCATGGCCGTGTACCAATTGGGAATGGTGCTATCAAGAAGGCTGATATTCTATCAGCTACCAAATCAAGAAATATCAGGCCATCCAATTCCACCTCTTATCAAAATGTGATCCGACATAATCAAGAACTACTCTAGATGCAAGAAGTTCACCGCAATATGATCTTTGTAATAATGTTAATTCACACACATTTACAATTCATGTCACTGTTAAATAAGTCAACTTCAAATGATACTTTCCAAATGTAGATGCTTTTTGAGAAGATAGGCGAACAACTACTACCAGAGATGCTACAACATGGAACACCTACACAAGCACGGGTAGCAACATTTACTACATACAATTATTGCCTTGCGTACAGACAAAACCCCATATGAGCTTCCTACATTTGGCACATGTCATTTGGAGGACCAGTTGGACTAGATAGCTAATATTTTTTGGTGTTTCAGAGTGTCAATACATTTGGCACATGTCATTTAGAGGACCAATTGGACTAGATAGCTAATATTTTTTGGTGTTTCATAGTGTCAAGAAACAGTGCAGCAGTGAGCGAGTGGATTCGTGTTGAATGTTCTAAACATGGGCATACTCTCAATCTCATTTAATTATAATTGACGGTAAGGTGGTAAATGACTTTTTTTGCTAGATAGTACACCCATACTTGTGACCTGTTGTGAGGTTAAACTAATATTAAGTATATGCTAAGCCTTGTATATTCTTGAGCTCATTATTTTAAGCTTAAATAGTCTTGAGTTGTTACCATGATTTATTAACTTAGTAGATCTATGTGGTGCGCATTTTGTATTGGATTGTGATAACTGAAACAATATTACAAGCCATAATGATTTCTTTAACTAAAGTTGACATAATTTGCTCACCTTGTAGCAAGGGACTGGGACTGGTTCCTCCCATGTGGGCTCACAACCGAATGACGTCGCCGTTGATGGAGATGCTACTATCAACGACATGGAGAACTACGGTGACAACATTGATGGAGACAACCACCATGCTGCCAATAACAACACCAGCGATGGACGAAACTAGTTGTCCGCACATGAATTTCTATGATATCTTGCGGTTCTTTTGACTAACAAAACTTCAATGTTGTGAAAATGAAGCCTTCTGTATGTGGTGCTTGACTTTTGATGGCTTCAATTGAATGGATAGTGCTTAACTTTTGCTTGACTATGATATCCTACACTTTTGATGAATTTCTGTATGTCAGCCGGACCGCCACACCTAGCGCGTTCGGATCCTAGGTCGTTGGGCTGCAGTATACTCGTAGGCCCAATCAGAGCAGCGGGCCAAGGTCTCTTGGGCCATCTCTCCCCAAAAAGCTAGTTCAATGAGGGGGTCCTCCCTCACCCTTATAAACCATGCTCAAGCCTTCCCCACAACCAATGTGGGACTATTCCAACAATCTCCCCCTCACACATTGGGCCGAGATTATCTAGGAACCACCTGGGCTACCTGGGCCACACCTGGGCTCCCCCTGGGACACCCCTGAGCTCTCCCTGGGCCAGCTGCTCTAATACCACTTGTCAGCCGGACCGCCACACCTAGCGCATCCGAATCCCAGGTCGTTGGGCTGCAGCACACTCGCAGGCCCAACCCGAGCAGCGGGCCAAGGTCTCTTGGGCCATCTCCCCCCAAAAAGCTAGCTCAATGAGGGGGTGCTCCCTCACCCTTATAAACCATACTCAAGCCCTCTCCACAACCGAAGTGAGACTATTCCCAACACTGTATGTGGTAGTGAACATGAAATGATGTACATTAGTGCCCAACGATGGGACTGTTGTCTATGGAGGCTAAACTTTTTATATGTTTGTTGATTGATGCATGGATCTGTGTTGTTCAATTGATTATATGATGCATGGCTGACTGGCTGTATATGATTTACATATTAACGCTGAATCTACCAAGTTGATTGCTATAAAAGTAATTTTTGCTGCAAAAAGTTGTGCTCCTTTTATTTTTCTGATGAGTAAAAATCGCCAGGTTTACTTTTCTGATGGTAATAATGTAGGCAAGGAATTAAGTTTTGCTGATGGGTACAAACCGTCAAGTTAAATTTTCCTGATAGTACTAGAATAGTCAAGGTAATACATTTTATTGACGGGTTACAAACCGTCAAATTAAATTTTCCTGACGATGATAGAACAGTGAAGCTAATAAATTTTACTGACCGGTTTAAAAACCGTCAACTTTACTTTTCTTGACTATAATATAATAGCCAAGGTAATAAATTTTACTGGCGGGTGAAAACCATCAGCTTTAATTTTCTTCACGGAATTGAACAGTCAAGGAAATCCATTTTCCCCTGATGCGTAATACCGTCATGTTTTATTTTCCCGAGGTGTAGCCGTCAGGCAAATTTAATTTTCCTTTCCAGTTAGGGCTGAGAGGTTTTGTCTAACGGTTACCTGTCAGTAAAATAAAACCTAACGGTTTCTTGTGTTTTTCTGACGGTCTGTAGCTGTAAGGGAATCTCTCTTTTTCTGGTAGTGAGACTTGCCTATGGCAAGAAAATTAAAGCCCCATTTGGTAAGTGGGAAGGTTTTTTTTCCCCTATTCACATGTAAATTGAACCGTCTCATGTAAAACTCCTGCATTTCAAACGGGGTCTAAGGTGAAAAAACCTAGACCGAAGAAAACAGAGGTGGCCTATCGGATTGGCTTCACCTCTGGTCAACGGCGAAGCTGAAAAAATTTTAAGAGCCTCGTAAACCTAATTATTTGATGGTACAGAACGAAGGTTTACCTGAAAAATATCCGTTTGCGTGGCGTTTCCGATGGTTGAGCTATTTTGGCTCCACCACCCTGACTAGTCCTATTAGGCTCGTGTTAGCATCCAAAATTGAGCGACCGAGACATGTGTAATCTTGGCTCGAGTTTGGAGGGACAGGTATAAGGCCAGATTGATAGAAGACGATGAACGGACAAGATTGGAAAGGGCATGGTCATATGGCAACACGCAGGTTGGAAGGAAGATCGGAGCTGATACGGTTAGAATCAGATATGATCATGACCAAGATGGAAAGAAGAGTTCGAAGCCGTTACGAGCGGATGACGTGACCGAGGCAGATACGATCAGACTTAGGGGCTATAAAAGGAGGATGGCGGGCTACGTCAATAGAGATATACACACATCAAACTAATCAATACCTTTCTTTTCCTTTGCATTAGGAGTAGACACTTAGTTTGTAATCTTTTTTCTATAATATACTTTAATCAATATAGTTGTGCATCGCTGATTATTGATCTTCGCTGCATTACGCCCTACCAGATCCTGCTTTCTTTCCGATCTTGCTACGCATCGCCTTTTTCGGGAGAAATAGCCTTTACCCCATCTGATCGACTCGTAGAATTGGTTAGATTTACCAGTTACCCTGATCTGTGTTGGTTTGTCTCAAATCGACCAGATCCGCTCGTTATCAAGTCCTAGATCGATTCTTTAATCGGTTTATTTGGGAGCTATTTCCTCTTGCTGATTGCGAGATCAAATCGGCTTGCACGCTCGCGAACCAGAACTAAACCTGGCGTTCTCATGTGTTGATGACGATTAACCCTTCGTCAAATTTTTTACGTCAACGGCTCGTCACCGAAGAGCCCGAGCAGTTACCTATCCTAACTAAGAGATGGTTCCGTCGGTGGCTCTGGCTACTACTGCGTGAACTATGAACTATTCCTTCTTGAGAATCAGGAGAACACTGGTCGATCTGTATGTGCCCCACTAGGCAGTACGTCGTACACCGGCCATGCATGGGCACTCAATACGACATGGTAACGTGAGCTACCTCGCCGCAAGAATTGAATGTTGTCTCCTCCCAAACCAATCTCGCGTGCTCAACGAATGCCCCCACCCCCCCTCGTTTTGAAGGGAAACGAAGATTGTTAACTCTGAAGTTCTTGCGAAGTTTTCGACAAGTTCTTGTGAGTTAGGCTTAACTATGTGCATGCATGCAAACTAATACGAAGAATTCATCAGCTGTTGATCTTTGGTTGTGGCCATCTCGGTTGCTGCCACTAGTTTTTGCGTCATATACGACCGTTCTAGTTTTGCCATCAGGAGGATTCAGTACAACACTGACGTAGGTAACTGTCGATTCAGTTAAAGTAGCGGTGCTAGTGCTACACTACAGATCGATCACAACTGTACCAAAGACAGGTGGCGACATGCTGCATCTATATCCCTCGGATTTTATTTTATTTTTATACTTATATTTTGATTTCTGAATCTCTGGTGATTCATCTGAACTCACTTCTGTCGACATTATTCACACCCTTGATTTTCTCTACTCAATCAGTGGATAACTGTGTTGTGACAAAGAAGATTTGTCCATCACGATTCTCTTCTTGTGCGCGCGCCAGACATATAATAAGGGAACTACTATTCCATTTCGAGAATCTACTCACTGTGACAAAGCTTTATTCAACGACGAAAACGATTGATTGCACGATAATTTCTGGGCGATTCATTCATTTGTCGATGGAATAGTAAGCTCGGTCCGCAGGTTTGAATCAAAATAGCCTGATTAATAGTATTAGTGATGTTGTTCGGACGAACTGCGTAAGGTAAATTTTTAATTATATAGTTATCCATCAATTCCTTCCAAAAAAAATCCTCCAAAATCCAACAAGTTTAAATGTAGGTAAATTTTTAATTATATAGTTATTCATCAATTCCTTCCAAAAAAAAATCCTCCAAAATCCAACAAGTTTAAATGTCTCTACTTTTCAGGCTTACCAACAAAGCTGCAGTACTACCCGCTTAGTAATATTTGTGCATGCCGAGTCTGACCATGTATTAGAATTCGCAGAAGATTTTACATTAAAATTCTAATTTGTACGCACCCGTTGGCTCAAAAACAGAGGATAAACTTAGTAGAAAATGTTACATACGTTTGGTTTCTTCTACTAGCAAAATCAACGTACACTGAGTAACTGACAGGGCTGGGAGAAACAAAAGTCAAAACTGATAAGCTAGCTTCCGTTCCGGTGTCTGCAAGGAACCCCTCGTCAGTCGTCACACGTCTGATCTAGTAGCTAGCTAACTTCGCACTCCCGCGCGCGCATGCCATGATCGAAGAAAAAAAAAACAAAAACAAACAAAAATCACAAAACCCTCTTGTGAACGCGTCCACGCACGAGCTGCTTCGTTTGGAGCGAAGCGCCGGGTTGCAAGTAACGCAAAGAAAATAGAAACAGGGGCACAAATTTTTACGTGAAAAAGCTTTATAAGAAAAATCATAAGCACACACAGAAATACTTCGTATATTAAGATCGGGAGGATTCCCGGCCGAGGACCGGGGCACGTGGCGCCGGCGAATTTGCAAAAAAAAAAAAAAACTATTTATTTCTCTGAATTACGGATAGGTCCCTGTGAATTTACGAAAAGGTCATTTGTAATTTTTTGTGAGGGGAAGAAAGATTCTCGTGAATCGCGTTTAGGTCCCTTGCTCACTACTTTACGGAAAGTCCTTCCCGTTAAATGTAAATCGCGAGCGAACCCTTTTCTACTTTTTCAGGATAGCGATGAGGTCCAAAACTATAACAAACAGGTCCCTGATTTTTACATCCAGATCCTTTCTTTGTTTTCCCCTAAAAAAATATTTTCATCAGCAGAGAGATGTGTACTTTTTTCGGCTCGGTCTCTAAGGTTCCTCGAGCCTCCAAAAATTTCGAAAATACGTTTAAGTCTATTTTTTCTACGAAAAAAAACGCAAAATCATTTTTCGTTCACGCGCACGGCGTGCGCCGCGCTTACGGGCCTAATATCATTACATATAAAAATATTTAGCTTTACCCTATGGATTACAGACACATTTTAGATGTATAAGAAAGATTCTATATCTGTACTATATAAAGTGAGAGTTTCTTCCCACGTCATTTCATTAAAATTATCAATTCTTCCATTCTTTAATTACCCACCTCTTTAATTAATTAACCACTCCAGGCACAAGAAACGAAGTGTCAGAACGCTTCATTTACATAGAAATATAGAAATACTGTTTCAATAGTGTCCTACTGTATAAGGTATTATTTGCACAACATATTTTCTTGTTTCATGTTATCGTAATAGCAGAACAGCCGTTCAAAATGTAGATACCGTTGCAATGCACGAGCACCTTACTAGTAAGAGTAGAACTCTGAGTTGGAGTATGAAATGAATTGGTATCATATTCAAACTCAACAATCTCTACATTGAAACGAATTTCTTATGTAGCCAAAATAAAACACGAAATTCTTGAAACGGATCAGCATGAATACCTTATGAGCCAAAAGTCCAAATTAAGTACCAGTGAGTGATACTAACTCAGACGTGGCTTTGTCAACATATCAACTATATTAGTATGAGTAATTATCTCGCTAACTTTAATATCACATTGAGCAATGATATCTTGAATGTAGTGATATCTGATATCAATGCGTTTCCTTCTCTCGAGAAGACGTACTTTCACAAAGCTCACTAAACAAACTTTACACACAAACGGTTTCTTTGCAGGCTACAGACATAGCCATACTCAGCTGCTATAGTAGACAAGGCAACAATAGCTTGCAGACTTGCCTTCCAGCTAACGTCACATCCTTCAATAGTCAATACATAACCACCAAGAAACCTTGCCTTATCCAAATCTCTAGCAAACTGTGAATTCACATAACCAACGAGTCCATCTCTAGTTTTTCTAAACTGTATACAAGCATTAGAAGTGCCTCACAAATACCTAAAAATCGATTGAACTGCTTTCCAATGTTTTTTTTCCAAGATTAGCATGTATCTACTAAGAACACTCAACAACAGAGATAAATAAGAGCGAGAATATACCATAGCATGTATAAGCGAACCAACTGCACTAGTATAATGAACTCTAGACATGTACTCAACTTCATCATTTGATTGTATATATGATTGAAGAAAGTTTGAAATATATAGCTAACGGAATACTCACCGGTTTGGCATTACGCATGTCGAAACGACGAAGAACTTTATCAATACAACCTTTCTGACTTAGATATAATATTTTTCCAATAGTCTATCTCTAGTAATTTTAATACCAAGAATATTCTTTGTTACATCGAGATCATTCATCTCAAATTCACTACTCAATTATGCCTTCAACTTTGAAATATCTATCTTGTCTTTTTGCAACAATTAACATATCATCGACGTATAGGAGCAAGTATATAGTTGAATCATTAATGATCTTCAAATAAACACGGCTACGATAATAAGATTTTTTGAAATCTTGAGAAATCAAAAGGGGGTCAAATTTCTTGTACCAGTATCTAGGTGGTTTGTTTCGGACCATAAAGAGATTACTTTATTTTCTGAAACGATGAAACCTTTCGGCTACTCCATATAAGTGTCTTCCTCCAACTCCCCATGTAAGAACATAATTTTCACGTCCAATTACTCAAGCTCATAATAATTCATAGCCACAATGATGAGTAAAATACGAATATAACTATGATTCACAAAAGGAGAAAATATATCTATGAAATAAAGGCATAGCATTTGAATATATTTGTTTGCAACAAGTCTTACCTTGTACCTAACCTCTTCTGTTGGTGAAATGCCTTCCTTGTTCTTAAAGATACATTTGCAGCAAATAGCCTTGTTCTCAATTGGTAACTTGACTAGCTCCCAAGTGCTATTCTTATCAAGACATTGTATCTCACCATGTATGGCAACAATCCATCTTTCTGAATTACTAGAAGAGATAAGCTCTGAATAAGTTGAAGGTTCTGCAACACATTCAATTTCTTCTACCGCATTCAAATAAAAAGCCACAATATTAGCTTCTTCAATTAATCTCTTAGGAGCTCGAATATTCCTCTTAGGTATGTTGCTTAGAATGGAATGTTGTGGTGGTTGCACATCAACAAAAACATCATGTATGTTTTCTTTTTTGGTTTCTAGTGTGGATCCGAATCAATAACATGCTCCACCTGCATGCTTAATTTCTACAGCTTCTCAATGGGAATATCAATAGATAGTTGATCATGTAAAATAACAGATTTATCAAAAAAGAATATTTCTACTAATAACCACCTTTCTACTTTTCAGGATTTCACAATTTATAACATTTAATACTAACCACCTTTCTAGTTTTCATGACTCCACAATTTACAACATTTCGTACTAGTCTTAAAAAAAAGTTAAATGCACTTAATGTATCTATGCTACAATTTACCATTGTTAACATGAGTATTAGCATGACAACAAAGTATTTTTAAATTTAAATAATCTGCTAGAGAACCAGATCATACCTCAATTGGAGTCTTATTCTCAATTGCTAGGTTTGGTGACCGGTTAATCAAATAACAAGCAGTGGAAGTGGCTTCAGCCCAATAACTCCTAGATAAGCCAGAGTTAGATAACACAATACGCACCTTCTCTATGATGGTTCTAGTCATGTGTTCGGTCACACTATATTTTTTGAAGATTACTAGGGATGGTGTAATATCTCACAATACCCTCTGATTTGCATAAAGATTCAATTATCTAGAATAAAGCTGCAAGTCATTGTCAGTAGGCAGCTTCTTTATATGTTTGCCAGTTATTTCTCAATCATAATCTTTCACTCCTTGAATATATTGAACACATCCGATTTGTGCTTTATGAAATAATCCTAAAATCTTCTCGAGTAATCATCAATGATGGTCAACATGTAGCTAGCACCTCCAAGTAAAGGAATGTGGAACTCTCCCTACAAATCAGAGTGAACATAATCCAATATGCCTTTTGTAGAATGAGTTGCAATGCAGAATTTCACCCATTTTGCTTGCCGAAGACACAGTGTTCACAAAACATCAACTTATCGATGCTTTGACCATCAAGGAGTTCTCTTTTGCATAAATCCATCATGCCAGCTTCACTCATATGCCCCATGCGCATATGTCAAAGGTTATTACCATCAGAATCAAATGATTTGCTTAAGGCAACAAGTATTACCTGAAATTATAGTGCCTCACAGATGATATAGGTTGGCATATTTTATATCACACTTCATCACAACATGAGTCTTTGGAGATGTTCAGAACTCCACCTCCATCTAAATACTTGTACCCTTTAGCATGCATCAAGAGTGCTCGGTGGGATAAGACTTCTCTTCAAACTTAGAATGTGTCGAACATCCGACAAAGTATTGATGGTACCATCAAACATCTAGGTCTGGATAGAACCCATACCTGCAATCTTGCATGGTGAATTATCACCCATCAGCACATATTCACTTGGCTAGCTTTGTTGTTAATGAACCACTCAAAGTTTGGGCTCATGTAGAATGTACATGTTGAATCAAGAATCCACTCATCATCGGTTTTGGAATCACCGGCAAAGGCAACCATAAAATCGTCATCATAAGCTTGATTAGTAACAACAGTGGTTTTTGGCTTCATTGTATTGTTGATTCTTCTTGTAATTACTATTTATTCTCTCCTTATTCTGCAACTTCCAGTACTCGGATATGTCATGACCATTCTTTTTGCAATAGACTCGAGATCCAAGACTACTTCTTTGAACGTTGTTAGGTGGTTCAATAATAATCCACCTTCCACCATCTTATAGGAATAAAGCTTGTGCTTTAAATGCATCTTGCTAGTAAGATCTCTAGTCATGGAAATCTACTACATCTTCAACCATAATGCGGCAGCGGTCTTTTCCTTCAAAAACCCTGAAGAATATTATTTGATAGATAAAGATAAATATATAAAAAGGCCTTACGATATTTATGTTGCTTCTCTTTAAGGGACCGTGCAGCGAGCATGTCATCCAAATCGAGCTATCCAAGAACAACGTGCATCTTGATTTGCTATAGAGATAACATTGTGTCTGGATCTAGTAGTGGAAGATTATTCTTCAAAGTCATCATGCAGAATAAATCCAAAATCTGCTGATACAATTTTGTGTGTGCCTAGCAATAATTGGCAACCCGATACACTTTTGGCAAAAAAGTGTGTGACACATGTCCTAACCATGAAAAAGGAATATGCATTTAGCTCAACCTAATGAACATCGAGCCTTATTGAAGAGACGACACCAAACTACATATCTTTTCCTAGGCTATCTTTCCAATCGTTAGGCGATTTTCTCTCTTCTAGACCTAGAAATTGAACTAATTAGCGCAACGGCTTCTTAATCTAAACCTTTCTTGGTGAAAGGAATCCTTTATTATTGCAAGTGTACACGAAGCAATGGATGAAAAGTGCTCATGGTAGCATTTCATGTGCACCAAGCAAGATCATGTTAGACCCTGGTACGCTTGTCTATGTGTATTTAGCGAAATTCTTCTTCTTGGATTGTGTTATATGAAAAAAAGTATAAGGGGACAGATACATTGAGGCTTATTCCCAGCCGAGAGCCGATTGGAAATGGGTCTCTCAAACAAGGCCTAAGTCTTCCGGTTTTGATGCTTCTGAACGATGGCTTCCCCTCGGGTTTCAGCGAGACCTGCTTCTCCTTCTTGGGTAAGTTGGGTTGGTGCTCTGCTACTACTTGGCAAGTCGGTTTCCCCAGAACCGATGTGTGATGACTTGGTCTCGTTTTAGGCGAGTTGCGATTAGATGACTTGGTATCTGATACTAGGGGTGGAAAAAAAGCTTGAGGCTCAGAAGGCAGCTCGGCTCGAATCCAGCTCGAGCTGGCTCGGCTCGAATCCAGCTCGAGCTGGCTCGGCTCAAGCTCATACTATAAACAGGCCAAGCCAAGCCCCCTTTTCAACCCGTTCAATTTTTGAGCTGAGCCTGAGCCGGCTTGCAAGCGACTCGTGGGCTCAGTACCCCAGTCGGCCAGCCCAGTTCCCAACTCTTGGGCTTTGCCCCCTTCCCAGCTCATGAGGCCATCTGCCAGCTCTGTTCCCAACTCATGAACCTTGCCCTCTTCCCAGCTCATGAGCGAATACCTAGGAACAATGTTAGCGAGCCCGTGGAGCGCGTGCGCGGAGGAGGGAAGGTCTCGTGTGGCATGGGCGACAGCATCTTGGAGCCAAGGGCGGCCGAGGATCCAGCACGGAGCCAGGGGCGGCTGAAGCTTCATCCGCGCTGGTGCCATACGATCAGAAGCTCCATTTGCACAACCCGCTGAAGCTCTATCCGTGCGAGCATCGTCGCCCGAGGACGCAGAGTCGGGGGCGACTGACGATGTCAGTGAGGCTATGGAGCGTGTGCACGGAGGAGGGGAGGTCAACCCGCTAAAGCTCCATCCGCACAACCCACTAAAGCTCCATCCGCGAAGACGCTGGTGCCCAAGGGCACAGAGCTGGGGGCGGTCAAAGCTCCATCTGCCTCAACGCCATTTGAAGCTCCATCCGTGCAACCCACTCAAGCTCCATCCGTGTCGGAGCCACCATTTGCACCATCCAGCTCGCGAGCCCACGGCGGCTCGAGCCTGGAAGCAAGCTGAGCCACATTTCAAACGAGTTTTTCGAGCCTTTGCTCGAGCCGGTTTGGCTCGGCTTGTTTCCACCGCTATCTGATACGGATGACTTCTTCTTTTCGGATATGATAATAGAAAATAACAAAAAAAATGTTGAGTCGTTGAGACTGCAATTCGTGAGACGTGAGTAGACCCGACGATTTTTTTCTTGATCAAAATACTACTTGTTGCAAGTAATGGATAGAAAATAAGAACGGAAGACACGAATTTTATGTAAAAAAAAAACATTTCAAGAAAAACTACCGACGCATTAAGGCAAATATGACTATATAAAGAGATGTTTACAATTAAACTTTTGTTTTACCCTATGGGCTAGATGGACGTATTTATAAGAGTATATAAAAGACTACATAGGAGTAGAATTCTGAGTTGTTAAAAAACGAAGTTATATCACATTCAAACTCAACACGCTGCATTATGCATTGAAGACATCACGTCCGTCCAGAAGGACAGTACATACCGAGACGTACAATTCGAACGCTGCTGCGATTGACTTCACTGTATACAGCGTACAAGTACACTTGTACATACAGACGTATGCGCATGCAGGTCCAGTCCAAGTGTCCAACAATGCATATTATGTACATACGACGAGTGCATCAGTGTGCAGCTACGTAGGTACGTATAGAGAAGGAACATCATTCACATAGACGACATACATGCATACAGTGGTAGTACTACCTCCATCTCTCTCTCTATAGTTATATATATAGTTATATTCTAATCTTTATGCCCGAAAGAATTAGCGATCAGGGAGAGCTCCCACGTTACCATATTTTTGAAAATGTTCTTGGCAATTTTAAAATTACGGATAAATCCTCACACCATTTTTTTTCAAAAAAAGATCCATAGTTTCGCATATTAGCAAATAGGTCCACCATTTTTTTTTGTGTAAAAACGACCATGTGGTTACTCAAATTCGCCAATAGCTCTTAACCAGCCTTTTTTTTTTTAGAATTTTAGAACCCCCAAGTTACGCAAACCGCCTCTATTTTTTTTCGCAAAAATAACCACATGATTACACAAATTCACTGACACCTCCTAGCTAGCCCATTTATTTTAGAATTTTAGAACTCCGAGTTACGTGAATTCACCGACGGCTCTTAACTAACCCATATTTTTAAAAGAATTTTAGAACCCTGAGAAAACGAAATTACATTGAGGTTCCACCGTTTTTTTTTTGTTGCAAAAATGACCTGTGGTTTCGCATATTCGTTAACGAACCCTCTGCCTTATTTTTAGTCAAAAAGAATCGTGGTTACGCACCGACAGCTCCTAGCCAAAACATTTTTAAAAGACCCAATAAAACCAAAATTGCGTTTAGATCTAAATATCATTTTAAAAAAAAAGAATCTCGGACCAAAATTTGCATGGCGTAGCATCGCGCATGACTCTACCTAGTCACACCTCAATTACATTCCAGAGGTTTGAGAGCTCCTCACCGCTCCACCTGTCACCCCGTCATTTTTTCGAAAAAAAATTCCCTCCATTTACTCTAAATTACGGATAGGTCCTACGAAATTACGAAAAAGTCCTTCGCGATTTTTTGTGATGGCAAGAAAAAATTTTCTAAATCGCGTTGGGGTCCCTCGCTCGTTACTTTATGGTAAAAGCCTCCCGTTAAATACAAATCGTGAGCGGGCCCTTTTTTACTTTTTCAGAATAGCGGTGAGGTCCAAAAATATAACAAACAGGTCCCCAGTTCTTACATCCAGGTCCTTTCTCCATTTTCCTCGAAAAAAATATTTCCGTCAACAGAAATATGTGTACTTTTTTCAGCTTGACCTCTGATATTTTTCGAGCCTTAAAAAATTTGGAAAATACATTTAAATCTATTTTTTCTCCGAAAAAAACACAAAGTTCACGCACACGGTGTGCACCGAGCTTATTGGCCTAGTACTACCTTTATTATAGTTGGGAGAGTTCCCGAAAGCGGAGCTATGCCACGTAGCTTCCTTTTGCGAAATAGCCTCCAGTTTTTGGTAATTGCGATCGAATCCCAGTAACGAGGGCCCTTCGTTTCGCGGTTGCCTGTCGATCAGCCCGTACTCGTGTCTCCAGAACTAGAACCTTCCATCGCATGGGGACTCAGGAGGCGCTCTCCTCCCCCCTCCCTCCTCCTGCTCGTGCTACCTACCTCGCCAAGCATCACGTTCAGCACCTCATCGTCTCCTTCGCTCGGCTGCCTCGCCAAGCCTCTTGTATATTATATACGGGGAAGGTTTGGAGCTCAACCAAGACTGCCACCTCATCTTTTCTCATGAAAAAGTCCATCGAAAAACCAAAATTATGTTTAGGTCCTCCCACTAGCATATTTGTAAAAAAGACCTCGTAGTTCCTTAAAATCGCAAACGGGACCTCCACCTGATTTTTCAAAAAATATGAATTTACGTTTAGATTCTCTCACCGGCTCTTTTATAAAAAAAGTCCCTATAATTTCGTAAATTCGCCGACGATGCCTACGCAGCAAATTTTTGGAACCCCCGAGAAAGACGAAATTACGTTTATGCTTTCATACCATTTTTCTAAAAACAACTATCAGACCAAATTTCACTGGGCGTTGTAAAAAAGACCCCGTAGTTTCGTAAATTCGCCGATGGGTCCTCCACGGTTTTGACTAAAAGGACCCGTTGTCCTAGAAATTCGCCGACTACTCCTAGCTAGCGAATTTTGAAAAATCTCCCCCCAAAAATAAAATTACATTTAGATCCTCATCCTATTTTCTTCGGAAATAAATATCAAATCAAATTTTACATAACTTAGCGTAACGACCCTGGCTAGTCGTATTCAACTGTGTCAACCGACAGGCTCAAATATATGCCAGCACGAAACAAGCTCACGTGAGTGTCCCAAGGATCATATTCTATCGATATATCGATCGTTCTGTACGTACATGTTTGTCAGACATGGTCATCACTTGGATCAGATCTGAGTGCGAGGCCCATACGAACACATATTTCGTTTGATTGGGGCAGTATACACAAGTACACACGTTAATTAATTGATTGCTTACTTCAATTCTGCAGTGAGATGCATGGTATGTCAGATAATTACTGATGACCGATCAGAGCATCAGATTTGGCCATCTTGTTTCTTGTTTCACGAGGAGCTAGCTAGCAGCAGCAGCAGTATAATTGAGGTCCCGTCCACCTACGTGTGTACAGACACTGTCGGAATATCAGGGAATCTCCTGGGTAGGGTTCCGGTTTGTGACATGGTGCATGTAGCCAAGGGGATTCTTTAAATGCGTGAACCCTGCAGAATCTGTTATCATATGAATTATATTTGTACGTTTGCTGTTGGAGATGGCTGATAACGAAGCTGGTCTGTTCGTTTCAGTTGCTGGACAGCTTCTGTTTTTTTTAAAATTAAAACGGATTATTTGCCGAACGAATATCAAGGAATCTCCAGGTAGGTTCCGGTTTATGATATGGTGCATGTAGCCAAGGGGATTCTTTAAATGCGTGAACCCTACAGAATCTGTTATCATATGAATTATATTTGTACGTCTAATGTTAGAGATGGCTGGTAATGAAGCTGGCCTGTTCGTTTCAGCTTCTGGACAACTTCTGTTTTTTTTTTTAAAAAAAAATGATTATTTGCCGAACGAGAGGATTCTGGACAACTTCTCTAAGAATAAGAAACTGATTTTTATATAGAATCAGAATCTAGCTGAAACATGATCCTCACTGATTCTTGCTGATTTTCACCGACTCGGCCCAGAACCTAGAAGTTGTAACCGGCTCGGTCCGATTTTCCCATAATTAAAAACAACTTCTCCTATAATTCAGAAGCTGAAAGAACTAAGCCGCTAGCTAGAGATCAGCTGCTCAACAAGTCATGGAAATGCTGTCGCGCATATAAATCAGTTTGCTAATCCGTATAATTATTTCGTGAAGCAAAAAAGGATGCACAGCAATCTCTCCGTGCATTGGACAGCTTGCACTACACATGCTTAGGTTAATTAATTTACTGTTTAAAAGTCGAAACACACAGGCATGCAAATTGCAGAATCAAAAGTCAGAAAATGTTCTGGACTTCATCTAGAAAACGGATTTTATCCTCATCGTAGAAAGTGAATATATATATACTCTAATAATAATGCTTTTTTTTGTACTCTTGGAAGTACGTACTCCCACCTTTTCAGTATACCACTTAAATGAATGTGTTATACTTCTTTATCACTTTTAATATACTCTAATAATAATTCTAAAATACTACAATTAATGCGAAAAATTCATCGGAGCCTTTATTTTTTTGCTATATACCTTTTTCTATACGTAAAAAGAATATATAAATAAATTATGTTATAAATGGTGGACTTTGGTGTAATTTTTCGTATGTTATAATCAGTATTAGAGTATACTCAAAAGGATAATGAAGTATAACAACATCATTGAGAGTGGGAGTACATACTCCCAGGGATATGGAATCATTTTCCTATACAAACACGGTAGCACTAATCTGCACTTGACCGCAGATTAGGCTATTCCACGCGCCGGCCGAAACTACCACATCCTACCATACCTTGATGAACACACATTGCTATTAATGCATCACTGGTTACCTTTTAATCATTAGTACAAGTTTAGCAGTAATAAATCGAGAAATGCATTACATGTTTGATAGTAATATGTATCGTATTCTATAGTAAAAACACCTGATGTGTATATTAACAAGAATTCTTTTCACAAGGCCCGTTGGAAAAAAAGTCATGAATCTCGGCCATATTCTCGGAAACAAATTTACGACCTGTCTCTGGTCAACATGAGCACAAATATCAAGCGAACTAAAAACGAAAAAGGAATAAAAAGATAAATGCGTTACATGTTGGGCAATAAAAAAAAATGGTAATGCATAGTAAAAACATGCATACCATCTACGATTTAACGTCCAACAATTTAAAGCCGATTCGTAGTTTGTAAACTTCTGAGTTACAAATTTACTAGCAATGATGAACAATATTACTTTCGAAACCATCCACATACGCCATGTGTTGACTAAGTCAATCACCTATGTAGCCAAACAACAAGTAAATGAACCTTTAAGTTTGTACATGAATCTTTTTTTCTTTGATTTATCCATAACTTTTCATTGACAGCTCCGATTTACGAACGGTTTTCACCAGTGGCTTACTGACAACGAGAGCAACATATTGATATAAGTCTCGCCAATAAACATCGTATACATCATATTTTGAAATCCGTATATATAGATTTTACTATCGGTATGCATTGATTTTACTATCATACTAGATGGTTCAGCATCCTGTGTGGCAGTAAAATCTTATGATACATCGATGAATTGACAGTAACTCTGGAGTGTATTTGACAGTAAATTTAGAGTAAATAATTTTTTAGTTATTATTGACCAGTATGTGCCACAAAAAATGCTCACGAGCGATGCAAATGTATGTACCATGACTTACTGAGCTAGTGATATGTGTGTTGGGTGACATTGATCATTGTTTACTAGTTTGTACACGAATATATTTTTCCCTTCTTTTAGACATATTTTGTTACTCGCAGCTCTGATTGACGAATGAATTTCACCAGTATATTACTGCCGACGAGAGGAACAAAATGATATAAATCTCGCTAATAAACGTCGCATAAATCAAATTTCACTACTGAATGAACATCACTTTCCTACTGTATGAACAACAATTTACTACTGACATGGATTACGACTGAAATCAGAACCGTTGCCAACTATCTAGTAACGTGTTACTAATTTGTACATGAATCTATATTTTTCTTTTTTTAGTCATAACATTTTACTCACATCTTCGATTGATGAATGAATTTCACCAATAGATTACTGGTAACGAGATGAACTGTATGATATGTCTCACTAATAAATATCATATAAATCAAATTTTACTACCAAATAAATATCAACTTGTTAATGTATGAGCATCAATTTATTACTGAAACGTATTACTGTCGTAATGAGAACCATGGCCAACTAACAAGTAATGCGTTTACTAGTTTGTACACAAATATATTTTTTCTTCTTCTTTTTTTAGCCATAACTTTTTATTCGCAGCTCCAATTGACAAAAAAAAATTCACCAGTATATTGCTGCCGATGAGAGGAACAATATGATATAAATCTCGTTAATAAACATCGTATAAATTAGATTTTACTATCGAATGAACATTACTTTCCTACTGTATGAACATCAAATTACTATCATGCCCAACATAGTTGGAAAATCCTTCACAGATCAGTCAGTTTGCATTAAAAGTTCATGAAAACTATATGTATAAATTTTGAAAAAATTCTTAAAAAATTATCAAACGTAAGGGATGTGAGCTTCTACATCCCTGTAAAAAGTGAATATCAAACTCAGTCGCATTTGAAAGATATGAAAAACATAAATTTACTATTTATCACTGATAAGCGTTTGTCAATTTCTTGTCTTTCAAATCAGATTGATTTTGGTCTTCAAATTTTATAGGCATGTAGGATCTCACCTCCCATACTTATGGTAATTTTTTGATAATTTCTCAATTATTTTACTATTGGCGATAGTAATAACATGTAATCAATTATGACTAGATATGTTTTGCTGTGAACTATTAACATGTACATAAATAACTAGTAAAAGTTGTCCTGCAGCAATATGTGATGTATATAATAGTAGAGGTTTACGTATAATTTGGTAAAAGTAAATGATTCAGTAGCCGTATATATAGATATACTATTACAGCCATATCATATTACTCGGGTAAATACTTATGTTTACTAACTTATATTGACATCTGTTATTGCAAACTTATAATAACACTACTTAGATTTTACTATAGAGTTCAGGTAATAGTACTATCTCAATATATTTTACCGCTCAGTGCTGACTTTTAGCGTTTCAACTAAATGATTCGATCTAATTTACTATTATTTGTTCGCTATATCACTACCTCCAATATTTAAATTTACTTGATAAGCTCATGTCGTCGATGCAATGATTCTACATATTTTATTAGAGCCTGTGTACTACATTACTATGTCCTATATTTAAATTTACTATTTAGAGAAACAATCAACTTGTTTGCGTTGTATCATTACGGTTTGATAGTTGTTAGACCCTTATATACTGCATGGCAAAAAATGCGGTTGCTGAAGCTCATTAATTACTATTAAATATAGCTAGATGGTGGGAATTCTGTCGTGCTAATTAAGCCTGACGTGGTTCAGACTGCGAACCCGGTTGTCATGTAGAATAACTTATTCTACACGCAGGTGCAGAATAGTATGTCCACACACACACACACACACATATAAATGAAAGCATATTACCAGAAATATGTATTCCCTACTCCTTGTACATTAATTGGTGTTACGCAAGTGAAAGCATACTACATATATAAGTGAAAGTTGTTAACTGATTCCCTCTAATTAGGAAGTTTCTATCAAATAAATAGAGACAGAAAGTACAAAACGAGCTTTGTGTGGTGCATATAACGCAGCTGGCCTAGAATACTTGATTTAGTGGAAAACTACAGGTCCATATTTCTCTAAAAAAAAAGTGGCCCTAAAATTGGAGATATATGACGTATGAAAGGTTCGGAAAGGTCGGTGGCTGTCGCCATCGAATTGCGACTTGTTATTTTGCTACTATCTAGAATTTTCCCTCCACAAGCAGTTTTTTTCCAACAGAAAAGAAATGAAAATGAGTAAATGACAAATACACCACAATCTTCATTAAATCATTGAGAAAAAGTACACAAAAGAAAGAAAACTAGAACAGTCATCTGATTGTTGACGTGCACAGAAAAACTACATTAATCAATTAATAATGCCACGAAAGGAGACTAATCGAGGGCCTATTAGAAAGGCCCTCGTGTCTAATCTCATGGCTTTCTAGCTATAGCACCATCTTTTTCATGTGGATGTTTCTTGTTTCTTTGCTTAGTAAAATCAAATCAAGTCAATTTCATTTGGAAAAGTAGCCCAACGATGCCGCAGTCTTGTTTTTTTTTTGTCAGTTGTAATTAATAATGTCACCTGCCAACTTTTCTGTGAGTTTTTTTTTTTTTTTTTTTGGTTGTGCTCCAAAAACCACAGAGATTACCACTGGTTTGAAAGCTATCTTCTAAGCTAGTTCATCATCAATATGGTTAAGATAAGATGTGCTTTCAGATTGTCGAAACGAATGGAAGCATACATGAAATCTGCAGGGACAATCAATTCCAGGTCTAATTGGAGACCACAACTGAAGGTCGCAAATTGATTGATCATGATACAGGCGTGTGTCCGTATGTGCGAGTGGTAGAGAGAAGAGATGCATGATGTGTAGATGTGCCCTGAACTAGAAGACATGAATCTGAGGTTGGATTTGTGCGACACGTACGTGTCGACTCCGGTTGCATCCCAACTAGTTTGTCATGGGTCGGCCGTAATTAATGCAAAAAGGCCCGGTCCAAACACGTTGTGTGAGGCAGCCAGTGGTCTCCAGCCCCGGTGGAAAAGCTGGTTAGGGTTTGAATCAAATTTGATTAAATTATAATAGTTAATAGGTTTAAAATTAAAATAAATCAATTTTGAATGAAAAAGGTTAATGGGGTTCGATTCAATAGTTGTCCGTTAGCTCGAATTTAAAATAATCGTTTAAATGATAAATAAAATAATTTTATATTAAACTATATTAATTCTAAAAGAAACTTGACAGATAGTCTTAGGCCCCGTTTGGCAACTTGGAACCAGGCTGTTTCTACTAGAATCTGGGAGAAACCCAGTCAAACGGGCTAAAGCTCGAAACAATTCTCCTCAAAACGTTTCTTCTTTTTCTATTCTGGGGCTGAATCACCCTCAACTCGTTCCACCCCGATTCACAGAATCCAGACAGCTAGCCAAACGGTTTCCAGACAGTGATTCTGATTCTACATGAAACATTTCTACCAAGAATCTGGAACCGTTTCCGTTTCTACTAGAATCCGGAACCATGCAAATGAGGCCTTAATCTGGACCAAAGGATCCACGAAAATGAAAGAGATCCAAACAAATCAAGAAAAAAAAAGGTTCTTGCCACTAGGAACGTACTCGTGCATATCGTTCGATCGAGAGGTCACGGGCCTCACTTGACCCCTCCGGCCACGTACGTCCATGGCTCCATGCCTGCACATCGTCACGCCATTTAACAAACTAGTCCTGTTAAAAATGCATCTTTTGTTGTAGTTGGTGCCTTGATATGCTAGCTAAGTTGGGTAACTTTAGGTTGTTCTTCTCATTGTGTGAGCTAGCATGCTAGTAGTACGTACAGTTACTATTACAGATGTAGCTTTCCATACCGACCCATCAGTACCGATTGGATTTGAACCGGTACGGATAGTGATATCAGTACCGGTTCATTGCTACAGGGTTGTAATGGGCTTTCAGTACCGGTTGGTAACACGAACCGATATTAATGCCCTCACATTAGTACCGGTTTATGATACGAACCGGTACTGAAGGCACGGGGCATCAGTACTGAGTGCATCAGTACCGGTTCGTGTTACCAACCGGTATTGATGCCTCGTTTCAGGAAAGTTTCAAAGAAATGCATATTCTATGTATATCAGTACGCGGTGGTGGGTGGGTTGGTTAGAAGGGTGAGACTGGAGTCACGAGGTTGCGGATTCGATCCCGCTTCTCCCATACATCCTCGATATATTTTGAAACAATGTGCATCAATCCCGGATGACTTGTACCGGTTCAAAAACTAGTACTAATGACAGTTACAAACCGATACTCATGGCTAGATCTAAAGCAGTGAGTTTGAGTTCAGAGAACATGACAGCAGGAAAAGAGAAGAATGATGCAAAAGCGATCGAGCCCTACGCGACTCCCTTCTCGAGATCGAACGGTGCGTCTTATGCTCTGTCACGTCTTATGCTGTCACGAGGGATAACTTCTTTGAGGTCTTTTTTTTTTTTTTTTTTTTTGTGTGTGTCTAGGCATGCATGAGCTTGTAAGAATGATAGGATGTGTGCGTAGGTTAAAAACTACCTAGCCATCTCATCCCTGCTTAAAGCTGGCTTTGATAGGACCGGCTCATGTACGCCGCCAATGGCCATCACATGTTGCTTTGTCGAATTCCTGCAACTTGCTACTCTGTCATTTCTACTTCTTCTTTCTTTCTTTTTTTTTTTACGGTGAACAGTGCCTGTGTTTGACGCTTTGATTGATTGAAATTGGAAAGTGTAAACTGTAAAGTAAATCTGTCCACTTTACACCAGTTGAGCAAGGACACCTATCATCCTACCATGTAATTGCAGTGTGATATCCATCATCGCATCGTACGCGCGTACCGATGACGTAGTACATTCTTTTAGGATCCGTCCTGTATCATTTCCTCGGCACAAGGCATCCATTGATCGATCGAAGCATCTGGTCATCTGCACTTCGCTTTGCAGATCAACACACAGCGCCCTTGTTCCATGTACTACTGCTTCCTAGCTTGTCTGTACATGCAGCTTCAGGAAAAATTTGGCCGGAGATACAGTTGCACTGTTCTACTTAATCCTGACCATGCTTTGCGTCTTCCCTTCTCTGCGTTGCCTGTAGCTCCGTTTGGGCAAATGTGGCAGAGGAAAGGAATGGCACAGAAGCATCGCGCTGCCATCCCCAGACACCAAATACTGTACCTGCTTCACGCATATGCATCCGTATGCACCCACAGTCACCGGCCGGCCGCCACAAGCATGCAAATCAAAGGGTGCCCAAGAGGAACACACAGAGATCCGTACGCACGAATCACCGAGTTAGCAGCCACGCAAAGAAAAGATGTCGCATGAAAGAAGAACAAAAGCTGAACACACACGTATGCAATGGCCTTAAATTCCTTCCTCTTTCTAGGTCCTTTTCATCGCCATGCATTTTTAACGTCTGGGAATCAGAGCCATAGCGATACTCCATATGACAAGACTGTGAGCCAGGATATCAAGATCTCAGTACTGGAGATCGATCTAGACCACATTAATAAAAAAGAATGAAATGCAGATGCAATCTATCCATCCATCCATCCATCCATCACCTGGATAGTGGATGTACGCAAACACAGATCAGATGCAAGGAGCTGGCTAGCGGCAACAGCCATAGCTGTACTCTTCCTGAGGCATCCGGCCCTTTCCCCTGTATTTATCTCGGCTCCCCCCGTCGCCTTCCATCTTCTGCAGCTCGTAGGCCCGGCCCGGCCCGGCCCGGCCCTCCCTCCTCTGCCCGCGATTCATAATTTCTTATCTTATGCAGCTAGCTCCCGTGTGTGAGATCGATGTGGTGTGTGCGGTACATGTGTGGTGGCGTCACGCTTGCTCATCGCGTTGCGTCTCGACTGCTCACTCGGTTAATACACCTACACCCTTGCTAGCTACTCCTAATATTTAACGTTTTAGACATAAATACAGTTAAATTCATGAAACATTGATTGTCAGTTTCTTTTTTAATATTTGAACTAGCTAGATAAATGAAAATCATAGCCGTAGATTTGTCTCAAAAGTACTTTTATAATATTATAATTTTATTAAATTTTATAAATATATTGTAATATAATTAGGGTTTTGATAAGTTTTATCCGGATGTTTTCTTTAGCAACCATCATCCAAATTCTGGACCATTGGATTTGCTTTCAGATCGATGCACCCCCCTTAAATTCGAGGTGGGTTAATCCTACGGATGTGTGTTTTGATCGTACAGTCTAAAGTATGGATGATTTTTAGGACAAAAACATCTGGATGATGTCTATACACTCCCTATAAATTAATGATTGATTCTGTGTTTTAACATAACAACTACTACTATTTGTGACCGTGGTCATTAATACTTTGCTTTTTGATCGATATATATTGTTCCAAACACCAACCTCTTATCCTTTCCTCCTCTCGATCCCCACTTGCACCCAGGGCTCATTTCCGAGAGGAAACGGCCACTAACTTGCTCGTGCTACTCGCCTAGCCAGAGCCTGCCCTAGCAAGCTATGCGGAGAAGGAGGACGGCGACGACGCAGAAGACCAAGCAGGCATGAGCAGATACGAGAACAGCCATGGCGCCGCTGCGGAAGCAGCAGGAGGGGGCAAAAAGGTGGGGGACGGCGGCGGCGACGCGCACGAGGACGACCTGGTGATGCCGGGGTTCCGGTTCCACCCGACGGAGGAGGAGCTCATCGAGTTCTACCTCCGGCGGAAGGTGGAAGGCAAGCGCTTCAACGTCGAGCTCATCACCTTCGTCGACCTCTACCGCTACGACCCATGGGAGCTCCCAGGTCCGTCTCAAGAATTGCTAGCCGCCCCCCGCCCCCCGCCCTTCTCTCTCTCTCTCTCTCTCTCTCTCTCTCTCTCTCTCTCTCTCTCTCTCTCTCTGTGCGTGCGTGCGTGCGTGTGTCTTCAAGCTCCTTGTTGATTTTTGTTTCTGCAGCAGCGACATCTTTGTGTTTGTGGCTTTAATTTCTTGTGCACGCACAGCAATGGCCGCGATTGGGGAGAAGGAGTGGTTCTTCTACGTTCCGAGGGACCGCAAGTACCGGAACGGGGACCGGCCGAACCGGGTGACAGCGTCGGGGTACTGGAAGGCGACGGGCGCCGACAGGATGATTCGGGCGGAGAACAACCGGCCCATAGGGCTCAAGAAGACGCTCGTCTTCTACTCCGGCAAGGCGCCCAAGGGCGTCCGCAGCAGCTGGATAATGAACGAGTACCGCCTCCCGCCCGCCGACACCAACCGCTACCACATGGTATCCATACTCTATCACACCCTGATGCCTCAATTTGCACAAGCAACAAGCTAATTTACATGTAATTTACAAGCCAAGAACTAGGGTTTGTGGCTTTGCTTGGGGCGTGTTCGTAGTTTATTTCTTGTCGGGTTTTGATTTTGGTCAATTTAATTTTGCTTTTGTGCTTTTAGTTGGTCTCATGGTTTTCCCATGAAAGGTGCATGCGCCTTTCAGATCTACAAGTTAATTAGCTAGGGCGGCTTCTTTCTTTTGCTCCTTGGTCTTCCTGCCATGGCTATGGCTAGAACCTACTCGATTAGTTGACAGCTCTTTCTATCCTGAACATGCTAACCTAGAATCATAGATTCCGCAATCCTTTTGACCGGAATTGTCACTTTGATAACATAATTAGTCAGATCGGAAGTAAATTTCTGGGGAGACGCATCCCCCAATTCTTCTTGTGCAATGTTTGCAATCGATAAATCCGATTAAACAGCAACGAATCTCCTCACGCCATGAATTTGCAGACCGAGATATCTCTCTGCCGCGTGTACAATCGCTCCGGCATCGATGATGGCCATCTCTCCTCAGCGCGTTTGACCTCTTCCCGTCGCGCCGCGGCGCCACAGGACAACAAACAAGCGTCGTCGTCGTCCACGCCCACGCCGCCCCCAACTCCGTCAAAGCTCCACCTTCTACACTGCGAGTGCACGTCGCCGCCCGCCATCACGGATCACGCCCAGGGACACAAGGAGGCGCCGGCACGGCATCTAGCCGCCGCAAAGCCGCCCGGCGGCTACCTGCAGTCCGCGGCGAACTCCGCCCCGGCAGCTGCCGATCAGCAAGAAGTAGACGAGGCATTATTGTACCACCAGTACTTCAAGAACACGAACGCCTTCGCCTCCACGTACTCGCTGCTCAACCTGGTGAACGCGGCCTCCATGGGCAGCTCCGCCGCTGCCATTGACGAGCTGAGCACACTGGTGGGCCAAGGCGAGCAGCCGTCCTACCTTAGCCCGGCCGGCAGCAACGGCCACTTCCTTCCCCTGCCAACGCCACCGTCGCAGCCAACGGCGCTCGGGACGCTGCCGATGTCGCTGGCCGCCATCTCTGACAAGATCTTGGACTGGAACGCGATCCCCGACGCGGCGGGTAGAGATTACAGTGGTGCTGGATTCAAGTGACGGCTCAAGCAATTGACCACAGTGCATGCACGCGTGCATGGCTGTGCACATTCTGATCCCAATGGTGCCACCGTCACCATGTAGTGCTCTCTCTCTCTCTCTCTCTCTCTCTCTCTCTCTCTCTCTCTCTCTCTCTCTCTCTCTCTCTCTCTCTCTCTCTCTCTCTCTCTCTCTCTCTGTTAATTCTGAGGAAAAGATCAATGTAGACTACTATACCCTTCTTATTTAGTCCATAGATCATACTCTCTTCACTAGTATGATCAAGAATTCAAGATAGGTAATTTGTAATTCCTAATGAATTGCATATAATAACCTCCCCTTGATCGATGTGACAGTCAATTAATTACTTTACTCCAAGCACTTCTCTCCTTTTTTTGTCAGGACATATGTTCCTAGTAATGTACTCCCTCCGTTTCACAACGGTCGTACTTCTAGCTAAATTCACACAAAATAAGGAGACGTAGAAAATAACTTTTATACCCTCATTTAACTCACCCCTTTGTGATTAATGAAGGGTAGCTGAACAGATTAGCTAAACAGATGGCTGCATTGATAAAGGGTACAAAGGCCATGTTGCCTCTAAAATCGCATTGGAATGTGAGAACCACAACTATTTTGATAAAAATTTTGAATGTTAGAACTACAACCATTGTGAAACAGAGGGAGTACTCGCATTAGCGCGCACCTACTTCTTTGCCTAGTCAAAAGTGCATCTTTTTTTTAACTGTCTGACTTTCTGACACTGCACTGCTCATAAAAATGCTGCTTGCATGATTGGGAGATGACCATGGCAGAAATTGTTTCTCTGGAATGATTGGGAGGACCTGCAGGGGGTTGATGTCGGGTGCGTATGCATGTACACTGCACAGAACCGAGTCACAGAGGTGAGGATTATAGTCAGGGCCAATCATGTGATGGCAGCATTTGTCTTTTCTCTCCGCTTGCATGGTGTCTTCTCTTGCCATGGACCAGCCACCAGATTAAATGATAATTCCTCTTTCTCTGCTCGTGCTATAGCTGTAAAGATCGAGATGAACTCGTGAGGCTGTAAGAGTGTCTGAGTGTGTCATGGACTCAGCAATGGTTAGAGTTTTGCCTGTTTGGGCTCTGCAAGTTTGTGTGGGGATGGGATTAAGGGAGGTGAAACGCGTGGGCGAGGATAAGATACCTCCTGTCTAGCTGCATGCCATGCCCACGAGAGGGTCTTTCGTTCGATCGATTGGACATGACAGTCTATTCGTAGGGACTAAACTAGCTAATTAATCTATTCCGTTTACTGAATACTGGTACAGTATATATGTAGGCTTTTGGTACTTTTAATTCTGTTCTTATTCTTATGCTAGCTGTGCTATGTAGATACCAAGTCATACAGATATACCATGTAAGGCTGCTTCCCTGCAGTGGTCTCCAGCATTGGAGTATAATCTGTCTCAGAAAAAATCCAGTTGAATTACAGCTACTAGTGCCCCTCGCCCCTTTTTTTTGTTTGGCAAAGTGTTGTGCCTGAGAGCGTGCATGTGTCTATTAAGGTGTTCAATTTGATTGTGTCGTAGTAGTATGGTTATATACTGCATGCATGCATGCAAGATCAATGTGTGAGCCGATCTATACATAGATCGAGCAGATTAAATTGGCAATGTAGTCTAATATAGTTTTCATTAGTCTAATAAAAAGTTGTGTAATCAGAATAGCCCGTCTTAAGAGAATTTTGCTCTATTCCTAAATCATGTGTCAAACCTAAGGCCTCTGAATTTGAAAGATTGGCAGGTCCCTGAACATGCAAATGTGTCAGTTAGGTCTATAATTGCAATTTTGTGTCCAATTAGGTTATCACAACCATTACAATTAGAACCCAGTGAAACCTACACAGGTATGTCGCCATGGTTAAATAACAAAACTGAGTTGCATGCACAGTACAAATCAAAGTATATCAAGTAGCGCATCACTTACCCTGGGTTATAGGGTAAATGTATGAAATCTTTATCGTTTTGAGCTAGCAATGCCTATTGCACGTATTTCTCGACCATTCTTATATTTTCGTCCATTATTTGCTTCGAGACTGTGTGGGTCGAGAAAACCCACCGATTGTTTGTTCTTTCTTGTTTTGTGTATCGTGTATCTATATATACAAAAGCAAGGATTTATATGTGGCATTTATCGGTATTACAGGAATGTAGGCCATGATTGCACACACTCACAATGTCCAGCATCTTAAGAGCCCGACGTCGAGGGCATTGAGGTTGAAGAGATCGAACATGTCCTGAAAGTCAACAACAAAGTGTACTTTGGCCTGACAGGTTAGCATGGGCAGGGTAATCATTTATGGTGCAGAACAATAGGCAGTGCAAAGTGCAGTTCTCTCGTTTATATGAATCCCGTACCTATACCCCAAGAACACACAGTATTTTCAAATCTTTCACCACAGTACATATCAATATCGTTTCCATATTATTTTGGTCATTGGATAAGTTCAGACAACAAAATATACTTATGCTTTATAGACAACCAAGGAGGAAGGTTGTAGATACAGAATTCACGGGCCAAATGCTATGCCGGCTGCTTATGTTTATGAAAGGATTCATTCCATCTGTACTTAATTCAAATCTTATATTCCTCGAACCTCCTTCACCCCGCTGGCCACCAAGCCAGCAGCCGGTAGTGCCGACGGTGTCCTTGCTGCTGCTGCCACCCCAACATCCTTCTAAATCTGAGCCCCAATGAACTTTAAACCCTAACCCGGGTGAACCTCGACCCTAAAGAAGTGCATCAAGGCCTCGTCGGAGATGAAGACAGAGACGGAGGTGGGAGGGCGCATGAATGGTGATGCAAATTGAAAGGTTAGAGATTCAACCGATATCCAAAAAAATCATTTGACGTATTTCTAGGAATTCCATAAATAATAAAGATTAATGCAATTTGGGATCAAATAATGATTCACATTGTAGAATTGTTTATTTCACCACCAAATCGGCATATTTAGTTAAGTGATAGAAGAAGTGACTTAAGTAGCACCAATTTGCAAGTTTAAAGACCTGCCACACTAATCATCAAGTTACAGGGACCTAAGTGACACTTTGATACTACAAGTTTAGGGACATCTTAGATAATGGAAGAATAAATTATACTTCCGGCCTCTGCATACTAAGATGCACACAGCCAAGTTTAGGGACATCTAGCACACTTTTATCTTGAAATAGAACATAACCAGCTCTCTAGCTTCCCTTGGAAGTTGGAACGCTACTATGGCTGATTGCGCCAAAGAAGATGATGCTTGCAATTATTCCCCTGCAATTTAACACATGTATTTTTTTTCCCCACACAATCGTACGGCTCAAATGATATCTCGCACTTACCCTATTTTAATGCAAGTTCTCACCCGATACGCTTCTACATAGTCACATTTCATTGAACCTAAATGCCGTCTAAGTGCGTGTATTATTTAGCAGTGGCAGACACTGTAAACTTTTGACATGGTTCGTTAACCCACGAGGCCACGACTCGCCCGCCCATGAAACGCGCGCCATGTTCATCCCTTCCGTTGGCGGCAGCAGGGAAAAGGGGTGTTGCGTCCGCCACTATCAGCCAGGATTTTAACCCGGCCTATTGTTTTCATTAGATATAGTACTCCCTCCAGTTTGATAATAGATATCGTTTTGGACATCAACACGGTCTTCAAAACACAACATTGACCGTTAATTTTTATTATAATATATTTATAAAACTCAATAAAATTATAATATTATGAAAGTACTTCTCGAGACAAGTTTACATATATAATTTTTATATATCCAATTTAAATATTTAAAAATATATCGATAGTCAAAGTTTTACAAGTTTGACCATCACTATGTCTAAAACGACATCTATTATCAAACTGGAGGGAGTATTAAGAGTTTAAGACAGATACATGGGCGTCGACTGTATGTAAGAAAAAAAAAAAAAGTACAAGCAAGGCTAATTAGGTACAGTATCCATAGGTTGGCTACAAAGATGCCATGTGGGTTGATGCCCAAAAGCGGATCGATAAAGGAGGCACTCAACATCTTACACACTTACGTCCCGTACGTATCTCGGCGGATGACGCCATTCAGTGATGAGACTCAACGTACGGACACGGAGAACCTTCAGGTTATATCAGGTACGGTCGATGGTATCTTGCATGTAGCTAGGGTGGATATACGGGTCGGATGGATATTACTTTTTCGGTATATTAGCCTATATTTTTACTTTGAATTTAGAATCGGGTATAAATATCATGGATATGCATGTTTTTTTAGATATGGGCACACGGGGGATGCGTATCAAATTCAAATTTGTTATGGATAATTTGACGAATACTACGCACATAAATAGAAGATGTAATTTTAACAACAAAAGTGTGAAATTATAGTAGGAGAATTATCCGTCGTGTTTTAATTCACCCCTACTAGCTAGCATGCATTCGTTGTGGGGTGAGTGAGACTACTGACCATATTTTCTTGTCTTGTCATATTTCTAGATCGGTTTGGTGCTGTAAGAAAGTTTTGATTGGCGGCGTATACCATTTGATTTAGATGATTTTTCTGCAAAATTGGCTTAAAAAGGGTACGTGTGGAGGTAGTTACTCTTTAACTCTGTTCACTTTTGCGGCTTTTGCTTGGTCGACAATCCGGTTAACTAGAAACAAAATGGTGGTGGAGAAAAAGTTCAACTAATCTTGGAAGTATCCCGCACAAAATTGCGATGGTTATGCACGATGTGGCCGACCCTGTTAAGGGCGGAGGAACGTAACAAGACGCAGGTTATCAAAAAACAAGATCAAGGGCTGGACTTTGGACTTTGAACTTTGCACGTCAGGAAGATGAAGAAGTGAGCAGTAGAGAGACACTGGCCAGCCTGCACTTGCTAGTTTCCGTGCCCTTTTGTAGTAGCTTGTTCCTTAACAACGTACTAGTACTACTTAGGCGTAATTAATGTTGATCTTTTTTGTGTTCTGCGGTCTGCACTGTGGTTTGTAAGCTGGTGTCGCCAGCTGTTGGTTAATTGTGACCTGTGACGCTTATTTGCTTAATTTCAATGAAAGCGGCGAGAACGTACCTTCTGTCAAAAAAAAAAAAAAAATTACAAGACGAACACAAATCATAGGTACGTAAACTACTACCTCTGGATATATAGATCGAGCAAATTAAATGTACGTATGGTCATGCAATGCACTGTACATATTGTACTAGCTTGATCGAACTGTGGGACGCTAGCTAGCTAGCTAGCGCGCGTAGTAAGTTACATGCTTGCATGTATGGTACTGTATTAGGGCATGTACAATGGTACATATCAGCTGTCTATAAGAGTATGTCATATCAGATTTTAGATGATGTGGAGGAGAGAGGGAAGAAAGAGAAATATGTTGTCTACTATTTAACAGACGGACTTATAGACAGTTTTATAGTGTGTATACCATTATACAGACAATCTATTAATCATATGAGAGATCATTACAGACAGCTATATAGATAGTCTATTGTACAAGTTGTCTTTAATTAGTACTATCTGTAGATGACATGGAAGTATATTATAGACAGCTATCATCTATACCACTGTACATGTCGTTATAGACGAACGGACCACGGGGAGGCATGCACACGATCGGAACAAATCCCCGCTTTTACGCACGCGCGCGTGCATGCGGTGCGGTGGTAGCTAGCTAGCTTATGCAACACCACCGATGAAAGCCGCGGCGGCACCGCACGCACGATAAACGTCGCCGCGGGCCCATGCATCGGCGAGGTCGGTGGCGCCATGATGACGAGCACCACAACCTCCGTCGCATTTTAGATCCGCCATATTTGCTCGCTCCAGATCGCTTTTGGCCCACACGAAATGGCCGCCATCTCTCGATCCCCTCCTACACCGGCCGGCCGCTTCAACCGCCGATGATTAAACTACGCGCGTGTTTAGCTAGAGGCAAAGCGCGCTTTTCGAGGTGATAAAAGGGTAAGCTTTTGCGCACGCGCGATTACACGGTTACTGCTCTGCCCTGCATGGGGCATGATTGACTCGTTGAAACCATTGCCTACTCATGGTCAGGTCGATCCTATTCCTACCAGGGGCAAAAGGCTGTCAGCGACATCAAAATTCTAAAATTTATGACCGTCAATTTTTTTTTAAATATATTCAAATCGGGTACATAAAAATTATATTGGTAGATTTGTTTTAAAAATACTTTCATAATATTACAATTTTATCAGATTTTATAAAAATGTTACAGCTATTCGTGATATATAAGAGGGAGTAATCGCAGCAACTTTTCAATCGATATGTGCCAGTACACTAGTTGCAGCGCTCCTTCTGTATTATGGTCGTTCCGGGGACCATGATGATTTGGCAATGACGGTTAGGCTTGCGGGGCTAGCAAATTAAGGAACGGAACGAACGACGCTGTAGGCGGCGTACAGAGGAAAGTGTCTCGGCCGGAGATGCATGCCAGGTGACATACACAGCACGCGCGCGATCGTGGGAAGGACGCCCCCGACCGATCCGCCACCATGCATGCGCGCGCGCGTGGGTGCGGGCCACAGCATTTGATGGCTTCGCCGCGCGCGCGGCGTCGGCCGTTGGCACCGCGCGCGTGCCGAGTGCGGTGGAACCGTACGTACGTGGAGCGTATGTCCGTACGTGCGCGGTGGCCGCGCGCGTCGCTCCGGGGGCTTGCCCTTTCGTTGCTTCACGTTGTAAAATTTCTTCGCGATCACGCACGGCCGGGCGTACGTTCCTGTTTAGTACCTCTGTATCTGGTACAACTACCCAAGTGATGTTTCTACGTACGGCTTTCTGGACCAAAAGCTGAACAGGTTCTGCTTGAATACTCTATTACTGAATATATGTAGTTTTAGTTTTAAAATTTTATTTATAAATATATATTATTAAACAATTTCGAAATAACTTTTTTACTGTTTTTCCTTTGTATATCTCTAATGTTCATTATTACGTACCAATGTTATTTATTACTGTAGATTAAAATGATACACATCATTCGAGAGTAATAAGTGAGTTGACGAATAAAGATGATTTAGTCATTTTTTACATGTATTGTATCTTGATTTTGATTTTGAAGTGTAAAATCTTAAAACGTTATCTGTTCACAGATAGAGGAAGTAATTAAAAAGTGTTAGACAACCTCGCTATCGAATAGTCCGGGGTTGCCTAATAGATCTCAAGTGGAGAATAGACAGGGAGAAAGAGAGACACAATATGAGGAGGAACGGGCCTGCTTTATTATTCTGTATGCTTGTGTACAATGGGGTGACCCCCTGCCTCCTATATATAAATGTTTGCAGAGATAAGGAAGAGTCCATATCGGATACGAATCCGTTTCCTAACACTCCCCCTTGGACTCTTCACTGCGAGATGCATATGCCTCATTAAAACTCCATAAAAACCCAGTGGGAAAAATAATTGGAGAAAGAGTACATAGCATACGCTTGCTGTGTTGCACGGATTGCCTCATCAAAAACCTTATGTAAGAAAACTTCAATGAAAAACTTACTTAAGGAAAAGAGTACAATCCACACAAACTTCAATGTTAATCTTCAAGATTCACGTTGGGTACTCAAACTTCATGTTTGAGATTTATGTAGGAGTATGTGAAAATTCTCCCCCTGAAATCTGCACTTCTCTAAGCCTCAACATCCCGATTCCTCTAACACATCTTTCAAAGGAAGATGCCGGGAGTGACTTAGTGAATAAATCTGCGAGATTTTCACACGACTTAGTATGCAGTATCTTTATCTCGTTCATCTTATGCATTTCATGAGCATAAAAGAACTTGGGGTTGATATGCTTTGTAAGGTTACTCTACACATATCCCATTTGTACTTGTGCAACACAAGCTGCATTATCTTCATAGATAATAGTGGGGGTTTGTTCCATGTTCAGACCACATGACTTCTGGATGTGGTGAACCATTCTTCGAAGCCATGCACATTCCCGAGAGGCTTCATACAATGCAATGATTTCTGAGTGGTTAGTCGACGTCGAGACAAGAGTCTGCTTAGACGACTTCCAAGAAATTGCTGTTCCACCGCAAAGGAAAAAATACCCAGTTTGTGACTTGCCAGTATGCGGGTCTGATAGGTACCCAGCATCGGCATAGCCAACTAAATTCAATTCATTGTTTCTTCTGTAAAACAAGCCAAGGTCTTTGCTTCCTTGAAGGTAACGGAAGATGTCCTTCACCCCTTTCCAATGCCTTTTGGTGGGTTCTGCAGATCTGCCAAGCGCTAGCAAATTCACAGCGAACGCAATGTCCTGGTCTAGTGCTATTCGCAAGGTACATGAGCGCTCCAATTGCACTCAAGTATGGGAATTCCGCTCCCAGGACTTCCTCCCCTCTTCTTTAGGCCTCAGACGGGTCTAGAGTGCTTGGAGTGACCTTGACCATTGGGGTCTTTGCGGGTATGCCTTTTCAAAGCCAAATCTCTCCAACACTTTCTGCGTGTAGGATGCTTGGTGTACCAAGATTCCGCCTTGGACATGTTCAAGCTGCAAGCCTAAACAGAACTTGGTTTTACCCAAGTCTTTCATTTCAAACTCAGATTTCAAGTATGTGCATGCTTCTTCAATTTCCTCATCCGTCCCAATGATGTTCAAGTCATCTACATAGACGGAGATTATACAAAATCCATTCGTGGATCGTTGTATAAATACACATGGACAATCTTCATTTGTTCGTGTAGCCTTTCTTGCAGAGAAAGTCACTCAAACGATTGTACCACATTCTTCTGATTGCTTGATCCATACAGTGATTTCTCCAATTTCACCTTTGTATAGGTTTCTCATTTGCTCTGTCTTGGTTCGGGATAGGGATACCTTAGGTACTTTCATGTATATCTCCGAATCCAAGTTTCCATACAAATATCTTTGTGACAACATCCATTAGTTTCATTCTCAACTTCAAGTTGATCGCCATTGAGATCAAGTATCTAAAGGTAATTCCACCCATGACCGGAGAATAGGTTTCTTCATCATCAACCCTAGGACGTTGAGTGAAACCTTGAACAACAAGCCTTGCAATGGTTGTTGCTCTTTTCATAGATTCTCCTATTATTACAAAATTTATGGCCATTTCGTCATGGTGTGCTTCATGCACTTCTACTTGCTCTTCATTGCTATTTCCCATTCCAGGAGCAAGTTTCTTTAGTTTTTCTCCGCCAATGTGTGCGCACACATTATTTAGCGGTTTCTTCCAATTGAAGATTCAAATCTGGAATTGCCTTTTCGACAGGCTTCTTTCCAGTGCCAGGTCTCAACTGGCTCCCCTTCTTGCTTTGGGGCATTTTTGTGATTGGCTATGGTAAGTCCTCTTGCCCATTTTCCCCAGACGTCTCCGGGTACTTTGGGTTTGAGAAGCCAGATTTCCTGTTCTTTTTCTTTGAGGCCTCACGAGCAGGATGAGGGATACCTTCTGCTTTCTTTAGTATTTCCACCCTCTCTGGTGCATTTCTTGCTGGTATATGCGACTTAACCACGCTCTTCAGATCACAAAAATGATCAGGCAGTTCATTTGCTAAATTTTGCAAATCGATTGTCTTCTTGACTTCATGATTTGCTTCATTAGTGCGAGGGTCATGCATGGGGATCCCAATGGAATGCCATATGATTTCCCGGCATTTTTCATTCATATGATTTCCCGGCATTTTTCATTCAATGGTTCATTTCCTCCCCCTAATGACGGGAAAACGATCCTCGTCAAAGATGCAATCAGCGAATCGGGCTGTATTCAAATCCCCAGTCATGGGTTCCAAATACCTGGTTATGGATGCACTTTCATAACCAATGTATATCCCAGACTTGCGGAGAGGACCCTTTCGATTTCTTTGTGGGGTGGTATAGGTACATATACCATACATTCAATTCTTGAGTTGACCCAATGCACTAGTTTGCATGGTTGAATGGATGTTGTAGGCCGATTGTCTATAATTGATGAGTCTTCTGCATACAGGACTGCGTGTCCCCAACAATTGTTGGACAAGTTACAATCGCAAGAGCGATGCGGCAATAAACTTAATCCTCTTTATGAGTGCTTGACTAGTCCATTTTGCGTATGGACATGCGATGCAGTGCTCAACGATTATTCCGTTCTTTGTACAATAATCATCAAATGCCTTGGAAGTAAATTCGCGGCATTGTCCAATCGAATGGACTTCACGCGATGATCGGAAAAACATTCTTAATTCGATGATCTGCGAGATCAACTGCGAATGCATGATTCCTTGTTGACAGCAAACATGTATGCGACCATTTCGAGGAAGCATTAATGAGCACCATAAAGTATCGAAAGCGGCCACGATAAGGGCTGAATCGACCGCAAATATCCCTTGAATGCGTTCCAGGAATGCAGGGATTTCATGTTGCACTTTCATAACAGAGGGTTTTGTTATTAATTTCCCAGTGGCACATGCATGGCACACAAAATCTTCGTGATTCGGAAATTTTTTTAACATTAATGCCATGACCTTGTGAGTTTTTAACTATATTTTTCATTAATCTAAGACCAGAATGACCTAAATATACAATGCCATAACGAAAATAATTCAGCTTCTAAATCTGGTCTTCAAATAAGTATACACTGCGTGTGCATTGATTATCGTGTAGTACAACCCAGATTCATATGAGGGACATTTTTCTAGTACCATCTTTCCATATTCCGCGTGCTTCACAATGCACAAGTGTTCTTTGCCATTTTCTTCATTGGTTTCTACGTGAAACCCATTGGCGCGGATATCCTTGAAACTTAAGAGAGTGCGAGTTGATTCAGGGTACAAGAGGGCTTCTTCAATTACCAAAGTTGTACCCATTGGCAATATAATTGTGGCTCTTCCTCGAGCCTATTATATGCGTGTCGCTTCCTGCGATTGTCGTAATCCTTCGGCGTTCTTCGTGATAAATGCGGAAGTATTTCGACTCTCTTAAGATGGTATTTGTTGTGCCACTATCAACAATGCATATTTCCTCCATTGGGTGCTACACGATTTCTAGATGAAAAGAAATATAATTCTAATCTGACAGTGGCAAAGTAATTCAAACATTGTTTGCAAGTAAAGAATACTGGAATAAAGAATAAATAACAATTCTTATTCATGAGAAAGTAAAAGTATGCTCTTCGAGAGCTTACAATTATTCAATATTAACTAATCGACCACAATCTAAAAGAAAGTGCTAATAATGCTATTCATGCACTAAACGGAATCTGTAAAGTATGCATTCACTTCTGCTTCTATGTCATCCACCGAAGTGTTTTCTTCATTGGCCAAGGGCTTGGCTGCATCATTGATGTCTAGGCCGTGCGAGGATGAAGCATGTGGGGTGTCAACTTCCATGACATCTTAATTGCCTACTTCGTCAAAATGTGCCTCTGCGGTGCATTTCCTTTGGCCTTCTTCTTGGCCTGATATGCATTGATCACTTCTTTGGATTCCCGGCATATTTTTGACCAATGCCCCCAAGTGCCGCATTTGAAGCACGTTTGGTTCTGCTGTCCATACGGCTTGCCCTGCGGCTTTTCCTTGTCATTCTTCTTCTTTTGGGCTATGGACTTTCCTTTGGCCTGATGTTTCTCTTTTCCACCCTTCTTGACCCACTTCATGTGGGCGGGCTTTCACCTTATAGCTGTTGGCATTGATTTACGGTACAATGCCCTTCCAGGTGGTTTGTGAGACGAAGTTCTTTAGGAGAACTTCATCTTGTGACTCCGCAACTTGCATAACATCAATCAGTTCGCTATACTCCTTGTATGCGTCTGACGATAGGCTGCGGGCATTACGGATAGCATTGGGGTGAAAAGTGGAAAGAGTTTTCTCAATCTTCTCCTCTTGGTGATCTTCTTGCCACATAGGGAGAGATTAGTACAAATTACGTGCAAGGCGTAATTGTACTCGGCCACTGCTTTTGTAGTCCGCAAACCTCAGACGCACCCAATCTTGCGTGCTTGGGGCAAGATTGTGTATTTGAGCTTCTCGAATCGCTTCGAGTGCGATCCATAGCTCAATTGCACTTTCTTGACCATATATTCATTTTTCAGGGTGGTGAGAGATGGTGCTCGAGGAAGTGCAATGCTTGATCGTTACGCTCGGCATTAGGTGGTGCGCCCTTCGAGGACCCTAAGCCAATAGCAGCTCGGAGCTTCTTGCCGCCGAGCACGATCTTCACATCGGATGCCCAAGTGAGGTAGTTTTGACCGTCTTTGGGCCAATTCTTCAAACTCACGGTTCACAATGCCGACATACGCATTTTACAAGATTCCTACATTAGATTACTGCGTGTAATCTAATAAAGTGTGATTGCATAATTCGTAAAATGCGGAAAGTAAATTCTCATGAATTTCCAGAATTTTTCTTAGTATTTGGCAATTTTCTGTTAATTATACAGCAATTTTCCAGCATCACTTGATAACAGAAAATAAATTTCAACATGAATTAAACATGTCATAAGTCTAATTACAACTTATATAATTCTTGTTGGCTGGGAACGAAAACAGGTAATGAATATCTCTGTCAATTTGACTCTTGGCCAGGTCAACCTGCCCCTAGGGCTCACATGAGGGAGGGAGCACTTCCCGTTTCCGGGTGCCAATTAAAGAACCAAGCCTCATGTGTGTTTTCCTAGACACCAATTGTCTCATATCTGTTTATTCATTACCAAAATCAAATCCCAACCATTCATGTTCTCATTTTATGCCATATGAAATATTCTGGAATTTTCCTAACACTTTTCATAATTTCTGCTAATTTCCAAGCAATTTTCAGAATTACTTTACAACAGGAAATTGAATTTCAGCAAATATCAACATGACATAATGCTAAGAAAAAATAAAACCAGATCCAAGGCAAAGAACAAAGTGTTCTCATAATTTTCTAGCAAATTTTCTGAGTTATCAATCAATTTCTGGAAAATAAAATTAGAAAATATAAAGAACCGGGGCAAGGGGGTAATTTCCCCTTCCTGCACACTTCCACCGGATTCAATCCGGTTTTGTAACAGGCTTGGGCCCGTCTGCCGATTGAAGAGACTAGTCTCAATTTGACTCCATGTCCAATACTCCCTGCACTGCAACCGGACATGAGCTTTTATCCATATTCAAAGGAAGAGTCCGGTTGGACTTCATGCCCAACAAGCAAGCCAGCGACCAGATCGAAATAGCTCAGACCGGCGAGAAGCGGCGCGCTGGGCGCATCGAGATACCGGCGGGCGGGGCGTCAGTGGCGCGACTCGGCTCCGGCGGCCATGCGGCCGAGTGCGGCAGCTCTGGCGGCCATGCGGCCGTGCAGCAAGAAACTCATCAAACGAGCTCATTAGCTTCTATTGCTTTTGCACCTTCTGTGTCCCTACGGCAAAAAAAAAAAACTGCCTGTCTCTTTCTGTTTTTCTTTGGTTCCTCTCTTGTGAGAATTGATATAGTACTACGTGTAGGCTGTTTTCCACAAGTTTCAAGAGCCCACGACCATGCCATAGCTAGATCAGATGGTCTTGCCTTTCCCGTAAGGAAGCTTAACATGCAAATTGCTTTTCCTGTAAGGAAGCTTAGCCACAGGATCGGCGGCGGCTGCGGGCGCGACTTGCGGCGTCGGCCGAGCACGGCCGAGCGGCGGCAACAGACACGGCTGAGCGGCGGGCCCACGGAAAACATGAGGGTGCACGGTTCCTGGAGCGCACGGCCGACGGAAAGCATGAGGGCGCACGGTTCCTGGAGCGCGCAGAGCTTCATGCACTGGGTCTAGCGGCGCGCGACGGCGCAGCCAGGAAACGCGGAGCGGCCGGTCAATGCTTCATGGCCGATGGCTTCACGGTGCCGGCGGCTTCGCATTGGTGGTGTTTTTGTTGAGATCGATTTGTAGCTACGTGCTACAGTACGATAGAGGCATACAAATATTCATAGGAGGAATTAGATTCAATCCTCATTCTCACCTTTTCAATCTATTTTCCGGTAGGCTATCGCGTAGGATAGAGTCGCGTAGGACTTTTATTTCGGCAATCCGAGTGGATGCCGGCTTGATGGCGAGTTGATTGCAGATCGGATCGGGCGATCAATCGCCGGTAGTAGACGTTCGTCGTCGTCGATGATCCTTCGCTTCTTGTCTTTTCTCACCTTTCAATCTTTCTCCGGTAGAGCTTCGTGCTGATAACGTGTTAGACAACCTCGCTATCGAATAGTCCGGGGTTGCCTAATAGATCTCAAGTGGAGAATAGACAGGGAGAAAGAGAGACACAATATGAGGAGGAACGGGCCTGCTTTATTATTCTGTATGCTTGTGTACAATGGGGTGACCCCCTGCCTCCTATATATAGCTGTTCTGCTTAGAGATAAGGAAGAGTCCATATCGGATACGAATCCGTTTCCTAACAAAAAGGACTACAGCCTCAGCACACTCTTTCACCCTGCCAGTAGATTCGCTACTTGCAGACTTGCTAACATTAAGCCGGTTTTTCAGCGGCTAAGTCTCAACTAATACAGGTCACGAATAGAGGTGGCAATGGGGAAAATTCCTGCGGGCAGCGCCCCCCATCTCTGATCCTTAATAATTAAAAATTCTCCGTCTCTATCCCCGTCCCCGCACACAGGGCTTCCCCTGTTCCCGATCCCCGACGGGTTTGAGGGGCCTGACGGGGACTAATCCCCAAAAATATTATATGAGTGAATCACTAGAGTACCGGTGCATGTGTGATTGAACTTTGAGTGAATCACTAGAGTAATTCATATTTAGCATGTTTATTAAGAATGATCTCACATATATTCTTTTTTCATTTGATAATTGATTACTTGCTCCCACCTATTAGTGATATTACTGGGGCGGGGATGAGGATCGGGAACAGGGAACGTCCCTGTCCCTACGATCCCCGACAAGGGTAACATTTTCCCCGATAAGCCCCCACGGGGGGAGATTTCCTCCCGTCCCCATCCTCTAATAGAGGAATTCCCCACGGGGAAATGAGGATCGGGCCCCATTGTCATCCCTAGTCACGAATGTATCAAACTGAACTACAACTATCTAGTAGTTCTCACTCCGTCCAAGTTTATATGGCATATTTTTTTAATGACCTTGATCATAAATATAAGTCGTATTTCATATAGTGTGATGTTTCCTCTATATCTCTAAAGGCATCTACAAAAGTGCCACTTCAACTATCTCTTAACTATAACCTATCAGGAAAATCCTGTGTGGAGGAGAGGGGAGGTGAGGAAAAAGAATGTGATATCTCTTATACAAGAGACAACTTGATTAAGGCATCTCTAATAGTGCCACTTCAGCTACCTCTTAGTTATGCCATGTAAGCAAAATCCTACGTGAAGAGCGGACCTGAGAAAAGAGAATGTGCCATCTCTTATGCAAGAGACAACATGATCACGCAAACCAGCATAGAAAGTAATGAAGTGTGAGAGAGAGAAATATAATGAAGATGAATGATTTTAGAGATAACTATTAGAGATGTTGTTTCTAGTGTTGCCCTAGGTGAGTTAAAATTCTTAGAGACAATCTTTAGAGACATACAATTGTACATGCTCTTATGCAAACTAACGCAAAAGTGATGGAGTGTGAGGGAGAACAATGTGATAAAATAATATAAAATAGTTAGATGAATAGTTTTAGACACAAACTATTGGAGATGTTGTCTCTAATATTGCCTCTAAGTGAATTAAAATTCTTAGAGACAATCCTTAAAGACATACTATTATACATGCTCTAATAAATATCTATCTTTATATTATATTCTCTATATTATGCATTGAATATAGTGTTTAGTGATAATAATTATAGGTAATCTAGTTATTTTTATTATTTTTTTGTCATTATATCAATAAAAAATATGTATTATAAACTTGGACGATTGAGTACTACCGTTTATTGTATCTTGCACTAATTCATAGGGCTCTGTGAAGAGGCAGGGAGACAGCATTCAACTCCTGCGGTGACATTGTGTCACTATTCAATCATTCATTAGCCGTGCAGTCTCAAATCAGTACTGCATGCCTAAGAAAACATAAATGTCAGTTATTATAAGCAGTGGCTAAGGTAGGTCCAGCCACCGCCCTTTGTTTTAAGACAAGAACGAGCTATTTTGATCATTCATTTACCTGTAAATTACACTAGTGCTGACATACTCGGTGCAATTGGGAACTAATTGATTCTTACTTAATCCCTCAGTTTTGGTGTTGGAAACTTGGAACCCTCTATTTTTCACACATCTGGAGAGGAAACTTGGAACCAGAGAAGCAGATACTCTCCCATGAATAATGAAATACCACGTGAAGGTCTATCACTATTTGTGATGAGTATTTGATAATATTTGAGTAAGGGTTGCTCAGGTTTGACTTTTATTTGAATTATACTTCATTTTCAAGCAGTTTGAGTTGCTCTCAGTATAGTCGGTACTACCGATCATGTAGAGGCGGTAGTACCAGCCTGTTGGAACCACCGACCTGAGGAGCAGTAGTTCTTTTACATGATACAATTCTCTGGACTTTGTGTTGAGCGGCACTATTGGTGTTTGGAGCGGTAGTACCGGGGTTGCGGTACTACCGACCCTTAGAGTGTGGTAGTTATTTTCCAGAGCGAGGAGTCTCGGGGGTTACAGTGCAGTCGGCACTACCGATGATCAGAGTGTGGTAGTACCGGTTAAATCAAGTCTCGTTCATTAGATCGGCACTACCGCCGACCAAAGGTGGGCATTGCTATGTAAGGTGAGGTCATGGTGAGACGAAGGATGACTGGGACTAGACAAGGTGCGCCGGAGGTTCAGACGGTCGGGATCATCGAAGGATAACTAGAGACGAAGTCGCTGCAAGCCATGGAGGCAAGGGAATGGTTGAGATGCTATCTTGGAGCTACTCAGAACAATGAGAGCCATTGGATTGTGGTTTAGAGGAGTAGCGATCAAGTTAGCTCACTTTGAAAGAGTGCAAAACCCGTTAAGTTATTGGGTTGCGAGTTAGCCCATGTATGAGAGAGGGAGTGCATCTCAACCCTTAATAAGGTTTTTGGAGGGCCAAGAAGATCATCAAGGGCGGAGATTAACTCCCTTGTGCTATAAATAGAGGAGGAGAGGGGTGTCTCTCCCCTTGAAGATTTTGGTGCTCTTTTGAGTTTTGCCCACCTTGTTGTGATGCTTTGTAAACCTTCATCCAAAGATATAAAATTTATTTTCTTACTTCTGAATTTAAATTCCGCATTTACATTATGTACGTCTTTGCATTCCGCAATTTAAATTCAGTATTTACTTCTTGCACTTAATTTATAGCAATTTACATTTACGCAAGTTGGATTTGCCGCCCCTCATTCTACTTGACTGTGCTTCTTGTTCCGAGGATGTAGGATTAATGGATGAATCTTCTATAGAATAGATCCTTATCATCTAGGTAATCTTTGTTTTGAACTTTGCAAGAAACTAATCTTTTGCCCTCTCTTTGAGAAATTTTTGTAGATTGTGTTCTTGAAGTTTTTCCCTTAAGTTCTTGCTTGCTTTGACGTGTGGGAGGTATCTCAAGATCATCTTGATCATCAAAACCCCGCGAGCAAGTTTAGGATCAAGTTTTTGGTATTCAATCAAATTTGGTGCACTCTTCCTTCAAATAGAAAAAGTTCAGAACTTTGACTTCAATCCCATGAATTGAAGGGTGAAATAAGTTCCTGACCTCCATAAGAAGGTGCGGTTCAAGTTTTGTGGATTTTGGACCAGCCGATCTAAAGTTACATCGATTTTGGTTTGAGATCGTGCTATTTTTGTCCTCTGTTCTTGAAGCCGGCACTACCGTCCAGATCAAGCGGTAGTTATGACCTCCCATACTACCGCCTCCTGTGATGTGGTAGTACCGGCCTGAGCATATTTCTGCTGTTTTGGCTTGGTTGTGCTTCATTGCTTGTAGTGAGGTTTTTGGTTGATCTTTTCTTGTCAAGTAGGAGAGGAAAATTTTATTTAAGATCATTCACCCCTCTGATCACTATTTCGATATTTCAAATAAATACCCAAATGATCGATAGCTGCATCAGTACAACTGCTCCAAGCTTCTAGTCATCATATGGCCATCAATTAGGTCCCTGTATATTGCAGATTAGGAATTATCAGTGTATTGGTCTCATGCCAGTACATCATGAGTTGAACATTGCACATCACTAGCGATTTTTTAAATAATACATTTTAAAAATAATTTTACAAAAACAATACCTAAAAATAATTACAAAAATGCACACTTAGCTGCCAAATGAATCAGCGATAGAGGCTCATTTGCTAAATGAATCGGTGATATGATAACAGAAGCCTATCAGTCAAATCAGCCTGTCGACCAAATGTATCCGCGATAAAACAATATGTCGGCCAAATAAATCAGCAACAAAACAGACATATTTCACTAAATGAATTACGATAGATTTGTATTTTTGTATTTACATTTTAAAAATTATTTTTGTAAAATTATTTTTAAAATGTATTATTAAAAAATCCATCACTGGCAACCATGCATAGTAAAAAAATCTTTAAATTGGAACAGAACAATGTGCTTGAATATGAATCGATTCAGGATATCTGATATCTGTTAAGCCATCACGAAGTTGAGGGCTAGGAACATATGACACCCTTATAAACAAGAGGGTAAATCATTGAGCATGTCATTTACAGAAGACTGGAGTTTTGGATATAAAGCTGTGGATTGTTTCAAGAGAGATGATTCTATATTTAAAAAAAAATTACACAAATATTAAAGCATAAATGAGAGATAAATTGTGATTATTTACTCTTTCCATTGCTTTAAGATTTAGCTCACGCACGGCTGGCTACAGGTATACCAAAAAGAAATTGAAACCAGCAAAGAGAAATGTATACATGAAAAGTGAATTCGAGCTGCCATGAACGAAAGTAGAAAGCAGTGAATGTCTGATATACCTGCACTTAATGAGATGTTCCATTCTCCTTTTTGAAATATGACCTAAACGACAGTGCCACAATTTAGATGAAGTCTCATCACCTAAACATCTCTTTTGCTTATTGGTGGCATCGTACACATTCATTGACACAGGAGATTCAGATAGAGAAAGCATATAGAGTTTGTCTCATCGAGTCACGACACCAAGATTATTAGAATTAAAACTCACAATGCATTTATTGTTCCCAAATATACAAATGGATCCATTATCATCTAATAGAAAAACTAAAATAAGGTTCCTTCTCACGCTAGCAACATAAACATCATTGTTCAAATGAAGGGTGAAGCCATTATCTAATGCTAATGGTAGTATGCTAACGGCTTCAACTTCAGGCTCCCTTCCATTTGCAATTCTAAGGCTTCGCTCTCCCTTTCTTAGTGTCTTCACAGTAAGAAATCCCTTTCATAGCGAACCACTTCATAAAGCCCACACAATCCTTCTGAATGTGCCAACTGGTTTTGCAGAAACGACAGATGGGCCCATCAGAAGATCAGAAGACGCAGAATTAGGCGCAGTAGGAGCCCCTCCTTTGACTTTGATTTGCTTGATTTAGCCTTGGAAGAGAAGTGCATCTTCTTCTTAGACTTATAATCCCCTTGGAACTTCCTTTTGCCATGACCGACATGGTAAACATTGTATTCCTTTTGGCCTTTATCCTCTCGTCCATCTGGACACACATAGCGATAAACTCGCTCATGGTCCACTTTATAATCAGAAGAAAGGGAGGTTATAATGAAGTGGACTAAGAAGCTATCAGAAATAGCTATGTCCATGCCCTTAAGTTTAGCAGCTATATCTATGATCATTATGATATGTTCACGAATGCTGCTGGAGCCATCATACTTAGTTGTGAGCATTTTCATGATCAAAGTACTAGCATATACTTTTGAGGAGCCCTTAAATTGCTCCTCGACTGAGGCCAAGTACTGCTTAGCATTGTCAGATTTAAGGATTGCTCATCTTATCCCAACAGATATCGTGCTCTTCATGATCAGTTGGGATATGCGGTTGGACCGCTCCCACTTCTTCGCTGTTAAGTCATAGGTTTTTTTTTCTCAATGAAACTCTCATCATCAGCGGCAGGAACCATGGGAGCGTGCTCACGTAATGCTTAGTCTAAATCTATGACTCCGAGGACAATCAAAATTCTCTCTTTCTAAGACGAAAAATTTGTCCTAGTCAATTGCTCAATGCCGTTCAATTAAACGACAACATTAGTGTTGTTCATGGCCGAATCAAAACAAAATATAATCAGTAAACATTGGAGGAAATAAAATATCTTGCATGAAAATTAACCCTACGTTGGTATGATTAATAACATGCTAATGACAGGAAATTTAATAGTTCTAACTCGCTTCACCGTTGGGTAGAAACAAAAAAGAACTAAAATTATCTTATGGGTGACACATGTTCATCAACAACGTTGGTCAGAATATGATCATGGCTATGACATAATCTCAGTTTTAAACATTAAATAATAATCTCTAATCAAAACTTCCCGTTGGTTCCATTTTAATTATAGATAATGCTCAGAACAATCATCATATGAAATTGATTGCCACATTAATTAATTTGACCAAAAAATAAATCATAAAATTAATAACATATTAATGCCCAAGAAATAACAACTAATAGTACTTATTGCTGAATTAAAATAAGACAGAAAATATACTTGCGGCCCAAAACACGAGTCGACCCACTAGCTCAAGCAGCCCAGCCGCGAGCCGGCCCAACCGCGCGGTGCGCTCGGCCCGCATGACGAAAGCCAGCCGTCAATTAAGTGAAGAGATCTAAGTCATATTCTAGTACGCTTTTCTCAATTTTAACGTAACCTTATATCTTTCATCTTTCAAGACAATTAAGTGAAAGTATTTAAATCATATTCTTTTATATTTTTTCTCAATTTCAACGTAACCTTAATCTTTGTACAGATAAAATACGTCTTATAAAAATAAATGGAGGGAGTGGTATACAAAGCTACAAACGTCCTAAACAGTACATTGTCTGCATCTTCTGGCTACTAAACAACTAGTAGTATCCCGACAAGCATGTATTGCTGCCACCTCGCGTACGGGGCACGGGAACGCTGCATCTTCCGACTGTCACACAGACTCTGAGCCACTACCTTGGCGCTTGATCGCACTGTATTTCACCGCCATTGTTGCTACCTTCCTCCCGAGCGGCAGCTCGTCCCATCATTTCTAGCCTAGAAGACGGCTGTGTCGACCCATTTGCCGATCCAGCCGTGCTACCGTTGCCATCCTTTAACCCTTTCCTCCTCTTCGCCTTCTGCGCCCACCCCACAAGGCCCTGCTGAACATGCTCGTCGAAGATCTCCTTCTTGAAGAAGGTCCCCATCTTTGCACATATAGACAATAAAGGACAACAAGAATGTCCATCAGTTTTTTTCCCCCAACAAGACGGGTTGACGAACAGATCAACACATATAACAGTAGTCAATCAGTTGTGCAACTTGTGATAATTATTGGCACACCTGGGTGACAATTGCATACAGAGGTAAGGTGCTGTAGCTGCAGAGGAGTTGAATAACGGCCCTGCAAGATAAAGATCCAAGTCTGAATTAAACATCTGGCTGAAATGCATGTTAAAAATGGGACAAGTAGAATGGAAGCAATGTGAACCACCCGACGACAAGCCTTGGCAGGATAAAACGGACATGGTCCATGATGCAGGAGTTGAAACCGTAGGTGGTCTTGCAAAGAGAGAGGAAAAAGGTGTTGCATTTAACCTTTGATCAATCTTGGTTTTTTTGTACTCTGTGGGGTATTCCATTACACTTACCATAATCCAGAAGAAGAACGCAATCTCAAATGCATTCTGGAAGAGAATAAAATGGATCATGTATAAGACTACCCTCGGCCGTCCAAACCAGAAGTGTTCATCTGATGGTTTCACAACCAAGTCGCCCTCAATTGCGGAGTGCTTCTCAGCAACCTCATGGGCCAGCTGAGTTATGACATGCTCCATCTTGGTGCCAACGGCCATCAAAAGCTACAAGCAGTAAAAGGAAGCAGTGTCCACTGTCCAGTAAGTTCTCAGCCTCGAGTTCCTACACAATTCAAGCTTTATCTGTATTCTGGACTTCTGGTATGCAGAAGCACTTACAAGAAGTGGGATGAAGGAGATCCAAAAGTATGTGTGCCAACCTGCAGATTAGTAAGAGGTGTATGATTATCATCATCGAGATGCTGAAAATACTTATAAATAGTGAAGATGATGATTTTTCGAGGCTAGAGCGATGTTAATTCTATTTGTGATATATATATGATGATTAATTTGATAACAATATTTATGAATGTGTGATGAATAATTTGACAATAATATTTGTTGGAATAATTTATTTATGGAAAACAGTATTTGTGATGGAATACAATATTTATTATAAATAATTTATTTGTGGAAGAACAATGTGTTGTGTGGGTTTGTTTTTATTTATAACAGGAGATGCAGCGCAGGTGTTGAGACGTAGCGCATGCATGTGCGACCCACACAGCAGGTCGAAAAGAATCTGCGCAGGAGGAGCGTAGCCCGGGGGCAGCACGTGAGGGTCGCGAGTGCAGCTAGAAGGGACACGAAGAGGTCTACGCAAATGGTTAACGCAGTGAAGCGGTCAACAAGCCGAGCAAGCGAGCGAGCCACACGAGAGCGGTAGGTGGGCAATACGCATGCATGTGTAGGTTTTGGACTATGTGTATGCGTGTATTGGAACGGACTATATGCAATTAGACAAGGTAGATATGTATATATGTATTTGATTAGAGATAAGAAATTATGATAAAAGTTAAGGTTGTTCGGCCGAAGTTAAAAGGAGTGGTACCGACGTACGGCGTACCTGTCGCTGAAGTATAAAAGGTGAAGCCGCATCACGGACGGGTGGCAACAGAGCTCCCGTGGAGGCGGCGCAAGAAAACGGCAGCAGGAGGGTGTTCCCGAACGGAGGTAGCAGAAGCAGGACTTACAGCAGAAGAAAAGAAAAAAAGAGGCGTGCAGCAGTCGTACGCGTGTAATCGTACCAGAGGCAGCAGCACAAGAACGCAACCGACGGAAGAGAGAGAGAGAGAGAGAGAGAGAGAGAGTCTCCTGCTTTGCTAGCGGCAGAGGAAAGAAAATAGAGAAACATAAGAGAAGAAAATTAGAAGAAAAAAAATTGAAAGATTATTTTACTGTTGTGTTTTTATGTAAAAGGATCTTTTGAGAATAATCAGTGAGTATGGATTACGATATACTAATTATTATTTGTGCACAATTACTAGATTTAATCTAGTTTTCTTCTATAATCTTAGATTAATTATTCTAGCTAGATTGATTTCTTAAGTTTGGTTATTATTTTATTAATTTCTAGAATTAATAAAAATATAAAAAATTAGGTTTAGATGTTGGTTTGCATCAATTCTTCTCTTTTTGGTGCGCCTCGATCCTTCGACAGTGAACAAGTAAAGCAGTGGGTAGCGGCTCTATAAATAAGTGAAGACTCTCCAAGAAGATAAACACAAAGCTGTTCTTTTAGAAAGGGTGTGTGAACTTACCTTTAACATTTAACAACATGAATATCACGACGAATATCCACAAGTACCAGCTAAATGAGAAAAAAGACATAGCAAGGATGATTAGATTCATCAATTGTGCTCAATAGTTGTTATTAAATGAACCAGAAATAAGAATTTCTACCTAAGAAACTTGTCTGAAAATTATGACTTCCTAGTTCAGATTACCTTATGCCAACCACCTTCTTAAAATCAGCCTCCAAAGCTCGTACCATGTATCTGTGGAAATCAAATTTTGGGTTCCCTCGGCAGTGTGTCTGCAGAGAAAAAGGGTCTCCTGTTATAAATGAAGAAGGGAAAGAATGCTCGGAAAATCAAATGCTAGCTTATTGTTGATCTATTCTTACCATGATAAAACCAAGTCGCATTGTTGTGTAGTCTGATTTAGTAACTGACCCATAAAACTGCTTAACAAAAGAATGCTGAAAGAAAAAAAGCTTAATGAGTTGGTTATACTGATACGATAATTAGTTGCTTTGAGGAGTCTTATTCCCCGATAAGCCTAATGATGATAAAAGGGATGAGGTAATGAAATTCATTCAGCATTAGTCCATGCAAAAGATATACTCTTTTGACTGAAAACCACACATGAGATGCATTTCTCACCAGCCAGCTCAGTATTATGGAATCTTTGCCAATACCCTTGAAACGTTCCCTAATGAATTCGAACTGATGTACATGGGTCACCTTCCTAGGTCCTGCAGTTCCATCAGATTTCATAAAGCCCATCACACGGAAAACTAGTGCCAAGAAGACAATCTTGCTTTGTTTAACATAGATTTCTAGCATTAGCTTGTATTTAAAAATAGCTTTTGCTAGCAGACCACTAATTATATCACTGCACCATGATATGAGCAGCAACCAAGACTTCAATACCATTTCCCGCAACATCTTTCTGAATTTCATCCTCCCAGTGTTTCCATTGACGAATCTGAGTAATAGTATAGCACTAAAATTAACTTGAAATGAATATATGTATGAACCAAAGGAATGTCATGAATTGTTTACCCTTGCGCCTCCTAAAAGCATGGTCAAAGCACTGAAAATCACATGTGCGATGGCCAGAACAAAAATGAAGATATGCAACTGATGTATCGCTTCAAGCGACAACAAAGGAGCTTTTCCCTGTAAAAAAAAAGGCACTAGAGTTAGCACAAAAATCATAAGGAGGTGCCTGGGATCATCAACTCTTATTGCTCCCATCTTGTCACTGTTAACAGTGACATTTTTCAAAACTAATTTGTTATGTTTTTTACTCCACTTGGGAGATTAAGAGGCTCCAGGTGGTTGCAATATGGTAAATTCTCATTTGGTGGCCAGTGTATCTGTGGAGGGGAAAGACCAAGATTTAGATGGGTATTGGTGTAATCCGCCACCCTTAGTTACCTTGTAGAACTATAAATACAGCCCCATGGCCCCCATGAGGCCATGAGCATCATCTGAAGGTTTGACATGCACCTGTATTTCATCTCCATCAACACTAACAAGTAAAGGTGATTTTACTTGTTCCCCATGTCTACCAGCCTTCGGAGGGCACATTTGAGGGGATTGGCACACTTCTACTGTTAGGGCTTGTACGTAACCATAATAACTATCAAATTTTGAACCTTTTTTGTCAAGGATTTGAAGCACATATAGATTGCTGTAACTTGCACCAGATTGAAATAGTATCTATTACGAAGTAATGAAACAAGAGGCACTCTTCCAACTCATGATTCGTCCACCTTCTTTTGGCAATGCTCGGCCCCTGAGCCACCCTCAAGAAGCAGCCGCCGACCACCGAGGCCGAGAACTCCGGCAGCAACGGAATGCACCTCCGAGGAGCCCAGCTCGGCCTGGTACTCCATCTTCTGGCATGGCAGCAAGTAGTTGGTCCATTTGGGAGGAATGCATGTCGCCTGGATCATCCCTTGGAACACCGTCAGCAGCAGGGAGATGAACCCCAGGAGCATCAACTCTGCATCTCACCGAAAAACAGCCAGGAATTAAAAATACAGCCTATGTTTATGCATGAGACACCCTTTAATTCTTCTCATCGGATTTAGGACAATATGTTCAACTGTATCACAGTCTCTTATACTCACATTTGCAGCCTGATCTAAGGTAGGATAAACAGAGCTAGCGGAGAAAAGAGCAACATTTTGCACTGGAAAGGCCCCTCTTTTCTCTAAAGAACTGCATAAACCTTAGGCCTCACAGCCACACTTGTCAATACCGTACCGTAGGCTATACCGATTTGGCTCTTGGAATAATACATTCCGTACCAATCCATACCGTTTCGTTTTTAGTATAATAATATATATAACTAGACACATGTTTAATTATATGTACACTAAAATGCATTTATAATATTATTTCAAATACATAGTAGTACTATCAAATACAACGTATAATTTAATAGACCATATTATCAATTCTAGGAATGATTGGTATCAAAGTCGGTATGATTAGTATTAACCGATATAACCAGTATCGTGCCATTATGACCGATATAACTATGCTCGCAACATCACCGCAATGCAAGAAAAGTAGAAAACTCTACAGAGAAATAAAGTTGGGTGGTACCTTCTTTCACCTTGAGGAGAGCCTCGAATAGCGCCTTCTGGTTCTTCCTCTTCAGCGTCTGCCCTCGCAGCGAACAACGCCAAAGCGCATTGCCATTAATGGAGTAGAGATTAGCAGCGCAAACAGTAACGACCTCCGTCGGTTTAGAGTTTAGAAAGGAGTGATGGGAGGGGTGGCTTTGGTCACCTTTCCGACGTAATGGAGACACCTCTCAACGGCGAGGGAGATGAGCACGATGAGGGAGCAGACCGCCGCAACGATCCACGTCGGAGTGAACTCCAGCGCCGCCGCCGCCGCCTTCCCGCCGGCATCCCCCATCTCCGCCCCTCCCCGCCACCGGCGCGACCTTAACTTCCGGCCAAACGGCAAAGCTAAAGAAACGGACAGGCTAGAGAGCGGACCGCGCGGTGGATCGCGGTGGAGCCGGCCGGAGAGAGGAGCCGAAACAGCGGTGGAGCCGGCCGGAGAGAGGAGCCGAAACAGCGCGTGCGCAGGCCCGCAGCTGGGCTGGTGCAGTAGTTGGTTTTGTTCGGAGCTAACGTCTCCTTGACACAGCTCACGCGCAGTTTAATTAACCCAGCGTCCGTTCGAAGTAACGTCGATTACTGCACCGCACGGTTCGCGCGCGCGATTGCTCCGCGTCCGTGCTCATTGGCAAGCGGCAGCTCTACCGCGGTAGGCACGCATGCAGTCACGCCGTCCGGCCTGTGCAGCAGTGGCGTAGCTAGAATTTTAGCTAAGATTAGTCCAATTTTTTTAAAAAATTATCTAACAAGGCAACATACAAATACATAATGTATCAAAAGCACAATACAAATATAATAATAAGGTTTTGCAACAATTCAGAGAATATTACCATACTACTTTTTCTTCTTGTCGGGCTTACACCTTTCGAGCTAGTCTGCAATCTAATAGGGCAATGATTCACTATTGGACAGAAACACATGAAAAAAAGATTATAAATGTGAAAGCAGTGATAGAGAAGCACAGCATGTCAGAGATAATAATGTCTCACCCAACTGGAGTTGCAACTTGCATATGAAGCTCGAGTTCTCAGCATAGTGATACATCGACAAGATCAAGCATGATTTGTCCCTCCGTAAAAACTTGCTCCAAACTAGTAGTGATACATCACCGTAAATGATAGATATTACAATTTACAAGTGTACAACTAATCAATTATCAATCTCTTATATAGCTAAAGTGGAGGTAGAAACTGAGTGAAATTATCGTAATAACTGGTTAACTACGCTATAATTTTTCTCAGTGGACAAACATATAGTAAAACAAAATAATGCATGTCACAGATAATGCATTCTCTTCTTTCATTGAAAGCAGGGGGCTGTACCTGTAGGTTCTGTATTGGTGTACTGCGCGCACGTAAGGAGATTAGGAGTGGAGAAGCCAACTGGCCGACGATTGGTGCCTGCCCACCTCGGTGCGTCTGGGCGGCCGCAGGTTGCTTGCCGCGCGCTCGGCGGGGCACCGAGCGAGCGATTGGAACTTGGAAGACGGAAAGCGACTTCGGCCGTCCGCGTGACGACGTCTCTTCGAGTCCTCGATCCAGGGCTCCAGGCAAGACGTCGTAGTCTTTGAGTCACTGAGTGGGCCGGCCGGGCAGATATTGGTTGGGCCATGGCCCAACCGTGACAGCCTTTGGCTCCGCCACTGCTGTGCAGGGATGATAATGGGTTTGAATTGGTTTTTGAATTAGATGATTTAAAATTTAAAATAGATTGAATTTATTTTGGATCTATAGTTATTTGGATCATATCTAGATCAGATTGAGCCAGACTTGAACATTACATTTTTCTACTAAATCACATTATTGTACGTATTATGTGTTAATTCTGGTCACATGTACATGAATGTTGTATATGTAAATAGCTTGGATCAAGATCCAACCTTTATTTAGGTCTGGATTGGATCTAAACTTATTAGTTTTAGATTTGAATAGAACTGAATAAAAAAACAAAAAGAATTAAATTTAGATTAGATTTATGCTGGATTTTATTCCATTATCACCCCTAGGCCTGTGCCCGTCCGTGCGCTCGTGTCGGTCGGTGTCGTACACCGCGGGTGGCCGTGGCCGGCGCCATCCCATTATGTCCCAACGGTGCGCGGGTTTAATTATGGTACCCTTCGCATTAGTCGTCAGTCGTTATTTATCTAGGTGCGTACGTGTTGTATTTGTTGTTTCGGTGAGCGGACGCTAACGGCGAACCTGGAATCGGATGGTTGCTCGCTGACAGGTGACAAGACGGTGAACGTTTGGTGTAGCCTTTCCAAAAGAAAGTTTACTGCAGAGATGTCAGCCAAAAAAAAAAAAAAAAACTCCAAAAGAAGGTTGACTGCAGAGAGGTCCGAAAAAAAAAGCTAGTTAGATTTCGAATTAAAATTATTTTGAATGCAGTAGTTAAGTAGTTAATAAATTTAAAATTAAAATGAGTCTTTTTCAAATAAAAAATATTAACAAAGCTCGACTCGATAGTAGTTTGTTAGTTCAAATTTAAAATAATCAACAAAATAATTATATATATCGAATTATATTAATTTTGAAAAAAAACTCAATAACAGCTGATTAAACCCGATAAAGAGTCTAATCCGAGTGACTAGACTTAAAGAATGCGACACACACTGTACTGTGATATAGTATCAAATATAGCTACGTGTCTTGTGTACCGAACTGACGATCGAGAGTGCCCTCAAAACTCGAAAGATCATTGAGTGGACGACCAGCAGAAAGGGGAAGGAGGGCAGTGGGGGCTAGCAGCTACCAGCACAGCACAGCACAGTAATACAGTACCCATCTAGATTGTTCGTCTCGTCCCAAGTCTGATCGATAGGCGAGGACTCAAGGAGAGCCGCTACTTTCCACGAGACTTCTCCGGAGGCTGCAGGCAGAAGCACCAAGCACGGGCCTCTGCGCTTCTCGGTTCGTGGGGTCGTTTTGAACGAGTGACAATGTCACTGTGTAATGTACTAGCGATACTTTTCCTTCCCACGACTCGTTTTCCTGCGGCAAATTACCAACCTTGTGTTAGAATTAATTCAATGAAATGTCAGGCCTTCTAGATAAAGATTACTGGACTGCACAAGATCACGTCATGAGATAATTGAGAGGTCCAATACTTATGAATTTCACTATAATGGGTATCCTGCGACAGTTAAGGGTTACAGTGATTCTAACCGGATCTCATATACCGATGAGATCAGAGCCACTAGTGGGTATGTATTCATTTTGGGTGGTGCTGCAGTTTCATGGAGGCTTTGCAAATGAACCATATTGACGAGGTCAACCATGGAGGTTAAGTTTGTAGCATTTGACACAACCACTATTGAGGTAGAGTGGTTGCGTGAGCTCTTGTTGAACTTGCTGATGGTTTAGCCCTGGTTCTCTTGCTTTCAGCCCACGGTTTAGCCCTCCCAAAGCCAGGTCTCACAACCAGTAATGTCGGTTATAATAGCAGTATAAAAGCAAGTAAAATGGCAGTACACCCTAAGTCTTACCACTATTCAAGAGAACACTCACTTTCGTCCTGGCTACTCTCTGCTGAAGACATGGAGCAAGCCATATAACGGAAGGGATCAAGGAGACAGTCATCTGCCCCTTTCCTCTTCTCCTACCACCCCCTCCCACATCATCTTCACTCCACACAAAAGGTGCCACCCATTAGTCTGATGCACTCTATCCCCTTCCCATTTAATGAAAAATAAATACTACTCATTTAGGTTAATTAAAGCACATATCAACATCTCAAGCAAACTAAGCCTCTTCTATGAATCAGAGCTACATAACATGATTATATGCTTTGGTATTCCCTTCTTTTGGACAAAAGATTTAGAAACATATAACACATTAATATGCATACATCCCTATTTAACATCCAGAGCAAACCTATACTAAAGCAAGATCACAAGGGTCACCTAGACTGAGATGGAATTTAATGAGAACAGGACGAAAGGTTAAACCACAAACCATCAGAAAAATGCTTGTAACATAATAACCTTGATGCACACACTGTCACGATCAAGGACATGTGAAACATTAATCAAACACCATCCTCAAGCTCAAAAATATAGATATTAGAAACATTCCTTTTTCAGCATTAGATCATCTCAACAGCTAGATACGCATGGTTTATTAATCACAACATGCAAAGACCAAATGTCTAGCTCATACATAAATAATCACAAAAGAACTCGGTATACCAGTATATGAAATCTAATGCTAGACATTTATAGCTCACAATACATTTGGACATAAATCACATTATAAAAGCTACAACTAATGCCAGCTTAGTCTAAAAATGGAGCTAGTAGTACACTAGTAAAACATGCGAGGAGGTCGGGCACTTAGCTTGTGGGAGGAAATGGGGGAGCCGGCCAGAAAAGGGGCAATCACAATCTCACTTCCTCTACCACTCACTTCATTTTTTCCCCCTACATTCGCTAGGTGCCAATCATTAGAATTAATTACATTTTTCTTTCAACATGCATAAATAATTCATGGTAACAATAAAAATAGTTATTATACCGTTAACTCACTATTAACAGTTATGTCCAACTTTAAACTGGATAATGAAGTGACTAAAGAACAATGTGCAGATTAAAGAAGACCTAAAATTTCAGCAACAGCACGATCATGTACAAAACTCCATAATCAGTATAGCAATGATGACCCTATATGCACTAAGGCAGTGAACAACTCTCATTTTTAATGATTACCAGATAATCATGCAAAATTAAGCACAAGCTATGTACCATATGCACATATCAAACAAACATGTTGCCACTCTGTGTAACAGGAGATAATTAAGTAATATAAGTGTTTCCAGCATCAACCATACATGAGGATCAAACACTTTCTAAGCCTTAATCATAAATATACAAAACTTCAAACACATGCATTACTCTCTATCCCTAAAGTTTAAGACGGGTATACATGTTTACTGTAATTTCAATGCACAAAGACCAGTTCTTTAGGTGTCATACCACTTCATCACAAAAAAATATACATAAACCAAATATGCATGTAATCTTTTCGGCCAATGACAATGTCCTAAATCCACTAGGCTCCATCACTAATAAACAAGCACAAGGATCGGCATTTTAATGTACATCATTCACGTTATATATTAATCCAATTCCATAAGTGTTCAGCATGCATGCGTAATAAGTATAACCAATAAGCACCGAATCTAGTAAAGAAAATGGTGCAAGAATGAGTACACTTCCTATCATGAGCATATGAACTGTCAATACAACATCTCCATTTGAGCCGAAAATGCAATCATTACTGACTTCCCCCTCCTTAACATTGGATCATCACACAATATCACATAAGAACCTAGCAAATAAGAGTGTAAGGACCTATACTCCATAACCTAACTCAGTCAAACTATGGGCATAAAATCGAATGAAGAAATCTACAACCTTGTCTGCTCAATCTGATATTAAAGCTAGCATCATACAAACCATACACAGAGGGCCCCCGGTTACTTAGCTTGGGATGAACTTAGCAGTGGCTGAGTTGTAGATGGGGGAGGGATTTGCAGCGAAGCCGTCCAGAGTGGCCGAGGAGCTATCAGTGCCGAAGGGTATGGCCGAAGTCCCGTGGATCCGGTGACGTAGCCACATAAAAAGGGAGAAGAAGGGGATGAGTGGGAGAAGGGAAAGAAGAGTGACTTCAGGGTGCTTAGCTCGGGGCTGTAGGAGCCGAGGAGGCTACCATTGTTGGAGAGGATGGCCAGATCCCACAAATCTGGAGATGGTGCTTTAGGGTTAGGAGGCCGAGAGTAGATCCGGTGAGGGGGAGCCGACCGGTGGCGTCGTGAGGTGTGGAGTGGACAAAGAAGAGAAAGAGAGGAGTAGCACAGGGGAGAGGCGTAGACGCGCATGAGGGAGAGAGGTAGCAACTGATGGAGAGAGAAAGAGAGAAAGGGTAAGGAAGAGATGGGTGGGTTAGTTAGGGTTAGGGTTAGGGTTAGGAAGTCAGGGTGGGCCAGGCAGGCTGGCCAGACCGATCGCGCGGCTGGGTTAGATTAGGTGGGCCGAATGAGCGGGCCATGGGAGGGGTGAGGCTAGGTGAACTTTGGGCATAAAATAGTAGCCGAAAAATCAAATCTCATTCTTTTCTCTCAATTATTTTATAAATTAAATCCTAAAGCATATAAAATTTATAATTTAATAACCAACAAACTAAATTGCACATAACCCTTAGATAATATACACCGCACATAATTAAAGATCTTAAATTTCTTTTGGGACCTAATTAGGAAAAAAAATTCAAGTATTGAGAATATTTGAAATCTTCTCTAGAAAATTAATCTGAGAGCCCAACTCCTGCTGTGAACTGATCGAGACTTGATTTTTCTTCTCTTCCTTTTTCCTTAGTAATTGAGCCTAAATTGCTTTAATTTCTTGTTGCATTTGCACTCCTAAATAACTTTATGTAACATGAGTAGCTAAATTGTACAAGATAATGACGTTTAAAATCCTATGAAATAGGAATAATGACACAACATGCATGACCAATATTTGGTATCACATTTAGGAACATGCATGTCTAAGGTATTGCATCATGCCTAGAAATAAAATAAGGAATGAATCATAACTTACATTGAATAATTACAAACAGTCAAACTCAAGAGGTGTCTAAAACACGTAGGAACACTTTGCAATACTGGCAAGCTACACAGAGCTCATTCAAGCAAGTCGCACTTCGACCATGTTTTATGAACTAATTTTGTGGGATGTCGATTGTTTTGAAATCTTTACATGTGAACCAAAAATTATTTCTAAAGAAAATTAAAACATATCAAGTGGATCAGGTAGATCCAGTGACTGAATTTAATGAGACTGGACCAGAGAGGTCCAGCGTTAAAACCATAACCCAGGTAGGGTTGTGGAGATATTCGGTGGGTAGAGGAGTTCAGGGTATGAACAACCCAGTTAGGGCTGTTGTGAAAGTCAAGTTAGGCTATGGTTGGTCAAAGATTCTGTTTCCTTGGCTTAGTCATGCGCCGAAGGCAGCGCATACTTTAGCCAGGCATTATAAGCCAAGTGATGCTATGGGCAAATCAGTACACATCTGATCAGAGTTAAGAATGTGATATCACTCCTAGCTTCTGGGTTTAGAAGTGTGTCATGTGGGTTTTCCTCTAACATAGGTTATAATATCCCACGTCGCCCCACCGTCAGTAGATTTCTAAATTAAGTCATGACCTTTTTGAACAAACGGGTGCATAATGGATATTTTGGTTAATGAGTTACTTTGGAATTTCATATTGGTGGCCGGAGGTACACGCCTAGGTGGCCAGAGGTACGTGGCTTGGTGGCCAGGAGGATATATATATGTGTGTGTAAACAAATTCATGCATCAACTTTCCGTGGCTTACTGAGTATTGGAGTACCCAACCTTGCTTTATTGTTGTTTTTTAGACATGTCATCCATGCTAATTATAATTTAGTAGATGTTGATGTTCAGTATTGATTGAGTGCTGTTGATGCTGCTGATGATGGGCTACACCTACGTGAAAATTGGAGACCATGACTTTGTGAAGTTGAAGACCATTAGGAGGGAGGCACTAGAGTCCTATAATGGATAAGCAGATGGTGAAAGATTCTATTGGCGCATGCCACTATTTTCCTTATCTGATATTGGAGCGACTACGTTCTGTGATAGTCTCTGCTGTGTTTGACCTGGTTGGGCAAAGCGGGGGTGTCACAGTAGTCATGCCTTCTTTACTAGCCTGTTTTATAAATCTGCTGGCTTCTAGTAATCATCTTATAGATGCAATGTGTATCTTTATGTATTTATTATGTATCTATAGAATTAAATTAATGCTATGCCATGTTAATTTTCCAACACCATGTACGTGTAAAATTTCCTTGTGCTTACAAATTGCAGCCAAGATAGGAGCCTTCGCTAAGGAGATTGGGGAGAGAGGGGGGAGTAGAAACGGCAGAGTGCACTAAGTGGTGGTGGCTAACCGGCCACACCTCATCTCCAGTGCAACTGGATCCAGTGATGCAAAGCATGAATCTACTGGATCTTGAGCTAGAGCAAGGAGGGACAACCCTGGAGTGCAAGGTGGCGATGCTACTGGCCTAGGTTCGCACTCCGGGTGCGTCGTGAGCAATGAAGATGGAGGGACATGTTCATGGGGACCACCATGTCGGCAAAGGTGAGGTGGCACCCTCCCTGTGGTGAAGCCCGAGTGATTGTGAAGGTAGATCGACAGCGGCGGTGGTGAAGTAGCTCAAAACAGTGGCGTCTACTTGGTCGGCACGGGATGCAGGCAAGAAATGGTCCTGAGTAGTTGTGAAGGACCGAGATGGCGATCAGAGGGGGGGTGAATGATCCCAAATAAAATCGTCCCCTACTCAACGTACTCCAAACAATCCCGCAAGAAAACCGGTGCTCCTCAAAATCGCAAAACACGCAAGAACGGGAACGACTAGACAACTATGTGTATCACTAGCTTACATGGAAGAAAACCATGAATCATGTGAGGGATTTTTAAATCACAATCCTGGTTGTGAAGTTTCCAAATTCAAGAGGAATCAATTCAAAAATACTTTTTTCTAAAAGAGATCAAGCCAAATCACAAAAGCCTCTTTTAGAAAAGCAAAAGCAGATTTTTCAGGAATTATCCTCACTTGGAGCAGGTGGTTGGTGAACTTTTGTTGCTCCAAAATTTTTGTAAATTTTTCACCCTATGAGCATATGAGTCGTGCAACACTCCACCAAAAATCATCTCCAAAATCCTTGTACAAAAATCAGGAAAAATTAAGGATTATAGATAGTCAGGAACTTCGATCAAAAAATTTGGGACTTAGTTTTCACCTTATAGCTCCCAAATGGTGCAACCAGTGGACTCCAAAAATTTTCCACCGATGGGTATATAAGTCATTAACATTCTACAGCAAGAATCACTCAAAAAGGAGTTTTATATATTTTTCTAAAAATCAAAGACTGACTGCTGCGCGAAGAACAAGTTCAGGACAGATTTGCAATTTTGCTAGAAACTTAATCTCTAGTCTATCCTAGGGTGCAAGAAAGATGTAAAACCAAATGAGCACCCTAAAGAAATCCTTGATCAATAGCATTTAGAAGGATAGGAGGCAAATCCAAATTGCAAGAATTTACATGCGGGGAAGTAAATGTTGAATTTAAATTGCGTAACGTAAAGACATAATGTAAATGCGGAATTTAAATTCACAAAAATGTAAAGAAAATCTTTGTATTTTTTAGTTGGAAGGTTTACAAAGCCTCACTTCATGTGGGCAAATCTCAAAGAAGCAACTCAAACCTTCAAGTGAGGGAGGGCACCCCTCCCCCTCTATTTATACTACTCTTGGGCCACCTACCACCCTTGGATGAGTCCCAAACCCTAGAACACTCCACCAAGGGTTAAGATTAACCCACTCATTCCACCCCACATATGGGCTTTACATGGGCCACATAGGCCATACATGGGTTTTAAACAAAATTGGTCAACCCGATGCAACGGGATTTCATCCGTTGGACTTGATCGCTCCGTTTCCGTCTCTTCGAGCCTCCAACCCGAACCGGAAACCATGAGCCACCTCAAGTCCATTTCCATGATGTCCAAGTGATCCCGGTTTGAGCCCAACCATCTCGTCGGCATCCTCGACCGTTCTGGACCTCGGTTCTCCCAACCTATTCCCGGTATTCACCAACGACCACAGCTGCCTCAATAACTTCTACCACAAGGACCAAACCATTTTGCACATTCCAAAATATACTCTTACCTTTTTCTTCCTGCATGTTAGTCCAGATTTATTATAAGTTCAAACATGCAATTCGAAGTCAAATCAAACTAAAACATGAGCACACCTTGCTCAAATAAAGTCAAATACTCATCACAAACATGGATGAACCTCCACATGGTCCTTCAAGTTGCAACTTTTGGGGGCGCTACAATTTTTCTCTCCCACGAATTTGTCCCAATTTGAATTCCGATTTGCATAAATTCCTAGTTTTGTGGTGCTTCTCTGATTCCTATTTTATTTGTTAGGTTCCTTCTGCACAAGGAAATTTTCGGGTTAAGAATGTGATATCACTCCTAGCTTCCGTGTTTGGAAGTGTGTCGTGCAGGTTTTCTTCTAACACAGGTTATAATATCCCATGTTGCTCCACTGACAGTAGATTTCTAAATTAAATCATGACCTTTTTCAACGAATGGGTACATGATGGATATTTTGGTTAAAGAATTTCAGATTGGTGGCCGGAGTTACACGGCTTGGTGGTCGGAGGTACCTGGCTTGGTGGCCAGGAGGATATATATATATATATGAGTATATATTCATGCATTAACTTTTCGTGGCTTGCTGAGTACTGGAGTACCCAGCCTTGCTTTGTTGTTGTTTTTAAGACATGTCATCCATGCTAATTATAATTGAGTAGATGTTGATGTTCAGTATTGATTGAGTGTTGTTGATGCTGATGATGATGGGCTACACCTACGTGAAAATTGGAGACCATGACTTTGTGAAGTTGAAGACCGTTAGGAGGGAGGCACTAGAGTCCTATAATGGATAAGCAGACGTTGAAATAATCTATTGGCGCATGCCGCTGTTTCAATTATTCACTTCGGTGATCGAGTGGTAATGCTAATACTGCTTGTAGGGGATGATGTCCAGATAATTCCTCTATGCATAAAAGAAGAAATTTGAGTTATATGATGTACCAAACCCAATTCCATTCTTACTTATAATATATTTGCTAATTTTTGAAATTAGTGTGATGGAGTCAGATCCAAAATTAGGGATTGATTAGTAGCATGGTAGATGGTGATAATCATTGTAATAATTGTTGCTTGATTTTTCTTGCATGTATTCATAAGGAGTGGTTACAACATCTAACTAAGTTATACATATGTATAGGAGTGCAATTAGGCCTGGATTCGATTAGATATCGCTCTTTCCATATCATAAACCATATTTTTTTTGTTAGACTCGAAGTCAGATACGGACAGTGCCAAATACGAATACGGTATGGATAATATCGGTCGCAGATTCGAAGTGAATACGGAGCAAAATCGATATGGTATCTGATATTTTTTTGTCGGATATCACACAAAAATAGATACCGCATAAAGCACACATATAGTAATAATTAATCAACCATATGAGTTCGAAAGCAATAGAATTATCTCAATTTAACAAGTCAATTTATTAGGTAGTCCAACAAAGTTGCAAAAGTCCATGGCCAAAAATCGAGTCTATCACTAGAAATCCGGCCTCCTTTTTCTCCGTTTCTTTTATTGTATTTTCTTCTTATCTTTTTATCCTTTCCTTTTTCCTGACCGTGCCCACTTTCCTTTTTTCTTTCTTTCCTTCTTTCTCCTTTTCTCCTTTTCTTCCTTTATACTTTTCTTTCCTTCCCTCCCTTTCTCTTCCCTGGTCTAACTCCACTTCCTTCTTCCTTCTTCCTTTTCTCTGGTCGAGTTCTGACCAGCCCGCACCAATCGTGGCCTCCCTACGTCACTTTCAGCGTCGCTGTGCTGCCCCGGTCATGCGTCACGCTGGTCATAGCTAAAGCATCTAGACCCTCCAATTTTGATTAAGTTTTTGGTAATTAATCACAATCATGTTTAATGGACTAACAATTTTTAATTAAGCATAAGAATAGGTCAGTCCATGAGGATGCACATGAAAAGATGGAAATGTGATGGTCAAATTCAAAGAGTACAAAGCTGTCGGGGATTGGATAACTTCCATAAGTACTGTAATACCCACGCAGCCGGTTTTTCGGCCGACCATGCATACCCTCGGATGATGTCCCCGAGGATGACCCACACATGATCTGGCTGGCCGGTCCGCTCGATCATACTAGGCTCATCACTCAGCCTCGAGCATCCATGCTCGAGGCACGAGCATCTATGCTCGTCCACGACTAAGCGCGCTCAGCCCAAGCTCGCCCTCGAGATGTATGGTCGAAAAGTCGTCTTCGGCAGTAACGCCCGAGTAGCGCTAATCACGCCATGATGTGGTGCCATTACGCCCATGATGGAAACGTGACGGGAATCAAGGCTTCGGTTACGACCACGGTTAAAGCAGTCAAGAGCACGTTATTCGGTTGCAGTTATAAGATATGTTTTTGTAAGTTATAAATACCCCCTGGGTATGTCAAAAAATAAAATGGAGGGAGAGAATAGAGAATACGCGTATGACGTAAGAACATAAGGCAATAACAAAACACCACTAGAGTAGGTTTATTATCTCCATTGTGAGAGGCCTGAACCAGTATAAACCCTCGTGCCCACCTCTCGAATATTCGAAGTCCATTGTGCATCCTTCAGACGCAAATCCTTCACTGAAAAGGGGCCCGTGTTGATCCCTCATTCAACAAGTAAACTCGACGGGGGCCTATTCCCCAATCATCGACAAAAGTGTTCATGCTCAATGCCAAGGTATAATTATTTTAAGGACCTTTATAGCTTTTGCCGATCTCGGTGTTTGGAGAAAAGATCGGGTTGCTAGATTAGGCTCTGTACTATTAAGAGGAAAATTTTCTAGCTAATAACTTGATTTTGAATAAGTGTCTTGGGTCAAAATCTTGTTCACATTTGAACTCATGCATTTGTTGGAAGTTTTAGAGAAAGACTGGTACTACCACCCATGTAGGAGCGGTGCCTAGTAGCAGCAGCCCTTAGGGCGATAGGTTTATTCCAAAAGAAGTGCTTTTCTGAAGTATAGGAGAACGGTACTACCGCCCATGTGAGAGCGGTGCTACCAGAAGTCTGGTAGCACCGACCACTATGAGCGGTAGTTTTTTCCAGAAAGGCACCTCTTGCGATGAGTTTTGGCGGCCTGAGATACTGCCCATATAGGAGCGATACTACTAGGTTTACGATAGTACCGGACCTTTGGTGCGGTAGCTATTTTCCAGAAAGATACGTTTTTGCAAAATTCCTAATGGCTGGAGCTACCTCCCATGTAAGAGCAGTAGCTATTTTCTAGAAAGATACATTTTTGCACAATTCCTAATGGCTGGAGCTACCTCCCATGTAGGAGCAATACCATCGGAGGTCCAATAGTCACTAGTACACAAAGGCTTATATCAGACGAACCATCACAGACGGCCTTCACAAACCGTTTGTAATATGAAACATCACTGCCGGTTCTATAGTCCAATCGTTAGTGTACCTATCACAGACGGTCTTCACAAACCGTTTGTAATATGAAACATCACTGACGGTTCTATAGTCCAATCGTTAGTGTACCTATCACAGACGGTTGTTAATTATACTCGTCTGTGATGTAAAACGATATCACAGACAGTTTTATATTAAAACCGTCTGTGATGTAAACCAATATCACAGACGATTTTAAAACCGTCTCTGTCTGGATGACATGTACGGGCCTTGTGAGCTTATTGAGCAATCCAAGAGAGAAAAGAGAGAGGTTTTTGAGCTAATTCTTGTACATATGTTGCACTTGAGTGGTGGATTGTGCATCCATTGAGCTTCTATCACTTGATTAGTTCAAGCGATTGTCTTCAACTTGTTACTCTTCGTGGTTGCCGCCACCTAGATGGCTAGGAGGAGTTGTTCGCTAATGATCTCTTCAAGGTGTGTGAAGAGGCCCGATGTGTTTGTGAGTGGCTTGGTGCTCGCCATTTCTGGAGTAGAGGAAGAGCAATTGTGGTGGATTGGAGGTGTTGGCTTAATTCGTGGAGCCAAACCAATTCATTTGGGCTTACCTCAATATGGATTAGGGGAAACCAGCAAGTCTCCGAATACCACGGTAAAAAGGTTGTGTATCACTGTGGTTTGCTCTCTTATGTTTTATATTCTTGCAATTTACATTTGTATAATTGAATTGCTTGCTTGTCACTGTAGGCTTACAAAGCTTCACATAGATATGGTTGCAAAGCTTCGCATAGATTTAGGTTGTTGATGCACTTAGTTCAAACTAGTTGATTTTGGTTGTAATTGTGCCAAACCGTTTTGATTCAAGCTTCCGCATATAAAACTGGTTTTGACCTAGTGGAATTTTAAAACCGTCTATTCACCCCCTCCCATCAGGGGCGTATCTAGAGGGTGGTCCTGGTGGGCCACGGCCCACCCAAAAAATCCTCAACCTAAGGCCTAGTGACACCTAAACTAGTATAGAGTAGTTCAATAGTTCTGTTTCCGTTCGTGACCTGCATGTGTTAGATGTTGTCGTTCTTATAATAGTTCATAAATTGCTAGTTGGTCAGAATGTAAGATTATCTATCGATTGGGCTGCTGTTCTGTTAATCTTTTGAGGTAGCAGCTATGTTGCTTACTGTTGGCATTAAGCCATTTTTTTTGGTTTGCAGCAGTAGGCATCTACTAATTAATCGATTGATTTTAGCATCTTTTGTCATGAGAAAGTTAGGCGTGTAGCTTCTATTTCTGCTACTCTCGCTAGTAATTTTTCTAGCTCTTTATGAATGTCAAGTACTCTAATTTCAGAGTTAAGAAACTGAGTTTTAATTGTGCTTCGCAAATTATGTGCAGTGCACCGATTGCTGATTACATTCTGCACTTGCACGGTATTTAAAAAAATTATGTCAAGTTGGACCACCCATACTCAAAATTCCAGATACACCACTGCCTCCCATCTTCAGTCGGTTTCCTCGACTTTACGGTTGCAATATTCGAATTGACGACTGAGATGCACCCTAGGTGGATCAATCTTTTTCACACCCATCAATTTAGCCTCTCCTTTGCAAATTATTGTTGATGCTAGTGATAGTGCTTCTGACTACGGGAACAAATTCGGTGAGCCTCTAATCCAGGGATTTACGAGAAATTTTGGGATGCTGAGACGGCACAGAAACTGTTTCGCGTGGTCAGGGCATGTACAGAAACCATCAGCATTCATGACCAGGGAGCTGGAGGAAATTGCAATGTAGTGAAGGGAATAATCTATCCTAAGGCTGCTGAAATTGACATACGCTCAATTGTTGTTGGTGATCATGCATTGTCTGCCTTGGAGGTATGGGGTGCCGAGTACCAGGAACAGGCTGCACTACTGGTGAAGCCTGAGAGCCGAAGCCTGTTGGAGTCGCTTTGTGAGAGGGAAAGGGTTTCAAGGGCTGTCGTTGGGAAAATCGATGGCTGTGGGTAGATTGTTTTGATTGACGGTGCTGCAGTGGAGCAAGCCAAGTTGAATGGCCTTCCTCCTCCAACCCCTGTTGAAGAACTGTGCTTGAAAAAGTTCTAGGAGATATGCCTCAGAAGACCTTTGAATTCAACCGAGCTTCTTAATTGAGTGTGCCCTTAGACGTCGCACCTGAGGTCATACTAATGGATGTTCTGAAGCGAGAAGTGTTTATTTACTAGTCTTTTTTTTACAAAACTAGTCCTACATAAAATAGTTTTTAAAAATAACACTTTGGCTCATACCTACTGCAGCTGAAGAGTGTGGAAACAAGCTCCTGCAGTCTGGTAGTGCGGAAGTAAAAGCTTCCGCGCACGACAACTGTGGCATGCGGGTGCACGAGTGTAGACAAGCGGGTAGGAGCACGCGCGTGAGGGCGGGGCTCGTGGCGCGTGTGGGTGGGCGCACACATGGCCAAGCGCTGTGCAGCTCTGGCACGATAGGAGTGGGTTCGAGGCTACTTTTTAAAATTATTTTGTACGGAAACTAGTTTTGTAAAATAAACGAGAGGCTAATACAGTAAACACTTGCTGAAGCCATGGCGACTCAACTTCCGCTTGCTGATGTGGCTGTGATTGCACAGACATACACAGACCTGACAGGTGGTGCTTGCGCCATTGGAGAACAACCAATATAAGGGTTTGCTTAATCCCAAGGCCATGGCAAGACTTCTTGTTGGGGAGGCATCGACTAATATGGTTTGGGCTGAAGTTACATCCCTTGCCAATATCAAAGCAAGTGGAAACTGGATGTATGCTGCAAAGCTTGACGGAGAGTGAATGCATGATTGAACTTGGTATTGCAATAGATGGGAGAAAGGACAGTCTTTCCATGGCAGCTCAATGTGATGGTGAGGTTGTCAAGGCTCCAGGAAATCTGGTCATCAGTCAGTGCTTAGGTGACATGTCCTGATATAACATTGACGGTAACTCCTGATTTGAAGCTTGGTAAGGATGGAGTTCTGTTGCACATTGACCTGGCTAAAGGACAGCACCGGCTATGTGGTTCTGCTCTGGCACAGGTATCAGTGTCGGTGTAATTATAAATAATGTCAACAGAAAAGGAGTAAGTTCTTATACCTCAGGGAAACGGAGTTAAACCTTTCAGACTGAGCCTGGAGGTGCAATCAGAACTAAGAGGTGTTTATATTGTTTTTTTTTTAAGTTGCGCAAATATTAAAACATAAATAAAAAGAAGATGATAATTACTTACCAAATATTGCGTCTATGTTTTTTTTTGAAACTTAGGACAGGAGCTCTGTCATTTCATTAAGAAGAAAGAAAACCTCCGAAGAGGAAAATACAAAGAGTAAAGCAACTCAAAACAGAAAAAATGTAACCCTCGGCCAACGCCACCGAACTCATCCGCTATCGCGGCTTACAGCCCAAGCACAACACTGTTGCGCCCTCGGGCGTAGCACAAACACAAACACAAACCCTGCCACAGCCAGGAACTACCCCTACTGCGGCACACCGACACCACCGCGGAGACGCTCCGACAACCTCCCCTCCTCCTCCTGCTCAGCTCGGCAAAGCATTTAGAGGATCGTGCCGCACCACCCACGCCGTACACGAGTCTCCACTACTAGGTAGAGGACTGCCCGCCGCCATCCGCACCACCACAGTAGCCATTCGCGCCACTACACCAAGCACACTTTCGTGCCATCCACGCTTTGCCGAGCAGTCTATGTTTTTCTTTCTAGTATAAGTTGCATAAATTTTGAATTAATCAAAGAGTAAGTAATCACACTCTACCCTATATTTATATTTTAATGTTTCTGCAACTTTCAAAAAGAAATGCACAGAAACACCTCTTACTCAATGCAACTTGTATTCGGAAGGAAATCATAGAACCACTACTCTAGAACTAATTAGGCTAGGGCGAATGAACAATATCAATTCAGTTGACTGCCAAAAAGCAAGAAATTTTACATTGTCTTTTAACTACTCAATAGATGAGCGTGTCCTGGTGAAGCATCGAACGACCAAAACAGCCAACAAAAATACAAGCATAACGCTCGTTCTATAACAACTCAGTACCGCACTCTTACAGCCGTACCAAATATACGCTCAACCGATCAAAGATTTCCTGCTATAAATGACACAGACTGACCATCAAAATTTGTATGCCTGCCTCTGGATTTTGGAATTCACGGTACCCTTTCCCTTGTCCTTGTAAGCATTCCTTGAGGACAGAGGCCTTCTCCGTCCATGAGCAGCTGCTATGGCCCTTTTCCTCTGCTTGTTCAGTTGTCTTGTGAGCACAGCATCATCCTCATCATCAGGATCCTCCGATGAACCATCATCATTATCATCATTGCCTCCTGATTCAAGTGATTCCATAGCATCCCCGTTGCTGTCAGTGGGTGGATTTCTCAATTTGTTCTCACAACTGCAACTTGCGCAACTTGTTTCATGCTGTGAGATAAAGCAACGTAAGCAACATCCATTGAAAGTTTGTCTAGGCACCCAGATGAATATACTACTAACCTCTTCAGAAAAAGTTTCAGGTTCATTTGAATCCCTAGCAGTGAGAATACAATAAGGCACCCCAGAAGAATCCTGAGCGATATCCCCAAAAAATATATTTCAAAAACTGATTACTTCAGGAAATTGAAACGGCTAGATAGCTTGGCAGTTGGCACAGTTTGGTGACACATTTAAATTAAAAAAAAAAAAAATTGCTATGCAGATCAATACCTGGTCTGCTATTTTCAAGGAATTGATTTTAATAGCCTCAGTATCAACACCTTCACTATCTTGTTTGGACGTTGAATCATCATCATCTGAGTTGGAATTGCATTCTTCAGTATTTTCATCAATGAACTGTAATCAGGTAAAAGAAAAGTGCGTCACCACTCACAGGGGACTGAAAATCTGATATTTAATACCCAATTTATACAACTGCATATGAGAAGGAATATTCCATGGTTATTTAAATAAAAAATTTAGCTTTCATAATGTTCGTCATCACATGACATTGCCTATAGAGTAGACTGCCCATTGTCACAAGACCTCTGTTGGATTCATGCACCTCACATCATATCAAAATTAACGAGGCAATCAAAGTCCCATATGCAACCACACAATCCAGACGCAAACCGATCGTATCAGGTATTTTCTCATGCTTCAAAGAAACATAGATAGTAATATCCAAGGTTGAGAAAAAAACAAAGAAAGTGGAACTTTGGATAAAAAAACAAAGAAAGTGGAAAAAATGTTGACTCGGGAAAAACCAGAAGCCAGTTGGTACCGACCAGATCCTGGCTTACTGGTGGGCATGGTTGTCAAAGCGACAAAGCGAGGCAAAGCGCCAACCGCGTGCCTGGATGCCTGGGCGCCTAGGCGACGATTAGGCGACCAGCAATAGTCTAGCATTTATCAAATTATCACCAATACATATATAACCAATATTAGTATATCACCAACAAAAATATATGGCTCCATCCCTTTTTCTCTTTTCTTCCCTTTTTTCCTTTTTCTTTCTTTTCCTTCCCTTTTTCTTCTTTCCTTTTTTCCTTTCCTTCCTTCCTTTTATTCCCCCTATTTCTTCGACCGAGTAGTCCTTTTATTCCCCCTATTTCTTCGACCAACTCCTCGTCTCAGCTCCCCGCGCCGCTTCCCCCATCTCGGCTCCCCCGCGCCTCCTCCCCCGTCGCCCCCCGACATGCCTCCTCTTCCCGCCACCTCTCTTCCCCCCACCACCTCTCCTCTCCCCGCTGCCTCTCCTCCCACGTCGGCCCCTGACGCGCCTCCACGCCTCCTCTCCCAGCGGTGGCTGGCACAAAGGACGACGGACCGAGCGCAGCGGCTTCAAGCGTGCATTCGGCCGTAGGAGGATGGCGGCATGGACGAAGGAGGACGGCGGCGGCCGAGCTCACCTTCCCAGCGCCCAACTGCGCCGCCTGAGCTCCCCTGGCGACGCCTGGAACGTCCAGGCGGCCGCCTTTCTCCAACCAGGCGCAGCGAGCGGGCATGGCAGTCGGCATCCACCGCCTGGACGCCTAAGCGACGACTTCAAAACAATGCTGGTGGGAACCAAGACTTTTAAAGGAACCAGTTTTAAGAACCCTGAATGCAATTACTACCCACCAACATTCACACTCGGAGCTTTCCATCAGAATACTATGAAATCTGCAAAATCGATAAGAGATTTGTACCAACATTTAACCCACCTTTTCCATCTCAGCCTGTTCTTTTCTGGTGAAGCCACTGGCAGCTAGTTCCTTGTCCAAAGAACCAGCAGACTTTTGAACGTATAGAAAGGATGGCCTGCCACTCTCGTCATCGTCACTTTCAGACCCATCTTGTTCTTCACCTTTCTCTGATGAAAGATTAAACCTAATATAAAGAAAGAAAGCTTATTAACAAGATGATTTGTAAGGCATCCAAATGAATTTTTAATATTCCATTGCATAGAAATAAACCTCTTGTTAAAGAACTTGTAGATACACTCAACATCTCGATCAAAAAACCTGCAAAAGCAGAACATATGAATAATGAATAGAAAGCAGTCTTATGTTAGGTATCAGAATATGCTACATACATCTGGGCATTCCGATGTGAAACAGATACCATCTGTGGGAAATCGATCATCGTAACTTTTTCATCATCGTCAATCTGTGCAACATCAATAACGATGAAGAATTAAAGATAGGTAAACTATATACTGACATATCACATAGTAATAGAACCTCACTTTATGCGTGGTCAAGGATTAAAAAATTGGAACCACCATTCTATATCAACTCCCAATGACAGTTTGCGGCCATCCTTTTTCTTATGGTAATTACAGCACAACCATATGTGTTATTACACATGGCAAGCACAAGTCTTGCCGAAGGTTACCATCCAAAATGTTATATTTTGCTAGGAAGCCACTCAAATCAAAGCATATTTGAAAGAGGCAGCATTGAAGAGAACACAATGGGTATTATAGGCCTGAAGTGGAAACTACTGAATCTCAACAATAAACAATTGGGAATGCAATACAAGAACGAAAAGGGGCACACAAAAGCTGATTTATCTATGTGAGCTTAGAAAATAATAGCAACAATAGAAGGTACAAGAAGCAATACCATGATATTGAACTCATTAAAATCACAATGGATCAACCCATGCTCCGCCAAACGAACAATAAGACCAAGACTTGTGTCAAAAACGTCATCTGGGTTCTGTAACTCCTTTACTTGAACACTGCATAACAGAAAACAACACCTAGATCAGTTTCTGCATAAAGGAATAAATACCCTCAGATTGATATAAGAATTCATTTGAAATAATGTCGGCTTACAGTGGATATCCCTGCACAAGAGACATGATCACACAATGCCGATTGCAGTCCACAGCAGTGGGGACAGGGAATCCATGGTCTCCTAAAGCCTGGAATTATTTTACAAAAGTAAAGGAATATTAAACAAACAAGAACATAGCTCTAACAAACTTAATGAAAAGTATAGCTGTGCAAAAAACCTTCATAAAAGCAAATTCCTTTAGGGCTGCCAGTCGTGACAGATACAGCCAATTATAGCTCCTCCGGTGCCCTAAATAGTCACGCTTAGATTTCACAGCCCTAAAAGATGTCCTACCCAACCTATGAAGCTTCATGGCCAACACTGTACCATCTTCCGTGGCAACCTCAAATATATCTGTCGATAGTGGAAACAACATAAAGCATTTCACATGTGCTTTCTACAATCTAACATAAAACAAAAGCCAAACATCAACCTGACTCCTTTCCAACACCGATTTGACGACCAACCGAAGCAAACACTCCACGATTGACCAAAGTTTTGATGGCGAGGAAGTCGTACCCAAGATATGTGAGCCGATACCCGTCATCTATATGCAAAGAGACCAACATAGCAATTATGATAGTCCAAATTTTATCTAAAAATAACAGGAGCAAGATTCACCATCAAGGACTCACATTTTGTAGCGTCATGATGCACCAATTTGTTCTTCAACAGATTCCTCAGCACCTTATATGTGCCCCCATGCCTACATCCACATAGAATTAACACATATTAACCGAAAGAATGGACAAATCTATTTCACGAAACAACACTTTCTGAGTGTGAACTGGTTAACAAGAACAAAAAGCCTTATCACACAGAAAACCTAGGTTGTTTGAAACTTCTAACTTCTAAGCAGTCAATTCCGACCTTGTTTTAATCAATTACATTGGATAAATATCCATTCTGATGTCATAATTGGCAAACGTTTCAAAAAAGGTGAATTTTATGTTCCTACAAGAACAAAATTGAGCTGATTATGCATCACAAATTGCCAAGTTACAATATTTATCCAGAACAAAATATACACACTCTGCAAGGTCCGAACGCCATTAGTAACCTACAATTACAACTTCAAATGGTGCCACATGAACTCGTCTCGAAGCGTTAATTCCCACCTCCATACATAACAACTAAATTCACCGACCACAGACATCGATTTTGCAAACAAATACAGCAAAATCCCGAACCAAAAGTAGCACTCACTTCAATCTGGCGATGCGATCGACGAGCTCCGCCGGCACGATTTCGTGCTGTGAATCCAGAAAACAAAACAAAACCGTCAGGCACAGAAGCTAACGATTTCACATGGTGTAGGGTTAAGGCTTGGTGTAGGGTTTTAGGCCTTACGTTGCGCATGCCCATCTCGACGGCGGTGAGGACGCGGAAGTCGTCCTTGGAGAGGTAGCGGAGGGCGTTCACGTCAAGCTTCATAGTCTCCCCCTCCTCCTCCTCCTGCTGCTGCTGCTACAGCTTCTGTTCCGCCGCTAGTGGCCGGCTGCCTGCTGACGGCGCTGATCGAGAGGGTAGCTGGCGGAACGGCGCACGGGCCAGAAGGGGAGACGGCAGCAGCAACGTGCTGGACGAAGGCTAGCGGCTGGCCGGCGGCGCTAGGTCAGAGTTGGTACTTGCGAGTGGGAGAGGGGAGCCTGGGAGTCGACTCGGTCGAGAGGAGGCGTCGGGCACTCGGGTCGGGTAAGGACTGCGGTGGCCGCTGGTTGTGGGCCGTGTCGCTGGGGAGGAGAAGGGGAAGGCGTGGGCCGGAGGGCTCAAACTAGGGCTGCGGACGGCGCTGGACCGGGCTGTCACGGCATACTGAAGAGTAGCACCAATTTGAACTAGAATTGATCATGTGGACGTGAACTGGGCTGACCCATATAAGCCTTGAAAGGAGTTGTGTGCAGAGATAGTAGTACACTAGGAAGATTCGCGCGCTACGCCGCGCCGTGCGAAATTTGATAAAAAAATGATGAAAAGCAGGGAAAAACGGAAAAACGACGGGCGAAAAACGAATTTACGTTTTTTTTTGGGAAACGGCCAACGAAAACATTTTTTCCATGTTCCGGAGAAAACACGGTTCACGGAAATAATTTTTTTAGGCAAAACGAAGAAAGAAAACGGTTTTCCATATTTTTTGTGGGGAAATAGCCACCGAAAACAGCTTCCCCATGCTCCGGAGAAAAAACGGATCACGAAAACATTTTTTCGGAGCAAAACGGAGAAAGGGAACGGTTTTCCATATTTTTGTTTTGAAAAAACGGCCAACGAAAACATTTTTCTCATGCTCTGAGAAAAATCGGATGACTAAAAACATTTTTTCGGGCAAAACAGATAAACTAAACATTCTCCCAATTTTTTTGGAGGAAATAGCTATCAAAACATTTCCCCATGCCACGAGGGAAAACCGATCACGAAAACATTTTTAAAAAGCGGAGAAATGAAACGGTTCTACATTTTTTTTTTTTGGAAAAACGGCTAACGAAAATATTTTTCACATGCTCTGGAGAAAAAACGGACCACGAAAATATTTTTTTGGGACAAAACGGAAAAACCGATCACGAAAACATTTTTTTCGGCCAAAAGCGGAGAAAAGAAACGGTTCTACATTTTTTGTGGAAAACGGCTACTGAAAATATTTTTCGTGATGCTCTGGAGAAAACGGACCCCAAAAACATTTTTGGGACAAACGGAGAAAGGACCGAACGTAAAGCGCGAGGACCTATTTGTTATAATTTTGGACTTGTTCGCTATTTTGAATAATTAGGAAAGGGCTCGCTCGCGATTGGCCCTTAACGGGAGGGCCTACATGCAAAACGGGAAACCAGGGACCTAAACGCGAAACGAAAAAATTATTTCCCTCTCACATAAAATCACGTAAGGACCTAAACGTAATTTGGAAGAAACCGGAGGGGCTTTGTGCAAAAAAGGGAGGGGACACGTGGGGGGGCCGGTTGGCCCCCAATTCCTTCCTCTATAAGGTGGGTTACCATGTGCCAGGCTGGGAAGAGGGGAAGGGAAACGAAAAGTATCTTGAACCCAGTTTCTCTCCTTCCTCCCAAGTTCTTCTCCACGTTCTTCCTTCCCCGTCTCATTCCCGTCCTTTGATCTCAGAATACTGGAAGTTGGTGGAGAGGATCGTTACAACTTGGTACCGAGAAAAAGGTTAAATTCGTGCAAAGAGAGGATGACGTAGACGATGGTTGTAGTGGAAGCGCAAGGCTAAGCAACAGCGATGATGATCAAAGAGCTCTACGATCAGTTCAAGTCATTCCAAGAGTCGTTCGGTGAAGTTAAGGAGAATCAAGGACGCCTCCTGAATCGCATGGAGAGGTTGGAGACAAAGGTTATCGGATTGGGGACCCTAAGTCTACCGACGGAATCAGCTCCGCACCTTCCGCCTGCAGGAGTGACGCCGGTGACTATGGGGTCGCCATCGTAGTCCGCAACGAGCAACCAAGTTTCTGGGTCAAACGGCTACCATAAGAACCCGAGGCGCATCCTCGGGGAAACGCGGATGGGATTTTCAGAGTTCCCCAATCCACGCCAGCCAAGGGTATGCCTGTTCCTCAAAACCATGCTCTGCAACTGTTTGATGAAAGGCGACTAGAGCATCGGCAAACACTGAACACCTGTAACCGCATTGGGCACAATCTGACACCCAAAATGGAGCCTCCCAAATTTGATGAAGAGAATCCTAGACTTTGGCACGATAGGTGTGAAACATATTTTGAAGTGTTTGGAGGTGCTGGAGTGTTTGAAAACACGCTTTGCTGCGCTGAATTTCATGAGTTCCGAAGCATTGTGGCTCCAGAAAATGGAGGCCGGGGGAGAATAGAGGTATGGAGTGAATTATGCCATTTGGTAAATGAGAAGTTCACCTGAGATAATTATCAGTATTACCGCAGATGGTTGAGAACTCTCAAGCAGACGGGATCGGTATCGGAGTACATTGATCGATTTGAGCTAGAGATGGCAATGGGTTTATACCTGGTGGATATCACCACTCCATATCCATACCCGTGTTAGTAAAAATTCACCTACTACAATACCCATACCTGCATGCGGGTATAAAATTTACCTGTACCCATACCTGTGCGGGTAACCCGCACCCGCATTATGGACAGATGCCCATGTAGGCAGCAGCAGCATATCTTATAAGGCAATTCAATGAAAATATAATGGATATCCGTATTAAAAATTAAACATTATACTAGAGTGCATAGTTGGGTCTTGGGCAACATATCTTATAAGGAAATTAAGGTTTAGAGATTTTGATGGGCTGATCGGTTGGGCTGCACAGTTGGGTCAGATCGCTAGTGAACTAGACCCACGGGTGAACGGGTACGGGTAATAGCAGAACGAACCCATACACGCTCTACTCGCTGGGTAGTAACTTTTGCCCATTAATAGACTCACAGGTATGAAAAATGGTTCATACCCAGTCCCTAATAGAGTAAATACCCATCGGGTTTTGGGTCCCCGTTGCCATCTCTAATTTGAGCAGCTTAGGCACCATCTATGGTTGTATAACCCGATGTTGGATGAAACTTTTTTTTGTTCATGAGTACTTAGAGGGGTTACAGAGTAGTATTTGATCTGCTATTTGGCTTCACCGTCCTCTTGATGTTGATATAGCAAGCGCCCTAGCCTTGCTACAGGAAGAAGAACAAGAAGCTCGACATAAACGTTATTTCTCCATCTAAGTTTATAAGACTTATTTTTTTTAAAATGATTTTGTCTATAAATATAAGACGTATTTTATATTTTAATACAAAATTAGTGTGATGTTCCTTTTTACCCCTAATAAATATCTATCTTTACTCTATAATATCTATATGCATGCATTGAGTATAGTGCTTAGTAATAATAATTAAGGGTAATTTAGTTATTTTTATATCTTCTTCGTTTATATACCAAAAAAATTATTCTTATAAACCTTGACAGAGAAAGTTAGAGAAAATAAGCTTGACAGAGAAAGTTAGAGAAAATTTGTGAAAGTACCTCTTATAAACCTTGACAGAGAAAGTTAGAGAAAATAAGCTTTAGGGCATGTACAATGGTATAGATGGTAGCTGTATATAATGTAGCTCCACATCATCTACAGACAGCACTAAAAATAATTCATACAATGGATCGTCTATAGAGTTGTCTGTAGTGGTCTCTCATTCAATTAACAGACTATCTATACAATGGTATACAAAATGTAAAGCTGTCTATAAGCTGTCTATTAAATAGTAGACATCAGTCTTCTCTCTCCTCCACATCATTTAAAATCATACGTGTCATCTCTTATAGACAGCTAAATATAACCATTGTACATGCCCTTATACTTAAACGGTGGAAGCATAGTACAATGAAACGAAAGGACACCAACTGCTGGCTCCCAAGTCCCACTCCCAACCAACACGAGCATCAGCAGTAATGTGCCGCTACTACCAGATTTGAATTTGTGCACTTCATGCGTCCACAGTTCAACACATACACGTACTGCGCATGCGCCCGGCCGGCTCCCAAGATGTCAGGCTCACCACGATCCCCCCAAATCCTCCTCGTCCTTCACAACGTACGGCCACGACTCGGCACGATGGAGCCGACGTATGCACGGATTACGATTGTCCGAGGTTAGGAATAGCTAGGAACTGCAAGTCTAGTCAAAATCTACAACTGTAGCGCATAAAAGTGTATATGTATGTATGCCTCCTCTGATCCACTCCTTGGCCTCAGCGTTCTTCGAAGAACCTGCTAAGAAGTCGGAAGCAAGCAAGCGCCCGCTTTCATAGCTAAGTTGTTGTTGAGCAACCAGCTCCAATTCTATTGCAGCCTCCTCCATTCATTCAGGCTACGAGTCCTTCTCAATTCCCTTCGACCGGGCAGAGAGTTTCTCCTAGTTGATCTTCGATCGGGGGAAGCTGATTATCTGAACGAGCTTTGCTGTCGGCGGCTCTGAGTCTGAACTTTGGTTCTTGATCCCAAGTCCCAACGGAAGCAGCAATCGTGATCCAATCCCATCGGCACACGATGGAGAGGAGAGCGGCTGTGAGGAGTTCTGCTGCCCATCATAAGCGAATGCCAATGGCGCCGCTTAGGGACCTGGCGCCGGTGGAGCATAAGCAGCAGCGCCGACCCGGGACGAGCCGCGAGAGACCGCCGCCGGGGCCGACCTACTTCACCGTCGAGTTGGTGATGGTGTTCCTCTGCGTGACGGCGTCTCTCGTGTTCCTGCCGCTAGTCCTGCCGCCTCTGCCACCGCCGCCGTTCTTGCTGATGGTGGTGCCGGTGGCCCTGCTCGCCATCCTGGTGGCGCTGGCGTTCGTTCCGCTCGATGCACAGAGCAACGTCGTCAGCTCATCTTGCTCGTAGAGGGTGCATTTTGTTCGTTTCCTTTTTCTAGCTCTTTAGATTTAGCATACACAAATTGTCAGGCGTTTTTAGATTAGAAAGACAATTTTTTTGGTTTTGTAACTGTTGAAAGACGATGGATCAGTTGAATTGTAAACCATGCATTCAAGGCAGTTGATCTCACGGACTTATGCTTACCAAGTGGCGAATCCGGAATTCAGATGCCAATTTTTAGGATTCAGATAACGAATACCAATATCAGCATGCTATATCTGCTGCTAGCCCACGCTATATTAGTTGAAATGCATTTCAATGATACAGCAGTTTCATAGAGTTCCATGATGTTTCATGTTTTACAAAGTTTTACGTTTCGTAAAAAAAGTTCATGAAGAATTTAATATGCTTCATGAAAAGTTCTATGCACGTTTCAAGACGCTTTAAGAAGTTTTAGTAAAACAGTTTTAAGTTTCAACGAGTTTCATGCATGTTTAAAATCATATTTCGATAAGTTTTAAGTTTCAAATTGCAAGGTTTTATATTTTAAATTCAAAATGCATATATGTTTAGACAAATTTCAAGTTTTAATAACCAAATCCAAGCATATTCAAGCACATTTTTCAAGTTTCAAACAGTCTCGTGATGAAGAGTAAGTAAGGAAGGAATGGTTACAAATTAACGTTAAATTTTAACAGAACTTCATGGAACCTAATGAAGCTTGTATGAAACTTACTGAAGCTTTATAAAACTTGTAGAATTGTAGCCGAGATATCTTGAAACTTACATGAAATAATCAAGAGTAAGTAAGAGATGAATCATTACAAATTGGTGAGAAGCTTTTTTGAAACCTGAACAAAATTTCATGAAACCTAATGAAACGTTATTGAAACTTTTGAACGAAAATTCATGAAACTTGTGTGAAAATTTATGAAACTTAAATCAAACGTTCAAACAGGTTTTACAATGTTTTAGCAAGTTTCACCTTTCAAGAAGAAAAATTAAATTAGGTTTCACCAAGTTCCAACATATTTCACATTTCAAAAGGGAAATTTCAAGCTTTTTTCACCAAATTCGAATAACAGTTCCACATTTTAAAAAGCAAAATTCAAGTAGGTTTCACAACGTTACATCAAGTTTCACCTTTTTAAAACAAAACTAAAGTAGATTTCATTCAAGTTCCAAAAGTTTTTGTGTTTTAAAAGGAAAAATTCAAGCAGGTTTCATAAAAAATATGATTAAATTTTAACGTTTCAAAAGCAAAATTCAAGTTTTTAACAAGTTTTATCAGAAAAAAAAAACAAATAAAAAGCTAACCCCCGCCCCCCAAGATGCTCACCTATGGCCGCTGAGCTCCCCTCCGAAAAAAAATCACGAGGAAAAGATGGAAATATTTGTTGTACTGTATTGGAGAGATATAGGAAGATTTTTTGCGTATTGGAGAGAGAGGGGGCCTGTGAGAAGAAGAGCACTTGATTTGAGAGAAACGGCATAGGGTGAGGTTGTTCTTTGGCACTGCACATATTGTTATCCTATTAAAATCATATTGATGGTAATACCATTGTATAGTTTTTTTTGTATCTATAAAAAAAAATCCAACTAATTAAAAAATTTAGAGACCGAGTTGATTTGAGCTGCAGCACATGCACATCGACGGGATAACACAGGAGACTTTTTTTTTGGCACACTAGTCTCACGTTCCGCCGATTCATGCACCAAACTAGATGGCCGGCAGGCAGGGCAGCATCGGAGACGTATATACGTGGAGTGCATGCATGCATGCGTTAGGTTAGGGCGGCGGGGAATAGTGGCACCTGCATCACATGCATGGCTTGTGATGAACCGGATGATGACCAAATTAAACCCATCTCGAGCCCAGACAGAATGACCTCGTGTCCGCCATCCGAAGCTTCCTGGCTTGTGTAGTTGTGTTACAGGGTCGTCGTTACCCACGCTAATTAAAGTGAATTTCACTGGGATTGGATCATTGGATGGTCCAACTTGCCATCTTTTCTAGTACGTGGCCGGCGCATTCCATGCATCCTCTCGCCCGATCGAGCCGATCAACGGCTGAGGATCCACGTCGCCGTCGTGTGGCCCCGGCCGGCGGCGATCGAGGTGCTATAACTACTCGAGAAGAATTGCTTTCGTGCTAGTATTCCAAAAGAAACCAAACGCTTGTACGACGTGACCGCGATGTTTCGAGGGACGCACGCACGCTTTTGGTTTGTTGGGTGGTAAAGCAACTGTAGCTGCAGCTGTTGCTTTTCTTGTTATATTGTTTGGCAAACTAGCTGCTGCTGCTATAGTTTTTGGGGGCAATCGTGTGGGCCCGAGTGAGGAGGGAGTCAAGGAGGCGATACCCGAGCCAGAGGGAGTCGAGGAGACGATGGGGCGAGAAGAGAGGCGGAGCGAGTGAGGAAGCGGTCGAGCGAAGTCACAGCTGAAAAGCACCTCCCTACCAGCTGTGGCTTTTAGGGGTGCTTGGTGTAAATTTGTCTGTTGCTTTCTGGTGAAATTTGTTTGGGGGAGCTTTAGGCTCAAAGCTGAAGCGCAGCTGAAGCACAACTCCCCAAATAGGGCCCTAGATGGACGTACGGAGGGGTGCTAGCTAGCTCCTCGTGCGTTGCCGCGTTGGACCAAACGAAGAAGAGGCGTGGATTAGGCCATTCACAATAGGAGTTTCATTCTCATTAAATGAGATGCCACATAAGCAAAAATGGTGACATGGCAACAAATTTATTAGGAGAGAGGAGAGTTGGGTTTCATGGGGATGAAACATGGTGTACACGCTTACCAAGTACTTTGAAACTAGAATGAAACCCTACTGAGAGTGATTTGTTTCATCTCTACACCTTTTCTAGATCCCGCGTGGCCATATTGTAGTGTGCTAGATATAATTGCAAGTGGCTACACAATTTATATGGCACATTTGATCACAACACCATCCAACAATTAAATGTTATTTCATGCCTATGAAATTGCAAAACGAAACTGTACATTGAGAGAGGTTGTTTCATTCCTCAACTCAATCATCTAAATATGATGTGGCACTATTAAAAACCATGTAATGAAATTCTCCATTGTGAATGGCCTTGGCCGAACACGAACGTACCTCGCTCGCTCTTGCGTGCCAACGTTTGGGCGTACGTCTGGAAGGTTAGTTCCAACTGTTTAGCGTATGGGTTTGCGAATTGCGACGTGTTTGAAATTAAGCATGTTGAAGTGCGTGGCATGCATGTACCGCAAATGTTCAGTATTTTCTATAGCGAGGCTGATGGGCTGTTGTAGCCACCTGCAGGTCGCAAGTTCATCACTGTAGTAATTGAACTGATCTAGTCACCTGTCAGATAATAAAAATGCGTATCCAGTGGTTGGCAGACTCTCCGTAACACACAGATGTGCAGAGTCCGATCGATTCACGACTATAGTAGCGACATGGTAACTTTGACCCGTATGTTAGCTACGTAGAATTAATAGTCCATGAGATCTAATCTGATCGTGCTACCAGACTACCAGTGTACCACTACACGAAAGGGTTGTCGGTATGGGGCCTAGACCAAACAATCTGGTCAACAATTCTCTTCTTTTCGGAAGGTGCTTCTATCCATCGTCGTTATTTAAAAGCTGTATAAATATTAAAATATAAAAAAAACATTACGTACTAATTATTTACTCCCTCTGTTTTTTTTTATAAGGCGTATTTGGTTTCGTTAGGACAAGACTTTGACCAACGATTACTTCATTAATATATCATTTATGCAATACAAAATCATAATTATATATAAGTACTTTTGAATACAAATCTGCTAATATCAATTTTGTGTCATAAAAGTTATATGCTAATAGAGTAATTGTTGGTCAAAGCCTTGTCCTAACGAAACCAAATACGCCTTATAAAAAAAAACGGAGGGAGTATTGTTTTACTCGGTTTAAAGTTTATACAACCTGTACAGAAGAAAACCACGCGTAAAAACACTGCCCGTTCTCTTCCGGACCTAAATGAATCACGGCGATTCAGGATGGGCCTGGACCCATGCATGCAAGTTTGCCGAAGCGCTGCCCGGGCAGGCAGCTCGGCAGTCCATAATGCGAACAAATAGAAATAGGTCATGGCTGGACCATTTACGGCTGGTTGGGTCGGGACAAAGCTGCTCCGGGCCCTCCTGCTCTGCCAACCTGATCGAAATCGCGTCACGGGCCGGCCTTGACACGACAGAACCCAATCCGGCGACCAGCGCAGCAACCGCCTACCCCTGGTCCTGCATGGGCCTGCCTCTTGTCTTACACAACCCTTATTAACTGCGGCCCGGTGGGCCCAGTATTTCCTCTCTCTTTTGGTTCGAAGCAGATCGCTGCTAGGTTCAGTACTCGAACAGTGCTAGCAATTTGACGGCACGAATGCTGGATTGCAGAGGATTCAATCCAAGTCTCCAGCCAAATGCCACGGCAAGGAGGAGACATGGGTTTCAGTAGGCAATAGTAAAGGAGCAGCCTTCCGATCGTATCGATTCCTTCTGCTCCGTTTCATGTGCGTTTGCTAGCACTAGTACAGTAGTACTAGCGGTTTGTTGCACACAGGGGTGCCATGCTGCGTGCAATGCGTCACGGCCAATGGCGTTGCCGCCGGCAGAAAAAAAAAAAAGATAGCCGCGGCGCCTCCGCTGTCTGTCGGTGTGCATTGTACGCCGTACCGCTGTCGGGACAGACGAGCGTTCAAAAGAGCAGGTAGAGTAGCGAGTAGTGGTAGCCTGGTAGGGTTGCTGCTTTTCCTTTTTCGAGTCCCAAAAGGGAACTAACTTGTTGTCTCCAGGTCCAGGCTGATGGATTATTGTAGCGCGTTGTTGTTTATTGCTTCGGAATAACGTGTGCTAGTAGAGAGCATAATGCGAATGGAATGATAGGGTCGTTTTGTTTTGTGCGTTTCTTTAGGATGCTCAACGCTCAAACGTTTGGAATGCACCCGACCCCAACCAAGAGGAGATGTGAACTTGTGAAGTTTATACTACCCTCCGGATGTATATGCATGCACACGGAATGTGCAGGCCGCACATAGTCTGCATTTTGTCTGCACTATTCATAATATGCAAAACTCCTAATCATTGTGGTTTGCTCGAATGTTCATTGGTTTCAATTAAAAAAATTTACAAGGCACTACCAGGGAGGGAATCTATCACGTTTGTACGTGTGCTGCGCTAAACGACTGGATCGATTCCTCAACTCGAAAAGGCGACAGGGACGAGGGACCTCGTAACTCTCTCTGGAGTCTGGACTGGGCACCGTTCAATTCACCCTTGATCGTGCAATCAGAAACCATTTGAACCCATTTGAATTTGCAGGAAATCCTTTCTTAGGACACTTGATATGATTGTCCGGCCCCATCCCCTCCTTCTCCCGGCCGCTTTTAGTCGATCAATTTTATCAATTTTCGAACGATTTTCACCAATTTTCGATCGGTTTTTTTCCAAAAAATCGGCAAACTAAACGAAACAATTCGGAATCTGATTTTTAATCGATTTTCAACCACTTTACATCGTATAAAAATTCCTGATTTTTTTGATTTGATCGGTTTATCGAGAGGGCTTGATTCTATCAAAAATCATAATTTTTGTCGATTTTTGAACCCTGGTAGCCCTTGATCCTGCAGCGCTCACAAGCCACAATTGCTGGCAGCTCAAACAATTGCAGAGGAAGGAGAGCATGATAAAGCAGCTCCTCATCCTACTGAACGCACACAGTATGTATCTATGTTTATCAGTGGTGAGCCTATGCTACGTGCATACGTGTGTAGGGTGTGTGAGTTATTGTGCCCTTCAAAGAAGAAAAAAAGTGCGATAGAGGGGGGGGGGGCACTTGTCAGGAGTATTTCGTGGGCTAGCTAGCTAGTTTCTGTTCCGTGGCACCCCAGGACGGTCAACGCCGTATTCTCTGACGGTCTGACCTCCTCACGTGCTGCGGCAACCGAGGGTCCGATCTGATGCAAAACAAAAGGGCCGCGACCTCGTGTCAGCGCGCACAGATCATACCATGACGCAACGCCACGTCCGCCCAAACGATGCATGGACGAAATGAAGACAAGGGAATACTATACGTGTAACGTGTGTTGTTAATAGGGAGCGTATCACTAACAGTCATGAACTTGCAGTTGCAGCACTCAAAACATCAAATCCATTCCGTTTTGCATGCCCTTTGCATTACCACATCGCCGAACTCCAACAGCATCATCGAGATCAAATTCAAGAGGTTTAGCTCCAGGTAGGGACCTAGGTGATACTCTACTGTTGCCACCATTCCAAAAATTCCGACACGAATTCCAAGAAAAGTTTGACGAGTAATTTACAGGACCCATATCAGGATCCACCGCCGCCACCAGTGCCACCACCGTCCCCTCGTCCTGTTCCCTCCGGCGGCTGCTCGGTCGCCGCGGCCACAGCCGCCGTGCCAGTGCCGCCACCTTCCTCCTTCGCTGGGCCATCGGCAGCGGGGGCCGGGGAGAACATGCTGGCGCCGACGCACGGTCCGCACGTCCGCTCCACCCAGGCCTCCAGGTCGTGGCCGCCGGCCTGACCGAGCACCCGGCGCCCGAAGCAGAGCCGCCCCACGGCCACCGCCACAGCAGCCAGCACGGCGAGGACGGCCAGCATCGCGATCACCGGGCCGTACGACCCTCTCACTGCCGTCCCCTCTGCCCCGCCTCCCCCGCCGTACACCGGCACCATCAGCTCCGGCGGCGGAGGGACAAGCGTCGACATTGCCTCCGGCCAAGCGCTAGCTAGCTCCAACGCCTTCAAAAGAGAGTTCTTTAGGGCTAGCTTAAGCGAGACGAAAAAGTAGTAGGAGACTAGACAGGAGGAAGGCGACGGTGGAAGAGGAGAGAGTGAGACTGTGAGAGGAAGAGAGTGATGGGAAGGGGCTTTGCTTTATTAATTCCTTTTCCTTCCTCCGCCCAGAGGAAGGAAGGGAAAAGAGTTCACTCCCCTGAGTCCCCTCCCTGCGGCAACCTTCAATAAGTGCAGCGGCTGTAGCTCTTCGCCGTGTACAAAGTGAGTTTTGGATCCGAGATGTTCTACGGTGAACTGTACCTAGCGCTACTACAGTGAACTCTACATAGATGTACTTTCATCAGAAAAAAAAAATCAACCTTGATCAATGAAAGGGCACTTTAGACATAGAATCTTTGCAGATCGAAGTAATTTAGGAATTGTTAATTAGACGATTTGTCAAAACTCATTCCCAGTGCACAGTATTCGATGTTCAACTTGTCCGGCTGCAAAACCTTGGTATAGGAAGCAAGTAGTAATGTTCTCGAACTTGATGTGTGGTGTGTCCAGTGTCGACGACCAGCTCGGGCACGGATGTATATAGAAGGTCTCGACGAGTCAAGGCTTTGGCCACGAGTTGCCATGGCGCTGGAATTTTCAAGCTCGCAGCCACCCACGGTTTTGGATGTGTTTAATTGTTTTATTTTAGTATTGGCATTAATTTTTGAGCGTGATTTCTGCAACCGGAAGAGATACAGCTTTCTCCCTCTCTAGTTTATAAGTTTATTGGGTAGTGAAGCATCTCTTCCGTTTAAGTTTATACTAGTTATATGCCCGTGCGTTGCTACGAAAAACAAAATTGATAACGAAAAATAAAAATAAAAAAAAATTATTTTACAAGATCAAGCATCTATCTTTAACGCTTCGTTTCTTGCGAAAGCTGGCTAATTAAAGCAACGCTTCGTTTCTTGCGTAGGGCAATTAAGCAGGGCAATTAAATAGGGCAATCAAGCAGGGCAATTAAGCGGCAATTAATGACGTGAGAAGAACGGACCACTGCCACCAACTGCTGCTTTAGAATAGTAGAGAAAATATTTTTTTAAGATAAGCCAATAGGATATTAAAAATAATTAGATTATCTTTAATTATGATCAGCCCCTAAAATTAGGAGGCCCCTAAATTTGCCTCCTCACCCTCAAAATTAGGAGGCTCCAACTGAAGTCCTTAAAATTAGGAGGCCCCTAAGTACACCAGGAGATTGAAGACAAGGAAATACATGAGAGGCTTCGAGATGATCTTATTGAGCATTTGTGGGCAATTCACAGCGCTTCGTAGTTTGATTCATTATTCGGAGTTTCTATTTATCTATTTATCATGTTTTGAAAATTTTAAATTTAAATTTGAAATATCATGTTTTTAAATTGTAAATGTTAATATGCTTATGTCTTATGTATTACAAATATTTTGGATTGAATTTTAGTGGTGTCAAATGAAGATTATACATAGCGGATATGTCAAAATAGAAGAAAAAGTAAAATAAGGGCTGAGATTTAGGGGCTGTTGCTGGACTTGTGCTATGAAAACATTGCCCAAAAAAATAGGGTGTCCCTAAATCCAAAATAGGGGTCCTATTTTAAGGGCCCTTGCTGGAGATGCTCTAAAGATGGATAGCATTTATTAATAGTACAGAGAGACGTCGTACTAATTTTGAATTGAAATATGAAATACTGAATACACCATATATTTGTTGACAAGACCATTTAAAAAATAAAAGTTATGAATTTGGATGGAGAAAAATATCAAATTACACATCGAACATTCCACTATGTTTCTGAGTTGTACCTTTCCTACAACTTAATTACCTTCCAATAAATACATTTAATTGTAGATTATCTCGTATATGAACTAACCTGACTTCGAAGCGCAGGACAAAGGCCCAGTTCGTTTCAGCTTCTGGATTATGGGAGAAGCTGCTTCTGATTATAGGAGAATCGGGCCGAGCAAACTACAACTTCTAGGTTTTGGACCAAGCCGGCGAGAATCAGTAAAAATCAGTGAGAATCAGGTTTGACGGTCCCGATTCTATACAAATCAACCGATTCTCGAGAGAAGGCACGTAATCCTCCCGTTTGGCAAATAATCAACTTTTTTCTAAAGTAAAAGTTGTCCAGAAGCTGAAACGAACGGGGCCAAAGTCTATTTGGCTCAAGCCTCAAGGTGAAATTTTCCCTACACTGCACGCAGGTTTCAAATTTTGTTTTAGGGTTTTATCTCGGCACCTTCTAAAATCCGAAATTTCGAGGAAATCTCGTTATTTCAGACGAAATCTAACAAAATACAAACAAAAATTTTGAATCCGGTATTTTGAAACCAAAATTTTTGAGATTTTGGTTGAAAATGCCAAATTTCGCCAATATTAATTGAGATCTAGGTCTACTTCAAACGACCTAAAAAGTGTGCAAAACTCGTTAAATATTTTGTGTATGCTTCCGACATATCATTAATGTTTTTATGAAATCTGGAGATAATGATCAAGCATAAGGAATTTTAAAAAAATCATACAGTGCAAAATACTGTAAAATGGTATCCCAAGGCTAGAAAAAAATGGAAAAAAATCATGAAAGGATTTATGTGGCATTTCCTATCTGTTTGAATGAAAATTACTAATTTTTTGCACATAAAATACCATTCACTTAGAAATTTTGGCAGCATTTTACCTGATTTTTGGATTTGAACACTTCAACCAGGCAACATAATAAAAGCATTACATGATTTGAACATGCTAAAGTTCAACTGAAGCGTGTGGTACTAGGTTCGACTCCCACCTTCAAACCAATTTTTTTTTGCTTCATCTCTTCAACCTAATGCATCAGGGAATTAAATTTGATTCTAAAAAGTACAAATCCGGTAAAAAAATGTCATATATTTCAGGAAAAACACCGAGATTTCGACTAAAAAAGACGAAACCTCACCGAGATTTTGGTACTGCAGCAAGTTTGATTTTTTTTCTTCAAAATTTCCTATTCCGTTGAGATTATGAAACTCGAAGGGGTTCGAGATTTCGCTGATATTTCGTGAAATTTTGGTGAGATTTAAATATTTGGCTGCACGACTGTTCTCACGGTTCGTACCGTTAAGTAGCAGCATTCATCAGCGTTTCCACTGTCGTGGCTTATAGGATATGGGGTAAATTGGTTCACATATTACAGTGGTCCTTCCTTGGGAACACTTTACTATATTAGCTCACTCAATTTTTTTTTACAAAATTAGCCTCTCTACGAAATAATTTTTTGAAAAATGCATTGCAACGGGCTCCCGCGCTCAGCGCCATGCGGCCCCGCCCACCCACGTTCACGCTCGCCTGCGTATATCATACTCACGCACATATACATGTACATGTTCTTTTTACCAGTGCTAAGATATTAATTGGAGGTACAACATCCTTCGATGCACGGATACGTGCTATCCCACTAAATGCACACACACGTGTCTACCATTTTTTAGTCGGTGAGCATAAACGGTGAGCTAGGCTCAAATACTGGTGGGCACGCAGCGATGGTCGCTCTTGGCCAATTGTGCTATGCCCAGTTCTTCTTTTTATACTAGCTAGCAGGGTCGTTTTCTGGGATGGTGCAACAGGTGCCGTCGCCTAGGGCCCACGATAGGGAGGGCCCCCGGCCCATGTAAGTATACAACACATATATGGTTATGGAGTGTTGCAAATGACTTTGCCAGATGAGCCTTTGACTGCTATTGAAATATTTAAGTTCACTAGAGATGTAGATTGTTATCCAACTGTTTTAGTTGCTTATCGAATATTATTTACTATACCAGCTACTGTAGTATCAGCTGAAAGAAGCTTTTCAAAGTTAAAATTATTAAAAAAAATTATTTGAGGTCAACAATGTCTCAAGAAAGGTTGAATGGTCTGGCCACTTTATGCATTGAGAAGGTTATGTTAGATCAGATTAATATAGATACCATTATCGACGACTTTGCATCTAGAAATGTGAGAAGAAATTGTTTTAAATGATGGGTTTGCTTATTTTGAATTCGCAGGTGGTAGATGGTATATGATGGCTCTCATTTAGCATGGTCTAGCTTAGGGGTGAAACCGGGTCGGATACGGGCGGATATTGCTCGTCCCGTATCCTAACCCATATTTTTTTTCGGATTCGGAGTCGGATACGGATGTCGGATCTGGATCTGGTCGGATTATTCAGGATTGGATCGGAGCGGATACAGCGGATTCGAATTGGGGATCGGATATCATAATCGGATAGTAGTATAATACATAATTGTATGCGTAAAAAAGAATGAAGCATTAACCTTACAACATTAGCTTCAAGTCATAATTATTTCAGCGTAGGATAGTAGTATAGTTAGAGGTGCGAATGAGTCGGATACAAGGAGAGAGATCGAGACATAAAGAAAGCAGAGAGAACAAGCGGAGCTCTTCCATCAAACTTAACCTTACGGAATAAATTCACGGAGATATTAAATAGTGTTGAATTGTCACATTACGACAAGCGAAGATAGACTTCTCTCATAATGAGGACTACTCGGATTTGTTTGCTATGCTTCAATTTAGCGACTCAACTAATTCGATAATTTGAATAGAAAAGAAGTTTATCAAATAAGTTGAACAAATCAATTTAGGTAAAAGCATTATGTCATCACTCTATTTGTTTGTTGATAGATTTGTTAAAGTTCACTCTTAATAACAAAGTAGTGTTTTTTAGTACCAATATCAAACAACTACTCTATCTATCCAATAACGAACCAAATTAATGGAAGAATGACTAATTTTATCCGGATATTGGTTGGATATTCTAGGATATCGGTCGGATATTGCTCTTCCCATATCCTAACCCATATTACATGAGATTTTTCGGATACGGATCGGATATTGCTCTTCCCATATCCTAACCCATATTACACCGGATTTTCCGGATACGGATACGGATAACATCGGTACGGATTTTAAACGGATTCGGTATCGGATCGGGCGGATATTTCCTGTCCCGTTTTCACCCCTAGTCTAGCTTTTGAATATGGAACCTGGGACCACCTCTACAATTATTCTCTCCCCCCTCTCTCTCTTCTATCATTGATACCAGGATATGTCATGTGATAGACATCTTACATTGCACTGGATCACATGTTTTGATTATATCATGTATTAGTTTTTTTAGGAGATATATTATTTAGTAGTCATATTTGCAACTAGATCGCTTATTTTGATTATATATTATGTACGCGTCATCTTTGCAATTGAAGAAATGTTTTAATTATATACTTAACATATGCCTTTGCAATTAATAGATAAAAATATTTTTATATTGCTGAAATCAAGAACCCTATTTCTTGATTTGCACTAGAGCCCCTAAAATATAAGGAACGGCCCTGCTAGCTAGCTAGCACTATGTGGTACATGAGATGAGGTTGATGAGGCCTCCAAAAAAGACTTGGTTGGGGTGGGCGGGCACACTTCTTTGCGGTTTTGCTGTTCCTTAGCCTGGGGGATTGGAAATCTATATGGCTCTTTTATTGCATCTAATTTTTTTAATTCTCTTTAAACGCAATTGCAAGTCTAGTTTTTTTCGGACTGCGTAAGTAACATTAAGTATCTACCGTGCTTCTCTGCTGCAGTAGATGCATCTGCCACGCTCCCATACATATGTTGCGGTTATACTACGGCAAGTGATCTATATTAGGATCCCATATTAAAGTAGGACATATGTCACCTATTGATTCTTCCACGATAAGAAAGGCCCTAGATATGCAATTTCGTTCATGAACACATGCCATAACTTTAAAAAAAAAAAAAAAGCCCAAAAACTCCGGGATCGCTCGCGCGCTCGCGACACCCGATGTGCTCGTCGGACGGACGGACGGACCACCGTCCTGCGATTTGCCCGTCGGGGCCGCGATCCACTGCCGCGGCCTGCAACTTCGCCCGCAGGCGGCAGAGAGCAGACTGCAGAGCACTCGCGCGCGTTCGTCATTTCCAGCGGCTCTTCCCTGTCCCCCGTCCTGCCCTCGTTCGGTGACCTTTGTACGCAGCGTGCTTGCTCCGCCCCGGTTTGGTTTTTGCCGTTTGCCGTGCGGAATGGGCTGGCTTCCACTTCCGTCGTGTACGCGATTATCGGTGTGTACCTCGGCTTTCAAGACTCCGTCATCTGTACCTTTTGCTGTCTCTCTTCCCCGTCCCCCCTATTGGACGGGCCAGTAGCTCAGCATGTGTGTCCTGCGTGCGTAAATTAAGCCCAACCCACGCTACGGCCCGGGACCATACCTTACATCTCCAAACGCATTCATGTGGCACAGGAGTAGTGTGGATACCATCCATAATGGATGAGATCAGCCAATTCATCGGTCCTCCGTAGGAGTACTTGGCGAAGGACGCCACAAGCACGGAAAAATTGCTCAAATAAACAACAGTTGAATTGAAATTTAAAAAATAACCTGCAGTGAAATGAAATGTGTTGAATAGCACTGGTTTCCGCCGTGCGAGGTGGCTTCCGCCATGCCAGGTGGCGGAAAGGGGGCTTCCGCCGTCTCACGTGGCTTCCGCCACACCGTGTGGTGGAAACCGTGGCTTCCGCCACACCACACGGTGGAAGCCACGTTGCACGGAAAACAATGTAGTGGCTTCCACCACACCACACGGTGGAAGCCACTTGACACGGAAAGCAATGATCTCTAGAACCGCTCCAATTCCCGCCCGTGGAATGCATGAAAATTTGATAAAATAAATCATGTTAAAATTTTGCTGATGAAAAAAATTATCGTCAAAAATCAAGTTTATCTTTATCGATTTTTGGAGCAATTTTCGCCGATTTTTACGAAAACCGAGCGATTTGTCTTGATTTTAATAGGTTTGTGACACGTAATTTATTTCGATTTTTTTTGTATGAATGGTAATGAAAAAATATATATGATTGAGAGAGAATAAATATGTATTCATGTGGTTAAGACGTACTCAGGGGGTCCATTTTTATAAGGTTTATTTTTAAATGTTTTTTTAACAAATTATAAATTCATCTAAATTTAATTAGGACTTTTCTTCTATGTACATATTTATTCTCTCTCAATCATATATATATTTTCATTACCATTCATACAAAAAAAATCGAAATAAATTACGTGTCACAAACCGGTCGAAAATCAGTACAAATCGCTCGGTTTTCGTAAAAAGTCGACGAAAATTGCTCCAAAAAATCGACAGTACAAACTTGATTTTTGACGATAATTTTTTTCATCAACAAAATTTTAACATGATTTATTTTATCAAATTTTCGTGCATTCCACGGGCGGAAATTGGAGCGGTTCCAGAGAGCATTGCTTTCCGTGCCAAGTGGCTTCCACCGTGTGGTGTGGTGGAAGCCACTGCATTGTTTTCCGTGCAACGTGGCTTCCACCGTGTGGTGTGGCGGAAACCACGGTTTCCACCACACGGTGTGGCGGAAGCCACGTGAGACGGCGGAAGCCCCCTTTCCGCCACTTGGCATGGCGGAAGCCACCTCGCACGGCGGAAACTAGTGCTATTCAACACATTCCATTTCACTGCAGGTTATTTTTTAAATTTCAATTCAACTGTTGTTTATTTGAGCAATTTTTCCCCAGAAGCACCAGCCAAACTGTTGTAAAAAAAAGAGCTCTTCCGAATATAAATTAAATAAAATTTTAATTTAATAGATCGGATTAATTAGTATTTATTTATATTTTCTTTTTAGTAGAGTGGTAGGAATGAATTCAATAAATTAAATACTGGTTTTATTTCTGCTATTATATACTTACTAATGTGATGTACATTAATTTTTTTTTAAAAAAAAAGCATCAGTGCATCCGCCAACGACTGACTAACCACCGCGCTGTCCAGTGATGATCAATTGATTTGTGACCGGTTGCTTTCACCAACGTACACCGTCATGATTCATAACTTCATGGTTTACCTCGATCCATTTCCGTAGCCGCCAGAGACCGAACGGAGCCTGGAGGCAAGGGTTCGAGCAAGATGCATCAGCACTGCACAATTCATACGTAAAGGTTGTGAACAGCAGTTTTTTTTTTAAAAGGCAGCAAGGCCAGAAATATATTAGCAGAAAGAAAAGAGTTAAGAGTTAAGCTTTATAAAGTGCAGGAGACTGCACCAAAAGCCAAAAGAGACACCAAAAGAAAGAAAATAACCAAAATTAAAGCTGCTGGTTTAGAAGGCTTTGTAGATGCGTTGCTCCTGAGACTATCCAAGTTGTTGCTTCATCTTTGATTGATTGGAGAATCTGTTCGTCAGTCGCCCACTTCCCTTGGAAAATTCTGTTATTTCGCTCTTTCCACCATTCCCAGCAAGCCAGAATAATCAAGCTTTTGATCCCTTTTCGAAGGCTAGTGTGGCATTCTAAACGGTTGAGGTTCCATTGATCCAAATGCACTGGCGTCTCCCAACGGTCTGGTAGGAGCAAAGGCAGATGCACCCATCGCGCAATTGCTGACCACATATGTTTAGCTTGGGGGCCGTCAATGAATAGGTGGGAGACCGTCTCCAGGCTTTGACAACACATTTGGCAGAAGTAGGAATTAGGGCATCCCCTGAGTTGTAGACGCTGAGCAGTCCATAGCCTATTCTGATGCGCCAGCCAGAGGAAAATTTTGCAGCGTAGGGGAGCCCATGCCGACCAGATTGTAGTACAGAAGGTTTTCGGAACGGCTCCGTTGAATTGCAAAAGATATGCCGAGCTGGCTGAGTAAACGCCATTGGCAGTTGGTGTCCAAATGAAGCTATCTTCGAATTCCAGGCGCAATGGTATTGCTCGCACTTTTGACCAAAGGTGGACATATTCCCGTAGCAGTTGCGGGGTCAAGTGATGTCGAATGTCGCGTATCCAGTTATTGTTCTGTATCGCGTTTGCCACCGATCTTGCCTTTCTCCTGGAATGCCTGTAAAGCCACGGTGCGATCTGGGCATGAGCTACACCCTGAAGCCATCTGGAAGTAAGGCTGGAAACGAGCCGAGCCGAGCCAGGCTCGGCTCGGTGAAGCAACGAGCTCGAAAGGGCGGCTCGGCTCGGCTCGGTCCTGGCTCGCGAGTCGGCTCGTTGGCTCGCCAAGCCAGGCCATGGCAGCACTCAGGTCTCTAGCACTAGCATCCCAGTAGCCAACATTTGAGATTTTGAGACTTTCAAGATCAGAAAAAAATATATTTCATCAACCGATGACCATGATCACGCTGATTTGGATGGGCTATCCGGCATGGGCCATTGGGCCAACATTGTTGTGAGACCGGGCCACTGCAATTCTGCAAACAGTCCAGACCGGGCCACTGTAAACATTCCATTCATGTATTTGCAGTGAATAATATTAACTTACTAGTTACTACTAAATAATTGTAGTTGCTTAGTTGCTCTCTATCACACTTGTAGGAAATGGAATTGTCTCAACATCATCTTCATCATCTTTTTTCTAAAAATATAAGTTATTAGTCATACTAAACTTCATGCATGGGCTGGGCAACCGAGCCCATGAGCTTATTTTCCCGCCCTATCTGGAAGTCCAGAAAATGGTAACAGCAGGTTTAGTTTTAAACTCTGTTTTCTGTTGAAGATCGAGACAGAGTGATTTCGCTCGAGAGAATACGAACCGGCTTGAGAAAAACTTCAAAAGAGATCCTTCTATGCTTTTTTGTTTGCAAGTTACATATATATCAAAGTATTAATAAAAGGTAGATATTGATTACTTATTCCTACATTTGCTTTAAAAATTTATAAAATTTATATTGAGAGAGAAAGTACAGAAACACGACACAAAACTCCATTCATATACAGTGGGTGCGATCAGTAAGCGGATCAAAACACATGCACCACTATTTACATCTTCACAAATTCATGTATATACACTTTGGTTGGAGTACACAGTACACTCATGAACTAAACATAAACTCTCGCTGTTTAATTAACCCTGAATCTTACCTTACAGCTAATCAAGACACGAGCAACAATCAAGAGGTACTTTGGTCCTTCATCCTGCGCGTACGCTTGCACGTAGCATGCGCACGTACGCACGCTCGGATGGCGCACGGCTTCACAATCACATGCCGCTGATGCAGGAGAAGATCCTGGCGCTCCTGCCCCTCGGCAGGCTGCCGGCCCGCCACTGCGGCGACGCCCCCACCTCGCCGGCCAGCTCCTCCAGCGACCGGTGCCGCCGGTGGTGCGCCATCTCCCTCTCCGAGGGGAGCTTGCCGCCTTCCGCCTCCCGCACCCACGGCTCCTGCTCCCAGGCGACGTCGTCCGCTCCGCCGCCGAACCCGCGTGGCGAGCCGGCGGAGCTGCACCTGGAGTAGCTCCGGCTCCGCCTCTCCTTGATGGCCTTGTAGATGAACGGGATGAGCCCCTCCATTCGATTGATGCGATGCGATGGTGCTAGTTAGTTTGGTTTGAAAAGATGGTTGGCTTTGGAATCCAGCTTGAGAGAGAGAGAGAGAGAGAGAGAGAGAGAGAGAAGGAGAGAGAGAGTCGCTGTTACATAGGGTGGCTGGTGGAGCTGCACCCGTGCCTCGCACAATGGCTTCTTATTGGTTTCAGGAGATGAGATTAGGAAAAGCCAGTTGACTCGGGCTTTTCTTGCGTGTGGTCGTCTCGATCGTTTGCTTTGTGGGCAGTCTTGCATTTGGGTTGTGCCTTTGGTTGCTTGTGCTTTGATGTCGATGGTTTTTGTCTACCTCTTGGTAGGTGGTAGGCTGGTAGCTAGTAGCTTGTGCTATGGATTCAGGACATACACTAGGTCACTGTGGTTGTCTGGTTGATGGTTTTGGTTGCGTGCCTGCTTTTCTTTCTTCATAGGTAGGTTGAATTAGAACTACTGAAGCATTGGCCGGTCTCTCATCAGTTAGAATCACTCAATCATTTCACTACTACGTGTAAAAAAGAGAGAGAGACAATGGAGGGGGGGAAAATAGAAACAAATCTGGGTTGTCCTCTTGCTTGTTAAGTCAGTTTTGATGTGTGGCGAGAGTGGATAGGATAACGTCGAAACGTCAGCTCAATGATGCCCTGACCCCTGACGCCAGATAAGTTATTCTCAAGGTTAAAATACGGTCCATTTGAGGTAGGCATGTTCTCCAGATTTGCACCAACTAACCAATTCTCCATTTTGCTGGACAAGATTAATGACCTGTATCCCTGAGCAACACGAGCCTAATGATGATCTGACTCATTTCTTTGATCTCTTTGACAATTCAATAGCCTAGCATGTTCGCCTCAGATTTCTTATCAACTAATGATAAACTCACGAGAGCAAACCATCAAGGGGGAAGAAAATGAGTTTGAGCACTGAAAATAGCAGTAACAGTTTTCAGACATTTAGTTCTTCATGAATTTGCACAGAAGTGCGTAAGAGATTCCGAAGTCGAAACAACATGGCCAGCAGCCCAGCACTAAAAGATTCTTAGACTATGTCCAGCGGTTTCCCTTCCCATATTCCCTTCCCATCTCCTGAAGAGAATCCCTTCCCATATTCTCTTCCCTTCCCAGACTGCATCTCCAACAGCATCCCTTCCCTATTCCCTTACCATCCCTTCATACATATTATAAGAATATACTATAACCGCCAAGGTGTGTACCCTATTTTGTATGGTATATGTATTCCATGTTTTTTTGTTTTATGGCGTACCTTGTAGGATGGAAGTATTAAATTTATATGTGTTGCTTACGCGAGAAGGAAGCAGTAGTTTTATATGTGTAGCTTCCTGGAGAAGCAAGTAGTAATATTTTTGTGTAGCTTATTGAAGAAGGTAGCGATAATATCTTATTTGTAGCTTGCACGAGAAGGAAGTAAAAATCCCGTGCTATATATAGAAGGGTGGGTGTGGTGGCAAACATCATGAAAATTGTATCGTTCAACCGATTTGGCAAGGTCGTGCTATATACAAAAGGGTGGGTAGCGATAATATTGTGAGAACCATGAGTTCGCTCGATGGTTGGCCGAGCTTTTCTCGGCGAGCTCATCAACTAATTATCTTTGGAGAATGAAGAGGAAGATCTGCTCACTGCGCATTGCCATTGAGGAGGAGGAACGAGCAACAAGAAGAGGCGTCCCACTGGGGGGCTCGATTCCCAATCGGGCGGTGGTCCACCGAGGACACCTTGAGGGTGCGGCCAGGCTATACAATGACTACTTCTCAGACACACGGTGTATGGCCATGAATTCTTCAGGCGGAGGTATGTCAGAGGTGGTTATTTTCGACTATGACACCCGCTATTGCATTCATATGTGCTATGCCCGTCCAGGTTCCGGATGAGCAGGAACCTCTTTGTTAGGATTGCAAGTCTCGCCGAGGCCCACAATCCTTGGTTCGCTCAGAGAAGAGATGCTGCCGGAAGGATGGGCTTGTCTTCTCTTCAGAAGATGACGGCCGCTATGCGTCAACTTGCATACGGTATCTCTGGCGATGCTACTGACGAGTATGTTCGTATTGGCGCCAGCACTGCCATTGAAGCCCTAAGGAGGTTTGTTCGTGCCGTAGTGGAGGTATTCAAGGATGAGTACCTCCGAGCACCAACTGAAGCTGACACGGAGCGTCTGCTTGCCGTTGGGGCGGCGCGAGGATTCCCTGGGATGCTTGGAAGCATTGACTGCATGCATTGGCAATGGAAGAATTGCCCCAAGGCATGGCAGGGTCAATTTACTGGGCATGCTTGGAAGCCCACAATAGTTTTGGAGGTCGTGGCCTCGCATGCGATCTTTTGATTTGGCACGCCTTCTTCGGCATGCCAGGTAGCTGAATGATATAAATGTCTTTGCCGCAGATCTAACGTTCTTTCCAGGTTAACGGATGGTACTAGCCCCCCAGTGAACTACACCATCAACAACAATGCGTACGGAATGGGGTATTATCTGGCGGACGGTATTTACCCCGAGTGGGCAACATTCGTGAAACCAATTCAGCGGCTCGAGGAATAAGCGTGTCCATTTCGGATTGTGCAGGCTGCGATGCGCAGGGCGTGGAAGCGAGCTTTGGTGTATCTTGCAATCCCGCTTTGCTATTGTTGCGAGGCCACCAGGATTTGGGACCAATCCACCTTACACGACATCATGATCGCATGTATCATCATGCATAACATGATTATTGAGGATGAGAGGAAGGTCCCACACAGGATCTCATGTATGACTTCATGGATGATCACGTCCCTATCTCACGGCCGCCGCAGTCGGTCCTCCATTACATCGAGGCGACACAAGAGATCCGTGATAGGAACAAACATCGCATGCTTATGGGCGACCTTGTCGAGCACCTTTGGTCCATTCATGGAGGGTGCTAGAGTTAGAGTATGTTTTCATGTCGGTGGTTACGTGTTGGAGGGTCAAGAATCTATCTATCTTAATGTGTGTTCTCATGTAATGTGTCATAATGTGGGTTTCTCCATATAATGTGTCGTAACGTGGTGTTGTGAGCAATTTATTTTACACTGCTAATCTTTGTTGAAGACTAGCATGAAGATAGCATACATGCTCCGACTTCTCGAATGAGAAGGCTATATCAATATAAACACGCTACCACTTCTCGAATGAGAATGCTAACACAGAGAAATTTGAAGTCATTAAGCTAATGAAATGTTGGCATCGATCTAGAAGCTACACATACAATTAAGTTACGCTCCGATACTCCTAGCACCCTTTTTTATCCTATGACATACAGTGGCACAATTTGAACATAACGAAACAATATTAAACATCCGGCTTGGTCCACAATAGCAATACTAAGAAAGATACAAAGATGCATTTATCCAGTCCACAAGAGCTACATATCACAAGAGCAAAGACTTGAAGCTAGATTCGGTAGATAAACACATCACCTTTGAAGTCTTTGCTCTTCTTAAGTAAACATATCAGATCAAGTGTCGCTCTTGAAAGCTAGATTCGGTAGATAACCCAATGCACAAGACTACACATATCACCTTTGAAGTCTTGCTCTTACGAAGCTAAACAAATCACGTAAACAAATACTTCATTCGGTATTCTTCGCATTACGAAGCCCGAATGTGCACATAACTTGATCCACAAGAATGCAGATCTGACTACATCCCATTAGAGCACGAACCAGAGGACTCACCCGATCGGGAGTTCTCGTGCCAGCCTTGGGCGTTTCCTGATGTTGTGGCTGCAAAAAACGAGACTCATCAAATTACAAAACCACTAGGATCAATTGTAGACAATACTGCAGCCACCTCAAGGAGTAATCAACGACAATACCAGAACCATAAGGAGCATTTTCGACAATAACAAAAGCCCATACATTCGGTGACAGTATATCAGTTCAACTGGTAATGTGAGAACTTTAAATGTCCGCTCCGGCAATCACAACTAAAGCACACATAATAGTAGAGAAGTACAGACTAAACAAACATCACAGTAGAGCAATACACAGACTAAACATCACAGTACAGCAGTACGGAGAGTAAACAAACATCAGAGTAGTAGCAGCACACACACTGACTGACGTCATAGTAGTAGCAGTACATAGACTCAATGACATTACCCGAACCTCCTGGAAATAATCTCCGCCTTGCGACGCGAGAAGTAGTCACGAGAAGCCTCATCCATGTTACTGATATCCATTGACATTATCTTGTCTTCCTCGGTGCGCTTCATGATGGAGACCTCCTCACGCCAAAGCTCAACCAGTTGAGCCTTGTGCTTGTTCAATTCAGTGAAGTCATCTTTGTATGCGCTGCCGCCTACCGAGGACGTGCTGCCACTTGGACCCCGTGCCGAGCCTTCCTTGCCCCATCACGGCCAATTGGCCTAGGTAACTCATGATCTCCGCGGCCATCAAATCGTCAGGTAGCGAGAACTTGAATCTTGGCCAACGGCACTACACCGAGCGAGACATAGTCGGTCTTTTGTCGCCTTGCATCTATGTGAGCGCACCACTTTGGATGTTGACTTAGAGTGGACCACAGTGCGAAAACCAAATGACCTTCCCTCGATTTCCTTGAACATCTTCATCGCCATCGCAATCTTGCCATCGCCAAATTAGCAAGTATGTAAGTGCATATTACTTAACCGAATTGAACAAATACTTCATAATTCTGAGTAATTGAACAAATACTTCATAAATACTTAACCTCCTTACCCTATTTTCTTGAGTAGTGCCGCTAGGGTGGATATCGTCGACCTTCGCCATGTAAGATGAAAATTTGCTAGAATCTGCACTAATAGTAGACCAGTGATTGATTAAACCCTTCTCAGATCTTGGAGTCCAGTTCGTTGTGGCATGCTCATCACAATACTTCATAATGTTTCCCCAGTAGGTCTCAGCTGACTGATCCGTGCCAACCACAGAGTCTGGCTCACATTCAACCAAGCCGAGCATTAGCAGCTCCTCCTCACCGCCTTCCATGTTTTCTGGAAGTCTTCGGCCTGACCTTTTTCTTCTTGCCCTTACGACCCACTTGTCTCCCACATTGGAGTATGACCAACCCGGGAGAAGTTCGGTACATCTCAGTAATGGGACGCTTCTTTGAGTGCAGCTTTATGTTGTCATTCGGCATACTCTGCAGAAATGGATCCATGCTACCCTGTTTCCAAATTCCATGACAGAACAATTAAGTACACAAGATAACACGAGACATGGCAAGCACATAACATTCCACCATACGTAATGAGTCCACCATAGATAACCTTACACAAGGCTAGAAGTTCACCGATATAATGAGACATAAGACACCACCATACATTCCATGACCCATGGGCGGTACATAACACACCTCCATACATAACATTCCACCTTGTGACTACTACAACGCACCTTACTTCTCACGATAATACAAGTACTACGATAGGCCCTACTTGTTCAGATGGAGCAGCGGTCCGACTCCATCCATCGGACCCCAAACCGTCGAGTCCGAGCTAGCCCCATCATCGAAGCTCTTACGAGGAGGCACAGGTGGTTCCTCATTGGAATGATCATCCTCCCCACGATGCCCTGTATTCTCTCGCTCGCCACAACCTGCAGTTCTCAAGCTAAGTTCGTCCCAAGCGAGTAGCGATGTCATCCTGACAAGGAGGGCATAGTTGGTCGATAGAATGGCAACACTGTGCCGGGCTAAAATTCTCATTAACTATCTTCCTAAGAGCTTCGACCTGCAACTCAACATTTTCTTTAATGATTCGCAGATAAGCTACCAGCTTTTCTTCATTCATCTACAGAAACAAGACCCATATTTGCATCAGGATGCGCGTGTTTCGATAAAATTTAACAACTTCACAAAGTATAAATCATGCGTCTTTGATTCGAAACACGCGCATCTATTTTGCACCTCCATCCAACTGCCACCCCACCATTGAAGCTAATTGACACACAACACTTCCAAACTTCCATGCAATCCAAATGATCTCCGTTGGAGTTTCACATTTCTTCACTCACATTTAGGAAATTCGAAGGTTATTCTAAACTAACTTACACAATTGCAACTATAGGACAACTGACAATTCAATATGCAAAAAGGGACTTGCCACCAAGTCCCTTTTTCTTATTCACATACCTACATTTCAGACCTAATATTTCAGTACATGGGCTTTCAAGACATGGGTTACGATTCGATTACACAACACTAATGGACAAAGAGACAACACAACCTGCAGTATCAGTATGCACACGATGATGTAGGAATTTGAGAAATATACAGCATGGCCTGCATGCTATACTTCCATCAATCACCCAAATGCAGGGGAGTTAACTTCAGATTTTAAGTAATTTCTAATAAAAAGAGACAAGTAATGAACCCTTCCTATCAATCTGGACAGATCGAGTTCTTGCTCCTTGTGGTTCGGACATTGTATGAATGTGGTTTGTATCTACAGATGTATGAGCTTCTTTCGTGTTCGACAATACAAAGAGACAATAACAGAACCACAAGGAGCAATGATTCGTCCCTCACGCTCAACACAGATTACATATCATAGCAAAACAAGATTACTTCGATCAGCACAGCACAGCTAGCAAAACAAGATTACATAACAAGAAGAAGACAATGTAAATGTACCAACAACCTAGATATACTCTGCATCAGGATTCAAGAAAACAACAGTCTGACCTAGGTATATACTGCCTCTTTCTATTTCGTACTGACTTCATAGAGTGCAGCATGTCTTTCTCGTGGAGCAGATCTGACCTAGGCCGCACCAAATCGAAGCACACTCAAGCTACCGTGTACAGATCGAAGCTAACATTTACAGATCGACCCTACCGTGTACACATCGAAGCTACCGTGTTCAAATCCAGGATGCCCAAAACCCTAGAGAAGGAAATCGAATCAAGAAATCCATCCACCGTCGCACAATCACTGCAAAACACAGGATTTCATTTGGGGGAAATTTGCATCAAACGTACCTCGCTTCGAGGAGCCAGTCGCCTCCGTCCACGCCGGTGAAGAGACCCACCACCTCCCTCTTCAGCCAGCACCGCCGCCGCCGGCTTCGACTTCCCCCGACCCTTGCCGTCGCCAACGGGTGCTCGCCCCCGGTGGAGCGCCGCTCGTTCCCAGGTTCCGCCCTAGCGCGCGCACCGTCCCCCAACCCGTCCTCGCCTGGAAGGGAAAGGAGAGAGACTCTCCCTCGACCGGGAATCTCTCTCTTATCCCTTCCCAGCCGCGCCCCGGAGGAGAAGCCGCTGGAGGGTGAGCAGGGTTCCCTTCGAGGTTTCTTTCCCATCACGAAGGGAAAGAGGGGGCGACGGGAACCCGTTGGAGACAGTCTTAGCAACAAGAACTAACACGGTTCCCTTTAAGAAATACAACATATATTGGTTTGTCTATACATGTAGTACATGATAGAAAGATGGGCGTGCCATCATTGATGCTGCAAGGATCACACGGGCACCACATGATTTAACACTGACAATGCTAAGCCCACTGCATTTTAAATACGGAACAAGCTCTGATTGCACTGACGTATAAGATTTAATAATCGGCCAGCTAGCAATCAGTCCGGTCGCATCTGCCCTCAGACTTGAGATGTGAAGATTGTTTGTGTGGGATTCCGATCTTGATTTAGTGACGTACGTGCTGCCGAGCTGGAATGGAAGAGAAACTTGATTCGCCACGGCAAGTTTCTGCAGTAGACTTGGCCTGGATAAGAACCAACGTTACAGTCAGAACGGTTTGGCAACAACAAAGAGATAGAGAGCCATAAGAAAACAATTGGTCTAGTTTAACTCTATTTTGTGAATCGTACAAGATACCTGGTTTGGGAATAATCCCTTTAGTACACAATACCATCGACTTTATAACATTATTCGAAAAAAACATGCACAGTGGCTGAAGTAATGAATTCTGAATCTTTTAATACGTCTTTTTACGGGACCTAGTTTACATGTTTTGCAAGAACTTATTGCAAGGATTGCTACTACAAATTAGTCATTAGATCAGTATAGTTTTCGATGGAATCTTCATTAAAATGGACAGTTTTATGTTCAATCGATGTATGCAGCTTTAATGCATCAAAATATCCCTTTTATAAGTAGACAACTTTGGCAGATGAAAGTACCTTTAAAAATCAAAAAATTTCTATATATGGTACTAGCGTCGAGGGGTAATTTTGACAAAGGATAACTTCACTAAACGAAATTGGACTGGCAGTAAACAATGTTGTTTTTGCAACAACGAAGAAACTATACAACATCTTTTTTATTACTGTCAGTTTGCTCGTTTCGCGTAGTGTGTTATACAAGCGGCTTCTAATTTGTCATCTCCTCATAGTATAACCTATATGTTTGAATCTTGGCTATTGGGGTTGAGAAATGAAGTAACACCTCAATGTTTAGTTGGGGCTGCCGCTTTATGTTAGTCCATTTGGCTTTGTCAAAATGATGTTGTCTTTCGTAAGAAACATATATCTATTTCATTGCAGGTTATCTATTCGTGCATCAATTGGTTATGCTCTTGGTTGGTGTTGCAACGTTAGGAGTCTCGAGAGATCGTATTAGTGGCATGCAGATATTTACAGGTCGTGAGCCGGGAAATCTTCATCGGCCATGGGTGGAGGTTTAGTACAAGATTGTGTGTGAATTGAGAGCTTCGAATTGGTTTATTTATGGTTTATTCAAACTCTTTTCTTCATGTGGTTGTCACTTGCTAAGACTTTATTTACGAGTCTTGACATGCCAACTTTTTGGATGTAACTTTGTAATAGATTATTGGCTGTGTGCATCTCAAAGTGAAGAGACCGGAAGATTAATATATTCTTTCATTATCTAAAAACATAGCTTATTCTTTCTTAAACTATATGATTTGCTCCAAATCTATTGTTTTATCACCAAACCAGACATGAAGTATATAGCATATGTATAGCATTTAAAACTACAGTTTAGTTGTCCATGCCTTTTCCCCCGATGCCACGGTTTGAGACTTTATCCCAGATAGTACTTTAATGTGGAAACAGATATGGATAACAAATGATTTTATCACTTCATCTGGATGCATGTTGTCATGGGAGGCTTTGTTGTCAACCTGTCGCCCTTTATTCAGAGAAATCTTGATTACATAGGTTACCTAACCCAATTTTGCAAAGAAAATTACAACCAGTACTTCTATAAGGACTGTATTTGCAGTAACAGGTCGTTGATGGAGCTGTCTTCCGTCCATGGGAAAAGGCTTTGATGGAAGGCCACTGTCTGGTTTCCATCAACTAACAGTAATAGTATTGAATAATGCTAGCAGAACGAGATTATCCTTTCTAGTTCATTTTTCAAAGCTGACTTGACAAGAATTTCATACCAAATGTTTTCATCCTCCTTTTAGCAGAAAGCTTGCATCAAATTTACTTGATGAATTCACTTGTTTGGGACTGAATTGGGCAATTTGTAAAGAATCAACTGTATCCATTTCGCCCAGATGCAGTTGTCAGTTTGCACCGTGTAAACCAAGTATGTTGCCGGCAGAGCTGTAAATTAAAGATGTATCAGGCACCTATCATCCAAATTAATCACAAATGAAACCCGAGAACACGAAAGCAGCAGTGATACAGGAAAGCTAAGTAGTTACCAGTGGCTGTCAAGAGCAAAAGAAAAAAGAAAAAACAAATCTCGTTCGTTGATGCGTCATCTGTTTTGGATTATATTTCCTCACTGTACCAGTGTGTCTGCAATCCTCACCAAAAGTAGAATCCCTGATTACATGCACTGCATCACCTGCAGTCCTACTCAAACGTACAGTGTGTAGTAAAAAGTCGCCATGATATGCATCCATCAAGGAAGATGCTTCTATTGAAGTTGATAATATCATATTTGCAATTATTAAAAATATTGTTTCTAGTGTCTGAACTATGAAGACGGAGCAAGCAGTTAGGTATATATCTACCTTAAACTTCCAGATGATGCAGAGAAGTAATCTTAATTAATAGGTCACCAAACTGCCTACACGATAGCTGCTCATAACAAACGTACAAGAATTCATTCATGGGGAAGTTGCCGATGCCATCCATCAAGCATCAGCCGTGGTTCGGTTGACTGAGATTTCCGATTGACGCCTCTACCTGAACGACAAAAGATACATGTTGCAGATAATACATAAAAAAATATAAATATGAGATACTGATTTTACGTGATTTTTTTAAAGAACCGCAAACAAACGAAGTATAAATCACTATATCAAAAAATATTTACAGTAAAACTCTTGATCTCCTTATAGACTACAAAGACATAGTTGCTTCATTCTCTCATTGAATATCATATCCATATCCTTAGTAAGGCATATAGCATTCTGACTGTCGCATAATATTGTAACACATACTTCCACAACGCTCAGTAAACAAATCTCTCAGCTAAACATCTTATTTGCAAGCTTCAGAAATAACCATATACTTAGCTTCTATAGTAGATAAGGCAATGGTAGCTTACAGATTTGCCTTCTAGTTAACGGCATGTCCTCTAACAGTAAATATATAACTAGTAAGAGACATTATCTTATCCAAACCTCCAGTAAAATCTGAATCCATATGACCAACAGTCCATCCGTACTTTTTCCAAACTGTAAACAAGCATAAAAAGTGCCTTGTAAATATTTGAAAATCAATTGAACTGCTTTGAAATGTTGTTTGCCCGGATTAGACATGTATCTACTAACAACAGTCAATGACTGAGATAAATCACGTCGAGAACATACCATAGCATACATAAGCGAACCAAACCAACAACACTGCCATATGGAACTCTAGACATGTACTCAACTTCATCATCTGATTATAGACATGACCCTAAAGAACTTCGAAATGTGCAGTTAATGGTGTACTCACAGGTTTGACCTTATGCATGTTGAAACGACGAAGAACTTAATAATATATCATTTCTGACTTAGGTATAATTTTTCAAACCATCTATCTTGAATGATTTCTATATCAATAATCTTCTTTGCTGCACTAAAGTCCTTCATCTCAAATTCACTACTCAATTATGCTTTCAACTTTAAATTTTCTACCTTGCCTTTTGAAACAATCAACATATCATCAACATAAAACAGTAGGTTGATGAACCATTAATGGTCTTCAAATAAACACAGATATCATAATCAGATATTTTTAAATCTTGAGATATCATGAAGGAATAAAATCCCTTATACCACTGTATGGGTGGTTTTTCCAAAGCGCAAAGATATTTCTTTAATTTGTAAGCAAAATTATTGTTTCCCGGAACAAGAAAACCTCCCAACTACTCTATGTAAATGTCTTCCTCCAACTCCCCAATTAAGAATGCAGTTTTCACGTCTAATTACTCTAGCTCATAATCATGCATAGCCATAATGATGAGTAAAGTACGAATAAAACTATGCTTCATAGCTGTAGAAAAGACATCCTTTGAATCAATATATGGAATTTGGTTGTATCCTTTAGCAACGAGCCTTGTCTTATACCTAACCTCTTTGGTTGGTGAAATATCTTCTTTCTTCTTGAAGATCCATTTGTAGTTAATAGACTTCTTTTCAATTGGTAAGCTCCCAAGTGCTATTTTTCTCAAGAGATTGCATCTTATCATGCATGACAATCATCCATCTTTTTGAATTACCTGAAGAGATAGCCTCTGGATAAGTTGAAGGTTCTGCAATACCTTCAATATCTTCTACCACATTCAATCAATAAGCCACAACATTAGCTTCTTCAGTCAATCTCATAGGAGCCTGAATAATTATCATAGGTATGTCAACTGCAATAGAACATTGTAGTGGTTGTGCAACAATAGGAACACCATATATGTTTTCCTCTTCATCTTCTGATGTAGATCCTGAATCAATAACATGTTCCACATGCACGATTGATTTCTATGGTTTCTCAACGGAAACATTAATAAAAGGTTTATCATGCCAATGCCACATATCAGACTCATCAAAAGTGACACTTCTCATAATAACCACCTTTTTAGTTTCAGTATTCCAAAATTTATAACCTTTCACACCAGGCTTATAACAAAGAAAAGTACATTTAACTACTCTATGCTTCAATTACCATTATTGACATACACATAAGCAGGATATCCAAATGTTCTTAAGTTTGAATAGTCTGCTGAAGAACTAGACCGTAACTCAATTAGAGTCTTTCTTATCAATTGCCAGGTTGGGTGACCAATAGATCTAATAACAAGAAGTGGAAGGGGATTCAGCTCAATAACTCCTACATAAGCTAGTGTTTGATAACATGCAACATACCTTCTATATGATAGTTTTGTTCATGCATTCGACCAAGTCATTTTGTTGAGGAGTACAACGGACGGTGTAATGTCTCACAGTACCCTTTGGTTTGCATAAAGCTTCAAATTCGTTAGAATTTGATCCAAGCCATTATCGATTCACAACTTCTCTGCATGCTTGTCGGTTTGTTTTTCAATCATAATATTCTACTCCTTGAATATTTTGAACACATCTGATTTATGCTTCATGGAATATGGCTAAACTCTTCTCGATTAATCACCCGTGATGGTCAACATATAACTAGCACCTCTAAGAGACAGAACACACGACTCCTCTCACAAATCAGAGTGAACATAATCTAATATATCTTTTGTAGAGTGAGTTGCGGTGCTAAACTTCACCCTATTTTAATTGCCGAAGACATATTATTCACAAAACTTTAACTTGTTGATGTTTTTACCATTAATGAGTTCTCTTTGCATAACTCCATCATGCTAATTTCACACATATACCTCGGATGCATATACCGAAGATTAGTAGCATCATAATCGAATGATTTGAGGCAACAAGAACATTACCTGAAATTATAGTACCTCGGAGATGATAAAGGTTGGCATCCTTCGTATCACTCTTCATAAAAAACAAGAGAACATTTGGAGACCTTCAGAATTCCAGCTCCACATAAATAATTGTACACTTTAGCATCAAGAGTATTTAGCGAGATTGGACCTCTCTTCAAACTCGGAATATGTCAAACATCTAACAAAGTTATGACGATACCATAAAAAAAATCTTGATATGGATACAACCGATTCTTTTAATTTTGTATTTTGAATTATCACTCATCAATACAGATCCACTTAGCATAGTTTTATAAGTAATGAACCACTTGCGGTTAGGGCTCATGTGGAAGGTGCAAACCGAATCAAGAATCCACTCATCATTGGTTTTGTAATCACTGGCAAGGGCAATGAAAGAAAATCACCATTAGAATCTTTCTTAGTAATAATGATAGCTTTAGTGTTATCCTCTTGTTGATCCTTTTTGGAAATGTTATTCATTCTCTCTCTTTTTAATCCACCAATACTCAGATATATTGTGTCTATCTTTCTTGTAATACTTGCAGGACTTGTATATGTCTCTGGATTTTGATATGCTTTTTATAATTTTTGCTTGAGCTTTTGTCTCTTTAATCATCGTGTGCACCCCTCTCTTATTGTCTGCCACGAACAATCGGTCCTTCTACGTGTGAACTTGAACTTTCGTTCAAAATCATGATCTTAATCTTTTCCTTCACATGTAGTGCTTCGTGGACTTCATTAAGTTTGAAAGTATTTCGGCTGTGTAGAATAATATCATCGAACTAGGTAGTGAGCGTAAAAGAATAAGACCCAAGTTTTCATCATCATATTTTACTTCTATAGACTCGAGATCCGAGACTACTTTTTTTTGAATGTTGTCACATGGTTCAATAATGATCTGCCTTGCGTCATCTTTTGTGAATAAAGTTTCTGCTTCAAATGCATCTTTCTGGTCAGATCTTTGGTCATGAAAATATGTTCCATCTTGAACCAAAATGCGATCTTTTCCTTCGAAACCCCTTGTAGAATATTATTTGATAGTTAAAGATAAATTCAAGATAATGCCTTACAATCTTTTCTTTGCTTCTCCCCATGTAACCATGTTGCGGGCATCATGTCGATCCCCAATAAAGTGTCATCCAAATTGATTTGTGCAAGAATAACCTATATCTTAATTTGCCATAGAGAAAACATCATATCTCGATCCAACATGAAAGGTCATACTCTCTCCATTGATAAATATAAGGCCTATAGTTTTGAATGGTCTTGTTGATAAATACTATAAGGTTTGCATGTAGATTTAATGAATATTTCCTATTATACCCATATTTATTCTCTTTCAACCATATGCATTTATCCATTACCGCCCACACAACGTATCATCTCTCATCTTCAAAGACAATTAAGAGGGGTATGCACGTCATTTTTTCTCACGTTTTTCCCAATTTCACCACAACCTTAATCCCTGTGAAAAGTCAAAATACGCATTACATTTATCAATGGAGGGAGTACTTCAAAGCCAACACGTGGTAGAAATCCTAAAATTGCTGGTACGAATCTGTATGAACCTAGCAATAATTGGTAATCTCCCTGCACACCAACAGTGTAAGCAAAGCAATGACCCTTGGAAGCTTCCTGGTGTGCATAGCAAATTCCCCAGAAAAGAAAAGAAAACTCGCTCTGAGCATGTTGATGCTTCGACTCGAGTTATGTGCTACTAAGGACAGCTGTTGCTTGATTTCTTGAATTTTTTACTATTCTAGCACGCAATGTTTAATTTTTTTGTAACTAGCTGCTAGTCCGATAAAATTACAGAAGTAGCCCCTAAACAGTGATTTCCAGTGATCCCAATCCTGGGACCACTTATTTTTTTTTAAAAAAAACCTACGGACTAGATCCGCTAGAAATTAAAAAAAATAATAATATTTTTCCCCTTGTGGACTAGGTCAGCTTAAAATTTAAAATAAAAATAAAAATAAATTTCCAGCAGATTGGGTCCGATTGAAATTGAAAAAAAAATTAAAATTTTTTCCTGCGGACTGGGATCGCTGGAAATCACTGTTTAGGGGATACTTTCGTAATTTTATCGGACTAGCAGCTAGTTACGAAAAAAATTAAATGCAGTGGGCTAGAATAGTAAAGAATTATGATTCCTTTTCTCTGACATGGGTATGCACTTAGGTTCCTCTCTGACTTGATACGATAGCTGGTTCCTCAGGTTTCGTGCTTGACAACTGTTTCTCTTGCACAGAATTGACGTCGCAGCGTAGGCTTTCATGGCTGCAGAAAGCTTTCAATTCGAACCATTGTTCATAATTTTGACCGAATTTTTGAAAATTTTGGATTTCAGTTCCTATGAGATTCTAAAACTCAATAGAATAAAATATTTGAAATTTTTTAAATTGCTATAGTTAATTTGGTGAATTTGACAAAATTTTAGTCAATTTCGTTAAGATTTTCGTTTTTTTTTATTTTATCGACTTTGATGTTTTTAGGATCAATTTGCATGGTTTTTGGACCGAACTGCAAAAATTTTGGACCAAATGAGCTTCTTTTTTTTTTACCTTATTTCATGGAGGAGGACGAGGTGGTCATCAACTTCAAGCCCATCTTCAAGTGTCGCGCCGACCTCCACCTCCGCTCCCTGCACCCCTCCCTCCTTGTCGCCTTCAAGGTCCAGAGCTCCTCCCTCCTCAAGTTCCTCGTCAGCCCCGACCCGGTGCTCTTCATCTCCACCCACATCGCCTCGTCTCATCTCCCCCAACTCGAGTCGGCTCACTTTTTGCCGCGACAGAAGAAAAAAAGGTAAGCAAAGGGAGAGGGACCCATGCCAAGCGTGTCTCGGTTGCCTCCCTCAACGGAGCTAAGCACGTCCCGCCTCCCTTGGATCCGTCCCGGTAGCGGTGCGCGGGCTCCATGCCACGCCAAAGCCCTATGGATCCTCCAAAGCCAAGGGCCACACTACCAAAGCCAAAGCCTAGGGCCACACTGCCAAAGCCCTCCGGATCGGGCGCCGGCGATGACCACTTCGATCGCCTCCCTGAGTCGCTCCTCCTCCTCATCTTCAATCGCATCGGCGATGTCAAGGTTCCGGTGTGCTCCCTCATCTCTTGTCTTCCGCGTCATCCCCCATATTCCTCGTCTCCTGTGTGCTCCCTGGTCTCCCGTGTGCACATCGACCGATGTTCCCTCGTTCCAGCGTCATCCCTAGATCGGGTGCTCCCGATGTGCCGCCGAGCACTGCCACATCCTCCTCCGAGCCGTCCTAGATCTGATGCTCCCCAGATGATGGCGCTTGAGGTTGAAAATCACCGAAATTTCTGTCAATTTCACCGAAATTTCGGTTTAAGGTTCCTGAAAAATGACGGATTTGAAATTTGGTTTTTGAATTTCGGCCGCCCCTCGAGATGTGATCCGATAATGAATTCTGAAACCTTGATTTGAACTTGGAGTTTCTATTCGCTTTAGATTCGACGATTACTGAACACAGCGACATTGAGTTGTCGAGCAAGCCGAGAACCAACTCGCCGTGACTAGTAGCCGAATTTTTTTAATCTAATCTGCTGTGCTCATACTATTTGTTGCGAATAATACATAATAAAAATAAAAATATAAGACATGAATTTTACAGAAAAACTCTTTCGAAAAAATCACGAATATGAGAAGATATTTACAATTAACCTACTGCTCTTCCTATAGACTATATGAAGATATATTTGAAAAAAAAGCATATAAATGAGACTATACAGAGGTAGTACTGAGACAGATCAGAAGATTAATTCGAGTCACAAACTCAACGGTATATGTTGTTTTCAAGTTTCATGTCTTGCTATTGATGAATGATGAGACGAGCATGGCGCGCAGGGCAGCAGCTAGCACTCAGTGCGCAATAGACCGGCCACCTAACACCGGCAGCTGGCTTCAACCACATGACGACTCAGTTCACACATATCACAACTGCAGCGGATTCTACTTTCTTTCTTTTTGGCGGCACTTTCTACTTTGCCGAACATATACAATCTGCAAGTAGCATTTTCTCCGGTTTGGTCAGGATCAGGAAACGTACGCTCAGCATCACGTTTTTATGATTTGCGAGCACTACTGTACAAGGAATTGTCTTGTCGGTTTCCGGTTCAAATGTGATTTCGAGTGTCCATTTTCGATCTGACCGCTCCCGAATCAAGTAATCCAACCTTCTATTTGGCTCAGCATGCGCTTCAGGAGTGTGTTTTCCCGGTCCCAAATCTTGTTCTTGACGGCTCACTTTGCAACAATTCATCGGATTTTGTAGAAGAAAGCTTCCACTGTGTAGTCTGTAGTATACATGGTTGGCATCTAGAGGATGCTTACATAGAATATAACTTGTTCAGTAGTGCTCGCAAAGACGATCAGTATTGACCGGCGGTGGAGAAATCTGCGGGCACCGGTTGCAGCCGTTGTTTCGCCGCAGGTTCGTTTAAAGATCTGCGAGAGTGCTCCGAGATGGAAAGGCGAAGAAAGGCTGATGAAGACGTGAATGAAATGGTAATACATTGGCACGTCACTGGTTCAATTCGTCTGGCTGGCGCAAGATTGTTTGCTTTCTTTCTTCTTCTTCGTTTTATTGAAGCTAATTTCATTTTTTAACGGTGCTTCTATGCTTTTCCTCTTAATATAAATTGCTCAAATCTTAAAGCAATCGATATCTACCATCATTTATGTTTTAATATTTGTGCAACTAAAAAAAGCATAAAAGCAATTCTCCTTTTAGGATCCTGAATTTCCAATTGAAAGACATCGAACAAGATGGCTCAAAACAAAATTAGGAAAATCGACCATCGTTTGGACCCTGGAATACCCTCTATACTAAGGCTTCGTTTGGTACGGTTCGAGATTCTAGTAAAAACGGAAATGGTTCCAGATTCTTGGTAGAAACGTTTTAGGTAGAATTAGAATCACTTTTCTGCAAACCGTTTGGTACGGTTCCAGATTCTAGTAGAAACTAGTAGAAACGGGGTTGAGGGTGATTCAGCCACGGTGTGGAAAAAGAAGAAACGTTTCAAGGAGAATTGTTCCGAGTTTTAGCCCGTTTGGCAGGATTTTTCCTAGATTCTAGTAGAAACAACTCGGTTCTAAGTTGCCAAACGGGCCTTAGATTCAACTTCAAAAACTGTAGCACGAAACAAGACTAGTATATTGCCCGTGTTAACGCTACGGCGATATTTGGTAGTACAATTCAAATAAACAAAAGGTGTTATATGTTTTGATAATCAAGTGTCGTAAGATGTGCACAAAAGAAAGATACAAAGATCAATTCGATTGCTTGTCAACAAAACTGATACAATTATCGAAACAGTGAAGCTTGCAAGAACATAATACAAATCAAAATCTAAAGCAACCGATCAAACAGGGCAACGAAGGCCTATATATATATATATATATATATATATATATATATATATATATATATATATATATATATATATATATATATATATATATATATATATATATATATATATATTGCATAAACCAAACCTTCTGCACCAGTATTCATATCTGCGCACAGTGTACAGCATGGCAGTTGAATTTATTTTGTTCCAAAGATGGCTAAACAATATGCTCATATGAGATTCAGATCCATATGTTTTGTCCCTGTGTATTCATATCTTGAATCCCACGACATTGCTTCCTGAGCAGGCAGCCAATATTGTGAACTGGCAGTGGGAAAGAAAAAATGCTCTGTACTGCTTGCTGCTGAACACACAGACACACACCTAGAATTGCAACAATAGGTCCTACTAAGAGCTGACACCCAAAAATCTGGTCTTAATGCAGCAATAAGCTATGCAGACAAATCTTTCTCATGTCTTCCAGATCCCCCTAATGGAAATATCTCCACTCATAAAAAAAGAGGAAGCATACATACTATTGAGCAAAGTGCCATGTAAATAGTATAGAGTTGCAGTGCAGATTTGTTAAATGGTGACACATACTTGGTTATGATTAAGTTGTAGAATGGGATATCTTTTGCAAAATCGAAACCAAATATTCTCAAGAATGAGTATTTAACAGCGTTCTGATATATAATAGTTTTTGCAATCCAACAAATTCTGGATCTGACTATGTAGTTAGCAACAGTACCTTCAGATAGTCAAGCTTAGACACAGCCCCAAAGTAAGTTCCTGGTTGTTCTACATTGCTCGAATCATGCTTTGTGAATCCACGTAAATGCATCTCATAGATTATAAGATCCTTCTGATGATACCTTAGAGGCAGGTCGCCTAGCCAATCAAACTGCAAATGCAAACCTTTTTACTGTGATATTAAATCAATAAGACAACTATAAGTCAATAACAAATAGTAAATGTAATTTCACTTCATTTCCATTTGCAATCATAATGTAAATAAATAATATGATTGAAGGTCCTACATTAACAAAATACAGTTCTTTGTAAAACTTTTAGCAATAATGATATTTTTTTAATAATGACTGTCTCGGGCATGGGGGTCAAAGAGGAAGAGAAGGGAAAACGTGGGGATGTAACTGGTCCTAATATTCAGCAATTCAGGCATACTATACTATACGAAAGAGGAATCATGCCAGCCATTTGAGGCCAGCAATTGCCACCAGGCCCTGGAACACCATACTCCCCTCGGCTTATCACTGCCTAGAGCAATACAAAACATAGAGTAAGTAAGGAACTCTCAATCAATTACAAACATAGTACCATGAACAACATCAAGCAAAGTAAAGTTAATGCATCACCTTAGCATAAGGATCCACCACAACACTTTCAACATCAAAGTACTGCCCGCACTGAGGAGCAAACTTGCCATCAAACCTATACCCGTAGAGCATGTTGTGCAGCTCGCCTTCGATGAGGACATGCCATACATTCCCCGTCTGATTGACCAGGGGGTCAAGGGGAATCTCCTCAGTCACCCTATTCTGCACAAATCCACCAATAAAAAAAACTCAAATAATCAGATTTATTTGGTAGTACAAATAGTTTTGATGGTGGTCTTCAAGATAAAACGAAATATTGATGGTTAGCCTATTAAGTTACAAGCCCTACTAACCTTGAGTTTCATCACTGCTCGAAATCGCTAATCATTTAACTTAGCCACCTGATCAAAAAGCTTTCTTGTGTTGGATTCCACATCTTCCTCTTTATATATGTCCTCCAGCATTCTTCATAAAAAACAACTGGATGGATAAGCAGTATCAGAAAAAAAAACTGGATTGATAAGCAGTGTCAGAAACAATTGGACACTAATTAAATCTAATGAAGTGAATAAACTAAAAAAATATGAAACCTGTTGCTTGTGTATTTTTGCCTCTTTATCTTCTAATTGCATCTGTTTTTTGTGAAGCGTTTTTAAGGCTTCCTCAATGCCTTCAATATCTTTCATATGTTTATCTTTTTGGGATCGAAGCCTTTCAATGTCACCAACATCTAAATCTGCATGAATAAGCTGACATGCATCAGGCATGGCAGGTGAATCATATAATCAACAAATTTATTAAGGCTGATATTATAACACGTACCACACATGAAAAGCCGGGAAGGATTGACAGCATTTATAAATGCTGACAAATGACCACCGTATCTTGATCTGGACCACCGGTAATGGTTATCTGGAGTCCAAAAGTCAGTAATACCTAACTTTGGTACATCATCTGCCCTGTGATGTGTTTCATTTGTACCTATATACTACATGGACATAAAAAAAGGAGAAACGAAAGAGAAAACACGACTCTGAGTGGAAAATTTAAGTAATAGCCAGTACAACTTGGTGCAGATTTAGTACGCCATGTTATACCGAATGATCCAAATTAGCCTGACTAATTAAAACATCTTTTACAGTAGTAGGAGCTTCGAATATTTGATCAAGTCGTGAGTAGATCCCAAGTTGCTGCATCTGTCAAAACTCAAAAGGGAAATAAACAGAACATTCAGTACTACTCCTGCTATTGTTTTTTATAAGGAACATTTTGACCAGGCACAAACATTAAGAAATCTCTAAGGTTGATAAAGTCACCAAAAAAATGACTATACTACTATAGTACCCTTACATTAAGTGTGTAGGAAACATGAGAGATGATGGTTTGTGTGGGTGCCCATGCATAAACAATTAGGAAAGAGGATGAAATAAACAAGGGCAAAATAGATAATTAGAATTAAATCTACATGCATACCTTATAATTTGCAAAAAAGATTGCAATACATAATAAACTCATAAAGCAAAAAGGATGGAGTAATAAATAACAAATATTGATGTTCTCAAATGCTAAATGGCTGGTCCATATCTGCTGACCTCCGAGGTAATCTCAAATGGTTCTCGCCTGGTGCCTTTGTCCCCTGTGTAGTTCAGAACAGGAATACAATATTGCTTCGTTTGTCTAACCAAGAGGTCACGGTCGAAGGCATCCCGGGTAATGAATGACTGGCACATGCAGCAAAATGGCAATTAATTTTACATATAATGTTTTCCATAGGAAAAAAACAGGATGGTTTCATGATTTACAAGACAATGTAAGACAATAAGCAAATGATCTTTAACTACAAATAGTTTATGGAGATGTCATTCTGTTGGAATTTATCATCTACAGTAGCTGGAGGATCAAACTCCATCTGCACATTGATCATGCACAAGATAACGGCACGATGTGCAATGGCACAACAGACACCCTGTACCCATTGGTAGAACATGTGCCCCTCCTTACTTTCTACATTTTTATGGAAACACTCAAATAAAGGGAAACAGTAAACAGTATGAACAACACAATTTAGCAAAATCAAAACATGATATTTTTACAGTAGTATCAGTACCTTCCATATATAGTTTGGAACATGGTCTTCCAAGTAAGAAGCGTGAATCTTATCCTGGATATTTACCTAAATATAGTGCAAAGTATGTATACTTAGCTTTCCTGTCTGTGAAGAAAACGACAGTTGACAGGCATGCAACTAAACAAACCTCAAGGAGAACAGGTCCATAAACTTCTCCCCTGAACTTATTTTTGTTATCTTGAACCCAGTTGTATGCTTCATCGATTTTCTCAGCACCAGCATTTTGCAATGCTTGGAGTAGCTTATTGTTCTTATTTTCCATTTGCTTCAACCTGTAATAAATAGCTAAATAAGTATTATGCAGCCATGTATCGAATGGTGTAGACAGTAGTTGACAAGCCAGATACCTATCAGAACACTTCCTGTCAACTAAAATGCAATTTTTCTCCAATCTCCGCACAAGCAATGAAAAGAAAAAAATACATGTGCAGATGAGCAAACCTAAATGTTTTGTTGTTTCTTTGCCACTATCAGATGAAACAGATCATGTATTCTAGACTACATAGATGATAAGGTTCAGATAAAGAATACCGGGCTAGTAACATATACATCAAAATCATATATGTTGGTAGAATTTATGTAAGACATAATGCATGCATAAGAAACACATTCCATTAGAATTACCAAAATTTGGAAGTGTTGACCAAATTTGGCATCCATTTGGTTTGATACAGAAGTTTTGGAGTGATTCCATTTTCATTGGCTTCTTAGTTCATTTTCTTGCCAAATTTTGGCCAATTCATGGGCAACCAAATACATGACCAAAATTTGGTAATGCTAAGCTTTGGCACACATTGCAATGGTATACCAAACAAGCCCTAAAATATCTTCCTACATAGATGAGAATATCTGGAGACGATGACAAATTCTGAGGATGGGAGAAGAAGAGAAAATTATGCATTCGCATTTTTCTTATTTTTCATGATTTCACAGAATCCAAATAGAAAATTATACAACCGTTATAAAGGCAAGAGTAAACGTTATGAGAAAAACGATAATTGACAATGGATGTGACTTGTGTACTGACCTTAGATTTATTTTTGGATTCACCTTTGTTACTTTTGAAGTCAGCATCCTGAAAATTGGGCAAAACTTATAAACAAAAGTTACTTGAACTGCAATCCAATAGAACATAAGGCATGGGTAAAATTTGACAACCACTTTGCTTCCACTACGCTAATTCTTAGAATCCTGTAATTGAAGTTAGTCGATTATTGAAGTCATTCAAGAAAAACACCGAACACATAAAACAAATAAAAAGTTCACCGATAAGCAAACAAGCAGATCAGTGCCGTCTTCTTTGAAGCCTTGCCACAACGACCAAATGCCAAACACAAAGAACAGTGAGTAGTCACATGATGAGTCCATTTGCGTGATATCTGCTCAACACAATACTGCTGTGGCGGGAGGCGGGGCCAGCGCCAGCGCTCATCGGCCGTGGGGTCGTGGCGGCAGCGGAGGGACGCGTTAGAGTGGCAGCCGGTAGCTCGATCCCAGCGCCTTGTGCCCGACCTCCGGCCGCTCGGCGGCCGTAAGCGGACGACCAGACGCTGAGCTCGTCGCGAAGCGGCGGCGAGGCCGGAGGCAGCGCGGCGAGATCGTCGCGAGAAGCGGGCATGGCGAAAACAAGAGCGGCCAGCGGAGTGGAAGCGGCTGAGCGGCAGCGTGGCGACGTCGTCGCGAGAAGCGCGTGTAAGCGCCACAGACGAGAATCGCGAGATAGGCGCGATAGAGGCGATTGGGCGAGATAGGTGCGATTTGGGCGATGATTGGGCCGCAGACGGCGGTGCCGCACGCAGGCGGGAGAAAAGCATGATGGCATGAGCGGGTAATTTGGTCGCCAGTTTGATGAAGTGATGTGATAGAACATCTGGCGCTTGATTTTGAGGAAGTAGAATTTCTGTGTGCACGTGCTAGGGTGAACAAAGAAATAATATCCTCTGTGGGGGCAAAAAAGTGTGTGCATGTAGGAAAGAATTAACTGGTGAATTATAAAGGGGTATAGATTGAGTTTGAAAGCATAAAAGCGGTTTTCAAAAAAAGGGGACGGATTTGGGAAAAGAAACAGAGGCAGTGAACCGCGTTTCCTCGCAGCCTCCGCCGTCGTGACGCGTGAGCCGTCTCCCCCCAGGGAACCACCTTCCGATCCGATGCCAACCAAATCGGCGCTTCACCGCCACATCCAGGTCGGCGAGTTCTCCCAGGCCGTCAAGGTCGCCGACCAAGGTCAAGAAACCACACCTCCTCCTCCTCCTTCCCCTACGCGCCTCCGGTGTTCTGCCCTAACCGCTACGCGGCACTGACGCCCCAGCTAATTTTGCAGTTCTCGCGGCGGCGCCAGGGGACGAGGACGCGGTGCGGTGCAAGGTGGTGGCGCACATCAAGTCCGACGCGACAGACAAGGCGCTCGCCGCGATCCGCGCCGCCGAGCGCCTCCCCATCGACCTCAGCTACTACAAGGTGATGCAAGCTTATCCTTTTACCCTTGGTCGCATGCTGGATGTGTCTGTTCACTTGTTGCAATGCCTCCGTGGGTCTGGGCTGTGGTTTTAGGATCTAGGAGTGGCCAGATCTGTTTGTGATTATGCCCTAAACAAAATCTGGCGATTTGGGTTATGACGAAGCGAAATTTTTGAGAAGCGTTTCGCTTTTGGAGCTTATATTTGCAAGCGACGATGCTGGCTGCATTGCATAGCAAGTATTTTTTTTAGAGAACAATATTGCATAGCAAGTTTTGCTATTGAGGTTTGTGATTCAGCGTGATTAACTGACTGTTGCGTGCTGACTGAATCCAGTGCATCCTTTTATGAGCCGTTCTTCGTGGCATGCTGGCAAGAATCGATGGCTCTGCAAGACGAATATGTGTGACAGTTTTTGGTTTTATATTATGCTGCTTTAACATGAAGTTGAGGAATTTGAATTTCCAGTAAGCCCAAGGGTCCATCGTGTTTAAAGATATAGTATACCTGCTACTTGTTAATCTGTTCTGATATGGACAAGTTGTATTCATTTTTTAGATGAAATCTATTATTGTAACACGGTCTTTGGATTCTTACTTGTGAAATGCTATCTAGCCTAAAATGTCGACAAGGCCATCTCTTTTATTTCATTTCATATATCTGTATGGCCTTCCATACCTGTGCGAGGTGACAAGGTTTCCTCACCTAAATCAAGCACACATCATGGTTGATAGCTAATAATAATTAATAAGACATAGTTAGGATTCAGGATCCTATCAGATAGAAATAAACCGGGTGCTAAACTAAGATTCGATTCAATTTTGTATTGAGTGCTGACCTTCACCATTTCTTTCGGGATCTTTACCTTCTTATAGCTTGTTTCTTTTGAATTGTAGTATAAATTAGAAGGTGGTACTGGAGGACCGTGTTCTTCATATAATTTGGATTTTGGACATCATTGTTTCCTGGTAATAAAAGAATAAATGCTTTGGTCTTGCTAAGTACTACGTTATATATATATTCAGGCCTACTGCTACTACAGGCAAAACAAACTGCAAGAAGCTCTTGAGGTATTGACGGGTCAAGAAGAAACCTCTGCTGTTCTCTAGCTGGAATCCCAGATTTATTACCGACTAGGAAGAATGGATGATTGCATTAATAGCTATGAGAAGCTTCAAAAATTTAAGATTGAGTCAATGGATCTTAAGGTAAATGTCATTGCTGCGCTGGTTGCTGCTGGAAGGGCTTCTGAAGTTTGGGCAGCCATGAAGGTGCAAAAGGTTGATCTTACCACTAGGGCACTCAAGGATGCTAGGAGCTTTGAGCTTGCATACAATTCTGCTTGCTCCTTGATAGAAGATAAGAAGTATTCAGAAGCTAAAGAGCAGCTGGACTTGGCGAAAAGGTGATTTTGCTGGTGAACTGATTGCTCGAATGAATGCATCCTTTCAGTTTATTGAACTAATAATCCGTTCACTATCATTTCCCTTTAAATATTAGAAGCTTGATAATCAATAAAAGGCTGATTAGTATTAGTTCATAGATTGTAATTTTCTTCTTATTTGGTTTGCAGAATCGGGAAAGAGGAGCTTATGGTGGAAGATTATGCAGAAGATGAGATTGAATATGAACTAGCTCCCGTGTCTGCTCAGCTTGCTTATGTACAGCAAGTAACTAACTCTGGTCAAACTCTCGTATAAATTCGAAGCTTTTTTGTATCAACTTCTCTATCTATTTTCAGCTACAAGGCATTAGCTTTTCTATCTATGTTTTCAGCTACAAGGTATTGACTTTTCTATCTGTATTTTCAGCTACAAGGACAGACTCAAGAAGCTATGGAAACCTATGCCAATATGACAAACCGGAAGTTAGCAGATCCCTCATCACTTGCTGCGGCGACCACCAACCTTATTTCATTAAAAGGGACAAAAGATGTTGCCGATGGCTTGAGGAAGCTTGATCGGCTTCTTGAAAAATCTACAGCTCCAAACCAGTTGCAACTTATCGAAAGCCTTGAATTCAAGTTATCTCCGAGGCAAAAAGAAGCCCTGTATTCTGCGCATGTTCTTTTACTCCTCCATGCAAATAAAATCGATCAGGTTTACTTTGCAAATTTGATTCATATACCACTTCCTTGAAAGGTCTGTTACTAAATGAATTGGTTGCATACACATCCTGGTTCTCTAACCTAACTTTTAGCAAGATATGCCCTCCAGTTTTTCAATGAGCTTAGTAAGTTCTTAAGTTGTCATTTATTGTCTTATGAGTATCGTCAATGCAGTTAACAAGGAAAATGATCTTCATCAATATGATCAGCCGCTTTTGTAGGAAATTGGTCATCAGTGTAATCGGCTTCTTTCATTCATCCGTATTTGGACATATTCAGCCATTTGTCATTCATAGTGTGGTTACTTTCTTTGGCAATACCATTCTTTAGTGGTTACTACTATTTCCTAGTCATTTTCTACTGCTTGATTTTTGTTTGATTGGACAGCCTAACATAGATTGATGGTATGCTGTATATTTCAGGCTCATGAATTGGTCAGTGGACTGCTTGGTATGTTTCGAGACAGTGTATTCCCTGTTTTACTTCAAGCTGCAGTTCATGTCCGAGAAAAGAAGGTCCAGAAAGCTGAGGAAGTTCTTAGCGGTTATGCTGAGAAGCATCCTGAGAATTCAAATGGAGTCCTGCTTGCACTTGCTGAGATTTCTGCCAATGCCAACCATTTTCGGATCGCAGCGGACTCACTGTCTAAAATAGTGACATCCAGCACATGCCTGCTACAGTTGCTACATGACAGAGGATAACAAGTTAGATGTGTTCAATGGTGCTGCTTCTGTGCTTAATTCTGCTATCCAATGGTGGAAGAACGCCATGACAGAGGATAACAAGTTGGATGTGTTCGTGTGGGAGGCTGCTATCTTTAAGCTCAATCGTGGGCGTGATGAAGAGGCCTGCCAATTGTATGAGGAACTTGTGAAGAGCTATGGAAGCACTGAAGCGCTGGCTGGGATAGTAGCAACTTCAGCACTCACCGACCTTGAGAAGGCTGAGCAATATGAGAAGAGGCTGAAAACATTGCCAGGTCTCAAGGGAATTAATGTAGAGAGCCAGGAGAAGACTTCTGGTGCAAGGCACGTTGAAGTTCCCTCACCCATGAATGTGGAAGTTCATGAGGAACTGAAGAAGCAGAAGGCAAAGAAGAGGAAGAGGAAGCCTAGATATCCAAAAGGCTTTAAACCAGCGAACCCAGGGCCACCACCGGATCCTGAGAGATGGCTGCCCAAGAGAGAGCGGTCGAGTTACCGTCCAAAGAGGAAGGATAAGAGGGCTCAGGTCAGAGGTGCCCAAGGAGCTGTGACGAGAGAGAAGCACGATTCATCTGGAGCATCTGCTGCCAATGCTGATGGTGCCTCAAAAGCAAGCCAAGCCACCAGTTCGTCAAAAGCTCCAGCTGCAACCTCTGAGCAACCGAAGGGCTCCAACAAGTCCCGGAAGTCGAGGTCATAGATGGCAATTTTAAGTTATCACAAAGGGTTTTGATAAGTTTCATTTGGATGTTTTCTTTAGCAACCATCATCCAAATTCCTGGCCATTGGATCTGCTTTCAGATCGATACACGCCCCTCTGAATTCGAGGTGGGTTGATCCTACGGATGTGTGTTTTGATCGTACGGTCTAAAGTTTGGATGTTTTTGAGACAAAAACATCTGGATGATGCCTATACACTCCCTATCACAAATTAGCAATACAAAAGACGGTGTCCATTTAGCATCTTGTTCTGCAATTTTGGTGTTACGATCTTTTAATTATATATAGTTATACACATAAGCATCTGCTCTAAGTGTGTGCATCGGTGTTTAATTAAGTATCGATGCTTCAAAATAAGCACCTTATCGATTCTAAATATCAATCCTACGTGGCGAGAAAAATTAGTTTTCTATTGCTAAACCTTCTCTAAGCGTTTTGCTTGTATCCTAAAGCACTATTAATAGTGGGATAGTGGTCGGTCGCATTAATATATCAGACCCTTTTACAGTTTGTTTGGATAAGTAGGGGTTAAGAACTCTTGATCTGTTGCATCCTCCAATTTAGTTCGATTTTTCAGATTTGCTTTTTTATTGTGAACCACACCTCCAAAGTGTCAGTACTGTTATGTGGGAGCCTTTCTGATGTAAGGGAAAAAAAATGTCATAGCAAGCATACACAATAGTAAAATGAGATTCAAATGATATTGAGATTCATGTTCCTGTGATTCTAAATTTCTAATAAGAAAGGTACTAAGTCTCTTTAAGCATTCATCAACTGTAAAATTGATCTTGCCGCTCCAACTGCAAAATTCATCACCTGGAGTGCAAATGCCGGTGGTGCCTCCTCAAAAGCAAGCCAAGCCACCAATTCGTCAAATTAGAAATGTTTCAAATCAAAAAGTTTTAACATGAAATCTTTTCAATAAAAAAATTTTAAATTAGAAAGTTTCAAATTAGAAATGTTCAACTCGAAAAAAAATTAAATAAAAAATTTTCATGTTGGAAAGTTTCAACTCGAAACAATTCAATTCAAAACTTTCGGTTCGAAAAGTTCCGATTAAAAAACTTTCGTAAGTGGTAAAAAATACTTGTTTTTAAAAACTTAGTGTAAAATTTGAAATACAAAAAACTATTTTGAGTTTGAGGCGAAGGGAATGGTGGAGGAAAGAGGATGAAGAAGGTGATGTCACTTTCACCAACAGAGGGTTTTGAAGGGGAAAGAATGCGATGAAGGAGGTAGGTGCTGTCACTTATGATAAAAAGAGAAACTTTGAACGGGAAGTGGAGGAATGAATAAAGTGTGGCCATTTGTCACAAAAAGAGGTTCTCAACTCAAATTAGTGCTTCCCATTTCGTGATATGCTATCAATTGAAGTACATGTACTGTTAGGATTAGTGTGTGGCTGATTCCATACCGCATGCGGACCGGATCTTTTTTAATATAAAACTACTAATAGTGCGATCAAATATTGATTTTAATAGACGTAAAGGCGGCAACTCTAATCTCCAAAACCCTTGAAAGAAAGGTACACCTCGATATATTGTGAGCACATAAAACTTGCCATGCACACCGTTTATAACCTGAATAACTATTAACCATATTATCCTAACAAACCGAACACTTTCTCTACTTTCTATACTCATGGATCTCCTCTTGCTGATGGACGCGATCCCTCCTCCCGTCATGGCGGAACCTTCTTGTTTGCTGGTGCTGGTGCCTACACGATGATGGTAACACCAAAAATCCTCACGCTGCTCACCGCAACCGACGCAGGCTTTGCCACCTCCACGGCCGGCGTAGGAGCAGGTTGTACCCCCTCGACGATCGGCGGCGCAAGAGCGGGCTGCGCTGCCTCTTCCACTGGCAGAGCAAGTGTTATTTCCACTGCGGCCGGTGCAAGCACTTCCCCGGGGGACGCAAGAGCGGGCTGCGCCGCGTTTTCCAGGGGTGTAGCAAGTGTGAGCTCTGGTATTTCCACGGCGGCCAGTGCAAGCACTTCCCCGGGGGACGCAAGAGCGGGCCGCGCCGCGTCTTCCAGGGGTGTAGCAAGTGTGAGCTCTGGTATTTCCACGGCGGCCGGTGCAAGCACTTCCCCGGGGGACGCAAGTGCGGGCTGCGCCGCGTCTTCCAGGGGTGTAGCAAGTGTGAGCTCTGGTATTTCCACGGCGGCCGGTGCAAGCACTTCCCCGGGCGGCGGAGGAAAAGGGGGCATGCTAGTGTCCTGCTTCTTCTGCACGATCGGAGGACCCACGTAGTGCTTCCTCATGTGGCCGCCGAGCGCCACTCCCGTGTTGTACACTTGGCCGCACACCTTGCACACGTGCTTCTTCTCCGGCTTGGCGACGCCGCGGCATGCAACGGCGCTCGCGCTGTCGCCCTGGTGGACTGCCGCTGCTGCGGCTTCTCTCAGTTTGTTCTTGTGGCCGGCAACGTGGCCACCAAGCCCCTGATGCGTGTAGAAGGTTTTCCCACACTCCGCGCACGAGAACAACCTGACATGAACTTGCTCCCCCGCAGGTGGCGGCGCAGCGAGCTGGTGGACGACGACCTGCGATGGACCTGGCGGGTGGGTGACGGCTTTCTTGGAAGGATTTCCTGCTGCCACCATGATGGCCATGGACTCACTGGGATTCGGCTGTGCGCAGCTATTCCCGTGTTCGATGTTTACGCCGAGAAGATCGGTTCTTGCGATCGCCATGGGCATCAGGACGGGGGAGACAGCCCTGCCGCCGATCCAGCCCCGCTTGCCGTTCACGGCCCAGCTCCCGTCGAAAGTCACTGGCAGCTCCTTCTCCTGCCCCTGATGGCGCCCATGCGGATCATGGACCCTCATGTGGCCATGTACGGCCTTCTGACTGCCGAACTCCCTCCGGCATATGGGGCAGGCGAACGACACCTGCGCGAGGGGGGTGTTGCCGTCGCTGATGGTCCCGTCCGACCCGCACGAGGACGTGGGGGATGGCATGCCATCCCGGCCTCTCACGACGTTCTCTTCAAGGCGATGACGCTTGATGATCTTCGGGCGGCCCGCGTCGTCGTCGTCGTGGTCGCGGGGCTGTAACACGTAGCGGCCGTCGTCCTCTGTGTCGGACCCCGAGTCGTACCCGGCCACGTTCTCGCCCACCTCGATCTCACGCCGGGACTGTTCGACAGAGTTAGTCATGTGGATCGGCTGTGGCGGCGATTGTTACGAGAGAGAGAGAGAGACAGCAGTAGCAGCTAGGGTTTTCCCTCGCTCAATTCGGTCGAGACACCACTTGTGTTGTGAGTAGTTGTGCTGCAGCACGCAGTTATATAGGGCACGATCATGCAGAATCCACTCGGGAGTCGGACTCCACCCAGCGAACCAACTTCCGAAGTTCCGATGCTGCCCAAATCCGACGCGGACTCCGCTCCGACGCATGAGTCGTCTCCCCCCAGCGAACCACCTTCCGATGCTGCCCAAATCGAAGGCCGCCCGCCGCGGAGGACCTCCTCCTCACGGCGCTTCACCGCCACATTCAGGCCGGCAAGTTCTCCCAGGCCGTCAAGGTCGCCGACACCTCCTCCTCCTCCTTCCCCTACGCGCCTCCGGTGTCCTGCCCTAACCGCTACACGTCACTGACGCCCCAGCTAATTTTGCAGTTCTCGCGGCGGCGCCAGGGGACGAGGACGCGGTGCGGTGCAAGGTGGTGGCGCACATCAAGTCCGACGCGACCGACAAGGCGCTCGCCGCGATCCGCGCCGCCGAGCGCCTCCCCATCGACCTCAGCTACTACATGGTGATGCAAGCTTATCCTTTTACCCTTGGTCGCATGCTGGATGTGTCTGTTCACTTGTTGCAATGCCTCCGTGGGTCTGGGCTGTGGTTTTAGGATCTAGGAGTGACCGGATCTGTTTCTGATTATGCCCTAAATAAAATCTGGCGATATGGGTTATGACGAAGCGAAAATTTTGAGAAGCGTTTCGCTTCTGGAGCTTATATTTGCAAGCGACTATGCTGGCTGCATTGCATAGCAAGTATTTTTTTAGAAGGGTCCATCGTGTTTAAAGATATAGCATACCTGCTACTTGTTTATCTGTTCTGATATGGACTAATTGTATTCATTTTTTAGATGAAATCTATTATTGTAACACGATCTTTGGATTCCTACTTGTGAAATGCTATCTAGCTTAAAATCACGACAAGGCCATCTCTTTCATTTCATTTCATATATATGTATGGTCTTCCATACCTGCACGAGGTGACAAGGTTTCCTCACCAAAATCAAGCACGCATCATGGTTGATAGCTAATAATAATTAATAAGACATAGTTAGGATTCAGGATCTTGTCAGATAGAAATAAACCGGGTACTAAACTAATATTAGATTCAATTTTCTATTGAGTGCTGACCTTCACCATTTCTTTCGGGATCTTTACCTTCTTATAACTTGTTTCTTTTGAATTGTAGTATAGATTAGAAGGTGGTACTGGAGGACCGTGCTCTTCATATAATTTGTATTTTGGACATAATTGTTTCCTGGTAATAAAAGAATTAATGCTTCGGTCTTGCTAAGTACTACATTTTATATATATTCAGGCCTACTGCTACTACAGGCAAAATAAACTGCAAGAAGCTCTGGAGGTATTGACGGGTCAAGAAGAAACCTCTGCTGTTCTCCAGTTGGAATCCCAGATTTATTACCAACTACAGATTTATTACCGACTAGGAAGAATGGATGATTGCATTAATAGCTATGAGAAGCTTCTAAAGATATATGTCATTGCTGCGCTTGTTGCTGCTGTAAGGGCTTCTGAAGTTTGGGCAGCCATGAAGGTGCAAAAGGTTGATCTTACCACTAGGGCACTCAGGGATGCAAGGAGCTTTGAGCTTGCATACAATTCTGCTTGCTCCTTGATAGAAGATAAGAAGTATTCAGGAGCTAAAGAGCAGCTCGACTTGGCGAAAAGGTGATTTTGCTGGTGAACTGATTGCTCAAATGAATGCATCCTTTCAGTTTATTGAACTAATAATCCATTCACTATCATTTCCCTTTAAATATTAGAAGCTTGATAATAAATAAAAGGCTGATTAGTTCGTAGATTGTAATTTTCTTCTTATTTGGTTTGCAGAATCGGGAAAGAGGGGCTTGTGGTGGAAGATTATGCAGAAGATGAGATTGAATATGAACTAGCTCCCGTGTCTGCTCAGCTTGCTTATGTACAGCAGGTAACTAAATCTGGTCAAACTCTGTATAAATTCGAAGCTTTTTTCTATCAACTTCACTATCTATTTTCAGCTACAAGGTATTAGCTTTTCTATCTATGTTTTCAGCCACAAGGTATTGACTTTTCTATCTGTATTTTCAACTACAAGGACAGACTCAAGAAGCTATGGAAACCTATGTAATATGACAAACCGGAAGTTAGCAGATCCCTTGTCACTTGCTGTGGCGACAACCAACCTTATTTCATTAAAAGGGACAAAATATGATGCCGATGGCTTGAGGAAGCTTGGTCGGCTTCATGAAAAATCTACAGCTCCAAACCACTTGCAACTTATCGAAAGCCTTGAATTCAAGTTATCTCCGAGGCAAAAAGAAGCCCTGTATTCTGCTCGTGTTCTTTTACTCCTCCATGCAAATAAAATCGATCAGGTTCGCTTTGCATATTTGATTCATTTACCACTTCTTTTTTTTCTGTAGAAATCATCTGTTCGATATAGTTTTAGTAAGGGATGTACCTATTTCTGTATTTTGCTCTTATCTATTACTCATCTGGCATCATTCTGCTGCCGAACTTTTGTTTCTCATACTTCATAGTTGTGACACTTTTCTATCTTGTAGTAAGATTCTGTTGAATTTTGCCCCTAGTAGTGGCATGAGCCATATCAAATGGTCGTTATCTTAAGCAATGAACCAATGAGTATTGAAGACTGGTGGGAAAGGTCTGTTACTAAATGAATTGGTTGCATACACATCCTGGTTCTCTAACCTAACTTTTAGCAAGATATGGCCTCCAGTTTTTCAATGAGCTTTGTAAGTTCTTAAGTTGTCATTTATTGTCTTATGAGTATCGTCAATGCAGTTAACAAGGAAAATGATCTTTATCAATATGATCAGCCGCTTTTGTAGGAAATTGGTCATCAGTGTAATCGGCTTCTTTCATTCATCCGTATTTGGACATATTCAGCCATTTGTCATTCATAGTGTGGTTACTTTCTTTGGCAATACCATTCTTTAGTGGTTACTACTATTTCCTAGTCATTTTCTACTGCTTGATTTTTGTTTGATTGGACAGCCTAACATAGATTGATGGTATGCTGTATATTTCAGGCTCATGAATTGGTCAGTGGACTGCTTGGTATATTTCGAGACAGTGTATTCCCTGTTTTACTTCAAGCTGCAGTTCATGTCCGAGAAAAGAAGGTCCAGAAAGCTGAGGAAGTTCTTAGCGGTTATGCTGAGAAGCATCCTGAGAATTCAAATGGAGTCCTGCTTGCACTTGCTGAGATTTCTGCCAATGCCAACCATTTTCGGATCGCAGCGGACTCACTGTCTAAAATACGTGACATCCAGCACATGCCTGCTACAGTTGCTACATGACAGAGGATAACAAGTTAGATGTGTTCAATGGTGCTGCTTCTGTGCTTGATTCTGCTGTCCAGTGGTGGAAGAACGCCATGACAGAGGATAACAAGTTAGATGTGGTCATGCGGGTGGCTGCTATCTTTAAGCTCAATCATGGGCGTGATGAAGAGGCCTGTCAATTGTACGAGGAACTTGTGAAGAGCTATGGAAGCACTGAAGAGCTAGCTGGGCTAGTAGCAACTTCAGCACGCACCGACCTTGAGAAGGCCGAGCAATATGAGAAGAGGCTGAAAACATAAGTCCGACGCGACCGACAAGGCGCTCGCCCCGATCAGCGCCATCGAGCGCCTCCCCATCACCGTCGGATCGGATATTTATTGGGTAGTATCGGATACAGATTCGATAGCTCATTATCCATTTGATACGGATACAGATTCGGATAATCCGGATATTGATGTGTCAGATATCCAGATTTTAATGTGACCTAGGCCAAGCTACTCTTTCGCCTAAAATGGTTTTTAAAATCAAGTTTCAATTATTTAAATTGGTAAACTAGCTCTAAAAATTATGAATTTTTTTTTTTGCAAAAATTCCAGACATGGTGTATCATTTAAAAAAATTGTGTTCAAGATTTTATCAAATTTTAAATGTTTCTAAAAAATAAAAAAAAATTGTGCTTACTAGGGAAATATTTTAAATAAGTAGCTAAAAATGCATAAAAACTCATAAATACATAATTTATTAGTTTAGACATAATTTCACAAAGAATACAAAGCCTGGGCCATTATATGTAAGTGATATATTTTTTTCGAGAGATGGTACTTTTAGTGTTATTTGTTTGCTTCCATTTGTATCTCTGAGCAATGATTATCTTTATTTTATATTTTGATCTACGTATATGATGAACTAATCGTATGTGCGTGATGAACTAAGTCTTACATAATTTTGTTTGTGATATGGTATCTAACTATTATCTACATGAGTGGAAATGCTTATATTTATTAAATTTTCAATGTTTTGATCAAATCATCTAGTTATGTGTTTTCACTGATTTTTTATGTACAATCTATAGGGTCATCATATTTGGATAAATATTTGTAACCGTATCTGATTCATATTCGATCCATATCTCTTTTGACATTATTTGTATTTGTATTCGTATTTGTATCTGGACAATCTGTATCCGTAACTGAGAAAAAAAAATGAAAACAAATATGGTAGACATTATCCGTCTGTATGTGATCCGTTTTCACCCCTACGTTCCAGTGGCCGATGTGGCAGCATGTAGAAACCGCTCGGACTCCACCCAGGCCAAGGAAGAACCCGCTCACGCGAGGTATAACCCACTCCAACACGAACTCCACCCGACTACCCGAGGCTGTTACGGGTAGTATAATTTGCGCTCTTAGATAGATGCACAATATTATTTTACGGCCGAGTCTGTTGTGAGCGGTACCATGCAATTATATAGCGCCTGGGCTGCATGCGCGAGTTCGTTCGAGTGGCCAACGTGGCAGCATGCAGAACCCACTCGGACTCCACCCGGGCCAAGGAAGAACCCGCTCGCATGAGGTAGAACCCACTCCGACGTGGACTTCACCCAACTACTCGAGGCTATTACGGGTTAGATAATTTGTGCTCTTACATATATTCACAATATTATGTTACAACTGAGTCTATTGTGCGTGGCAGCATGCAGTTATATAGCGCCTCGGTTGCGTGCGTGCATACGATCGAGTTGCCGACGTGGTAGCATGCAGAACCCACTTGGACACCACCCAGGACAAGGAAGAACCAGCTCGCGCGAGGCAGAACCCACTACAACGCGGACTCCACCCAACTACCCGAGGCTGTTATGGGTTAGATAATTTGCACTCTTAGATAGATGCACAATATTATATTACGGCTGAGCCTGTTGTGCACGGAAGCATGCAATTATATAGCACCTGGGTTGCATGCGCACGTCCGTTCAAGTGGCCGACGTGGTAGCATGCTGAACTAACTCAGACTCCACCTAGGCGAAGGAAGAACCCACTAGCGCGGGTAGAACCCACTCTGACGCGGCCTCCAACCGACTACTTGAGGCTGTTATCGGTTAGATAATTTGCGCTCTTAGATAGATGTACAATATTATGTTACGGCCGAGTCTGTTGTGCACGGCAGCATGTAGTGATATAGTGCATGGGTTGCGTGCGCGCGTCCATTCGAGTGGCTGACGTGGCAACCTGCAGAACCCACTCGGATTCCACCCGGTCCAAGGAAGAACCCGCTCGCGCGAGGCAGAACTCACCACGACACGGACTCCACCTGACTACCCGAGGCTGTTACGGGTTAGATAATTTGCGCTCTTAGATAGATGCATAATATTATGTTACGGCCGAGCCTGTTGTGTGCAGCAACATGCAGTTATATAACGCTTGGGTTGCGTGCGCGCATTCGTTCGAGTGGCCGACGTTGTAGCATGCAGAGCCCACTCGGACTCCACCATGGCCAAGGAAGAACCTGCTCGCGCGAGTCAAAACCCACTTCGACGCGGACTCCATACGACTACCCGAGGCTGTTACGAGTTAGATAATTTGTGCTCTTAGATGCACAATATTATGTTACGGCCGAGTCTGTTATGCGCGATAGCATGTAGTTATATAGCGCCTGGGTTGCATGCGATTGTATGTTCGAGTGGCCGACGTGGCACCATGCAGAACCCACTCGGACTCCACCCGGGCTAAGGAAGATCCTGCTCGCGCGAGGCAGAACCCACTCCAACGCGGACTACACCCATCCACCCCAGGCTGCTACGGGTTAGATAATTTGCGCTCTTAGATAGATGCACAATATTATGTTACGGCTGAGTCTATTGAGCATGGCAGCAAGCAGTTATATAGCGCCTGGGTTGCATGTGCGTGTCCGCTCGAGTGGCCGACATGGTAGCATGCAGAATCCACTCGGACTCCACCCGAGCCAAGAAAGAACCCGCTCGTGCGAGGCAGAACCCACTCCGACGCAGACTCCACCTGACTACCCGAGGCTGTTACGGGTTAGATAATTTGCGCTCTTAGATAGATGCACAATATTATGTTATGGCCGAGTCTGTTGTGCGCGGCAGCATGCAGTTTTATAGCACCTGGGTTGCGCGCGCGTCCGTTCAAGTGCCCAACGTGGCAGCATGCAGAACCCACTCAGACTCCACCTTGGCCAAGGAATAACCCGCTCGCGCGAGGAAGTACCCACTACGACGCGGACTCCACCCGACTACCCGAGGCTATTACGGGTTAGATAATTTGCGCGCTTAGATAGGTGCACAATATTATGTTACGGCCGAGTCTGTTGTGAGCTGCAGCATGCAGTTATATAGCACCTCGGTTACGTGCGTGCTTCCGTTCGAGTGGCCACTGTGGCAACATGCAGAACCCACTCGGACTCCACATGGGCCAAGGAAGAACCCACTCACGCAAGGAAGAATCCACTCCGACGCGTACTCCATCCGACTACCCGATGCTGTTACGGGTTAGATAGTTTGCGCTCTTAGATAGATGGACAATATTATGTCACGGCCTAGCCTGTTGTGCGCAACAGCAATTATAGCACCTGGGTTGCATGCGTGCGTCCATTTGTGTGGCCGACGTGGCCGCATGTAGAACCCACTCAGACTCCACCCTGACCAAGGAAGAACCCACTCCGACGCGGACTCCACCCGACTACCTGAGGCTGTTACGGGTTAGATAGTTTGCGCTCTTAGGTAGATGCACAATATTATGTTACGACCGAGTGTTGTGCGTGGCAGTATGCAGTTATATAGTGCCTGGGTTGTGTGCGCGCATCCGTTCGAGTGGCCAATGTGGCAGCATGCATAACCCACTCGGACTTCACCTGGGCCAAGGAAGAACCCGCTTGTGCGAGGCCGATCCCACTCCGACATGGACTTCACCCGACTACCCGAGGCTTTTATGGGTTAGATAATTTGCGCTCTTAGATAGATGCATAATATTATGTTACGACTGAGGCTATTGTGCGCGACAGCATGCAGTTATATAGCACATGAGTTGCATGCGCACGTCCGTTCGAGTGGCCGACGTGGCAGCATGCAAGACCCACTCGGACAAGGAAGAACCGCTCGCGTGAGGCAGAACCCACTCCAACGCGGACTCCACCCAAATACCCGAGGCTGTTACGAGTTAGATAATTTGCGCTCTTAGATAGATGCACAATATTATGTTACGGAGCCTTTTGTGCGCGGTCAGCATGCAGGTATATAGCGCGTTGGTTGCGTGCGATCGTCCCTTCGAGCGGCCACTCAGCCGTTCGCGCGAGGCAGAAAAAAAATGCCATTGCATGCATGCACAAAAGTAAAATGAGATTCAAATGATAGTGAGATTCATGTTCCTCCGATTCTAAATTTCTAATAAGAAAGGTACAAACTCTCTGAACATTCATCAACAGCAAAATTGATCTAGCCGCTCCAACCGTATCCATCAATTCATCATCTGGAGCATCTGCTGGCAATGCCTGTGGTGCTTCGTCAAAAGGAAACCAAGCCACCAGTTCGTCAAAAGCTCCAGCAGCAACCGAAGGGCCTCATCAAGCCCAGGTAGAAAGAGTAGGTAAAAGAAGAGGTGAGGAGGAAGAAGAGCCAGCGGCAAAAGTCTCCTAGAGTGACATACATCAAAGCCAGCAAGTTTTAGAGTAGCATATATCCAATTTCAGAATTCTGCATGCCATATCTGAGAACACGAGTTTTAGAGTGGCGTCTATCTAATTTTACCTTGTTTGAAAGGCTACTGTTTTTTTTTTAAGCTGAAGACTACTGTTTTACAACTACAACTTTACCTTGTATCATGCCGTTAAAAACGATACATCTAGAATATGCACACAACACACCATATTTTACAAGTTGCTACAACTGCTACAGTTCGCAGCCTGTAATCTTCAGATATCTTATTATTAGCAGATAACCTAACCTCTATTCTCATTCAACAATGAGTCAACATCCGGAGTCACAACAACATGCCGATTTTCGATCTCCCCCAGTAGGCAACAATGTTTCTCTCTAGTGTTCATTGCTACTGCATGTTGCGCCATTCCACACTCTGCGCCTGGGTTCACCTGCAATGGAAGAACCTAAACACCTTACACACGGAAGTCTTGCTAGATTGTGAAGAAACAAATGACGAAGGTGTAAACTATGTTCTCAAAAAGAGGGGAAAATGTGAACTAACGTCAAACATGGCATTTCCCAACTTCATCTTGATCTTGCCGCTCTTGTATACCAGCATTTTGCCCAAATAACCCCCAGGCAATTCTTTCAGATTGTATCCTCCTTTCACATCCGTGCTACTGGTCTTTCCATTCCGTTCAACAACAGAGGATGATGTTCTCGGAAAAGGAAGAGATTTTGGCAACTGGAATAGGAACATTCTTCTTTTGTCATCTTCTTCCTGTTGTTCCAAATTGTAAACAAATTACATGAGTGCCAGAAAATATCAAGGTAATTTTGTAGGGCTTGGAGATTTGTACAAGCAGATTGAGCTCTTTTGCTGGACGAATGGAAGTTTCACAATCAATTGAACTTGACTGAGTCTCCTGTAACTCAACATTGTCATCGCCGTCTTCCTCATCATCGTCGTCGTCATCATCATCATCATCATCATCATCATCATCGTAGTACATTCCTAACAACAGTTGGACATTCCCGTGACTATTCCTAGTGGAACGTACTGGTAAAAACGATGGAACTTGTGAAGCCTCAAATTCACCTGGATTGGCAGTAACAGGAAAGACTCTAGGGATTTGAAGTGCCATCTTTTACCATAGCAGGTATAGACAAACAAGGAACAGATACAAGTTATGTGTCTATCGTGAAACGACAATTTTCTAACAGAAGGGTTCAACCTAAGATATTCTTGGCGAACTCACCGATTGACCTTGCTTCTGCCTTCCTGACTGTGGCAGTAATAAGTCAACTTCAGCTGAAGAAGAAAGTGTCGAGGGGGAAATCTGTGCTGAGTGCTCATCTGCGAAGGGAATACAAAGAGGATTATAGATTTGATGTGTTTAAAAGTATGACTAATACAGTACATTGATCTTAAATGCATTGTGCTGATTTGATTGAAACCGTTCAATCTTAATGACCACCTTATAATTACATCGAAGTATAAATGTGGTGGTAAAGGGATACAGACCAACCTTTTGTACTTGGCAAAGTTTTTGCAGCTCCATGGCCAGTCTGAAATGTGGAAATAACAAACAGAAGTTCAGGCCTAGAAAGAAAGCCACCCTTTTCTCCTAAGTAATTAAATAACTACAATACTATCTGACCTCAAGACATAACAAATGAATAATCAATTACCCTCAGTCTCTTCACCAATTCATCATCAATTGGTTTGGGCTCTTCCTGCTGTGGCCTAAAAGAACAGAATATGTTTGCTAGTGTAAATTGTAACACGCTAGGCGAACAAACTTGAAAGCCATAATGTGCTAATGTAAACTCAAAGAGAACATTACTTTTCTGGAGTTGATTTTTTTGGCTTTTGTGCTGGCACTTTTGGTTTGAACTTCAGCTTCTGTGGCTATTAAGATTGAAGAAAAAGAATTACAGAAACACGTTAACCTATCAATACAGCACTGTTCTTGACAGTTTGCTATACCATAAAAGAATCACAATGGGTAAACCCACCTTCTTAGGACGACGACCAGGAGGGCCTCTCTTGGAGCTACCAGCCGCATCCATTTTCTGTTTGCTCCCTATCATGAGAACATGTGCACTCGCTGAATGAGGTCATGGAAGGTGGTGTAGATTCAATTCAAAAGTAACAAAGTATTTTTCACCGAATCATTTGCTTTCCTATCTCATTCACAATCTCAGGAAATAGCATGCTGTACCTCCTATGTCCTATCAGCTAAATTCTCTCAAACTTAAGTGTTGTCATAACTCTTCTTACACAGTATTATACAACTACAATCCTTATTGTACTTGTGCAGTTAAACAGCTCATGTTGGTGTTGGCCGGTGTATCACTGCAATTCATCTACAAACTGATGCATGATCGTACCGCCATTCGCACTACTACAACAATCAAGTCAGTATGAAAAACCCAATTGTGCATACAAAATATAACTCGGTATAATTATACCAAAAGGTGTTCTTGCATGCACACGAATTCCTACACTCCAGCAGCACAAATGACTCCAAAAAAAGACAAAACACCTTTAAATGCAGTTATGCAGACTATAGAGACTAGAAAACCAACAAATTTCCAAGCTTGCCAGGCTCAGATGAGGGAGCAGGGGGCAGTGGACTGGATCTGGCGGTGGAGCTCGCAGGCGGTTGCCAGGTGGGTGGAGGGCCGGAGGGGAGGAGCTCAGCGCGGAGGTGGGAGCAGCCGCAGGGGAGGAGGTCGGAGCGGAGGTGGGAGCAGCCGCAGGGGAGGAGCTCGGAGCGGCGGCGCGACCAAGTGGTAGGGGAGGCGGCGGCGGGAGAAAGGGACGACGGCGGCGGCGAGAGCAAGGGGGAGGGGAGGGGAGGCGACGGCGGGAGCAAGCGCGAGGGCCGAGGTGAGTCTGGAGGCTGGAGGTGGAGGCCCGAGCCGAGGGGAATGCCGATTTGGGGGAATGGATTGGGTTGTTTGGCAACATATGATTCGTTGGCTGTTTAACTCGCTCGTTTACTTTAACTGTTAGCTTAACGAACTCAAAACTCCGCTTAACTCAACTGTTAAGGCCATTCACAGTGGGAGTTTCATTTTCATTAAATGATGTGACACATCATCATGTTTGGTGACATAGCAAGATAGTTATGAAGAGAGAGATAGAAAGAGTTTCATGGGAGGTGAGTGAGTTTCATCAGGATGAAACCTGAGATACACGGTTACCTAGACAAAAGTAGATGTGGCACTCTTGAAAACTGTGTAATGAAACTCTCTATTGTGAATGGCCTGAGTTGAGCCGAGTTTTCCAATACTTATTTAACTCCTGAATTTTGAGTTTTTTTAATTCTCCTAGCCGCAAGTGTTTGTAGGTTTATCTCCTAACCGTTCTTATTTACAAGAAGAAAAAAGAGAGAATTTTTGGGATGTTAGCACATGCATCTTAGTGAGGTTCAAAATTCCGGCGAAATTTTGGAAATCTCAACCTAAAATTGTTCAAAAATACACATTACAGTCGGTTTTGAACATGAGGTATTTTGACCAGATTTTAAGTTTTTTGGGTCGAGATTTTGGTATTTCTCGCCGATTTTTACCGAGATCTCGGAAATCCCGGTCCAAGAAAATCGGATTTTAAATTTGTTTTTTTGTATTTCGTCCTGCTTTCGTCCAAAATTCCGAGATCTTGCCAAAATTTCGAATTTCGATAACCTCTGAGATACGATTCAAAACCAAAATTTAAAACCTTGCATCTCAATACATGTATCACAGTACGAGTTTTCTCAGTTAATTCCTTGGTCGACATGCATGTTGTATATAAAACTAGCTAGAATGAACTAGTACTAGTTAGAGTCGCGCGCGTTGCCGCGCCGTGCGAAATCTGATCCAAGTTTTTTTTCTAAAAAATAACTAGCGTAAGGACCTAAACGCAATTTAATTTTTTCGGAGGGACTTTTGGCGAAGAGGGCGACATGGCTGGCTGGCCGCTCCGTAAATCTTTCAGGCATAATAGATATAATTTCTTGGAAAAACGAAAAAAGGATCTTCTTTTGGCTAGTTTAACACCGGTAAATAATACATGCTTCGGAAAATACTATAGATCGAGTTGCAAAAGAAATATATGGAGATATAGCTCCACACACACATACCTCTTATTCCGAAAAATATTGGGAATTGAGTTAAAAAAAATAGAGAGAGAGTTGTACACATATTTCTTTTGACGAATTTGGTTAACATTCTATTATTATCCGGTTAACCTTCGTTTGTCGAGTTTAACACTATATGTGTTAGTCGGTAATAATACATATTCTGAAAATTATTAGAGATGCCAACATTCTTTTGTCGAGTTTAACACTATATGCGTTCACCGGGTAATAATACATGTTTCGAAAAATATTAGAAACCAAGTTGGAAAATCGAGTTGGGGAAAAAAGTTTAGAGATAGAGACGCGCATATATTTCTGTTGACGAAAACATTTTTTTTCGGGAAAAACGGAGAAAGGATCTAGACCTAAAGAGGGAGGACCTATTTGTTGTGTTTTTGAACCTGACCTCTACCCTGAAAAATTAGAAAAGGGCTCGTTCGCGATTTGTATTTAACGGGAGTTTTTTCCCGTAAAGAAACGAACGAGGGACCTAAACGTGATTCAAAAACGTATTTCTTTCCCTCACAAAAAACGCTAAGGACCTATTCGTAACTTTCAGGGACCTATTCGTGATTTAAATAAAATCGAAGGGCTTTTTCGCGAAATTCTGGGAGGTGACGTGGATGGCTCGGTTGTGCGCCAATCCGTTCCCCTATAATAGATAGTATATTCGATCAGCAGGTAGCTACGTCGCAAATATAAATCCTGTCTTTCCATACTTATTTGTTTGCACGTTTGAATTTTATTTTTGCATTTCTGTAGTCTGTACCAGGTTCCCTACATATATGAACAACTAGGCAAAATGTGCGTCTAACGCCGCACCGTTTAAAATTTACTTTGTTTGGAAAAGTTTTTTTTATACTCACAAAAAATCGCAAAGGATTTCTTTGTAATTTACAGGGACCAATCCGTAATTTAGAGAAAGTGGAAGGGCTTATTTGCAAAAGGACCAATCCGTAATTAGAGCAAGCGGAAGGGCCTATTTGCAAAACCGGGGGTGAGGGTGGGTGTGGTGTGGCGTGGCATGGCTGGGAGGCCGGCAATCCCCTCCGGCATACAAGCCTAATGATGGATCTTATTCATTCTGTTTATCATTTTGGAGGATATGCAGATTGAAGTACCAAACCAGATTCATATACTCCTATCGGGCACAAAACCTGAGATTGGCACAGGCAACATTCATTTCAAAAATGTAGAATGTGGCCCAACAAGTTGGCTTCAAGCCTTCAATGTTAAGCAACAGATGAACACATGCTCAAATTACACATTCCTAGCAAAACAAATGTTGTGAAGAACTAAAAAACTTACAATTCCTAATTCTTGATCAGAAGAATCTTTTAGCCTTGCTTCAAATACCTCCACAGCACTCCTGGAATAAATAAAAAGGTGTTACTCTTTGGCTTCATTATCATGGCTAAACATTGAGCACAGTCACACACAAAGGTATATCTTACACATAATCAGTAGAGAATAAGTTAACACATGCAAAGCAACATTTCTGATAAGGTGTACATATATATCAATTATATTCAGAATTCTTTTGGTTTATAAAATGGCTATGTTTTTTTTTCTTGAGGAATCTATGCTCTATATTTTGTCAGCTCTAATAACACAGGTGGCGAATTGCAAAGAACATGATTGTTGCCTCGGGAAGAAATGTGGATTACCTGCAAATACAAAAAGCTTTTCTCATGTCCCCAGAGGCTGCAACAACTTTCTGATAAAAGAACATTAAGAAAACAATGTTAATAAATCAGCATGTTGATACCCCCATTAACTACATCCTGGTGTTCTCCTAAAATTACAGACTTCCTCGCCAAAAAAGAAATTGAGCCAATGAATTGACGTTTGACATACTTCAACTTGCTGGTGTTCTGATAAAAGAACATTGAGCCAAAAAAGAAATTGAGCCAATGAACATCCTGGTGTTCTGATAAAAGAACATTAAGCAAACAATGTTAATAAATTCAAGGGCCAGTGGTTCAAAAACATCATACTCAAGAACCTGTATAAGTGACATTACAAAATGTTATGTACAGCAAGCAATTTCGAGTTAAATAGCTTAACAAAGACACTTATAAACCTGAATTGGTTACATGACAAACGAATTACCATTAGCCTATGTTTAATTATGTCAGATATTTGATCCTTCGAATAAGCGTGGTAAGTTACAACGAGTGGTTTGCCTGTCAATTAGTATCATAATGCCGAGGACATATTAGTTTCCTTCGTATAAGCAAAACATGTCAGCTAGACAATTGAAATTGAAGGAGGCGTTCCATGTTCACTATAGTAAACATGGTAATGAGTGCTTACAATTTAAGGATTCAAGCTTTGGAAGAAACCGGTCTGGTAGGTCTGTAGCATTTGCAATTCCTGGAAAACAGCAACAACTTTTACTCAGCAAAACAGTATCAACTTTCGATTGCGTGATGGTTGGAGACTGGAGATCAAAGGCTAGAGACGACGACGACAAGGTGGGTTGCGGCGTGCGGGGATGCGTGCAGGAGGGGGAGCCACCGGCGGGGGAGGACGGCGTCGGAGGCAAGGGAGATGGCAGATGTAGCGGTCGACCGCAGCATAGCCGGCTGATCCGTCCTTCGCCAGCCGCCAGCCGCCGCATTGCCACCGGATCTGGCCTATCGTGGTCGCTGGCCGGAGCGGAAGACGTAGGGGACTCCAGGACCTCATGAGGCGGTTGGGGCTCGAGCACATGAGCGACAAGTTTGCGGGTTCCACAGCAGGGGAGGCGGTCGGGGAGAGATGGGAGCGAAGGGGAACAGAGGGGAGGAAGAGAGGAAATGGAGACGAAGGCTTGAGGCAATGTCGGGCGGCGAGACGGCAGAGCCTGCGAGGGGAACGGGAGGGGACAGGGAGCTGAACCTATAGAGCGCGCGTGGACGGTCAGATCGGCATGGCTTCGCGATCGGACGGCCCAAAGACTACAGGATACGAAACCGATTGCATAGGAGTGCAAGGGGCTAAACGCAAAACTGGCCCGCAACAGACCGTTGGATGTTCAGCCGCGAGCTGGCTCACGGGGGCGTACCGTGATTCCATAAAACAGCAATGGCTTTTTCGGGGAAAACGCGATGTGGAGGCCTGGCTGCTCGGCATTTCTTCCCGGCGTAATAGAGACTAGAAAATTGAGCGCGGCGGCACGCCGCGCACGTGAACGAAAAAATTGAAAAAATATTTTTATAAAAAAACAGACCACGAGAATACTTTAATACATTTTTTCCATGCTTTGAAGGAAAAACGGACCACAAAAACATTTTTTTCGGGTAAAACGGAGAAACAAAACATTTTTTCCATGCTCCGGAGGAAAAACGGACCACCAAAATATTTTTCGGTTTTTTTTTAGGAAAAACGGAGAAACGAAAACATTTTTTCCATGTTCCGGAGGAAAAACGGACCACAAAAACATTTTTTCCGGGCAAAACGGAGAAACGAAAACATTTTTTGCATGCTCCGGAGGAAAAACGGACCACAAAAACATTTTCCGGGTTTTTTTTAGAAAAAACGGTCAACGAAAACATTTTTTCCATGCTCCGGAGGGAAAACGGACAACAAAAACATTTTTCCCGGGCAAAACGGAGAAACGAAAAAATTTTTTCCATGCTCGAAGGAAAGCGGACCACAAAAACATTTTTTCGGGTAAAGCGGAGAAACAAAACATTTTTCCATGCTCCGGAGGAAAAAGCGGACCACCAAAATATTTTTCGGTTTTAGGAAAAGCGAGAAACGAAAACATTTTTTCCATGCTCGGAAGAAAAGCGGACCACAAAAACATTTTTTCCGGCAAAGCGGAGAAACGAAAACATTTTTTGCATGCTCGGAGGAAAAAGCGGACCACCAAAATATTTTTCGGTTTTTAGGCAAAGCGGATTTTTCCATGCTCGGAGGAAAAGCGGACCACAAAAACATTTTTTTCGGGTAAAACGGAGAAACAAAACATTTTTTCCATGCTCCGGAGGGAAAACGGACCACAAAAACATTTTTTTCGGGCAAAACGGAGAAACGAAAACATTTTTTCAATGCTCCGGAGGGAAAAACGGACCACAAAAACATTTTTTTTGGGGCAAAACGGAGAAAGGACCTGAACGAAAAGCGCACGGACCTATTTGTTATGATTTGGACCTGTTCGCTATTTTGAAAAACTATAAAAGAGCTCGTTTACGATTCGTATTTAACAGGAGGTTCTTTACGTAAAACGGCGAAGGGGGGACCTAAACGCGAACCGATGAAAAAATCTTCCTCCCACAAAAAATTGCAAAAGGACCTATCCGTAATTTCAAAAACTGGGAGGGCTTTTTTGCAAAAAGAGGAGAGAGAAGGTGGAGGTGAGGTGGATGCTCTAGGAGGGCTTCAAACCTCCAGAGTGTAAGGGAGGGATAATATATATAATACTAGGTGCGTATGAGCGGTGTCACGCTGCGCAGGCACATAACACGCACGTGAGTGTGATTTTCCAGAATTCAAGGGTCCTTTATGCAAAAAAAAAAATTTGAACAGACCTGGATATAATCTTGTAATTTTTGGGGGAGGGGGGCTTTGCGACAATAAAAAAACCAAAGCTCAAAAGTTTCGATGAGTCTTTCCACAAAAAAAATGAATTGATATGTAATTTCAAGAAGTTTTGAGTGACTTTTCGCCAAAAACCGTGCACTAAAAAACAAATTTAAGAAGTCCCGGGGTCCTTCAGCAAAAAAGCAGGCGAATATGTAAAAAGTTTTGAGCGCCTTTGTGCGGAAAAAAGTCTGTCCGCCAAAAAGATGGACTAATATGTAATTTTGAAAAGTTTGGGTGCCTTTGTGCGGGAAAAAACATTAAATGGACCCAGATGTAATCTCATAATTTTGGAGAGCCTCTGCGAGAAAAAAAAAATAAAATTTTCGAGGTTTCAGGCGTCTTTCCGCCTAAAAATGGAATAATATGTAATTTCGAAAAGTGGGTGCGTTTTCACAAAAAAACCGTGCGCAAAAAAATAATTTTCAGAATTTTCGAGTTCATTCCTACAAAAAAAAAAGATTAATATGTAATTTCAAAAAAGTACGACGCTTTTTCGCAAAAAAAAAAACGCATGCCGTGAGCTCCCTTGCCACCCGTCGCACGGGCGACATGGGCGTGCGCATGGGGGATTCAAAGCCGCGACCGATGGAGCGAGTCCGCGGCGCGTTACTACTGCACCACATGGACGTTGTTGTCAAGTGACGCCATTTATATACTTAAACCATATCACCGGTTGATCTAAGTGAATAACGTGGCTGCACGTGAAAAGAACGCGTCAGTCAAATTCACGCGGGCACCGGAATCCCCGGTATAATATAATAGATATAATATAATACTCCCTCTGTTTCTTTTTATAAGGCGTATTTGGTTTCGTTAGGACAAGACTTTGACCAACGATTTGTAGGACCGTGTATGGCAACTAGAGGGGGGGTGAATAGTTGCACCGAAGTTTAAAACCAAATTTTTGATCAACTAAAACTCACCCAAACCCGAAACTAAAAGAACACTTTCAGTTTCAAACAAAATAGAGAAAAATCGTTCAATAAAACAATTATTCCAGAAAAATCCAACCGTCAAAAAGTCTCAAGAACTTCACTGTAGAAACTAGACGAAATTATGAAACTATTCCAACAAGAATCAACTCAATCGGATCAACGGATCAAAAGTTATAAACGATTTAAATTGTTCAGATCGAAAACACCGGTTAAATTTGTTGTTTAGTACTATCTGGCGTTCGATTCGGACCGTCCGAATCGAGCGATCTGAAATTTTTGAATACTCTTTGTAAAATTCAATTTCCGAGAGATCTAACCGTTGGATTGAGCTGAAATTTGAATACAAGAGTCTAGGCTTCAATCCGCACCAAATGAAACAAGAATCAATTCGATCAAGCTTCTAGATTAAAAGATATTGATCTCGCAAAACACGTTTTGACTGAGAATACGAGAAACTTTGAACACGTCGAGGGAAAAACTTTTGACTGATACCAAAACAAGGTTTTAGAGGAATTTTTGAAGGGATCAAAAGCAGAGTTTTGAACTTCAAGAATTCACAGAAAACACGAATCAATCTGTAATCCCAGAAGTCAGACAAAAAACGAAAAAGGCTTGAATTAAACAATACCTCATGAATCCACGCAAGACATCCTTGAAATATTTAACTTTATTTCCTTTTGTCTAAAGTACTCAAACACAAGAGTACAAACTTACAAAGAGCAGGAACACAACTTGTTCTGGCTATACCTTGTACGCTAGTTGCTTCAATACTTTAAACAGGAGACACCCCTCCTTTTAAAGCACAAACAATGAATCCGATTAGATTATCCAGTACGTAGTCAACTAGGATTCGGTTGTTATACATCACGTATCAACTCAGATTTGGTTGCGCATAACCAAATAAAAATATCTAAACTTTGTCCACTCATTTTCACATGTATGATACGCATACCATACCAACGTGACTTAACAAATTTTGCAAGCATCAGTTTTTGTCACGCATGACCAAAAACCGAATCAACTTGATCCTCCAGACCAAGTTAGCTTTTGCACGCGTATGGCCCACCTGCCATACTCACGTGACTCACCGATTCTCCGTTAATCGCTTTGTTCTCTAGCCCAAACGTCCCCGCATGACATCCTTGACCACCAAGACCTCGGTTCCTCCAGAACCTAGTCCCGAACCTCAGCTCCTCCATGAACCTAGTTCCGGTCCCGTCATCGACTACGTTTGCCCTCGAGCAACACCTGCACATGAACAAAACAAACAATTCCGAGCCCAAGTCCGCGACTTGACTCACGTTAATCCATGCAACCACTCACATGAGTGCATTGCATCAAATCAACCATAAACACAATTTCCAAATTGTAACCTTAGCAAAATACTCCCTGAACCAAAAACAAATCTTTGCAAATACAATCTTTCCAAGTTCAATTCTAAACCAATTTTCATCACATGATTTCACACGATTACTTCATTAATATATCATTTATGCAATACAAAATCATAATTATATACAAGTACTTTTGAATACAAATCTGCTAATATCAATTTTGTGTCATAAAAATTATATGCTAATAGAGTAATTGTTGGTCCAAGCTTTGTCCTAACGAAACCAAATACGCCTTATAAAAAGAAACGGAGGGAGTAGATATTTGATACGAACTTTGTTCAGACAAGACTGCTAGCATGCTAGGTGTGTTGTGACACGTAGTTGATCGATTCAACTTCTTGCATCGTCGTGGGCTCGTGGCGACATCCCGGAGATGGCTGCACCCGACGCTAGAGCCGGTCACCGCCGCGGAGCGGACATATGGCCAATGTATCGTAGTGGCCATTAGATGTTACTGCTTTAGTGTTTACTATGCCAATAAGCGCGGCGCATGTCACGCGCATGAACGAAAAATGATTTGTGTTTTTTTTTCCAGAGGAAAAATATAGCTAGATTTATTTTCAAAATTTTTAGAGGCTCGAGAAATATTAGAGATCACGTTGAAAAAAAGTACTATTTCTGTTGACGAAAATATTTTTTCTGGGGAAAACGGAGAAAGACCTAGATGTAAAAATCGGGAGCCTGTTTGTTATGTTTTTGGACCTAACTGCTATCCCGAAAAAGTAGAAAAAGGTTCCCTCGCGATTTTTATTTAACGGGAGATTTTTTCCGTAAAGTAACGAGCGAGGGACCCAAACGCGATTTAGAAAAGTTTTTCTTGCCCTTAGAAAAAATCACGAAGGATCTTTTCATAATTTTGCAGAGACCTATCCATAATTTAAATGAATGGAGGGACTTTTTCGCAAAAATGACAAGGTGACAGGTGGATGCCTTGAAGAGGTCTCAAACCTCCCAGATGTAATAAAAGGATAATATAAAGATTGAGTTTTTATAAACTTCTACTGTTTTGAAAAAGTAAAGAAAAATAAAACCGTCTGTCTTGTGACCTTTTCACAAGCACAGGAAAATCTAAAGGTTGTTGTTGAAGGAAAAGGGAAGAGAAAGATAAAACATGCATCCATGAGAATAAAATGCTGCCAAAAGACAAAGAAAGAGAGATGAACAAAGAAGGAAAACATAAATTGCGATTAGTGGCACCTTTTTTGGCTCCTAATCTCTCGAATGCTATTAGTTGTGCCCTCATCATTCTTAATTTTTGATACAATGGTAGACGATTATAACATCCCAAATTTTACACCGAATTGAAACATAAAGTTGTCAACTTATTTGTTGAGTTTATTATGAATTTTCATAAAATCTCTGGCTTTTCTAGAATTTTGGCACTTAAAGAATATACTTTTCAATAACCTAGATATTGCTTCTGATTTCCAAGCTTCAAATTTAAATAAACACAAAGTCTACAAATATTTTAATTAAATCTCAAATGGTCTAGAAGAGCCCTTCGAAAATTTTAATGAATTTTTGGAGTAAGTTGCTATTTTTTGCAAAATCTAATGCTACATACTTTATTAAAATTGAAATACCAAAAGAATTATTGAAGGAAATCTAGGGCCGTAATTATTCTAAACTTTTTACAAAAACCCCAATGCCACCTCAAAAACATCCCCAAATTTTTTTCATAAAGTTTGAAGTTCATTTGTTGATTCTAGGGATTCTAGAAATCCTTAGCAGCAAATTAAAGAGTTAACTGAAATCATGTTAAAGTCCATAAATGGAAAGCACCCCTGCCAAAAGTTGTGTTTTCTTGTTAGAAGGTACTCCGACCAAATGCGCTTTCCTTATTCAACTCTCCTCTCCCTTTCTCTGTCTAGCGCACCGGGCCCACTCATCAGCCTCTTTAGAGCCAGAGCGAGCCACGTCGTGCCAGCATGCGTGCTAGGCCATGAGTGTGTGCAGGGCTTCACCGCCATGTTGCTGTCGCTGACCGGTCTCACCGCCATCTTCATTGGAACCACCCCATGCCACCCGTGCCGCAACAGCGTTCGAAAATTGCGTCATGCCCCATCGCATCCGCTATGCCTACCTAGCGTCTCTCACCGATGAGCAAGAATCCTGCTGAGCTATCACTTTGCTCTACTGTCGCCACTATCCATGATGCCCTTTGTGCAATGCAATTCACCGAAAAAACCTAAAAGCATGCCATCATTGTTCTTTTCTTCTTAGCCGTCGCACCTTGCTCGCGAGCCTAAGCCAATCCACACCCCATGCCTATTTAAGGAGCTCTTTGGGTCATCCCTAACCCCCCGCACTACCCCTGCTCTTCCCCACCCCAGAACCCGATGCCATTGCTGCTCCGTGAAGCTCCATTGTCGCAGCAAGCAAAGAACTTGAGCAAAGCCCAATCGACCTATTCGGTGAGCGATTTACCGATTCCCTTGAATGGAAGCAACCCCAGTGTGCCCCGAACTCGTTGTTCACCTCCTTTGCAACCCATGTTGGTGAGGAAGCGGTTGCTATAACTTCATTCTTCCTCAACCACGGTCACTGTCGCCAGGCTCCTCTTGTGAGTTTCCTTCGCCTCTAACCCCAAAATGGAACCTCACCACCTCCCAGATGCTTTCCCTTGAGTTAATTTCACACCATCACCTCCACATTCCCTCCTTCACTACCTGCAATGGTCGCTGCTATAGTGCTCCACTACCAGCTCTCTCCCGCCATCCCCGACCACCGCAAATCACTCCCTGAGCATCCTCTCTACCACCACTCTCTACCCCGAGCCTCACCATTGCAAAAATCCTCGTCGTTCATCACTGGCAACCTCACCCGAGCCACTGTTCTATCCTGAGTCACCAACAAGCAATCCTCACTTGTCAGGCACCCATGTCTCTCTCTCTCTCTCTCTCTCTCTCTCACACACACACACACACACACACACACACACACACGTCGGTTTTTCTTTTAAAAATCGAATTCAAACACTCAGTCACTGACATGGTGGCTAAGTTGAAAATAATAACCTATTTTGTGGTTTAAACTGTAGGACCAAAATAGTGATTAGAAGGGGAGGGGGGGTAAATGATCACAAATAAAAAAATTTCACCTCAAGGAACAATCCAACTAAAACCCCACTTGAAACACTCAAGCGCAAAGGAGCAAAATCAGAGAAACTGCTCGGGCTGGTACTACCGCTGTACAGGGGTGGTAGTACCGGAGGAGCGATACTACCACTCTCCTGGGCGGTAGTGCCAAAGGAGCGGTACTACCGCTGTTTATGGGCGGTAGTGCTGGCTCCAAGAATAGAGTAAGAACATAGCATGATCTCAGGACCACAATCGATATAACTTTAGATCGGCTAGTCCAACACTCATGAAATTTTTTATACACCTTCTTATGGAGATCAAGAACCTATTCCAACCTTCAATCACTAGAAATGATATCAAATTTCTAACTTTTTTCCAATCGTAGGAAGAGTGCAACAAAACCGGGCAAAAACCAGAATCTTTGTCTTGGACATGCTTGTATGGTTTTGATGATCAATGTGATCTTGGATAATCTCTCACTTGTCACAGCAAGCAAAAACACAAGAAAAAAGGCCTAGTACATGATCTACAATATTTTTCTTCATTTAGGCAAAAAGATCGATTTCTTGCAAAGATCAACACAAGGTTTGTATAGATGATTGGGATATGATGTGAAAAAGATTCATCCATCAATTATTCATCCTTAACAAGAGATTGAAAAGCATGTAGAAGAAGAGGAGACCAATCCAAATGTGCGAAAAGTAAATTGCAAAAATTTTAAATTTGCATTGCTTGAATAAGGAGGATTTCAAAGCCACACAAATAGGTGGGCAAAGCTTTTATTAAGCATCAAAAATCCAGCTTACAAGCTTAAGGGTGGAGACATTCCATCACCCCTCTATTTATAGCACAAGGGGGTTAATATCCACCCTTTGATGGCTTCCTTCATCCATAATGAACCTCTCCAAGGGCTGGGATTGACTCACACGCTCATACATGGGCAAACCCGAAGCCCACTGACACAAACGATTTTGCACGCTTCTTAAAGCAGATTAACTTGACCGCTACTCCATCCGTGAAAGTTGATCCGACGATCCTCCTTCGCTTGAGTAAGTGGGCCAAGTTAGCATCCCAGCTGTTCGCTTATCTTCTCGACTTGTAGCGACTCCGACCTCATTCATCCTCCAGTGATCCCCAACCATCTGGACCTCAACACACCTTGCCTAATCCTGGTCAACTTCGCCTCACCATGACCTAGCTCTGTCATCCTACAACCATCATAGATAAGCAAACCTCATATAGTAATGTATAAATTGATATGCAATACACATCTTTAAATGCCTAAGAAATTCCCAAATTCCCTGGCAAACCCGGTACTACCGCCCACTTGAAGTCGGTAGTACTGCAAGTCCAGTACTCTCAGTTGGCCGGTAGCACCGCTCGCTCTCAAAATCCTGAGACAAACCTCTCTAGAACATAGCTACCGCTCGTTGGGTTGATAGTACCTTTCGGCTGGTACTATCGTCAGCAAGGGCCAGTAGTACCGCACCTCGGTACTACCTCTAGTATATCTACAAGTGGCCGATGCTACCGCCACAACAAGGCTAGTAGTACCGTCAGTAAGAGGCGGTAGTACCACTCAGAATATGAAAATACATCAAATTGCTTCAAATTTAAATCCAATTCAAATCAAACCCAAACTTGAGCATCATAAGCTCAAACACAATCAATTACTCATCACACATAATGATAGACCTTCACATGGTCTTTCATAAACCAGTATTTAGTTATGAGTCATTGACATGTGGACCACACCTGTTAGTTATTTCGAACAATAATAAAACACTAATGAGTGGACCCCACCTACCACCCTTTGAAAAATTAAGCATAAATACCAAAAAAGAGAAATACACTTTTATTTAGTAAGAAAAACACTTTTTAATTCAAAAATGAGAAGGCATAATCTTTGAAAGTACGCCTTTGATGTCACTTTCTTTCAAATTTTAGAAAATTTTACAACCGATTTAAATTCAGATGGTCATAACTTTTGCAAATAAACTCCAAATTGACTGAAACCAATTTCTAATTTTTTCTAAAATCATGATATTTCTGGTTTCGTAAAAATATTTGAATTTAGTATTTATTTGAATTTATTTGGTTCTTCTTATTGCTTTACGATATACTAATTGTAGATATTAAATCTTCAAAAACCTTCCTCGTCGACTTCGAACTAACGCAAGAACTCAACAAGAAAGGTAAGCACCTCCTTTGACCATGTTGATCCTATTATTTCACTTAAATTATGTTATTTTACCAATTTGCATATGCATGTGTGCACTTTCAGTAAAATTTGCTATATTGTGGGTATCGGTAGATATTCCTAATTGTTCCATGAAACTTCCTTGATAAATATGTAAATATCAATATTGCAATCCATAAGGTAGGGATTAGGAAATAATGATATTAAACTTGGGTACACTCGAATATTTGCATATTGTGGGCATTCGGTTTTTTCGGTTCTGTTTATTCGGTTAAAAATAATTCGATTTTTAAAAACTGGCTGCCGAAATTCTCAGAGAAAAATAAAAAACTAAACCTGTCGACGATTGGAGAACGGGCTCCCGTCGAGCTTACTTGTTGAATGGGGGATCAACAGAGCCCCGTCGTACGGACCGAAGAGGGCGTTCGAGCGACGCGAGCTCGGGGGAAGAAGAAGGGCGGAGCACGATGTTTTATCCTGGTTCGGGCCTCTCACCGCCGAGATAATAGCCCTACTCCAGTGTATTGTATTCTATCTCCGTGTCCCTCCCCTTTTACAGATCCTCAAGGGGGGGTTTAAATACTACGACTAGAGGTACATAGAAGGTAACTACCTCCTGGGATCGCGCCGCGTAATCGTACTTACGATCCACTGCCCTTGACCCGGGCGCTATTTGAATTTCGGGTATGATTTCCCTTGATCTCCGGCTGATTGGTTGCCACCTTCCTTCCTTGTGGCATTGACCGGGCACCCCGACCAAAACACCCGAGCAGGTCGTGGCCTCCACGAGCATGCTCGCTCGTGGGGGGGTGTGTTTGGTGCTTCTGCGAGCGAAGGTGCAAATGCGTATGCTCGGAGGAGAAGGAGGGATGCTCGTTCCGTTCTCCGAGCATCTTCTTTTAGTGTTGCTTGGTCGGCTGGTTTAGCTTTTCCCGGGGGTACCGTGGTCTTTTGCCAGATAGCCAATCCCCGACAGCTAGCCCCCGAGGTTCAAGTGGGGAACCCTCGGGCTTCCCCTTGAGCCTAAGAAGACTTGAAGGGGGATTGAATTTCCTTTGGTCGTGGCTCACGACCATTTTTCGTCGGGAGACGAACCTTTTTTTTTTTTTTTTTACCCGCCGCGTGCTTGCTCCGCGTGGGCGCGTCGTTTGGTTGTTCTGCGGTTCCTTCTCTAAGAAGCCTCCTTGTAACGGTACGGCAGTTTCTCGGAAAGCGCGCTTTCTTCATCCAGGTGTCGCTACGTGATAGGCGGCGATTTTAACCTGCCCCTTCGCTGTCTTTTTAACCCTTTCTACCGGGAGAGGTCGGAGTTACATTGTCTCTCTGCTCATCTTCGGCAAGAAATCTTCCAAGAGCCCTAGCGCCCAAGAACGCTTTTCGCTCCTCTTCCTTCTTTGGTCATGGCGCGCTTCAAGGTCAGCCAGATGACCCGAAGGAGGCTCCAGGTGCTCATGGATGAGGGGTACGTCGACCCAAGCTCGGGCCGAGTGCCCGGGCGACGCAGTGCCAGACCGCGGAGACGGAGATCGTCTCCTGCGAGTTGTACGCCATCAACGGGCTTAAATGCGCCGAGCGACTTCCTCGCCTCCGTGCTTGCCTTCTGTGGGTGCGAGATCTCTCATCTCCACCCCAACTCTATCCTTTCTCTCGCAATCTTCTCTCATCTTTGCGAGGCTTACGTGGGTGTAATGCCCACGGCTAGCCTCTTCTTTCACTTCTATTCCCCCTTCCGCACCGGCCGGGATGGCTCCGCCGGTTGCGTTTATCTTCGCCTCCGGCCCAACCGACCATACGAGTACCCCTTCGTTGCTCTGAAGGACTCGGTGTCGGGTTGGGCCGACCTCTGGTTCTACCAGAAGAAGGCGGAGGGGTCCCAGTTGGTCTACACTGGGGAGGACGCTCCGCCCTCGAGGCAGCGCGCGCCCGCGTGCAACCTGAGGAAGAAGCGGGTGCTCGGGGCGATCGGTGAGCTTGCCCAGATGGGGCTCACTGGTCGGGATATCGCCGAGGACTTCACCTTCAACCGGTGTCCCCCTGGCGCCGCGAGCATCCTTTCTTCGAGGTGACCGGGTGGCACGACTTCACCGCCGAAGACAACGCAGGTATGTTCGGACCTCTTTCCCGAGCATCGGCGCTCGGTGCTCGGTGCTATGCATATATATATATATCTTTTGTCTTAGTCTTGATTTGCGACGCAGCTCCGAGGACGGACTGGGTTGACGAGAGGGTCGCCGAGATGTTCGGCGCCCCGAAGGAGAAGGAGCTGACGCCCAATCGTCAGGTCCCCAAGAACATTTTCGACCGCGGCGACGCGGTAAGTACATCTTTCTGCTTCGCCGGGGCTTGTTTTCCGAGCTCAGTCCTCCCGATTTACGTTCGCGAGAGAAGGTCGCCCTTGAGCTTGCGGTGTCGGCCGCTGCGCCGCCATAAGCCGACACCCGGCCAGGGCTCCATAAGAGCGGCGGGTCGAGGCCGCCAGGCATCCGCCTCGCCTCCCCGCGCCAAGCGGTCGAGGCGCCGAGCTTCGACCAGGACCCCCATGCCGCACCTTGAGTACGCCGACCGCCAGGAGGTAAGCGAACTCCGAATTTGGTTTGATGACTTCAAACGGAGGAAGCCGGAGCTGATGAGCCGACTGGGACAGCTCGCCGAGCAGGCGAGGAAGGCCGAGGAGGAGGCCAGGTCCCTCCCGACCAAGGAGCGGCTGGAGAGGCAGATCAAGGCCCTCCAGGACCAGCTTACTCGGGTGGTCGATGACCCCGAGGAGGAGGAAGAAGAGGAGGCCACTTATGCTCTGGTCAGAAGGAGCAGGAGGTCGACCTCTCAGACCGCCTCGACGCTGGAAGAGGTCGACATGGACGACGTCGACCCGGCGATGGCACGTGCCAGCGATGCCGCGGAGGAGCGTGTCGTGGTCGTGGCCGAGGCCTACGAGGCCGCCGCGGGCAGGTCGCCCGTGGCCCGTGAGCGAGGAGGCCGAGGAGGACACGCCGCCACGCGTAAGGTAAGTTCTTACTTTATTCTCTTATTCTATTCTTGTCTTGCGATTTTCTTCGGGCTAACCCCACCCTGTTTGGCGTGGGCGTGATAGCTCGGATGTCGTTTTTGGACTTCCGCCGATGGCTGAGGAGATTATCGACTCTGCAGTGGACGCCGAGCTCGACCGCGTCGTCGACCGAGTGATGGCCGAGACGGGGGAGGAGCCGGCGCCAGCTACGGACTCAGCAGAGCCCGTGCTTCCCTCGGCGGGACCCGTGCTTTCTTCGGCGGACGCGGAACCTATTCCGGCCGCGGAGGAGCAGGAGTTGCAGGGGACTGAGGACCAAGACGCCTTGGCCTTGGTTCCTTGCGAAGAGACGACTGCGGGCGAGGCTCAGGCGCCGAGCCCCGAGGAAGGGAGCTTGGTTGCTGCCGACCAACAGCCCTTGGTCGTGAGCCAAGGAGAGGAGGAGGTCGTCCCCGACCTAACTCCTTCGGCCTTAGGGCACCAGGCGTCCCCGGCCACGGAGGTGCAAGGGGCGGAGGTGATCGTCCTTGATCAAACGCCTCCGGCCGCGGAGCATCGGTCGCCTCCGACTACGGAGGGACAAGAGGCGGAGGTGGTCGTTAACGACCAACTGCCTCCAGCCGCGGAGCAAGGAGTGGCAGCGCTCGTGGTTGGCGTACAGCCCCCGAGCGCGGTGTCCGACCAGGAGGAAGGCGGCCACGAGCCGCTTGCTGTGGAAGAGGATCAGCCTCGGGGCGACCCGGGGTTGGTCGAAGGTGGTGACGCCGTTGCCCTCCTGAGAGCACCGGGTGCTCAGGAGGAGCAAGACCCCGACGTGCCGGCCCGGGATGACTTGGTCAATCCCTTCTTTCGGGCTGGCGCGACCGACCGCCAGCGGCTTCAAGACAAGCTGGTCAGCCGGGCTCTTCTGGTAAGTTTCATGTTTCTTCTTTTTTCCTGCGATCGATCTTCTGGGAGTCTGCTCAGCTTTTTCCCTTCTCTTTTCTCTTTCTGCCCGAAGTTTGCCGCGAAGGCTATGGAGGATATCGACGCTACCTCGGTCTCCGCAGAAGAGTACTGGTCGTACCACCGCGAGCAAGACGCCAAGATCGCCGATCTTGAGCGTCGGGTCTCTGAGGTGCGCGAGGCCGACCTGAAGCAGCTGGAATCGGCGAGGAGCCTTGTCGACGGGCTCCGGGACCAGCTCTTCCAGAGCGAGACGGCGAAGAGCACTTCAGAGCGTATGGCGCCGAGCTTGACGAGGAGGTGAAGCCGGGGACCTTCAGCGAGCTCGGAGCGCGAGGAAGCCCAGCTCAAGGAGGCGCAGCGCCTCGGAAAGCGCGGCCGAAGGTCGCGGCAGCGGAAGGTCCTGGACCTAGAGGCGGAGGTTGATTCCCTTAAGGACGAGCTCGCTGCCCTCCAGGCCGAGCGTAGGACTTAGCTCCTCTTTTTATTTTTAGCTCGTGTAAACCCTGTAAAAAAAACAACGCTTCGGGTTAAATGAGCAAACTTGCAGGTGTTTGGTCCTTGCCTGTTTTTCTTGAGCTCGCCTTCAACATATGCCCGTATGATCCTGGTTCTGCAGAAAAAGGAAACAAGTTCCTGCATAGAGCATACAGCATAGATACGATCAAAGGATCCTTGATAAGAAGGGACGGAACGTTCCTATCATACGGAGCCCCCCTGCCATGGACAAAGGTCGTGCCCTCACCGTTGCGAGCACGAGTTTGTTCATGGGAGAATTTTAAGGGTCGCTTTGGTCGTGACCTAGATAGATCGGTTGCGTTGAGGGAAGTGTGAGCACAGGGAAGACGAGCTTTAAACCAACAATACGTAGAGCCACCATACCCGATTGGTCACTGAACCGGGCTTAGAGTGGATGCTCGCGCCCGACCACGCATACAGTGAAGAGCTACTGTGGAAAGTGAACGATTGGGCGAGCATCCGGCCGGGGGCCAAGGGAAATGGTGCGCACATATTTGTCGGATAAGTTCGTCCGTAGTGCTGGTAGACGACGATGCTCGTTCGACAAAGCGAGGTCGAAAAAACACGGGAAAGAGGAAAATGATTTATTTGAAAGAACGCAAGGGGCGCGAGATAGGAGTACTCGTCTAAACGTAGAATTTGCTTGATTGATCGATGTTCCAGTCTTGGTGAGCTCCCGACCATCCGGCATCGCGAGGCGAACAGCCCGGGCGTCTTTGTAGACATGACCGTGTAGGGGCCCTCCCACCTTGGGGTCAGTTTGTTGGCCTTCGACAGGTCTTGAACTCTTCGTAAGACCATGTCGCCAACTTGTAGGGCCCTAGGTCGGATTGTCTTGGCTGCATGCCTACGAAGAGCCTGTAGGTAAGTCGCAGACCGGAGCAACGCCCGTTCGCGTGTCGCTTCGACGAGGTCCAGGTCGACGAGGCGCTCAACCTCTTGATCGATGGAATCGATCGATTGCACCCTCGGGAACCCAAAGCACAATTTCGGCAGCGGGGCGGCCTCCGCACCGTAGACGAAGTTGGAAAGGAGTTTACTTTGTGGCTCGACTCGTCGTGGTGCGGACAGACCAAAGAAACGGCGGGAAGCTCCTCCACCCACCGCCGCTTGTCTTTGGTTGAGGGTCTTAAAGACCCTCTTTTATGCCCTGGACTAGCCGACCGTTTGCTCGCTCATTGCTCCGTTACTCTGTGGATGTGCCACAGAAGCGAAACAGACCTTGGTCCCGACCTCCTCGCAGTAACTTTGGAACAGTTCACTAGTGAACTGGGTCCCGTTGTCTGTGATAAGACGGTTGGGTATCCCGAACCGAGTTACCACATTGCTGCGGAGGAATCTCTTGGCCGCCTGGGCCGAGATGGTCGAGACGGGCTCGGCCTCTATCCACTTAGTGAAAGTGTCGATGGCCACGAGCAAATACTTGCAGCCTTTCTGACCTCGGGGAAAGGGTCCAAGGACGTCGAGACCCCAGGTCGAGAATGGCCACGAAAGTGGTATGGTTTGCAGGGCGTACGCTGGTTGACGGGATTTGCGAGCATGGAACTGGCATGCTCGGCAGGTCGTTACGATTGACCGTGCGTCCGTCAAGGCCGTAGGCCAGTAGTAACCCAATCGGAAGGCCTTGCTCACAAGCGTTACGAAGACGAATGAGCTCCGCACATCCCTTCGTGGATATCACGAAGAAGGTACTGCCTTCCTCCTGGGACGCATCTGGAAAGGATTCCTAATGCGCCTTTCGGTATAGGTCGCCGATCAGTTTATCTTGAGAAGATCGCCTTGTTAGCCAGGAACGCTCGGCTTCTTCCTCGGGCAATGTCCCATGCGCAAGGTATTGGATGAATGGCGTCATCCAATTTGGCGCTTTGCTCGAGGAATGAGACCCTACCGCCGGTCTCTGGTGCCTCCTCTTGAGAGGGAATGGAGGGCTTATGTAGGTGCTCGACAAGCACCACGGAGCGGTGGTTTGAGAGGAACCGACCTTAGACATTTGGTCGGCCAGGGAATTATCCTTCACGGGGATGTAGATTACTTGAAATTCTTGAAGTATTTCTCCATCTTCCTTACTTCGGCCAGGTCTGGCGCCATCGAGGTATCGGAACACCGATACTCCTTGTTGACACAGTTCACGACCAGCGTGAATCGCCCTTCACGCGGTGAGTCGTTGGACTCCTAGCGATTTACATGCTCGAAGTCCGGCCAAAAGGCCTTACTACTCGCCGCGTTGTTAGTCGCGGCGAAATGTAGTGGATGGCGTCTTGTATTATTCTCCATCCGGGAGACCAAGATGACGCCTTGACCCAGCGCTCGTATGCTCGGGATCCGTCAAAATACAAGGTCCAGCGTTTCCCCTCGAATCATTGGTCCCGCAGTTGGTGGTGCCGAGCCGACCATTACGCCACGAAATCAGCCAAGACTTGTGATTTTATCGCCGTGCGGCTGAGAACACCGGCTCGAACTCGGCGAGCTCCATTGCCCACTTGGCTATGCGACCACTGGCGTCTGATTTTTCAGATTTCCTTGAGTGGGAAGCCGGTCGGCACCACGATCTTGTGTGCTTGAAAGTAGTGGCGTAACTTCCGGGAGGCCATCAAGAATGAGTACTGAGCTTCCGGACCTCGGTAACGCTCCTTTGGTCCATGAAGTACTTGGCCGACGTAATAGATAGGTCATTGGGTACCATTTCTCTCATCGCCAACACCGAAGCTTACAGCTTGGGTTGCCGCCAGGTATAATAGCAATTCTTCCTACCGTGGGTGTGACGAGGACGGGCGGTTTTGAGAGAATCGCTTCAGCTCTTTGAGCGCGATCGGCTTCCTCGGTCCACGTGAAGCCATCATGTTTGCGGAGGGCTTTAAAGAAAGGTAGTCCTCGTTCCCCGGTAGAGACGAACCGGCTTAAGGCGGCCATTCTTCCGGTCGAGCTTGTACTTCCTTTACGCAAGTGGCGACCTCATGTTCTCAATGGCTTCGATCTTCTCGGGTTAGCCCCAACGCCGTGTGGCCCGACCATGTAGCCGAGCACCTTGCCGGCCTTCACGCCGAATACGCATTTTTACGGATTTAGCTTTATTCGATGCTTATTGAGGTTACTGAAAGTTTCTTCCAGGTCGACAACGTGACCCGAAGTACTCTTGCTTTTGACGACTATGTCGCCGACATACACCTCCAAATTCCGACCTATTTGGTCTTGAAAGTCTTCGCATGAGGCGTTGAAAGGTTGCTCGCGTTTCTCAGGCCGAAAGACATGGTCTTATAGCGAGAAGGTACCGAAGGGTGATGAAGGAAGTCTTTCCTCGTCTTCGCGCGACAGTCGATCGATGATAGCCTGAATAGGCGTCTAGGAAGCTCATGGTGCGTGACCTGCCGTCGCGTCCACCAATTGGTCTATGCGAGGCAACGGGTAGTTGTCTTTTGGGCACGCTGCGTTCAAACCCCGTGTGGTCGGCGCACATCGCGCCACTTGCCTCCTTTCTTCTGACGAGCTGGATTGGCTAGCCACTCGGAGTGCTCGATCTCTCTGATGAAGCCAGCTTTTAGGAGTTTATCAAGTTCCTCCCGGGATGATTGCCTGTTTTTAGGGAAAAGCGTCTAAGTTTCGTCTCACTTGGTTTTTGTCGGTGAACCGCTTCTTTGTGCTCGACCACCTCCCTTGGGACCCGGGCATGTCGGATGGTTCCCAGGCGAACACATCCGACCTTGCCGGAGGAAGGTGACGAGCTCGAGTTCCTATTTGGGATCTAAGGAAGATCCCAAATGAATGACCTGGCCAGGTTCCGACTCGTTGGCGGAGCGACCTTGGTCTCTCCTCCAGTGGAGGGCAAGTTTAGGCCGAATGCTTCGGCTCTTGGTCGAGGCGCGAGTGGGCAATCGACCGACCATATCCAGCTCTTTAAATCGCAATTGAGTGCGGACTTGTGGTTCCTTGACGGTTATGACTCCGTTCGGCCGAATCTTGAGGCATCGTCACTGGCGTGATGCGAGGCGGCCATGAACTTGGCCAAGGCCGGCTGCCGAGGATGGTGTTGTAGGCCGACTCAAGTCCACCACTTGAAGGTGATTAGCTCCGTTCTGAAGTTACTTGGGCGCCCGAAACTTACAGGCGGGACGACCTGTCCCGAGAGGTTTGATCGAGGTGCCGGGACTATCCCGAAGAAGGGCACGGCCACACTCTTGATTTTGGAACGAGGAATCGTGATCTCGCCCAAAACCTTGGCTGAAATAAGGTCCAAAGAGCTTCGGAGTCTATGAGGACCCGGCCGACGGCGGTATTGTTGATGGTGGGGTTCACGACCATCGGAAGCCTCTGGGGTTTGGTCATCCCAAGGGGACAGTCGTCCTTGGAGAAGGTTAGGGATACCTCCGACCATTTCAGCTGCTGCACCGGAGGCTTACCCTGGGTAACATGGTGCACTTCCCTTGCGGCCTCCTTTAAGTCCCGACGGGACTTGTAGGCGGAGGAGCCCCCGAAGATGACCGCTATGTGATTCCTTGGTTCTTGGTATTCCATGTCATCCTCACTTTCCTCGGCGGGCTGTTTTCCTTTGTCATTATCACCCTGCTCTGGAAGCGTTGGCATGGGCCCCTGCTTGTAAAATCGCTTCCAGCGGTAGGTCCATGTTCGGCAATTCCGTGGAGTCGTGCCGTCGCTGGTGAAGCGGACAGTAGAGGTCGCCCCGTCGGTCCGCTTGGTCGCCTCGTCGGTCCGCTTGGTCGCCTCGTCCTCGAGGCCTGTGTGGTTGTCCTCTTCCCCACGGACGGCGCCAGCTGTCGACGATTGGAGAACGGGCTCCCGTCGAGCTTACTTGTTGAATGGGGGATCAACAGAGCCCCGTCGTACGGACCGAAGAGGGCGTTCGAGCGACGCGAGCTCGGGGGAAGAAGAAGGGCGGAGCACGATGTTTTATCCTGGTTCGGGCCTCTCACCGCCGAGATAATAGCCCTACTCCAGTGTATTGTATTCTATCTCCGTGTCCCTCCCCTTTTACAGATCCTCAAGGGGGGGTTTAAATACTACGACTAGAGGTACACAGAAGGTAACTACCTCCTGGGATCGCGCCGCGTAATCGTACTTACGATCCAACGCCCTTGACCCGGCGCTATTTGAATTTCGGGTATGATTTCCCTTGATCTCCGGCTGATTGGTTGCCACCTTCCTTCCTTGTGGCATTGACCGGGCACCCCGACCAAAACACCCGAGCAGGTCGTGGCCTCCACGAGCATGCTCGCTCGTGGGGGGGTGTGTTTGGTGCTTCTGCGAGCGAAGGTGCAAATGCGTATGCTCGGAGGAGAAGGAGGGATGCTCGTTCCGTTCTCCGAGCATCTTCTTTTAGTGTTGCTTGGTCGGCTGGTTTAGCTTTTCCCGGGGGTACCGTGGTCTTTTGCCAGATAGCCAATCCCCGACAAAACCGATTTAACCAAAAAAATTGGTTTGATTAAATCGGTTTTTCGGTTAACCGAATCACCCTCGCATCACATAGGCACTGAAGAGGAGATGGAGAAGCTCATCGGGCGGGTGTAGGGCGGCGATGGGGGAGAGCCATGTGAGCATGTGCTTGTGGAGAGGTTCACTGGGAGGGCGACAACAGCTCAAGGAGGCGACGGCTGAGGGAGAGCTGTGGCGAGGCATCCCCGTGGGGGCTGGGCTGTCGGGGCAAGGAAATTGGAGGATGCCGCAATCACTAGCCACACAGCCCACCAAACACTGACCCATTGCCATCGCGATGCACCGTTGCTCATTTGTCGAACCGCCTCCTAGAATCCCCAGATCCACCCCCCGAAACCCCAGGAAAAGGTGGCAGAGGGGGAGAGGCCAGAGGCGTGTGAGCTTGCGAGGGGGGGGTCGAACCAGCGATAATACCGCGACAACAGGTGGTAGCGACTGGTGGATTTGGGGATGGCAGTGGGGGCTAGAGATAGGGGTTAGGGGGGTTGAGAGTGGGAGTGGGAGAGGGAGGCGGTGGAGCAGCGCGAAGGGAGAGGGAGGCGGTGGAGCAGCGCGAAGGGAGAGGGTGGGGCGGTGGGGTTGGAGATGGAGGCCGAGGTGGTCGAGAGGGAGGGGCGGTGGGGGCGGAGACGGAGGTGAGGTGGTCGAGAGTCGAGAGGGAGGGTTGGGCCTTCCAATTGCAAGACTTGAGAGGCACGACACGAGTCACACGATGCCATTCGAGAGTGCGAGAACAAATTAGTTTGTTCGGCTGTTCAATGAATGAGACTTGACAATCGAACCAAAACCCGAAAACCGAACAGCATGAAAATAAGCACCGACCCGAAACTGAAAAAAAAACTGAAAAAATCGGTTAATTTGGTTTGGTATTTCGGTTCGGTGTTTTTTTTGCCCACTCCTACTTCACCATGTCTTAGACTTGAGAGAACAAATGGTTGGTTATATTACTTGCTTAGGAATGGGAATTTTGACATGTTGAGAAAGTTATGTATGTTATTTAATTTAAGATAAAAAAATAAAAATTAGGTTTTTACGTGGGCAATTTATTTATATAATATGTGAAGTGCATAGACTTGCACCTATTGTAGGGGAGTTCTCCCCTGGTTCTATCAAGGACCAAACGTAGTGTTGTATAATCCAAGACATTATGTGCAACTATAAGTGCTATTATGAGATAGCCTTAACATATTAAGTTGTTTTGGTTTAGCTTTGCACATTGGAAGGCCAAAGTAGTATGGGCATTCTGGGTAGGTTTGCTTGAAGGGGTGCCCTCACTGAGGTATTAGAAATAAAGCTTGCTAATACAGTGATGCATGCCTTGCTATGTGGAAAAATGGTTACGATAAGGCATAAATTGCCATTGGTACTATGTGTATGAGTTTTGTTTCTGCCACCATAGTAAGGGTCAAACATCACCGGACTGATGCAAAGTTAGGTCTTTTTGATGTAGCGGCTCTGGTCGTGATCTCTCTAACACACACCAAAGGAAGTATAAAAATAGTGGCAACAAGAATTGGTCGTGTCTTGTGGGCAAAGTTGTACTCCTCTGTAGAGTGCAAACCTTTTCAAAAAATCATGCTCACAATCATGAGAGACTTGGTGCACTGACACTAGTTAGTTTTGGATTTTAATGAAAATGTTTAAATTGGAAAATGGTGGGTGGCCATGCTACTAATGTTGTGCCAAGTATGGCAGGGAATAAATTGCTAATCACAATCAAGGAGTATTGTGAGTTGTTCATATTTATGCTATATACTTATTATGTATGTACTTATCAACTGCTCTTTACAATTCCGTTTGTAATGTACTACTTGTTATTGTTGACTAAATTTCGCTTTATGCAAAAGAGCATGGTAGGATAGCCATTTCTTTTGATATAGGTAAGCATATACTTATAATTATGATACACTACAAGTCAGTACAAATGTACTCACCCTTGCTTTTTGATATTCGGTAAGGGCATTCCGGGTAGGTTTGCTCGAAGACTCGAAGAGGTGCCATCATCGAGGGGGGTTTGCTCGAAGAGGTGCTATCATCGATGTGTTGGGAATAACGTTTGCTGATAAAACGGTGTATACCTGGCTATATGGGGAATGGTTATGGCAGGGATGGGTTGTCATTGTTATTATGAAATATATGTATTTAATTTTCACCGCCATAGCGAGAGTCAAACATCATTAGGCTGGTGCAAAGGTAGGTTTAGATGATGTAACAGTTCTTGTCGTGAGTGACGATGATTAATATATCCTATTCTACTTTTGGACCTAAGGTCTCATAAATAAAAATAACCCATAAGTAAAGACAAGGCCAATGCCCATTACCTGGTTACAATTCTAACCAGAGTTAAATTTAGTCACGTAGAAATATCCCCAACTAGTGTACAAAACACTAATCGGAGATATGGTACGCTCTAGTTACCCCGACTCGCTATACACACGCTGGTTAGGGATGCTCATTAAATTGCACTGAATAGAGTATAGGTCGGAGGTTGAATGGTCTTCGCCCCAACCTGAAACTGGTCAGAGAGGTAGTTACCTTTGCAAAAGACTAGTGCATGGAGAACACTCTCTGATAGGTACATACAACTAATTGGAAGTTATTCCCTACGAAGAGAATTCTTTTAGTGAAAAGACGCCTCTTCGTAAAGAGACACCTCTTGGCAGGAAGACACCTTTTATAAGATGGCAACTACCATCCCTTTACCCGGTATAAAGAGGAGACCCGCACAAGGACAAAGGATGACCGCATACAAGATAAGAGCAATATTAGCTTTAGTAATTTAGAAACATGTACTCTATAAAACACACGTGATTAAATAAAAAAGCATTTATATTCATCCTATATTTTTTGGTCTTGATTGTTTCTACGCAAAAGGCAGCCTCAAATCACATTCATAAGCTCGATCTAGAGACCCCTGGGTCTTGAACATCGACACTTGGTGCTAGAAGGAGGGTGCAGCTATACGTCAAGCTATCAAGATCTTTAATGGTAATGTGTTATCGTCGAAAGCCATGGATGAAGAAACTTCATTTGATCTTACCGACTATGCTCACCTCACTACCAATGACTTCGTGGAGGAATAAGAAGGTAAGTGTGATTTCTACTTCAAATTTGTTACTAAGGCGGAATTGTCACAATCAATAGCTATCAAGATCTTTAATGGTAATGTGTTATCGTCAAAAGCCATGGATGAAGAAAACTCATTTGATCTTACCGACTATGCTCACCTCACTACCAATGACTTCGTGGAGAAAGAAGGTAAGTGTGATTTCTACTTCAAATTTGTAACTAAGGCGGAATAGTCAAAATCAACAACTTCATCCAAATCAGGTGAGGCCGCACCGGGAGTGTCACTTCCTGAGGCAAAATTAGGTAGACAGAGCGACTCCATACCTGCTCCTAACTTATAGGCAGAGAGCCAGGGCACATGCCCTATGAAAGTTCATCTTCAAAAGATTTTCTCCGATGATGACATCCATGAGAGTTCATCATCAAAAGATTTTCTCCGATGTCTTGAACTCGATTATACCCTATCGCCATCATCTAATGAGGGAGTACTCACCCCCTCTATCAATTTCAGATTCGCATTTGTGCGATCATGGAAGAGACAGATGCACAGCGAGTGGAACGCGAACAATATAAAGCTCATGAAAAGGCTACTTAGGAACAATGCGAGAGCCTCGTGGTTACAAAACAAAAGGCTGTGGAAGAGGCAAGAAGTCTTTACCATAATAACCAACCAGAAACCTCGCGAAGGCCAGATCATTCGGGGGGTCATCTTTGACCTACCTTTTTGTACTTTCCGTAGGTTCTAAGGGCGCCAGTAAGAGACCTAAACTTGGCCTCGAGTAATTCACAAGGGGAAACTCCTATGGATAAAATTCGCATTATAATTAGTGCAATTTTAAATCATCCCATGGATGGGGATAATGTACAACTTATAAGATCTCTAGCTGTTGATCTGCAAGAAGCAACTGCAGAAGTACATAGCGTATTCCCCTCCATGAGATCTTTGACTGATTCTCACATGAATCATTCCTCATCTGGTTAGCGTTAACAGAGCTCCGACTACTAACAGGGAGCGAGCCATGAAGGAGAAGTGCTTTTAACAAGTTTGGCCTAGGTGAAAATATTAATTGTGGTCGACGATAACCTCATTCTTCTGAATATACATAACAAATACCTAACGTAAAAACATGTTTGGGATTGTTACAGGATGTAAAGCCTTTTCTCTAGGGCTTAGGAGCGTTACTTGGTTTGAAAAATTCACGCCATGTCCTGTGGAAAGCTATGATGGAACTCAAAATCCATCATAATTCCTCCAAACTTATACCACCACCATCTAAGCTGCTGGATGTGATGGGAAGGTAATTCCAAATTATCTTTTCACTGTTCTTAAAGGGTTTGCAAGAACTTGGCTATTTAATCAACCAGAAGGTTCTATTTTTTATTAGAAAAAGTTATGCCATACCATTTTAAATAACTTTAAAAGTCATTATGCTAAGACAAGCAAAGAAGACAACCTGCATCGTCTTCACCAAACCTCAGATGAAAATTTACATCAATTTATTAAGAGGTTTGTGGAGGTCCGTAATACAATTGCTAACATATCTGATGATTCTGTGATACATGCATTCAAGAAGGCTATATGCAACAAACGTTTCACGAAGGACCTTAACATTCACCCACCATCTACAATACCAGAACTGTTCGATATAGCAGATCGGTACTCAGATGCTCACGAAGCGGTTGAATGGAACTGTATGGTCGATAAGGTCCATACACCACCTCAATCAGGTTTAAAGATTACCGAAGGTAATAAACCTAAAAAGACCTTCACACCTGGAGATCATAAGGGTAAGAATAAGAAAAAGAATAAAAAGGTCTCTCAAAAAGAGGTCGTAGGCGTCACCGAACGACCTGCGTACTCTAAGGATAAAACACATTGGAAGAAAAAATCCGGTCGGTTGGGCGACCAGTTCATTCATAAGAGCTCCACTTCAAATAGTAGAAATAGAAGATGGTGTCCTCTGCATAATGCACCAGCACATGACTTGCGCAATTGTTGTACATGGCAAAGACACATGAATGAATTTTACTCTGGAAAGGGTCCCATGCCAACCCTACCAGAAGGTCAAAATAACAAAGACGTAGACGGAGGCGAAGACATGGGCTATCAAAACTAGACAATCATGTCAACATGATTTTCAGAGGATCCTCAATGTACTCTTTAAAGAGGCAGTTCAAGTCCACTTGGAGAGAGGTAAATAACATCGACACCCGACAGGAAGTCCAGATTTTCCAAAGTGGTCGGATGTCGCGATCACCTTCAACAAAGTTGATTTTTCAAAAGGTATGTCTACTTCTCGTAAGCTTCCATTAGTAGTATCTCCTACTATTAGTAACTACAAGGTAGGAAGAGTTTTAGTAGATGGAAGAAGTTCATTAGAATTACTTTTTATCCATACTCTTGATGAAATGCAAATCCCATGTTCTAAGATCCAACATGTGACAAATCACTTCGCCCTTTGGATAGATTATGTTACCTGCCACTTTTGGAGATGCCAGTAACTTCAGAACGGAGTTGATTACATCTAAAATTATTGATTTTGAATTAGTATACAATGTCATTTTGGGTAAACCTTCACTCACTAAATTCATGGCAGTTACTCATCATGCCTACCAGAGCATCAACATACCTAGTCCAAAAGGTGTGATTAGCGTGCAAGGTAATCCAATTACTACACTACATTGTGATAGAAAATTACTTGAAATTGTCAATCGATTACCATTAAGATATACTAATGATGCAGATAAGTCTTGCAAGGATGATAAATCTGGCAAGTTAGAGAGGCTGAAAGCTAATTCTTAGCCAAATGAGCAAATAATGCTTGTTCCTATTGATCCCACCGACCAGTCAACAATAGTTCGGATAGGGTCAGGAATGGATGCCAAATAGGAAGACACGCTCGTTGCCTTCCTCCAGGCTAACGCAGATGCTTTTGTGTGGAAACCATCCAACATGCCTGGTGTCCCAAGGGAGGCGATTAAGCGCATATTAGCTATCCGACCTAAAATACGACCAGTGAAGCAGAAGCTACGACGATTCATTCCTGATCGGCAAGAAGCCATCCGACAAGAGTTGGACAAACTTTTAGAGACTGCTTTCATTTGTGAAGTTGATCATCCTAATTGGCTAGCGAATTCGGTTATGGTCAAGAAGGCAAATGGTGAGTGTGCGAATGCACACCGATTTCACCAGCCTAAATATCGCTTGTCTAAAAGATGAATTTTCTTTTCCCCGAATAGACCGGTTGGTCGACTCAACAGTGGGTTGCGAACTGATGAGTTTCCTGGATGCATACTCAGGTTATCATCAGATAAACATGGCAAGAGAAAATGAAAAGAATACTTCCTTCATAACTCCGTTTGGAATCTACTACTACCAGAAGATGCCATTTGAGCTGAAAAATGTTGGAGCCACGTACCAACGTCTTATGCAGAAAAATTTCATAAGTCAAATAAGATGAAATCTCATAGGTCATGTTGATGATCTCGTTGTAAAGTGCAAGAAAAGCTCTAACCATTTGTCGGATTTGGCCAAAACATTCTATAATTTGAAGAAGCTTATAGTAAAATTAAATCTAAAAAAGTGTACTTTCGGAGGTTCTTCTGGCAAGTTGCTGGTTTTTTTTTTGTTTTTTTCACACGAAATTGAAACTAATCCTGAGAAAATTTGTGCCATCGAAAAGCCATGCTCACAGTCATGAGAGACTTGGTGCATTGATACTAGTTAGTTTTTGTGTTTCAATAAAAAGAGTCGAATTGAAAAATGGTGGGTAGCTGTGTTTTAGGTGATATTCCAAGTGTGTCGGGGAATGGATCGTTGATCACAATCATGAAAGATTGTGAGTTACTCAAATTTATGCTATAAACTTGTTATTTACATACTAGTTAATTGCTCTTTACAAATTCCGTTTACGATCTACTACTTGTTATTGATTAAATCTCACTTTATGCAAAAGAACATGGTAGGATAGTCATTTCCTTTGACATAGATAAGTATTTGCTTGTAATTTTGATACATTACAAGTCTGGTTGAGTACAAATGTACTCACTTTTGCTTGTTGATTTTCAATAGATGAAGAAGCCATGGTCCCTGAAGATTCAGACTTTGTCGCGGGCTACGGGAAATGCAACGAGTTTTTCTAGACTTAATCCTTATCGGTTGCCCGTGGATATTTTAGGATGAGGCATACCGCTGAATCTACTATTTTATTTAGCTATATTTCTGCTGCATTTTATTTGGCCAAGGTCCCTAATTTATTGTAAGGATAATATTCTCACGTATAAATACGATCTATACCAATGTTATGTTGTATAGATGTTATGACAATGTTGTGAATGTGTATACTAGCCACTGATCATATAATTAGTACAGTATATACATGGGAAAAAGGGTCTTGACAATGATAAGAAAAAGTATTGCCATAGAAAATAGCATTTTTTTATTGATCTACATTTTAGTATAAAGTTAGAAGGAGCACGTTACAGGAAAAACATCTAAACCTCAATTTAGCATAATCTAGCTATGATTAACCATTGATTCGCAAATATATGTTTAACTTTTGAGAGGCAAAGCAAGAAATAGAATTGAAGCTATAATACGGAATTGAACAAAGAGACAGAAGAATACATGCTACGAACATTATCTCAATCGGATCATGTATCAAAGACCAAAGTCCGAAATACTAGCAATAAATTTGCATTACATCAATATTCAAGCACGAGGAGGTATCTTTAAAATCCAAGAACTAACTAACAAAGTAACATATCTAGCGACGCAACTATACGGAGAGAGACCTAGGGCCGAAATAGGCCTAGGTACAGTTTAACTATCAATATCTTTTTAATTATTTAAAGAGCAGAACTATTGGACGGTATACCGTTCCAACGGTATAGCCTGAAACTTATGAAACTTGTGAAACTCGTGATCGGTTTTATGTGTTTCAGTGTTTAGTTTCATGAGTTTCAGGTTTCATCAGTTTTTAGTGTTAAGTTTAATGAGTTTCAGTATAAAAAATCACAAGTTTCATGTGTTTCATTGCTATACCGTTTAGACGGTATAGCGTCCGATAGTTTTTCTGTTATTTAAATTAAATGCATGAAAATTATATGTGTATATTTATATCGAAAAGTATTTTCGTAATATTATATTTTTTAGGTTTTATAAATACTCCCTCCATTTCAAAATATAGGGCGTATTAGAGCTTGGCTCATGGATTAAGGAGCATTAAGTACAGTGAAAAGTAGGGATAAAAAGACCAAAGTACCCTGGTGCTCTTTAGTGTTAGTATTCAATGTGCATTCCTGGGAATAGTAATGGACCATGCATGCATGCTGCAATTAATAAGGGTAAAATAGGAAGCTAAGTACTCCCCTCCATAAGACGCCTTACAAAAAGAAAAATCTTCTCAAAGCTAATAGGCCTTACATTTTGAAATGGAGGGAGTATATTATAATAAAATTTAATAAATAAAATTATGTTTTAAAAACTATATCTGTGCTAACACAATAACTATTTGTGCCGATAGCGAGTACAATTATGAAGAGACGAAATTATCGGGTATTCATGGATGGGTCAACCGTGCAGCATCAGCGGGCGCACGCCGGGAGGCCGGTGCGAGAGGGAGTGTCAACGTGAACTCCGAGGTGCATTCTCTGCAATTTACTATTCCGGGCAGTCGCAGGCATGCGCGCGTACAAACACATTCTCGCGTACAAATCTTAAGGACTTGTCACTTCGAGTCAGTCTGTCCTATCCAGACGGCAGAGTGTATTTATACTTCCATCCCCTCCTGCCTATACTGCTGCCGCCATTAATCTCCTCGTGCCCCTCGCACGCATCACACTGTCTGGCGTCTGCGTTGAGCCAGAGAGAGAGAGAGCAGCAGCAGCTGCAAAGTCTCTCCAAGACGGAGTGAATGAGCGATGCGAAAGGGTAGATGAGCTGCAAAGTCTTTCCAGCAGGCACCAAGGAGCATGGAATGCAAGAACTGAAAGTACGGGGGGCAGGGAGACGCACGGCCCTGGGTCACACACACATGGCTCCATGGTGATGCGAGTCATGGGACGGCTCGTCTCTACATGAGCACACTGCTTGCCAAGGCGTTGCATTAATTCCTATCTCATCACCCGAGGGAGGGGAGTGAGAATGAGAGAGGACTAGGCTGGGGCAGAGCGAGCAGGGGAAAGGGTGGCAGAGACAGAGTAGGCAGAACCACCGGGCGAGCAATAACTTCGTCATTCTCTTCTTTGGTTGCTCCCTCCCCCTCTGCAGTCTGCAGTGCCTTCCCTCCGTTTGGTCCATCTGCACCGCTCCGGCCGGGCCCCATTGGATTTGGGCCCCTACTTGTGCTGCTTGCCTGCCCATCCTCTCGTTCCATCTCGTCCCACTGTCAAAACGCACCGCAGTGATTTGGGAGGCTCACCGTTTCCACCCGTGCCCTCGCTTGAAAATGCAGACAAACAAGAACAAGCGCAAATAGTCGTGTCAAACTCGGGACTGAAATCGGAGCATTTGAGACAACTATTCCGTTCGTTTATGAATGGATAAGTTTTAATATTTTGCGCTTCAATCAACTCATGTGTATAAATGATAAATCACCATCCTTTATTATCTTATTTATTGTCTTTTAGATAGTGCGTGTTACTCTATTTCATAATAATAAATGAATAGTACAGTTATGCAAAGAAAAAACAGTTAAAAATTATCTAGATATTATAGAATGATATGTATTTAGAAACAAAATTTGAATATTAGAATCAACGACACAGCGATTCGACTATCTAGCTGATAACGCGACTTCGGTTCGCACAAACCACGTGTCGGTGGACTACTTGTGTGACTGGTGTTCAGATATTTCAACCTATGGTACATGCTCCGGGCATGTTTGGTTGGTAGTATGGGGTTGAATGCTTGAATGGGATGGACGGGTTCTGTACTATTTGATTTCATTATTTTGGGTGAATGAAATGATTCAGCATCTATATATAATATTTCTTAAATTTGTACCCCATCATTCAAGATAGGATGGTTCTGTATATAAGCAACACACAAGATGGCCTGCATGATAACCTGGCTAAACATATGGTTTGTCTGCCCATGCCGCTGCTGTACGTGGGGATCACGGCGGTACACAGTGCACGCACAGGCACAGCGGGACGCTACACATCGTGCATACGGATCCCAAGAATGACGAGGGAAAGGGATAGTCGCAGGCACGACGCAGCCAGGCAGTGTGGGAGGATCAGTGCGACGCATAAAACTCCCCTGCGCCTTGGACGTTGACAAGTCGATCGCTTATGCCGAGGTGGTATATACCCTCCGGTTAACGGATGTCACTCTATATTCTTTTACTTTTACCGGGATATACCTAAAAAAACTGTATTAACTTTTTTTATTATATCTTTAAATAGTCTATAGCATTAAATGATACTGGACATAAATAAAGAGAAAGGGTATAGAAAATAATAACAATAAATTATATAAAAACTGTATAATGCATGTATTCAAAAACAAAATTTAAAATAATATGCATTCGAAAATGGACGATAACATTATATTCGTTTTCACATCATCATTTCTCCTCGCTTTTCCGTTGAAGTCCATACTCGGAAGTCGGAACCACGACCCTGTTGTACCGCTGGCTCCAGAAATTCAACACAGGAAAGGAGTCTCTCTGTAGCAGGGTTCAAAATTTCGGTTTAGGGTAAAATCTTGCCACTCACCGAAATTCGATTTTTCGCCGATATCTCGTTATTTCGGACGAAATCCGAACGAAATTCAAAAAGCAAAATTTGAATCCGTTTTTTTTAACCGAAATTACCGAGATTTCGGTTCAAAAACCAAAATTTTACCCCAAATAGCCGAGATTTCGGCCAAATTAAAATAAAGTAAAAAGTGTGCAAAATTCGTTAATTTTTTTTGAAATTTTTTATGTATGCTTTTGACATATCATTGAGGAATTTGTAAAAAATTCATAGAGTGAAAAATACTATAAAATGGTATCCTGATGCTATAAAAAAAATAGGAAATTTTCTGAAAATAATCATGAAAGAATTTATGTGACATTTCTATCTGTTTGAATGAAATTTACTAAGTTTTTGCACATAAAATACCGTACACAACTAAATTTTGACAGCATTTCACCTGATTTTTGGATTTGAACACTATAACTAGGCAACACAATAAAAGCATTACATAATATGATCACAAATGATAAACATTTAAATTACATTCACAAACATCATGCGTTCCATTTATCACAATTCAGAAGTTAGAAAATTTTGAAAATTTTGGTGGAAGGTCCTAATGCATCAATAATGTTATCATAAAATATTTAGAGGATGAGCTTGAACTTTTAGCACATAAAAAACAATAAGATTGGCATAAAAAAACAGTTACACAAAATTAAGTTCCCTAGCAATTAAGAAATGAGTATGATGTGCATGTTCACTTTGAAGACTTTAACTGACAGTTATACAGTAGCCTCAGTCAATCATTCTCTAATGAATAATTCATTTCTCCTAAACATGCATGTAGCTATAATATAAACGTGAAATGATGTTATTAGTGTAGTCAGATATACATTCTTCAATTTCTAAAGCCTAAAAAGACATAATGTATATGCATTAGTTGTGGCATGAAGTGAATAAAGAATATTAGGAGACAACTTTACATAAAAAATTCACAAGTTTGGATGACACAAAAACAAAACTCTGCAACAATAATGCCCGTATCATTAACCTGATCACTTCTAAGAACTTCCAAGTTCCAACTATCCCCGTGGTCTCATTGCCAACCAGAGCACTATGGTAAGACAGCAAATTTCATGCAAGAAACATTGCTCGTTGTAAAGTTCAAAATAAGAACTTAGCAATTTTAATTTTATGGTGGTAAAAAATCGTCAAATTTTTTTGAAATTTTGGTCAGACATGGAAAATGACTTGAAGAATCCAATCTGGCCAAACTCCGGTCAAAATTTGGTTAAAAAACAGAGATTTCGATCCGTTTAGCCGAAATTTTGCCGAAATTATAGGGTACTGTAGCACTTTTAAATTTTTTAGGATTTTTAAAATTTCACCGGGATTATGGAACTCGGGGAGGGGGTGGGGGGTCCGAAAACCGAACTTTCGCCGAAATTTCGCGAGAATCCGGCGAGAATTTAAACCCTGCATGCTCTGTAGTCATGTGGTTACTCTTGGTTGTGGTGTAAATTTAGGGGTTCGTTGTTTGGCATACTCTGGTTTGATAGAGCAGATCGGTATGACATGGAGCGCGTTTAGGATCGACAAAGCGGCGACTGATTCTCCCTTAGTCCTTACATACCGTTCGGTTGTTGATCTGAACTACTCCTTTTCTGAACCAAGATTTACACAGGATCCTTGTGCACCGGCCGGCCGGGTCATCCCGGGTGTCAGCCACGAGGCCACTCGCCAGTCCCATCCGATCCGGTGGATTTACGGGCGCGCAGCCGAACTCAGGGCCGGCCGTACGCGTATGGTGAAGCTTATGCCCAAGGACGGGTCACCTCGGAAGGGACAAGCAACTTTACTCCCCTCACTCCGCGACACCGGCCTCGCCGCTTTTTCGCTTGCGCACGGTCGTTCTCCCTCGGCGCCCATTGTTTTCTGTGTCCCCGCACGCGCCCTCTGCGCCTCGCGAGAAGCACGCGGCCGCCCGACACGAGCCGCGCGCAACCCCCACCGCTCCGCCGCGCGCGCGCGCGCGTAATTCCTCGTTCTCCTGGGATATCATTGTCCCTAGATCAACTCCAAATCTCCGTATTTTACCGAATCGCAACCAAAATCGATCGTCAACGGAGTCATCATCATCCTCTCCAAATTTAATGAGCAGAGAGAGACTATTCAATATAGCGATTCTCTCTTTGCTATCTTGATTATTGTTGGAAATATATTTTTATCTGATCTCCGCGTAGTCGGGATATCCCGCCACCATAAGATCCAGCTTCTCGTGTGGTCACCTCTTCAAATCCGGGAGGGGTTCTAGGAGAATTGTAGTGCCGTGCATCCGCCAGCGCCAACGTTGTGTATCCCTCGTCGGTGCGTCCCCCAGTCGAGCCGACGACCTCCCTGTCCACCTGAATCAGCCGCACTCTTCGGCAAGAAAGATAAGGCAACTCCCCCCCTCCCCACTCTGCAGATCTCTATGCGAATATTAGATGTACTAAATCTGTGAATGGATTGCTGCTTGAATTCACCAAGGATGTATCTCACCGTATGTGGCCGGTTGAATTTACCCAATCAAAAAATAACTATCACTATTATGATGGTTATGAAATATAATTAGAATATAGCAAAGAGAAAATAGAGACTGTTGTTGGAGAGGGAGGAGATACGAAAAAATATATTTTTAAAGAGCTCTTCAAATATAATTTTTAGAGAGTAAGATTTTAAAGAGCCCTTTTGGAGTTGCTCTTAACCTGCTAGGACGTGCCATCAGCCACAGGCTCGCGCGAAAACGTCGAGCTACGCGAGTTTTCAAGGCGGGGCTCTCTCCGTTTCTTCGTATACTCCTATCACATACTCCTACGCCGTGTAACGTGTATGGAAGAATTGATTGCAGCGGACATGCACCCACAGGACATGCAGTGGATAAGCGCTGCCATGCTCCAAGTACCACAGGCTGATCTCTCTTTTTTTTTAAAAAAAAAAATCTAGCAAAGGGTGGCCCATACATTTACACGGGCATCATCATTAAAATATATTTAAATAACTTTGCAATATACATATAATTTTATTTCTTTAAAATAAATTGTTGCATAACTCTATTTATAATATTTTAATATTATATATTATAAGAGAGAGAAAAAAATACTCACTTTGTTTTCTTATACTTGTCATACGTGACCAAACTTTTTTCCTCAAATACTTGAATAACATAACAGTAAACATACTATATAACATAATGTTTTATATTTATATTAGTGCTATCTCGTTTTTTCATTATTGCAATGTTTTTATATTCTACATGTTAATAATACACACCACATAGCTTATACTTGTATAGTTGAGTGAATACTTGACAATGAATCACCCTCTCAATTCCTCCATCTCATGGAGGCTCATCAAATAAAGGATCAAAATGTTTTATTTTTTTATGAGAATTTTTAGCATATTCTTTTTTTACTTAGCGACTGTAAACCACATGCCCTATACTTTTATTACATAATAGATTTTGATTCCTAATTTGTATATATACAACCAAATTTCTAATCTTATTTTTCTCTTGGATTAGCATATTTATGATATTTTAATTCTGAATAAAACAAAAAGTGCATGTTTCACTTAGTATGATATTTTAAACAATCTGTAATTTATTTTAGATTTTTATTTTGAATTTACATATTTTCTGGACTGTACTTTTTGTAGACCTTCTTTTTGAATCCACATGCTAATTTTTATTTCGAACATATGTTATTTTTTTATTGTACCTCACATAGATTCTTTCTTTTAATGACTCTTTCTTTTAAACTAAAATATATTCCTATTTAATTTTGAATATATGTTTTTTTGTACTTGATATGGACTCTTTCTTTTAATCTAAAATTTATTTTTTTTATTTTGAATATTTGTTTTGTTTTATTGTACTTGGCATGGATTCTTTCTATTTTATTTATTTTAGAATTTCAGTTTAGGTTAGGATTCATATGCAAATCCGACTGCTAATTTTCAAGTAATTTTTATTCTGAATTTCAGCTATGTAGAGGTTTTAATTCAGAGTTTCTATGAAAATTAAATTTCTATTTTCCTTTTGTTTTTCATTCCTGAGTTCTATTATTTTTTCTATTATTCTTTACTTAATTTCAAATATCAATTTTATGTATGTCATGCAAACTAACCATGGTCCTAACCAAGTTGATTAATATTGATTGAATTATGGCCCAGTGCTTACCTTAACACTTTCTAGTGATGCGTGCATCCCTTTGTGTATAGGAAACAACATAACTACAGGCTAATCAGGCATCCAATGCGTTGCATGGCTTTGCGACAGAAAAGGCCAGCTCAACTATGCTAATCTAACGGCTTAACCAGCTACACACATACAACTAAACCTTTGTAACTCGTTCCCGCTAGATGGACAATTATATATATTTTTTTAAATAATAATATCCAGTGTCACTTATAGTTCAACTTAGTTAGGGTCTACTAGATTAAGAACCAGATACTTTTGTTTTTGAAAATTTATATGATGTTCCTATTTTTTGTTAGAAAGATCTGACGGCGGTTGTAATTAGGGTCCACCATACTAAGGGCTAGATGTTTTGCTTTTTTGTGAGAATCTCTAATCTATTTTTTTTCGCAGTAACTCAACATAACGACATGCATATGATAACTTTTCCATTAGAAGAGACAAGGATCGACACCAGCTAGCTTATTTGATTAGTCTTAGAGAAGAATTTATTCATCTACTTCCAATTAATTCATACGTACTTGGCATGGCTTTTGACGTCGTGCTTACCTGCATTATGTCCGGTTGGCGATACGTACGCGTATGAAACCAATCGAATCAGAAGTAGAAATCAATTGGCTTTTGCTACTCTCTTTTTGCTAGTATTTTGTCCAATTGACGACTACGCGTTGTTGTGTGGAGCCAAATCTATTAGAAGGAATTGTCATCTAAAAAGGTCAGCATGTATAAGGTGTTTGAGGAGACATTGATCATGGAAGTAGTTAAACCATATATTTTTTATTTCAATTTTTGTAAATTTTTTTATTGTACATGGTACGGACTCTTTTTTATTATAGTTGGTATGGACTCTTCCTATTAATCTAAGCCTTTATAACTTGGTCTAGCTAGATGGATGTTTATATGTTTCTTTAAATAACAATATCCAATAGCTCTTATATAGCAACTTAGTTAGGGTCCATCAGATTAAAGGCTAGATGTTTTGCTTTTTGTGATAATTTTTAGTATGTTCCTATTTTTGGTTAAAAAGATCCGACGGTGTTTGTAATTAGAGTCCATCAGATTAAGGGCTAGATGTTTTGCTTTTTTTATGAGAATTTCTAATTTATTTCTCTTTTTTTCCAGTAATTCTCATGAGCTTTTAATACATAATAGATTAGCCAAAAACACTAACATTTCATTAAAAAATGAGACATCAGCCGAACTACAACAGTATATCCACGCCAAGGATTCAAATTTTGGTCCAAAATCCGCAATCTCAGCCGAGATTTCGGATTTCGGACCCCTTTGAGATTCAAAATCCCGGCCGGGTAAAAAAAATTTAAATTTCAGATTTCTCGGCGAGATCTCGACGATTTCGGTCGAAATCTCGGTGATTTCGGCCGAAATTTGGTGGTTTTTTTTGCCGGATTTTAATTTTTTGGGCATTGGATTTGATTGGATTTAGGGTCAAGATTGTCCACAAAAAATTTTAAAAAAAATTAACATGTTTTTGACCATTTTTTTGTTGGTTCAATTTGTCGGTTAGGACCGTCTGATTTTTTTTTTAAATTTCTCAAGATTGATCATCATCTGAAAATTTTATGGGAATATTATGGATGTGTTAGGACCATTCACAAAAAATTTCAAAATTTTCTAAAGTAGTTTGAACTATTTTTCATCCAGATAAAATTTGTCAGTCCGTTTTTAGTAGTACTATTTGAATTTTTGAACATTCGTAAAGATTGATCCACCGTCTGCCATTCGACATAAATAACCAATCCACCGTCAATTTCAACACCAAAGTTAGAAAATATATGCAAAACTTCAACTCTACACTATAAACTTTCTGAATACGTAGCATCAGTTCATTTGCTGGAATAACAAGAACACTATAAACTTTCTGAATATAACTCGACAAATCTTAAAATTAGGATCAGTCCACTGCACCTCAGAACATGTTTAATAGAATATGTACTAGTTGTCCACAGAGGTATTATCTATATAATATATAGGAATATATAGAAAACTTTTCAAAAACTTGAAATTACCACTATCAAATTTCCAAAAACTTCATTTGTTACATTTGAAAAATCAAAAACAAACTTTACATAAGACTTTTATCACGACTTGACCACTGTTAGATTTTTTAAAAATTCCTCATGCATGATCATCATCTAAAATTTTTATAGGAACATTAGTGATGTGTCAGGACCAGCAAAAAAATTCAAAATTTTTAGACGTGTTTTGGACCATTTTTCGGTCGGTTCAATGTGAACCGGGATCTCGGTGATTTCAGCCGAGATCTCGGTAATTTTGACCGAGATCTCGGATTTTCCAGTTGGAAAAAAAACGGATTTAAAATATAATTTTTGTTTTTCGTCTGAATTTTATCCGAAATTTTTAAATCTCGCCGAGATTTCAGAATTCAGCCACCTCTAAGATTTATACCAAAACGAACGGCCACATCGTGAGCTGAGCGCGCTGCACACGCTCGAACCAACCAAACAAGGCTCGGCCCTCACGGCACGCTGATCTCGATCGATTAAACATCATGTGGAGGAACACCCTAATTAATTGCCGAGCTAGAATTGGCAGCTGACCACCTGCCGAGCGGTCCAGCCTCCTAGCTGCTGATTTGACAACCCTAAGGGCATCTCCAATGGTGCCACTTCAACTAGCTATAAGGGTGCCAACTCAACATTTTGCTTAGGTGGATGAGAGAAAAGGAAGAGAGAGATATATGCTTACTACTAACTTATGGCCAGGCTATAGCTGATTCCAAGGCATTTATCACCTCTTACATATGGGCCCATATTTAATTTTGTAGACAATGCTATAGCTAATCCATTGGAGAGGTTGTCTATTAGCTATCTATAGATGACATGTACACTTCTTATAGCTAGTAGTTGACTACACCATTGGAGATGCCCTAATGCTCGCCCCCTATCGCACAGTAGTGACCAGTACAAATTTACAAACGGCAGTCCGAACTTCCAAGGAGTCGACATCCCAGCGTGACGACTCGCACCGGCATCGACCCTCTGCCTCCAATGGAGTTAAAGATCTCATACCATCGCCCATTATCGAATAGGAGAGCGTACAATCTGCAAGCCAACTTGTCATGATGAGGGTTGTCGATGCATGGGTTGTGACCATCATGGTATTGAATAGGAAAGGGTCCTGAGGAAGGGACCCCAAGTGCTCAATCATGCATTAAACATTCTTGCTGCTACATGCATTCAATTGCGTCCATGGTTAGTGTTTAGCCCTGGCCTCTGGTTTCATCGGCTTGGCAGGAGGATGGCCGGCATTCTGACTCATTGGGATCAAAAGGGTCCGGACCTGGCCGGCCGGTGGCCCAAGTGTCTATCCGGGACATGCTCTTTATCATGGGAAGGATATGTGGCAGGTGGTGATTGGTCCTGCACATAGATATGAGGGAGTGGTTCCTCTGACGTTGGGTCCCTGAGGTGTGGGTCCTCCGCAGTGACCCAACGTCAGAGGATCTCATTTCAGCTATGGGCAGGGCACCGTGCACCTGAGCTGAGCTCCATTTTTCTTCTCCAGGTTGGACGCTAGCGGTGAATGGTTCTGAGTTCTGACACTACTGGTGATGAAATATGCGTTTGAAATCGGAGCTCTTGCCTCTCGGAGAGAAGAGCAACTGGTAGACCAGGGTTCAAAAAACCAACAAAAATCGCTTGATTTTCATCCGTATTGACGCGACTTGTTTCTAAAACTACTCGGTAAATTGGTCTAATTTAAAAAAAAATTAAAAAAGTTGAAGTTTTTTTTTTGCAATGTTAACCAATTGAAAGTATGTGAAAATCACTTTCGAAAATCGATAAAAATTGCTCAAAAAATCGACCGCCAAAAAGTTCAACTAGCCGTCGATTTTCAATGAAAATGGTCAATTTTTTATTTTTATTTTTTATATAAAATTTGATTTTGAAGCCCTACGATTTTTGGTTTGATATTTCTGATTTTTGAATTTCGAATTCAAACGATTTTCTCCAAATCGATATTTTGAACCCTAGGTAAGGCTGAGTAAATAGATGACAAGATGCACAAGAAAGATGAATCTGCTATAGCGACCTTTGTTTCATCAAGATATATTTGTGTTCCCTTTAAACCCTCTGATTGCAATTACTAGATAATCAAACAGTCTAAAGCACTAGTGATTTGATACGAAACAAATGCAATGAACAGCCATACGAGAGTATGTGACCAAAAACTCAAAAAATTATCTAATAGTGTCGGATTAATTTTCACAGGACTGTAAATTAGCTATCTTCTTTTGGTGAAGATAATAGGCCGGACGGAGAGCTGAGAGGGAGAAGGAAGCATTTAGGAACAAGGTTTCAAATCTCGTTTTGGGATAAATCTCGGAGGTGGCCGAAATTCGAAATCTCGGTGAGATTCGAAAATTTCGGACAAAATCCAGATGAAATACAAAAACTAAATTTCAAATCCGTTTTTTTTTTCAACCGGGAAATCAGAGATCTCAGCTGAAATCACCGAGATCTCGGCCCATATTGAACCAACCGAAAAATGGTCCAAAACAAGTCAAAAAATTTTGAATTTTTTTTGAATGGTCCTGACACATCACTAATATTTCCATAAAAAATTTGAGATGAAGATCAGGTATGAGGAGTTTTTAAAAAAATCTAACAATGGTAAAGTCGTGATAAAAACCGTATGTAAAATCAGTTTTTGATTTTTCAAATGTAACAAATGAACTTAAGTCATTTGAAAAGTTTTATATATGTTCCTATATATTATAATGTGACAAAGATAATATTTTAAAGCAATGGCCTGATCTCTTGATCGAACTGAAAATGGAATGGAATGGAATGGAATGAAATGAAGTGACGGAAAAAGTAGGAGAAATTAATCATATATATTGATCATATTATATATATGTTGTGAGTTGGGAGCAACCTCTCGATATCTTCTGTCTTGAAGCTCACCATTGATAAACTTGGTCCAACTGTTCGAATTGAAGATCTTGTGAGTTTAACAAATCTTCGGATAGAGTCATTCGACCTAAACTCCCTCTTGCAATTGTTTACAAGCAATGGAGATATCAGTACATTAGAGCGTGAGCTACCTGTTTCTGCAAACCACTATGAACTTTTTGAAGCAGTGAAGCTAGACTATCTTCTGCAGCTCTTTGCCAGCATCAGTGAAGTCAAGTTGGCCCCAAGATTTTCATATGAACTGATGACACGTCTCATCTTACGTATGAATAGTCACTTTAGAAGCTGTTCAAAGAAACTTCTGCTTCATCTACCGCCATCAGACATCTACCGCCATCAGACCGTGTTCCTCTGTTTGTACACTTTTCAAGAACTGTGCACTGTTATTGCCAAACCGTCAACTTTTGAAGTTTAAAAAAATGGTCAACATACGTTAATTTTTTTTGAAATTTTTTGTGGATAGTCTTGAACCCAAATCCAATCAAATCCCGTTAACAAAAAATGAAATCCGGTCTAAATGACCGAGATTTTGGCCGAGATCACCGAGATCTCGGTCGAAATTGCCGAGATCTTGCCGAAATTCGCATGGTTACTGTAGCATTTGAAATTTTTTTATCCAACCGAGATTTAGGATCTCGGAGGGGTCCGAAATCCGAAATCTCGACCGAAATTTCTGAAATTTCGGCAGGATTTTGAACCTTGTTTAGGAAGAATAGCACTTGGCATTCCTTTTCTTGCTTAACGAGCGCAGTAAGCTTTCGGTAACTAATCATGAGTTAATTGGACATGTGGTAGGTGGTGATTGGCCCTACACATAGCTATGTGCAAGGCACCCCTGCACCAGAGTTGAACTCCTAATCATAGTTAATTGGACATGTGGCAGGTGGTGATTGGCCCTACACATAGCTATGTGCAGGGCGCCCTGCACCTGAGACGAACTCCTCTGAACTAGATGAATTATATTCGGTTCATTTCCTTATTCAAGTCCTTTATGGTCCCGTTCGTTTCAGTTTCTAGATAGCTTCTGCTTAAAAAAAAGTGAATTATTTACTGAACGGATGGATTCTGGAGAGCTTCTCTGAGAATCAGAAGCTGATTTCTATATAGAATCAGAATCTGGCCAAAACCTGATTCTTGCTGATTCTTGCCGGCTCGGTCCGAAACATAGAAGTTGTAGTTGGCTCGACCTCATTCTCCCATAGTCAGAAGCAGCTTCTTTCATAATGCAGAATCCATAATCTAGAAGATGAAATGAACGGGGCCTATATTTGGTTAATTTGCTAGTTTATTCAAATCCAATACCGTGTAACTTTAATCTTAAAAAAAAAGTGTCCGCCTCGAAAGAGAACATTATTCAACTACATACGGAGTTTAGAGAAATATGTCGTAAACGCTCGATTGGATGCCCACATTTGTTTCAATACTTCTGTAAGACTTCATCAATACATATATTATTATTATTATTATTATTATTATTCAAATTTTGTTTTCCTTAGCCCTCTGCGGACGATGCACCTAAGCCTCGACCAACCTTGCAAACGCCTTATGGCCAGACGTGGGCATATGGGCTGTGCCTTTGTGGGCTGGTCCGAGGCATGTAGCCCAGTCTGGCCCAAAACCTGGCACGACACGGGTTAGACCGTGTTGTGCCGGTTCGACACTATTCACCGGGTCGTGCCGGGCCAAGAAAATAGGCAGGCAGGCAGCACGGCCCGGCACGAAGATTTGGGCTGTGCCCGTGCCGACACGGCACGTCGGCGGTACACTGGCATGGGCGGGCACGTGCGGGCCACCAGCACGGGTGGGCACGGGCGGATGGAGGACGGAGTTGGGGTGAGGGGTGAGGGCATACCTCTGACTCTCTATGTAACTCTCTCTTGCTCACTCTCACTCTCTCAGTCCCTCTCTCTCCCTCCGACTCTATGTAAGTCTTTCCGGCTCACTCTCACTCTCTCAATCCCCCCTCTCTCCCTCCGACTCTTTATGTAACTCTCTCCGGCCCACTCTCATTCTCTCAATCCCTCTCTCTCTCTCTCCTTTCGATTCTTTATGTAACTCTCTTCGGCTCACTCTCACTCTCTTAGTCCCTGTCTCTCTCTCCCTCGTACTGTCTAGCTCACTCTCACTCTCTCAGTCCCTCTCCTCGGTCGGCATCATGCCTAGTTCTCTCCGCTCCTCCCTCCCCATTAACCCCATCGACCACCACAGATGTCCCACCCTTTCAATGCAACTCCGGTGACCTCATCGACCGATGCTCATTTCCTCTCGTTAGAATAGTGCAAATAGGCTGGGCTTGGGCCAACACGGCACGAAGCTCAAATGGGTCATGCCTGGGCTCGCCGAAGGCAATCTAGGCCAGCTCGACACGGCACGGAGGGCACGATGGGCCGTCACGGCCCGACACGATTCAGACCCGAAGCACGATGGGTGAGCCGGCCCGGCACGACGTCCACCTCTAATGGCCACCTAGCCTTCTAGTGTACCTCATCTGCCTCTGTACTGCACAACCAGTACGGTGCCAAAGACATATATCTAGAAGGTGCATTATTAAAATAATATCTACAAACTTAGATCATATTTGTCTCTAATAAAAAGAGTAGTAATATATCTACTTCCTTAGTTCCTAAATACTTCCTCTTATAAGACGTATTTCTTCCTGGCACATAGACCAAAAAATATTGAAAATGACTATATTACTCCTAATTATTACCACTAAGCAATATACTTAATACATTAGAATAGTGGCAACATCACACTAATTTTGCATTGAAATATTAAGTGCGACTTATATTTGTGGTATAGGGAAATATCACACTAATTTTGTATTGAAATATGATACACCGTAAATTTGTGGATAAAACCATTAAAAAATATGCCCTATAAACTTGGATGGAGGGAGTACATGTTATTCTATCTGTCAATGTTTAAGAACAGGAGGTCCCTAAATCGAGCTTACGAATATAATTTGGGTTGCCTTTGTCTAACAAACCAGATATTAAAAAAGGTAAGAAATGGGATTGTATTTCTATTTAGTCACGTGTGTTTTACAGATTACAAGTTTCTGAATGGAGTACTAAAATAACTACTACTAATATTGTGATCCTAATCCGTATGCATGTTCCTTGTGCGAGCCTCATATATATAACAAACGAAGGGATGACAGTTGTCATCTTCCAAGAGGTGTCTTCCCCCCAAATGGTGTTTTCTGACAAATAGGCATCTCTTCGTAGTAGTAACCTCAAATCAGTTGTTTGTACCTGTCAAAGAGAGTGTCTTCCATACGCTAGTCTTGTGCGGAGATAACTTCTTTCCCGACCTAGTTCTAGGTTGGGGTGAAGACTGTTTAATTCCTGACCTTGTCCTGGTCGGAACAACTGAATGAGCCATCTTCTACCAGCGTGTGTATAGCTGGTTAGGAATATCTCCACGTAACTAATTTTAAATCTGGTTGAAGTCATAACCAAGTAATGGGCCTTGGGCCTTTTTATTTATAGTGCGTAGGCCCAGAAGTTATTTAAGAACGTATTAATCATTATCAGCTATCCCCCAAGGCTTGAGTAAATATGTGTATTTACTCTAAACTTTCAACTCTCAAGACATTATGGCGTCTCACGCTAATCATGTCACCTTTTCGGTTCCCGATAGAAACATATTTTGCGATTTTCTTGGTAACTGAACTGATGGAATAATTGTCGTAAACAATAGTATATCTAAGGTGGGTGAGGCTTCACTCGAATGCTTTACGCCTTCAGACGTTTTAGCGTGAAAAAACTTCTTTCGAGTTCTTCTGCTTTCTTTCTTCTTGCCTCTTGAGTCTTTTCTTCTTCCATTCTTTTTTCGTATTTGAAAAGTTTGATCAAGAAATGGAGGTGAAAAGTCTCAAGAATTAGAAAGTTCAAAGCTGTTCACCTTTCGGGTTCTTTCTTCATTCTCAGTGGAGAAGTCATTTTTTATTGAGAGCAAGATCCAAGAACTTGAGGATCAGGGTTTGATTCCATCACGCGAGATGGTGCGCTGAGATCCTAATGGAGAAGATGCTAAGCCCGTTTCTCAAGAAGAGTGCATTGTGCTCTTCTCTGCTTTCCATAAGTTAGGTTTTCATCTCCCTAAGAATGAATTTCTAGCTGTTGTGCTCAATCATTATGAAATCGAGCTTCATCATCTTGCCCCAAATTATATTTTGATTTTCAGTATTTTTCTTGCATATTTATGAGGCTTTTTTTGGTATTCCTCCTTCTGTTAATCTTTTTCGCTCTTTCTTTCAGTACATCAAAAACAACAAAACTCAAAATGTTTCTGGAAGTGTATATTTTGAACTCAAGGTCGGAGTTCAATACCCTTCCCTCCCAACCAAAGATACCTAGAAAGATTATCGATGGGAGTGGTTCTACTCGAATATTCCTGGAGGCAGTCACCTTCAATTTATCGGGAAGGTCGCCCGACCTAGACAAGGTCAGAGGCGAAGAATGAGAAGGATTCTCTGGAATTGATCTGGGAAGAGAAGAAGATTGTGTATGTCATCTCCAAGTTGGTATCAAGGGGGCTTTCGGGATAGAAGATTGTTTACGATTTTCTGTACCATAAGCTGAGTCCCCTGAAGAAGCGATTCAGATACACCTAGAGGATCGAGGGTGACCAAGATCCTACCATGGATGAACCTGGAGCTGGAGGTAAGGGATTCTGAACTCCTAACCTCTCCTTCTTTTATTGAAAGAGATTAATGATTTCTATTTTTAGTCTTAACTTCCAGGGAAACCCGTGCGAAAATTGTGCAAATTTTGTGTGTTCCTTCGGACGGATCCGATCATATAGCTTTGGACAAGCAGCCAGCTAGCCTGATCGAACAGAGTGATGAGTTTATTAATGAACGCATCGAGGTAAGCACCAAGTAAATCATTTGGTTATAGAATCAAATTATCGTTTGTTCTAATAAATTTACTTTTTTTAGATCCATGGTTGAAAACATGCTGTTGACTAGTCTGAGGTCTCTGCCCTAGCTCCTCTGATGAAGAAGAAGAGGACTGTAGGCAGAGGTACCTCGAAGGTGGTGGATTAAACTTCCACTGCAAAGGCTAGTGCTGAACCGATCATCACTAGTCTGGTCCAAGGTATACGCTCCGAGTGTGTGCAGGACCCACCTCAAGCCCAAGAGTAGAGGGTTGGAACTTCTATGAGGACGCACAGAAGAACTTCCTTACATGTAAATAGCAAAAGAGGATATGTTGCATGGAATATTCCATATAAAAATTATTCCTTGTTTCCATATATTTAGGGCGAGGAGGATGAGAGTGAGGAGGGAAATATTCCTCTCATTATAAAGAGGAGGAAGCCTCCTACCTCAGATGTAGGGACATCCGACACCCCTTGGTTGTCCTGGAGCATGTACTTGGGGGTGTCATTTAATTGTTTTTTATACTTCTTAGTTCTAAGTATTTTTAGTTCCCACATGTCGGTTTCACGGTACATAAGAAAAACATAAAACACAAGTGTGAGTTCATCACTCAGCAAGTATATTGCAATGGACCATAAAGAACAATTCAACGTAAACATCACTACCATGCTCAACATCACGTACAAGCCATAATTTCATATACCACATCATTCTCATGTCTCAATATCATTGTACTCATTTCATCATCATGTATGCAATGCGATGCAAGTGCTCATATCTCCTCGAAGCACATACCGGTATTGCCGAGTGCACACCCGTCGGCGTGCACCCCCTTCCCCTTCCATCCCGTAGATGGAGGGTACCTACTCTTACTGACTCGCTCCCATGCACACACGTGGATGGGACTACGAGGTAGATCTTTCGTGTTCACTACGTGTGAACACAGAGGCCCGCATCAGCATGGGACACCTCTTCCATTATGAATGCACATATGACATAAACATGTAAATATTGGCATAAACATTACATACCACACAATCATAATCAATATGAAATCATGTTCATCATGTCATAGGCAAACATCATTCTTAGCATCATATCATAAAGCAAGTTGTATCCAATCAAGTCTAGCAACAATCTAAACAATACCCATTCCAATACACTTGCCTTAACCTCGGGCGACGGATTGGCGAGAGGATGAGGGCACTCCCGGGGTCACACCACCTTCGCCCGATGAACGAAGAACCAACGGATCTTCTCCCGGTTCGCGCGATCTCCTTCCTCGCTCCAAATCCACCGGATCTCCTCGTCGCGGAGCGCTCCAATGGACGAATCTGCGGGGTGGTGAGGTGGAGAGGCTTCCCTAGGGCAGCAAGGGTGGTGGAGAGGGGAGGGGAGGGGTGGTGGTGCAATGGGGAGGAGGGAGGAGGGGCGCACGGCCATGGAGAGGTGGCGGCTAGAAGTGGGAGGAGGAGGTGGTGGGGGGCATCCTAGGGTTAGGGCTGGCTGGTTGCTCCCCCAAATGGGCCAAAAAACCCTCCACCAATGGCCCAAATCATCCCCCCAAAGCCCAAATTAGTTCCCCCAAGGCCCAAACTCCCCTAGAAAAGCCCAAACACCCGGAAACGGCCCAAAACACAATAAAACACCATACTGAAAAGTTTTATTATCAAATTTCACAATTTATAAAGTTTTGACATTCCGTAGTGTCACAATCAATTGTTCTCCTTTTAGTCCCCGACTTGACCCAAATTGAAACTGAAGCAGATGCCAAGGTGGACCTTTGGTTGGTGCTGCACCGACTGATGCACAAGGCACGGGGGAAGAGGTGACTCATCGGCACAGATAAACGGCTGGGTACCCACGGCCGCATTAAGTACTCACGCCCGGAGGGCGGTGGCGTTCAGGCCACTCCTCAGGCGACGGCAAAGGTGCTCGCCAAGAGGGCGAGTGGCGTTCGAGCCACTCCTCGAGGCGACCAAAGAAAGGTGCTCGCCAAGAGGACAGTGGCGTTGAGCCACTCCTCGGCGACAGCGAAGGTGCTCGCCAAGAAGGGCAGTGGCGTTCGAGCCACTCCTCGGCGACCAAAGAAAGGTGCTCGCCAGGGGCAGTGGCGTTGAGCCACTCCTCAGGCGACGGCAAAAGGTGCTCGCCAAGGGGACAGTGGCGTTGAGCCACTCCTCAGGGCGACTCAAGAAAGGTGCTCGCCAAGAGGGCAGTGGCGTTCGAGCCACTCCTCGGGCGTAGTTCCCAAGAATCAACCCGTAATCGTGCTACAGGCGAAGGGTCAAGGATATTTAATGCGAGACGTGCGCATTAAATGCAGGATGTGTAAGCGGCGGTATGGCGGCGCGTCTTCCCAGCGCGCATTAATGATGGGTGGCCCGAATCGACATCCCTCTCTCTGGCGAACTGCAGGGGTGACAGACAGCGGGACCCAAGGCGAAGTCTAAGTCGGCTAGGACAGGCATTAAATGTGATGTAAGAGAGTGTGACGGGTGCATTAAATGCCTTTGTAGTAGCGTGTCGACGCTTGCTTTACGCAAGCTTGTAAGCCCCATGCGCCTCAGCCAGCCCGAGTATAAAAGGGAGCTGGGGTGCATGGGAGAATGGTTGTTGATCCTTGGTTGGCAGAACCTCAGAGGGTCTTCTTCCCCAGCCTTGTAAGAACTTTGAAAGCAGAAGAAACCACCAAGCAGGACTAGGGTTATTACTCCTTTGGAGGGCCCGAACCTGGGTAAACTCGACCGTCTTCTTGCTTGCTCCCAGCATCCCGTTCTTCCTGTCTTTGGAGCGGTTGCCACAAAAGCCCCCAGTCCGAATCTCTCAAGCACCCAATCCTAGGGTGCTGTTGTGATAAGCCGGCGGTGGCGCGAGTAGGGGCTTAGTGGTTAGATCGTTCCGTTCTTCCATTCCTTTTTGAGAAGTTTGCAAGAATCCGAAGATCATCCGGTATGGCGGAATCTCATCGCCAGCGTAGCGCCCTCCCCGAAGAAAGCAGCGCCCGAAGCCGATCTCGGCTCCCGGTAAGGGAGTCGGGTCGGTGTCCTTCATGGCGGGAGGCGCGAGCGCATCAAGCCCGAGCTCGGCCGGTCCAGCGGCGCTTCTTTGTTGGGGAAGATACCCCAATGCAAAGCCTTCATGCGGCCGGTTGCTCTGGATCATCCTCGGTCCAAGCGACGGGCGACACCTCAGCCACCCCTTGGCTCCAGGACATTGCCCGTCTAGTGGACTCGGCCAACAGCGAGTTCTTTGTGGCAATTCAGCCGGGCTTCCGTCGTCCTCCGCCAAGGAGTTCGTATGGTGGGCGCCCAAGCTTCGATCGCTCTTTGGCGACCTCTCCCGGCCGCAGGAGCCGGGATAAAGGGAAGAATCTTGGCTGCAGCCCCCTCGCAGCGAGGGGCGTGCACAAGCTTCGCATCTTCCCGCGGTACTCCCATGCCGGAGGAGAACCGCGAGGATCTAAGGGCACGCCTCGAAGGGCGGCTCCGGGGAGATGATCTGCGTCAAGTTCTTGAGGGCGTCATCCGCAACGACGCCGCCAAACCCCGGCTGCCGGTCGGTCGAAGGATGAGCTTCCCTTCCGACTGGGGAGAGTGTAGACTCGCACTCCTCGACCCCATCTCGAGTCGAGGGTGGTGGGCGACACTACTCCCCATATAATGTTGGGTGCCAGGCGTTTTCCCTCCGTCTCACGCCAATCGGCGTGGCGAGAGATTTCGTCGCGCCCATCGAGAAGTATGACGGCACCACCAACCCTGAAGAATTCCTGCAGATTTATACGACGGTGGTGCGTCTTTGCCGGGGTCGAGATAGAGTTATGGCCAACTACTTCCCGATGTCGGCCGACAGGCTCGCCCGCTCTGGCTGCTGAACCTTCCTCGAGGTTCGATGCGGCTCGTGGGAGGAAGCGTGCGACATTTTTGTCGCCAACTTTCAGGGCTCCTACGCTCAGCGGGTGTGGAGGGCGACCTCCACGCTTTGGAGCGAGAAGGAGGAGTCCTCGAGGGGTTTATTCGGCGGTTTAGCCATTGCCGCAACACGATCCCGGATCTCTGGCGATCGGTTATTATTGCGTTCGGAGGGTTAGGGATCGAGAAGATGCGGGAGAAGATGGCTACCCGCCTTTGTCGCTACCACTTCCGAGCTCTTCTCTCACGGCTCACAAGTGTGCCGAGCGTGAGGCTCGGAAGGGTGCAGCAGGCCCTCAAACCCCGACGGCCGGGCGTCGAAGTCCTCCGACCGTAAAGAAGAAGCGCAAGGAGGCCGTCGCCGAGAGGTTTTGGTGGCCGATCGAAGCCAAGCCTCGGCGCGGCGATCGAGAGCGAAGAAGAGATCGCCGGGACCAGCGAGACAATCGCAGGGACCGCCGTTCTCCAGCCAGTGAAGACGATAGGGGCAAGCCATCTTGCCCCATCCACCGCACAAATGGGCACGACTTGGAAGATTGCCAGGTTGTGTCCAAGTTGGTGGAAAAGCGGCTCAAGAAGCGCCGCGAAAAGGATCGCGAAGATGATGACGGCGAAGATGACACCCCACCGGCTTTCCAACAAGCCGAGCACACGGTGGCGTACATTCATGGGGCTCGGCCACCTACTCTTCCAACTCGCATGATGGCGAGAGCCGAGACAGTGTGTGCCACCATGCGAGCCGGGGCGAGTCGGCTGCTGAAGTGGTCGGATCAATCGATCACTTTCGGTCGGGCCGACCACCCGGCGAACACTTCAGGCCCAAACCATCTCCCGATCGTGGTCGCCCCTACGGTCGAGAATGCGGCTTGGCGAGTACTCGTTGATGGAGGAAGTGCCATCAACTTCTTTGTCGATCGGCGTATCAAGCACTCCAAATACCTTATGAAGAAGCTGCGCCCGACCGCTTTTATGGAATTGCCCGGGATGGGCCTAATGCCCTGGGACAAGTCCAGCTGCCCGTCCACGTTCGGAGCGCTGAAAACTTCGAACGGAACTCATCAACCAAGTCGCCGACTTGACCTCCCTTACAATGCCTGCTTGGCCGGCGGCGCTAGTCAAGTTCATGGCGATTACGCATCATGCTTATTTGCCGATGAAGATCCACGGCGAGGGCCCAATTGTGGTAAAGGTGGACAAGCTCGAAGCCTTGCGCCTCGGTAAGCAAGTGCAAGACTTTTGGAGCCGCTTTGTTCGCGTGTACGAAGACCCCTCGAGCGCTCCCCCGGCCAAGGCCCGCGCTTCACCCAGTCCCTTGGGTGAGGTGAAGGTGGTCCCCGTGGGTGAGGAAGGCTCGGGCAAGGCTGTGAGAATCGGCGCTGATCTCAGCGCCAAATAGGAAGACGCGCTCGTCACCTTCCTCCGGTCTAATCTAGATGTGTTACTTTGGGAACCATCTGAAATGACCGGGTCCCTAGGAGGTGATCGAGCACCGATTGGCAACGCTTCTGGAGCGCACTGATCCGGCAGAAGGTCCGAGGCAAAGCGCCAGAGGCGACAAGAGGCCATTCGGGAAGAAGTGGAGAAGCTATTGCAAGCCGGAGTTGTGCGGGAAGCCGCCTACCCGAGTGGTGGCTAACCCGTACTCGTGAAGAAGTCCAATGGGAAGTGGCGAATGTGTATAGACTTCACCGACCTCAATAAAGCCTGCCCTAAGGACCCTTACCCTCTGCCAAGGATTGACCTCGTTGTCGATTCTACGGCAGGATGTGAAGCTCTATGTTTCCTAGACGCCTACTCAGGATATCATCAGATTAGAATGGCGCAGGAAGACGAAGAAAAGACGGCCTTTGTAACCCCTTTTGGTGTATCTTTGTTATGTTCGAATGCCCTTTGGGTTGAAGAATGCGGATCTACATACCAAATGAGCCATGCATATTGTATTCAAGTCACAAATTGGGAAGAACCTGGAGGTATATGTTGATGACTTGGTGATAAAAGCTAAGGCCGCTGATGGGTTGGTTGAAGATCTGGAGGAAACTTTCTCCCACCTCCGGCACTACTGCTTAAAGCTGAATCCTGAGAAGTGCGTGTTCGGGGTGTCATCTGGAAAGCTGCTTGGCTTCCTGGTCTCCAGCCGCGGGATCGAAGCCAACCTGCACAAGATTGAAGCAATAGAACGAATGAAGCCACTGTCCGGCTCAAGCGGCTTGATTGCTTAGTGGTCGCTGGCCTCCTCGTACGGTTCATAGCCCTACTGGGGAGAAAAGTCTCCCATTGTTCAAGCCGATGAAGAAGACTAACTCCTTCGAGTGGACCGGAAGCCAGCAGGCATTTGAAGATCTGAAGAAGTATCTCTCCTGCGCCTCTGTCTGGTCGCCTGAGCACAGTGAGCCGCTTCTCCTTTATGTAGCGGCAAGCCCCTCGGCGGTGAGTGCGACACTAGTAGCAGAGCGAGAGGGCGTCACGGCGGCGGTCTATTACGTGAGCAAGGTCTTTGCATGATGCTGAAACTAGGTATCCCCAGGCCCGAGAAAATGGTGTATCTTTGTCTTGGTGGCATCAAGAAAGGCTGCGACACTATTTCCAAGGAAGGGAGATCACTGTGGTCTCCTCGTATCCTCTGCGGGGAGATCCTTCACAATCGTGAAGTGAAGGTAAATGTCGCCAAGTGGTCTGTCATTTGGGGAATTTGGCTTCAAGTTTGCCCCTTGATCGCTATCAAGAGTCAAAGGCGGCGGACTTCATTGTTGAATGGACTCGGCAGATGGGAAGATAAGGAAGTCCCGTGCCCACGCCTTGGGCGCTCTTCTTCGATGGATCCTTCAGGCTCGGCGCGAAGTGGGTTCCTCTGGTCTCCCGGCCAGGACCCCTCAAATATATAGTCGTCTGGACTTTAAAGCTACCAACAATGTTGCGGAATACGAAGGATTCTTTGGTGGGCTCGAGCTGCCGCGACCATCGGCATCTGGCGCCCTCTGATTAAAGGCGATTCTTTCTTTGGTCATCAACCAGGCAAGGAAGGACTTCACTGCTCTGATCCGTCATGGCGGCTTACAGCGGAGGTTAGAAAGATGGAGAGACACTTGAAGGGCTAGGGTATACACACATACCCGTGCGACAATTATTTAGCGGACGAGCTCGCTCATTTCGCCTCGACAAGAGCCCCTGTTCGGTCGGAGTCTTTGAAGAAAGGCTTACGCGGCCAGTCCATCTCACCCCGTCTACGGTGGGGAGGATGGTGATCTTGCTTCAGCCCTCGCCGGATGGGAAAGGCGGCGCCTATCGCAACCCCGTTTACGGTGGGGGCGATGGTGGCGCCTTGACCCTCGTTGCAGGAGGAAAAGTGGCACCGGCGGAAACGCTGGCCCAGCGGAGTACCCGACGATCACTCTGTGGTCGCCGTGCTTGACCGGAAGGCACATGGATGGACCCGATCCTGGCCTACTGCGGGATCAAGTATGCCCCGACGATGATGCGTCGGTAGAAGATAGCGCGAAAGGCCAAGCGCTACACCCTGGTAGATGGGGACTGTCTGGCCGGGTGGAAGCGGAGTTCTTCCGAAGTGCATCACTCGGGAAGAGGAAGCATTTTGCTTTACGATATCCATGGAGGCGTGTCACGGGAGCCATTTTTCGATCGGAACCTGGTGGGAAAAGCTTTCGCCACGGGTTCTATTGGCCAACCGCCCTCCAGGATGCTTGCGGTGGTGAGGAGATGCGGCGTGCGATTCCACGCCAAGCAAATCCACCAACCAGCCCAAGCTCTGCAAACCATCCGCTCTCATGGCCCTTCGCGGCCTGGGAGTGGATATCCTGGTCCGTTCAGCGGGCCACGAGGAGAGCTACACTCATCTGTTCGTCGCCATTGACAAGTTCACCAAGTGGGTGGAAGTCGGCCGTGAGAACCATTACGGCTGCGGCGCGGTCAAGTTCATGCGAGGATCTTCGCCCGCTTAGTCGCCAACCGTATCATCACCGACAATGGCGCCCGATTCACCAGCGCCGCTTTTACGGACTTTGCGAAGAAATGGGCACGAAGGTGCCTTTGCCTCCGTTGCCCATCCAAGAAGCAACGGCCAAGTTGAGCGAGCCAATGCAGTCTTTGAAGGGCCTCAAGACTCGGGCGTTTGATCGGCTTCACCAACGCGGCTCGCGGTGGGTTGAAGAACTCCGGCGATCTTTGTGGTCACTCCGGACCACTCCCGGCCAGACTCTGGAGAGACTCCATTCTTTACGGTTTACGGAGCGCAGGCTGTCCTCCCTTCGAATTGACATTTGGGTCGCCGTAGCGTCGCTGCGTTAGCGGAAGAAGATCAGGAAGAGATGCGCCAAGGCAGCGTCAATCTCTGGAAGAAGCCGGGATCGTGCGGCCTGCGCGCCGCTTCGGTATCAGCAAAGCCTCGGGAGGTACCACGCCACCCGGTCGGTGAGAGAACATCGCGGTGGCGACACAGTCTTGCGAAAGGTCGATCGCGGTCGGGTTGCACTGTTGTCTCCCAGTGGGAGGGCCCCTTTAAGGTGGTCTCGGTCTCGACCGGCGGTCGGGTTGGCCAGCGAGGCGGGGAGGAAGCTGGCGAACTCACGAATATAGAGAACTGCGCAAGTTCTACCCTTGAGCGGTTGTAAGTTTGAGTTTTGTTCCTCGTGCGGTCGAATCATGCTGTCTTTGCCCGACTAGTGAGAACAACATTGTTCGAAATTAAGTATTAAGTTCTGTTATTTCTAGCTTGATTACTTCATGCCTTTCCGGTTACGTGTTTTATGGCAAAGTGTTCGAGCGATCACTCTAGTCCGCTCGATCCTGGCGCCCGATGGCAAAGGCGGGACCACTATGTAAGTGCGGCGAACAGGATTGGGCAATTGGGCGCTGGTTTGAACTCGGCTCGACACGGTCATGACACTCGGGTGTCCCCGTGAAGTGGCGATTTAAACTTGCTATCAAAGCCTACGTCTGTCACGTCTTACTTGTGTCCGCGCGGAGGCCACAAGGGTGCGTGTTGTTTGCAGGATTGTAAGGCAACGAAAAGAATCGCCGGACACAAGGGATACTTTACTCCCTTCTTTTTCCTTCTAAGCCTTAAAGCCAGGCGGTAGCACTCAAGTTAATCTTTGGCGGTCAATGAAGTGGAAGGCTAAGAAGACAAGTTAAACATTGCTGAATAAGTCTAAAAAGTGTCATGTCTATTCCATGAAAGTGCTTTACAAAAGTTGTTGCAGGCCAGCAAGTTAAAAGGGCAAAAAGGGGAGAAGGGTCTAGGTTATCCTATCCTTCTTCCTCCTCGTCCGCCACTGCGGCTGCTACTGCAGGGTCTTCCGCGAGGGGCCCGACGTCCAGCGCCAGTGCCACCTCTTCTGCTGCGTCCTCCAGCGCAGGGTTGGCCATCTCGGTGGCGGCGGCGTGGTCAAAATGCTGCACCGCGCCTCCGCCTCGCCCGATTTCCTTCAAATCTCGGGCGGCGGCGAGAGGATCAAAGTTGGCGTCCTTGGGCGCGCGGCCACGCCAAAAGCGAACCCGCGATGGCGGTGCTCTGCGGCGTCCCTCTGGGTGGACCCGGTCGGCGAGCGGCGAAGCCGGGCGGTGAAGTCCGCAATCCGGCGAGCGAAGCGGCGTAGTGCGGCGGCCATTTCGATGGCGCTATTGCACCAACCCAGCCGAGCGAGGTCATCCTCCATCCGGTCAAAGGCGTACCTCGGCATCTGCAGAGTGTTCGCCTCGGGCCGAATGCGGTGTGTCATTGCGCCTCGAGCTCTTCCATGAGCTCGGCGTATGGCGGCCCTCGCTCCGCTCCCCACGGCTCCGCTCCCGCCTTTCCATCCGGTCATGTAAATTAGCCACCTCTGCCGGGCGGCCGATCTCGATGGCGGCGTCGGCGGCCGTTGCTTGCTCGGCGTAAAGCGGTGGTCGGTGTGGGAGTAGAGCTGTCCAAGCGGCGGCCAGTGCATCTGCGTCCGCTGAACGGAGTCAGCGGGAGGATCCGGAGTGGGCTGTGGCCCAGCGCCTCAAGAAGCTGCAGCGGCCATTGGGTCGGTACATCTTGATCGCCGGCTTCTTCTCGTCCTGGCGGATCAGCTGCTGCTCCGTCCGCTACCTCAGCCCCCCGGTCGCCCGCCGCCGGAGCGGCGGGGGGGGGGGCGGCGGGGGGCCGGGCACCACCAAAAGCAAGCAAAGGGAAGGCACCAATAGAAGGTTAAAAAGTTTTTAAGTCTTTTTTTTGTGTGTATCAAGGATTCAGTACTGGTGAGGCCTCGGAACCGAGGCACTCGAGTGAGAACCAGCCCCTCGAGGCACACCGGCGGCCTCGGTGGCGTGAGCAGGACCGCTCACCGAAGGCCCGGAGGATGCTGGCCGGTCCGCCATAGCGGTGGCTGGCGTCGGCCGCTAGCGCGGTGGCGCGGCGATGGCGGCGCGATCCGCCAGCCGGTGGATCGGCTGGCGGGTCGGCCGCTAGCGATGCCGGTGGCGGCGGCGATCTTTGCGCCGGTGGGTCCAGCGGCAGCCGGCGATCGGCCGCTAGCGGTGCCGGTGGCGGCGAAGAATCTTTGCGCCGATGGGTCCATCGCAGCGGCCGGCGATCGGCCGCCGGCGGTGGCGGTGGCGACGAGGCTTTGCCGATCGATCCGGTCCGCCATCGAAGCGCCGGCGGGTCACCGCCGGCGGTGGCGATGGCGATGGAGGAAGGCGCGCCGTGGTCGATCGGCGGCGCCAATGAACCAGGCTTGCAGCGGTGATGGCGAGGCGGAAGCGTCGCGGCCGTTGATGAAGAGCCCCGCGGTGAGAGGAAGTCCCGATGGCGAGGCCGCTGTGAAGGTCCGGCCACGGCGGCCCCGATAGCCGTGGTGGTGGGCGTTCGATGAAGCGATGTCGTCGGCGGGGCGCTTGTTCCTCCACAGTCGCGGTAGGGAGTGCCGCGGATTATCGAGGGCCCTTGATGGGCGATGATGGGCGTCCCCATGGCGTCCATCTTGGGCATCGCCTTGACGATCCCCGCCGATCAGAGGCTGCATGTCGCAGAGTGGAAGCGCGACCTCGGGAAGGGCGGAACATTGCTCGGCCGCCCGATCGCCCCATCCAGGAAGCGATCTGCGCGGCGTCCAGCTTTCCCGCGGCTGACACAGTAAAAAGAAGAAGAAGGCGATGTTAAAAAAAAAAAAAAAAAAAAAGAATGATGATGAAGAAGGAAGGCGTAAGAGCTTACCTCCTGGAACCGTCCGAGTCCCGTCGTCCACGCCCAGGTAGTGCCAAGCTGGGCGGTGCCGGCGGCGCAAAGGACTAATCCTCCGGGACACGAAGTCCCGGAGAACCATGCCTCCGGTCAGCCCTGCTATCCGCAGCCGATCAACCCGAGCCAACATTGCAAGTAGCTCGGGTGTGTCGGCGACCGGAGATACCCAGTCAGATTTGCTGCCCACCGCTCCAGTGGGAAGCCCCAGGGCTTCAATGCCGCTGTCGTCTTCAACGTACAACCATTCGTGGCGCCACATTTTCCAGCTGGATCGGTTCTCCATTGGAATGTAGCGCGCAACGGCCCCGTCTCTAAGTCGCAGATGGCAGCACCCGGAGATCTTTGGAGCCACTGGTGACGCGGAGCGAGAAGAAGTAGCGGAAAAGGAGAAGATTGGGCATTACCCCTATAAACATCTCACAGAAGTGGGCGAAGACGGAGAGGAGCACAATGGAGTTAGGCGGAAGGTGGATGTTGTGAATGTCGTAGAAGTTGAGGACGGCGATGTAGAAGTCCGAGATGGGCGGGACCAAGCCCGCCATCATCGCCCAGACGAAGAAGATGACTTCCCCGGGCTGGGCGTGGGGAGCGACGATCCGGCCATGCGGAGAGCGTCGCGCGATCACCTTGGAGCATTTAGCGGCGGCGTTCTCTTCCACGGTTGAAGGAGGAGAAACGAGAGTCGGAGAGGCCATCGAGAATCGGCTAAGGCGAAGGAAGCTAAGGCGTGGAAGGAGCAGAGGCGAAAGCAGGAACATGCCCCCGTCGCTGCTTATTTATAAGAATTCAAGGAAGAGCCTGGCGGGAAAAAGTCGAAGAGACGGCGGTTCGGATGCGCGGGAAAACCAAAGTATTTTTCAAGGAAGTGGGCACGTCCCACGAAGCCTCGGAAACGGCTGCAGTATCCACCTCGGGGCCGGAAAAAGAGGCAAGTTTTTAAAGACCGCGGCGTGCGTGGGCATTTATGGGCCCCCCCCGGGAGATTGAACCGTTCGACGAAGAAAAGAAAAGAATAAAGACACTCCTGGGTGGGCCCGGGGGCTACTGTCAGCGTATTAAACGCTGGGGTACCCACGCAGCCGCATTAAGTACTCACGCCCGGAAGGGCAGGTGGCGTTCAGCCACTCCTCGAGCGACGGCAAAGGTGCTCGCCAAGAGGACAGGTGGCGTTGAGCCACTCCTCGGCGACCGGCAAAGGTGCTCGCCAAGAAGGGCAGTGGCGTTGAGCCACTCCTCGGCGACAGCGAAGGTGCTCGCCAAGAGGACAGTGGCGTTCGAGCCACTCCTCGGCGACCAAAGAAAGGTGCTCGCCAGGGGCGAGTGGCGTTGAGCCACTCCTCGAAGGCGACAGCAAAGGTGCTCGCCAAGGGGCAGTGGCGTTGAGCCACTCCTCAGGCGACAGCAAAGGTGCTCGCCAAGAGGGCAGTGGCGTTCGAGCCACTCCTCGGGGCGTAGTTCCCAAGAATCAACCCCGTAACTGTGCTACTGGCGAAGGGTCAAGGATATTTAATGCGAGACGTGCGCATTAAATGCGAGATGTGTAAGCGGCGGTATGGCGGCGCGTCTTCCCAGCGCGCATTAATGATGGGTGGCCCGAATCGACATCCCCTCTCTCTGGCGAACTGCGAGGGGTGACAGACAGCGGGACCCAAGGCGAAGTCTAAGTCGGCTAGGACAGGCATTAAATGTGATGTAAGAGAGTGTGACGGGTGCATTAAATGCCTTTGTAGTAGCGTGTCAGACGCTTGCTTTACGCAAGCTTGTAAGCCCCATGCGCCTCAGCCAGCCCGAGTATAAAAGGGAGCTGGGGTGCATGGGAGAATGGTTGTTGATCCTTGGTTGGCAGAACCTCAGAGGGTCTTCTTCCCCAGCCTTGTAAGAACTTTGAAAGCAGAAGAAACCACCAAGCAGGACTAGGGTTATTACTCCTTTGGAGGGCCCGAACCTGGGTAAACTCGACCGTCTTCTTGCTTGCTCCCAGCATCCCGTTCTTCCTGTCTTTGGAGCGGTTGCCACAAAAGCCCCCAGTCCGAATCTCTCAAGCACCCAATCCTAGGGTGCCTGTTGGCCAGTAAGCCGACAACTACTACCGAGCCTGAGGATCCTCCTGTTGCTGGAGATGAGCCTCTAGTTGGCAAGACGTCTACTGCTACTGAGGAGGTTCATACATCTCCAAGGGCGGCAGAGGAAGAGGTTGGAGTAGCCGAAGAGATGGCTGCTACTCCGATAGTGAGGAGAGACCAGTGGACATGGTCACAACAACAGTCATGACCACCGAGGTCGATCTAATTCTGTCTTCTTCTAGTGTTGCTAACCAAGAGAGGAGTTTCGAGCAAGTTATTAATAACTTGCTTTTTGAGCTATTCTTCTTACTTTCTCTTTGTTAAATCTTTAAGCGAAAGAAAGAGTATGTTTGATTCATTTATTTTCTCTTCTTGCTTTTGTAGTTTTTGCAAGAGGCATCCAACCTATTAGGTCAGCAATTCCAAATTTTGTTGAAGTTCGAAGTAGAAAAAAACAAAAAAAAGTAAGCTGATTCTAACTTCTTTCTTATGCTCTGTTATTTTTTTAATTCTAATCTGTCTATTTGGAAAACAGATCAGAAGAAATAATAATGGAGCTTGAAAAATAGCTCTTGGTGGCTTAGAACACCGCCAAAGGCTATGAATTTAACCTTATTGAGCTTAAGGAAAATTTTCAATCTAGTAAAGAGAAGAACTCCAAACTCAATAGGCCTTCAAAGAAAATGATGAGTGAGTAAAGAAGCTCGATCAAGAGCTTCAAGTAATCATTCTTGAGAAGGAGGACGAAGTAAAAAGTAAGTAACTTTTCTCAACATGATAACATTTGGCTATCTGTTGTTCTTTAAACAATAATAATTATTAGGCTTTATTTTTTTTTGAATTAACAAATATAATAAAAGCCAAGGAACGTTAGCTCTCCCAAGGAGAAACAAAGAAAAAATATCTAATAGAACTGAGTTCTAACACACAAGAAGAGATAAATAAAATGAAGGAGCACATAAAGATTTATAATGAAGAAACAATAATGATCCAGGGAGTAAGTAAATCTACCCTGAGCTTTGTTTTTGTTCAGTTGAAGAAGATGTCGGTGGATTTGAAAGGAAAACATTGAACTTACAATTTAAAATCTGTCAGTTGATGAGTTGGTTGTGGGGACAAGGGATTAACTGAAGCTTATAAATGATCACATCCCCGTTGTGTTGAGTACTATCAAGTCAGCACTCCAAACGTCAATAGGCTTCCAAATCAATGCTCTTTTTATGAAATTGCGGTATTTTTATAAAGGTGCAATTGATCTGGAAAAGCTGGCGCCCAACCTGCAATTCTCAACTGAGGAAGAAATGAATGACACGTACAGAAGTGAAATCTGCCGTGGATATGTATATGGATAATGTAAAAATTCTTTATAAATGAATGGTAGTTTCTTCTGTGTCAAACTCTTTTGTGTTGAAGCTATTCTATTTACTTATCTACCTATGAATTAAATTTTCTTAAGTGTATCACTACTAGTCTCCAACTATTTATTTACTGAGCGGCACCGTGATCGAAAAACACACAGTTTTTTTATGGAGTACCGACTAGTTCGCTCTTTGTTTTATACTTAGTATTAACTAGTAGCAGATCAAAAATGATGTTAGTCTAATGAGTTTTAATGCAGTAATTACTGGATGTCCAAAACCAGTCCGGGTGACTGATCGAACAATGAAGGGACCTTCCCATTTGGAAGATAACTTGTTTAAGTTACACTAGTTTTGGATTCTTGTTAAATCCGGGTCTTCCACATAAAGTGTTTGTGGCTAAACTCTTTTGCTATAGTATCATCTTAAACCTTGTAGGTAGGCTGCCGACCTGATAAGTACTTGATCTCACTTTTCTTCTAAGAAATTAATGTCATCTTTACGTCGGCTGTCTTAATCAACCTATTTAAAAAGAGTAGTTCTTGTAGAACCCAATTGTATTTTGCTGGGCAGAACGGCTTCTGCATAGTAGACCAGTGAGAAGAGTGTTTCTCCTATAGCTCTACTGATCGTTGTGTGTATTGCCCAATTAATGTACTAAGTAGACATCTACCCAAGCCCCAGAGTGTGTTTTGAGACAATCAAACACTCATTTTTTCATGTCTTACATGATTTGACCATTAGCATATTCTACTGCTCCATTGCTCTGTGGATGAGCAACAGAAGCGTAACAAATCTTTGTGCCTATTTCATCACAATAATCTTGAAATAAACCACTAATGAATTATGATCCATTATCAGTAATTAGTCTACTAGGAACCCTGTATCTAGTGACTACATTCTTCACAAAGAATTTCTTTACTGCTTGTGCCGTAATTAAAACTACGGGTTCAACTTCTATCCATTTTTTTGAATGTATTAATAGCAACGAATATGAATCTAAATCTATTAATTGCTTTTGATAATGTATATACTAGATCAATGCCCCATGTCAAAATGGCCATGACATTGGGCATTGTTTGTAGTTGATTAGCGGGTTGATGTACCTATCGAGCATGAAATTGACATCGCTCACAAGTCTTCACAAGGTGCATAGTATCTTGTAGAGAAGTGGGCCAATAGAACCCTTATCAAAAGGCTTTCTCGACTAGTGTTCTGTATAAAGCGTGTGCTCCACATAAGCCCCCAAGTATTTCATGGAGCAATGCAATCCCTTGTTCTTGAGATATACATTTTATTAAAACTACAAGAGTTCTCTTTCTATAAAGAGTATTATCGAGTAATTTGTACATTCACGCATTTTAAATTAATCTATCTTTTTTATGAATATGCTCAGGCAATGTCGCATGTTCTAGATATGCTTTAAATGGTTTAGCCCAGTCCATATATATCTTTCTCAAGGATTCTAACCTTATCGCTGGTCGGGGACTCTTCTATGGGAGTATCTATAGATGTTCAAGAAATACACATATTGGAACATGTGATATGAGGAGCCCAGTTTAGATAAACTAGTCCACTAAAAGATTATTTTTGGATCGAAAAGATGAATATAGCAATCAGAGGGGGGTGAATGATTGTGCGGAAGCTGAAACCAAAATTTTGATCTACTAAAAATTCACCCCAATTCGGACTCAAATAATTGCTTCGGATCAAGCAAAAACAGATTAACAAATGTTCGGTAAAACACAAATTTCTGGAGATCCAACTGTCGGATTGATCTGACATTTGAACTCAAGAAACTACATTCTAATATGAATCTAACAGAAAAAGAATTAGCTCGATCCGACTTACGGATCAAAAGTTATGAACCTCGCAAGGTTGCTATAACAGAATATGACGAGAATTGATCTAACATCAATTTCGAGATTAAACAAAATCTTCAAAAGATTAAGCAACAAAAATTTGAGGAACTCTAAATCAATGCCCTAAAAAGGTTTTGGATGGATCAAAACAAGACGAAACTCAAATAATCAAAGTAGACAAGGAACCAATCTAGAATCAGAACAGATGAACAATCAAAACAGAGAATACTGTAGCAACGTGTGCACTGTAGCTTCGAGATTACTGTAGCACGCAGAGAGGCTTGAAGAACTTGATCTTTTATTCCTTTTTGATCTGGTTGCAGTACTCCAAACAAAAAAGCACAACTCTAATATCCAGCACCCGCATAAACAGGAGACAACCCCTCCTATTTATAAGAAGTAAACCCTATCAGAGTACGCATGCATGTCCACTTGGTCCAACATGGCCCAATACATGCAAGCCACCCCAAACGATTACAACTCTGCACGCGTATGGCTCACCTGCCATACTGACGTGACTAACCAGCCTCCATGTGCACTGTTCTCTCGCCCGAACGTCTCGCATGACATCCTTGACCACTAGGACCTCAATTCCTCCCTGAATCTAGTCCCGAACCTCAGTTCCTCCATGAACCTAGTTCCGATCCCGTCATCGACAACGTCCGCCTTCGAGCAACACCTGCACATGAACAAACCACAAAACACAATTCCGAACACAAGTTCGCGACTTGACTCAACATTAGTCCATGCAACTACTCACACGAGCATTGCATACAAAACAATCCAATTTCAAAATCACATTCACGGCGGACCAAATCCTTGGTTCGGCGCACACAGGGACTAAATCCTAGAAAATCACATTCACGTTGGACCGAAACTTTGGTCCGGCGTCACTCACGACGGACCAAAATCTTGGTTCGGCGTACACGTGCCACGCTCGGTTTCAAAAGAAAAAGATCCGGCGCAAAGCCCTCAAAATCACGTTCATGGTGGACCAAAGAAATTTGGTCCGGCGTACATGCAAAACTTATTATTTTTTGTAAAACTCAGTCTAGCATATATACGAAATCAGACCTCAAAATGTCATTCACGACGGACCAAAAATTTGGTCTGGTGCACATACGAAATCAACTCTTGAAAAAACCATTCACGATGGACCGAAACAAAAGTGGTCCGACGTAAACAAGCATTTGCCAATTTGGTTTGGTGCAACAAGTCTCAAATTCATATTCACGACGGACCGAAAATTTTGGTCCGGCGCAAATGCAAAAAACGGTCCGGCACAAGAAATCAAACCTCAAAACGCCGTTCACGACGAACCAAAAATTTGGTCCGGCGTTCATGAAAAACTTTCTATTTTTCAATAAACTTGGTCCGACGCAATTCCGTCAAAAACACGTTCACGCCGTACTAAGAAATTGGTCCGGCGCAGATGCGAAAAAAACATATTCACGGCTGAAAGTGCATCTAGGCCCCCTAATGAGTTTTGGTTGATTAATGACAAACGATTAAAAGGACTAATGTGTTCAATAAGTTTGTGAACAGGTAAAAGTCCCAAGAAGAGATCATCTACAAACAACGGATACCGTCAAATAGGATAGAGCAAGAAACACGACGACACGTGTATGTATTTTATTTTTTTGAGTCGTAGGAATGCCGTACTATTAAGAGGGATGTGTTGTAGTTGATCTAGAGGTAGTCTCCATGCTCAGATGAATGATCATTAGTCACTTGAGAGATACCAGATCACTACACTTGCACCGGAATAGGTCTTCTTTTGAAGTCTAGGTTGGAAGTTCCGATGCTAGGTCGGAAGTTCCTATACATCAGATGTTTCGATGTTTGGTTGTGCCTGAGTCCGAAGCACCTAAGTCAGATCGGAGTTTTCGATATTTAGGATCGAAAGTTCCGATACGTGTTAAGTCTAAATAGGGTTCTCTCTGTCGTGTGCGGACATTCCGATATATTGGATTGGATGTTCTGATCAGTTTAAATTAGAAAAAGGGTGCTCTTTGGACAGTTCGGAAGTTCCGATCAATTCAATCGGAAGTTCCGATCCGTTCATGTTCTAAATTGGGAACTCTGTGGAGACATCGGAGGTTCCGATCGTGAATCGGACATTCCGATTTGGACTTGGAAAAGTTTCTTGGGAGTGATTCTCTATGAACATCGGAAGGTCCGATGTTAGGATCGGAAGTTCCGATGCATATAGTTTTCGACCGTTGGGGCGAGCTCAAGTCTGGAAGGTTACACACATAGGAAGTTCCGATGTGGGTATCGGAAGTTCCGATATGCAGCTCAGTGCGGGTATAATTTATAGTTTTGAATCAAAACTATAAATACCCCTCACCCTCTCCATTTGAGGGTTACACACTTGTTTTTGCTGAACACTTGAGCGCCTTGAGAACATCCTAGAGCATTCTTGAGCCCTCCTCCTTGATCCTAGTGATCATCTAGTGAGTGAGGACTAGAAGTGTGATTGAGTGCTAGAACACGAGCAAATCATTCATCTTGAGCACTAGAGAGAATCTCCAAAGATCATTCTACATCGTGTTTATTACTCTTGGAGGTTGAAGGACTCCTAGACGTCTAGGCGTCCCTCACGATCTCCCGACGCTTGTGGGAAGCCGTGAGATGTTTGTGAAGGCTGGTTTCGCCTCCGAAAGGGAAGAAACAAATAGTGGAACCAAACTTCAAGTGTGACCGAGGTTTGGGAGGAAAGGTTTGGAAGAGACCCGACTCTTGTGAGCTTCCTCAACGGAGACGTAGGATCCCCTCAAGGATCCGAACTCTTGGAACAAATTTGTGTCTACTCTTTTATTTTATTTGCGTTCATTAATTGCTCTTTCATTTCTAGTCTTTGTGCTTATTCTCTCATTTAACTAGACTAGAATTGTTGAGTAGTTTGCTAGATTGTATCTCCTGTTCTCGAGCTTCTGTCCAGATCGGACATTAGTTCCGATCCGATCAGAAGTTTGAGTTATATTCCGCTGCAATTAATTTAGCAACAAAATTTTATTAGCCTATTCACCCCCCCTCTAGGCACTTATCACATCTTTCAACGGCGGACTGAAATATTTGGTCCGGCGCAAACAGAAAGATCTCTGTTTTTCCGAAACACAACTAAAGCATATCACAAGCATGTCAATTGATCAAATTGGTCAACACATGCACAAGCACCACACATGCCATGAGCACAACCACTTTGCGATACCAAATTCATCACCAAGCTAATTTTTCATCACATGATTTCACAATTATCTTTTTGCTGAATGTATTGGACTTCAAAGTCAATGCAGTATTTTTCCAATTTCTTCACTGGATCCATGTTGTTAGACAATACCTCATCGAATGTCATGTATTCCTTGCTAACCTAGTTTAATAATAATTGCAAATCACCTTTCACTAAAAGCCGTCGGACCCTAAGGAATTTTGCTACTCAGGGCCCAGCTAGAAAACTTCATACTCTGCTACATTATTGGTAGCAGGGAATTGTATATGGATTACGTATTGTAACTGATCACCCTATGGTGTGACCTTCACTATACCAGCCCCCAAACCTATTAGTTCTCTAGAACCATCAAAATATAAAATCCAATGGTCGGTATCAACGGAATTCTTCTCTACAAAAGGCTCACTATTAGTCCATTCAGCGATAAAATCTGCCAAAATTTGTGACTTGATTATTAATCAAGCGATAAAATTGATGTTAAAGGATCCAAGTTCGACTGCCCACTTAGCAATCCGGCCAGTTGCTTCCTGGTTATAGAGAATATTGCCAAAAGCAAAAGATGGGAGTGCTGTAATCCGATGAGACTGGAAATAATGTCGTAATTTTCTTGAAGCCATTAATAGGACATAAAGTAGTTTCTGAACCTAAGGGTATCTCAAAACTTCACTTACGTAATATACAGGTTTTTGAACCTTATCTTGTTCAATGACTACGACAGCACTGACCACATTATTTGTATTGCTAAATATAGCAACAAAGGTTCCCTTGGGTTCAGTGATACCATTGTGGGTGGGCTTGACAAATAAATTTTAATGTCATTAAAGGCCTTTTCTACTTCATCCGATCAGTGCAATTTATCATATTTCCTTATTACCTTGAAGAAAGGTAAACCATGTTCTCCCGATCTAGATATGAAGTGACTGAGGCAACCATCCGACCAGTCAAACCTTCTACCTCTTTCACTGAACAAGGGGATTTTAATGATTCAATGGCGTGAATCTTCTCAGGGTTAGTTTCTATTCCGCGTGAACAAACAACTAATACCCACAACTTGCCAAAAGAAACTTTTAAAGTACACTTTTTAGGATTTAATTTTATTACATGCTTATTCAAATTATAGAATATTTTGGCCAAATTTAACAAATGGCTATAGCTTTTCTTCCTCTTTACAACGAGATCATCTACATAAGCTTTAATATTTTGTCCTATTTGACTTATGAAAGTCTTCTAAAAGAGTTGAAGCTACGTGGCTCCAACATTTTTCAGTCCGAATGGCACCTTCTGGTAATAGTATATTCCAAATGGGGTTATGAAGGAATTCTTCTCTTTCTATGCTAATTTGATGATAACCTGAATATGCATCCAGGAAACTCATCAATTCACAACCCGCTGTTGAGTCAACCAACTGGCCTATTTGGGGCAAAGAAAAATCATCTTTTGGACAAGCGGTATTTAGATTGGGGAAATCGACGCATATTGGCCACCATTTGTCTTCTTGACCATAACTGGGTTCGTAAGCCAATCTAGATGATCAACTTCGCGATTGAAGCCAGCTTCCATGAGTTTGTTCAACTGTTGTTGGATGGCTTCTTGCCGATCAGGAGCGAATCATCGTAGCTTCTGCTTCATTGGTCGTATTTCAGGTCAGATAGCTAACTTGTGCTCTATTACCTCATTTGGAACCCCATGGATGTCAGATGGTTTCTAGGCAAACACATCTGCGTTAGCCCAGAGAAAGGCAACGAGCGTGTCTTCCTATTTAGCATCCATTCCTTACCCTATTCGAACAGTTTTTGACTGGTCGGTAGGGTCAATGGGAACAAGGTTTATTTGCTCATTCGGCTGAGGATTAGCTTTCAACCTCTTTGACATGCCAGGTTTGTGAACCTTGCAAGACTTACCTGCACCATTAGCATCTTTTAATGGTAATTGATTGATAATTTCAAGTAATTTTTTATCACAATTTAGTGTAGTAGTTGGATTACCTTGCACATTAATCATGCCTTTTGTACCACGTATCTTGATGCTCTAGTAGGCATGATGCGTAACTGCCATAAATTTAGTAAGCGAAGCTCTATCGAAAATGGCATTGTATGCAGACTCAAAGTTGACAACTTCAAATGAAATCAACTCAGTTCTGAAATTGTAGAAATCTCTAAAAGTGACAGGTAACACAATCTATCCTATTAGAGTTACCGATGGACCAGGGATAATTCCAAAGAAGAGATTTGTCACAGGTCGGATCTTAGAATAAGGGATTTACATTTCATCAAGAGTATGGTTAAAGGAAAGTCTAACGAACTTCCTCCATCAACTAAAACTCTTCCTACTTTACAGTTATTAATTGTAGCAGATACTACCAAAGTAAGTTTACGAGAAGTAGACATACCTTTAGGGCAATCATCTTTGCTGAAAGTGATCATGACATTTGATCACTTTGGAAAGTGTAGTCTTCCTGGTTGGGTGCAGATGTTAATAACTTCTCTACAAGTGGACTTGAACTATCTTTTTGAAGAGTATGCATAGGAATCTCTAAAAATCATGTTAACATGATTATCGGGCTTCTGATAACCCATGTTTTCATTTCCATCTGCATTTTTGTTGGTTCGACCTTTTGGTAGGGTTGGCACGGGACCCCTTTCAGAGTAGAATTCATACATGCGCCTTTGCCATGTACGACAATAGCGCAAGTCATGTCCTGGTGCGTTATGCAGAGGACACAATCGTCCATTTTCACTACTTGAAGTGGAATTCTTGGGGAAAAAACTGGTCGTCTGTCCGACCAGGATTCGTTTTCCAAGGCATCTTATCCTTGGAATACACATGTCATTCAGAGATGCCTGTTTAGGTTCTACACGAATCACTTCTTTTGAACATATTGATCAAAACAACCAATGCGAAGATGACATTAATCTCTCTTAGAAGAAAACGAGATTAGGCACTCGTCAGGTCGGTGCCTACCTAAAAAGTTTGAGAAGATACTACAATAAAAGAGTTCAACCACGAACACTTAATATGGGTGACTTGGTTCTAAGGCGCATTCAGAACCAATCTAACTTAAACAAGTTATCTTCCAAATAGAAAGGCCCCTTTACTGTAGTGTCCATCACCCGACTTGGCTCTGTTTGGCTTGCTATGGAAGATGGCTGAATTCTTTCGAATACTTGGAATATCCAACATCTTTGCAGATTTTTTGTGTAAATTTTTTTACATTCATGTATTAAATTCACATTTTATAAGTTACGTCTTCTTCGTGTTATATTAAAACTTTTTCTTGTCTTGCTTTCAATTCTAAGAAATCATGAAAGCTTAATCTGTCCTAACTCCCTGAGCAAAATACAAGGTTGATGGTCGGGTCATGAGATGACTTCTAATAGAGCCTTTTCATGTAAGCCAGTACTTACTGCATTGAAACTCATTAGACTGACTTCATCTCCGACCTGCTACCAGTTAATACTAAGTATAAAGCAAAGAGCGAACTGGTCGGTACTGCATAAAAAATTGTTCATTTTTTGATCACAATGCTAGTAAGTTAAACAAACAGTTGGGGGCTACTAGTGATATACTTAAGATCAATTCAGGAGCAGACAATTAATAGAATAATTCTTAACACACAAAAGATGGACATAAAATAAATTTTTATTTAATTTGAAGAGAACCTTTACATTATTTATATACATTTCCACAACAGATTTTACATCTACTTGTGTTTGGTTCATTTCTTCTTCGTGTTGAGAACTGCAGGTCAAACGCACCAGATTTCTTAGCATCACCAGGAAGAAGTACTTCTCTTCCTCATCTTCATTTAAGTAAGATTATACTAAACAAATACTTCATAGGAGTTGATGAAGGAAATACTTCAGACAAAAATTGTCTATAAAAATAATATGAAAAATCAAAATAGTTATCATGTTTCTAACATATCATTCTTATACCAAGAAGCTCCAAAAAAGAATTTCATTCAACTCTTTTTTAGTTCTTGAAGTTGTTTACACTCATTCTGAACCAAGAATTATGGGAAAAAGAAAGGTTGGGAGATAAAAAAAATGGGCTCGAAGAAATTCATCCTCAATTCCATAATAAAAAATTTCATTGAACACAGGGAAATAGAAGGCTATGTCTTCGAATTTCCTCTTAATTAAGAAGAAGCCTACAAACATTGAGATTCTAAGGACATAAGAAGTTCTGTCCTTAAACTTTCTTTTAATTCTTGAAGTTTCTCACCTCCACTCCTCTATTCTGCCTCAGAAAATTGCGAAAAAAGAAGGATGGAAAATGAAAAACTCCAAGAACTAAAAGAAATTTTAAAAATAAGAAAATTCAAGGAAATGTTTTTTATGCTTGAAAGTCTGAAGATACAAGGGAAACCTTTCTCCTCTTATATAGACTTTCAAGTAGTTAAAGCATTATTCAGTTACCGAGAGGAATTACATAAATTCTTTTGTCAAGAACTTAAGAGGTAGTTTTAAAGGAAGCTTCTCCCCTATATTTATACTTTTTTGACATTGTTTCGGTTACCGAGGAAATTGAAAAGATTTTCTCAAGACGCATCTGGCAGCATGATAGCGCGACAACCCAAGCGTCTTGGAAGTTGAAAAGCCTTAAGAGAATACACATGTTCTCTCAAGACTTGGGGGCTAATTGATGATGATTAATTTGTCTTAGGACCATAAGTGGTTACAACTTTTTAGAAGCCAGTCGCATCCTCATAAATGCGGCCTATAAAATGAAGAGATACATTAAATGTCTCACGATTATTTGGTCAAATTTATAGTTAACCACTTAAACAACCCCCCAACCTGTAATATAGGTCGGACGAAAACTAATCTTATATCTCTTATCTGAGATTTTACCCAGTCGGGAACGGTCTGACCTATGAACCTTTGTAGGTCGGACATAATGCCCTTTATCACACCATCCTAGACAAGATCGGGTAAAGGATAACCTTCGCCCCGACCTAATTTAGGCTGGGGCAGAATCTTTGTGCAAGATAAATGTGTGGAAGATGCTTTCTCTTATAGGTACATATGACCATTTGGAAGTTACTCCCTATGAAGAGGCGTCCCTCTTACGAAAAGGCACCTCTTTAGTGAGAAGACACCTTTTGACCAAAACACACCTCTCTGAAGATGACAATTGCCATCTCTTTGATTCTATAAATGTGATACTCCCGCGAGAGTTAGAGTGAGAGTTGAAGTTTAAGAGTAGTCTATACACCCTAAAGACATTCGTGATATAATACAATCATCATTCCTTTTCTACTCCTTTCAATTTTGTTTTATAGACAAAGACAACTAGAATTACATTTGTATGCTCGATCTAGGGACTCCCGGGTCTTGAACATCGACACAACTTATCAACAACCAAATACCACCGCAGCAATTCACAATTATCTATCTTTCCAACCATGTCCAATTTATGGTTTTCCTTTCAAAATATATTTTTCCCGTGCATTACTAACTTCTAAAAATATTTAAAAATAATTTCACAAAATGATCAAAGGAAACTTGCCTGGATTTCGATGAAAATAATTATACTCTCGCATTTGCTGCTAAGAATCAACGCGTATATTGAATTTGATTCCTAAAATTACATAATGCCATATTTTAGCAACTAATATATTTTTACATATTTAATGATGTCCAACCCCATTTCTTAATATTCTACTATTTGAAAATTTTGTGCTAGTTCATTGCAATTTATATAATTTCCTTTTATCGCACTTTATTTAAACGTTTAATAGACTGAGTTTATTGATTCATTGATTTTAATTAGTTAATCTTAATTTGGATCGTACATATAGGCTGATTGATTTATTATTTTATCACATTAATTAAATACATAATCTCTTATTTTTCTCTTTTGTTCTCTTATTTTAATTTTCTTTTAATTCATTTTAAAGTGAGCATTATGTTATTATTATTTTCTCCTAATTAATTATTCATTTTACGTGCTAAAAAAAATTACCCTATTTTCTTCTTTTTTTCTTCCTTCTTTTTTCTCTTTCCTCCCTCTTTTCTTTTACTCTCTTCTTTTTTTCTTTTCCTTCCTTTCCCTGTCTGGTTCTTATCCCCTCCAGTCTCCACTGCCCTACTCTCTCCTGTCTCTAATCTCCATGGAGGCAGGGAGCCGATCTCCTGATTTGGCCCATTCTCCACTAGCCACCGGCCCCTGCCATGGCCAGTCATCGGCACTAGCCTCGCTCCGGCTCGTGATTCCGCACCACCTTTAGCCCACCCTCCATCGAGCCTCTCCCCGGCCTCCTCACGCCTGCACGTGCATGTTGGTCCGCCCTCCTAGGCCGCCTCCTCCGCCGGCGCTACCGGCCACCTGGCCCCCGGCCATCTCTGCTCCCCTACCTGCCATCAGCGCCTTCCTATGCCTGGGCTGCACCATCAGGTCCCCTCGCCTCCTCCGCGCCTTGCTATTGCCGCATCAGCCTTACAGACTGCTGCAGGCGCTCGGGCCTATGCCCCTCCCTTCACGCATGCCCACTCCCGCCTCACCGATCTCCCCCAACTGTGGTTGCTTCTGGCCCCCTTCTTCTTCTTCTACCTACTTTCTACTGTGATGTACATCAGTACCTATCTATGTCGAGACCCGAATGTGCAAATCTGGACCCTCTTTGTTTTCAGCACTAGTCCAGGATCACGCTAGTGCACACAGTCTCAACATTGATGAATATCACAATCATGCACAGCGGAATAATAAATAAAGTCTTTATTATAACTAAAGTGGTTGAGTCAACCTTATGGTTAACTTACAAAAGTACGCCTCGTAGGGCAAAATCTTAAATAAATAAACTGCAGCGGAAATAAATAAACTTGTGGCACCAACCAATATGCCACAGGCAACTGACTGGGCTCGCTCCCTAGTTCGTCAGGTCCTCCTGGAACACTTCCTCCAATGCTGGCGTTGCTTCTTCAACAACCGATGGTTGTGTTGTGGCAAGGGTGAGTACTTAAAACACTCAGCAAGTCATGCACATGATGCAATCCCAATAGCTATATGCATGGCTTATTCCAAATGACAGGCTATAGTGGTTCTTTTGCAATAAAGCAACATTCACAAGTAACAGTAGTAGATTGGAAAGCAGTAAAACAATAATAACGATAATAACTTTCATAATCAGTTTCACAAGTAAAGCATCTATCAACCCTAATTAGGTTCAACATTTCCACGCCAAATAACCAAAGTTATTTTTATGAAAGTCTAACTCTTGATTGTAATTCCCAAGCAATGTCCAATAACGTGGACTCGGCTATTCGAATAGGTTGTACACTCTGTAGAGGTTATACACTTTACACACAAGATACAATCAAACACCACCAAGGCGAGTGACTGTAACATAGCCTTTACAATGTTCCTTCTAGACCCTGTACTGCCTGCTATGGTTTCAACGTTGAAGGGACTAGTTACCATACTCAGGGTCCCCTCTTGCGCCATGTGAGACAACTCGAACACCCAGGTCTCACACCACCACAATAGTACCAAAATCTAGACATCACAAATTAGTCACCTAGGTTTGTCCCATTCCAGACTTGTGGTTGTATGTTAGACTCAGTTCAAATTCTTGCAAGGTTAAATTCTTAGAGTGACCAAGGCAAGACTACCCAGAGAATTCACAAGCGTCCAAAACAGCAAAAACCAAATACGACCTCCCATGGGCCACTCTTGGCCCACCAGAAATAACATTGCCACTTGCCTCAGTCTAAATCATTTTATCACCCCAGTTGATTACCATGCACCACGTGCCATCAACAACATCAATAACACATGTCACATTTTTCATAAACATTGTTCCATATCTCATTAAGTCAAAGTTAACATCTGATATTCCCAAAACAATGTTATCGACACGTTATAGGGCTAAGCATACTACATACGATCTATTTAACCCATGTTGGCAATTTATTAACGTCCAACTAAGATTCTATCATCTAGGGTGACAAATGATTCATGGCATACAATTATTATAGACAAGGTGGCATACATCAAATAGGTCGTATAACTATTCCCAAAATTATTTAAAAGCATTTTAATTAAACTAGCATGCAATAAATTAAATCAACATAGTTTTAGAAAGTGAGATCAATATGGTCAAAGCACAACTTGCCTTGGAAAAGGTCTTGTTCCTGTTCCTGGACTTGTTCTTGGGTTGAAACTTCTCCTTCGAAACCTTCGGGCAGTTCAACGTCTACGCGAAACGGATAAATAAACAATAAATAACAAAAAATAGAGGGCAATTCAAGTCCAAAAATTAAATAAAATTCACTATTAAATAGAACTCAATTTTACAAAAATTTAGAAACTGGAATCACCTTAATCGGAGTTAAAGCACAAAAGTTGTAGTCATTTGAAGTTTAAAAAACAATTAAAAAGAATAAACCGAATTATCTAATTCATTTTTCTATTGAAAAATCAGAGATATGATGTCAGCTGACGTCAGCACCGAATTTCTATTTCGGCCGAATTAGTCTTCTAAAGGAAAATCGATTTATTGCGTCACGCTTGCGTCATCCGGTCTATAGACCGGATCTACGGTTCGGCTCGGGTCCACAAGTCCACATGTCACTGACACGTGGGCCCGCACATATGACATCACGCTGACATGCAGCGCGATGTGCTAACGCAACGTGGCTCAATCTAAACCGGTAAACTCGAATCGGAAGGTCAAGATCCAGCCGGAACGGACCGTTCCGAACTTACAATGCATACGTGGCCTAATCTGGACCGTCCAAACTAAATCCTACGGCTATGATTCCACCGAGATCAGAGCGGTCCGAACTCTACTCTAGATCCTAGTCATTCAATCTCGATCCTATGGCTACGAATAGATCTAACACAGTGCTACGTGAACCAATATACACCGCACGTTTCTGATCCAACGATTAAGATGAGATAGGACCAGTTCGAACTTAATACAACGTTCGGACGGTCCAAACTCACCTCTAAATCCTGACCGCTCATCTCAAGATCTAGGTTGGGATTGAATTCTAGTGCTAAAACGTGAATCAAATCTAATCGTACAACTTAGATCTAACGGCTGAGATCGAAACTAGTGCGCAACAGTTCAGATCTACGTGGCTAAATTTGTACCGTAGGATCTAGATCAAATGGCTGCAAATAGATCTAAGTTCCAAATCTAGATCTAATCTGTCTTGTTCAGTTTTGATCTAACAGACTATGTTGATCCAATCTACCGCACCGCTTTAGCATCTACGTGGCAAAATCGTTCGTTCAATCTAGATCTAATGGTTCAGATCTAATCCAACCGGAATAATGAGATGGCGATGTGGACCAACCTGGACTGTTCAATGATGATCCGATGGTCAACGAAGCTCACGAAAATCCGGCGATGGTGCGGCGCGAAGCTTGGCCGGGGTTGGGGACGACGACCACGGTGGCGGCGTTCTGGGGCTTCTCCGGTGAAGTGAAACATCGGGTCAAATGCGCCTTGACGCGACGGTGTCGAATCTGGGATCCCACACGGTGGAGATGGCTTGACGCCGGTGGAAACGGCAAATACCACGGCGGTGCGCTACGTCAACTCCGACGAGCGATTGCGGCCATGAGGCGGTGGCTCGGACGACGATGAGCGGGGCAATCGGTGCGCACGGAAAAGGGGAAGACAGCGGCAACGGCGACGCATTAAATAGGGGCTTCTGCGTCCACAAAAAGCGCAACAACCGAGGTGGGCTCGGACGCGGCGACGGAGTCCAGCGCGGACACGGACATGCGACGTGGCTCCATCACAGCCGTCCACTCCATGCGGATCCAACGGCTTACGCACGCGTGCAACATGGCTCGATCCTGACCATTGGATTCAGATCCAACGGTCGGCGCGATTAGGGTTTCGGGTTTGCGGGTCAGGTCCTTGCACCTAGACCCGTTAGAGTTTTCCAAAAATCCTTTTTCATTTTTATTATTTAAAACTAATTCTAGAAATTCAATTTAATCAAGAAAAATAGCAAAATGATCAGAAAGATTCTGGAAAATATTTTGAGACATTTTGAACTCAAATAAAATATTTTCAACAAAATTTTACATGAAACTTTTAAATTTTTAAGTAATCTAATAAAGGACTTAATTCAAATTAGATCCAAATAAATCCCAGAAAATTCTAAAAATTTAATAAACTCAATAAATTAAATAAAAGCAAAATTTGGGGTGTTACAGTCTAGCTGCTCGATTTTGTTTTGTGTGCTACCATTCATAGTTGATGATGATTTTGGATTGATGCCATGGATTTTAGCTAGAGTCATTAGTTTTCCGTCTATGATGATTCGTAAAGGTGATGCTCGGGTTTTGGACGGTGCCATAACAACACTCTTAATATATTATGCGTCATGGAGCATGAGTAGATTACTAGGCATGCACAGCGCAACTTCCACTGCATTAATTGACTGAGACCTAGAATTATCTATTATTTCTAGTCTCTAAAATTATTAATGCTGCTACTATATTGGTTCTGCCGGTATGAGTTATGGTTTACATGTGGATGTGATGTTGAAATAGAAAAGATGTAGAGGGTGATGTGGTGGTGCTGGTGGTTGTAACACCCCAAAAATTTGCTTTTCTTAAATTCATGTGTGATTTGGCACTTTGGTGAATTTTTGGAATTTTCTGGAATTTATTTGGATTTATTTGGAATTTATTTGAATTTATTCCACTTTGAAATAATTAAAGAATTTAACTTTGCAAATTAAAATTTGTTGGAAATATTTTATTTGAGTCCCAAATGCCCTAAAATATTTTCCAGAATTTTTCTGAGTATTTTACTATATTTAATAAATTAAATGAATTTCTGGGAATTAATCGAATTATTAAATCGCTGGAAAAATCAACCGGGTCGAGTACTGTTCATCCGACCGAGCCCGAGTCAGACTCGAGTTCGAGTCCGACCCGAGCCACGTGGTCGAGCCGAACCCACTCGGCTGAACCCTAACCACGTGACCGTTGGATCAAGATCCAACGGCCATGAACGCGCCACGTCGCCCGAGCCCAACCCCGACCGAACCAGCCAGGTCGCTGAGCAGGACCCGAGCCCAAGCCACCCAACCGTTGGATCAAGATCCAACGGCTCGCGTGCGTCCACGTCACCCTCTCCGTATCGCCGCCGGATTCCGCGGCCGCCCGTGCGTGGGGCCTCGTTTTCCGCGCGTATCACCCGTGTCGGATAGCTGACTTCATTGCGCACCCGTAGCCCTATCTCACGCCGCCCGAGTCGCCGCCGGTTGCCCGCGCGAGCTCGCCGTAGTTGGTTTAGGTCTCCGCCGCGCCTCCTTGCCGTTCTGCCCGTCTCCGTCGTCCTCGGCGCCCGTTGAGCCAGATCCGAGTTCCTCGCGTCAAGACGCGTTCGGGAGTGCAAGTCTTCATGCCGGAGGAGCCTCGCAACGCCGCGCCGTTGGTCGCCGTCCCGGCTCGGCCCGGCTCGCCGCGTCGCCATCGCCGACCAGAAACTCAGTGGACCGTCGGATCTCCATCGACGGGCGAGATCATGCCACGTCACCGCGGTGAGATCCGTTCCAAACCCCAGATTCAATCTCGGTAGTTAGATCTAGATAAATGCGGTTAGCGTTAGCCGCGTTATACGCGTTAGATTGGATCTCAACCATTGGATCTAGATCCAACGATCCAGATTCGACGCGTTCACCCAAACGCGTGAAACCCAGATCCAATCCAAGCCGTCGGATTTCAAACCAACGGCCCAGATTGCGCCACGTAGCGGGAAGCCTGACCGCCACGGTCAGCCCATGCGTGGGCGTGGGTCACTGACACGCCGGGCCCGCGTGTCAGCGACGCGGCCAAACCGCACCATGACGTCACGCTGACGTCATGGGGGCCCACCTGTCAGCGGCCACCCCAGCCGTGCGGTGATGCCAGCAATGACGTCACCAGTGGGTCCCACCTGTCAGCAACGGGCTGAGTCCCCGCTGACGTCAGCAATGATGTCACCTCAGTGGGTCCCACCTGTTAGAGACACGTGAGCCGTGGACCAGGTCCACGGTGGAACCGAGCCGAGCCGTGGGCTGAGCCCGTGAAACGGCTGATGTCAGTCATCCAATCAGAGGCTGACACGTGTCCCTGCTGACGCAATAAATTAATTTCCGAAAAAGAAAATGATTTATTAATTCGAATATTGATTTCAGGATTTGATTCAAACTTCAAACGCTTATAACTTTTGCGTTTTAACTCCGATATGAGTGATTCAAATTTCTAAATTTGTATAAAATTGAGATCTACCTAATGATGAATTTTATTTAATTTTTGGACTAAAGTTCTTCTCTGTAATATTATTTAATTGATTATTTAAACTTCAAAATGCTATAACTTTCGCGTTTAAACTCCGAATTTGACGATTCCAGTTTCTAAAAATTCATAAAATTATGCTCTCTCTGTTTGTGAACTTTATTTGGATGTTTGGACACTTTTTGTCTACTGTTTTATTCATTTGTTGCTATTTGCACGCGTTACGAGTAGACGTTGAAGTGCCAGAAGGATTCGAAGGAGAAGTATTGACCCAGGAGCCAGCTCAGGACCAAGAGCAAGTACTTTTTGAAGGCAAGTTGTGCTTTGACCATATTGATCATATTTTGAAACCTATTTTGATTTAATTTATTGCATGCTAGTTCAATTAGAAAATACTTTATTTAATTCTGGGGAATTAGATAAATGCCTAGCTATTTGTATGACACCTTGGTTAATTGAATATGTGCCATGACCCCTTGTCACCCTAGTTGTGGTTTACTAGTTGGACATTATTAAATTGCCAACATGGGTTTTTAGACCGTTGTAGCATATTGCTTAGACCTGCTACGTGCTCATGACATGATTTTGGACAATCAAATGTTAATATTGACTTAATGATATATTGAACCTGTTTTGGGAAGGTATCATGTGATGTTGATGGCACGTGGCGCATGGTAAACAACTGGGGTTTGATAAATAGCTTTTGACCGGGGCATGTGGCAAGAATGATCAGGTGGGCTAGTTGTGGCATTGGGAATGTTGGTTTGGTTCTTCGGGTAGTCTTGCCCTGGTCACCCTAAGGACTTAACCTTGCAAGCCTTTGAACTGAGTCAAGCGTGCAACCACTTGTCCGTAATGGGACGGACCTAGTTGATTAAGTTGCTAATAACGTACCTGTGGAACCTCTGGGTGTCAACTACACAGTTTGTGTAGTTATGCGGGAGCGCATCGGGGTGAGGCCAGTACCCATCTAACGGTGGCTTGACCTAAACTTCGCCTTTGCTAAGGGAAGGGTTAGTGTGCAACAGGAGAGGACCACTTGTCTTTGTTAGAAGTTTAGAAAGACTTTGTTACGGAACTCGCCTTTGTGGTGTTTGATTGTATCTTGTGGGTAAAGTGCATAACCTCTGCAGAGTGTAAAATCTATTCGAATAGCCGTGTCCGCGGTATTGGACATCGCCGGGAATTACTGATCAAGGGTTAGACTTTCTTGAAAATAACTTGGACTTGAAAGGTTGGGTTTGGTTTAAATAAAGATGTTGATGGAAATGTGGTTTAGGAATGGGAAAGATGTTGATTAAACTCTGGAAAAGTTATTGATCTTATACTTGTTTCTATTGCTTTGAATCTACTTATGCTACTTGTCAAATCTTTGTTTCTCGCAATTATACCCTGAGCTATTCCTTTGTACTAAGCCATGCATGTAGTATATTAGTTTGCATTCTGTGCATGACTTGTTGAGTACCAAGTACTCACCCTTGCCACAATACAACACCAGTTGAAGAAGAGTCTACACCAGCTTCGGAGGAGGAGCTTCCAGAGGAACCGTCTAACTAGGAATCGAGTCCCGATCGGTTGCTGTGGTATCTTGGATGGCGCCACGATGTTATCTTATTTTTCCGCTGCTATTATTTCTCTCTTAATAAGTTTCGCCCTGCGTGGCGTATATTTGTAACTTGACCATAAGGTCAAGCAACCAGTTTGGTTACCTAATTAAAGTACTTTATTAGTATCGAGTGGTATGATTGTGATATTTACCAATGTTGAGACTGTGTGTACTAGCGCGTTCCTGGACTAGTGCTGAATACACAGAGGGTCCGGATTTGCAGATTCGGGTCCCGACAGTGGTGAAGATGCAGAGGTGGCTGCCTTGCTCCTCCTCTTGCTCTTTTTGGTTCTTTGGTGCTTGAGGCCTTCTGACTCCTTGGTGCCCCTGGTTGAGCCTTCTCCTTATGGCTCTGATGGTCTTGGTTGGAAGCCTGTACTCGTGTTGTTGTGTCCTTGGAATGGCTTGCTAAGGAGCTTTTGTCTCCAGGGAGCTTGCTCCTAGTGTGGCTTTATATGTGAATGCTTGGCCTTGCTTCCTGGTGTGCTTGACCTCTTGTTAAAATGTGAAAGTTGGAGAATGGCTTGGTTTCTTTGTGTTTTGCTTACATGCTACACAATTACCTTATGGGCTAAGGGTTGGAATTGGAGATAGTTTCGGTTGAAAGCTATCCTAAGCTACAGTGCCCATGCTCTTTGGTTTGACTACTAAGATGGTGTGCTTGTGAGGCTTGTGCTGGAGGCTTTTGTGCCTATACGAGCTTGGGCATGCTTGCCATAAACCCTAAGGTTTTGACTGAAGGATAGCTTCGGCTGCCTATCCTAATGCACAGTGGGCACAAGTCTATCTTGTTCTACTGTGGGCTTTACCTTTCTATAGTGAAAAAATTATTTTTCTACCACGCATGCCTATGAAATGATTTACAGGTTTGTTTAATTGCCGAGTGATCAACCTTCATTCGTTAGAGGTGCCCTTTGACCCCGAACGAATCTGTTATCTTAGTGAGCGATACCAACTCATACGGGTTTGACGACAACTCTTCTTTTTAATTTTTCTTGTCTTTATAATTTATTGCCTCAGATTTTATACGCACAAAAGATTTACCGATGTTTGCAGGATTACAGGTGAAGATCAAAAGAATTGTAGTTTTTAGGAATTTTAATCATTCACGTTATTTCAGAAATGTAATTAAGTATTCTTTTGTGTTGTAATTTATACCATTGTACAAAGTGTGTAAGGAATAAAATGTTTAATCTTTGTTGTAATTGGTATTTGTATAAATTAAGATGTATGAATATAATTATTGTGTTGTAATTCAACTTCATGTAATTAATACCTCTGGAAAAGAAAGAGATTGATTTGTTTTATTTGTGAGTTACCATTTGTTTAAAATTTTTAATTCCCCGAGTACTAAGTCGATTTATGTATATGTGAAGATTCAATGTATGTGTTACATTTATTGCCATTTATTTGATAAATTAATCAGATTTATTTTTGAATAACTTCAATCACTTATTATCTTTTGCAACCTAGATTATCTTATCCGAATACCTTCTTTGCATGGTGGGAAAATTTTGAATACAGTACAATTTGTCATCCTTACTTACAAATCGATACAATACGTTTACGTAATTACAAAAAACACAATCATAAACGAAATTTGAAAATTCATTTGGGCTTTACCAAAATTTCAAATTTCATTTTCATTGTATTCGAAACCTGGAAATTCGAGTATCCTTTAAACGAAAAATGAAACTTTGGGTATGGGGGCCCCACCCCATACCTGAAACCTTACATTTCGGTGAAGGTTGTTGTAGCTTCAAAAACACTGTAGCATCACGACATTGTAGCAAAACATCACTTTTCCGGCAAAGGCTAGGGCTAGTGTTTTCACTGTAGCTTCGAAAAATACTGTAGCATCGAGGCACTGTAGCAACAAATACTGTAGCTTCGAAAACATGATTTACCGAAATGTGAGGTTTCGGGTATATGGGGTGGGGCCCCTATACCTGAAATTTCAGATTGCATTTAATCTTTACCTGGAATATCAGATTTCAAATACACCAAAAATGAAATTTCAAATTTCGACAAAGGTTAAACGAAATTTCAAATTTTGTTTATGGATGGCTTTTCAGTAATTACGCAAATGTATTGTATCGATTCGTAAATACGAATTAAATATTGTACTATATTCAAAAATTTCCTGCATTAAGTGTTGTAACGGCAAGGTCGAGGACACATGCGAGGTTTTCTTGGCATAGCATCGCTGTGGAATGGCTATAACCAGGTTTTGATAGGCTAAACAATTCTTAGCCTCTACTCCTATTTTTGAAACAATACACACGTTCTTATGGTCGAATTATCCCTCAATTACATATGGGAGGTTTCAAGGCTCCTCAAGCATCCACCTCACTTTCACCTTCTCTCTCCTCTATTTTCCGAAAAAGTCCTCCGTTTTTTTAAAATTACGTATAGGTCCTTGTGCGATTTTCTGTGAGAGGAAAATAGATTTCCCCGTTTCGCGTTTAGGTCCCTCGTTCGGTATTTTACAGGGAGACCCCCCATTAAATGCGAATAGCGAACGAGCCCTTTTCTAATTTTTCAAAATAGCGAATAGGTCCAAAATTATAACAAATAGGTCCCTGTGCTTTACGTTCGGGTCCTTTTCCGCTTTGCCGGAAAAATATTTTCGTGGTCCGTTTTTCCTCCGGAGCATGAAAAAAATATTTTCGTTGCCCGTTTTCGCTCAAAAAAATTTTTCCTTTCTCCGTTTTGCTCGGAAAAAATGTTTTCGTGATCCGTTTTTTCTCCGGAGCATGGGGAAAATGTTTTCGTTTGCCGTTTCTCTAAAAAAAAATGTAAATCCGTTTTTCATCCGTCGTTTATCCGTTTTTGTTGGAAAAAAAATAGTTTCGTTGTTCGTTTTTCCTCCAGGGCATGGGATAAATGTTTTACGTCGTTTTTCCTCGTTTTTTGCCCCAAAAAAAAAACACAAATTCGTTTCCCGTTCACGCGCGCGGCGTGCGCCGCGTGGGAAAAATATTTTCGTTGCCCGTTTTCTCTAAAAAAAAGATTCCTTTCTCCGTTTTGCGTGAAAAAAAATGTTTTCGTGATCCGTTTTTCCTCCGGAGCATGGCAAAAATGATTCCGTTTACCGTTTTCTCTAAAAAAAACGAGAATTCGTTTTTCGTCCGTCATTTATCCGTTTTTGTTGGAAAAAAATGGTTTTGTTGTTCGTTTTTTCTCCAGAGCATGAGAAAAAATATTTTACGTCGTTTTTCCTCGTTTTTCTACGAAAAAATTGTTCCGTGGTCCATTTTTTATCCGAAAAAAACACAAATTCATTTCCCGTTAACGCGCGCGGCGTGCGCCGCGCGTACCATCCTAGTAAACCTTATAAGGAGAACCAGAGTATAACTCCTAAAACGCTCGGTAGAAACTAACATGTGTATTTTTTTTATAAAATCCAAAACCAGCAAATATATTAATACCAATATAAATAACAACTGAGATTTAAGTGTCCTTTACAAGCTATAAATTCTCAAAATAAATTTGAGAAATTTTTTTAAAATCGTCTCATTTATATATATATATATATAAAGCTAAGTAAAAAAAGAAATATGATAAAAATTCTCACAAAAAAACATCTAGTACTTAATATAGTGGACCCTAATTACAACCAGCATAGATTCTTTTATTAAAAATTGGAATATGCTAGAAATTCTAAAAAAAGGCAAAATATCTAACCCTTAATCTGATGGACTATGGCTAAGTTGAACTATAGTAGCCATTGAATGTTATTATTTAAATAAAAATATCTAACCATCTATCTAGCAGACTTGAGTTATAACTGTTTAGATTAAAAGAAAGAGTTTATGCCAAGTGCAATAAAAAATAAAAAGAACTTAGTCATTTGATTTTCATATGAACTAAAAATTAAAATCGTACATAGCTAAAATTTAGAATAAAATTAGATAGAAAAAACAACAAAATTTTATTTTCATGAAGTCCAAATTAAAACCCGAATATAGCTAAAAGTCATAATAAAATTAAATAAAAATTAGCTATTAGATTTGTATATTGATACAATATAAACCAGATATTAGAAATTAAACAAAAATAACAATAAAATTAACAGCTTAGATTAGAAGAAAGAATCCATACTGAGCACAATAAAAATAACAAAAATCTGAAATAAAAATGAAAGGAAACCAGCCATTTAACTATCAACGAACTCCAAATTAAAACATTTACATAGCTAAATATCAACATAAAAATTAGTTGTTGGATATATACGAATTCAAATATAAAATTGACAAGAACAATTAAATAAAAAGTAACAACAAAAATTAACATAAATTCAAAATAAACAACAAAAAGAAATTATCCATTTGATTTTAACTTTAAATTAAAGCCTAAAATTCATAATTAAATAAAAATAACAAAATAATAAAAATAAAAGGAAATTATGGATTGTTTTTTAATTCCATAATAAGTGAAAAATATAAAATTTTGTTTTATTCAGAATTAAAATTCTAGAAATATGCTAATTTGAGAAAAAAAAATCAAATGAGGTAAGGAATTTGATTTGTGTGTGTATTAACTATTACGTAATAAAAGTCGATACAAATTTTTTTGGTCACTAAGAAAATATAGAATAAGCTAAAAATTCTCAAAAATAAATAAATATTTTTAATCTTTATTTTGTGGACCTCCACGGAATGAAGAGATTGTGAGAGTGATACATCGATAGGTGTTTACTCGGATATACCGGTATAAGCAATGTGATGTGCATTGAAGGAAATACTGAGAGAGAGAGAGAGAGAGAGAGAGAGAGAGAGAGAGTCGTTGTATGAATAAAATTAAGAGATGATGATATACATGGATAATGTTATGTTTTTTTTTGTTTTGCTATGCAAGTATTTCGGGGAAAAAGTCTAGATCACATATGACAAGTATTGCAAGGAGTGAATATATGTTTTCTCCTATAATATATAGTATTAAAATATCACAAACAGAGCTCTGCAATAATCTATTTTTCAAAAAGCAAAAATCTCGCACGCGCACACACACATATATATCTCACTAAGTTATTTAAACATACTTTAAAGATGATATACGGGCAAGTGCGTAGGCTGCCTTGCTAGTTAACCAAGAGAAAACGAGAAAGATATACATCACTTATTGTTGCGGGGCCAGTAAACTTATCAGATATAAACATTGCAAGGAACGGTTGCATAATAGATCCAATTATATTTTCTTAGACATCTGATTTTTTTTAGCAAATAAACCATATTTCCAAATATAGCCGAGTTACGTAGGCAATTCATGCCCCGTTCGTTTCAGCTTCTGGACAGCTTCTGCTTAAAAAAAAAACAAATTATTTGCCGAACGGGAGGATTCTGGACTGCTTCTCTAAGAATCAGAAGCTGATTCTTTATAGAATCATAATCTGACTGAAACCTGATTCTCGCTGATTCTGGCTGATTCTCGCCGGCTCGGTCTGGAACTTAGAAGTTGTAGCCGGTTTAGCCCGATTCTCCTATAATCAGAAGCAGCTTCTTCTATAATCTAGAATCCATAATCCAGAAGCACGAACTGAGCCTCAACCTGTTAAAAGAAAAAGATCACACAACTACTAAAACTTCATAAAACTTCACACATGATGACCATGGATGAAAAGATGTAAAATATCAAATTGACGTTGCAGGTCCCCCAATCCGTGTATCCCTTCATTCCGTTCCCTTCTCTCGCTCTCTTCATTATTAACTACTCGTCCAATAAAGAACACAGGTACCAAATTCCATTCTTTTTAACCTTCCCTTCCCTTCTCCACAACCCATCCCCACATTTTCTCCCTCTTCCTCACAGCATGTACCGCACACCTCACCATCTTTTGGTGGCCTCTCTTTCACTTCTGTTTCTCTAAAACAGACACCTAAACAAGTAAAGCAGGAGGGAGGAAAAGGCAGGTTTAAAAGGAGCAGCAACCGCCGGGAGGAGAGGAAGGCGAGGAGGAGGAGCTAGAGGAGTGTGGAGCGCGAGGAGAGCGCGGAAAAGATCGTCCAGAAAGGGTGCGTACGCAGCCGTCCACCGCCGGCGTCGGATCCGATATATGACATCTGCATTTCTTTTATCCGGCCCCTTTCTCTCTCAGTCTCTCTCTCTCCTTTTCTTTTTGTCTCCCTAGTTCCTACTACACAGAGTCACACCCTTTTCTTCTTCGTTCCAATTTAGTAAGAGTCGGGCCAGTGATCCAAGAAGAGCACATGCCGGGACGTTTCTTTGGTTGTCAGAGTATTCACATATATCATGCGCACAAAGTCTTGCCATTTCACAAAGAAACCAAAGTTCCAGACTTTGTATTGTTCTTGAAAAGAAGTTTCATACCCGTTTCAAGCTGCAACAAACAAACAGACAGACAGACACCCGATTTTTTTTCTCTTTTTTCCTTCATTTTTTTATGTTCTCAAACCGAAAAAAATTAGTATTGTGATTTCTGTCCCTATGTTTGTTCCTTGTTTATAGAAGGGGAGCTAATGCATGCGACATTTTTGGTGTGATCTCTTATGTTTTTAGGCAGTGTTCATCATATTTAGCAACGGAATAAAATCGGTGATCCTTTCTGCGTATTCCCTCCCGGGCTGTAGCAACTTCCAGGACTTTCCAAGAACTTAAGGAACACAGGAGCCTGCTTACCTTTCGTACACCTCTTTCCCCCAGGTGAGGAGGATGGCCTCGTCGTTGCCAGCGCCGTCGGGGTCGGTGATCACCATAGTGTCGTCGTCATCGGCGGCGTGCGGCACGGGCTCTCCGTGCGCGGCGTGCAAGTTCCTGCGCCGCAAGTGCCAGCCGGACTGCGTGTTCGCGCCCTACTTCCCGCCGGACAACCCGCAGAAGTTCGTGCACGTGCACCGCGTCTTCGGCGCGAGCAACGTCACCAAGCTGCTGAACGAGCTCCACCCCTACCAGCGCGAGGACGCCGTGAACTCGCTCGCCTACGAGGCCGACATGCGCCTCCGCGACCCCGTCTACGGCTGCGTCGCCGTCATCTCCATCCTCCAGCGCAACCTCCGCCAGCTCCAGCAGGACCTCGCCCGCGCCAAGTACGAGCTCTCCAAGTATCAGGTGAGATTACACCCTTCCTTATCATCACTCATACAATAGCATATACACACGTACGTGCTTCTTTTTTACGTTCTTGCCGGCGTCCCCGTTTCTTAATTCAGGCTGCTGCGGCAGCGGAGGCGACGGGGCCGAACGGGCCGCACGCGATGGCAGAGTTCATCGGCAACACGGTGCCGAACGGCGCGCATAGCTTCATCAACGTTGGGCACTCGGTAGCGCTCGGCTCCACTGGAGGCGGGGCTTGCTTCGGGCAAGAGCAGCTCGCCGCCGTGCAGATGCTGTCGAGGAGCTACGAAGGGGAGCCCATCTCGAGGCTGGGCGCGAGCGGAGGGTACGAGCTCGGGTACTCGACAGCAATGGCCAGCGCTGGGCCGGTGTCGGGCCTCGGGACGTTCGGCGGCGTGCCGTTCTTGAAGTCCGGCATCGCCGGCAGCGACGAGAGGCCCGGCGCCGGGCTGTAGTGGGGCTGTCACTCTGTCAGGTATGGCTTTGCACTCTTTGCACTGTGCTCTAGTCTTCTTTCGGATGTGCTCTCGAATAATTCACGAGTTTGTTAGTCTGCGTGTGCCTACAGGTTAGTTCGTTAGTTTGCTGTGCAATGATGCATGACTGATAACTGATAAGGACCTTGTTGCTAAATTTAGCGCAGTACAAGGTGCTAATTTGGAGCCTTGTTATTGCAGGCGTTGTAGAACAACCGCTCGGCTTGAATCCATCCTTGATGATTAGTTACGTTTGTACTTTTGCACTAGACTTGTGCTTATCAAGAATTAATCCAGCGTCTGTTGTCTCACACTCTTTGGCTTTACTCTGGTACTTGTTAGTGTTCATTCACTGCACACTGTGTTGAACAAACCTTAAGCATTGTGTATGTTGCTGTTGTAATTCGTGGTCTATATCATAGAGGAACGGTGTTACCAAAGTTTCGGTAAGACCATATTTTCGTACTACTGTTGGTCCTGGACAAAGATAGTACTGTAGCATGCAAGTTCATATATAAACACCATTCACTCCTCACGTACCTTTTATTTAATCCCCTCCAAAAAAAAGTGAAAAAAATGATCCTCTCCTGTGCGCTCCTGTGCGGCGGCAAGATTAGCATCAGGCTCCCCTCTCAGCATGAAGATGCTAATCAAATCCACGAAGTAATCACTTTTAACTAATTAATAATTTCCCTTAATTAAACAACTTACTTAATATCTACCGATGTAGGGATACTCGGTTGGTTCCTGTTGTGTAGCTTGTGCAGTCGTGGTATGGAAGTGCGGTATATGACATATGAATTGTGCTGTTGTGGTATGAGAGCATGGCAGGTGACACAGGGAGTTCTATGGCACCAAGTGCCTTGTAGTATCTATAACATTTCTCTTATAATAAACACAAGGTATATATTGGGGGGATTAGAAGATTTAGTTGCTTTGAGATATGTATTATTTGCTTCGGTTTTTACAAGGGTACTACAAGACACCGGATGCCATATAATTTTTTTTTCACATAGAGGGGATTGTTTTGTAATTATATTTGTATAGAGCTAGATTTGGAAAAAAAAATGCGTGGGCTATAAAAGTGTTGGACTTTAACATTTCATGGATGGGCTGCAATGATTGCATGGCATGCCTGATGTACCGCAAGTATACTTGGTTTATGAACAGACAAAATGGTAGTGTGATGAAGTACTGCTTTTGAGGATAGATGTTGTATATAAGTATGTTACACTGTAGGTTTAGAAAGCCTCGCTGTCAAGTATCAGCAGCTAGCTAGCTTGTAGTACTATCTAAATCCTCATCTGTGCAAAAGAACTAATATTTCATGTCTTACGCGTGCAAGCTCCCTTTCAAAGTGTAAGGAAAATCAGCTAAAATAGTTGGGAATAATAAGGATTTGTTGCATTGTTCTATAAGTTACAACGAGTTAATGATGATCAGTTTGCTGCTGACACAATTGCGTTGTGTTGTCAGCTTCAACTGTTTTGCACACCAATTTTAGCTGTTCTGAGTATTAAACTAGTCTTCCATTTGTCTATGCCATTCTGAGTAATAGTACTACGTACAGTTTGTGAACAGTTCTCTTGATTTTTTTATGTAGTTTTTGTCTAACAAGTAGTAGTAACAATTAATTATTTATGCATTAAAGGAGAATGAAAAATGCTGTGGCCATATTCTGATATTTTTATTCTTACCAACTTCGGCATGTTTGTCAACGTTTTCAGGTTACTGGCTAGAAAAATCAATCAAGCGCTGAAGACTGAAGTGGCGAAAGATCCTAAATATCCCCATCTTAGGAGTATTGATTGCTAGTCCATTTTACATGATTGAAGGATGCATGTTTACTCTGTTTATTTTGTCAGTGCTTATCTCTTTTGTTTCATCCACAAGGACGTCGTCGAACATTTTATTTGTCTCTGTTGTCTGTGTACTGCTGCTTGCATGCTTGTCCCAGGCTTTTACCACTCGGACGGCTCCCTTAATTAATATATATAAGATGGAGTGGATCAAAGATATATTACTGCTGCTCCATTGTTACTCTCCTATTGTTGCTGGGGTTGACCTTGAGAAGATCTTCAGATTTTTTTTAATTTGCTTATATTTCCTTTGACTTGTGGCCTTCGATTGAACATGGCATGCTAACGACTAGCTAGACCAGTACCTAGGCACGCCTTCCGCATATATACTTGTCAGTTATGAAATATGCTGTATCATTGCATGGAGATCCTCACAGCAGGACGGTCAGGTAGAGTAGATAAGTGAACGATGCAGGACCAAAGCAAGCATTTATAAGTGCTAGCTTCTCTTTCTTGCACTGGTTCGCTTGCACCAGGCCAAACGGCAGGGGAAGAAGAGGAAGACTTTATAATTAAAGGCTGCTCTGATTCACAACTTGGTAGGAGTACTTGCGGCTACTTGCATGCACAGAGACCCGAGAGTAGCAGTAGCTAGCATCTCACGATATTCACAACCTGCGTAGGCTACTAGGTTCCTGGAGAAAGCCATCAAAATGTCACATCCTGTTGAGGTAGTACTGGTCAGTGTAGATTGCAATCTTTTCTGTGGTGAACCCAAGAAGGATCACGGTACTGAGCTATAACCGGTAGGTTTACTTCGGAAGAGGCACTGGCAATCGCTATTTCGGCCAGGCCTAGTGCATTTGCAACCCTCGCAAATGAGCCTTCGATTGAACCAGTGGTGTGAGGCAGCAGCTGATATCTCCATGTTCTGAAATCTGCGTGAGCCCATGGCCGGATGGCGACCACTGGTACGGCATAATTAGCGGTTGACCAGGGTCGATCACCTAGAGTGTGTCATTCGGTTTTGAATTTTTACCCCCCTCTCTCTCTCTAGAATTCTGGGGGGTGTTGCTGCGTGAGGAGGCAGAAGGCATGTTGCAGGGAGTGGCAGGACGAGCAGTAGCCAGTAGGCATGTTGAGGGGAGGGGCATGCCATCAATGAGAGCAGGCAAGCAGGCCTCCCAAAAATGTCGTTCTGCAGGAGGTATTCAATTCGAATCCCTGCATTCATGGCCGCATATATATACGCGCATACCAGCACAGTTGCATACACAGGCGCGTTCTCTAGCTGCCCAGTCTCGCGCACACGCACCCACAGTGCACAGTTTGTCCATTGGTACGTAGCGAGTTTTATGTGTGATATTGCCATTAATTGTTGAATCTAGCTATATACTATTATGAACCAACGATTACACAAAGATATAGAAAAGAAAACGTATGCATACTGGACTCTATGGTGTGATGTGGAAATAGGATCTATGTAGAAGTCGGCGATGAGTTATCTCCACAAAAAATCACCACACGCTTAGCTTAACTAAACTGAGAATACAGCTGGACTTTCTCAACTTTGTTAAAGCATTTGAAGTCTCATCCCTTGCTTAGAACGCGGGGCAAAAAATCTATTGCTACAGAAAATGAACTGATTCTGTAAAATTAGTGCAATATTACTGTGATTTTCCTGCCTTCTAAATAGGCCCTAAAATAACTGGGCTCAAAACAATGAGAAATATTGCAGTATGCAGACAAAACTTTTGTACCAGTAGTACTATACTATTATTGTACACAGATGAACAGACCGCCCATACTAAGAGAGCGTGTTTCACGGACCACCTTCATCAATAACAGGATAAATCTAGGCAAAAAATGGCCGCTACCACTGACAAAATAATTAAAGAGCCTGACAAATTTAGCATGCATAACACACGAGATTGACCCAGGCACACACCAGAATCCAAAGGTAAGAGAAGACATGGGGCGAGCTAGGTATATCATTACCACAAAAAGGTTTATATTAGCCCTTTTATCACTGACGATTTTAAAAAACCGTCTATGATAACCACTCATCAAGGTAGTCATCACTTATGGTTTTTTGCTACAAGGGTCAGTGATGAGGTTCATATCACTGACCCTTTTAGCAAAAAAAACCTTCTATGATAAAGAATTTCCTGGAAACCCTAAATTGTAATTTAAGACAACAAAATGTATGTATTCTAAATAATGAGATGTATTTACTACAAATATCTGTAAACACAAGCTAATTATAACAAAATTATAACACAAAGCCAAACAGCCTAAACCAAAATCATCATAGGTATCACAGGCAATTCTGGCCTTGAACCATTTGTCATAAGTAGTCATCACAGACGGTTCAAGGCCAGAACCGTCTGTGATGACAGGATATAAGGCCTTAAACCGTCCGTCGGCCCAACACTTCCCACCACAAAAAATTCAAACTAGGGTTTGCACCCCCCCCCTCCGTCCTTCCCACGACTCCCCGCGCCTCCCCTCCGTTCTCCCCGCGACTCCCCGCTGTCTTCCCCCTTGCCTCCCCGCTCCTCCCTGCGTCCTCCCTCGCGTGCGACCTCCGCCTCCTCGACCTGCTCTTCATTTACCCCACCGCCATCCTAAGCTGCTACCTCCCCCTTCCTTCATCGGCTGCGGAGATGGCGGAGGGAGGCTACTGCGGAGATGCCCACTTCTACGTCATCGTCCGACCGCTCCATGATGACCTCAGCCCCGACTCCTGAGCATGGGTGAGCCCTAAATCTTCTTACCAGATGTACATGTACTATGTTAGGTGTGGACCAAATCTTCTTGTTAGTAGTTTTGCTCCTCTCCAAATGAATCCGCTGTATATTATAATTTGATCTCATCTTTATAAATTTTTCATATTTGTTTATGCAGATCTTATTCAAATTAGCTTATGTGTATGTGTTATTGTGTTTTTCGCCTTTTGCAGAGCTTCACTGCACCCATTCACAACCCAAAAGTTAAAAGAAAAGGAAAGATTTCATTGTTTCTTTGGATTGAAGCATTCGGTCTCCCTTCAACTCCAAAGGTATTGCTTTCATTGCCTCTATTCTATTCAATTATGTTTAACTCAGAAGTTGCTAATAGAACAATGGCAGAAGAAAGTTGTTAATCTTTCTTGTTTGGGATGATCTTCCAGCGATAGTTTAATTGGACAAGATCTTGACTTGGTGCATGCTATTGCTCAAGGTGCACAATGTATAGCACAAGGAAAAATTGGTAGTGGTTTTGATTTTAGTGCTACTGTCTATGGGAGTCAGCGCTACACAAGGTTTTCTCTAGAAATACCTCTCCTTGGCTCAGGTAAAAAAAAGTCATCAAATTCCAGATACTTGTTTAGCCCAACAACGTTATCAGTGGAAAGGTTGGGTATATTGTTCTTTAGCAGTTCAGATCACGTGGAGCAATGTCTTGACTTACTTAGGACTTGATAGGCTTGAAGGACTTGACTCTCTCCTGGTGATAATGCATCATGCATTGCCAAAATTTTTTACTATTTCCTGATAATTTGGTATATCAGCTACATTGGCCCTTTTTTCAGGCCTGAGAAATCTTGAGTCACTGAATATCAGATATTGTAACCACATTGCAAATTCAAATATCAAGTATTTATCAGGTAGCTGCACATCTATTTGTGTCCTTTGATATTGTTGTTTTGATATAGCATATGGTGCACTTAGACCCCTTACCTCAATAGAAACTAAGTCAATGTTATTTTGAATAGCCAAAGCTAAGCTAGTATTTAATTTGATATGGTTACTGATAATATACCACATGATCGCTTTTGTACGGATTAAGAGATATTGGAGATCAATCGGTTATTGGTGTCAAACAAATGGCACTGAAATGGAGTTGTTGAACTTTAGAGAGAACCGAAAATCCTATGTTGCGGAAGCTATGGCACATATGATGGCAGACATGAAAAAACCCTAAGGTCTTCTTGTCTTGAACTATGAAATAATGTGGTGTTATCGTATCATATTTTGTTAATGTATTGTCACCGGACTTTATTATTTGCTTATCTTGAATGCAATAACTTAATACTGTCTTGCTTGCTAAATACCTCTTTGCATCTGTGAGAGTAAATGTTGATGGATTCTAAGGCAAAATTTAATTTCATTCACAGTTTGTCCTGAGAGTTGACATGTTCTGATTTATCTTTTCACTTCATCATCTCATCCCTTAATGAGAATATCATAGGTAATTTATTTTCACTATGGTTTGTGCAGAAATAGGATTATTTTGATGGTTCTCTATTTTATAAAATATGGAGTTGATTAAGTCATTGTATGCCCAACGGGTTAATCAACTCTATATTTGACGAAATAGAGAACTATGAAAATAATCCTATTTCTGCATAATACCAGAATGAAAATAGGCTACTTATGGTATTCTCATTTGGGGTTGAGGATGGAGTGAATGGATAAATCAGATGATGATAACTTTTAGGACAAACTATGAATGTATTGGAATTTGCCTTGAAATCCATTAATATTTTCTCCCATAGGTGCTTGGAAGTATATATAGCTATCACAAACGGTTCTAAGTTAGAACTGTCTATAATAGTATATCGGAGATAGTTCTAGCCTAGAATCGTCTATACTATTAGAGATGATTATAACCTAGAACCGTCTTTATTATCACAGATGGGTCTAGGCTAGCTAGAACCATATCTGATGTTAATTTTCACTGACGGTTCGAAAGCCAGCTATAATGTGCTGTTGTTATCACTGATATATGTTCATAGACGTTCACTAAAGCATTTGTAATGAGGTTTTAGTAGAGAAATTTTACGGTGCATTATACTGGTAGTATATAATGTGTAGTAGAAATCATATCTAACCGTTGATTTGTTAAAGGTGTTTCTACTACTCTACTACCAGATGAAGTATAAGTAAACTTTGGTTAATCTGATCCATTGTATCGAAAAGAATGAACAGTTCATACTCAATTTAGAGTGCTGTGAAAGAGCTCTTTTAGAATTGTTTGTGATATTTATTTGTGTAGTAGTGTATACACTGCCACTGACATGCCAATTAAGATGGATTGAATGGATGGGGTTGGGAGGCGACAAGAGGGAGTCAGAACAAGGAATGTAGCGCGACACGCAATGACGGCGCGCGCGGCCGGGGGACGAAAGGGCAATGATGACGACGGTGATGGCAGCGCGGCACAGTGCGCGTGGAGAGAGATACTCCGAATCTCCGATAGCGGATCCTGTGCCGCGCGTTAAATGTGAGTGCTATTGTCTATCTGCCGCTTCTCCTCTTCCCCAGCCGCGATGCCGGCGACGAGGCCTGCTCTACGTCCGCGTCCGCGGCTGCGTGCTTTCTTTCACGCCTCCTCGCCCGCGCGCAGCGACTACTCCACTATACACTCGAGGGATGCGTTGCGTTGCTCTGCGGATCGCGCCACCGCATCCCTTCCTGGTACTGTCTCACGCGTGGATCGGCAGCCACCACCATGCACAACGACTGCAGGCTAACCAAACCGGAAAGCGAATCTGCTAGAGCACGATCGACAGGGCGAGTTTTGGTGGTTGCTCGCGAGGTGCGGATGTTGGAATCTTTGGGCTATTTAGTCTTTTCGAAAAAGTTTTTTTTTATCTTTGGCTTCTAAAAAAACAAAATTGCAAATCTAGTTACTTTTTTTCTACAAAATTGTAAGTACTTATAGACGACACGTGTTATCTACCGTGTTTTTCTACCACGATAGGTCACCGACACTGTATCACATTCTGTCAGCACAGCACATTCGAAAGGTTCACCATAGCATAGGAGCTAACGTGGTACTCGAGCTCAGCAGGAGGTGGGGCCCGCCACCTGTCGCGTTTGTTTAGGAGATACCACGGTGATGGAACCGCTGCGATACCGATAATCTACCGTTGTAGGGAGCTCGATCAAGAAGGAAATTAAATTTGCAATTTCGCTAAAAAAAAACTAAGATGAAAAAAAATGTCTAGAGAGACCGAATACACCGAGACTTTTGAGATTTTGACTTGGGCAGAGGACAAGAGCAACATTCCACGGATCTACATTGGCAGCGCTCGGCCCGAGGGTGCCTGCATGCGTCTACGTTGGCCAAGGAAAGAGGCGGCCCTACCCACGTTGCGTCTCATCAGGGCATTCACCGACGTACGTACGGCTGTGATCGGAGATGGCATGATCTGCCGCCAATTAATGGCTACACGGCGCCGGGAACCGTGATGACCTCACGCAGACCAAGACAAAGCAACCACACGGTGAAATTGTGAAAAGTGAAAGACCTCAAGAGTCAAGAGGCTATTCCCAATGGGTAGTATCATACTCATTAATTAGATGTCACAGAGGATTTTTTTGCTGATGTGACAAAACAATAAATAGGAGGGAGAAGAAAGCTGTATCTTGAGGAAGATACAGCTTTGGCACGATATCTTAGGCCATGGCACATAATCTAATACTCTGAGTTCACTTTCATAGACACAACATCATACCAATTAATTATTTTAAACATATAAGTATGATACTATGCATTGTAGAGAGTGTTTCTTCAATGCAGTATCATACTTTTCATCCTATGTGGCATTCTTGGATATTAGAGTATGACACTGTGCACTGGGAATAGCCTAATAAGCTATACCAGATGAGCACTGTGAGTAGTGATTAACATCTGGCCTGGGCTAACTACAGGATGATTCCGTCGTTCCAGCGGTCCGACCGGCCGAAATGGACGCGTGCTAGTGTCTCGCCGCTCAGTGAGCTAGCCAGTGTCCAAGCCAGTGGATCGTGAGATCTTAGATTAAATATCTGTTTTCAATGATTTTTTAATAATTTTTCGTAAAATTTTAGTAGGCTTTCGGTACCAGGCCCCGAGCTACAGCCTACTCTGCCCGGAGCCTGGATCCACCCCTGCTGCCGCTTAATGGTCGCACGGCGGCGAAGGGTATGAATTATGAAACGCTCCATGCCGTCTTTATGGCTATGAGAGTGGCAGCATGCCATTACACTAATACTGTAACAGTACTATAGTAGTACTAGTGGTAGTGGCAGAGATTACTAGTAGTGGTGGTTAGGGATGGCAATAGCCCCGTTTCTCATTTCCCTATGGGAATTCCCCTGTTGGGGGATGGAGATGGGGAAATCTCTCACGCGGGGATTTATCGAGAAAAGTATTGCCCCGTCGGCGATCGCGGGGATGAGAGATTCCACTGTTTCTCGTCCCCGCTCCCGCGATATCACTAATAGGTAGCAGCAAATGATCAATTCTCAAAAGAAAAAAGATTATATGTGAGGTCATTATATGCTAAATAAGAATTACTCTAGTGATTAACTCATTACTCTAGTGATTCACTCAAAGTTCAATCATACATGCACCATTACTTTAGTGATTCATTCACGTAGCATGTGGACTTTCATGTAGAATTTTCAGGGATTAGTCCCCGTAGGGGCCCCATGAACCCGTTGGGGATCGGCGAGGGGAGGGGGGAATTATGCCCCGTGTGCAGGAACAGGGATGGGGACGAGGAAGTTTTAGCTATCAGGGATCGGAGATGGGAGTACGTTCCCCGCGAGGATTTTCCTCGTGGCCATCCCTAGTGGTGTTAATAGTAGTAAGATGTAATTAGAGCTAAGTTAAGCCAGTTTACTCGCTTGGTTGCCTGAATGGTGGCCATCTAGTCTGGATGGGATAGAGCTATCTAATTGCTTATTTGGTTGGGTGGATATAGGATAGGCTAATTTTTTGTTTGCTTGGATGGATGAGACTAGATAGGATGAGACAATTTTTTGTTTGGTTGGATGGATGGGCTAGTTGTAATCAAGGTTTTCAAATTTGGTATGAATTTTTTGGACACATTTTGATCAAAATTTGAATTTTCAAACAATATTTGACCAAGGTTTGAATTTTCAAACAAGATTTGATCGAAATTTGAATTTCTAAACAAAAATTTTTTGACAGAATTTTTCCAAAATTTGAATTTTTGGACAAAACTTGATCGCAGTTTGAATTTTTGAATAAAATTTGACCAAAATTTGTAGTTTTGGATTAAATTTGATCGAAATTTGAATTTTTGAACAAAATTTGACCGAGTATACATCTTCATGCAACAAACTAGATGAGCCTGTTCAGCCTTTTTTTATGACTCTATCAAACATTTTGATGGAATATTCCAAAAAACTATGTGACCATATCACATCCATCCACTTATCCAAACAATTAAATAACTCTAAATCTATAGATGATCATATCTCATTCACCTTTATTCAAACAATCAAAAGCCACCTTAAGGATGACCTTTTCGAGCCTTGCTCATATTGCCATTGACTCCTTTCACCACTTGCTCTTCGTCAGCACTCGTGGTCCAACGCACTTGGGAGTTGGGAGTACTAACACTATTCACACAGCAAATTGAGAGAAATGAAGTCTTCACTTGTTTTACCATATATGACATCCTTTCTTAAAATTACAGAAATAGCCTCATTTAGAGCACAAAAAAACTAGGTAACACGTGTCACATAATACAATTGATCTACTACGGTAGTCTATCTACCATAGTATGGAAGTACAACAGATCATATGACGCATAATATAATAGCTAGCCTTATAGGCCCTAGAATTGGAGCCCAACCATGGTGCCACGTCACCCTGCAATTTTTTCAAAAAAAACCCTCGGCTTTCTTCAAATTACAAAGAGGTCCCTGCGCGATTTTATGTGAGAAGAAACTATTTTTTCCGGTTCGCATTTAGGTCCTTGGTTTGCCGTTTTGCATGGAGGACCTCCCGTTAGGTGCGAATCGCGAGCGAGCCCTTTCCTAATTTTTCAAAATAGCGAACAGGTCCAAAATTATAACAAATAGGTCCTCGCGCTTTACGTTCGGGTCCTTTCTCCGTTTCGTCCGAAAACAATGTTTTTGGATTCCGTTTTTTCTCCAGAGCATGCGAAAAATATTTTCGGTAGCCGTTTTTGCAAAAAAAAAAATGGAAAACTGTTTCCTTTCTCCGTTTTGCCCAGAAAAATGTTTTCGTGATCCGTTTTCCCTCCGGAGCATGGGGGAAATATTTTCGGTGGTTATTTCCCGCCCAAAAAAAATGGAAGACCGTTTCTTTTGTCCGTTTTGCCCGGAAAAAAATATTTTCGTGATCCGTTTTTCCTCCGGAGCATGCGAAAAATATTTTCGTGATCCATTTTTCCTCCGGAGCATCTCCATTTTGCGTGGAAAAAAATATTTTCATGATCCGTTTTTTCTCCAGATCATGGAAAAAAATGTTTTCGTTGGCCGTTTCCCAAAAAACAATGGAAATTCGTTTTTCGTCCGTCGTTTCTCCGTTTTTTCCCGCTTTTTGCTCATTTTCACGGGAAAATAAGCGCATAGGGTGTTAAACTCGGCATCTAAAATTCCTTTTGCGGCTCGATCTCTAATATTTTTTAAGACATGTATTATTGCCCGTTGACCGCATAGGGTGTTAAACTCGGCGTCTATAGCTTTCTTTGGTGGTTTGGGATCTAATATTTCTCGAAACATGTATTATTCTTTTTTTTCCACAAAAAATGCCAGTTGTTTTGCTGGTTCGTCGACGATTCTTACCTAACGTCTTTTTTCCAAGAAATACCCAAGCGAACAAAAAAAACTCGGATATTCTTGCCTTTTTTTAGAGATAAAAACTTGGATCAAATTTCGCACGGCGCGGCGGAGCGCGCAGCTCTAGCTAGTGTTTCCTACGCGTCATGCATCTAGTATAGTCTCTTAACACAATAGGTGAGATACGTCGCCTCTCGAGGCTACTGTAGTGGGCAAGGGTTATTTTTATAAAAAAAATGAGTGAGAAGACAACTTTATATTGCCATATGCCTAACTACTCATTTTCCACATGCAACTAATAAGGTAAAACTCTAGATAAAAGCATTGTCGTTATCCTCGTATTCTGCGCCAACATAAGTATCTTCGGAATATCCTACCTCTCCACCTAAAACTACGTTAATAGCAAGGTTGAGTACATTGTGTACCCAACAAAACTTGAAGTGTTTGCAAATCCTAATTACATGCAAACTGATACAAAGGAGGCTACTACAGTTATTTGCATAAAGTTGAATTTAATGTAAATTATGAGTAATAAATTGAAAGCATAACTTGTAAAGAAATTTGAAATGTGTCGGTGTTTCGAGCACCGGCCAATGAATTTGTATAGGTAAGAGGGGGGTGCACGCTCCCTCTCCTCGACGGCTTACTCGGGTGAGCACAGATGCACTGTTCTGGCCAACGTCCCTACTAGCCTGCAGGTGGGTTTGATTGTATTGATTCCTATTGTCCGTCGCCTTACATGCTCGCTCCCTCCCCTTTATATAGGCGAGGAGGGGAGGTTACATTGTTAAGCTTAAAAAAGAGAAAAAGATCGCGGTTTTAGCCGCCCGCAAGTGGCTGCCGATGGGATCGGGCCGCCGCCTCCTTGCCTCGGGCCGGCCGGGCTCAGAGTTGCCGCGCCGCCGTAGTAAATGCGTAGAGTTGGGGACTTGTGCCGCTACAACATTACTGGGCCAGCATTTAATGCGCCGACACAATAAATGTCGCCGCAGTGGATTTCACGACTTGGTCATGGCTACGCTTTTCTCAGCTGTGGGCTTTGGGCCCCGACCGGTTCGCCTGCCCACGCGCTTCTTTCGGCTGGGGTACCCATGGCCTGGTACTGGCCAAGAGCTCCCCGAGCCCCTCGTGCAGGCTGAGAGGTGCCCGGGTCTTATTTCCGCGTGGATGCCGTGGTTCGCTTGGCCGATCAGAATCCTCCGACGGTGCGTTACGAGCGCACCCGCTGGTGTAGCTGAGCCCCCGAGCCTGGGTTTGAGAGCAGGCTGGGGGTTTTCGGTTTGGTCGAAGACCTGACCGGGGCAAGTACGAAAGGCACCCGGGGTGGGTGTAGTTCTTTTGAGCCCCTCGAGCCGGCCTGAGAGCAGTGCCTGGGGTTTCTGGCCTTGCTTGGTCGTTGCTTTGCGGTATCGGGGAGGTCCGACCGCAGATATATCTCGCGTTCTCGCGCGCGGCCGTGGTCAAGGGTGGTCGGGAGCAGATGGTGCGGCCGCGGCACGGCGCCGGCTGGTGTGGTCGCCGACCGCACCGCCGGGCGCGCAATGGTCGGTCGTCGGGCGCTATGGTCGTGGCCGGCGCAGCTGGCCGGGTCGCCGGGCGCCGATGGTCGCGCCGCCGGGCGCTTACCGGCCGGTCGCTTCGCGAACACATGGCGCCGTCCGCTGGCGCTGGCAGCTGGCCGGTCGCTTCGGCGGACACGTGGCGCCGTCGCGGTTTTCGGCGCAATGGGCTGATCGCTTCGGCGAGCACGTGGCGCCTGCGGTTGATGCGCACGAGCCGGGTCGCCCGGCGATACGCGGCGCCGGTCGAGCCGCCGGGCGCCGCAGTTGGGCTGGTCGCCGGGCGCTTATGGTCGCGGCCGCCGCGCCGGCCGGCCGTCGCCTTCGGCGAACACATGGCGCCGTCGGCTTTTGGGCGCGTTATAGGCTGATCGCCTCGGCGAGCACGCGTGGGCGCCCGTGGTTGGGCAGCAGCATGGTCGCCTCCGGTCGCTTCGCGACACGTGGCGCCTCAGCCGAGCCGCCGGGCGCAAGCTGGGCCGATCGCTCGGCGAGCACGTGGCGCCTGGTTGAGTCCCATTTTTACGCCTCGCCTGGCCGTGGGGGACCAGGAGGGGTGAGAAACGCGCTGTTCGCTGGCTCGAGCGCCGCTCGTGGGGCTACAAGCGAGTGATCCGTGGAACTGAGGCCTTCGCGAGGGGGTCCTAGCGACAATCCCTGGGCGGCGTCCGACTCCCACTGGGGCGATCCATAAAGAATCTTTCCTTACTCGATCTCAGACGTACCTTGGATCGTCACGATCCAAGGTGTACCGTCGCCACCGCCGTCGGGTTCTCGCGGAGAGCGTGAGGTGTGATCCCGACGTGAGTTAAGGCGATTGGTCGCCCGCCGACCCAACTAGGGGCCCTGGGCCTCGCCTTGTCCTCACCTCTGCCCATTTTTTGTCGTGGTGGATATCATCGCCTCTGCCTTAGGGACCACTGTGGTCGCATAGGCTCTGTGTATATCACAAAAGTTAGAGAGTTGGGAAATCGAGAGAACGCCAACCGTGGAGGTCGTTCTCGACCGATCGTGGGTCGACCCGCTTGGGCACTTCCTTTCTTCGTCAAGCACTACTTCAGAATCGTGAGTCGCCGGGCGAGGTCGTAGTACTTTTGGTCGAAAGTTTGGTCGCCTTGGGAGGACCCGACGATTGGTTGTGTCAACTCGACCCGCGGACTCTTGTAGTTCTCGAGTGAAGCGGGCTGTTTGTTTGTTACCGCCGCCACTTGAAGGAGTAATAACGAGTGTGTAAGAAGAAGGTATTCACTTATCTTTCTTTATGATCAAGAGAGGTTTTTGTTCAACGCGAATTGGCGGTGTTTGCCTCCGCCGCTTGCTTTTAAGCCGCTTTCACGCCATCACCGGTAAAAGGTGCTATCGCCATGAATGTCAAGGGTATCCGGCGCCGCTTCGCTTGCGCTGATCGCCATAAATAGGCGAGGCGGGCGCTGACTTCATTCAAAGCAACGCTGAGACGAAATGCCGACTTGCTTTTATGGTCGCTTCGCCTCCTCATTCCTGCCTAAGGATGAGAACCCACCGATCGATGAGATCGATCGACTCCTTTCAACGAGAGGCAGGATGAGGAGGAGTTAGGGGCGATTTAGCCGTCGGCTTTATAGGGGCGGCCTCTGCCGACGACGGGTTGGATCGAGCGCCGGAGCGGGAGGCGGAGGAGAGGAGGAGCGAGAGCGGGCGCGACAAGCCGCGGCTGCCGGGCCGAGGGAACCGCCGCGAAGCGCTCGAAAGCAATTGGGGGAGCGGGCGCCGCCCTTCCCCGCGCCTTCTCCTTCCGGAGCCTCGAGTCGCATCACGATATCTAGGCTCACGCGACGATCTGCGCCGCCGACGCCTGATCGTGGCCGGCTGCATTTTCTCCGACGGCGTCCCCCTCGTGTCGATTCAAGCTCCCCGGGACCATAGAGGTCACAGGGGGGCGCAGGGTCGCCGCTTGAAGGTGCGCCCGGCGATCGGGCTCTCCTGCTGCTGGAGCTTTGGCGATTCGGCTTATTTTTTGTCAGGCGTCAAGGCAAAAATTGAGCTGAAGCCGGTTGTGCTTTGAGAGGGACGACACAAGTCCGGAGATCAACTGTCGAAGCTGGGAAGACCCTTTAAACGAAAAAGCTTTCTTGGTTTTAGACTTTCTTGTTTCTAAAGAATGTAAATGCTGAATTGGAAGAAACAAAGGTGTTCGGTTTTACATGTATTTTTCGCTTGTTGCCTGTGAAGACATGCCGGGTCATGGTTCTTGGGTCTCAAGGGGACCAACCGACCAGCTGATCGACATGTTCCAAATGCTTTTCTCAAAAAAGTAGAAAACAGTTTTTGGCGCGAGCGTTAGTTCCCGGCAATCAGATACCATCCTGCTCGCCTCTTTTTCCTTAGCGAGATACCACTGCAACCAGAGCCGGGCGAGGCCGTGGGTACTGGTCGGAAAAAGTAGACCGAACGATCGGGTGAATGATACGCTGAACGGATGTCGACTCCGAGTGGAAAAATAAGCTACGCGAGGCCCGGTAAAAAGGTGAACATGGTAATGAACGAGGTAGAAAAAGGGCTAAGGGTAGAATCGCCTTTAGCTTTTCGATGTTCCAGCGCTTGACAAGATATTGCCGCTTCGATCCTTGAGCTTGTAAGTGCCAGGTCGGCGACCTCACTACACGAAGGCCTCCCAAGGAGGAGAGCTTGTGCTTGCCTTTGTTGGATCCGACTCGGCGCAGTAACTGTGTCGCTTCGTGTTGAACGCCGCCTCTAACCTTGCGGTCGTGGGTAGCGCCGCAGAAATCGGCCGGGTATTTGGCCGAGCGAACGACGGCGACATCTCGCGCTTCATCGAGCCTGGCCGACAAATGTTTTGCCGACTCGAGCCCTCTCGGCCTCCCGGAAGGCCTCTCGAACCTTTGGGGCGCCAGTAGTCCAAGTCGGCTTGCAGAAGATGGCTTCGCCCCAATGCCAGTGAAAATGGCGGAACCCTGGCCGACCTGCTCGGGTGGTCCGTAAGCTCCAAAGCACGGAGGTACCTACCGCCTAACGCCTCCACAGACTTTCTTCGCCGATCGAAGATTCGCGCTTGAGCCTCTGGAGGATCATGCCGCTCGCTGCTCGACTTGGCCGCTGTTCGCGTGAAGGGCGACGCCGACCCAATCCACGCGGATGTCGAAGTCGCAGTAGCTCGAGAAACTCCTTTCCCGCGGAACTGCCCGCTGTCTGGTGATGATGGAGTTCGGACTCCAAACCGGTAGACGATATTGGCGGATGAAGTCCGCTGTCGCTAAGTGATTGTTGTGATCGCTTGGCTTCTATCCACTTGGTGAACTTGTTCTATCGCAACCAACAGGTGGTGAAGCCCCGGCGCTTTCTTGAAGGCCCGACTGTATCGAGTCCCCAAACGCGAAGGGCCAGGTGATAGGGATCGCTTGAGTGCTTGGCGCCGGAGGTGAGTTTGCCGAGCAAGAATTGGCACTTCGCGACGTCCGGATGATCCGCTCGAGTCTGCCACGGGCAGCTTGGCCAAGAGAAACCTTGCCTGGCTTTCCCGACCAGGTTCGTGACTCTGCGTGCAGGTCCGCAAACTCGCCGTGGATGTCGCGAGTAGCTCTCTTCCTTGGCCTACGGCGGGACACACTTCTCGAGGATTCCGAGGGGCTCTTCGCAGAGGTCGCTGCCGATCAAGACGAAGGATTTTGTTCGACGAGCGAGGCTGGCCTCTGGCCGGTCGCTTCTGGGAGGGAACCGGTCACCACCGATCGATGAAGGGATTCCTCCAATCGGTGCCGGTCATCAGGACGCTGGTAACCCTGGCCGACCAGCTCAGCCTTTGTCGCATGGCCGATCGTCCGGCATCGGGTTCGATGGATGCTTGGTGTAGGTCGATAAAATTCTGGCGATCGCCCGGCCGGAGGTAGACTAGCCGTGATCGGCCTCTCCGTTGTTCCGCTCAGAAGGTGATGGAGCTCAAATCCTTGAACTTCGCCCGCCATGCATTCTCGACAAGAGGGCTTCATCCGATCGCCGCGAGGTTCTCGGCAGCTTCATGACTTGATCGACGACCAGTTTTGAGTCGCCATGCACGCGATAACCGCAGAGCCTTCGAGGTCGGTGGCGGCGCGAGACCAAGAACGCAGGGCCTCATACTCGGGCGACGCTTGTTGGTTGCGCCGGTGCAGCCTGATGACGCATCAAGCTTGTTCCCGAAAGTGGTGAAAGAATGACGCACCCCGCCCCGCCTCCGTGTTTGGTGAAGGACCCGCCGGCACATCGCCCAAGACTCAGGGTCTTCGAAAGTGAGGCGGGCCTGGCTTTGGTCCACTGGCACTAAGCCTGGCTTAGAACTTGAGATTTTATGGCGCCGAGGAACATAGGATACGCCATGCCCATTGAGCTCGAGTGCCCACTTGGCAATTCTTCCGAGGCGCCGCTGTTATGGATGACCTCGCCGAAAGTGGTAGGGAGGTTACCACGGAAACGTGGTGCCGGGTTGAAGTAATGTGTCACTTTTCGTGGATCGAATCGGAGAGAGCATCTTTCTCGAATCATGGGTACCGTGCCTTGACTCTGAGAGTACTTCGCTAATGAAGTAGACCGCCGCCGGATCTTAAGGACCCGCTTTTCTTCTCGCCGCTCCGCGACAAGTGTCGCGTGGCCGATTTCACCCGGTCGTGGGCGGCAATGTAGAGTAGCGTAGGCTCTTCTCGAGCCGGGCGATCAAAGATCGAGGGGTGGTCGAAAACCTTTAGCGCTGGCCGGCGCGCCTCCTTCGCCCAAACCAAGTGGCCTGGATTTCTCAGAGTTTGTATAGAGGCAAGCCTGCTCACGAGGCGGACGCGTGAAGTTTACCTCAGGGCCGCTTAGGCATCCCGTCCACTTTGGGCCCTTTGAGGTTGCCGACGGCCCCATCCTTAAGATCGCTGGAGATCTTGTCTCGCCGGCTTCGATGCACGCCGAGATGATGAAGCCGAGAAGCTTCTCTGGGTACCCCGAAACGCATTTCTGGTTGAGCTTGATGCGAACCGCCGGTTCGCGAAGTCTCCTCCAGACGGGCGATGATGTCGCCGGGTTCTTCCTGGTCTTGATAACGATGTCGCCGACGACGCTCGACATTGCGGCCGATCCGTTCGGAAAGGCAAATCTGGCGATACATCCTGGTATGTAGCCCCGCTTTTCAGGCCAAACGGCATTGTCACGTGAGCGTAACGAATCGCACGGAGTGATGAAGGAAGTCGCGAGCCGGTCGCCTTTCTTTTCATCGCGATCCTGGTGGTACCCTCGAGTAGGCATCCGTAAAGGACAGTGGATTCGCACTTCGCGGTGGAGTCTACCATTTGGTCGATGCGGGCGTAGGGAATGGATCTTTCGGATATGCCTTGTTTAGGCTTGTGTAGTTTCGCATACACATTCTCCATTTCCCGCCTTCTTTACAAGCACAGGTTTGCTAACCACTCGGGTGGCGAACTTCTTTGATGAACCCCGCGCCAAGAGCTTGGCTATTTCTCTCCTATGGCCACGCGCTTCCTTCGCCGTGGCGCAGACGCCGTGATCGGGTTCAGACCTGTGCCGGATGTTCAGGAGTGCTCGGCGATTTCCTGATCCTGCAAGATGTCGGAGGGCTTCCATGGCGCGGCCCCTGCTGGCGCGAGGAAGTCGATTTAGCGCCGCTTCCTATTTGGCAGAAGCGTGGGTCCCGATCCGAGCGGTTTTGGTCGGGTCCTCCGGTCGACTCGATCGCCTTTGTGTCCTCTGGCTGACTTGAAGGAGCCCGGTCCGACTTGCTAGAGTCTGAGCTGACTCTGAGGTGCCGGTTTCTGAGGCTTGGCTGAGCCTGGTGGATGCGACGATCGCCGAGGCTAACTCGCGAATCGTTTCTTCGCACCGTGAGGCTTAGCCGAAAGACGCAGCTACTGGTGATCACCCCATGCGCCCGGCATCTTCAGCTTCGTAGGTGTAGTTGGGGATCGCCATGAACTTCGCTGAGCATGGTCTCCCTAGGATGGCGTAGGAGCCGGAAAATCCACGACTTAAGGTGAGGGTCTCGGTGCGGAAGTTAACCTGCTCTCGAACGTGACGGGCGTGTCGACCGCTCGGAAAGCGGGTGGGCTCACGCCAGAACGACGCCGTGAAAGGGTGCTCGCTGGTCGGCTCGAGCGGGATCCTCATGGCGCCGGTGGGTCTCAACGTAGCGATGTTGAGATCGCCGCCGCTGCCCTACGAGCACCTTAGTCAGCGCTTTGTTCCCACGATGGGGTTAATGACGAGCCGGTACTTCCTGGTTATGGGACGCGGTCGGTGGTCGGGTCTGGCCAAAGGTGATCGGGGACTCACCACCGAAGGTATTTAGGTACTACTGGCTTGCCGCGAACACCTTCTCGCAAAGCAGCTTGAGCCGCCTCCGCCGGGCGTAGTTGCCGGTCCGAAGATCATGAGGCAACCGCTTGCCTCGGGAAGCCGACGCCTCCTCTCCTCGATCTCTGGTCGGCGCTGAAGTCTTGCCTCTTTTCCTTTGCCCCGCGGGCGCCGTGGGGTTCCTGAAAGAAAACGCCAGACTTCGCAGCTCCGATACTTGTGCTCGACGGGTATCCGTGGTTCGACATCGCATTTCCACGCCTTCTCGGCGGTCAGTTGCCTTATGGCGCTTTCCCGATCGGTGGTGAGTCGCGAATTCAGCGGCCCTCGCGACTGCTTGCCGTGGCGCTTTCGCTTGTCGGGCGGCCTGAGGAGGGGCTGGCCTTGCCGCCCCTCGCTTCGACTTCCTTTGTCGAAGATGACATCTACGGCCTCCGCCCCGAGGCGTGGCTGTGGCAATGTCCAGGAGTTCTTGGTGGTCCCGGCTTCAGACACCCCAATTTATGGACCAGGGTCTTGGAAGTGGTGTCAGATGAATGCCTCACGACATCGCTGGCGCTGATGTCGTGCAGGAGCTCAAGCAATCATGGGAAAACGTCGGATGTAGTCCCCGAGGTTTCCCCTGGCCGCCGCAGCCTTTTCAGTGTCCCAGTGAATTCCTCGGTCGCTTGTAGGTGCCTCGGAAGTTGCCAACGAAGTGGTGCTTGAGGTCGGCCCAGCCCCGGATGATGTTGGCGCGTATTCGAGCCATGCCCGGCCGAGTCCGCCAAGCAGATGGGGAGGTATTGATGACAAAAGGTCGCCCGCTGCCTCTCAAGATGCGAGCCAGAATCTTCCAGCCATACATCGGGTTTGTAGCCCTCGCACTTGGCTATGTTGACCTGGGCCGCCTGACCGGGCAGGAACTGCTACCGCGAACCCTCGGCAGACGCCCAGGGGTCCCGGCCATCGGGGCTCAAGGCGGTCACGCCGCGGAAGGCTGCCACGCGACGACGATTTACCGGGTCGGGCTGCTCGTCTTCACGCTTGAGGGTGGTGCGAAGCCGCCGGCCCCCAAACGCTGGTGCACCGGTGCGCCGATGCCTGGTTGCCTGAAGGTGACGCTGCTTGTTTCGCTTCCGACGGCCTCGATGGCGTACGCGCGCTGCTATCCAAGAGGCGCCTGGAACGCCGCGATCCGCGGGCTATACGCTGCGTCAGCGGGGCTGCCGCCGCTTCCACCAGGCCCTGAGGTTCCGCGGGTAGCCTTGGCCGCGGATCGCCTGGCGCCGGGAATGCGCGCGAGCAAGATTAAGCCGCCGCGGGCGATGTTTTTGGCCGGGGTGGGGAAAAACGATGAATCGCCTGGCCCCCCTCTAGCTACCGGTGGTGGACTCGGGCGTGCGCGAGCGCCACGCCGCCAGTGCGTGGAGCAATGGATAGCATCGCTTCCAGTGTCGGCCTTCGAGCTTGTCGAGCCTCGGCCTTTTGAGCCTTCAGCCGTCGCGCCTGGCTCTGGTCGGGCGAGCACGGGTGATCCTCCTGTGTTGGCGGAGAGTCTTTGGCGTGGCCGGGTAGCAGCGCCCGCGGTGTCGGGTCGCTGAGCGTGGTTCGTTTCTATCTCTTCTCCGCTAGAGCCGTGGTCGAGGAGTTGTGTCCGAGTGGTGGTCGCTGACATGGCCGACCATTGCCACGAAGCGCGCAGGTCGCGCGGTGCGCACCGCCATCGCCGATGCCTCCGCCGCTTGGGGTGATGGGCCTCGGCGTGTTTCGGCTGGCCGGGTCCGTAAGTGACCTCGAGCCGAGGTTTCGGCGCCGTGAGGGCGCCGTGGTCCCTGCGGACACTTGGCGCCGAGTATGGCGGGACGATCACTATCTGCCCCGGCCGTGGTGGTGACGGGTCGAGGAGCCGAACGGATCGACGCTTACCCGCATGGCGATGTCGAGAAAGAAAGGGAACCGCCGAGAAGCCAAGCGAAAATGGCTGACGCTGCACAGTTCTCACCGGCGCTGCCAACCGCCGGTGTTTTCGAGCACCGCCAATGAATTTGTATAGGTAAGAGGGGGTGCACGCCCTCTCCTCGACGGTTTACTCGGGTGAGCACAAGATGTATACCGGTTCGGGTCGAACGCCCCTACTCCAGTCGTGGGTTTGATTGTATTGATTCCTCGCTGTCCGTCGCCTTACATGCTCGCTTCCTCCCCTTTTATATAGGCGCAGAGGGAGGTTACATTGTTGCTTAAAAAAGAGAAAAAGATCAGAGCTTTAGCCGCCCGCAAGTGGCTGGCCGATGGGATCGCCGCCGCCTCCTTGCCCCGCCGGTCGGCGAGTTGCCGCGCCGTAGAGTAAATGCGAGAGTTGGGGACTTGTGCCTCAAGGCCATCATTACGGCCAGCATTTAATGCGCCGACACGCAATAAATGCTGCCGCTTCTTCAGGGATTTCACGACTGGTCATGGCTACGTTTTTCCTAGCTCGTGGGCTTTGGGCCCCGACTGCCTGTTCGCCCACGCGCTTCTTTCTAAGTCACTGGGGTACCCATGGCCTGGGTACTCGTCAAAATGTAAGTAAAATAATAAACATAAATAACAACATAACTCAAATGATCATAAGCGTTTATCGCATCATTTTTCTAGCCAACACAAGGCAAAATTTCATTCTTTTGCCGACACATGGCACAATAGCTGAAATCAACCTAGCCAACACATGGCCTAGCATTGAATCATCTGTAAGGTAAATTTCTCTAAATTTTCCAATTCCAGTTCGTTTTATGGAAATCTCAAAATTTTAACTATGTAATGACTTTACCAAGTGCTCATGATCGCGAGTGCGGTTAATCAATTAGTTTTAACTCTACATAGGTATATAGCTTTACTTACATGGAATGATTATCTCTTTTTGCAATGCATATTTAACACACTTCCATTGATGTGCTACAAAACAAAATCATATATAACTTTTACATTACTTAATTCTAACTTTGCACCAGTCTAGTATCGGTAAACCCTTACTATGGAGGCAGAAGATATTTGTACACTAAGTACAATGAATGGTTTCACATACTGACATTCCACTTCTCCCCATAGTAAGGCGTATACTGTTGCATCGGCAGATGTTATTCTCAACACATTGGTGAGGGCAAAACTTCGAGCAATCCAACCGGAATAGCTTGTGCTACTACATCCTTCCAATGTGTAAAGCTAGTTTTAAGTAACTTATTCAGTTATATCTGTCCCATACCAGCCCTTGTGATTGTATGATTATCTTAGCATGAAAACAACATCACAGTTCAGTCCTTATATTGACTCGGGTGACAAATCTTCCTAACTACGTGCAAGTCACATTCACATCCGGCTATTGCCAATATTAACCTGTGTCCAAATCATAGTTTTATTTTTATTTTTATTAACATGCTGTTGATTATACTATTCAACATGTTCATGTCCAAAATTCATGATTACCAAGTCCAACCGTTAAGTTCTTTGTGAGCAGTATATCCATATGCCCATTTTTTTCATTTTAAAGCACAACTAAGCATATGCAGTTATAAAACAAATATACCCATTTCACATGTTTATGTGTTATTCCATGTTTAGGGCTATCAACGGTTCACATGGCAAAGTTAATTAAGGAGATCCATAATAAAAGTTTTAACTACCACATCCCACTATATAGCATTGTAAGAATATACAACACGCATGAAAATATTTATGAAAATATTTTTGAAAATTGGAATCAATATATTCAAGGAGGTGCTTGCCTTGATGTTCGTTGTCGTCGAGTTCATATTCAGGTTCGTTAATAGTACCGTTTGTTACGTCGAGTTCTACTTTGTCGTACCACGTGAACATAACAAAGAACAAACTCCAATAAGGAAAAAAGAATACAGATAGAAAAATCAAACTAAAATCATCACACAAAATAAGTGAGGGCGTAAGGTTAGAGTTTTATGATTTCATGTACAAGCGGAGTAGTTCGTTTTTTAACTTTTATCTTGATTTCAGCTGTTCTGAGTTAGGCGGAGGCAGAAACGCTTGTTCTCTATGAGTTGCTTATTTCTATTTTACAAATTCAAGAAGCTAACATTACGTATGTTTGTATGCATTGTTTCAAATTCAAGAAGCTAAGTTTACTTATGTTAATAATAATAAGTTATCATGCTACTAGGTGAAACAACATATAAGCTAATATGTTATCATAAATATATTCAATATAACTAGGTTCCTTACTATTTTAAGGACATTTAGAAAGTGATTGAATTCAATTTAAAGTATATATATCTAAACTATACATGCATGAGCATTCTATACGTGGAAATTAGTTTGCATTAAAAAGATGATCTAAAATAGGTAAAACTTAAATATTTTTACAGATTTGAGTTGTTCATAGCATAAGGATTCTACTAAAGTTGGTTTCATTTAATTTGGGGTTCATTTGCTCAAATTTTGCATGTAGCATATTTCAAACCGATTCTTCAAATTTGAATTTAAATTTTTAACATAAGTTACATTCAAATTATTTTTGCATATTAAGTAAGTATAGGATTAGACATGAATTTAGAAATTTATTTTACTAATTTTAGATTTAAAATGCAAAAGTTATGAAGGTTTAAATATTTAGGTTTCTGAAACTTTCCAAAAAGGGAAAATACGTTTTCTAATACTGAAAATGGACTTTCTATTTTTGGCATCTCGTTTGATCTGGCTGGGCTAACATGGTGGGCCCTCGCTGGTAGTGAGCATGAGTGCGGCTGTTTGAATGACAAGCTGATACCAACTGTAACACCCCGTCATTTAATATGCTCGAATGCTACCAAACATAGACTAAACAACCTCTAAATACCACAATTACAAGTAAATTACAGCAAAGGAGCAAATGATAATACCGAAAATTTCGGCAGCATCTCCTTTGTTTTTCCATGAATTGAGCAACAACAATCTTAACATATCAAGATAGCATAAAGAACGATAGAAATAACTTGAGAAAACAGGAATTTTAGCCATCATATAGCTAAGGATATAAGCCTATCCGTCTCATGTCAAATATGGACTAATCATTTACTCATGGCAACCAACAAAGCATCAACACCACAGTTTAGTTCAGTGAATTAACCATCACAATTAAAGGAAGGAACATATCATTGTTTATATGTGTGATGCTAAGTGATGACGTGTGACTAGCTCCCTTTCCCGCATGCCGGTTTCATGGTACCTAAGAAAAACAACATAAACACAAGCGTGAGTTCATCACTCAGCAAGTATATTGCAATGGAACAAGAAAATACATTCCAATACCTTCATCACCACTTTTCACATACGACATTATACACATCTCATATTCATAGTGTAAGCATATCATTGACATCATCATATAACATCCTCATATAATGCAATGCGATGCGATGCACATATCTCCTGGAAACTCATACCGGTATGGTTGAGTACACACCCGTCGGTGTGCACCCTCTCCCCCCCTTCCATCCCGAAGATGGAGGGTGTCTACTCCTCGCTTCCATACACCGCGGTGGATGGAATCACGATGTAGGACTTACTCATTGGCTCTCCGGAATAGTCATAACTTTCTCACCGACCTTCCCCGGACTAGTTATGATTTTCTCACCGCCCAGGCCATGTATCATGCCATGTATGCAAACATGCCAACATCATAAATAACTTGTATATTAACACATGTCATCATAACATAATAAGCATATTCATCATATCATTGGCAATCATTAAGGCATGGCATGTGAACATATCATATATTCAATTTCAATATCAACCAATCTAGCAAACTACAACCCGCTACCCATTCCAATACACTTGCCTCAACCACGGGCGACGGATTGGCGAGAAGTAGAAGGCACTCCCGGGGTCACACCACCTGCACATAGGTACCACACACTCACAATTATGTCCACAAAACAGTACGCAAACACTCTTCTACCCCGACGTTGAAAACTACTCGCAAAACCCAAAAACAGAGGTTCTGTCCCATCGGGACAACAGCCTTCCAAAAGGCATAACTCGGGTTCTAATACTCCGAATCAATTAAACGAGTACATCCTCGCGTAGCTTAGGAAATTTCCTAACTTTTTCTAAGAGTATGGAAAGACTGATTCGGACTCTAAAGTGGTTTAATCTACAGAATACCATGATCTGTTCCAATCACGTCACAGTTTTTAATACGTTCGATAAAACGAGCCTAACTTTCAAACGGCTGGGCGGAATTGGACGTTATTTATACCCACTGAAAGGTATTGAAGTTACCTACAACTTATTCAACAGGCGGATGACCAAATTCCGACTCTAAATTGGCGAAAACGCAAACCCTAGGTCGACTGCTCATACTGCCTGAAACAGAGAACGTGGCATACTCTAGATTTCATCTAATCTACCCAATTACAGCACCACCAATTGATCTAAAAACATGATATTAACCCTTAGAACAGATCCTAGACCAACCCCAAGGATCCTCGTGGCCATACCTTCGCCCGACGAACGAAAACCCAACGGATCTTCTCCCGGTTCGCGCAATCTCCTTCCTCGCGCCGATTCCGCCGGATCTCCTCGTCGCGGAGCCTCCCAACGGAGAGGACAGCAGGGTGGAGAGGTGGGGATCTCCCCTAGGGCAGCAAGGGGGTGGAGAGGAGAGGGGAGAGGTGGAGGCGCATGGGGGAGAGGTGGAGGCGCATGGGGAAGAGGTAGAGGCGGCTAGGGTTGAGGGGCGCATGTGGGCAGGGGGAGGATGCCCCCAAGGCAGGATAACCTGCCTCCCCCTCCCTCATGGGCCTAAAAATCCTCCCACCAAGCCCACGACACATCCCCCCTGGGCCCGAACTCCCCCGGAGAGGCCCAAACTCCTGAAAACAGCCCGGAAACGCGAATAAACCTCATACCGTATGGTTTCAACCTCCAATTCCACATTCCATAATATTTTTGCCCTCAACATTCACATTTTATAAGGTTACGACACTCCGTGATGTCACAGAAACATAACCTCACCTTTTGTCACTGAATACTTGCTAACAGTTGTAAACTATTCAAACAATTTGTTCTTTTCTTCTACAAATATATCTATTAGTTCCTTCCTAACAGTGACACAACTTTTGATTGAAAAGTTGGAATGTAGAGATTTGATGAACTCAACAAAATAATCTTGATCAACAATATTGAAAAGGTACTCATGCATAATTATTGCCAAATAAAATTTTCTAAAGCTGGCTTTTTGGTCATACCTATAAGGCTCAAGAACACTCGTACCATCCCCATGATTCTTTCCTATTTTGAGCTATTGTTGGTCTAGTTTTAAGCTATGTTTGTTCCTCAAATGGTTCAAGAAGACCTTTGTGCCATTGGCACTCTCGCGTCTAGCTGTGTAAATACAATGGTCACATTTATCCCATTGTTGAACAACCTTCTTGCCTTCCTCCATAGCTGTCACTAAATACTTGCTGTAGTACTCCCAGACAGTTGATGTGCTCTTCTACTATCTCTTTACTTGAGGCTCATCGTCTATCTCTTCAACATACACAATAGCAGCAGGGTTTGTATCTCCTGTGCCACTAGGCTCACTACCCATGCTTGGAACGGCTTGACTTGGCGTTGTGGATGATACACTTACACTTGTGTTTGCAGTAGCACTTGATGCATATGCCATGTTCTTTCTAGTATAGAGAAAGAAATATGGAGCTTAAAAACAATATAGATGTGAAATCTAGAGTTTGGACAAATAATGAGATAGGTCTTAAACCATCTCTTGACCACATTCTGAAAGTAAGGTATTATTGTTTCTAAATGGCAAGAGGATATAATGAGAGTTACCAAGAACCATCGCATATTCATACAACTCTGTTCTCTGTTAGTTGCATTGCGAGGGTATTTCTTCAGGAATAGCAAATGACAATGAAATTTTTTTTACTGGAATAGGACTAGAAGCTAGTAACAAAGCACAAAAAGGATGTGATCAATTATTATCCAACCAAGTCATTCTCTAAGAAATAAATGGTCCAAAATAGAACAAAAGCGGGCTGCAAAGCCACTGAGTTAAAGTCATACAAATAAGAACATCCAATTTTGACAGGTCTAGCAAGGCATCTAATCTGTAGGTTGGAAACTGGAACTCATTGCAATAGTGGAAAAAATATTTAAGACACAACTATTAATATCTTAGCCATTCAGTGGACTAATCACTAATTGCATGACCCTTTTATGTCATGTTAATGTACTACACATGCATCTGTGTGATTATGCACCTTGCAACTCAAGGCTATCTTCACAAAAGCATGAATAAGAAATAAATGTTGCTGACTCAAAAGACCTAGATAGCTTCAGGGCTGGTAAACATGTTAGGACTTCCCAAGTGGTCTGCACCAGTTAGACATATTCTTGCATTTTCAGAGTATAAATCAAAATTTAGTTCAGCAGCTAAATAGCATCAATATTTAGTTCACTACTCCTACTACTTCACATGGCCTATATGGAAATTTTAGATCATTCGCACCACATGGTCTATGTAATTCACATATGTTGTCTAGGAGAAAGAAAAGGACTTTTTCCGCCCAGGGGAGATTAGATTTGAGCGAGTGGGCGAGGGAGACGCCGCCGAGCTGGGGGGGGGGGGGGGGGGGTGCGAGAGCCAAAATGCCACCGGGGGGGGGGGTGCTAGGGTGGGGATGGGATTGGTCGATTGGGGATTAGGGACTCAAGCGGCCGACCGAGACTTGTGGGCTGTTTGGTTGGCTGCATCTAAAGAGATTTGCATCTGCAGATGCAAAAGATGGGTGTTTGGTTGTCTTCTCATTCAACTCACTCACTTACAGATGCAAAACACTTCGGCTCCAGGGAAACGAGAAAATCCACCGTTTCCCCAGAGCCATGCATGCATGCTGACATCAGCATTTATTATCTAATTTTCTTCTTTTCTTTGCTATATCTTTTGATTAACATCTCCGATTAACGAACCGATTTCACCTATGTGTTCCTGATATTTTTTCGAATAAAACTAGACCATACTTGCTATATAATTTTCAAAAGATTAAAATTTTAGTTTTTCAATTTATTGATTTTCTAGAATATATTTTAAAACTTTTTATTTTCGTTTGTGAAATTATTGATTTTCTAGTATTTTTAAAATTTATTTCATCCCTCCCTTGAATTTGCCTATCACACTTCCACTCCAGTGCAGCCAATCAAACAACATCTCTGTGAAGCATGTCCAACCTCATACGACCAACCAAACAGCATCTCCTTGCATCCACTCAGCCTGACTCCCACCATCCTGGCTGAGCTCATGCAGCCTGGCTGAGCTGAGAAGGCAACCAAACAGCCCATTGAGGACTGAGGAGGGCCACGACCACGAGTCATGAGCTAGACCAGGTGAAATCCATATATCCGAATGGGTCTTTATCCGATATCCTGGTCCCAGCCCATATTTTTCGGATACTTCGTGCTACGAATCCGATCCGGTATCCGGATCTAGCCCTAGATCCGATTGGATATCTAAAATCCATCCCGAATTCAGTCACAACCAGATATGGATCCTAATCGAGAGGATAAAATCCGATCCGTTTTCACCACTATATGCATTTTTTCTTTGCCTTATGATATCGGTCAAACTCAAGGCGAGTATGTGTCATCCTTGTTTAGATAACTTGATCACTCTTTCTCAATTACGTGACTCAGAATCCGTAACTACGGTTAACTCTTTAACTCTTTAACCGTGGATAGCATGTCCATACATTTTCATAATCCAACCAGTCGAGGGGCATAGAAATATCTCTCCAGTTGTATGGAGGGACAAATCCCATCTTGATCGATCATGACTCGCAGCATGTTTCATGACACACCTGAAATCACTTTTATAACTATCTAGCTACGAAGTAGTGTTTTACAACCCATAAATAAGTTATTACACACCTCGAGTACATGCGTTAACCTCAAATCTAATGATATAACATACATATTGTATATGAGATCAACTGATGATAAGAATACAACGATCAGTATCTCAAGGTGGGTCGATCTAACTCCATGTTCTTTAACACATTTCCATATTATTAGGTTGGTATTTCTATATTTATGACCCGTAAAACATAATCATCAACTAATACATAAGCTAATCTATTCATATATTCTCATATGTTCATTGATTAAGGATCACTTACAATAATTATCACAAAGTCATTTGTAGAGTTTCATAAACAAATTACATACTTGCTAACAAATAATAATGATATTATTTAAAATACAATATGATAGATGAACATAAAAATATATAATCATTTTTACGATCGTCTCTAATGCGTATCTCCAACAAGGTGACAGGGCAATTTTGGACCAATCTCACTTTGACGGCAAATCCGAAAAGAACTCGTAATTCGCTGGATCCGCGAGGAGTTTGAGCGATCTCGGAACTGGAGGGGCATTGACCTCAACGAGCCCCTCCAGAATCTGCACGACCGTTGCCATGGACGGCCTCGCGCTCTCGTAGTCCTGGATGCACCAGCACGCGATCTTGAAGGCTCGCACCACCTCGGCCGTGTTCGTGTCGCCGTCGAGCCGGCTATCCACCAAGCCGCACAACTCCCCGTCGGTGAGCTTGCTCGCGGCCAGCAACGGGAAGTAGTCCACCATGCTGTCCTGCCGCTGCTTCACGTTCCTCCTGCCCGATACGATCTCGAACAACACCATGCCGTAACTGAAAACATCCGCCTTCGTCGTGATGGCCGTGCCGGCTATCCATTCCGGCGCGAGGTATCCTATGGTTCCCCTCATTGTCGTTAAGACACGGCTGAAGTCACGGCCCATGAGCTTTGCAAGCCCAAAGTCTGCAACTTTTGGTACAAAAGAATCATCCAGGAGGATGTTTTCAGGCTTGATATCGCAGTGTATGATGCAGTCCCTGCATTTCTCATGAAGATAGTCTAATCCCCTGGCAATTCCCAGTGCAATTTGGTGCCTCGTGCTCCAACTTAGCACTACTTGACTGCTCTCGAAAAGACACCGGTCCAGTGAGCCGTTTGGCATGTACTCGTAGACAAGGAGCCTTCGCGTTCTCTCTGAACAAAACCCGAGAAGTCGAATTAAGTTGACATGTTGAATGGTGCCAATTGTGCTCACCTCTGCCCGGAATTGCTTCTCCCCCTGACGAAAGCTTTCGAGCTTCTTCACAGCCACCAATGTTGCATCCGGCAGTGATCCTTTGAACACCGAACCAAAGGCGCCTCCGCCCAGCCTCTCGGAGAAGCGTTTGGTCACAGATTGCAATTCACGGTATGTGAATGCCATCAAGGAACCCTCGACTCGCGCCATGACCCTTCTTCTTCTTCTTAGAAAGGAAATTGAAACATAAATCATTAGGACAACACTAGTAGCAACAGTGGCAATTACGACCCCAGTGATCAATTTCTTAGTGTGCTTCCTGTCAGAGAGCTCGGATGCAGCCAAGCGAATCAGAATCGTGCCGCCTTCAGTACCAATGCTACTCACATCTTGCAGGTTGATGAGCTCTTCATACCAAAGTGAGCAGCTGCCGTTGAAGGAATAAGAAGTGCAAGAACAGTTGCTTAGACATGCAAGCTCACACTCTTGAGCGCTGCTTGCAGTGACACTGTTTTGTGCGTTGCTTGGTGACCTCACATTCACCATAGTGTAGAATCTGTCATTCCGTGAGCTATTACTGCTGCACTGCAGCCCAACATTTCTGCTGCACCCTACAGTGTGATCGCCCTGCAGCCACTCGCCCTGGTTTTGCTCACTGAAACCACGAAGGCAGCTACAGGGGGTCAATGCGTTCCCAGTGCAGACACTGAACGACCCGCACAACGAGTATACGTCGCACTGCAGCTTGGGCTCCGACCAGAACAGCATCCACCCCTTGGTGTCCTCCAGCCATGTCAAGAACAGAATCCGCCCCGTCGCGTCCACGACGAGCCTCGTGATGACCGCGTCGTCCATGACGTCGTACACGAAATAGCTCTCGTTCTCGCCATCGACGTAGTCGAAGGTGTACAACTTATTGGTGGGTATCATCTCCGGCACGGCGGTGAACATGCGGTCGGTCCAGTTGCCGCTGGTCCAGTACTGCTGGGTACCGTTCCATTTCAGGAAGTACTGGCTCGTGCCATTTGGGTCCAACTCAAGGGAGAACACCCCTGGAGCTGGGTCGTTGTAAGCCTTCCATGCGACTAGACGTGTGCTCACGCCGGTGAGCTTGCTCCGGCCGAGCTTGCCGCCGGGGAGCCACGTGTTGCCGAAGTGGTCGAAGCTTTGCCATAGCACAATGGAGGTGTTGGATGCGTCTGCTAGGACAAGGTTGCCGGTGTCGAGGATGACGCCGACTGTGGAATTGGTGGTGATCTTGGTGTTGTTGGTAGACCAGACTGGAGTTCTTGAGTGGTCGAGTAGGACCATGTTGCCATCGGCTGATATGGTCAGCTGTGAGAACTCTGGTTTGGAGATTGGAGAGTTCCTGTTTGCTACCCATACCGGTGTTCGCTTTGAGATTTGGTTGTACCAGATGCCGATGAACCAGTGCTGTGAGTTATCTGTTGCACATCGATCAGAAGGAAACATTCAGACATGAATAAAGTGATTTTTTTTTTCGTAAAAAGTTGTCTCTCTGCTTCGAACTTCTATGTATCCAATGTCCTGAATAAAGTGAAATTCTCAATTTCTTGGGGAATTCTCGAACGACTAGAGGTCATCGGTGCTGTAATAGCCTAACATATTCTAAAATCGCCAATTGTAAGTCACAAAAAAAAGGTTCTAGAATCCGCGCAACCAAACCATTATAACTTTGACAAAAGACATCATGGTGAATATTAAACATACTTCAAATATATGAGTAGTGCATTATCTAATTTACCGTTGCCTTTTGAATAGCTGATTTTTTTTTTTGAGAGACCATATGTTGGCTTAACCATATTTCTGATGAATAATTGACTATGTTTAAGCTTGTCATGCTCATGTTTGAGTTTGAAACGGACTTGATTTGGTTTTGAGCAATTTGAGTTACGTGGTCCTAGAGTCCTAGAGTGGTCATAGTCGTTATAACCTTTGCCAAGAGTGGCTTTGGCTGTGCCTTGAGTGGTCATAGTCTTGCCTAGAGTGTCATGAGTTTGTCTTCAGAGGTCATGGCTTCACCCTTAAGTGGTAGTGCTCCTAGAGTTGTCATGACCTTTGTTACCTCTAGATTGGTCGTACCTAGATTGGTCGTGATCTTTATGACCACTAGGGTGGTTGTCCCTAGGGTGGCTATTGCCTCTATGACCACTATAGTGGCCTTGACTTCTGAAGGAGTAGTCGTGATCTCTATGCAAGTGGTTTGGAGTAGTCTTGACCACCAAGTGGTCGTGACTTTTGTAGGAGTGGTCATGACCTCTGTAAGACTGATCTGTAGTGATCTTGACCACTAAAGAAGTGTTTATGACCTCTAAGGAAGTGGTTAGGATATTTGTAAGAGTGGTCTAGCTTTGATTAGTCATAGACAAGAGTGGCTTTGAGTAGTCACAATCAAAAGTGGCTATGTCTTTGAGTGCTTACAGCCAAGAGTGGTTGTGGACTAAAGTGGTCATAGTCTAAGTGATCCAAGGTGTGATTTTTTTATGTTTGATTGATCACTGATTTTTGTGAGATTACTTCTGCATGTTTTGGTGAACAGTACTATGTGATGTTTTTGTTTGACAGTGATGGTTGCAGGACTTCGGAGCTAGGTTATGGTGAGACGGAGGAGACCAGGCTAGGTGTAACGTCCTCGTTTTCGGCTTTCTGGAAAAATCTAATTTAAATTAATTAAATTCAAAATTTGGAGTTTTCTTGGTGTTTATATTAACATGGCATCCCTTCCCATCCAAAATCGGAATTCAATTCCCCTCCGTTCGAAAAATCCAATTTCTAGATTCCCGCCGGTACCCGAAATTTCACCCGAGTCCAAAAATGCTCCAAAAATCCCGAAACCACTTCAATTATGTCCCAAATATTCCAAAATGATTTTTGGAACGATTCCTCGAATTTTTGGACCTTCGCTCCTATTTTATCTCGCGCTGCTTTTGTTTAATGCCTGCGATCCGCACCTGAATATTCAATTCCACAAATTTCATCCAAATTCCGCGAAACTAATTTTATTGAGTTCCAAATATTCCAAAATGGTTCTACGATTTTTTTCCGGAATTTTTAGACCATTTTTCTTAATTTTTCTCTAGGGCGAATCATTTACGTAATTCTCGGCCAATCGCGTGCTGCCACGTGTCACTGCTACAGTGTCGTCTTCAACCTCAAGCCATGGAAAACAACAGAGAAGCTTCATCAAGCCTCTCATGGCTAGGCTTTCATTCAAACACTCATATCTTCCTCCACACAACTCCAAAACACGAACGACCGGTTCCGTTGGATCCGTATCGACGCCCTCTTGCCATTCCCCACCATCATTCACCCGGGAACTCGCCAGAATTAGAACCGTCGGCCAAAAACCAAAATTGCTTTGATTGCCATTATCTCGGCCGTTTCTTCATCAAAGCGCGCAGTTCCACTCCCATTCTTTCCGTATAAGAACCCCCGTCCCGGTGGTGTGAGTCTCCTTTCGCCTCTCCCACTCGTTCATCCACTAGAGCAAGAAAACCGACGCCGGGTTAGAGTTTCGGTGTTCTTCGCGTTCTTGGCCGTAGATCTCTCTCCGGTAGGTTATTCTTCGTGCCACTTGGTTCCTTGTGACCGTGAGGGAGTTTAGAATCTAACTCAACAATCAATTTTAGGTTCCCTCAAGATTTGGAGACGAATTCCGCATTTTTGTCATTTTGGCCGAAGTTCCGTTCATCGCCGAATTCATCGTCTCCGGTGAGTTTGGATCCAATTCTTTGCTCCTATAGATCCCTAAGGATGTCCTCTAGATGATTCATGAATTTGTTTGGTCTAGTTTCATGCAAATTTGGGCAAAAATTCAGATTTTGGGCGAAAAACCAAGCCTCCGTTATTTTTTTTGGAGCACTGAGCTCGTGCGTGCCCGTGCTCGCCGCCGCTCACGGCGCCACTCCTTCCAGGCGTCAAGACGCGACGCTGCGTTCGCGCCACGCGCGGCTGACCTCGCCGCCACCGCCGCCGCCGCCCGGCCGCGCACCAGCGCCACACTGCTCGGCCGCTTCATGCCCCGCCGCAGCCGCTGGCCGCCGGCCAGAACCCCTCACGGCAGCCCCCCCTCCAAGCTCCATTCCACACCTCTCATGGCCACGGCCATGAGGCTTGGGGAAGAAGGCTCCTCCTCTCTATGACACCTTGGTCCCACATGTCATGCACTCCAACCAAGTCCACCAAAATCAGAAAAAGTCAACAAAAGAATATTCCCAGAATATTCTTCATTTTTCCATTTTCTAGGGTTTTTGAACTTCGGAAGCTCATATCTTCTCCGTCCGAACTCCGATTGATTCCATTCAAATTTCTAAATTCATCTAAAATCAAGATCTACCTGCCAGTACTACTTTTGTAATTTTTGGATTTTATTTATTTTCTTGTATTTATTTGTTGCTCCGTTTTACGCGTAGCCGACGTTTCCGCCGAGTCCGTCGACCCCGCCGCCGGACTTCAAGAGTTCAACATTCTCGCTGTGACCGAGGCAAGTCTCCTTGACGCATGTTGATCCTATGTTTTCTAAATGTTTTACCATGTTTTACAAATTGCATCGCTATTTATATTAAAGAATGATGTTAACGTTAGGTTGTTAGTTATACCTGTTGTCCATCCCTCCTTGATATTGTTATCCATGATCCTTTATCGCCCTAGTATAGTAATCCACCAATACAAATGTTTTTGGAAAAATAATCTTTAATTAGGGAAAAAGGACTATTGGGAGGACACGATCAGTGGAACAAGTGTTATGAAATGTAAATTGGAGATTTCGTGAATATTAGCGATGTGGGGGTAGTCATTATGGAATTGGTCTATGAATGGTAATCCATACAATTTGTGTGGATTGGAAGAATATTGGAAGATGTATGATGTCAAGAATAATAATCGGTAAAAGTAAATAGATGATATTGAGAGGCATACTTGTGGATTAAGTAGAATGAGTGGTGACTTATATTTCGGTGGATTTTAACAAGCATACTATGTGATAATCATTTATGGAGAATTGTGAATAATCCAGAATGTTTGGTGGTTTAGTAAATGATAATATTACGTATTCTTGGTGGATAAAATGTAGATGATTTAGCGATGACAATATGAAGGGTTACAATAGGTGATGTGGAGAATGATACTCGATGATTTAATCAATGATATTATCAAATATACTCGATGTATTAAGTGGATAATACTGAGAATCGTACTCGGTGGATTAGTAGATGATTTTGGGAAATAGGGTTTTGCGATAACCATTTGTGTGGGATTATGAATAATGTGGATTGGGTGTGATTTGCTTAGTCAACTTGGTGTCATTGTTTATGGAAACAGCTCTAGGCAATGAATTAATGAAGTCTTGGATTTGTAGAGTCTTCCATGAAATATGCTCGGGGATGAGATTATGAATTATTCTCGGTGGATCAAGTAGATTACCAAACCAATCGATGTGTGGATGATGGGTAATCAATAAGGAGACTCATATTTTGAGGAGATTGTTTCATATACAATGATAATAATAGCTTGGCATGATTTTGGAGTTATGATGGCACATGATATCAACTTTACATGGTGGAAGTACTAAATTGGACTGGATTATATAGTACCATGATAAGAATGGGGGAATCTTGGTGGTCTCATGAATTTTGGAAAGTACCGATTTAATTATAATCACGTTTTATCAACACTAAGATTTGTATTTTATAAAATAAACTATTGGTGGAATAGAATAGTACGGTAGAAATGCTTAGACTCGCAATCGGTCAGTATTCACCTATGGGTGGGAATTTCATTTAACTCTTGAAAACTTGTGTTGGAAGTTATAGGCAAGGATTATTGCCGATGGTTTACAAAATAAAAATGAAAAATGAAAAATGGTTTGGATTGGGGCGGAATGGTTTGTCTGGTGGGTGCGGATGGAGCGCTAGCTTTCATTGTGCAAGTGCTGCCCTAAGTCAGTTAAGGACCGACGCTTATGACTGTCTCCATTCTAAGCATAACCGTACAACCACATGTCAAAGTGGGCACGACCTGGCTGAATAATTTGTAGAAACCTAACTTAGACTCACCAAACGGTGGAATGTGAGCGCCGGATAGAGGCAATGTTGTTGTTTTTCTCACACGGCGCAAGAGGGGGCTTCTGTACTGGGTGGATATAACCCTAACAGCGGTGAAACCTCAGCGGGTGGGTCAGGTTACGCGTATACATTGTAAAGGCCTTGTCATGATGTCCCTGCCGGCACACCTAAGGCAGTGTGCTAATTGCATGGCATCAAGGGAATATCATGTCTTGTGGGTAAAGCTGTACAACCTCTGCAGAGTTAAAACTATTCGAATAGTCGTGCCTACGGTCAAAGGCAAAGCTTGCTGAATGCTTTTATATTGGTAGACTTTGGTTTTTGGTTTCAAACTAAACAATGGTTTGTTTTGGGATCCGAGAGCGGTTAGAACTCTCGGGTGTGCTTCTGGCGGCTAAAGCCAAGTAGGTGGATTGAACCTGTTTTTGTGAACCGTGGCAGATAGAGCCATGTGGATGGATTGAATCATGATCTTTTTGAGATGTGGCGGATAGAGCATGTATATTAGTGAATGGTGGTTATAACCTTCACTGAACTATTACATAATTCAATTATTAAAAAGAATTGTTAAAATGTGCTTTGTGAAACTTAGTAACAAGTATTGTTTCATGAAACTTGGCTTTATGCAAAAGAACCATATTAAGCCATCTTTGGATAGCCTACATTGTGCATAATTTTCCAGACTTGCTGAGTACTTTATGTACTCACGTGCTACATTCTCAACCTGTCTCAGAAGTGTTTGAAGCTGTCAAAGAAGATCCCAGGACTAGGACGCGCTCCCCACTCGATTGCCTGTGGGCATTTGGATGGGTCGTCTTGGTGTTTTTGTCTTCCGCTGCAGTTGTTCAAGTTGTTCAGCCTGTTCAGGTCGTAATGGTAAACCTTGACCATAAGGTCTTTGCTTTTATTTGGTGTTGTTCTTATTTAGTTATTTATAATCGTGATGTGGCTGTTAATTCTTCACTGTTGGACTGTGTGTACTAGCTACTGATCTGGGACTAGTACAGAAATACACAGAGATTAGGATAGCCGATCCGGCCTCACACTAGGCTAGGAGAGCCGAGGTCCGCACTGGCCAAAGTGACGCTGGAAGATGACTAAGGCTAGGGAGTTCTTTGCAAGCCAAGATAACAAGTGGATGGATGAGATGCTAACTTGAGCTCTACTCAAGCGAAGGAGAATTGTTGGATCAAGGGTTCGCGGGTGGAGTAGAGGCTAATTCAGTGTTAAAGGGTATGGTCAAAACCCGTTATGTTATTGGGTTGTAGGTTAGTCCATATATGTGTGAGGGAGTGAATCTCAACTCTTGATAAGGTTTCTTGATGGCTAAGGTCATCTAAGGGTGGATGTTGCTCCCAGTGAGCTATAAATGGAGGGGTGGAGGGATGCTATCGGATGAACCAACTCTGTTTGAACCAAGTTTGAGAGAAGCCTTAGAGAAGGTCTCTTTGGTTTTTTTATGCTCCTGATATTACTGTTGACCCGAGAGCACAGAACTTTTGCCTAGTTATGGCCTTGCTGAGCTTTTTGGTTGGCTGTTTTAGCTAGAACAATGGTTTGAATTTTTGAGAAATTTTTTTATTTGGCTCATATTCACCCCCTCCCCCTCTAATCACTTTCAGTCCTTCATTTTTTTACAAGAGGCAGTAGCAGGGTTCACAATATCGAATTTGTGATTTTCAAACAATATTTTATTTTCGATTATCAACAACAACCGATCAAAAATTGAATAAGTTTGCAGTAAAAAATTTAGAACTTGGTGGTCAAACAACGCCAAAAAAATAAAAAACCATCCGATTTTCGATCGGTTTTGTTTGATTTTTTGATATACGATTTTCGAGCGATTTTATTCGATTTTCAGCACACAAAAAGAAAATTGAAAAAATCAAGAAAAATTAGAAAAAATTCATAAAATCGTAATAAATCCCAACTGATCTATAATACATTTCAAAGAAATTTCAATAATTTTTAAATTCATTTAGCACTTCTGTAAAATCAAAAACAACAATTAATGAAAAGGAAAAGAGATACCGTTAGGTTTTTATAAAAATTATGAGCTTGATCATGCTCTGAAATTTTAATAATATCATAAAGAGTTTTCAAAGATCATGTATTAAAATTTTTAGAAAAACTAGATTTCATTTAGTGTCCCTAAAAAAATTAAAAACGGAAAAGCATATACAAAGATAGTAGCATTTTCATAATTTAAAAAAACATAGATGTGATCATCACCCCAAAATTTTACAGAATCATTAGAATTGCCTTAGGACCTCACACAAAAAATTTTAGAAATATTATAATTTATTTATTGCCACTAAAAAATAAAAAAGAAAAGAGCATATACAAAAACAATAGCACTGATTTTTTTTTTAAAAAAAATACATATATATGATAATAACCTGAAAATTGCCTCAGGACCTCACACAAAAAATTTTAAATAAAGTTAACACCTTTTGATATTTTTTTAAAATATTTTTTGTATTTTTTGAATTTAAATTGGACCGATTTACCGGCCGGTTTCAAATGTCAAGTCGGCTCGATACAGCCAATGATAGCGATAAATGACCAATTATCGGTAACATTTGCAACCCTGGGTGGTGGTACAAGTTCTCTGCGTGCTGCACTTAGAAGTTATAACAAATTATATTTTTTCGTGTATACAAGCAAAAAAAAAGTTAAAAAGAAATATATTTAGTGATGGTACCTGGCTGGAAGAAGCCCAGCGCGAACTTGCCACCCTTGGACACCAGTGGCCTCTGGCTGCCGGAGCCGGACAACGGCCGGTCGACGGTGATGGTATCGGCGGTACCGGCACGTAACACGGCTCCTTGCAGAACAGCCAGGCCCATGACGCAAAGAACGGAAGCGAGAACAGGGGAGCAGGGTGTCCCTGAGCTCGCCATTGCTCCAGCCTCCAAGAGACGAGAGCGTAGCGGACGCAAGGAAGGGAGCGAGCTGTTATAGACGAACGTTTTGACGACAAGTAGAATACAAAGAAAGCGAAACGCAGTAACGGAACAAAGCTTCCAATTACACAGTGGACTTTGGCGTTCGCATGTATCTTGTGGAACAACGGGTGGAGCGTGTCTCTCTGAAAGCAACTTCTGTGGAATGTTGAAGCCGGCCGTAGAAGCATCGGCATTGGTCACGATGCGGCCAGCCACGACGTATTCTCTCGGGCGCCTATCCGGTCAGTCACGGTACAAGTGTTAAGGGGCATTGAACCTCGGAAGAATTAATCATTTGCCTAATTTTAATTGATGCAATTGATCATTTGTTTCGTATATTTTATTGACATATGGCCATAGGATCTGTATATCAGTAAGACATCACGAGACAAAAGATCAATGGCACAAGTAAATAAAGGAAATCATCAATTATTCCTTAAACACTCGTACCAGCAGAAGAGAAATCAACGGTTGTGATGGAACCGCTGCCTGAATGTCAGGCCCATTCAGTGATCCTGTTCTTAGATCTCGATTCTCAGTTTACTGTTTACAACAGCTCAACCCATTCCAAACTCCTGGATTGTTTTTCAAGGAGCTCACCAGTTCAAGGATTTCGGCCATGTGTGTCACGACTAGCTTTTTTGAGAATTATCTTTCGACTGAGTTGTATGACTGAACGACTGATCCGGAGATTTTTAGTGTTTGGTATAATTACAAGTAGTTGGCAGAAAAGCATTTGATATAATTACAAGAAAGATTGGGATTGCCAGAAATCGAAAGTAAACATCAGCCACTCAAGAAGCCACAAAGATCGATTCCAACTAAGGAAAGTGGATGTGAAGAAGGAAATCATCAACAAGACATTGGAAACATAAATAGTTATAAGGATTTTGTCAAATAAAAGATTAAGCCGACGTGAAGATGAAAACTTGAAGCATAATGCAAGATTTAGTCGGCTATTTTGGACTACAAATATCCTACTTCGGTTCATGAAAAAAATGTGTACACGCCAACCTTTACTATATTTTTGCATCTACCTTTACTGCACCTTAGGAGTAGACTGTAGCTAGCAAAATCTTATCTCTGTAATTCAACTTTGATAAATATTGCTTTTTTCACAATGTGTTGATCAAGAGCGGTGCAAACGGAGCGGATCTGCACGGATTTCGCTCATCCCATATCCTATTCAATATTTTTTTTCTCGAATCGGAATCGAATCTGACGCATGGCCGGATTCGAATACAAATACTGGACTATCATCACGAATACGGAGCGAATACTGAGATCATTAGAATACGGTTAGTTTCGATCCACGAATATTTAGTCGGATGATGCGTAAAAGCATAAACCATATATATCACACATATTAGGATCAATCAACCATATTGTGTCCAAAATGCAACTACATCAATAGATTGATAAATAGTTTTAAGTACATCAGTCGATAATAACAGGGGCTAATTAAGCGAGCATATGAGTATATGACCAGGGCAAGTTAGGTGAGTAGTAACTAGCAAGTAGCATTGTAGTAAGTCAAAGCCATAACCCTCGCACCTTAAACTGTTACATGGTCGAAAATTCAAGTAGTGATAGTTCATAGCCAAGTACATCACTAGTTCATTACATCATAATATCAGAATGTATGATAGGATAGAGCACATGATCCAGAATTCATGCCTTTCCATTCAATTCGACTTTCACCTTGAACAGCCTGCAGAATTTTTTTTAAAAAAAATCTTCAAATAAGATGTACATGTTGCATATCTACATTGCTGGTAAACCAAGAACAGAGAAAAATTGGATTCATCAGATAAACTGGAAGCACAGAATAGTAAATAAAAAATGATAAAGACACACTTATGATTAGGTTTGGTGGACATTGCAGGCACACTTAGATAAGCATAATGCATGCACAAGAACAATTGGTATTTTTATTCACTTCATCCTTACGTGTTGTTGCATTGGACATAAGTTCAGATTCTGTAGTGAAGAGCAATTGTTGACTGTCTTTCCAGTAACATATAACAAGAGGCAGGGCGCTCCCCCTCCATTTTCTTAATAAGCAGCAGCTCAACCGCTCAAGTTATTCATCTAAATGAAGTGAATAATTTTATTCTCATTCAAAATAAGCAGATATTTTCTGGCTTGCCTTGTTGTGACACTACGGAATGCCAAGACACCGTAAAACTATGAAATTAGAGAATGTGACATTATAAAGTGTGAAATTGGAGATTAAAACTTTACGGTATGAGGTTTAATCGCGTTTCCGGACCGTTTTCGGAAGTTTGGGCCTCTCCGGGGGAGTTCGGGCCCAAGGAGATGAGTCGTGGGCTTTAGTGGGAGGAGTTTTGGGCCCATGAGGGAGGGGGCAGAATTATTTGCCTTGGGGCGCCCTCCCCCTTGCCCTAGGCGCCTCCCTCCCCTCCCCTCTCACCCCAAGCCGCCACCCCCTTCCTCCTCCTCCACACGCCTCCTCCCTCCTCCCCATTGCACCACCACCCCTCTCCTCTCCTCTCCACCACCCTTGCTGCCCCTAGGGGAGTTCTCCACCTCACCACCCCGCAGATCCGTCCATTGGAGCGCTCCGCGACGAGGAGATCCGGTGGATTTGGAACGAGGAAGGAGATCGCGCGAACTGGGAGGAGATCCGTTGGTTCTTCGTTCGTCGGGCGAAGGTATGGCCACGGGAATCCTTGGGGTTGGTCTAGGTACTGTTCTAAGGGTTGATATCATGTTTTTAGATCAATTGGTGGTGCTGTATTTGGGTAGATTAGATGAAATCTAGAGTTTGCCACGTCCTCTGTTTCGGGCAGAATGAGCAGTCGACCTAGGGTTTGAGATTTCGCCAATTTAGAGTCGGAATTTGGTCGGACGTCTGTTGAGGAAGTTGTAGGTAATTTCAATACCTTTCAGTGGACATAAAGAACGTCAAATTCCGCCCAGTCGTTTGAAAGTTATGCTCATTTTACCAAACGTGTTAAAAACGGTGACGAGATTGGAACAGATCACGGTATTCTGTAGATTAAACCACTTTAGAGGCCGAATCAGTTTTTCCGTATACTTAGAAAAAGTTAGGAAATTTCCTAAGCTACGCGAGTATGTACTCTTTTAATCGATTTGGAGTCTTAGAACTCAAGTTATGTTCGTTGGAAGTCTCCTGTCCCGACGGGACAGAACCTCTGTTTTTGGGTTTTGCGAGTAGTTTGCGATGTCGGGGTAGAAGAGTGGTTGCGTACTATTTTGGGGGCACGTTTTGAGTGTGTGGTATGTATGTGCAGGTGGTGTGACCCCGGGAGTGCCCTCATCCTCTCGCCAATCCGTCGCCCGAGGTTAAGGCAAGTGTATTGGAATGGGTATCGTTTAGATTGTTGCTAGACTTGATTAGATACAACTTGCTTTATGATATGATGCTAAGATTGATGTTTGCTTATGACATGATGAACATGATTTCATATTGATTATGATTGTGTGGTATTTAATGTTTATGCCAATATTTACATGTTTATATCATATGTGCATTCATAATGGAAGAGGAGTCCCATGCTGATGCGGGCCTCTGTGTTCACACGTACTGAACACGAAAGACCTACCTCGTAGTCCCATCCACGGGTGTGCATGGGAGCGAGTCAGTAAGAGTAGGCACCCTCCATCTACGGGATGGAAGGGGAAGGGGGTGCACGCCGACGGGTGTGCACTCGGCAATACCGGTATGTGCTTCGAGGAGATATGAGCATTTGCATTGCATCGCATTGCATACATGATGATGATGAAATGAGTACAATGATATTGAGACATGAGAATGATGTGGTATATGAAATTATGGCTTGTACATGTAGGACCGAATATAGCAATCAGAGGGGGGGTGAATGATTGTGCGGAAGCTAAAACCAAATTCTTGATCTATTAAAAGTTTACCCCAAAATAGAACCAAATAATTGCCTCGTTTTCGAAAAAAAACAGAATGATAGAGGTTTGGTAAAACGCGAATTCCCGGAGATCCAACCGTCCGATCGATCTGAAATTTGGACACAAGAAACTAGATTCCAATACGAATCAAACCCAAAAAGAATCAGCTCAATCGGACTTACGGATCAAAAGTTATGACCTTCGCAAGCTTACTGTTCCAGAAGATGGCGAGAATAAATCTAACTAGAATTGTAGCTCGCCGAAAGATTTGATGAACTTGATCTTTATTTCTCCTTTATTTTGTCTAAAATACTCCAAACAAAAGAGTACAACCCTAAAGCTTGCTCAAAGCTTGATTGCCTTCAACAGGAGGCAACCCCTCTATTTAAAGAAGGCAAACACACCTAATCCTAGAAGGATTCCTAATCCTAAAAGGATTCCCACTCCTAATCCTAGAAAGAGCATGTATTCAACACAACTCCACTTGGCCCAATCTGGCCGAGTACAACTCTTGCACGCGTATGGCAACCCTACCATACTCACGTGACTAACACTTTGCACGCGAATGACCTCATGCCATTCTCACGTGACTAACCATTCTTCATGTGCACCATTCTCTTAGCCCGAACGTCCCGCATGACATCCTTGTCCACCAAGACCTCGCCTCTGAACCTAGTCCCGAACCTCGGTTCCTCCATGAACCTAGTTCGATCCGTCATCGACCACATTCGCCCTCGAGCAATATCTGCACATGAACAAACCACAAAACGATTCCGAGCACAAGTCCGCGACTTGACTCACATTAAACCATGCAACCACTCACAGGAGTGCATTGCATTAAATATTCTAAGAACATGATTTCAAAACACGAACAAAAACCTTTGCAAAAACAAAAGCTTTTCAAATAATCAAACTGATTTCAGATCTTTTCAAATAAAGAAACCAAAAATAAATCTTGTCGAAATATCAAACTGGTTTCAAATATTTTTCAAATACTCATCATCAAAATCAATCGGATCAAAAATAACGATCCTTCAATCTCCCTTGATGAGTAATTTGACAAAACACAATATAAGATTTGACAAGAGATTGAGCAAGAACCAAAAGACCAAATAATCCCAATTCAAAAACCTCCTTGACTTGTTCTCCTTTTTGACAAAATAGTCATCAAGATCTCAAAACTCCCTTAATGAATGCAAGATCTCAAGCTTTGAAGTATATTCAAGGTATATAATCAAAGTAAAGCATTTGAAGAGTTTTTAGGAGAACTTTCTCATTTTGTATCAAATTATCCAATGAGAAAGCAAATTGTGAGAATATGGAGGCTCTAACACATAGAATAGTTATTGCATAAGCAAATTAGAGCAAACAAGTAAAATGTCATAAACAGATTTTGCCAAAGCGAAAAAGAAATCTATCATGAGCATAGAGAGACTTTCAAATTCACTAATATTTGTCTCAAGCCTTTTTCAACCATTTGAATTTCCTTTTTCTCTTTTAGCAAGTTTGACAATTTTGCTTTGTGATCAACGAGGATGACAAGTATGCACACTAGCCCATACTTGTGTATGAGTAGGTAGTTCTTTCTTGTATCTTTCTCATTTAAATTGGCAAGTGGCTTCACATTGTTCTGAACTTTTGTTTAGACAAGTAGCCTTTTCTTGCATCTTTTGCATTTAAATCCTGGCAAGGAAGTCGCACATTGTACTAAACTTGTGTTTAGCCAAGTAGCTTTTGCTTGCATCTTTTTCAACTTGCTTTTAACATTAAAACACTGATTTTGCTTGAGACTCATAATGATCATTTGAAGTCCAACAAAACTCACACATAGTTTCTAATCAGCTCTAGCCTTTCAACAGATGACAAGAAACTTTTAAGCCTATTTCACAAAGGCAATACCATAATGAGCAAGAGCCAAAATATTCTCGAAAAGCATCTCAAATTGAATTATTTTAGCCTTTTAGTGATAAGTAAAGCATTGAGCATTAACTTGGCTATATACACAAGAATAATCACCAAAGCTTTGTACTACATGATGCAATGTAAATAGGGGTTTTTACTTGAGGTGTAAAGTCAAAATACCACTTATAAAAAAATCACTTCTAGGAACCAAAGTCAAGTAACCCAAAAAGAGATAAACTCAAGACTCCCCCTCAAATCAACCCATGGGGATGAATGATCCCAAGTTCACCGCGTAAGAAAGCAAAACGAGAAAAATCAAGCGGTTTAGTGAAAATATCAGCAAGTTGAGCACCGAATCAACAAATTTCAGTTCAATAGCTCTTTTTCAACATGATCTCTAAGAAAATGAAATCTGATGTCAATGTGTCCAAGAAAGAGAATTACTCAAGAAGTGGCATGAACCAGATGTACTTTTTCTATCAATTCCACATCCTCCAAATTCAGCATCAGAGAAAGGTCTTAAACTAATGCGTGAAGAAGCAGAAAGCCAAATGCCAAAATCTTGAGTACCACGGAGATACCTTAAAATCCTCTTGATAGCTTGTCGATGTGAAGCACGCGGGAAGCTTGAAAACGAGCACACAAGCACACAAAGAACTCCAATTATCTCATCCTCAACAAAGCATCATCATCATCTTCATCAACAAAGATACTCTCCCCTGAACATATGCACTGCACTGCACTATTTGGACTAGTGCCTTTTAAAACAGAGGTGGAGGAAGCATCTTGCAAAAAAACACTTTAAGCAATAGATGCACAAGTGAAGTAGGAGAACCAATTCTTATCATTGGACATGTGGCGTGAGCATCCTAATCCACTAGCCATATGTTCTCCTTCCTCGCGTGAGAAGCCTACATAGAAGCGAAAGTGTCGATGTCTCAGATCGGGGTTAGAAATAAAGCATTTAGGAATCCAAAGATCGAGACACACGACGCACAACAGTAGGCACAACACGAGAATTTTTATGCACAAAAATAGATTTATCCTTTCCCGTGTTTTTAGCAACAAAAGGTGTTTGCTTCACCCTGGGCACATAATGAGAAGCAAAGTGTGTCTTTCTGACATTAGACTTAGCATTGAACCTTTCTATCCTTTGTTGTTTAGCTAGTCTAAAGCAGAACTGAACTAAATGACCATCTTTACCACATTGAGTGCAAGTGTATTTAACATGATGTTTAGCTTTAGAAGTAGAAGCAACATTTGCACTCATCATAGTAGAAGATAAAATTCCAGCAGATTTAAAAACAGTTTTCAGTGCTCTTTGACAATTTCAAACTTTCCACTTTCAAGAGCTTTAACAACAAAGAGGAGCATGTGATTTGTGATGAGCATAAGGATCAAAACCTAAACCTTTGTGATGAGTGCTGACTTTTGATTGATCCAAAATCATATTTAGGTTTTTCTTTCCTTTAGTAAAATGCTCTAAACAATCTTGCAAGTAATCAACTTTACGAGAAAGCACAAGACAATTATTGCAAGGAATATCAACCTTCTCTTCTCGCTTTGCGACAAGTAGAGCATGAAAGAACCTCATGAGTGAGCATGTTATTAGTCATCTGAGAAACTCTAGCATTTGCATCTTTCAATTTCAATTCAAGAATCGAACATTTAGGACAAGAGATTGAACCATGCAAATCATCAGTGGAACAGCTAGCATGTTTAACATGTTTCTCATTTTGATGCAATAGGGAAGCATGAACACTCCTTAAAGCAATAACTTCAGATTGTAGCACATCACAAGATTTGCAAGAATCATCATCAGGAATTAAAGATCTAAGTCTTGCAATTTCAGAATTGGAACTATCAATTTCTAGATCTTTTTCTTTAAGAGCCTTCTTAGACTTTTAAGTTCAAGCTAATTTAACCATGGCATACTCAAGCTCATCATAAGAAGGCCTCACCTCTTCAAAATCGGAGTCGTTGTCGCTATCCCTTCTAGTCATGAAACACATCCGGTGAAGTCATCATCGAATCTCCCTTCTTGTCCTTCTTCTTATCATGTGGCTCATTATCACTCTCAAAGTCCACATCGCTAAGATCACACTCTCTATGGCGGCTAAGACTTTCTTAGCAACTTTCCGAAAATTGGGGCGCCTAGAAGTAGTGTGTCTTGAGCTGCGCAGCCGATTCCCGTTCTTCTTTCTTCTTCAACTTAGACAGCTTTGCTTTAACATGCCCGGAATGTCACACTCAAAGCGGTTGAAGGACTCAAGTTGTGCCTCCACGCCTCCTCATCCTCACATTGTTGAGTGCTTTAAAAGCACGTGAGGAGATGAGCACAAGATCTTCTTCAGAAGCATCTCAAACTGTTCATCTCGAAAAAGAAGCCAATCCTGCATAAGGAAACAAAAGATGGTAGTCGAGGTTAGCAACAAGTGCATGTGTAGAGGACTTATCATCTCTAGGTGACAAGGAATCCATCTCATAAGTTTTTAGTCTAGAATAAAGATCATCCATGGTCAAAGTATCCAAATCAACAGCTTGATTAATCGCAAGAATAACCATGCGCCATTCAGGACTAAGAGATCTCAAAATTTTACTAGCGTTATCCTCAACTGAATTAGTTACTCCAACACCACGCAAATTACACAAGATTTTCTCAAATCGAGAGAAAAGATCATCAATTGATTCACCTGGTCTCATAGCAAAATCAGAAAAGTCCTTTTGATAAATATTTTTGCGCACTTTCTTAATCTTAGTAGAACCTTCATGATAGTCACATAATGTCTTCCAAACAGAATAAGGTAACGTAGATGAGAAACTCGATCAAATTCTTTTCGAAATTCCTTGAAAAATCAAGTTTCTAGCTTTAGCATTCATATCAACGTCTACTTTATTATCATTGGTGACTATATCGAACATCAAAAACAGTAGAAACTTTGCACCAAACATCATTACCTTGAGCCTCAATATAGGATTGCATACGACTCTTCCAATAAGAAAAATTGAATCATCAAGCATAGGAGGACGATTAACATACACGTCTGACGCCATACCTTAACCTTGCTCTGATACCTCTTGTAGGACCGAATATAGCAATCAGAGGGGGGGTGAATGATTGTGCGGAAGCTAAAACCAAATTCTTGATCTATTAAAAGTTTACCCCAAAATAGAACCAAATAATTGCCTCGTTTTGAAAAAAACAGAATGATAGAGGTTTGGTAAAATGCGAATTCCTCGAGATCCAACCGTCCGATCGATCTAAAATTTGGACACAAGAAACTAGATTCCAATACGAATCAAACCCAAAAGAATCAGCTCAATCGGACTTACGGATCAAAAGTTATGACCTTCGCAAGCTTACTGTTCCAGAAGATGGCGAGAATAAATCTAACTAGAATTGTAGCTCATGAAAGATTTGATGAACTTGATCTTTATTTCTCCTTTCTTTTGTCTAAAATACTCCAAACAAAAGAGTACAACCCTAAAGCTTGCTCAAAGCTTGATTGCCTTCAACAGGAGGCAACCCCTCTATTTAAAGAAGGCAAACACACCTAATCCTAAAAGGATTCCCACTCCTAATCCTAGAAAGAGCATGTATTCAACACAACTCCACTTGGCCCAACCTGGCCGAGTACAACTCTTGCACGCGTATGGCAACCCTACCATACTCACGTGACTAACACTTTGCACGCGAATGACCTCATGCCATTCTCACGTGACTAACCATTCTTCATGTGCACCATTCTCTTAGCCCGAACGTCCCGCATGACATCCTTGACCACCAAGACCTCGGCCTCTCGAACCTAGTCCCGAACCTCAGTTCCTCCATGAACCTAGTTCCAGTCCCGTCATCGACCACATTCGCCCTCGAGCAATACCTGCACATGAACAAACCACAAAACGATTCCGAGCATAAGTCCGCGACTTGACTCACATTAAACCATGCAACCACTCACAGGAGTGCATTGCATTAAATATTCTAAGAACATGATTTCAAAACACGAACAAAAACCTTTGCAAAAAACAAAAAGCTTTTTAAATAATCAAACTGATTTCAGATCTTTTCAAATAAAGAAACCAAAAAATAAATCTTGTCGAAATATCAAACTGGTTTCAAATATTTTTCAAATACTCATCATCAAAATCAACTGGATCAAAAATAACGATCCTTCAGTACATGATGTTGAGCATGGTAGTGATGTTAACGTTGAATTGTTCTTTTTGGTCCATTGCAATATACTTGCTGAGTGACGAACTCACGCTTGTGTTTATGTTGTTTTTCTTAGGTACCATGACACCAGCATGTGGGAAGGGGTGTTAGCTACACATCTTCACGTAGCTCCACACCTTTAGGCAGATTTGTCAGCTTGAGTCATGATAATAAGAATAGTGCCATGAAACTTGGTGCATGGTTAAATTGTGTGCTTGTTCCCTCATTTGCTTCGTTTAGCTCATGAGATGGTTGAATTCGTTATTCTAGACTTATACTGTTGCTAGAATCCTCGTTATTGATGATTTAGATGTCATTCTTTATGCTATATCCTGTGATCATAATGTTGTTGCTCCAATTCATGGAAAAAAAAAGGAGATGTCATTAAATTTTTGGTTTTAGCATTTACTCCTTTGCTGTAATTTACTTTAATTTGTGGTATTTAGATGTTGTTTAGTCTATGTTTGGTAGCATTCGGGCATACTAGATGCCGGGGTGTTACAGTTGGTATCAGAGCGGGCTGTAGGTCCTTGGAATGTCTATTTTTAGTGTCATGCTATAGGGTACAACTAAAATGTGATGTGGAATAACTTAGAAACATGGCTTAGGTTTTAACTAAAATTTTGTCATAGGATAGCAACATTAAAACTTGCAAAAGTGGAATAACTAATCTAAAATTTGACACACATGGATGCACAGTAGGAAAGGGTATGGGTATCGTTTCTTTAGGCTTAAATGTTGTATTTAAGCTTTGATGTTAAATGCTTCATTTGATAATGCATGTTGCTATGTCTATGAGATAAATGATTGAATTGTTCTTGTTGTTGCGATAAAGTGGGATTGTGGTACCGAAGGGTTTCGGTCACCTCTTTCTGTTCATAGTAAGGGTATGATTTGACGGTGTGGCCGATTAACGCCATCACCGAAGAATTATTAACCCCTATAGGAGAAGAGTGCTTATCCTTTCTGTCGAAGACCGGGTAGTTGGCTGGAGTCGAATAGAAAAGTTCGTGGTGGATTCTTTCAGTTGCTCTTTACCGTTCTAATGGTCGGTTTCGTTGGTTTTCTTGGTTCGGTTGATTGAAATCAAAAGAAAAGTGTTTGGAATTGGATTTTTCATGAGTGTCCTTCGGTGTTTCTTGGCGATTCACGGCTGACGTGGTGAGTTGATTATATCTTGTGATAAAGTGTATAACCTCTGCAAAGTGTCAAAACTATTCGAATAGCCGTGTCCGCGGTACTAGACAATGCTCGGGAATTACAGTCAAAGGTTAGATTTTCTTCAAATTGAACTTAGGCTTGGAGGCAGGTTGCCTATGGAAAAGTGATAACTGATTAAAGATGTGGAGTGATTTACTTGTGAAATAACTGTGAAAATTTATTACTATTGTTACTTGTTTAATTTACCGCTTTGCAATCTATTATGTTATTTGTGAATACTGCTTTATCGCAAATAGCCAATTCAACCATTCATTTAGAATAAACTATGCATATAGTTATTAGACGTGCATTCTATGTATGACTTACTGAGTGCTTTATGTACTCACCCCTTGCAACAAACAAATCACCAGTTGAGCAGAAGTCTACACCTTCGAAGATGGGGTTCCGCGAAGAGGCGAATATCTAGGAGTTGAACCATGTTAGTTGCCTGTGGCATATTAATGGAATTCACCGACATTCTTCGTTCCGCTGCTGCTTATTTGGAGTTGAAGCCGTCAAGGCCTCACAAATGTAAGGTTGACCTTAAGGTCGTTCAATAGTTTATATTCTATAATTGTGTTATTTTTATTATTCCGCTGTGTATGATTGTGATATTTCATCTATGTTGAGACTGTGTGCACTAGCGTGATCCTGGACTAGTGCTGAATACACAGAGGGTCCGAATTTGCATATTCAGGTCCCGACAGATGGTGACACCGAGTTGCTCGTCATGCGCACGCTCTCTTGCACGTGTTCGTCGCTCCGATGGCCGCCTTTGCAGTACCTTTCCCCGAGATGGCCACCTGAAAGTCTCCTCCCGGATAGTGGTTTGATCTAAAACTCTAGGCTATGATCCAATTGTTGGAACAGGACATTAAAAAACTTTGGGATAATTTTCTATTCTTTATTTCTTCTTGTTTTTCTTGCTTTTTGCTTACAAAACTCATGACTACCCCTATATTTATATCTAAACTACAGTCCTAAGAAACGGAATAGGATTCAACAATCCAAATATGAACAGGACACTTTCCTTGTAGGATTCGGACTCCTCTCTTATTTACAAGATTAATTCCAACAATAATCAGTTTCTTGGTGTTGCCGGTACTGGAGAACTCCGATGCAGCCAGGAAGATAGAGATGGTGTCGTCTTCAGTACCAATGTTGCTCGTGTCTTGGAGGTTGATGAGATCTACGTACCACAGTGAGCAGCTGCCGTTGTAAGAGCAAGAGTATCTCTAGCAGAGCCCCTAAACCAGCCCCTAAACCTTAAAATAGGGAGTGTAGTAAAAAAAAAGATCCAGCAGGGCCCCAACTCAAGCTTCTAAAATTAGGAGGCCCCTAAATTTGTCTCCTCAGCCCCAATTTCTAAGGATACGAGTACATCCCCTATTATTGAAGATAGAGAAATACTTGAGAGGCTTCGAGATGATCTTATTGAGCATTTGTGGGCAATTCACAGCGCTTCGTAGTTTGATTCATTATTCGGAGTTTCTATTTATCTAATTATCATGTTTTGAAAATTTTAAATTTAAATTTGAAATATCATGTTTTAAAATTGTAAATGTTAATATGCTTATGTTTTATGTATTACAAATTTTTTGATTGAATTTTAGTGGTGTCAAATGAAGATTATACATAGCGGATATGTCAAAATAGGAGAAAAAGTAAAATAGGGGCTGAGATTTAGGGGTTGTTGTTGAACTTGTGCTCTAAAAACAGGACCCCATAAAATAAGAGGAATCTCTAAATCCAAAATAGAGACTCTATTTTAGGGGCCCTCGTTGGAAATGCTCTAAGATGTGCAAGAACAGTTCTCTAGACATGTGAGCTCACAATCGTGGGCATTGGCAACCGCCACGCTCTGCGCATCGCTCGGCAGCTTCACACTGGGCATGGAATAGAACCTGTCATTCTTCGGCATCTTCTACATGGCTTGAACGCTGCACTGCATGCTAGTGTTCCAGGCGCAGCCCGCCATGTGGTCACCCTATAGCCACGCCTGCAGCTACCACTCACGGAAGCTCCTGGAGCAGCCCACGGTGTGGTCACCATGCAGCCATGACTGCAGCTGCTGCTCGCCGAATCTCCTGGCGCAGCCCGCGGTGTGGTCATTCTGCGGCGTCGGCAAGGACAAGGATGCCCGTGTCGAGGATGACACCGACCGTGGAATTGGACGTGATTCTGGCGACGTCTGTTGAAGTCATCGATGGCCACCATGCATGATGGACTTGAGGATGACCTTCACGTCAACCTTCGCCTCAAGAGAAGGGAGCGACTAGGATGATGCAGCCATGGGGAGGAGGAGGGTCTCACCCTGCCAAGGCGCTACCACCTTTTGCGCCAAAATTGCAGCTTTGGGCACGGTGCACCGGGGTTACGATTCTGGAGGAGCTGGGAATCTTGGTTGCATTGGGCGGCGAAAGATGGCCCCTGCAAGGATTTTCTCGGGGGTTTGAGGGGATGTTGGAGGCGGGAGTTGGAGATTTGGAGGATGGAGCAGTGTTCTTGGAGCTAGAGGAGAGCCATGCAAGCAAGAGGCTTGAGCTCTGTGAGGATAGAAGAAGAGCTCTGCCTCATGAGCTATCCGATTTTGATTACTCTCTTTTTTTCTCTAAAAAAATCACTAATTTTGGAAATAAAATGGAAAAGAAAAATATATACGAGTTTGTGGGCTTTTGGGTTATTAGATTCCCACTTAATCCATGGTGACTATCGGAAGCTCAAATGATCTCAGAATCGGTCGGTGGGACGCCGGCATCAATCAATCCCTCGATCGAGAATCTGCAGCACGACGCTGATCATGGTTGGCCTCACGCCCTCCACCCTCGTCGTCCTAAACGCACCAAAGACGCGCCTTGCACACCCTCTCCACCTCGGCCATGAATCGCCCACCACGCTGGTCCTCAGTCCCCTCGATCGCCTTCCGCGCCAGGAATAAAGGGGGAAGAAGTCCACCGTACCTCGTCTCCATGTGTCCTCTACCCTGATATGATCGCAAACAGCATCTCATGCCATCTTCGGTCGTCATGGGCTGTAGAGGCTACAGTGGAGAGAAAGTGGACTTACATGACGCAACTAGGGAATAGGGATCATACGAGAGTCCCCTTCCCCAGTTCCCATACGGTGCATGCCATGTTGAATAGTTGATGCGCTCTGCTTGATCGAAGCAACTGTTGGCATCATGCCAACGCCGTGACAATCATGCCACGGTGTTAGCATCAGGCGAAAACTTCTTAGAGGGATATTAGCCAATGATATATTGTTGGAATGGTATACCTGAGTTTTATTAGTTTTAGTAATTGGCTTCATGAGCAGGGGCGGACGCAGAACAAAAATTGAGTGGGGGCATCTATATTATTGTAATAAGTACTAACTATCGCAACTTACAAATTTCATAATAATTTTGCCATTGAGTAAAACAAGATAGAGGCTGAGTGAACTAACCTTTGCAATTTTTGAACAAAATGTCTTTGAGACGATCGAGATACCACAATATCATAATGTAATATACAGATATATGTCTTCTAAATAACGATATTACTTATAAAGAAGAAAAGTTAGTGCAAGCCATATAAACAAAGTTAATGAAGACAAATTTTAAACGTAGAAAAGGAATAAGTTTTTAGTACATACACTGCATTTTTCCCACGACAATTTTTGTCTTATGGAAACGATCAACGATCACCTCATTAGTGATCGTATCTAGCATATCCTTTTCTACGAAGCAAATGAGGCTACAGCTCAAAAACTTGTCCCCAATCTTGTTCCTTAAAGCATTCTTCATAATTTTCATGGCCGAGAAACATCTCTCAACCGTTGCAGTAGCAACAGGAAGAGTGACTGCTAATTTCAAAAAACGATAAACCAAAGGATATGATAGATGCTTCCTTGTATCTACCATCAGTTTAGCTAGATCACCTATATTTTCCAAGTTAGCAAATGATTAAATGACTAAATGACTAAATGTACCTACAGAACAAATGATTTGAGTTCTTCAAACTTCAGAGTATTGATGGTTACCTATCTAAGTATCTATCTATCTAGTTGCGAAAAAGCAACGCCATTCAGAGCAGCATTAGCATATTAGGTGTGTGCTAATCCTACGTATGATTGGTTTCTATAAATATATAATTGGATCCAGTACTAAGTACTACCTACTATGTCTAATTAGCGAGCATCTTGTCGTTGCATCCTTCTCGTACATACCATCAGGGGCTCACCGTCTCGGCGCCAGCCGTCAGCCAGGCGGCGCTAAGCGCTGGGTCGGCGGCGTTGAGGCGACGACCGGGCCGGGCGGCGTTGAGGGCTTGAGGCGACGGCCGTCGGCGGGCGGCGTTGAGGAGCAGAGGCCGAGGGGGCGCCGGCCAGAGGAGCAACGCCACCGAGGTGGGGAAAGACTGGGAGCAAACAAGGCGCTACCAAGGCTGCCGGAGGACGGTCGGAGCCCGGAGGGAGGAGCAGCGCGCGGCGTGCCGGGTGGAGGAGGGACCGGCCGATCAACGATCGGGTTGGGGGAAAACGCGAGAGCTGGGAGGCTTGCTCTGGAAGCCTGGAAGGCAGGAAGGGAGAGGAGAAAACAGGGAGTGGGGGCCATCTTCAGATTTGACTGGGGCCCACATGTCATAAGCTTGAGGGGTATAACTAGAAGTAAAAATTGACTGGGGGCCAAGGACCCCACTCCTTACACGCTGAATCCGCCCCTGTTCATGAGGTTTCATCAGTTTTAGTGATAAGTTTCATGAGTTTCAGTATAAATTTTCATGAGTTTCAGTGGTATACCGTTGAAGGTTTGTTAGGAAGCTTGATAGTCGGATCATTGAGGAAATTTAAGATGCCAATATGCCGTACTCTCCAATAAAAAACATCTAGATGGTCTTTCATGACACGATGAGATGGATGCTCCCACGTGTCCACTCAATTCACCTATTTTGTCCATGTAGCCCAATGTGTATCTTCAAATTGAAGTTCATGCATCCCATCCCCACCTCTCTCTCTCTCTCTCTCTCTCTCTCTCTCTCTTCATGTCCTTGGCACAACAGGCAGCGAGTAGGCGAGCGGGTGATGCAACAGTGACAATAATATCCTTTGAGCTCAACAGTGGTGTCGAGGGACCATAGGCTTGTGCGGTAGGGTGGCCATGGGCTTACCCAATCACAACGGCTAGCTGTGGGCTTACGCTGCGGGAGGCCATTGGTTCGCCAATGTGTGGTAGGTTGGGGTGTGGTCGGGTTGGATATTTCTTAACCGACTGAACCAATTTGGAGCGATTTCGTGAAAGGAAGTCGATATCCAATAGGTTTTGTTGGGTTCGGAATTGAAACTGGGTAGTTTTCCCAAATATGACATCAGATTAGGAATAGAAGTATCCGTTGGATTGGGAGCTACCCGGGAATTTGATCGGTAAGAGTTAGTCCCATCAATCATACCTTAGCCCATTAGCCCAATACGCAATCCCATGAGGCCATGGGCCTATGAGTATATGACTAATCTTTCACTTACCCAGAGTAGGCCGGAGAGAGAAATCAGCCCACAAGGCTTTTCTAATATTAAAATTATTTTATTATTTTTAGGAAATACAATGGATCCAAATAAGTCAAGAAAAAAAAAAGCAAATGAGATCATAATAATTCCACCTAATTTAGGAAAATATGTTTAAACATAAGAAACTTTAAAATACTTTTGAACATAATTGTTGCGGTCAAATTTACTTGTTGAACTCCTAATAAGTTGCATTTTGGAGATGTATTACGCTTGATTGATCCTTTCATATGCGACACATATGTGTTATGTTTTCGCGATATCTGACTAAATATCTGTGACTAAGACTATTCGCTTTTGGTTCAACATGTATTCGCTCCATATTCATGACTGAGACAATCCGTATTCGTGTTCGGTATTATTTGTGTCCCACTTCGATTTCAAAAAATATATACATGGAATAGGATAAGGGGTGAATGATTTCGTATCTGCTCCAATTGCACTCCTAGTGGTAGGAAGTCGCAGCCTTTTGCAATCGTCGTCTGATTGACACGATTTGCTCGACCGCGGGCGTTGCAACCGATGAGTGGTAGTCGACGCAACATGCTGCGCCACCACAATAACGCGCAGGTCATGCAGTGAGCTCATCTTCTTCCCCGTCATCTCTAATGAGCTCCATATTGGGTTTAGGTCTACAATACTATCAACATGTTTCAAACTTAAATCTTGCAATTTTTCTATGGGAATTTATACTTGTTGGATTTTCTATCCAAATCCATGAAAACTTTTTTTGAACTTATCATACTTTTATAAACTTGCTGAAAAACATATGAAACTTCGAAACACAAAAACTTCTTTTGAAACTTACCAGAACATACATAAAACTTGATGAAATACACATAAAACATGTATAAAACTTGCTAAAATTTCTTCAAGGACTTGCCAAAACACAGATGATACCTGCTGAAATTTCTAAAACATGCATCGAACTTGCTGGAGCTTACCAAAAACATGAATACATGGCGGTTCTGCATGACCCAATCTCATTTTGTAAGGATCAAAACCCATGATATTATATTAGAAGATAAAACATTACAAAAGTCCCAGCATTACACATAAGCCCTGAAATTAAATGAAAATTACAGGGAAAAAAGTACTATAGGACTGAATATAGTGCTCAAAACTACTCCGTCCGATCACAGATAGTTGTCGTTTTGGACACTTGTTTTCCAAATTACAGTGTTCTCCACTAATTTCTATTATAATATGTTTATAAAACTCAATAAAATTATAAAAGTATTTTTTGAGACAAATATATACATATGATTTTATATTCAATTTAAATATTTAAAAGATATTGACGATCAAAGTTTCGAAAACAACAAGTATCTGTGAAGGGAGTAATATATGGTTCATGGCTTGAGGAAAACAAGTATCGGTGTAGCTCTCTCAGAGACTGCCATACGCCTGCCCAGAGATTGTCTCTTCTACACGACAATCCTGAGAAGGAGAGGTAGATGTAACTGGCATTACAGCAGAGTTTGCTTCATTATACCTTGTATTGGTAGATCTGAAGAGGATTTTTTTGGTGTATTTGCTGGGATGCAGGATTTTATTTGAAGATAAGGGGAGAAGATAAGAACGGGGGAGATGAACACAACTGTTGGACGGAGGCGACAAGCCGGAAGGGAAGGCAATGCACGCCAGGGCCACTACGGGAACAACAGAAAGGAAAATTATTTGGGGTGGAGGAGAACCTGGCATCACCAAGCCGAGCAGAGCAACGAACTCTGTCGATAACGCATCGCCGAAGACAGCCTGGAGCACCATGGCAGCAGATAATGACGAGGTAGGCCCTAAGCTCTCTCGTCGCCGGTGAGGCCGCCAGGCGTCGAAGGAAGAGAAGGAAGGGGGACCAGATCAGGAAGACGAGGAAAAATGAAGAAAGGGGAAGGGGGCGACGGAGAACGAGAGGTGAGCGGTGCAATTTTGGACCAATCTCACTTTGACGGAAAATCCGAAAAGAACTTCACATAATTCGTTGGATCCGCGAGGAGTTTGAGCGATCTCGGAACCGGAGGGGCATTGACCTCAACGAGCCCCTCCAGAACCTGCACGACCGTCGCCATGGACGGCCTCGCGCTCTCGTCGTCTTGGATGCACCAGCACGCGATCTTGCAGGCTCTCACCACCTCGGCCGTGTTCGCGTCGCCATCGAGCCGGCTGTTCACCAAGCCGCACAACTCCCCGTCGGTGAGCTTGCTCGCGGCCAGCAACGGGAAGAAGTCCGCCGTGCTGTCCTGCCGCTCCTCCACGTTCCTCCTGCCCGATACGATCTCGAACAACACCATGCCGTAACTGAAAACATCCGCCTTCGCCGTGATGGCCGTGCCGGCTAGCCATTCCGGCGCGAGGTTGAAACAACCCTCAAAAATTCAAAATGAATTTGTTTGAGTTTGTTTGAATTTGCGTTTGTTTGAGTTTGGAAATTTGGAATCGATTTTGAATTCTTACCGTGTTTGGGCCAAATCCTTTGCTTCGTGGGCCTCCCGGCCCATCCCCTTCCGGCCCAACCGGCTCGCCGCCGCTTTCCTCCGGCCGGCCCGGCCGGCCACGGCCTGCTGCGTAGCCACCTCCGCCTCCCCTTCTCGGCGTCGCTGCCGCTGTGCTGCTGGCCGCCTCCGCTTCCAATGGTCGCTGCCGCCGTCTGCTGATCGCCCGACCATGCCGCGCCTCGTCTCGCCGCCTCCTTGCTCCGGTCTCGACCCGCGCCAGCTCCGCCGCCTCGCGCCGCGCGCGCGGCCGCCTCCGCCTCCGTCGCTGCGCCTCGCTTAGCTATAAAAGCCTGTCGCCTCGCTTTTCCAACTCGCCCGCCTCCTTGTGGTGAGCTCCTCCTCTCCCTTCCGTCGCCTCGCTTCCTCGGCCTGGCCATACACAAGAAGCTGCCGCCAGCCCCACCGCCCAGAAACCCTAGCTCCTAACCTCCTCAGAATCGCTTCGCCTCGACGGTGGCTCCCGCCCCACCGCCCTCTCTCTCTCCTCCTGCCTCTTTGCCGAGTGGCCCTCTCCTCTCTCTCTCGCTCAGTCTTGGCCTGGCCGGCCAGCCAGCCTCCAAGGCCGCCGTGGGTCGCGGCCCATTCTCGCCGGCGCCATTAAAATAAGAAAAACGAAAATCGGTTTTAATTTAATTATTAAATTCAAATTTCGCTTTTAATTCCAAAAATAGCCAGAAAATCCGTAAAAATCCCGAAAATCCCGAGCTCCACCAAATACTTTTCCCGAACCGCCTCGACTCCATCGAGTCCGAAATGCTATCCGTTCCAGATCCGAACCCCGTAAATTCTCCAAATCCCGCCCTCCGTTTCTCTTCCGATTCGGTTCCGTTTGATTTCCGTTTTCATTTTCTGCTTATTGTTTTATCGCTTATTTATGTTGGTTGTCTTTCCGCGCTAGATTCGACCGCTGAGACGCCCGTGGAGCCGAGCAGTCCTCGAGTCGGAGCGATTCCGAGCAGACGCCGACCAGACGGACGAGCGCAGCATGACTACTTCCTCGACGACTCGTCCGATCCACCGCCGCAAGGCAAGCCGTACACCCTTTGATCATATTGATCCTATCATGCCATGCTATAGTAGTAATTATTTTATATCGCATTATTTTATCAGATTTGAATTAATGAAATCCAAGATTTTAGAATGACATGATAAATAGGTAATACCGAATTGCTCATGAAACCTCCTTGAAATATTTGAACCACTGTTAATCCTTTGGAACCCTAGTTAATCGCTTATTGCCATGAATAGGTTAGATTATACCGCTAGGTTAGTTCAAAACCTGGATTTAAAGAAAATCTTGCCGAATCTCCGATTCGGATTGTTTATAAAAGTGTCGCGATTGGGGATGATCGGATTAATCCGGAGTGGATGAGATTCCGATCCCTACCGGGTGATTAATGCCTTGGTTGAGTGCAGTGGCAGATCGCGAGTACCGGAATGGGTTTGTGGATGAAGGCTTGGTCTTTGGCAAAAGTGTAAGGTTAATAATCCCTTGAGCAAAGTAAATAACTTAGTTCCCGCTCAACCACAGTCGGATCGGTCGGTGGACCCGTGATCCGACACGGCTCATTAAGTTAATCATTCCTGAGATAATAATTGGACTGTCTTGGTGGCTACCATTCTCTGGAGAGAATGGGGACCGGACTTCCCGGCAGGGAAATGGACCGGAGGGGTGGAACGGGAATGGTCCAGAGTGACATACTTGGTTCTCAAAACGTAAGACGCTAATTGGGACCCTGAGTCCAAGGTAGCGGTACTATCGGTAAACAACTAAAGGACAGGAATGATTAAACGAAATGCTGTGATAATCTAAACTGGGCCACATGCATTTAAGTTGCATGAAACTCGCGATTGGCATAAAGGTTATAGATATCTTGTGGGTAAAGTTGAGCCGCTCACAGAGTTAATCTTAATTGTAATCGATTACGCTGCAGTACTTAGGTAAATGAAGTTAAGTTGGAATCGGGTTGATACCCGTGAACTAAGCTCAAGTTACTGTTTGGAATTTGGATAATTGTGGTTAAGTGTTGTTGAACTTGTGAAATTCAAATTACTTATTTATTAGTTTGTGCTTCAAATGTAAAATGAATTGTGAAATAAAACTGCATCCAGATACTAAACCCTATTGCCAGCCCTTGATTACCCCTACATATAGTATTCAGTGGTTCCGTACGACTTGTTGAGTACTCCCGTACTCACCCTTGCAAAACCCCGCCCCTTTCAGAGTTCGAAGACGTTGGCGCCTTCCAGAGATCGTAGATGGCGATTTAGTCTGGTTCTAGGTCTTTGTCTTCGCTCAGGCCCTGCCTGTGGTTTCTCTCTTTTGTTAGTGTAAGTTTAGAAGCTTGGATGCTTCTCTTGTAAAACCGGTCGTTAGACCAACTATATTGAATAAAAAGTGTTGAATTGGCTTTTGGCCGTAATTTTACTCTTGTTTTACAAATGATTAGTCTTCCTGGTAATCATGTGAGTTTCAGATCGCCCCTAAAAGGCGGTCCGTCACAAGTGGTATCGAGCCTAGGCTTGACCGTAGATCGAGACCTAAGTTGGCTTAAGGAGTCTTTTTCAAAAGATTATTTCAAACTACAAAATGAGTTTCAAAACTGTAAGTACTATCCTTATAATCCTCGCTTTCCTCTCTCTGTTCCCACCTTTTCCTTAAAAATTCTTTTCTCTCCTTTGAAACTCACTTAAAACCTTTCCGCTCATCTGACTTAAAAAGATTCTCGTTTTGGCAGATGGTGCACCACGTCTACCCACTTCCCGAGGTTCCCGAAGGATGGGCTGGACTGCTGTGGAGAATGCTACAAAGATGTTGGAGCTGATCAGATTGAGATCCCCGTTTTTCACACGGAGGAGCTTTTCCAGGGTGTCGTCCGCGTTGAGTGGAGAGCCTGGTTCAATCTGGATCCCCTGCCAAATAATCCAGATATTCCGCGTCACTTCCAAGGGCACCGCGTCCACGAGTCAGACGCTATTCAGGACTTCGCCCGTCAGGCGATGAAGCACTGCTGCCTCTTCGCTACCGAGTTCGACTACGCCGATTTGATTGATCCCCATGAAGGGGATGCCCCGACACGGTGATCGCCTCTGTTCTGCAGGACGAGGCGGATCCGCTGCGTGTCGATGAAGCTGCGTAACTCCTTGTCAACAAGGATTTCTGTACACCTCCTTCTCATCGAGCGAGATGATCTGCAGCCGGCGCTTGAGCAATGCCTGGATGGAGATCGACGAGCTTCGTGAAGAGATAGACCAGTGCGGCCAAGACGAGCCGGAGAAGAGATGTCCGTGGATGGTCCGTCCGTGGATCGACTCGCCCATGGCGTAAGATGTGGAGGAAGATCGAGGAGCGCATCATCTACATCTCCGGCAGCGATTGAAGATTCCAGTCTTAGAATAGGGCGTTAGTCCTAGAAGTTGGCTTTACCCTTTTGGAGTAGTCTTTTGTAATGTAAAATAGGTTGTTTCTTACCTTAGTATGACGGTATTGTAAACAATCTATGTATCAGTAAAATTAAGTTTCCTATCTCTGTATGTTGTTTGCTCTATTATCTTTATACCTTCGGCCTAATTCCACTAATTCTTTCCCATTTCGTCTCGCCTCTCACCTATTCAATCTCTCTCTGCCCCATGTCTAAATCTTACTTACCTTCTGCTTTGCCCAAAACCCTGCAGCAAGACCTAAAAGATAGTCAGTATGGATCAAGGTGAAGGATCACAACACCAAGGTTACGGGAATGAGGCAGACCCAGCCAGAAATCCAGTTAACATAGCTCAAGTCTTGGCGGATATAGAAAGGAACAGATACCACTGTAATGCAGGCGTAATCAGATGATTGAGATGATGATGGCACGATTTGCCGCAAGACCCAGATGAATCCCCAAGGAAACAACTTTGGACATGATGGGTTATTAGGTGGGTCACACTGTCCGACTTCCAAAAGACCCGGCCCTATTTTCTCCATGTCAATCGAGCCGTTATCGCCAGAGATGATTGGCTCACGGTTATCCAAATGAAGCCGGATACCGTGCAAGGTAATCGAGAAGGAGAAAGTGCTCTATGCCTCTCACCACCGCAAGGACAAGCGGCAGCATGGTGGGTCAACTTTCAGACTCAAGACAGGACAAGAGATTTCGTGGGCAGATGTTCAAGAAGCTTTCCTGAAGACTCACATTCCAAATAGGATTGATGGCCTCCAAGCGGAGGGAATTTCATCTCTCCATCAAGGAGGAAGGATCGTGATGGAATACTCGCACCACTTCAACAACCTTTCTCGCTATGCACCCAGAGAAGTAGACACAGAGGAAAAGAAAATAGAAAGATTCTCTGAAGGACTCGCAGAAGAACCTTAAGTTCCATATCTCATCGGTGGAGTTCAAGGATTTCTCACCATGGTAGATAGGTCGATTGTGTCGAAGAGACAAGGAATGACACGGAGGATACTAGAAAGAGAAAGGCACAAAGAACAGAGGATGTCAAGAAGAAGTCGGTTCAAGGGAAGGACCTATACCTTCAACCCCAATGTTCCAAACAAGAGACAAGCGTTGGGAGGATCCCGACTGCTCCGCCCAATGCTCACCCGGAATGTTCGATGCTTTACCTGCAACGGGAACCATTACTCTAATGTGTGTCCCAAGAAAGGTTCAGCTTGCTTCCATTATGACAAATGACACTTGTGCAAAGAGCGTTCGAAGAAGGACTTGCCGAGTGATGTGGCAAAAGCTCAAGCGCCGCCTTCCGCCAACAGACGACCAGGCGCCGGCCACCTCCTCACCGCCCCATCAAGGTTATTTGAGGGCACCACCAAGACCGAGGGATATTCCAACAACCGCGGAACCAACCCGCCCAGAGGAACCCTCAAGGCGAGAATCAACCATGTGTCACAGCAGAGTACCAAGCAACGGATGTTATCGTTGGTAAGTTTTCCGTCCAAACCAAGTTGGCCTTAACCCTCTTTGATCCAGGTGCAACCCATTCGTTCATTTCCTTGGCTTTTGCTTGCAAAAGTGGGTTGCCCTATTCTCCCTTGCCCTCTCCATGTGTTTTCCACACCCCTGGAAGTCGGTTGATGGCAAGATTCAGCTGCAGTAATCTGAGGATAGAAATCCAAGGGATTGAGTTCAGAGCCAACCTGTTGTTGTTAGAGATGGATGGTCTAGATGTCATATTGGGAATGAACTGGTTATCTAGACACCATGCTCAGTTAGATTGTTCTCAGAAGACAGTGACACTCAGGAATGGTTATGGTCAGAAAGTGACAGTTCAGAATGATCCGAGGTTGATCAAAAGAAGTCAGAGCATCATCAATGCAGTTGCCCGTGGATTAGACAGCATAACCGTAGTTCGGGAGTACCCTGAAGTCTTTCCAGAAGAGTTACCAGGAAAACCTCCGAACAGAGGCATAGAACTGGCAATAGAGTTAGTTCCTGGAACAGCTCCTATCCATAAGCGATCCCGTCCAATGTCGCCTTTGGAGTTAAAAGAACTGAAGAAGCAATTGGATGAATTGCTGGATAAAGGATTTGTACGGCCAAGTATCTCCCCTTGGTCCGCACAGGTCGTATTTGCCAGAAAGAAAGATGGAAGTAAGAGACTCTGCGTAGACTACAGAGCCCTGAATGATGCAACCATCAAGAACAAGTACCCGTTACCCCGGATAGATGACCTGTTCGATCAGTTGAAAGGAGCCAAGATCTTTTCGAAGATAGACCTGAGGACAGGATATCATCAGTTGAAGGTCAGAGAACAAGACAGAGAAAAGACAGCATTTGCTACTCGGTACGGATTATATGAGTTCACCGTGGTGCCATTTGGTCTCACAAATGCCCCGGCCTACTTTATGAACCTGATGAACCAAGTATGCATGGAGTTCTTGGACAAGTTCATCGTGGTATTCATAGACGATATACTCATTTACTCCAAGACAGAAGAAGATCACCAGAAGCATCTGCACTTAATTCTGGGAAGGCTTAGAGAACATCAGCTATATGCAAAATTCTCTAAGTGTGATTTCTGGTTGGATGAAATCGCTTTCCTAGGACACATCATCACTAAGGATGGCGTGAAGATGGATCCCGAGAAGATCGAGATGTTGTTGGAATGGAAACGGCTGTGTCGCTGCCGTAAGTCGAAGTTTTCTCGGTTTGGCGGTGATACTCTGAGAAGATTCATTGAAGGATTCTCCAAGATAGCTAAACCGATGACTCGGCTTCTCAAAAGGACAGCCCCTACGCTTTGGACCGAGAAGTGTGAGAAAAGTTTCAAGAATTGAAGACCAAGTTAACCTCGGACCAGCTTCTCACTCTCCGGATCCGGATAAAGATTTCCCGGATCTACCGTGATGCTTCAAGAGAGGATTGGGATGTGTGTTAATGCAAGAAGGAAAAGTGGTTGCGTATGCATCGCGACAACTCAGACCGCATGAGGAGAATTACCCGACCCATGACACGGAGCTAGCCTCGTGAGTGCACGCGTTGAAGATTTGGAGACATTACCTGCTGGGGAACCGCGTGAAGTGTTTTCGCACCACAAGAGCCTCAAGCACGTGTTCACCCACCCAATCTGAACATGAGACAGAGAAGATGGTTGGAATTGATTAAGGATTATGATCTAGAAATCCTTTATCATCCAGAAAAGCTAATGTGGTAGCAGACGCTTTGAGCGTAAAAGCCTCGCCATTATTTAGCTCAAGTTGAGACTATCTCTCCTCACCTGAAGTCGGCACAGGAGTTGAACCTGCAGATAGTGTCGAAGGATCATGATGTTTCCTAGAGATACAATCGAGATCTCCAAGCAGATCAAAGCGGCTCAAAGACAAGCATTTAAGAGATATTGGAATAGGTGAAGTTGATGAAGGAAGCTAGTCCCTCAGAGTTCTCGGAAGACAAGCAAGGCGTATTGCGATTCCGCGATCGTATATGCATTCCGAAGGACAAGGATATAAGAGGATTGATTTTGACAGAGGCTCACTCGTCACAATTCTCAATACATCCTGGCAGTACGAAGATGTACCAAGACTTGAAGAAGGAGTACTGGTGGAATGGAATGAAGAAAGAAGTAGCCGAGCACGTGGTATGTTGTGACGTGTGTCGGAAAATCAAGATAGACCACCAAAAGACGGCAGGATTACCGCAACCCCTTCCAAAGGCTGGAATGGAAGTGGGAAGAGATTGGAATGGACTTTATCACCGGTTTTCCCAAGACTCAAGAAGGACATGATGCTATCCGGGTAATCATTGATAGATCGACCAAAGTAGCCCATTTCATCCCTATAAAGCGCATCGTTGGAAGAGACAAGTTGGCAGAGTTGTACCTGACCCAGATCGTCAGATTGCATGGAATACCTAAGAAGATCGTGTCAGATCGTGGAGCCCAGTTTACTTCAAGGTTCTGGAAGAGTCTGCATGAAGCGATGGGTACAGACTTAAATTTCAAGATACCTATCACCCTCGCATGCATGGTCGATGTAAAGAGTTAACCCGGATACATCGAGGATATGTTGAGAGCCTGCGCTCTAGCATATGGAGCCTCGTGGGCCAAGTGTTTGCCGCTTATGGAGTTCTCGTACAATATGACAGCTGTGCCGATCTGGATATGTCACCGCTTGAAGCCTTGTATGGAAGGAAGTGCGTAACCCCGTTAAATTGGACCGAGACCGGAAAGAAACAGCTTTTTGGGCCTCAGTTGTTACATTATGCAGAAGCTCATGTGAGGATCATAAGGAAGAATCTGAGAACAGCTCAAGTCCGGCAGAAGCGTTATGCAGATACGAGAAGAAAAGATATAAGTTATCATGTTGAGACTTCGCTTATCACGAAAGTGACACCCTTCAAGCCTGTTCGTCGTTTTCAGATAAAAGGGAAGTTAGCTCCGAGGTATGTTGGACCATACCCCGTGACTGACAGAATTGGAGAAGTAGCCTACAAGTTACAGCTAAGTCCAGAGCTGTCAAGGGTACACAATGTCTTTCATGTGTCCTGGCTTGAGGAAATGCCTCCGTCGGTAGTCGAGCAAGTGCAGTTGAAAGGGATAGACTTGAAAGAAGATTTGACATATCATGAGGAACCAGTCAGGATTGTGGAGACTATGGAAAGGGAACTCAAGTTCAAGAATGTCAGGATCTGCCGAGTGCTATGGAAGAATCATACACTCGAAGAAACTACTTGGGAGAAGGAATCAGAATTGCGTTATAACTTTCCCAACCTATTTTCCCAGCGAAATGAATCTCGGGACTAGATTCCATTTTAAGTGGGGTAGGTTGAAACAACCTCAAAAATTCAAAATGAATTTGTTTGAGTTTGTTTGAATTTGCGCTTGTTTGAGTTTGGAAATTTGGAATCGATTTTGAATTCTACCGTGTTTGGGCCAAATCCTTGCTTCGTGGGCCTCCCTACCATCCTTCCGGCCCAACCGGCTCGCCGCCTGCCGCTCCTCCTTCCGGGCCTGGCCGCCGGCTGGCTGGCAGCTGTGAGCCGACCTCCCGCCTCCTCGCCTCGCGTCGCCGCCAAGGCGCCGCCATGCCGCCTCCATGGTCGCGCTGTCGCCGTCTTGCTGATCGCCACAGGCCTCGCTGCCGCCGCCTCCTTGGCTCCTTGCCTCTCGACCACGCGCCTCGACTCCGCCGCCTCGCCGCGCTGGCTTCTCCGCCTCGGCCGTCAAGGCCGCTTGGCTATAAAAGCCTGTCGCCCTCGCTTTTCCAACTCGCCCGCCTCCTCCTTGTGGTGAGCTCCTCCTCTCCCTTCCGTCGCCTCGCTTTCCTCGGCCTCGCCAGCCGCACAAGCAGCCGAGCCCCACCGCCTCAGAACCCTAGCCCTAACCTCCTCAGAATCGCCCGCCTGACCGGTGGCTCCGCCCCACCCGTCGCCTCTCTCTCCTCCCTGCCTCTCGCGAGTGGCTCCTCTCCTCTCTCTCGCCACACAGCCGGGCCGGCCACACCAGCCTCACAAGCCACTGCAGGTCATGCTCATTCCGCGCCGAAGGCCAAATTAAAACGAAAAAAACGAAAATCGGTTTTAATTTAATTATTAAATTCAAATTTCGCTTTTAATTCCAAAATAGCCTAAAAATCCAGAAAATCCCGAGAAAATCGAGCTCCACCAAATACTTTTCCGAACCGCCTCGACCCATCGAGTCGAGAAATGCTATCCGCTCCCAGATCCGAACCCCGTAAATTCTCCAAATCCCAGCCGCCCTCCGTTCTCTTCCGAGCCGGTTCGGTTTCCGTTTGATTTCGTTTTCATTTTCGGTTATTGTTTTATCGCTTATTTATGTTGGTTGTCTTTCCGCTAGATTCGACCGCTGAGACGCCCGTGGAGCCGAGCAGCCCCTGAGTCTGAGCAGCTCTCGAGCAGACGTCGGACCAGCAGAGCGCAAAGATTTACTACTTCCTCGACGACTCGTCCGATCCAACGCGCAAGGCAAGCCGTACACCCTTTGATCATATTGATCCTATCATGCCATGCTATAGTAGTAATTATTTTATATCGCATTATTTTATCAGATTTGAATTAATGAAATCCAAAGTATTTTAGAATGACATGATAAATAGGTAATACCGAATTGCTCATGAAACCTCCTTGAAATATTTGAACCCTCGTTAATCCTTTGGAACCCTAGTTAATCGCTTATTGCCATGAATAGGTTAGATTATACCGCTAGGTTAGTTCAAAACCTGGATTTAAAGAAAATGTCGCCGAATCTCCGATTCGATTGTTTATAAAAGTGCCGCGATGGGGACGATGATCGGATTAATCCTGAGTGGATGAGATTCCGATCCCTACCGGTGATTAATGCCTTGGTTGAGTGCAGTGGCCGATCGCGAGTACCGGAATGGGTTTGTGGATGAAGGCTTGGTCTTTGGCAAAAGTGTAAGGTTAATAATCCCCTTGAGCAAAGTAAATAACTTAGTTCCCGCCAACCACAGTCGGATCGGTCGGTGGACCCGTATCCGACACGGCTCATTAAGTTAATCATTCTGAGATAATAATTGGACTGTATCTTGGTGGCTACCATTCTCTGAGAGAATGGGGACCGGGCTTTCCTACAGGGAAATGGACCAGGAGGGTGGAACGGGAATGGTCCAGAGTGACATTCTTGGTTCTCACAACGGTAGACGCTAATGGGGACCCTGAGTCCAAGGTAGCGGTACTATCGGTAAACAACTAAAGGACAGGAATGATTAAACGAAATGCTGTGATAATCTAAACTGGGCCACATGCATTTAAGTTGCATGAAACTCGCGATTGGCATAAAGGTTATAGATATCTTGTGGGTAAAGTTGAGCCGCTCTGCAGAGTTAATCTTAATTGTAATCGATTACGCCGTACTTCCGGTAAATGAAGTTAAGTTGGAATCGGGGTTGATACCCGTAACTAAGCTCAAGTTACTGTTTGGAATTTGGATAATTGTGGTTAAGTGTTGTTGAACTTGTGAAATTCAAATTACTTATTTATTAGTTTGTGCTTCAAATGTAAAATGAATTGTGAAATAAAACTGCATCCAGATACTAAACCCTATTGCCAAATCTTGATTACCCCTACATATAGTATTCGGTGGTTCCAGATGCGACTTGTTGAGTACTCCCGTACTCACCCTTGCAAACCCCCGTCCCTTTCAGAGTTCGAAGACGTTGGCGCCTTCCAGGAGATCGTAGATGGCGATTTAGTCTGGTTCTAGGTCTTTGTCTTCGCCAGGCCACCTGTGGTTTCTATCTTTTGTTAGTGTAAGTTTAGAAGCTTGGATGCTTCTATTGTAAAACCGGTCGTTAGACCAAATATATTGAATAAAAAGTTTTGAATTGGCTTTTTTCCAGGTAATTTTAATCTTTTTTTACAAATGATTAGTCTTCCCAGAATCGCTGAGTTTCAGATCGCTTCTAAAAAGGCGGTCCGTCACAGAGGTATCCTACGGTTCCCCTCATTGTCGTCAGGACACGACTGAAGTCACGGCCCATGAGCTTTGCAAGCCCAAAGTCTGCAACTTTTGGTACAAAAGAATCATCGAGGAGGATGTTTTCAGGCTTGATATCGCAGTGTATGATGCAGTCCCTGCATTTCTCATGAAGATAGTCTAATCCCCTGGCAATTCCTAGTGCAATTTGGTACCTCGTGCTCCAACTTAGCACTACTTGGCTGCTCTCGAAAAGACATCGGTCCAGTGAGCAGTTTGGCATGTACTCATAGACAAGGAGCCTTCGCGTTCTCTCTGAACAAAACCCGAGCAGTCGAATTAAGTTGACATGTTGAATGGTGCCAATTGTGCTCACCTCTGCCCGGAATTGCTTCTCCCCCTGACGAAAGCTTTCGAGCTTCTTCACAGCCACCAATGTTGCATCAGGCAGTGATCCTTTGAACACCGAACCAAAGGCGCCTCCGCCCAGCCTCTCGGAGAAGCGTTTGGTCACAGATTGCAATTCACGGTATGTGAATGCCATCAAGGAACCCTCCACTCGCGCCATTGCCTTGACCCTTCTTCTTCTTCTCAGAAAGGAAATTGAAACAGAAATCATTAGAACAACACTAGTAGCAACAGTGGCAATTACGACCCCAGTGATCAATTTCTTAGCGTGCTTCCTGTCAGAGAGCTCGGATGCAGCCAAGCGAATTAGAATCGTGCCGCCTTCAGTACCAATGCTACTCACATCTTGCAGGTTGATGAGCTCTTCATACCAAAGTGAGCAGCTGCCGTTGAAGGAATAAGCAGTGCAAGAACAGTTGCTTAGACATGCAAGCTCACACTCTTGAGCGCTACTTGCAGTGACACTGTTTTGTGCGTTGCTTGGTAACTTCACATTCACCATAGTGTAGAATCTGTCATTCCGTGAGCTATTACTGCTGCACTGCAGCCCAACATTTCTGCTGCACCCTACGGTGTGATCGCCCTGCAACCACTCGCCCTGGTTTTGCTCACTGAAACCACGAAGGCAGCTACAGGGGGTCAAAGCGTTCCCAGTGCAGACACTGAACGGCCCGCACAACGAGTACACGTCGCACTGCAGCTTGGGCTCCGACCAGAACAGCGTCCACCCCTTGGTATCTTCTAGCCATGTCAAGAACAGAATCCGCCCCGTCGCGTCCACGACGAGCCTCGTGATGACCGCGTCGTCCATGACGTCGTACACGAAATAGCTCTCGTTCTCGCCATCGACGTAGTCGAAGGTGTACAACTTATTGGTGGGTATCATCTCCGGCACGGCGGTGAACATGCGGTCGGTCCAGTTGCCGCTGGTCCAGTACTGCTGGGTACCGTTCCATTTCAGGAAGTACTGGCTCGTGCCATTTGGGTCCAACTCAAGGGAGAACACCCCTGGAGCTGGGTCGTTGTAAGCCTTCCATGCGACTAGACGTGTGCTCACGCCGGTGAGCTTGCTCCGGCCGAGCTTGCCGCCGGGGAGCCACGTGTTGCCGAAGTGGTCGAAGCTTTGCCATAGCACAATGGAGGTGTTGGATGCGTCTGCTAGGACAAGGTTGCCGGTGTCGAGGATGACGCCGACTGTGGAATTGGTGGTGATCTTGGTGTTGTTGGTAGACCAGACTGGAGTTCTTGAGTGGTCGAGTAGGACCATGTTGCCATCGGCTGATATGGTCAGCTGTGAGAACTCTGGTTTGGAGATTGGAGAGTTCCTGTTTGCTACCCATACCGGTGTTCGCTTTGAGATTTGGTTGTACCAGATGCCGATGAACCAGTGCTGTGAGTTATCTGTTGCACATCGATCAGAAGGAAACATTCAGACATGAATAAAGTGATTTTTTTCGTAAAAAGTTGTCTCTCTGCTTCGAACTTCTATGTATCCAATGTCCTGAATAAAGTGAAATTCTCAATTTCTTGGGGAATTCTCGAACGACTAGAGGTCATCGGTGCTGTAATAGCCTAACATATTCTAAAATCGCCAATTGTAAGTCACAAAAAAAAGGTTCTAGAATCCGCGCAACCAAACCATTATAACTTTGACAAAAGACATCATGGTGAATATTAAACATACTTCAAATATATGAGTAGTGCATTATCTAATTTACCGTTGCCTTTTGAATAGCTGATTTTTTTTTTTGAGAGACCATATGTTGGCTTAACCATATTTCTGATGAATAATTGACTATGTTTAAGCTTGTCATGCTCATGTTTGAGTTTGAAACGGACTTGATTTGGTTTTGAGCAATTTGAGTTACGTGGTCCTAGAGTCCTAGAGTGGTCATAGTCGTTATAACCTTTGCCAAGAGTGGCTTTGGCTGTGCCTTGAGTGGTCATAGTCTTGCCTAGAGTGTCATGAGTTTGTCTTCAGAGGTCATGGCTTCACCCTTAAGTGGTAGTGCTCCTAGAGTTGTCATGACCTTTGTTACCTCTAGATTGGTCGTACCTAGATTGGTCGTGATCTTTATGACCACTAGGGTGGTTGTCCCTAGGGTGGCTATTGCCTCTATGACCACTATAGTGGCCTTGACTTCTGAAGGAGTAGTCGTGATCTCTATGCAAGTGGTTTGGAGTAGTCTTGACCACCAAGTGGTCGTGACTTTTGTAGGAGTGGTCATGACCTCTGTAAGACTGGACCAGTAGTGATCTTGACCACTAAAGAAGTGTTTATGACCTCTAAGGAAGTGGTTAGGATATTTGTAAGAGTGGTCTAGCTTTGATTAGTCATAGACAAGAGTGGCTTTGAGTAGTCACAATCAAAAGTGGCTATGTCTTTGAGTGCTTACACCAAGAGTGGTTGTGGACTAAAGTGGTCATAGTCTAAGTGATCCAAGGTGTGATTTTTTTATGTTTGATTGATCACTGATTTTTGTGAGATTACTTCTGCATGTTTTGGTGAACAGTACTATGTGATGTTTTTGTTTGACAGTGATGGTTGCAGGACTTCGGAGCTAGGTTATGGTGAGACGGAGGAGACCAGGCTAGGTGTAACGTCCTCGTTTTCGGCTTTCTGGAAAAATCTAATTTAAATTAATTAAATTCAAAATTTGGAGTTTTCTTGGTGTTTATATTAACATGGCATCCCTTCCCATCCAAAATCGGAATTCAATTCCCCTCCGTTCGAAAAATCCAATTTCTAGATTCCCGCCGGTACCCGAAATTTCACCCGAGTCCAAAAATGCTCCAAAAATCCCGAAACCACTTCAATTATGTCCCAAATATTCCAAAATGATTTTTGGAACGATTCCTCGAATTTTTGGACCTTCGCTCCTATTTTATCTCGCGCTGCTTTTGTTTAATGCCTGCGATCCGCACCTGAATATTCAATTCCACAAATTTCATCCAAATTCCGCGAAACTAATTTTATTGAGTTCCAAATATTCCAAAATGGTTCTACGATTTTTTTCCGGAATTTTTAGACCATTTTTCTTAATTTTTCTCTAGGGCGAATCATTTACGTAATTCTCGGCCAATCGCGTGCTGCCACGTGTCACTGCTACAGTGTCGTCTTCAACCTCAAGCCATGGAAAACAACAGAGAAGCTTCATCAAGCCTCTCATGGCTAGGCTTTCATTCAAACACTCATATCTTCCTCCACACAACTCCAAAACACGAACGACCAGGTTCGTTGGATCCGTGACGACGCCTCTCTTGCCATTCCCCACCATCATTCACCCGGAACTCGCTAATTAGGAACCGTCGGCCAAAAACCAAAATTGCTTTGATTGCCATTATCTCGGCCGCTTTCTTCATCAAAGCGCAGTTCCACTCCCATTCTTTCCAGATAAGAACCCGTCCCGGTGGTGTGAGTCTCCTTCGCCTCTCCCACTGCTCATCCACTAGAGCAAGAAAACCGACGCCGGGTTAGAGTTTCGGTGTTCTTCGCGTTCTTGGTCGTAGATCTCTCTCCGGTAGGTTATTCTTCGTGCCACTTGGTTCCTTGTGACCGTGAGGGAGTTTAGAATCTAACTCAACAATCAATTTTAGGTTCCCTCAAGATTTGGAGACGAATTCCGCATTTTTGTCATTTTGGCCGAAGTTCCGTTCATCGCCGAATTCATCGTCTCCGGTGAGTTTGGATCCAATTCTTTGCTCCTATAGATCCCTAAGGATGTCCTCTAGATGATTCATGAATTTGTTTGGTCTAGTTTCATGCAAATTTGGGCAAAAATTCAGATTTTGGGCGAAAAACCAAGCCTCCGTTATTTTTTTTGGAGCACTGAGCTCGTGCGTGCCCGTGCCGTGCTCGCCGCCACGGCCGGTCGCCACTTTCCGCGTCGGTCAAGACGCACGCTGCGTTCGCGCCACGCTATGCTGACCTCGCCGCCGCCCGCCGCCCGCCGCCGCGCACCGCGCGCCTTCACACCTGCTCGGCCGCCCTTCCGCTCACCCGCGCCAGCTGGCCGCTGGCCGTCGGCAAACCCTCGCCGGCAGCCCCGCCTCCAAGCTCCATTCCACACCTCTCATGGCCACGGCCATGAGGCTTGGGGAAGAAGGCTCCTCCTCTCTATGACACCTTGGTCCCACATGTCATGCACTCCAACCAAGTCCACCAAAATCAGAAAAAGTCAACAAAAGAATATTCCCAGAATATTCTTCATTTTTCCATTTTCTAGGGTTTTTGAACTTCGGAAGCTCATATCTTCTCCGTCCGAACTCCGATTGATTCCATTCAAATTTCTAAATTCATCTAAAATCAAGATCTACCTGCCAGTACTACTTTTGTAATTTTTGGATTTTATTTATTTTCTTGTATTTATTTGTTGCTCCGTTTTACGCGTAGCCGAAGCAAGTTACGAGTCCGTCGACCCGCCGGACTTCAAGAGTTCAACATTCTCGCTGTGACCGAGGCAAGTCTCCTTGACGCATGTTGATCCTATGTTTTCTAAATGTTTTACCATGTTTTACAAATTGCATCGCTATTTATATTAAAGAATGATGTTAACGTTAGGTTGTTAGTTATACCTGTTGTCCATCCCTCCTTGATATTGTTATCCATGATCCTTTATCGCCTAGTATAGTAATCCACCAATACAAATGTTTTTGGAAAAATAATCTTTAATTAGGGAAAAAGGACTATTGGGAGGACACGATCAGTGGAACAAGTGTTATGAAATGTAAATTGGAGATTTCGTGAATATTAGCGATGTGGGGGTAGTCATTATGGAATTGGTCTATGAATGGTAATCCATACAATTTGTGTGGATTGGAAGAATATTGGAAGATGTATGATGTCAAGAATAATAATCGGTAAAAGTAAATAGATGATATTGAGAGGCATACTTGTGGATTAAGTAGAATGAGTGGTGACTTATATTTCGATGGATTTTAACAAGCATACTATGTGATAATCATTTATGGAGAATTGTGAATAATCCAGAATGTTTGGTGGTTTAGTAAATGATAATATTACGTATTCTTGGTGGATAAAATGTAGATGATTTAGCGATGACAATATGAAGGGTTACAATAGGTGATGTGGAGAATGATACTCGATGATTTAATCAATGATATTATCAAATATACTCGATGTATTAAGTGGATAATACTGAGAATCGTACTCGTGGATTAGTAGATGATTTTGGGAAATAGGGTTTTGCGATAACCATTTGTGTGGGATTATGAATAATGTGGATTGGGTGTGATTTGCTTAGTCAACTTGGTGTCATTGTTTATGGAAACAGCTCTAGGCAATGAATTAATGAAGTCTTGGATTTGTAGAGTCTTCCATGAAATATGCTCGGGGATGAGATTATGAATTATTCTCGGTGGATCAAGTAGATTACCAAACCAATCGATGTGTGGATGATGGGTAATCAATAAGGAGACTCATATTTTGAGGAGATTGTTTCATATACAATGATAATAATAGCTTGGCATGATTTTGGAGTTATGATGGCACATGATATCAACTTTACATGGTGGAAGTACTAAATTGGACTGGATTATATAGTACCATGATAAGAATGGGGAAATCTTGGTGGTCTCATGAATTTTGGAAAGTACCGATTTAATTATAATCACGCTTTTATCAACACTAAGATTTGTATTTTATAAAATAAACTATTGGTGGAATAGAATAGTACGGTAGAAATGCTTAGACTCGCAATCGGTCAGTATTCACCTATGGGTGGGAATTTCATTTAACTCTTGAAAACTTGTGTTGGAAGTTATAGGCAAGGATTATTGCCGATGGTTTACAAAATAAAAATGAAAAATGAAAAATGGTTTGGATTGGGGCGGAATGGTTTGTCTGGTGGGTGCGGATGGAGCGCTAGCTTTCATTGTGCAAGTGCTGCCCTAAGTCAGTTAAGGACCGACGCTTATGACTGTCTCCATTCTAAGCATAACCGTACAACCACATGTCAAAGTGGGCACGACTGGCTGAATAATTTGTAGAAACCTAACTTAGACTCACCAAACGGTGGAATGTGAGCGCTGATAGAGGCAATGTTGTTGTTTTTCTCACACGGCGCAAGAGGGGGCTTCTGTACTAGGTGGATATAACCCTAACAGCGGTGAAACCTCAGCGGGTGGGTCAGGTTACGCGTATACATTGTAAAGGCCTTGTCATGATGTCACTCGCAAGCACACCTAAGGCAGTGTGCTAATTGCATGGCATCAAGGGAATATCATGTCTTGTGGGTAAAGTTGTACAACCTCTCGCAGAGTTAAAACTATTCGAATAGTCGTGCCTACGGTCAAAGGCAAAGCTTGCTGAATGCTTTTATATTGGTAGACTTTGGTTTTTGGTTTCAAACTAAACAATGGTTTGTTTTGGGATCCGAGAGCGGTTAGAACTCTCGGGTGTGCTTCTGGCGGCTAAAGCCAAGTAGGTGGATTGAACCTGTTTTTGTGAACCGTGGCAGATAGAGCCATGTGGATGGATTGAATCATGATCTTTTTGAGATGTGGCGGATAGAGCATGTATATTAGTGAATGGTGGTTATAACCTTCACTGAACTATTACATAATTCAATTATTAAAAAGAATTGTTAAAATGTGCTTTGTGAAACTTAGTAACAAGTATTGTTTCATGAAACTTGGCTTTATGCAAAAGAACCATATTAAGCCATCTTTGGATAGCCTACATTGTGCATAATTTTCCAGACTTGCTGAGTACTTTATGTACTCACGTGCTACATTCTCAACCTGTCTCAGAAGTGTTTGAAGTCACAAAGAAGATCCCAGGACTAGGACGCGCTCCCCACTCGATTGCCTGTGGGCATTTGGATGGGTCGTCTTGGTGTTTTTGTCTTCCGCTGCAGTTGTTCAAGTTGTTCAGCCTGTTCAGGTCGTAATGGTAAACCTTGACCATAAGGTCTTTGCTTTTATTTGGTGTTGTTCTTATTTAGTTATTTATAATCGTGATGTGGCTGTTAATTCTTCACTGTTGGACTGTGTGTACTAGCTACTGATCTGGGACTAGTACAGAAATACACAGGAGATTCCGGATAGCCGATCCGGGCCTCACACTAGGCTAGGAGAGCTGAGGTCCAGACGGTCAAAGTGACGCTGGAAGATGACTAAGGCTAGGGAGTTGCTGCAAGCCAAGATAACAAGTGGATGGATGAGATGCTAACTTGAGCTCTACTCAAGCGAAGGAGAATTGTTGGATCAAGGGTTCGCGGGTGGAGTAGAGGCTAATTCAGTGTTAAAGGGTATGGTCAAAACCCGTTATGTTATTGGGTTGTAGGTTAGTCCATATATGTGTGAGGGAGTGAATCTCAACTCTTGATAAGGTTTCTTGATGGCTAAGGTCATCTAAGGGTGGATGTTGCTCCCAGTGAGCTATAAATGGAGGGGTGGAGGGATGCTATCGGATGAACCAACTCTGTTTGAACCAAGTTTGAGAGAAGCCTTAGAGAAGGTCTCTTTGGTTTTTTTATGCTCCTGATATTACTGTTGACCCGAGAGCACAGAACTTTTGCCTAGTTATGGCCTTGCTGAGCTTTTTGGTTGGCTGTTTTAGCTAGAACAATGGTTTGAATTTTTGAGAAATTTTTTATTTGGCTCATATTCACCCTCCCTCTAATCACTTTCAGTCCTTCATTTTTTACAAGAGGCAGTATGGTTCACAATATCGAATTTGTGATTTTCAAACAATATTTTATTTTCGATTATCAACAACAACCGATCAAAAATTGAATAAGTTTGCAAGAAAAATTTAGAACTTGGTGGTCAAACAACGCCAAAAAATAAAACCATCCGATTTTCGATCGGTTTTGTTTGATTTTTGATATACGATTTTCGAGCGATTTTATTCGATTTTCAGCACACAAAAAGAAAATTGAAAAATCAAGAAAAATTAGAAAAAATTCATAAAATCGTAATAAATCCCAACTGATCTATAATACATTTCAAAGAAATTTCAATAATTTTTAAATTCATTTAGCACTTCTGTAAAATCAAAAACAACAATTAATGAAAAGGAAAAGAGATACCGTTAGGTTTTTATAAAAATTATGAGCTTGATCATGCTCTGAAATTTTAATAATATCATAAAGAGTTTTCAAAGATCATGTATTAAAATTTTTAGAAAAACTAGATTTCATTTAGTGTCCCTAAAAAAATTAAAAACGGAAAAGCATATACAAAGATAGTAGCATTTTCATAATTTAAAAAAACATAGATGTGATCATCACCCCAAAATTTTACAGAATCATTAGAATTGCCTTAGGACCTCACACAAAAAATTTTAGAAATATTATAATTTATTTATTGCCACTAAAAAATAAAAAAGAAAAGAGCATATACAAAAACAATAGCACTGAATTTTTTTTTAAAAAAAATACATATATCTGATAATAACCTGAAAATTGCCTCAGGACCTCACACAAAAATTTTTAAATAAAGTTAACACCTTTTGATATTTTTTTAAAATATTTTTTGTATTTTTTGAATTTAAATTGGACCGATTTACCGGCCGGTTTCAAATGTCAAGTCGGCTCGATACAGCCAATGATAGCGATAAATGACCAATTATCGGTAACATTTGCAACCCTGGGTGGTGGTACAAGTTCTCTGCGTGCTGCACTTAGAAGTTATAACAAATTATATTTTTTCGTGTATACAAGCAAAAAAGTTAAAAGAAATATATTTAGTGATGGTACCTGGCTGGAAGAAGCCCAGCGCGAACTTGCCACCCTTGGACACCAGTGGCCTCTGGCTGCCGGAGCCGGACAACGGCCGGTCGACGGTGATGGTATCGGCGGTACCGGCACGTAACACGGCTCCTTGCAGAACAGCCAGGCCCATGACGCAAAGAACGGAAGCGAGAACAGGGGAGCAGGGTGTCCCTGAGCTCGCCATTGCTCCAGCCTCCAAGAGACGAGAGCGTAGCGGACGCAAGGAAGGGAGCGAGCTGTTATAGACGAACGTTTTGACGACAAGTAGAATACAAAGAAAGCGAAACGCAGTAACGGAACAAAGCTTCCAATTACACAGTGGACTTTGGCGTTCGCATGTATCTTGTGGAACAACGGGTGGAGCGTGTCTCTCTGAAAGCAACTTCTGTGGAATGTTGAAGCCGGCCGTAGAAGCATCGGCATTGGTCACGATGCGGCCAGCCACGACGTATTCTCTCGGGCGCCTATCCGGTCAGTCACGGTACAAGTGTTCAAGGGGCATTGAACATCGGAAGAATGAATCATTTGCCTAATTTTAATTGATGTAATTGATCATTTGTTTCGTATATCTTATTGACATATGGCCATAGGATCTGTATATCAGTAAGACATCACGAGACAAAAGATCAATGGCACAAGTAAATAAAGGAAATCATCAATTATTCCTTAAACACTCGTACCAGCAGAAGAGAAATCAACGGTTGTGATGGAACCGCTGCCTGAATGTCAGGCCCATTCAGTGATCCTGTTCTTAGATCTCGATTCTCAGTTTACTGTTTACAACAGCTCAACCCATTCCAAACTCCTGGATTGTTTTTCAAGGAGCTCACCAGTTCAAGGATTTCGGCCATGTGTGTCACGACTAGCTTTTTTGAGAATTATCTTTCGACTGAGTTGTATGACTGAACGACTACTGAGTTGTATGACTGAACGACTGATCCGGAGATTTTTAGTGTTTGGTATAATTACAAGTAGTTGGCAGAAAAGCATTTGATATAATTACAAGAAAGATTGGGATTGCCAGAAATCGAAAGTAAACATCAGCCACTCAAGAAGCCACAAAGATCGATTCCAACTAAGGAAAGTGGATGTGAAGAAGGAAATCATCAACAAGACATTGGAAACATAAATAGTTATAAGGATTTTGTCAAATAAAAGATTAAGCCGACGTGAAGATGAAAACTTGAAGCATAATCCAAGATTTAGTCGGCTATTTTGGACTACAAATATCCTACTTCGGTTCATGAAAAAAATGTGTACACGCCAACCTTTACTATATTTTTGCATCTACCTTTACTGCACCTTAGGAGTAGACTGTAGCTAGCAAAATCTTATCTCTGTAATTCAACTTTGATAAATATTGCTTTTTTCGTCAATGTGTTGATCAGTAGCGGTGCAAACGGAACGGATACAGACGGATTTCGCTCATCCCATATCCTATTCAATATTTTTTTTTCTCGGAATCGGAATCAGATACAGACAGTGCCGGATTCGAATACAAATACGGACTATCTGTCACGAATACGGAGCGAATACAGATCATTCCGAATACGGTTAGTTTCAGTCACGAATATTTAGTCGGATGATGCGTAAAAGCATAAACCATATATATCACACATATTAGGATCAATCAACCATATTGTGTCCAAAATGCAACTACATCAATAGATTGATAAATAGTTTTAAGTACATCAGTCGATAATAACAGGGGCTAATTAAGCGAGCATATGAGTATATGACCAGGGCAAGTTAGGTGAGTAGTAACTAGCAAGTAGCATTGTAGTAAGTCAAAGCCATAACCCTCGCACCTTAAACTGTTACATGGTCGAAAATTCAAGTAGTGATAGTTCATAGCCAAGTACATCACTAGTTCATTACATCATAATATCAGAATGTATGATAGGATAGAGCACATGATCCAGAATTCATGCCTTTCCATTCAATTCGACTTTCACCTTGAACAGCCTGCAGAATTTTTTTTAAAAAAAATCTTCAAATAAGATGTACATGTTGCATATCTACATTGCTGGTAAACCAAGAACAGAGAAAAATTGGATTCATCAGATAAACTGAAGCATGTAATAGTAAATAAAAAATGATAAAGACACACTTATGATTAGGTTTGGTGGACATTGCAGGCACACTTAGATAAGCATAATGCATGCACAAGAACAATTGGTATTTTTATTCACTTCATCCTTACGTGTTGTTGCATTGGACATAAGTTCAGATTCTGTAGTGAAGAGCAATTGTTGACTGTCTTTCCAGTAACATATAACAAGAGGCAAGGCGCTCCCCCTCCATTTTCTTAATAAGCAGCAGCTCAACCGCTCAAGTTATTCATCTAAATGAAGTGAATAATTTTATTCTCATTCAAAATAAGCAGATATTTTCTGGCTTGCCTTGTTGTGACACTACGGAATGCCGAGACACCGTAAAACTATGAAATTAGAGAATGTGACATTATAAAGTGTGAAATTGGAGATTAAAACTTTACGGTATGAGGTTTAATCGCGTTTCCGGACCGTTTTCGGAAGTTTGGGCCTCTCCGGGGGAGTTCGGGCCCAAGGAGATGAGTCGTGGGCTTTAGTGGGAGGAGTTTTGGGCCCATGAGGGAGGGGGCAGAATTATTTGCCTTGGGGCGCCCTCCCCCTTGCCCTAGGCGCCTCCCTCCCCTCCCCTCTCACCCCAAGCCGCCACCCCCTTCCTCCTCCTCCACACGCCTCCTCCCTCCTCCCCATTGCACCACCACCCCTCTCCTCTCCTCTCCACCACCCTTGCTGCCCCTAGGGGAGTTCTCCACCTCACCACCCCGCAGATCCGTCCATTGGAGCGCTCCGCGACGAGGAGATCCGGTGGATTTGGAACGAGGAAGGAGATCGCGCGAACTGGGAGGAGATCCGTTGGTTCTTCGTTCGTCGGGCGAAGGTATGGCCACGGGAATCCTTGGGGTTGGTCTAGGTACTGTTCTAAGGGTTGATATCATGTTTTTAGATCAATTGGTGGTGCTGTATTTGGGTAGATTAGATGAAATCTAGAGTTTGCCACGTCCTCTGCTTTTGAGCGTAATGAGCAGTCGACCTAGGGTTTGAGATTTCGCCAATTTAGAGTCGGAATTTGGTCGGACGTCTGTTGAGGAAGTTGTAGGTAATTTCAATACCTTTCAGTGGACATAAAGAACGTCCAATTCCGCCCAGTCGTTTGAAAGTTATGCTCATTTTACCAAACGTGTTAAAAACGGTGACGAGATTGGAACAGATCACGGTATTCTGTAGATTAAACCACTTTAGAGGCCGAATCAGTTTTTCCGTATACTTAGAAAAAGTTAGGAAATTTCCTAAGCTACGCGAGTATGTACTCTTTTAATCGATTTGGAGTCTTAGAACTCAAGTTATGTTCGTTGGAAGTCTCCTGTCCCGACGGGACAGAACCTCTGTTTTTGGGTTTTGCGAGTAGTTTGCGATGTCGGGGTAGAAGAGTGGTTGCGTACTATTTTGGGGGCACGTTTTGAGTGTGTGGTATGTATGTGCAGGTGGTGTGACCCCGGGAGTGCCCTCATCCTCTCGCCAATCCGTCGCCCGAGGTTAAGGCAAGTGTATTGGAATGGGTATCGTTTAGATTGTTGCTAGACTTGATTAGATACAACTTGCTTTATGATATGATGCTAAGATTGATGTTTGCTTATGACATGATGAACATGATTTCATATTGATTATGATTGTGTGGTATTTAATGTTTATGCCAATTTTTACATGTTTATATCATATGTGCATTCATAATGGAAGAGGAGTCCCATGCTGATGCGGGCCTCTGTGTTCACACGCATCGAACACGAAAGACCTACCTCGTAGTCCCATCCACGGGTGTGCATGGGAGCGAGTCAGTAAGAGTAGGCACCCTCCATCTACGGGATGGAAGGGGAAGGGGGTGCACGCCGACGGGTGTGCACTCGGCAATACCGGTATGTGCTTCGAGGAGATATGAGCATTTGCATTGCATCGCATTGCATACATGATGATGATGAAATGAGTACAATGATATTGAGACATGAGAATGATGTGGTATATGAAATTATGGCTTGTACATGTAGGACCGAATATAGCAATCAGAGGGGGGGTGAATGATTGTGCGGAAGCTAAAACCAAATTCTTGATCTATTAAAAGTTTACCCCAAAATAGAACCAAATAATTGCCTCGTTTTCGAAAAAAAACAGAATGATAGAGGTTTGGTAAAACGCGAATTCCCGGAGATCCAACCGTCCGATCGATCTGAAATTTGGACACAAGAAACTAGATTCCAATACGAATCAAATCCAAAAAGAATCAGCTCAATCGGACTTACGGATCAAAAGTTATGACCTTCGCAAGCTTACTGTTCCAGAAGATGGCGAGAATAAATCTAACTAGAATTGTAGCTCGCCGAAAGATTTGATGAACTTGATCTTTATTTCTCCTTTATTTTGTCTAAAATACTCCAAACAAAAGAGTACAACCCTAAAGCTTGCTCAAAGCTTGATTGCCTTCAACAGAGGCAACCCCTCTATTTAAAGAAGGCAAACACACCTAATCCTAGAAGGATTCCTAATCCTAAAAGGATTCCCACTCCTAATCCTAGAAAGAGCATGTATTCAACACAACTCCACTTGGCCCAACCTGGCCGAGTACAACTCTTACTGCAGCGTATGGCAACCCTACCATACTCACGTGACTAACACTTTGCACGCGAATGACCTCATGCCATTCTCACGTGACTAACCATTCTTCATGTGCACCATTCTCTTAGCCCGAACGTCCCGCATGACATCCTTGACCACCAAGACCTCAGTTCCCCCTGAACCTAGTCCGAACCTCGGTTCCTCCATGAACCTAGTTCCAGTCCGTCATCGACCACATTCGCCCTCGAGCAATATCGCACATGAACAAACCACAAAACGATTCCGAGCACAAGTCCGCGACTTGACTCACATTAAACCATGCAACCACTCACAGGAGTGCATTGCATTAAATATTCTAAGAACACGATTTCAAAACACGAACAAAAACCTTTGCAAAAAACAAAAAGCTTTTCAAATAATCAAACTGATTTCAGATCTTTTCAAATAAAGAAACCAAAAAATAAATCTTGTCGAAATATCAAACTGGTTTCAAATATTTTTCAAATACTCATCATCAAAATCAACTGGATCAAAAATAACGATCCTTCAATCTCCCCCTTGATGAGTAATTTGACAAAACACAATATAAGATTTGACAAGAGATTGAGCAAGAACCAAAAGACCAAATAATCCCAATTCAAAAACCTCCTTGACTTGTTCTCCCCCTTTTTGACAAAATAGTCATCAAGATCTCAAAACTCCCCTTAATGAATGCAAGATCTCAAGCTTTGAAGTATATTCAAGGTATATAATCAAAGTAAAGCATTTGAAGAGTTTTTAGGAGAACTTTCTCATTTTGTATCAAATTATCCAATGAGAAAGCAAATTGTGAGAATATGGAGGCTCTAACACATAGAATAGTTATTGCATAAGCAAATTAGAGCAAACAAGTAAAATGTCATAAACAGATTTTGCCAAAGCGAAAAAGAAATCTATCATGAGCATAGAGAGACTTTCAAATTCACTAATATTTGTCTCAAGCCTTTTTCAACCATTTGAATTTCCTTTTTCTCTTTTAGCAAGTTTGACAATTTTGCTTTGTGATCAACAGGGATGACAAGTAATCGCACACTAGCCCATACTTGTGTATGAGTAGGTAGTTCTTTCTTGTATCTTTCTCAGTTTAAATTGGCAAGTGGCTTCACATTGTTCTGAACTTTTGTTTAGACAAGTAGCCTTTTCTTGCATCTTTTGCATTTAAATCCTGGCAAGGAAGTCGCACATTGTACTAAACTTGTGTTTAGCCAAGTAGCTTTTGCTTGCATCTTTTCAACTTGCTTTTAACATTAAAACACTGATTTTTCTTGAGACTCATAATGATCATTTGAAGTCCAACAAAAACTCACACATAGTTTCTAATCGGCTCTAGCCTTTCAACAGATGACAAGAAACTTTTAAGCCTATTTCACAAATGCAATACCATAATGAGCAAGAGCCAAAATATTCTCGAAAAGCATCTCAAATTGAATTATTTTAGCCTTTTAGTGATAAGTAAAGCATTGAGCATTAACTTGGCTATATACACAAGAATAATCACCAAAGCTTTGTACTACATGATGCAATGTAAATAGGGTTTTTACTTGAGGTGTAAAGTCAAAATACCACTTATAAAAAAATCACTTCTAGGAACCAAAGTCAAGTAACCCAAAAAGAGATAAACTCAAGACTCCCCTCAAATCAACCCATGGGGATGAATGATCCCAAGTTCACCGCGTAAGAAAGCAAAAGCGAGAAAAATCAAGCGGTTTAGTGAAAATATCGACAAGTCGAGCACCCGAATCAACAAATTTCAGTTCAATAGCTCTTTTTCAACATGATCTCTAAGAAAATGAAATCTGATGTCAATGTGTCCAAGAAAGAGAATTACTCAAGAAGTGGCATGAACCGGATGTACTTTTCTATCAATTCCACATCCTCCAAATTCAGCATCAGAGAAAGGTCTTAAACTAATGCGTGAAGAAGCAGAAAGCCAAATGCCAAAATCTTGAGTACCACGGAGATACCTTAAAATCCTCTTGATAGCTTGTCGATGTGAAGCACGTGGGGAAGCTTGAAAACGAGCACACAAGCACACAGCAAACTCCAATTATCTCATCCTCAACAAAGATCATCATCATCTTCATCAACAAAGATACTCTCCCTGAACATATGCACTGCACTGCACTATTTGGACTAGTGCCTTTAAGTAAAACAGAGGTGGAGGAAGCATCTTGAAAAATAACACTTTAAGCACGAGATGCACAAGTGAAGGAGGAGAACCAATTCTTATCATTGGACATGTGGCGTGAGCATCCGGAATCCACTAGCCATATGTTCTCCTTCCTCGCGTGAGAAGCCTACATAGAAGCGAGAAAGTGTCGATGTCTCTGCTGGGGTTAGAAATAAAGCATTTAGGAATCCAAAGATCGAGACACACGACGCACAACAAGAGGGCACAACACGAGAATTTTTATGCACAAAAATAGATTTATCCTTTCCGTGTTTTTAGCAACAAAGGTGTTTGCTTCACCCTGGGCACATAATGAGAAGCAAAGTGTGTCTTTCGACATTAGACTTAGCATTGAACCTTTCTATCCTTTGTTGTTTAGCTAGTCTAAAGCAGAATGAACTAAATGACCATCTTTACCACAGTGAGTGCAAGTGTATTTAACATGATGTTTAGCTTTAGAAGTAGAAGCAACATTTGCACTCATCATAGTAGAAGATAAAATTCAGCAGATTTAAAAACAGCTTTTCTCAGGCTCTTTGACAATTTCAAACTTTCCACTTTCAAGAGCTTTAACAACAGTAGGAGCATGTGATTTGTGATGAGCATAAGGATCAAAACCTAAACCTTTGTGATGAGTGCTGACTTTTGATTGATCCAAAATCATATTTAGGTTTTTCTTTCCTTTAGTAAAATGCTCTAAACAATCTTGCAAGTAATCAACTTTACGAGAAAGCACAAGACAATTATTGCAAGGAATATCAACCTTCTCTTTCTGTTTGCGACAAGTAGAGCATGAAAGAACCTCATGAGTGAGCATGTTATTAGTCATCTGAGAAACTCTAGCATTTGCATCTTTCAATTTCAATTCAAGAATCGAACATTTAGGACAAGAGATTGAACCATGCAAATCATCAGTGGAACAGCTAGCATGTTTAACATGTTTCTCATTTTGATGCAATAGGGAAGCATGAACACTCCTTAAAGCAATAACTTCAGATTGTAGCACATCACAAGATTTGCAAGAATCATCATCAGGAATTAAAGATCTAAGTCTTGCAATTTCAGAATTGGAACTATCAATTTCTAGATCTTTTTCTTTAAGAGCCTTCTTAGACTTTTTAAGTTCTGAAGCTAATTTAACCATGGCATACTCAAGCTCATCATAAGAAGGCCTCACCTCTTCAAAATCGGAGTCGTTGTCGCTATCCCTTCTAGTCATGAAACACATCCCGGTGAAGTCATCATCGGAATCTCCCTTCTTGTCCTTCTTCTTATCATGTGGCTCATTATCACTCTCAAAGTCCACATCGCTAAGATCACACTCCTCTATGGCGGCTAAGACTTTCTTAGCAACTTTCCGAAAATTGGGGCGCCTAGAAGTAGTGTGTCTTGAGCTGCGTTGTGCCGATTCCCGTTCTTCTTTCTTCTTCAACTTAGGACAGTTTGCTTTAACATGCCCGGAATGTCACACTCAAAGCGGTTGAAGGACTCAGGTTGTGCCTCCACGCCTCCTCATCCTCACATTGTTGAGTGCTTTAAAAGCACGTGAGGAGATGAGCACAAGATCTTCTTCAGGAAGCATCTCAAACTGTTCATCACGAAAAGAAGCCAATCTGCATAAGGAAACAAAAGATGGTAGTCCAGACGAAGTCTTTGAGGTTAGCAACAAGTGCATGTGTAGAGGACTTATCATCTCTAGGTGACAAGGAATCCATCTCATAAGTTTTTAGTCTAGAATAAAGATCATCCATGGTCAAAGTATCCAAATCAACAGTTTGATTAATCGCGGTAACAACCATGCGCCATTCAGGACTAAGAGATCTCAAAATTTTACTAGCGTTATCCTCAACTGAATTAGTTACTCCAACACCACGCAAATTACACAAGATTTTCTCAAATCGAGAGAAAAGATCATCAATTGATTCACCTGGTCTCATAGCAAAATCGTAAAAGTCCTTTTGATAAATATTTTTGCGCACTTTCTTAATCTTAGTAGAACCTTCATGATAGTCACATAATGTCTTCCAAACAGAATAAGCGAGCGTAGATGAGAAACTCGATCAAATTCTTTTGAGAAATTCCTTGAAAAATCAAGTTTCTAGCTTTAGCATTCATATCAACGTCTACTTTATTATCATTGGTGACTATATCAGGAACATCAAAAACAGTAGAAACTTTGCACCAAACATCATTACCTTGAGCCTCAATATAGGATTGCATCGACTCTTCCAATAAGAAAAATTCGAATCATCAAGCATAGGAGGACGATTAACATACTGCCTGACGCCATACCTTAACCTTGCTCTGATACCACTTGTAGGACCGAATATAGCAATCAGAGGGGGGGTGAATGATTGTGCGGAAGCTAAAACCAAATTCTTGATCTATTAAAAGTTTACCCCAAAATAGAACCAAATAATTGCCTCGTTTTCGAAAAAAACAGAATGATAGAGGTTTGGTAAAATGCGAATTCCCGGAGATCCAACCGTCCGATCGATCTAAAATTTGGACACAAGAAACTAGATTCCAATACGAATCAAACCCAAAAAGAATCAGCTCAATCGGACTTACGGATCAAAAGTTATGACCTTCGCAAGCTTACTGTTCCAGAAGATGGCGAGAATAAATCTAACTAGAATTGTAGCTACTTGAAAAGATTTGATGAACTTGATCTTTATTTCTCCTTTCTTTTGTCTAAAATACTCCAAACAAAAGAGTACAACCCTAAAGCTTGCTCAAAGCTTGATTGCCTTCAACAGGAGGCAACCCCTCTATTTAAAGAAGGCAAACACACCTAATCCTAAAAGGATTCCCACTCCTAATCCTAGAAAGAGCATGTATTCAACACAACTCCACTTGGCCCAACCTGGCCGAGTACAACTCTTGCACGCGTATGGCAACCCTACCATACTCACGTGACTAACACTTTGCACGCGAATGACCTCATGCCATTCTCACGTGACTAACCATTCTTCATGTGCACCATTCTCTTAGCCCGAACGTCCCGCATGACATCCTTGACCACCAAGACCTCAGTTCCCCCTGAACCTAGTCCCGAACCTCAGTTCCTCCATGAACCTAGTTCCAGTCCCGTCATCGACCACATTCGCCCTCGAGCAATACACGCACATGAACAAACCACAAAACGATTCCGAGCATAAGTCCGCGACTTGACTCACATTAAACCATGCAACCACTCACAGGAGTGCATTGCATTAAATATTCTAAGAACATGATTTCAAAACACGAACAAAAACCTTTGCAAAAAACAAAAAGCTTTTTAAATAATCAAACTGATTTCAGATCTTTTCAAATAAAGAAACCAAAAAATAAATCTTGTCGAAATATCAAACTGGTTTCAAATATTTTTCAAATACTCATCATCAAAATCAACTGGATCAAAAATAACGATCCTTCAGTACATGATGTTGAGCATGGTAGTGATGTTAACGTTGAATTGTTCTTTTTGGTCCATTGCAATATACTTGCTGAGTGACGAACTCACGCTTGTGTTTATGTTGTTTTTCTTAGGTACCATGACACCAGCATGTGGGAAGGGGTGTTAGCTATACATCTTCACGTAGCTCCACACCTTTAGGCAGATTTGTCAGCTTGAGTCATGATAATAAGAATAGTGCCATGAAACTTGGTGCATGGTTAAATTGTGTGCTTGTTCCCTCATTTGCTTCGTTTAGCTCATGAGATGGTTGAATTCGTTATTCTAGACTTATACTGTTGCTAGAATCCTCGTTATTGATGATTTAGATGTCATTCTTTATGCTATATCCTGTGATCATAATGTTGTTGCTCCAATTCATGGAAAAACAAAGGAGATGCTGTCGAAATTTTTGGTTTTAGCATTTACTCCTTTGCTGTAATTTACTTTAATTTGTGGTATTTAGATGTTGTTTAGTCTATGTTTGGTAGCATTCGGGCATACTAGATGCCTGGTGTTATTCTGATTGGTATCAGAGCGGGCTGTAGGTCCTTGGAATGTCTATTTTTAGTGTCATGCTATAGGGTACAACTAAAATGTGATGTGGAATAACTTAGAAACATGGCTTAGGTTTTAACTAAAATTTTGTCATAGGATAGCAACATTAAAACTTGCAAAAGTGGAATAACTAATCTAAAATTTGACACACATGGATGCACAGTAGGAAAGGGTATGGGTATCGTTTCTTTACGCTTAAATGTTGTATTTAAGCTTTGATGTTAAATGCTTCATTTGATAATGCATGTTGCTATGTCTATGAGATAAATGATTGAATTGTTCTTGTTGTTGCGATAAAGTGGGATTGTGGTACCGAAGGGTTTCGGTCACCTCTTTCTGTTCATAGTAAGGGTATGATTTGACGGTGTGGCCGATTAACGCCATCACCGAAGAATTATTAACCCCTATAGGAGAAGAGTGCTTATCCTTTCTGTCGAAGACCGGGTAGTTGGCTGGAGTCGAATAGAAAAGTTCGTGGTGGATTCTTTCAGTTGCTCTTTACCGTTCTAATGGTCGGTTTCGGTTGGTTTTCTTGGTTCTGGTTGATTGAAATCAAAAGAAAAGTGTTTGGAATTGGATTTTTCGCGGAGTGTCCCTTCGGTGTTTCTTGGCGATTCACGGCTGACGTGGTGAGTTGATTATATCTTGTGATAAAGTATATAACCTCTGCAAAGTGTCAAAACTATTCGAATAGCCGTGTCCGCGGTACTAGACAATGCTCGGGAATTACAGTCAAAGGTTAGATTTTCTTCAAATTGAACTTAGGCTTGGAGGCAGGTTGCCTATGGAAAAGTGATAACTGATTAAAGATGTGGAGTGATTTACTTGTGAAATAACTGTGAAAATTTATTACTGTTGTTACTTGTTTAATTTACCGCTTTGCAATCTATTATGTTATTTGTGAATACTGCTTTATCGCAAATAGCCAATTCAACCATTCATTTAGAATAAACTATGCATATAGTTATTAGACTTGCATTCTATGTATGACTTACTGAGTGCTTTATGTACTCACCCCTTGCAACAAACAAATCACCAGTTGAGCAGAAGTCTACACCTTCGAAGATGGGGTTCCGCGAAGAGGCGAATATCTAGGAGTTGAACCCTGTTAGTTGCCTGTGGCATATTAATGGAATTCACCGACATTCTTCGTTCCGCTGCTGCTTATTTGGAGTTGAAGCCGTCAAGGCCTCACAAATGTAAGGTTGACCTTAAGGTCGTTCAATAGTTTATATTCTATAATTGTGTTATTTTTATTATTCCGCTGTGTATGATTGTGATATTTCATCTATGTTGAGACTGTGTGCACTAGCGTGATCCTGGACTAGTGCTGAATACACAGAGGGTCCGAATTTGCATATTCAGGTCCCGACAGATGGTGACACCGAGTTGCTCGTCATGCGCACGCTCTCTTGCACGTGCTCCGTCGCTCCGATGGCCGCCTTGCAGTACCTTCCCCTGAGATGGCCACCCTGAAAGTCTCCTCCCGGGATAGTGGTTTGATCTAAAACTCTAGGCTATGATCCAATTGTTGGAACAGGACATTAAAAAACTTTGGGATAATTTTCTATTCTTTATTTCTTCTTGTTTTTCTTGCTTTTTGCTTACAAAACTCATGACTACCCCTATATTTATATCTAAACTACAGTCCTAAGAAACGGAATAGGATTCAACAATCCAAATATGAACAGGACACTTTCCTTGTAGGATTCGGACTCCTCTCTTATTTACAAGATTAATTCCAACAATAATCAGTTTCTTGGTGTTGCCGGTACTGGAGAACTCCGATGCAGCCAGGAAGATAGAGATGGTGTCGTCTTCAGTACCAATGTTGCTCGTGTCTTGGAGGTTGATGAGATCTACGTACCACAGCGAGCAGCTGCCGTTGTAAGAGTAAGAGTATCTCTAGCAGAGCCCGTAAACCAGCCCCTAAACCTTAAAATAGGGAGTGTAGTAAAAAAAAGATCCAGCAGGGCCCCAACTCAAGCCCCTAAATTTAGGAGGCCCCTAAATTTGCCTCCTCAGCCCCAATTTCTAAGGATACGAGTACATCCCCTATTATTGAAGATAGAGAAATACTTGAGAGGCTTCGAGATGATCTTATTGAACATTTGTGGGCAATTCACAGTGCTTCGTAGTTTGATTCATTATTCGGAGTTTCTATTTATCTAATTATCATGTTTTGAAAATTTTAAATTTAAATTTGAAATATCATGTTTTAAAATTGTAAATGTTAATATGCTTATGTTTTATGTATTACAAATTTTTTGATTGAATTTTAGTGGTGTCAAATGAAGATTATACATAGCGGATATGTCAAAATAGGAGAAAAAGTAAAATAGGGGCTGAGATTTAGGGGTTGTTGTTGAACTTGTGCTCTAAAAACAGGACCCCAAAAAATAAGAGGAATCTCTAAATCCAAAATAGAGACTCTATTTTAGGGGCCCTCGTTGGAAATGCTCTAAGATGTGCAAGAACAGTTCTCTAGACATGTGAGCTCACAATCGTGGGCATTGGCAACCGCCACGCTCTGCGCATCGCTCGGCAGCTTCACACTGGGCATGGAATAGAACCTGTCATTCTTCGGCATCTTCTACATGGCTTGAACGCTGCACTGCATGCTAGTGTTCCAGGCGCAGCCCGCCATGTGGTCACCCTATAGCCACGCCTGCAGCTACCACTCACGGAAGCTCCTGGAGCAGCCCACGGTGTGGTCACCATGCAGCCATGACTGCAGCTGCTGCTCGCCGAATCTCCTGGCGCAGCCCGCGGTGTGGTCATTCTGCGGCGTCGGCAAGGACAAGGATGCCCGTGTCGAGGATGACACCGACCGTGGAATTGGACGTGATTCTGGCGACGTCTGTTGAAGTCATCGATGGCCACCATGCATGATGGACTTGAGGATGACCTTCACGTCAACCTTCGCCTCAAGAGAAGGGAGCGACTAGGATGATGCAGCCATGGGGAGGAGGAGGGTCTCACCCTGCCAAGGCGCTACCACCTTTTGCGCCAAAATTGCAGCTTTGGGCACGGTGCACCGGGGTTACGATTCTGGAGGAGCTGGGAATCTTGGTTGCATTGGGCGGCGAAAGATGGCCCCTGCAAGGATTTTCTCGGGGGTTTGAGGGGATGTTGGAGGCGGGAGTTGGAGATTTGGAGGATGGAGCAGTGTTCTTGGAGCTAGAGGAGAGCCATGCAAGCAAGAGGCTTGAGCTCTGTGAGGATAGAAGAAGAGCTCTCGTCTCGCGGAGCTATCCGATTTTGATTACTCTCTTTTTTCTCTAAAAAAATCACTAATTTTGGAAATAAAATGGAAAAGAAAAATATATACGAGTTTGTGGGCTTTTGGGTTATTAGATTCCCACTTAATCCATGGTGACTATCGGAAGCTCAAATGATCTCAGAATCGGTCGGTGGGACACCGGCATCAATCAATCCCTCGATCGAGAATCTGCAGCACGACGCTGATCATGGTTGGCCTCACGCCCTCCACCCTCGTCGTCCTAAACGCACCAGCACGCGGCCTTGCACACCCTCTCCACCTCGGCCATGAACTGTCCACCACGTTGGTCCTCAGGTCCCCCTCGATCAGCTTCCGCGCTGTGAACAGTGGGAAGAAGTCCACCGTACCTCGTCTCCATGTGTCCTCTACCCTGATATGATCGCAAACAGCATCTCATGCCATCTTCGGTCGTCATGGGCTGTAGAGGCTACAGTGGAGAGAAAGTGGACTTACATGACGCAACTAGGGAATAGGGATCATACGAGAGTCCCCTTCCCCAGTTCCCATACGGTGCATGCCATGTTGAATAGTTGATGCGCTCTGCTTGATCGAAGCAACTGTTGGCATCATGCCAACGCCGTGACAATCATGCCACGGTGTTAGCATCAGGCGAAAACTTCTTAGAGGGATATTAGCCAATGATATATTGTTGGAATGGTATACCTGAGTTTTATTAGTTTTAGTAATTGGCTTCATGAGCAGGGGCGGACGCAAAACAAAAATTGAGTGGGGGCATCTATATTATTGTAATAAGTACTAACTATCGCAACTTACAAATTTCATAATAACTTTGCCATTGAGTAAAACAAGATAGAGGCTGAGTGAACTAACCTTTGCAATTTTTGAACAAAATGACTTTGAGACGATCGAGATACCACAATATCATAATGTAATATACAGATATATGTCTTCTAAATAACGATATTACTTATAAAGAAGAAAAGTTAGTGCAAGCCATATAAACAAAGTTAATGAAGACAAATTTTAAACGTAGAAAAGGAATAAGTTTTTAGTACATACACTGCATTTTTCCCACGACAATTTTTGTCTTATGGAAACGATCAACGATCACCTCATTAGTGATCGTATCTAGCATATCCTTTTCTACGAAGCAAATGAGGCTACAGCTCAAAAACTTGTCCCCAATCTTGTTCCTTAAAGCATTCTTCACAATTTTCATGGCCGAGAAACATCTCTCAACCGTTGCAGTAGCAACAGGAAGAGTGACTGCTAATTTCAAAAAACGATAAACCAAAGGATATGATAGATGCTTCCTTGTATCTACCATCAGTTTAGCTAGATCACCTATATTTTCCAAGTTAGCAAATGATTAAATGACTAAATGACTAAATGTACCTACAGAACAAATGATTTGAGTTCTTCAAACTTCAGAGTATTGATGGTTACCTATCTAAGTATCTATCTATCTAGTTGCGAAAAAGCAACGCCATTCGGAGCAGCATTAGCATATTAGGTGTGTGCTAATCCTATGTATGATTGGTTTCTATAAATATATAATTGGATCCAGTACTAAGTACTACCTACTATGTCTAATTAGCGAGCATCTTGTCGTTGCATCCTTCTCGTACATACCGTCAGGGGCTCACCGTCTCAAGGGCTGCCAGTCAGCGTAGAAGCGCTAAGCGCTGGGGCGAGGCGGCGTTGAGGCGACGAAGCCGCCGCGGCGTTGAGGGCTTGAGGCGACGGCCGGCCGTGGCGGCGTTGAGTGAGCAGAGGCGGAGGGGGCGCTTCGGCCAGAGGAAGCGACCGCCAAAGGCGAGGAAAGACCGAGCAGTGCCGCGGCTGCCGGGAGGAGGCAGTCGAGGAGGAGGAACAAGGGGCGTGCCGGGTGGAGGAGGGACCGGCCGATCAACGATCGGGTTGGGGGAAAACGCGAGAGCTGGGAGGCTTGCTCTGGAAGCCTGGAAGGCGAGAAGGGAGAGGAGAAAGCAGGAGTGGGGGCCATCTTCAGATTTGACTGGGGCCCACATGTCATAAGCTTGAGGGGTATAACTAGAAGTAAAAATTGACTGGGGGCCAAGGACCCCACTCCTTACACGCTGAATCCGCCCCTGTTCATGAGGTTTCATCAGTTTTAGTGATAAGTTTCATGAGTTTCAGTATAAATTTTCATGAGTTTCAGTGGTATACCGTTGAAGGTTTGTTAGGAAGCTTGATAGTCGGATCATTGAGGAAATTTAAGATGCCAATATGCCGTACTCTCCAATAAAAAACATCTAGATGGTCTTTCATGACACGATGAGATGGATGCTCCCACGTGTCCACTCAATTCACCTATTTTGTCCATGTAGCCCAATGTGTATCTTCAAATTGAAGTTCATGCATCCCATCCCCACCTCTCTCTCTCTCTCTCTCTCTCTCTCTCTTCATGTCCTTGGCACAACATGCAGCGAGTAGTCGAGCGGGTGATGCAACAGTGACAATAATATCCTTTGAGCTCAACAGGGGTGTCGAGTGTCCATAGGCTTGTGCGGTAGGGTGGCCATGGGCTTACCCAATCACAACGGCTAGTTTGTGGGCTTCTGACTGAGGAGGCCATTGGTTCGCCAATGTGTGGTAGGTTGGGGTGTGGTCGGGTTGGATATTTCTTAACCGACTGAACCAATTTGGAGCGATTTCGTGAAAGGAAGTCGATATCCAATAGGTTTTGTTGGGTTCGGAATTGAAACTGGGTAGTTTTCCCAAATATGACATCAGATTAGGAATAGAAGTATCCAGTTGGATTGGGAGCTACAGGGAATTTGATCGGTAAGAGTTAGTCCCATCAATCATACCTTAGCCCATTAGCCCAATACGCAATCCCATGAGGCCATGGGCCTATGAGTATATGACTAATCTTTCACTTACCCGAGTAGGCCGGAGAGAGAAATCAGCCCACAAGGCTTTTCTAATATTAAAATTATTTTATTATTTTTAGGAAATACAATGGATCCAAATAAGTCAAGAAAAAAAAAAGCAAATGAGATCATAATAATTCCACCTAATTTAGGAAAATATGTTTAAACATAAGAAACTTTAAAATACTTTTGAACATAATTGTTGCGGTCAAATTTACTTGTTGAACTCCTAATAAGTTGCATTTTGGAGATGTAGTACGCTTGATTGATCCTTTCATATGCGACACATATGTGTTATGTTTTCGCGATATCTGACTAAATATCTGTGACTAAGACTATTCGCTTTTGGTTCAACATGTATTCGCTCCATATTCATGACTGAGACAATCCGTATTCGTGTTCGGTATTATTTGTGTCCCACTTCGATTTCAAAAAATATATACATGGAATAGGATAAGGGGTGAATGATTTCGTATCTGCTCCAATTGCACTCCTAGTGGTAGGAAGTCGCAGCCTTTTGCAATCGCCGTCTGATTGACACGATTTGCTCGACCGCGGGCGTTGCAACCGATGAGTGGTAGTCGACGCAACATGCTGCGCCACCACAATAACGCGCAGGTCATGCAGTGAGCTCATCTTCTTCCCCGTCATCTCTAATGAGCTCCATATTGGGTTTAGGTCTATAATACTATCAACATGTTTCAAACTTAAATCTTGCAATTTTTCTATGGGAATTTATACTTGTTGGATTTTCTATCCAAATCCATGAAAACTTTTTTTGAACTTATCATACTTTTATAAACTTGCTGAAAAACATATGAAACTTCGAAACACAAAAACTTCTTTTGAAACTTACCAGAACATACATAAAACTTGATGAAATACACATAAAACATGTATAAAACTTGCTAAAATTTCTTCAAGGACTTGCCAAAACACAGATGATACCTGCTGAAATTTCTAAAACATGCATCGAACTTGCTGGAGCTTACCAAAAACATGAATACATGGCGGTTCTGCATGACCCAATCTCATTTTGTAAGGATCAAAACCCATGATATTATATTAGAAGATAAAACATTACAAAAGTCCCAGCATTACACATAAGCCCTGAAATTAAATGAAAATTACAGGGAAAAAAGTACTATAGGACTGAATATAGTGCTCAAAACTACTCCGTCCGATCACAGATAGTTGTCGTTTTGGACACTTGTTTTCCAAATTACAGTGTTCTCCACTAATTTCTATTATAATATGTTTATAAAACTCAATAAAATTATAAAAGTATTTTTTGAGACAAATATATACATATGATTTTATATTCAATTTAAATATTTAAAAGATATTGACGATCAAAGTTTCGAAAACAACAAGTATCTGTGAAGGGAGTAATATATGGTTCATGGCTTGAGGAAAACAAGTATCGGTGTAGCTCTCTCAGAGACTGCCATACGCCTGCCCAGAGATTGTCTCTTCTACACGACAATCCTGAGAAGGAGAGGTAGATGTAACTGGCATTACAGCAGAGTTTGCTTCATTATACCTTGTATTGGTCAGATCTGAAGAGGATTTTTTTGGTGTATTTGCTGGGATGCAGGATTTTATTTGAAGATAAAGGGAGAAGATAAGAACGGGGGAGATGAACACAACTGTTGGACGGAGGCGACAAGCCGGAAGGGAAGGCAATGCACGCCAGGGCCACTACGGGAACAACAGAAAGGAAAATTATTTGGGGTGGAGGAGAACCTGGCATCACCAAGCCGAGCAGAGCAACGAACTCTGTCGATAACGCATCGCCGAAGACAGCCTGGAGCACCATGGCAGCAGATAATGACGAGGTAGGCCCTAAGCTCTCTCGTCGCCGGTGAGGCCGCCAGGCGTCGAAGGAAGAGAAGGAAGGGGGACCAGATCTGGAAGACGAGGAAAAATGAAGAAAGGGGAAGGGGGCGACGGAGAACGAGAGGTGAGCGGTGCAATTTTGGACCAATCTCACTTTGACGGAAAATCCGAAAAGAACTTCACATAATTCGTTGGATCCGCGAGGAGTTTGAGCGATCTCGGAACCGGAGGGGCATTGACCTCAACGAGCCCCTCCAGAACCTGCACAACCGTCGCCATGGACGGCCTCGCGCTCTCGTCGTCTTGGATGCACCAGCACGCGATCTTGCAGGCTCTCACCACCTCGGCCGTGTTCGCGTCGCCATCGAGCCGGCTGTTCACCAAGCCGCACAACTCCCCGTCGGTGAGCTTGCTCGCGGCCAGCAACGGGAAGAAGTCCGCCGTGCTGTCCTGCCGCTCCTCCACGTTCCTCCTGCCCGATACGATCTCGAACAACACCATGCCGTAACTGAAAACATCCGCCTTCGCCGTGATGGCCGTGCCGGCTAGCCATTCCGGCGCGAGGTATCCTACGGTTCCCCTCATTGTCGTCAGGACACGGCTGAAGTCACGGCCCATGAGCTTTGCAAGCCCAAAGTCTGCAACTTTTGGTACAAAAGAATCATCCAGGAGGATGTTTTCAGGCTTGATATCGCAGTGTATGATGCAGTCCCTGCATTTCTCATGAAGATAATCTAATCCCCTGGCAATTCCTAGTGCAATTTGGTACCTCGTGCTCCAACTTAGCACTACTTGGCTGCTCTCGAAAAGACATCGGTCCAGTGAGCAGTTTGGCATGTACTCATAGACAAGGAGCCTTCGCGTTCTCTCTGAACAAAACCCAAGCAGTCGAATTAAGTTGACATGTTGAATGGTGCCAATTGTGCTCACCTCTGCTCGGAATTGCTTCTCCCCCTGACGAAAGCTTTCGAGCTTCTTCACAGCCACCAATGTTGCATCAGGCAGTGATCCTTTGAACACCGAACCAAAGGCGCCTCCGCCCAGCCTCTCGGAGAAGCGTTTGGTCACAGATTGCAATTCACGGTATGTGAATGCCATCAAGGAACCCTCCACTCGCGCCATTGCCTTGACCCTTCTTCTTCTTCTCAGAAAGGAAATTGAAAAAGAAATCATTAGGACAACACTAGTAGCAACAGTGGCAATTACGACCCCAGTGATAAATTTCTTAGTGTGCTTCCTGTCAGAGAGCTCGGATGCAGCCAAGCGAATCAGAATCGTGCCGCCTCCAGTACCAATGCTACTCACATCTTGCAGGTTGATGAGCTCTTCATACCAAAGTGAGCAGCTGCCGTTGAAGGAATAAGCAGTGCAAGAACAGTTGCTTAGACATGCAAGCTCACACTCTTGAGCGCTACTTGCAGTGACACTGCTTTGTGCGTTGCTTGGTAACTTCACATTCACCATAGTGTAGAATCTGTCATTCCGTGAGCTATTACTGCTGCACTGCAGCCCAACATTTCTGCTGCACCCCACAGTGTGATCGCCCTGCAGCCACTCGCCCTGGTATTGTTCACTGAAACCACGAAGGCAGCTACAAGGGGTCAATGAGTTCTCAGTGCAGACACTGAACGGCCCGCACAACGAGTATACGTCGCACTGCAGCTTGGGCTCCGACCAGAACAGCATCCACCCCTTGGTGTCCTCCAGCCATGTCAAGAACAGAATCCGCCCCGTCGCGTCCACGACGAACCTCGTGATGACCGCGTCGTCCTTGATGCCGTACACGAAGTAGCTCTCGTTCTCGCCGTCGACGTAGTCGAAGGTGTACATCGAGTTGGGGTAGGTGTTGGTGGGTGTCATCTCCGGCACGTCGGTGAATATGCGGCCGGTCCAGTTGCCGCTGGTCCAGTACTGCTGGGTACCGTTCCATTTCAGGAAGTACTGGCTCGTGCCGTTTGGGTCCAACTCAAGGGAGAACACCCCTGGAGCTGGGTCGTTGTAAGCCTTCCAAGCGACTAGACGTGTGCTCACGCCGGTGAGCTTGCTCCGGCCGAGCTTGCCGCCGGGGAGCCACGTGTTGCCGAAGTGGTCGAAGCTTTGCCATAGCACAATGGAGGTGTTGGATGCGTCTGCTAGGACAAGGTTGCCGGTGTCGAGGATGACACCGACTGTGGAATTGGTGGTGATCTTGGTGATGTTGGTAGACCAGACTGGAGTCCTTGAGTGGTCGAGTAGGACCATGTTGCCATCGGCTGATATGGTCAGCTGTGAGAACTCTGGTTTGGAGATTGGAGAGTTCCTGTTTGCTACCCAGACCGGTGTTTGCTGTGAGATTTGGTTATACCAGATGCCGATGAACCAATGCTGTGTGTCATCTGTTGCACATCGATCAGAAGGAAACATTCAGACATGACTAAGTGAATGATTTTTTTTTGGTAAAAAGCTGATGTGTGCTTCGAACTTCTATGTATCCAATGTCCTGAATAAAGTGAAATTCTCAATTTCTTGGGGAATTCTCGAACGACTAGAGGTCATCGGTGCTGTAATAGCCTAACATATTCTAAAATCGCCAATTGCAAGTCACAAAAAAAAGGTTCTAGAATTCGTGCAACCGAACCATTATAACTTTGACAAAAGATATCGTGGTGAATATTAAACATACTTCAAATATATGAGTAGTGCATAATCTAATTTGCCGTTGCCTTTGGAATAGCTAAAATGTTCTCTCTCTTTTTACTAGAGGCAGTAGTACTAGTTCTCTACGTGCTGCACTTAGAAGTTATAATAAATTATATTTTTTAGTGTATACAAGCAAAAAAAAAAAGTAAAAGAGAAACAGGGCAGGTGATGATACCTGGCTGGAAGAAGCCCAGCGCGAACTTGCCACCCTTGGACACCAGTGGCCTCTGGCTGCCGGAGCCGGACAACGGCCGGTCGACGGTGATGGTATCGACGGTACCGGCACGTGATACGGCTCCTTGCAGAGCAGCCAAGCCCATGACGAAAAGAACGGAAGCGAGAACAGGGGAGAAGGGTGTCCCTGAGCTCGCCATTGCTCCAGCCTCCAAGAGACGAGACCATAGCGGACGCAAGGAAGGGAGCGAGCTGATATAGACGAACGTTTCGACGAAAAGTATAATACAAAGAAGAGAGCGAAATGCAATAACGAAACAAAGCTTCCAATTACAGAGTGGACTTTTGTGTTCACATGTCTGCCACCCGAAGGTATCTTCTGGAACGACGGTGGGGCATCTCTCTCTGAAAGAAACTTCTGTGGAATGTTGAGGACTCGATTGAAGGCAGTCAAGGCACCTGGTCAGCATTGCATCTTAAACGCCATAGAAGCATCGGCATTGGTCAGTGGTCACCATTAGGGATGAAAATAGATCGGATGGTTTCCGACCGATTTGAGTAATTTTTGGGTTTGGATTGTGTCATATCGGATAGTATCGGATCGGATACGGATATAGATTTTTTTGTCCGATACGGATACGGGTTCGATAGTCCACTATTCTTCGGATACGGATACAGATTCAGATAATCCGGATAGTGATGTGTCGGATATTCGGATATACATTTGGGTTGGGCTAAGCTATTCTTTTGGTCTAAAAAGGTTTCTAAAATTTATAATCGTTTTATAATTTAATTGATCCATAAATCAAATTTTAATTATTAAAATTGGCAAACTAACTCTAAAAATTATGAAGTTTTTTTTTGAAAAAATTCCTAATTAGTCTATATTTTTTAAAAAAAAATTCAAGATTTTATTAGATTTTAATTTTTTCTAAAAAAATTCAAAAAAATCATTGTCTTTAATTGGAAAATATTTTAAATAAGTAACTAAAAATGCATAAAAACTCATAAATATATAATTTATTATTTTAAACACAATTTAACAAAGAATACAAATGTTGGATCATTACATGTAAGTGTTATATATGTTTTCTAGATATATAATAGTTAAGTAATATCAAACTTTCAGTGTGTTCTATATTTGGTTCCATTTGTATCTTTGAGCAAGGATCACCTTTATTTTGTGTTTTGATCTACATGTATGATGAACTAATCGTATGTGCATACTGAACTAATCCTTATATAATTTTATTTGCGATATGGTATCTAACTATTGTCTAAGTAAATGAAAATGCTTATATTTGTTTAATTTTCAAAAATATTTTGATCAAATCAACTAGTTATGTGTTTTCATTCATTTTTTCTTTACAATCTAAGGGGTTATCATGTTTTGATAAATATTTGTAACCGTATCCGATTCGATTCGTATTCTATCTGTATCTGTATTTGACATTATCCGTATATTTATTTGTATCTGGACTATATGTACTCGTATCCGCATTTGAGAAAAAAAAAATATGAAAACAAATATGATAGAACCATTATTCGTTAATATCCAATCCGTTTTCACCCTGTTTTCACCCCTAGGCACGATGTGGCCAGTCATACATATTCTCTCGGGCACCTATCCGGTCCCCATTCAGTAATCCTGTTCTTAGATCATGATTCTCAGTCTACTGTTTACAACAGCTTAACCCGTCCCAAACTACCTGGATTGTTTTTTAAGGAGCTAATCAGTTCGAGGATTTTGGCTCTATTTAGCATGATTGTTACTTTTTTGATAAGTATATTTCGGTTGAGCCTGACTTTAATGTGTGAGAAGTATCGGTTATGAATGAGGGTGAGAGAGGTGGAGTTTAGGATTTTATATTTAACTAGTTACATGCCCGTGCATTGCTACGAAAACAAAATTGATAATGAAAAATAAATATTAAAAAATAAAAAAATTATTTCACAAGATCAAACATCTATCTTTAACGCTTCGTTTCTTGCGAAAGCCTGCTAATTAAAGCAACGCTTCGTTTTTTGCGTAGGGCAATTAAGCAGGGCAATTAAGTAGGGCAATTAAGCAGGGCAATTAATGATGTGGATAGAACTCACCACTGCCACCAACTGTTGCTTTATAATAGTAGAGATAGGAGGGAGGTAATTTTCTTTAACTCTAGTGGCAAAGTTAGAACCCTAACTCATCAAATTATAAGAAACTATCTCAAACCAGTTTTTAGGATGTTACAACATACGGACTATCAAGATTTTTTTTTAAAAAAAAAAAAAAGGAAAACTTCAGATGTTATAGTTTGGGCCATCGGGCCTGAATTTCCGATGTCCAAACCTGAGCCCTACGAAACGCCAGGCTGCCGAAGCCGGACAACGGCCGGTCGACGGTGATAGTATCGGCGGTACCGGCACGTAATACGGCTCCTTACAGAACAGCCAGGCCCATGACGCAAAGAACGGAAGCGAGAACAGGGGAGCAGGGTGTCCCTGAGCTCGCCATTGCTCCAGCCTCCAAGACACGAGACCACAGCCGACGCAAGGAAGGGAGCGAGCTGTTATAGACGAACGTTTCGACGAAAAGTATAATACAAAGAAAGCGAAATGCAATAACGAAACAAATCTTCCAATTACACAGTGGAATTTTGCGTTCGCATGTATCTTGTGGAACAACGGGTGGAGCGTGTCTCTCCGAACGGAACTTTCGTGGAATTTTGAAACCTCGATTGAAGGCACCAGGACGCCGTAGAAGCATCGGCATTGGTCACGATGAGGCTCAGTCACGACGTAGTCTCTCGGGCGCCCGTCCGGTCGGTCACGGTACAAGTGTTCAATGGGCATTGCACACCTGTACCAGCATACGAGAAATCAACGGTTGTGATGGGACCGCTGCTTGAATGTCAGGCCCATTCAGTAATCCTGTTCTTCGATCTTGATCTCATACGAGAAAGGTTGATCTTGATCTCATACGAGAAAGGTTTGGTGCTTGGCAACCTGACTTTTAGGTGTGAGAGATACAGAGATACGGGTCAGGAATGAAGGTGAGGGGTGGAGTTTGCGATTTTATACTAGTTAGGAGGGGGTAATTTTATTTAACTCTAGTGGCAAAGTAAAAACTCTAACCTATCAAAATCATAGAAAACTACCGTAAACCAGTTTTTAGGATGCTACAACAAATGGACTATCAGGATTTTTTTTTAAAAAAAATCTTCAGATGCTAACATAGTTTGGCATCGGGCCTAAATTTCCGAAGTCCAAACATGAGCCTACTAAACGCCAAGCTGGGCCATTTTTACTCTGCTCTATGGATGAATAGGCAGTGTCTCAGGCTCAGAGCAGGCAAATCTATCCACTAGGGCTAGAGAGTATGTTTGAATAGTCCCATATTAGTTGTGGGGAGGATTTGAGCATGGTTTATAAGGGTGAGGGAGCACCCCCTCGTTAAGCTAGCTTTTTGGAGGGAGATGGCCTAAGAGACCTTGGCCTGCTGCTCGAGTTGGGCCTGCGAGTGTACTGCAGCCCAACGGCCTGTGATCCGAACGCGTTAAGTGTAGTGGTCCGGCTAACAAGTGGTATCAGAGGTCAGGGGGAGCCCAGGTGGTTCCTAGATAATCTCGACCCAATGTGTGAGGGGGAGATTGTTTGAATAGTCCACATTGGTTGTGGGGAGGTCTAGAGCATGGTTTATAAGGGTGAGGGAGTACCCTTTATTGAGCTAGCTTTTTGGGGGGGAGATGGCCCAAAGACCTTGGCCCGCTGCTCGGGTTGAGCCTGACCTGGGATCCAGATGCACTAGGTGTGGCGGTCCGGCTAACAGAGTTTTTTTTGTTGTCGAATCCATTTGAACACTTCTGTCTGTCTGTCTTTCTTTTTCTTTTTTCTTTTTTGTCAAATAATCCATTTGAACGCTTGCCATCAGATTTTTCAGACAAAATAGTCGGCAAAAAAGCATGTGATATAATCTATTATATATTAAAAGCCCACATAGAGTTACTCAGAAAAAAGAGAAATAGATTAGAAATTCTCATAAAAAAAGTAAAACATCGGGCGCTTGATTCGATGGTCCCTAATTACACGTAACAAACCATAACCAATAGATGGTATGGGGAGTCTCTAAGAAAAAAAAAAGATAAATATGCTAGAAATTCTCACAAAAAAAACAAAACATTGACTTTTGATTAGGTGATCCCTAATTATATGTAACAAACCACAACCAATAAAGGGTGCTTGAAAAAAGCAAAGAATAGCAGAAATTCTAATAAGAAAATAGAAACATTTGGCCCATCAGCAGGTAGTCCCTGGTTATGTTTACTCTTTCTTCTCTCACAGCATTGAAGTAATCATTGATCCGGTAAAACTAAAAAGTAGCGGCCGGCATTGATGTATGCGGTGTGTACAACTCTTCTTTTTTTTTTTTTGAACAGACGAGCTGTATTAATTAAAGAGAAAAAAAGTACAAAGTGCAAGAGAATGCACTAGGAAAAGAAGGGATGCAAAAGAGGGAGAGAAGGAAAAGAGGGAGAAAGAATAAAAAAGAAGGAAAGAAGAAAAAAAGTCAATGAAGTTGACCCTAGAAAAAAACACCCATGACGTGGGTCTGTAAAAGACCAATTACGAAAGTCATCCTAAATGCAGTGTATACAACTATGATCCGGTGAAACCAAAAAGCCATATCTATCCGCCGCCACTGATCGATCCATCCATCCATCGCAAGCACTACCATTGATTAACTCATGTTTTAATTCGATCTTTTTCTCTGATCTTGGTCGCGGTTGCATGCGTGCATCTGCCTACATGGATAATTTCTTCTTGTGTACTGCTAATTCTTGGAGTAAAACAACAACCGCCTGTAGTAAAGGCTGTTGGTTTGTGTATGTATTAATTGTTAATTTACTGAAACATGTCTTGATTAAAAAGTTGTTGGGATTAATTCTCTGAAGGTGTCTTCGGAATACATGAGTATTTTTTGCTAAATACGGTATTGAAGTAATCTTTTCAGTGGTAACCCAATACACAAACATAAACTTATCTTAACCTTCCTCATCTATATCCTAGAAACCAATACACGTATAAGAATCAAACTCCAAGTCTAATGTATTATCAGGACCGTTCCAAAGATTTTAGGTCCCGAGCTAAATCAAGTGGCCCTTTTATTGACTACCATAATTATTGCAGATAAAATATCGAATACTTTCATGTATAATAAACTTGGTAGAGAACAAGTCACACCCAAAAGATAGTTTAAACATAATCAAACTCATGTACTATTCAACTAAATGGAGCTCTAACCTCCAAGATGCACCTTCAGCCCACCTTCGAGCTCCAGGTCATCCAAACTTACTCCATGCTCCAGGTCTCTGTAGAAGCACAATACAGTCATCAGTCTCTACCATATTCAGGAGACATATCAGAAGGTAGAAATAACTGAGAAAATGAATAAATGATTCATTGATTCATACCTTATACTGTGGTTCGAATTTTCGAAACTTTGACGGCGGGAGTGCACCAGCACACGGCCGGCCGGCCGCTCGAGCCTTGACCCTGACGAGACGTCAAAACGGCGGAGATGGTGGACAAGCGCGTCTGCACGGAGCGTCTCGCAAGTCGCACAGCAGGGATCGGCTGATCGACAGCTAGAGAAAATGAAACGTCGGTCACTCGGTCGTTGCCTCGGTAATTTAATGGGCCAAAAACGAAACGTCACTAGCAGACTAGCTACTCCCTCCATGCTCCATCGCATATTCCTTTGCATGCAACGCTAATTAAGGATTTATAATTACTGCTAGCTTAATTACCGTGGAACGCTATTTAATTAAGGGTAGCATCGGAACAAAATCAACAAAAAAACAGCTACGCTAAAATTCGTGCCAAAACTAATACGCCCTATAATATGGGATGGAAAAAGTATTAACTAATTAATTTGATCAGATAATAATGGACTGCTTGACCTGCTACTAATACCTATAAATTATATGGACCGAGGCCCTCCTAAATTGGGGGCCTGGCGGTCGTGCCCCCCCCCCTCCGGGCCGGCCCTGTGTATTATATAAACTAAAGACAACCAAAAAAAAAACTTCTGCATCTAGCACACAATCGTTGCATCAAAGTATTCGTCCTTCTCGGCGATCGCTGATTAAAGCAACCCCAATAGGAATGTGATGTGCACTAATTGAAGTATAGAAAGAAAGATTTGGCATTGCAATAATGAAATTAAGAGATGATGATATAAATAGAAAACATTATGTTATGCTACGTTTACTATTTTGCTTGGAAGTATTTGGGGAAGAAAATTTCGGTCATATATGACAAGTATTTGGAAACGGAGTGAATATATTCTCTCCTACAATATATAATATCAAAATATTTTATAAATAGAGTTCTGCAATGATCTATTTTTTATTTTTTCAAAAAAAAAAATCTATATTGCCAAGTCATTTAACACATCATTTAAAGATGATGTACGAGCAAGTGCACAGGCCACTTGCTAGTCATAAGAAAGACTAGGATGGCCAGAAATCGAAAGTAAACAATGGCCACGCTAGAAGCCTCTAGGAGATGCCGACTAAAGAAATGTGGATGCATGTGAAGAAGGAAATTGTCAATAAGAGATTGAAAACATAAATATTAAGCATACAAGGATTCTATCAAAGAAAAGGTTAAGCCAACATGAATATGGAAATTAACTTGAAGCACAATCCAAAAGTGAGTTGGCTATTTTGGACTATAAACCCCCTATATCAGCTCGTGGGAAAATGTGTACACGCCAATATTTACTATATTTTTGTATCTACATTTACCCGCACTTTAGTAGTACGCCGTAGCCAGCAGAATCTTACCTCTGTAATTCGACTTTGATCAATATTGTTTTTTTTATCAACATGTTGACCAGTCTATGAGTTGCACATATCCCCTATTTCAATATTCGTTATGTTTGTTATTGATTTACATCGATGTTTTGCTTAGAATCGGTTTTTGTTCAGATGTATCTATCATCGACTTAGTCGATTTGCTAAAAAATAGGTTGATACATCATATACGCTGGTAGAGAGTACTCTCCGTAGGGACGTGATACTGCCGTCAGGGATTTTCCGGAGGCAACAAAGTCGAAGAATATTCGTCGCGGGAAACATATACTACTGCACAGAAATCTCAAAACACGTCTTTTTTTAGGGTGAACCAGAAATACATACATTTACTATCTATAAAAATTTATTGGCTAGCTCACGACACGCCCTGCGACACCTCCCAGACGCAGCTCATTAGCTGATTAGCAGGTACTATAGTATCTCTCAACGCCACCATAAGCAGTTAATTAAGCACGTACTTCATGTCGGTAAGAAAGCATATATATACTTTTGCTACGCAATCCTGCACTGATCCAACCTCAGGTCGACGACAACCCTGAAAAGAACTTGACGTAATTCGGTGGATCCCCGAGCACTTTAAGCGATCTCGGGATCGGCGGGTCGTTGACGTCGACGAGCCCCTCAAGAACCTGCACCACCATCCCCATGCTCGGCCTCGCGCTCTCGGCGTCCTGCACGCACCAGCAGCCCACCTTGCACGCCCTCTCCACCTCGGCCATGTCGGCGTTGCCGCCGAGCTGGCCGTCCACCGCGCTCTTCAGGTCGCCGTCGAAGAGCCGGCTCACGGCCATCGACGGGAAGAAGTCCACCGTGCCGTCATGCCGCTGCTCCACGTTCCTCCTGCCCGATATGATCTCGAACAGCATCATGCCGTAGCTGAAAACGTCCGCCTTGGTCGTGACGGCCGTGCCGGTTATCCACTCCGGCGCGAGGTACCCCACCGTGCCCCTCATCGTGGTCAGCACGCGGCTGAAGTCACGGCCCATGAGCTTTGCGAGCCCAAAGTCGGCAACTTTCGGAGCAAACGTGTCGTCCAGGAGTATGTTCTCAGGCTTGATGTCGCAGTGTATGATGCAATCCCTGCATTTCTCGTGCAGGTAGTCCAATCCTCTCGCAATTCCAAGTGCGATTTGGTATCTCGTGTCCCAACTCAGGATGCCTTGGCTGGATCCGAAGAGGTGCCTGTCCAAAGAGCCGTTTGGCATGTGCTCGTAGACGAGCAGCCTTCGTGTTCTCTCGGAGCAGAACCCGAGCAATCTGATCAGGTTGACATGCTGAATCGTGCCGATCGTGCTCACCTCTGCACGGAACTGCTTCTCCCCCTGACGAACGCCCTCCAGCTTCTTCACCGCGACGAGAGTTGCGTCCGGCAGCGATCCTTTGAACACCGAACCAAAGGCGCCACCGCCGAGCTTCTCTGAGAAGTTCTTGGTCACGAATTGCAGGTCACGGTACGTGAATGCCACCAACGATCCTTCGACTCTCCTCAGCGCCTTCATCCTCCTGCTTCTCAGAACGAAGACTGAGATCAGAGCAATGACAGTAACTGTGGCGACGACCCCGGCGACGACGAGTCCGATGATCAGTTTCTTGGTGTTGCCGGTGCTGGAGAACTCTGACGCAGCCAGGCGGATAGAGATGGTGCCGTCTCCAGCACCAATGTTGCTCGTGTCTTGGAGGTTGATGAGATCCCCGTACCACAGCGAGCAGCTGCCGTTGTAAGAGTAAGCCGTGCAAGAACAGTTCCCGAGACATGCGAGCTCACAATCGTGGGCGCTGGCAGCCGCCACGCTCTGCGCATCGCTCGGCAGCTTCACGCTGGGCATGGTGTAGAACCTGTCGTTCTTCGGCTTCTTCTGCATGGCTTGAACGCTGCACTGCAGGCCGGTGTTCCTGGCGCAGCCCGCGGTGTGGTCGCCCTGCAGCCACGCCTGCAGCTGCCGCTCGCGGAAGCCGCGGAGGCAGCTGCAGGACGGCAGCGCGTTCTCGGTGCACACGCTGAAGGGCCCGCAGAGCGAGTAGACGTCGCACTGCGCCTTGGGCTCCGACCAGAAGAGCACCCACTCGCCGGCGGCCTCCACCCACGTCAGGAACTTGATCTGCCCCGTCACGTCTACGAGGAACCGAGTCACGACGGCGTCGTCCTTGACGTCGTAGATGAAGTAGCTCTCGTTCTCGGCGTCGACGTAGCCGAAGGTGTACAGGGACATAGGGTAGGCGTTGGTGGCCATCATCTCCGGCACGGCGGTGAACATGTGGCCGGTCCAGTTCCCGCTGGTCCAGTACTGCCTGCTGTCGTTCCAGTTGAGCAGGTACTGGCTCGTGCCATCCGGGTCAAGCTCGAGGGAGAACAAGCTCGGCGTCGGGTCATTGTATCCTTTCCATGCGACCAGATGGGTGACCTCGCCGGTGAGCTTGCTCCGGCCGAGCTTGCCGCCGGGGAGCCACGTGTCGCCGAAGTGGTCGAAGCTCTGCCACAGCACGACGGAGGTGTTGGACGCGTCGGCAAGGACAAGGTTGCCCGTGTCGAGGATGACACCGACCGTGGAACTGGACGACATTCTGGCGACGTTTGTTGACCAGATCGGTGACTTGGAGTGGTCGAGCAGGACCATGTTGCCATCGCTCGATATGGAAAGCTGCGAGGACTCTGGCTCGGAGACTGGGTTGTGCCTATTGGCCACCCACACCTTGGTGTGTGCTGAGATTTGGTTGTACCAAATGCCCATGTACCAATTCTGCGACGAGTTGTCTGTTAATTGCACATGAGAAAAGGGGTTACATCATTAACAATTATCTCTTTTTAAGGCTGATTCGTTCGAGCAGTGGTTCTATACTTTTCCTCGTAATACAGGTTTTACATATCTTAAAACAATCAAGTGGTAAGTAATCAATATCTACTTATCGTTTATGCTTTAATATTTATGTAACTTTTAAAAAAAAATCACAGAAGCACAACTTGATTTGTAATGCACAAATTCAAGTAAAATTCACAAATTCAAGTTAAATGATTTTAATATTTAAGGCTGATATGGGGCACCATGATTTTAAATGCACAAATTCAAGTTAAATTCGGGTATATTTTTTGAAACTTTCAGTTTTAAGGTATATACCTGTTTATAACAATTCAAATGAAACACATACCTTTAAAAAAATATACTCGAATTCAAAGATTTGAACGAATTTAGTTCACATACTTACAATCAAACTATCATAAAAAAACTCTAGTTCGAATTTCAGTTCAAACTTGTTTGAACTAGTTAGTAAACTGGTTAAACTCAACATCCAAAAAATTTTAGGATGAAAATAAATAAATAAAATATATGTTTTGGATCATGATGTCCTAATTGTAACACATTCCGCTGTCTTGCTGCACTTGAATGGCTTAAACAGTACATTATACTACTGGTACATTCCATTTCAATTAATACAACAATTTCACCCGCAATAAACTTATATTTTTGCATCCCGGATACAAACAAAAGAAGCCAACAATAACGGATCAACGATGTATAGACCAAAACCAACTAAAATTACACTAAATTAAATCAATAAAACATCCACGTAGTGTTGTTGGTACCTGTCTGGAAGAAGCCGAGCGCGAACTTGCCACGCTTGGACACCAGCCTCTGCCCGCCGGACAGCGGCCGGCCGGCGGCGACGGTATCGGCGGCGAGCGACGGGGCTCCCGGGAGAAGCAGAAAGCTCAGGAGCAAAAGAACCGAGAAGGAGCACGGTCCACGGCGAGTCGCCATTGTTCCTCCTTCCAAGCGCGCGACAAGGACACCGGACTCGAACGGAGTGGCAGGGAGGTAGCCAGCTAGGTGGCTTGCAAGCAGACACCAAATGCTAGTAAGTATGCTACTACTACGAGGAATTAGGAGGGGAGGGAGAAAGCGAAAGGGAGCGGCAATATAGAAAGGAGAGTCTTTAATTTTACCCGAAGACATAAAAATTTATGTTGAGATAGAACTCTTTTGATACGACGTGTGTTTTCATGATATTAAAATATGAATAAAAAGTAGATAGTGATTACTTGTCTATTTGTTTGGTTCAGAATTTATACAACTTATATTAGAAAGAAAAACATAGAAACGCTGTTCAAACTTAATATAATTTTTAATACCGGTAAGGATGTTAAAAGTCCTAAAAAGGAACCGGCGTCGATCTGATCTCCGGTCGTTGTCGGTCTCGGTCGACATTCACATGGAGATTTTCGCTGCTTCTGTGAGGGAAAATAAGGGCGCCCGGGGCTTAAATTTGCCAATAAAGGCGTCGTACGGGTGGAGTTAGTGGCTGCTTTCGACCGTCCCCTCGCGCCGGCCGCATATGCCGTGCCACGACGCCTTCACGCTCCTTCACAAGTTCACATTACACTTACGGGTGCGAACACTGCGAAGCTGGCCACTACTCTGTCCCACAAAGAGTGTATTTCTAGGATTTTTAAGACAGATTAGTGTGCAAGGTAAATGACTAATGTGCCCCTTATTACTCCATACACAAGCATGGTGGTGTTTCGGTTTCCACAAGCACTTAAATGAGCATGCATACACTTACAGCTGGGCCCTACATACTAAAGATGTATTCTTTGTGGGACAAAATTTGAACACTAGAAATGCACTCTTTGTAGGACAGAGGGAGTAATCCACATGCATGCAGTATGATCGGGCCAGTGGGCCAGCGTACATGGTAACTTGGGGGAAGCGTCACAGGTTCATGTACTAGAACGGGACCGGGTCCTTGGATTCATTCTACGAGCAAAAAGCTCAAGCTAGTACGGGAAGATGCAACGTACCAGAACAGATATCATTCTAACTCTTTGTATTACTTATCTTTATTACTATTTTTGGATGGCTCTAGTCTATAATAGTAAATACTCCTTCCGATCTTCGAAAAGCTGATGTTTTGAATATCGACACGGTCTTCAAAGACACAACTTTTACCACTAAGTTTTATTATAGTATATTTATTAAACTCAATAAAATTGTAATATTATGAAAGTACTTCTCGAGACAAGGGTCTACACATATATTGTAATAAAATCGGTACTGAAGGTCCTCACCAACCGGTATTGAAGGCCCTTTTTCTAGTAGTGGGAGTAGCATCGAAAATAGCCAAATGAAAGAGATATGCAAGGAAAATGGTAAAAAAAAAATCAGGTTGAAATCGTAAAATAACATTTATTCACGAATATATTCCCTCCATTTCTGAATACATGTCATTCTAAATTTCAAATTTTGTTTCTAAATACATATCATCTACAATTTCGACACAATTTTTAACTGTTTTTTTTTCTTTGTATACCTCTACCATTTATGGTTTCCAATATTAGTTATTATTGTGGAATAGAGTATCACACGCATCACCTAAGAGTAATAAATGAGTTAATAGAGAGGGATCATTTGATCAATTCTACACGTGCCTGGAATGACAGGTATTGAGCGAAGCTGAGGGAGTATTTGATGGGCAACCCGAGCGAGAGCATTGCATGTTAGGCCCATTTGAGCACAGGGATGCACTGTTCTTAATTAGCACGATCCCTGGACCGGTCGATCAATAATGACCAACAGCAGATGGATGGGTATGCGTCGATCGCAACTGGGCCATGTACTCAAGTGGGCGTGCTGGATCTGCAGGAGTATTAACTTGGCAGGACACACGCATTAACATGGAAATGGCGATGCGCCACCGAACCCCAATTTCGGGTGTTGGTGTCGCATTGATCGCCGCACAGCGGAAGGTTGGCGCCGGTGGCGTGCGCATCCGGGCGTTAAATAAAGCCGGAGCAATTCATCTGCGTGCTCCGGTCGGTTTCCGGGGTCACATGAAGCCATCAATGGCGGAGCGCGACGCACACCCAGCTAACGGGCTACCTGAGACAACATATATGGTCAGTCTAGCGCAACAAGTGGGCAAGCAAGAATGCAGCCTTTGTTTGGTCTCTCTTACCCGTAAAAAAAATTATTTATATGAAAAATATTATTTTATTGGCTTTTTGTCAATTTTTAGAAAATAATTCAATTTTCTAATATTTAATTTGATGTTCTGGGATTTGCTTTGAATTTTCTGGATTTTAAAAAGTTTTTTGTTGCTTTTTAAAATTAAAATTTAATTTCTGTATAAAAATAAAAAACAAATTTAAGTTGGAAATAATTGTATTGAGTTCCCCGGCACGTTCTTCTTCCTTCCGCCCGAGAGCACCAGCCACCATGGCCGTTTCGCAAAATCTATAGGCGTCGCCCGTTTTCTCTCTTGCAAGTGCAATATCAAAGCCCCACCTCATTGACTCCCCTTTCTGTCAGTTCTTGCATGTACAGGCAGGGTTTAAAATTTCACTGAAATTCGGCGAAATTTCGAATTTCGGGCTCCTCCGAGTTTCATAATCCCGGCAAAATAAAAAAAACCCTAAAAAAATTTAAAGTGCTACAGTGCATTAATATCTCGCCGAGATTTCGGTGATTTGGACCGAAATTTCGGTAAAATGGACCGAAATTTGTATAAAAGTTGACCGAATTTGACTGTAATTGACCGGATTTGACCGAATTGGGTTCTTCACATCATTTCCCATGTAGGACAGTCGGTAGATCATAATTTCCGCGAAGTTGAAAAAAACCCTAAAAATTTGAAAGTGTGATAGTACCGGGAAATTTCGTCGAGATTTCGGAATTTTGGACCGAAATTTCGGATTTCTCTGTTTAAAAAAAACGGAATTGATTTTTGATTTTTGATTTTCGTTCGAATTTTATCCGAAATTTCCGAATCTCGTCGAAATTTTGGATTTCGGCTAGGCCCGCGATGGAGTCCGAAAACAAAATTTGAATCCTTGTGTACAGGTGCTTTATTGTGCGCAATAATGCCGCATTCACGCCACCAACTGCTGACCTCCTCGTCCCCATTCCGACACTTCCGATGCCCCCTTGCCGTATAAAAGGTGAGCATCGGTTTCGCGTTGCACTCCCGATTCCATTTTTTGTCACTCCAAAGACACCTTTCGTATTTTGTCGGACCCCGGAAAAACACTTTCGAAATCCTCTGTATATCCTGTACTAGCCTAGGAAAAACTAATACACACAGCAAAAATATTATCACAACATATCCAACATATTTTATTAATTAATTATTTTAGTTTACAGAATGAGTGGCACTAAGGTCGAAAAAGAAAACAATTGAAATAAAGTAAATTGAAGTAAAACCCAATAAATTTGCCACAGGCAATCGATTGGGAAGTGGCCTAGTCCATCTAGTCCTTACCATCATATAACTCCTTTGAATCAACAGAGTAAGCAAGAGTGAGTACAAAAAGTACTCCGCAAGTTACACAGGAAATGCAGTAATAATGTAAAGGATACAAAGGAAGGTTATATGATTGAATTTAGCGTAAAGTCGCAAGTTTTTCAATAGTGTAAGTAGTTTTTCGAGGCATAATTTAAGAAAGATATTCTTTTTAACAAATTTTTGCAAAGGAATCCCTCCTAGAGTGAACCCAACTTTTTCCAATCAATGGAATCACTCCAACAATGGAATCAACAATAGAATCACTCCATCCGAAACCATTTTTTTAAAGTTATTTTTAGAAACATTAAAATTCAATCCGTGAAAGGCTTGTTCAGCATGCCCATGACCACGGGCGCGGCTAATCGATTATTTTTACACTCTGCAGAGGTTGTACAACTTTACCCACAAAACATGATCGTCCCTTTGCGCCAAATACACACTTCTTTTGGTGTGCGGCAAAGAAAAATCATGACAAGACCCCTATAAAAATCTATCCATGTAGTAATGCCCGCTAAGGTTTCACTGTTGAAAGAATCACTCTAGTCAGAAGCCGCTCTTACGCCAAGTGGCAGCTTCACACTTTCACTACACCACTTCCCACCTATTGGCATGACTGTCCATGGTAAGTTTTAATACGGCTAGCCAGGTTTGTCCCATTCCAGACTTATGGAAGCAATGTTACGCTTTACATTTAGTAGCTCATAGACCGACCCTTAATTGACTAGGTGAGCATTCCATAAACCCAACTTCCGTGCATCACGTACCCATCTAACAACCAACCATTCTCACCTGGTCTAAACTACATTTTCATTTAAACCATACCTTATCATTGGAATATCAAAATCATGACTTTTTATTTTAAGAGAATCTTATTTTGGAATAAATTTTTCAAAACATCCTAATTTGAATTCTAAGCATATCTAGACAATTTCTAAGTATCATCACATAATAAATAACATTTTCTTAGGGTTACAATGGCATATAGATTGAAATTTCAATGGTGGTTTAACAATTATGGGCGTAACTATTAATTTAAAATTGGAACATAAATAATACTTATAAAAACTATGCATGCAATAATTTAAATCCAAAATACAATTTAAAAGCTGGGATCAACGTGATTAAGGAGGTGTAACTTGCTTGGATTGATGGGAGGGTGGTCAAGTTCGTCGGTAGCGAGTCCTTTCGGCTCCCTGAAAACTATATGTTAACAAACAACCAAATTCAAATAAAATTAAATTAAATACAAAACTAGCATAAATAGGTAGAGTATAATTTTATATGAATTTAGGAAGAAAAATGAGACCAAATCGAACTTAGAATGAAGGAGATCGGACCTTTTGAATCTCGCATAAAATGCTAAAATTTCAAAACATCCTAATTTCAATTCTAAGCATATCTAGACAATTTCTAAGTATCATCACATAATAAATAACATTTTCTTAGGGTTACAATGGCATATAGATTGAAATTTCAGTCCTGTACATCGAGTAAAATTTGATTTTGAAAATTCTCACCTGAGCACCACTGGCAACCATTTCTTCTCCAAGTTTAGCGAGAAGAAGCTCCATTAAACATTTGAGGCTGAATGGAGGTCGGGAGCATGATATATTTATTGAAATAGGGCAGAAAATCGTAGGCTCGGCAATATGGAAAATCGTTGATATTCGGATGATTTTCGCTAAATATCGAAAGAAATTCAAAATCAAATTTGTTTGAATTCGCAGTGAAGGCAATCACCTGTATGATCGATTATCGATCGATAATCCACGATTATTCAGTGGTAATTACCGATTATCGACAGGCATATGAAGAAATCGGTAGAGCGAAGAAAAGGTGAAAAAAATTATGAAAAATTGGAGAAATTTTGGCATGACCTTTGCTGTATTTCAGATAATTTTAAGTTGTCAATTGAGCATGTAGCAATAATATAAAAACAAATAGCATTACATTTCAATACCATTCACAAATCAGAACTCAAGGTCCGACAAGTCCACATTTCAATAACATTCATTTCAATACCATGGCATATAACATTTGAAATGAATAGTTCTCACTAAAAATGAATATTTTCCATTGTCCCACATATGCTATGTTGGACTTGGAACTACACGAAAACTATGTTAGTAAAAATCGAGTTGCAATGAAATGAAACATTACCTTCAGGACTACGGGTAGTATTGTTAGGTGTACACTTGGTTAGCTATGTTGTACTCCTCTGTAGACATGAGTGTTAATCCTCATGTAGCAAAGGTATAAAATTCATGGGCTGCTCCTTCCATGGGCTAGTCGTTTCCCACTTTGTATTCATGCCAATTTTGCCCCATGTAGCAAAGGTATAAAATTCATGGGCTGCTCCTTCCATGGGCTAGTCGTTTCCCACTTTGGCATATAACAACTCCGCTTTGTATTCATGCCAATTTTGCCCCATCTATGGGCTAGTCGTTTCCCACTGTTGATACAACATGGTATAAAATTATGGATCTTACCACTTGTAGACCCATTGGGTAAGAGGCTGTGCATGAGCATCCGAGATAGCATAGTCGTATTGGCCATATGAGCCACAACTCCCTTGCATCTCGACGATGCTATACGAGCTAGAGCTATCCTACGGTGCATCATGGCTACGTGGATGCTCCCTTTCCTTCCCTAAAGTGGTCATCCTCCACAGGTTGTACCAAGTTTGTAATCCCTCAAGGCTGGTCTTTCCCGTTGCGTGAAACTCTGAAACATCCTCATCAACACACCTTCGCCCCCTCTAGCCACCCTAGAGGAGCCACTACCACCACCGTGTCCATATCTACCGCCTGATCGACTGATAAATTCTGCCTCCGCTCTGGAGGCTGCCATGGCATGCTGGAGTTGGTCCTTCTCATCAGCATTATTCGTGTACTCTGAATATGCACTTCTCCTAGGCGAGGAACATGCAACAGCTGCTCCTTTCTAAGCCTCTCCCCCGTCCTTCCCTTCTTCTTATCCTTCATCCTGTCTAGGTCGTGCAGAAAGTACTCTCGAACATCCTTAGAAACTTGACCGCATGGACAACATTCTTACCACTCCTTGCCAAGTGGTGCTTCAGTCAACTTGAACCACCTCATTTCTTCTCTTGGTGACAGTACTTGCTTATCATCGTGCTCCCACACAACATCGTTGCTTCCCCTTCGATAATCGAAACTTTTCACTTGATAATCGTTGCGACGGTGGCAGATATGGCCTGGTCGACGATAGATCTGGCCGGAGTGTTAGTTGAGATCTCGAGAGCTAGCCTAGCGCTGTCTGGAAGTCGGATTCCCCGGTTAGAGAGGCCAGGTAGAGCATTAATCATGTGCAAAAGGTTAGTGAGCCGAATGGACCAGGTACTATGTAGCCCATACTAATCCCTGTTTTTCATTTTCAATTTTGTAATCTCGTAATTTGGTTTAAAAGGTCTCCTAAATTCAATTTTTTTTTTAAAAAAAAATCATCTCAAATGACACAAAGATATTAACACTAATTTTTTGGAATTTTTGGATAATTTTTTAAAAAAAATTATAATTTTTTGAATTTTAATTTTCTCTGTTTGCCGATTGGTAATGCATTTCATGCCCTGTAGATATCCATGATTATCATGATAATCATCCAATTATCGATGATAAATGTAACATTGGTCGGGAGTGGTCAGGAGTGCTCGCTGAAAGTTACACTGGATTTCAGAAAGAATGCCTTCTACAAGGAGATCTGGATGTTGGATTGGAAAAACTCCAATTGTGTTGGGTGGGGAATGTGAAGACTAAGCCGAGGTTTAATTTATAGGGTAATTAGACCAACGGTTGTTGGAAAATGCTCATCGGAGTTATGGATGTAATACTAACGGGTTCGCCGAAATTAATTGAGTAGAAACTAATGAAATAAATGTCGATCGGGTCCCTTTGGCTACTGTAGCTGATGGATACAACGTAGCTGATGGGTGGTATAGAGGTAGCGGATCGGGTCCATGAACAGTAACTGGTTTATTAATTCCGAAAGCAATTAATGTTTTCATTGAAAATTCAAATTAAATCCGAAAATGGCAAATTAATTCTTATAAATTTGGAAAATTGAAGAGGCAACTATTCTAGCTATAAAAAATAAATATTTTTTATATAATGTAATATTATTATTTTTAACACAGTAGTCACTTTTTAAATGCTAAAAATACTTTTTGATTTGGAAAAAAATAATAGAACGGCTCCAAAAATTCTACAAAAAATTCAAAGAATTTAACTAGAGCCTTTTGAACTTATTAAAACTTTTTCCAATTTATATTTGGATAATTTTTGTTTTAAATAGTTACTAAAAATGGAAAAGGCTTTTAGAAAATAGCTAATCTAGTTCAAAATTTTGGAAAAAAATTCACAAAAATTCCCGAAGAGATTTTGAACTTAATATTTTTTCTCAATTTAATTTTTTTATTTAAATTAATTTTTATTTTCTAAAAACAGGGAAAAAGCGTTTTGAAATTCAAAAAATTCAATGAAAATTATTGGAAAATACATAAAATTGAATTATTCTCATAAATTTCACATAAGCCAACAAATAACATATTAAAATTTTAATAATAAATTCTTTATTTTCATAAGCAAAATTGAATTATTCGCATTCCACGTCATGTTCCCTCCCTCCTTGCCAAACTCCCACTGACGTGCCATCCCCGACATCTCCCCAAGTGTGCCGTTGTGCTCACGCGTGCCACCACCGTGAGCGGGGTCTATCGTGAACCGACGAGTTTCATAGACCCAATCCACAATATCTAGGTCCCACATGTCTTAGACTGAAAACAATTTTCCATTTGAAAAAATTCAACCAAAAAACCAAAAAATGCTTGGTAATGTCATGATTGCGTCACAATTTCCATTTCCTTCGCAAAAATAATTCCAAAATCAAAAAAATACGTGTTGCTGATGTTTCGTCTCACCGAGGGCCTGCCGGCCTGATGGCCTACCAACTGAAGCCCATATTGTTGCTCTAGCGCAAGCCAGTCGGGATTGCGTTGGAAGGCTAAGCCCATAGGCAATAAAGCCTCAGTAGTCAGTAGTACAACTGGATAGTAACACTCGAGCATCCTCTCTTTGATTCGAGCAGTCCAGCTGGTCATAATCTGACAAACCGGAGATATCACTCTAGCCATATAGGTATTGAGTAGAGGTGCAATCGGATAAAATAGTTAACCGATCGAATCTGTTTGGATCAAATTCAGATAGGGGCTGTTTGGTCGTCTTCTTTCGCGAGCCTAGCCCGTTCGACTCAGCTAGGCTGATGAGATACGGGATATATAGATGCAGAGACGGTGTTTGGTTGGGTGTTTAGTAGGCATGTATTTTAAAATTTAAATATTTTGAAATTTATATAGCAAGGATGGTCTAGTTTTGTTCGAAAAAATATCAAGAACCCATTTTTGAAATCGGTTCGGTAATCGGAGATGCTAATAAAAAGATATAAACAAAAAAGAAAAAGAAAACTTGTACATACCCACGTGGCACTGCATGCATGGTTTGCTATTATGGCTGACAGTGGCCCTTTGCGCAGAACACGAGGCTGCATCCAGAGATACGTCCATTTTCTACGTATCTCCAGAGCCAGGTTGCATGGAGAATCTTGCATCCAGAGAGCCGAGCTCAAAACTAGATGCAGGCAACCAAACATGAGAAAAAAACAAGATTCAGTATCTGTAGATACAAATATCTGTGTATACAGGCAACCAAACAGCCCCATAGTTGTGTCAAATTCGGTATTAGTTTCGAATTCATAAGATCACTTTCCATCGGATCGGGCTATTCCAATTATATTTGTAGATAATTTCGGATAACTCTATTCAGATATTCATATTTGGATATTTGCAACCCATATTCTAACGGTTTCAATTAAGCCCAACCAAATAGCCCAAGTTAGACCCTCCCTCATGACTCCAACTTCTTGTTGTCCCTCATCTTCCATCCTGTCGGTCGGTGCCAACCGCCAAGAGAGCTTGACATTAAAGAATATATTTCCACTTGCCTACATGAATACCTAATATCCTTTTGCAAAACATAAATGATTGATACTTTTATAATTTTATTGAACTACCTGATAAAATAACTTGTTAAATTACGATAATCATGTTGCATGTTGAACTCATACCGTATTATTTCTACATATGTGCTATATGCCGTATCTGTTTTCGCAGATATCCATGCGAACAAGAATATACAACGACAATTGACAAGCAGAGAAACGATTGAAGTTCTGCGTGATGGAGAACCCTTTGAACACGATTAAACAGAGAAACAAAGTGCGGCGAAGAAGGCGGCTGCCAGTAAAAGACGAGTTTCCACCCGAAGTCAAACCTGAGTACCTGACACTTGACAGCGACTGCAATACAGCATGACCAAATAGTCTTTGGTCAAGAGCACATGCTCATTCATCAACAGTGCTCACCAATCATTCTTTCCTGTACTAACTATATCATGCAACAAAACAAATCCAATCCAACCTCAACATGAGTTACCAAGGGAAAATATGCGATCTACTCTAAAGAAGTTTGGAAATGGAGGCAAGTATAGGAGTGCGGATCAGTCAACATCTCCTTAATCATTAGTACAGCTGACGACCAGAAATCAATTCGACCCAAATCGCACGGCAGATGCAAAGAAAATTTGGTGGAACAGAGGCACAGGCACAGGATTTCCATGGAGAGAGTGACATGCATCGCTGCAAGTCAGATACAGCTGCGCTCGTGCTCTACAGTTCTACCTACGCGCTACGTGCACCTGTATATATATAGTCCAGGTTATAGGCGTGCATCATTCTTGCGTCTGTACATGTATTAGTTGGCGATCAGTTACCAACTCTGTTTTGCTCCGATTTTGTTTATGGCGACCGGCCCTTCTTCATGGATACTCTCCTTGTTCATACTGGCTCTTTCTCTTCATGAGATCCCCTTGCATGCCACCTTCACGCTCAACGCGAGCCGGCCGCTCTCCGGTGACCAGAAGCTGATCTCTCAGGGCGGCAGGTTCGCACTTGGATTCTTCCAGCCTGCAGGTGAGCTGAGCCTTCAGTTTTCCAATTACGATCGTATTCTCTACACATATGCATGGAATGCATCCCCATATGATTCGTATTCTTGTTGTAAAATCGTGGATTATTTGAACATACTTGCTGAAGTACAACCACCACCACCACCAAGCCTTTTATCTCAAAACAAGTTGGGATAGATTAGGAATGAAATCCAATCGAAGTCAAAAGACCATTAATATTCGATCTTAGGTCATAGTTTTGGTACATAAATCGCTAACTTTCATGCACTCTTATCCAACGCTAACTCTTTGGATACATTCCACTCCCTCAAGTCTATTTTAACTGCTTCTTCCCACGTTAGTCTCGGTCAACTCTTACCGTTTCTTATGTTTTTGAGACGGCTTAAATTTCCATTACGCACCGGTGCCTCAAGAGGTCTCCATTGGAGATGTCCAAATCATCTCAAACGATATTGGACAAGCAAGGATACTTGCCAAAGTATCCTAAAAAATGGAATAAGAGACAGTGGAGAAAAGGAGACACTGCACAATGACGTTTTCATAATGTTCTTTGGATCATGCATATATTTAGCATAATTATATATCGAGCAGTGCTTCTATGCTTTTCTTTCTAGTACAAGTTGCACAAATCTTGAAGCAAATGAAGGGGTAAGTAATCACTATCTACCCTTCATTCATGCTTTAATAGTTGTGTAACTTTTAAAAGGAAGAGCATAGAAGCACCTCTTATATATCATATTAGCTCTGATAGATGGCTTGACCCTTTTGTTTTGTGACCTTTCATTGTAGCTGGAGCATCTAGTGGCAAGTGGTACATAGGCATTTGGTTCAACAAGATACCTATGCAAACTGTGGTTTGGGTGGCTAACAGGGACAGACCAATCACTGATCCACACTCATCGAGCCTAACCATCTCAGATGATGGAAATGTTGTTCTCCTAGTGAACTATTCTAAATCTCCGGTCTGGGCTACCAATATAATAAATAACACAGCTAGCAACTCCACATTTGCCGTGCTCCTAGACACCGGAAACCTAGTCATCACACATGAATCCAACACCAGTAATTTGATGTGGCAAAGCTTTGACCACTTCACTGACACATGGCTCCCAGGCAGCAAGCTTCGCCGTGATAAAGTGACCGGCGTGACCAAACAGATGATCTCTTGGAAGGAACATGGTGACCCAGCACCAGGAATGTTCTCCTTACAGTTGGCTCCAGATGGTTCTAAACAATACGTTCAATTATGGAATAGCTCTGTAGAGAATTGGGCTAGTGGCAATTGGACAGGTAGTTCCTTTACTGGTGTGCCGGAGATGTCCCTACCATTTCTCACTGGTCCCAACTCGATATTTGTGTTCCAGTTTATCGACAATGATCAGGAGATATTTTTCACATACAACATCACAGATGAAGAGCTCCAGGCCAGACTTGTCCTTGATGTGTCAGGTCAGTTTCAAGCCTCGACATGGGTACAATCGGCACAAAAGTGGGCACTCTTTTATGAACAACCAAAGGCCAAGTGCAGTGTCTACGCAACATGTGGGGGTTTTAGCAAATGCACCGAGAATGGTTTGTCCACTTGCAGGTGCCTCAGGGGTTTTAGTGAGCGTTATCCAAGCAGTTGGGAACTAGGTGACCACACTGCAGGTTGTAGGAGAAATGTCCCGTTGCAATGTGGCAATGATGGCTCAGTGAAGGCAAAGCAAGATAGATTCTATATGATCACTGGTGTGAGGTTGCCAGACAAGGCACAAGGTACAGATGTTGCCAGTGTTCGTGACTGCGAGTTAATTTGCTTGAACAATTGTTCTTGCACTGCTTACTCTTATAATGGTACTTGCTTGTGTTGGTACATTGATTTGATAAATTTGCAAGATAACATTTATGGTTCGAGTTCGATAGATAGTATTTTTATTAGATTGGCAGCCTCTGAACTGCCAAACTCAAAAACAAATAAATTGTGGGTTATCGGGATCATCATTGGCGGATTTACCATTCTAGGTTTTGGAGTCATCACTTTACATTTTCTCCATAGAAGAACAAGAATAATTAGTGGTATAAATTATGGTGATGGATCTTTGATCAATTTCAAATACAGTGATTTAAAGTTTCTAACAAGAAACTTCTCAGAGAGGTTGGGTACAGGGTCTTTCGGTTTTGTGTCCAAAGGGGTTTTACCAGACACAAATACAGTAGCGGTTAAAAAGCTAGAGGGCCTTCGTCAGGGAGAGAAGCAATTCCGGGCTGAAGTGAGCACTATCGGAAATATTCATCACATAAACTTGATTCGGCTGCTTGGGTTTTGTTCAGAAGGAGCAAAGAGGTTGCTTGTCTATGAGTATATGCCCAATGGTTCACTTGATCAGCATTTGTTTGGGAGTAGCTCAAAGTCTTTGAGTTGGGAAACAAGATACCGAATCGCTATAGGGATTGCCAAGGGTTTGGCTTATCTGCATGATGAGTGTCGGGACTGCATCATACACTGCGATATCAAGCCGCAGAATATACTGCTGGATGCATCATTTGTTCCCAAAGTGGCGGACTTTGGACTGGCAAAGCTATTAGATCGGGACTTTAGTAGAGTTCTGACGTCCATGAGAGGAACAGTAGGATACCTTGCACCAGAGTGGATAAGTGGTGAGGCCATCACAACAAAGGCAGATGTTTTCAGCTATGGGATGGTGCTTTTCGAGATCATATCAGGAAAGAGGAATCTGGAGCACACAGAGACAAGCACGGAAGGCTTCATCCCTGTGTTGGTTGCAAGGAAGCTTCATGAAGGAGATGTGCAGACATTGTTGAGCCCCGAACTGATCAGCAATGTGAATGTATGGGAGCTAGAAAGGGCGTGCAAGGTTGCTTGCTGGTGCATTCAAGATAGCAAAAGCTCCAGACCAACAATGGGAGAAATCATTCAAATTCTGGAAGGATTAGTAGATGTTGAAACGCCACCGGTCCCAAGGTATCTCCAAGTTCTTGCCGAAGGTGTGGAGCATGCGACTTTATTTCCAGATGAACAGACAGAGTGAGTTGATCGCGAGAAATATGTGCCGTATGTACAAAGATTCATCAACTTTGGGTAAATTATCAAATGCCGCTCAACTTCGGGACAAATCGTCAAATATCCCTACATATAAATACGATCTTGTACTGTAGCTATGATGTGTTTGGTGTAAAGAGTACAATGTTGGTTGTTTGTTATGGTCTGTTGGTGCAGAATCAAATATGCTCCAGGCCATTCCTTCTGGACGTAGTTCAGGGCCAACAGATTTCAGAAGTCAAGCAAAAGAATTCCGTCATCCAATTGAACAGATTTGACTTTGCATAAACTCAAATTACTTCTATCGAATCCCCCCAGGACAAGACTAAGAGCCTCCTTATCTTGCACAACCCGAAAATAAACAAGACTGATCTAATCTCAACACAAAATCGAGTAATGAGATGTATCACCTCGCGATCAGACTCGCCCGATTCCTCGTCGAGAAGTGCGCTGCGCCCACTGCCTCCCCTTCCTCTTCACCTTCCCTTTCCCGCATCCACGGCCAATCCTACTCCGCTCAACGGCTCCAGCTTTCTCCTCGACGAACCCTAGCCTGCGCTTGCGAATGCTTAGCCGGTGAGTCCAAGCAGGCCTCGGTTTTGCATTAACAAAATAGAGCCAGATTCCGAGCCCACTTCCGGCCCGGTCCACAAAGCCCGACTGGATACACGCTGCCAGCGAGGTCAAAGGACGTCCAAGGAACGATAGATTTGAGGACGAATATATGGCAGGCAGAAAAACCGAGAGGATCGAGCCTTGAGGTGCTCCTGATTCCCCAGCCGTATTCTGAATACGTAACATCGACGGCTCATAACGCAGAAGAAGTACATACCATATTTGGAACAAATGTACGTATTACTTAGATAGTTTTATATACTTCTATACTACATACATACCATCTATTGTACAAAATACTCCTTACGTTACGAGATACGGTACTAAATGTGAATTACACCGAAAAATTGTAAGGGATGCCATAGTTTTTAGCGTATTTTGCAAATACCTTCGTATAAGCACATAAAAGAGTATATTTTAAAAATACATAACACATCTAAAAATATATACGCATACCACCTAAATAGTCTTATATACTCATATACTTTAAGTACATACTATCATTGCGTGAGATACTCACTACGTTGTGAGGTACAGCATAGCGATTAACTACTCCCGATTTACTATTATAAAAGAAGGTAATGGTGGTCATTCATCTATCATCCCACCACCACCTCCTCTCACAAGGCAACCGGTGCCGACATGTAGGCCTGACCTACAGATCTGTAGGATGTGAAGCGATTAGAGAGAATACAAGCAAATTAAATTTGCTAACCTCCTAACAAACTATGCATTGAACACAGAACAAAACTTGCTATCTTCCTAACAGGTTGGCTGTTGTTAGTTGTATGGAATAATATATCAACAGTCTACTAAATTTTATATGCATGTTGTTGATCAAAGATCAACATGGAGGATAAAAATAACAAAATCTCAGTTCAAGTAGTATTTGTTGTTTAAGAAATTAGAGTAACAATATATTAGAAAAAAAAAATCAAATATCTACATGTATAATCATATGTGCCTAGCTTTGTCCTTGAACAAATAAGTCATAATCTTTCCAAAGAAATTCCTGTGAAAAGGAACAACATCATGAAACATATTGTTTAAAAATTGTTGCACATCACACCCGCAAATCTGAACTAGTCACCCTCTTATATAAAACATATGTTGGGAAAAGTCTATTAGTGTATCACGATTATCAAGATTTCGGATACCATTGTAAATCATGGAGCACTCTCCAACATTGACCATAAAGTGATGGCTAAGGTTTCATTGATTTGGTGGTTCATTCACTCTCTCAACTTCCCTTCTGCACCTTAAAAAACTCTCTAACAAAAACAGGAAAAAAAACACACCTCTAAATAAACAAATTAGTTTCTTTTATTCTTATCCCAACGTCCTCCTCGCTTTTCTCAACAATTTGGTCCATCGTGGCGGCGAAGTCGAGACATGCACCGCAGTGCAACAGTGATGCTGGACAGAACAAAGCTCGGTTGAGCAACACGGCAGAGGCGAGAGCATGAAACAAACAAAGCCCACTGATGCCAACTCAAAATGATAGGATGATATGATTTTTTTTATCCGTAACAAAGCACGGACATTGAGCGTGTCCATATATAATAACAATAAAAGAAGGCACCGAACATCGACGGAAAGATCAACCTGAAAAAATATATGACAAGCAGAGAACCAGAAGTTTGGCGGGAGAGAAACAGATCTGTTCTTGAACAGCGGATGTGACTTTGCAACGAAATAGTGTGGTTTACAGGATCGCAGATGCGAATCCACAAAACGAGTAAGGGCCTGCTTAGAAGCCCAGTTTTCAGCATAAAACTAGTCTAAAATGTAGGCCCCTAAACTTTTCCAGGCTAGGCTACAAAAGACAGCTTGGATGGGCTGGTAAACTAATTTAATTACACCTGGTTTGGCCCATTATAACTGGAAAACAAAAATCGAGTGAGAAGGCAACAATTTGTTTACGAAAAATATCGGGGAGGCTGCTCGCGAGCTGTGATTGGAGTCGCATCCTCAACTCCGCAAGGAACCTAGACGACGAGGGCAATCTCGACAGCAGTGACAACCCTCTCTTCAAAGACAGCCCAAGAAGAGCGTTGGCAACATCATCCTCCCCGAGACCACCAAGCAGGTATCTTGTTTCTTGTCACCGGCGGATCCAGAGGGTGGGCCGGGTGGGCCCCAGCCCACCCAAAAATATCCCAAGATTTGACCTAGGATCTCCATACGACCATGCTGTAAAATTGCAAATACACGTGAGGTCGTGAGTACGTGACGGCTCCAGTTGCATTGCACCTCTTGTATTCCCTGCGACCTCGAACTCGAAGTTCCATCTGATCCCGTATTCCGTCGGCAGCCTCTCGCTGCTCGCTGGCGCTGCTATGACTTGCAAACTTGCGGATCATGGGCCTACTGGCACTGCGATGCGGCACCGCCCGCACTTGCCGCAGACGTTGACGGCTTGACGTCGGCAAATGCAGACGCTCGGCGCCGAGCGGCCGACGCCCGACGGCCTGTGCACGCGGCATTGCAGCGGCCTTCTGAGTTTTGATCTATCACGTACGTATGAATCGTATATTCGTATGATCCGCACGCTTGTATATATATACAACTTGTTTATTTAATTTATTCGTTTCCGGTAGTAGTACTCATTGCATGATCGTGCTCGGCTGCTCCTGCAAGGACGACCTCTCCTGTGCCCATAAGCAGTGTGCCGATCGAGTCGCCGAGACCTGGTTCAAGATCAAGGGTAACAAGTAAGCCTAGCCTACTAATTCCATAATTCACTTTGGATAATTACCATTATCTGTTACATGTTATATAAACTCAAAATGAAAATATTTTACTTTGGATAATTACCATTATCTGTTACCAGCAAGTAGGTAATTCCATAATTCAATAATTGATACATTGATTGTTTGTACATTGTACTATTATATTGCAGAATTGTTGAAACATGAAGAGGGATGGAGATATTGCATCTCTTTTTCGAAAACATGCAGCAAAGAAGATTGCTTCTTCATCGTCTCCTTCCCCGATTGTGGCAGAAGAGCGCACTCGAGAACAAGATCCAGGGGAAGATGTCTCACCACCACCGCCACCACCGCCAACGGCACAACCACAGCCACCGGTTTATGATATTGATCGTCTTCCACATGATCCAGGGGAAAGACTGCCCATTGTAAGTTATCCTGTCAATGATCAAGATGCAGTTCGGAGAGCATATATTCTTAAAGGTCCATTCCAACTTATGCACATGATTTTAAGAAAAAGAAAATTGAAACTAGAGATCGGCAATTCAATGTTTTATGGTTTTATAGATATCATTGGCTTGAATATATTATCAAGAATGAATCTGCATTTTGCTTTGTATGCTACTTGTTCAAAAAGGAAAAAGGCAAGGGCAGTAGGATTGATGCATTTACTAAAGGTGGTTGGAGAAACTGGAATAGAGATGATGCACTTGATAAACATGTGGGTGGTGTAGGAAGTGTGCACAATGCAGCTCAAGATAGATACAATTTATATTTGAATCCTACTGCAGCAATTGATGATCAAATCATGAAAGTCAATAGTGAGGAATTACGTCTTTACAAGATCAGGTTGACTTATTCACTTAGATGTTTGAAGTTTCTTTTGCATCAAGGATTGGCATTTCGTGGACATGATGAAAGTGAAGAGTCTAGCAATAGAGGGAACTTCATTGAACTTTTGAAATGGCTTGCATCAAATAGTGAAGAGGTGGATAAGTTTGTTTTGAAGAATGCTCCAGGTAATTGTACTTTGACTTGCCCAAAGATACAAAAGCAAATTATTCAATGTTGTGCCATAGAAACCAAAAATCAAATTATTTAAGAACTTGGTGATGAGCACTACGCAATTCTAGCTGATGAGTTTAGTGATGTATCACATAAAGAACAACTAGCTCTTTGCTTGCGTTATATTGATAAATTGGGAAGACCATGCGAGCACTTTCTTGGAGTTGTGCATGTAGATAATACCACTTCTTTGTCACTTAAGGAAGCAATTCAAGTTTTACTTGTTAGTCACCATTTGACTATAAGTCAAATTCGCGGTCAAGGTTATGATGGAGCTAGCAACATGAAAGGAGAGATTAAAGGACTGAAAACATTAATAATGAAAGAGTCTCCTTCTGCTTATTATGTCCATTGTTTTGCACATCAACTCCAACTAGTTCTTGTTGCTGTTGCCAAGGGAAATGATGATTGTGTGTGGTTTTTTGATCAAGTATCTCTCTTGTTGAATATTGTTGGGGTTTCTTGTAAGCGACATGAAATGCTTCGAAATGCTAGACTTCAGAATGTCGTGAAAGCAATTGAAAGTGGTGTACTAGAAACTGGTAGTGGACTAAATCAAGAGATGGGGTTGCCTAGGCCCGGTGAGACTCGATGGGGTTCTCATTACAAAACTATTGCCAACATTATTGCTATGTATCCAACAATCCGTGATGTGCCCATAAGTCTTGGACAAGATACTTCACAAAGGGCTGATTGGCAAAAAAATACATACTATGGTTGGAGTGTTTGAGTCATTTGATTTTATTTTCAGTGCACACTTGATGCTTGTCATTCTTGGATACACAAATGATTTGTTGGAGTGTTTGCAAAGAAGAGACCAAGATATTCTCAATGCAATGTCACTTGTTGGTTTGGCAAAGAGTAGAATGCAACAATTGAGGTCTGATGGGTGGGTTGCATTCCTTCAAAGGGTCACTTTTTTTTGCAATAAACATGGTGTTGAAGTTCCTGCAATGGAAGGTAATTATGTACCTTATGGAAGATCAGTACGGTTTGCTCGAAACCAAACAAATGATGATCACTTTAGAAGAGAAGTATATATTGGGATCATTGATCAAATTAGTCAAGAGCTTGACAATCGCTTTGATGAGGTTAATATGGAGTTGCTTTCTTGTATGGCAACCTTGAATCCCGCTGACTCATTTGCTTCTTTTGATGCACACAAGGTACGTAGACTTGTTGATTTCTACTCTAATGATATTTCTTGTATGGTAATCTTGAATCATGTTGGCTTATTTGTTTCTTTTGATGCACACAAGGTACGTCGACTTGCCGATTTCTACACTGATGATATTTCAGGTTCTGAATTATTAAGACTTGAAATACAACTTGAGAACTATATTGATGACATGAGAAAAGAAGATAGCTTCAAAGACCTAAACAATCTTGTTGAGCTCTCAATAAAGCTTGTTCAAACAAATAGGCATAAAGTTCATGATTTGGTGTACTTGCTTCTCAAATTGATATTGATTCTACCAGTGGCGACGGCAAGTGTTGAAAGAGCATTTTCTGCTATGAATTTCATCAAGAATAAGTTGAGAAATAGGATGGGTGATAGTCTTTTGGACGATTGTCTAGTCACATTCATTGAGCGAGATATTTTCTTTAAAGTGAATGAAGAAGATATAATGGACACTTTCATGGCCATTAGAAAGCGTAGACCCAACAATAAGTAGTATTGTAATCTTCTTCAAACTATTGTAGCCGTGTAAGTTTCTTTAAGTCAAATTTCATACATAGTTGTTGATTTAAAGATGTTCGTAAGACACCTTATTAATATATCATGATGCACTTTTGGTAAATTCTATACTTGTATTGTATATTGGCATGTTAGATTTACGGTATTTAAAAAATTTATGCCATGTTGGACCACCCATATCCAAAATCCTGGATACGCCACTGTTTCTTGTCCCTCTCCAATTTGCTTCGCAGATCCAGGCTTGTATCTATGCACTAGTGGCCTTCAAGGCATTTCATTTGGTGCTTTAGATTCGTGGCTAGTGGTTAGGATCTAGGCGGGATCGCGACTACGCGAGGAGTTGGGCTGGGGAGAACTTGCTTTTACCCGTAGATTACAACACTTTGATTGGTCTCTGCTGACGAAATAGGAGCTATTGATTGATTTTTTTGATAGGTTGGGAATTTTCATATTTTTCCAAGGTTGTAGTAGTGTGGTGGAATTGAAGAGTGTAAATGTAATACTTTGCATTTGAGGGAAATTCTCTAGTTTTTTTTTTTGGTGGGGGGGAATAGGTTTGTATATGTAAAAAATAATCTGGTTTGGTGAACATTAGGCATAGTATGAATTAGGTTGTGAGATCAGAAAGATTTGAGCATTTTGTGAACTAGTTGCTCCAATGCGGGTCATTCTATGTGTGTATACCTGAGGAGTGTTAGCTTGCTACCATGTGACATGATTTGTCTTGGAACTGTGCCCGTGTGCCCTCTTAGAATTTAGAAACACATTTTTGTGCCCTTATACTGTTTCCAGGAGGTGATGCTGTTATACCAGTGGGAGCTTGATTTCATGATTTTGAATCCAAGTTCAGATCTGACTAAACCTGCCTCCATAAAAAGTTGATATGTTGTCCCAGTCTATGCATCACCGATACGCGATACCGGTACGGCGATACACAATTTCTTAAAAACAAGAACACGGCAATACCGCGAGTATATATGTGTTTAAAAAATAAAAATGGTAAGGGGGAGAAGGTTAGGCTGCACCTCTGAGGCTTTTAGTAGTAGTGTTGTTGTCATAGTGATCCAACTGAGCAGGTTAAGAAGGGTAGTGTGTTCTAGCCACAAAGCCATTGAATAGTGTTATTTTGATAACCTTTTGTAATAACATTAACGAAACATGTCTTATCGAGTTACTTTGCATAGCTTCTATTTATTTGCTTTGTAAGCACAACTTAAGGCATGTATCTGTGTTCTAGTTCTTAATAATCTAGTTACTTTCTTGTGCACGTGGGATTCATAGAAAACTTTATTTTCTTGTGCATAGAAAAATAGGGAGAAAACATGAGATGTTGTGGCTCTGACAATAGCTCTAGGTGCCACTGGCAGTTTCGTTCTATTTCAATTTACATCTCACAACTGACACATATTCATAAGCTAAGAATTTCTACCTATTTTCTTCTTGCACATTTTCTAACTATTTACTTCTAGCACATGACACATATTCATAAGCTAAGAATTTCTACCTATTTTCTTCTTGCACATTTTCTAACTATTTACTTCTGGCACATTTGAAGACCTAATAGATCCCAGTGCCGATGACATTTCAAGCGTGAAAGTGATCTTTTTTTTAAATTAAGGTCCATGAACCATTTGTGCTAGTAGTACTTGTATTTAGTGGGCGAATCATGGTAAGAAAGTAAATATGCCCCCAATAGTGTAGCAATTGGAATATGCTTGCTTTTGTTCATGCCTGAATATTTCAGTTTTAGGATTGCTTGTTTCGTGTACTTGCATAATGATTTTGTGATTGTGATGTGCTTGTATTTCATGTTAGCATGTTGCCTACAAACATATAGTTCATTCATTTATCAACTGAGGAGCTAAAGTCCATATTGGCTGAATACGTATTTTAGTAACAGATTCTGTTATGTAGCTTGAACTTGTGCTTCGGTTATGTTGAGAGTTGAGACATGACAAATGTTTGTGCGGGTACATGTTTCTTACTTTGTTTCTCATCGAGGTCTGTTTGTGCCCTGCAACATGGTTACGTAAGGCTGTTAATTTCTTTGCAATTTCTCATAACTTGCAATGTATACAATTGTATGATTGCATGGCTAATAAATGAGATGGTGATTAATCTTTGTTTTATGCTCAATTTATGTGTCACAAACCTGTTAATGATCACTTTTGCACTATTAAATTTTCTGGGTTGTTTCAAGCAAGGTTTCAAATCTCGTTTTGAGTCAAATCTCGGAGCTTCCCGAAATCAAAATTTACGTGAGATCGAGTTTGGACAAATTTCGGACGAATTGCAAAAACCAAATTTCAAATCCGGTTTTTTTTCTACCGAGAAATCCGAGATCTCGGCCGAGATCACCGAGATCTCGGCAAAATTGAAACGGCCAAAAAATAGGTCCAAAACACGTCAAAAAATTTTAAATTTTTTTTTGGATGGTCCTCACGCATCACTAATGTTTCCATAAAAATTTGAGATGATGATCAATCACGAGGAATTTTTTAAAAATCTAACAGTGGTAAAGTCATCTATTAAACCGTATGTAAAGTCAGATTTTGATTTTTCAAATGTAACAAATGAACTTCTAGTTATTTAAAAAGTTTTATATATGTTCCTATTATCCTATGTATTATAGAGAAATATTTTAACTGGGAAGTTGAAAATTTCGGCAGCATTTTAGCTAATTTTCGGATTATGAAAGTGACAATTGGCAACAATTTATACATATAGTCATGACAAATGATAGACATGAAATGAAAATTAACTCATATGACAATTCAACACATATTGCAAGAAGATGCAAAAGAATAATTACAAGACATATGACAACAAGAGGCATACTTAAAAGGAGCATGAACATGTAATCCATGGACAACTACGCCTTGCCATACATACGAGTGGTAGTATGATGATGGTGAAAACTGAATCTGCGCGTCATCGACAATGATCTCTCCACGCCTCATCTAGTGTTGTTGCTTGTACTCTTCCCAGCTTATGTTCTGTGGCAGCTAGGCGGACTTCAAGTGTTCATAATGCGACATCCAGATCAAAGGATTCTCTGACTGGTATAGGTACCTGCCAGCTGTGTGTTGTGCGCCCTGATCAGCATAGGGATCAGTATAGTCGAACAATGATGACATTGTAGGTCCATCGTAGGATGAATGTCTGTATCCACCTGTATCCTCTCCCATAGCTCCTTCATAGCTCATCGAGCCGTACCCTAACGTAGGGTACCCAGGGTTTTATGGAAGAACATTACCCCGTTGCAGTACACCATGAAGTTGATGATGCACTGCATTGTAGATCCAGTCCACACGTCACACATGACTGTCACACCAAATGTCGCTCAATCGTCCCTGAACTTCTGAAGGTACTGAACAATCTCCTTCTCGTTCTCATCAAGGTACTTCCCGTCGATCTCGTGGCCCCATGGTGCACGAACCCACAGCCTAGCTCTTGCGTCATCTTGAGTGCACACGAAAACAGGACCGTAAGAGTTTAGTCGGTGATGACATGAATTTTAACTTACAAACCCACGAGGTACATTTGCATACGTGAAATACGGACACTCGGCCTTCCTTTACGGAATTGCATTTGCATGGAACCACTTAAACCATGCCCTCCCAATCTTATCTGCGCCCTTTGTTTAAATGCAATGTCAATGAGGGTTCTTTGAGCACCACTCTGTGCAAGAGTCAACATCGATGGAGGCTTGGCTTGGCCACCGTGTTGATTCGACCTTCCAAACATTTCTTGCCGATAGTGGATTGGGTAGAGTGTCTCATTGCACCATACCTCCCGATCTGAGTCAAACCTTGACTCCTAAGGTAAGCACCTCTTCTTTGGAAGGCCCTTATGGCCATCTTGATTGCTCCTGCTGCATGCGGTTGTCTCCCGCCATCGGCAGCCCAATTGTCGTGCGAAAGCCTCCTCCTTCTGCAGGCGCTCAACCTCTTTCTCCTTCTTCCTTTCTCGATCTCCCACGGAGGTCGCGAGCATGGCTTAGAACCACTTTAAATGCGCGAGCGAGCCTTCACATCACCGGAGCGGCCGGCGAGATGTTCCTTCAATCGGGTTGCTCCTCCCCCCTTCATTACATGCGGACAGTAATTGCACTTCGACCCTTGCCCGACACGCTCCCCATGCTCCCAAACACCATCCATCACTATATTCTGCATCGGAAGACAAGCATTACTAACACATACTTCATACACAAGACCGTATTACTAGAAGTATAGAAGCGAACTATTTTGGGTTTCCTGTTGGACCGGGAGATTCTACCTGACAATTCCAACTGACGGGGTTCTCATAAATAAGACACCCGATTGTAATGGACACTTCCTAGGAAAGAAGCAAAGCTAACCATGGCAATACATTACAATTCGATAATGGGAAAATAACATACTACCAATGTAACACTTGAACAAAATAGTTAAACCTTGCACAATATCGTTCGTACACACACACACGCACGCGCACGCACGCACGCACACGCACACCCACATATATATATATATACACCTCCTTTTCTCCCTAGCTTCCAGTTGTTTTGCATGATCAGCTAGCTACCATGTTCTAAGGTCAGCAAGACATTAGTTTACACTCTCTCTAACCAAGCTAATTATAAACCAAACCAGAAAAAGTGGATCCGCTTTAACCTAGCTAGCTAATTGTACCAAGTAACCCATTTACTCTTGAAACGAATTCAGCAAGCAAGGAATTGCATTGTACCAACTTAATCAAGTACTACCAAGTGACAGTTAATAATGGAATTAAGAAGGCAAACATGATCAACACAAGATGATCCATAGTTCCACACAACATGCTCCAATCAGTAAGCATTTGCTCCACTGACAAAATGAAATATTTTTGTCCTCACCGAGATCTCGCCGGGGACTGCCGAGAACTCGCTGGAGACTGCCGAGATCTCGCCGTAGCCAACCGAGACGTCGTCAAAACTGGCCGAAGACGGCCGGATCTGGGCTCTGTCCGGACGGAGCGCCGAGAGGAAAGCCTCTGGCTGATTTGGGACCAGCTACTCGTACTGAGCCCGTGAGCAAGCAAGGGAAAGTGCCCTTCTATAGTCCAATACAATACTTCAGAGAATATAACAATCTGTTATCCACCTTGAGCAAGCAATACAGTTAGTGGAGTTGGTTATCAAACTCTGGTTAGGCTTCAAACAACCCAATAGGTCATGGGTTCGAATCCCATCTATCCCCAAAAAAAAATTTCATTTTTTTTTCGATTTATTTCATATGTATTGTTCCTATTGCTCATGATAATGCTACAAAAAAAATTTCAACTCAAATCCGGTAATACTTCAATGCAATCCGGTTTGAAATGTTCAAATTTCGGGCATTTGGAGCGAGATCTCGGTCGGCGGAAGAGAAATCTTGCCGAAAAAAACGAAATTTGAAATTTTTTCAAATTTTTTGCTCCGGCCGGGATTTGAGAATTCGTCCTAGGCCGAAAGGCGAGATCTCGTCCGAGATCTGCGAAATTCCGACGAAATTTGGATCCTTGGTTTCAAGCATAGAGCAAACCAAGCCCACTAACACCAACTCAAAATGCTAGGGTGATATGATTTTTTTTTTGTCTGTGACAAAGCACAAACATTGCACTAGTATAGCATCAACTGATCAACAAGACAACAACAACGATAATAGAAGGCAGCGAATATCAACGGAAAGATCAAACTGAAGAAAAATATGACAAGCAGAGAACCAGAAGTTTGGTGGGATCCCTTCTTGGACGCATACGTGACTTTGCAAAGAAACAGTGTGGTTTACAAGACAACAGATGCGAATCCACAAAACGACTAAGGTATAGGAGCAAAGTGTGATGTAGAACAAACCCGTGAAGTAAAAGTCGTTGCTGCTCGAAGTCGTACCGGCGACCGTTGACTGCGTGGTCGTCAAATCATCTTTAGTCAAGACCTTCCGTTGAATATGTAGACATCATCTACTACTATTCCACTCACTGCTCGTTGGTCTTCTTCCTATTTTCATTCCACAAATTTCAATGATTCTCACAGTTGAATTTATAGCCATCATCTGCTACTATTCCACTCGCTGCTCGTTGGTCTGCTTCCTATTTTCATTCCACAAATTTCAATGATTCTCACAGTCGAATTTATAGCCATCATCTGCTACTATTCCACTCACTGCTCGTCCGTCCTCTTCCCTTCAAATATGGTGGGGTCTTTTCTTGAACGGCATACCTGACATTGCAAATCCACAAAACGACTACGCATAGGAGCAAAATGTGATGCAGAACAAAGATTTTTTTTAAAAAAATAATCATATTTTATTTGCGAAATACAAAAATATACCTTGATTTAAATTTTTTTTGCAAAAGTGGCCGTCTATCGGCAGAGATATTTGTTATTATTTTTACTCAGTCGCGGCTCAGTAGCGCGATTTGTACTTTTTTAAAATTTTTTCCGGTCGCGAGAGGTTCTAGCGATTCAATTTTTTTTTCATTTTTTCCAATTTAATTTAATCTTTTTATATCTCTTGCTAGGAAGCTCTAAATACAACGAAATAAATTTTTAAATTTGTATTAAGCTATAAGGATTCAGATTATATAATAAAAACTATTATGTTCTTTGCAGAATAAATTGTTTGTATCAAGTTTACTTGAAAACCCTTTTATAAATTATGAAGAAACTATGCTAACCATGGCTCTAAAAATTATGAAATAAATATCACTTATTCCTGATGACCTTATATATCCTATTTTTGTAAAAATATTTAGGAATAAACTCAGTTTAATAAACCAAATAACTATAAGAATCCTCTATTGCATGCAATATGAAGTACTTAAAATATGGATAAAATGAAGATGAAATTTGGTAACACTAGTTTTGTTGTATTCCTAGGATCACAAGGATCCTATATTTTAAGTACTTCATGTTGCATGCAAAAGAGAATTCTTATAGTCATTTGGTTTATTAAATTGGGTTTATTCTTAAATATTTTTGCAAAAATGGAACATCTAAAACCCCAGAAATAAATGATATTTATTTCATAATTTTTGGAGTCATGGTTGGCATAGTTTCTTCATAATTCATAAAAAGGTCTTCAAGTAAAAACTTAATTCAAACAATTTATATCTGCATAGAACATAGTAATTTTTATTATATAATGTAAATCCTTATAGCTTAATGCAAATTTAGAAATTTATTTCGTTAGATTTGAAGCTTACTAGCAAAAGATATAAAATATTAAATTAAAAGATCGAATTAAATTGAAAAAAATGAAGAAGAAAAATTGAATCGCTAAATCCTCTCGCGACTAGGAAAAAAAATAAAAAAATACAAATCGCGCGACTGAACAAAAATAATAAAAAAAATCTCTGTCGCGCCATGGTGGCATGACTGATGCTCAGTCGCAGCATCACTTGCGCCACCGTGGCGCGACAAACGGCCACTTTTGCAAAAAAAAATAAATCAGGATATATTTTTGTATTTCACGAATAAAATATGATTATTTTAAAAACATTCCAGAACAAACCCGTGAAGTAAAAGTCGTTGCTGCTCGAAGTCGTATTGGGGACCGTTAACTACATGGTCGTCAAATCATCTTTAGTCAAGACCTTCCCTGGAATATGTAGGCATCATCTACTATTGCACCAACTCAGATTAATGCCGCGCTCATGTACGACCGGCGCCACGAGTATGACGAGTATATAGTCTGTCGGCGATGGTAGATGATGCACATACACAATCTGTGTACATGTGGGTTGATACCTTGATCTAGCACACCGCGCAAATTGAAGACCATCATTGTTTTTCTTCAATTTTGTGTATGGCGACCAGGCTTTCTTCGTGCGTCCTATCGTTACTTATGTTGCTTCTTTCACTCCACGAGTCTCCGTTGCATGCCACTGATACACTCACCACGAACCAGCCACTCTCCGGTGACCAGAAGTTGATCTCTCAAAACGGCAGCTTCGCACTTGGATTCTTCCAACCTGCAGGTGAGCAATTATTTTCAGTTCAATTACGCATGCATAGAATTCATGTCATAGCTATACAAATGAACCAAGGTGGTGATTTTTTGGGGGAAGAAATCCAAATAAAAATCACTAGAGAAAAGCATTAAGGTGATTTACCATACTGTGAAATTTCACTTCCAACTCTAACTGTACTAGAAAAGACAATGAAACCTTTCATGATGACTTCAGAATTAAAATGTAAGGACTTAATTTTCTTTTCGCATCTTACTACAAAAAGAAAGAAACCCGTCACGATGATTTTATAAATTAAATGTAATAGCTAATCTTCTTTTGACATGTTACTATCAAAAACAGCAAAACTTTTTCCAATCATTTTAGAATTAGAATCTAAGGAGTTATTTCTCTTTAGGAATCTTTGATATATAGCGTGACATTTTTATTTCAATCTTGCATGTGTAGCTGGAGGATCAACTGGCAAGTGGTACATAGGGATTTGGTACAATAAAATCCCTGTGCAAACTATAGTATGGGTGGCGAACAGAGAGAAACCAGTCTCTGATCCAGCCTCATCGAACCTAACCATCTCAGAGGATGGAAATATTGCTCTCCTAACGAACCGTTCTAAATCTCCAGTGTGGTCTACCAATATTACGAACAACACAGCTGCCAGTCCCACAGCAGCTGTACTCCTTGACTCCGGGAACCTAGTTGTCAGGCATGTGTCCAACACCTCTCATATACTTTGGCAGAGTTTTGATGATTTCACAGATACATGGCTCCCAGGAAACAAGCTCAGCCGTAACAAGAAAACCGGCGTGATCAAAAGGATGATCTCTTGGAAAGACTATGGTGATCCAGCACCAGGGATGTTCTCTATTCAGTTGGATCCAAATGGCTTAACCCAATACATGCTCCTATGGAATAGCTCGGTAGTGTACTGGGCTAGTGGTATCTGGACAGGCAATGCATTCACTGGAGTGCCAGAGTTGTCACCAACCAACAGCTATCCCAATTCAGCATACACGTTCCAGTTTGTTGACAATGATGAGGAGACATACTTCACGTACAACATCAAGAGTGACGCGCAGATATTTACAAGGGGTACTGTTGATGTATCAGGTTTGTTCCAGGCCTGGGTATGGGCAGAGGCAGCACAAGCATGGGTACTTTATTTCACACAACCAAAAGCTAAGTGCAGTGTTTATGGGATGTGCGGGGCATACAGCGAGTGTAGAGAGAATGCTGTGTCATCATGCAGTTGCATCAAGGGCTTCAGTGAGAGTTATCCAAACAGTTGGCAGCTAGGTGACCAAACCGCAGGTTGCAGGCGAAATGTCCCATTGCAATGTGAAAACAATGGCTCGGTGAAGGCGACGCAAGATAGATTCTATGTGATCAGTAGTGTGAAGTTGCCAGATAAGGCACACAGCATAGATGGAGCCAATGTTCGCGACTGTGAGTTAACCTGCCTGAACAACTGTTCCTGCACTGCTTACTCTCATAATGGTACTTGCTTGGTTTGGTACAATGATTTAATAAATTTGCAAGATAATATTGGTGTGTTGGGTAATAATATCTTTATTAGGTTGGCTGCTTCAGAACTAACCAACTCAGGAACCAAGAAATGGTGGATCATTGGGATCATCATTGGTGGACTTATTGTTCTTAGTTTTGCAGTGGCCATTTTATATTTCCTACACAGGAGAAGAACTATCGTTATAAACCGGAGTGATGGGTCTTTGATAACTTTCAAATACAGTGATCTGCGATTTCTAACCACAAACTTTTCTGAGAAATTGGGTGTAGGGTCTTTTGGCTCTGTGTTCAAAGGGATTCTACCGGACACAACAACAGTGGCAGTTAAGAGACTAGAGAGCCTTCGTCAGGGGGAGAAGCAATTCAGGGCGGAAGTGAGCACTATTGGGAACATTCAGCACATAAACTTGATTCGACTGCTTGGGTTTTGTTCTGAAGGGGCGAAGAGATTGCTTGTCTACGAGTATATGCCCAATGGTTCGCTTGATCAGCATTTGTTTGGCAGTAGATCTCTGATTCTGAGTTGGGAAAACAGATATCAAATCGCTACTGGAATTGCAAAGGGATTGACTTATCTACACGAGGAGTGCCGAGATTGCATCATACATTGTGATATCAAGCCAGAGAACATACTGCTGGACATGTCGTTTATTCCAAAGTTGGCAGATTTTGGTATGGCAAAACTCTTAGGCCGGGATTTCAGCAGGGTTTTGACCACAATGAGAGGCACAATAGGATATCTTGCACCAGAGTGGATAAGTGGTGAGGCCATAACAACAAAGGCGGATGTTTTTAGCTATGGGATGATGCTTTTTGAGATCATATCAGGAAAGAGGAATGTGAAGCAAACAGACACAAGCACAGATTTATTCTTTCCTGTGTTGGTAGCAAGGAAACTTCTCGAAGGAGAGGTGCACACTCTGTTGGACAGTGAATTGGTCGATGATGTGAACCTAGAGGAGCTTGAAAGGGTATGCAAGGTTGCTTGCTGGTGCGTCCAAGACAACGAAAGTTCCAGGCCAACAATGGGAGAAATCATCCAAATCCTGGAAGGATTGGTAGATGTTGAAACGCCACCGGCCCCAAGGTATCTCCAGGTTCTTGCTGAAGGTGCAAAGCCTGTGATGTTCTTTCCTGATAAGCCATCTAAGTGAATGGGTCATGGAAGATATGTCTTGTGTATACATAAGAGTATGATCCTGTACTATAGGTACGCTCAGGGTATTATGTATAGCCTCCTTTAAGAAGTAAAATCAAATAAGAGGTTACACGTTTGATCCCTCTAGTTTCACCATTGGCTCACTTTGAGCTACTTATTAGTGTCAATTTGAACAACATATGTCAGCCAATGTTTGCAAAGACTGTATGTTCACGTCTCCAGAATTAATTTTTAAAAAAGCATTACATTTCAGATGTTTCATACTACTTCATTTACCGCAAGTACTATTTCTTATGTTCCTGATGTATCATAGTGAAATATGATCAAGGATATCGAAGTTTTTCGGGCTATTCCTTCTGAAAACAGTTCTTCACGTTTCAGAAGTTTCAGAACACGTTGTTAAGCAAAAGAGCTCCTTCATCCAATTGAACTGATTTGACTTTAAATAAATTAAATTACCTCTATAAAATTGCCCGGAAACAAGATTAAAAACATGCTTATCATGTACTACACAAAAAAAGGAGAAAGAAATTCGGAGAAACTATTGCATTACAGAAGACTACTCTGATATCATGTACCTCGCAATTGGACCCGAGCCATTCCTCGACAACGGGTGTACTCCGCCCTCTGCTTTTCCCCTCCTCTTCCTCTTTCCCTTCCCCGCAGCCATCAATCCATGGCGAATACTGCTCCGCACAAGCCTTCTCCTCGACAAACCCTAGACTGCACTTCGGGTGTGTATTGTTGGGGAGCACCGGAGCAGCCGGTCAACCGGTGCGTCCAAGAACATAAGAGCTTTGGAGCCCACTTCGCACTTTCGCACCAAATACTCGGGACCCACCAGGTTATCAGCTCGCAGACTCCGAGCCCACTTCCGGTGAAGCCTACCTGTCAAAGTGTCAAGGAACGTCCATGGAACGGAACGATCAAACGATCCGATGTGAAGATAAAGAAATTTTCATTTTTTTCTCTCTCTCTGACAGATTTTGAAATGATCCAAATAAATTATAAAAAATAATCCACTTTTCAACCACAAAAACATGACAAACAACATGTCTTACCTGTCATACCATAGTAATTCGTCTCGTCACCCACCACAAGCTCGACAGTAGAGACCTATCAAACTATCAAAGCTCGGTAGGAAGTTACCGAGCTACCATAGATGAAAGTGGTTTAAATAGCCATTTAATTAAGCAAAATCACTTAATTAATGTCTTAATCAAATAATTAAATTGATTAATTAAGTGACTAATCAATATGCTTAGTTGGTGAACTTGCCGAGGTATCTTCCGCTATCGAGGAGAGATATTTTTATAAATTTATTTTGGAGGGGTTAGATTTGGAAGAAAAAAAAAAATTTTAAGGCCACAGGGAAGAAGGCTACGAAGACAAAGACGGCAAGCAGAGAAACAACGTGTGGTTTGGCCTAGCTAGGGATGGCAAAATTACCCGTGGGTTCGGGTATCCGTGGGTACCCGACCCGATGGGTTCGGGTATGGGTTTGATTTCAGACCCGCGGGTTTCAAATTTCGGGTTCGGGTTTGGGTTCGGGTTCGGGTTCGGGTTGATTCTGCAGTAGGTACCCATGGGTACCCGAATTAATTAATATAAATTAAAAATAATGGAAAGTTAATTCAAGATTTTCAAGCATCGTTTGAGATGTAAGATGCGGTAACTTTCATGATTATATACACCATATATTTTTCCTTTAAACATAGAAATTACAAATGAATTGATTGACAATTGATGGTTGAAAATTTAATTGCAAGGTGATTAGGTGAATTTAATTTCGGGTTTGGGTACCCGTTCGGGTTCGGGTACCCATCGGGTTCGGGTATGGGCGTGGGTATGTACCCGTGAGAGATTTCGGGTTCGGGTTCGGGTATGAATTTCGGGTTTCGGGTTCGGGTATGCGGGAGGTCTACCCGCCCGAACCCGCCCGATTGCCATCCCTAGGCCTAGCAGCAGATTAGAAGCTTCGGATGATCTGATCGTGCCGCTTGCCGCTGTTTGTGCGCACTTTGCTCCGTGCATTGCACGTACGCAACAGGTGATCCGTGGACGGCTAGCTACGGTGCACCCGCGGGCGACGGCGACGATGACCGTGGCCAACGCCGTGCACCCGCCGGCGGGGCAGACGCACCACACCAAGTCAGACCAACTTTCCTCTTGCGCCTGTAGTCCTGTACTACTACTAGTACGGCGGCACCAATGGGCCACAGGCATCAGTGCACATATACATAGTCGAGAGACTCGAGAGGAGGCCAGGGATCGTATCGGTCATGATAACCAGTCGTCATATCTGATCGATCCATCGTATCGATCGATTAGTCCATGGCAACGTCGCTGGTTTCTTCTTCAAGCATCCTGCCATTACTCGCTGTTGTACTGGTTCTGTCACTGCTGCATGGGTCGCCCTCGCATACCACCGACACGCTCGCCGCTCTCCGGCCGCTCTCCGGCGGCCAGAAGCTGGTCTCGCGGCGCGGCAAGTTCGCGCTCGGCTTCTTCCAGCCCCAAGGTAACACCGATCGATCGTCGTTTTCTCCCCCGAATCACATTAATTAGCATGTATCCATGTGCTGCTACGTGTGCTTAATTCATATACTCGCTCTACGTATAGCCGCGTGTGTGTGCGCTTACGGCGAACAACATATACGGTGAAGGTGAACTGTGAACATAACCATGCTGCAAATTAATGAGGTGTCTGGTTCGAAGTACCGAACGAAGAATAAGCAATTCGATCCTAGCCCCAAATCTAATTCACTTGTTTATTTTAAGGGACAGAATAAATTAGTCTGCCGTCATCTCATCCTAGCCTCTTTCTCGAATGGCTACCCTGCACAAAAGGTAGTGTTTGTATCGTAATTGTTAGGGTTAAAAGCAACATAAGATAAAATTTGACATAGAAATATCTTTACAAAAGAGAACAACATGAAATAATCTACTATAATGATTTAGTCCAAATTTACATATACAGGGGATAGTTTATATAGCTAAAAGAGTCTGGGTTGTTGAAGACTTAAACTAACGACCTATTTAGATAAAAACCAAAAGATATGGAAAGTTCGATATTGAATTGTCTCCAATAAACCTCCCCTTAACTCAAAATCCTTAATGATATTGTCTCCGAAAAACCCCGAATGGTAATTAAACACCATGAATACCAATTGCCTCGAAAAGTCTAAAGGACTTATTGGGTGAGAAAGACTGAAATAGTATATCAAAACACTTCTTGCGAAGCAAAATTGAGCAAACCGTCAGTAGGTTGAGTGAAAGACTGGAACAGTCAATCCAAACACACAGCTATCAACAAAACAGACGAAGAAATCTGGGTCTTCAAGACTTCATAACCTCAGAAAAGTCTAAATCTGTGCAACTGACCTCCTGAAACAAATACCCAATCATTTAACAGCATAAGCCAAAACATCACCCGTCGCGCTTGATAGATGGCGAAAAACCCATGTCATGGATATTTGACATGCTCTACCTGGAACACAAATTCAGCAAACAATGTTCATTGAGCAAACAATTTCATTGAAAGAGCAACTTGCAAGTGTGGCCACCACGTACGATAAACTCCAGAGATCAAAGACAATTAAATTTTATGACATGGTTGAAAACTGTTCCTGCAAAACTGTGAAGTTGAAAGGAACTATCGTGCAATTAATGTAGTATAAATTGCAATACACCCCTCATATCAAGTTAAGACAACAAAACAACATTGTAGTATCCATGCGAAAAATAACTCCTTGCACTTCAATCTTTCAACTCAAACTGAAATAGAAGCAAAACATTCACTAATAAAACCCCGAAGAGTATAATGCTACCATCAGGTTGCCATTAAATTCATGGGAATTAACGTTGCCAAAACCTCCATAATGGCCGCTCAAGCGATCTAAAATTGCAACGTATTCAAATGGTGAATAAACACCGAATTCAGTTGTCTCCTCAACTGATATTTTTTTTAAAGCAGACGATGATTGTTGAAGAAACTACCAATGATGAATAGACAATGAAACGTCGAAGAAAACGCCAATGATTAATAGTGCATGAATACTGCCAATAATAAGCACAACAACCTGATTTGCAACAATGAAATCCGCCAATAATAGGAATTACGCATGAATACCGCCAATAATAGGAATTGCACATGAATACCGCCAATAATTTGAATTGTGCATGAATACCCAAATTTTGGCACAGTCATCGAAGTAAAAAGCAATTCTTTTCTCACACCCACATGTGTAGAAACGGCTCTCATATGCCATATCAAGAAATTGATCTTGCTATCGAACTTCTCAATGTTAAATTTAGTAGATGACATGGTGGAAAAAAATTGCAAATAAAAAATATATGGTAGATTCCAAAAAAACTTCCTGGCACGCTTCGGGTGCGTGTAGCAATTTATGGTACGCTGCTGGTATGTTTTGGTGTGCATAGCAAAATCTGACGAAAATCAGAAGTTGAAGCTGAAAAACAAGAAGCCGGAGCTGGAGCCCAAAAGTCGAACGAGAAGCTGAAGTTGCTCTGAAGCTGGAGCTAATGGGACCCAAACATGAATAACTAAATCCAGTTATGAATTTGGCTCTGACTTGGACACGGGCATGCTCAGTTTCTTCGTGGTGGTGAGGCCAAAGGTGGTTCGGGCCAACGACCACGGGACGACGAAGTGGACCTACCAGGCAACTGACGGAGAAGCGGAGGCGGCCAGTGGGCGGGAGTGGTGGTGCGCGGCTGATGGGCAGCTTGCCGGGAGAGCCGGTGGATAGGCACTGGAGGCGGTGAGCTCAGAGTTGGCAGCGACTATTCACCCCCTCTAGGTGCATCATCGATCCTACAGGTTTCGCCATCGTATGCAGACAATTTCTAATCATGACTACTGAAGATACGCTCTAATCAACCCCTATATCAAAACCTAACAAATAAATATACGAAAACGATAAAGTAAGGTTTTAACAATTAAATCCTAAATTAACTAGGATCATTAAGTGTACTAACTAAATTATGTCTCTAAACAATAAATTGCAATTCTATACAAGTAAGCAATATAAATAAGAACTACAAGAATATATAGCACAAGAGACACCAACTTTTTCCTGTGGTATTCGGAGATTTGCCTGTCTCCCCTAATCCACGTTGAGGCAAGCCCAACTCACTTTGGACAGGCTCTGCACTTGAGCACCCGCCTCGAATCCACTAGTGATAGCTTTTCACCCCTTCGGGTAGGCTAAGATCCAACCTTTACAAACTTCGGCGGGCCTTCTCACAAACCTTCAGAGCTCCCGTGTACGATGCTCCTACGTTGTCTAGGTGGCGGCAACCACCAAGAGTAATAGGTCAAGCACCTCTTGCTTGAACTTAGCCTAGTGCAACACATGCACTCCTGGTGACCACCTATGTGCAACACATGCACTAGGCTTCCCTCAAGTGCAACACATGCACAAGAGGCTCTCAATTCACTCACTAGATGCAACACATGCGATCTAGTCTCACTTTTGAGCTCAAAATCCTATTTGAGGAGTGCAACACATGCATAAGCCTTCCACACACTCAAGAGAACTAGCAACAACCAGCAGATGCCCTCCAAGGGGCTTCTTTTATAACTAGGGCAGTAAAAAAAGCTCGAGGCTCGCAAACTGTTTGAGCTCGATTCGTTCCAGGCTCGATTCGAGCTTGGTTCGAGCCTGGAACGAACCGAGCTCGAGCCTACCTTCAAGCTCGCGAGATTCACCGAGCCGAGCTCGAATAGCTCACGAGCCTACTCAAGTTTGGATCGAGCTTCCGTGAAACGAATATTCTCGAGCTTGTTATCGAGCTTACTCGAGCCGAACTTACTCGAGCTTGTTACCGAGCCTACCGAGCCTACCAGATTAACCGAATTTACTCGAGCTTACCGAGCTTATTCGAGCTTATCAGCTTACCGAGCTTACTCGAGCCGAGCTCGAACCTACTCGAGCTTGGACCGAGCCGAGCTCGAGCCTGGATCTAGGCTCAGACCCCAACTCGAGCTCGGCTCGAGCCTTACCGAGCTCGAGCCTGACAGCCCAGGCCCGCTCGAATTCGGCCCGTTTACAGCCCTATTTATAACCCCCATGCCAAAACTAGCCGTTTGGGGCAAAACTGCCACTTTTCAGCCAAAACCGGCACTACCAACCTCATAGGCTCAGTAGGCTCGGTAATGCTGCCCTTGACCTCAACGGTCGGCTAATGGCTATATTCCCAGCACTACCGGCATGTAAACAGCGGTAGTGCTGGGCTTCGGGCGGCACTACCTCTATACAGAGGCGGCAGTGCCACATTTTTTAGACTAAAACATTCATAACTTTTTACTTCGAAGTCCGATTTAGGTGATCTTAGACTCTATAAAAAGCTTATTAAGATGGCTACATTTTTCACCTTTTTTTTAAGATTTAAGCAATCATATATATTTTTCAAAATCATAAAAACTCCAAAGTAGCCACTCAAGTCTAAATCTAATTTTCTCGAAATCCCTCACATAGACTAAACTTGAGCCATGTGAAGATCAACTCATGATTAAAATAATTTGCAAAACATATTTGCAAATTCTATTCACATGGTCCAAAGAATTTCATTCAAACTCTAAACAAATTTGCGAAAACACATTTCGCAAACGGCTCAATATATATTTGCAAAAACGTATTAAGCAAATAAATACCAGAATATATGAGATTAATCCTCTTAGCCATGTGATGGTCAAAACCAAGACCAAGTCAACTTGCAAAAACCACGATGCAAGCCCTATTCACATGCTCTTAGGATCCGGACTTAAAGACTTCCCGTTTATTTGCACAACGAATTTGCAAATAAATAATTAAACCAATTCGTGCTTGAGCATCCTCACTATGCAACACATGCAAAGCCTAGATCCAAGCATACTCCAAAAGAACTCAAATTGCTTGAATTGCTTGAGCATCCTCGCTTTGCAATACATGCAAAACCTAATTCCAAGCAAAGTCCAAAACAATCTCAGGCCATGTTTGGATCCCTGAACTAATTGTTAGCTGGCTAAAAATTAGCTCTAGTCTATCCAAACAGGAAGACTAATAGGTGGGCTAATTTTTAGCCAACCCCTTAGCTAACAATTAGTCCATTAGTTGGTGGGGAGGAGCTAATTTGGGCTAATAGCATGTAACACTTATTTGTGAAAAGCCCGAAATACCCTCTACCGGCCTTATCCTCATTTCCTCACCCATTATGAGGGGGCAGACATGACTTTTCTAAGAAATTAGTCCAACCATTAGTCATGTATCCAAACAGCCCTGGACTAATTTTAGATGGACTAATTATTAGCTGGCTAATAATTAGCTCTAGCCATTAGCCAGCTAACAATTAGTTTTAGTCCATCCAAACATGGCCTCAAATGCATTAGCTCTCTAATTTCAACACATGAAATCCTCTAGCTCCATGCAAATCACTTAAACACCAAATTGCTTGAGCTCTCTCCTTTTGGTAACCCATGCAAAACTTAGCTTCAAGCAATGCAACTTCGAATAAGAGATTGAACTAAAGAACCAATCGTGAAGTTCAACTATTGCAACACATGCAAAATATGAATTCCACACAAAAGCCAACGTATGAGCTTATCCCATTTGCAACACATGCAAATCAAAGCTTCATACGAAAACCAATGCATATGCTTTTCCTATTTGCAACACATGCAAATCAAAGCATTATGCAAAAATCGAAGCATGAACTTCACCCATTCACAACACATACCAAATAGTTAGCTTTATGTAAAAACCAAACGAGAAGCATTTGAGCTCGAGTGACCAACGGGATTGAGTTCACCAACACATGATGAAGCTCAAGCTAAAGACTCGACCACTCTTAACAGTACGAAACTAGACTCAAAGCTAGGAAATATCCTTAGCCGATCTAGTTATACCTTACCGCACGCGAGCGATCCCTTTTGGAGCTGTAAGATCTTCAATCTTTTCGCTTCTCTCCCAGGATCGTCTCTTAGCTCTCTTGAAGTCTTCATGATTTGCAATCACTCTTCTTCTTCAATAGCGTCACCCGACTTCTACTTCTCTTCTCTTTTTCTGGATCTTCTTTTAACGCCCATCAACACATGATGTCGTCATTATCCTATTCTTCATCTTAAGCTTGGACTTAACCTAACTCATCACAACTCATCAAACATAGTCAGTCCAAGACACATGGTTGTCTCAATCATCCTTGCACTCCATTAACACATAATGTATGCCTTCACGATCGATTGAGCACAACCTAAATCAAATTAAATGAATTTATTGTGTTTTAAGTACAACGATGCAACACATAATTCATTATAGTTAAGAACTATCCATTTGTCCTAAATTAATCAAGGAACACCATCAGCACATGATGAATTATTTTCTAATGATTAACAAGACAAATGAACTCAATTTAAATTTTTATTTAAATTGACATGAGTATAAACTAACTACACAAGTTTTCATATACTCACATTGACGATAAGTAATGATCCATAGTATGTGAAATGTATGAAAATGATCATTCCTCTAAGCCATCAACTGTAGAATAAACCCCACAAAGATATGTGCATACATATAATTGACTTGAAACAATATGCACATATTTAATTGTGATTGTATTGGAGTTTATCCTATATTATCATGAGTATACTAAAACTAGGCAATTATAATATATACTCAAGGATATGTTTCAATGTATTGATCTTTTATATATTAAGTGAAGAATAGATCAACACTAATGAAACATCAAGCTAGAGTGTGAACTCCCCCTAAATACGTGCATCCATGTAATATATGGATTGAGAAACATAATGCATATTTTGTGGTTAAAGTAATAGGGAAATTCATACTTTAACTTGAATCCAAAGTATCCAACAAAATAATGAACATTAACACGAGTACATACCTTGGTTTTCCATATTCCATACAAATATAAGACAACTAAACAATAGGCTCAATAAACGTGTTAGTCTCATAAAGATTAGGTTTGTCATTAAACAAATATTAAGCATTAATCTAAAACCAATCACCAAAAACCAATGGGACTTGAACTTACAAAACCATGAAGTGAAGTAAATTAAAAGATGGCCAAGGCTCAAAGGTCAAGGTATTTGTTTTGAAGGACCATTTCATGGATTTTACCGATCTCGAAGTTTTGGAGAAAAAGATTAGGTTGCTAGTATAGGAGCTGTACTATCAAGAGGGATATCTAAACAGTAGCTTGAGAGTGCTTAAGTTTCTTGGCTCAAAGTCTTTTGCATATTTGATTTTTGATTACATTGAAAATTCTTCAAAAATCTAAAGTTTCATTAATTACATCACTACATGAGAAAATTTACATCACTACATGAGAAAATTTATATTGCAAATAAAACCTTAAATTATATGCGGATGGATAGTATGGATTGAGAAATGGAATGATGGATTGATAATTGGATTTGGTATTGGATTGGCTCGTCGAGTGAATGGATGAGTTGGCGTTTGTTTATTATGGTGGGTAGAGGGCACTGATGAGAAGAGAATAGCCGACGGGGTCCTCTACTTATGTTATGGTATAAGGATGAACAACTAACACTCGAGTAAAGAGCTATATTACAGTATCAACCATGATGTGTGAAATCGGTCAAAAAAATATTGTCCCGAGAAGGTATTATGATCTCCGCATTGGTGGTTAGATAGTTAACTAGGAGTATGAAGCTAGGTATGCGGGGAGTCCTAGTGACGAACACAAAATCAGCTGCGGTTGATCAGGCACTATACTTAAAGCCTAGGGGCGTATTAGTGCTGCTGCGATAGCATGGTACAAATGATACGCTGAGGCTAGTAGGGAACAGTCGTGGACACCATTACTCATTGGCTACCAGGGTTGGAGATCTAATACTGAACTAGTGATAAATATTCTGGAGTCTCACCGGATGGGGTCACTATAGGAAAGTGGTACGAACCTGCGCAGGATCAAAATCATGAATTCATGCATGTCTCCTAAATTAGAGGCTACGCAAGCTAAGTCTGTCTCTTATACGGGTGCTAGTAGCTGTTTTCGAAGTTAAAATAAACAACCATTAAAGAAAACCTATTTTCTATAAATATGGATTTTGAGGGAATATGATCATCGAATGGACTTTGGTTGGATTGAGAGAAATTCATCTACTGTATTTTGCTAATAATGCTAGCTGAGTACTTTTGTGCTCACTCTTGCTAAATCTCTCTTTTCTAGAGTCTGGCTTCGAAGTTCAAGCGTCCGGTCGATTTGACGAGATGTCTAAGTACTACCAGGAAAAGGGTAGAATGATGGATAGCCAGGCATCGGCTTCGTGAGTCTTTTGTGTAATTAGTATCTAAGTGTTATATTTTTATTGTACGTGAATCCTATGTGCAATTATGTACTGGACATGTAGCTCTGCGTGGCTTGGTTTGTAATAAATTATATTCAGTTTCTAATTATTGTTTATGTTGCAACACTCTGAATACGGTGTATTAACTGTTAAAAACACCGGGTGCGCTCAGTGTTTTGATAGTTAGTATGCCGAGACCAGTATAATTATCTCAAAGTAATGACGGTGCGAATGTCGTTCCTCTGGGCTAATTATGCGGGTCACCACAACTTCTGTGTGGAATGTAGCTCAACTTATCATGTAATTCCACATATTTTTGGACACGGGTGTCCGAGTAACACTAATCATAAGTAAATTTAGTCAAACTCTTTGACTATTCTCTACCGGTACCTACTTGGGTAGTGGCTACTTCCACATTAAGCCTTAAAATTCGCTTAGAAAGCGTTGATTGCTCTAATCCGGCTTCCTCTGTACTCATATTACGATATTAGTGTACAAACAAACTGAATAGAAATGTTTGATTAAAAGTACACAAGTATTTGCTAAAGTACTAATCATTAATCATTCTATGAAGAACAGCAATTTATTTTTACTGAAACAGCGAAATTAAACTCCTACATATGCATAGCTTCCCATCGAGAGAACAGAGCAAAACACCATAAATAGCAGGGTCGTGAGTAGGGTTAATCAAACCGTTTTCGAATTGAAAATCGAGGTCTCGGCGGTACCGGTTTACCGTGAAAAATAAGCGAAAATCGTCAAAAACTGAAGAGATTCGAAACTGATAGTTTGAGAAAAAAAAATTCAAAACAAATTAAGAAAATGAAAATCGATCTGTTTTCTCGAAAAACCGATCGGTGAGTTGAACCTTTTGGGCGGCCGATTTTTGAGCGATTTTCATCGATTTTAGTCAAAAATCGCTCAGTTTTCACAGATTTTTGGCCGATTTACATCGCATAATTTTTTTTTTCAAAATTTTGAATTTTTTGAATTGAACCGATTTATCAACCGGTTTAGGATTTCAAACCGACTCAATCTGATCGAAAACCGCAGTTTTTGACGGTTTTGTGAACCCCGACTCGTGAGAGGAGAGAGCTGAGGAATCGGGTATCGTGCTTCCCCATTGGTCGTGGGCGAAAGGGCATTGACGTTGGTCTTCTAGCCGAGTAGTAGGCGCACCACCTCCCCCTTCCCCTCGTAAGAGGCGATGTGAAGTGGCGCCGTGCGTCCTGTTAGACAACCTCGCTATCAAATAGTCCGGGGTTGCCTAATAGATCTAAACTGGAGAACAGAGAGAGAGGGCGAGAGACACAATATGAGGAGGAGCAGTGCGCTTTATTATTACAATATGCTTGTGTGTACAAAGGGGTAGCCACCTCCTATATATAAGCGGTTTCATTTCAGAGATAAGGAAGAGTCCATATAGGATACGAATCCGGTTTCCTAACACTTCTTGGACTCTTCAACTGCGAGATGCATATGCCTCATTAAAACTCCATAAAAACCCAAGTGGGAAAATAATTGGAGAAAGAGTACATAGCACACGCTTATTTGTGTTGCACGGATTGCCTCATCAAAAACTTTATGTAAGAAAACTTCAATGAAAAACTTACTTAAGGAAAAGAGTACAATCCACCCAAACTTCAATGTTAATCTTCAAGATTCACGTTGGGTACTCAATCTTCATGTTTGAGATTTATGTAGGAGTATGTGAAAATTCTCCCCTGAAATCTGCACTTCTCTAAGCCTCATCATCCCGATTCTTCTAACATCTTTCAAAGGAAGATCTGGGAGTGACTTAGTGAATAAATCTGCGAGATTTTCACCGCGACTTAGTATGCGGTATCTTTATCTCGTTCATCTTATGCAATTCATGGGCATAAAAGAACTTGGGGTTGATATGCTTTGTGAGGTTACTCTTCACATATCCCATTTGCACTTGAGCAACACAAGGTTGCATTATCTTCATAGATAATGGTGGGGTTTGTTCCATGTTCAAATCACATGACTCGGATATGATGAACCATTCTTGAAGCCATGCACATTCTCGAGATGCTTCATACAAGGCAATTATTTACGAGTGGTTTTATCGGCGTTGAGACAAGAGTACCTTAGATGATTTTCACGAAATTCTTTGTTCCACGCAAAGGAAAACATACCCGATTTGTGACTTGCGGTATGTAGATCGATAGGTACCAAAGCATCGGCATAGCCAACCAAATTCAATTCATTGTTTCTTTTGTAAAACAAGCCAAGGTCTTTGCTTCCTTGAAGGTAACGGAAGATGTCCTTCACCCCTTTCCAATGCCTTTTGGTGGTTGCATTTGTGCATGCGCTAGCAAATTCACGGCAATGAATGTCGACCCTAGTGTTATTCGCAAGGTACATGGCGCTCAATTGCACTCAAGTATGGGAATTCGCTCCCGGGACTTCCTCCTCTTCTTTAGGCCTGTGCGGGTCTGGGAGGTGACCTTGGGCCATTGGGGTCTTTGCGGGGTATGCCTTTTCAAAACCAAATTTCTCCAACACTTTCTGCGTGTAGGAAGATTTGTCTACCAATATTCCGCCTTGGACATGTTCAAGTACAAGCCTAAACAAAACTTGTTTTACCCAAGTCTTTCATTTCAAATTCAGAATTCAATTATGTGCATGCTTCTTCAATTTCTTCATCAGTCCCAATGATGTTCAAGTCATCTACATAGACGTAGATTATACATAATCCATTCGGGGATCGTTGTATAAACACACATGGACAATCTTCATTTGTTAGGTAGCCTTTCTTGCAAAGAAAGTCACTTAGCGATTATGTACCACATTCTTCTGTTGCTTCGAGGCCATCTGATGATTTCTCCAATTTCACCTTGTATAGGTTTTATTTGCTCTGTCTTGGTTCGGGATAGGGATACCTTCAGGTTACTTTCATGTATATCTCTGAATCAAGTTTCCATACAAGTATCTTTGTGACAACATCCATTAGCTTCATTTTCAACTTCAAGTTAGCGCCATTGAGATCAAGTATCTAAAGGTAATTCCACCCATGGCCAGGAGAATAGGTTTCTTCATAATCAACCCCGGGGACGTTGAGTGAAACCTTGAGCGACAAGCCTTGCCTTGTACCTTACAACTTCATTGTTTTCATTCCTCTTAGAACAAAAACCCATTTGTGCCCCACAGGTTTATATGGGGGCGTGCGGCACAGCCCAAACACCTCTCTTTTGTTTAGAGAGACTAACTCTGCGGTGATTGCCTTCTTCCAATCTTCCCAATCGAGCCTTTTCTTGCACTCTGCGAGAATGCGGGCTCGGGATCATGATTAATGATCGTGGCAATCTTCTTTGCAAAGTATGCATCGACATTGGGTACATTTGCTCTATTCATCGATTCTCCGTTATTACAAAGTTTATGGCCATTTCATCATGGGGTGCTTAGTGCACTTCTACTTGCTCTTCATTGCGATTTCCCATTCGAAATAAGTTCCTTTAGTTTTTCTCCAATGTGTGCGCACACATTATTTCCGGCTTCTTCCAATGGAAGGTTCAGATCTGGAATTGCCTTTCCACGAGGCTTCTTTCGATTGCCAGGTCTCAAGCTGGCTCCCCTTCTTGCTTTGGGGCACTTTTGTGATTGGTCGTGGTAAGTCCTCTTGCCCGATTTTCCCAGAGCGATCTCAGGGTACTTTGGGTTTGAGAAGCGATTTCTTTCTTTTTCTTTGAGGCCTCTGAGCAGGGATGAGGATACTTTACCTTTCTTTGGTATTTTCACCCTCTCGGTGCATTTCTTGCCGGTACATGCGACTTAACCCGCGCTCTTGAGATCACAAAATGATCAGTGATTCATTTGCTAAATGCAAATCAATTATCTCTGGACTTCTTGATTTGCTTCATTAGTCACGAGGGAGTCATGCGGGGATCCCGATGGAATGCCATATTATTTCGGCATTTTTCATCCAATGGTTGATTCTCTCCCTAATGATGGGAAACGGTCCTAAAAATCAATCGGTCGAATCAGGTATGCAAGTCTCGATCATGGGTTCCAAATACTTGATTATGGATGCACTCTCATAACCAGCGTATATCGAGGACTTGCGGAGAGGGCCCGTGCGATCATTGTGGGGGTGGTATAGGTACATATACCATACAACCAAAATTTCTAAGATGGGAAATCTTGGGATGACCCCTTGCACTAGTTGCATAGGTGAATGGATGTTGTAGGCCGATGGTCTATAATTGATAAGTCTTTGCTTTGCGTGCAGATGCGTGTCTCAACAAGTGTTGGGCAAGTTACAACTCTGCAAGAGCGGTCGGCAATGAACTTAATCCTCTTTATTAGTGCTTGACTAGCCCATTTTGCGTATGGGCGTGCGGTCTGAGTGCTCATGATTATTCCCGTTCTTTGTGCAATAATCATCAAATGCCTTGAAGTAAATTGGCATTGTCCATTGAATGGACTTCACGCGATGATCGGGGAAAAGCATTCTTAATTACGATGATCTGCGAGATCGGTTTTGCGAATGCATGATTCCTTGTTGACAGCAAACATGTATCACGACCATTTCGAGGAAGCATTAATGAGCACCATAAAGTATCGAAGCTTGGCCACGACAAGGGCTGAATCGGCGCATAAATATCCCTCGAATGCGTTCGAGGAATGCAGGGATTTCATGTTGCACTTTCATAATAGATGGTCTAGAATTATTAATTTCCGATGGCACATGCATGGCACACAAAATCTTCATGATTAGAGAATTTTTAACATTGATGCCATGACCTTGTGAGTTATTAACTATATTTCTCATCAATCTAAGACCAGGATGACCTAATCTACAATGCCATAAAGAAAATAATTCAGAGCTTCTAAAGACAGTCTTCAAAAGTATATAACTTTGCGTGTGCATTGATTTTCGTGTAGTACAACCCAGATTCATGTGAGGGACATTTTTCTAGTACCATCTTTCCATATTCCGCGTGCTTCACAATGCACAAGTGTTCTTTGCCATTTTCTTCATTGGTTTCTACGTGAAACCCATTGGCGCGGATATCCTTGAAACTTAAGAGAGTGCGGGTTGATTCAGGGTACAAGAGAGCTTCTTCAATTACCAAAGTTGTACCCATTAGCAATATAATTGTGGCTCTTCCTGAGCCTATTATATGCGTATCGCTTCCTGCGATAGTCGTAATCCATCGAGGTCAATGCTGTCGACGTCCACAGACCACAGCCCACCCCTTCCGTGAGCAGCTCCACCACCCCGGTCGTGTCCCCCTGGCACGCCGCGAACAACAGCCACATTGTCACGTCCAGGTTCTCCGGCACGGCTAGTAGCGCTCCTACTCCATCCACCGCACCCATCGCGTGGCATCAGGTTGAGCAACGACTACCTCGCGAGCCCAAACCTCGTTGGCCCCACTCAGCACCCTGCTCCCGCCCTCTGTGGTGTGTGCGGCTCCGCGGGAGCGTTTGCCAGCGGGCAACCAGGAGCTGCAGGTGGGGGCAGCATGATGCGGTGACAGCATGAGAAAGAGCTCAGGTGTGCCACTGCGAGGCTAGGGTGTCGATTCGCTCCTACCTGCCTAGCGACCAGGCCGGGTCATCTATGCCGTTGTTGGGACGGATGGGGACGCAACTTGGCCAAGCCTTGGGCCCTATTCGGTTCGAACTGCATTGCTCTATGGTTACTTGGGCTAGACCTCGGGCCATGGTCCCACTTGCCCGAGGCCTAACCCTAACTCCTGGTATGATCTGATCACGATGATTTTCCAACCAGGGTCTTTATATTTTCCAACCAAGATGATTTTCTAGACTTTTGTATCTCTGGGTTTGTCCAGGTGGTTAGTTTATTCTACATTTTAGGATCTGTGAAGTTGTGCTTTAAAAGATCCGGCAATGCACATAAGCTTTGAACTGCCCAATGCTCTGTCCTAAGTATTTCATCCTGAGAAAATGTCAAAGAATAACCTGGTCTTAGCTAATTGTCCTATAATACACATACTTGCAGCCGTTAAAGGTCAAAGGATACTTCATTATCCTACGGAACCTCTAGTTTGTAGCTTGTTCTTTAGTTTTATATGAGTTAGTTAACATTATATCCTTTTTGAAACAATAACATTATATCCTGTATGAGATAATTATTAGAAAAAAATGTGACTGATATGATTAACTTGTATTGTTCTTAATGGTATACTATTAGAAAGTGGAGTGATTAAGTTGTTCGCTATTTTTTTTTTTTTTTTGCATCATATCCTGTGCACCAAAGGGCCAAGAACAATGTCAATTCCATCCCTCAATATTTCTTATTGATTTGTAATTACTACAAATACTACGTAAAGATTGGTATTTTGTCTCGCAAAATAATTTCCTTTCCACAAGGTAGAAATTAGTCCCTATTTTTGTCTTTTCATGATCCAGATCAGTACTGTAACTCCATTTTCTGTTCCCTGATCACCACTTGCCAGGATAGGCTTGATATTTTAACTATTTAAAATGATAGCTAATAGGCATATAATTTTCTGTATGTACTCCGGATCAAAACAAGTAAGTCACCAACTCACCATTATGCTTATGTTATTCTTCTCTTCATTTCATGTTTTACAATATATATGTGTGTGTTTAATTGTTGCTATAACTTAGTATGTGACATGTTCTATTAACACACTTCCTGGTCCGGGGTCTAGTCCAAGTCGACAAGTCGCCTCTCTGACGAATCGACTTGACTTTATGACTTAATAACATTGATAGCTATGCAAATGAACCAAGGTGGTGATTATTTTTTTTTTGGAAGAAATCCGGATAAAATCTCTACAGAAAAGCATTAAGGTGATTTACCATACCATGAAATTCCGCTTCCAGCTCTATCTGTACTAGAAAAGACAATGAAACCTTTCATGATGATTTCAGAATTAAAATGTAAGGACTTAATTTTTTTTTGGCATCCTACTAGAAAAAAAGAAAGAAACCTTTCACGATGATTTTAGAATTCAGATGTAATAGCTGATCTTCTTTTGACATCTTACAATCAAAAACAGCAAAACCTTTTCCGATCATATTAGAATTAGAATGTAAAAAGCTGTTTTTTCTGTTGGAATCTTTGACATATAGCGCCACTTTTTTATTTCTATCCTGCATGTGTAGCTGGAGGATCTACTGGCAGGTGGTACATAGGGATTTGGTACAATAAAATCCCAGTGCAAACTATAGTATGGGTGGCTAACAGAGAGAAACCAGTCTCTGATCCAGCCTCATCGAACCTAACCGTCTCAGATGATGGAAACATTGCTCTCCTAACGAACCGTTCTAAATCTCCAGTGTGGTCTACCAATATTACGAACAACACAGCTGCCAGTCCCACAGCTGCTGTGCTCCTTGACTCCGGCAACCTAGTTGTCAGGCATGTGTCCAACACCTCTCATGTACTTTGGCAGAGTTTTGACGATTTCACAGATACATGGCTCCCAGGAAACAAGCTCAGCCGAAACAAGAAAACCGGCGTGATCAAAAGGATGATCTCTTGGAAAGACTATGGTGATCCAGCACCAGGGATGTTCTGTTTTCAGTTGGATCCAAATGGCTCAAACCAATACATGCTCCTATGGAATAGCTCGGTAGTGTACTGGGCTACCGGTATCTGGACTGGCAATGCATTCACTGGTGTGCCAGAGTTGTCACCTACCAATAGCTATCCCATTTCAGCATACACGTTCCAGTTTGTCGACAATGACGAGGAGACATACTTCACGTACAAAATCAAGAGTGACGCGCAGATATTTACAAGGTGTACCATTGACGTATCAGGTTTTTTACAGGTCTGGGTATGGGCAGAGGCACCACAAACATGGATACTTTGTTTGACAGCACCAAAAGCTAAGTGCAGTGTTTATGGGATGTGCGGGGCATACAGCAAGTGTAGAGAGAATGCTGTGTCATCATGCAGTTGCATCAAGGGCTTCAGTGAGAGTTATCCAAACAGTTGGCAGCTAGGTGACCAAACCGCAGGTTGCAGGCGAAATGTCCCGTTGCAATGTGGAAACAATGGCTCGGTGAAGGCGACGCAAGATAGATTCTATGTGATCAGTAGTGTGAAGTTGCCAGATAAGGCACACAGCATAGATGGAGCCAATGTTCGCGACTGTCAGTTAACCTGCCTGAACAACTGTTCTTGCACTGCTTACTCTCATAATGGTACTTGCTTGGTTTGGTACGATGATTTGATAAATTTGCAAGGTAATATTGGTGTGCTGGGTAATAATATCTTTATTAGGTTGGCAGCTTCAGAACTACCCAACTCAGGAACCAAGAAATGGTGGATTATTGGGATCATCATTGGTGGACTTATTGTTCTTAGTTTTGCAGTGGCCATTTTATATTTCCTACACAGGAAAAGGACTATCGTTATAAACCGAAGTGATGGGTCTTTGGTAACTTTCAAATACAGTGATCTGCAGTTTCTAACCACAAACTTTTCTGAGAAATTGGGTGTAGGGTCTTTTGGCTCTGTGTTCAAAGGGATTCTACCGGACACAACAACAGTGGCAGTTAAGAGACTAGAGAGCCTTCGTCAGGGGGAGAAGCAATTCAGGGCGGAAGTGAGCACTATTGGGAATATTCAGCACGTAAACTTGATTCGACTGATGGGGTTTTGTTCCGAAGGGGCGAAGAGATTGCTTGTCTACGAGTATATGCCCAATGGTTCGCTTGATCAGCATTTGTTTGGCAGTAGATCTCTGATTCTGAGTTGGGAAAACAGATATCAAATCGCTACTGGAATTGCAAAGGGATTGACTTATCTACACGAGGAGTGCCGAGATTGCATCATACATTGTGATATCAAGCCAGAGAACATACTGCTGGACATGTCGTTTATTCCAAAGGTGGCAGATTTTGGTATGGCAAAACTCTTAGGCCGGGATTTCAGCAGGGTTTTGACCACAATGAGAGGCACGATAGGATATCTTGCACCAGAGTGGATAAGTGGTGAGGCCATCACAACAAAGGCGGATGTTTTTAGCTATGGGATGATGCTTTTTGAGATCATATCAGGAAAGAGGAATGTGAAGCAAACAGACACAAGTACATATTTATTCTTTCCTGTGTTGGTAGCAAGGAAACTTCTTGAAGGAGAGGTGCACACTCTGTTGGATGATGAATTGGTCGACGATGTGAACCTAGAGGAGCTTGAAAGGGTATGCAAGGTTGCTTGCTGGTGCGTCCAAGACAACGAAAGTTCCAGGCCAACAATGGGAGAAATCATCCAAATCCTGGAAGGATTGGTAGATGTTGAAACGCCACCGGCCCCAAGGTATCTCCAGGTTCTTGCTGAAGGTGCAAAGCCTGTGTTGTTCTTTCCTGATAAGCCATCTAAGTGAATGGGTCATGGAAGATATGTCTTGTGTATACATAAGAGTATGATCCTGTACTATAGGTACGCTCAGTGTATTATGTATAGCCTCCTTTAAGAAGTAAAATCAAATAAGAGGTTACACGTTTGATCCCTCTAGTTTCACCATTGGCTCACTTTGAGCTACTTATTAGAGTGTCAATTTGAACAACATATGTCAGCCAATGTTTGCAAAGACTGTATGTTCACGTCTCCAGAATTAATTTTAAAAAAGCATTAATTTCAGATGTTTCATACTACTTCATCTACCGCAAGTACTATTTCTTATGTTCCTGATGTATAAGAGTGAAATATGATTAAGGATATCGAAGCTTCGGGCTATTACTTCTGAAAACAGTTCTTCATGTTTCAGAAGTTTCAGAACACGTTGTTAAGCAAAAGAGTTCCTTAATCCAATTGAACTGATTTTGCTTTAAATAAATTAAATTACCTCTATAAGATTGCCTGGAAACAGGATTAAAAACCTGCCTATCATGTATACTACCCACAAAAAAAAGGAGAAAGAAATTCGGAGGAACTATTGCATTACAGAAGACTACTCTGATTTCATGTACCTCGCAATTGGACCCGAGCCATTCCTCGACAACGGGTGTACTCCGCCCTCTGTTTTCCCCTCCTCTTCCTCTTTCCCTTCCCCGCATCCATCAATCCCTGGCGAATACTACTCCGCTCAAGCCTTCTCCTCGACAAACCCTAGCCTGCACTTCGGGTGTGTGTTCTTGGGGCGCAGCTGGTCAGCCGGTGCGTCCAAAAACAGGAAGGCCTCGGTTTTGCATGAGAGCTTTTGAGTTTTGAGCCCACTTTGCACCAAATACTCGCAACCCACCAGACTATCAGCTCGCAGACTCCAAGACCATTTCCGGTGAGCCCACCTGTCAAAGAACGCCCATGAAACGAACGATGAAGGGGCTGATTGGTTGCCTTCTCTCGCGAGTTTGGTATGTTCGGCTCACTCAGCCTGATGGGATATGTGATGCATAAATACAGAGACGGTGTTTGGTTGAGTGTTTAGTACGCAGGTATTTTAAAATTTATATAGCAAGTGTGGTCTAGTTTTGTTCGAAAAAATATCAGGAATCCATTTTTGAAATCGGTTCGATAATCGGAGATGCTAATCAAAATATATAAACAAAAAGAAAAGAAAAAAGAAGAAAACTTACATAACCACGTGGCACCGCATGCATGGTTTGCTATTGTGGCTGGCAGTGGCCCCTTGCGCAGAATACGAGGCTGCATCCAGAGATACGTCCATTTTCTACGTATCTCCAGAGCCAGGCTGAATGAAGAATCTTCCATCCAGAAAATCAGGCTCAAAACTAGATGTAGGCAACCAAACACGAGAAAAAACAATATCCTGCATCTGTAGATGCAAATCTCTATGTATGCAGGCAACCAAACAGCCCCGAAGTGATCCGAAGTGAAGATAAAGAATTTTTCTTATTTTTTTCTCCCAACACATTATTATTTTTTCAAATCCATTCTCATTCTAAATAAATTATCAAAAATAGCCCCTTTATCAACCATAACAGATAATATATATCACCCACCACACTTCTATACCGCATCAGCACGTCTCATCGCCCACCTCGACCTTGCAATAGAGACCTGCCGAGCTTAGCTCGATACTTCGATAGGAAGTTACCCTGCTACCACAAATCGGAGGTTATTTAATTAACCATTTAATTAAGCAAAATCACTTAATTAATAGTTTGTGATTTGTCATGTTTTTTGTGGTCGAGGAGAGAATACTTTTATAAATTTATTTGGGGATGCTAGATTTGAAAAGAAAAAAAGGTATTTTAAGGGTCATAATAAATATGGTTTCGAAGATAGGGCATGTACAATGGACAGTGGTATAGATGACAGCTGTCTATAATGAGCTTTATATCATCTACAGACAATACTAAAAATAATTCATACAATAGATCGTCTCTATAGTAATCTGTAATAGTCTCTCATTCAATTAACAAACTGTCTATACAATAGTACACAAAATGTAAAGTTATCTTTAAGCTGTCTATTAAATAGTAGACAGCAGTCTTCTCTCTCCTTGTTCTCTCCCCTCCACATCACTTAAAATCCTACGTGTCATCTCTATAGACAGCTGAATGTAACCATTGTACATGCCCGAAAGACGGTAAGAACAGCAATAACGTCTGGTGTCACTGGTGTGGCCTGCACCAGATTGGAAGGTTCAGATGATCTGATCATGCCGACTGCCGCTGTTTGCGCGCATTTTGCTCCGTGCATTGTGCGTACTGCGTACGCAACACGTGATCCATGGACACCGCTAGCTACGTTGATAATGTCAACTTGTTTGTAACTGAAACTTCAGGCTCAGAGCCCATCCGTCCAACTTACGCTGCCATTCCTACCTACCATACGACTTGCCACAACGTCCTACTTCTAATTGACGGGCTGGGCCGCGAGGACTAGGGATTGTAAACTCGCTCAATTACCCATAAACTTATGGATAAAAATTCTAATAGAAATATGTATGCTTCTTTTTTATTGCCTATAAGTATATTCGTAAAGGCAAATCTTTGACACAGGAAAGGGCACAGGCACGAAGAAGCTTCACTTGTGACTGTTCTACCCAATTAATTAACAATAAGCACCGACAAGTGGACCATGGTTAAAAAAATCTAGAGGTATTCCATGATTCCACCCCTCTCGTCCATGATTTCCTGCCATGAAGTTTATTTTTCTTCCATTTCCTATCCTAAATCCCGATATGTTGCTTGTAATTTGTATTGTGTTGCTTGTGAGTTGTGATGAGCTCACATGTGTCTGAGCTATATTGCATATTTGTTAGATATCGATTCTGGAAAGTAATAGCCAACATATGTTGAACTACTGCTTTGTCTTTTAATATGTTCATTGTCTTCATGATGAGATGTTGGTTGCATAAAGTGGTGGTGGGTACATGGGTATGCCACCGAGCACTGGGTACCCGCGGGCGACAGATATGAATGAGGTTCTTCGCCCGCCACCCTTCGTGGGTATGCCCGTGAAGAAGACTTTGACCAATAAACATGGATACGAGCGAGTACTACATGTACTCACCACGTCCTATTGCTATCCCTAGCAAGGATACATATTTTTTTGGCATATGACATGTTGTACAACTAGTAATAATAAATCTCTTATGTGGGGAATTCTCATCATTAGCCGGACCAGGGTTAATCTTATCGCGCGAAAATCGCGATTATCGGCCTTATCGATGGGGTAAGGTATCAAAAATCGGCCAAAAAATCGGTTGAATTCAAAAATTTATTCGTCGTAAATATCGAGATAATCGGTGAAAATCAAGAGAGAAAACACGTATGAGAAACATTCAATTGGCCGGTCAAAATATCACGATTATCAGTGAAAATCGTGAGAAAATCAGTCAAAAATCTCGATTATCGGTAAATTTTCGAATTTTAAAAAATTTTCTTCAAAAATTTGGATTTCGAAACTATGCTGTTGATTTTCTGACGATTTTTAGAGAAAATCGGTAATGGACTAGGATATATTTTCTCGGTAAGGTGAACCCTGAGCCGGACAAACGGTGTGCTGCGCCTGCACGACGGGCATCCTACGGTCAAGCACATGCACTGTTAATATGTAGAGAATACGGAGTGAATCTGCGAATGTGATGGTTAAGTCACCATCCGGACTGCGGTCTCTATAAGGTATCTGATCTGCATTCTGGTAATACAAAACAACCAAACCAATACCTCCATCGTCCCTGCGTTGACGCGAACCTTGCGCTTAGGTTCTACAGTGTCAGAGACGGCGGCCAACGCCGTGCACCCGCGCGCGGGGCAGACGCATCGATCACACCAATTAGTCAGACCAAAGTTCCTCTTGCTCCTGTAGTCCTGTACTACTATCACACCAATGCGTCACAGGGATCAGCCCATGGCTGTGTGCATATATATACACACACACACATAGTCGAGATGAGGGGATCGTATTGTTCATGAGAACCAGTCATCAAATCTGATCGATCCATCGTACCGATCGATTAGTCCATGGCAACGTCGCTAGTTTCTTCTTCAAGCGTCCTGCCATTGCTCGCTGTTGTACTGGTTCTGTCGCTGCTGCATGGGTCGCCCTCGCATGCCACCGACACGCTCGCCGCTCTCCGGCCGCTCTCCGGTGGCCAGAAGCTGGTCTCGCAGCGCGGCAAGTTCGCGCTCGGCTTCTTCCAGCCCCAAGGTAACACCGATCGATCGTCGTTTTCTCCCCGAATCACATTAGCATGTATCCATGTGCTGCTACGTGTGCTTAATTCATAGGAAGTGTATATGTATCATCCGGATGTTTTTGTTCCAAAAAACATCTAAACTTTGGACCGTACGATCAAAACATACATCCGTAGGATCAACCTACCTCGAATTCAGGAGGCCCGTGCATTGATCTGAAAGCAAATCCAATGGCCAGGAATTTGGATGATGGTTGCTAAAGAAAACATCCAGATGAATCTTATCAAAACCCTAATTGATATACTCGCTCTACGTATAGCCGCGTGTACATGTGCTTACGGCGAACAACATATACGGTGAACTGTGAACATAACCATGCTGCAGAGCGCAGATTAATGAGGTGTCTGGTTCGAATTAACCGAACCACGAATAAGCAATTCGATCCTAGCCTCAAATCTAATCTACTTATTTATTTTAAGGAACAGGATAAATTAGTCTATCATTATCTCACCCGAGCCTCTATCTCGAATGCATGGTTACCCTTTGATAAAAGGCAGTGTTGGTATCATCTCTACTATATAAAGTGAGAGTTTCTTCCCACGTCACATTAATTGTCCTGCTTAATTGCCCTACTTAATTGCTCTGTTTAATTGCCCTACGCAAGAAACGAAGCGTTGCTTTAATTACTCAGCTTTTGCAAGAAATGAAGCGTTAAAGATAGATGTTTGATCTTATGAAATACTCCCTCCAGTTTGATAATAGATGTCGTTTTGGACATCGACACGGTCTTCAAAACACAACTTTGACCGCTAATTTTTATTATAATATATTTATAAAACCCAATAAAATTATAATATTATGAAAGTACTTCTCGAGATAAATCTACACATATAATTTTCATATATCGAATTTAAATATTTAAAAATATATCAATAGTCAAAGTTTTAGAAGTTTGACCATCACTATGCCCAAAACGACATCTATTATCAAACTGGAGGGAGTAGTATTTTTTATTTTTTAATCTTTATTTTTCGTTATCAATTTTGTTTTTCGTAGCAACGCACGGGCATATAACTAGTAATCTATATGTAGCGGGTACAGTAGTGGCACTACAGGAATCCATATTATTTTCATCTACGAAACCGATTTAAAATAGTTATTTTCGCTTGCCAATTTAAAATAGACCGATTTAATTATGTTGATTTAAAATACATGTATTTTAGAACCTACCTAAAATATACTTATTTTCGCTTACGAGAGTTGATTTTAAAATAGCGATGCCTCTCGCACTCGCCGACATGTGGAGTCTCAGATTATTTAATTTTCTTCTATTTTCGGCTTAGGGGTTTAATAAATTACTTTTTTAAATTAAAAATATAAAATCTTATTTTCGTCGGTTTAGTCACTAAAATACCTTTTAAAATTTAAAAAATATAAAACCATGAATTCTCCAAAAATAAAAAGAGAAGAAACTGCACAACATTGTTCTTCCTTCATATATTCATAAGTATCAAGTACATGCGGTGTAAACCTTCATATTTTTTTGTATTTTTAATTACATTTATAAACATCATTCTTCTAGATAAATCTGGTTTCCTCAATCGAAAGCAAAGAAAATTAATATAAATAAATAAATATAAGTCAAGGAGTGAAATTTCCCAAAATCTTGGTTGAATTACTCCTAGTTGTCTCAAAGGCTCAAATAATGCCAAAATAACTTAGAATTACATGACCTCGAACCCTACACAAAGCTTCATCCTCGAGACATTAGATAAATAAAATACTAGTGATACTATATTCTTTATTCTGGTCTACAAATTGCTCGCACTGTTATTATACGCAATACTATTACCGTAACTTTGTCTTCACTATTTCAAATTTGAATCTATTGTTGTTTGCATTGGTTGGTTTTCCTAGTCGCTTATGTTGTCTTAATCTTTTTTGTTTTTTAAAAAGTGAAATGACCACCGCTTAAGCCGTAGTTCTCCAAAATCCCAAATTCATCAAATCAAAATTTAACCTTAAAGTTAAGATCGAATCTTTTACCCTGGGTTGGTCACCAGTGATTTGAATCTGGTTGCACACATGCATCATGGACTAATGGAAAAAAGGTTCACTATTTTAAAAGAATTGACAGCATTAACATAATATTTCCTTAATGTAGGATGCCAGATAGAAAATGCATTAGTTATTTACCAGGAAATCTCCATGAAGATTGGCAGTTTTATTTAAGGCTTCACATACTATCCCCATTCAGGGTATATATTTTCACTTCAATTCTAGAGCTACCAGCATCTTTTATCGAAGTAGTTCAAGAAGCTGGTACATAGCAAAACATATAAAAGGATGTACACTATCATGTAGTTCAAGTGGTCTTTATCGAAGTGTTCAACGATGATTATCCTAAAGAATATTGACTTAAGTGTTTGTGCCACAACTCACCTAAGATTCAAGCTTTTGACTTATAATCGCACATTTATCAAGGATAAAAGTATAAACGTAAGATGTATTATTCCATTAAATGCATGTGTAGAGTCATTTCGCTTATCCAACTATACAGAGGTTCAAATTATTATCTTCAAGGCTTCTATGATCCCGTAAAACAAAATCACAATAATCATATAATAAATGAGGAGGTGAGACATATGTCATAAGTCAAAAAGAAAAAGAAAAAGTATATCATACCTTATGACATCAAGACTGTGAAGTTGTAGCTTTAGCATCTCAGAATGATTTGGAGTCGAAATTGAGGATTTGAACAAACAAATGTAGGGGGAAGTATATAAAATTAAACTTTACTCGCTACTTTGGCTTGGAGATCTGGTGAGGTGATCCTCCGAGTAATGACAAGAGGATATATGGAAGCACGAAGGCGTGTTCTTTAATGGATTTTAAACATCTAATGATTTCTATAGGTGCAAATAATGTCCTTTCAAACGCCAAGAAAAGAAAGATTTAGGAAATATATTAAGTAAAAGGAGAGGATGGTTGCAAATTCAAGCATATAAACATCAAGAATATGTTTCACGACTGGGCCTCCAGACAACATTCGACCAAAATCATCTCCATTGATGCATACATCGCTTAAGGCAATGTGGATGACCCTCAAGAATTCACTTGTATATCTATTGCCTTCTTTCTTACTACTATTCTGCATAATATCATTTGCAAGGTACAACAAAGATATCCTCCTGTCACGAGCAGCTGAATGAAACTCTAATCCCATGTATCAACAACTTGCTCGGCAAGGACGATGGTGGAAGAACACCAAAGGTGATAAAGCTTTTCATTTGTTAAGCATGATAATATATGAATGGGCAAATAATGGCACATAGGGTAATAATCACATAAATAGATAGTAAGTAAAGCAATGCCTTTTGGACACAGCTCAGAAGGCACACATTTGAGCAAGGGCCAATGAAAGGCTAGCATAATGCTATTAATTTAATCGGTCATCATGCTGCATGACCGCCATCGGCGGATGCTAAAGGTCAATTGCCACCGTGATATGTTAATTCGCAATCGTAAGATTAACAACACTAGCCTCTTCCATAAGCCGCAAAGGCTATGACTTTGCACTTACCGAACCATATAAGCCATCAGACAAGGCGATTCGGGCCATCTCTACCAAAGGAGAACCCGATAAGTTAAGACAAAGATGATTAGTCTGGTGATGTCTGTGGTGTTGTCTCTCGAAAAATCTAACCCGCCTCTTTCTATAAAAACAATAGCTAGGCCACGCATTAAAGCACACGTGAAAAAGAAAGCGTTGAATTAAAGTTGGAGAAAAGTTGCAGATCACACTTTGGAACTATCAAGAAGGATACTTTCTATACTGCTGTGTCATATTAAGCTTTGCAAGCTTCTCGCTTAAGATCTCAGATGCTCGAATCCGCATTCATGTTTGTTTAACTTGGCTTGTTATTTGAGAATCTCCCAAATGCCACAACAAAATGGAAACCTACAAAACACACACATGTACATTAGGGCAAATCCATCTGAGTCATAAAAAGAGAGATTCAAACAGCTTCAAGCGAACCACAAATAACTCAAGACCAAAATCATGAGTTAAAGATAAAGTTTGAACTGACAAGGCTTACCAAGAATATTTCAGAACAACGACTTCTTGATGATACAATAAATGAACAAGATTGTTTTCAATGTCCACAATCCTAAACTATACCACGTAACTAAAAAGCCTAGAAAAGATAGCAATCCTTCCCAAGACCTACGAATCGTGGAATTCCCACATAACGATACAACGTCACCGGAGCAAGAAGCATCTTCCTCGCTCCGCCCAAAATAGACACCGCCGCCTTAAACCAAAGAACAACTGGAGAATCTAGAGGAGAGGGAGCGCAGTGAGTGGAGGAGGAGAAACTGCACTCGCTACGCCCGAAACCGGCAAAGGTTGGGCGCCGGGGCGGGGGAATTGCTAGGTTTATGGGGATTTCTGTGGAAGGGGAGAGGAGGCGATGCGCATGCCAGTCAGCTGGGATAACGCCGCTGGGCGGAGCATGATGGAGTCGAGAGGGCGCCGCAGGCGGGGCGCCGCAGTGTGCTGTAGGGCGCGGCAAGGAGGCGCGAGCAAGGTGCTGAGGGGCTGGTGCGAGGAATTTTGATAGCGCCTGAGCGTGACTCAGCAATGTTATCTTTCTATTTTCGCCGCCCCACCTGACCGAAAAATAAAGCGTATTTTCGCCCCATCTTAACCGATTTAAAAATATAGACGATTTGTCGCTTACCACCTTGGCCGATTTAAAATATAGTAGACGATTTATGGCTTGGCCAAGTCTTGGCCGACGCAAATAATTCGGGCCGACGAAAATAATACAGATTCCTGTAGTGTGGTAAAAGTTTGAGTCATTCTATTAATAATTAAATTTGAAATTATGTACTTACGTCTTTAAGTTTTTTATATTACGATGAGAACTTGAAATCACTGCTTATATACCAAGTGTTGGCCATAATTTATAAGAACCTTCTGTCAATTCCTCGGTGATCGTGCAAAAACTCGAGTTCCTTTTGGATTTCTTTTTTGATTAATGATGCCAAAAAATGATCAAATTTAAAGATAAGATAGGTAAAGGGTCATTAAATTTTTAAGAAAGGGTTAAATAATAATAAAAAATGTGCTATAATTAATGAATTAATCCATTCTAGGATTAAGCGATCCCTCAAACTAAACAGTAAACACTACTCACTGTGTGCAGTTTTTGGTTGTTCTAACTTCTACCGAAGACCCTAGGGTGTGCCCATACATCATGCGTATGTTTTTTATATATAGAAATAAGTAAAAAAAAAAATCCAGCCGTGCAGCACTTAAACAAATCCAAGCGCATCTAGCGTTCAAGAAGTTCATTTACATTAAAAATTTCAAAACTACTTAATGATCCATGGAGCCTAGGTACCCATATAAAAATTTGTCTGATACATGTGTATGATTGATATGAAATTGGAAGTTTGAGAATAAAATGTCTTATACCCTTGATATATTTATGGTAAGTGAGGTTTGAACTCGTTTAATTTACTTTTGTAATTAATGTGATGATAATTCTTATTTATGATGAAAATTTTAATGGGAGGTGCTTTTATGCATCATTATTTGAAAGTTACACAAATATTAAATCATGAATGCATAGTGAATGATGATTATTTATAGCTTCGCTTATTTTAAGATTTGTAATTAATGTGACGACAACTCTTATTCATTCTCCTTTTAAATGAATACAAGAGTTTCTAACCAATTTATTTTTTTATTATGTAAATGAAAACACATAAACGTCGATAAAACAGTTAAACACACACACTCTCAGTCTCTCCTCCCCCCCTAGTCTCCATTAGAGGTGAATATTTCCCGACGGGCTTTATCTTAGCACTGAGATTTTACGAGTTGGGTAAAAAAATGCCTTTTATTTTTTTAGGTAGCTGAGATAGAATTGTAGAACTCTATTTGAAGTGCAAAATATTTATATAATTTTTTGCATTAATTTTGAAATCGAAAAGATCCATATGTTCAAATTGGACAGTACCAAACCGTTCTGGAACAAGAAGAAAAGACGCTTCTCACCTTTCCCTGTTCCCGTCTCGTGTCCACACCACAGTTCATAAATATCGTCAATAATCGTTCGAATATCATGATTATTGACTGTATTGAGCCGGCTCCTCATCAGAAACCAGTTGGTAAACCGGTCTAATTCAAAAAATTTAGAAAAATTTATTCGACGTAAATTAGTCAATAATCGGTAAAAATCGAGCGGAAATCGCTAAAAAAATTGGCAGCCACAAAAAATTGATTGGTCGGATTGACTTTCGGTAAAAATCAACCAGTTTTATCGGTCGAGTTTTGATTTTGTTTGATTTTTCTAAAAAAAATAAATTTTTAATTCTTCGACTTTTAACAATTTTTGACTCAATATTTTTTTTAAAAAAAAATCGAGCGGTTTTCTACTGTTAACCCGGGTCCACAGACTCCACAGTCCACACACACCCCCGTTCCTCACTTCCTCCCCGCTCTCTTGCCGGCGCCATGGCGAAGCGGAGCCGAGTAGCTACCTGGACGAGGGCTAGACCTAGCAGGCTAGATGGCCATGGACAGAGGCATTACGAGAGGCATTACGTTCAGAGAAGGTGAGACACCAGGACATCACATCACCCTCGTTCCCCAGGTTAGGTTTCGCCATCTCCGTGGTTCGAGACACGCCCCGCGATTTCATCTTATTTTCTGCCCTCCATCCGTAACAATCTATGGGATCATGTTGTGCAGCCGGCGCCGCGCCTTTGCGGGAAATTAATCATGCGATTTTCCATGGGAGCTTTGAGGCAGAGCCTCTATGATTCGGGATGGTAGGGTTGCCTGGTTGTGCAGAAGCCTTAGTTTTTGTTTGCAGCTAGGGATTGATAATGCGATAGGTTTAAGAAGGACTATGACAATCTCTGTAACTGAGAAATTAAAAGACTTGCCTTGAATACAATTATTCCAACACGAGAATGCCCAGTCTTTTCCTGCCCTTTCCCCCTTGGCTGACTGTATGATCTGATTCAGGATACAATAGAAATAGAGCTGAACTGGAATGGAATTTGACATAAATGGAATCACCGTTACAAATTTCACATGTACCTCATGAGTCTAGTGTTTTGTAAGCTCAAGATCAATCAATCAATTTGTGTCTTACGCAAATATGCTAGCAGCATAGCACTATCTTGTCTGTGTCAGAAATCAACGTGACGATTATCAATTATACTGCAGCTTGATACACCTGCATTTTTACATTCAAAGTAAATAATGTTCTTCTTCGTGCATAATTTTGTATAGTTTTTCGTGTTGATATGTTATGCTGACTTTTCTAGTGATCTTTTATGGTAGCTGGAGGGTCTACTGGCAAGTGGTACATAGGTATTTGGTACAACAAAATCTCGGTGCAAACTGTTGTGTGGGTGGCTAACAGGGAAAAACCAATATCTGATCCAGCCTCATCAAGCCTTGTCATTGCGGATGATGGAAATATTATCCTCCTCAGTCATTCTAAATCGGTCTGGTCAACCAATTTAACCAATACAGCTATCAATTCCACAGTTGCTGTGCTCCTTGACACAGGGAACCTAGTTATTAGACATGAGTCCAACACCTCCAGTGTGCTCTGGCAAAGTTTTGATGATATGACCGACACATGGCTTCCGGGTAACAAGCTCATTCTTAACAAAGTGACTGGTGTATCCAACCGGATGATCTCTTGGAAAAACCATGCTGATCCAGCGCCTGGAATGTTCTCTGTAGAGATGGATCCAGATGGCTCAAACCAATACATTATATTATGGAATAACTCTGTGGTGTACTGGGCTACAGGCAGCTGGACTGGCAGCTCATTTCCTAATATGCCAGAGTTGTCACGTGCCAATACCTATCCTAACACCCCGTATACTTATCAGTTTGTTAACAATGATCAGGAGACATACTTCACCTACAACGTTACAGATGATAGAGTATTATCAAGGCATGTCCTTGGCGTGTCAGGTCAAACTCAGTCTTGGGTATGGTTAGAGGCTGCACAAGCCTGGGTACTCTATTTTTCCCAACCAAAAGCCACCTGCGGTGTTTACGGACTGTGTGGAGCTTATAGCAAGTGCAGCGGGGGTGCCCTGTCATCATCATGTAGCTGCCTCAAGGGATTCAGTGAGCGTGATCCAAATAGTTGGAATCTAGGTGATCAAACTGCAGGTTGCCAGCGAAATGTCCCCTTGCAGTGTAGCAGCAAGGGCTCGGCGAAAGGAAAGCAAGATAGGTTCTATACAATGAGTAGTGTGAAGTTGCCTGACAAAGCACAGAGTATTGAGGCCACCAGCATTCACAACTGCCAGTTGGGTTGCCTGAACAATTGTTCTTGCACTGCTTACTCTTATAATGGTACGTGTTCTCTTTGGTACGCTGAACTTTTAAATTTGCAAGACAGCTTTGATGGGTCTATAGATAGCATTTTTATTCGACTGGCTGCCTCTGAGCTACCATATTCAAGAACGAAGAAAAGGTGGATTGTTGGAATTATCATTGGTACCGGGCTTTCTACTCTAGGTTCTGCAGTGATCGCTTCATATGTTCTGCACCGGAAGAGAAGAATTAATGTTATTAGTCGTGCTGATGGATGCCTGATCACTTTCAAATACAGTGATTTGCAATTCCTGACCAAAAACTTCTCTGAGAGATTGGGTGTGGGGTCTTTTGGCTCTGTGTTCAAAGGGGTTCTACCAGACACAACTACAATGGCAGTTAAGAAACTAGAGGGCCTTCGTCAGGGGGAGAAGCAATTCCGGGCAGAAGTGAGCACTATTGGAACTATTCATCATATTAACTTAATTAGACTACTTGGTTTTTGTTCTGAAGGGACAAAGAGATTGCTTGTCTACGAGTATATGTCCAATGGTTCGTTGGATCATCATCTGTTTGGGAGTAGCGGTGTGTCTTTAAGTTGGAGCACAAGATATCAAATTGCGACAGGAATTGCAAGGGGATTAGCTTATCTGCACGAGGAGTGCAGGGATTGCATCATACATTGTGATATCAAGCCACATAATATATTATTGGACACATCGTTTATTCCAAAGGTGGCGGATTTCGGAATGGCAAAGCTCTTAGGCAGGGATTTTAGTAGGGTTTTGACGTCGATGAGAGGCACCATAGGCTATCTTGCACCAGAGTGGATAAGCGGTGATGCCATCACAACAAAGGCGGATGTTTTCAGCTATGGCATGATGCTTTTTGAGATTATATCAGGAAAGAGGAACAGTCTGCTTGGAGGCACAGGCGCAGAAACATTCTTTCCTGTGTTAGTAGCGAGGGAGCTTGTAGAAGGAGATGTGCAGACATTGTTGGATTCGGAATTTATCGATGATATGAACTTTGGAGAGCTTGAAAGGGCGTGTAAGGTTGCTTGCTGGTGCGTTCAAGACAGTGAGAGCTCCAGGCCAACAATGGGGGAGATTGTCCAGATTCTAGAAGGATTGGTTGATGTTGAAATGCCACCTGTTCCAAGGTATCTTCAAGTTCTTGCTCAAGGTATAAAACCGTCTGAAGCTTCTTCTCGGATGAGTCAATCTACTAACTAGGTCACGATTGACGAGAAATGTATCTGTATTGTCTTTATACGAGTGTATGATGTCTTGTGCTATTATAGCCATAATACTTACGTGATGTTGTATCTGATAGTAATATGTATTTTGCAATAAAAATGTTCCAAGTAATCAGCCCGACGCCTTTATTTTGTAACTTCAGAAGGGGAACAAACATTCAAAGATCTGACTTTAGAAATGAAATATTGAAGAGCTATCAACTATGTATTCTGATATGTAATTTTTCCTACATAGTTTATTTCTCTTTTTTAAAGGCAACTTGTTATTATTTTTTATTCATATCAGGGAACACGAACCACTAGCCTGTTTTAGTTCCCCATGTTTATGCTGTTCTGCTTTTGGACTGAACTTATGTGAAACAACCTAGGATATTAAATAGATAATTAAGAGTATTAGACAAGAATTAGTATAGTGATTAACGTAAATTGTTTTCGAAAATTTAAATTGCGATTATAACAAATAAAATTAGAAGGAGATTGCCGTCAGACCTGCAGACGAGGTATTGATTATCAAGATACCATACTCGTTGGGGCCGAGTCAGCACCTCTCGCTAGACCGGGTTTATCATGCAGCAATCGTACTTACCTGTTTGGACTGTGGGTTCTGTAGCTTTTCTTGAGCCAATAGTGTTGCAATGCCCATTTAGTAACTTGGTAAAAGGGCATGAGGGAGTAGCATGGTAACTTAGTAGGTTTGACTAGCCAAACTAGCAAGTCACAACCGGCAAAATGCAGCCAAACTAGCAACCGAGACAGAGGACAAGAGGCCATGCCTCATTTACAGCCGAAAGGACCAAAGGAGCCTAAGCACACAACCATTTATCTCAGCTAGCCGAAGCAAAGTAGCAACACCAGAGTTTCCAGCCAGCACCGAGAGCTCCCAAAGCCAAGAACCGAAGCAAGCTCAGCCACACTTTTCCCCAAACTGAGAGCCAAGAGAGGGACCAGAAGAAGCAAGCCGGAGCAAGCTGGAGCGAGGAGGAGACGGTGAACCGTGGCAAAGAAGGAGCCAGGAGGAGGAGATCACCAGCAGGAGCAAGGGCGCTCCAGAAGGGTAACCTCAACCACCTCTACTTCCTCTACGACACCAACACCATCCTCATCCCCAAACCGATCCCAGGTGCTCAACCATAAGAGTAGTATGACTAGCAATAGCACTAGTACTCTTGTAGGTTGCTTGACTGGATAGATCGGGTAGGATTCTTAGTCTCGGTAGGAAACCCTAGGGGTTGCTAGACTCATGCCTTGCCATCCAACCTAGAGCCCTAGTTGCATCATTGGCCTTCTTGAAAATCAAAAGCATAAGCCAAGGGTAAAATATGCGAAAATCATATAGAAAATCTCAGAAGACTAGATCAAGTAGTATTCGTTCTTATCTCGGCAGTAGAGAAGAGGTAGAGGGAAGGGGAACCGCCGAGGCGCTCGGCAGCAGAGAGAGAGGAGAGTAGAGGAATCGGAGAAGGAGCGGCGACGGTTGATAGAGGCGGCCGCCGGGCTCGGGCGGGGAGGCAGAGGAGAGGTGAAGTGGAGAAGAGCAGCCGAGAGGGGAGAGGACAGAGAGGAGTATCGGCCAGAACAAAGAGGAGAGGAGAAAACGAAGAGACCGAGGAAGTCAAGAGGCGTCGGCCAGAGGGGGAAAAGAAAATGGGAAGGGAGAGAAGAAGAAGAAGAAGAAGAAGAAAGAAAAAGAAGAAAGAAAAAGAGGGAAGGGAAAAATTAGGAAAAGAGCAGTGCTTCTATGCTTTTCCCCCTAATACAAGTTGCACAAATCTTGAAGCAAGCGAAGGGGTAAGTAATCACTATCTACCCTTTATTCATGCTTTATTAGTTGTGCAACTTTTAAAAAAAAGAGCATAGAAGCACCTCTCTTAGGAAAATTGTATCGTGTGATTCACGTAGGGAAGAAGAAGACGAAGAAGAAGAGGGAGAAGACGAAGAAGAAGAAGAGGGAGAAGAAGAAGAAGAGGGAGAAGAAAGAAAAAGAGGGAAGGGAAAATTAGGAAAATTGTATCGTGTGATTCACGTAGGTTAAATCACCGTTCCGTGACTGTAGGAAATAGTAAGTATGAATATAAAATTGCATCCAGTATTAATTTAATTGTCGTAATGGCTGTTACTAAAATAATTAAGGTGTAGGTCAAAAAAAATTAGCGGGTTAATTAAGAAAAAGGAGCTACTCGTAGATTTCGGGCATCGTAAGGTTGCTTTGGATTAAAGTCCGTAGAGTTAATACTTTTTATTGTCAAGACCCGAATCAAACCAGTTAGACCACCTACCCCAAAGTTCGAGCGACCATGTACCCTTCGTTTCTATACCAGGCAAGTCTCCTTTGATCAATTTTATTAAATGTCTTTAAATAATTTAAGTACAATATCTTGTCACTTATGCATTGAAAAGTATATGCTTTAAATTGAAAAATATGAAATTGGACACAGATGGAAATGTGGTTTAAGGAAAGTGAAATTGAGAAAGATGATGATGTTGTTGTGTTATGTGAAAATTAATGAAATGAATTGGCTCATCCAACGAAAGGAGCCATGGTTGTATGATTATTATGGTGGGTAGAGGGCGCTGATGAGAAGGGTTGTCATGCCGGTGGGGCCCTCTACATATGCTATAATATAAGGTCAAACATCTAACACTTGGGCAATGAGTCGTAAATCCAGTATCAACCATAGTGTGTGAAATCGGTTAAAAAAAAGTTGTCCTATGAAGGTATTAGAAATCTCCACATTGGGTAAGTAAGGCCTTGTTTGTTTCGCCTTTTTTATCGGCTTAAAAGCCAAAAAAACCTAAGCCGAAACAAACGACTGGCTTTTAAGCTGGACTTTTAAAAAGCCTAAAGCCCATTTATAATTATAAGCCAAAAGCCAGACAAGAGGAGTTTTTTGGGCTTTTTTGAATGAAATAACCCTTTACAACTAAAAGTCTCCAAAATTACCCACCAAATGCCATCATATATAAATCGAGAATTCCTCTGCCATCCCATTTTGGGTATTTTAGACTTTCCATCTATAAACTATACCATTTAACCCATTAATAAGCCAGAATACCAAACAACATGTCTTGGCTTAAAAGCAGATGGCTTAAAAGCTCATGAAGCCAAAAGGCTAGCTTTAAACCAAAAGCCAAAAAATCTAAGCCGAAACAAACAGGGCATAATTTAAGGGCGTACCTCTGGGATATGCTGATAGGCTCGGAGGTGCAGGCTAAAGTATTGACGGTATATTTGAAACTATGGGTAGAGTTATTACCGACTTAAGGACGGGGTACAACTGTTATCTGCGAGAACAGGACAACCAGGATAGGTGTTTCTTCTCGAGTAACAGGGTTGGAGATCTAATACTGAATTAGTGATAAACATTCTGGGGCCTCTTGTTGTGGGGGTCACTATGGGTAAAGTGATACAAACCTGCGCAGAGTTAAAAATCATGAATTCATGCCAATCTTCCCCTCAAACTCAAAATAATTTTTGTGTTTCAAATTTTACACCAAGTTTTTGGAAACAAGTATTTTTTACCACTTACGAAAGTTTTTTAATCGGAATTTTTCGAACTGAAAGTTTTGAATTGAATTTTTTCGAGTTGAAACTTTCTAATTTGAAAATTTTCGATTTAAATTTTTTTGAGTTGAACATTTCTAATTTGCAAAAGTTTCCAAGTTGAAACTTTCTAATTTAAAATTTTTTGATTTAAAACATTTTGTATTGAAACTTTTCTATTCGAAACATTTCTAATTTGACGAACCGGTGGCTTGGCTTGCTTTTGAGGAGGCACCACCGGCATTTGCACTCGATATGATGAATTTTGCAATTGATGAATACAGTTGGAGCAGCAAGATCAATTTTACAGTTGATGAATGCTCAGAGAGACTTTGTACCTTTCTTATTAGAAATTTGGAATTAGAGGAGCATGAATATCACTATCATTTGAATCTTATTTTACTATTGTGCATGCTTGCTATGCCATTTTTTTCCTTACATCCAAAAGGCTCCCACATAACAGTACGCACCCTTTGGAAGTGTGGTTCATAATAAAAGAGCAAATCTGGAAAATCGAACTAAATTGGAGGATGCAACAGATCAAGAGTTCTTACAAAAGGCTAGAGAAGAACTCAGCCAGCCATTCCTTGCGCTATTCCGTACTGCGCACAAGGAAAATCTTTCCTTCAACCTCGTTCTTCAGAAAATACTCAAATGCTGTGATTGACATCCTCTGATTGTAACCACAAGCTGTAACTGCTTTCCGCAAGTCATCAGCGAAGTCTCTTTACAGCTTCTATTAATTCTCCAATCATCAGAACTAAATAGTGGATATCATCATTATCTATCTTTTGCTCCATGGAACCTTCAGATATCTGATTATCAGCAGAATGAGCACATTGATCCTTGGTCTTCGTTCGAATTTGAGCAATTGAGGGCCTGTTTGGCAATAAGGTTTTGCAAAACCATGGTTTAGGGATTGTCATAACATAAAAACCATGGCTTTACCAAACCCCATTGAAACCATGGTTTTTCTTGGAACTCTCAACTATTTGGCTACAAAGTTTTTGGTTGACAAAGTCTTGGAACAAGAGTTGTTTTGGCACTAGCACTCAGAAAAATTTGCCCAAGACCAAAGTTTACAAAACAGAGAAAAAACCATGGTTTTGTGAAAACCATGATTTTTAAAACAGAGTTTTTTGAAGGGCTACCAAACACCTCTTGGTTTCTAAAACAGAGTTTTTCTCCAAAACCATGGTTTTATCTCGAAACTATGAAAAAACCTTGTTGCCAAACAAGCCCCGAGTGATCATAACTGAATATGAAAGAAAGCCCATCATAACCCTCAACGGGTCAATTCAGCAACCATGAATCCTCCGGATAAACCTTTATTGCTGAAAAAACAAACTGTTTAGCGATGAGAATTAAATGTGACATAGGACTGCAAACCAAAAGGGCAAGGTCCCATTACCACATCATACTGGTGGTAGTCATCTCTACTATTCTAAAGCAGTACTTGGTGGCAGTGGTCCGTTCTTCTCACGTCATTAATTACCGCTTAATTGCCCTGCTTAATTGCCTTACGCAAGAAACGAAGCGTTGCTTTAATTAGCCAGCTTTCGCAAGAAACAAAGCGTTAAAGATAGATGTTTGATTTTGTGAAATAATTTTTTTTATTTTTTAATCTTTATTTTTCGTTATCAATTTTGTTTTTCGTAGCAATCGCACGGGCATGTAACTAGTCTTCTCTCATGTTTATTGTCCTAGTAGCATGATCCCAAGAGGCGGCACTAAGGACTTTTTCCACAGCATACTGGTGGTAATCATCTTCTCTATCCTTTGCCATTTCTCCCTCAGAGTTGTCAACCTCATTCGCACATCAACGACACCGTACTCCCGCTGAAACCGTCGACAAACAGCCTCTGCAGCCGCTAGCAAAGTATCCTCTCTGAAAAATGCATCTTTTCCCTCGGCAACTGAAGCCTGTTCTATCAGGAAATCCATGAAGAATTTGTTCCTTCCTTTGCTCCACATTAAGCAGTGCTTCTATGCTTTTCCTCCTAATACAAATTGCACAAATCTTGAAGCACGCGAAAGGGTAAGTAATCCTCATCTACCATTCATTCATGCTTTAATATTTGTGTAACGTTAAAAAAGAAGAGCATAGAAACATTTGGCTCCACTGCCCCTGTTCTCTTGCTGCCCTGCAGATGAGTTTCAGTTAGTTTTACAGCTTAGTGTTCTACTTACATTCAATTCATATTTACACAGATTTACAAAGGTTGCACGAAATTTTCCATTCGAAATGTATCATTGATGAGAAGAATGCAAACGAAGTAACCGTGAGCGAGAACACTAAATACCTACCGTTCTGAAACGGCGCGAGGGTGAGGAGGCGGTGGAGATGCGTCTGCCGCAGGGGTTGGAGCTTGTGTCGCCGGCAAGTCCTGGAGCGCCGCGCCCGAAAGAGGCTGCTAACAAAAGCCGGCCAGAGTCAAGAGTCAGTGCAAAAGCCTCAAAAGGGTAGTGCATACGAGGGGAACTGCGGAGGAAGCAGAACCACAGAATCACCGCTGATGGAAGGGGAAGCCGGCGGCGACGGCGAGAAGGGGAGACGGTGGGAGGAGGCCATGCCCTTGCGTCGGCTCGCTGGCATTGTACATGTCTCTTAGGAGATCATTAAGAAAATAATGCTCTGTGGAGCATATTCTTACCCATCAAATACAAAGAACAAAGTTGTAAAGTGTCAACCTGTAAAGAACGGAATTTCAACTAGACATGACATAGCGACGCAGCTTAACAAGAGATTTTCAATAGTCTCAACTCCGAAGTCACCACAAATACGATCCTAAAAGCAAAGCGGAGGGCAACCGAATATAGATAACACAAAAATTGCAGATCAAGATGCTAAATGAACACTGCCTGTTGTATTGCTAATTTGTGATAACTTAAAATTGTCATCTATGACCTCGACTTTTTCTTCCGGGACTTGTTGGAGCCCTTCGGTTGCTCAGAGGCTGCAGCTGGAGCTTTTGACGAACTGGTGGCTTGGCTTGCTTTTGAGGAGGCACCATCAGCATTGGCAGCTTACCTTTTGGATATCTAGGCTTCCTCTTCCTCTTCTTTGCCTTCTGCTTCTTCAGTTCCTCAGGAACTTCCACATTCATGGGTGAGGGAACTTCAACGTGCCTTGCACCAGAAGTCTTCTCCAAGCTCTCTACATTAACTAGGAACGTAAATGCGGCGCACGCAGCGTAGGGAACACTTACGCCGCATTTTGTAAGAGGAGAAATTAGTGAGCAAATAAGTTTAGTTTTGGGGTACTGTTGAGATGCCTTGATAGCGGTTTGTATAATTGTGGTAGCGAGGTCGATAGATGGGTTTGTGTATTATTTTTTCGAATGTTTTTACTAAGTAATGCGTAAGAACATTGGGAAGGCACGTAGGGCATGTTTGTTTTTTCCTGTATGAGCATAGCTAGCGCAATGTATTGTGAGCATTAAAATTGTTGCGTAAGAACATTGGGACAGCACTGTGTTTTTTCCCAATATGCAGCTGCGTACGAATTTGTAGCAGGAGGTAGTGTGGATAAGGAGTGAGCCACGACTATATAGCTGTGTATGAAAAGGAGCTAAACAAAGTGAGGAACAAAGTGATATACGGTAAGCATGGATCACATGGTATAAATTACAGGCAAAAGATTTGTGCGCGAGGGCCGGGAAAGTTTAACTGAGTTTGGGGGGAATAGTGGCAAGGCGTGAACGACAGCAGTTTGAACAGTGGGAAGCGTCATAGTATGCTACAAACGAAAAGGGTGGCTGGTAGCAGGATGAAGATGCGCTGTCTTTTTAGATATGTCCGCAGGAATCACTACCATGAAGACATTGGGAAGGTAAATTAGTATACTGTATTGTTGAGGTATGCATGTGTATGAAGGAATATAGTGTTCGGTTTGTATAGATGCTGTTGTACTTGTGTACCTTGGATGGCCCAGTGGTTTCGTCGTCTGGGAATAGCTGTTTTGCTGTCTTTAATCTTTTGGTGAGCTGCGCTGTGCTGTGAGGAGAAAGCATGGTCAGACAGATGAGCGATCATGAGCAGGTAGCATCTATGTTGTGCATCAACATTATTCAATCTAGAGGATATAACACTGCAACAGGTAGCCGAGAAATTGCTAAATTAGCACGAACTAAACCAAGATTCAAGAAGAAATCTTGGCTCACCTTTGCTGCGACAGAGGCACCAAGAAGGCAGTCAAGAGAAGGAGACCATCCCACAGCACCACCGCAACAGTTCCACACAGCTCCGACCACATTTCCTTGTGATGTAACCGTGTAGAGCCACGTTTCAGTAAATAAGAAGATTTGTTTAATTACATTCTAAAATCAACCCATTAATGTTTAATGAAGAACTATTTACAACTTAAAAAGAGCATTCAACTGTGGAGAACGAATTCAGTAATTGCAACTTTGCCTGCACATGAAGAAGTTTCTTTGTTAAATTATTTGGCTTATGCACATGTCGAAACCAATGGGCAACCTCATTAAAACAGGCTGCCTTCAATCATTCAGCACTGCAGTTATTTTGTTCCAGTAAAGCAAAGCAGAAGCAAGAAATGCAACAGGAAAATATTATAACTATTTTTGTTGCATAAAGAATCGGAGCCCTAAGAATTTAATTACTTATTTGCATTATGTCATTATAATGTTGTGTCTTCTGAAGCTTTGAGACATTGTCAATATCATTATAATTAAGAGATTCACAGTCAGGCATGTTACTGTCACCATCCTCTTCCAAATTTCCTTGCTCTGCATGTTCTTCTTCCTGAAACAAGTACCCAAAAGGTAGCAAATCATCTGTTAATCAATATGGCATATGGTTCCTGCACAGAAATAGAAATGAACTCTTGGGATAGGATCAATTGTCCGATAGATCGGTGAAGAAAGAATCAGCAAGGCTGGTCTGAAAAATGCGTTTAGTCGGCACTTTATTAATTAATCGCACTACAAAAAATTGCAAACGCATAACTGAATACTGACACTTGATGGAACAGAACTACTTGCCACCATGATTTCAAAAGTTTGCTAAGTTGAGCAATCGGAAGGTCGTCATATATAATAAGACAGTACATCGGGCTAAAAGCAAAATGATGAGACAGAAATCTAACCAAAAGTACATAGATCAGAATTTGCATGCCTCTTTCGATAGCTGATTTGTAATGCAGGCAGCAACCTGAAAAGGGGGGGAAAATTTATGTTGGCGAGACAGTTGAAAAAATAGGTTAGTTTTTGAGAAAGCAATAAGCATAAGCAGATTCGCTGGAATAGATAATATTCTAGATGTGTTATCGAATTTACTTTTATTAAACAGGAAATCATGTAATGGAACCCAGGATGCAGAACAGTAGCAAGAGCCATATGACATGTGAGATGACAGTGGTGGAAATCAATGGTGATGAGGATAATATAAAACCAAAAACTGTCACATATATTCGTCTTGCAGAGCTATCGGTTCTTGCCAGCATGCGACGAAGAACTGTTCATAAAACTTGGCCTCCCCCCCCCAAATATATTCCTCCAAAAGTATGCACTGGATTCAATCAGTTAATCACGCTGAATCACAAACCTCGATAGCAAAACTTGCTATGCAACATTGCTCCCTAAAAAAACTACTTGCTATGCAATGCAGCCAGCATCGTCGCTTGCAAATATAAGCTCCAAAAGTGAAACGCTTCTCAAAATTTTCGCTTCGTCATAACACAAATCGCCACATTTTATTTAGGGCATAATCACAAACAGATATGGCCACTCCATAGATCCTAAAACCACAGCCCAGGTAAAAGGATAAGCTTGCATCACCTTGTAGTAGCTGAGGTCGATGGGGAGGCGCTCGGCGGCGCGGATCGCGGCGAGCGCCTTGTCGGTCGCGTCGGACATGATGTGCGCCACCACCTTGCACCGCACCTTGTCCTCGTCCCCTGGCGCCGCCGCGAGAACTTCAAAATTAGCTGGGGCGTCAGTGCCGCGTAGTGGTTAGGGCAGGACACCGTAGGCGCGTAGGGGAAGGAGGAGGTGTGGTTTCTTGACCTTGGTCGGTGACCTTGACGGCCTGGGAGAACTCGCCGGCCTGGATGTGGCGGTGAAGCGCCGTGAAGAGGTCCTCCGCGGCGGCGTCCACCGCCTTCTATTTGGGCGGCCTCGGAAGGTGGTTCGCTGGGGGGAGACGGCTCACGCGTCGGAGTGGAGTCCGTGTCCGAGTTCCTTGACGGGTGGAGTCCGAGTGGGTTCTGCACTCGTGCGCTATATAACTTCACACTGCCACGCAGCCCAAACGCACACAACACAGGCCGCGCGTCTGGACAGATCGAGTTGAGCGAGAGAAAACTCTAGTGGCCGTTGCTGTTGTCTCTCCCAACACTCGCCGCCACAGCCGATCGATCTCTCAGAGTGCTTGCATTAGGTCGGCTCTGATCCAGTCTCTATGGCCAACTTAGATGACCAGTCCCGGCACGAGATCGAGGAGGGCGAGAACGTGGTCGGGTACGACTCGGACTCGGAGTCCGACACAGAGGACGACAGCCGCTACGTGTTACAACCCCGCAACGACGATGACGACGTGGGCCGCCCGGAGATCATCAAGCGTCGCCGCTTGGAGGGGAACGTCGTGGGAGACTGGGATGGCATGCCATCGCCCACGTCCTCGTGCGGGTCGGACAAGACCATCAGCGATGGCAGCACTAGCGCCGGCGACACCCCCATAGCGCGGGTGTCGTTCCCCTGCCCCATATGCCGAAGGGAGTTCGGAAGCCAGAAGGCCGTACACGGCCACATGAGGGTCCATGATCCGCCCGCCCCATCGCAGGTTGCCGTCCACCAGCTCGCTGCGCCGCCATCTACGGGGGAGCAAGTTCATGTCAGGTTGTTCTCGTGCGCGGACTGTGGGAAAACCTTCTACACGCATCAGGGGCTTGGTGGCCATGTGGCCGGCCACAAGAACAAACTGAGAGAAGCCGCAGCAGCGGCCACGGCCGCGGGAGTCCACCAGGGCGACGGCGCGGGCGCCGTTGCATGCCGCGGCATCGCCAATCCGCAGAAGCAGCATGTGTGCAAGGTGTGCGGCCTAGTGTACAACACGGGGGTGGCGCTCGGCGGCCACATGAGGAAGCACTACACGGGTCCCCCGATCCTGCAGAAGAAGCAGGACACTAGCCTGCCCCCTTTTCCTCCGTCGCCCGGGGAAGTGCTTGCATCGGCCGCCGTGGAAATACCAGAGCTCACACTTGCTCTGCCCCTGGAAGAGGCGGCGCGGCCCGCTCTTGCGCCACCGGTTGTCGAGGGGGTACAGCCTGCTCCTGCACCGGCCGTGGAGGTGGCACAGCCTGCGTCGGCTGCGACGAGCAGCGTGAGGATTTTTGGTGTTACCATCATCGTGCAGGCACCACCACCACCAGCTAACAAGAAGGTTTCGCCATGACGGAGGGAGTAATCGCGTCAACAGCAAGAGGAGATCCATGAGTACAGAAAGTAGAAAAAGTGTTCAGTTTGTTAGGATACGAGTTTTTTCAGATTATATACAGCGTGCATAGCAGGTTTTATGTGCTCATAATATATCGAGGTGTACCTACCTTCTTTCAAATGGAGATTAGAGTTGCTGTGATTGACATCCTCTGATTGTAACCACAAGAAAATCAGCAGAATTTCAGCAGAATGGAGATTAGAGTTGCTATTATGTACTACGCGCAAGAAAATCTTCCCTTCAACCTCGTTCTTCAAAAAACACTCAAATGCTGTGATTGACATCCTCTGATTGTAACCACAAGCTGTAACTGCTTTCCGCAAGTCATCAGCGAAGTCTCTTTACAGCTTCTATTAATTCTCCAATCATCAGAACTAAACAGTGGATATCGTCATTATCTATCTTTTGCTCCATGGAATCTTCAGATATCTGATTATCAGCAGAATGAGCACATTGATTCTTGGTCTTCATTCGAATTTCAGCAGTTGAGTGATCATAACTGAATATGAAAGAAAGTCATAACCCTACTCTGTCTCATATACAATGTTAGTAGCTGTTTTTAGAAAATGTAAAATGAACAACTTTAAAGAAAACCTATATTCTTTTGTAAAAGACGGATTTTTGAGGAAAAGTGGGCTTCTAAGGAAAAATGAGGGGGGAAATTCATGTCATTATATTTGTTGTTAATGTTTGATGAGTACGTTTGTACTCACTCTTGCTTAATCCCTCCCTTGCTTAGAAGGTGAGACTTGTAGAGCTGCCGATGAGGTTTGGGTTGAGGGTGAAATGCAAGATCCGGACCTGCAGGAGGACGCCTACTACTACTACTACAACTGGGGGGGACTAAAGGGTTAGGTAGACAGGTTTCTCATTTTGGATGGTCATCAGGGGATGAAACCGTTGTGTTAGATTTTTGTCCGTTGTGTTATATTTTTGCTGTACTTGGATCCAGTGTAAGATTTGTGTACTGAACATATAGCCCTGCGTGGCTTGAAATGTAATATATTTCTATTTCTGTCCCTAATTATGGTTCTATTGCAACACTTTGAATACGGTATAATAACTAATAAAGTACCGAAACGCTCGATATTTTGTTAGCTACTATGTCGAGATTCGTATAATTAACTTAGGGTAATGATATAGTGAATATTAATTACCCTAGGCTAATTATACGGGTCGCCACATTATGTATGCAATCTTTACCTGTTCTTCTATATGAGCTAGGTGCTAGGAGACCTTGCTCCCTTGCAAATTGTATTATTGTAACGGTGAACCAATCTATGATTTCAACTTTCAAATAAGAAGCAGCGCATGTTAGGTCATTTCGATTTGGGTCTAAAAATGAGCCTGCACTCGTGTCTGCATTGCACTGTTCTGAATATTGTAACTCGTGTGTTTGTGTTGTTATTTGCAGGACTTTCCTTTTTTTTTTGGAATAATCAACGAAAGGTTCGTGGGGTTGTAACAAATGTACATAACATTATATGAATTAGAATAAATTAGTGAACAAGAATGAATCATCAATAAGTCTGGGTGGTGTAGTTGGTTATCACGCTAGTCTCACACACTAGAGGTCCCCAGTTCGAACCTGGGCTCAGACAATTTCCATGTGATTTTTAATTGTGTTTTACTATAAATCTTTAACAGCTTTTTAAAACCTTTTCCCCCCTGCTTCTTGCAACATATATATATGTTCTCCCTAGCTTTTAATCTTGGGATTGAACTAACAATCAGAGTGTGCACTCCACATTTAAAATTTTGAATTCCTTAAAGGTAATCAATGATGATTTGGTTTGAATTTGACACAGTTCATCACATTTTTTGTCAAGGGGTTGCATCGTTGAGTCCTTTTCATCACCTCATAAAGAAGCAAGAATAATCAGATGCGGAGGCAGTTCCCGGGCAGTGTGAGCACTTGCCCGAGCTCACGGTGATCTACAAGAAGCAGTCCGCTCACTGCCGGTATCATAGAAGCTGTTAGTTCTGGTCTTCTCCCAAGCAAGCTCTTGTCAACTGTCAACGTTAGTTAGGACATCTCGAATGGTGTAGTCAACTACTAGCTATAAGAAGTGTACATGTCATCTATAGATAGCTAATAGACAACCTCTCCAATGGACTAGCTATAGCATTGTCTACAAAATTAAATATGGACCCATATGTAAGAGGTGATAAATGCCTTGGAATCAGCTAGAGCCTGGCTATAAGTTAGTAGTAAGCCAATATCTCTCTCTTCCTTTTCTCTCATCCAACTAAGCAAAATGTTGAGTTGGTACCCTTATAACTAGCTGAAGTGGCATCATTGGAGATGCCCTTATGCTTGCTTATACTCTTAAAATTTCCTGTTTTAATATATAAACAAGAGAGGTGTTTCTATATTTTTCTTTTTTTAAATTGCATAGATATTAAAGTATGAATGAAGAGTAGATAGTGATTAATTACTTATTCGTTTATTTTAAGATTTATGTAATTTATATTAGAAGGAAAACACGAGTAGGGTAATTTTTTTGCAGTGAAACGTTGATGCAAGCATCTCGTAATTTATCTTCCGAAATGCTCCCGGAGTCCCGGTATAAAAAGGGTCAAGAGGGAGGACCCGGCACGGCATTTCGAGTTCTTACCGTGCTGGAATTCTTTCTCCTTTCTCCATTCCCAGTGCCTCTTCTCCCTCCCGCTCGAAGCCACCCAATTCGAAAGGACCGGAACCCGAACCCCCGACTCCATGAAGATTTCCGAGCTCTCCCCCGAATACCGGCAGCCGCCGCCGCCGCACGCCGGCCTCCTCACCGACCTCAGCAAGGTCGTCGCCGACGTCGAGTCATTCGCTACATCCACCTCCTCCCCGGAGAAGCTCGCCGCCGATGTCCGCCGTGTCCTTACCAACCTCGCCTCCGCCGCCTCCTCATCGTCCCTCACCGAGGCGTTCAGGGTCCAGGTGTGGAAGCTCGCCGTCCGCCTCTGGAACGCGTGCGTCGACCGCGCCAACTCCACCGCCCTGGCCAGGAGCCCGTCCGCGCTCGCCGCGGAGGCGGAGATCCGGCAGGCGGCGCCGGAGCTCCTCCTCCTCGCCGGCGCCCCCGATGGCATCCCCTCCGCGGCCGCAAAGACCGCCGCCTTCTTCCACCGCTCCGGCCTGGCCTGGCTTGACCTCGGCCGCGTCGACCTCGCCTCCGCCTGCTTCGAGAAGGCCACGCCGCTGGTCTCCGCCGCCGACACGGAAGAGGATCGGGGCGTCCTGCTCGACCTCAACATCGCGCGGGCACGCGCAGCGTCGGACGCGGGCGATCAAGCCCTCGCCGTCGCGCTGCTGAGCCGGTCCAAGCCCCTCGCGGCCGCATCTGCCGAGGGGGTCAGATCCCTCGCCGAGGGGTATCTCTTCATCGGCGAGGCCGCGCTCTCCACGAAACCCTCGGATCCCGCCGTCGAAGCGTCCAGCCTCCTCACCGAAGCGCTTGATCTCTGCGAGAAGGCGGCATCCCCCTCGTCCGCCACTCCTAAAACCCCAAATCTCGACGCGCTCAAGGGTCGATGCCTCCGCTTCCTCGCCTTCGAGCGTCTCGAAGCCAACGACTACGAGGGCGTCCTGCGTTGCATCAGGGTCTCGAGGGCTTCAATGGGGCTGGCAGAGGAGCACCCGAGCATCGGGTTAATGGCGCTACGCGCGTGGCTCGGAAGCGGTAAAGTGGCGGAGGCAGAGAAGGAGCTCGAGAAGCTCATGGCCAACGCCCGAGCACCGGAGACTGTGTGCATGGCGGCCGCCGAGGTGTACCTTGCCACCGCGGGGCTTGAGACTGCACGCAAGGTGCTCATTACGCTTGCTGCACGTTGCCGCGCCGGAGGTGCAGCTGCTGCTGTGAGGGTGGTGACGAAGGTGGTTGAGGGTGGTAGCGGGGGCACCGGGCGCGCAAGAGCGATCGCTGAGCTCGTGTCGGATGAAAGGGTGGTTGCGCTATTCGATGGCCCGGCTAACACCCGTGAGCGTGACACAATGCATGCACTGCTGTGGAACTGGTTTGCACTCTTACTCAACAAATCTTGTAGCATTTTTTTAATGTAAATTTGTGCGCCTGCTGAAGCTGGCACTTGGAATCTCGGACAGCGGCGCCGAGCATTTCCACGCAAAGAATTACGATACCAGTTCGGACTTGTTTGAGAGATCGATGCTTTATGTAACCCGCGACGAGGGAAGCAGATCGCGCCGCGCAGGCTGCTTCCGAGTCCTTAGCCTTTGCCACATCGCCCTTCAAAATCTCGATCGAGCGCAAGAGTTCATCAATGAGGCCTACAAGGTGTTAATCTTTCTCCTCATTACTTCGTTAATGATCTTGCGTATGGCTTCTTATGGTTGGCTCAAAATGTGTATCTGTAGGTTGAACCCAATATCATCTGTGCTTTTCTGAAGGTAATTAGTCTACAGTCTACAGATGTTGTTAGTTGTACAAGGATCTGATTTTACTTTGGTAACTCTGTAACTCTTACTAACCCATACGAATTCTTTAGTTTAAAATCCATTTGGAGAAGAAGGATGAAGACGAGGCTATCAAGCAGATGAAGACCATGGTGGGTTGTGTTGACTTCGACCCTCAGTTCCTAACACTCGCAACTCATGAAGCTATTGCCTGTCTGTCTGTCCGGGTGGCAGTTGCTTCATCGACCTTACTTCTTGGCCTCTACTCTGCCGGAAAGCCAATGCCAATGGCTGAGGTTGCTGTCCTCCGCAATCTTATTGGGCTCCTCCTTCGTGAGCCAGGAACTGAGGCTGAGATCCTGAAGTACTCCAGACGTGCCAAGGAACGGATGGCTGATCTTGGTGTCGAAAACTTTTTTGGCAATGGAACTGTTGGTGAGCGTGAACTGAATTGGTTTGCAGTCAATAGCTGGAATATGGGTTTAAGGGTGGGTAAGGAAGAGAAGTATAATTCTTGTGCTGAGTTCTTTGAGCTTGCGGCGGAGTTTTTCGGCTCAAGTAATGGTGAGGGTGATGGAAATCGACCCATGGTTTGCAAAGCGTTGATCATGAGTGTCAATGCCATGCTCAATGCTGAGGAGCTTAACAATTCACCATTGTCAGATTCTGACCTTAAAAAAGGTGTTGAGATGCTCAGCAGAGCTGGCAAGGTAAACATGGAGCTTGGCAAATACCAAAAGTTACCACTACATGTATGTTCTTTAGTAATTTGATTTTCTTTAAAATTATTTTGATTCAGTTGTATCGACGTGCAGCTATTACCCTTGATTTGGTCCTCAGTTCCAGTGGCCTCCGATCAGTTGGAGGCCAACAAGTTACTGTACCTTCACACCTTCAACTCCTACCAACTCCTTGACAGGATGGACACCAGTGCACATCCTCAGCAGCTCCAACTCGTCAAGAATTTTGCTTCCTCTAAAGCATGCACACCAGATCATCTTCTCAAACTTGGAATAATAGCTTCTAAAGGCACCCTAGCAAACCTGCTGGCTGCTGAATTTGCCCTGAAGGCCAGCGTCACCACTGCCCTTGCCTCTCACTCGCCAAACTATGGGGTAATCAGCGCTGCCCTCAGGAATCTAGCCTGCCTTGCTGGCTTGCAAAATGGTAGCAAGAGTGATGCAGCCTATGATGTATTTCGACAAGCCTACCAGATTGTGGTTGGGCTGAGAGATAGTGAGTACCCATTTGAGGAAGGGAAGTGGCTTGCAACGACTGCGTGGAACAAGTCGTATTTGCATGCGCGGCTTCAGCAACATTCAGTGGCTAGAAAATGGATGAAGATGGGATTAGATCTGTCTCGGCATCTTGAGAGCATGAAGGAGTATATAGCAGGCATGGAGGAATACTTTGAGAACTTTCAGAAGATATCTGGTAATGAACCCGATGAATGTAGTCAGCAAGATGGTAGTATGACTCAACCTGTCCTAGTTTAGAAATTTGTGAACGTGGCAGTTCACAACCGAAGAGATAAATAGATCATTGAGCTATGATAGTATGATACACACTCAAATTTTCTTTCATTTGAATGCTGCAAACGGCAAGTCAAATATTGTCTGATATCAGGTGCTTTCTCAATAACTATGTGGATTTTTTGTTGACAGTAACTACGTCATTGGATTTTATGCATGCTCATGTGCAGGAGAAATGAGTGAGTGTTTGTAATAAAATTGAACTTGTGAATCTACTGGATTTGTTTAGGTGACCTTTATGCTCAGCTTCTGTTCAAGTCAACTAATCTTATCAGTGAACTCCCTGAGCCCCCACTATCATTTGGTAGTCATACTATAGGTGGCATTACCGCATTACCATCCAAATATTCTGGTGGAAAATTTGTGTGTAATAAGGACTTACTCAAACATTGTATAGTCTATACAACCATAGAACTATCTGGCTTTTATGATACTGAACTTACACTGGGTAAAAATGGATCTTGAAATGATGTGTATCCTCTGTGAATACTACTTTCCATTTTGTTATGAATATGCTATTGCCTTGCACAGGGACCAGGTTCATATGGTGTTGTATGACCATAACCAGCTAGAGGTGCACCAGCTACCCCTCTTTGGTTCAGCAAACACCTGAAGCGTGCCAATATTGCGTCTGTTTCAAGCTTCTCAATTGGAGTCCAGAGTCTTTCTTACAAGCCAATGCAGTGTAAGTGGATTGGTGAGTCAAAATATGTCCATACAGATGGTAGTACACACATGCATTTCTTGGTATATTAGATGAATGTTAACAGTTGAAGAGACACGCACAGCAAATAATATCAGTAAGTGACAAGGTTGCATATAGATTCTGCTTGTATACCTGTAAATCATGCCCTTAAATAATATATTGATGTATAGCATGTCAATTACTAGTTAGTTTTGTTGTTTTGTTGTGGGCATTCATGAGGAATCAGGATGTCAGCCCTCCTAATTGAAAAGTGTGAACTTGAATATCTGTAATTGTTCAGCAACATGCTAAATTGTGTATGCCTTTGATAATTGATAACGTGCTTCCTTCTTCTTTTAATAGGATGTAGCAGATTTGAGCAGTGAGCACTTAGCTGTTATCTTTAATTGTTATAATTTGGGAATAAGAATAATTAGTGCCTTATCAATGTGCTTAAATTTTTTAATTCAGACATCCATGGCTCCTATATTTATGGAGAGGAAGCTACCATTCTAATTCTATCATGTTACTGCATTAAGATAACCAATTGGATTACTATAACAGGCTAGATGGTATAGTGCCCCCTAAATTCTCAAATGCATGGATTGGGAGGGTCACAACTTGTTTACTCATTTACCTGCAGCTGCTGCAGCACGTGGCCAAATAGTTTGTTCAATAGAGAACTGACCGAAGGTCAGCTGGCTAGGAGCGCTGGTTGTGCCCTCGCCCACCAGCCTTCGAGTCTCCAGCTCGGCGCTGGTGCTCACCCTCTCCTTCTTAGTGCATTGCCAGAGCTCCTGACCCAATTTCAAAAAAAATAGTTTGTTCAATATCTGATGCATCAATTTGCTCACCTCACATGCAAACCTCACCACCAACGACCAAGCGTTGCTGTTCAGGGTTGTTGATACCTTGAGGGGTTCATTCATGTAAAATTCCTCCAATGTGGCATCCAAGTGATCTAGGTACCACCTATCCTGGTTGCTTACTATGCATCGCAGTCCTGCAGCAACCACTTTTGGTGCTACATCCTCACCGAGCATGCTAATTCATGAGAAAATTTACCATTCCTAATTATTGATACTGTGATAGCAGGAAGGACCGGAGATGGACTCTAAATCTTATAATGAGTGTAAATTTCAACCTACAATGTTTGCTAGTAAGTGAATCTAATTCCCTTTTCATTTCCCACCATCTATTGCTGACCTTAACATGGAGGTAGTCTTTCCTGAAGCCATTTTGGACCGCTGGTTGGTCAAGAAAGGCAGCTCAGCTATTCCGCAGGTACTGATTAAACGGTCGTGTATTCCGGCCGAAATGGCCACTTGGGAAGATTTTCGTGTGGTTCGGCAAAGTTTTCCAGGAGCGGATGCTTGGGGACAAGCAGAATTTGCTGGGGAGGGTGTTGTCATGGGAACTGCACAAGGCGGGAGGAAGCAACGCAAGGAATCGAACGATGGCGCAAAGGGCAAAGGCGTATTCGGAAGCCAAAGGCAGCAGGGCCAAGAGGCGGGTGGACATCCTAACGAATAGGGCAGATAATCGTTGGTGTGAGCGCGTGAGTATAAATAGCTAGGGGTCTGAGTTGTAAGTAGGGTTAACAAAATCGACGAAAATCGTGCCCTAACGAATAGGGCAGATAATCGTTGGTGTGAGCGCGTGAGTATAAATAGGTAGGGGTCTGAGTTGTAAGTAGGGTTAACAAAATCGACGAAAATCGCGCGATTTTCGCCCGTATCGCCGCGGTTCGATATCAAATACCGGTCGATAAAACGGTCCAACTCAAAAAAAATTAGGTGTTACAAACCGGTCGAAAATCGGTGGAAATCGCTCGATTTTTGTCAAAAATCGACGAAAACTACAAAAAATCGACCGCCAAAAAAGTTCACCAAGTTTGTTGATTTTCCACGATAATCGATGACTTTTGATTATTTTTTTTCAAAAAAGATTTTAATTTTGAGTCCGCGCGATTTTTAACGATTTTCGGTGCCGACGCAGTAGCGAAATTCGTGGTCTAAACGGTAAGGTGAACCCTGGTTGTAAGACAAGTATCAAAAAATGTCGTAGACTTCCTTCTTTCTGCTTTCCTTTCCTATCTGTTCTTCTTTCTCCCCAAATTCTGTTGCAACATTTGTGTGTTGATTTTGAATAGAACTTGACTATCGTTGTTGAAGCCTCAATATCGACCGGCCGCCCTTACAGCCTGTAGGACCATGTGGAGGTCCATTCTTGTTTGTGATGGGTACTTACTTAATTTGAGCTTGGGTTGCTCAGTTTTGAGTTTGATTTAAGTTTGCATTTGAAATAGAGTTTCATTTGGAAGCATTTTGATTTGGGTCGGCTTGTTAGGTTGCGGCGGACCTTAGGTCCAGTGCTTAGTGTTTGCGTCGGACCAAGAGAACCAAGTAACAGAGAGTTTCCCATTTGCGCAGGATCAAGTTTTGCGAAGTTCAAATTTGCGCTGGACCGAGTTAGAAATGACTTGTGTATGCGTTGGACCAAGTGTAATTGGTTTTGTGTTTACGCCGGACCGGTTTGGAACAAGAAAATCTTGGAACAGAGTGTTTTTCTTTAGCCCTGGACCAAGGGTGTTGAAAACAGAGAGTTTCACGTTTGCGCCAGACCAAAGGGTGAAAAATCACATTCACAACGGACCATAAACAGTGCCTTCACATTTACGACGGACCAAGTTATAGAGGAATTCATGTTCGCGGCGAACCAACTTTGACACCTTGCAGTAAATCGCATTATTGAAGGTCTTCTCGTGCTCACAAAATTATTTGGTTTACATGAAAGTTGTAGAGAATTTCAAGGTGCATCTTTTTCATGTTGACAAGTTTTTCATTTGAGCAATAGAAAAAATCATAAAAAATCAAGAAGATAAGTGTGTTCGTGCCAGACCAAGAGACAGTGAATTTCACGTTTGCGCTGGATCAACTTTGATAGGTTTCGGTAATTTGCATTTTTGAAGGTCTTCTTGTGCTCGAAAAATTATTTGGTTTGCATAAAAGTTGTAGAGAATTTCGAGACGCATCTTTTTCATGTTGATAAGTTTTTCATTTGAGCAACATAAAAAATTATAAAAAATCGAGAAGATAAGTGCATTTGCAAATGACCAAAAATGTTGGTCCACCGTAGATGCTTTTTGCTTTGTTGAGCTTTGACGAAAATTGCATATTATTCTTGAGCAATGCTATGTGATATGTTTTCCTTGTCTATGATGGATGCAGGGCTCTGTTTGATGGTCATGGTGAGGCGACAGGAGGTCGAAACTAGGTAAGGGTTGCCGGAGGTTCAAGATGGCCGGAGGTCGTCGGAAGATGGTCGGAGATGGAACCAGTGCTATCCAAGGAGGCAAGGAGACAAAGTGTCTGCTAAGCTTGAGACTTTTTAGGTCTAGTAGACCAGGGAGTTGTTGGTTTTTAGAGCTAAAGTAGTGGTCAAGTTAGCTTTTGTGAGTGGGTTGTTAGACTGATCACTTAAAGATGCTTTGAGAAAGCATGTGTAAGAGTGAATCAGTGGTGGGAATTGATCCTAGAATATTATAAATAGAGCGGTAGGGTAGCCTTCCCTTGCAAGTCTTTGTGAGAAGATTTTGGTGCTCCTTTGAACTTTGCCCATATGAAGTGAAGCTTTGTAAAATCTTTCAAAGAAAAGAAATACAAAAATATTCTCTCCATTCTGAATTTAAATTCTGCATTTACATTATGTCTTTACATTACGTAATTTAAATTCAGTTTTTACATTCTCGCAATTTAAATTCTGCAAGTTGGATTAGCCTACCCTCCTTCTACTTGCTTTTGGGTTTTTTATTGCCAAGGATGAGAGATTGATTGGATGAGTCTTCACTTAGATCATATCCCAATCCTCTAGGTAATCCTTGTTTCGAGTTTTGCGAGAAACCGATCTTTTATGCATCCATTGATGAATTCTTGGTTGATCGTGTTATGATAAGTTTCTTTGTGACCTCTAGCTTGCTGTGACTTGTGTGAATGTATCCAAGTTCATTTTGATCATCAAAATCCCACAAGCAAGCCTAGATCACAGATTTGCACTTTTGTTTGTTCTTGGTGCATTTCCTCTTCAAATGGTTAAAGATCGGAACTTTGGCGTCAATCTTTGCGATTGATTGTGGAAACAAGTTTCTGCTATCCTTAAGAGGTTATCTACCAAGTTTTATGAACTTTGGACCGATAGATCAAAATATACATCATTCTTGTTGTTGAGTTTGTGCTGTTTTTATGCCCTGTTTTGCCGATTCTTGATCCAGAACTTCCTAACTTTGCAAGAGGGGTTTTTGTTTGGTTTTTACTTGTCTTGTAGGTGAGGGAAAATTTATTGAGAGATCATTCACCCCCCTCTGATCGTCATTCCGATCTTTCACAGCCTGGAAGATGCACGCCGTTGCTGCTTCCAAGCCCCCGTTCCTCATGTGCCAGCGCCGCCGAGTCGGCCGCACTTCTCCGGTAGTTTCGGGTGCGGCGTCGGCGTCCTCATGCCAGCGCCGGGCGGCAGCCCGTCGGCTCGAGCACCTCCTCCACACTCCTGTGAGAATTCTAAATCTAATAGGCCCTCTAATCGGTAGTGGATATGGAATCAAGCAATTTTTCTCAAGAACTTGTTCATGTGCAGAAGTACGTACATGCATATCATGGTTTGTTGATCTGTGGTATTACACGAATTTAAACTTGGGCATACAGTGCCCAATTTCTGAAATTACAATGCAGGATCTTTCCAGTAGTTTACTTTGATATTCTGTTTTGTATGCGTTAAAATGCAGGCTATTTGACATGAGAATGCAACATTCCTGGGATCTGCCGAGGGCTGGAAGTTACATGTTACCCCCACAATCCATGTAGGTGGCCATTACCCCTGAACCATGTGTGCTTGATTTCCACATATGCTTAATGATCTGACTGACATACAATATTCCAAAAAGGATATGCTTGTGATTGCATTTTGATATGGGTTCCCTCTGGTGGGTGTTGTTTTCCTCCACACTAAATTTCTGCCTTGAGCTCCTCAATTCGGCAAGGATCGTTCTAGTTCCAAAAAGCCAAGAAGCTAGCGCGGTCTCAGATTACAGACCCATAAGCCTCATCCACAGCTTCGCGAAAATCATTTCAAAGATCCTTGCCAACAGACTCGTCCCGTTCCTGAATGCTTTAATCTCGCCAAATCAAAACGCTTTTATAGCAGGAAGGGCCATTCATGATAGCTTCATGGGTGTCCAAACTACCCTAACAGAGCTACATAGAAAGAAATGCCCGGCTATCTTCATCAAACTTGACCTAACCAAAGCTTTTGACTCAGTTAGTTGGGAGTTCCTCCTCGAGTTGTTACAAAATTTTGGTTTTGGACAACAGTGGAGGGACTGGATCTCGATTTTACTTTCCACATCCAAATCCAGGGTTCTGCTCAACGGCAACCCCGGAAAACCTTTTTTGCATAGGCGAGGCCTGCGACAAGGTGATCCGCTTTCTCCCTTGCTCTTCACCATGACAATTGAGCCCCTGCTTCTACTTTGGTCGGCCGCGACACACAGGGAGCTACTCATGCCGATTGCCCAGAAGCCGGTTCAAAGCTGCATTTCATTCTACGCAGATGATGTTGCACTCTTCCTAAACCCGGTGGAACAGGAAATCAACATCCTTAAGGCGACCTTACAGGTGTTCGGGGAGGCTTCAGGTCTTATCACCAATATTAATAAATCGGAAATCTTCCCTTTAACCTTCGATGCTTCACTCTTGCAAAGCATGCTGCTAAACTTCCCGGCTAAGGTCAATAACTTCCCGACAAAGTATCTTGGTCTACCTCTAAGACCTACAGCACTTCGGAAGGTAGACTTCCAACCTCTAATTGACAAGATTGGCAGGAGACTCGCAGGTTGGAAAGGGAAGTTACTTTCAAGAGCGGGCAGGCTAGTATTGGTGAGAGCTGTGTTCTCGGCAATCCCAGTACATTTCCTCACAGCTTTCAGGATTCCAAAATGGGCGACCAAAAGAATTGACAGATTGAGAAGAAACTTCCTTTGGAAAGGGGAAGAAAACTGCAGCTCAGGGCATTGCTTGGTCAACTGGAGAACAGTCTGTCGCCCGAAGAGTCTGGGAGGCCTTGGCATTCCGCATATCACCACCTTTGGAAGAGCCCTCAGGCTGCGCTGGCTTTGGCGTCATTGGAAAGATCAGCTACCTTTGGTCCAAGGATCGACATCTTCCCTTCGTGGACCGGATCTTGCACTCTTCGATGCGAGTACCACCATTGTTTTAGGGAACGGGGAAACAGCCAAATTCTCGAGCGATGGCGGCTTCAGGGGATAGCGCCAAAGGACTTAGCACCCCAGTGTTACAGGTTGGTGTCCAGGAGAAACAACTCTGTCAAACAGGAACTCTTCAATAACAGATGGATGAAACCGCTAAGGAAAATCAACTCCGTGCAACAGCTAGTAGAGTTCTTGACACTTTGGATTAGGCTACAAGGCGTACAGCTCCAACCGCAGAGGCCAGACTCAATCATTTGGCGTTGGACGTCGGATGGAGGCTACTCTGCAAACTCGGCTTATAAGGCACAGTTCATCGGCTCGGTGCCAGGTCACTCACCAAGTTCAATCTGGAAAGCAAAAGTGGAAAACAAATGCAAATTTTTTGCGTGGCTCATGGTACAGAACAAAATCCTCACGGCAGACAACTTGGCCAGAAGAGGATGGCCGCATGACCCGACTTGCCGCTTCTGTCACTCAGTGGACGAATCGGCTCTCCACCTTTTTCTGAGCTGCTCTTTCACCCAGTCCTTCTGGTCGGGACTTACTTCTCAGGTCGGTTTGCCACCCCTCACTGCTCCCGGAACAGGAAACCTCATCTCAGTCTCGAATTGGTGGATTCGAGCAAGGGAGGATGCTACTAAGCAGGCCCGAAGAGACCTCGACGGACTAATTATTTACGGCTGTTGGAATCTTTGGAAGGAACGAAATGCTAGGATTTTTGAAGATGTCTCAAGCTCGGCTCTAGTGGTGATACAGAAGACCCTAGATGATTTCAAGATGTTTAGCCTGGCTGCTAGAACATCGATTTAGCTAGCCTTCCTTGGTCTTTAGCCGAGCTCTCGCTCTTTCTAGGTTAGGGTAGGTGTGCTGCCTTAGCGCTGTGCTTCCTTACCTGTGGTCTGGAAGCGTAGTTTCTTCCCCTTTCCCTTTTCCTTTTTGTACAGACTTTCCCTCTTCTTAATGAAACGGCAGAGCGCCTGCCTCTTTTTCAAAAAAAAAAAAAAAATTACTTTGTATGCTATGCACAATTGGCCAAACTTTCAACATCATACATGATGATTTATCCTGTTTAAAATATCAATCATATGGAAGAAAGAATCCCAATAATATTTGAGTCTGTTTCAGAGTGCCCCATAGGATGATGATTATTTCTCACTTGAAAGTTGAAACCCGGCAATGTCCACAGCAAAGATGCGTACCAAGAAACGTGGATTGAATAAAGCAATCACATGAACTGCTGCAAATGAAACTGTGAAAAAAACTTTAGATATTGCAACAGGTTGCCTGAATTGAATACCAATATTATCAGAATGGCAAGGATAGAAAAATCTACACGAGCCGTGGGTTCTGTGACTTCTGTCAATCCCTGGACGCCCCAGCGATTAAGGGACATGACCAAATGGAGGGTGGTCCATTTTTATGATGCTTAAAGACTCAAACCGTTCTACTAGTCGGTACTACAGTAGATCACCGATCAATCATCCAACTAGCAGCACTGGCTCCATCACACGCTGAACAGCCGGTCCCAACAAAATCTGATCAAAATCACACTGTCTCTAACCTGCAAAAATTGCATGACAACACTCATGGCCTTGATAGCTGCACAACGCTTGCACTGCCTCTCTTCCTTCGACTATAAATCCATGACCTCAACACAACCACTTCATCTGCAAACAACATAACAATATAAGCATCAGCATCACATCTTCAGAGCAAAAGTGCATTTTAGCCAAGAACACGACAGAACCATGATCAATTCAAAGAAGCTTGCTCACTTGGCCAAGAAGTGTTTGAGGATAGTGGTAGCTGGCAAACTGCAGGCACTGACGGGTGCTGCAGCATGGCTTCTGTTGTAGACAAGGGCCAGAAATTGGCACTAAGAATTAAACCCTTCACTCAAAAATAAAATCCTTAAAGTAGCAAGCAACTAATGCAAGCAAAAAAAAAAGAACATAGACTATATGAGCGCTAGATTATTTACCATCAATAAAAATTGAACTTGTTGAATTTTTAGAAACCAACTCAATTCTTCAACAAATCATTTCTTTGCCTATGACATATGGGCCAAGCCCCACATATGAGAGAGGCAGCAGCCCTGCCACCTCACCCCTCTCACTTTTCTCACTCCACCAATCCTTTACCCTCTTAATGACATGTAGGCCTTGGCCTCACATGTAAGGAAGAGAGGGACAGCACTTAACTTCCGTCTCCACCTCACTCCCCTCCTTCTCCCTCATTTCTTCCATCTCCCCCCCGCCCACCTCAAGCAGCAGCAAGAACAGCAAGTTCTTCACTTCCCTCCTCCCAACTCTATCCAAGAACCTCGTACTAACTTATGTATGTTATACCATTGGATTCCCGATCTCTCTAACTCCCCATCTATCCAAGTGGTAAGCACATGTATAAAGATTTGTTTGGGGTTTTTTCTTGATTATTCATTTCTTGCTCATTGTTCTTCATTTGCAGCAAGAACAGCAGCAGGGCAGCAGCACCTCCATCTTCTTTCTCCCTCTCGAATCTACTCAAAAACCAAAATCTAGCTCATGCATGTTACACCATCGGATTCCCCATCTCCCTAGCTTCCCATCCATCCCAACGGTAAGCACATGCAAGCAGTCCAACTATTTCTAGGGAACATAATAGGGTAAGTAAGGTTAACTTCTTCAAGAACACTAGGTGTTAGAAATAAGGCTCAAGTGGCCTATTTATCTCTAATGCCAAAACTACAAAGAATAATACCATATTGCTAGTTGAGAGAGGAGAATACCAATTTAAAAGGGAGAGCTCCCACCATGCCTTGTAATAAGGCTGATGGAGGGTGAGGAGCACGGCTAAAGTCACACGCGCGCGCGCGCGTATTTCGCAAATTACCGCGTATTTTTCCCGCGTGACTTGTGACTTGCGACGTCGCAGGTCGCCGTGCAGTGGATTAAATCCTGGCATGTTTAAATCCTTTTAAATTTTTCAGTTTCTAATAGAAACTGCCGCGTCAGTTTCTAATAGAACAGTCATTTGGATTAAATCCTGTTTACTAGCGTTTAAATGCGAGGCTATAAAATCTAGAGACGTCCAGACTAAAGCAAGTTTTTTGCTCTGGCACTCGCGTTCATACACTGTGTCATGTGTTGTGTCTTTGTGCTGCTTGTTCTTCGCCGACCTTCCTCTCGGCGTGCACCGCGAGGCAAGGAGAGCGGGATCTCCGAACCGTTGCCGCAGCGAGAACCTGCACGGGGGCGGCAATAAGGTTTCTGGGCAGCACAACTGCGCGACCGCTCGAGATTCCTCTGCGTCGACTACTTCCTCTACGGCCGGTCACTACTGCGCTGCTTCCTTTCCATCATCAAGCCCGTCGTAAGAATTCTTCCCTCTGTTCAACTCATTCACATCTTTTCTAGATCTACTTTTCAGAAATATGTGGTATCTTCTGTCTAGCTTGCTGTTGCTGTGTTTGATTATTTTGGAATTACGTTTTATATTCAAATCTGAAATCAAAATAATACCTAGATATTAGGAACTTGTTGCAGATCATCTGCCTTGTTCTAGACAGTCGACATAAAACAAGACATGCCATGTGCAAAACACATTTAAGGAAGAGGTACTGTACAAATCTAGATTAGAAAATAATCGCCAGAGAGAATGTAGAAGAGTTAAGTGTCGCTATTGTGATGCATCTGAGATTATTTCTTATCTAGAGAAGTAGTAAGAATTGGGAGATCTCATAGTCAACTGGGAGGTCGAATAGGTCTAGAAGGGTAATGCAGAGTGTTGGGCCGATTAGTTCTCAGAGGGAATGCACTATTTAGCAATGTATCTAGTACTAGACATATTTGACACGGTTTACAGATGCTGTTGGTAAAAGTTTGTCTCAGTTGGTTTTCTTCAACGAACGCATAATGACATAGCTGATAGTACTGTTAGTTGTATTGCTACCATGGGGCTCAATTTTCATATCAATTGTCCTATACTTAGGTTATAGCTTAACTTGGGTGCAAGGGTATCATATTTCAGACTGGTTCTGCCATTGTGTGTTACTGTGAGTGTGGTTTCTGACTTTCTGCTTTCTGTGGATTAATCAGTAAGCTATTGAGCTGCAACTTTTCATTTGTCCATTACACCTTTCTACTAGCTAGCTCATCAGATGTCTGATTATTTCCACAAGGTGTTGTAACATGCTGAATTTTGAGCTACCTGACTTTGTTGCTCTTTTCTTTCAGAAAATCTTGTCCTACCAAAAAATGAACTGTAATGGTGGTGTTTGGCAGAGCTCCAGCTCCACCAAATTCTTGGAGTTGGTGGAGCTGGGTATTCCTAGCTTCACCAAATTAATTTGGGAGCTGGAGCTGTGGGTATATTAAGAGTCTTTAGGTAGATCATCTTGTTTAATTTTAGAATAAAATTATAAATTTAAGTCACTTTATTTCAGTCTACAAGTTTCAGCTCCGAGGTGGAGCTGAAATCTGGAGCTCTGCCAAACAGGGCCAATACATATCAGAACAGACAGTAAAAAAAGATCATGACTTGTTCTTTGCCTCTTTGGAAGCAGCTCCAAGGCATTGGAATAACGTTGATTTATAATTTTTGTGTTTAGTGATTTGCCAAGTATTGATATTTGTGTTGGACTAATATATTTTCATTTGGCTATTGGAACCGGATGGAGCATGCAAAGAATTGGATTAAACCATGCATATATGTTTTGTTTGGCTAATGACTAGAAGTGATATGCTGCTTGGAGCAAGTGCAAGGCATGCATGCGGCTGGAGTTCACGGGGGCATTTGATCATTTGCCCTGAAGTTGATGGACGTTTGATCATATGCCCAAAGTTCATAAGCGTTTGATCATTTGCCCTACGATGTCTCACTGACATGTGGCCCTAGGATCCGCATGTCAGTGAGACATCGTAGGGCAAATGATCAAATGCCCACCAACTTTGGGCAAATGATCAAATGCCCATCAACTTCAGGGCAAATAATCAAATTTTCCGAGTTCACGTCCACTCATGCTGGCTAATTTGTGGGCTTCGGCTGGAGGCCCATAACAACATTGGCTGTACTTACGCTACGTGAGGGTTTCCTTCATACAAGATCGACGGGGTGCGGCGCTCACGTACGGTGTATAAAAGGATTTGGCTGGTGAGGCAGCGCAGATTTTGGAAACAGAAAAAAGGAGATTAGTCCAAGGAAAAAGGGACTAGATGGGAGAGAGGCTGAGGCGCTGGGATTGGTGATCGCCAGGAAGTCTTGGTGAAGTTGGGCAGGAGACCGCCTACTCCTAGGCGACGGCGAAAAGGCAGGAGGCCAGTGTGTCCAAGCGCCCGAGTCGGAGGCTAGTGTCAGTGCCGTGAAGTGCATCTGGAGAACCGAAGCCCTGCGAGGAGGTCAGAGGAGCCTGACACGATGTTGCGGTAAAAGGGGAAGGTTTTTTCTTTGTAAATGAATTCAACACTCAATTGATTTGATTAAGGAAGGCGTGCTCAGTTAGACTAATTTTTTATTTATGCATGTTTGTTCATCTTAATTTACTCTTTTAGATTGGTTGCGTACATTAATTCGTTAAATTTGTCTTTAGTTTATTAGTGCATTGTCCTATTCACCTCTGTCGGAACGCCACGATCCTTCAAATAAATTAGAAATAAACAATAATGATGGAGAAGTAACTGATAATTTCTGTACACTCATTAGTTCCGTCATGCTGCATAAAGATACCAAGTTCCTCTCCTGGTTGCCGCTAGCTGATTAGCACAAACAGCTTATTGTTGGGGTTTTCGTTCAGAATATGATATCCAATGCTTGAAGACTACACGGCAAGCTCTTAATGATCCCAATGGCATTCGCAAATCCTCATGGAACTTTAACATGTCCAGCCAGTTGTGGTATCTGACATCCCTGGACCTCTCATTGAACAGCTTTTCTGGTGAAATCCCAGTCAGAATATCAAACATGATACCTGAACGTCCTCGACCTTCAGCACTACCAATTCAGTGGCCAAATTCCTGTGCAAATCAGTGATCTTCAAGGCTAGATTCGATGAGCATTGCAGACAACTTGTTTTCAGGTCCCATTTTAACTTTGCCGCACGCTAACCAAGGTCTCTGCGGTGCACCGTTAGGGCATGTCCAATGGTAGAGCCAACTACTGGCTATAAGAAAGCTCCATGTCACTTATAGCTAGCTTAAAGACAAGCTCTCCAATGGGTTGGCTATAACATATTCTCCAACATTAAATGTGGGTCCACATGTAATTGTCTTTTATTTTTCTTGGAAAACACTATAGCCTGGCTCTTAGTTAAGAGCCAGCTCTTGTCTCTCTCCTCTACTTCTCTCCTCCACATAAGCAAAAAGATGAGATGGACTCCTTATAGCCTGCTGACATGTCTCCATTGGGGATGCTCTTACAGAACTGCAAGTAGAAACAGAGACGAAGATGGATCAGGCTCCCGCATGGGTGCTGCGATATGGTTTATTGTTAGGTTTGTTTTGGCGTTCTAGGTGTGATTGGTTGTCTGTACCAAATGATACATGTATGAAATGATTTAAGAAAAAAGTCATCTATCTGATTGGTTGTTTGAATGGAACCCTCCCATCCTGAAGCAAGTGATACAAATTTGGGAATATTCTATATGAATGCTGAATCATTCTATCCATCCAAATTAATGAAACCAAATGATACAGAATTATCTTATCTCATTTAAACTTATTTCATCAACCAAACACATCCTTACTTGCCCAATGGTTCGCCTTCTGGGGGAAGCTGCGACCTTACATATTCCGCGTACGATCCACATTTCCTGTAACTTGAAAACGAAGCTTGTGACCACGAGAAGGGAAAAAAAAATGAAAGTAGGTCATGCTGCCGCCATGATGTCATGGCATTCCTCTTGCCTAGTCTACTGCACACTCCCTGGGAAAACCGTTGAAACACAGAAAAGAAAATGTTAGCTTGTGATGTACGCGTGACGCCCCTGAAATCAAGGGTGAAGCAAACCAGTTGAAATAACATCTGAAAAAGAATAATTCCGTATAGGGAGTTTATAGTTATCTTCCGGATGTTTTTGTCTTAAATAACATTCAAATTTTAGATCATAGAACTAAAAATCCAACCGTTAGATTGAATCATAGGATTAGATGTAATCGATACCAGGGGCAAACCTAAGGTCCGGCCAGCCCATGTAACAAACATCCTAAATCTCATATATATTCACGCAACATGTCTAGTACAATCTTCAAATCAGAAATGAAAATATAGAGCTTGAATCTACAAGCTTTACTAGCGTCTTGTAAAAAACATCCTAAATTGTATAAAAAAGTTAGCAACTAAAATTTAAATAGTTTCGGACTTGTTGTCCTTCTTTAAGCGTGCTCAGGCTCTAAAAAATTCTTGGGTCCGCCACTGCCCACTGATCGATACTCTTGAATCTCAACAATGATCCAATGCTCTCAGATTTAGATAATTTTAACAAACAAAAGCATCCTAATGATATTTTTCGGATCCCTTCCGCGTATGCATTTGCTTCTGGTTCCGGCCACTGTTGTGCTTGCAACATCGATAATGTTAGCTTTTGGTCTGGTACTGCTGATGATGTGCCATGCACTACATAAAAAATCACGCACACGAAGATCGACGAAGCTTCGCAATGGCTTCAGCCTTCAGCGTGAGAAAGGCATTTGAGCTGTCCAACGCTGGGATCGAGATGGACGCGCTTTGGTTCCACCATTAATTCCCATGACCTGGTCATGGATTAAGACGGATCCTGGTGCTCAATAGCCGTGTGAAACGAGGGCCATCGATATCTGACGATGAGTAAACGCCGACGAAAACAAAACGGGACGAAACGCGCGCGAACCTCTCCCAACTTGCGCCGGTAACCGGCGCACATCGATGTGCCGACGTGTTGATAGCCGTCGCGGTCTAGGTGACAAGCAACAGCGATGCAAATGGCGTAAACTACAATTCTACTGTTGCTTTCGATGATAAAAATCTGCCGCCATCCCAAATTATTTTTTTGAGAGGGTATACGGCGAACACACACTCACACCGTCTGTACATATATACTTTCCTACAAAACGCATGCAAACATGCATGTGTACTTTTAAACTTGGTTTCATTTCAGCACAAGTCTAGATAACTTAAACTTGAACAAAAACGGCACGAGATTACAAATCCAAATATTCGCTCGCTGCTCGTAATTTTGTCACGCATGATCCAAGCTGGTAACAGCCTATGTATATAGCTTTCCCAGTCGGCTCCGGCTATCCTTTCCAGACTACGACAGTTACCACTCCCAACGGTGTTTTAAAAAATGCGCGCCAAAAGACTTCATCTCACGAGCGCGATATAAATAACCAACCTTCAACTTCCTTCGTCCCCGGGAAACGAGGCCCTCCACTCTTAATTCCGTCCCCTCCTCCCGTCTTCTCCTCTTCTTCTCTCGTCGTCCCACCTCCTTGCGAGCCCACCGCGCGCAAGGTACTCGATCTCCTCGGGGCTCTCCGGCGCACCCTCTCGTGCCTCGGGGACCCCGATCCGCCGCCGAGATCGATCCCGTAGCCGGATGCCCTGATCGTACCTACATAAAGCTAGGGTGCAGCTAGCCTCTGGTCGTCGACGTCCGCCGAGCCAAGTATATATCTGGAGACATGGACAACGGCATGAGGGTGGTGCTGCACCGGCAGGTGTCGGCGGGGTCTTTGAAGCATAGCGGGGAGCTCCGGCGGCAGTCGTCGCTGGAGTCCCCACGGACGGGGCGGGCCACGGGCCGGTTCTTGTTCGGGCGGCAGTCGTCTATGGACCCGAACCGGCGGCGCGGCCGGAGCCAGAGCCCGGTGGGTATGGAGGAGGAGCTGACCGTGCCGGACAACCTGGACGCCACCATGCAGCTGCTCTTCCTGGCGTGCCACGGCGACGCGGCCGGCGTCGAGGTGCTGCTGCGCGGCGGCGTCGACGTCAACAGCATCAACCTCGACGGGCGCACCGCGCTGCACATCGCCGCCTGCGAGGGACACCCCGACGTCGTCCGCGTGCTGCTCAGCTGGAAGGCCAACATCGATGCGCGCGACCGGTGGGGCAGCACGGTGAGCCCATTTAATGATCCCTCCTCTCAAATCGAGATCCAAATTTTGTTTCTGCACCAGGCGATGATTTCTTTTCTTTCTCTGATCATAGTGTGTGGCTGACGCCAAGTGTTATGGCCACACCGAGATCTACAATCTTCTGAAAGCTCGTGGTGCAAAGATCCCGGTATCTTTCTACCTACATGAACTGTCCCTTAATTTCTTGTGGTAGGTTGGTCTCAACAAATCCGCTGGTTATCTGCTGATATTAATTTGATATTTTTTTTCTTCAGAGAAACAGGAGGACACCCATGGCGGTATCGAACCCCGGTGAGATACCGGAGTATGAACTGAACCCCGGTGAGCTCCAATTCCGGAAAGGGGATGAGGTGCTCAAGGTGCAATTTTTCTTTCCCGATTTTGTTTCAGAAACAATGGTTCAAGAACCGATATATACGACGCTAGGGAGAAACTGAGAAAAAAAAAGGGGGCTAATCGTGTGAAAATTAAACAGGGTACGTACCAAGTTGCAAAATGGAACGGTACCAAGGTTTCCGTAAAAATACTCGACAGAGAAAGCTATTCCGACCCAGAAGCCATGTAAGATGCAAATCTCAATGCTCAATTCCAAAGTGCCGGCAAAAGGAATGCTCAACACGAAGTGCCTTAACGAATTGGTTTTTGAGAAACAAATTACCTCTTCTTTTTTTTTTTTTGGTTACAGAAACGCTTTCAAGCATGAACTGACGGTATTCGAGAAGGTCCGGCACCCAAATGTTGTTCAGTTCGTTGGAGCCGTCACTCAGAACATACCTATGATGATTGTTTCCGAATTCCATCCAAATGTAATAATACCATCCTGTCTTTTCTCAAAATACAAAGAGATATTTTACCATCCTTGGAGGGTACCAAAATTTACATTAAGGTAGTATCAAAAGGTGTCAAATTTGGTATCGCCACCGTTTTTTTTAAAAAAAATTTGTGCCTCTTGGTAATACCTCAATGTAAATTTTGGTACCTCCAAAAGATGGTAAAACGTATCATGTTTCAATATCATTAATCTTTTTCTTCTCCTCCTTTAATTGACAATACTTAGTTCTCCATGGTATTCTAGAAAAGATATTATAATATTTTTCTCTATGTCGTACGTAATCTTTTGCTACCTCCCAAGGATGGTAAAAAATCACAAATACAAATATGAATACGCCATTGTCTAGCTTACAAATGTATAGCCCCTGGATGGACTGTCATGTAGTTATTCTTAAACACAGGGTGATTTATCAAACTGTATGCAGAAGAAAGGAAAGCTACATGGTCAAAAGGTGCTAAGATATGCCCTTGATATTGCCAGGTATATCTACCTTTCTGAATTATAACAGAAGCTAAATAATTCAGGCATATATTGTTCCAAAGATAATCGTGTTCGATTGCAAAATGTGCACCAGTTACTAATGATGTTCCCTGCTGCTGCCTTCAATGTTCAGGGGTATGACTTATCTCCATCAGTGCAAACCAGACCCCATCATCCACTGCGACCTAAAGCCAAAGTAAGATGAGGAAATGAAGAAATTAGGATTATTGGGACACAAATTGCATTCAAATGATAGCTTTTACAATTGTCACGTACTTTACTATTTGAATCTTGGTAAGGTGCCAGAAATATCTTCCTGGATAATGGAGGTCAACTGAAAGTCGGGGGATTCGGTCTGATGAGGCTGTCGAAGATCGCTCCTGACAAAGTGAAACTGGTCAATCACGAGTCCCTTGCCGACAACTTCAGTAAGTCCGCTTTCAGTAAAATCAAATGCGAAAGAACAACACCATGAGATTATGGTTTTTTTATTGTTCACTTTCCCAGTTAATATGCTTTACTGGCAAGCTACTTACTCTTCTGTTTAGGTCACTACACTGCGCCTGAGCTGTACAGAAATGAAATATTCGACTCGAGTGTCGATGCTTTTGCGTTTGGTTTCATCCTCTATGAGGTCAGTAACTTTCTGTGCCAGTTGTAGTTACTATACAGACTTGATAAATCATTCCTATGATGAATGGTGGGAGACCTGCCAATCCTACCACCACTCAAATTCTTTATGGTGTAATCAGATGGTTGAAGGATCACCCCCTGTTCATGTGAAAACATCAGAGGATTCAGGCCACATAATTCGCTACGATGGGGTGCTGCCATCACTGAAAAACAAGCTCAAGGGCTATCCTTCAGACTTCAAAGCGTGAGTTGTTTTTTTTCTTCAAAATCTGCACTGGCACAACGCATTAAGCAGCCCTTCTTCCTTGGGTTTTTCCAGGCTGATTGAAGAATGCTGGGACCCTCATGCCATGGCGAGGCCGACGTTTTCAGAAATAATCATCCGGCTCGACAAGATATACGCCCACTGCGCGAAGCAAGCAAGCTGGAAGGACACGCTGAAGATTTGGTGTGTATCTCGGCGGCTCAAGCATCTCAGATTTAAGCCTTTCAGAACAAAAAGAAGAAGAGTCCACACTGAACTGTGAACACCCAACAGCATTCATTCAGAAAGGATCTTACGCTTATAGCGACTGAAAGCTTCTCTGCATTGTCGTGCGTTTTACAGGAAATGACGCGAGCTGCAAGCACGCTTCTTCCCTTGTGTACATATCGCAGCGAACGCCTCTCTTCTCCGAGGAACCTTCAGTGCCAAGCTGGAGGATCGATCACGCATGACATGTTGAGTACGTACTGTGAAAGATGATCACGTCTTAATCTGAAGGAAACCACACGTAGACGTTCTCTTGTACATTGTCAGACGAAGTACGAAACGGCTGCGCATGCGCTTGTTGTTGGTATATATTTGTTGTTCTTCCAGTGTCTTAGCTGCATACATGACTTCTAATCTGGCTTAGTGTTGTTAATCACTGGATCCTAACAAATCGAGAACAACTCACGGGTGATACAGGAAGGATCTGTGTGTCCTCCTGAATTTTTTACAACGTTGAGTAGGTGCCTCGAGTGACGTACGGCAGACCAACGTTGAGTACGTAGGTGCCTTAATTTGCATAGAAAATGTGACCTGGGTAAATTTGCACAGTTATGGCGTATCTGGCGTAAACTTGAACTGTTCTACACTTCCGTTTTATATTCTCTTTACCGTTCTAAATCTGTTCCTCTTCAGATGTACATGCACTCAAGAAGATCATAATTAGTCTCTTACAAGCTAGTTTAATTATAAAGCGATCGGTTGGAAACGTCTGGAAAAAGAAAAGAGCAGGGAGCGAAAGCCCTAAAATCCTACGGTATTAAGATCGGGAGAAAGGGCCGCCGGAGGGTTTGCCCACGTGTCCCTTGCACATTTTGTATAAAAGCCCTCCTATTTTCTCGAATTACGAATAGATCCTTCCAAATTTACGAATAGGTCCTTTGTAATTTTTTGTGAGGGGAAGAATAGTTTTTCCGGTTCGCGTTTAGGTCCCCCATTCGTCGTTTAACAGAAAGAGCCTCCCGTTAAATACGAATCACGAACGAGCCATTTTCTAATTTTTTGGAATAGTGATTATGTCCAAAAATATAACAAATAGATCCTCAATCTTTACGTTCAAGTCCTTTCTCTGTTTTGCCTGTAAAAAATATTTTCGTGGTCCGTTTTTTCTTCGGAGCATGGGAAAAATGTTTTTGTTGGCCGTTTTTCCTTCGAAAAAATGTTTTCGTTGTCCGTTTTTTTCTCCGGAGCATAGGAAAAATGTTTTCGTTGACCATTTCTCCCCCCAAAAAATGCAAATTCGTTTTTCGTTCTTTGTTTCTTCGTTTTTGTTGGAAAAAATGTTTTCGTTATCCGCTTTTTCTCTAGACCCCGGGGAAAACGTTTTCGTGGTCCAATTTTTCTTAGAAAAAAATAGAAATTCGTTTTTCGTTCATCATTTCTCCGTTTTTGCTGAAAAAATATTTTCGTAGTCCTTTTTTCTTCGGATCTTGGGGAAAATGTTTTTGTGGTCCATTTTTCCTAAAAAAAACACACAAATCCGTTTTTCGTACGCGCACGCGGCGTGCACCGCTTTTGTGTTTTCGTGGTCCATTTTTTCTTAAAAAAACACCCCCCCGTTTTTCATTCGTCCTTCCTCCGTTTTTGCCGAAAAAAATATTTTCGTGGTCTGTTTTTTCTCTAGAGCCTAGAAAAAATGTTTTCGTGGCCCATTTTTACGTAAAACAAAACGCAAATTCATTTTCCAATTCACGCACGCGGCTCGGTCTCTATGGTTTCTCGAGCCTTCAAAATTTTTAAAGACACGTCTAAATATATTTTTTCACCTGAAAAAAACGAAAAATTATTTTTCGTTCACGCGCGCGGCGTGTGCCGCGCTTACGGCCTAGTTGATCTTACAATTGGTCCGGTGCAGGGTTCACCTTTTCTTTTTTAAGAAAATTGAACAATTTTCATTTTTAGATTATCGAAAAAAATCGCTCAAAATTCGGTAGAAAATCACTAGATATCGCATGGTTTTAAAAACCAAAAAATTGAAGAAAAAATTTCGATTTTCTCCCATTTTCACTCTTCAATTGAATGTTTCTCGAAGGCGATTTTTTGAGCGATTTTCTCTCATTTTTGATTGATTTTCTTCCGATTTTTACCGGCCAATTGATTGTTTCTTGAAGCCGATTCCTTGAGCGATTTTCTCTCGATTTGCACCGATTTTCTCCCGATTTACACTGTTCAGTTGAATCTTCTCGAAGCCAATTTTTGAGCGATTTTCACTTATTTTTTTTACCGATTTTATTCCGATTTTTACCGACCAATTGGTTGTTTCTCGAAGCCGATTCCTTGAGCGATTTTCTCTCGATTTGCACCTATTTCTCTAGATTTTCACCGATTGTCGTGATATTTACGACTCATAAGTTTTTTTGAATTTATCCGATTTATCGGCCGGTTTTAAAAGTCTTATCTCTCCGATAGGACCGAAAATCATGATTTTCGCACAATTTTCTGCGATTTTGCTAACCCTGATCCGGAGGGCCGACCGAAGAAAAAATAACAGAGTCAAAAGAGGCATCAATCAAATTTTTTTTAATAATATAGTTTTTATTCAAAATTACAAAAAAAATACTATGAATTTTTTTTCCACAAATATACCCCTGTAGCTCGTTGGTTGAGCGACAGAGGCTCTGTAGCCTAACCAACGGTCGACGGAGGCTTTGTAGCCCAACTAACGAGCTACATAGATAAATATAGCTCGTTCATTAGGCTACAGAGTCCAGCTTAAGGGTTTTGTGATTTTGCAAGCTCTGAATCGAACGAAATAAATTTGTAAATGTTTATTATGCTATAAGGATTCGTAATATCTCACAAAAAGTGCTATGTTGCATGCAAAATTAAATTGTATACATTAAGTTTACATAAAGACCCTTTTATGAATTCTGAAGAAACTATACAAACTATGGCTCAAAAAATCATGAAATAAATATCACTTGTTCCTAGGGTCTTAGATGTCGCATTTTTTCAAAAATATTCACGAATGAACCCAGTTAAATAAACCAAATGGCTATAAGAAGCATGTATTTAATGAAACGCTTAAGCCTTTTCAGGAGCCTGTAAGATATCGTGTTTGAAGGTAATTTTTTGTAAGAATGGATAGCATTTGCTATTTGATATATGGACTAGCCCATAATGAAAAAATATTTTGTTTACACCTTTCTGATACATGTGATGTAAACTGGTTTACACCCAGTAGGAGGTTCAGTGATCTCCCATGTTATTCTAGGTTTACACCTTTCTGATACATGTGATGTAACTGGTTTACACAAAGCTGTGAATTCAAGGCTGAGTCCATTCATTAGCTGTGGGAGGATGGATCTCGTTATTCTAGGTGAAAGTTCAACCCGTATGGGACTTACACAGAAACACTGATATATTAAACGAAGATTCAGCACAGTGATCAAACTTTTGAATCTTTGTCTTTGTCTGCTTCAGCATTGGTGGGGGATTAAAATAAATTTTTTTTGTTGCGTAGGACGGAATTCGATCCCATGATCACTTGCAATGAATTATCTGTGTTAATTGTTGCGTAGTGCCTTAACCACTAGGCCAAACTCCACTTCTTATTGTGAGAGGGGTTAGGGATCTTTTTTACTCTCAACCTTAGTATTATTTGTGTTAATTGCAAGCTAAGGTTGCTAGCTACAAGCGTTCACTGATGGTCCTATGTATAAGTGCCTGCTATTGGTGCTTAATTAATTTAGTGACCATGTATATATTAGTATTAATATATTGTTGATGGTGAGATCGTGATGGTCCAGAAGAATTTTGATGAGGAGAGATATATGGGTCCATCTTTTGAAATTTTTAAGACTTGAGGGCCCTTAATTCCTTTGTAATTAATATGTCCTTACTTTTAATTCTTTTAAAAAGAAGGGTTTGTTTGATGGTTTTTTAAAACTAATTTTCATGTGATACAATTGGTAGAATGATCGTCACTAAGTTCTTTTTTTTTTCTTTTGGTTATAGTAGTATTCTTTAACGTAAATAGCTATAGCTAATCCAATGGTTGATTTGTGTACCTGTAAGATAGTGAGAAGGTCAAAATTCCAAATTAAAATTTCGAGGCAGTTTCTACTAGTAGCAATCTAACAGAGCATACATGGGGCTGCAGAGGGATAAGGGGCTTGTAAAGAAGTATGTAATTCAATCATACTGAACTAGATTTACATTTAAGATCGAAGACTTTATGTATGCTGCAATTGTATTTAGGTTTACATTTAAGATCAAAGACTTTATGCATGTGTAAGGTATTTTATGTGTAAAAACTTAGTAATTTGCATTCAAATAGACATGAAATGTCACATAAATTCTTCTATGATTTTTTAAAAAATTTCCCATTTTTTTCTTGCTATGGGATAACATTTTATAGTATTTTGCACTGTAGAAATTATAAAAAATTCCCCAAACTTGATCACTATCTATAAATTTCATGGGAACATTAGTGATGTATCAGAAGCATACAAAAAAATTTCAGAATTTTTTAACGCGGTTTCAACATTTTTTTGCTTGTTTCAATTTGACCGAAATCTCGGCATTTCCCACCGAGATTTCTATTTTTGGACCGAGATCTCGGAAATCCCAGTGGAAAAAATGCCGTATCTGAATTTTTATTTCTTTGCGTTTCATTCGAGATTCTGAGATTTCAGTGAAATTTCAGATTTCAAAAGGTGACAAGATATAAGTGGAAAACGAAATTTGAAACCTTGTCTAGGTGAGTGATGATTATAATGTTGCCAAAAAAAACATGGGAGGGGTGATGTGGCGGCCTCTTATTGGCTCTGACCGGCGCTTTTCCGAGCTGCCATTGGCCGTGGTGGGAATTCATACGCTTTCCAGAGTGGATAATTGGACTATTTTTCCGGACGACCCACCGTGGAGACGTTGACTTTGGCAACTCATCGCCGGCCGGCCTCCCTCCGCCCGTTCGTACGGTGGTTAGGGAGAGGCCGCTCTGCTCCAGCCCACACCTCCACTACTCCCTGTGGGTCCGTACCAAATAACCTCAATTCTTCCTTAAATCACCAGAATGCCACCCGCCATTTCAAGCCTGATCCCAAATTTCTAGTGCCTTTAATCAGGTCAGGATGGCATTATTGTGAATATGCCTCACGTCCACGGGCCATCCGAGCCTCGCGCCCGCTACAAATATTCCACTGGGCCGAAAAGCTAGCCCAGCACGCTCCAGCAGGGGAGCTCGGAGCCGCCCCTTCTTCTCCGGCGAGCCGCCCGCGATGGGTAGTCGCCGCCGCGGCCACCACCAGCTGCTCCACCGCCTCCTCGCCCTATCATCGCTGCTGCTCCTCGCCTCCGGGGAGGTCATCTTCGAGGAGCGCTTCGAAGGTAGCGTATACCGCCTTTTTCGCAGTTAGTCCTACTCTCACGAATTTGTTTATTGTAGCTAGCTGCTGCTGTTGGAGGGGAGCGCCCTACTGGATTCGCTGCTCCCGGTTTCCATTTTGGGATGGGTGATTGATGGGCGCGTAGTATTTTTGCTATGTCGCCCCTGGATTTACCGGTATTGTCAGGGTAGGCACGTATTCATGTCCTTGGCAACTTTCGGCTTACCTTTTAATTATTTTAGGATATGGATCGGAGGGTAAGGTTTTGTTGATTCACAAAAGAGGTTGAAGGGGCTAATCTAGTACTTTCTGTTTTCTGAATAGATGCCATTATAGATGTTAAATATAGTGACTCATATCTAGCATTTTAGGATTTGAAAATATGTGCCGGATGTATCCTAATATGATTAGGATTTCTATTTGCTTTGGAGAAAAACAATGGAGGCTATATAAATCTAGGGGAAAGTCACGGAGAACCCAAACAACTAATAAGCCACAAGCCAATTTATCTAGAGAAAAAAGCACACGAGAGGACTAGAGGCTAGTTCTTCTTTAGCTCTAGATTCTTGTATAGGGCAATGATCAGAGGGTCTTAAAAGGTAAGTGGTTGTGACTTGTGAGAGAGCAATAATCCTTTGTACTTTCTTGAGGTTGTGCTTAAAAAATTTACGATCGGCTTTGCCAAATCTTTCTCTCTCGTTGCTTCAATGTCGTTATTTTGGTTCACTCTACGAGATTCATCTTCTTCGTTCTTGAGATCGTGCACACTCGTACCTTATCTCACAAAACTTTGAACCGATCCGGGGGCTATTGCGCATAAGAAGGGGTATCAGAGTATAACAAGTAGACGCATCTACAGAATACTGTATTACTCCTCTTCGTTATACCTTTTGTATCGTGTGTCTTATTCTAGTCCATCGTAATAAATGACATTGGAAATAGCTAAATGAGAGGGGTATAGAAGGAAAAATGGTAAAAAGTCATACCGAAATTGTAGAATGACATGCTTATAGAAACAAAATTTAAAAGCTAGAATGACATGTACCGGGAATGTAGGCAGTAGTTTGCTTTTGAGGGTTTGGAGGTGAGTGGTGTAGTGAAGGTTTCCTAGTGAAATTAGTAGCGTCTCAAGCATTCTATTATGTCACTGGGGAGTAGTAGTGTTTAGCTAATGTCGTGTTCATGGAGAGCCTGAGTGAAGAACCGATAACATGGGCTGGTTTGAATGGCTTAGCTGTGACGTCTTGGCCAATGTTTGCGAGCTTGAATGGCTTAGCCGTCGTACTATTAGATTTCCTATTACTTTGACAGTTGTTGTATAATTGTATGTTTCAAATATTTTTAGATGGTTGGGAGACTAGTTGGGTGAAATCTGATTGGAAGAGAAGCGAGGGGAAAGCTGGAACGTTCAAGCACACAGCCGGAAGATATTCTGGAGATCCTGATGACAAAGGTTTGCTTTTCATCCCTCGTGGTTATTTCAAATTGATGATGTTGATGGTTTGATCACATAGCGAGTTTTGCTTACTATAGCTTAATTTCAGGCACTATTTGATGGTTCTTTTATTTTATTTTGTGCCCCCCAGGCATACAGACAACACTGGATGCTAGGCATTTTGCTATCTCAGCCAAGATCCCAGAGTTCAGTAACAAGGATCGAACATTGGTGGTTCAGTATTCCATAAAGTTTGAGCAGGACATTGAATGTGGTGGTGGCTATATTAAGCTTATGTCTGGTTATGTCAACCAGAAGAAATTTAGTGGGGACACTCCATACAGGTAAATTCTTGACTACTTTTGCCCTATGGAATTTCCCATTCCTACAAAGATCCATTGCTGCTGGTAGTAAGGGCCTCTATCTCTCTGTTAGCCATGTGTTTAGGATGTTGATGTGTTTTATCAGTGCCACTCTATCTCACATAGTTAATTCTATTTTAGATGTACATCTAGATATTTTACTTGTGAATGGACGATCCAATGATTAATGCGTACATGTACTGAACATAAATTGTTTTTTTGTTTAATTTTAGAGAAATTTTACAGCGTATTATCCTGATAGTATATAATATGTAGTAGAAATCGCATCTAATCGTTGATTTGTTAAGGATGTTTCTACTATTCTACTACTAGATGAAGTATAAGTAGACTCTAGTTAATCTGATCCATTGAATCAAAAAGAATGAACAGTTCATATTCAATTTAATCCACCGTAAAAGAGCTCTAATTTTACTATTTTGCTGCTGAGTGATGCCTGCTAACTTTCTTAATGTTCTATTATGCAGTTTGATGTTTGGACCAGATATATGTGGGACTCAAACAAAGAAGCTCCATCTTATACTTTCTTACCAAGGGCAGAACTACCCTATAAAGAAAGATCTACAATGTGAAACAGACAAGTTGACGCATGTTTACACATTCATTCTTAGGCCTGACGCATCTTATAGTATACTTGTTGATAATCGCGAAAGAGAATCTGGGAGCATGTATACTGACTGGGACATCCTCCCTCCCCGTAAAATTAAGGATGTTCATGCCAAAAAGGTTGGAGCTTGCTATTTTCATAATTGAACTATGTTACAGCAAGAAATTACAATGTGAGAATCATATAACATATACACCTTTTTGCAGCCTAAGGATTGGGACGACAGAGAATATATTGAGGATCCTGATGAAGTAAAGCCTGAGGTTTGTGTTGCCATACCTTATTTTGTGAATCGATACATTTTATTGTATGGCATTCTTTTGTAACTTTTCATCTGTCTTGGCCAGGGCTATGATTCTATTCCTAAAGAGATACCTGATCCAAAGGACAAGAAGGTATGCAAGTTCTAACATTCATCAAACTTTACATATCAACCATTAAATTCTTGAGCAATGCTTCTATGCTTTTCCTCCCAATACAAGTTGCACAAATCTTGAAGCAAATGAAGGGGTAAGTAATCTTCATCTACCATTCATTAATGCTTTAATATTTGTGCAACTTAAAAAAAAAAAGAGCACAGAAGCACCTCTCTAAATTCTTACATTCACATTCCAGACCATAAATGGTTTTTATTTATTCGATCATGCATCATTTAGGGCTATCCTATTTTATTTACTATCATGAAGACCAACCACTTTAACCACATATCTAGCTCTGCCTATTTGAGCTTGTTGCAACATTGTTTTCTTTAGAAACATTAGTCACCTCACATAAGATTCTGACAGCAATGCACATCCTAGCATACCTAAAGAAACATTCTTGCAATGAAGCTCTGTATATAAATAAGGAATAATTGATTATTTGCCACACATGCTTTGTTCAATCAGCCTGACACATGGGACGACGATGATGACGGCATATGGAAGCCTAGAATGATACCAAATCCAGCATACAAGGGACCATGGAAGCGCAAGGTTTGTTTTCTTGTTTCACCATCAGTCCTTAACTCCTTCATGGCACTTTGTTTCTTTGGTACTTCACATTTCTCACATTATTCTGCCTACAGAAAATTAAGAATCCTAACTACAAGGGTAAATGGAAGATCCCATGGATTGATAATCTAGGTAAGGAAAGCGACATTAATTTTATATGCTAACATGCATATCTAGTGTGATATTGCACTCAGACACCTGACTTGTTATGTGGGCCTCTTGTCAAACTTTTGAAAGTCAGCCTGAAGCTATGTTCCACTTGCAGAGTTTGAGGATGATCCGGATCTATATGTACTGAAACCTTTGAAGTATATTGGGATTGAAGTGTGGCAGGTATCATACATAGTGGACTTTCGAGATGCTTGCTTCATCTTAGTCTTTGTTCTGAATGATGTAAATGCGATGTATACTTAATCTAACTCATATGCAGGTTAAAGCTGGTTCAGTTTTTGACAATATTCTCGTTTGTGATGACCCGGAATATGCAAGAAAGGTTGCTGAGGAAACATGGGGTGCAAATAAGGAGGTAACAGGCTAACAGCACATGTTTACCGAACTGACCAACGCTGCTGATCTCCTGAAAGCACAATCTTACTTTTCCCTATATATGCAGGCCGAAAAGGAGGCTTTTGAAGAAGCTGAAAAGGAGAGGAAAGCTAGAGAAGATAAGGTTAGAATCTTTAGTTTGATATTGTTAACCTTTATGTTGGTCATTATTTGATGCCTCTTGAGGCAGAGGAATACCTGGGAATGTGAAAGAAGCTAGCAATAACTCCTCGTGTACAGGAAGCACAACAGGCAAGGGAGGAAGGAGAGCGACGGAGGAGAGAGAGGGGTGATCGGCACCGTGGCAGGGACCATTACAAGGATAGATACAAGAGAGTATATTTCTTCTTACTGTCATATAGCTCACATACCTTTTGCTCTCTTCATGAAGCTACCCTTGAGCTCTTTGAAGTTAGAAGTACGGGTACCAAGTAGCAAGTACTGGCTACTGAGTAGAAGCCCTATTCTTTTATTCTCTTAGCACACTTTTTTACGAAAGCTTAGCCTGCGGTTCCATAGTTTCTTCCTATTATTAGTACTGGCCTTAGTGACTCATGGAAAATATTGTAGAAATCAAGACGACTTTAGTGCTTTGGTAGGCAAGTATGAAGTGTTCTTCTTGGAATGTTGTGTGTTGTGACCTGTGGTGTAGTCCCACAGGTGAATCATCACCTTATATGTATGATACAGTGCAAGATACCATATACGAATGAATAATGATATACTGACATCTCCTTACTCGCTTTCTATATTTCAGCGTTACAGCGATCACTGGGATGACTACCATGTAAGTGTGAAACACATTCATATTTCTTCATTTATTGGTTATAACTGCTGAGTAGTCTTAAATAGTACTCCTATGTTGGTTTCATATTCAGGATGAACTTTGAAGCCCCCCAAATCTTTCATTCTTTGAAGGAGAAGCTGGAATTTGCCAAGGTCATTGCGTTATAATTGTTACCAATAATTGATCTGCCAGGCCAGAACTGAAGTGTTTCTTGTCATGTGGGAAAAAAAATGATGGAATACCCAGATTGGAATGAAATGAACAATCCCAAAGATTATTCCTGGGCGACAGCAGGACAAACAATTCGACCCATCAGCAAAAACTCGGCCTTGGCCCTGAAATTGTGAAATTGTTGTGCGTGTAAATTCAGAACATTATCTTTGCCAACACGAATAATGTATTGTTTGACTATATACGAGGGTTCCACATTTTACTCCATAATACAAATACTGTTGCTGAAGAGCTCTTACGTGATGTTCATACATATTTCTATTTTCAAAAGGATGTCACGCTTGTTCAGCCGTCATAGTCTTAGCCTTTCAGATCATGAAAAGAAATCATGTACCCAGAAGAAGCATATATTAGCTTGTTTTTCGTGCATAAAAGCAAGGATTTCGTTGCACTACAAGTTTGCAGATACCCATAAATATGTGGCTATGCTTTCTGTCGTAAAACCTGTTTATGATTGGAAGTTCCTTGACTAATTAATTTGTACATCAGAATAACATCAGAATTTTGTAACACAATGAGGCAAAGGTGTAAGGGTAACATGGCAAGTGCTGGCAAAACAACACTGCTGTATCAAAACAATTCACTATTGGCTGTCCACAACAACTAGAATGACGACATCAGTTCTTCATGCAAGCTACGTCATCAATAAACATCTTGTTTTGTAGTTTGTATCGACACATTAGCATAGAAACACTAAAAAGACCGGCACTGAACAAATCCAATTGTAAAAAAAAAAAAAACTTTTTTCAATAGCATCCCATGCTATCCCTGACAAAGAAATTCCTTTCCATTTGAAATGAACGTGCATCTGGAAGTCCATATAAAAGAATTCCTTTACACATGAGATGACCAAAAGGAATCCGTAACACCAGTTTTTTAAAACTGAAAGTATAGCATTGTCAACCTGATAACCTTCAGAACTGAAACAAGATCTACCGACCATTTCGGCAACCGACTCTTCCACTCTGCAAGTCATACAAGGTCTGCTACTCTTCTGGACAGCACATCCAACTGCAGAGCTCTACCATTTCTGGAGGCAACCACACCAACGGAAGGCAGTGAGGGATCTGTAACTGGTTCGATCTCAATAAATTTCAACTCCATAGACCCTGTACGCTTCAAGCTCAAGACAAACACAAGCACGATCCACCCAAGCATGGTGATCGCCCAGTAGTTATTCATCCCGTGAATCAAACCCCAGGCAATTGAGTACCCAACAAGGATCCCAGACAGGTGGCCAATGAAACTGGCCTGAGGAACCATGATAGATGTGAATATCAATGATTCAAACGGCGCAAAGCTGATAGGCAGTGAAAGGACCCCAAAAAGATTCAGCTTCGAAGATGGTTGCTTCGCAGCTAAAATTGTCATCCACCCAAACACGACGCATGAGTAACCAACAGCGGTCACCTTCCTGAAATACTCCACCTTGAACTGCTGGATCATCAGATGGTAGATCCCAAGAACAAGCAGTCCAGACAGCACCACAAGCACAAGTGTGTAATGCAGGTAGAACTCGACCCCAAGCCCGATTTGGCTCAGCTGCTCGACGACGCCGAGGCTCCACAATGCACTCATGTTGAACACCAGATGCACCACGCTGATGTGCGAGAAGGCAGAGGTGATGATCCTCCAGTATTGCCCACCATCCATGGCAGTTTCATAGCTCAGCCCAACATCTGCATACCCGGTATTCCTTTTCTGGACAAAGAACCAGATCAAGGAGCAAATGCCTATTATGCTGCTGCTGGCCGGTTTCTCCAATATCTCATAGATTAGCGGCTTGCCCATATCCCCAAAAGAAGCTTCACAAGATTCTAGCCCTCAATTGACCAAGATCAATATTTTTCCCGGCGATTGGTGGATCAGGAGCAAAAAATCTAACAACGCGCAGGTGGATTGGGCGCTCACCGATCGCGGGGCGATAGGTAGCTAGTTTGATGCACAAATCAATGGCGGAAAGATAGGGTTCCGTGGTCTGAACTGTCAAATTTTTTAAGGGTTTGGCGATGGATTGGTGGCTCTCACCTTGGAATTTTGGAGGGGATTCAAGCAGCTTCTCGGCCGGGACTGCGTCCAATGCCCTAGACTGTTCTCGACTCAGGATTTTTTTTGGGGTTCTTTCGTTTCAGGGGGAAGGATGGTGTTTTCCAATTGGCAAGGGACTATGATGCAAAAGAAGCATCCTCTTATCAGCTATCATCCTTTCAGGGCATGTACAACGCTAATTAATACCCGTCTCTAAAGCTGACGTGGAGGGGGTAGCAGGGGGTAAAAAGCAAAAAATAGGGAGAGACGACTCTTGCTGAAGCATCGAACTCTTGGCCTCACTCCCGAAGCCAAAAATTTGACTCCTCTGCGTTGTACGCTGAAGAGACGACTCTTGCTAAGCCGTGCTTGCGAGGAGGAGGACTCGTCGCCACGCCGTCCGGCGAGAGGAGGCGGCCGAGCTCACGCCGTAGCGATGTCGAGGTGGTCGAGAGCGCGACCGCGCGTGCACGGAAGGACGGCGCTTCAATGGACGTGCTCTCGCCGCCACTTACGGAGGAGAAGGCGGCGCGCCACGGCGTGGAGGATGTGGCAAGACGGCGCCGCGAGCCGCTGCAGCGAGGAGGATGACGGCGATGCGGCCGCGGCGCGGCGCGAAGGACTCGCCGCCACCATCAATCGACCCTAATCAAGCTATAAATCCCCAAATCGACGACGCGTCCGTCGCCCACCACGTCGCCGCCACGCCGCGAGACTCCTCCGACGCGACGTGAGGGCTCCGCCACCGCCGTCATCGCCGCTGGCGAGGGGCTCCGCCGCCACGTCGCCGGATGCGCGAGGACTCCTCCGCCGACGCTGCGCGAGGACTCCTCCGCCGGACGCGCGCGAGGACTCCGCTGCCGCCGTCGCTGCTGTGAGGACGAGGACGAGGCCAGCCGCTGCCGCGAGGACGACACCAGGCTCCCGCGAGGACGACGAAGACGATGGCATCGAGAGCGCACAGAGTAAATGAGTTGTGGGGAGTTTTAATGAGCTAAGAGACGTTTTGGGGCTCTCCTTTGTATTAGGCTGACTCTTATACTTAGATAAATGTGCTAAGAGACCATTTTAGGCTCTCCTCTGTACATTGTCGACTTTCTCAGATAGCACCCTAGCTTTCTCGCATATTCGTTTTTATAATATCCAGTGTTTGGATTTCTATGTCGATCGCAAACCCCTTAGATAGGATATGAGAATAAGGTCTTATTTGGTACGGTTCTAGATTCTAGTATAAACGGAAACGGTTCCAGATTCTTGATAGAAACGTTTCAGGTAGAATCAGAATCACTGTCTGGAAACCGTTTGGCTAGCTGTCTGGATTCTGTGAATCGGGGTGGAACGGGGTTGAGGGCGATTCAGCCCCGGCGTGGAAAAAGAAGAAACTTTCCGAGGAGAATCGTTCCTAGCTTTAATCCGTTTGGCTGGGTTTTTTCCAGATTCTAGTAGAAATGGCCCGGTTTCAAATTGCCAAACGGGGCCTAAAACTCAGAATAAGAAAATTATTGTAATCCAACAATCGATTCAAGTTAGTCCAAAAATTGTTCGTACTTCCATTAGGATCAGTATCAAATTACAGGTGTTAAGCGTGTTCAGTTCAGAATAGGGCTGCCAATTTTTTGGTTTCTAGAGTTTGATCGTGCTGACAAGAATTGACTTGCGGTATTTGGCTTGCTGCTAAAATTCGGTCGTGGTCGCCTCTTTTGGCATCTTAGTACATTTTGCTTAAATGGGATGACATGGACCAACTCTCCCTTTAAGCCAATCACTTCCTCCGAAGCCACATGCATCCAGAGATCATACAAGCATCGTATGGGGGCAACATAGCAATTAAAATCACACATGCATAAATCAATGTCATCATCTCTGTATATATTCCATGCAGGCCAATGGATAGATGGAGGTGATGGATCAAGGGTCCTCCTCCAGAGCTTGACCTCAAGAATCACCAAGGTGACTACCCAGACCGCGAGGAAGATGCCGTATAAGGCGCTTAGTGCGGTGGCCTTATGCGCGAGGGAGAGGCGGCCGTCGGCGGTAGGACGGGAGAGGGGCAACAGTCGGTGTGATGGGGATGGATCGAGATGGCGGCTGGGAGAGAGGCTGACTGCGGGAGATGGAGGTGGTTGGCTCCATAGAGAGGAAGGTGAAGGGTCGGCTTGGGTGCGTGGTGATGTCATCAATGGCGAGAGAGAAAGAGAAGAGAGATTAATCGTAAGGTGCCTGTCAAACGAAAATTACTGTAAAAAAAATGATATGTTAGAGGCAATTTAGTAGTCTCTAAAGATGTTTTTTTTATGATATAGAAATGACATGACAAAATAAAATACAACTGACCTAAGTACTAAGGTCCACATGCGTTAAGCATCTCTAGTACGCTGCCCGCGTGGAGGCAAGCGCACAACAATACATTGAGGAGCCAGAGAACCTCCGGATTGTAATATAGGTAGTATTCGTGCCAACTGCCTCCTCTTAAACAAGACAAGGAGCTAATGGGAACTTTTTTTTATTCGTACCAGAGTTTAAACCATATTTTTCATGTACGTTTCGACCGACAATCGAGTAATTAATGGGCACAGCTAGTGTGATAAAAAATTAGAACCATATTGTCTCTACGTTCCTGAATAACTTTTGTACTAACAATTCAACATGCACTATTACTTGAGTACAATACATCCTAGTAATTCCAGCTAGCACAGTGGGTACACTGCTTCTAGTCTGAATCTTTTTGTTTCAGAACCAAACTGGCTAATTAACTTGCTCCAATGAGCACTGGCTGCTCCATTTCATCCCCTTCAGATTGCTCCAAGCTCGTTTACCACAAGGTGCAAACATTAGTCACTTTGGTCGTACCCTATGGACTATAATACTTTAGAGATATTTTATTATTTTTGAGAAGTACCAAGGTATCTATTAAGCAATCATTAGAAAGCATCAAAAGTTTAAGCATAATTTGATGAAAATGTACTGATATCTTCTAACGATGGTAAAACCTCTCTATTTCGAATGGTGTACGCATATGAGGTGCTTGTGCACTGAACTTAATTTACGTGCATGGCCATGCCGTGTAATTCGCTGAGTCATACAATTTGTTTGAATAAAAAGCAATATTGATTTATATTTTGTACGTATAAACAGCCTTTCTTTTCCCTTTGCTCCCGTTTTTTATTTCCTTGCGGGGAATTTTGACTTCGGTTCAGATACGAAGATCTCGATCAACAGTGGCGGAGCCAAGTTAAAACCTATGGGGTTAGTTCCCCGCAGGTTTTTGCAAAATCTTTACTATTTTTATTGATATTTGCATTAAAATACATCAAATCTCAAAGATTTCAGTGGACTTTGACCTCATAGGGTTAATTTCGGTTCTGGCTCCGCCATTGTCGATCGATACAGTGTGTACTGGCTACCTTCTAAGAGAAGCATATGTATTTTTTAGACAAAGGATTGATTGATAATCCAGATTCCTATTGAAGCCAAGGTTCAGAAACATGAGATAGAGCTTGGACAAACACGAGTCAATCTGCGTTTTTTTCGTTGTTGTTCGCATGCACGTCTATACATACGTGCAAGTCGATGCAAATCCTGAAGACACGCACTTGTGATGGTGGATGGCCGGCAGACAACCAGAGGAGAGAAGCTTAATTCTGATGCTCAGACTGTATATTGTTTCGCCCAAATCAACAGCAACAGCAGAGGTGGCTATACATCGATCCTAGTAAGATGTTCACCGAAAAGGTAGGCAACAGCGTGCCGGCAGGGCAACTTGTAGCCGTAGGGCGCATAGATCAATCAACTGTTCTTTTCTCTTTTGCAAAATACCAACCAAATTCAGAATCTTAAATCATTGGACAGCCATGCATACATCAGATTAGGACAACACGTCAATGTGCATCTTGAATGAAAATTATTGATTTTTGGCATGGAAAATGGCTACCTAGTACATCTTTATCGATCGTGTTCTTATCTGTTTGAAGGGTTGTTCTCTGGTATTCTTATTTGCTGTGATTTGTGGGAGGTCATTCAAGACGGTCTTGATCAACAGAACCCCACGAGCAAGTTTAGGTTGAGTTTTTGTATTTGACCCGATTTTGGTGTAACCTTCACTAAACTGAAAAAGGTCAAAACTTTGATATCAACTCTTGCGATTGATGGTTGGAATAGGTTCCTAACGTCTATAGGAAGTGCAGACAAAGTTTCATGGGTTTTGGATCAGCCGAGCAAAAGTTATATCGATTTTTGTTTTGAGATCGTGCTGATACTATTTACCATGGTACTGTTCATCCGATCTGTACTGACGACCAGTTTGAAGTATTGTTCATTCGAACGTTGTTCACCAAGCATTGTTCATCTGAATACTATTCATTCAAACACTGTTCATCCGACCTCCTGATCAGAGTACTATTCATCCGACCACCTGTTAGGATTGTACAGTTCTTTTGATCTGTTCTTTTGGTGGTTTGGTTTTTAGGAATTTTTTTTTATTTGGCTCCTATTCACCCCTCTCTAGTTGCCATTTCGGTTCTTCAGAGGAAGAAGGGGAAGAGGAGGAGGAGGAAGAAAGATGGCAAAAAAAATGTTCGTCGAGGACCCCTTGGATACGATTGTCAGCGCGGTGCCCTTCACGATCAACAGTTCGCCCTGGTCCGGCAGGCATGATTGGAAGCTCATCCCATCAAGGTAGTACTGCCTCGCGGAGCCCGCTCCGCTGGCTGTCACCCACCTAGCCACGGTGCTGCTCCCCACCATCCGTCCCGTCAGCGAGAAACCATGGAGATGTACCCGCCATTGTCTGCTGTTGACAGCACGAATCTCCACACATTGCTCCCCGACACAACCTTGCTGAACTACACGCATGAAACCATGAAGCGTGCGCTGAAGTGTCATTGGCGCACACACATATGTGTTGATGTTTGATGAGACCAATGCACTAACGCTAAACATACATGTTGACACCAAAAAACGTGGAGAGGGGTTAATCAGTAATCAACATACACAAACACCGGATTTATTTCTGGGTGTGGGCGTGCCAATCGATTTGATCCTGCAATCGGCAAAAAAAAGATTTAATTCAATCGACCCTTAAGCCATAAGTATTTTCCAATAATGATCTGATCATTTAGTGATTTAGACAAATTACAGAGAAAATATTACAAAGCCAAATACTACTCCTATCGGCGAAAAAGTAAAGTAATGAAAGTTGGTTGGTTGATTGGATGTGTCCTTTCTCTCTTGCCCGATTGTCTTTTTGTAGCAACTAGGTCAATCGTGTCCTTCTCCAACTCTCATAAAAATATGTGTCAACTTCAATCCCAAAATAAATCTTTTACCAAAAAACCGATAGTCATCTTTGATCTCATATCTATATCCAGTCTTCTTTCCAAATTAACTTAAAATTACACAATTGGTCACTTCACTCGATCGATCAAGAGCGCCAAATTTTGGTGTCAATATATGCTCCCCATTATTTGGAAGATAACATCATCTTTCAAAAAATCTTCTTTGCCGGTGCTTAGGTTATCAGCTTAGTACACCATTTTTTTAGTAACGGTTGCTTTAATAGCATCGTAAAATCTTCACAAACATATCATCACCATGATATGCTTGTATCCCACCGAAAAAACTTCCCACTTTTTCACCTTTCTTCACCGCTCTATAAATATGGGTCCCATTCACCCATCATTTTTCACGTGCTCCTGCTCTCGTCTTCTTCACAATTGGCTTCAAGCGCCCTCCTCCATCTGTCAGCTACTCTTCTTCTCATCGGCTTGCAAGAAATGGATTCCAACCAGGTACACATTCCTGAACCTGATAGGGAGAACCAATACTTCTTAGGCATGATAGGTAGTCTAAAGCCAATAGTCGTCATAAACGAGAAAACCCCTAGACTTCCTTTGTTTGCTCCTGAGTATAATATTGTAGGATGGGCAAAACGCTTTAGATCTTGGCCGACGGTGCTTAAGGGGTGGAGGGATTGGTATAATCATATTGCTACCGCAAAGATGCCTCTGTGAGAAAGGAGTGGGATATTGAATGCCTTCCTCTTTCTCTAGCCGACCCTCAAGCTAATGAGTCATTGATAGCTACCTCTTGTTACTTCTGGTCAGACACCTTCAAAGCTTTTCTACTAAGGACAGGACCCATCATCCCAACCCTGCTAGTGTAGCTTGCTATGCTATCTCAGGCCCGATGGGGAACAAATATCGGTTTTCTCCGAGAAACTCCAATACAAGTTGATTTCCACAAAAGGAGAGGGATGCCAATACATCAATGAAAACTAAGGACTGGGTCAGTATCGAACAAGGAACATGCGGCGCTCCTTAACATATGACTAGATCGGTATCTATTATGTGGGGCATCTCTTGGGCCGATGTAGGTATACCAGTCTTTAGCAAAGCGGTTAGCAAATGGCCATCAGCTAGCCTTGGGTAAGATGTTTCTTGAAGCCGTATACCAAATGATGCACATCATCAGAAGTTGGTTTTTTACAGGGCAAGGATAGTATTCAGTCGGCAATGTTGGCGGTCCTCTATGATTTCTTCAAAGTTGGCTTTACTGTATCATTTGGCATCGTTGCTACAATAGTAATAGCTTTTCCTTGTGAAGAAGTCTCAGAAGGGCAAGATCCTCGTCATAGAAGTGGTTGATCTTTCGAAGATAAGTTAATATTGTGCAGCAGTGATGAAGACATAAAGTTAAATCCAATCAGAGTGGGAAAATTTATCTCATTCTTTTTCCAACTGAATAAGAAAGATTTCTCACTAAGTGATTTTTTCTGCTATAGAGAAGTCGTCAGTCTTCCTCACCCGTCATTCATCCACTTGGCATCAGACAACAGTGATATGCCAGACGCAACCATTGAGTTGTTCAAATCATTTGTCTCCCCAAGCATATTGTCAGTTAGCCTTCACACAAAGAATTGGACATTTCATCCTTCATATGAATTTTATCATCCATCAATGTATGCCTGTCAGCTCGGCTTCCGACAAGTAATTCCAAGTCTTACTCTGCTCAGTCGGCTCAACCCTAGGGAATGAGTACGCAAAGTTGCAACTGCCGCCATGGTCCTTGGTATGACCGACAATCTTCAACTCCGGAGCTTACCTCATTTCTTGCTTCATAGCCGGTGCTCCTTAGACTTCACCGCATGGTGGTCAAAAATAACAACAGCAATGTTCCCAGAAGAATTGGCGCTTTCTGCCCTTATAACCGACTTCTGCCCAAGCTTGCCCGATGACTCACATGGTGGTAAGAAATAACAACAACAATGTTCCCAGAAGAATTGATGCTTTCTGCCCAAGCTTGCCCGATCACTCGCATGGTGGTCAGAAATAACAACAGCAATATTCCCAGAAGAATTGATGCTTTCTGCCCTTATAACTGACTGCTGCCCAAGTTCCAACAGTGATGCTAGTTCTTGTAAATGTACTAACATGAGTATAGTTGATATTATTAATGAAGTACTAACCGATGTAGATCCCTTGTACTAACCACCAAATCTTTTTATGAATCAGAACTAACCGATACTTACTCCTTGCAGACAAAGGCATCTAGCAAAAGACCTACTGAAGACCCTTCTCAAGCTAGCCAAACCAGAAAAAAAAACCCCACCCATCGGTCAAAATCGCTTTATTGGGCTATTCATTAGGGACTCTGGGTGTCCAAGCCCCTTCCCTCTCCGACCTCGAACGCCAGTAACCAAGTAAGCCTTTTATCTTGTCGGATAGACTCATACTCTGTTGTGGCAACCCACACAATTAGCCTAGGGAACGACAGTAACTACTGCCATTACATTGAGATAATTACATGAATCTCGGCATACTAAGGGGGTGTTTGGCAGAGCTCCAGCTCCACCAAATTCGTGAAGCTGGTAGAGCTGGGTATGCCTAGCTTCACCAGATCCGTGGAGCTGGAGCTGTGGGTATATTAAGAGTGTTTAGATGAGTCATTTTGTTTACATTTTAGAATAAAATTATAAACTTAAGTCACTTTATTTCAGTCTACAAGTTCCAGCTCTGAGGTGGAGCTGGGATCTGGAGCTATGCCAAACAGGGCCTAACTAATCAAAACAACGAGCGCAGCTGATGTTTAATCAATTAGTACACCGTATTCAGAGTGTTGTAAGAGAACAATAATTAGCGACTGAATGTAAATATATTACAAACCAAGCTAATAGGGCTATATGTCCAATACAATAATTATACATCATATCTAAGTACAACAAAAATATAGTACATAGATACTAATTACACGAAAAGATTGACGAAGCCGATGCCCATGCTATTCATCACTCTACCCTTCCTGGTAGTAATTAGACGCCTCGTCAAACCAACCTAACGCTTGAGCACCAGAGCTAATATCTAGCCAGGGGAGATTTAGCAAGAGTGAGTAAAAAGTACTCAGCAAGTATTATTAACAAAATACAAAAGATGAATTTTTCCTCACATCATTCCTCATGTCCATCCAAGTCCACTTTCTCTCAAAATCTATTTTTTTTTTATAAAATAGAGTTTTATTAGAAAAATTGTGTGTGATTTTAATTATCCAAAAATGCTACTAGCACCTGTGTAAGAGGTAGACTTAGCTTTCGTAGCCTTCAATCCAGGAGACAGGCATGAATTCATGATTTTAACACTACGCAGGTTCGTACCACTTTACCCATAGTGATCCCATCCTGTGAGGCACCAGAATGTTTATCACTTGCCCAGTATTAGATCTCTAACCCTGGTAGCCAATGAGTAGTGGTGTCCTGGACTGTTCCCCACCTAACCTCAGCATACTAGTACCATGCTACCGCAACAGCACTGATACTCCCCAGGCTTTAAATATAGTGCCCTATCAACTGCAGCTGATATCGTGTCCCTCACTGGGGCTCCCGGCATACCCAGCTTCACACACCTAGTTATCTACTTAACCACCAATGTGGAGATCATAATACCTTCCTATGACAACCTTTTCTGACCGATTTCACACACTATGGTTGGTACTGTAATATGGCTCATTATCCAAGTGCTAGTTGTTCATACTTATATCATAACGTATGTAGAGGACCCCGCTGGCTATTCCCATCTCATCAGCGCCCTCTACCAACCATAATAAACATACGCCAACTCATCCATTCAATAGATGAACCAATCCAATACCAAACCAATTACCAATACATCCATCCATTTCTCAATCCATACTATCCATCTGCATCCGATTTAAGGTTTTGTTTGCAATATACATATTTCCATGCAGTGATGTAATTAATGAAAGCATTGAAAAACCTTTAATAAAACATGATCAAGGGCACTTGCCTGGATTAGGATTGATATAATCGTCCTGGCTCGAAAGTTGGAGAGGGTGGTCTGATTGATACATTGTCCTGAAAATTATAGCATATTATTTTTGAACATGATTCATGGCGTCCAACCATTTCTAATAATAGCAATATAAATTTAAGAAGAGCTTAATTATTATTTTGAGTTGTTCATTTAACCAATCCCTACTATTTAATACCCCTTTTTATTTTTAAACGAATAAATGACTAATTAACTATACTAACCATAGATCACGACAATTATCCATTTCCAAATTTCTTCCTTCTATTCTTTCCTTTTTCTCTTTTCTTTTCTCTTTTTATTTTCTCTTCTTTTCCATTTTCTTCTCTCCTCTCTTTTTCTTTTCTCTCCTTACCCCTTCCCCTCCTCTCGGTCGACACACTCGGCTTCTCTCTCTCTCTCTCTCTCTCTCTCTCTCTCTCTCTCTCTCTCTGGCGATCCCCTCCTCCCGATCTGCTCTCCCTCTCAGCCAGCTACTACATCGGCCGATCTCCACTAGTCTCCCCTCCCCTCTCTACCCTCTAGAGCCCAACTTCTCCTTGGCTCACTGCCAGGCGCTCCTCTCTACACGGCTCGACCTCGCCTGCCTCTCCTCGACCCGTCGACCTCCAACACTGCCGGCTCCAGTTAGCCCCTAGCTTGCCGGCCCCAGATTCTCTGCCTCCGCGGCTCTGTTCGACCCGGCGCCCCTATTGGTTCCCCTCTCTGCGGCTCGGTTCCAGGGATTCACTATTGCTACTTTTGCTAATTCAGTTTTGGGGATTTGCTATTGAGATCTCGAGTTTGTCTATTGATTAGCTACAAAGGTAAGGTTTGTGGGGGTCGATGATGATCTAGTGCACGAGATCCACTGCGGGATGGTTTCTTGTTGTGAAACCAGTGTTCATCCTTAGGGATGAACTCCAGATACACGCAACCAGCCCCCCTATAGTGCCAAAAATCTGAGACCATGGGTTTTTGGACCGATCTATTGACTTTACATACTACATTGATCTACTTCTACTCTACTGCTATTCTACTGCTATGCTCTTATTTGAGCTCCTGCGGCTTGGTTCTATTCTCTGTGTGAGAAGGTGGTTGAGGATGACTGTGGGGAGGTGGTCGAGGTGCTCCGGCTCCTTCTGGCCTCCTTCTCCTTTGGTTCGGTGCCAAGGAAGAAGTGCAGCCGGTGAGGTTTCCTGGGTTGGAGTGGAGGTCATCATGGTCATGGTCGGCTCCTCGTCTGGTTCCCCCCTCCTCTTCCTGGCTTCTTCTCCTTGGCTTGCTTGGCCTCGGTTGTGTTCTTGTGCTCCCTTTGGCTCACTCGGTTTGGCAAGGCAATGAGGAAGTGAGCTGGATTTGGATTTGAGTGAGGCTGGCTTGAGGTTTTTATCAACAACTCTCCCTGTGGTGTTGCTCTTGTTGGAGAGTGCCAACAAGAGGGCTAAGAGAGCTCGCGGTGTGCATGGATGGATCATGGAGTTTTTAGCTGGTCTCATGATTCTATCCATGGTGCATGCAAGAACACAAATTGATGTAAGTGAGGTGTTGGCGCGCTATCGAATTGGAAAACTATGGGCTTGGTGGTGCGTGCACGGTGATTGACGAGGATGACGAGAGAATGGTGCATTTAAATAGGCAAGCGGCGTGTGTTCCGCACTTCCGCCACGGACACGTGAAGGTTACTTTGGTGCAAGATCTTCTTCTTCTTCTTTTTCTTGATGTTTGAGTGTCAGACAAAAAAAATGACTGGATTGCTACAAGAAAATAGTGCTAAGTTAAGTGGGCCTCTCTTGAGTGCGGCAATATTTGAGTGTCAGACAAATATGAGTGTCAGACAAATATTCAGTCCACAAGTTAAGTGGGCCTCTCTTGTTTTCCAAAGAAAGTTAAGTGGTCCTTCTCGTTCACAAAGAAAGTTAAGTAGGCCTGTCAGAAATGCTAGGTGGGCTTCTTGGGCCCAGCATCTCCGCCTTTCCGGCTTCGGAATACGCGCAAAGCCCGGATCCAGCCCGAGATCGCTTTCTATTCTCATCTCTGCTCTCTCCTCCACAGGAACCCACCCACCCACGAGAGATAGAGCGAGAAAATTTTCCACACCTCTGTTTCGCCCTCCACTCCACCCCGAATCGATGGAGGTTAGGGCGCCGCCGACGAGCCTGAGGCTCGCGCCACATCCGGCCGCCACCAGCTTCCGTGGGACTGCCCTCACGACCTCCTTCCTCAGCGGCAGCGGTGCGTTTCTCGAGTTCGTGCTCTACTTTCCCATGCTTGCTGTGCTTTGTGGGGGAGATTGCGATACGAAGCTTGCGATTGTGGATTTGATTAGGGTTTTTTAGTGTACATGTGGCAGTTTAGTGGCAAATTTGTCTCCTGGGATGCTCAGTAGATATAGTTGGATTGTGAGATTACTGCCTTCGTTGTCTCCTGTTATGCATCTGTAATTCTGTATTGTCTTCCATGATTGGGCGGAGTAGCTTGCTATCGTGAACTATTATGTAGCGATTTAGTTACGTTTCTGACAATAATTAGGTACGGGACGTGAAGCCCACAAGCCTTTTCCTTCTCTGTTCAGCAAAAATGAGCCTACAGCAATTAATTTCGTTGAATTCATCATTTCAAAATTAATTTGACCCTTTGTAAAGAGAACACTATAGACAAAACTAAATGACTCCTAGCGACTAGTGAGTGCACCTAGGGTGGAGATGCAAATAAAAAAAAAAGAATTGGGTAGGGCGAAGGTATTGGGGGACGCTGCTTCTCATTTTACTTATGCTTGTCAGCAACTGCCACTGTAATGGCCACATCTGGTCGAGCCTGTTCCCCCATTTGGTCTAGCTTTTACTGAAACATGCTGCACTGCAAACTTAAGAAGCAAGATTGACCTACAATAACACGTTCATCATGTTCACGCCTGTCTGTTGAAACAATTACAATTGTTTGGATATGGACATGCTCATTTGAGTTAATTTATACTATGATACTAATTTGAGTTTCCTACACAAACTAAAGTTTATACTATTAGAAAATGTTCCATTTACTTCTGTTCATGCCTGTCAACGTTCTTGATGGACATGCTCAGAATTAATTGGGCATGCGATTTCATTCGTATTGGCAATATCAGTTATTATGTTCGCAGTAGAGATCATAGTAAAGTCTGGAACATGGTAATATTGTGATGGACGAACAGCTGTGTTGATGACCTCTAATTTCCATTTTCCCGTCTGCAGTTTCACTTAGAGTTGTCCAAGTACGCCAATCAAATGTCAACAGATTTAAGTGCAATGGCATTCGGAATAACCTCTTTGATAGACTATCTAGGGTTGTCAGGGTGAGTTATATTGTTTCGTCCATTATTTCCTTAGCGGAGTTATGTTTTTATTTAACTAAAAACTCTTGCCTTTTTGGTTTGTCTAGTCCTATGCTAATGCAGTTTTAAGTTCATTTGAAGACCCTGAGAAGATCCTAGATCAAGCTGTCTTGGAGATGAATGACGATTTAACAAAGATGCGTCAAGCCACTGCACAGGTTTTTTGTGATTATATTTAATCAGAAATTTTCATTATTGCCATAAAGGGGTCTATTTCAACAACTTTATGTTATGTTGTCTTAACTGTTCATAATTATTTTGTGGTGTTTATGCTAGTTTGGTTAGCTGTCTCTTATACTACCAGATTCTTACATATTTGTTGGATCTCTCTTTATTATTTTGTAAATGATAATACAAATCTTTTCCACATATTCTATCGCATTCTACCTGCTAACATGGATTTTGGTTTTGGAAGGTCTTGGCATCTCAAAAGCGGCTTGAGAACAAGTACAAAGCTGCCGAACAAGCTGCTGATGATTGGTAATGTTATGGGTAAATGCATGCTTACATTGAGCTCTTTCATCTGTTTGTTCTACTCAGCATGACATTTTTCTCAAAAATGTAGGTATCGGAGGGCTCAACTTGCACTTCAAAAAGGTGACGAGGATCTTGCTCGTGAAGCCCTTAAGCGGCGCAAATCATACGCTGTAGGTATCATGTAAATCTAGAGTTATGGATCATCTGCCCATATCATTCTGTTCAACTACCATGTAGCTTGTAACTTGCTTTTGGGATCTCTGACTCTTTTGGATGCTCTGTAATACATCGAGCTTTTGTGCCTTTCATCACTTTGATTGACAATAGCATGTATGTAGTATATAGTTCTTACATGTAACTTTTGTTAATTTAATATATGAAACTCCTGTTATAATTTTGTTGTTTGTTTGTTTGTGTGCTTAGGATAATGCAAGCTCCTTAAGGTCCCAGCTTGATCAGCAGAAGGGTGTAGTTGAAAATCTGATTTCAAATACCCGGGTGAGCTTATTATTTTCAAGCTTCAACTGCTGGGATGCTCTTTTCACTATCTGCATTATATGTCAATACAGATTCGTATTTTGCTGGGCCCATGCGCGGCACATGGTGAACAGTACCTATTTTATATTGTTTAACTATTTGTTGTGCATTTTCGTTAACATGTGGAGTATGCGATTCTGTAGGTTCTTGAGAGCAAGATAGCAGAGGCCAAGCAGAAAAAAGATACCCTAAAAGCCCGTGCTCAATCAGCCAAGTGTGCATTTGTCATTTGTTGATTTTTCCATTTGCTAATCCATATTTTGGACGCTCTGACAAGTGACAATTGACATTTCTTTTCCTTCAGGACCGCAACAAAAGTGAGTGAAATGTTGGGGGATGTAAATACAAGTAGTGCCCTTTCAGCATTTGAGAAAATGGAGGAAAAAGGTACTCTCTTGATTTTCTCTCAATGGTATTATTTCTTTTTTAGGTACATTATCCTGTTACTTGTTCACGTAGTGGGCACGGTACACTGATTGTGGCCAGAGAGATGCTCTACGTCGAACATAGATAGCTTAAACCTGTAAGAGGACAAGTGATGAAAATACCATCAAGGAGTTACAAAAACCACCACGTTATGGTTTAAGCTAGAGAATACTCAATATACAGCCGAAAGCTGCCGTAATTTAAATTTTAAGCAGTAATACAGGAAGGTAGTGAACTAGTTACCATAATGAGTCAAACTCTAGGCTCGAGCCTCAAAATATTGTCAAACTGCAGTGGCCAAATATGCAAAATATACCTGGGTAGCAACTAGAACTAGGCAGTAAAAATTTGCCTTTCACAGGTTGTCAAAAGTGCCGGCAGCTACATCAGAATGCATCTAGAATCTTCGATGGTTACATCTCTAATTTTCTATCAGTGTAAACTTCAGCCTCTTGTCCAAAGGCTGACACCTTAAAACATAATTTGGTGTTTTTGATATAAAGATTTTAATTGGTATTTTGTGGGATCTCCGACTTTTGCAATGGAGTTGTCATGAGTATGAATGTATGATCTTGGCAAGTAATGTCTCTTACCTTAGTTGAGAAATGGGGTCTGCTACTAGCTTTTCTTTCTTTCTGTGTTATATCACCCAGTGATATCTCATTAGAAATCATTTCAACATTCAGCTCTTACAAATAGTTACCTGTTTGATGCTGTCAGTTATGGCAATGGAATCCCAAGCAGAGGCACTTGGTCAATTAGCAACCGATGATTTAGAAGGAAAGGTAAAATTGGAGATCGCATTCTGATTTCTAATAATTTCCATTGCGGTAATAAGATCTGATATCAGTATTTATTTGTGCACAGTTTGCATTGCTTGAGACTTCATCGGTTGATGATGATCTTACAAAAATGAAAAAAGAACTGTCCGGAAGCTCTATGGTATGTATTATCATTCGGATGCTTAAACTATTAGTCGATAACAGTTTTTCAACTTAATAATCTGTCCGCTCTAGATTTTTTTATTTTGGCATGCGTGCCGAGATGGCAAAATGTGATAGTACTTTGGCATACAAACCATTGGAGAATAGAATATACAAAAATAGATCATAAATTGGCCAGCCAGCTATCAATTTTGGCAATATATTCAGTGCAATTAAAGTTTTCGTGCAACCACCGTGCAACCATACTAAAAAAAGTTTCAAAAAATTCTGAAAAAAATCATGGATATACATTTCAACTTACCCCATCTACGTATAAAATTTCATGATCAAATACGTACTATGCTTGAAGTTACAAAAAAAAACAAATTTTGTTATGTCTACTGTAGCAAGATTCCAAACGAAAATTTGTCTTTTTTGTAACTTCTAGCATAGTACGTATTTGATCATGAAATTTTATATGTAGATGGGGTAAGTTGAGATGTACATACATGATTTTTTTCAGAATTTTTTGAAACTTTTTTTAGTATGGTTGCACGAAAACTTTATTTGCACTGGATATTTTGCCATCAATTTTTGGGTCCCTCTAAAAAATGTCAATTTTCGCGCATTCCATCTTCTATAAATGATTTAATAATAACTGTGGTTGAGCCATGGATTTTTATTTTCTGTTGGGTCATTTGTACTGGGGCAGGCATCTATACCTGGTATAGCATACCACATTTTTTTAACGTTAATACTGGTATCTATGTGAACAAAACCACAATTCATATAGTAATAATCCGTTACCTTTGTTTGCTTTAACAGAATAAGTCAATAGAATTGATGATACACATACTACTACCATTGTGTGTGTGTGTGTGTTTGTGTGTTTCCATTTTAGTGTACTATGCATTGACTTGTTCATTCCAAACGACGTGACTCTAATTTCATGTCACCGTCAGAAAGGAGAACTTCCTCCAGCTAGAACAGCAGTCAGCAACTCAGGTGCAGCACGCCCTTTCCCAGACATAGAGATTGAGAATGAGCTAAATGAGCTGCGCAAGAAGGCCAAAGAGTATTAGCTTCTAGCCTTCTACGGCCCATGTCCGTGCACCAGGCTTGATGAAATCTCCTTACCGAAGAACCCCAGAAGATAGTATAGCCTGCAGATTTCTCCGATGTGCATTTGAGCCTCCAGCGCACCTTGTTTTCAAAGGGTATGGATGCGTGCAAAATTCCATCTCTGCATTTTTCCTGTGAGTGACATTGTACAGTCAACCATAACCTTGATGTAAATCATTACTCTTGTCAGAGCGTAGTCGAGAGCTTAAAATTTCCGTCCTCGTGAATCTGACTTTCGTTGGTGTCATAACATGTGTTGAGACTTGAATGTCAAGTTCAGCAAATTTTCCAGACTTGGCCGTCGTCGTTCGCGGATTCTATTGATTTCTGATGCTTTAGCTTCAACTGTATGGTCTCAGTGGTCATTAGTGATGGCCCACAGTACTCGTGAATCTTGATTGTACCTGTCTTTGGAGTCTACTAATTCCTTTCTTTTTTACTTTCATTTTGGACATATGTAGTACACACCTTTGACCATTATTTTTTTCTAATTATATATTTGTAAAAAATATTTTAAAAAAATAATGATATGATAGCATTTTTATGACAAATCTAATGATATTATTTCCACGTGACAAACCCAAATACTTTTGTGCATATTTGCGGTCAAAGTTTTATAAAGTTGATCGCATGTATTCTAAATTGGCACCTTAAAAAAGAACGGGGGAGCATAATTTACGTCTAAATTCGTACTTTGCCAAGACAAATCCTGCGGCGGATGGACTTCTGCCATTTGAATCGTGCATGTTTCAGTCCCGCTGGCTAATCATACACAATATTGTCCTATCAAATTCAATTGAATAGTGGTTAAAATCTTAAGTCAAGCTTAAGGCTTTTGTGAAATCTTTTGAAGTTCTATACCAGAGTTACAGACGGCGCTACATGCCGATATATATTGCATCGGTCATGTGAGTCGCCGGTCCAATTATACTTGCTGACCAATATTACACATATTATAAGAATGAGTTGGTAGTGATGGTGAGTCTGCCAGACCGTTCTTGGACCAAAACAGTAGGGGTCTAAGGCCCAGTAGGTGAGAAATTCTATAGTTATTTGCTGTTTGTTTAGCCATATTTACATTTCATTGTATTTCCTTGTTCAGTAATTCTTCAGTAACGGATCTCAAATAAGTGATAGCTCAAGTTTTAAATTCTTGTTTTTTTTCTTGTTTTTAATAGTTTAGAACTTGTGGTGTCATCATCTGTTTGGAATCCGTTGCAACGTACGGGCACTTTACTAGTTACACATAAAGAGGAAGATGAAGAAGAAGAGGAGGCGGAAATCAGCACGGCCGGTAAACCCAGTGTTGTCGTGTCAACTCATCCGAGTTCCGGCCTTGTTTCGAATTCAATCGTTTTGACCCCCCCAGAGTGCTGTGCTGTGGACGTGTTGGACTTCGGAGACGCCGGTCTGAACCAACTCTGCCGCACCACACGAGCTTCAGGTTTCCAACCCATCGGGGGGCGGTGCCGGTGCACCTATCCCTCCTCTGCACATTAAAATCTCCTGCCGCCTGTGAGATGGCCTCGCACATTACCAGCCCCTTGACCATTTCCTTGTTCCAACACCAGCAGAGTGGGTCGGCGCTTCCGAGTTAATGCTGCTCTCCCATCGCACGACGCAGCATCGACCTCAGACCGTTTCTTCATCTTGAGCATCTCAGCACGCAGCGAGTGTATAGGTATCATCTGGATGTTTTTGTCCCAAAAAACATCTAAACTTTGGACTGTACGATCAAAATAAACATCCGTAGGATCAACCTACCTCGAATTCAGGGGGGCCGTGCATTGATCTGAAAGCAAATTCAATGACCAAGAATTTGGATAATGGTTACTAAAGAAAACATCCAGATAAAATTTATCAAAACCCCAGTGAGAAAGCTTCAACCCAGTTGGCCTGAGAGAAGAGGCATGGTGACCCGGCACGCCGGCCCCACTCTCTCTGTCTATATATACACGCGCTAGCAGCCTACAGGGTAGCATCTGCGTACACAAGCTAGATTCAGAGGCTCAGAGATACGTGCGCTCCCTAGCATTCAGAGGAGGAGGAGGAGGAGGAGGAGCACACGATTGTTTTGTTTCTTGGGGGCCATGGACTCTCACCACGGTGCCTTGTTCGCGGTCGTCGTTCTTGTCGCGGTCGTCGCCGTGAGCTTCGTACGGTGCGCCGACGCCGCAAGGCCCGTGCCGCCGAGCCCCGCCTCGGCGGCGTCCGCGTTCGAGGCGGCGAAGGCAGCGGTGTCGACGTTGATGGAGATGCTGCCGATGGGGCCGAGCGCGGGAGGCGCGGGACACTGATCACTGATCAGCTCAAGTTTGGGACAAGCTAGAGATTAGAGGGTACTAGTAGTACGGACGGGGGGTCCGGAACGGATTTTTGTTCTTCTTTAGTTTCTTTTTTTCACAGTACCATTGTCACCCTTGCCTTGTTCTCCCAGTCCCAGTCTCCCAGAGTCCTGTACAAATGTGTGGAGAAATCCCATTATTACCCCCTCCCTTCACTCACAAATAGTTATTGTTTTGGGCGTAAATAAAGTTATACTTTCGAAATTTTGGCTGTCAATACCGTCTTAAATATTTAAATTGGGTTATGGATACATGGAAGTTATATATGTAGATTCGTCTCGAAAAGTACTTTTATAATATTATAAATTATTTTGTTTTATAAATATATTATAATACAAATTAGTGATCAAAGATGTGTTTTAAATACCATATCGATATCTAAAATGATAAATATTTGTGATTGGAGGTAATGATATGTATACAGAAGAAATAACATAACGAAGGGAAAAATCAAGGGTGCAATTTAATGATTTTGAAATCCAAATTTTTCAAAAAGAAGAAGAAGAAGAAAGTTTACCGATTTTCTCTTGATTTTTATAGGTCAATTGAATGTTTCTCAGCGCCGATTTTTGAGCGATTTTCTCTCGATTTTCACTAATTATCATGATATTTACGTCGTATAATTTTTTAATTTTTTTTTGAATTTTTTTAATTTAACCGATTTACCGGCCGATTTTAGATACCATATTCCTCTGATATGTTTAAAAATCATGATTTTCGCATAATTTTCCCCAATAATGTGAACCTTGGTTCTACCTGCAAATTCCAATCTGCAATTCTTTCAACCACGAGCTCATGAAGTTCCAGAATGGATCGCATTCACTGTTCAGGAAAAAACGTTCTGATGAAATTATTGTGGATCACGATGCTCTTCCCCCTTTTAAAAAGAAAATAGAAAAATAAAAAGAAAGAGAAAAAGAGGGGTAAAAATACGGGAGAATTGATAGTTTGCTCCATTTTAATTGATGTAATTGGTCATTTGCTCCATTTTAATTGATGCAATTGATCATTTGCTCTGTATATCTCACTGATATCACCGGACAAATGATTATTGGCAAACAAGGATAAATTATTAATTATTAAAAGCATGTGGGCTTGGCCCTGTAAACCATTTTATTGGTAAAGTTGGTCCTGCGTATTAAAGGCCCATTACTAGCCCAGCAGATTACTCAGCCCAAACAGCAGAAGAAAGCAATACACATGAGCGAGGCTCAGATAAAATTTTGGGTAGAGATTTTTTACCATTCTTAAGATGTATCAAAATATATATTAAGTTAGTATTAAGAAGGTGTCAAAAGTTTAGAGGGTGAAGCTTTGACAAGCTTCGACAAGTGGGAGAAGTTGCATAAATATTAAAGCATGAATGAATGGTAGATAGTAATTAATTACTTACATTTCACTTGCTTTAAGATTTGTGCAACTTATATAAAAGCAACAGTATAATTTTAGCTTACCCTTCGGTTGGCATGGGACACTACCAGGCATCACAAATCTTGATGTGGATATGAACTGGATCAATCGCCTAAAGGTACAAACAGAAGGGCTTAGAGATGGGAGCTAGCTTGGCAAAGCCAACCCTTATGATGAACAAAATATATACTCAGAAGTCCTGCTTATATGGGAGTGCACAGTTAAAGAATGGAGGAATTAACCTGGAACTGAAAATACCTATGGCATTTTGGACCAAGCCAAGCTTGTCAAAGCTTCCCATAAGATAGTTGTGGTTATTTTTCACAGGTTACTTATTTCAAGTGGGAGAAGTTCGAGGCACCCATTCCTGCCGGTCTCGGCATTTGGATCAGGTGAGCTGCAGCTTGCAAGTTCAACCACCATGATGTTAAGGCTTTCACATTATTATTATAGAAAAATATAACACTATCTCTTTATCTAAATCAATTTTCAATTTTTTAGGAAAAAACCGATAATAATAGCTAGATGATTCAGCGTGGACGCGAAAATATAGTGCAAATTATCACTATCGGTCAAATCTCGTAACCGATAGTGATAACTATGATATCACTATCAGTTCTGAGGTCGGAACCGATCTATAGTAATCACTGTCAATTTTTAGATTGAAACCGATAGTGATATATATATATATATATCTACTATTCTAAAGCAGCACTTGGTGGCAGTGGTCCGTTCTTCCCACGTCATTAATTGCCGCTTAATTGCCCTACTTAATTGCCCTGCTTAATTGCCCTACGCAATAAACGAAGCGTTGCTTTAATTAGCCAGCTTTCGCAAGAAACTAAGCGTTAAAGATAGATGTTTGATTTTGTGAAATAATTTTTTATTTTATTTTTAATCTTTATTTTTCGTTATCAATTTTGTTTTTCGTAGCAACGCACGGGCATGTAACTAGTATATATATATATATATACTAGTTACATGCCCATGCTAAGCAATAAAACAAAATTGATAACGAAAAATAAAGATTAAAAAATAAAAAAATTTATATATATATATATATATATATATATCGATTCTGAGATTAAAATCGATTGTGATAGTACACATACTAAATGCCAAACGACTCGACCTCTCGGCTCCTCCCGGTTCATTCACCAAAAGCTGAGGTGTTACCCTCGCGCTTGACCTCTCAGCTCCCACTCCATTCTTTAAAAGATAGAGTTTACTTCTCTACGACTGCATCGCTCCTTCTTCTCTCTACCTCTTCGACGTTCGCATCACCCCTCCGTCTCCTGTGGCCCCTCCACCCCCCTCCGCCTCCTGTGGCACGCTCGGAAGGTGTCAGCACCCAATCTCATGCAGCACCATATCCGATCCTTAAAGGTCGCCGTCGTCACATCCGACCACCGCACTGCCCCTACCCATCAGCTGCCATCCACCGAATTGCTTTTATTTCGCCGTCTTTGAGTTTGGTCATCATATATATTGAGTATCTAGTTTCATATTCAATTTCATTATTCATAATCTGTTCAAGGCCTTAATTATGTGCTTTTATTTCGCTTTTCATAATATGTTCATAATCTACATGCTTATAAAGTATTGCTGAACTTACCTATATGTCCCAGTGACTGCAAATTGCACACATGTAAAATGAAGCCTACAAACAAGATAGATGATATGGAAAAGCCGTTGGATGCTAAATGAAAACTAGAGGTGGAGATAAAACAATCGAAGGAAAAGTATGAGTTAACAGGAAAAAATTGATGACATGCAGAAAAAATTGAAAGACGTAGATGACAAATCGCAAGGGATAAAGTTTAGCTCGAAGAAGCCAAAGCAAAGCTTATAGAGGTAATATAAAGGTTTCTAGCTAGTATTTAATTCGACGTCAATCAGTTATACCAAGATATGATTGATAATATGCCAAAATAGCATATTTTTACAATAAAATAATCGCTTTTTGTAGGGATTAAGAGATATGGTTAAAAGTCAACAAGGTATTGGTGTCAAACAAATAGGCACTGTGATAGGGCTGTGGAACTACAAGGAGAATCGGAAAACCTCTGTTACGGAAGCTGTGGCACATATGATGGAAGACATGAAAAACCCTAAGATATCCTTCTCTTGATCTATGAAATAATGTTGTTTCTCAATTTATGCTTGCTAATATTTTAACTAGTATATTGTATCCTTGTAACATAACAAGAAAAGGCTGCTCTTGTGCCAAGAAGTTGCAAGGGAAAGGGGCTGTCAGAGGGTTGTGCCATTGATTTCTGCATTGAGTATGTTCAGTGGACAATCTCTGTGGTATTCTAAATGCAATTGATTGGGGCAAAAAGCCTTATACTGGGACGTCGGAGCTGCATAAGGAGAGTTATATTAGAGTATTCCGCTACTGATTTCTGCATTAAGTATGTATACTGTGAACAATACAGTGAATGTAAATATACTATGAATTTATCGATCTGTGAGTATATTGTGAATGTTAGTATACTGTGAATGTTAATATACTGTGAATTTATCAATTGTGCATATACTGTCAATCTGTGAATATACTATAAATGTGAATATATTGTAAAGGTGATACCTGCAATTTATCTCTATCGGTTTCACAATTAGAACCGATAGAGACGTGTAATCTCTATTGGTTCTGAGCATGCAAACAATGGAGATAATTCACTAATCTCTATCGGTTGATGCTAAGAACCGATAGAGATCATAAGTACTTCTCTATCTGTTCTGGTCAAAAAACTGACATAGCTTACTAATTATCTGTTGTTGGAACAGGACACCCAGAAATTGTGTGACCATTTTCTCTTCTTTATTTCTCGCATGTTGGCTTGCTTCTTTCTTATTTGCTTTTGCTTCACAAAACTCAGGACTACCCCCTATTTATACTCAAAACTACTGCTTTAAGGAACAGAATATGATTCCAGTTCCTTATCCTACTTGGACTCCTCATCCTAAACGTTCTTAATACAAACTTTCCAAACTAAAACTTTCCTATTACAAGATTAGTTCCAACATCTCTATCGGTTTGTAGCTTGAAACCGATAGAGATAATATGTCTTCTGGGTCGGTGCCGTGGTTTGAACCGATGTAGATAATATAATGATATATCTCTATCAGGCAAAAACGACATTGATAGCCACTTGCTATCACTGTCTAAGACTTTGTATCGTCACTAAAATCGATCTAGACGATGAAAATGAATTAATTTAGATGGTCATTTCTATATATAGTAGTGTCAAGAACTGCAGTTTGGGACTCATCCATTGCTGAAGACGAGAGAGAGAGCGAGCTGTCGCTGGAGAATGTGAAGACAACTGTTGTGTCACGCGACGATGAAAAGATCAATGTGAGCTTGTGAACTCGGCCAAGGCATGTCGAAGTTGTCCGCATCTACAAACTATATTCTTTAATTTGATCGGGTCACGTCAATTTATGCAGTCTCAACTCTCCATTCTAAAGCTCACATTTCTCTTCAAATTAATTGACCGGACACACAATGACATATAACTGTACTAAGTTCTTCAGTTAGTGAGTCCTCTTGAATCTTGATTCATCTGATGCTGGGAAATGTATTGCCTGCACCCGATTAAACTAGTTTAGCTTCTAACAACTTTGTTTGATCTAATTCATGGACATTTTTTGGATGTTTGAATTGAGAACACATCAAACGTACGTAGGTGCCTATGGGCCTCAGTTTTTCTGTACTTGCCACTTTTAATTGCACGGCTCCCTTTTCTTTCACGCGTGTATTTGTTTGAAGTTTTTCCAATGCTAACTATATATCGAAGGTCATTTTTTTCCTTGACTCTTCGTCGAATAGAGCTTCTTCATGTCACGCCGTCCTTTTTCGGAAATAAAGGCACACAAAAAGTAGTTCCCATCGAACATGAGTACGCGCAACTGTTGTCAACTAAATTCCAACCACAAGCGTTGGCTACTAAATACTAATTGAGATCAACAAGTGACACGGCTTGACATGTTATATCGAGTTTGCACTGCAGATTCAGTGATGTCCTAATCCCCCATTAACAACTAACCACAGCTTCTGAATTCTGACAACGTATTCAGATACCAAGCAGCAGCATCCTGCAGATGCTCGGCAAAAGCCGGGTCAATAAGCATCACCGTTGGAGATTTTGTCAAGAAGGTTAACTCCATTTCACATAAAATTAGACAGCCTATATCCTTTGGATTGAGAGTTTGACACTGACATGCTATTGGTCCAGCAAAACCTGAAGGTGAACCCTGAAATCAAGACAACCCAATCAGAAGGTTCTATGTAATTCTGCAGCTTGAGAAGAAATCTGATTCTGATAGTTCAAAGAAGAAAGGCATGTGTGCTGCATACTTGTATCATCCCTTTGCACTCTCTGACAAAATGTACTACAAAGGAGCAAGCAAACAATTTCACAGAAGAGTAGAAGACATTACAGTTGCTTTGCAAGTTGTAAGTGACGCATCACTGAAGATATGTGTGATAGTACTGACTGCCAAACATAACATTACATACATAACCACATAGGCTTCAGATCATGATGCAAATATCGTTAGATTTGGGGAAATTATGCATGAGGAAACACAGACCCACAATGATAACACTGCAGCTCCAGCACAACATAATGAAATCTTATCCACTTTGTCTGGAGTATTATGCGTTGACACCTTGGCTTTCAACTAACCAATCATTCATTTTGGGTGCTCCAATTCCCAAGGTCCACACTCCCCCACACCAACTGTATATACCGGGCAGTGTTGCGCGCGATGCCGCAGCGTGCGAAATCAGACCTAGTTTTTTTCTTAAAAAAAGTAGGAGGATTTAAACGTTTTTTTGGTTCTCTTGATTTTTTTGCGAAAAAATACGCTTAGTAGGAACCGTCGACGAATCGGCATAACAACGGGCCTTTTTGGGAAAAAAAATGAATAATACATGTTCCAAAAATGTTCCGAAAACTCTCATTAATTACTCTTCCTTTAGTTTTACCCATCAATCCGTATCTTTTATTGCTCTATATACTTTTCATGAACACCTGTCCTTTGCAAGTAACTCGTATGGCTCCATCTCGAAGTGATATCTCACAATCTTTGAGTTAAAGCGAACTCACAAATATTAGATTGTTCTTTATGCTGAGAACATACCGAACTCCCGTTAATATGAGATGTGCTCTATCATATATCTTCAATATAATAGTTCCCACCTCAGTAATTGAATACTCCTTGTAATCAGCTAAGTGAACTGTTTCATGCGTCGAGTGTAGAGATCCATCGTCAAATATCTCCCTTGCCAACATATGTGAATGCAACAACCAGAATCTAATATTTATCCAAGACAAGTACATAATTGCTTGACGAGAAGTATATCTGAGTCATCTTCTGTTACCACCATTGAGCATACACTATTCATCACCAGTTGCTTCCATAATGGTGGTAGAGATGATGCCAGTATGACGACCTTGTCGTTCTCCTCAATTTTCTTATCCACACCAGTCAGCCGTGTGATAAGCTTGTTGAAGATATTGAGATGGTTAACGAGCCATATTCCTTTCTCCATACGCAACCTGTACAGTTGTTGCTTTAGCACACACCGGTTTGTCAACAACTTCGCCATATACAATTCTTCTAAGTCCTTTCATAATTTTTGGAATAATTGATAATTTGCCCTCATTTACTTGTACCATTGATCATTTACACAGTGATGTCTCACTGACATGCGAGCCATGGGACCACATGTCAGTGACACATACAGGGCAAATGATCAATTGCACCAACTAAAATGGAGCAAATGATCAATTCCCCTTAATTTCTTTGGAGAATTCTCCTTGACCATGGAGTACTTTACCCATTAGAGAGACAAAGATGGATTGTACTGACATTCTTCCGCTCTATCACCTTCTAGTCTTTAGTGGACATCTTTTTCAGTTTGTCCCCTTCAAGAATTGTGATTAACTCTTGCTAGATAAAGCCATCTTCACCACTGTTGGGACCCGAATATGCAAATTTGAACCCTCACAAGTCTTTAACTCTAAGAAAACAGCAGCGGAACGAAAAACTTCAGCGGATAACCCATGAACATGCCACAAACATCTAATAAGATTCAATTCCTAGTAACTTGTCTCCTCTTGCAACTCCTCCTTCATAGAAGGTGTAGATTCCTCTTCAACTGATAGAATTATTGTGGCAAGGTAAGTACATAAAACACTCAATAAGTTATGCACATAATGCAAATATATTATAACTACATGTAAAACTTATTCCAAATAATAGTTGATATGACTATTTTGCAGTAAAGCGACATTTCCAATTGAATACAATAAATAAATTTAAAAAAGAGTAAAACAAATATCAATAATAATAAAGTTCTCAGATATTTCTCAAGATAAATAGGCATATAGCCTAACCAAATTCCATTATTTCCATTGGCAAACAGCGTGTGAAATTCCTGAGCGTTATCTATAACCGGGGACACGATTATTCAAATAGATTTTACACTCTGCAGAGGTTATACACTTTACCCACAAGATATGATCAATCTAATAATGTCAACCATAACACATACCCATTGATGTGTGACTAAGAAGATCATAACAAAACCTTTTAAAAACTCTATCTGAACATAGACACATTCGATAAGCCTGGTCTCACTATTCCTTTTTCACAGAGAGCAAAAGAATAAGATGGACTCATCGTTGGAGTAGGAACAATCAATGTTCAAGATGTGGATCCACTGCAACACACACCTTCTCCAACCGTGCATACAACTTAGCTATTCTCCTGAGATATCATATGTAAAGATTCGGTAACTTATTGAGCTAGGTCTGTCCCATAATAGACATATGGTTATATTATTTAGCCCAGTTCAATGGCTTACAAAGTTAAGTCCTACACTGACCGAGGCAAGACTTCCACTTATTCTTAGAAACCATATCAAATGATTCACAGATAATCTTCAACCCAAATATCACACAGATCCACCATTATGGCAAACAATCTCTGGCCACTTGCCTCAGTCTAAATTATTTATCACTCCAGTTGATTATCGTGCAACACATGCCATCAACAATATTAATATCATTGTGTGACAACACATGACACACTATTTCCATAAAACATATTCTATAGATCATTAGTTAGGTTCAATTTGCACCTTCAAAAGGTATCAATTCTTCGTGTGTAAGATCGAGGATACCGATTAGAGAGGGGTGAATAGGCGGTTTTAAAAATTTATCTCTAAAAGAAAACCTATGGCCAAAACTGAGCTAGAAAGCGAAAGCGAGAATCAAATCGGTTTTGTCCAATTAAAGCCTCAATCATGTAGTCTCAACTAAGTGCACCAACAACCTAAGTCTATGATCAAAGTTTGCAATCCTAGCTTGACAAGCAATCAATTTAATTATAGGAATGTAAATTGCTTGAATGTAAATGAGTAATAGAAAGCAAACCATTAGGGGACACACAATATTTTTACCATGGTGGTCAGAGACTTGTCGGTCTCCCCTAATCTATGTTGAGGTAAGCCCAAACAAATTGGGTCGGCTCCACGAATCAAGTCATAGGTGAGCTCCAACCTTCACAACTCATCAGGCCTTCTCACAATCTTCTTTGAGAAGGTCACCAAACGAACAATGCCTCCACGTCGTCTAGGTGTCAGCAAACACCAAGAGTAATAGGTCAAGCCTCTTGCTTGATCATCACTAAGTGTAACACATGCACAAGGATACTCAATCCTTCTCTAGATGCAACTAGAGACATTCTCTTCGTGCTCACAAGGTGCAACACATGCACAATTGAGAGGAGAGGCTTACACTAACTCAAGAGAAAGCAAATCAAAAACCAAAGAGGTTCTACACAAAAAGTTCTAGCTCATTAGCATCTCAAATCACTCAATTATGACTCTATGAGCTCTTGAGCTTTTGCTCTCCCAAGAATACCTCAAATGGGTGGTAGAGCAGCAACAAAACCCTCCAAACTCAGCCTCTTTTATAGCCTCACAAAGAAACTAGCCGCTGGGGGCAAAATGTCCAAAAAAATCAACAATTTTCGGCACTACCGCTATGTAAGGGGTGGTAGTATCGGCCTCAACCACAACGGCTAGTTCTGTGCATTAAATACACAAAATTAGCCGTTGTTAAAGTACCCCGGCATTGCTGACATGTAAACCCCGGTAGTGCCGACCATTTTGACCCCAAAACAACTCTGAAATACCTTTCTAAAAAATAACTACTAGCATGAAAAATCAGCTACGCTACCACCATGCAAAAATCGGTAGTACCACTATTTCAACAACTTAAAAAATCATAACTTTTTACTCCGAAGTCCGATTTAGGTGATCTTGGACTCTACGAAAAGTTTATCAAGAGGGCTACACTTTCCACCCTTTCAAGTTTTAAGCAATCATATATATTTTCAAATATCACAAAACTCCAGTGTAGCCACTCAAGTCTAAAATATGATTTTCTCGAAATCCCTCACATAGACTTGATCAAGAGCATGACTACAAGCTAGTAAGAGTCAACCAGATTAAATCTTGAGCCATGTGATGATCAACTCAAGATCAAAATAATTTGCAAAACACATTTGCAAATCCTGGTCATATGCTCGAAAACCAAATTTATAAACATTAACTTATTTGTAAATAACAAATCCTTGCAAATAAAAGCATAAAGAACACGCATGAACTCAAACATAGCCATATGATGATCAACACATGATTTCTAGCAATTTGCAAACTCTAGTCACATGCTAAGAATACTTGCATGAACTTCAATATTTTGCACAACATATTTTTCAAACAACATCAAGCATAAGCTTCTCCCACTTGCGTAATACATTTGCAAAATAAATATCCAAGCAAAAGACCAAATCAAGAGGTGAGCTAGTGCAAGAGAGATTGAGCCATCAACACATGATGTGACTCAAGCTATAAGACCCAACCCCTCTTAATAGTATGGCAACCTATACTAACAACCTGGTCTACCAACCAAACACCGATACCGGTAAAAGACTAGGACCACATCCTAGCTTAGCCCTATGTTAGTTATACCTTTGCCTTCCACAATCACATGGAGCTTTAAATGAAGGCAATTAACCTCTCTTCAAGTGCAGGTCTTTGTCTTTGTTCATCAATACATGATGAACTCCCCTCTTCGCTTCGGCATCCTTCCTTGATGCTCATCAACCATGATGACATCTTTCATTCCGAGTCTTAATTTGATGTCCATCAACACATGATGTCATCCAAAGTCTTCATCAAAGTTGGACTTAACCTATTTTACAGCTTATTGAAAATTGTTAGTCCAACAAATACGGTTACCCCAATCATCAATGCACACCATTAACACATAATAGTTGTCCTAGATCCCTTGATCTACTCCTTTGAGGATTGATGACAACCCAAATCAATATTGATTTAAATTAAATTGATCTTGAGTACACTAGTGCTACTAAAACTTCATATACTCAATCACATTCGGTTGTCCTTAATCAATAAAGCATACAATCAACACATGATGGAGAGCCTAGATCCATTGATCCTGTTTATTGATGATTGAATGACAAACCAAAAAATTAAAATTGTTACAACTACATTTAGACTATACAAGTTTCATATACTCATGAAATTAGTTCCAAGGTAATGATCTTTAAAGTGTGGAATGATGGAAATGGATCAATACCATTGAAACCATTAAACATAGAGTAAACTCCATGTAAATATTAGCATACATATAATTGAGTTGGAACCAATATGCACATGTTCGAATTTTAGATTGCTTAATTAACTTATCACGAGTATGTTACAACTACGCAAGTTCTATATACTCAATTATTTGTTTCACAATAAAGATCCTTGGAATATTTGGCAAGATGAAAAAAATACTATTGAAACTTCGCGATAAAGTATGAACTCTCCTTAAATGTGTGCATTCATGTATATATAGAATTAGAAACATTATGCGTATCTTAAAAGTTGAAATTACGGTGGAATTTACCCTTTTATCTTGAACCCAAGGAATGCATCTAGAAATAATAAAGTTATATCGGATGCATACCTTTGAGGTTTCCATTTTTCAATGAGTTGAAACTAATCAAAATCATACTTAATAAATAAGTTAGTCTCATATTTGGATTTATCAATATGATCATGAATTTTATATCCAAGAAATGCAGTAGTATATGATAATGTGAATTCGAATGCCTACCTTTGATATTTCTATCTTTTCATCCAAAGAAGACTAATAAGAATTAAGCTTAATAAGTGAGTATCACAAGAAGATTTGTTATTAATACCAAATGAGACTAATCAATATTATGATTATCAAAAGGGTTAGAACTTTCATCGCAGCATGGCCAAGCGTACTAAGCACGATCTAATCACCCACGATGGCATTATATTAGCAACCAACTAATAAAGATCTATCCTATGGCGACAAAAAATATGGCATAGCAAATGACAAGGTATATATAATTCGAATGGGTTCAAAAACTAATTTCAAAATTATTTAAAAACAATATAGCTTGAAATAACATGCAATAGATTAAAACAAGTAGAATTTTAAAACTAGGTTTAACATGATCAAAGCACAACTTACCTTTGAACAACTCTTGATCTTGATCTGGACCATGAACTTGAATCAACTCTACACCTTTGTACGCTTCTGGCACTTCAACATCTAAGTGAAACGAAATGTGAAAATAAAATAAATACAAATTAGAGATGAAACAAACTCCAAAAATCAAATAAAATACACCAAAAGTTGGAGCTTGATTTTAGGTGAATTTAGAATTTTGAACGGTCTCAATCGGAGTTTGTATGAAGAAGAACAAACACTCGAAAGATTCACCGAGCTATTACATCTAGAAAAGGAGAGAGAAAATAGAATATTCCCAAAATTTTCTCTTCAGAGAGACTAACAAGTGGACCTAACTATTTTATTTTTCTAAATATTTTTTTTCAAATTTTCTTAAAACATCAGAGGCTAATATGTGGACCACTGGTCTATAAACTAAGTCGACGGCTACTCGGTTTTGGTCCACATTGAACCTAGATCGTGGTGTGGCTCGCTGACATGTGAGCCCCACATGTGAGTGACCCTGCTCATGGTGGGCCAAATCCATGCACGAATCTACATGCCTACGTGTCAACGTGGAACACCACGTCAGTGGTGGTGCGCACAGGACCCGATGATCACTGGCGGTAAACATTGGCAACTCCGGATCATCACTCTAGTTAGATCTCGACATGGAAAAGACTTTGATGTAGGTGTCGTGGCCAACAACGACGATTGCGTGCGTGGCTCTCACGACGATGGTGACCTACGAGCACATTCCTAATGAGATGATACGCGTATGAGGTAGAACATGACACGGCGAAGATGATGGTGTAGACCAAGGACACTAAATCTCACCGACGGCGATGAATTGAAGCTTCTTGTCCCACGGCAGTGCTCTCGAAGAACATCAAATCCCATTGAAAAGGCGGTGTCCCAAGGTGGCTAGCGTTTTGGTTTGAGTTGAGGTGCTTATGACGGTCCTAGTGCTCCCCTTTTATTGGCCTAGGAGTCCACTGGGCCTTGGGCCCAATGGGCTAGGTTACGGCCCAAACTTATTACAGAATTTTTATTAGCTTTTTCTTTAAAAAAAACAAAAAAATACAAATGGGCTCCAAATAAAATGCAAATAGACTTGGAAAATACCAAAAAAATTCTGTAAAATACTTCTGAACATATAAGACACAAATAAAATAATTTCAATAATTGTTCACAAGAGCGTGAATCATATTAAATCCTTTTAAATTGTGAAAATTCTAATTTAAGCTTTAGTTATCAATAAAAATTATGAAATTTTTAAAACACTAAATTACTTAAAACAAATTCAAAGATGCAAAAATTGGATGTTACACCACACATCGCCACACGCTAAAATTTCCTTCGCTTTCACATTTTTCTACTTGATTCCACATGGTCGACATCGATCGTGATTTTGTGCCATCTAACACTTTACCGACCTTCTCACAAATCTGATTAATCCGAGCTTGGCTTTGATACAACTTGTTACGCTCTTATACCCCCTTTTTATACGGAGTAGCCTCCGTATCAGATCAGAGTTTTGTGAGAAACGACATGAGTGTGCACAGTATCAAGAACGAGGAAGATGAATCTCGTAGAGAGAACCAAACTAACGACATTGAAGCAACCATGACAAGTGAGAAAGATTTGATGAATCTGACCGCAAATTCTGCAATCCCAACCTCAAAAGAGTATAAGTGATTTTTTTTGGGGGGGGGGATAGGAGGGGAGACCCCTACTGTGGTAAAAATATATAAAACAATTAAAAAGAGTTATGTACAAGTAAGAGGGAAAAAAGAATATACAAAAAGAAGCACTACTAAAACAATCTACTCAGCAGGGAAGTGAAATCCTCCTTTAGGAAAGGCTTTACACAATAGATAACCAAAGAAAACTCCTCCCTAAAAACATTTTTGCAGGACGTTAAAGAAGACGCCCTATGATCAAAGATGATTCTGTTTCTAAGCGGTCTCCAAAACACAACTTTGAGTACTAATTTTTATTATAACGTATTTATAAAACTCAATAAAATTATAATATTATGAAAATACTTCTTGAGACAAGTCTACACATATTTTCATGTATCCAATTTAAATATTTAGAAATATATCGATAGTCAAAGTTTCAAAAGTTTGACCACCACTATGTCCAAAACGTCAGCTTTTTGAAGACTAGAGGGAGTAGTTTTAACTTACTCTAGATGACATAGATGAGGGATGAAGTAAGTAGTGGACTTTGCTATTGTACTTGCTCTTAATATGATAGAGTTCTTGGTTTCCACAATAAAGGCTTGTTTGAAATTAAGAAATTTTGCGAGAATTGTTTAGGTTTAGTTCGATTTTCTGCAAAATTCTTGTGAAAATTAAAATCATCATATTTCAAATGGGCCCAAAAAGTGTTTATGCTCCACAGCAAAATGTCAACACCGGGAATACTTTTATTCGTTGCTGTACTAGATCTGCAGCTGGAAATGTCTTAAGCACCATAATAGAGATGGTTAGCATTTAGCAAACACGTACCATTTTTATTGCTTTAGGGATCTTGCTACCGCGTTTCACGAGCATTTGAACTACTAATACAGTTCTATTTGGCAGAGCTCCAAATCCTAAATTCACCTTAGATCTGAAACCTTTGTTTGGCACGAATTCCCCAAAAATGCTAATTATTGTTCTAAGCATGTCTAGGCAATTTCTCTAAATATTTTGATCAACATCATATATCCATCAATATATTATTAATGTTATAATTGCATAATGGATTCAAATTACAAAGGTGTCATAAAGCAAATTGGACATAACTATTCATTTTTAAACTGGGTTTAAATTACATTAGTCACAATTTATGCATGCAATTACATTTTAAAAAATTAAGATTCTAAAACTAGGATCAAATATGGTCAAGACGTGCAACTTGCCTAGTTCGTAGGGTAGGTTCTCTGAATCGCAAATCCTTTCGGCTCTCCAAAATCTTTATGTTCGAAAATAGCCAAATTTAAACAAAATCGAAATAAATTCAAATAAAATACAAAACTAGCATAAATAGGTAGAGTATAATTTTATATGAATTTAGGAAGAAAAATGAGGCCAATCGGACTTAGAACGAAGGAGATCGGATCTTTTGAACCTTACATAAAATGCTGAAATTCCGAAAATTACACCTCTCGCCGGACTTGGAGCAGAAAGGGCTATCGGCGGTGCTCCGAAGAGAAATTTCAAAATCTAATTTTACCCATTTAGAGGACACCGAGCGGAAGGTCCGATAAAAAATTGAGGACGAATGGAGGTCGGAAGTGGCCAGGAGAACTCACCGAATGTCCACCTGATTTCGAAAAGAACGGTTTCTATAGGGAGATCCGGAGGATGGATCGGAACAACTCCAGTTGTGTTGTGTGGAGAATGACAAGGGGAACCTGGGGTTGAACTTATAAATCAATCGGACTAGCAGATTGCTAGGAAACACTCGCCGGAGTTATGATCGGAATAGTAACGTGTTCGTCGGATTAAATGATGAAACGGGTGGGTTTTTAATGCAGGTACACTGTAGCGACGGTGCACTCTAGCTGACAGGTGGCCCAGAAGGAAGCGGATCGGGTTAGATGAACAATAACCATTTATTTAATTCCAAAAGTAATTAATTTTGCAGTAAAAATCTAAATTAATCGAAAAAAATGGCAAATAAATTCTCATAAGTCCGGGAATTTTTAAGAGACAACGGTTTTAGCAAATAAAGTATGAATAAATATTTTGAAATAATATAATTTTATTATTTTTAATGCAGTAATTAATTTTTAAATGTTAAAAATACTTTTTAACTTGGAAAAAATAGAACAGCTCCAAAAAGTCTAGAAAAAATTCAGAAAATTTAACTAGATCCTTTTGAACTTACTAAAATTATTTATACTTTATATTTAGATAATTTTTGTTTTAAAAAATTACTAAAAACCAAAAAAGACTTTTAAAAAATAGCAAATATAGTTCAAAAATTTGGAAAAAAAAACTTCATAGAAATTCCCGAAGAGATTTTGAACTTTTTTCAATTTAAATTTGTTTTATTTTCATATTTAAATTACTTTTTATTTTTTAAAAAATAGGAAAAGGATTTTAAAATACCAAAAATTCAATTAAAATTTTTAGAAAATGTAAAAAATCGAATTATTCTCGTAAACTCCATAGAAGCCAACAAAATAATATATTAAAATTTTAATAATAAATTATTTATTTTTATAAGCAAAATTCTAGAATGTTACAAATGAGGTAGTTTTTTATTTGGTTACATGGATGAAGTTGGATGGGCTAGTTGTAAACAAGGTTATGAATTTTGGTTTGAATTTTTTTGGACAAAATTTAACCAAAATTTGAATTTTTCGACAAAATTTGATCACAAATTAAATTTTCAGACAAAATATCATCGAAATTGAATTTTTGAACAAAATTTGGTATTGTTTTGACAAATTTTGACCTAAATTTGAATTTTTGAACAAAATTTAACCATATTTTGATCAAAATTTGAACTTGATCGAGTACACTTTGGCGAAATTTAAATTTGAACAAGTTCACCTCTTCATGTAGCAGACTGGCTGAGGCAGGGTTCCATTTTTCGTCAGCGAAAAACCGTTCAACAAAACCTACCTTCGAAAATCAGTAAAAATCGTTCGAATTTCGCTTGAACAGTAGCGGTTTTCAACGAAATGGTTTTTCGAACCGGAGCGGTAAGGTCGGATTTCGCGAAATTCGAGCGAAATCCAACGAAAAGTTGAACCCTGGGCTGAGGGCATTCGACCTTTTTTTATAGTTCTATTCAATATTTTGGGAGAATATTTAAAGAACTAGATGATGATATTTTTTTTATCCACTTATCTAAATAATTAGATGAGTTCAAATCTGATGACCATAAGGCATCTGCAATGGTGTAGTCAACTACTAGCTATAAAAATGTACATGTCATCTATAGATAGCTAATAGACAACATCTCCAATGGACTAGCTATAGCATTGTCTACAAAATTAAATATGGGCCCATATGTAAGAGGTGATAAATGCCTTGGAATCAGCTATAGCCTGACTATAAGGGCATCTGCAATGGTGTAGTCAACTACTAGCTATAAAAAATGTACATATCATCTATAGATAGCTAATAGACAACCTCTCCAATGGACTAGCTATAGCATTGTCTACAAAATTAAATACGGACCCATATGTAAGAGGTGATAAATGCATTGGAATCAGCTATAGCCTGACTATAAGTTAGTAGTCAGTCTATATCTCTCTCTTCTTTTTCTCTCATCCACCTAACCAAAAAGCTGAGTTGGCACCCTTATAGTAAGCTGAAGTGGCACCATTGCAGGGCATCTGCAATGGTGTAGTCAACTACTAGCTATAAGAAGTGTACATAGCTAATAGACAACCTCTCCAATGGACTATCTATAGCATTGTCTACAAAATTAAATATAGACCCATATGTAAGATGTGATAAATGCCTTGGAATCAGCTATAGCCTGACTATAAGTTAGTAGTCAGTCTATATGTCTCTCTTCCTTTTCTCTCATCCACCTAAGCAAAATGCTGAGTTGGCATCCTTATAGCTAGCTGAAGTGGCACCATTGCAGATGCCCTAAGTTAGTAGTCAGTCTATATCTCTCTCTTCTTTTTCTCTCATCCACCTAAGCAAAATGCTAAGTTGGCATCCTTATAGTTAGGCCTGGGCGTTCGGTTTAACCGATTATTTCGGTTTCGGTTTTCGGTGAATTTGAAAATTCGGTTATTCAAAATCTGAAACCGAACACTGTGCACAAAATTCGGTAACCGAAAATTTGGTTAACCGACAATTCGGTTTCGGTTTCGGGTTAAGCCGAATGAAACCGAAATTTGACAGAATGACAGTTTGCAGAATAAACGAAACAGACCGAACTGTGATAGAATAAACGAAACGAGACCGGACTGTGACAGAAATAACAGACGTTACAGAGTACAGACCAACAAGCTAACAACGGTTAACCGAATATGAACTAAGTACTGATTAGTGATTACTGATTACTGAAGTCCAAAGTCCAAACCAACTTGGCGTACAAAATAACTATGCATGCTGACATGCTGTAGACTTGTAGAGTGTAGACTGTAGTGATGTAGTCCAAAACTCAAAATCCAACAGACCAACTGACCAACATGACATGATCCTAAATCCAACAGACTAGCAATTAACAGACCAACATTACATGCTAACAGCGGTTTCTAGGAGACTAGGATACCAAATCCAACAGACCAAAATAATGGATTAACACATTGCTAATGTTGACTATTGAAACATGGAAATAGTAAAGATGGCAGCCCAACAGGGAGCCTGGGATTGGCGATTTGGCGTGATGGCATCAACTCCCCCTCCAAATCAAGAAGACCTTTTGCTACCTTCAAATTCAATCAACATTAACAGAAACATATTGTTCATTAAGACCATTAAAAAGAAACATATTGTTCATATCAACTAAACTTCTAATCCATTGTTTATACTACCTTCAATCAACATTAACAGAAGCTCCTGTAGTAGAACTTGGCTTAGTGATAGACTTGCTACTGGATTGTGTTGTCGACTTTGATTTTGTAGAAGTAGCAGCCTTTTCAACTTCATACTCTTTAAGCAATTCTAAAATAAAACAAAAACATGTAAATAATTAGTTGCAATTGAAAGAACAAGGAAATTATGTCAACAACAGATTATTATGTAAATAATTAGCTTACCTTCTTCTATTTTGGCTAGCTCTTCCTCATTTTCTTCAATATTGATAGGAGTGGATCGCCGTAGCCAATCTTGTGTACAAATAAGAGCTTGCACCATGAATGGTGTAAGCGAGGTCCTAAAATCATCTAGGACTCGTCCACTCGTACTAAATGCGCACTCCGATGCAACCGTTGATATTGGAATTGCCAACACATCACGAGCCATACGTGCCAATATAGGAAATCTGGACGAATTCACTTTCCACCATTCTAGAATATCAAATCTGCTACTGTCCTCTTCGTTATCTTCACCAAGGTATTTTTCAATTTCAGATTTGCTAGTGCCAATTGCACAATTACCGGTCCTCATCTTTTTAGCAATTAGGGACTTCATCAACCTTCCTCCCCTTTTTTGTGGTTGTTCGGAATCATTGGTTTGAGTCGTTGAATCACTTGGAGCATATATATTTCTATACTCTTCAAACAACTCATTGAAACAACCATTCACTGCATCCCAAACTTTACATCCTTTTTCCTCACCAAACATTTCCCCAATGGCTAACTTAGTGTAACTAGATAGCTTGTATCTTGGATCAAGTGCAGTAGCAATAAAGATGAGCAAGTTCATGTTCTCCTTCTCCTTCTCCCTTGCCCTGCCCTTCCCCCTCCCCTCATTCTCATTCTCATTTTCCTTCTCATGCCAATTACCCCAATACTTATCATACTTATCCTTCATCCTCTTAGCCATTGCCTGGCGCAATTCATCTTCACTATCAGCCCATTCTCGCAGCAATACATTGACTTCACCAATCTCATGAAAGAACTCATTAGTCGTCACTTGTAATGTAGTGGAAACACGGAGAGTGAGATCATAAAAATGCCCAAGAAATTCAGCCATCTTCTTTGCATTCTCCCAATCGAATTCATCAGGAATTCCAGGGCCTTTTTCCCCACATAACTCTATTGTATATGTTGGATCTTCTTCCTCATACCTTGCAAATACTTTCTCATAAATGATTGCAGATTTCAACATAAGATATGTTGAATTCCACCTAGTGCATACATCTAGTGTCAAGAATGCATTGCTTTCCAGATTTTCTAACTCTGCAAGTTTTTTAAATTTGACCAACCTAGAGGTTCCATTCTTGATAAACCTAACAGCAGCACGAACACGCTTCACAGAGCTATCCAACACTTTCAAGCCATCAGAAACAATCAAATTTATAATGTGGGCAGCACATCTCATGTGAAGATACTTGCCTAAAGCAATGCTAGTTTTTTGATTGGTCATTTGTCTCCGTATGTAATCTACTCCACCGTCATTGGGGCTAGCATTATCAACTGTAATGGTCATCACTTTACTAATTCCCCAGTCCACCAAGCATCTCTGTATGTTTTTCCCAATATCATCTCCCTTATGGCCCTTTACCTTAAAAAAACTAATGATCTTCTTATGCAATTTCCATTCATGGTCAACAAAATGTCTTGTGTGACCATGTAACTATCTTGTTGTTGTGAAGTCCAAGTATCGGTTGTAAGACAAACCCTTTCACATGATTGCTTAAAAGGTTTTGAGCTTTGCTTTCTCTTCAAAGTAAATAGAAATCAGATCTCTAGTGATTGTTCGTCTAGATGGCACACTCCAACGTGGACAAGCTACAGACATAAATTTTTTAAAGCCTGGCTTTTCACAGCTAGCAAAAGGAAGCTCATCTTCAATAACCATTTGTGCTAAAGCATTTCTAATTGCATCAGGATCATACTTGTAAGTTGTAACACTATCACCCTGATTTACATGCAAATAACCTTGCTTCGGATCCTTATTCCTATGAGGATTGCATTTGCAAGTGTTAAAATGAGTCCGCAAGGCAGACGTACCATTAACATTTGGATCGGCCTTGATCTCACGATGACAATAGTTGCACTTCCCTTTCTTCAGATGACCACCCACTTTAATCTTGATGAAGTGAGACCACATCTCTGATCTGGGGGCCATCTCTTTTCTTTTATTGCCCTCCTCCTCCTTCTCCCCTGTTTCCTTATCCTTTTCCATCAGATTTCCCTCGGATTCATTTGTTTTGCTCGGATTAGAGACCTACAATAATACAAGAATAGCATGTAAAGCACACACCAATACACCATCACATTAGGGCTGAATAGAAGATATTTTCAGATTGTGACTGAGATGATACACCATCACAAGAATAGCTATTCTTCTTATCTTGGGTCAATGAATGATCTCAAAATATTTTTTACAGTTGGGAAACCACCGAGTGGAGCGGCAATCAGATATACTAAAACAGAATAGCATGTGGTCTAGTATCATAATATGATAATAGGAGGCAGCTCACTAAGTACTAACTACCACCGCCATCAGTTGACAAACTGAACTACCTAACATTCAGAATCAGCACAAATGCATAATGCCAAATTGCCAATGCCATTATGCCAATGTTTCATACAGCACATCACATCACATCCTTTAAGTTACAGAGTGACAAACCAACAGGCAACCAACATAACTTTACCTAACATTCAGAATCAGCCCAATGCCAATGCCAATGCCAAAACGATCATTCAGCATAGATTGTGCTTGTTGTTCAACACCAACCAGGCAACCACATGACAAACCAACAGGAAACAGCCGTACAAACTACTTGGCACTTGCAAATCTAAACATTATCTACAAAGAGCAAAGACTGATTCTGAATGACCAGATTCAGTAGATCACATACACTGTTATTGCAAGCCGACTGTTGCGTTGCTGCCACCAGGCCCGCCATGGTCGGAGTTGGAGAATCGGATGACGCCATCACGCTCGCCACTCGGGTCGCTCGCCAGTCGCCAGGAGGCCCAGGATGAGGGATTGAGGAGGCGGCGGCGTCCGTGGCTAGATTGGGAGGCGGCGAGATCGGGAGGGAGGCGGGCGTCCGGTGGCCGTGGCCATGGATTAGCGCGCCGCGGCGACGGATCGGGAGGGAGGCGAGGGAGGAGCGAGGCGATGGCCGCTCGGGAGGCAGCGCCGCGTCTACAATGGGGAACTGGGGATTGGGGAAGGGAGGGAGGGGCGACGGCGTCCAGTGGCCGGCGGATGAGGGCGGCCGGCGTGTGATTCGATGGCGCGCGGTGGGATCGAGAGGGGAAGGGCAGGGCGCCAGTGCCGCCGCCGCCAGCCGATAAAACCGATTGAGCCTGAGGGCAAACGCTAGGGTTACTGGGTTAGAGTGTTAGACAGTTTATTATATCTGTTCGGTTTTTGTTCGGTTTGTTCGGGTAACCGATTCTTATAACCGAAGTAACCGGAAAAATTTCCGGTTAATCCAAACAGTAAACCGAATACACAACCGAACAGTGCGGTTTCGGTTATTTCGGTTTCAGTTGCGGTTATTTCGGATTCGGTTTTTGGTTTTCGGTATATTTGCCCAGCCCTACTTATAGTAAGCTGAAGTGGCACCATTGCAGATGCAGTCACCAGAGTACCAGACTAAACGCCGACTAAGTTGCAATCCCACGGGGCTACACCCCAACAGCAACCATTCTTCTCCTCTCCACCTTTTTCTTCCTTGGAGTTCGTGGTCCTCGAAGCTGAAAAGACCCCGACTTTTGGCTCGTTCTTGAGACCTGCTCCAAGAAAGAGAGAAGGATGGCGCGCGTCGAGAATGTTGCCGGGGATGGCTGCTCCGGTGGCGAAGGGCAGGTGGAGGTGGAGGTTGGGGTGGGGGTCGACGGCAAGGGGACGATAGAGTGCCGGATATGCCAGGAGGAGGGGGAGGAGGACGCCATGGACTCGCCCTGCGCCTGCACTGGCACTCTCAAGGTGGTCTCTCTTCTCTCTCTCTCTCTCTCTCTCTCTCTCTGGGTAGATGTTCCTTTTTCTTGCATGTTGAGGAACTGAGGTGAGCCGAAGTGTTGTGGTTGGTACAGACGTAGTGGAGATATAATTATTTGTTATCTTCGTCAAAGAGATGAACAGGTGCCAAGGTGTTCTTTATTAGTTCCATCCATTCTCTGCTATTTCCCGTTTACCATCGACCGTAGTCTGTGCTTTGCAGTCCTGTTTCTTTTGGAATGTCAATGAGACACACGTTTCTTTTCCCCTTTCTTTTGTTTATGTTGATTTTAGGTGAATCCTGCTTCATCCTTTTTGGTGAAATTTATGTTGATTGTGACCGTGTTTTGCTTGGTTATTGTTTTAGTGCTGTCTATTGTGGACATCTCTATTAGGTTTTAGACTGGAAAGTTAAAGTGATTAGGAGCAGCGAAAGTTCTACTAAGTGATTTTTTGATTCGCAACGCAACTATGGAATCAAACGTTTTACAGTGTTTCAGATTTTCCTTCGGCAATCCCCTTTTGCAAGTCACTCTCTGTATAGCTAGTGACGTTTTTGACTTTTCAAAGTAAACAAGATGCTCTTTTGAGCACTAAATTCTCTTATTATATATTTGAAAAAAGTTGTAAAAGTACAATGTTATGAAAGAATTTTTCATAACAAATTCACTCGGACCATTTTCATATACCCAAATCATATGTTTTACATAATATCTTTGGTCAAAATTAATATAGTTTGATCGCACGCATTCGAAGACATCACTCTTTTGTGACCGGAGGGAGTTAATGAAACTGTGAAAATAAATGGCCTGCCAGTTTGGTTTGTCCAGAACAGTGTCCTCACAGTTGAATGGATTCTCAAAATTGCGTTTTTGGTGATGAAATGTTTGTAATTCATACTGTATTTTGCAGACAAACAAACATTCAGATTTTCAATAGCTAGCCCGTGCTTATCTAATTATTCCTTCCTCTTTCAGTTGTCAAATAATTGCTTGTTTTTCTTTAACGTTGTTTTACACGTGTCTTGGGATTATCTGCTAAAGAAAATGCTAATGGTATGTTGACCAATTGGTCTTGGTTGGGTGCAGTTCGCCCACAGGAAATGCATACAGAGATGGTGCAACAAGAAGGGGAACATTACATGTGAAATCTGCAACCAGGTGAGTGTTTCTGTTATTCTGTTACAAGACTACCGGTCAATCACTATAGAGTAATGTTGGATTGCATTTCCATTTCTAGTAGATTGCATGCAGGTAGAGTGCTAGATGCAGTTGGTTTATGAGCAATCCGATTTCAGACCAACTGCATTGCAGAAGGGAAAATATGTTTTGCTGTATCCTGTTGCCGATGGAACATTTCAGATTTAATGTTTGCTTCTTTTGTGCCTACAGGTTTATTCCCCAAACTATGTCCTCCCTCCAACCAAATGTTGTTCAGACGAAATGGACATTGATCTTAGGTACTTACTGGTACAATCCTTTGATGAAACTGTGGGAATCAGCTATATTCTGTGGATTGAAGTCTGTGATCCATACTGTGCCTGTCTGCAATTAAAGCAGCACCACTGTTTCCCCCTAATTTTTCCCTAGCAATGCATATGTTGATACTCCGGTTTCTGGACATCCTTTGAACATTCTAATGTCGATATTCTTAAGTGATAACTGTTTGTTTATAACCAGGCAAAGCTGGGTTGGACGAATTGATCCCCATGATTCTCATTTTCTAGCCATTGCCATCGCTGAGCAGCAGCTGCTGCAAGCTGAATTTGAGGATTGCGTATCCTCAAATTTGAGTGGTGTCACATGCTGCCGAACTATTGCTTTAATTGTATGTTATAGCAACATTTTCTTAGTAAACCTATTTTTGTTAGCGCTGGAGGGTCGAGTCTAATGTTGATTTTACTGCAGTTGATGTTCCTTTTGCTTGTACGCCATGTAATCGTGATTGTGAGAGATGTTAGCATGCTACAAGATGCAACAGTGTTGTTCAGTGTGAGTTCAGCATATCTACTTCATGATATCATATTATGCTATTAACTAGTTCTGCTGAAATGATATGATCCGCTTTCTGTTTATGTGGCCTAATGCTGAATGTAATTGATTGCTGCCAAACCATATACACCAGTGAGTGAAGGAGGATTTGAGATGGATTTGTTTTTATAGTGTGTTATTAGCATGGATTTTCTCTGTTCAGAATTTTACTTTAAGTCTGAAGTAGTGGAGCTTGATTTGGCCGTTTGGGATTAGCAAATCTGGATTATTATTTTTGTCACTTTGGCACTGCCGCGCTACGCACACAGCAAACTAATTTTTCCCCCCTTCATTTCAGACAACTCTTCAGTTTGCAGGATTCTTTCTTCCATGTTTTGTTATAGCACGTTCTTGCTATGCTTTTCAACACCGGAGACGAAGACAGGTATACTTCCTTCCCTGCCAATGCAGATACAATCAAAACATAGTAATACCTTTGTCAGGAATCTAGTAAGCAGCCCATATTCAGATGGCCATTTCTAATATATCATCATTTTGTGAACTTGTGCTTTTATGGCCTATGAATAGTGGGGATAAGAACTAAGAACAGTCCCGAATCTGAAGTTTCAACTGTATCATTCGGAATGGTTTGCAACTGTTACGAACCTAGATAGAATTTGGAATAAAAGAATGAGAATCTGAGCTCCTTTGGTTTCTTTCGCCATGCTGCCCGGTTCCATTCTCCTGTCATGTTTCTGTTGTTTGCATGTAGGCGTCTGCAATTTTATTCCAAAAGGAAGACAATTTAACTTGTCGGATTGGTTCTCTCTCCAGGTTTAGGGACTCACCTGAACCTTGACCTTGAAGCATACTGGTTGTGCAAACCGAACACCGGCTCGGTGCTGGACTGCTAGTACCACCCCCCAAAGAAAAGATGAAGTTTGTGAAGCAACGCTTCCCTTCGCTTGGACCCTGTGCAAAACACATTTGGTTTTTTCCCAGAAGATGTAGGCGATTTAGATGATGGAGCAGCGAGAACAAGCATCGTGAAGCTCAACTGTACATGCGAGAGCAGCGACACATTTAGCTGTCTTACAGCAGCCACAGATGCGAGCGAGACGATACATTTCTATTCGAAATAAAAACAAGAACTGAATCGATTCCTTGAGCGCATTTGATCATTTGCCCCGAAGTTGATCGGCTTTTGATAATTTGCCCTATGATGTTTCATTGACATATGATCTCAAGTTTCGCGTGTCAAAATGCCACTCAATTTTAGGCCAAATCATCAAATTTTCCCGTTTTATCAGATTTCATTGTGCACCAGCATCGTTTGAAGATTGCTGTTGGTTAGTTTGGCTCGCACGAATCTGCCATCGGAAAGCATGCATTGCGCCGCTGCTGAATTTTGACCGTCAGAATCTCGATGTTGAAACCTTGCAGCGCAGCCCGCCGTAACAGGCCATTCATTTTCATTTCCAGAGACGGGAAGTGTAGACTAGATGTTGAGAGGCTAGGCCTTTAGCCTAATGGAGATACAGTTTTTGCGTTCTTTTACTCTCTAGTCTTTATATAAAAACTCAGGGATACATCTGCAAGCATTCCGTTTCGCACTCCAATTATGTTCTGATGACGGATCACAGTTAAAGCTGCAAAGCTTATCAATAACAAGTTCTCTAGTAAAAAAAACAGTTGTGGTGTGCACGATAATCAGAATTAGGTGCAGATCCCCAATGGTCTGCGATTTTCGCTTGCAGAGAACCAAACTCCGTAGGGTTTACTCGAATATCAACTTTGGAAACATTCTTCAAGATCTGGACCTCCTCGCAGTTACTCAGCTGTCAGATTTCACTGGCTTCACCTTCTCTTTGAGAAATTGCCGAATATGCTCTCGCTTCCAGTTGTCGATCCTGCAAGTTTAGTTGGTTTTAGAAAACGAACCAATGGATGGCAACATGGTTTTTACCACAAATTGAGTACGTTCTGTATGCAGGAAAGAATCAAATTATTCAATACAACGGCGCAACCTTTCATCTACGAACAAATAGATATTCAAGCCACTTAAGCGATGACCAATCAGTCAACGTACAACTGCACCTTCAGAGATCACTCTAGTGGTAACTACTAACCAGTTTTATGTCCATGTAACTATGTTCAAATCAGAAGCAGTATACCGACAAAAACAAATACAATATGCTTTTGCCTGTTGCATCAGTCGTCAGATTATAATGTGAATCATGTCACATGAGGAAAGATGACAGGCAGCAGACAGCACATACAATAAGCGGCACCCAGTAGTGAATTAAGACAGAACCACATGAAAATTGTTCTGACAGTTCTTTTTTAATATGTAGGAGAGAACTCCAAAAATCTACATCATTATCCTGGACAACTATATAGTAATAATCAAGTTAAGTATAACTTGCCTTATGGTGTCCTTCTGTTCACCCTTGTCGTCAAGCATTATGAGCTTTGGTGGTGTGCCATAAACATAACGGGCTTCTACATAAGGGAAGTCATCTTTATCCTCTTCGAGGAAACCGACGACTTCTGGATAAAACACCAGCTTTCTCATGCAAACCTCAATAATTGCACTAGAGAATGTGAGCTGCAATAGCAAACATAGGCAGATATTATATCCAATGGAAGTAAGCTGCTACGTGATACCTCTAGCACTCAAGTTCAGCCTTGAAAACATCCTAAAGAACAAATAAAATAAAAACATCCAATTGACATGAAGTGCTGCTACCTCTAACCTTCAAGTTAAGCCTCGAATACATCTTATGAGTCTAGCTTAAAGAGCAAGCACTCTTTTTTATATAAAAAAGGACACATAACCCTATAAGATCCAAACATTATTCACATAAATCAAATAACAAGTCAGAAATTAGCAGACTCTAAATCCAAAAAACGAAAGAAAGAAAAATCTAATTGCAGCTTATGAGAGGTAAAACCAGTTGCCACACTTAAGGCAATGCATAGAACTATATAGTTCATACCTTGCTGGTAGAATCGTCTGAATCCTTGGTGCAACATTTATGACAGTCCTCCACCAGCTCTGCAACCAAACCACCAATAAAGTGTTCAGAAACACTCGACTGGCATAACAAGTACGTGTGATGAACAAAAAGGGACGCACCCTTAGGGAATGATCCTAGACGGACTAATCAAAACAACACAGACAAACAGCACCAAAATAGGGAAGCTCCATAATCAACAGCCACCCTGATCTACAACTGTGGACCTAAGGACAGGCCTCAAATATACCAGTAAATCAGATCATCGATAGTTCGATTCATAAAATCTCCCACCAGCCCCAGGCCCCAAATTGACTAAATCACAGTTTTGGAGTTTGTTCCAACTTCCAAGCTTGACAAAAGGGTGAACTACACACGAGCTGCTTGAAGAAGTTATCATCGGGGAATCATAAACCCACCGATCCATACTCCGCTAATCCTACCTTTCCATTGTACTTTGAGCTTTCTTAATAAAGTTGCCATTAGTCCGTGGTCTAAAAGTCCTCTCTTTCCACTCTAATTAGGCTTCCTTAGATTAATGAGATCCAATCTCGCAGCTTCAAACGCAATGCAGTGAGAAATTCGATCCAGATTACTACGCACAGATTTCACACTCCAAATCAGTCGAATTGAGGCGCGGGGGGCGGGGGGATATCGCATCCGAATGGCTTTTCCGGATCAGATCGCGAATCTTATCACAGCAGTTAAAAGCCAGAGGACAATAGGCCCGTACCTTGGTCCTTGACGAACTCGGCGAGCGCGTTGCAGTCGGAGCAGAGGGCGAGGCCGGTGAAGCCCAGCTCCTCGCACTCCCTCGCCCCGAGCCGCTCGCCGCCACGGCAGAGCCCGGAGCAGCACACCAGCGCCATGGCTACGGCCACCGCGACGGAAATAGATCGAACCATATCTATTTCTGCCCTCCACCGCCCCCGAGGCCCCGACCAACGGTAGGGTTTCGGGCTCTCGCGAAGCACAACGACGAGTCGACGACGATGAAGGCGGTCAGCGGCAGTGCCCTTTCCGACTACCCCCCTCTACCTTTGTTCTTTTCCAAAAGAGCCCCTGTACGATGGGCAAAAGGCAGTCTAATGAGCCCCCAATCCGAATGCCCGGCCGTAAAAAATACGAAAAGCCAACGCAATGAGGCCCGAAATCCGCATGGCACGGAGTACAACTCAGGGTACATGTCATTCATTTTCGTCGTAATAGGAGTCAATCGTCCTTTTCTTCACGAAATTTTTGTATTTGATACAAGATTCGATCCGTATTTATAAAATGATATAACATTTTTACGTATTTACAGAAAACTCACTCATACCTAGAATTTCAAATTCCGGTTATGACGTATTTGGATTTTAAATTCTCGATTTTGGGGTATTTTAGAATTTAAAATTCCGGAGTGCCCCATACCTGGTTTATGAAATTTCGGGTATACATAACTGGAATCTCAGCGCGAAAAGTGGGTTATAGCGTTTCAGTGTTGGTGAAGAAAGCGGTTTAGTTGTTAGGGCCTCCCCAAGGAGTGCTTTAGCGTGACTGGGGGTCTCTTTTCTCCTGTTTCGGTCCTGGGGACCGTTTGTAAGGCTTGGCTGTAAAACTCTTTTTTCTCCTTTTAATGATTCGGCAGAGCTCCTGCCATTATCTTCAAAAAAAATAACTGGAATCTCAAAATCCGGGTATGACCCATTTTTTTATTTTCGTTTTAGCTATTGTTATTTGAGTTGATTTTAGAATGTGTATTTGAGTTGATTTTAGAATGGTGCATACCCGGGATTTCAAATTCCGAGTATGCATACCCAGAATTTCATAAACTGGGTTTGGGGCACTCCTGGAATTTTAAATTCTAAAATACCCCAAAATCGAGATTTGAAAAATCCAAATACGCCATAACTAGAATTTGAAATTCCAGGTATTCAAAAATAAGATTTTAAATTCCGGATATGAGTGAGTTTTCTGTAAATACGCAAAAGTGTTGTATCATTTTGTGAATACGGTCAGAATCTTGTATCAAATACAAAAAATTCCCTTTTTTTCAGACTCGCTAAATATTCATTCTTTGTTACATATAAAAAATATTATATTATCGAGTCGGCATCATCAGGATCAAACTCCCTCAGCCTTGTCGCGTCTTTATGCGCTTGGCTTCGCCGTGAGCTCGGTAGGGTTTTCTTGTTTTTTTTCTTTTCTTTTCGTTGTTAGAGAACTTTTAGCCATGTTGCATTTATTTATTGATAGATTGTTTTTTCTGTTTTTTTAAGAGATTTTTTACAAACGCTCATATATCAGTACATAATTCTTATGTGAGAAGAGAGAAGAAGAAGAAAAGCAGATGAACCACCATTACTATCCATTTTTTTATGTGGTAAAGATAATAATGCATCATTACAATACAATTTACATTTGCGTGTACATTTCTTCTCCTCCTCGGCTTCTTATTCTTATTCAGGGAATCATTTTCTTCTCTGATAATGTGTCATTACTTAGAACCTGATACATGTGTTTCGCATAAGAGAGAGAGAGAGAGAGAGAGAGAGAGAGAGAGAGAGAGAGACTGATACATGAGCTGAACGTTAGTTAGGTCGTCAGTTTAACGGCTGCAAAGCTCTGTTTGCAAATTGCAACAAGCATACGAAGCAGCATCGATTGCCCCGTTCTATGATATATAATACTCCTCTGCACACGTTGGAAACATGCCATGTTACGATTCCACATGACCCTCCTCTGCACACGCAATTTTGGCATGCGAGGTGAAGCTCGCATGCATGCTCACCTGCTGGCGAGACATGCGGATTCTGACTTTCTCAGACCCACTGGTTTCTGGTCTTCCGCAGGTTTTATGAACAAGTAGATCGATGCAGAAACCCGGCAGGAGCTGGTTAAAATTTAGTAATGATGGGCATTAAAATGTAGATTTAGTCATTGATTTGTTTAGGATACTTCTATTACTATACTATCAAAGAAGAAAGTATAAATAAATACTAGCTAATTTGATCACTGTATCGAAATGAATAAGCACTGTAATAAATTTGGTATACCTAAAAACTTTTAGCTCTATATAAATAAGATAGTAGGTGGTTTCATATGCCCGCCAGGCAGATCTGTGCTTGTCGGCTAACAATAGATTATTAGCAAGAATCTGTGCTTGCAAACTAAGAACAGATTAATACTAGTAGGATTAGCTTTTGCTTACTGTTGCTTTCGATCGATGAGGTCAAGAACAGCAGAGAATGAGCTAGCAGTTTGTTTATCGGTGCAAGCGAATTCAGAATTGCCATCTAAACTGAAAACCGGAAAGGCCACTTTTTAGTGCGAGATGGTTCGGCATGTTGTATATCACGGCGAGTTCAGAATTCAGCATTCCTGATCAATAGAGGTCGCTGTACCTTACTACCTTGGATGGCAGGCCGTGATGTCGTGTTGACACTTGACGCTGCTCGCGTGTTTTCGTATGGTGAGGTAAAAAGCTGAAAACAACGTGACTTCCTCTTCTGGATCATCCAAAAGATGCATTTTTTTTGTCTGTACCAAATGGTATATGTATGAGATGGTTTTAAAAAAAGTCATCAAGACGTTTAGTTGTTTGAATATAATCATCCAATCCAGAACCAAATGATACAAATTTAAGAAATATTCCCTTTAGATACTGAATCATCTCATTCACCCAATAAAACCAAATGGTACAGAACCATCCCATTCAACGTCATCCTATGAACCAAACGCACCAGCGCTGAAAGGAAGCCGGCTGAAAATATCACGAAGCAAGTCAATGCACGCATGCTCCCTTGATTATTACACGATGCTGTTTGCATTGACCTTGCAATCTTGCATATGGAGCTAGCCTTTTCCTTTTCTTTAGCTATCTGAAAGTTGATGGTGATTCATGTTGTTAGGGTTAGCACAGCAAACCAAAACTGGAAATAAGATTTAACGTGAAAAAATTTTTAAGAGAAAAAACCACATGAAACAATCCACTAATCTGGTTCAAGGATTACAATGTACAGGGGTGGCTTATATAGCCAAAAGAGTTCAAGTAATTGAAGACTAGGACTAACAGCATATTTGGATACAAGCAAATGATATGGTAAGTTGAGATATTGAGTTATCTCCAACAAACCTTTCCTTAACTCAAAATCCATAATGATAGTCTCCGAAAAACCCTGAAGGGTAATTAAGCACTAAAAGTCCAAAAACAATGCGAATATGAAACACTGGAACAGTCAATCCAAACACTTCTTCCGAAGCAAAATTAAGCAAACCACTAACAATCTTAAGAAAGACTGGAACAATCAATGCAAACACACAGCTATAACAAAATAGACGAAGAATCTGGGTTTTCAATTCATAACTCCAGTAAAGTCTGGGTCTGTGCAACTGACCTTCTGAAACAAATGCTCAATCAAATGGTATAAGCCAAAACATCATCTGTAGCACTTGATAAATAGCGAAGACTCATATCATGGATATTTGATATGCCCCATCTGGAACAATAAATTCACCAAACAACGCTCATTGAAAAAGCAAATTGCACGTGTAGTCACCACGTACGAAAAATTGCCTACTGCAATTCCATTACATGGTTGAAAATGCTCATGTAAAACTGTTCATCATGTTGAGCTAAGACAACAAGATAACGTTGTAGTATCTACTAAGAAGTAAAACTCCTTCTTATACTTTCAAACTAAAATAGGAGCAAAACCTTCACTAGTAAAAACTCTGAAGAGTATAATGCTACCAACATGGTGTCATTAAATTCTTGAAAATTAATTTTGACAGAACCTCCATAATGGTCAATATATCCAAATGGTGAATAAACACCAAATTAAAGGTGATGAAACACCAAATCAGTTGTCTTCTTAACTGATTTTTTCCCCAAATAGACGATGAAACGTCCAAACCGATGATAAAACATCGAATAAATCTCCAATAATAAATCGATGACAAAACATCAAAGAAAGCAACGATGAAACATCGAATAAAGTGCCAAGAATCTGCTTATAATAAATCCCGCATGAAATTCTGCCAATAATAATAACCTGAATTGCGATGAAAAATCCGCCAATAGGCATGAAAACCTTAATTTGCAACAATAAAATCTGTATGAAATCCTACCAATAGTAATAATAATAGGCATGAAAGTCTGAAACTGCGTATGAAATTCCGCCAATAATAGGCATAAAATTCTAAATTGCAAAAGTCCGAATATTTAGCACTAGAACAATCGTCGGGGTAAAAAACAATTTTTTCTTCACACCCACATGTAGAAGAACGTCTCTCATTTTGAACCTACCATATGATCTTGTCAGTGAAATTCTCAATGTCAAATTAGTAGATGATATGGTGGAGAAAAATGCAAATAAAAATATATGGTAGACTTAGAGCTAGAGCCCAAAAGACCAGCTAGAGTCAAAAAAACAAGAAGCCGGAGCCAGATTCAAACTGGAATTATAAATCCACCTTTGGATGTATTTCGAGTCCTAGTGAGACTTAAGTGCTGAGATTAGTTGAAAACTTGAAATCTGGCTATTCGACTGTGCCTTGGTGGGAGCTTTGCTCGTGAGTCACTCGGGTAGGGTTCACCTTTTCGTTTTGGCGATTTTCGAATGAACAGTGAAATTTGATAATCACTAAAATCGAATCGAAAATCGTAAAAATCGCATAAATTTAAAAACCAGATTTTTTTGAAAATAATTCAAAAATCGTGGGAAATCAACGATTTATTGGTGGAAAACCACAGCCATGTTTAACTTTTTGTGCGGTCGACTTTTTGTAGCAGTCTGCGCGCGCAGTCGGCGTGTCCGGATCCGGCAACTGGAAGCGCGAAGGATGGCCCAAGCGTTGACGGAGACAAGGTGGAGCACTGAGGCGGCGAACAAGGCGTGTTGAGCCGTGGTGGTCGGCGACGCGGCACAGGCGGTCGAGCAAGGCCTGCACGAAGGCAACAGAGCTGGTGGCCGACAGCGGGCCCCGAGGTTGTGCCGAGGATACCGCAACAGTGGGTGGCCGTGGAGGAGGCGGCGTCGGAGTGCGAGAGGTGGTTAGCCGGAGTAGAGGCGGCCGGAACGGAGGATGACATAGCCGGCCGTAGCTTTGCAGGTGCCGCCTGGGAGTCCCTCCTCCCAGAGACAACAACTTGTATCTGAAATCGTAGCTTTGATATCATTTGTTAGGTTTAGCGCGGTACATAAAAACTAAGATAAGATTTAATGTATAAAAATTATTGTGAAAAAAAATTATAGGAAACAATTCACTAATTTGGTTTAAGGATTACATGTATAGGGGATGTCTTATATAGCGAAAAGAGTACAAGTAGTTGGAGACTAGGATTAACAACATATTTGGATATAATCAAAAGATATGATAAGTTGAAATATTAAGTTATCTCTAACACATGTATAGTTTTGTAGAATTTGAAAAAGGTGTGTTAGATACTAATTTTATTAGGAGTAGGATTCGATGCTATATAAACCTAGGGGTAGTCATTAAGAACCCAAGCAACAAAAAAGCCAAAAGCCAACTCATAAAAAAGAATCAAGTTTGTTTAGGTTTAGGCTTTTTAGCTTATAACTTAAAGCCAGTTTTTGAGGTTAAATAGTTTAAAAGCTATTAGCTTTTATACGTGGTAATTGAGGATAATTTTACATAACTTTAGTGGTATTAGGGTAAAACCAAACCTCAATAAACTAAAAAAGCACATCTTCGATGGTTTTTGGTTTGAGAAGTGCTTCTATGCTCTTCCTTTTAAAAGTTGCACAACTATTAAAGCATGAATGAAAGGTAGATGGTGATTACTTACCCCTTCGCTTGCTTCAAGATTTGTGCAACTTGTACTAGAAGGAAAAGCATAGAAGCACTGCTCTTTTGGTTTTTAGTTGTATAGAGGTTTATGGCATTTAAAAAAATCTAGATAAAAAGCTACCCATTTGTTTATACTTTGGCTTTTAAGTCGGTAAAAAGGTCCAAACAAACAGGGTCTAAGAAGTGCACGAGAGGATTAGAAGATATGTTATCCTTTAGCATTAGATTTTTATACAGGGCAAGGATCCAAATGACATAAAAGTTCGGAAGTTGTAAGAGAGCAACAATCCCTTCTATTTTTTAAGGTTGTGCTTAAAGCATTTCCGATCGGCTTCGTCAAATTTTTTCTCTCTCGTCATGGTTGCTTTAACGTCGTTATTTTAGTTCTTTATATAATATTTATCTTCTTTATTCTTAAGATCATTCATGTTCGTACCGTAACTTACAAAACTAAACGGAGGCTTCTGTTTATAAGGGTATCGGAGTGTAACATGAACAAATTAAAGACATTCATTGTTGACAAAAGTTGGGGCTAGCGTGAGAGGATAAATGGAACTGATGGCAGTGTGGCTAGAAGCTAAGACCGGAATCCTACCCATGGACTGTCGAAAAGGCCAGTGTTAGTGTTCAGCTGTGACCTGGAAAGTCCAAACCGGGCATGATCCAAACGGGATAGGTTCCTGCAGAAAAGGAGCAGCATCCCATTCTAATCAAGTCCAAGCTCTCGTTTTCATCTTTCAACTCTCGGCCCCATCTTGGTGTCTTCCGTTTCACGCACCTATCGATCGACAAAACAACACATAGGAGAAAGGAGAGAGGGAAACATCACGTCGTGTATATATGAAAGAAAATTTATAGTGTATTTATTATAATATAAAAGTAGAGGCAAAAGAAATCACCACGTTCGCTCTCAACGTTAGAAATTTCCACATTAATCGGAGGGAAAAAAAAGATCTACACTGTTAACCATGGTGGATCCAGATTATAACAACTGGATTAAAAGAAAGAGTTTGTGCCATGCATAATATTGAAATAACTGTAATTCAGAATAAAAATAAAATAAAATTAGAAATTCGATTTCTATACATTTAAACAGAGAGTCCATGTAAAATACAACAAAAAATCAAAATCAAAATATGTAAATTACAATAAACAAATAAAAAATTAGAATAAAAATAAAAGATAATTAGTAATCTGGTTTCCATACGAACATCAAATTAAAACTAAAATTTAAAATAAAAATTGGTAATTAGATTTGATACGAATTCCAACATAAACGCTCGCTCTTAAGACTAGAAATTCTCACATTAATAAGAGCGAGAAAAAAAAGAAGGATCCATATTGTTGATCGTGGTGGATCCAAATTACAACGGTTTAGATTAAGAGAAAGAGCTCGTGTCATTTACAACACAAAAATGACTGAAATTTAGAATAAAAATGCAATAAAACTAGAAATTTGATTTCCATACAGTTAAAAGAAAGAGCCCATATAAACTACAATAAAAACAAAAAATCATAATAAAAATAAAAAGATAATTAGTAGTCTAATTTTTATACGAACATTAAAATAAAAATTAGTAGTTTGATTTGTATATGAATTACAACCTAAAAAACTAAAATATGGAATAAAAATAAAAAATAGCAATTTTACTTCTACACGATTAAAAGAAAGAGTATGAGTCAAGTACAATAAAAAACATAAATTCAAAGCAAAAAGTAAAAAAAAAATTAGCAGCTTGATTTTCATATGAACATCAAGCTAAAAATAAAATTAGAACTAAAACTAATTGAAAATTAGTATTTTGGTTTGTATATGAATTCTAACCTAAAATTAAAATTCGAAATAAATAAAATTTAGCAATTTGATTTTCATACGAACTCGAAAGTAAAATCCATAAATAACTTAAATTTAGAATAAAAATAAAACAAAAAATACCAATTGGATTTTCATACTAACTCTAAAGTAAAATCACTAAATAACTAATTTGGAATGAAATAAAAATAAAAATTCTTAATTAGATTTGCATAAAAATTGTAAAAAATAATAATTAAAAATCAGGAATAAAAAATGAAAGAAAGTTTGCAATCTGATTCTAAAGTAAAATTCCTAAATAACTAAAATTTGAAATATATTAAATCACATTTGCTATTTAATTTATATATGAATTGAATTAAAAGTTATAACGTTGAGAGGAGACTACACATGAGTGCAATTGCGTAAATCTATCATGCAAAAGGATATCGCCTTATGGAAAAGCGACAGCTGGAGGCATTACATCAAAGATAAGAATAATGCCACACTACTCGCCAGAGTCAGTGAAGAGAAAGGATAAAGTCAAATGAACCAAAAACAGCAACAATGAATGATGATCGTTTGTATTGTTGAAGAGGTCAATGGCAAAAGAAACTTGATGATGGGGAGGCCCTAATTGAGAGGAGATGAAGCTTTGCATAGAAGACGAGCTACAGACAATATAGATCCATTAGGTTAGTGAGAAAGAAACATCGTTAAGTTGGTCAACATCGAATAAGAGAAGCGACCAATATGGGACAAGCATAAATCGAATTCATATGAATCAAAACAAGGAGCAAAAAGCTCGTTGTAGAGATGTCACTACTATATGGAATAAGATTGGGACCACTGGTGAGAACCCGTCTCCGGTAGGGATAAGCGATAGTTATACATGTATGAATACCAATTTCGCAACATTTAGCATTAAGTAATAACTGAAGAGAAATAGAAGATAGTTGTGCGATAGAGTATTGCACTAAAAATGGTAGTAGCTGAGAGGGATCGATCAAAAATTGTGCTTGCTATTGAAGGTTGAAGCAGAAAAGTTGTGAGGCAATCAAGAAGATATAGAAGACATACGGCTCAATGAGGCAGTCAGTGTGTGAGAAAGATAAGTTCAAAGTAAGTCATCTATGATGCATTGGTGTATACTCTATACAAAATTATTAGTGTTTTGCTTGAGACTAAATAATAGAGGTACATGTGCTACATATATTTTGAAAAAGGAATTATTGATGGAGAAAAAAATATGGATATATAGCTACATGATTTATGCAAGGCGAAGAGTTGCTACGTTTGTACAAACCCAGCAACTTGTTATGCTTGATGATTTTCTTCCATCAAAGCTTATACTTCAATTATGTTCTCAAGCTAAATTTTTCTTCTTGATTGTATTATCATTTCTAATGTTTATGATATCTTAGAAATCTAAATACTCTACAAAATACGTTAATATATTCTCAAGTATATAACTTATATCATTTGATATTGCAAACTTTAACCGAAATCTAGCCACGCAAATGTGCAGACCACCCCGCTAGTTTTATATATAGTAGATAGTATAAATCTAATCTAATTATTGATTTATTGAAAGTATTACTATAACTCTATAATCAGAGAAAGTGTAAATAAATACTAGGTAATCATATCCATTAAATAAAAAAATAAACTATTTACGTTGAGTTTATATACCACAAAAGAGCTAATATACTTGCCCGCTAGCAAGCAAACCATACTAATCATCGACGTGTCGAGCTACACTCCGTGCGAATTGCAACCGGTTCTAGTGCCAGCCTGACGAGGTGAGATTGTGAGAATAGAATAATTGGATTAGCGAAGAACAGTGCACAGCCGGTCCAGCTTCCCTCTTTTGCCAGGGTATACGTAGAGCTGAGCTGCGCGCAGCCGTCATGTGTACGTACTCTCCAAAATTTATTTCCAATTAGAAACATATACAAATTCTATACGGAGTGCTAGAACAATATACTGCTACATACAACCCTTGATTTTTTTTTTTTTTGAGGGCCACTTGTTTAATTGAATTGGACAGCATCAACGTGATTACATGACCACCTAAATATACTACTCCGCTGTCTAGAATGAGGACAGTTTTATTTCCCTTTCTATCGTAAGCTCCTCTTTAATGTCTCCAAACCAATTGGGTCTAAAAAAAAGTTGTGAAATGTGCAGTGGCAAAACAGAGATGAACAAACCAAGAACAACGTACTAGCAATGTGTCGTCGAAAACAACAACATAGTAACAAAATTTTAAATTGTGATTTCCGTGGGTTCATGACAAAATCCAAAAAAAGCTACATTAGCTAAAGGAAGCTATTCTTCATCGTGTTCAGTATTAAAAGTTTTCAAAAAATTAAATGTACACTCCCTCCAGTTTGATAATAGATGTCGTTTTGGACATAGTGATAGTCAAACTTCTCAAACTTTGACTATTGATATATTTTTAAATATTTAAATTGGATACATGAAAATTATATGTGTAGACTTGTCTCGAGAAGTACTTTCATAATATTATAATTTTATTGGGTTTTATAAATATATTATAATAAAAATTAGCGGTCAAAGTTGTGTTTTGAAGACCGTGTCGATGTCCAAAACGACATCTATTATCAAACTGGAGGGAGTATAATATAAGTCACCTCTAAACAAATCATAAAATTATGGTACTTTAGAAGATACTAATATTTTTATAATAAGAATATGTGTCGAGTCTGGAATCAACAAACATACTAATAATATTTTTAACAATAAGTACTTAATCACTGAGAAATATGAATGATAGATTATCGAAAAAGAGTGAGATAAGGTTTTTTACTATATTTCCTCATAGTTAATGCTTATAAGAGATGCATTTAACCCTTTTAGTAATGTTAGATTTCAAAATAAGTTTAATGTTTTAACACATGGGTACTTATATAGGATAGCAGAGCTATCGTTAGTTATAGCGCTTGTAGCTAATATAGCGAAACATTGCTTCATAGCTTCGCGTTTGGAGTTCAAAAAGAAGCTATAGCATAGCTATAGCGTAACTATAGCTTAGCTATAGCGTACCTATAGCTAGCTATTTATAACACTGCATACTAATATATCATCCAATCAAATCCATGGATGAAAAGAAAATCCAATCAAATGAAGCTCCAAATTACAAAATAATCAACAACCAGCATAAATAAACATCAGAAGAACATTCTGAAGTATGAACACCACTTGCTAGTTCATCGAAGAGACAGACGCAATTAGAGTTGGGCCGTAATGTGCCGGCACGGTTATCATGTTATGGCCTACTCGTTTTTCATCAGTCATTTCATTCCGATGCCATTAACATATCTTTGAAAAATAGATTTTTGGCAAGGACTTATTGAACAAATCTGCTAGATTTTCGTATGACTTAGTTTGTAAAATCTTTACTTCATCATTCTTCTAGAGTTCATAAGGATAGAAAAATTTAGGAGAAATATGTTTCATGATATTGCTCTTTACATAACTCATTTACATTTGTGCAATACAAGTAGCATTACTTTCATAGATAATTATGGAGTTATCGATGGTATTAAGACCATATGACTTCTGGTTATGGTTAATCACACGTCTCAGCCAAAGACACTCACGTGGGGTTTCATATAAAGTTATAATCCCTAAGTGATTTGGTAGAAATAGCTACCAAGATCTTCTTAAAAGACCACTAAGAAATGGCTGAATCACCGCAGAGAAACACAAAACCAGTCTTATATTTGGCATTGTGGGGATTCGGCTGATAGCCAACATCCATGTATTCCACCATGATTAAGTCTTAAGGTGATAATTAATATGTTGGCAATTAATAGCATCCAACTATCATTAAATCAACTTAAGGTGATAAATGAATATGGCATACAAATGATAAGATAGACATAAATCAAAAGGGTTGATTAACTAATACTAAATTAATTGAAAATATTTTTAGTTTGAATTAACATGCAATATTTTGAAATAATGTAATTTTAAAACATGAGATCTATATGGTCAAAGTACAACTTGACTTGGAAAAGCTCTTCCTCCTGCTCTGGATCATGCTCTTGAATCAATACTTCACTCTCGAACCTCTCGAGCACTTCAATATCTACATGTAATGAATAAATAAATAAATAAATAATATCAAAAGTAGAGAGAAAAATCAACTCCAAAAATTAAATAAAAATAGTCATTAAATAGGTCATGTTTTTACAAATCTTTAGGCCCTAGAATCACCTCAATCAGAATTCGTATGAGCAAAAATGAGCTATTCAAAGTTTGAAAATACATTAAAAAGAATACACCAAATTTATTGAATTATTTTTGTACTGAAAAATAAAAAAAATATAATGTCATGATGACAGCACCAACTATTTTAATTTTTGGCCAAAATATTTTTCTATGGAAAAAATTAATTATGATGTCATGATGACGTTAGTGTGACACGTGGACCAACCAGAGACTGACACTTGTCTTGGTGCATAGACTAGGTCTATGAATCAGCGTAGCGAACAGTGGACTCGATCCACGACTCCATGGTTCACGAGCATGACATTAGGGTGACATCACGTAGCTAACGAAAGCGACATGGAAGGCGAGGCAACATTACACGTGGCAAACTCTTGGCTGGTAGATCTAAATCCAACGGTGACAACGGTTGCAACTACATGGCTAGTCTTGGTAATTGACACGTGGACATATCCGAACCGCCCAAGCCCAAATGCACGATTGAGATTGCACGGGGTGGCAAAGATGGCAGTGGCACGTGGCGAACGGAGACGAGCGACACGCGGCAAAATCCTACGCATCCGTTGCAAATCCTACGATGGAAAAGAAGTCTGGCGACCAGTCGACGGTGGCTTACCAGCTTTGAAGATGACGGTGACCACGAAGACGTTTCGGTGACCAAAAGATGCCGGAGGAGAGCGGATCTGATGCGGCTCAATGCGAGGTCACCGAATATGGCCACAAACACGGCAGCAATGACTCAACAGCGGCTGGAGACGAAGCATTCCATGGCGGCGCTGATGAACTTCGGCCAGAAATTCATAGCCAACAATGGCAGCTAGGGCTACGATGAGCGAGGCACACGAGGCGACGGTGAACAGGGCATTTAATGCGGGGTGCGGTGCTACTTATAGACCTTGTCTTCCGTGAATCCGGCGAAGGAGTTCAGCTCGGTCACGACGGGGGCGATGACTCAGTCGTACACGTGTCGCAATCAACAGGCCAGATGCACTAGCACTCGATCTAATTCGAACCGTAGATGGGATCCAACGGTTAGGATGGCTAGAATTTCACTTAAAGTTTCGTTGTATCTCAGCCACACGATCTTCATCCAACGACTGCCTTAACGCGCATACGTGGCTCAACATTAACCATCCATTTGAAAATCGACGGCCACAGATCTAGTATTAGGGTTTCGTATCGGGTTGGACTGCGACGCGGTTTGGCTGACTGGGCTAATGGGCTGAGCCCACATGGGTTTCAGCCCAACACTATTGAATCATTTTCCTGCTTTTTCCTATTTACATTAATTTAGAAAATATTTTAAGCCAAAAAAAATAGTAAAAATATCATAAATTTTTGAAAATATACTGGGATATTTTGAACTCAAATAAAATATTTTCAACAAAACTTTATTCAAACTTTCCAAATTCTTTAATGCATTTAACAAAAGGCATAATTCAAATAAATTCTAGAAAATTCTCAAAAAATTAAAAAGCATAGTAAATGCATGAAAAATAAAAATTGGGATGTTACAACGGTGGTCGGCACGAAGGGCGAGGAGCCGTCGGCTGTCGTCGCACGCTTAGGGCGTGGGCCACCGTGAGGTTGGTCGACAGCAATGGTGGCGCCGGTGCTCGGCGTTCGGCCTCCTGGGCTGAATTTCTTTTTATTTATTTATTGATGAATAGTAAAAGTTTTTTTTCGCAACCTTAGATTAGATCAACTACTATCTGTAATCAGCGAAAAACAATCTGCAAGACGTAATTTTTTATTCAAGTGCGACTAGCTCACGTAGCTCCAACTTATGTAGGACTTAACGCAATGTGATCGCGTGTGGCAGCATGTCTTGATGCAGACAGACGATCACGATCGTCCTCAGAAGAATGACATTTGAGTACATGCACCGAACAATGATTAAGTTGTGATTAGTATAATAAAAACATATCGATCTAATCAATAATATATTTAGAAAGACATACCCAGATGAAGAGCATTTATGATGATAACATGTTATAAAACGTAGTCGTTCACCCACACAAATCAACAGCAAGCTAACATATCACATAAACAAGGACAGAGAGCACACACAGAAGTAGGGGGCAAAATCTCTTTTTTATTACATTAATTCTCTCAATAAAATGAATGCTTAATATATAACAAAAATCAACAAAAAAAATAAATTCCTTTTAAATTTGAACTGAAATTCTATATATCGTAACAAAAACAATGCTTTCTTTTCCCGTGGGTGCAGGACGGGCAGCAACTTCACCATCGGCTGCCCCCACTTGGAATCTCTTGGCTCGCGGTGCAGCTGGGGAGACCCACGGGGATTCACCGTGATGACCCCGCGGCGCTCTTTCGTCCCTGGGTCGCTGTCGGTGGGCGCGTGCGTTGTTTGCTTTCTCCTTGTCCTGCGGTAGGGCCACCCCACCCGTCGTCGATGACACGTTGCCAGCCGGACTGGAGAGGCTTCGAGCTGGACGGTCGTTTGCTTTGTACCTTGGGTTTAAGTGCTCTGCCCGAAAGTCCGAAACACAACCAGTGTGTCTGGTTGCCGTACCATTCCAATCTGACGATTCTGACCAAAGTTAGTATGTCTAGCTGAGTGGATGCAAGAGTGAACCATCCAAGTTAGTATTAGTCTAGCTGATTAGATGCAAGAGTGAACCATGAAATCCAGGCCAGGAACATGGATTCAAATCCCGACGAGATTTCGAAAATCTCAGTTAAGATTTTTGGACCTTGGACTCCCCGAGATCCTAAATCTCGATCAGATAATAAAATTCAAAATACTATAGTACGCATCCAAATCTCGACGAGCCCTCGGTGATTTTAGCCAGAATCTCGATGTTTTTTACCGAATTTTTATTTTTCTTGACCGGATTTGATTGGATTTAGACCATCCATAAAAAATTTAGACGTGTTTTTACTATTTTTGGTCAAAACAAATTGACCAAAATCTTGGATTTCACGGTTGAAAAAAAACTTGGTTTGTCATCTAATTTTTGGATTTCGTTCGAATTTTATTAAAATCTTCAAGATCTCAACAAGATTTCGGATTTTGACCACTTAAAATTTTTTCGGCGAGATCTCATTATTTCGGATGAAATCCGGACGAAATTCAAAAACCAAAATTTAAATCCGTTTTTTTTAACCGAAATTTCTGGGATTTCGTTCCAAATACCGAAATTTCGTCCCAAATCTCGGTAAAATTCAACTGAACGGAAAATGGTTCAAACGATGTCAATTTTTTTTGAAATTTTGGTCAGACCTGGAAAATGACTTGAGGAATCCAATTCGGTCAAACTCCGGTCAAATTTTGGACAAATTTCAGTCAAAAAACCGAGAGTTCGGATCATTTCACCGAAATTATAGGGTACTGTAGCACTTTTAAATTTTTTTAGGTTTTTTTAATTTCGCCGGGATTATGGAACTCGAGGGGTCCGAAAACCGAAATTTCGCGGGATTTCGGCGAGAATTTGAACCCTGGTCCAGGAACCAAATGGAGTTTTCGGTGTCCACTGATTTCTAGCTATGGTACTGTTTTACAAATATAAAGCGGATTGGGCATTACTGTACCAGAAGCGGATTGGGTGTAGTGCAATAAATATTTAATATCTACCCTTCTACAGTGACATTTAGTTAAGTTCCCTCCAAACCGTTTGACCAAAGAACCAAGGGAAAAATATGATTTCCATACGAGGCTGGAATGTTTCTTTCCAGTAGTGTTCTCTTGTTGGCACGTGGGCCTAGACCTCACTTTAGTGACGGGGAATGTTCCGTAGAAAAGCAAAAATAAGAGCACTATATACAGAAGAACAAAATTATTCCAAAAATCGATAGATATATATTGTTGTAAAATTTTTTTTCATTTGGTCAGTATGGAGGTATATTTATGTAAGTATTTTTTCTGCATTTTTATTCAAAAATTTGTATTATTTTAAAAAATCCCTCGTCACGAAACGCCCCCAAGCACAACAGTTGCATATAACATCCCTCCTCTCCCGTGAGGCCGTGACCCGTCTCCACCCTAGCAAACGCAGCTTCCCTTCCCTTCTCTCTCTATATAAGCGCCCGCCTCACCGGCGAAAATCCTCTCTCTCTCTCTCTCTCTCTCTCTCCAGTTCTGATTCTGTGCGCCGTCTGCTTTTGTGGGGGCAAGGGCAATGGCGGGGCGGGCCGAGCTAGTGGTGAGCTTCGGGGAGATGCTGATTGACTTCGTGCCGACGGTGGCGGGGGTGTCGCTGGCGGAGGCGCCGGCGTTCCTCAAGGCGCCAGGGGGGGCGCCGGCCAACGTCGCCATCGCGGTCGCGCGGCTCGGCGGCGGGGCCGCGTTCGTCGGCAAGCTCGGCGACGACGAGTTCGGGCGGATGCTCGCGGCCATCCTCCGCGACAACGGCGTCGACGACGGCGGCGTCGTCTTCGACGCAGGGGCGCGCACCGCGCTCGCCTTCGTCACACTGCGCGCCGACGGGGAGCGCGAGTTCATGTTCTACCGCAACCCCAGCGCAGACATGCTCCTCGAAGCCGACGAGCTCAACGCTGAGCTCCTCAAGAGGGTAAGCACAGCACGATCTTTGTAATTCCATAGCTTATCCTGTCGTCTCCGTGATCTGGGGAAGTGGCTCGACTCGATTCCATCGAGCGTCGTAGAATCTTCGGCCCGTTTCTTGATTTGATTCTTGGATCCGAAGTTCTGAACGCGAGCGCTAGGTTTCTTGTACTAGTTTGCTGCGCTTTTGGTTGCGGCGGTTGAAATTTTCTTTGTCTTGTTCTTGTTTTCTACACCAAAAGGTGTCCTTTTCCTTTCGTGTAATTCGGGTGCTTTGGTGTTGAATCTTCCCGTGGAATCCAAAGATTCGTGAGCAAAGAAGGCGCCTTTGATGCTGGTTTTGGTCGGGTCTTGTTGCGCGTTCCAGTTGGCTACTTGTTATTTTCCTGGATCTGGTCATGTGGCTTCTGTGATTCACCCTAACGTGCATAAAAATTTGGGGGGACAAATAAGCAATCCAAAGGAGAGCCGTTATGAAACAAGTCAAACTTTCGAGTTCTTGGATCCATCGGCGTGAGCAATAAAAATCTTTGGCCATATCATGTATTAATAGAGTCCAATAGGAATTTGTTTCTTTGTAGTGTAGAGTAATTGTGAGCATGTCAACTGATGTCAGATAGTTCAGCTCTTGCCATGGTTAATAGAACTTCTGGGAAAACGTTTGCATGTTTGGTGTGTGGTACCCATGCGCAAGGCAGAACTATGCATGTCAGATAGTTTGTGTTGTTTTATATGAATTTTGTAAAAACAAAAAGGTGTTCCATTTTTTTACCTCTATATGTAGAATTCGATTTTGATATAGAATTGTTCTGCATATAAGACGCTGCTAGGTGATTCAATTTTTTCATGATTATCAGAAAAAATATGGTTAAAGTTTTGTGTCTTTATGTGTAGAATTTATCAGAAAATGTGCACAATTACCATGATATGAGTCGGATTTGAACCCGCCTATCTGTGACGAAAATCGCAGTATTCCACTGTTCTTTCATTTCGGAAAAATATCTCATAAGTTACAATGTACTCAGGCTGCAGTCTTCCACTATGGATCAATAAGCTTGATTGCTGAGCCTTGCCGGTCAGCACATCTGCGTGCCATGGAGATTGCCAAAGAGGCCGGTGCGCTACTCTCTTATGACCCGAACCTGAGGGAGGCATTGTGGCCATCCCGTGAGGAGGCCCGCACCCAGATCTTGAGCATCTGGGACCAGGCAGACATTGTCAAGGTCAGCGAGGTCGAGCTTGAGTTCTTGACTGGCATAGACTCAGTGGAGGACGATGTTGTCATGAAGTTGTGGCGCCCTACCATGAAACTTCTCCTGGTGACTCTTGGAGATCAAGGATGCAAGTACTATGCCAGGGTATGCTTTATAAGTGTTTGCAAGCTATTTTCTGATGAATAGGTTATTTCATTGCCGATCGTTCTCCCTCTACTCAAATCGAAACCTCGTTTGATTTTGGCTTTCCTAAGTATGCATTTTAGTTTTAAACTTGTATAGTACCACTGATTCTTGAAGAGTTATGCTGTAGTTGAGGTTTGATGTTTACTACTATATTCGATTGTAGGATTTCCATGGAGCTGTGCCATCCTACAAGGTACAACAAGTTGATACAACAGGTGCGGGTGATGCATTCGTTGGGGCTCTGCTCCAAAAGATTGTCCTAGATCCATCATCATTGCAAGTGAGTTGCCCGCAAGCCCTTCCAATATAGTGTTACTACAATGTCACTAATTTGATATAGTGAAGTAGGTGGTTGGGTTCACTAATTTGATATCTGCTGATTGTGCAGGATCAGAAGAGACTTGAGGAAGCGATTAAATTTGCCAATGCATGTGGAGCAATCACCACCACAAAGAAAGGGGCAATCCCGTCCCTTCCCACTGAAATTGAGGTCATGCAGCTGATGGAGAGTGCATAGATCCATCATATGCGTTATGATTTTCACTAGCTTCGACTTGTGCAAATTGTATTGTATGCTGATCTGGATCAGGAGCAGGGGGTTCCTGCCTTTTTGTTTGCCCTACCTCCCTTTCTGAAAGGGGTTTTTGTTTTGGAACTCTAATTTGAATAAGCAGAGTGCCTTTTATAAATAATCATTCTTCAATTGCAGCATCATCGTTTTCTTTGCTGAATTCTTGTTTCAATGTCCTATGAAGTATGAACTCTAATTTGTATTGTGATATCGCCCCCCTAAAGTAGATTCTGTTCTCAATTTTTGGCAATCAAAGACATGTATAATGCTGTTATGTGAACATACCAGGTGCCGAAAGTACTGTGATGATCCTGGTAAGAGATGTTGCTGAGGAATATGGCCTGTATTTGCTAGGCTGTTTCGTATGATTGCTTTGTTGTTTAGTTGACGCGGATCCGGAAATCGAGTTAACTCGTTGGGACTTCAACTCATTTTCTTATGTGAACTTTGGGGTGCAATAAGAGCCTTAAACGGGACGTGAAGAGATGTTTTGCTACATTAAAATATCGTCTAGTTTTGGAACTAGGCCGCTTTTAGGTACTAATTTCTGCGAGCGAGACATGGTTCCTAATCATTTGATTTTGTTATGCTTTTTTCTGGTTTATTTTATTTTCAAAGTGTGTACAAAACTGATTCATCCGGTTCTACGTACGAAGCAATAGAATAATAGAAGCTATGTGCTACAGAAGATGACAACAACTTAACTACCGTAAAGATGTAATCAAACTTAACATTCTCCAGCTCGTTCATTCGCTCCATCAAAAAGAATGCCAAATTTCTTATAGGACCACTGTCGACATCTACGTCGCACCGTATTCATATTTCATAACACACGTATCAAATCAAACAATGTGGAATTGTCGCTGTCACATGAATGATCAACAGCGCATAATGACAACAATAATACTAGAAGAAATAGATCAACAACCTCGCTCTTATTTCTCCCATTTTTAACCACAAACTGATTTCTAGACACCCTCCATTATGAGAATTACTAAATGGTACTCAAGTGTTTTTTTTTGGTATATAGAGTACTCAAATAGAAGGAGATGAGGTAAATTGATTCTATCAATTAAATGTAGTCAAAATTTAATTGCTATTTAGCCAACAACAAAAAAAAAAGAACACCCGTACTCTTCCTAGACACCCTCTACGTTCTGTTCTTCCAATAATTAGGGTGTGTTTGGTTGTCTGTATCAAGTAGTATATATATGAGATGGTTAAGAAAAAAAGTCATCCATATGTTTGGTTGTTTGAATAGAATCATCCTATCCTGAACCAAGTGATACAAATTTGAGGAATATTCCCTCTAGATGCTGAACCATTCCATTCATCCAAAATAATAGAACCAAATAGTATATGACCATCTCACCCCATTCAATCCCATCCCATCAACCAAACGCGCTCTCATATACTACAGTTGCCGTCGCGCCAATCATTCCAGTGACAATTCAGCAGCATATCAGCGCCCACGTCCGTGTAATCATCGGAGCCGTGCAAATAACTTCCAGCGATTCCCTCTTATCAGCGCAAAGTGCAAACATCCACATCTATATATCTTCTCTCTCCACCCATGATGGCATGATGCATCTGGTTCTCTTGGCTCGTCAGTACAGACAAGTTCTCAAAGCGTCTTTGGTTCTGGCCAAGGCATCTATCGATTGCACCGTCTCGTCCGCTCGTGGCGTCTTTGGCATTAGTCGTTTTAGAGCCGTCAGCTAATTTCGGTGTCCTTCGTAGCGCAGGAAGCGATCAATCATTTGCTACCAAGAACAGCGGAGGAATTTGTTATAATCCACGGGCACAAAAATAAAAAATAGATTAAACAAAAAAAAACAAGAAACACAGATTTAATGTGAAAAACTCTTACGGGAAAAACCACGAGCTCCCGACAAAAGATTTCACTATTTCCTGAGTGTTACAAACGTAGAGAATTGCCATGTATATCTTTTCTGTGCGGCTTATAAAATGATATTTATAGATAGTGGCGACCTAGAGTCCAACTCAGAAACAAATCCCTCCGACCCAAATCTCCAAGCGACAGACCTCCATTACGCTCTGACAGACTTGGTCTTTTGGATTTAAATCATATATCAACAGAATTGGCACGATCTGGTGTCGTAACACGAAACCTCTCTTCTCTTTAACTGTATGAAACTACAGTATTACGCAAGCGAACCTCTCAGCGAAGGCAAAGCGCCGGAGTTATTTGGTCTTCTTTTGGGTGTACGTGTGATTTCACGTGCTCAGGGAAAAAGGCAGGAATTAATTCTCTTTCCATCATGCTCTATTTTTTTTAGGTGCTTAATGATTATTCAATGGCGATATGTTTTGAAATGTGCCGAATTTGCCGTCATTTTGGAGGAGATATGATTGTTTTTGCTCGGCACAAAGGGAGAGAATACCACGTGCTATGCTTTCGAACTTTTTAGATATTGAGTCCCCATTTATATGGAACAGTGGATCGGTGCAATCCGAATGGAATGTATGCATGTGTTGGGAAACCAGGCCCATGAAGATCTATATGGACTCTTACCGAAATCCCAGCTGTAGGTTATAAATAGGAGGCAGGGGGTCACCCCATTGTACACGTGCAATCAGAATAAATCAGATCAATTCCTCCTACTCTCGGTGTCTCTTGTTCTCTCTGTTCTTCACAGACTTTAGATCTGTTCGGCAACCTCGGACTATTCGATAGCGGGGTTGTCTAACACGTTATCAGCGCGAAACTCTATCGGAAAAAGGTAAGAAAAGGTGAGATGCGGGGATTGAATCTACTCGCTCGTATGAATAATTGCGTGCATCTAACCTACGTGGCACGAAGCTATACAAAGCAGTGATTTTACAGATGTAGCATGAAGCTACAGCACAATCACTTCAATACACGAGGCTGATTGGCTCGAAGTCGCCGCTGAGCGCCGCTCCACCGGCTCCGCCGCGCCTCGGACCGCCGGCTCCCTACTCGGTCGACGCCATGAAGCGCAAAGCCGCCACTACGTGCGCTAGAAGCGCAATCGCCGCCGGCCCGGCGCTTCATCTCCCGCTCCGACCGACATTGCCCGGAGCCGCGCCCGAACGTCGCGATCTGCCGGCCGGCCTTCCGCTCCCACGCGACCGTCGTCAGCCACGAAGCGCCGTGGCAAAGTCGCAACACCCGCCCGGCACCTCGGCCCGAAGCCATCTGCCGCAGGCCCGGCTCTTCGCTTCCCGTGCTGTCGCTGCCGGTCCCCCGGCTTGAAATCGCCGGCTCGGCCCGACCTTGAAGCCAACCGCGCATGTAGCCCACACTGGCTCAGCCACAAAGCGCCCCCGTCACTCGGCAGCCACGGAGCGCTCCCGGTCAGCCTTAGAGAACGCACCGCCGCTCGTAGCCCAGCCGCTGAGCCCGACCGACTAACGGCTCATAGCCGCGCCCCCTTGGGACCACCGAGCGCCGCCGACGCCGCTGTGCACGTCCATCGGCCCCTCCGCGCCGCCGCGTGCGTGCGCCCCCGGTCACCGAGCTCGTCGCTGCTACCACGCACCCCCGGTTACCGCGTGCTGACTCCTCTCGATCAGCAGGGACATGAAGTCCAATAAACTAAGGCTCATGGACATGAAGCCCAACAGCCTCAATCCTTTTTATTGTTTTCTTTTCCTGAAATTGTTTAAGAATTTAGAATATTGATTAATAATTGATGAAAATCCTGAAAATTGCCAGAAAATTCTAGAAAATTATATGGCTCTGGTTCTATTTTTCTTTAGCCTTCTTTCTGCATTTATGAATATTTGCACATATTTTTGGCAATTATTGCTCTGTTTTATTACTGGAAATTCATGAAAATTTATTTTTCTGCACTTTATGAACTTTTGCAACCACAATCTATTAGATTACACGCAATAATCTAATGACGGAATTTTGTAAACATGCAGATGTCTGGCATTGTGAACCGCGAGTTTGAAGAGCTGACCCCGCATGGTCAGAACTACCTCACTTGAGCATACGATGTGAAGATCGTACTCGGCGGTAAGAAGCTCCGAGCTGCCATCGGTCTAGGGTCCTCGAAGGACGCACAACCTACCGCCGAGCAGAATGATCAAGTTTTGCACTTCCTCAGGCACCACCTCTCAGCCCCCCTGAAGAATGAATATATGGTTGAGGAGAGTGCGCTTGAGTTATGGACTGCACTCTAGAAGCGGTTCGAGAAACTCAAGTATAAAATCTTGCCCCAATCTCAGCAAGATTGGGTTCGCCTGAGGTTTGCGGACTACAGAACAGTGGCCGAGTACAATTCTGTCTTGCACATAATTTGTATCAATCTCTCCCTATGTGGCAAGAAGATCACTGATGAGGAGAAGATTGAGAAAACTCTTTTCACTTTTCACCCGGTGAGGTCTCCAGTGATGAGGACGAGGGCGGGTTTGACCATGGCTAGCGCCGGGCCGACATACCGCCGGAAGTCGTAGGCGCGTTCCGGATGGTGGACGCTGAAGTGGAGACCCGACAGCTGGGCCACCCACACGACCCCCTCCGGCGCGCCGGATACCTCCACTACCGTCCTCTCGTCACCGGCACAGCGGACGACGGCGCGGCGACGAGGGCCAGGAGAAGGTGGAGGAGCCGGTTCCCGTGCGCCTCCATGGCGAAGGCGCAAAGGAGGAGCCGAGTAGGGGAGCAGAAGGGCAGTTCGGAATTTGTTATGTGACCCTTGTCTGCCAAATGCATCTCGTAGTTTACGCTTTCAATGGCCACCGGAATGCGTTTCCACGTCACGAATTTGCCTCTCCATCAGCGTGCATTATAATTTCGTCTTTGTAGTGTTTCGTAACTTCACGTGCAAAAGGGTAGTGCGGCTCCCGGCCGAGGACGTCACAATCCGCGGAGTACGCTTGCCAAGGCAGGAGGAGCGACGTGAACTGTGGACACATCATCATCACACCCCTACCGTAGCACGCTGCTTCTGCTAGCTTGGCCATTTCCTGCAGCTTCACTCAAGCTTCATACTCCGTGTCACTTTTTTTTATTTTTTGTCAGGCAAGCTTAGACAAATCTCCAAAAGGTTAATAACGGTGAGTACACCAGTCTTACACTTGATGCAAAACTAGGGGTGGAATTTTAGCTCGAGGCTCGACTTGAGCTCGGCTCGGCTCGGCTCGCATGGCCAATGAGCCGAGCCCGAGCCTGTTGCCTGGCTCGCTTGGCCAACGAGCCGAGCCCGAGCCGGCTCCTGAGCGGCTCGTTAGGCTCGACAGTTATATATGGTATGAATTCACAATACAGTAATCAGTTAGGCTCGTTAGACTCATGAGCCAAAAATGGTTTAGGTTTATGCTTATCCTTTCCTAGTGACCTAGTAGTACATAATAACAGTCGAACGCAAGGCAACTCTGAGCTGACCACCCGATCCCTCGCTACTCCTCCAATCTCCATGTTGTGCGGAGTCCTTGCGGGAGGCCGGGAGCAATCCCACTCTTCTCCACCTCCGAATTCCCCAAACCGTCGGGGCGTCTCTTCCTCAACGCCTCGGCCTCGCCTCTCTTCGCTTCGCGAGAACCGGACGGCGTCGGCGGTGGGGATGGCGACGGCAAGGATGACCACTTCTCCTTCCTGGACCACCGGTGGCTCCTGCCCGATGTAGCGCGTGGCGTGGACGGCGTCGTCACTGCGGCCGAGGGCTCCCACGCAGACGCCACGCGGGCCAAGGGCCTCCTGGAGCGATGCGGCCCGCAGCCTCCGAGCCGCTCACGGCGCAGCCAGGGTATGCGTGTGCCACTCCATGCTCGCCCTCCTCGCCAAGCACCGCCGCTCCGACGACGCCCGTGCCCTGCTCGGCGAAATGCGCCGCGCATCGCTAGCATCCCTGGGGCGGAGACTCGGAGGACGGCCGGATGGGCGCCGGGGCGGTCGGGCGGAGCCGAGGTAGGCGGGGAACGGGGCGTCGAGGGCTCGAGGGAGCTCGGGGAACGGGGCAGACCGAGAGGAGTCAATGGGCCTTCGGTGCCTCAGTGGATAATCGCAGGCTCACGAGCCTACACGGGCCGGCTCGAGGCTCGATCGAGCCCGAGCCGAGCCCATTATATGGCTCGATTCACTCTTCGAGCCGAGCCTGGCTCGGCTCAATTTTCGGCGAGCTCGACCGAGCCCAACTCGGCTCGGTTCGGCTCAATTCCACCCCTATGCAAAACCATTCACCATCCGCACACTGAATTCTGAAGGCTTCCACAACAACTACGGCCTAAGCACGCAATAACAGAATCTTCAAGCAGAGATACCGGAGTCTCCAGCAACTTGTCGGTAAGATTCAGGTGGACGTGGATCAGAGAAAGAGAGCGCATAAATGGCTGACCGAGTTAGCAGTATGCTGTCAAGTTGGTAATCTGTTGGTGCAAAAGTCACAATGAACTAACTTACCCTCTTCAGTACTTCTTGAAATCTTGCTTCCTAGACTGTAGGCACCAGTCTTCCGATTTCAGCAAGAGGCTTGTAGAAGAGAAACTTGATAGCGAACTTTAATTTTTTTAGTGGTGAAATCCAGGATTGGAACAACTCTTAGTGGTGTTTAGAGAATTTTCTAAAAAAAAAAGGACTTATAGATAAGTCAACACACAAATTCGTGGAAATGTTTTTTTTTTTGCTATGCTACCCTATGATGATACTTCCTATGAGCGCTGCTCCGTGGTATCACAGGGCTCTTTCTAGTACGAAGCGCAGCTATGCAGTTAGTAAAATGATTATCTATGATAAGTAATCACCATTCACTATTTATCTATATTTTAATATTTATACGAAAACCAAAAATGCAGAAGACAAGAGTGTTAAGGATATATTATCTGTTATAGATTATTGCCTTGCCTTATCTCTTAGACCCTCATGTACTCTATATATTGTGGCCATTGGCCCTCATATTGAATACAAGTTATATTCATAACATGATATCAGAGCTCTAGGTTTTCTTCCTAGCCTCTCCCTTCCGCTGTTTTAGATCTAATCTGCTGCCCCGGGAGGAGGAGACTCCCGGGGCGGCTCCCATGTCTCCCGGGGCGGCTTGTTGGCTTGCGGCCGGCGGTAGGACTACCCCAGCCGGCTCACCCTGATCGTCTTCATGGCGTGCCTCGTCGCGGCCACTGGCAGCCACAAGCACACGGGGGTCGGCGTACTCTCCATGGCCAACGCCGGGCCAAACACCAACGGCTCAAAGTCCGTCGTCATCGCTGACTGCGGCCAGCTCTCCTAGATCCATCCGCCGCTTTCCTCGATCCCTTCAGTCGAGCGTCTCCAACTCCATCTGACGCGCCGCCTTCCGACCTGCGCACTGCCCTGTTTTCGGTGACTTCAACCCGACCGCACTTCAGCGCCGCTGGACCGCGCCCGATCTGGCCAACTCAGGCCCCGATGTGCTCCGTCCAGCCGCTTTCGCCGCGGGCCAACGACTCCAGCCGCCGCCGCCTCCTCGATCTCCGTTTCGACGACGTCGAGCCCGACCGCTGCCTTGCGCCTCGTCGGCTTCTTTGCGGCCGCCGGAGCCAGGTCGCCGTCGCCGGACCCCTTCTTGCCCTGCTTCGCCAACGCCCACAGGACGACGCGACCGCTGATCGCGCGCCTCTGTTCACTTTGCCAACCGCTTGGTCACCGAGCTGGGCGCCGCTGCCGGCGAGCCGAGCGCTGCTCGCGGCGCTCCTTCGCCGCTGCACGCCGTCGCTCGCTCGCCCGTGACTTGCTTGTCATGGCTCACTCCCGATCGGATCTCAACAGCAGCTCCCACGACGCCATCTTCGCCCGCCCGACTGTCGATCTGTATCGATCGGATCCGCGTCGAGGCCGTCTCCTTCGGCTCTACGCCGGTGCCACACCGATCTGCCGTTCGCCGCTCGGTCGACGACCGCGTCGTCGCTTTCCTCACGCTCTTCGTCGCTTGGCTCGCGCTCTACTACGGCCGTGGTGACGGCGAACTGCTCCAGTCTTCGTTGACTCCGACCGCCGGACCAGCCGCCGCCTTCGTGCGCCTTGCTCCGACCGGCGATGCATCGTTCTTCTCTGCAATCCGATCTGTGGTCGTTCGTCGGCGTTTCTAGCCGCCATCTCGGTCTTCAATTGTGACGTCTCCAGTGCCACGTCGTCTCCAGCCGGCCGCCTGCATCGATCCCGAGTCGCCGAACTCCTCCGCAGACGCCCGTTCGCCCGTCCACCGAGACCAGCGCCCGTCTGCCGATCTGTTTCGATCGGATCGGGTCTGACTCTGGTGGCTCTGTTTTGTCGATCGTTTTCTATTGGTCCAGTTCAATTCAAGCCAATCGATCGGACGTTTTGTTGCTTCAGTTCAATACTGTGAAGACATCTCTTGACCAGCTCACATCAGGAGAAGAGGCTTGCTCTACATGGCTGGCTTGGCGGCATTTTGGTTGGCTCGGTTTCGGTTCTTTAGTCTTCTGTTGCGTCCATTCTAGTCTTTAGCCTTATGATCTTGTCGTCGCTCGGCTCTTTTATCGGGTTGGCTCATTCTGTCAACTCTTATTACCTCGGCTCAGCTCGTTTTGTCGGCTTCGTCGGTTTTTTCTTCGTCGACTCGGCCCTACCTTCGACTTCCGTTTGTCGATTTGGCTTCATCGTCGACTTTTCTTCGTCGACTCGGCCCTCCCTTCGACTTCGGTTCATCGATTTGGCTTCTTCGTCGACTTAGCTCTACCGTCGGCTCTTCGTCGTCGACTCGGCCCTACCTTCGACTACCGTTTGTCGATTTGGCTTCATCGTCGACTTTTCTTTGTCGACTCAGCCCTACATTCAACTTCGGTTCGTCGATTTGGCTTATTCGTCGACTTTTCATCATCGACTGGGTTCTTCGTTGGCTGTTCTTCGTCGGCTCGATTTTTCAAGAGTTCAATGCTACGATGGCTACTTCAAGACTATGACTTTGAATTTTCCCTTTTTAGTTCATCTCTTCCAAATGCAATGCTATTGCATACGCCTTGCATTTGTGGGGGGTGTTAAGGATATATTATCTGTTATAGATTATTGCCTTATCTCTTGTCCTTGTCTTATCTCTAAGACCCTCATGTACTCTATATATTGTGGCCATTGGCCCTCATATTGAATACAAGTCATATTCATAACAAAGAGAATACGTAAGGTGATACATGGAAGCACCTCTCTTTACTATTTTACAAAGCAAAAAATGATTCACATTAAAACTTCCTAAAATGCAGAAGACTCGATAAAGAAAAATCCACTGACAATGCGCATTATTAGATGTCAGAAGGAGCATTTTTATTGTCGAACGACAGGTCAAGCTGAGGAACCACGTGGCAACTTCCAATTGGCTTCAGGGATGAAAATTTTCTCCTTTCTGAGATGGAACTGATTGTTCCTTTGATCTCCAGCACCTTACACACCAAAAGATCCCATTTGGTCTCTTCCTTCCTGCTCAGATGCTGCATTTTCTCCTTAAAGTGCCTACAGAGAGTAAAATAGTACAAAATGAAGTGAATAAAATAGAAATGCAAAAGAATTGACATGGTCTGAGCTAAGGGGCGAAAACGGATCGGATACATGGGGATATTGCTCTTCTCATATCCTAATCTATATTTTTTCTGGATTTGAAACCAGATCTGGATTATTCGGGGTATCGATACGGGACGGATATGTGACGGATTCGGATCGGAAACGAATAAATATATATGGATAATGTATTCACATATAGAGTAATATATGTTGAATTAAAACTATATTGAGTCCATGACTATAGAAACAAATTATATATCAATCAAACTCAATAGACGTCGTAGAAAGAATACGCTATTTGAGGATCAATATAACCAACTAATTGTTAATATAAATGGGCTGCCATAGAAAAAATATGATAAAAATGGGCTGGACCTTGCTGATATCCGAATAGAAAAAATACAAATATATGATCCGTATATCCGAATGGAAAAAAAATCAAAATATCCGAATCCCGTCCCATAATTACCGGATATTGGATGCTCCAGATGCGATCCCGAATCCGGATTCAAGTACCCAGATCCGGTCCCGGATCCGACCGAATAGTCAAACCCGGTCCCGGATCGGGCAGGAGATATTCGATCCGTTTTCACCCTTAGTTTGAGGCTTGTAAATTCCCTATTGTGTCAAATATGGTGGGTGCCAGCGAGGAAAATATGTAACGAAAGCAGGACAATTAGACTTTTTTTTTTAAAAAAAAACAACTGCGTGTGTATCATCATTAAAACATGTTTAAATAGTTGGTAATGCATATGTGATTTTTCTTTTTGAAAAATAGATCATTGGAGAACCACATTTGTGATATTTTGATATTATATATTTTTATTTTATTTCGAATATAAGTTTTAGGTTAGAATTTACATACATATCCAACTTGTCGAATGTTAGGAAATCGATAATAAACTTATATACTTGGGACCTTCAAATATGCAGAGTCAAGTACGAAATCAGGGGCATACGATGTAGGCAGGTTCGGGCCTCCGGGCAGAGTAGTACCCTACTCCTGTATGAATGTAGTATAGAGTTGGCGAAACAAAGTACAGAGCAGGATGCCTAGCCTTTAATTATAATCAAGATTGTCTCTGGGATGTAGCCAAGACCGAGCTTGTAAACTATCGAAGCGCAGTTCGTCGGTTCCTAAGCTCTCCTTTTTTTCTCCTCCCTCTGAAACCTATGTGCCTCTGTTCTTATATAGTAGAGGTAGTCTATTCACGGGTTGTAGTCGGTTTGAAATACCAGATTGGTTCCGATGAGGAGTCCACCATTCTGATATCTTCGTACCGTATATAAACTTCCTTTAATGTTCGGCGTACTCAAGTTGGTTTTCTCATAACAGGAACATGACCGGGTCCTTTCCAAACATAAAGATATCCCTTCCGTGTATAACTTATCCCACAAAATTGGGCCCGGGTTATTCGGAGTTTCCAGATGCTTGCGTAAACATATATGGTATGATCTTTGAGTTTCTTGTACATGCTCATATCCCAGACTTAGATATTCAACACAACTGAAATTCAACAATGTACAGGTCTTAATTGGATAATTTCTATTTATTTATTATTCCAAATTTAAGCTATTTTTATTGTACCTGATATGGACTCTTTCTTCTAATCTAATCTGTTAATTTTACTATAATTCTTATTTAATTTAAAATATTAGTTTTAGGTTAGAATTCATATACAAATCCAACTGCAAATTTTAGCTATGTATGAATTTTAATTTGGAATTCATACGAAAAATTCCAAATTTTATTTTATTTGTATTCTTCTACTATTTTGTTGTTATTATTTTTAATTTAATTTATAGTTTCATGTTTTAATTTATAGTTCATATGAAAACCATGTGGCTAAATTTTCTTTTATTTGTTATTCCGAACTTATGTTATTTTTATTATCATTTTTTTATTTAGTTTTGCATATTAGTTTTATGTCTAAATTTTAGCTATGTACGGGTTTTAGTTTGGAGTTCGTACGAAAAATCCGTTATTTTCTTTTAATTCTATTATTCTGCTATTTTTGTTGTTATTTTTAATTTTATTTAGAGTTTATATGAAAATCATGTCTAATTTTTTTTATTCCAAATTTATGTTAATTTTTATTGTTATTTTTTATTTAATTTTGCATACCAGCTTTAGGTTAGAATTTGTATACAAATCAAATTGCTAGTTTTAGGTTAGAATTCATATACAGATCCAATTTCTATTTTTTATATAAATTTTATTATGATCTTGGCTATGTGCAAGTTTTAATTTAGATTTTGTATGAAAGTTAAATGGTTGATTTCCATTTATTTTTTATTGTACTCGGTATAGACTCTTTCTTCCAATCTAAGCTATTTATTTTTATTTTTATTATTTGAGTTTATTTAAAATATTAGTTTTAGTTTAAAATTCATTAAAAATCCTACTACTAATTTTTATTTCGAATTTTGCTATGTATAGATTTTAATTTGGACTTCATATGAAAATTTCTTTACTTTAATCTAAGATGTTATAACCCGGGTCCGCTACATAGACGATTAAATATTTTTCTTAAAATAATAAGATCAAAGAGCTACCATAGTTCAAGTTAGTTAGGATCGACCAGATTAAGGGTCAGATGTTTTGTTTTTTTAAGAATTGCTAGCTTATTTCTCTCTTTTTTTAGCAATTCCAAAAGACATGCCCTGGGATTTTAATACATAATAGATAGATGCACAATATCTTCTTCCCGACCTTCCTATTGCATTTTAATTGCTACTTGGCAACAGTTAATCAACATCTGGTTATTGAAGTCACCCGGTCATTATTCTGGAGATGAAGCTAGGAGGGAGTCCCTTTTGGAAAAGAGGACTAGAAAGAAATGTATAGCCTATTTCTCTCTTCTCTTGGCAACTATAAAAGACATGCCATGACATTTTAATATATATATAATAGATCTTCTTCCCGAAATAGACTGAACAACAAAGGGAGGCGCTCACCAGCACAGAGGGACCTTGCAGGTGTCTGGTGTGGAACACATGCGAGAATGCAGCTCGAGAAGCTGCCATATGCGCTTGCAGTTGGCGCAACCACCAGGCACCCGCGCTTTGCACGCTGAGAAGTGGCGCACAAGCAACTCGATGCCCCTGCAGGCAGGAAACTTGCAAGCAGCTTGACTGCCCTTGAGTGTTTGATCTCGGGGCCCAATTGTCCTGCATCCGTCTCGGCATATGTGAACAAGAGCTTCCATAGCTTCATACAACTGCAGATAAACCTTCTTTTCCTCCATCTTCTTAGCTCTTTCCTGGCTTTTCTGCATCAATTCAGATTTCAAAAACGAAGATTAGAAACCACGACAGCTAGTGGAGATGTGCAACTACTGAATTTCCCACAGCCTAAGCATAGGCATGGGAATGTGTGCCTTGAGCGCAAGTTCAGACACAGGGAGCAGGCATGCACAGACACATCACCAAGTTAGATAAAATGTGGTAAACACATCGAGAGAGGTATAACTGAAGCATTGCAAGCAGAACTAAGCAAAAGCAGCTACATAGTACAGAGGGGTTGATCTCTGAGACTCTGACAGGTAAAGCAGAGTACAGACAATTAGGACAAGGTCACTATTATTGCATGGAGATGAGCAGTTTGAATGAATGAGATGTAGCAAGGTGGAGTAGGAAATGATTAAGCCATATTTAAGACGATCCATTGCAGGGAACTCACTGTATCTGCTTCAACAAGAGACTCAAGCAGCTCCTGCTCCAGGCTTGGGTTGGCCTGTCTCATTACTTTCCACCCTTCTGACAGAGAAATAGTCTTGAAATCTCCAATGATCATACGGGTACAAATGAGGGAGAGCCGTGGTGCATCGCACAGTCTAGCAAGTTGTAGCATGTCTACCACGTTCTCCAAAGCAAGAAAATCTCTCTCCAGTTGATTGATACAGACCATCTTTAGATATGGTATCGAGAAAATGTGGGAGAGTACAAGCAAATGAAGCACATACTTATGCATCTCATCCTGCTCAAAACTTTTAGCAGAGAGGCAGCATCAATCAAAAGTATTCAGTTAAACCGATCATACACAAAAGAAACATCAAAATTCAAAGACGAAAATAATCCACATTAATTTAATTATTTCAGTCACTGAAAAATGATTCAGTCGAGAGGAGATCCCATCTGCAGCTATGGCCTAAGGTGGAACATAATTACAGGATACTCAATGAAGCATGACAATGTCTTCTACACAAATCTAAACATTTAGTTCTGTCCTCACTTAGAAGATGAGCAGGTACAGAATGTTTGATATGTTCTTGCAAATTTGTACGAGCGACTGATTGTAAGACATTTGTATTTGACATTGCCACACTGGAAAGGAAATTATGACCCCCAGCTGCAGGTTCATGGTTAAAGACTAACCTATTACGAAGCTTCACTGAAAAAGGACAGAGTTCTTGAACATTTCTGTTAAGGATATATTGTCTTATATAGATGATTCCCTTATATAGGTTTTCCATATACATGTTTTCCTTATTTAGGCTTTCCTTTTGTACCCTCGTGTACTCCTATATATTCGGTGGCGCCATGTGAATCTGAGTTATATTAACATGCATGGTATGAGAGCATAGGTTCAAACCCTAGCGCTGTTTTAGATCTATTCCGCTGCCCCGGGAGGAGGAGACTCCCGGGGCGGCACCCACACGGCAACTTCGGCCTCCCATCGACGTTGTCTTCTTCGACGTCACCGTCCTCCGCGCGCTCCTTCTGACCGGCCATCTTCCGCGTTCGCGTTGGCCGGTCCTGCCGCACCCATCGGCGCCTTCTTCCGGTAGTTCGCGGCCGCGGCCTCTGCACCATCCGCTCGCGCGGCGTCTGCGTCGGAAGACGCTGGAGGCGCCCGCGTTCCTCTGCCACTGGCCGCCCGCGTTCGCTGGCCGTCGCTGGTCCGGCCCGACCTCCTCAACCGTAGATCACGCAGTAGCCGAAGGCGGCGCGCAGCTGTACGGTACCACGCCTGCATCCGGTCTTCGTGCGGCGCCGTCCGCCTCCGGCCTGCCGTCGACCTCTGGCGTCGCTGCTTCGTGCTTGGCGGACCTTGCCGCGTCCGGTTCCCCCTGCGCTTAGCTCGCGTCGACGCCGGAGGCCGGCGCTCTGTCCTTCGCTCCGCTTCTGCACGTGGCCAGAGCAGCTTGACCAGCCAAAACCGGACCGGAAGTTTGGCTTTGGAGTGCTGATCGGACTTGAAGTCCGATTGTATCTGGTCTCTCAAACGTTTGGAGATCTGGATCCCCGCGCGCTCGGTATTTCTGTGATCTGAGATTTCTCACTGCTTCTTGGGCATTTGAGCTCCATGGTTGCAACTTGCAAGACCAGGTTGTTGTAACTTTTGGTACAACTGCTCGCACTACTTCCTTCAAGTCCGGCTAGAGACGTGGCCCTCGTCGACTCAACACGACTTGTTGGCTTCCGCGCGCCGTTGTCGTTTTCTGCGTCGACTCCAGCTCTGGCGATTTTCCGATCAAAGGCTTTTCTGTGGAGGCTTACATTGGCTGAGCAGCGCAGTTCGGTCGGCTCGGCTCGGTCATCTTGGTTTTCGTTGGCTCGATGGTTTTCGGGTTACTGTTTTTATTTTCTTTAGTCTTTTGTTGCGTCCATCCAAGTCTTTAGCATCTTGATTCTGTCGTCGTTTGGCTCTCTCATCGGCTCGGCTTATTTTGTCAACTTGTATTACCTCGGCTCGGCTCGTTTTGTCAGCCTCGTCGGTTCTTCTTCGTCGACTCAGCTCTACCGTCGGCTCTTCGTTGTCGACTCGGCCCTACCTTCGACTTTCGTTTGTCGTTTTGGCTTCATTGTCGACTTTTCTTAATCGACTCGGCCCTACATTCGACTTCGGTTCGTCGATTTGGCTTCTTCGTCGACTTTTCATCATCGACTGGGTTCTTCGTTGGCTGTTCTTCGTCAGCTCGATGTTTCAAGAGTTACATGCTACGACGGCTTCTTCAGGACTATGACTTTGGATTTTCCCTATTTTTAGTTCATCCCTTCCAAATGCAATGCTATTGCATACGCCTTGCATTTGTGGGGGGGGGGGGTGTTAAGGATATATTGTCTTATATAGATGATTCCCTTATATAGGTTTTCCATATACATGTTTTCCTTATTTAGGCTTTCCTTTTGTACCCTCGTGTACTCCTATATATTCGGGCCATTGGCCTCATATTGAATACAGGTTATATTCATAACAATTTCGACCTTTTCACCGGCAAGAATAAGCCATTTTCAGGAGACCCGGGGGTGGGGGTGGGGGATGAAGAATTATCTTAAAGAAAAAGGTATCAAGAAAAACGAAATGACAAATTATACCGTACCGTGAAGAATAAAGAAATCTGATGAACACATAGACTGCTTCTGATGGTACACCAGAAATTAGGATGCATCGGAAACCATGTTGTACCTTAGCTTCCTCCAACATAGCTCTTAGAACAGGAGATTTAATACCCTGTGCAAGAGGAGAGAATGAAGCTGCTACATAAGATTGAACATGACTATGCTGAAGGAATGCCAGATCGTGCTACAGGAAAACAATCAGTAAACTGTACTCACAAGAATGCAAGAATGTGACAGAATTTCGCTGCCATCATCTGTCAAAACACGAAGATCGGCTTGATATCCTTCTAAAAATAATTTGTCCCAGGAATATTGAACCTCTTCACGGGCACACATCTTTGTATTCCTAGAAGTCCTCTGCGTGCCATAAGAAGTTCCAGGTAATGCAGGTGGATCAGGGCCATTAGTGCATTGAGACTGAGAATACCGGCTATGATCTGACACGACTTTGGTTCCCGTCAAGCTATTGCACTCGAGATGGCTGTCAAGCACATCGCTGTCCAACAAGAATTGCGAAGAATCCAACTCAAGGCATGCCATCAACTATATGCCCCCTTGCTTTGATTGTGAAAGCCCCTCCAAAGAAAAAAAAAAGTCAGCTCAAACCTCAAAGCATAACTTACTCAAGTTTCGTACTGCAAAGACCACTTTGCTGAAGGCAGGTTCAGGGAGAAGATCACAAGAAACACAAAAGGCAAAAGTAGAGGTGAAGTGATTCATCATTAATGACTTGATATTATTGCTTTCAAAAAAATTAATTGATTATCCTGTTGTCTAGAGCAACAAATCTAAGAACACGTCTTTTTTTCTTTTCTGTTTTCTCCAACAAACCCTGATTGTGTGAATCTTTTCAAGATCGGAATAAGCGCGTATCACCACTGCTAATATACACATAATTACGAGTGGGGGAAAAAAAGATAGACATGATTATGTATGTCCGTGCTTGCTCCATATGGCATCCAAGGAAAAGATCCCATGTTTGAGCTGATATAATACACAAATCTAAGGGTTTGCAGTCTAGCAAAACATCATAAAAAGGCCCAGAAAAGAAGAAATCAAGCAGGGTTCGAGAACCCCAGCTTCGAGCTGATCGAACACAGCCCAGCTCCTCATACACAAGCCACGGTGCTCCGACCCTTTGGACCACCAGAGGAAAACACAAGGGGGCAGAAGGGAACTCTTATTCACAAACCAAGCTGGGTGCTCACCTGAAATCAGCAAGAGCAAGGGATGAGAAGAAACGAAGCTGCCCTCTCCCCAGTCTCCCTCTCCACTCTCGAAAGCTGTTTTTAAAGCCCTTTTCCCGTGGCGACCTTCTCTTACTTCGGCCACACGCACCCGCACGTACCGCGCACCCGACAGGAGGAGAGCCCCACATGTCAGTGCAGCAAAACACGATGGCGCGCGCTGCGCGCACGGTGCCACGGCGAGCGACGCACGGGCGGCCGCGCGAGACTTTTGCCTACGCAAGAGTAGAAGAGTCTGGACAGGTGGGCCTACCAGCATGCGGTCTTTTGCTTGTGTGGTGGTGGGGACCCACGGGATATCGCCGTCGGCAAGTGGGAGGAAAGGTGTGGCCTTCTTGGCTTGCCCTCTGGCAGCGGCGGATGATGCTGAAACGGCTTCCGATGGATAACAAAACCGTCCTTGGATCTGCAGCAACGCGAGTCGGTGCTTTATCAGCCTGGGAAAATAGTAGTAGTGTACAACCGCTCTTAAAAAATGCTACTACATTTTCGTGGGTACGGGCCTATCAGAACCAGGCTATATCGGAACGGACTCTTGTTCTCTCTTAATCTCTCTCTCTCAAGAGTTAAGACCACCTGCGCTCGACCGACGACGACGGCGGCTGCCAACCACGCCCTCACCTACGCTAGACGACGACGGCGGCGGTTCACTGGGGCTTATAAAGACGGGTTTACTGGGACCACGCTAGAGGGAAGGAAGGAGGCGGAGGCCTAACGTGGGTGGTGATGATGCCGTCGGCACGTTGCTTGCGACTATTATAAATTTTTGTTTGGTTTTGAGGCTAAACTCAATATTAATCTGGATGATAATTTTTTCAAAAATGATGAGATTATTACCGATGATGAGAATAGGTTATTAGAAGCTTCTTTTTCTAAGGAAGAGGTGAGAAAAGCTGTCTTTGATTCTTATGCCGATGGTGCTCCGGGTCCTGATGGCATTCCGTTTTTCTTTTATCAAAAGTACTAGCATATTATTAAAAAAGACTTAATGGAATTGTTCCGGGAATTGGAAAAGGGGGAGCTTGATCTGTCTAGACTTAACTATGCTATGATCTCCTTAATCCCAAAGGAAAATAATGCTACAAGTATAAAACAATTTAGACCCATCAGTCTGTTGAATTGTAGTTACAAAATTATTACTAAAGTGCTGACCAATAGGATTGGTCCTATTTGTAGTAGAATTATCTTGCAAAATCAGACTGCCTTCATTAAAAATAGATTTATTTTAGAGAGCGTGGTGACTGCTCACGAGGTTATCCATAAAATTCATAGAGATAAAGATAATGGTCTTGTGTTTAAACTTGATTATGAGAAAGCCTATGACATGATGAATTGGGATTTCTTGTTAGATATCTTGGCTAAAAGAGGGTTTGGAGTTAAATGGCGATATTGGATCCTATCCATTTTAAGTAAAGGTTCTATTGGGATCAAAATTAACAATGTTGAAAGTAAATTTTTCCATACTGGGAGAGGTTTGAGACAAGGAGATCCCCTATCTCCTATTCTGTTTAATTTGGTGGTTGATGTCTTTGCTAGGATGTTATATAAAGCTGCTAATGTTGGTTTAATTAGGGGGCTTTGTGAAGATTTTTGCCCTGGCGGTATTATTAGTTTGCAGTATGCTGACGATACCCTTCTGTTTATCAAAAATGATGATAAAATAGTCTTGCATCTTAAATGGCTTTTAACCTGTTTTGAACAAATGTCTGGAATGAGGATTAACTTTCATAAAAGCGAGCTAATTGCTATTGGTTGTGATAAAACTGAGACTGAGAGATATGCCAATGTCTTTTGTTGTAAGATTGGTTCTTTTCCCATTAAATACTTGGGTATTCCTCTCCATTATGATAAGATCAAGATGTAAGATTTTCAACCGCTTGTTGATAAAATTTTGAAAAGAATCGCAGGTTGGAGGGGTAAACTTCTCTCTTATAGTGGTCGGCTAGTGCTTATTAAATCTTGTCTAGCTAGTATTCCCCTTTATCTCCTGTCTTTTTTTAAATTTCCCAAGTGGGCCTTAGATCTCATCAACACGAATATGGCGAATTGCCTCTGGAATGACTTTGAGGGACATAACAAGCTTCACTTAGCCAATTGGCAACTAGTGTGTACGGAGAAAAATGTTGGTGGTCTCGGGATTCCCAATCTTAGAGATTTGAATATGTGTCTTTTGGCGTCTTGGATAAAGAGGTTTTGCTCTAAAGAGAATAGACTGTGGAAAGAACTAATTAGCTTCAAATATAAAACTGATAGGCCAAATATTTTTTTGTTGCGATAAGGTTCATGCTTCTACCTTTTGGAAAGGGGTTTTGTGGGCTATTCATGCTACCAAATTTGGTTATAAATGGAAGGTTGGGAACGGTAATAAGATTAGATTTTGGGAGGACATTTGGTTTGGCCACTCTTGTTTAGCTACCCAGTTTTGGGAGTTATACATTTTAACGAATGAGAAAGGTCTTACAATTGCTGAAATTTGGGATGGTTCTGATTTTAAATGCACTTTCAGAAGGAATTTCTCGGAAAGATTGATGATCAAATGGATGGAATTGAAAGAAGTGGTAAATAGTATTAATTTGGTGGATGACGACGACGCTTTGATCTGGCAGTATAATAGCAATGGTGTTTACTCAGTCAAATCTTTATATGCCATTATCAGTTTTAGGGGGGTGTTGCATGTCTTTATTCCCTCGGTTTGGAGTTTAGTTGTTCCTCGTAAAATTCATTTGTTCCTTTGGCTCTTTTCCCATAATAAGATCATGACTAAAGATAATCTGCTGAAAAGAGGGATTGGTAAAAGTGTTGTCTGTAGTTTTTGTGATGAAAATGAATCTATTACTCATCTCTTTTTTGAATGTGTTGTTGCTAAGAATATCTGGAATTTGATTGGTAGTTTCTTTGACCTTGATATTGGTTACAACTTTGAGTCAGTGGCTCGTTTTTTGATCAGCAATGAAAAGAATGCATGTTTGAATACTATTTGTGCTTCTGCGTTATGGAGTTTATGGATTACTAGGAATAACATGATTTTCTTGCCGCAGAATTGGTCGAATGTGAAAATTATTTGGAGAAAGATTCTTATTTTGTTAGGAGATTGGAAACCTCTGTACAAGAAGAGTATGCCGACTCAGATAAGTCTATTCTGCACAAGTTTGGAGAAGAAGTGACGAGCGCCTCTACCCTTGAGCATGGGAGAGATTTAGTCAACAGTGCTGTGACTAATGTGCTAGAACATGAAGATGATGCTATACCTGAAGAGCTGCTTAGAATCTCTGATTATCTTAAGAACATAATGAGTTGAATGTTCCTGTTTTTAATTTCTATTACTTAGTTCTGTTGCTAAACTGGAAAAGGGTGTTTTGAATGTTCTGTTGCTAGAGTTGTAAGGATGGCTGATCCTGTTGCTTCTAGTTTTCTTGTTATGTCTATGACTTTATAAGGTATTTGGTTTCATGATGAAACTGGGGCATGCTGTTGCCCTTTTGATAAAAAAATGATGCCGTCGGCCGTGGAATCGAAGGAGTGCAAAGCGGTACAACACATCGAGAAACTGAATATTAGGTTAAACGTGGTTGGGGCGGCGGCCGCGGAGAAGAGGGGTAGCGCGGTGAGGCAGCAAGGATGGAGGAATGTGGACCTCATGGAGAAAAGAAAAAGAAGGTAGCACACATAGGGAAAAGGGGAAGGGGAGCCAGGTCAGTGGTGAAGGAGGAGGAGAGCCGGGCCGTCGAAGGGGAGGGCGAAGCAGCAACGGTAGCGGTGGAGGGAGAGAAGAAAGAAGGAAGAACAATGATAGGAGGAGGAATACAATGCATTGCACTCGGTCTGCTTTTGTAACTGCTTGTGCATATGGTGTGCACCCATCATGAGCAGACACGCGATGTAGCGTGTACGCGTACAAATATGTCATATGTTCAACATTAAGGCCCGTTTGCCGGCAAGTAAAAAAAGTTGATGGTGTGCTAATTTTTTATAGGATTTTGCCGTTTAAACATTAGAAAAAGTTAACATGAGGACGAGCCGTAGCTCATTTGGTCAGGAGTCAGGTGTGCTCACAGTCAAGTCGCAGGTTCAATCCCTGGGATCGTCTCACAGGCCTCATGGCGCCGAGTGCAAGTGCGTGGAGTGTGTACGCGTGTTTGTGTGTGGAGAGAGTGTGCACGCATTTGTAGCTCGGCAGTTGTTCACCTTTTTTAACGAATGTTAGAGCTCCTGATTAATTTAAAATTTTAAAAGAGAGGAAAAGTTAACATAGCTCTTTTGGCCGATGGAGCCTTCAGCAGACCATAGAGGTATTCTTCACTCTTTAGCTTAACATGTCTTCAACAAGAATCTTCCCTTATGTACATTATGCATAAACAGAGTACTATGCATAAATATGGTTAGCTATGAACCTAGCTACAATTTTGCTCAGAAGGTTACCTTGATCTTTGGATAGCCTACTAACGAGTTCTTCTATGCATGCATTGTCCAAGTTATCCTTCAGCGTAGAGCTATACAAAAAAAAAAAACTCGGGACTCGCGAGCTGTTCGAGCTTAGCTTGATTCGAGTTCCAAATGAGCCAAACTCAAGCTTGATTTCGAACTCGTGAGCTTCACCGAGCCGAGCTCAAATAGCTTGCAAGCTTAGTAAATTTACAAACCAACCATTAAATTAATATATGTTAACTTTTACCAAGCTTACTTGAGCCAAGCTCGTGCTTGAGTATTTTTTTTTATTGAATAATAGTACATATTGAATTGTTTTTTGTTACCGAGCTTGGACCGAGCCAAGCTCGAACATAGGTCTGAGCTCAGACCCCGACTAGAGCTCGACTCGAGCTTTTACTGAGCTTGAGCCTGGGAGGCCAGGCTCTCTCGAGCTCGGTTCGTTTACAGGCCTACCTTTAGGTACATGGTTGCAGCTGCTACTTCTTCTACTATAACTTTACCATCATGATCCCTTTGGAAATTTCTTACGATCATGGTTGTCAAGATGTACCTATCAACCACAACGAGTGCCAAGCGCTAAGACGACTAGGCGTCAAGGCGTACCTAGCAACCATTACGATCATGGTTGTCAAGACGTACCTAGCAACCACAACGAGTGCCAAGCGCTAAGACGCCTAGGCGTCAAGGCAGACGCCATGGCGTCGTCTAGGCATGGTACGGCGAGTGACAGTAAGACATGAGTAACAAGACAACACATAAAGTTAGAGAATAAGTCCATAATATAATTAACAATCGAGAGGGCAAACTTAAGGTCTTAAATAGGAATAGCCCAACAACAAAAGATGTTCAATAGCAAAAGCATGAAATTGCAAAGGATGGTAACATTAACAATCATAATCGGAATCATACCTCTCGCAACCTGCAACACCACTTTGTTCATTGGTGTCAAGAGCAAGACTACGAGGAGGTTCACCATAGTCATCTTCAATTTTTTCATCATCCATCACAAAATCTTCATCACTCTCATTTCCTTCATCTTCAACCGGCCTTGAGCTTGGACCTGCACCACCACCACCACAACCTCATCGATGATAAGCCAATACATTGCTTCGAGTCCCAACAACATTGGCATGGCCTTTCCTAGGTAGATTGCGACCACGGAGCGCACTTAATGCACCCATAGCCTCATCAATAAGATCCCAGTCCAGATTTTCTATCTCCGTCTCATGGGCATCTTCAGCACCCGCATCAAACCAATTAGTGTTACACTCATACTCATCAAAGATCAATGGGTTAAAGTTGCCGTGGAGTGGTGGACAGAGCAGCAACAGATCAGCATTCAGCAACCAGCAGCAGCAAATCAGCACAGAGCAGCAGCACATCAGCACAAAGTAGCAACAATAGAGGAATAGAGGACATAGCATATTACAAGCAGGCCAGCAGCATGGGACTTAAGGGAGCTCACCAACGGCCGGCGCAAGGAGTGGTGGAGGCAGGGGAGCACACCAGCAGCTGGTGCAGGGAGTGGAGGCGGCAGGGGGGCTCCTCGCCGCAGGGAGTGGTGGAGGGAAGGGATCTCCTCAGCAGCCGACAAGGGCGGCGGCCAGGGTTGGCAGCGATGGATAGGGTTTAAGACTTGAAGGAGTACCCGACTACCCGAGGTCGTCTTACTTACACAAACCTTTTGTCTTACTTACCCTGGCCCTAGCTAGCAGGCCAAGTCGATCGCCCACAGTCTCACCGTGGACGCCGAGCTGTTCTAGGCACCCATCTAGACCTCCAAGGCGAGGCGAGTACCCACAATATCACCCCAACAGCACTGCGACGCCTAGGCATCACCAAGGCGACACCGTAACAGCCATACCACAATAGAATATTATGTTAATAAAATACAAGCTCGTAGTCTGATGCAATTTACTATTGGCCAGGATTTGTCAAAGCTACCTGTCAAGAAGTTGCCAACCATCACCAATAGCAGTGTCTACAAAATCAATTTCCTTTGTAAGTTCTTGAAGCATGGCATTTATTTGCGGAAGAACATACCAGAAATTAGAGATGTGGAGGATGAAGAAACAAAGAATTGGAGATAGAGTCTGAGTCATGTGCGACTCGGATTCATATTAGGGTAGGATTCACAATTTAATTAGGAAATCTGGGATAGAGTTTGATTCTAATACGATTGTAATTCTCGCTATAAACAAATGGTGTGGGAATACTATGGACAAACACGATTATACAATTATTCCCCAAATTTCTACATGGTATCAGAGCCAATCCATCCCAAACCCTAACCTGAGGTAAACCCTCACCTTAGCCAAGCGGATCTCGTCGTCGTCTTTAGTTGATTCGCCGGTCGCCGTCGTCCCATAGCACGTGGTCCGCCGTGGCCATGTCGCATGGGAGCAGGACGCGGCCAGCCGGGTTGTGCGAGGTCGCTATCGCCGTTCAAGACCATGTCGGTTCTCCCCGCCGCCAAATTGGGAGGAGCTGCTATCGCAAGAGGAGGAGCTAGTGGCGGATGAGAATGGGGAGGAAGAGACAAGGACGAGGAGGCGCAGGAGGAGCGGAGGCACTAGATTCGGGGCAGCTGGGTCACAGCTGTCGCTTGGGGAAGAGCCGCCACAGTTGTCTGCCGGTATGGGGAGAGCCGCTACCGCTCGACTTGGTTATTACCGACCCATATCCGCCTAGATCTGGGAGGAGGCGGGTGTAAGAAGAGGAGAGGAAGGCGAAAGCAAAGGCTGGCTCACTACGGGTGCGAGGCTACTTGAGTGCAAGGCTGAGAGGAGAGGAAGAGAAGGAAGTCGAGCGGCCACCTGAGAAACAAAAGGAGAAAAAAAATAAAAGGGGAGGCTGGCGGAGGAAAAGGGGAGGAAAGAGAAAAAAGGAAAAAGAGAAGACAAAAGGGGGAAGGTGGAAGAGAGAGATTTGTTGCTTGGGTTTGGATCGTGATTGTGTGGATGTGGCTGTGTTGTTTTGCTATTGCTTGTTTGGAGAGAGGGAAGAGCAGAAGGTTGGGTTGGTTGGGTTGTCGTTGTTTACTGTGAGGCTGTGTGTGCTCTGTAGGGGGAGAAAGACTGGGAAGTGTTTTTTGGTTCTTAGCTTGCTATGGAGGTGATGGTTGAGGAGGCTTTGGTCTTGAAAGTTTTAGGGCAAGGTAGAGATGCCCTTAAATCAGTGTTCAAAAGGCGCTCGGCGGCAGCCCTCCACCTCGCCTAGGCACAAAACCGTGCTCTAGGTGGAGGAGCCGCCTAGGCAGAGCTCGGAGGCCTAAGGCGGAGCTAGGCGGAGGAGGCGACCGCCTAGACGCTCGGCGTGAGGAGAAAGAGGGGGAAAGAGGGAGAGAGATGGGAGGCTAGGGTTACCTGATTAGAGGCCTCCCGAGCTCATCCTCGCACTGTACAGAGCTGACGCCAGGCGGAGAGGAAGCGGTGGCGTCCGGCGGAGAGGGCGAGGTAGCGGCGGCGGTTGGAGAGGAGGAGGCGGCGTCGGGCGAGAGGAGTACGTGGTTGCATCGCGTGGAGAGGAGCCGCCACGGGAACACCGCCAGGGGAAGGAGTGCGAGGGGAGAGGAGGAGGAGGCGGCGGCAGTCGGAGAGGAGGCGACGGCGACGTCAGGCAAGAGGAGGCGTAGGGCGAGAGGAGCCACCACGGGAGCGTCGCCAGGGAAGGAGCACTATGGGAGAGGAGGAGGCGTCGGCTCGAGTGGGGATCGAGTAGGGTTGAGTGGCATTGGTGGGTAATTACTTTTGAAGTTTAGTGGTATTCTCATATGTGTATTCCGCAGAATCCATAGAAGCACGTTTCAACTGGATTATAGATTCTAGTGTATAGGGGTAGGTTGGATAGTGAAAATCGGATTTTAGGATCGGGTTGTTTGTTTTTTATTCAGCTTTTGGGGTCAGAATCCATAATAAAAAGCCAAAACAAACAGGCCCTTAGTTTTGTGACTATATTATATGTGGGACTATGTTTTGTGACTATATTCTATTTTTCATGTGTGTCTTTCACTCTTTTGTCACACTTAGTTATGTGTCTTTCGCTGCAGCCTGCCCATTTTGCGATTTTTGCCAAGCGGGCTAGGCGCTAGGCAGTGGGCCTCCGCCCGCCCATCAACTAGCGTTTTTTTGAACATTGCCTGAAGTAGGATAGAAGATTTCTCAGGATATGGCTTTTGTTGTGTTGACGTTGAAGTTGGTGATAGAGGTTTTATAGCACGGTAGAATGCCCTAAAATAGGGGGAGAAGATTTCTCAAGATGTGGCTTTGGTGATGTTGACGTTGGAGTTGGTAGTACAGGTGCTCATTGGAGTTGATGTTGGTATTGGTACTAGATAGGCGTGCGGAGTTGGTAGTGAAGGTGCTTGTTGGAGTTGATGATGGTATTGGTACTAGATAGGCTTGCGGAGTGATGGACATGATAGGCATTGGTAAGGTGGGCTAAGACTAAGCTCGGGAAGAGCTGAGGTCCATGACGGTCAGGGAAGTCAGGAGCAGTCATTGTGCATGGTAAAACATGTGGTGCGCTAAGTGACTTAGGATCTTCTGCAAGCGAGGACGGTTCAATGGGATCTAGGCGCGTGAGAAGCTTGGCAGCAAGACAATGGGGCCACATGGAAGATGACGAAGCATAAGCGATGCTTGAAGACTTAGTGATGAGCTCGACGGATGATGAGTTCAGCGATGGGGAGTAGGAGCCGCTGGTACCTCTAGTGGAGTTTATGGCAAGCATAGAGGTGACATTGGGTGTGTGTTGATGATGGTATTGGTAACGGGAATAGGAGCTGGTGGCAGCTTCGATGGAGGCTATGGCTAAGGTGATGGTGTCGGTGGCTGATGTCGGTTATCGACATGTTGGTGATGCTGCAAGAGACAACCAAGGTGGTAGCTATTAAGGTGTTGGTAGTGGTGCGAAAGGCCACGTTAGTACAGTGGTGCGGCAGATGTGTTGGTAGAAGATAAAAACCAAAGTGGTCGAGAGCTAGAGGTGGAGACCGATGCTTAGCTGAGATGGTTGGGGGCATGTTGGGAGATATGGTGGAGCTAGGGTGGCCGGGGGCTAGAGGTGGAGACAGTGGAGATCAAGGCTTAGCTGAGATAGTCAGAGGCATGTTGGGAGAGATAGTGGAGGCCAGGGTTGCCGGGGATTAGAGGAGGAGATAGTGGAGACCAAGGCTTAAAGCAAGTGGGTAGAGATGGAGAAGACCAAGACTCGAGTGTGACGAAGAAGGCGAAGGACTTGATGTTGGTTATGGTGATGCTCATAGTGGTTATTATGGTCAATGGTGGTGCAAGTGAAGGCACTTAAAGGCTGCATCTGTGTGGCGGTGTTGGACACAGAGTTGAGGGTGTGAACAACAAGGATGACGTCCGTGGAGGTTGCGAATGACAAAGATGACGGTTTTGGATGTGGTGTCAATCATGGCATCGGATGTAGCTTTGGACGTCAAATGTGGACATCATGGTGGTGGTATTCATCATCGTTTTGGCGGTTCGGTAAAAGTAGTTGTCTTAAGGGGGAGTATTGCATTATGTAACAAGATGGCCATGATTGTATCTCATGCTCATCTTAAGAGTGTTGGAGATAAAGTCCAAGTCGTGTGCAACTCGAATTCATATATTAGGATATGATTCAGAGTTAAATTAGACAATCAGAGATATAGTTTGATTCTAGTACAGTTGTAATTCTCGCTATAAATAAAGGCTGTGGGATCCTATGGACAAACATGATTACACAATTATTCCCTAAATTTCTACACAAAGAGGTATAGTTCCAAGATGTAGGGGTGAAAACGGGTCGGGTACTACCCGACCCGGTTCAGATCGGGTAAGCAAAAACCCGTTTTTTTTTGTATCCGTCGGGTTCGGGTTCGGATTCGGATATTACCCGTTCGCCTGGCCTGGATTCGGTCGAATATGGGACGGGTGATACCCGACATTTTCGGATCGGGTTCGGATACCCTATCTGCATCCGCTTTTCTACCCGAGTCTAATACTCGCCTGGCTTGAGGTGAAGCCTGGACCCACCTGGTAACAAGGAATCGCTTCCCGCCTTCCGTCCGTAGCCCTCGACTCTCGCCCCTCCCAATCCCCACAAGGCCACAACCTAGCCGCCACCATCTCGTCCTCGCCGCGTCAGTCGGCCTCCGTCCCGTCCGTCGCCGCTGTCCGCCGGCCTCGTCGCCGTCGCCGTCGCCGTCTCCTACCTCGTCCCCATCGCTTATCGCCCCGTCGGCCCGTCCGCGGCTCCCTCGGCCTCGCGTCGCCGTCCGCGGCTCCCTCGGCCTCGCCTCGCGTCCCCGTCGCCGTGTCCGCCGGCCTCCGTCCCCGTCGGCCCGTCCGCAGCCTCCATCTAGTTCGGCTTCTTCGACATCTGGACGCGCTCCGCTTCGCCGTCTTCTCCCAGACTGACACTGACAGTGCGTGCCTCTCTCTCTCTCTCTCTCTCTCTCTCTCTCTCTCTCTCGTGTAATGTTGCTGTGGGCTGGTGGATCTGGTTTGGTTGCTATTCAGGAGGCCATTGATACTTGGTGAGACTCCAAAGCCCTCCGTAATATTTATTTGATCATTAGGAGTTTAGCACCTGCCAGTTATCGATATCAGTACTATGTTCGCAAGTTGTTCAGAACAAATTGCTGAATGTGTTGTTGATATTTTTCATGATATAGTTTGCAAATGCCAAGGTCCTTGCACAAACTGTCGACACTAGCAAGAGCAGATTGATGCAAAATTTATTTGATGTTAATCTAAAATACAGAAATACGGTATTGGATTGTGCATGAGGTGACCAAAAAAAAATTACCTGAGGACACCCTCAACACATTCATCAATAAATGTGAAGGATCTAGTCTGCAGACCATCTCCCCACATCTCAAAGAGATCAGTGGAGGTTAGAGCCTTTCTGCAGAAAGCAGCAGGAGCCTTCTCCCTTCCACCTATATAGTCGATTAATTATAAAATCTCAATAGTTAGCAACACACTAAGAGCAGCACCAAAATATTACTACTTGCCATATATTTCACTTACCTTTCCATGTTCCAAAGGGACCATAGATATTGTGAAAGCGACCAACTCTGCACTCAATGCCAAAGTCCTTTGTGTAGTGCTTGCAGAGTTCCTCAGTAGCAAGTTTTTCCAAGCCATAGGCATCTTGAGGCTAAAGATTAGGCATCACTGATATGACCATATACTTCTTTGGACATTACTTATACTTCTAGCTTAATTGGCTACTTTGTGTGCATCTGGGCAATACACCCAGATGATTTGAATTATTTGTATTTGGCGTATTTATGTTAGGATTATATCTCCAATTATGTATTAGTTAGGACTTTATGTTTGAGTTATTTGTATTCCATATATTTGTGTTAGGATTATGTCTCCAATTATGTGTTAGTTAGGTTATTTTCATCGTATGATTTAATTTATGTATTTTATATGCTACCCGATTTAGTATCCGATATCCGTTCACTATCCGTCCGTATGATAACCGATTACCGTTTTCTACCCGACCATTAATATCCGTATCCGTTCCGACTATCCGACCGTATTTTAGTCTTACCGTATCCGATCCGATATCCGACAAAATAAATTAGGGTAGGATATGGGATGACCCATATCCGATCCGTATCCGATCCGTTTTCACCCCTACCAAGATGTACAAAATTTCCAGAGTCATGCATGTTTGAAATTTATATATCCGCCCAGAAAAGGAACACCTAAATTGATAGCATTCAGATTGGCCATTCTGATCTTTGTTAACGCTATGGTCTACTGCACTTTTCAAAGACCTGGTACACTAATAATTCAGACGAGCAATACCTTGTCCATGACCGCTGAGGAAACCGAACTCCTAACGGATTCTCCCGTCCCACGGTACACTAATAATTCAGACGAGCAATAATGTTCACATGGATCATGATACTCAAGCTCAACAAGTATCATAGTTTTTGGCACGTCATATATGATATTACCGGATATCATAGTTCACACAGAAAATTTTTTGGAAAGAACATGGTGCACACAAATATCAAAATCCCGATAAGATATTTGTTGAGTGTATATAGTGTTCCTTAAACCAGCACCAGACCCTCATTTCAATTTTTTGTTATAAAAAAAACACCAGAACAGGAATGTCAGTATTTTTCAAGCGGTTTCAGATAAAAACAGATAATGTACTGGTTCAGCGCTATTGCTAAGAATCTGCATGGCTTGCAGGAAGCAGCGATAATCCCTACCGCGTTCTATTCTGGGTCGTCTCGCGCCGCCGCACAAATCTCTTGGATCGCCGGCTTACTAGTATGCCGTCAGCCTACCGCCACCCCCACCAAACGAGCTGCCCCTTGCAACAACAACCCACGACCGCACGTACGCTTCCCACACAACAGCAGCTACTGCATCCAATTTGGCGTACCAGGATTCCGAACACGGAAACAACGTCACCTTGGGTGGCGGACAGGCGCGCGCGGAGGGAGTAGCCGTGGAGTAGAGCTCGCTGCTGGCGGCGCGATCCGGGAGTGGTTTGACGGGGAGGAGGAGGAGGAGGAGGGGGCGCTGTGAGGTATAACTAGGGTTTTGGGGGCGTCCCGAGGAGAGGAGGAGGCGGTGGTCGGTGGACGACGACGCGGAGACGGGAGTGAGGCGAAGAGGAGGAGCGGTGGTGGAAGAGGTTTGGAACTGACGAACTGAAGCGAGGGAGAGGCATTGCGGCGATGGCCATTGGCCAGGGTGGAGTCGGGTTTTACGAGTGAGGAGCCTTTGGGCCGGCCCAGTGTAATGGGCTTCCTTGTAATGAGGCCTATAAGGTCATCTCCCACGCTCTGCAGGGCCGACATGTCAGTACGGGCTTGGTCAACCCTACTCGATCCCTCGAAGGCACCTACTAGGCTACTACTCAACGTAGACGTAGAGACGTAGAGTGAAGCTTGGATAAGCAAAGCACGCTCGACAGCGATAAGAGCATCCCCAATGGAGACATGTCAGCAGGCTATAAGGAGTCTATCTTATCTTTTTGTTTATGTGGAGGAGAGAAGTAGAGAGAGAGCAGCGCTCTTAACTAAGAGCGGCATATAGTGTTTTTCAAGAAAAATAAAAGACAATTACATGTGGACCCACATTTAATGTTAGAGAATATGTTATAGCCAACCCATTGGAGAGCTTGTCTTTAAACTAGCTATAAGTGACATGGAGCTTTCTTATAGCCAATAGTTGGCTCTACCATTGGACATGCCCTAAGAGTGGCTATGGCGTAAGCCAGAACTACGCAAACGCTCTTTGGAAGTGGAAAGTACATGCATGACCTCTTTTCTGCCATCGAGGTGGCCTATTTTTTAAAAAATTGTTGGCCAGAACCTTTGAGAATCTATTATATATTAAGGTTTTGTTTGACAGAATTTCAGATCTCAACTTTATCTCAAATTTAAAACTTGTAGGCTAAAATAAATTGAATTAAGTTTATATTTTTATTCTAAAATATAAACAAGATGATCCACCTAAACACTCTTTAATATACCCACTGGCAAACAGAGCATAAAAGCTTATGTGAGTCGCTAAGAAAAAAGAGAAATGGGTTAAAAATTATCATAAAAAAGCAAAACATCTAACCCTTAATCTGAGCGGATCCGTATTATAACAACTTAGATTAAAAGAAAAAGTCCAAAGATCTCCGCCATCTGATGTTATTATTTAAAACAAAATATCTAACCATCTATCTAGCGGACCCAGATTATAACGACTTAGATTAAAAGAAAGAGTCCAAAGATTTCCACCACGTATTTTGGTGGGATCAAATTATAACCATACATATTAATCTATATATATATTAGAGTTATATAAAAAAATATAGTTATATATCTCAGATAATTGTATCATAATATCTAACCGCGTAGTTGCACGAGTAAATTTGCTAGTTTTTTTTTTAAAAAAAGGGTGAGCATCTGGGTTTGATCCCGGGTGTGTGGCCTACAAGGACTACATGGCATGGATTGCAATATGCCAATATGGATCGGAACTCGGTAGTATCGCGTATGCTGTATCATGCATCGTGGCCAGCCAGCTCGTAGGATGCTGGGGGGTGGGGTGCACCACCTCCTGTCCTCTCGATCTGTTGCCTTCAACTGAAGCAGTGAAAAGCCATTGAGATGGGATCATTTCGTATGCGTGCACACGGAGGAGCCTGAACTTGCATGCCTGCCAAGCCTTGTCATGGTCACCTCGATTGGCCCAGCCTGGCGAGCACACCAGTCTCTGCGAGATTTGCATTGCAACCCTGCACTTCGATATCTGATTCCTATTCACCGACAGCTCTTGTCTTGAACTACGCCTCGGCGAACTGAAACAACGTAATGATTCTTCATGTTCGGTGTGAGACGGTAAAAAAAAAACTACCAAATGAGTTAGCTGAATTGCATGAACTGTACCTAAAGGGCCTACTTGAAAGGTAAAACACACACTAATATTTTCTTACATACATGTGACATGTTGGTTATGCTTAAAAGTACGCTTGGCACCTAAGGATGAAAGCACTTGGGATGTATATATTGAAGACAGAATTGACAAGGAAGGAACCAACTAGCTAGGTAGGTAGACCTCTTTCTGGGAGATGTTAAGTTCCATTTTGTCTCTGGAGTACCTTGCAAGCAAGACTCCATTGCCATTTCCTCCTTAGTTAAGCCACTCAACCCCATCCAATTCCTTCTACTTTTACAACACGCTTCACACGGAGAGACAGCAGACAGTTGCGTAGAGTTGGTACATGTTTAAATGCTTTCACCCTGCATTTTGGCTTAACAGTCACCGATAAGAATCGCTGGTAAAAGGGTAAAACCATCCGTTTTCGGTTCTTCCATGGAACCTGCCTCTCCAAGAAGGGCGCCATCAGATGCTACTTCTTGATGGCAACTTGATACACGGTGGAACAGTTTGGACGTGAATCACCATACTGGTCCGGAGGATTCATACTTGCTCAAGTGTGAGCAAGCAATGACATATATACACGTGAAGTTACCAAATGACAAACAGCTAGCTAGGCTCCTCGCATAGGTTAATTAGTTGGGCGGTGCTCCTATGCTTTTTCTCATAATAGAAATTGCACGAACCTCGAAGCAAACGAAGAGATAAGTAATCACCATCTACCTTTCATTCATACGTTAATATTTGTGCAACTTTAAAAAAGAAGAGCATAGAAGCACCTAAATCCAACTGCTGATTTAACCAACAACCAGCATGAGCATGACAGCATCACTGCCCACTGCAGAACCCACAGATACTAGTGCCAAAATTGAATCATTAACATACTTATTAACCTGCAGAAAACATGATGCTCGATGTAATTGAGTTTGATGGTATGACTGTCCCACGTAAGAACAGCCGAACAGGACTATTAGGTGAAGACAAGCATGTCTTTCTGACTGGCCTTGTTGCAACTCCCTCTCGTGTATAAACCTGCTAAAACATACGCAGATTCAAGCAGTCAAGCTAGCACAATAATACTAAGCTTAAGAAAAACTACGTCTAAAAATTGCAAAGGACAATGTGATACAACGGTTTCCGAGTCGTGAGTTTAATCAGAAATTCGGACTCGTCACTCAAGCGTAGACCGGTAAAACTGAAGGATAGAAGCTAATAAAACCTTGCAGAACTTGTTGTAGAATCCTCATATTGGATATTTCTCTGACCAACTAGATTGCAGCCGGAGAGGGATCCTTAAGCAGTCCCCACCGGCTTGAGCCATTCGATGGAGCAACCGAACGGTCCAGATCGTTTAAACCCGTTCACTATAGTGTTTTGCTACAGTAACTACCAACTGCACCCCGATCCCTGTCCATTGCAGCCTTACAAGTTTGTGTACAACTGCAGAAGTGTTGTAATTTTGCAGAATATTGTATTCGCCTGTTTGTCCATAGGAACTCCACACCATTTATTCATAGCACAAGGATTACAACCGACTAACAGCTTATCCAAAATTCATCGCTAATATTAACTCTCCAACAAGAAGTCGTGTGCATGTGTGTACATCACACATGGCAGAGATCTAAAGTGGCATGTTTGAAGTACAAGAGGTGCTTATGTGCTCTTCTTTTTTAAAGTTGCACAAATATTAAAGCAGTAATGAAGGGTAGATGAGGATTACTTACCCCTTCGCTTGCTTTAAGATTTGTACAACTTGTATTATGAGGAAAAGCACAGAAGCATTGCTCGAGAAGTACAAAGGCGAGGCAAACCAAAACAGTGCCCCTCAAATTCACCCTGCTACAAAATGCTGCCTTTTGAGGCTTACCAATCAAGCAAGGTTGGTTGGGTATCATCGAGTGGGAAAGCTGCACTCCGCTTCATCACCAATCCCTAAAGAAATCTATAAAGCAGCGTCTCACAAATGAAGAGAGTTCTAAGGAAACGGAGATGGACCAATGTGGTTCAAATGCTTGCAAGAACCAGATGCCGAGCTGCTTGAACGAGAATTAATGCAGATTTATCATGAGCTTCTAAGGATAGCAGAGCAGAAGGGGATTGGAATGCGTTGCGACTCTATTGAAGCATAAGCAAGATTTTCGAGACTGGAGTAGTACAAATAAGGTATGGACTTGTTACTTCCCTATATGATCGTACCCTTCTTTCTTTTTCATATTCGCATATAAGATAGTCTTCGTCCTGATGTGTTGCATTGTATACTAACAAATCAGGTCTAGCCAGCCTTGAGTTTAAACATGAGGTTGTTCGAGCCTATGGAGTCATTACCACAGTAATTGAACTGTTAGATAAGAACTTTGGCAGCAGATATTAGCACTTAGAAGTTGAAACTCGAAATCTTGAACGGCTCATGTATGTCGACAAATCTAATCCATCCTCATCCTTGCGGAGTTACGGTTCTGCTGCAAAGCTGCTTATAAATTGTCAGCACACTAGAAACCCAGTAGACTGATGTCAGTCACTGCGGATTCAGTTCGTAGTATTACAACGTAATCTGATCAGGTACCAATTATTTAGAAATCAGGTCATAGATTGCAGTATTTCCTGTATTGTTATTACTATATATCATTACTTCCCCGATCCTAAATAAAACTCAAGACGGCTTCGCATCTTTAGTTCAGGCATAAGAGAACACACACACACTTCAATTATACAGCACTCCACTTGTTGCATCTTCAGGCACAAGGAAGAATGGTTTTCCCAGCCATGTAGCCGATCAAAACATGGATGTTCCTCGAGCTTTCCACAAAAAAAAGTTCCATTATCTAAAAAAAACACAACTTTTTTTTTTCCATTCTTTCCGTTGCTAATGCAATGTTGTTAATTGAATTATACAGGACTGTGGCAGGGAGAAATGTTAAGGAAATGGGCAAGAAGGGAGGTTGGCTCAGTGCACTCAAGAAGGCTTTCACCTCAGGCCCCAAGGAGAAGCCCACAAATGTAAGTAGTACTTCTACTTGAAAGCAAATTTCTCATTACTCCCGCCAGCTTTTCAAACAAATCAGGTGCTTCTCCCACTTGCAACTAACAAAGATTAAAGATAACAAAAGATGTTTGAATTGGGAGTTGATTGATTACCCAAACTTGGCTTTGCCCGGAAGCAACTATTGCAAGCTGCATGAGCATGTAGAGTTGTAGACAGATACGGTGGTATCGTAGCGACAAATACTACACTGTTCTGTACGGGGTCACTTTATCCTGTTCATTGAACTCTTTTTTGTTGTTGTTTCATCCGGATGTTTTCTTTAGCAATCATCATCCAAATTCTGGATCATTGGATTTGCTTTCAGATCGATGCACACCCCTCTGAATTCGAGGTGGGTTGATCCTACGGATGTGTGTTTTGATCGTACGGTCCAAAGTTTAGATGATTTTTAGGACAAAAACATCCGGATGATGCCTATACACTCCTTTTTTTTTTGTTGCAAATCTGTTTTTGCTAAAAAGCAATCAAATTTCATGATTTTAACTGTACACACTGGCTGAACTAGACCAGGACTGCTTCCAATGGCAGAACAGAATTTGTAGAAGATCTGTACTACATGCCAAGTACCAAGTACTGACGTCTGACGGGTGAGAATGGTCAATGGCAGGTGCAGCTTGTAGCGCAGTTCCCGCAGCAGCAACGGAGCTCGAGGGACAAGAAGCGATGGAGCTTCGGTCGGTCGCGGCAGCACGCCGAGCCGGCGCCGGCGGGCGCCTTGATCAACATCCCGCTGTACCGCGAGCCGAGCAGCATCGAGAAGATCCTCGGCGACGCGGAGATGGAGCGGAAGCACCGCCAGTACCACGCCAGGGCGCAGTACCAGGTCAACCCCGCCAAGCCCACCACCGTCACCGCAGCAGCCGCCGCGGCGCCGGCGCGTGAGCGGGAGCGCGACGACTACAAGCCCGCCTTGGTGCTCCCGCTACCCCCGCCCTCGCCGCCCCCGCTCATCAGGCGGTTCGACCATGACAGGGAGCATCAGCAGGTACAGCAGAGTAGAGCCGAGAGCGAGTGGCGGCGGCAGCAGCCGAGGCGGCACCCCGCGCCGTCCAGGCCGCGCGCGGCGAGGCAGGGAGCCGCCCAGCCCGACCGCGCGCGCGCCGCGGCCGTCACCATCCAGGCCGCGTTCCGAGGCTACATGGCAAGTTGATTACTAGTAATCCGACCCTACGGTCGAGATGTGCGGTGGCGCGCCGGCGCGGCCGTGGCTGTGACACTGACCGTTCGTGCCGTGCATGCGTGGCTGCAGGCGCGGCGGAGCTACCGGTCGCTGCGCGGGCTGATCCGGCTGCGGGGCGTGATGCGGGGGCCGGGCGTGCGGCGGCAGACGGCGCACGCGATGCGGTGCATGCAGATGCTGGTGCGCGTGCAGCTGCAGGTGCGCGCCAGCCGCGTCGGCGAGGCCATGGAGCGCCGCAACCGGCACCACCACCACGGCGGCAGGTGGCGCACCGGCTCACAGGTACCATGCATGCGTCGATCCAGTCGTGCCGCGCGCGTGCGTACAACACGTTGAGACTCACTAGTTCATTCGTGCGACGAACCTGTCCGTGCAACGCTCAAACGCAGGATGGCGGTGTATGGAACAACAGCCTGCTCAGCCGGGTCGAGGTGGACGCCAGGATGAAGCGGAAAGTGGAGGCCGTGATCAAGCGGGAGAGAGCCCTCGCCTACGCCTACTCTCACCAGGTACCCGTACGTCCCAGCGTAAAGCACACACGCTAACACACATGACATGACACATCTCTCAGACAAAGCTAAAAGGGTCAGACTGATTATTCTCTTGGTCAAACAGTAGTCGGGAGTAGTATTAGGTCATTCGTTCCATTCATCTGAAAGAGACGAGTAGTTTTTAATTTGTTGGTGTTGTTGTTCTGTTGGGCCTTCGGCGGCAGCTGCTGAAGGCGACACCGATGGCGGCACACGCGATCCTGGCGGACCTCCAGTCCGGGCGAAGCCCGTGGTGTTCGACGCCCATCGAGCGCCGCCACGAGCCCGACTTCCCCCGCCACGCCGAACCCATCGTCAGGCCCAAGATTAACACCCCCGCCATCGCCCACCGCCAGATGACGGCGATGACTACGGCAGCTGCCACTACGCCGGTCCGGTCGGTGGTCTCGTCCTACTCCAAGCCCAGGCCCGCGCGGGCCACGAAGGGAGGCCCTCCGCCGTCGAGCCACGGCTGCAGCATCCGCGACGACGAGAGCCTGACGAGCTGCCCGGCGTTCGGCGTGCCCAACTACATGACGCCCACGGTGTCGGCGTCCGCCAAGGCCAGGGCGCGGGCGTACTTGCTGCAGCAGAAGCCCAGGTTGTCGTTCGGGCATGGCCAGAGCATCGGGAGCTGGGCCAAGAGCCCGTTCTGGAAGGGCAACGGGCAGTCCGAGTCGTCGCCGGTGGGCACGCCGGCGGCGTCGGTGGCCAACGGCCGGCACCGGCCTACGCGCTCCGTCAGCGGGCTCAGCGTCGACTCCGCCGTGTCGATGCCAGGGGGGCTCGGCTGGAGGCCATTCAAGTAGCGTGGCGCCAAGCTGTGCGCTGGTTGCAATCTACTTCTTTTGATGTCGTGCTTGGAATTCGGTGCAACATTTGTCAAAAAAAAACACCTCCGAAATCCTCTGTATATTCTGTACTAGTCTAAAAAATACTAGTACACACGGTAAAAATGAAACCATAACGTATCCATCGTTCTTTATTAATAATAAATATTCAAAGTTACAAATGAAATGACACGCATGTCAGCAATTAAATAAAGGACTAAATAAAAGCAGCGAAACTGGAAAACAGTAAAGAGTCCAATTTATTTGCCACATGCAATCGACTGGAAGCACGGCCTAGTCCAACTGATTCTCACCATCGTGATACTCCTCCTCTGAAGCAGTAGATTAAGCAAGGGTGAGTACTAGCGTACTCAGCAAATCACACCGAAAATGCAATATAAATGTACAGGCAACAAAGGAAGGTTTTATGGTTCATTTAAGCGTAAAGCAACAGTTTACTAAACATTCTAAATAGTTTTTAAATGGTATAATTTAAAAGGAAACTCAAATTTAAACATTTTTCTTCGTGACTCAGGAATCACTCCTGGAACTTTCCAAGTTTTACTCATGATGGACTCCCTCCATCCCAACATCATTTTTGTAAACCAAACTTTAAATTACCAAATTCAAATAGGAGGATGGCTTGCTCGGTATGCCTATAACCGCGGGCGCGACTAATCGATTAGTTTGACACCCTGCAGAGGTTGTACAACTTTACCCACAAGACATGATATTTTCCCTTGTGTCAGCACACTTTCTTTGGTGAGCGACAGAGAAATTCACCACATTCCTAGCTGCCCGCTCGCCACCCTCGTGTGACCTTGGCTATGCGTGCACCATTTTCCATATATATATGTTGTGCCTTGTGCTGCCCTTCCACCATTGGTGGGTTTGACTGTACCAACTGCAGCAATAATGGACACGTGGACCAGTTCTATTACTAGGAGAAGAAGGATATTGCTCGTCGAGGTAACCACCCACGCTGGAGGCTCGGGCACCTCCCCTTAGAGGACATCTGCTAATTCTGATTCCACTCAGGAGATTCTAACGCTACTACATCGCATGGCTGCCTCTACATCGACATGTTGTGCTGGTTCTGCTACTTAGTCTTTTAGTGAGATGGTGCCTCCAGGTATCTCACCATAGATTCTTGACTCCGATGCTTCTTTTCATATGACTTTAGTTTTTTCGCTGCTCCTATCGTTGTTCAAACCGTAGATGGTACCTCTTTTTCTATTGCAGGACGAGGCGTTTTTTTTGTCTTTCTCTTCTTATGTTCCTGCTATTTCTCATATTCCCAAATTAACCTTGCAGCTTATGTCCGTTGGCCAGCTCATGATCATGGCTGTCGTGTTATCCTCGATTCTGACTTTCGTTGTGTTTAGAATCGCCGCACGGGGTTTCTAATCGTCTACTGTTTGGAGATGGCATTTTTGAAACAAGTTTAATTCGTCACTGCAGCAGAAGTTTCCAAGTGTTTCAAAGTCGCAACTGAAAAGCAAAGTGAGGTATCTGACTTTGTTGATAGTCGTTGGCAGGTCAGAATGCAACAAGCACATTATACCTTATCTCTACTATATAAAGTGAGAGTTTCTTCCCACGTCACATTAATTGCCCTGCTTAATTGCCCTATGCAAGAAACGAAGCGTTGCTTTAATTAGCCAACTTTTGCAAGAAACGAAGCGTTAAAGATAGATGTTTGATCTTATGAAATAGTATTTTTTATTTTTTAATCTTTATTTTTCGTTATCAATTTTGTTTTTCGTAGCAACGCACGGGCATATAACTAGTTATCATTGTTTTTGTGTTAGTAGCACTGATAAATAGCTGAAGACACTCAAGGTCAAACTAAATGGATTTAAGACGTTCTATTAAGCTGCTTTTGTTTCTCTGCAGGTCAAGAAAGACGTTCTTGACAAGCTTGGCTTTTTAAGTTCCTCAACTGGTACTCTACTTGATATTCTGGTCACTAGGATTGTTGCATCAGTGAATTCCAAAAGGCCCAAAGGAATAGCCATGTACTTCTCAAAGCATCTTCACCTGAGCTGCGCTTGAAATTGAAAAGCTTCTTCCTCAAATTGGTTCAGGAATCAGTGGAGCAATACACCCAGGGGCCAGATGAGCAGAAGCTTTTTGGTTATGCGTCTTCCGCGGACGAAATTGGTACGAAATGGTAGAGGGAGGGTTTTTGGTAACGTGGAGATACTGGATTAGGCTTCTTGGGGTTGTAGACAGAAATGAAGCACAATGTCTGAAGATATTCAGCGCTGATCTTTTTGCTGTGCATGTCGCTGCAACAAAGATATGTGGTTATCTTTGTTAATTTAGTCAAAATTTCTTTGTGTTGTTTCTTTGGGTCACATTATTAACTTAATCCCTCGAGTTACAACAGGTCTGATAATTCTGACAAATAGCACAACATTTGATGAATGTATGCACAGCAAATGCAGCAAAGCAATAGTATATATTTGCCTTGCATCGTAGTACAAAATAATTTGAGAGCACAGCAAATAGTAGTAGTACAAATGAATAGTAATCGCGCTAATAAAACACACGGAGTGAAAAGGCAGTTGCAGTCTTGCGGATGGCAACTGTTGCGGCACCGACCGCGCGCACCAATGTAGGAGGGCTCAGGTCAGACATGGTAGGAGGTCCAGTTCTTGGCGTGGTGGAGGTCGCCGTCGTCGTCGTCAGCGTTGTCGAGGCGGAGCGAGAAGGCGAGCGCGAGCGCGGCCCACTCGAGGACGAAGATGGCGGTGCCGAGGCCGCCGACCATCTTGAGGATGACGGCGCCGTCCTCGTCGCGGACGTAGGACTGGAGCTCGAGCAGGAAGTCGGATGTGCGGGTGAAGGCGAGGAGCGCGACGGCGCCCTGGAAGATGGCGGTGAGTGCGGCCCCGGCGGTGTGGGCGTTGTGCCACTGCGCGGGGGTGGCGGGCGCGGTGAATGAGCCGGAGCAGCCGGCGGCGGAGAAGACGGCGGTGAGGGCGTGGAGGAAGACGAGGAGGAGGCCGCAGGGGGAGGGCAGGAGGCGGAGCGAGAGCGTGAGGAAGATGCAGCTGGAGGCCGCGCCGAGGAGGAGGTAGTTGCAGAGCAGGAACGCCTTGTGCGTGTGGCCCTTGCCCGCCGCCATCGCCGAATGTCGCTGGGTTGCTGCTTCCTTTCTCCTTCCCTCCAAGAAGGCAGCGGAGCGGACAGCGGCGGAGTGGCTCGCGGGGAGTGCGTTCGGGGGTGGGTGAGGAGTGAGTGAGTGAGTGAGAGTGAGTGGGAGAGCGGACGAGGGGTGGCTACTTATGCTTGCGCCGTGCCATTTTTGGCCGTTGGGGGCGCGTGAGAAAGGCAACACGCAACGGCTAGTACCTGGGGAGTGTCATTTGTAAGAGAGAGAGAGAGAGAGAGACGTTGCTCGGGAGGCCTCCGAATCCTATGCCTCCCTGTGGAGCCCTTGGTTCGAGAAGCCACTCCGGATCTCACCCTTCCTCCGGAGTCGATCCTTTTACATTAGTCTCTCGCTCGAGTCTTGACCGTGGCTACACCGATAAAAGATAGACATATACCTCATGTCACGATTTAGTTTCATAGGACTAGGAGCACTCGACCGTGGCTACAGCGATAGAAGACAGACATATATCTCATGTCACAATTTAGTGCCATGGGAGTTTCGTGGCAGCACAGCAACAAGCGGTAACGCTGTAGCTCAGGTAGGTCTGTCCCGAAAGATTACTTGTCACGCTACCGGACCACAGTAGGACCTTCTGTTGCGCTACCGGACCACGATAGGTCACTTGTTACGCTAGCTGGTCACAGCAGGTCATCCTACCGTTCCACTAGACCATTCTCCTGCGCTCATACCTGCTGTCGTGGTAACGCCAAACTGCTGCGGTCCCATACCACATCAAAGAGATGTTTGAAGGTTAAAAGTGCAAATACGTGCGCAGGTAGGCCAGTTCCGCAATAAAAACGCACCGGGGACATAAACGCCAAGGTTTCTTCGGTTGGAGGCTTGGGGCAGGCTCGGCTCTGCGGTGCGCGCATCTACAGGACATGCCGTGCATCCGCGTTGGATGGTATGTGTTGTGTGCTGCTCCTCGCTCTGTTGGTGAAATTTTCTCCCCGGACGCTCGAGACTTCCCGTCCATGTCCACATTTTGTCCAATTTCCGATTGGACGACTCGAGTGTAAGGTGGGCTTGGCCAGGTTTAAAATGCACCGACTCAATAATTTATCCAAGTGCTCCGTGAAACAACCCAAAAAAAATTCAAAACGAATTTGTTTGAGTTTGTTTGATTTGCTTTTGGATTTGGAGTTTGAATTGGAAATTTGAGTTCGAAGTTCAAACCTCGTTGGGCCACATCCTTGCTTCGTGGGCCTTTGGCCTGTTCCGTTCGGCCCGGTGGCCTGCTGCCGGCGGCCGCGCTCCGTCTTGCTGCTCCTGCTCCGTTCGACTGCGGCGGCTGGCCAATGCCTTGGCCGCCATCGCCTCGCTTGCCCGGCTGGCTGCGCCGCCTCGCGCCTCCAGCGCCAGCGCCTGCTGCGCCGCGCGTGGTCGCGCCAGACGCGCTTTCCTTGGCGCGCCGGTCGCGGACCACCCGCCTCGCCACTCGCCTGCGCGCCGCCCGCGTCGCCGGCTGAGGCGCCTGCTCCTCCGCTCGCCCTATAAAAAGGGCTCCTCCTCGCTTGTTCCTCGCCTCGCTCCCTCGTCGGTGAGCTCCTCTCCTACTCGCTCTACGCCTCGCCGGCTGCCGCCATGTGCTGCCGCCATGCTCCCGCCTCGCCCCGCCTCTGTTCCCTGTGCCCTAGCCTCTCGGCGCTGCCAGTAGCCCCGCTTTGTCGCCCCTCTCGCCCTGCGTGTGGCCCGCCCACCCGGCCGTCTTTGGCCGGCCGGCCACCAACCTCACAGCGTCACGCGCAAGTGAGCCTCGGCCGATCACCCGAATCCGGTGCCAGCGCCTCACAAGACAGAAACCGATTTTCGGTTTTAATTTAATTAATTAATTCAAATATCGTTTTAATTCCAAAAATAGCCGGAAAATCTAGAAAAATCCGAAAAATCCTGAGCTCCACCAAATACTTTTCCCGAACCGTTTGATCCCTCGAGTCCAGAATGCTGTCCGTTTCCAAACCGAAGTCCGGAAAATTCCCAAATCCCGCTTTGCCCTCCGTCCTCTTCCGAGCTGATTTAGGTTTTAGTTTATTCCGTTCCTTTTTCGGTTATTGTTTTGTCGTTTATTTATGTTGGTTGTCTTTCCGCTAGATTCGACCGTTGAGACGCCCGATGAGCCGTGAGGCGATCCTCGAGTCGAGCAGTTCCTGAGTGAACGCCGGACTGCAGGGAGCGCGATTTACTACTTACGAGCGGCTCGTCGATCCAAATGCGCCAAGAAGGCAAGCCGTACACCCTTTGATCATATTGATCCCATCATGCCATGCTATAGTAGTAATTATTTTATATCGCATTATTTTATGTATTTGAATTAATGAAATCCAAGATTTTAGAATGACATGATAAATAGGTAATACCGAATTGCTCATGAAACCTCCTTGAAATATTTGAACCCTGTTAATCCTTTGGAACCCTAGTTAACTGCTTATTGCCATGAATAGGTTAGAGTATACCGCTAGGTTAGTTCAAAACACGGATTTAAAGAAAATCTTTGCCGAATCTCCGATTCGATTGTTTATAAAAGTCTTTGCGATCGAGGGACGATGTCGGATTAATCCGGAGTGGATGAGATTAGATCCCTACCGGTGATTAATGCCTTGGTTGAGTCTGGTGGCGATCGCTGAGTACAGGAATGGGTTTGTGGATGAAGGCTTGGTCTTTGGCAAAAGTGTAAGGTTAATAATCCTTGAGCAAAGTAAATAACTTAGTTCGCTCAACCACAGGTCGGATCGGTCGGTGGACCCGTGATCAAACCACGGCTCATTAAGTTAATCATTCTGAGATAATAATTGGGTGTCTTGGTGGCTACCATTCTCTGGAGAGAATGGGGACCGGCTTTCGGCAGTGGAAATGGACCGGAGGGGTGGAACGGGAATGGTCCAGAGTGACATTCTTGGTTCTCGCAACGGTAGACGCTAATGGGGACCCTGAGTCCAAGGTAGCGGTACTATCGGTAAACAACTAAAGGACAGGAATGATTAAACGAAATGCTGTGATAATCTAAACTGGGCCACATGCATTTAAGTTGCATGAAACTCGCGATTGGCATAAAGGTTATAGATATCTTGTGGGTAAAGCTGAGCCGCTCTGCAGAGTTAATCAAAAATTGTAATCGGTTACGCCGTACTTCCGGTTAATGAAGTTAAGTTGGAATCGGGGTTGATACCCGTAACTAAGCTCAAGTTACTGTTTGGAATTTGGATAATTGTGGTTAAGTGTTGTTGAACTTGTGAAATTCAAATTACTTATTTATTAGTTTGTGCTTCAAATGTAAAATGAATTGTGAAATAAAACTGCATCCAGATACTAAACCTTATTACCATCCCTTTGATTACCCTACATATAGTATTCAGTGGTTCCGTACGACTTGTTGAGTACTCCCGTACTCACCCTTGCAAAAACCCCCTTTCGAGGAGTTCGAAGACGTTGGCGCCTTCAGGAGATCGTAGATGGCGATTTAGTGCAGTTCTAGGTTTTTGTCTTCGCTCAGGCCCTGCCTGTGGTTTCTCTCTTTTGTTAGTGTAAGTTTAGAAGCTTGGATGCTTCTCTTGTAAAACCGGTCGTTAGACCAACTATATTGAATAAAAAGTGTTGAATTGGCTTTTGGCCAGGTAATTTTACTCTTGTTTTACAACGATTAGTCTTCTGGGTAATCAAGTGAGTTTGTGCGCTCTTGCCCTAAAAAGGCGGTCCGTCACAAGTGGTATCGAGCCTAGGCTTGACCGTAGGCGAGACCTAAGTTGGCTTAAGGAGTCTTTTGAAAGATTATTTCAAACTACAAAATGAGTTTCAAAACTGTAAGTACTATCCTTATAATCCTGCTTTCTCTCCTCTCTGCTTTCCCACCCTTTCCTTAAAATTCTTTTCTCTCCTTTGAAACTCACTTAAAACCTTTCCGCTCATCGACTTAAAAGGGTTCTCGTTTTGGCAGATGGTGCACCACGCCTACCCACTTCCCGAGGTTCGAAGGATGGGTTTCAGGCTAACTGTGGAGAATGCTACAAAGATGTTGGAGCCGATCAGATTGAGATCCCCGTCTTTCACACGGAGGAGCTTTTCCAGTGGTGTCGTCCGCGTTGAGTGGAGAGCCTGGTTCAATCTGGATCCCCGCCAAATAATCGGATATTCCGCGTCACTTCCAAGGGCACCGGCGTCCACGAGTCGACGCTATTCAGGACTCGCGTCGGCGGTGGAAGCACCTGCGTCGTCTCTTCGCCGAGTTCGACCACGGTCGATTTCGGGCTGATCCCCATGAAGGGGATGCCCCCAAGACGGTGATCGTCTCATTCCAGGAGGGCGAGGCAGATCCGCTGCGTGTCGATGAAGCTGCGAGCTCCTTGTCAACAAGGATTTCTGTACACTACCCTTCTCCTCGAGCGGGATGATCTTCGGCCGGCGCTTGAGCAATGCCTGGATGGAGATCGACGAGCTTCGTGAGGAGATAGACCACCAAGCACCCAGACGAGCCGGAGAAGAGATGTACGTGGATGGTCCGGCTTACCAGGATCGACTGGCCCATGGCGTAAGATGTGGAAGAAGATCCAGAGGAGCGCATCATCTACATCTCCGACGGCGATTGAAGATTCGATCTTAGATTAGGCGTTAGTCCTAGAAGTTGGCTTTACCCTTTTGGAGTAGTCTTTTGTAATGTAAAATAGGTTGTTTCTTACCTTAGTATGGCGGTATTGTAAACAATCTATGTATCAAGATAAAATTAAGTTTCCTATCTACGTATGTTGTTTGCTCTATTATCCTTATATCTTCTCGGCCCAATTCCACTAATTCTTTCCCATTTCGTCTCGCCTCACCTATTCAATCTCTCTCTGCCCCATGTCTAAATCTTACTTATCTTACGCTTTGCCCAAAACCTGCAGCAAGACCTAAAAGATAGTCGGTATGGATCAAGGTGAAGGATCCCAACACCAAGGTTACTGAACGAGGCAGCACTCCAAATGTAAATCCAGTCAACATAGCTCAAGTCTTGGCAGATATAGAAAGGAACAGATACGATCGGAGGCAGGCGTAATCGGATGATTGAGATGATGATGGCACAGTTTGCCGCAAGACCCCAGATGAATCCCCAAGGAAACAACTTTGGACATGATGGATTATTAGGTGGGTCACACTGGTCTGACTTCCAAAAGACCCGGCCCCCTATTTTCTCCATATCAACTGAGCCGTTATCAGCAGATGATTGGCTCACGGTTATCCAAATGAAGCTGGATACCGTGCAGTGCACTGAGAAGGAGAAAGTGCTCTACGCCTCTCACCAGCTGCAAGGACAAGCAGCAGCATGGTGGGCCAACTTTCAGACTCTGAAGGCAGGACAAGAGATTTCGTGGCAAATGTTCGAAGAAGCTTTCCGGAAGACTCACATTCCAGCAGGTTTGATGGCCTCCAAGCGGAGGGAATTTCTGTCTCTCCATCAAGGAGGAAGGACTGTGATGGAATACCTGCACCACTTCAACAACCTTTCTCGCTATGCACCCAGAGAAGTAGACACAGAGGAAAAGAAGATAGAAAGATTCTATGAAGGACTGCAGAAGAACCTCAAATTTCATATCTCATCAGTGGAGTTCAAGGATTTCTCAGCCATGGTGGATAGGCTGATTGTGTCAGAAGAGACAAGGAATGACCTGGAAGATACTAGAAAGAGAAAGGCACAGCAACAGAGAATGTCAGCAGCAAGTCAGTTTAAGGGAAGGACCTATACCTTCAACCCCAATGTTCCAAACAAGAGACAAGCAGTGGGAGGATCCCGACCTGTTCCGCCCAATGCTCAGCCCGGGAATGTTCGATGCTTTACCCGCAGGAACCATTACTCTAATGTGTGTCCCAAGAAAGGTTCGACTTGCTTCCATCATGTGACGGCCGGACACTTCAGCAAAGAAGCGTTCAAGAAGGACTTGCCGAGTGATGTGGCAAAAGCTCAAGCGTCGCCTTCCGCCAACAGACCTAACGCCTGTCACCTCGGCCGCCCCCATCAAGGTTATCTGAGGGCACCAGTCAAGACCGAGGGATATTCCAACAACCGCGGAACCAATCCGCCAAGGAACCCCCAAGGAAGAATCAACCATGTGTCAGCAGCAGAGGCAGCTGAAGCCACTGATGTTATCATTGGTAAGTTTCCCGTCCAAGCCAAGTTGGCATTAACCCTCTTTGATCCAGGTGCAACCCATTCGTTCATTTCCTTGGCTTTTGCTTGCAAAAGTGGGTTGCCCTATTCTCCCTTGCCCTCTCCCTGTGTTTTCCACACCCCTGGAAGTCGGTTGATGGCAAGATTCAGTGCGATGTCTGAGGATAGAAATCCAAGGGATTGAGTTCAGAGCCAACCTGTTGTTATTAGAGATGGATGGTCTAGATGTCATATTGGGAATGAACTGGTTATCTAGACACCATGCTCAGTTGGATTGTTCTCAGAAAACAGTGACACTCAGGAATGGATTTGGTCAGAAAGTGACAGTTCAAAATGATCCAAGGCTGATCAAGAGGAATCAGAACGTCATCAATGCAGTTGCCCGTGGATTAGACAGCATACCCGTAGTTCGGGAGTACCCCGAGGTATTTCGGAAGAGTTACTGCAGGAAACCTCCGAACGAGAGGCATAGAAGCGGCAATAGAGTTAATTCTGGAACAGCTCCTATCCATAAGCGATCCCGCCCAATGTCGCCTTTGGAGTTGAAGGAATCGAAGAAGCAATTGGATGAATTGCTGGACAAAGGATTTGTACGGCCAAGTATCTCGCCTTGGTCCGCGCAAGTCGTATTTGCCAGAAAGAAAGATGGAAGCAAGAGACTCTGCATAGATTACAGAGCTCTGAATGATGCGACGATCAAGAACAAGTACCAAGTTACCGGATAGATGACCTGTTTGATCAGTTGAAAGGAGCCAAGATCTTTTCGAAGATAGACCTGAGGACAGGATATCATCAGTTGAGAGTCAGAGAACAAGACAGAGAGAAGACAGCATTTGCTACTCGGTACGGATTATATGAGTTCACCGTGGTGCCATTTGGTCTCACAAATGCCCCTACTACTTTATGAACCTCGATGAACCAAGTATGCATGGAGTTCTTGGACAAGTTCATCGTAGTGTTCATAGATGATATACTCATTTACTCCTGCATCGAAGAAGATCACCGTAAGCATCCGTGACTTAATTCTAGGAAGGCTTAGAGAACATCAGCTATATGCAAAATTCTCTAAGTGTGATTTCTGGTTGGATGAAATCGCTTTCCTAGGACACATCATCACTAAGGATGGCGTGAAGATGGATCCCGAGAAGATCAGATGGTGTTGGAATGGAAACGGCCCGTGTCGGTGCGGGAAGTCGAAGTTTTCGGTTTGGCGAGGATACTACAGAAGATTCATCGAAGGATTCTCCAAGATAGCTAAACCGATGACTCGGCTTCTCAAAAGGACAGCCCTACGCTTTGGACTGAGAAGTGTGAGAAAAGTTTCCAAGAATTGAAGACCAAGTTAACCTCAGACCCAGTTCTCACTCTCCCGGATCCGGATAAAGATTTCCAGATCTACTGTGATGCTTCGAAGAGAGGATTGGGATGTGTGTTAATGCAAGAAGGAAAAGTGGTTGCGTATGCATCGCGACAACTCAGACCACATGAGGAGAATTACCCGACCCATGACCTGGAGCTAGCCTCGAGTGCACGCATTGAAGATTTGGAGACATTACTGTTGGGGAACTGCTAGAAGTGTTTTGAGACCACAAGAGCCTGAAATGCGTGTTCACCCAACCCAATCTGAACATGAGACAGAGAAGATGGTTGGAGTTGATTAAGGATTTTGACCTAGAAATCCTTTATCATCCAGAAAAGCTAATGTGGTAGCAGACGCTTTAAGCGAAAAGCCTCGCCATTATTTAGCTCAAGTTGAGACTATCTCTCCCGGTGAAGTCGGAAATGCAGGAGTTGAACCTGCAGATAGTGTCGAAGGATCGGTGCATTTCCTAGAGATCTGATCGGATCTTACGAAGCAGATCAAAGCGGCTCGACAAGCAGATGAAGATATCTTGGAATACGTAAAGTTGATGAAGGAAGTTAGTCCCTCGAGTTCTCGGAAGACAAGCAAGGCATACTACGATTCCGCGATCGTATATGCATTAGAAGGATAAGGATATAAGAGGATTGATTTTGACAGAGGCTCACTGCGTCACAATTCTCAATACATCCTGGCAAAGATTTAAGATGTACCAAGACTTGAAGAAGGAGTACTTGGTGGAATGGAATGAAGAAAGAAGTAGCCGAAACACGTGGTATGTTGTGACGTGTGTCGGAAAATCAAGATAGACCACCAAAAGACGGCGCAGGATTAACGCAACCCCTTCCAAAGGCCGTAATGGAAGTGGGAAGAGATTGGAATGGACTTTATCACTGGTTTTCCCAAGACTCAGCAAGGATACGATGCTATCTGGGTAATCATTGATAGACTGACCAAAGTAGCCCATTTCATTCCTATAAAGCAGACTGTTGGAAGAGACAAGTTGGCAGAGTTGTACCTGACCCAGATCGTCAGATTGCATGGGATACCTAAGAAGATCGTGTCAGATCGTGGAGCCCAGTTTACTTCAAAGTTCTGGAAGAGTCTGCATGAAGCGATGGGTACGGATCTGAATTTCAAGATCTGACCTATCACCCTCAGACGGATGGTCGACAGAAAGAGTTAACCGAGATCTTTGGAGGATATGTTGAGAGCTGCGCTCTAGCATATGGAGCCTCGTGGGCCAAGTGTTTACCATTTGCGGAGTTCTCGTGACAATACTTGATTCACAGGCCGGTCTGGACATGTCACCGTTTGAAGCCTTGTATGGAAGGAAGTGCGAGAACCCGTTAAATTGACCGAGGCAGGAAAGAAAGCGACTTTTGGGCCTCGGTTGGTACATGATGCCGAAGCTCATGTGAGGATCATAAAGAAGAATCTGAGAACAGCTCAAGTCCGACAGAAGAGTTATGCGGATACAAGGAGAAAAGACATAAGTTATCAGATTGGAGACTTCGTTTATCTGAAAGTGACACCCTTTAAGCCCGTTCGCGTTTTCGGATAAAAGGGAAGTTAGCTCGAGGTATGTTGGACCATACCGTGGATCGATGAATTGGAGAAGTAGCCTACAAGTTACAGCTAAGTCCAGAGCTGTCAAGGGTACACAATGTCTTTCATGTGTCCCAGTTGAGGAAATGCCTCCGTCAGCCGTCAGAGCAAGTGCAGTTGAAAGGGATAGACTTGAAAGAAGATTTGACATACCGTGAGGAACCAGTCAGGATTGTGGAGACAATGGAAAGGGAACTCAAATTCAAGAATGTCAGGATCTGCCGAGTGCTATGGAAGAATCATACACTCGAGGAAACTACTTGGGAAAAGGAATCGGAATTGCAGCAGAACTTTCCCAACCTATTTTCCCAGGCGAGATGAATCTCGGGGACGAGATTCCATTTTAAGTGGGGTAGGTTGAAACAACCCAAAAAAAATTCAAAACGAATTTGTTTGAGTTTGTTTGATTTGCTTTTGGATTTGGAGTTTGAATTGGAAATTTGAGTTCGAAGTTCAAACCTCGTTGGGCCACATCCTTGCTTCGTGGGCCTTTGGCCTGTTCCGTTCGACCAGGTGGCTCGCGGCCGGCCGCCTCCGTCGGCCTGCTCCTTGTTTCGTTGGCGGCCGGCCTACCGCCGCCTTGCCGGCCTCGCCCTCGCGCCCGGCCGCGGCAAGGCGCCGCCTCGCGCCTCCAAGGCGCCGCTGGCCGCTTGCCATGGTGGTCGCGCCAAGACGCCGCTTCTCCTTGGCGCCTGCCGCTCGACCACCCGCCTCCTCGCCGCCGCGCCCGCCGCGTCACGGCTGAGCCCGCGCTGCTTCCTCCGCTCCGCCCTATAAAAAGGGCTCCTCCTCGCTTGTTCACCCCGCCTCGTCCCGTGAGCTCCTCTCCTCCTCCGCTCGCTCCCGCTGCCGCTGCCAGCTGCTGGCCGCCATGAACCCCGCCGCCCCGCCTCTGTTCCCTGTGCCCTAGCCTCTCCTCGCGCCACCGATCGACGAGCGGGCCCCGCTTGTCAGCCTCTCTCGCCACGTGTGGCTCCCGCCCCACGGCCGTCTTTGGCCACGGCCGACCAGCCTCCTCGCGGCAAGACGCCTCGGCCTGATCCACCGCGAATCCGGTGCCTCACAAGATAAGAAACCGATTTTCGGTGTTAATTTAATTAATTAATTCCGAAATATCGTTTTTAATTCCAAAAATAGCCCGGAAAATCTAGAAAAATCCCGAAAAATCCCGAGCTCCACCAAATACTTTTCCGAACCGCTTCGATCCTCGAGTCCAGAAATGCTGTCCGTTTCAAAACCGAAGTCCGTAAAATTCCCAAATCCAGTTTGCCCTCCGTCCTCTTCCGACTCGATTTCCGGTTTTCCGTTTCAGTTCCCGTTCCCTTTTTCGGTTATTGTTTTGTCGTTTATTTATGTTGGTTGTCTTTCCGCGCTAGATTCGACCGTTGAGACGCCCGTGGAGCCGGAGCAGTCCCTGGAGTCGGAGCAGTTCCCGGAGCAGACGTCGGACCAGACGGGAGCGCAGTACGACTACTTCCCCGACGGCTCGTCCGATCCAGCTGCCGCGCAAGGCAAGCCGTACACCCTTTGATCATATTGATCACATCATGCCATGCTATAGTAGTAATTATTTTATATCGCATTATTTTACTGTATTTGAATTAATGAAATCCAGTATTTTAGAATGACATGATAAATAGGTAATACCGAATTGCTCATGAAACCTCCTTGAAATATTTGAACCCTGTTAATCCTTTGGAACCCTAGTTAACTGCTTATTGCCATGAATAGGTTAGAGTATACCGCTAGGTTAGTTCAAAACCTGGATTTAAAGAAAATGCTGCCGAATCTCCGATTCGGATTGTTTATAAAAGTCTTTGCGATCGAGGGGCGATGTCGGATTAATCCCGAGTGGATGAGATTAGATCCCTACCGGTGATTAATGCCTTGGTTGAGTCGGTGGCATCTTGCGAAAATCTGGAATGGGTTTGTGGATGAAGGCTTGGTCTTTGGCAAAAGTGTAAGGTTAATAATCCCCTTGAGCAAAGTAAATAACTTAGTTCCCGCTCAACCACGGTCGGAATTGGTCGGTGGACCCGTGATCCGACACGGCTCATTAAGTTAATCATTCTGAGATAATAATTGGATCGTCTTGGTGGCTACCATTCTCTGGAGAGAATGGGGACCGGGCTTTCCGGCAGGGAAATGGACCAGGAGGGTGGAACGGGAATGGTCCAGAGTGACATTCTTGGTTCTCGCATAGCAGTAGACGCTAATGGGGACCCCGAGTCCAAGGTAGCGGTACTATCGGTAAACAACTAAAGGACAGGAATGATTAAGCGAAATCTTGTGATAATCTAAAGCGGGCCACATGCATTTAAGTTGCATGAAACTCGCGATTGGCATAAAGGTTATAGATATCTTGTGGGTAAAGTCGAGCCGCTCTGGCAGAGTTAATCAAAAATTGTAATCAGTTACCGTACTTAGGTTAATGAAGTTAAGTTGGAATCGGGTTGATACCCGTAACTAAGCTCAAGTTCTTGTTTGGAATTTGGATAATTGTGGTTAAGTGTTGTTGAACTTGTGAAATTCAAATTACTTATTTATTAGTTTGTGCTTCAAATGTAAAATGAATTGTGAAATAAAGCTGCATCCGAGATACTAAACCTTATTACCATCCCTTTGATTACCCTACATATAGTATTCGGTGGTTAAAATGCGACTTGTTGAGTACTCGTACTCACCCTTGCAAAACCCCCCCTTCAGTAGTTCGAAGACGTTGGCGCCTTCCAGGAGATCGTAGATGGCGATTTAGTGCAGTTCTAGGTCTTTGTCTCGCCAGGCCCGCACTGTGGTTTCTCTCTTTTGTTAGTGTAAGTTTAGAAGCTTGGATGCTTCTCTTGTAAAACCGGTCGTTAGACCAACTATATTGAATAAAAAGTGTTGAATTGGCTTTTGGCCAGGTAATTTTACTCTTGTTTTACAACAGTTAGTCTTCCTGGGTAACTGTTGTGAGTTTCGCACTGCCCCTAAAAAGGCGGTCCGTCACACTCCGCGGTAAAATTCTTTGGGATGTTATCGTTTGTAGTCGGACCCAAGCTTGGATTTGCAGCGTGTAGATCAAGTGGAGCAGCGTCTCGCATGCAGCAACATTTCATCGCCACCGTTTGCTGCAGCTTACAAATTTACAGTGCCGGTCTCCCATCACAGTGCTCATCAGATCAATTACTTACATCAGAGACATTCAGTCAGCAGATGGCGAATGGCCTAGAGAGTTCGTTCAGCAGCAAACTAACGGGGTTGGGATTGCCGGCTCCTTGACTCGACCAGGCTTTTCACGCTTCCGAGGCGAAACCGTCCGACTTGGTTGATGATTCTTCGGCAGCATCAGACGGCTGCGATTCATGCTTCGCGGCTGCTTGGAGAACCCGGTCCTGGACCGCCGTCGTGGAGGGGGACGTTGCCAGGCCAATCTTGTTTGGTTCTAGCTTTTTAGCTGCCCAGGAGAACGCTTCTGCGCCTGCTCTTACCGGGGAGAGCAACAGCCTAGGCAAAGACAGGAACAAAAATTGTAACGATCTTCTTCTGTGATGGAAAATATGGCAAGTTTTATATAAAAGCTGGGCCGAAAGGTCTTTGGTCTCAAAAAAAATGGCAAACTTAAAACACCTGGACCGACAAAAACAGATAATACCAGGAGAACTTACTTTAGGTCTTGTTGCAGATCCTCAGAAGCCTCGTATGTAGATAACCGCAGGTAGACGGTCTACGAAAGTAGGGAAAATATCAGGTAAACAATGTTGCTGCCACTTACCAAATGGCTGCATATTTGCAGTTAACAGTACTATAAAAACGTACAAACTTATGTTTCTTTAGTCTCCAGTCCTGCAGATATATGCATACTGAACAACAAATATGCTCTGAGGCAAACATTTTAGAGAGGTGTTTCTATGCTTTTCTTTTTAAAAGTTGCACAAATATTAAAGTATGAATGAGGGATAGATGGTGATTACTTACCTCTTCGCTTGCTTCAAGATTTATGCAACTTATATTGAGAAGGAAAGCATAAAAGCACGGTTCAACATTTTAAAATGGAAACTACGTACCAGCCCAAAGCTTAGAACACCGATGTATTGCAAAGTCGTCTCCCATTCTGCAATTACGTTGATTGATAGTGAAATTATCAAAATCAATAATTTGAAATGACTGCGTTGCACCTGTTTCTTCTAAATAGGTTAGAAAGGTTCAACAGCAAATATCCAAATATACCCATTATGGACATTCAGTTAGAAAGATCGATGATGCAAGTTTAGGTAAAATGGCAAATAAACCAGGAAACAGAAGTGGTTTAGGTTTCAATGCGTAACAGAATGGACACAGCATACTAGGTAGGGGACGCAATATTCAGAAGTGATTTTTAAAGTGACCTGCAAACCCTCCACTAAGTAATGCCTTCTTAAATCTCGCTAAAATGTCATACTTACAATTGCATCATTGTTTGCAATTGATAAACCAATGTTGATATAAGGAAGTTTGCCCTTTCTATGTATATTATAAAGACCAATGTGAGCTCCAAAGAGCAGGATACGCCAATAACCCTCTTTGTGTGAGGATAACATAGAAAATCATGTGGTGTATGAGTATATCTCAACCTTGGCAAAGCAATGCACTAACTGTACATAATGTTTTCCTGGTCTACTTACCTAGCAAAGCATAAGCCACTGCTGAGAGGCCCTGTCAAAAAGAAAGAGAAACAAAATTAGCAAGAAAGGAACATTGCATTTAAAGGCTTCAAAGACAACCCAAAGGGAAAAGATGTGTCTTGTATATGTACAGTTGAACTTTTAACAGAACTAACTCTTACAGAATGCAAGGGAAACTTAAGTCACCAAAATTAGGAACAACAGAACAGCTTGCTAACAAAAGCAAAAGAAAATAAATGAGAATAGTACCAATAACCATACCAGAAGAGATCCAAGGACAAGTGTTGGGGTGGGCTTTATGTCTTCAAGGATTGCCTCAGCGTCCTGCACATATTCAACGATAATGTGAGTGTTTGACATTACTACATAGTGATAACAAAAACTGCTATGTGACAGTGAGGATAAGTACATATATATCGTGTGACCATCAACTTACAAATTAAATGTCCACTACAAATGATAACATCCCAAAGAATTATCATAGATCACAATGTGGTGCAAAGCAACCAAACATGATTTTGGAAAAGGGAAAATGGAACCATGATGGGATAGCCAACAACTGGCACAATCCTTCTGGTTTGCAGATAAGTTTCTGGACTGAATTTTTACCTCATTTATTACTGTCAATGCGGTCTCAGGTTTCAGTTCTTTCACACGGAGTTTCTTTGCCCAAGATTGGAAACCACCTTTAACCAGGTAAGGTCGCTGCCATCAAAACATTCAAATTTAGACAGGAGAACAGATGCATGCAAAAGAACTACCACTGGGGAAAAACATTGAAAATTTGCCTGCACGCCAAGCTTCTTCAGTAACCTAGCAATGACCTTTGACCGGGCACCGTTAGCATCCATAATAATGACCTTTGAATTACCCTACAAAATCAGGTGAAAATATACTAATTAATTTTTGTGAAGAAATGCTAGAATATAGATATCAAACTGAAGCCTCAGTCAAACAGAATACTTTAACCAACTTCAAGTTGCGGATGACAACAGCAAGCAATGCATCGTCAACATCTCTTCCACCTTTAATTATCTTCTTTACTGGACCTTTGATCTAAAGAAAGAAAATCAAATGAACTAATTATCAATGAGAAAAGAATCTATTTTATACTTTCACCACTTCGGAAGTCAGACAAAGCAGCTGGTGTTAGATAAGAGTTGCGTTCTCCTGTAAGAATTAATGAAAACAACTCCTAAGACTATCCAGACAAGAAAGACCCTCACTATCTGGTACACTTTTTAACCTTTACGAATGGACATAAATTTGGAGCTGATTTCAGGATAAGTAGACATATAAATTGTCCAGTAATCCATGAGTGATTGGATAGACAGAATAATTATTTCTGTACAACAAATGTTCCATAAGTACCAGAGAAACAAGTAGAACTCCAGATATTTAGTTCACACAAGACACACCTCAGGTGAAGCAACACTTGCATATTTAGATCTAGCTCCACGGCGTAGATCAGGAATTCCATCTTTTATCCTCAAGTCCTACAAAACGTAATTTGATGATAAGCTGCTATAGTTGTTGGTTAAATACCAATGATATGTCAAACAGTTGAGGTTAAGGCACAGGAAATATTCTATTCTTGTGCCAAAAGAAAACATGACAAAGAGCTGCAAACATTCAGTATCTATGCAAGCTTCACTAAAAATGTTTATATTAAATGGCATGACTAGAGTGAAGAGCTTGGTAGCAACTGTTCTACAAAAGCAATGAAACACAGGTGGCATATTAAAAAATATTGTCTTTTTGTCAGTACGCATGATTCACAAGAAAAAAAGGTTTATACCAAAGGGCATGACAGGAGTCAAGAACTTACTAAACTGTTCTACAGAGGCAATGATACACAGGTGGCAAATAATAATCCTATCTTTTTCGCCAATTTGCAAAATGAATCATGCACTGGACTCAAAAGATGGCTCAGATGAAAAAGCACATGGAAGAAAGAAAAGGCCAGTGAGATTTACAGCATCTTGCCTCAGGCCGAACATCAATAAGAACGGCTTTATCATCATTTTTCAATAGCTCAAATGTCAACTCGGGTGACAAATCTCCAGAATAGCCACCATACGTGAAGAGCCAGTAAGATATCCTACAATATAGCCAACTTTAGAAGGAGCTTTGAAATGAATATGCAAGAAGTATGTCAGATATAAAAATCAAAGAAAATTCCCCATTACCCTATTGTTGTTGAACCTCCAAGCAGAACTGCAAATTGAACAATAGGATCATTCGGATCCAAGCCAACGTTCTTTTCAACACCTTCAACGATTACATATACCTGATTCATTGCACGAAGCAAAATTTTGAGTGGCCTCATCAACAGTTGCCCTAACAATTCGCTCATACGAGTAAGATAAGGGGGGAAATGTTGGGCAGTTGGCACGAATGCACCTGTTGAAGGGCACTTCCAATTGGTCTCAATACTAGAGTAGCTTTCTCCTCAGACGAGTTCAACAAATCTCTGACATTTGGTGGCAACGACGACTTTGCCGACCCGTAGTAATACACAAGTGACGCGGTTGCACTGCCCAGTGAATCCTCGGCTGCAACAATTGCCTTCCTAAGGACATCAACAGCCACGGCACCAGCTCCGGCCACCTTCTCCTGCAACGCACCGGAAGCGTCCGTCACCCCACCGGCGGTCTGCTTCTTGGTGGCGTCCACCGATGCCGTGAGGCCACCAATCGCGCTGCCGACGGACTTCCTCCAGCTCCCGAGCACGTCGTACGCCGACAGCCTCAGCTTGTCGTACCCTTCGGTGAGCGCGTCCTCCGCTTGGAAGATCTGCTTGCCGACCGAGTCGATGAACCTGGCCACGGAGTCCTCGACCGCGGACGCGTCGGCCGGGAACGTGGCGGGCACCGGCGCGTCCGACAAGGCCCGCTCCGCTGCATCTCTGGTGGCCGTGTCGACCAAGGAGGTGGTGGCGGCGAGGTCGGAGACGGCCGTCAGCGGCGGCTCGACCGCGGTGAAGCACGGAGCGTCGGCGCTGGGCAGCTCGGCGGCGCCGAACCCCCGCACGATGTCGTCCGGCGCGGTGGTGTACGGGGAAAGGATGGAGGAGTCGGAGAGGAGCGGGCGGTCGGGCACCCGCGCGACGAGCGGGTCGGCGTAGGACCTGAGCGAGCTCGCCTCCACCCTCCGCAGCGCCCGCGTGCCGACGTGGGCCGCCGTCACCTGCCAGCCAGCCAACCAACCAAAGAAACGTGTGGAACGTTATTTAGCGCGCGGCTCGGCAAAATCGGGGGAGAAGAGCGTCGCGGCACGGCGTTTTTTGGGGAGGGAGGGTCGTACGCACCGGGCAGAGGGGGGAGGAGGAGGAGCTGGGCGCGGCGGAGCAGACGAGCAGCATGGCGGGCGGGGTCTTGGCATCAGGTTGCTGCGGTCATCCGTTGCGTTGCCTCGGCCGGGGTGATGTGCCGTGCGCGCGGCGGGGCGGGGCGGGGTGTGTGGAAGAGGCGCGCTTGATCCGCTACGAGTGGAGGGCTGCGGATTTGGTGATTTGCGAGCCGGGATTGCGCCGATTGGTGTTCAGAGATTCTGCGTGTGGCTCGTCGGCGTTGGCGGGTGGGCCCGTCCCAGCGCTCCGCGCGCCACATGTTCGGCACTTCCGACGAATAGCTTACTGTACTAAGGCCCTCTGGTTTTGTTTTTGTTTTTTTTTTTACAAAACTAACCAGCACGAAATAATTTATAAAAAATAGTCCCGTGATCCACACCTATCACGTCTGAAGAGTGCGAAGCCAGCTCGCGCATAGGTGGGTGGACGGGCCGTGTGGTGCGGCGCGCGCATGGCCGAGCGTGGGAGCACTGTGCCGAGCGCAGGAGCTAGCTTCCGCGCTCCCCAGACACGGTAAAAGTGGGTCAGGTGCTATTTTTGTAAATAAATTTCACACGAATGTTAATTTTATATAAAAAAATCGGAGGGCTAACATAGTGAACACTTCGCTCCGACTCCCTTGCTGCCCCTGTCGTTTTCTGGTTTACACCGTTCCGGTTGTTGATGGCTTCAATTTAATTCATCCTTCCACTGGCTATGCGTTTTTTTTTTGCGAGGCCATTGGCTATACATTTGACGGTGTCCTGGTTGCGAAAATGTTTGGTACTATGCCCCTATGCTACTTTTTCCCAAGTGGTACTATCCGTTTGGCTAGCTGTTTGAATTCTGTGAATCGGGGTGGAACGGGGTTGAGGGCGATTCGGCCCCGGCATAGAAAAAGAAGAAATGTTGCGAGCTTTAACCTGTTTGGCTAGGTTTCTCCTAGATTCTAGTAGAAACGGCTCAATTCCAAGTTGCCAAACAGGGCTTTAGTAACATAGCTATGAATCTACCAACTACCATCCAAGCTATGGGTTATTTTGAAGGGTGACCTATTTTGATACCCAAACGGGAAAAAACCGATTGAGAATTTACTATTCTTATTATATCCTGCTTATTTTACTCTAAGAGAATGCGGTTTAGTTTTGCATGATTAATAAAAAGCACGTTGAATATTGTTCATCTGGTTTTTCTTTACTTAAAGGTCTTAGCTAGGGTTTTGGCATTAAACACCTGTACAAATACAATGTTTCTTCTCCGTGAAACGATAGTTTTTTAAGGAGAGAATTGTTGGCTGGTGTAGTCATCTTAAAGCTCACGACACATGTTCAAATCCTAAAAAACGTAGTGAAAAAAATCCAAATAAAAATACGAAGTATTTAGAAAAACAACCGCTACGGTTGAGGGTTGACACATACTGTTATGTGCTGGCCAAGAGAAAATAGCTAGCATTCATTCAAAAAGATTGCTACAACCGAATTAATTTTATACGATACCTACCATGGGACATGAAATCTATACAACAATAACCTACAAACAAAACCTGTAAGTTACTTCCTAAGTTCCAACACCCAACAAAGTAGTAGAAATTAAACTCGACAGCACAGACATAGTGTATGTCGCGACAGAACTCAATCAGGCGCCACGGCGAAGTCGAAAGCATCGCAAGCTAAAACCAACGAAAATAGCTAAGTGTTAAATAATATTATTTTTATTCGTAGCAAACCAAGGACATTCGGCAAATCAAAATAAAAGGTGAATTGTAGGTAGCTTTTAGTGACCAAACGGGCCATTTCAGAAAACAACAGGCCCAGAAACCCACCTGCATCGTGTAGGCCTGTGCTCGGTGGGAGAGCAACCCTAGAACCGATCTGCGCCGTCCGCTCAAACCCCGCATCCCATCCGTCCACCCGATGCCTCTAGGGTTTCTCCCAGCGAGTAAAAGGGCCCCGAGGAGAGCCGCCCTTATAAACCCTCCCCTTCTCCCACCTCTCTCCTCCGTCTCGCACGCCAAGAGAAGCCGCCGACGCAGCCGCCACAGCAGGCGAGCGAGATGGTAAGATCCGCAACCCTTCCTCTCCCCGCGCACCTGTTCTAATCGATTGCTACGCCTGTATCTATGTGGCTCGTGGTTGGTTGTGTGGATTTTTTTTGCTGTCCGTGCATGTCTAGCGCTGTTTTTTCTTGTTAGATTCGTAAGATTCTAGGTGGTTTAGTTTAGTGGCTAGCAAAGATGCGAAGTCCTTGTTCCGTTTTGTTGTATCCCGTATGATTTCTGGGGTTTTTTATTTCGATTTGGTAGGGATCTGTTGGAGAATGGGCTTTTTCATCGAAAAGTTTGTGCAGTTTTGGTGTTCTGTTTGTTATAGTTGTTCGCGCCTCCTTTCTTGTACGAGCAGGCGATTGTTGTGATAGTTTTTGTCTGGGTTACAGGGTTTAGTAGATCAACACCAGTGCGCGCGTCTATCCGTAGATTTGTTGTTAAGCTATTTCGTCGGAAAACGTCTTGACTGCAGATAATGTATGTTGCATGTTGTGCTTCCGATTAAACGCCTGATGATGAGCGCAACATATTTGTTTTCTGGGTGTTTTTAATCTTTAATTTGTCTTTGAAGTTACGGTAGTGCTCTTGCTGTTACGACTGCCAGTTTGATTAAAACACGTTGATCCGTCATGTACTGTAGAAGATCGGAAACTAAAGGTCATACTAGCAAAGAAGGATAGATCCTGGTGTGCTGTTTTAAGTCTACGATGGTATTCATGTGTTCTTTTTGGTTATTTATTCAGGCGTTTGTCAAGACCCAGAAGACAAATGCGTACTACAAGCGTTTCCAGGTGAAGTTCAAGAGACGTAGAGGTATGTTTAATCCTGTCACCTGATGCCTTCGTTAGTTTTGCCATTTTACAGTTTTTTTTATGGACTGCTTTTCTTTGCGCTTGTGCTTGCAGCGGGGAAGACTGATTACAGGGCCAGGATTAGGCTCATTAACCAGGACAAAAACAAGTACAATACCCCGAAGTACCGCTTTGTTGTGCGATTTGTATCCAACAGTCTTTCGTTGGCATGTTGTGCACTGCTTGATCATCTTTGCTCAGATTATTAGTACCATGATTTTACTAGTAGAGCCATATTGTATTTCTTAACAATATTACTCCAGACCAACAAGGACGTCATAGCCCAAATTGTGTCTGCTAGCATTGCTGGTGATATGGTGATGGCTGCTGCCTATTCACATGAGCTGCCACAATATGGCCTTGAAGTTGGTCTCACCAACTATGCTGCAGGTATATTTCATCAACTGAATGAATGCGCAAAATGCATGCTGTTACCATGATGCATGGATGCTAATTTTATTCTACTGCTTAATTGCATCATGTAGCCTACTGCACTGGTCTGCTTTTGGCTCGTCGTGTGCTCAAGCTCCGTGATTTGGATCAGGAATATGAGGGCAATGTTGAGGTATATGTCGTTTGCAAGATTGTTTTTTTGCCTGATATTTTTTCATGTTGCATTTGATGAACATATCTAATGATGGCTACTATGTAGGCCACTGGGGAGGACTTCTCCGTTGAGCCATCTGATGAGAGGAGGCCTTTCCGTGCTCTTTTGGATGTTGGCCTTATTAGGACCACTACTGGAAACCGTGTCTTTGGTGCCCTCAAGGTATGTGTTGCTTTTATGGTATGATTGCGTACTTGTGATATCAATTCTGGATGGTTTATTGTGCTTAGATAGGCAAGTGCACAAAGTCTTTGGCATGAAAGACCCAGCGAGATTACAAATTTTCTTGAGCTATCTTATTATAAGTTCTTGTTCACTATTGGCCTATGAAAGGTTTATTTTGTTGTTGCATTTTGTGAGGCCACTTTTCTATTTTAAGTAAACATCACGCGTATATGCCAATTGACTTTTAGTGAAGAATAAACATTCGCCTAGCGTCTAATCGCCGATTAGGTGGGATAAATAAGCTAGGCGGGCTAGGTGCAAGGGATATTTTGCTTGCTATTTTGTTACAGTTCAGAACCGTCCTTTGTTTTGAAATGCCTTGGGGCATTTTGAACACTTGGTGTAATTCTGTTTGTTGCTGCAGGGAGCTTTGGATGGTGGTCTTGACATTCCTCACAGTGACAAGAGGTTTGCTGGTTTCAAGAAGGATGAGAAACAGCTGGATGCTGATATTCATCGCAAGTACATCTATGGAGGCCATGTTGCTGATTACATGAGGGTGAGCTGACACCATTGCTTTACGATATTGTAATGTTATTACTTGTTTCTTCATCCCCTAATTTTATTGTGATGTCATAGCTGCTCAATTTCTTTTGGAAAGTGAACAAGGCCAGATCTTATGTGTATCTAGTAGCCTAAAGCGATATTCTTACTGTTATTTTTTTAAGCTCTGACTGATCCTCATTGTGACTTCCCTGCTCTTATTCCAGTCAATGGCTGAGGAGGAACCAGAGCAGTACCAAGCCCACTTCAGTGAATACATCAAGAAGGGAATTGAGGCTGATGACATGGAGGCACTGTACAAGAAGGTTCATGCTGCCATTCGTGCTGGTCCTACCTTGGCCAAGTCAACCAAGGAACCTCCGAAGACCCACAAGAGGTAATAGCTGGTTTGACCGATTTTGCCACACTGATGGATGCAATTTTAACTTGACTATGTTTGTTGCAGGTACAACCTTAAGAAACTCACCTATGACGAGAGGAAGGCCAGCCTCGTCGAAAGGCTGAACGCCCTCAACTCTGCTGTTGATGACGATGAGGATGACGAGTGATGAGTGTAATCTACTGTAGTGCTATCTTTATGCTGCCAATCGAACTTATCTATGGCATTTATCCTTACCTCTAGTCTTGCAAGTTGCAACAGGCATTTTTGTTTTAGTAGGGGCACTCTGCACAAAGAACCAGTTTCTTTCAGTTTTGCGTGTCGAGCTGGAGTTATGGATATCTAAATCATATTTGTGCTGCCGTTTGGATTTTGCTTTGAATTCGTTGATCAGGCAACTTTATTTTGGTGTCTTAATTCTTTTTTGTCCGCTTGGATTATAAAATTCTTACTCCCTCCGGTTTGGTAATATCTGTCGTTTTGGACATCGATACGGTCTTCAAAACACAACTTTGACCGCTAATTTTTATTATAATATATTTATAAAACCCAATAAAATTATAATATTACAAAAGTACTTCTCGAGACAAGTTTATACATATAATTTTTATGTATCTAATTTAAATATTTAAAAATATATTGTTAGTCAAAGTTTTAGAAGTTTGACCATCACTATGTCGTTACGACATGTATTACCAAATCGGAGGGAGTATCTGCTAGGTTCCAACTTTATTGGTTTCATATCAAACTTGAAATTCTGTTTTTAATGTATGTCGGATAGTTCTGCACGAAGCCTCTAGGATTGGCTTGTGATTGGGATGTGGTTATTGGTTAATGTTATGTTGGTAATGTAGGGTACGGTGTGATGAATTCGATGACAAATGTTTCTCATGAATCTGGAGTCGCCTAAGGTGGCGACTTTGTATTTACTGATTTGCTGCGAGATGCAGAAAATATCTCGTCCGAGCACAAGAAAATTGCTTCGCGTACGAATACTATAGTAGTCATTACGATTAAAGTAGTCACGGATCTCATAGTAATTTCACGCTTGCGATATGCTTCCAATGCCGATTCGTTGATCTTCGTAAATCGGCACTCGCTCTAGTGGCCGCAGGACAATTGGCATTTATTTTGAGTACTTTACGCAAAACTCTCTCTACTTTGGGTATGTTCATTTGCAATTTTTCACCTCCAATATAAGAAGAGCGATTAACTTTAATTTCGAATTTACAAATTTTTAACGTGAACTAAGTTTCTGTATTGAGTTATAGATTCGTCGTTAGCTGCTTTGCTTGCCTCCTCTTCTTAAACGGTTAAACCTACCCTCTCCAACGTGTAAACCTTTAATACCTTTATCTAAATATACAAACTACAACATTAGGTATCATGTTTATGTGTATGTATACTAACTACAACATTAGGTATTATGTTTATGGGTAAAATCTACACTTATATTGGTTTATAAAAACTAACGATAAAAGTCACTTCTTTAAACTATTACAATACAATGTGGGGCGTTTTTATTCTTAAACATATATTAACTATGACATTATTCTGTCCTTTTATCTTTTGCACTGACATAGGAAAAATCATTAATGGTGCGTATGTATTTATTTTTTATATACCTAGACAAAAAGGTAGTAAATAGTATAAGTTTTTAACGCATGTTGCCTCTGTAATGATTTATCTATCTCTTTTGACAGTAACTATAAAAAAACAATTAAAAACGTATAAAATGTAAGTATTTGCAAATCAAATCCAACACCCTCAAATGGCATTTATTCTGGACTGAAGGGAGTGTATAAATTCTTTATAACCACTAGATTTATGGTAATTGACACTATTAAATTCCTTAAGGAAAAACATTATGTAGATCCTTCTAGCAAACTATCTAGGTTATAGAACTATTTACAAATATATCTAGTTGATGCTCTAGAGTATTCATAGAAATAAAATTGATATCAGTTTTCGAGAAACTTGTTGAGTGCATGTGGGTTAGAGATAATATTAGCTTTTGTAAGGTCAAAGATATTATTAGTATGGTATGATACATATTAGCTTTTACATCAAAACAACAATGGATAAAATAACAAAATAATAATATCTTACATTGTTTAAAAAGAATGATGTATTAAAACTAATAAAACATAATTAGCGCGCAACCCGAATCTCTAGTGGTAAAATTGTTAGAATAACCTGACAACTTTTCCTATCTATGTACATGTGGCACCAAAACAATTCAGAAAACATAAAAATTGCTATGTATCATGGTCCTTGTTGACAAACCAAGATCACATAAACATGATATCAGAATTGAAGTAGATCGGATGCCCAAGAGAAGGGTGAATAGGGATGCTTTTTGGCAACAAAGAGTTCATTAAATAATTTAATCTTTACTACCTCAACCTAAGTGCCTAGGGTTTCTAGCGAAGTTTTGCAACCTAGTTCCAACCCTACACAAATGTAGTGAGCTAAGAAATGGAATACAATAATGTAATTGTATAAACGTAAAAGAGACAAGGAACACAAATGATGTTTTTTTTATCAAGGTCTCGGAGATTCGGCGATCTCCCCCACTTTTTGTTGGAGCACTATCACAATAGTCTAGCTCCAACTTAAGATCTCGCAAGGAATCAAGCCCTCCACTCACGGTAGTTCTTCTCCACTCCAGATAGGTTGACTCCAAACCTTCACAAGTCTCCCTATTCCTTCCACATGCTCCTCCAATGAAAGGTCATCGAGCCAACAGCTTCAAGTCATCTAGGAGGAGTCGACCTCCAAGAGTAATAAACCCAAAGTGGTCACTTGAATCCAGTAAGATCGAGCAACTAGGAGTGATGCATAGCATAGGCCTAATAAACTCTCTCAAGCACTCAAGATCTTCAATCAAAGATTCAAAGTGCCCTTGAACTCCTCAATAGGGTCAACATTGAAATGGAGTCACAAGATTGCTTACTTGAACCCCCATAGGGTCTATTTAGAGTTCCCTCCTCAAAAACTAGCTGGTAGACATAGGTATTTAAAATTACCTTTTTAAGATGGATCATCCGGCCCACTAGAATTATTCGGCTTAAATGCTTTCAACGGTAAAAAATATAGCCATTACACACACTTGGATCATCTGACCCTATTCAAATTATCTAACCCACTCGGATTATCCACTCGGATTGGATTATCCGAGCTAGCGCAAATCCTCAATAACACCTTCTCTATGAAATAAATCCGAGTCATGCTCCGGGCCACTCGGATCATCCAGCTCATATAAAAAAATATAAGACCAAGTCCCTGTCAAATTGATCCGACCCTTAATCTGAGCCACCTGTATCATTTGGGTCTTTTTTAGCACTTCTTTATAAAAATGATCTGACCTATAGTCCAGAATCCAGATCACTTGGATCATCCAATTCTCATTGTACCTCAAAAACATGATCTATGTAAATTTGATCTGACCTATGATCCAAGTCACTTGGATCATCCGACTTGCATTGTTCCATAAAAACTTGCCCTTTGTAAAATTGATTTGACTCATGCCTAGCTTCGAGTCACTTGGGTAGTTGGGTCATCCAACTCCCATTGAAATCCACTGGACATGCTCTCTGTTGAATTGACCCGACTAATGATCTGTCCTTGTCAGCTTATACAACTTAACTCTGAATTTTCTGACCAAATTTGAAATTTCATACCCTCTCTAAATCTGGCATTGTCACTTGGATTATTTGTTTCCTCTTACTAGATATGAGCTATAGAGGCCTAGTGTGCATCACAACTAACTATCCAAGGTCACCAAACTCAAGCTACTAATAGTACAGCTAAAGAAAAAACAAACCTATCACTAAAATGATCCAAACTCAATTGTCCTTAATCTTCATGCTTTGCCATCATTTATAACTTTTGGGGACCCACGAATACCAAGAACTCCCAATATGCTAATGTTAATCACTAACTCATCTTAAAACCTTGAAATATAGTTAGTCTTGACAAACAAACATCATCTCCAAATCACTTAAATATATGAAATTAGAGGGCTAGATGCTTACAAGAATAGAGACAACAGATGTAGATCCCATGGCTATCTCTTTATTGATATTTCTGGTGTGTGTACAATGTGTCCTATCCCCCCACTTATATAGTGGCAGAAAAGGAGACACTTCTTGTAAGTCAACTAAGGATCTAAAGTAATCTACTAGGACTCTCAGGAATTTATTTAGGAAATTCCAAGAACTCCGTTTAGGAAAATGTTCACAAATATATGAAATTAGAATATTCCACAAGACTCTCCCTTAGACAAATTTCCAATGCCATGCTCATGCCTAATTAAAAACTCTTTCCCAAAAAAAAAAAACCCCAGTAGAACAAAAATAAACAGGAGAAAAGAGTACATAGCTCCTGTACTTGTGATTGCACATACTGCCTCATTTAAAACCTACAATTGAGAAAACCTAGTGAAAAAAAACTCAATTAAAGAAAAATGAGTACAACATCAATCCTCTCGGATTTGATTGTGTCAAGTCAATTAACAAAAAAAGAGTACAACACCAATGCTCTCAAATTTGATTGTGTCTTTCACAATCCCACAATTTTGATCTTCAATATCAAAATGATTAAGTGGAATATCTTTGCATAAACCTTTAGAAAAGTTAAGCAATTAAGCTTCTCCTCCTCACCATGAGAGATAAAGGATATTTAATCTGGTCTTCTAGGTTTCACTTATGCTAAGACTTAGTCTTCAGCATGAGAATCGATATCCGCTCCCCCTGAAGACAAGAAATATTGATGTCTTGTCATATCATTGCCTAAGATACATCCTACATATACGGGCAAAGATTTTGTGAATATGTTCAACAGAAAATCACAAGTTTCATTCTGCTAAATTCTTATCTCACTGCCTTTATAGGAATCGTTAGTGTGCAGAATCTTTGAGCGATATTCTTTCTCATATTTACCCATTTATATTACTACATACTTGATCTTATGCAATACAAGTATTCATATTCTCTCCTGGGACTATGGGGGTATTGGTTTCATTACCTCAATATTGCTAGATAATCATTCTAGTCGAATAAAAAGTTATCTATGGGTTTGATTGCGTGAATGGAACCATCCCATCCTGGATAGTGGAATACAAATTTAAAAAATGCGTGAATGGAACCATCCCATCCTGGATAGTGGAATACAAATTTAAAAAATATTCTCTATAGATATTGAACCATTCCATTCAACCAAAACAATATAATCAAATGGTATAGAATCATCCCATCTCATCAACCAAATACACCCTAAGGAACCCTCCCTTTCCGCCAAGCATGCGTGCCGCCAGGCCTCCATCCTCTGAGAGAGGCACTCCTACCACTGCCACCCTAAAGACAAGAGATCCTCCACGGCTCCATGCTACTTAGCTTGCGTGGAGTAGAGATCCATCCCATCCAGGTTTTGCTTGGATTGATTTATTCTTTTGAAGCCCTAGTTTGGTTTGATTGTTGTCATATCATTTTGTTCTAGGGTATTATTTCCTTATAGAGTCCATTTTATAAATTATCAGAGAGAGAGAGAGAGAGAGAGAGAGAGAGAGGTGGTTTATTTATCACCAAATAGAGATGACTATCATATGATATTGTGAACGATCAATCTAATGCAAATCTTTCTTTATCCCCAATCCAATACATATTATTTGTTGCGGATTTGATGGCTGTGTGGTGGGGTACATCTAATGCAAACCTTTCTTTATCTCCAATCCAACCCAATACATAATATTTCTTTATCTCCAATCCAATATATGATATTGTGAGCAATCAATCTAATGCAAATCTTTCTTTATCTCCAATCCAATACATATTATTTGTTGTGGATTTGATGGATGTGTGGTGGAGTACTAGATTACTACTGATAACACTCTATTTGCCTAAACTTTGGAAGGTTCAACTCAACCATCATGCCCCACGTTAGATCCGCCCCTGCTTAGTTGCTCGTGGTCGTGTTAAGGGCCTGTTTGGATCCATGCAGCTAATAGTTAGCTGCTAAAAATTAGCTGGAGTGGATCCAAACACCCCCAGCTAATAAATCAGCTAACTATTAGCTGGGCACCCAGCTAATGGTTATCTCATTAGCTAGCCAAACCCAGCTAATAGCAGCTAATAGGTGGCATTTAACCAAAATACCCTTCGCGTCTACCACCAATAGCATTTAATAGCATGTGTATTCTAGACAATAGCATCTATTAGCCACATATTAGCTGGTGGATCTAAACACCCTCCAACTAATAGTTAGCTAGCTAATATTAGCTAGGAACTATTAGCTAGTTAACTATTAGCTTCTAATGGATCCAAATTGGCCTTAATTTTGGTTTGCCTACACTGAGTAGTGACTTGGCTTCATGCTTCACGGTCATGTCATGTGTGTGTTGATCTCTATGCTTTTGCCTGCTCTGCTGGTGTTTGGGTCATAATATGCTCACGAAAACTGTGTGATGCCGGTCGGCCGGTCATAATATGCACATGAAAGTTTCTGTCTCAAAATTGTAGCCCTTAGCTTTATGTGTTACTTCGATGACGATTTTAAATTGCTATGGAGAATGGAGGCATCTTTGGTGGTACTCCCTCCAGTTTGATAATAGATGTCGTTTTGGACATCGACACGGTCTTCAAAACACAACTTTGACTGCTAATTTTTATTATAATATATTTATAAAACCCAATAAAATTATAATATTATAAAAATACTTCTCGACACAAGTCTACACATATAATTTTCATATATCCAATTTAAATATTTAAAAATATATCAATAGTCAAAGTTTTAGAAGTTTGACCATCACTATGCCCAAAGCGACATCTATTATCAAACTGGAGGGAGTATTTGTCAACTTCAGGTGGTAAAAACGTTTACCGAGGAAATGGTCCAGCTCTTTTTGCAAGTGCCCACGGATGGTAGTATAGTGTTAATACAGAAGCTGTGAAAGCGAGGATATCTGTTCTAGACAAGGCTGAGTCTATAGCGGCATATATAGTAAAATCATCTAAGTTGATTTTTAGTGTGTACACGTCCGATTTGGTATATGTGAAAGAATAAGAAAAGAGAAGAGAACTTGCTCTTATTTGGAGCAAATACAATAGCAAAATCCACAACAGACTAATAGTAAACTAAAAATCAGCTTATACAATAACTCTAAAGGTTGTTTTTAGATGTTGTGCAATAACTCTTTTTTTTTCTTGTATGTAAATAATCTACCTATGTTCCTGTGCAAAGCTGACTACTAAATAAGAGCCAGCTTTCTTCTCTCTCATCTTTTCTCATTCTTCCACATAGGACAATGTTGATGTGTACTTGATCTTAGTAGTCAGTTTTTTTTTGCACAGGAGTATAGGTAAATTATTTATGTACAAGAGAGAAGATAGAGTTAATGCACAACATCTAGAGATAATTTTTAGAGAATGTTATTATATAAGCTGATTTTTAGTTTATTATTAGTCTATAGTAAATTTTATTATTGTAATCCACAGCTAGCTTACTCTAGTTGAAATGTATTTGTTTAAAATTTCAGCACAAATATGTCATCACTTGATTGCTATGGTTGAGTAAAAGTGATCAAGCTATCTGTTCAGCTTGTTGATAATAGAAGATACGCATGGACTTAATTTCAATTAATGCTGTACTTAAGGGATATAGTAACTAATGCCACCTCACTCATGGACATTGCATCAACAAGTCAATGTGTATAAGTGGCATAACATGGTATTACAGTAATACACAGCTATAAAGTTCCCAGGTTCAATAAGTAGGTGTGCTCTAGAATCTGTTGTTTTATGATTGGAGCAGTGCTTTCCACATTCATCTTGTTCATACCCTTCATGTTAACAACTGTAAACCACATGTACTTTCAGTATTTTCTCTACTTCCATTTGAAGTTGACCTCTCTTTGCGAGCAGTGCTTTTTTTGTTTTTCTTCTAATACAAATTGTATAAATATTAAAACAAACGAAAAGATAAGTAATTATCATCTACTATTTATTCATGCTTTAATAGTTGTGTAACTTTGAAAACAAAAAAGCATAGAAGCACCTCTCTTTGCGGATTCATGCATTTCGGATGTGATAGCCGTGCGGTACCGCATGAAATTCAGGACCAAAATCTCTCCTCGAGTTCCGTGTTGGCCCGACGCCATTGAAAATCTTCGGGCTTCGGCTGCATGGACATTGAAATGGCCCAGGTTTTTCCTTCAAACAAGTTTAAAGGCTGTTGCTGAGAATAGAGCACCGTTGTTGCTGAGTATTGACTACAGATACAAAATTAGTCTGCCGTTCTGCACTGTCCTAATATGCCCCTGCCGCTGTACTGTACAGCAAAGTTAGGGCCTAGTTGTTGTAGCTATGGATTCTCCAAAAACTGGAATCCAAAAGCACGTCTGAAATGGATTATAGATCTAGTGTATATGAGTGGGTTGAATTGTGAGAATCAGATTCTAAAATCAAGCTGTTTGTTTTTATTCTGTTTTTATAGTCAGAATCTAGAATCCAAAGCTACAAGAATCTAGAATCCAAAGCTACAACAAACAGGCCAAATGGATGATGTGTATACTACAATTTGCTTCTCTGTGTGCCACGAGCACCAGCTGGGATTCGGTGATCGATTGATCGCAAGGCATGTTCGCTTTGGTCTGTGTTTGCTGCAGTTCACGGGTGTGAAAAGTCTGCATTTTTCCCCTGTACAAGGGAACCTACATAACTGACGACGACACATCACAATTTTAACATCTGGATACATTTTCACTCGAAAATGTATCGCGTGACTCTTGATTCGCATGACGTTAACACGGACTGTGCACAAAGACATGTACTGGATCTATACAGTATTCATCACCAGAGATGTTTTAAGCAGCGGCCTCTGTACATAGTCGATTCAGTGAATTGCAAAGGGCCTTGCCCCGGCCACAGAACGTGTGTGTATACATTGGCCATTCGAATGAGTACATGAAGCAGGTGAATTTTGCAGAACATAATCGTATTCTCTGTCGTTCTGACGTGGAATGTTTTCTTTTACAAATAACTGAATAAACTCGAGATCCATTTCCCTGGATCTCAGTGCTCACCCCAGCACCTGTGGCTATCGCAAGTATCTTGTAAGCAGCCAGAGCCCTGAAGATATCTGCTTCATCATAGCCATGCATTGCTCGGTTGCGGTAATTAGGCCGTGTAAAGAGATGCGTACACCTCATTGTGGTTGACTTGTGTGAGAATATCTCCAGTGGAGTTCGCAAGTACTACAATCACATCCAGAGGACAGGATTAGCATGCGCGCTAATGAGTTGAACAACAGTGACACAAGCTTAGAGGTCTTCATTTGAGCGGCTAAACTTACCAAGGGGATCGTATGTTGGCAGGGTAATGTATCGAGGGCAATGCTTTGTTTTTGATAAGTTTCCATTCATTGCAAAAGTAGTAAGGCAATCACGAGGCTGGAAACAAAAATTGAGGTGAGCATTATTGTACAACATAAGTGAAACTAGTTACATGCCCGTGCATTGCTACGAAAAACAAAATTGATAACGAAAAATAAAGATTAAAAAATAAAAAAATTATTTCACAAGATCAAACATCTATCTTTAACGCTGCTTTCTTAAGTAAAGCTGGCTAATTAAAGCAACGCTTCGTTTTTTGCGTAGGGCAATTAAGCAGGGCAATTAAGCAGGGCAATTAATGACATGGGTAGAACTCACCACTGCCACCAACTGTTGCTTTATAATAGTAGAGATGCGAATTGAGAAATGTGTGGATTATGCAGAGATATGCATTTTGGCAAAGAATACTGGCAGATACTTCCAACTTTGACAACAGAATCACATAGGTTAACTAGTTCAGAAAAAATATTCAATATTGAAATTCAATGAAACACCTACTTAGGACACAACAGGAGAAAGCAGTTTTGAGTTCAGACTTGAAGAAACACAAAATGAACAGCGTGCAAACCATCATTTTCTAGACACAATTGAGTCATTTCAGTTCTAATAATTTTTGTTTCCACTATTTGGCTATCAAGATTTAGAGATAGGTGAGCACATATCTAAAATGCAACATGCTTGAAAAATGCTTCAATTTTTAGCAAATGTAACCGCAGCAGTCGGTTCTGTCGTAAAAAAAAAGATTTAAAAATGTGTGCCTGGTGATAATCAGTCTAAAAAACAGTATTTGGTGGTAATCACATTTATAGTTCTTCACGGCACAAATTGCAGGGACCTGTTCAAGGACAAAAATAGAGCTCACCTCCAAATCTTTGGTGAAGCATAACCTGAGTTCTTGAATTGAGCCCTTCTTGCAAACAATTTGCGGTGGGGCCCCAAAAGCATGTTTGATGGCATCGATGACATCACTCAGTGCATATTCCTTACAATTTGAAATCTGGATACCTCCACTCGCCAGCATTTCCTGCAGTTGCAATTCAACTTAATTCAACTGTAGCAAAAAAGGGCAACATTTCTATGACACAGTTGACCAGAGTTAAATTCCACACTACAATATTGATGGTTCTCAGTATGAGTAGTTCTTTTTCTCTGGAAACAAAGCTATTTCGGAACAGAAAAGCTTGGTGCTGTAACCTACTGAAGAAGCCAATGGCAAGCTAAAACTAACGAGTCAAAGCGCAGATGCTTACCGTAACGTTATATTTGAAGTAGAGGTCAAGGGCAGTGGAGAAGTACTGTAGTTCATCCTGAACAACAGGGGACGAGCACGTTCCATGCTTCTCTGAGAAAAAGGGGACAAAAAACGAAGCTGAGTAATGGCAAGGAGTGGTTGTGAACTTGATGTTACCCGTCATACAATGCTCGCAATGTTTGAGCAGGCAGAGCAAAACCAACAAATTCCCACATACAACAAGAGTTCAATTCGTAAGGTCGAGTGAGTTGAAGAACATTACCCCACTAAAGGTAAGCGACGAACAATGGAGCAGCAGCACACGCCAATGCCGTTATGCCAAGCAACAGGCAAGGAAGCAGCACACGCCAATGCCGTTATGCCAAGCAACAGGCAAGGAAGCAGCACAACAGGTTAGTTACAATTCCAATGGAGGAGTACTCGGAGCCGAATCCATCAGTTCTGATTGCACATATACCTCATGAGCCCAGAAGGGCCCCTTGCCACTGAAGCAAGTGGAAGAGGATGAGCAGTACAGGGACGGCCAGTACTTGTCAAGCGTCGGCTTCAGGGGCAATATCTACACCAAATCGACCATGATGAAACCATCAAGAAGGTCAGAGCAAACTCTACGGGATTAAACGTGCCAGGATCAAACTAGAGCTAAGCTCTCGCATCATTAGCACCTTGTCCATGTCGAAGTTGGTGTGGCGGCAGCACGACGGCCAGGTGCCGTCGTCGTAGTCCGGCCATAGCCCGTCTGCTCCAGCAACAGAAATCGAACCACATCGGTCAGGACAGGAGTTCACATCGAGCTGAACCAAGAAAGCAGACGTGATGCGCACTTACGGATCGTGAAGGCGTGGAGAGGCTCGGAGCTGCACACGGAACAAGAGAAGTGACGGCATGAGGACGAGTGAAAAGGACGAATCTTGGGTGAGCAAAAATCCCACCCAAACCGACCGAACGAGCGCGTGCGCCCGACGGTGGAAGGAGATCACGCCATCACGGGAGGACGAGATGGTGGGAGAAAACATGGCGGGCGGGGGGAGGACGGCGCACGTACCGGCAGCATCCGTTGTTGGCGCAGCAGTGGCGGGTGGCGGAGCAAATGGTACCCGGCCACTGCAGCGCCAGCGCGAAGTAGTCGAACTCGCGCTGCTTCCTGCCCACGGCCACGGACGTCCGGCCGAACCCTGCGCCGAACAGATCGGCGGCGACCAGCACCCAGATCACCACCGGATACCGCGCCGCCCCCACCTTCCTCGTCGCCATTGCCTCCGGCGTCTCCCCCTTTCTTGGTTAGTACAATAAAGTCGTACGGCCTATTAAAAAGTAAAGGCAAGGGGATGTTATTAGGGAGAATTGATGGCACAAATAAATAAAGGCCAAAGTTGTGTTATGTTTTACTAATCAGTGAGATCCGTGTTATTATTATTATTATTTTGAGAAATTGTTAGATAGCTACCGTTTTAAAAAATAAAGTAGAATAAAAATAGGCCTGATTGTAACGCGAGAATTCTAAATCTTACAAAAACTGAATTGTTTCATATTAAAAAATCATGTAAAATTCCTATGAAATTTCTATGTTCCAAACGGACCTTATTGGTTACAGCGCAATTTTATTTTAAATCACTTACAATTTCACAGAACAAGTAGATAATTTGCATGTTAAAGAGCCCTACGGGATGAAGCAACCGGAGGCTACTTCGGTATTGGCCCAGCATGCGCGTTTGGTGCTCTGGATTTCTTTTGGAATATCCTCCGTTGCCATTGACCACACAGGAGGAGATAAAACAAAACTGGTGATCCTTATCTCCAGTGGCTTCCCGTCCTCTCCAAATCCCTTCGCGAATAGATCACAAGTGCTTCAGCGGATTTCCTTCACGATTCCCTTCAGAAGGGATTTGTACAGTGAATCCCTATAGAAAATGATTCTCTCTCCAATCCTAGAGAGAAATCCCTTCGAGGGGATGCTGTTGGAGATGATAGGAAATAAATGGAATGAAAGTGAGGAAGGCAATAGGGAAGGGAATGGAATGAAGGGAAATTCCCGGAGATAGTCTCTTGATCAAATCGAAAGTAACGCGAATTCGATCCAATTGGTCTAAATAAATAAATAAAAATCGGAAATGAGGCACCTGTGGCCCTTGATTAAGGTGCGTAACACCGACGGAAGGGAAATCACGAAGGCTCAATTTGATTTCTCGCATATAAATGCTGTGATGTGATTCTTCAGAGTTTGCACCATACTTGTGCTAGCTGATAAATACCCATCATTCACAAGGCTGCAAAAGTATCTACTCAGCACAGGCAAAGCAATGGTAAAAATCTGAAATCAGCCTATCGTTATCGACATCGTTGCTCTGTAAGTCCATGTTCTGAGAACACTGCGAACACAGATAATTGCAGGTAACGGAAGTAATTCGCATGGAATTCCCAACGGACTATCGTTATCGGCATTGCTGCTCTATGTTCTGAGGAGAGCATTGCGCGATTTATCAACACCGCGGATGGAGAGAATTGCAGATAACGGAAGTTACTCACATGGAATCCCCAATGGCCTATTGATAGGCATTGCTCTATGTTTCCCAACTGCTATCATTCGAGCAGGGGCGGAACTAGCTACAAGTACCCGGTGTGACAGTCACAGGACACCGGGTAAAAAAAAATAGTGTATATTAGTCTATATATAAAAAAAATTTAGTGTATGTTAGTCTATATATATAGTCTATATATATAGTATATATTAACCCCCTTTATCTAAATCTTATGACACCGGAAGACAAATAACAAGCAAATGGTAAGAATAATAAGTTGATATCATATATGTGATAAAGTGGTGAACCCCGATAATTTTTTCTCTAGTTCCGCCCCAGCATTCGAGAATGCACAAGAATTACAGAGACATGAACAGATGAATGCCTGACAATTCTATGCGGCATGGCATCGCTCTGTGCCCTCGTAGCCACCAGGCTCTCCAGGACCGTGTAAGATGCTACTCCCTGTGAGCTCTAGTCATACGCATGTGGCTCGTCGTTGATTTGGCCACTGATTCCCTTCGTAGCATTGCTCAACGCTGTAATTGCAATCAGAATGATGAATTAGTGCAAGAAAAGAAGTATTTCTCCAGACAACAGTATTGAAACCGGTAGGAATAGTTTTTTTTTTTTTTGAGCGATTCTATCTTCATAACCAAGGGGACGCTGAGAAGAACAGTTCCTATTTCATGTACCCTGTCAGTCAACGATAATGGCAACATTAGTTAGAGACAAAAAAAAAAGAACTTGCCGTGTGGTTTATACGACGGGAAAGTGACGTAGCGAGGGCAATGACTTCTTCTTCTTCTCAACGGATTGTCAGCCTCCAGTGTGCAGTCACGGGGCTGCAAATGCATACAGAAGCATCAGAAATATGGCGTGTGATTCGAGGAATCTGCACTTGACCGTGAATGATACAAATGAAAGCCACATACTCAATGTAAGTCGAAGGATTTTAGAGAGCATGTACATCCATTTCTAAGTCAACATTATGTTTAGGGTTTCCTTGGTTTTTGCAGAAACAAACGGGCGGTGCTTCTGCGCCTTTTCTTCCGATACAAGTTGCGCGAATCTTAAAGCAAGCGAAGAGCTAAGTACCCACCGTCTACCTTTCATTCATGCTATAATATTCGTGCAACCTTAAAAAGGAAAAACATAGAAACATCGCTCGGAACAAATCCTACTGTGAACCAGAAGTTAGTCTCTTCTAAAACCAACTAGGAAAAGTTTCCCGCTTTAACAGGTTTACCTTAATCTGAATGTGTTGGCTGCAAGGAAAGATGACATCATAATATCTATTTAGCAGAGTGTTCCCTGGAATCCCTGCTGTTTCTATTCACCCGCCTAGGCGGTCTGCTAGACTGCTACCGCCCGCCCAGCGCCTAACGCCTAGGATAACACTGATTTAGCATTAAATCCAGCATTTCAGAACAGCATCAGCTAATGTTTGAATAGCAGGCTTTTCCGGAACTATGAATATCTACTGCAATCCGCTGCACATGCAAACATGACAACATAAATTACCTGATAATCCTTGTGGAAGCAGAGCCTCAGTTCTTCAACTGAGTCGTTTTTACAAACAAGTGATGGCATTGCACCAAAAGCATATTCAATAATGGCGACGATATGCCCAACTGAGTATTTTCTGCCACTTGTAGTATGAACGTGTGCTTTTTTCAGAGCTTTCTGCAAGATCAGAGTGGGAGCTACATTAATGGCTGAAAAAAATGTTACAATATCACTACTCAAATACCTTGTGCAAAGAGAATATCATGCAAGCCAAACACACCCTACTAACCGTAACATTATATTTGCTGTAAAGGTAAAGTGCTGTGGAGAAGTAGTCATATTCATCCTGTATTTCAGGGTAACCACATGTTCCATGAGTTTCTGCTCAAAAGAAGAAGAAGGGTAGAATATTAAACACAGATGTGAGATGTGCAATGAAACTGCATCATCTGGCACATTTAAAGAAGTTACTAGGTAACTTGGTTGAGATTATGTCTGCAAATTTGAGATGAACCATTTCATGCTGTTTCAAATCTGTTTGTGACCTAGATTAGGACATCATTCTTGAGAAATTTTACGGTGGATAGCATAGGTAGTAAATAGTGGTAGTAGAAATCAAATCTAATCATCCATTCCTCAAGGGTATTTTAGACTTTTTCTATCCATTCATCAGAGATATTTTAGACTTTTCTTAATTCGTTCACAGTTTTGGATTCACCGAATACCTGATGATCTTCAGAGGTTTTTTATCCAGTCATCCGCTATTCATCAGGATCACAGGACATGTTTTACCGTAGAGGACAAATAATATGATAGAATTTTTTACCCTTTTACCCCTTTCTGAATTTTACTACCAATACTACAGGTGGTAGTATAAGTAGCTCTTAATTGATTTCAACCATTAGATTCAAAGAAATTGATGGTTTATATTAATTTTAATCCACTATAAAAGAGCTCATGTAAAAAACATAGAGCAGTTGAAATTAATTATGATAGGCATCGTAAAAAACATACGACAAGGTTTTTTTTGACAGGGATATATGACAGGATATCTTAAAACAACTGAAAATGCGAGTTTATCTTCTCGTGATCAGTATGCAAGAACAGCATATTTAGTGGAGGATATGACCATTTTGTAAGGGGCATCATAATTGGATCACACAATGGAAAAACAATTCACTGCACAAGTATTCGTAAATGATGAAAAGTTAACCATTGCAGAGCAGAACTATATTTGCGTCAACAAGTTCAGAAATCACATACCCCACTGACGAAGGTTCGGTAAAACATCAACACATGCACAGAAACAAAAGAACACCTGTGAGCAGTTTCCCTTAATTAAATCTCAAATGTTAAAGAGTTAAGACACCGATCATTACCTCATGATCCCAAAATTGTCCCCTTCCACCAAAGCAGGTGGAAGAAGAGCTGCAGTAAAGGGACGGCCAGTACTTCTCAAGTATTGGCATCAACACTGAGATCTGGGTAAGTAAAACCAGAAATAAAGCACAATGACACAATATACTTGCGGTAGTTCAGGGGAAAAAGGGGTACATGGGCACATCTCATACCGAACGAAAGGTGGGAATATCGGTACCTTATTGATGTTGAATGTGGCGGGTCTGCAGCATGATGGCAACCCCCCATAGTTATACTGTGGCCAGAGACCATCTGTCCGGACAAAAAGAAAATGAAATGGTGATCAGCATCACCTGGATGGAGTTGTCCCAACCTAAATTCTCGGTATCTGGTACCAATGTGCAAGTGTGAAACTCTTATGCATACTCATGTGATTGTGAATTTTGTATCTGTAATGTAAATGTCATTCAGAAATTATCTGATGGAAGCCATACAATTGCAGTGGAAACCTATCACCTATGCATTTCAGGATCAATAGCTGATTTGTGATGTGAACCAACGGTAAATGTCAATGAAAGCTATACATTGGCAATGGAAGCCTATCACGGTATCACCTATGAAATTTCAGAATCAATAGCTGATATATGGCAACCAATGGACAAACAGCATAATAAGCGAACAGATAAAAAAAATGTTGCGAGTTGCTCGCTGTTCCTGCTCAGAAATTCGAAGCATCCACTACGATAAGGACAAACACAAGAAGTAGCCGTCTACAGATCTCCTGACTGATATGAACTAGAAGCACAAAAGCCATAGATCATAGAGGACTATCACACCAGCTGATGCCTGTTCTCATCTTACGTTGGCCGCGTTTTCTTCAGCATCTCAAATCAGGCAACGCATGCGTTATCATCACAAGAAGTGGCAGTGCGCGCAACATTTAAATTAGGAATGCAAGAGCTTTCGCAGAGACACTAATGTATACTTACGAATTGTGAACCATTTCAGACGCTTCGATCTGCAGAATGCATAGGGAAACCAAATGAGCTTCGCCCAGAACAACTTCCAGCGACGATGCGAAAGAAAGAAATGTGACACAGAAAGAGAGCGAGAGGGGGAGGGAGAGATGAGGAATGCTACCGGCAGCAGCCGTTGGAGCTGCAGCATTGGTTGGTCTGGCGGCAGACGGTGCCCGGCCACTGCAGCGCCAGCACGTAGTAATCGAACCCGGCCCACCGCCGCTTCCTCCCCGACGGCGCCGGCGACGCCGCCGAGGCGGGCGGCGCGACCAGCGCGTCGGAGAGCAGCACGGCGAGGCAGAGGAAGGAGAGCGAGAGGAGGAGCTGCTTCCTGCGCCGCTTCTCCATTCCCATCGCACATGCATCTTCTTGGCGCGCCTGTGCCTCCGGATCTACCTATGTATACTATCCATTATTTATCTGCAAGATTGCAACTTGAAATAATGATGGCTTGATTGAGTAGCTTGCAGAACATGCCAGCTATGTTATGATTGACTTCATTAACTTACTAACGCATCGGTTAGGGGCTGTTTGGTATGCAGCGGATTATATGAGATCAGTTAGGAGCCGAGTGGATGTAAGGAGATGTTATTTGGTTGGTTGTATGTGATTGAAAAATAAAACATTTAAAATTTTGAAATATATGTAGCAAGTGTGGTCTAGTTTTGTTCGAAAAAATATCAGGAACACATAGATGAAATAAATTCGATGATCGGATATGCTAATCAAAAGATATTTGTAAAAAGGAGAAAAAAAAGATGGCACTATGCCTCTCCAGCGCACAACACGAGGCTGCATGCGGGGTTGCGGTAGATCTGTGCGTTTCTACAGAGCCAGGCTACGGAGAGAATCTTGTATCTACAGAGCCAGGGTCAAAATCAGATGCATGCAACTAAACACGAGAAAAAAAAGCAATATTCTGTATCTGTGGATGCAAATCTCTGTATATGCAGTCAACTAAAACGCCCCTTAGAGGCTGTTTGGTTGTCTTCTCTCGCGAGCCTGGCCCGTTCGACTCAACTAGGCTGATGGGATACGGGATGCACAAATGCAAAGACGGTGTTTGGTTGAGTGTTTAGTAGACATGTATTTTGAAATTTAAATATTTTAAAATTTATATAGCAAGTGTAGTCTAGTTTTGTTCAAAAAAATATCAGGAACCCATTTTTGAAATCGGTTCAGTAATCGGAGATGCTAATCAAAAGATTTAAACAAAAAAGAGAAAAAGAAAATCTACATACCTACGTAGCACTGCATGCATGGTTTGCTATTGTGGCTGACAGTAGCCCCTTGCGCAGAACACGAGGTTGTATCTAGAGATACGCCCATTTTCTACGTATCTCCAGAGCCAGGCTGCATGGAGAATCTTGCATCCAGAAAGTTAGGCTCAAAACTAGATGCAGGCAACCAAACACGAGAAAAAAAAATCAAAATTCTACATCTATAGCTGCAAATCTCTGTGCATACAAACAACCAAACAGCCCCTTAACATTCTTGTAGCTTGGTTTGCTCGTGAAGTACTCCCCGAATTAGTAGACGCCGGCAAAGGGAGTTGGGTGCCATACGTAAAAAGGAAGTGCTTTTGCACATTTTTTTTATTAATCTATGAATAGAATGGAGGTACGTAGACGTATGAATCCATATACATATCGATCGGAAAGTAATCAATGGAAGATATCTTTCTCGGAACATACAAAAAGGAAAAGACCGAGAAAAAAAATTCATAATCAATCGGGGTTTGCTTAAGAATAACAGGACTGCTAGCCCACGCTATACCGTTGGAATGCATTCCAACGGTATAGCAGTTTCCACAAGATCATGTTCGATCTCCTGGCTGCTAAGTATGTAGCCCAGTAAAAGTCCATCCTAATACCCTCATAGCCCTCACCCAAATCATCCAGGGCTAGCCACCGCGTCAAGGATTGTTGGTGGCAGAGTGGACCCTTCCGCCAGACACGCTGGCCGTCAGGTATCAACGACCCTGCGTAGCTTTTGATAAAGTTTCATTAGGTTTCATGGATAAGTTTCATGATGTTTCATAAATAAGTTTTATTGGGTTTTACACATAAGTTTCATTAGATTTTACGGATAAGTTTCATTGTGTTTCATGGATAAGTTTCATGATGTTTCACAGATAAGATTCATTAGGTTTCATGAGTTTCAACGTTTAGTTTCAGGAGTTTCAATGTAGTTTCGGTGATAAGTTTCAATCAGTTTCAGTGATAAGTTTCATAAGTTTCATTATAATGTTTCACGAGTTTCGGTGATAAGTTTCACGAGTTTCGGTGTTAAGTTTCATGAAACACTAGAAAAATTCATGAAACTTATCTTACGGATAAGTTTCATCAGATTTCACAAATAAATTTCATTAGGTTTCACATATAAGTTTCATTTTGGTGATAAGTTTCATCGTTTGTTGATAAAACTTAACACCGAAACTCATGAAACTTCACATATAAGTTTCATCAGCCAGGAGAGCCAGAAAAGCCTGGATCGGTTTAGTGTGCTCGCACTTGCGCATGTGCTTGCTGATGCCCCCTTCACATTTTCCCACGCCCCCAATGATCCAGTGCATTACTTTCAGCTGTACACACATTACTTGCCAACGAGTTTAATTCCTGTACCGTTGGAAAGCTGAAAAACGCTATACCGTTTTCTAGGATTTCTGTAAGAATAAGGCCATGTTTGGATCCCTGGACTAATTGTTAGCTGGCTAAAAATTAGCTCTAGTCTATCCAAACAGGAAGACTAATAGGTGGACTAATTTTTAGCCAACCCCTTAGCTAACAATTAGTCCATTAGTTGATGGGGAGGAGCTAATTTGGGCTAATAGTATGTAACACGCTGGGAAAAATCTGAAACACCCTCGTGCTGGTCTTATCCTCATTTCCTCACCTATTATGAGGGGGCAGACATGACTTTTCTAAGAAATTAGCCCAACCATTAGTCATGAATCCAAACAGCCCTGGGCTAATTTTAGATGGACTAATTATTAGCTGGCTAACAATTAGCTCTAGCTATTAGCCAGCTAACAATTAGTTTTAGCCCATCCAAACATGGCCTAAGAAAGAGAACTTTTATGAAAATAGCATGGAATAATGTTTGATCTTATTTATGGGATTCCGTAATTATCCAAGTTGTTGTTTTGGAGATAAGTGCGATTAAACTTAATATTTTTAAAATATTTAAATTGAATATTAATATTATAATTTTTATTAGGTTTTATAAATATATTATAATAAAAATTAATAGTAAAAAGGGTACGCATCCACATATAAAATGGTGACTGTTTGCGATCTGACGGAATATTATATCTATTATAGCGGGAAGAATTGCCGCAAGCTCAGCCTGCCCACGTGTCGAGCTGCGCAGAAAGCTCCCAGGGAAAAAATAATTACGGATAGGTCATTCCGAGAACATAAATAATTATGGATAGATCCTCCCAAGAAAAAAAAATACGGATAGGCCCTTCCGGAAAAAACATACAGATAGGTCCTTTCAAAAAAAAATAAAAAAGCGGATAAGCTCCATCATTTCCCTTGCAAAAAAGAATTTCGAACTAAATTTTGTATGGTGCGGCAATACCGCACGGTTCTGCCTAGTATACACTAAGACCAGACCAAGCTACGGCATGTGCAAGTACTCCCTCACCTTTGGGGATTGGAATTTGATAAATATCATCCGGATATTTTTATTGTTGAAATCATCCAAATCTAGAATCATCGGATTATTGTTGAGATTCGGGAGTATCGATTACATCCGATTATATAATTTGATCTAACGGCCTAGTGATATCCGGGTGAGATATCTAACAGTCCAAAATTTAAATGTTAGCTAAAACAAAAACATCCGGATGATACATATACACTCCCGCTTACTTTCACGGAAGGTACAGAAATCTACGTGCATTGCGTTCCCAAATCCCAAGTTATACCGTACTGATGGACACTAGTCACAGTTTTAATCTCGTTCTCCTTATTTAGTAGTAGGAAAGCTCGATCAAGGAATATCTTTTTTTTTTTTTTGGTCCGCAAGAATAAACTGAATTTCCAAAAGCAAAGAATATGAATCTAAAAAAAAGGAAAAAGAAAGAGTAAAGAGCAAAGCAACTCGTCAATTTTTCTGACCCAAGATAATGCTAACTACTTGCTCCATCAAAATTTATATAGTGTATTTTCTCTTGGTATATGAACTAATGAGATATTGAAAATGACTAACTGCTCCTAATTATTATAGTACTATATTTAATGTATGTATATAGAGAATATCAAGTAAATATGGATATTTACTAGAGTGTCAGGAATGGACCTTCCAAACAAGCCCTAGAAGTATAAAGAAAATATCAGACTAATTTGCATGGTAACCTAAAATAGGACTGATATTTATAGATAAGTCTATTAAAAGGATACTAAATATAAACTTGGATTGGAAGGAGTAATATTCTAATAGAGGACAGGGAACAATGCTAACTAATATGGGAAGGACTAGCAATCGGATGTCCGATGGAAAACTTCCCATCAGACGCATCGTCGCAACATTTTTTTAACAATGCGTGCAATTTTTGTAATCACCGCTTGCAACAAAACACAATAAATATATTGTACCTGCAACACTTATTTGCAATGTATGCAACAAATCAAACGATAGCTGCAACAAAAGGAATTTATCCCTGCAACAAATTCACAGCACAACACAACAACCGATAGCTAACTGTGCAACAAAATCCCACTCTGATTGTAACAAACCCATTGTAGCAATTAAGAATACAACGACATTGCAATAAACAATCAAAACACATAAGATATGATGCTGCAACATTTTGATTGAACTTGTACAATAAATCAATTGAATGCCTACAACAAATCCAGCAAACGCTTGCAACAAAAATCGTACTCAAATGAGACACATGGATCTTACAAGAGGAGGAAGGCATGCGGATAGTGACGATGGCCGAGCTCGCCCGGACAACAAGCTTGAGGCTCATGTGCGAGGAGGCTAGAGCCAAGGTGATGGGATGGCCAGGTGATGCGGAGGCACGAGGAACCCATGGGCAAGGGGTTGTGCCCCTTAACCCTGGTATCCCCTACTCATCATCGATACTGGCTCCTCGCGACCTTGGTATCACCAAATCCAATAAGCTCCATTCATGTGGTGATCGCATCCTATTTCATCTCCGGTTTCAATGGGGACGAGGAAAGCAGCGGGGAGCCATAGCTGCGGAAGATGACACCCAGTTTGGTGGAGATAAAGCACCGGTGGAGAGAGAGGAGACGAGGAAGAGAGGAAAAAAGAGAAGCAGGGAATATCATGGTGTAGATGGCCAGCTCCCAATGGCGAAGCTCCAGTTGCTCTCGTTGAATGACGGATGAGATGAGGAGTGGTTGTGTGGTCGGACGATGCGTGTTCATTGAGCTTGCGGCTTTGGTTCTCAGCGTCCAATTGATAGAGAAGCGAGGACTCCGACGCACGATGCCTATCATTACCGAACTAATATTCGACCCAAAATTAGGATTAGGCCCACGTAACAAAATGGGCCTATTAAGGCCGTTAAGCCCTGGGGGAAAGCAACGGCCGCACTCCCCCCGTCCGCTGTTCGCTTCGGCCCCATCTCTGCTCCTCCCGCCGCCGCCGCCTCCTCCGGCAACCTGTCCTCCACGGCGGCGTGACATGGCTGCGCCACCGCCGGTCTTCACCGGCAACCTGAAGGTGAGTTACGTGTCTGTCTCTCCTTTTGACAGTACTCGGATTCCCGAAAGCCACGTTGTCCTCCTCCACATTTCGCCCGACGCTGAAAACCTAACGAAACCTAGCTCGACGGCGGCGGCATGGGCATGGTAACCTGCGGCATCAGGTGCTTGTGCACGCGCCCTCCACAGAGCCCGGATAGTGGGGGGTGGGTGTTTTCGGGAGGCGTCGCCCACCAGGGTCTTCTCGCGGAAGTGAGCTGCCGCTGACGGACGAGGTGTAGCCGCAGCCTCATTTGGAGGGTATGGCGGCAGAAACGGGGCGGCGGTCGCTGGTGCCGCGCGGTGGGCGGGAGTATGGTAATCGAGGTTTTTCGTAGTGCAGCCGCATGTACTCCGCCGGTCAGCAGAGCGAGGTCCGTGCGTCGGTGCGTGTGACTCTGCTGTCGGCGGTGGACACTGACCCGGGTGTCTGATTCTCAAGGGCGAGTGGCACCTAGCAGGTTGGCTTTCAGGGGCGTGACGTGAGTGGGATACTGGCGTCGGTCAGGTGGACGAGCTGTTTGGCTTCGGGCAAATGGGTAGCCCATGCCTCCATGGTAGATTCATTTAGTTGCAGTCAAGAGTCCAAACATATGGATCAGGGATCAATTTGGACTGTAAATGGTTGCTGATTTTTGTTGATTGCACATATTCTTATGTTGGTTGAATATAAGTTGAGCTTTTTGAGACTTGAGAGGTAAAGCCCGCATCCATCCATTGCTACTTCTATGAAGAACTACTTTTCTTTGTTTTCTACCATTGTGCCTGGGTTGTGAAATTCTAGATTTGTGTGAATAAACTATAGTCTATGGTGCGCTGAGGGATGAAATGGGACACTAATGATAGTTAGATTTATGCATATTTAGCTGCCTTTGATAGGAAATTTTGTGATTAGTGTTAGTGTACTCATCCTGCCACTGACTCCGCAGAGCATATTAACATTCTGATGGAATGGTGCGAAATTAAGTTTTTACTTCTGATTATTTTGTTATTGTGATGAGAAACTTTTATTTATGAGAGATGCTTCTATGCTCTTCCTTTTAAAAGTTGCAAAACTATTAAAGCATGAATGAATGGTATATGGTGATTACTTACCCCTTCATTTGGTTCAAGATTTGTGCAACTTGTACTAGAAGGAAAAGCATAGAAGCACTGCTCTTTATGTAATTGTTGGAAAACGTTATATTACCTGTGGTCATTTTGCGTTGAGTGAAAGAAGTAAAGAAGTCTTGCATTGAAAGCCCCAAATAACTATCCAGTATGAATCTTTTCTGCATCCAGCATATAGTTTGGTTTCTTAAGTCTGAATTAGTTTTTGAACCTGCACTAGCTAAACATTTAGTACTGGCACTGACAGTTGTTTCCTTTTTGAACTGTGCAGAAAGCACTTGCAGGTTTGAGAAGAATCAATTTAGAGGGTCTACGATGGCGTGTTTTTGATGCAAAGGGCCAGGTCGGAATTTTTCTGCTGGTTTCAATTGTGAGGATGTAGTCAGGGGAAATGGTTATGCAGTAAGCTGCTTTGCCTGTGTGATAGGTGCTTGGGCGGTTGGCATCCCAAATAGCTGTTGTGCTTCAAGGCAAGGACAAGCCAACCTATGCACCACATGTGGAAAATGGTGACATGTGCGTCGTACTTAATGCAAAAGATATCAGTGTTACAGGAAGAAAAATGACTGATAAAATCTACTACTGGCATACAGGGTTAGTAAATTTCTAGCAAATACTGTTGAATACGTTGTGGGTATAATTATTAATTTTCTTTTGCTATCTGCATTGTTTCAATAGGTATGTTGGCCATCTGAAAGAAAGAAGGCTCAAGGACCAGATGGAAAAAGACCCAACTGAAGTGATTCGTAAAGCTGTCCTGCGCATGCTTCCCCGCAATAAATTGCGTGATGTAAGTGAAACTTCATTTATCTTTGTTTCCAAACTTTAGGTTTCTTTGGCCATGAGTTTATTCTTTTCTTGTTTGAAGAGTTGATGATAGCTTTATTTGCTGTTGAGTTATCTACATACTCTGCATTGTACATTACTGTATGGTGTATGCATATACGGTATTTGCTATGATGCTTCTATGTAGTAACTATAGTAATAACAGTTATATTATTATAGACTAGGCACTTTAATCTTGCATTGATGTACAGGTATTGCTAATTTTCTTATTATTCGTTGAGCTATAGATACCAATCTATATACTATAAGAAAAATCCATGGGAGAAGTTTATTTCTCCCGCAGTTCTTTTTTACTTGACGCTTTTTACTTTTCACAGTCTCAGAGATGTGACTTTGACTGTTACTTTTTTATAGCGTTACATTAAGATGTACTAATAAACTTATAATATTATGAAAGTATTTTTACCGACAAACCTGATGAGATAATTTTCATAAGAGGAAGTATATGGTGAAAGTAGACATGGTGAAATCATGAAAATAGGCTAACATGGACGTTGGATTGAACTTGAATACTCCAGATCTAGGTGGAATCTCAACTCCTCCACTTAAACATGTTTTACACATAACCTCCTAGAAAAAATACAAAATTCCACACCCTAAGTGGAGGATTTGGGATCTGAACCATTCAAGTTCAATTCAACGCCCCTGTTTGGCTACTTTCATGCTTTCACCCTATGTCTACTTTCACCATATACTTCTTCTTTTCATAAAGCGTCTAGATAGTTTTAAACCTATGGCGGCTTGACAGCAAGGATTTTAGGACGTCAAGTATAAAAGAACTGAAAAATAACGGAGGGAGTAATATGTACTCTGCAACTTCTGGCTTATTGAAGTTTCTTGATGCATTTATGAAGTTAACTGATCTGCTTATGGATCTGTCAGAATTTGTTGATGCGGTTGTGTAACTACTTGTGGTTTTTTTTGTGGAGATTTTTAAGCTAGAACTGTGTATATTGAAGAGCAAATCTAATAAAATATCATAAAATCCATCCATCTTTTCTCTCATGTTGTTACAAGTGGCTGATATTCCATATGAAGCTGCATGCTGATATGCCGTCATGATCTATCCTTGTTATATGTTTTAGAAGTTTGTACTGTATCAGAAATAAAGTCCTTTTCCCCTTGCCGCTCTGGTATAATCAAGTACTTGGATAAAAGGCATTTTCTTTCCTTTTTGTTTCATCTTCAAATTGTTGGAGATCCTTGTGAGGAGCCGTCCAGACTGTCCTCGAGCTATTGGAACACCCCGTTAACCTCATTGGATTTAGAGGCTAGCAACGATTCGCCGATGGCGCTCGCGATGCTAGCATCCAAGCCCAAATGAGATAACAGTGGAACCATTCAAATAACTCGACCACAAATTCTGAGATTCCCCGGTGATGCGACCGAACTCGCTTCAGGATCGCCATACCGGTTTCCACCGCCACATCAATTCAATTTGCATAAAGGGGACAACGAACTCAAACCCCACAACCGGACACGAACGCTAAGCACAACAAGACTAAACCAAAGCACAAAGACAAACCCGACAACCACACAACTAAAACAACTCAACTAGCTTTGCTAGATAACTAAGATGATGCAACCTTCAAACCAAGATAGCACAAAAATTGAAAATCCGCATGACCGCCTAGATTCTAGGACATCCGCTCGGCTGACAAGAAAAGCGATTGATATAGCATGATAATATGGAAGGATAAAAGCAACAACCAAGCATGACGAGGACATCACAACACAACCACTATCAACCGTGAGGGATACCAAGTCTTCAAGCCACACAGGACATGGTATTAAAGCTAGCTATACAACAAAAGGGGAGTTTAACCAACACATTAGCAAAATATGACATCTGGAAGTGTTCATCAACACTTCCAAGGCGAGCAAAGATCATAGTAACCTCTACTGGTGTCCCGGGCACCGAGAGGCAAGTAGGGGACAGAACTCAACCCTCTTGATCTCACCTGAAAACCACAAAGCGAAAGCATGAGTGCGAATGTACTCGAAGACTGCAGTGGTCCATATATGACCGACTCCAAAGGGGTATGCATTTGGGTGACAGAAGGAATAAAGTCCGAAGGTAATAGTGCGGAAAAGCATTAACATTTGTAGTATAAGTATAACACTAAAGCCAGATTACAAATTCTAAAGCGGATTATTGACCGCGCCTACTTCTAACATGGAGTTGAAAGGTAACAACACTAAAGTAAAGCATTTACAACCATTTTAAAGCTCAAGTACAACGGCGAGGCCAGGAATTTAAGTTATTACTACGTTGAGTGTGGATGACGCGAGCGTGCTCATATCCGAGGCGCGGCAATTCGAATCGCTTTTGATTAACCTGGCAGGAAGCATTGATCGCACGACATGTGCCACAAAGTACCTCATGTCAACCCCGCTCCCATCCATACCCATTCGTTGAACCATCTTCATGCGGTCGAGGCACCTAGCACCCTCGGCGGCCCAAGCCCGGCCCCTCGAGGGCTAAGCCTCGCCGCCTCAACCACGTCCCAACCGCATGAGGCATGATCCATCGAATCTAAGATGATGAAAGAGTAGCTTACCCTCCATAATCGGCATGCGATCCAACTTTGATGGTGCTCGATCAACATGGCACACAAATGGATCGGTCCTTAATTGACACAGCGGGACTACGCCAATTGAGTCTCCATACCCAATTGACCCTACTCCCGCCCCTGGCCGCCATTTATTAATATTTACCTCCAAGTAGCATGGTGAACCCATTTCCAAAATAGTTCACATGTGTAGCATTCAGTACTCTCAAGTGATGGAACCGCCCACCACTTGGCCCAAACCCGACCTCTAAGCAAATCCAAGCATGGACACATTGTATTTACCTATAAGCTAGCTCGAAAGGAAAAGTTCAGCAAGTGTCAAGGTGGTGTGCAGCGAATTAGGTTCTACTACCCTTACCACCATTTGACTCCTAATGAAAAACCTAATCATTCAATAAGCATTTTATTCACCAAAATAAAACATATATAGAGGGTTGAACATGCTTAGGTGCTTGCCTGAAGCTTCGCTTAGGATCCTCAACAACAACTCGCATGATCACGACGATCACCGACGTCACCGCCTCGCAGCGTGATCGCTTCTCTACGACACATATATATGACATGAGATGCATGCTATGCATATGAAATGAAATGACAATTAAGGACTCATAAAAGCTTTGAAATTATCGAGCATTCACCAACCCAAAAGAAAGTGAATTTTAACACTTGCACCGAATAGACAACAATGTATTTGAAGTGCAGCTTCCACTCCAACCCAAGCTAAACCTGTATGACGCCAAATGAGAGGCAGGACCGAGCTAAAACAAAATTACCCGCAGACAACCACATAGCCCTAACACAGAGCTCATACCAAATTAGAGCACATACACTTTAACACGTGTATAATGTAACCTAATGACCTTGATGCACACACTATCAGCATGGGAACATTAGCCATCATTAGAGTATACTAACGCACAGTGCATTACTTAACCGGTAACCAAGGACCATCTACACGTATCTAACCTTGATAGCATCGGGCATTATGCTCAACTCGAATTGGTGTTATTCAATGAAGCCTAGTAGCATTCCATTCTTGAATCACAAACATACAACTCGATCATCTATTACCTACATGGCCCAAAACCTCTAGAAGGAGATTGATGAGGCACACATCCATAACAAGGATTTATGCATCCCAAGCTCCACAAGGACGCTCAATCAACAAATTCCTCCATGGGCATTTCAACAAAACACTTGGCATACACCCAAACCCATACTCCATGCCTAATTAAGAATACACAAACATGAATTGGGAAGTCTCCAAATCATACTAACATCCCAACTAGCAATCCATACTAACACCCACCACTATTAATCACACATCCCTACACATCCATCATCCCACAAGCACAAAAATTGGGACAAAATCCCCAATACACCCAAACCCCAAACCATGGGAGCTATGGTTTACTGGCTAGAGAGAGAGAGAGAGAGAGAGAGGTCTGCTGCCCTTTCTAGAGGAAGTGGCCAGGCGTGGAGGCGGCGGTGCCGGTCGCAGGAGGTGGCGCCGGCAGTGGTGGCCGGAGGCGAAGGTGAGGAGTGAGGTGGCGCCGGGCGCCAAATAGGGAGGAAAGGTGGCCGTGGGGAGGAAAGGGGCGTGGCCGCCAGTGAAGAGAGCGTCGGGTGGGGCGGGGTGGGAACCAGGGTGTGGAGTGTGAGAGAGAAATGAGTGGGGAGGAGAAAGAGAGGGAGGTGGTGGGAAAAAAATGACTTGTGAAATGACCTTTCTACCCACAAGCCCACACATTGAAAAGCTAGCCATGACAAATCCTCCTTGGGAAATCTCATAGATTCAAAACAAGTACATAGTTGGAAGGAACTTTACGGACAAAGCAGTGAAGGAATGGGTTGAAGTACTTACATATTTTGGAAGAATTAGGGATATTCACTTTTCAAATGATCCTCCAGCTCCCATGGCTTCTATCTGTGATTGCTCCATCGAATCTTAGAAACCTGAGAGCCTTCTCTGAGTCCTCGTTGGCTTCATCTAAAACCCGAATAGACGCTCTTGTAGGATAGATCGGGTTGTTCGAACCAGTTCATCCACCTCCAGAGATTCAAAGAGTACGGAGGCACTTCTTCAATTGTGAGACATGGAAGACATTGTGTCGCCTCGAGTGAGGGAGGAGTTCCAAGCGATATGCCACGACCACGCCTTCCAGGACCGGAATGGACCTATGTAGCGAGGTGCCAACTTTCCTTAACTCCAAAACAGCGGGTGCCGGAGAGGAGATACCTTCAATAGACAAAGTCGCCAATGTCCAAAGAAGAGAGGTCTCCTACTGGTGATCGCATAACTCTTCTGTCGCGATCATACCCTCGATTCTCTTGGATGGTTTTCACCTTATCTTACGCCTCCATGACTAGTTCAGGCCCAAGGAATGAACGCTTCCCACTCTCAGACCGGTTCAGAGGTGCTCACAACTACGACCATAGAGTGCTTGAAGGAGACATTTTGATGCTCGGTTTGGTATTTGTTGTAGGCAACTCAAGATTCGGAAGACACTCATCCCATTTCTTCCCATAAGGCCAGGAATCACAAGACCTCAACATATCCTCAAGTATCCGATTGACCCTCCGGTTTGGCCGTCAGTTTGTGGGTGATATCTTTGGGCCGTGGAAAGTAACTTAGTGCCTAACGCTTCATGCAAGCTTTTCCGTAACCGAGAAACAACAGCGAGAGCCTCGATCCTAAACTATCCGCTTGGCACTCCATGGGAGACATACAATCAGAGATGTATAACTCGCATACCTCTTGAATTGATAAAGCGGTGCGAACGGCTAGAAAATGTGTCGACTTGGTCAACCGGCCGACAATAACCCAAATGGAATCATGACCGAAGAAGCCGTGGGGTAGGCCGGTAATGAAATCCATGCTAATATCCTCCCATTTCGATTTGGGACTCGCAATGGTCAAGAGTGCTACCGGTGGCTTGAGATGTTCGCCACCTTTTTTGCAAACATCGCATTCGGACACATAACGAGCAATCTCGTAGCCGTATGCGGGTCCACCAAATCGCTGCTTTCAAGTCTTGGTACATCTTATTGCTACCCGGATGGATTGTGAGCAACGAGTTATGGGCTTCATCAAGGATCGCTCGCTTCAACTCTTGGATATCCAAAAGGGACAACTATGCATTTGCCGAATCCACAAGGTTCCTTGCTCGTCCAGGCGAAAACCAGAGCCTCGACGAACCAAGGTATTGCGAACGCAGTAACACCCGCATCTCGCCTTGTGCCTCCGAGACCGATCAAGCAATGTGGACTTCAATTCCACGCTAGACAAGGTCCCTTCTTCTATCATTTCCAGGTTGAGCTTCGAACTCAAAGACAAAGGGTGGCACTCGTATGGTGGAAGAGTGAGGCAATTGCATTGCACCTTGCGGCTCAATGCATCACCCACCACATTGGCCTTCCTGTGGTGGTAATGGACTTCAAATTGTAGTCCTTTATCAATTCGAGCCACCGCTCTTTGCCTCGTATTCAGGTCTGCGTGAAGATGTACTTGAGGCTTTTGTGATCGGTGTAGATATTGCACTTGTTCCCCAAGAGATAATGGCGCCAAATCTTCAATGCATGGACCAACTGCGTAAGCTCCAAATCATGGGTGGGGTAGTGCTCTTCATGACATTTTAGGCTGCGAGGCGCATAGCGACAACTGGCATCTGCATAAGTACACACTAAGTCCGATGCGGATGCATCGCTTGAGCGTCGAAGCGGCTGTGAACTACTGAATATTGGGTGAGGATCTGAGTCAGAGTGAGGCGCCGCTCGTAGTGCAAATGCCTCGCCAGCCACGGACCACTTGAACTCGATGCCCTTCTTCAAGAACTCCGTCATAGGCTTGGCTATCTTGGAGAAGTCCTAATGAAACGGGCGATAATAGCTACCACCTAAGGAAATCAAGTGATCTCGGTGATGAACTTTGGTCATTCCCATTTGAGCACATCCTCGCACTTTGCTTGGGTCGATAATGACACCTTGCTCTGAGAGGACGTGTCCCAAGAAGGATACCTCCTTCACCAAAATTCGCACTTGCTAAACTTGGCGTAAAGCTTATGTTCTCGAAGCCTCGAGAACGATGTGAAGATGCTTGGCATGGTCCTCTTCATTCACGAATAGATAAGGATGTCACAATGAAGATGACCACAAAGGAATCAAGCTCTTCCATGAAGATGGAATTCATCATGTACATGAAGTATGCTTGGTGCATTCACAACCCGAACGACATGACGGCAGTACTCGTCGATACACGAGTGGAGAAGGTCAGTTTTCGAATATCCTCGGCCGGATCTTAATCTGATGGTACCTAGCCTCGGATCAATCTTGAGAATACCTGCACCAAGAAGTCGAGCAGGATATCAATCAGCGGCGCAGAGGTATTTGTTCTTGATAGTAAGCGCATTCAAAGGGCCGATAATCAACACATAGACGAAGAGAACCGGTCCTTCTTAGTCACGAAAAGAGAAGCGACCCCAAGGTGAGAGCTTGGGCGAATGAACCCTTGTCCATCAGTTCCTTTATTGCTTCTTCAATTCAGCCAATTCATTTGGCGGCATCCTATATGGCGCTTGACACGGGGGCAGATCCGGGTTGGAGTTCAACCACGAACTCAATGTCGCGTCAGGCGGCATCTCGGCTAGCTCCGTGGGAACACATCCGGTACTCCGAAACCACGAGAATGGACTCTAACTCCTCAATTTCAGGCACCATTCAAGAGCAAAGAGTGGCATTGCCACCATCGAGAAGTAGAGTCAATGGTCGCCCTTGGCCCCTTGAGCGAGATGGAGCGACAAGAACAATCGAGAATGGCCTTTGTTATCCGGTTAGCCAATTCATGCCCAAGATAACATCTATCCCGCGAAGGTCAAGGAGTAGCAAGTTGACAAGGAATGGAACCCCTTGGATCGATATTTGCTTCTTGGACTACTTGATTAGCAACAATCTTCGAACCCTTGCTTCAATGAGGAAGGGGCGTTATTCTTGTAACTCACTCTCATTTGATGATGCATAGCAAAATCCTGCGAATAAGCGAATGAGAAGCCACCTGAATCGATCGTAACTCTAGCGACATGCCCATCAATGCATAACATACCGCCAACACATGGTTGCCTTGGAATCGCTTCTGCGTGGTGTGAATTGGATCCGGCCATGCCTCGCTTGAGGTGCCTTCCAGTAGGACGGAGGCGGTGCACCACGAGGCCTTGGAGCATCGAGTTGTTGCCCGGGCTTAGGAAAAGGGCAATCTCGATGAAGTGTCCCGCGCCCACGCTTGTAGCATGGCATGGGCCTGAACTTGCCCCGCTCTCACTCCGGCGGTGGCGGTGGAAGGCCGAGGAAGCGAGCAGATCGGGGCATCCCTACCGGTAGTGGAAGTGTAGGAGCAGGTGCCTCGGTAGAGGAAAGATCAGAAACGCCGCGAACCCGCCACTGGTGAAAAGGTGTCGTCCTCTTCCGTTTCTTCTCTTCTTGGTGATTCTTCATCTTATGCTCAATTGATGATCGGGACTACCCAAGTTATTGAAGTCGGGAAATCACACAGAGAGCTTGTCTTGCATCTTTGTCGATGACCCGCTTCACCCATGAAGCGGTCTGCTTCTCGATCATTGTTCACTTCTTACGCGATATTGGGCCAAATAGTTGAACTCTCGGAATAGTCCATCACAGACTTGTTCCTTTGCTTGAGAGAGGGAACTCCGCCTCTTAATGTCCATGAGGCCCCTTCAGGATGTGATACGCCCGAAAGGCCTCACGAACTCCGCCAAGTCACTGGTGACCGGCGGCCGCATGACGAAATTAGCCCACCAAGCACCGCAGGCCCCGGAGCTGTTGAGCAAGACAAGAGTGCCTTTCATGATCTTCGCGCCGGATGAGAGCAACCGGCCAATTATGCGCAACCAATCATCGACCTCAAGTGAGCTCATTGCGCGAGAGAGTGGGTGGTTGTGTATGCAAGAAATCCAGATAGCCATTGGGGCGGTCTCGCCATCGCGGCCACCTCGAGGAGCTTGATTCTCGGACAAGCATCTCGAGGTCGGTTGGTTGTATGTGATTGTTCGAACCTCAAGAAGACATCCAAAAGGTTGGGAGGAGGCGGATCGCCATCGTGATTGGTCGATCGCCTTGCACCCTCATCACCTCCATATCCCCAGTGGTTCCCTCATTCCGTCACAACCAAAAGTAGACGACACCCAGAGTTAGACACCCAAGGAAGGAATAAGCTCACTTACGCTCGGCCAAAATTCTAATTTAAACATGAGCTGACAAGAGTAGCACAATCTAACATACATAAAAGCATAGATCAAGATGCAAAATGACATGGCAAGGCATATGCATGCATGGTATGACATGAAATGCACGATTCCAACGTGATCGCTTCTCCCACACTCATTATTCAACCCACGCAAGCAATTATAAACATAGGGGCGGGTAATATAGCGTTAATTTCTACTAGAAGCTAGTAAACCACAATCAATCACCTAAGTGGTTGTCAAGTTTAGAGTTCGTCTTTATGCACCTTGCTCTGATACGACCTTGAGGAGCCGTCGATCGCCCTCGAGCTATTGGAACACCGTTAACCTCATTGGATTTGGAGGCTAGCAACGTCGCCGATGGCGCTCGCGATGCTAGCATCCAAGCCCAAATGAGATAACGATGGAACCATTCAAATAACTTCGACCACGCCTCCAGTATTCCCCGGTACTCGGACCGAACTTCAGATCGCCCGCGTCTGGTTTTCCACCGCCACATCAATTCAATTTGCATAAAGGGGACAAACGAACTCAAACCCCACAACAGGACACTAACGCGAAGCACAACAAGACTAAACCAAAGCACAAAGACAAACCCGACAACCACACAACTAAAACAACTCAACTAGCCGCTAGATAACTAAGATGATGCAACCCTAAACCAAGATAGCACAAAATTCGAAAATCCGGCATAGTAGCCTAGATTCTAGGACATCCGCTCACAGACAAGAAAAGCAGCTTGATATAGCATGATAATATGGAAGGATAAAAGCAACAACCAAGCATGACGAGGACATCACAACACAACCACGATCAAGCAGGGAGGGATACCAAGTCTTCAAGCCACAGGACATGGTATTAAAGCTAGCTATACAACAAAAGGGAGTTTAACCAACACATTAGCAAAATATGACATCTCAGGAAGTGTTACGCTCAACACTTAGCGTTTGAGCAAGATCGCAAGTAACCTCTACTTGGTCCCGCGCACTCGAGAGGCGAGGGATTAATCGCAACCCTCTTGATCCTCACTGAAAACCACAAAGCGAAGCATGAGTACGTAATGTACTGCAAGACTTACCTGCAGTGGTCCATATATGACCGACTCCAAAGGGTATGCATTTGGTCTGAAAAGGAATAAAGTGAAGGTAATAGTGCGGAAAAGCATTAACATTTGTAGTATAAGTATACTACCTAAACCGATTACAAATTTAAAGCGCTTATTGACTGGCCTTACTTCTAACATGGAGTTGAAAGGTAACAACACTAAAGTAAAGCATTTACAACCATTTTAAAGCTCAAGTACAACGACCAGGCCAGGAATTTAAGTTATTACTACGTTGAGTGTCGGATGACGCGAGCGTGCTCATATCCGAGAGCGGCAATTCGAACGCTTGATTAACCTGCCAGGAAGCATTGATCGACGACATGTGCCACAAAGTACCTCATGTCAACCCTCCCATCCATACCCATTCGTTGAACCATCTTCATGCGGTCCGAGCACCTAGCACCTCGAGCGGCCCAAGCTGGCTTGGCTCGGTCGAGGGCCTAAGCCTCGCCTCAACCACGTCCCAACCGCACGAGGGCATGATCCATCGAGCGGCATGCGATGAAAGAGTGGCTTACCCTCCATAATCCAGGCATGCGATCAACCTTTGATGGTGCTCGATCAACATGGCACACAACGGATCGGTCCTTAATTGGACACAAAGCGGGACTACGCCAATGGTGAGTCTCCATGCCAATTGACCCTACTTCTCCCGCCTGGCCGCCATTTATTAATATTTACCTCAAGTAGCATGAGAACCCATTTCCAAAATAGTTCACATGTGTAGCATTGAGTACTCTCAAGTGATGGAACCGATCCCACCACTTGGCCCAAACCCGAACCTCTGAAGCAAACTAAGCATGGACACATTGTATTTACCCATAAGCTAGCTCAAAGGAAAAGTTCAACAAGTGTCAAGGAGTGAGTGTCTGGCAAGAATTAGGTTCTACTACCCTTACCACCATTTGACTCTAATGCAAAACCTAATCATTCAATAAGCATTTTATTCACCAAAATAAAACATATATAGAGGGTTGAACATGCTTAGGTGCTTGCCTCTGAAGCTTCTGTAGGATCCTCAACAACAACCTCGCCACTCGCGATCACCTCGACCACACGACCACGTCACCCTCAGCGTGATCGCGCTCTCTACACGACACATATATATGACATGAGATGCATGCTATGCATATGAAATGAAATGACAATTAAGGACTCATAAAAGCTTTGAAATTATGCGAGCATTCACCAACCCAAAAGAAAGTGAATTTTAACCTTACCTAATAGACAACAATGTATTTGAAGTGCCCACTTCCACTCCAACCCAAGCTAAACCCAGTGGCGACGCCAACAGAGGGGCAGGACCGAGCTAAAACAAAATTACCCGCACAACCACATAGCCCTAACACGGTGGCTCATACCAAATTAGAGCACATACACTAACACGTGTATAATGTAACCTAATGACCTTGATGCACACACTATCACGAGCATGGGAACATTAGCCATCATTAGAGTATACTAACGCCATGTGGCATTACGAACCCAGAACTAAGGACCATCTACACGTATCTAACCTTGATAGCATCGGCTGGCATTATGCTCAACTCAAAGAATTCGCAGTGTTATTCAATGAAGCCTAGTAGCATTCCATTCTTCAAGATAATCACAAACATACAACTTTCGATCATCTATTACCTACATGGCCCAAAACCTCTAGAAGGAGATTGATGAGGCACACATCCATAACAAGGATTTATGCACACTCCAAGCTCCACAAGGACGCTCAATCAACAAATTCCTCCATGGGCATTTCAACAAACACTTGGCATACACCCAAACCCATACTCCATGCCTAATTAAGAATACACAAACATGAATTAGGAAGTCTCCAAATCATAGCTAACATCCCAACTAGCAATCCATACTAACACCCACCACTATTAATCACACATCCCTACACATCCATCATCCCTGAAAGCACAAAAATTGGGACAAAATCCCCAAATACACCCCAAACCCCAACCATGGGAGCTATGGCCGGGCTAGAGAGAGAGAGAGAGAGAGAGAGGGGGAGAGGTGCCGCCGCTTTCTGCAGGAAGGGGTCGGCCAGGGCGTGAGGAGGCGGCCAGGTGGGCTGGTAGTCGCAGGAGGTGGCGCCGGCGCAGGCGACGGGGCAAAGGAGGGCGCAGGAGGTGGCCGAGGCGCCAGCCAGAGGAAAGGTGGCCGGGCGTGGGAGGAAAGGGCAAGGGCGTCGCTGTGTGAAGAGAGGGGTGGGTGGGGGTGGGAACCGGGTGGAGTGAGAGAGAGAGAGAAATGAGTGGGAGGAGAGAAGAGAGGAGGTGGGTGGGAAAAAAAATGACTTGTGAAATGACCTTTTTACCCACAAGCCCACACATTGAAAAGCTAGCCATGACAATCCTTGGTATAGTATTGCCATTTAACATCCTACCGTTTTGATCCTCCAGGATAGGGATCGCAAATTGAGGATATTTTCTGGAGGTGAGCATCCATTCCATGATCGACCTCTTGAACCTTTTGTGATGCCACCACGCCAAGTACGCGAGATGCGTCCCCGGGCAAGGCGCGCAATGATAAGGGCACAGAAGAAAGAGCAGGACAGGGCAGCAGCAACCAAAGGTGAAGATGCTAAGAATGCCAAAGCTGAGGTCACTGCATAGACACCTTTAGATGTATGTGGACTATGGAGATTGATTTGCACATTACAAATCCATCGGGTGGATTTTCTGAAGGACCTGTGTATCTTTTATTTCTTTGACATGTAGCCTATGGCACTGTTGTCTGTTGAATTGAATAGGCAGAAGGCACTACCCAGCTTTATTAAGAAAGCCAAACTGCAGAGAAGCCTGTTGAGATCAGATACTGGAAATGCCCAAACTCATTCTGAGTTTATTTTATATCTCACAACATGCAACTAACACATTTTGTCGCTCGTTCCGGTAAGGTAATAAAATCCTCAACGACTTTGTTTTTCTTTTGAGTGCGACTATCGCACGGTATGCTGTAGACAGGTATCTCAACGGAATAGGACTCAGCCATTAAATTGTTGAGTGCTGCTATGAGACGGTGTTCCATTATATTACACAACTGACGGTATATATAGGAACCAACTGTCTAATCATAAGAGCACAAACGAATGCCTTTGTTTCTCGCTCTCCTGTGTGTCCGTCCTAGTCTCTGCTGTTTCAAATAAATTTTAATTTTCATGTTATTTTATAGATAAGTTTCATGATATTTTATGGATAGATTTCATTAGTTTTAATAGATAAGTTTCATGATGTTTCGGATAAGTTTTATTAGGTTTCACAGATAAGTTTCATTAGGTTTCACGGATAAGTTTCATTGTGTTTCACGAATAAGTTTCATGATGTTTCACGGATAAGTTTCATTGGGTTTCACCGATAAGTTTCATGATGTTTCACGATAAGTTTCATGAGGTTTCACGGATAAGTTTCATTGTGTTTCACAGATAAGTTTCATGATGTTTCACGGATAAGTTTCATTGGGTTTCACTAATAAGTTTCATTGGGTTTCATGGATAAGTTTCATTAGGTTTCACGGATAAGTTTCATAATGTTTCACGATAAGTTTCATGATATTTTATTGATAAGTTTCATTAGGTTTCACAGATAAATTTCATTAGGTTTCACGGATAAATTTCATTAGGTTTCATAGATCCATCTCGCAGATCACATCTTGTCCATCCTCCTTAGTCTTGTCCGCATTAGCCTCGACGGCCAGCTGTGACGTCGTCAACACGCCATCAATCATGTCGAGAGGAAAAGCACCTTGGCCAAGCTTCGTACTCCCACCACAAAGGCAACCTTGCGTTGCATGTAGTCGTTGGCGGACTGCACAGGGAAAGACAGTGGTATGATTAGGAGGAGAGACAGCAGAGAGGTATACCGTCGTATCCCATTTGACGGGATACCGTTATATAGTTTTTCTCTTTTCTTTTTGCTCTTGGAGAATGCAAGGGCTGATTAGAGTACGTATCATGAACCAAACATTTCTTGCAGCAAGGTTTAGATTCAAATTCATATCTGGAATGAAGCAGATAATTTATCATATTGAGCGACTACTTTTACTCAAACTAAAAACTTGTAGAGAAGAGCAAGCAAAATTTACTAGCTCCTACAAATAGTAATACACACACATACATACATACATACATACATACATACATACATACATACATACATACATACATACATACATACATACATACATACAGAGGAAATATACGGTGAAAGCATAAAAGTAGGCAAATAGGAGTGTTAGATCGAGCTTTAAATGATTCAGATCTAGATGGAATTTCACCTCATCCATTTAAGGTGCGGAATTTTGTAATTATTCTAAAGCGTTTTATGTAAAACGTGTTTAAGTGGAGGAGGTGGGATTCCACCTAGATTTGAACCATTTAAATTCAATTCAACGTCTTTGTTTGGCTACTTTCATGATTTCATCATATATTTACTTTCACTGCATACTCCCCCCCTATATATATACAGAAAAACTAAAAAACGGTATACCGCTGCAACGGTATACCTCTGAAACTCATGAAACTTATGATTTTTTGCACTGAAACTCATGAAACTTAGCACTAAAAACTGATAAAACATGAAACTGATGAAACTAAACACTGAAACTCATGAAACTAGCACTGAAATTGATAAGTTTCATAAGTTTCATGGCTATACTGTTGCAACGGTATACCGTTGCCTAGTCACTCTCATATATATATGTGCGTGTGCGTGTGTGTGTTTTCATACTCCTAGGAGTACATACTCTTACTTTCAGCATATCTCTTAAATAATGTTGCTATACCTCTTTATACCTATATGTACTCTCTACTTCTTGTATATTAACAGGTGTTACACAAGTGAAAGTTGTTAACTGATTCCTCCTGATTAGAAAATTGTTATTTACTAAATAGAGATAGAAAGTACATATACTGAAGTACAAAACGGACTTCCTCTCTCTCTCTCTCTCTCTCTCTCTCTCTCTCTCTCTCTCTCTCTCTCTCTCTCTCTCTCTCTCTCTCTCTCTCTCTCTCTCTCTCTCTCTCTCTCTCTCTCAAACAAATATGGAGACAACCATGTCCAGACCAATAATGTGTGTGTGTATATATATTCGAACAAATATGGATATTATCATGCATCGCCCTATAGCCCATCATGGCCTTAAACCCTAGAGGCCTCGATTGACCCTTCCACACAAAACAACCGAATTTTTAAAAACTAATGTATTTTTTAAATAAAATTACAAAAAATACATCAAAAATAAAAATTACAAAAAAATACATGGCTCTGTCGTCATTTCAAATTGCGACAAAGGTTTGGCTGACGGATTATTTTGTCGTGGATTCATTTAGTCGACGGGGTTGAGGTCTCTGTCGTCCTTGTCGCCAATTCAAATGGTGGCAAAGATGTATTTTTTAATTTTTCTTTTTGGTATATTATTTTTTATAAAATTATTTAAAATATATATTATTTTTTTTAAAAAAAATCCAAAACAACCGCCACAAGCACAACACCTCGCGGCCACCGAGGACGACGACAATGATGTGGCGTTCGCGAGCTCGTGTTCTCATCCTCCTCCGGTCTTCCATCCCCAGGTCGCCTCCATCGCCGTCACCATCTCTAGGGGTGGGCAAATAAACCGGAAACCGTTAAAACCGGAACCGAAGCCTAAAAAATCGACACCGAATTGTTCGGTTGTTGATTCGATTAGCTGTATGGAATATCCGAATTTTTTTCGATTAATTCGGTTTTAACTCTCAGTTAATCGAACTAACCGGTTTTTGTACTTTGATGTAAATATGTAATGCTTCTGCCTTTCAACCCGAAATCGCCGAGAAATCCAAGATTTAAATTTTTTTACCCGGCCAGGATTTTAAATCTCGGAGGGCCGAGATTTCGGATTTTGGACCTATACCGAAATTTGGATCCTTCCCACCCCACGCAGGGTTCAAATTCTCGCCGAAATCCCGCGAAATCTCGGCGAAATTTCGGTTTTCGGACCCACCCCCCGAGTTCCATAATCCCGGCGAAATTAAAAAACCCTAAAAAAATTTTTAAGGTGCTACAGTACCCTATAATTTCGACGAAATTTCTGTGAAATGGACCGAAATCTCGGTTTTTTGATCAAAATTTGACCGGATTGGATTCTTCAAGTCATTTTCCATGTCTGACCAAAATTTCAAAATTTTTGACGTCGTTTGAACCATTTTCCGTTTAGTTGAATTTTACCGAAATCTTGGATAATCTCGGCGAAATTTCGGTTTTTGAACCAAAATCTCGGATTTCCCGGTAAAAAAAAACCGAATTTAAAATTTGAATTTTAGATTTCGCCCAAATTTGATTTAAATTTCCAAAATCTTGACGAGATTTCGGATTTCGGACACCTCCGAAATTTTATTGAAAACGAGATTTATAACCTGCCCCACGCCCTCTCTCCCTCTCCCTCTCCTCTTCCCCGGAGCCCCTCCCGGATGCGTCCTCCTCCTCCGCCTCGGCTGATCCCACGGAGGCTGGCGAGGACAACCTGACCTCACTCTGGGAGGAGGACGCCGGCGAAGCCGACGGCATCTTTGAATCCTCCGACGCCGCCGATGCTGTAGCCGACGACGAGGGGGTCGCCCGCGTCCGCGCTGTCGTGGAGGCTAATCCGGAGGATCAGATCCCCTCCGCCCTGGCAGACATGGTCGTGGATTTCACGGGGCCTCTCCTCACCGCCGTCCTCCTCTCTGCCGAGCACTGCTCCGGTCAAAAGCTACTCCTTTTGTTCAAATCTGCCGCGAAGAACAACCCGTCTGCCAAGAGCCGAGAGTTTTCAGAATTTGACACACTTTAAAATTCGCATTTCGGAATTTGACACTCTGGCCCACTGTCATACACACAGACGGTCCCATATGTCATCCAAATAAGCCGAAAGGCCTGCGAATTGAGTGTCAAATTCTGAAATTACACGCCAAGAGCCTGGCCAATCTTGAGATCGTCGCGAGCAAGATTGCTGATTCCGATGAGATTGACAAGATGAATGCGTACTTGCTGTGGGATTTGGTTAAGGAAATAGGCAATGTGCCAGGATCAGTGAGCACTCAAGTGTTGAACAAAGCGATAGCAATGCTTTGGAAGCTCGAGAAGTCGAAAGCGGCGCTAGAGGTGTTCGACAATTTCAGCGAGTTCTGTTGTACTCCAGATGGCGACAGCTATTATATCTGGTGATTCAAGCAGCTCCAAAAAAGTCCATGGTTCGTGCTGGATGGGGAGTTTGTGAGAAGAAGATTGGCTCGGGGTGCTTCCCTGATGGGGAGAAGGTTGGTGAGATTGTGACGTTCTTTTGCGAGGGGAAGAAGGTGAAGGAGGCACATTCAGTATACCTAGCAGCGAAGGAGAATAAGGTTCAGGTTCCAACATCAGCCTTGGAATTCCTTGTTGGTGCTTTGGCGAGGAAAGATGAGACCATCAGTACGGCTCTGGAGCTACCGGATGAGTACCAAGGGGAGTCTCTTAAGTATGCAGGCAAGTCCTTTGCTGCGGTTATACATGGTTTGTGTAGGACAAACAATGTGAAGGATGCAAAGAAATTATTGATGAGGATGGTGAATCTTGTCCCAGCTCCTGGTATTGCAGTGTTCAACTTTGTCATCACGGCATTGTCTGAAGTGGTAGAGATGGAGGATGCAAAGGGTTTGATGAGAGTAATTGAGAGCCAAGGGCTGCGCCGTGATATTTATACATACAGTGTGATCATGAGTGGCTACACAAAAGGAGACATGATTGATGAAGCCCATGCTCTACTTCGTGAAGCTAAGAAGATTCATCCAAAACTAAGCAGGGTTACTTACCACATACTAATTCGTGGCTACTGCAAGATGGAGGAGTTTGAGAAGGCCCTCGAGTGCCTAAAGGAGATGAAGGAAGATGGGTTGCAGGCAAATGTGGACGAGTATAACAAACTTATCCAGTCATTATGTCTCAAGGCTGAGGACTGGAGAACAGCTGAGAAGCTCCTGGCGGAAATGGAGGACAGTGGATTATGCCTCAAGGGCATTACTCGCAGCCTCATAGCTGCAGTCAAGGAGTTAGAAATGGAAGAGTCAAAAGCCAGCCAATAAGCATAGTTTCTCTAGGATAAAGCATAGTTTCTCTAGGATATGCTTGATGAAACAACCACTAATCAATCTTGGGGCAGTGCTTTCTTTTTGCTCTCTGCATCTCTGGTGAGCTTGTGAGAAGCACCATCTTTTGTACCTGTCTGTTTGTTGTTAGATGTTACAATAATTTTGCATTTATATTATAAATCCTAGACCGACTGGGAAGACTGTTTAGTTTTGGTCTAGAATTTCTGCACCTTTAGAACTGAGGGAATTTCCGCATGTCATTTTCCATCTAGTCTCATGCCTTGCCAAAGGAGAATACAGACATGTTAGAAAAATGTCAATGCAGCAGCACTCAGCAGGCACCTCTTAGTGCTGTATTACCTGATATCCAAGAGCCTCCTTATATTATGTAAAACATCAGAATACCACCGGTAAATTGTTAATGTGTAATCCATTTACTTGTAGACATTGGTGTCTGATATAGTGGAGACATTCTTCAGTGATCTTATTTAAGGACATGTATCAATAGTTTGGTCTGCCAATAGAGTAACTCTTTTTGTGTATTTGTTGATAACTTAATCCATCTAGATGACTTCTTTTATTGGTGTGCAGTGTTAAGGCTTTTGAAGTGCACTATTCGAAGCATAATTCAATTGCATGACTAGATTGTTTTTGTTATCTGGTGAATTTAGTGTTGACAATTCAGTATTTCATTTGGTTTCTCTTTCATCTATGATATGTTGAAGACACAATACATTTCCCTTTATATGGCATTACTGCATTAGCTTAGTGACCCATACTGTTGAATTTTTACATAGAGCAAGGTTCCATTCCCAGCGGCTAGTGGCTAGTGGGTTCGTAAACGAAATCTCAAACTCAACCGATTTTTAATAATCAGCTGGGTTATGCCCATTTAGGAGTAGATGACTTGTGATTGCTCACTCTCGTTTACATCCATCATGCACTATGCAGTTGATCTATTGCAAAAATGGTCTCATCCTAGTTCCATTGCATAGCATATTGTTGTATTGTGGTCAGTTGTCACCTACCAGTAGCCCAGTAGTCACACATTATTTGTTGCACTGTGTGGTAATTTGTTTACTCGTAATTGTCATGGTGTTGGCATCTTCTGGTGATTGGTGTACCAGTCAATAGGATTAGAGCAAGCACAAAGCATGTGTTTGCATTTGTTTGATTTTGTATTTGGTCCATTTGTTACTAGCACAAAGCAAGAGCCTGGCAACTTTTCGATTTGTAGTATACAAGAGTACTGGGAGGAGCTCACATATAAGGATAAACCTTGATTTGTACTCCTTTGTATTGGCAATCTCTACTCAATTTTTTTTTTACCAAATCTCTCGTCAGTACTGATCTAGTTGGGACTACAATAACATTGATAGCTGTAAACTCTCTCCTAATCAATTGTAGCTTGGGCACGCTAGTTTATTTTTTTGACATTTCTTTCAGCGGATCTGCATCTGACCTCCTCTGAGAAATTCCAAACCACTTTCGCAATTGAATTTGGTAGAGTAATGTATCATGTCATTTTGTAGTTTTCAGCTAGTCTTTCAGCCTTTGTGGGGGAAAAAATCAGCTGTCTGAATGCATAAGAATGTTGACTTCGTCAAGAGCTGCATCTAGCTGCACTCTTGCTGCTGCTGGTGGAAGCAATCACAGATGAAGAAAAATAGTAGTGCGATAATATATTCAATTGGTATGCACCAAAAATGAATCACGGATTGATCCATACATGGTCTTGGTCGTGTTTTCTAAGATAAGCTATACTATGGAGATTAAACAGTGACCAGTCGTTGTGATTATCAGAATCAGATCGGAGGTCATGGAATGATGCAACTGCCATACTTCTATTTTCCATTTGATGCATATTTGCGAGTGAGGTTGGACAGCAACAAATGATTCTTGGGATGGAATGGTATGGGTTGCTTTCTCCTTTCCATGATGAGCTTAATTATTGCATAGGGATAGGGTTATATATAATTGAGGCTTTCCCAGCCATTCACAATATTAATTAGCAAACTAGTTGCTTTTATTACATTTCTCCTTCAGTAAAGTTCACTGGTCACTATCATTTGTTGTCGGCAATTACTGTTTAATTTCCAGCCGCTGGATTCCCTTCCTGTTTCCCCTCGCTGGAGCGATCTACACCGTCTGTCATACGGGAGGAGCTCACATATAAGGATAAACCTTGATTTGTACTCCTTTGTATTGGCAATCTCTACTCGATTTTTTCCTTTTTACCAAATCTCTCGTCAGTACTGATCTAGTTGAGACTACAATAACATTGATAGCTGTAAACTCTTTCTCCTAATCAATTGTAGCTTGGGCACGCTAGTTTATTTTTTTTGACATTTCTTTCAGCGGATCTGCATCTGACCTCCTCTGAGAAATTCCAAACCACTTTCGCAATTGAATTTGGTAGAGTAATGTATCATGCCATTTTGTAGTTTTCAGCTAGTCTTTCAGCCTTTACGCTACCAATTGATTAGGAGAAGTTGTCTTCGTCAGGAGCTGCATCTAGCTGCACTCTTGCTGCTGCCGTTAGCACGCACGCTGCTGGTGGAAGCAATCACAGATGAAGAAAGAAAAATAGTAGTGCGATAATATATTCAATTGGTATGCACCAAAACTGAACCACGGATTGATCCATACATGGTATTGGTCGTGTTTTCTAAGATAAGCTATACTATGGAGATTAAACAGTGACCAGTCGTTGTGATTATCAGAATCAGATCGGAGGTCATGCAATGATGCAACTGCCATACTTCTATTTTCCATTTTATGCAAACTGCATATTTGCGAGTGCGGTTGGACAGCAAACAGATGATTCTTGGGATGGAATGGTATGGGTTGCTTTCTCCTTTCTATGATAAGCTTAACTATTGCTTAGGGAAAGAGTTATATATAATCGAGGCTATAAGACCGATATAGACTAATGTAGCAACCAGATGGGGGGTGAATGATTGCGCGGAAGCTAAAACAATTTTTTATTGATTCTCAAAACACCCCTAAACAAATTATAAAAGATTACTTCGGTTTTCAACAAAAATAGATTGACATATGTTCACTAAAACATTAATTCCCGAAGATCCAACCGTCGGATTGACGTGAAATTTGAACTGTAGAAACTAGATTCAATTTTGAAACTAACACAATAAGAATCAGCTCAATCGGATCTACGGATCGTAAGTTATGACCTTCGCAAGTTGACCGTATCAGATTATGACGGAAATCAATCTAACCCTAATTATGAAATTAAACAAAATCTACGAGGAATTAACCAATCAAACTTTTTAGATCAATATCTTAATGCCCTGGAAAGGTTTGGAATAGATCAAATCAAAATTATCATGGTGGAAAAATGGATCAATCTAGAACCAAATCAGACGTGCAAACGAAGAGAGAGAAAACATAAATACTGTAGCAACCAAACACTGTAGCAATCACATAAACACTGCAATATACATACTGTAGCAATCTGATGTAGTGGGTACTGTAGCATCGCGAAGTGCTGTAGCCACCGAGAAAAATCTTCTCCGCGATCCTGTTCTGTCGCCAAACCGAGCCGCCGATCTTTTTTTTGTGTTCTGTACAACTCATCAACAAATAGGAGATACCCCTCCTATTTATAATAAAATAAACCCTAAATAGCTGTATTCAAATACACGTATGTATGCATATCCACCTGGCCCAATTACATATGGCCCAATATATGCACACAACCCAAAAATCTCATATGCACGCGTACGGCCCACCTGCTGCTACCACGTGACTCACTCGCCTTCACATGCACTGTTCTCTAGTCCGAACGTCCCGCATGACATCCTCGACCACTAGGACCTCGGTTCCTCCCTGAACCTCAGTTCCTCCATGAACCTAGTTCTGGTCCTGTCACCGACCACGTTCTACCTCAAACAACACCTGCACATGAACAAAAACAAAACCGTATACGAGTACAAGTCCACGACTTGACTCAACGTTAGTCCATACAACCACTCACACGAGCGCATTGCGTCGAGCAAAACTATTACCATGCTATCACAAGAATATCAAATAATCATATGAAACAACACATACACATGCACCACACATGCCATGAAAACAACCACTTTGAAATACCAAATTCATCACTAAGCCAATTTTTTAGCACATGATCTGGATTGTTTTCCCCAACCTCACACCGAAATCGTCGGCTACAGCCTCGATCGTGGCTTGCTCTGATACCAACTTGTCGCATCCCTTGGCCGCCAACTAGTTGGGACGTGAGATCGTGGAATTGGAAATCGTACAGAGTTCACAGATGAGGAAAGCATAGAGATTAACGAATAACTTCTGTTTCATATTTTTCATGTCCCTCACTCCTGTCCGCTCCCCAGTATTTATATACATCCGTTTTACCCCTAACAAACTCCAAAGTTACTCATAACAAACTAGTTACTTCTATTACATTTCTCCTTCAGTAAAGTTTACTGGTCACTATCATTTGTTGTCGGCAATTACTGTTTAATTTCCAGCCGCTGGATTCCCTCCCTGTTTCCCCTCGTTGGAGCGATCTACACCGTCTGTCATACGGGATATAAGGATAAACCTTGATTTGTACTCCTTTGTATTGGCAATCGCTACTCGATTTTTTCTCTTTTACCAAATCTCTCGTCAGTACTGATCTAGTTGGGACTACAATAACATTGATAGCTGTAAACTCTTTCTCCTAATCAATTGTAGCTTGGGCACGCAAGTTTATTTTTTTTGACATTTCTTTCAGCGGATCTGCATCTGACCTCCTCTGAGAAATTCCAAACCACTTTCGCAATTGAATTTGGTAGAGTAATGTATCATGTCATTTTGTAGTTTTCAGCTTGTCTTTCAGCCTTTGTGGGTGAAAAAAAAATCAGCTGTCTGAATGCATAAGAATGTTGACTTCGTCAAGAGCTGCATCTAGCTGCACTCTTGTGGAAGCAATCACAGATGAAGAAAGAAAAATAGTAGTGCGATAATATATTCAATTGGTATGCACCAAAACTGAACCACGGATTGATCCATACATGGTCTTGGTCGTGTTTTTCTAAGATAAGCTATACTATGGAGATTAAACAGTGACCAGTCGTTGTGATTATCAGAATCAGATCGGAGGTCATGCAATGATGCAACCGCGCCATATATACTTCTATTTTCCATTTGATGCGTATTTGCGAGTGTGGTTGGACAGCAAATTAACAGATGATTCTTGGGATGGAATGGTATGGGTTGCTTAATTTCTCCTTTCCATGATAAGCTCAATTATTGCATAGGGCTAGGGTTATACATAACTGAGGCTTTCCCAGCCATTCACAATATTGATTAGCGTGACGCACATTGTGCTCTGGAAGTGGCTTTAGTTGTTTCTGACTTCCAAGATAAACTAGTGAGAGACTCAAACAGTGAGGCCTTCTCGCTCATCAAGATGAACCACTGCCATGCCAATGGGAGAGGAGCAGCATAGTAGGAATTCCAAGCTCCAACCAAGCGGTCCAGATCAGATTATGCAGCGTGTGGTCCAGGATTCGTTCGCGCAACGTGTGAAAGTGGAGGATTCATGCATCTCTGCAAAAAGAATTGGGAATTTTTTAAGATTCGTTCGCGCAACGTGTGAAAGCGGAGGATATATGCTAGCCATAGCCCATAGGCCGTGTTTGCTGCCGGCCGGACGCCTTGCATGTGTTCAATGCATGTGCAAGCCGCTTGGCAGCCACACATCCACATCCTAGCCGTCTGAGCTGCGCATTACTCCTTCACTTTTATAAGATTTATTTTTTAAGGGAGTGTATAGGCATTATTTGGATGTTTTTGTTCTAAAAAACATCCAAATTTTGGACCGTAGGATCAACCCACCTTGAATTCAAGGGGGCCGTGCATTGATCTGAAAGCAAATCCAATGGCCATAATTTTGGATGATGGTTGCTAAAGAAAACATCCGGGTGAAATTTATCAAAACCCATTTTTTAAATAGTCTTGTTCAAAAATATAAGTCTCACATGTTGATTTAATGAGGTCTTTTTTTTTTCTATACTCCTATTTATTATCTCTCAACCATATGCATTTATTCATCACCACCTACACAAAGTATATCTTTCATCTATTAAGTGAGGGTATCTAAGTCATTTTCTCTTATACTTTTTTTTTTTAATTTTAATGCAATCTTAATCTTTGTATAAAATTAAAATACATATTATAAAAATAAATGGAGGGAGTACTCCGAAGCATTGTTTGCTTTATCCTTTGTGTACTAGTCATCCATAAAACAAAGTCCGGAGACTTCCCGGCCACGCAGCGCATCCACGTGTCATCCCTCCTCTTTTGCGAAAAACTCCCTATGTTCCTTCTAATTACGGATAGGTCCCTGAACGAAGAGGCCCTTCGCGATTTTTTGTGAGGGCAAGAAAATTGCTCCCGAATCGCGTTTAGGTCCCTCGTTCGTTACTTTGTGAAAAAAGCCTCACTTTAAATACAAATCACGAACGAGCCCTTTTCTACTTTCTCGGGATAGCGGTGATGTCCAAAAATATAGCAAACAGGTTACCGGTTTTTACATCCAGATCCTTTCTCCGTTTTCCCTGGAAAAAATATTTTCGTCAACAGAATATGTGTACTTTTTTCAGCTCGATCTCTAATATTTCTCGGACCTCAAAGATTTTTGGAAATACATCTAGGTTTTTTTTTCTCCAGAAAAAAATGTAAAATCATTTTTTGTTCACGCGCGCGGCGTGCGCGGCGGTCCATCCTTAATCACCTTGCTTAACGTGTAGGTTTGCACGTGGAGCTAATAGTTTTAACTCCATCCTTAATCACCTTGCTTAACGTGTAGGTTTGCACGTGGAGCTAGCTAGGAGGGAGTGCTGGTCACTTTAGCATCACTGATCCGTCTTGCAATCGCAATGCTGAACATTTGGCAGGCAAGTACTATCTCGCAGCAATCGTTTTCCCAGTATCAATCTCATCGTGATTACTCATCTACATTTGTATGGTCGCGCCAAGCTGATTAGCACACCATTTGTCGCTAGTGGTTGATTAGTGTAACTCGGTCATGGTTCTTTAGTAGTATAAGCTAATTGTAATGACTGTTAATGATTAATGGGTAGCTGATCGTTGGGCTAAATGGGAACTGCAGATGCGAGTTACTGTTGGAGATAACTCAAATATCTTAATTTACCATATCATTTGGATATAATGGTTATATCCAAATAAATTATTAGTCAAGTCTTCTACAACTAAGACTCTTTTGGTTATATAAGCCAACTCTCTGTACATGTAATCCTGGAACAGAATAGTAGATTGTTTCCCGTGGTTTTTTTCTGCAAGCAGGGGCGGATCCAGGCCCCGAGCAGAGTGGGCTGTAGCCCGGGGCCTGGTAGCGAAAGCCCACTAAAATTCTACTAAAAATTATTGAAAAATCATTGAAAATAGATATTTAATCTAAGATTAGCTCAAGCAATTACTGAAACTTGGTTTAAACAAACTGGAATGGTGGGACTAATAGTGTTTGGATTACTGGATCATTTTGAATACAGTTCTTGCGTTCATGGTTAAGCCGAGTTACTTAGATACTATTTTCTGAAAGTTAATAGTGAGTGCTAGTTAAATTATTCTTGTCAATAATTAGCAACTGCAATGGATTACTTTGGACGCCTGGATTCTTACCTTAGTAGTTCAACTGTGTGCATCATTACTAAAATAATATGTATCGAGTTGTCCGACTCCCTATTCTGTATCAATTACCATCCCTTCATTTCATATCTTACTAATCAATATGTATCCTTAATTGTTATGGTAACCACCTTTATTCCAGATCGATTATTACCAATTACTTTTTCAAATCTATCACTATTTCTCTTACTATTAGAGCTGCGGCCTTTCACCCAGCAACGTACAGGTGCCATGCATTTCTGTTGTTCGGAAGTTACGCCCAATTACAGGTATAGGGGCTGTTTGGTTTGTATCCATTTGTTGCCATGCTTGCCATGCTAAATTTTGGTAGTGTTAACCAAATTTGGCAAGCATTTGATTTGCAACCAAATTTTGGCTAGATTCTTTTCTCCATTGGCTAGCCAAATTTTCCTAGTTCATTTTCTAGCCAATAGTTGGCCAAACTTTGGCCACCAATTTGGGCACCAAAATTTGGCTAACCAAATTTTGGCATGGCATGGCTTGGCAAATTTGGCCTCAAACCAAACAGCCCCATACAGTTGTGGTGGGTGCCCAACTGGAACACCGTAAAATTATAACTTTAACTTTTTACACCTATTCATTGCTGTTGTTGGGTACTTGCTGAGATTTTAAATCTCACATTTGTTCTTTCCATTCCAGGCAAAAAGTCCGTCGAGTAGCATCTATATGATCATTGCAACAAAAAAATAGGCTGCAAAATAAGTGCCCTTTTAAACAGGAATGAACTTTTATGCAACAAATAAATCTTCAACTACAACAAAAAAAAAAAACATTGTGCTACTAGATATGTGAAATACATATTGCAACAAGCAAAAACACTTCTTGAAACATTAGAGGAAGTGAGCTACAACATTTCGAAAAATCCCCGTAACAAGCCTACCAGGGGAAGGAGGTGTGTGGATAGTGGCGAGTAGTAGAGCTCCCTGAAGGAATTCGCAATAGCACTAAAGATGAAGCTGTAGTGGACATGTTGCTAGTTGCGTTGGAGCCGATGCCAATAACCTCTGGTAAACATGAATGATGACGACGATAACCTCCTCGCAGTCTTGAATGGACCTCTAGCATGATCTCACGCTAGGACAAGAGGTGTCAGCCTTGAAGGGGGAGCGCTCCACGCGGACTCTGGCCATGGTGACGCTCGGTGAGAGATTGATAGGGAGGAGTAACATGGATGCTCGTGTGTGCAAGAGATTGATGGTATGGGGTGGTTAGTTGGACATAAAGAAATGTGGAAAAAGTTGGGTTGGTAAGGAGCTACATGAGTCTAACTGTTATCATTGTTGTAATCTAGGGTTTGCTTCCAATGGTTGCTAATGCTTACCTTACCAAATTTTAGTAGTGTTAACCAAAATTGATAAGCATTTGGTTTGCAACCAATTTTGATAAAGTTCTCTTCTCCATTAACACTCTAGTTCAGTTTTTTTACCAATATTTGACCAAAACATCGACAACTAATTTGGTGACCAAATTTTGGTATACTAATTTTTAGTAAAATTTGATTTGACAAATTTATGATCAAACCAAATAGCCCCTAGCATTGTATGATATCATCCGGTAACCCAGCCGTTTGTCTCCTTTTCGCACGCTAAGCATTTTTTTTTTAAGGGGTTCGCAAGCTAAGTTTTAATGGGCACGCGGGGCACGCGGCCATGGAAATTAAAGGAAATCAGATCCAAAATTCCGGATTTTGCCAGCCTATCAGAATGGCAAGTGGGGCCCTCTCCTCGGCTCGACAGCGCCTGCGCAGCTGCCCCCACCGCCTTGCGTGCCACGACCCCATTGGCAGAGAGCGACGTGGCCGACGTGGCCCGCTCGCGTCGGCTTCTCCAGCCAGCGCTCTCGCCGGCCTGACAAGTGTGGAGCGTCGCCTCCGCGGCGCCCGCCGCCTGCGCCTATTTATTCAACTCAGCGCCCCCGCAAGCCGCAACCCCAACGCAGCTGTTCCGAGTTTGCCCACTCCTCCTCCCTCACGGCCTCACCAGCCACGCGCACCCCCGGATCGAGACCACCTCGCCGCCGGGAATGGGGAGCACGGGGCGCGAGGCGGAAGTAAGCCGCGCCGACTTCCCCGACGGCTTCGTCTTCGGCGTCGCCACCTCCGCGTACCAGGTACCGCTTTTCTCGTCTCGATCTCGATCGCCAACTGCATCGCCGGCGACTCCGGGGCTCCCTCGCGCATTTCGCGTTCGACTGCCCCCGTCGGTTACTCGTGGCCTCGTGCGCCGCGGCGCCCGCTGCCTGTAGACTGTACTCCAGCTAAGTTAGTACACGCTTATGTAATGGAAGCCCTAGGAATGGTCTCGAGTGGATGTATTTCTGACGCAATCACTTAGTATTTTTACTTTAAATTTTTGCACTTTCTGATCAGCATAAGCGTAGATTGATATTCGATGTCGATTAGGTTGATTGACCTGTGAACATGCGGCAGCACTGCTTAGAAACGGCGGCGAATTGAATTGGCATTCGTGTAGGAACCATCCGTCAAATTAGCTACTCCTGTATTAGCGTTCCTGTTTTGGCTAACATTTGTGCTTATGCTCGATTTCAATTGGCACCCCTGTTAAAATGTTTACTACGAATGGAACGAAAGTTGAAGGGCTCGGCCAACGTGCTTTACAAACAGAGAGATAGCAGGAGAGAATTTCCCATGCACTATTTGCGGATACTTTTCACACTGGAGAGAAGAGAGGGAATTTTGAATAAAGAATATCACGGAAGTACTATCTCGGGAAATTACACAAGATGGTTTATTTGTTTCATTTCACAGAATGGAAGATTGTGACTTCCGCCCGTTCCTTCTCATTTATTGAACCAAAAGGAAAGGATTTTGCTAGACATCAGATAGCTCATTTCCCCATTGACGCAATATACGCGTACAAATTTGATACCCGCAAGCACATGAGTCATCTGTAGCTTTTCACCAAGGAGCATTCCAAGGTATCGAAATCTGCAGGAAAGCGACGGATAGACTCACTGCTTAGAATAAACTACCACTAACTAAAGAGACGATTATGAGATAATGAAGGTATCTGAGCGAATCTACTGAAACTAGAACGAGAGAAACTAGGTTTAACCAAGATGTGGAACTCCCTCTCTTAGGCTAGGTTCACTTATTTCAACTAAAGACTAAATCAATTTAATAGTAAATAGCACCAATTAATACTATGTTGGCTCTCACCCTACAGTTCAATACTGACCCTTTCACTATTCTTTCACGGCTCCATCGAGCTAATAAACATTGGCATGACCTGCACAACTTTATATAGACCCATACACTAGATCCAAACACCATGTCTACATCTAGGGTGCAATTGATAATCATAATATTCTAATTACCAACTGAGGAAGATGCGCAATATCAAGAAGGCACAACCATAGCATAAAAGGTACTAAAATAGTAGATCAATCCATATATGTCTTAACTTACAGCAAGATCCCCACACTCGGGGAAGAAAAAACGACTATTCCATATGAAGATCAGAGTTACATATGGTTACCGACGAAAGAGAGTCGAAGAGGAAGACTAGGGGACGAACGGAGGTGGCGGCGCAGAGGCAACGTCGAGCGGCACTAGGTTCACGTGGCTCCATTCTCTCAACAACTTCTCTAATTGGCTAACCCAAATATTGTGATTCCGACTAGTTCAACGGATCTCTTCGATGTTTTCGGCGTGGCATGGCCTCCTCTTTATATATGGACCCTAGGGAAGAGTCTCATCGAAAACAGCAAAGAGAGGCAGTTGGCGCCAGGGGCCTGGCAGGCCGGGCTCCGGCAATTTCCGGGCTTTATAACTTTCACATCCGACCTCCGATTTGGGCAAATAATATATGAATTTCGATATTTTCGACAAGGCGGGTGTCATGGTGACCCTCAATTTGTCATTTGATGAAGTTCATTTTGGCACATTTCTGAGGAAGCTCTTCGTTGGCTCTTTTTAGCCAAATGTGATGTGTCTTACCATATTCCCCGCACATCATTATAATATCCAACATCTTCGGGAATCGTTAGGGTTAGTTGACAAATGGCACAATTAAGCACAAAATATTGCATAAAGTGATGATAAATGGGGCGAGAAAAGTATACAAATGCGCCAACACCCCCCAAGAATCTGTTCACCTTTCTAGATTTAACTTTGGGATCAACAACGGGAGTGTTAAGGATGAAGGGGAATAATTTGGGGTTGGGGTGCATAAATCTCGGAGGTGAACCAAATGATCCAAAAGGTGCATGATCTTTTTCAGAAAGTGTTCTTATTTCCTAGACAGACCCAAATGAAAAATATATAGAGAAACATCTTGTTTTCTCTTCCTGTCTCTCGAACTGGAAGTCATGTGTTTGACATTTTTCCTGTGTAGATTGAGGGAGCAAGAAGGGAAGGGGGGAAAGGTGATAGCATATGGGATGTCTTCACAGAAAACAAAGGTTTGTGTCGTTGGGTTCCTTAATAATGTTCTTGGCATATACTGATTCAATTTAACTTGGTAACTGGTGTTCAAACACTTGTACTTTCAGATAATATCTTAGATGGAAGCAGTGGAGAAGTTGCAGTTGATCATTACCATCGATACAAGGTAGGCCATTCATGTCTAAATTTTCGAGAAGGTGGGTGGGGGAGCTATTTCAGTGCAAAGAGTCCCTATGAACGTATTTTTGTTCTCAACTAATGTGAAAAGTGTTTTTTCCCTCTTGTTTGACAGGGATTTCTGCCTATCACTTTATCCTGTTTGTTCAATGCGATGTTTCCTAGAGCACTGATTTCTTTTTTCAATTGTTTGGTGTGAATTTTTCAGGAAGACATTGAGCTCATGGTCAGTTTGGGTTTTCGCGCTTATAGATTTTCCATATCTTGGGCACGTATATTTCCTGGTACGCTAAGTTTAGTAGATAGCGCTTCACCTATAAATACCTAAGCACATAGCCTGCATTTCTTGATAAATGGTGCACTTTGTCTGTTGTTTGTTATCAGTAATGCTTCATATCATTTTCAAATGCTTAAGATTATAAGTTTATCATGCCTGCAGATGGCCTGGGGGAAAAGGTTAATGAGCGAGGAGTTGCCTTCTATAATGACCTTATCAATTTCATGATTGAGAAAGGTGGTAGATGATTTACCTGATACCTTAAAAGGTTACAATGCTTCAGTCATTAACCACCCATCTGTCTTATTCTAGGTATCGAGCCCTATCCAACTCTGTATCATTGGGATCTTCCACATAATCTTCAAGAGACTCTGGGGGGCTGGCTGTCTGACAAGATTGTGTAAGTCATTGAAGGCATCTTAACTTCGCACTATGATTTACAAAGTTTTCTTACACTCGCATGAATGATTATATGGGAGATCATTCTTATGAGAAGTGCTTTGTTTAAGAGTGGTTGCAGCTTGATTTGATGTATTTTATATGAGTTTCTTACTGCCAAATATCCCAGGGGGTACTTTGCATTGTATGCAGAAGCTTGCTTTGCAAATTTCGGAGACAGAGTAAAGCATTGGATAACAATCAACGAGCCTCTCCAAACTGCAGTTAATGGTTATGGGATTGGACATTTTGCACCTGGAGGGTGCGAAGGTCAAACTGCTAGGTGTTACTTGGCCGCTCACCACCAAATCTTGGCTCATGCTGCTGCTGTTGATGTTTACAGAAGGAAATTCAAGGTCTGTTTTCATTTTTATCTGAACTATCAGCAACAGAGTTCTGTTTACCATTTTTCGGGGTGAAAATGATCCTGGCCAATATGGCCTAAAATCAGCTGGTTACTGGCCGGTTTACAGTAGTTTTGTGGTCAAGTTCTTTTTCTTTTTTCCTTTGCATTTTCCGAAGCTTCCGTGTCTCCATCCCACTTACGTGCTAACACCCTCTTATCTTTGGAAATTGGAATGGCATATAACTCGTCTTAACTCTTAATTTCTGTCTGTGTTGTAAATACCGGTTGCGACCGGAAGATCTGGCCAGTTACCACCAGTGTATGGTATCATGATCATCATTCCATCAATTCACTTGCAACACATTTTATTTTGCTGATGGTTTTACATGTTATAAAAATAGGCTGTACAAGGTGGTGAAGTAGGACTTGTTATTGATTGTGAATGGGCAGAGCCATTTTCCGAGAAAATGGAAGATCAAATTGCTGCAGAACGAAGGATTGATTTTCAGCTTGGATGGTACAGATGCTGTTTATATTTCTTATGGCACATTGACATACCTTCCCGCATTTGTTTCCTTTGAAAAAGTGTTCTCAGCAAAAGCAATATTTTTTGGATCAATTGATAATTTGCCCTTATTTTCATGGTGCAATTGATCATTTGCCACATGTGTCTCACTGAGATGTCAGTGAGACACATGTGGCAAATGATCAATTGCACCATGAAAAGAGGGCAAATGATCAAATCTCCAATTTTTTTTTCCCACAAGGCATAAATGTTACTTGTATAGACCATCAGATAAATTTTATTGTGTGGTTTCATGGATTCTAGTTGTTTGTTTTCTTTTCATGGAATTTGTTTGCCCACGTTTTGTTTTGGTTCTGGGAGTCTAGGATATGGATATCGCATGATGTCTTACTGATTGATTTCCCTCTCCTTGAAGGTACCTAGACCCAATATATTTTGGTGATTACCCAGAAAGCATGCGTCAGCGGCTGGGCGATGATCTTCCAATCTTCTCTGAGAAAGACAGAGAATTCATCAGGAACAAAATTGATTTTATTGGACTAAATCATTATACTTCAAGATTCATTGCTCATCTTCAGGATCCAGAAGATATTTATTTCTATCGAGTACAACAAGTGGAGAGAATAGGTACCACACTTGAGCTATCAAGGAATCTCTCTCTCTCTCTACAACAACAACAACCACGCCTTTTGTCCCAAACAAGTTGGGGTAGGCTAGGAATAAAATCCAATCAAAGTCAAAAGACCCTCTAAACCTTCGATCCTAAGTCATGGTTCCTGTACGTGAATTGCTAACTTCCATGCACTCCTATCTAACGCCAACTCTTTGTCTATATTCCAATCCCTCATGTCTCTTTTACTGCTTCTTCCCATGTCAATCTCGATCGATCTTTACCTTTTCTTATGATTTCAAGACAACTTAAAATTCCTTATGCACCGTTGCCTCAGGAGGCCTCCGTTGGAGATGTCCAAACCATCTTAAATGATGTTGGATAAGCTTTTCTTCAATTGGTACTACCCCAATCCTATCACGTATATCATCATTGCAGATTCGATCTCACCTCGTATGACTGCAGATCGACCGCAGCATCGGAATCTCTCTCTTTTTTTATCTTTAAGAAATGCTACAGCAGGAGCCTTGAAACAATACTATTATTTATACAAAAATAACATAGAATGTAGGCAGTGGAAGTAGCTGAATTAGTTAGCATAGTTGTACGAGGCTTTCATGAGCGGGAGTCTTATCTTTCAAGTATGTAACCATGTAACCATCACTTATCAAACAAATAGTTTTTTTAGATAATCTGTCAAACAAATAGTTGATAATGTGATAGGAGCCTTCTTTTAACTCTCACCTCCATTGCCACAGCCTTTTACTACCAAGCATGGAATCCATTTACCTCCTCTGCTTCCTTTTTCCAGTCTATACTCTTGGAGTTGCACTCCAAATCAATGTAGGTTGATGTGGCAATGCCTACTACCGTTGCAGTTTGGCCTGAGTCATCTGTAGATTTATTCAGAATTGTCCCCTTCAAAATTTGCCAACGCAATGATTGATATTGTTATTGCCATAATGCTTACATTTGTTACTTTTTGGCAGAAAAATGGAATACCGGTGAACAAATTGGTGAAAGGGTCTGTACTGGACTATTTCTCATGTGTGTGCATTCTGTGGATCTCGCCTAAGTCCTAACATATCATCTCAATATTTGTGCAGGCTGCATCCGAGTGGCTTTTCATAGTTCCTTGGGGTATTCAGAAAGTACTTAAGTATATAGCAAAGAGATATAAAAATCCAGTAATTTATGTAACTGAGAATGGTAAGGTTTCCATACTTGCTAAAATGAACGTGGTTCAACTTGCATGTTTCTAATACAGAAATATGCCCATTTGTCGTACACAATTACGATGTCTATTTTCCTGTGGGTATGTGTTGAGCTCCAGACCCATGTTTCTGAGGGTCTTCTTTATTTCACTATTCACTTCTATCAGTAATTGAGGGATACAACTGATACATTACTATTGTAGAACTAAGGTCTAGATATAGAGAGTACATGGGACCAAAGAAAAAGCAATGTGGTAATAATTTTAGACAAGTACACAGATATCAATAACTTCAAAGTATATTTGTGGAATAGATTTTATTTCAGATTAATGTTGGCAATATCACTACCATCCAAAACTGGTGGGGGAAATATGTAATGACAATGAGCGCTATGAATATGAGCTGGAAGCAAATATCTTGATATTATCTAAGCCCATGTCATCATAGTGTTTTGGTCATTCCTTTGCATCAATTGAAGTTGAAATATGGACATTTTCATAGTCCATACTCCATAATCTGCCAATAGCCATCATACCTCCTTTTTACTCTTTTGTGGTTTCTGTCTTCCTGTAAGATAATCCGGATAAATACCATTTGACCATCACGGCATATGAATTTTCACTTTATTTAGTATTATAGTGGACATTGGTGAAGTACATATACAAGAACAAGATACATTGTGAATACCTGCTGTGCCACTTAATATATTGCCTAATATGTCAAGCCCATCTTAGTGCCATTTTGGAAATAGAGTTTCCTACTATTGACAGCATTCTAAGTTTCTAACTGAACAGACTAATACTAATATTACAAATATGCATATCGATAAACTTTATCTTATCTGGTACAAATTGAACTAGCTACGAAACAATGGGAAACATATATTAAATAGAACGAATTATTAGAAATCAATTGTGAAACTGTGAATTTAAAATTTTAAAATCTGACATGTGAAATGTACCATTGTTTGTTAAATGTGATATTTGGTAACCTGAATTAGATATTATTTTGCATGTTGTGCTTACACAGTTTCTTTTTTTTAGGCATGGATGAGGAAGACAATCAATCGGCAACACTTGACCAGGTCTTAAATGATACAAAGAGAGTTGGTTACTTCAAAGGGTACCTTGCTGCAGTTGCACAGGCAATTAAGTAAGCTGATTTTTCTGCTTACTACACAATTAAGAGAAAATCAAATGATTCAACTAATTGTTTGATACAGGGATGGTGTCGACGTTCGTGGATACTTCGCATGGTCATTCTTGGACAACTTTGAGTGGGCTATGGGATACACCAAGAGGTTTGGTATTGTTTATGTTGATTACAAGAATGGGCTTTCCCGACATCCTAAAGCATCGGCCCTGTGGTTCTCACACTTCCTGAAGGGTGACGCTGCCGAAAACAAAGCTGACACAAACTGAGCCATCTTGCAGCAAGTAAAGGGACATTACACAGTAATTGTTTCTCCTGTTGTGTGTATCCATCCGTCGTCACAATAATTATTCTATCTCAGATGTGCCATATAGTCTGTTATTTATCCAACGTTTGTTCAAATGAATGCTTAAAGAATCAGAACTCCCCACCAATAAGTTGTGAATTCATGTCGAGCAGCACTACATTGCAGACAACTCAGACTTCTAATCTGAAGTTCTGAACCCATGCATTGCTACTTTGCTGCTACCGTTGTACTACTTTGTATTCTATGGGGCTGCCATTCATAGGCCCCAGTAATCAACTACCAATGTGAAAAAGGTTTATTTCTGTTTTACCAAAGTTTTCAGTAGGGGGCTTAGTTAACTGCCCAGGCTCAAGATTCGTTTAGCTTTTGATGGTGGTGGACCGAGGTCTGCTCTGTTTGGTCACTGGCATATTGGTGAAGGACAAAGTACCATGTCATAATTGCCCCCATGAACCGGTGCAGAAAGAAGGACTGGTGAAAGGATGGAAGCTAGAATTGCCTATTGGCGCTCTCTCTTTTCTGCTCAGCTCAGGGGCCTATGTGCTGTAGGATTTGCACGCATGAGCATCTTTATCCCGTCCATAAGAATCGCAACTAAGCAGCATGGTATTCCTGCTCACTTTCTGAAGCTTCATGCCGTTGCATCCCCGGCTTTGGACGGGGCGTAGCGTCAGGACGGGAATCAGGCCGGTGCGCGGGGTTCGTCAGAGCATTGACATGTCCTGCGATGCTGGTCCTATTGATTGATACTCTTCTTCCTCTGCTTTTGCTCTCCTTTTCCCTCCTTTTGGTGCTCCTGTAAGCAATCCTATGGTATTTGGCTTCGTTTCTTGCTTGCTTGCGCTGTCAACTGTGAGAGATGTTTAGCCAGTGTTCTGGCCGAGCAGAGACACACAAGCCTAACCATAACAGGAAGTTTTTATGAGGAGTAGTTTTTGGTTAAGCTACATGACTAAAGGGCTGCAAAGCTGAATGGTTAAGCTGAAGATATTTGGTGTTTGACAGCCTGGTTTTTAGGTGTAAGGGGTGTGAGTCGGAAATAGGGATGAGAAGGGTGTGGTTTGTGAAGGATCGGAATGGCGATCCGAGGGAGGGTGAGGGTGAATAATCTTAAATAAAATTTCTCCCACCTACTAGATGAGAAAAGCCTATAAAAAAAACTTAAAAAACCAACCGAGATAAAATTTGCTCTTAAAACTCAATATGCACCTTTTTTTTATGGATATCAGGAACCTCTTGAAACCTAGAGTCATGCTATTGTCACTGCGGATCGCTCGTAGGGCACTTGGGAGCTCAATAGACAACTTACGGACCAAACCCCTGGAATGGATAAATGACTCATCCTTCGAAGCCATGATAAACACACAAAAATATCTCAAAAAATCATCAATTATGACAAGTATATACCACTTCCCACCTACTGACTGCACTCTAGTTGGACAAATAGTGTCCATATGTAAGAGCTGTCCTGGTGCATTAGTCACCCCCATGGTGACTAGGGAATGGGAAGTAGCTACCACTTTGTCATGTCGGTAAGGAGAGCAAACTAAGTCTTTGATCATCATGAGTTTAGGCAAACCACAGATGAGATCCTGGCTACTACCTCAGGTCAAATGATCAAAACCAATGTGATCAAGTCTCCTATGCCAAAAGAAAAAATCATAGGACTCAGAAGCAATCAAATAGCAAAGAAATTTTCCAGAAGAAACAGGAAAATCAGCACGGAAGACTTTCAAATCTAAAATCCCACAAACTAACCCTCCAGAAGAATCAAGTATTCTACAGGCATTGATCTTAAAACTTACCTCGAAATCATTATCGATAAGTTGAGAGATAAATCAAATTGTATTGCAGCTTACTCACTAAGGCCACATCCTTAAGAATAAAATGGTCATTAACATAGACGATACCTTTAGCGGTGATTCTACATGACGAAGTATCCCCAAAAGTGATCAACTTATCACCGAGAGTTTGGACTAGGGAAGAGAACCAACGAGTCTCCAGCCATATGGTGAGAATAACCGGAGTCAACGATCCATACCTCTCCCTTCCCCATCCTATGGACCTGTATCAACGCAAAAGAGAGAGGTGACTCGGTATTGGGGCAAATAAGAACTTATTTGGGTACCCAATACTGACTCACGCGACGAGCAGAAGTGCCAGTCACATGAGTAGAAGATTGAAATCTAATGTCTCTCCATGACTCGGCTCTCACAAAACCAGCAGTAGTGCTAGCAAAAGGTCTGGGAGCCGGTGCTGGGTTAGCCCGCCGATGTGCAAAGGCTGAACCATCCTAAAAACGTTTCCCGTACCTCCTGCCAGCGAAAACTCACGCCACTGATATCCACCTCGATGGAAAGAATGAGGAATATCACGGGTACGGAAGAGGGATTGACAACGAATAGCTTCAGGATGAAAACTTGACTGAAATAAAACATGAAAACCAAGTCTTGGACATTGCACAAAAACATGCAACTCTCTAACCTATTTAGAAGCCGTGTGTGCCTTAAGAGCACTCATAGTCTGGGGATGACCCTGTAAGGTCGATGATGCTGACTAGAAGGGGGTGCATAGGCGGCTTTAAAAATTCTTACGCGAAACTAAATACTCGCCTAAGGCCATGTTTGGATGGGCTAAAACTAATTGTTAGCTGACTAATGGCTAGAGCTAATTGTTAGCCAGCTAATAATTAGTTCATCTAAAATTAGCCTAGGGCTGTTTGGATACATGGCTAATGGTTGGGCTAATTCTGTAGAAAAGTCATGTTTGCCCCTCATAACGGACTGGAGAGTGGACGCACGGGTGAGGAAGTGAGGATAAGGCCAGCGTGAGGGTATTTCAAATTTTTTTCAGCGTGTTACCTACTATTAGCCCAAATTAGCTCCCCTCCACCAGCTAATGGACTAATTGTTAGCTGAGGGGTTGGCTAAAAATTAGCCCGCCTATTAGTCTTCCTGTTTGGATAGACTAGGACTAATTTTTAGCCAGCTAACAATTAGTCCAGGGATCCAAACATGGCCTAAGTACCCCTAAGTCAAAACCTTATCAAAAGATAAAGCGAAAGCGGTAAACTAAAGTTTTGACAATTAAAACTTAAATCTTCTAGGCTCACTAAGTGCATTAACTAATTATGTCTCTACACAAGAATTGCAATTCTAATTACAATCAAGCAATCAATAATAAAACAAGAATGTAAATGCTTGAAAGTAAAAGAGACAAGAGACATGTTACCTTTTCCTGTGGTTTCGGAGACTTGCCAGTCTCCCCTATTCCACGTTGAGGCAAGCCCAAATACGATGGACCGGCTATGCAATGAGCACATACCTCGAATCCACTAATGGTTGCTTTTTTACCCGTCTGGGTAGGCGAGCACCGACCTTCACAAACTTTTATCGGGGCTTCTCACAACCTCCGTTGAGAGCTTTCACGCATGACACTACGCCATCTAGGAGACGGCAACCTTCAAGAGTAATAAGTCAAGCTCATTGCTTGAATTTCACTTAGTGCAACACATGCACTCTAGTGACCTCCTAAGTGCAACACATGCACTAGGATTCTCCGTAAGTGCAACACATGCACTAACACATGCAATTAGAGCTTACTCTTAGCTTAAGAACCAATTAGAGAGGATGCAGAACATACATACCTCCTCTACAAACTCACATAAGAGTCAAGAACACTTCACAATAGCAGCAACTATAAATGACAGCCTCCAAGGCTTCTTTTATAGCTTCCCACACGGAAAAGGGCACTTTTCAGCAAAACCAGCACTGTCGGCCTCGACCCAACGGTCGGCTAATGGCTAGTTTCCCGATAGTACCGCCCTCTGTGGCCTGGTAGTACCGCTCGAGAGGCAGTACCGACCTCAGCTCGAACTATAGATCACCTTCTCTGGAAAATAACTACCGGTGGTTTGGACCCGGTACTGCTGCACCTCCGGTAGTACGACCCTTGAGCCCCGGTAGTGCAAACCAAGAGATGGGCACAAAAACACGCCAACTGAAAAATAACTACCACTCCACTGGGGCAGTGCTACTGACTTGCGGTAATACCGACCTGTGACCACAGTACTGCCACATCTCCGGCAGTACCAGCCATATCATTGCGGTGGTGCAGGCCACAAGGAGCAAAAACCATTTTTTGTTAAAATCTTTTCTCCAAAATCTCAAGGAATGATTATTTGAGCTATGTGAGGATCAACACATGATTACATCACTTTGCAAACACATTTGCAAAGGCTCATCACATACTCCAAAGGATTTCAATTAAAATTTTCAATTTATTTGCAAAAAAATGCATTTGCAAATAAACCAAGAACCTATGGATTCAATCCTCTTAGCCATGAGGTGATCAACACGAGATCACAACACTTTGCAAAACATGATTGTAAATGCCCTCTTCGCATATTCTAAGTTTGAAACCCATAACCTGCCGCTCATTTGCAAAACCCATTTGCAAATAGCAATTAAACCAATTTATAGCAACTTGTATGAACTCTCTTTAATTTCAGCACATGCAAATCTCTTAGTTCCATGCAAAAGCCAACTAAGCCAAAGTGCATAAGCTATCTCCTTTTTGCAACACATACAAATCCATAGTTTCAATGCAAAATCTAAATCAACTCAAAATGAGCTCTCTATTTGCAACACATGCAAATCTCTAGCTTCAATGCATACCACAGATTCAAACTCAAGTGCATGAGCTCTCTATTTGCAACACATGCAAATTTCTAGTTCCATGCAACCATTTAAAAAATTGCTTGAGCTCTCCTTTTGCAATACATGCAAAACTTACCTCCAAGCAACACCAAATCAAATAAAGATTTCAGTTAAGAACTAAACACGAACTTCAACATTTGCAACACATGCAAATATGAACTTCATGCAAAAAAAACAACACATAAGATTCTCCCATTCGCAACACATGCAAATCAAAGCATTATGCGAAAACCAACGCATGAGCTTCACCCATTCGCAACACATGCCAAATGGTTAGCTCTATGCAAAATCCAACAAGACTTTGAGCTCGAGTGAAACGGATTGAGTTCATCAACATATGATGAATCTCAAGCAAAGGACTCAACCCCTCTTAATAATACGACGCTAAAACTAGACACAAAGATTAGGAAGTATCCTTAGCTTATCTAGTTATACCTTGCCGCATGCAATCCCCTTTGAGATTGCAACCCATCATCTCCTCTTGTTCATCAACTTATGATGAACTTCTTTTTATTTCTCTTTTTCGAGATCTCTCATTGACGCTCATGAACACATGATGACGTCCCACTTCCCGATTCTCCATCTCAACCCTTTGGACTTAACCTTGTAAGTTCAACCTCTGTTGGTTTTTGATGATTGGTTTATGATTAATGCTTAATCATTGTTTATGACAAATCCAATCTTTAATGAGACTAACATATTTACTGAGCTTATGTTTAGTAGCCTCATATTTGAATGGAAAATGAAAAACCCAAGGTATGCATTGTATCAATGTTCATTATTTTATTGCATGCTTAAGATTTAAGTTGAAGTATGAATTTCTCCACTGCTTTAACCACAAAGTGTGTATCATGTTTCCCAATCCATATATTACATAGATGCACACATTTAGGGGGAGTTCACACTCTAACTTAATATTTCATTGTATTTATCTATTTCTCATTACAACATATAAAGGATCAAGACATTGAAACTAGATCTTTGAGTATACATTTAATATGCATAGTTGTAGTATACTCATGGTATCATAGGATATGCTCCAAAGCAATAAAATTGAATATGTGCATATTGATTCAAGGTCAATTATATGTATGCACATATCTTTGTGGAGTTTATTCTATAGTTAATGGCTTAGAGTAACGATCATTTCCATACATTCCACATATTATGGATCATTACTTTCCATCAACATGAGTATATGAAAACCTGTGTAGTTATTATATACTCATATCAATTTAAATGAACATTTAAATTGATGTCGTTTATCTCTTAATCATCAAAGAACATTTCATCATGTGTTGATGGTATTCTTGTGATCGATTAAGGATAATCTATAGCTCTTGAGTATAACGAAGCATTAGTTGCATCAATATATTTAAGACACAAATACGGCTATTCATTAAATTGATTTAGGTTGTGCTCAATCGTTATGGAGGCATCCATTATGTGTTAATGGAGTGAAAGGATGATTGAGACAACCATACATCTTGGACTAACTACTTTCATAAGCGATGATTGAGCCAGGTTAGATCCAAAGATGGTTGAGATAATGAAAACGAGACAATGACGACATCATGAGGTGATAGGCGTCAAGAAGAGATCACAAAGATAAGGTTCATTAAGAGTGGATGAACAAGACAAGAGTGAGCCAAGTGAAGACCCCAAAGGGGATTGATTGGGTGTGACGGCTCAAGGTTGAGCCAAGATGGTTGAGGTGATGGAAATGGGACAAGAACGTTGTCGAGTAAAGATGGGCGTCGAAGAAGTGTTCCTGAAGATATTGTTTATCATGAGTTGATGAACAAGAAGAAAATAAGGGTGACAATTCCGGGGAAAAGAGGTATGGTTGAAGATCATAAAGACCCCAAAGGGGATTGATTGCATGCGGCGTCAAAGGTAATTAGATAGAGTATCTAATTATAGGGTTGTCGTACTATTAAGAGGGATGCAACGTAGATGATTTAGAAATGTCTTTGTGCTCAAGTGTTAGCTATCCTTAAATAGATGAGAGACACAAAACACATCGCGAATACCGAGAATGTTTGTCATTCTATCTGGATCCGATGTTTCAATCAGGGGATTGGAAGGTCTGATCCATCGTAAGGTCCGGTGCTAAGTTGTGTAAGTCTCAGGTGCTCCTCTGTGAGGATCGAAAGTTCCGATCGGTGTGATTGGATAGTCCGATCAGGACTTAGAAACTTTTCGAGCTGGTTTAGTAAGAGTGCATCTCTGTGAGGATCGGATGTTCTGATCTTTGGATCGGATGTTCCGATCAGTGTTAAACTCAAAAAGGGTGCTCTCTGGACAAATCAGAAGTTCCGATCGTGAAAATTGGAAGTTTCGGTCAGTGTTTTTAGTTTGCAAGTGTGCTAGAATTTTTGCCTGATTGAAAGTTCCGATCCAAGTTCCAATCTTAGTTCCAATGTGTATATTGGATTGAGTTTGTTTTGGAGTTTTTGACTGATCGGAAGTTCTGATGTTGGGATCGAAAGCTCCGATGTGTGTAAAACGGCTAGTTTTCTTGCTCCAACGGCTAGTTTTTGGGTGTGGGGTATAAATACCCACTTGGCCGGTTGGGAGCAGTTGTTGAGGTTGTTGTTGAAGGGCTAAACAAGAGGTTGAGCTAGTTGAGTAGAGAGAACACCTTGGGATGCATTTGTTGCTCATTGGTCATCTCTTTAGCTAGAGAGAGCTCTAATCACATGTGTTGTGATTGGGAGTGGATTGAGAATCCATATTGTTTCCTTCCATTTTGATCTTTGTGATCCCTCTTTGAGTGAGGTGTGGGAAGTGAGAGTTAGTACTAAGAGCGAGATTGAGTGAGATATATCTTGATCACTAGAGGTCATCTCCAAGATCATCCATTCGTTGAATTTGTTACTCTTGGAGTTTGAAGACTCCTAGACGGCTAGGCGTCGCTCACGAGCAACCAAAGTGTGTGGTGTGCCGTGAGAAGTTTGTTGAAGGTCCGATTTCGCCTCCGAAAGGGAAGAAATCAAGAAGTGGAGCCATATCTCAAGTGTGACTGAGATTGGCGAAGAATAGGGTTGGAAAAGACCCGGCTCAAATGTGACCGAGCCTCCTCAACGAAGATGTAGGAACCTCCTTGGAGGAAGTCCGAACTTCGGTAAACAAATCGTGTCAATTCTTTACATGTGCTTATTGCTTTACTTTGCTATCTTGTATTGAATTGATCTATCTTTGGTTGATTATTTCTCTAGCTAGCTTTACTACAAGTTGCTAATATTTGCTTGTGCTAGCTTTGAGTAGAAATCAATTTGTGTATAGGCGTAATTCATTTAGCATTTCTCTAGACTCTGTTCTAATCGGATAATCCGACTTTGCATCAGATATTCCGATTATACATCGGAACCTCCGATTAGATATCAGAAGTTCCGATCTATTTTCCGCTACATTGAACTGGAGATTTTTTAATCGTCTATTCACCCCCCCTCTAGGCATCTATCATCGATCCTTCAATTGGTATCAGAGCTACGGTCACTCTCATATTAGGCTTTACCGCTTAGAGAGTAAAAAGGATGACGACTAGTGGATTAGTGCACTTTCACAATTCACTAATGCTTTATGGTTATAATTATGCTCATCGAAAATTATGCATGATTCCATTCTTTAAATCCATGAGCCCACAAATATGGTGGATCGTAGATGTTGGCTTTTCTCTTCATCTAAACGAAGTGGCTCCAACTAAAGGAGAAGAGAAATGCTTACATCTAGACGCTCAAGCTACTAACGCTATTTTTAGTTCTGTGGGCGAAGAGATATTTAATGAGATATCAACCTCAAGAGTGCTCATGATATGTGGACAATGCTTCAAGACAAATATGATGTGTCCACATCATCAAATGAGGATTGCATACAAGAACGGATGTCAGTTGATGATTCTTCTACCTCTACATCAAGTGATGAAGAACCGACATCACCATCTACCTCCTCTTCCGCCCCAAGCAATGACAACACTCCTATTTGCCTCATGGCAAAGGATAAGAAGGTATCACGCACATCCAAATATCAAAATATAGATGATTTTGGTAAGAGTGATGATGATAGTGATGCCGATTATGATAATAGGTTTGGTGATATTAGAGAAATATCACTACCTAAAATGCTTGCCTTGCTCGATACAATAGAGAAGCAAGAGGACACTCTCGAGAGGCAAGAAAATTTGTTCAACTTTGAAAAAAGAAAGAAATCTTGAACTTGAGAGTGCCCTTGCTAAAGAAAAGGTGAAAAATGAATCTCTTGAGAAGGAGAAAACTAAATACAAAATTTTGAAGTTGAAGCATGACTCACTTCAAAAGGATTATGATGACCTTAAGGAAAATCATGAAAAGATCCTTCTCAAGGAATTCACTAAGCCTAGAGTAAACATTAGTATTCAATGTGATTTAATTGATGAAATGCTTTGCTCAAATGTCATTCCTTGCATTTCATCCAAAATTGATATGTCTACTTCTAGCATTGATATGCCTTCATGCTCTAATAAACTCCACAAGGATATGTGCATACATATAATTGACTTGGAAACAATATGCACATATTCAATTTGATTACATGAGAGTTTCTTCTATATAACCATGAGTATACTAAAACTATGTAAGAATAATATATACTCAGGGAATTGGTTTCAATGCCTTTATCTTTTAAATTAGGTAATTAGGAAGAGATCAATACTATTGAAACATCAAGTTAAATTATAAACTCCCCCTAGATATGTGCATCCATGTAATATATGGATTGTAAATATAATGTACATTTTGAGGTTAATATAACGGAGGAATCATAATTTAACTTGAATCCAAAGTATGCAATAAAATGATAACATGAATTAGAATGCATACCTTGGGTTTTTTATTCTTCATCCAAATTTGTGTCTACTAAAAATAAACTCAATAAACACGTTAGTCTCATAATAAATAGATTTGTCATTAAATAAATATTAAGCATTAATATAAAACCAATCACCAAAACTAATAGAGCTTGAACTTACAGACCTTGAATACCCCTAAGGCACAAACACGCTCATGCCGAGTGAGTTTGGTGTGTTTAAAGTAGAACTTGGCCAGTTGTCCATCCTTCTGATAGAAAGTGCATGCATACTTTGCCTTGCTAGAGACAGAAGCTGCAGGAGGAACAACCTTTGGATCAGAAGTCCCTTGGACAACACCTGCTAACCGGAACATAATGGGGCTAAGTCCTAGGGGCAACCATAATCTCTACACTCTTGGAAGAAAAATAGTTGTAAGTGAATGCACCCGTGCATGCTGCAAGTAGTTAAATCCTAGACCCTAATTGAATATACTAATCTTGGATTGGTCTAGGATGATGTTGAGCTTCTTCTTGCCTTCTACAAACTTTTTGAGAGTGATCATGAGGTACTCATACTCCCAGAAGAGAGGCACAGGAAGAGCAGGGGGAACATGAAGAAGAACCAGAACCAGAAGAGCGAACAACACGTGCATATCTCTCCCTATGCATGGCCGTGTCAATTTGAGGGTCTCACAAGAAACGCACTCGACATTCATAATCCTAACCCTCTAGGCCTCTAACTTCTTCCTAAGCTCCTCATGAATCCTATCTAATTCTACCTCAATCTCAGCACGTCGCAAGCAAGATTATTGTGAGTTAGCTAGTAGGTCCTTAGCAAGTTCAGCATACTTGACATTATAATAGGTCCTTAGCAAGTTCAGCATACTTGATATTCAAAGCATCATTGTCAAGTTTAAATTGCCTACATCCCTCACATGAGCTGGCTGGGTTTTAGAAGCATGTTATTCAAGTTCATCATTTCTAACTGAAAGCTTTCTAAGGTGAGCGCTCATGAAATCAATTTCAGTAAGTAATTTTGGGCAATTATCACAAGAAAGACTTGTTTGAGTATGAAGAAAACTTGCATCTACACAGAACTAGTGCTAACATTTAACCTAAGACCCTCAAACTCAGAAAGCACACTATTATGCATGATCCTTAGGCTCTCAATCTCCACAAGCAAAGTATCACATAGAATACAGTTATCAACATCACAAGAGGAATCAGATCTAAGTGAAGCTAACTCCTGTGTCAAAATACCTACTTCCTTATCAAGCTCCGTACACCTAGCTCTAGCTCTAGCATGAAATTTTTCTAGATCACAAAAAGCATCATTGAACTGGTTATAGGAAGGTACATCGTCCGAGTTACTGTAGAGCTCGAAGTCGCTGATTGTAGGATCGATATACACTAATATAGCAATCAGAGGGGGGTGAATGATTTCTCGGAAGCTAAAACAAATTTTTATTGATTATCAAAACACCTCTAAACAAATTATAAAAACTGCTTCGGTTTCAGTAAAAACAGATTGATATACGTTCACTAAAATAGTAATTCCTATGTGAAATTAAAACTGTAGAAACTAGATGCAATTTAGAAACTAACCCAATAAGAATCATCTCAATCGGATCTATGGATCGAAAGTTATGACCTTCGCAAGTTGACTATATCATATTATGGCGGAAATCAATCTAATCCTAATTACAAAATTAATCAAGATCTATGAGGAATTAACTAATCAAAATTTTTAGATCAATCACTTCATGCCCTAGGAAGGTTTTGAATAGATCAAATCAACATTATCATGGTGAAAAATGAATCAATCTAGAACCGAATCAGACATGCAAGCGAATAAAAAAATAGAAATCGATGTAGCAGTACTAAGCACTCGCACCGTGGTAGCCTCGCGAAACACTGTAGCACTAAACCCCTGTTTCGCTCGAACTCGCCATCGCTTCTCCTTTCTGCGCTCAATTTTTTTCTACCTCACACAATCCAAGCCAGGAGGTATCCTCCTATTTATACTAAACAAACCCTAAACAGCTATATTCAAATACATGCATGCATATCCACATGGCCCAATTACATATAGCCCAATATATACACACAACAGCCCAAAACCTATATTTGCACGTGTACGGCCCACCTGTCGCTACCACGTGACTCATTCGCCTTCACATGCACCGTTTTCTAGTCCGAACGTCTCGCATGACATCCTTGACCACAAGGACCTCGGTTCCTCCTTGAACCTAGTCCTGAACCTCAGTTCCTCCATGAACCTAGTTTCGGTCTTGTCACCGACCTTGTTCAACCTCAATCAACACCTGCACATGAACAAACAGGAAATCGTGTACGAGCATAAGTCCACGACTTGACTCAAGATCAGTCCATGCAACCACTCACACGAGTGCATCGCATCAAGCAAAAAAATAACCATGCTATCACAAGCATATCAAATAATTATGTAAAACATCACATGCACATGCACCACACATGTCATGATCACAAACACTTTGCAATACCAAATTCATCAGTAAGACAATTTTTCAGCACATGATTTCACACTGATACTGTTGGCATCGGCCATGAAGCACATGCTGGTAAAGTCGTCGCCGTCTTTGTTCTTCTCTTGGGGATCATCCTCGCCCTCGTCGCTCCATGTCTCCATGTTGGAGAGGGCTGATGTCGTCGAGTTTAGTGAGGACGTGGTGGAAGAGCTTATTGTCCTTGGATAAGTTGCGGTATTTCTTCTCACGCACCAGGTCACAAGCTGGAGGGTTCTTGTTGTGGTTCCTGTCGGTGTAGTCATTCTTTTCTAAGCCGTCAGAGTCGTTCTTACCCTTCTCCAGCTTGGGGCAGTTCGTCCTAATGTGGTTAGAGTTACAACACTCGAAGCAGGTGATCATACCACCTCTATTCCTCTCCCTCACCCTCTTGTATGCATAAGAAAATTTGTGCGCTAAAAGAGCAAGCCCACTTTCTGAAATTTTTTCCAATTGTTCATCGCTTAGCTCACAAAGAGCGGAAAGAGATAAACCAATTGAAGTCTCATAACAGGATCCAATGGGATCAGTGACAAAGGCTATCGACTGCGACTTTGTCTTATGAGACACGACGTCAATCTTATAAGTCTTGAGTCAGGAATAAATCCCATTAAGAATCAAAATTGATAAGTCTATGGTGTCCTTGATGGTGATCATCTTCATCTCCCAAACCCAAAGATCAAATGCGGTCAAGAAGTGTCGAGCGTTTTCCAAGTCAGAGTATGTGCAACCAACTGCACAGTGATCGCTGAAGATCTTTGTGAAATGACCAAAACACTCATCAAGGGTCTCATCAGCGTGCTATTAAAATTTGTTGTTGTCATGCTTGTACTAATCCGGTCTCACCATCTTGATATGATTGGTGCCCTCATAGTAAGCATCGAGTGTCGCCCAGTCTAGTGAGCATATCATAGGTGAGAGATCCTGCCATACTCACTGCAGCTAAGGCCTTGTATGAGGATGTTTCTTGCCTTAGCATTCGCCTCAATATTAGCTATATTACCAGATATGGCATTTTCATCTACAGGAATCTCATACAGGAGCTTCATCTTCTGCCAAATCAGGAAGCTATGGGTAATTCTCAATTTCCAAAAAAGGAAAATCAACTCCTGAGAAAATCAGTGGCTTGGTGGAATACTTATCCATCACCTTAGCTATTGAGACCAGTCAAGATCTATAAAAGAGCAAAATCTGCTCTGATACCAATTGAAGGACCGGAATGATGATCAGATGAGGGGTGAATGATTTGAAATAAAAATTTTCCCCCACCTACTGGACAAGAAGAGCCTATAAAAAACTCAAAGAACCAACCGAGATAAAACTTGCTATTGAAACTCGATATGCACCTCCTTATGAATGTCAGGAACATATTCCAACCTTCAATCGCGAAGATTGATATTAAAGTTCTGACATTTTTCAAATCGAAGGTAAGTGCACCAAGGGAAAGCAAAAACCTAAATCTTGGTCTTGGACTTGCTCGTGAGGTTTTGATGATGAATATGATCTTGGATATCCTTCCACTTGTCACAGCAAGCAAGAACACAAGAAGCAAAAGCCACAAACATGATTTACAAAAATGTCTTCGTTTCAACCAAAAAGATCGGTTTCTTACAAAGTTCAAGAAGAGATGTGCATAGATGATTGGGATATGATCTGGAGAAGATTCATCCAATAATCATTCATCTTCAGCAAAAAATCGACAAGTATTTAAAAAGAGGGAAGGCAAATGAAAATGTGCGGAATGTAAATTGCGAGAATGTAAATTGCCAGAATTTAAATTGCGAAAATTAAATTGCGGAATGTAAGTACTGAATTTAAGACATAATGTAATTGCTGAAAGTAAATTCAGAATAGTGAGGAAATAAAATTTTATTTCTTGGATGGAAGATTTACAAAGCTTCACAACAAGGTGAGCAAAGCTCAAAGAAGCACCAAAACCTTTAAGAAAGAGACACCCCTCTATTTATAGCAACCTCAAGTAATCTCCATCCATCGATGACCTTCTTGGTTCTCAAGAAACCTCATCAAGGGTTGAGATTCACTCCTCCATTAGGAGCAATCTCCACCCTTAGATGACTTTCTTAGCCCTCAAGAAACACCATCAAGGGTTGAGATTCACTCACTCATACATGGGTTAACCTGAAACCCACTAACAAACGAGTTTTATCCACTAAGCTAACTTGACCGTTACTTCATCTTGTAAATCGCGATCCAACGGTTCTCATTGATCCGAGTAGCTCTAAGTTAGCATCTCAGCCGTTCCATTGTCTTTTAGACTCGCAGCGACTCCATCTCCGGTCATCCTCCGGTGATCCCCAACGGTCTAGACCTCGTCCCACCTCGTCTAATCCCGGCCATCCTCCGCCTCACCATGATCTCGCACTGTGGTCCTGCAACCATCAAAGACAAGAAAACACATCACATAGCATTACACGATAAATATGCAATTAATCAATCATAGCAAAAATCATAACTCAATTTACAGTAAAAATCCGATACCGCCCTGAAACTATCAGCACACCAAATTATTCTAAATTCAAATATAATTCAAATCAAACTCAAATATAAGCACCACATACTTAAACATAATTAATTACTCATCACCAACAAGGATATACCTCCACATAGTATTTCAGTTTGGAATTTTATACTTGTAGTAGGGATAAATTTTTTTAACTCTAGTAACAAAGTTAGAATTCCAACCCATCGAAACCGTAGAATGCTACCTCAGAGCGGCTTTTGACTTTCAGCTTCTTCTAGAATATATAGGCTGTTGGCTTTTAATTTCCGGCTGCGAAGAAACCTGTCATAGCTTTCGACTTCTAAAGAAGAAAAGTCGAACCTGAAACCGTTCTTGACAGCACCGATTACCTGCTTTGGCCCGATGATCGCAGCCATTGGCAGGCTCAGATCTTGCACTGTGTTGATCCCTGTCGCGAGTTTTCCGGCGGCAACAATTCACTTTTGGTCGTAGCAGCAAGGAGTTAAAAACAGCATCATCGATATTCTGATCTGAAGCATCGAGCCGTTCAGGAGACACCCTTCCCTTTAATGATAACTTAGACATGGGATGCTTTGCGACTTTATCACGATTGATTGAATGCTAAAGCCACGGGGATCTTTGCGAGTGGCGAGACACGCTGCATAAAGCTCGATTCGTGTGCATCTCCTCCTCACGTGACAGCGCTCAGCATTTGCATCTGAATTTGCGGGCTCAGTTGCCACTAGCAGGATGGAAAAACCTGACATTAATTCTGCTTCGATCAGGGATGACACGTGTCGCCGAATCCGAGCGAATTTCTGCTCACACCCTGTTCCTGGATGCAGGGTTCTTTTAGCTTTCAAATTTTATAGTATCTAAATACATGTCATTATATATTTTTAGGATGATTTTTTTACTATTTTCCCTTCTATACTTCTCTCCTTTAGCTATTTCCAATTTCATTTACTGCATAGACTAGAGTAAGACACATATACTCTTTTTGATCATAAATAGTAGTCAGTTTGGGATAAGTGCAGTCAAACTTTTAAAATTTAGCTATCTATATCTTTTAAATATTAAGATTGGATGCATGAAAATCATATGTATAGATTCGTCTCGAAACGTACTTTCATAATTATTAGATTTTTAAAATATATTATAATAGAAATTAGTGATGAAAGTTGAGTTTTGGGGACCGTATGGTTGCCCAAAATGACAACTATTTGTGACCAAAGAGAGTAATAAAGAATGGTAATACTGTTTTTTATAGATGTGTCTTGATGAAAGTGCAAGAATCTAGAATAATATTTATTCAGGATCCAAAGAAAGTACTTGTTAAAAGCAAAGTAGGAAAGAAAAACCAATGGAATATTATATTCGGCTTGAAGTGTGCCTCCTTTGTAGGAGCTGCGCTTGGGCTAAAGTGGCAAAATTAGTTACCCAACAAGCTTCATTTTCTGCTCAAGTACCTGATATCATTATCCGGCAGGTGCATCCCTAATTGGGGAAAGTTAGTTTCTGATTTATGGATTGGAATTGGATACTCCTTGCCTATACATGAATAATGGGTAGAAAGTTCATCGCCGCAAAAAGTCTTCAAAGAACACGAGCTGAATTTTGGTGAGCAGCGCAATGTCAGTACATTCATTGGGGATATATGATATCAGTGAACTAGCAGTAGCTTGCATGCGCGACTCATGAGGGTATGATGGAGCAGGGGAATCAAAGGTTGGCGTCATTGCAAGATTTGGGTAGTAGTTCAAGTGGCATTGCAGTTGGCCCCTCCATCCATTGTGCTGGTTAATTCACAAATCATGCTAGTATCTAGTACCTATCATTCATTCATGCATGCATCATTCATGCTCTTCTACTTGTTCTCTCCTTCCCAATGTAGAATCTTGCTGCCCCAGAAGATTGCCATGGCTGGGCCCTCTCTACCTCCCATCTCCAACTACTACCTCAGATCTAGTATCACCTTCAGCTCCTTTTCCCCTCTCCTTAAAATGCTTGTTAGTTCTTAATCATAAGGCAGCTCCTGACCTGTGCTTCTCATCTGCAGCCAGAATCGATCCATGTGTGCCTAGAGGCCAAAGCAAAGAGCTTTTATTGGCGTTTGGGGCCAATGATTGAGGAGGCCATTAGACCAGAGCATCCATTCGGTGGAGGAGACAAAGGAGGGGCATGTGGGGTTTGCAAAATGGCAAGGAAAGAGTTTGGTAATGGTAGGAAGGGGAGGCAGGCCACAACGTTGTGTAGGCATGCATCCAAGGCATGGTTGTCACGCCCACATGGGGATGGGGACCTAACGACTGTAGCCACCCAGACCACCGGCTCTCTCTCTCTCTCTCTCTCTCTCTCTCTCTCTCTCTCTCTCTCTCTCTCTCTCTCCTCGTACTGTACATGCCACACACACCCATGGAAACTATAGTTTTCACTGCTTCACATGGCGATGAAATGATCCGTTCGCTAAGCAACAGGCTCAGAATTCAGATGCTAGGACTGGAAGTTACCTGCGCCTTCACTCCATTCATGGCTTCGCTGTATTTCTTGATTCTGTTGAGAGGGTCAGTGAAACTTCTCAAGTTACAGGGGGCGTCTGCCCTGCTGTCGATAAGACGCCTGTACTGTAGGTAGAAGTGTCTGGTAAAAGTCTATGGCTGTATGTAGTGACTAGTGAGCATGGACCATTTGTGCAGGAAAGTGGTGACAAAACATTATCGATGCTTTGTTCTTGGCATCACCAGAGTTTAATCTCTTTTTTTGGTTTTCTTTTTCAAGTACATCCGATTTCAGCTACCTTACAATTCTGCGGATTCACCATGCTTGAAATTGTTACTGGATTGTACCGGGCGGTGAACAGATCGACATCCGATTCACTGCTTCATGTCATGTACAGACTGGACAACACACATGCACGAACTGCTTATTTCCTCCTCTGCTCTAGATTTTATCCCTTCTTATATATAGAAATAAATATTTGCAAAATCTTGTACATTCTATAATCTACAGGTACAAAAGGTAAAGAGAAAAAAGAATAGCCCACCACCATCGATTTCCCTCTGCCCTCCGGCGGTTCTCCACTGATAGTCGGCAAAAAAGATTATATTGGCAAGACTATCGGTGATCATGGCGATGAAGCTGAAGTGGCTGAGCTCTCGTCGTCGGAGAATCCAGCTCTCAATGCATGAATCCTCGGAAACAACTGCGGCATCATGGGGTTGACGGGCACCGGGAAATGGCGCACGGAGCTGGCAATGGTGCGGTCATTGATCCTACCGACGTCCTTGCAGACCTGGTCAAGAACGAAGAGCAAATCCCTGACGACCATGAAGATTCTGAAAGGATGAGCCTCCTCTTTTGCGGAATCACCATGGAAGTATTCTGTGATTTCCTTCACGAGCGACAGTGCAACACTCTCCTGAGCTTGAACTCTGATGATCTCGTCATCGGCCTTCTTCAAGAACTTCTGCATTGTGTCATGGAACCTCCATGCATCCTCCCTTGACTTCAACTCCTCGTTCAACCGCAATACCTCGGTGATCTTTTCTATTCCGCCAGCAAGTTTCACAACATAGCTGCTTAGCACGTCGGAGTCCATGGCCGCTGCCTTCTTGACACTGCTGAGCTCGTTCCCGAGGCCAGCCACTGCCTGGAGGCCAAGCTTTTTGCACTCAAGCTCATCTCGTAGAGGATTTGCTTGAGTTCTTGGAGTTGATTGGCTGCTGGCAGAGAGGCGGGAACCCTCTGATCGGATGATCTCCTGCACGACAAAGTGCAGAAGGGTTGTTTTGCCATCAGTGCCTTTGACATCAACCAATTTGAGTAGAGTATCAAGCTTGAATGCATGCGCATCGCCACGGTTTGTGCCAACATTCATCCTGTTGCCGGTCTTCAAAACAGCTTCAAGTAGCTTTAGAAATAGCCTGCTATTTCTAAGTTCATCACAAGCAGCCTGTCAAACAAGAAGTTACAGGTACTTAGTTATATCTCATCAACTGACAGAAAGGGAGCAGAGTTCATGAGAAAAGGGGGAGGTGATAAATGACGTTAATACTAAATGGGATTGAAAAGAAAGTTAGAAACCGTAATGCTCACCTCAAGGGTTTCAAAGGACTCCTTCAGGTAATTGACCTCCGATTCAAAGTTAGCAATGTAAAGCATTGCATCTACTCTTTTGAAAGCAAAAGGCACATCAAGAACTGCCTTAAGGAACTTCTCTGCAGGACCAAGTTTACTAGGAGAGATCTCCTCTTTGAATTCTCTCAGTTTAATTTCCTCTTCCTTGGTAGGAGCCATCTTTAGCAAGGTCTCCAGTAATTCTGCTCCAAAGTTCTCCGTGTTACCTGTAGGAAAGGCATAGCAAATTGATAGCACATTAGTGGAGTCTGGATGTTAGAAAGTGTGAAACATGTACATTTCTGAGTTTATCAAGAAGCATTCATCTAAACAGATAATAAACACCAAGTGAAATGTGAAGTCCCCTAAAATATAATTTTGGAAGGGTCGATCGCATTGGCTCGACTAGAAATTACTGGAGCTCTGCGGTAACACAGCTAGCCTGCAATGATTTGCACCAAAAAAACAAGATTATGTGCAGTGAAAAAGGAGTTTTACTATAGTAAGCAACCATGAAGAGAGCACAACGACTGATTTTTACACAAAATAATTCTCCTAACTTTCTTCACCGCAGGTATAACTCTCTGCACCTAATTCAATCATTCAGAAGTACCTGGTGAGTTTCAGCATAAATGGCTAATTCATCAACGACTCAAGGGGTCTATGCTGGCATTCACTTCCTTCAGACGCGTATTAAAAGCCCAACCAAACTCTACGGACAAGCATATGTATGGTCAAACAAGACCGTCCTCACGAGTGAAATGAATCCTACTCAGTCTAAAAGTCAGTGAGTAGAGATCATGCAGCTGAGCTGTGGTATGCAGATCATCAAGCACAGCGAACATTTCTATTTCTCGATCCAACACAGTATGAAGATCATCAAAATGCCTAAAATTTAACGAATTCGTGTGTATAGTTCGAGATGAAGAGCTTATTCACCTTGGCAGAGAGCGTCGCAGACCTCCTCCTTGGTCACATTCAGTGCACGCAGCAAGATGGCGATGTTATGCGCCTTCTTCGGATCCAGCACCTTGTTCTCCGCCTTCGGCGTCGGCAGCACCGGCCTCTTTGTCGCCTCCTTCGGCGCCGCAGTCGCCGGGTTGCAAATGAACAACGTCTCGATCATCTCCTCATTCACCCTACAAGAATTCAGCTAAATTGATCAACAAACCAACCAACCAAGAACAGATTTCAGCTGAAAAAAAAAGACGGGAATTTGCAGAGGTCTCACTGGAATGAGCTGGATTTGAGCTGATCCCACACCATGACTCGGTCGGAGCTGGCACGGACTTTGTCCCAGTGCAGCGGCTTCAGCTTCGGCCGCGGCGTCGTCTCCTCGGACTTATCGGCATGGTCCGCATTGTCCGGCAGCCGGCTGGGGAACGCATCGGTGGGTGGAACGCTCTTGAAATTGGCGGCTTGGGGCGGCGGGGACAGCGCAGGTGACCGGGTTTCTTTCGACGTGCCGGGCTTCCGGACGCGGCTCTCCCAGTAGCCGACCGGCGGCGGCGGAGGAGGAGGAGGTGGCGGCGGAGGTGGTGGGTGTGCACGTGTCGGTGGGGATGGTGGCTGGGTAAATGGGTTTCTTGAAATGGTGTCGGTGGTGGATCTGAGAGCTGGCGTGTTCCCGAGGGGAGAGGAGGGTGGTGATGGAGAGGGTGGTTTCCGGCGAGGAGGAGGTGGTGGTGGAAGTGTCGGCGCGAATGGAGGAGGTGGGGGTGGAGGCGCCGGTGGGAGGCCAACGACGTCGCGCGCGCTCTCGGATCTTGACTTGACGGAGCGGCGGCCCGACTGGCCGGGGCTGGAGAAGAGCGGCGGTGAGGCAGGTGCAGGCGACGTCGTCGCTCCGGGCGAGGATGGGTACGACGGCGTACTCAGGGTCGACCCGGGCGAGCCGCTCCTCGATCGGTCGCGCGCGGCCACGGCGGCCTGGACCGCCGCGGCTAGCGTCCGGTGCGAGCTCGACGTCCTCGAAGATTCTCGCGGAGAGTAGAATTCCTCCTCCCCGGACGACGGGGAAGCCCCGCCGGGGCTCCTCGAACAGGATGGGCCGCATTGCCGCCCCAGCGGCGGCAGCGGGCGGAGCTCCGGCGATCCGCCGGAGCTTCGCGACTCCTCGTCCCCGGACGTCGTCGTGTCGCTGCTCTTCGCGTCCCCTCTGCTCGCCAACGTCCCCACATACAGGAACTCGGCCGACGCAGCCGCCGGCGCCCCTCCGCCGTTCCCGCTAAACTCGTCGCGGGCGAAAAGGCTCGCCCTTTCCGGGTGCAAGAACTTGCCCTCTCCGCCACCGACACACCCGCCTCCTCCCCCGCGGCTGGCATTGCCCCGCCGGTGCGAGAAGAAGAACCCGATGGACAGCCCGAGCACGGCCACCGTGAGCAGCGGCAGCAGTATGGCCGGGACGAGCTTGGAGGAGCTCTTGGACCGGTGCGAGCTTCCGCCGTCCGGAGGCACCGTCCCGCTCCCCGGGGCGGTGTTGGGGAGCACCAGAGCAGGGTACGTCGGCTGCTCCTGCGAGGTCGGCATCGGCGGCGGGGGCGGCAAGGGCAGCGTGGGGAAGAACGGCGGCGCCGGCGCCGGCGGCGCCGGGGAAGGCGGCGCTGACTGGTCCGGGAAGAAAGGCTGGTGGAGCTGCCTCCTCGCGATAGCGGGAACGTCGACAGCGTCGGCGCCATTGACGCAAGAAGCGAGCAGGGCGGGCAGTAGCAGCAGCTGCAAGAATCGCCGGGACGATGGCATCGTCGTGGAAGAAGCGAAGCGAGGAAGCAGCAAGAGCAATACCAAAGAGCTGTTCGTGTGTGATAGATCTCGGAAGGAAGAGAGAGAAACTGCAGAGAGGAGGAGAGAGGAAGCAGGTGTGGACGTGGTGGTGGGATACGGCTCGGCTTACATGGAGGTGGAGTATTTTGTATTTGTCCTCTCCTCTCTTCCCTCACTGCTGTGCTAGTGCTGCTTCCTTGCTCTCTAAGTCCTCCTCTCTCCTCTTCTCGAAATGGGAATCTTTTTTTGTTAAGTCGCGCATTTGGGCTGCGTTGGTCATTAGTGGTGGTTTGATTAGCGATCGAGAGAGGGGTGGTGCTCGTTGCTTGCTTGGTTTGTTCTCATTCTTTGGCCGTTTCTGGTTGTTTAATTGGTGAGAGTAGTGGTTGGAGAGCAGGAGTACAAGAGAGGAAATTGCAAAGTGTAGGTACAAGAACAGACACGACTAGAACTAAAATACACATCTTGTATTGAGCATCCACAGCTAGCTAGCATATGCCAAGTGGGGACTGGGTAGTATAACTCCAAACGCTCGGGTTTTTTTTCCCACTCTGTATTTTAGTTAGAACTGTGCTTAGGTGTTGAGTTAGCAATCGAGTACGTTACGTACTGTCGCTGGTAAATTTGCCGTAATCAGGACCTTCGGTGTGTGCTGCTGCAATTGAGATGCCCTGGAAAGCAGTGAGCCACCCTGCCATATTCAATCTTGCCTTGCCGATTCTCAAAAAAAAAAAAAATCTTGCCTTGCCATGGCCACCCTGCCATAATGCAGCTCCAAGTTAGATCACTTGTTAGGGTTAGGGTTGCACACGCACACACGTACAGTAGATTGGAACGGTGGACACAAGATTTACGTGGAAAACCCTTGCGGGTAAAAAACCACGGGAGACGAAAATCCACTATGAAGGTTCAAGGATTACAAGTACATGGGGGTGGCTTATATAGCCCAATGAGTCCGTATCGTAGAAGGCAAGGACTCCAAGATTTGGTAAGATTAGATATTGAGTCATATCCTAACAAACCTCCCCTTGACTCAAAATCCATAATAAAAAATTTGTCTCCAAGAAACCCCGAAGGGCAATTAAGCACCATGAATACCAACCAAGTCAAGACAATGCTTGAACTTGGTATTAGAGAGAGACTTGGTGAGCATGTCTGCAGGATTATCATCAGTATGTATCTTTCCCACAATAATATGTCCTTCAAAGAACAATGTCGCGAATAAAGTGGTACTTGATATCAATATGCTTGGTCTTGGCATGATACATATCATTCTTGGTCAAACAAATAGCACTCGGCTATCACAATAAGCAAGAAGAACATCTGTTTAATACCAAGTTCGAAACTGCACCTCGCAACCAAATAGCTTCCTTAACGCCTTCAAGAGTGAAATATATTCCGCTCAAGAGTAGAAAGAGCGGCAATAGGTCGTAAGGATGCCTTCCAACTGATGAGAACCACACAAAGAGAAGATATATCCAGAAATTGATCTTCGTTTGTCAAGATCACCAGCATAATCAGAATCAACAAACCCAAGAACATCATTTATCTTCACTTTATTCTTATCAAACATCAAGCCAAAATTAGAAGTGCCTTTCAAATAACGAAGAATCCACTTAACTGCATTCCAATGCTCTTTGCCAGGATTATGCATAACCGCTAACAACACTAATGAGAATGAGCCAAATGCAGTCCGGTGCAAATCATAGCATACATGAGATTACCAACTGCGCTAGAGTAAGGAATACGAGACATATAGTCTTTGTCTTCTTCATTAGTAGGACACTGACTTGAAGATAATTTAAAGTGAGAGGCAAAAGGTGTAGAAACAGGTTTGCAATCACTGAGATTAAATCTGCCAAGTACCTTCTCAATGTAACTTTTCTGAGATAGAAATAATGTACCGACTTTGCGATCACGCTGAATTTCCATCCCAAGAATTATCTTTGCTGGACCAATATCTTTCATCTCAAATTCATGACTAAGTTGAGTCTTCAATTGTTTAATCAATGACTTGTAATGAGAAACAATGAGCATATCATCAACATAGATGACAAATAAACAAATGAACCACTTGGGAACTGTTTGAAGTAAACACAGCTTATCATAATTGCTGCGAGTATTGTTGTGCAATCATAAAAGAATCAAACCTTTTATACCAACGCCTTGGAGCTTGTTTTAAACCATAGAGAGACTTTTTCAAATGACAAACTAAATTCTCCTTTCCAGAGTAGCAAAACCCTCGAGGTTGTGTCATAAAAATCTCTTCTTCTAAATCTCCATGTAAGAAAGCGGTTTTAACATCAAGTTGCTCTAATTCCAAGTCAAATAAAGCAACAAATGCAAGCATAACCCGAATTGAAGAGTGGCGAACAACAGAGAGAAAACTTCATTGAAGTCAATACCTTCCTTTGGTGAAACCTTTACCACTAAGCGGGCTTTCCATCTTGCAGGTTCAATTCCGCAATACCATCCTTCTTCTTATAAATCCATTTGCACTTTAAAGGTTTCTTACCTTTTGGAAGCTCAACCAAATCCCATGTTTTATTCTTATGAAGGCTCAAAATTTCTTCATCCATAGCTGTCAACCACTTAGAAGAATTTTCACATGAGATAGCTTCAGAATAAGAAGAAGGTTCAAAGGTATCACAAATATCTTGAGCAAAGAAGAAGAGCATAACATGCCATATCATCGGTGTCACGATATCTAGCGGTGCAATTGAATATTTCTTCGTGTTCTATCTCTAGCAATACAAGGATCATTAGTACTAGGAGATCTTGAGGCCGGTGTGAAGTAGGACCACTTGGTGCTGAAATTGATTGTAAAGTAGAACCACTAGATGAATCATTATCGATGGTAGGTAAAACTACCTCAAATTCTGTATTTCTTGCATCAACTTCAGAAATTTCAGATTCGGTTGTAGATGAAATTTCAAATTCATTTGTGGATGAACAACCATTACTATCACTACCAGATGAAAGTAAAGCATCTTCATGAAAAGTAACATCACGACTAATGAATAATTTGCGAGCATCAGAACACCATAAACGATATCCTTTGACACCTGAACCATATCCAACAAATATGCATTTTCTTGCTCTAGGCTCTAATTTTCCATCACTCACATGAGCATAAGCGGGACAACCAAATATTTTCAAGTTTGAATAATCAAGCTGGTTTACTGACCAAACCTCTTACGGAATCTTAAAATCAATGGCTGAATTTGGAGAGCGATTAACCAAATAAGAGGTCAGAGAAAAAGCAGTCTCGACCCACAAAGCACGCTTGTCCCACAAACCTGCATTTGAAAGCATGCAACGGGCTCTTTCGGAAGAGTGCGATTCATACGCTCTGCCACACCATTTCTTTGAGGTTTACCTCGAACTGTCAAATGTCTTGCAATACCATGATTAGCACAAACCGATTAAACTCACCACAGCAAAATTCTAATCCATTGTCAGTTCTAAATTTCTTGATTTTTACTGTTTGATTTTCAACCAAAGCTTTCCAATTCTTGAACACTAAAAATGCTTCATTCTTATGTTTCAAGAAATAAACCCAAACTTTGCGAGAAAAATCATCAATGAAGGTAATCATGTAGCTACATCCTCCAATAGAAAGAAATTTAGAAGGACCCCAAAGATCAGAATGAACATAATCAAGAATTCCTTTGAATTTGTTGAGTTGAAACAGAAAAACTGACCCTCTTTTGTTTGCCAAAAACACAATGTTCACAGAAATCAAGCTTGCCAATATCATCTAAATGTCCTTTCTTGCACAAAAGATGCATACCTTTCTCACTCATGTGACCCAAGCGCATATGCCAAAGCTTGGTGATATGAGGATTTGATGCAATCGTTGAAACATTGCAGAACACAGAATCGTGGAACCTTGCAAGTAATAAAGACTATTGATTCGATTGGCTTTCATGACAACAAGATTGCCTTTAGAAATCTTAAGGACACCATTTTCACCAGATACTTGTAACCCAAAGATTCAATAGTGCCTAATGAAATAAGATTTCTTTTCATTCAGGAACATGGCGAACATTTGTGAGGGTTCTAATAGTGCCATCATGAGTTTTGATTTGAATAGAACCGATGCCAACAATTTCAAGTGGAGACTCATCGTGATCCACAACATCACCACTACCAATGTAATCATAAGTAGAGAACCACTCTTTAAATGGACAAATATGAAACGTGCAAGCTGAATCAATAATCCAAGCAGTTTGATTCCTCAAGTTGGAAGTGCTAATTAGAGCCTCACCATCAGATTCATTTTGAACAAGACTAGCCTCAGCAGGTTTATCAGATTGTGGTCTTTTATCTTTATCTGTCTTATTTTTCAGCTTGTAACAATTGGAAACATCATGACCATAATTCTTGCAATAACGGCAAAAGTTGTTGGGTTTACGTCCTCTTGACTTAGATCTAGACTTCGATCTATCAGAATTGCCTTTATGCTGTGATCTACCTCTAACAATTAAACCCTCAGCCTTAACTTCAGAACGAGAATCAATATCAAATTTCTCCTTAGACAACAAATTTGATTTAACATTCTCGAAACTAAGGGTGTCATGATTACCATAAAGCATAATCTCCTTGAAATGTTTAAAGGTAGCAGGCAAAGAGACGACCAACAGAATAGCCTTATCTTCATCATCAATTTTTACCTCTAATTTCTCAAGATCAATGATGAGAGAATTAAACTCATTAAGATGAGACTGAATAGAGGTACCTTCCGCCATGCGAATTGTGTACAGACGTTCTTTGAGACGCAATTTGTTGGCAAGACTTTTCTTCATGTACAAATCTTCCAACTTTTTCCACAGTTGTGCGGCAGTGGTCTCACTGATAACTTCACGCAAAACATCTGTAGACAAACTGAGCTGAATGGCGGAAAGGGCTTTCTGGTCAAGTTCTTCCCATTGTTCATCTGTCATTGTCGCCGGTTTCGCTGACAGTGCTTTTCTGGCACCCACTTGTGTAAGAACGGCTTTCATCTGAACCTGCCATATTGCAAAACTGATCTTGCCATCAAACTTCTCGATGTCAAATTTAGTGGATGACATGATGAGAATAAATTGCAGATCAAAGAATAATATGGTAGATTCTGAAAAATAAACTCCCTGGAGCGCTCTGAATGCGCGAAGGAATCGATCTGTAAAAGCCCAGTACACCTCAGGTGTAATAGCGAAAAAACCAGCCGATTTTTTTTTTTTTATTCTGCTCAGGCGGCGGACTTGAATCTCTCGGACGGAAGCACACGGACTTGAGCCAAGATTAATGGCACTTCTTCACAAACGTGAGTCAAGCCAACTTTAATGGCACTTCTTCCCAGACGTGAGTCAAGCCAAGTTTGATGGTACTTCTTGTCAAACCAGAACTTGAGTCCTCTCCTCACGGACGTGAAGCGGGTGCTTTACGGGAAAGCACTTGAGCCGAATAGAAAAAGAAATTGCTTCCGGACTTGAACCAAGCTCTCACGGCTTAGACCGTGACTGGCGATGGCGCACCGGGCGATCGCTCGGACGAGCGCTGGGGAAGACCGGCGCGGATTCGGCGACAAGGCCGAGGCAAGGCGCAGTCTGGTGGACGTCGGAGACGCGCAGCCGTGCGCGAGGTCGTAGACAGCGTGGGCTGGGCCGGAGTCTGCCGGACCGGAGGCAGTGCTGACCGGCGGCTGGAGGTTGCGTAGCGACGGGAGATGACGCAGAGGCCGCGGACGACGACGACGATGCAGAATGGAGAAGACGCGGTGAGGAGGCCGGCCTCATGCACGCGATCGCGAGATGGCGCAAGGCGAGATCGGGAACCCAGGTATTGCTCTGATACCACTTGTTAGGGTTAGGGTTGCACACGCACACACGTACAGTAGATTGGAACGGTGGACACAAGATTTACGTGGAAAACCCTTGCGGGTAAAAAACCACGGGAGACGAAAATCCACTATGAAGGTTCAAGGATTACAAGTACATGGGGGTGGCTTATATAGCCCAATGAGTCCGTATCGTAGAAGGCAAGGACTCCAAGATTTGGTAAGATTAGATATTGAGTCATATCCTAACAGGCGCCTGAGATGTTTGCAACAAGCACGGCCGAAAACATTGACCGGTTCGGCCGTGAGTCCGTAAGAAACAACAAACCCATGGCCTTCAGTTTTTCGTGGGCAAGCAGACGCGGTCACGGGCTACTACCCGCGGTGGATTCGTGCTTCTTGTTAGACAACCTCGCTATCGAATAGTCCGGGGTTGCCTAATAGATCTCAAGTGGATAACAGAGAGAGAGGGCGAGAGACACAATATGAGGAGGAACGGGTCTGCTTTATTATTCTCAGATGCTTCAGACAATGGGGTGACCCCGCCTCCTATATATAGCGGTTCTGCTTAGAGATAAGGAAGAGTCCATATAGGATACGAATCCGGCTTTCCTAACACTCCTTGGACTCTTCAACTGCGAGATGCATATGCCTCATTAAAACTCCATAAAAACCCAAAGTGGAAAAAATAATTGGAGAAAGAGTACATAGCACACGCTATCGTGTTGCACGGATTGCCTCATCAAAAACCTTATGTAAGAAAACTTCAATGAAAAACTTACTTAAGGAAAAGAGTACAATCCACCCAAACTTCAATGTTAATCTTCAAGATTCACGTTGGGTACTCAATCTTCATGTTTGAGATTTATGTAGGAGTATGTGAAAAAGCTCCCCCTGAAATCTGCACTTCTCTAAGCCTCATCATCCCGATTCTTCTAACACATCTTTCAAAGGAAGATGCCGGGAGTGACTTAGTGAATAAATCTGCGAGATTTTCACACGACTTAGTATGCAGTATCTTTATCTCGTTCATCTTATGCAATTCATGGGCATAAAAGAACTTGGGGTTGATATGCTTCGTGAGGTTACTCTTCACATATCCCATTTGCACTTGAGCAACACAGGCTGCATTATCTTCATAGATAATGGTGGGGGTTTGTTCTATGTTCAAACCACATGACTTCTGGATGTGATGAACCATTCTTCGAAGCCATGCACATTCTCGAGATGCTTCATATAAGGCAATTATTTCTGAGTGGTTTGTCGACGTTGAGACAAGAGTCTGCTTAGATGACTTCCACGAAATTGCTTGTTCCACCGCAAAGGAAAACATACCCAGTTTGTGACTTGCCAGTATGTGGGTCTGATAGGTACCCAGCATCGGCATAGCCAACCAAATTCAATTCATTGTTTCTTCTGTAAAACAAGCCAATGTCTTTGCTTCCTTGAAGGTAACGGAAGATGTCCTTCACCCCTTTCCAATGCCTTTTGGTGGGTTCTCAGATCAGACTGCTAGCAAATTCACGCGCGAACGCAATGTCAGGCCTAGTGCTATTTGCAAGGTACATGAGCGCTCCAATTGCACTCAAGTATGGGAATTCCGCTCGAGGACTTCCTCCTCTTCTTTAGGCCTCAGACGGGTCTAGGTCTGCTTGGAGTGACCTTCCGACCATTGGGGTCTTTGCGGGGTATGCCTTTTCAAAACCAAATTTCTCCAGCACTTTCTGCGTGTAGGAAGATTGGTGTACCAAGATTCCGCCTTGGACATGTTCAAGCTGCAAGCCTAAACAAAACTTGGTTTTACCCAAGTCTTTCATTTCAAATTCAGACTTCAAGTATGTGCATGCTTCTTCAATTTCTTCATCCGTCCCAATGATGTTCAAGTCATCTACATAGACGGAGATTATACAAAATCCATTCGGGGATCGTTGTATAAACACACATGGACAATCTTCGATGTTCGTGTAGCCTTTCTTGCAAAGAGAGTCACTCAAGCGATTGTACCACATTCTTCCCGACTGCTTCAGCCCATACAGTGATTTTTCCAATTTCACACTGTATAAGTTTCTGTTTGCTCTGTCTTGGTTCGGGATAGGAATACCTTCCGGTACTTTCATGTATATCTCCGAATCCAAGTTTCCATACAAATATGCTGTGACAACATCCATTAGCTTCATTCTCAACTTCAAGTTGACTGCCATTGAGATCAAGTATCTAAAGGTAATTCTTCCCATGACCGGAGAATAGGTTTCTTCATAATCAACCCTAGGACGTTGAGTGAAACCTTGAACAACAAGCCTTGCAATGGTTGTTACTCTATTCATTGATTCTCCTGTTATTACAAAGTTTATGGCCATTTCGTCATGGGGTGCTTCATGCACTTCTACTTGCTCTTCATTGCTATTTCCCATTCCAGGAGCAAGTTCCTTTAGTTTTTCTCCGCCAATATGTGCGCACACATTATTTTCGGCGGCTTCTTCCAATGGAAGGTTCAGATCTGGAATTGCCTTTTCCACAGGCTTCTTTCTAGTGCCAGGTCTCAACTGGCTCCCCTTCTTGCTTTGGGGCATTTTTGTGATTGGCTATGGTAAGTCCTCTTGCCCATTTTTCCCCAGACGTCTCCGGGTACTTTGGGTTTGAGAAGCCAGATTTCCTGTTCTTTTTCTTTGAGGCCTCTGAACAGGATGAGGGATACCTTCTGCTTTCTTTGGTATTTCCACCCTCTCTGGTGCATTTCTTGCTGGTATATGCGACTTAACCACGCTCTTCAGATCACAAAAATGATCAGGCAGTTCATTTGCTAAATTCTGCAAATCGATTGTCTTCTTGACTTCATGATTTGCTTCATTAGTGCGAGGGTCATGCACGGGGATCCCAATGGAATGCCATATGATTTCTCGGCATTTTCATCCAATGGTTCATTTCCTCCCTAATGACGGAAAGCGATCCTCACAAAAGATGCAATTAGCGAATCGGGCTGTATGCAAATCTCGATCGTGGGTTCCAAATACACGATTATAGATGCATTCTCATAACCAACGATATCCCAGACTTGCGGAGAGGGCCCATTGCAAGTCATTTGTGGGAGTGGTATAGGTACATATACCATTAATTCAAATCTTCAGGATGACCCATTGCTCTAGTTGCATAGTTGAATGGATGTTGTAGGCCGACGGTCTATAATTGATGAGTCTCGCGTCAGGACTCGTGTCCCCAACAAGTGTTGGGCAAGTTACAACTCGCAAGAGTGGTCGGGCTATGAGCTTAATCCTCTTTATTAGTGCTTCAGCTATTCCATTTTGCGTATGGATGTGCGGCACAGAGTGCTCAACCGTTATTCCAATTGCCGTATAATAATCATCAAATGCCTTGGAAGTAAATTTGCCGGCATTGTCCAATCGAATGGACTTCACGCGATGATCAGGAAAAACATTCTTAATTCTGATGATCTGCGAGATCAACTTTGCGAATGCATGATTCCTTGTTGACAGCAAACATACATGCGACCATTTCGAGGAAGCATCAATGAGCACCATGAAGTACCAAAACGGCCCTGACAAGGGCTGAATCGGGCCGCAAATATCCCCCTGAATGCGTTCCAGGAATGCAGGGATTTCATGTTGCACTTTCATAACAGAGGGTTTTGTTATTAATTTCAAAGGCACATGCATGGCACACAAAATCTTCGTGATTCGGAAAATTTTTAACATTAATGCCATGACCTTGTGAGTTGTTAACTATGTTTCTCATCAATCTAAGACCAGGATGACCTAAATATACAATGCCATAAAGCAAATAATGCAGAGCTTCTAAATCTGATCTTCAAATAAGTATACCATGCGTGTGCATTGATTATCGTGGTAGTACAACCTGATTCATATGAGGGACATTTTTCTAGTACCATCTTTCCATATTCCGTGCTTCACAATGCACAAGTGTTCTTTGCCATTTTCTTCATTGGTTTCTACGTGAAACCCATTGGCGCGGATATCCTTGAAACTTAAGAGAGTGCGGGTTGATTCAGGGTACAAGAGGGCTTCTTCAATTACCAAAGTTGTACCCATTGGCAATATAATTGTGGCTCTTCCTGAGCCTATTATATGATCGCTTCTCGCGATAGTCGTAATCCTTCGGCGTTCTTCGTGATCGCCTGGAAGTATTTCGACTCTCTTAAGATGGTATTTGTTGTGCCACTATCAACAATGCATATTTCCTCCATTGGGCGCTACACGATTTCTAGATGAAAAGAAAAATAATTCTAATCATACAGTGGCTAAGTAATTCAAAAATTGCTTGTAAAGAAAGAATACTGGAATAAAGAATAAATTGCAATTCTATTCATGAGAAAAAGTATGCTCTTCGAGAGCTTACTATTCATTATGCAATCTGATGTCTATGTGAGATAATTCTGACAATTCATGTCAGTTCTTCAAAAACTCACGTTAGATAATGCCACACCTTTGCACATTCATAAGGTTCTTCCATTAGATTACTACGTGCAATCTAATAGGAAATGGCTGCTAGATTCAATGAAATGCATAATTGAATTCTCATGAGTTTCCAGCAAACTAAAAGAAAATAATAATTGCAGGATTCACAAATACATGATTCATAAGTACGGGATTCATAGATACAAGATAAATGCAAGATTCAGATTCATAAATACAACATTCATAAGTGCAAGATTCATAAAAATTCAGAAATACAACTACGTGCATGTAGGTGATCGGCTTCGTGCAAACGATCAGATTCATATGCACGATCGGCTTCGTGCGATCGATTTTAACGCGGCTTCATGCGCGTGGTGCATTCAGTTCCATGCGCGTCGGCCTTCCTGGCGCGACGGTGGCCGCTTCGTGCGGCGTGTTTGAATTTCATAATAAATTATATTAAAGCAATAAATACAATGCATGGACAGAACAATAATTGCACAATTCATAAATTCATAAATATGGAAAAAAAATTCTCAGAAATTTCCGAATTTTTCTTAGTATTTGGCAATTTTCTGTTAATTATACAGCAATTTTCCAGCATCACTTGATAACAGAAAATAAATTGCAACATGAATTAAACATGTCATAAGTCTAATTACAACTTATATAATTCTTGTTGGCTGGGAACGAAAACAGGTAATGAATATATCTGTCAATTTGACTCTTGGCCAGTCAACTCGCCTTAGGGCTCACATGAGGGAGGGAGCACTTCCCGTTTCCGGATGCCAATTAAAGAACCAAGCCTCATGTGTGTTTTCCTAGACACCAATTGTCTCATATCTGTTTATTCATTACCAAAATCAAATCCCAATCACTCATGTTCTCATAAACTGTTGTATGAGAAATTCTGAAATTTTCCTAATACTTTTCATAATTTCTGCTAATTTGCAAGCAATTTTCAGAATTACTTTACAACAGGAAATTGAATTTCAGCAAATATCAACATGACATAATTCATAAATTCATAAATTTGGAAAATAAATTCTCAGGAATTTTCGATATTCTAAACGGGGCAATTAATGCGAAAATTCATGCAAATATTCATAAATACAGAAAATAGGGCTGCGAAAAATTAAAACAGAGCCATAAATTTTTTCTGCAATTTTCTATGAATTTTTAGGATTTTCTAATTATTTTTCCAAATTATTAAACAGTTTTCTGAATTCTGTAATTGAATTTCGGAAATAATAATGAAAACTAGAAAAGAAAACTCCCACGTGTACCACTTCAACCGAACTCCAATTCGGTTTGGAGTTTTGTTCGGGCCCGCCGCTTTGTTTATTGCCTGAAGGACGCTTTGTTTATTGCCTGAAGGACTTCAAGTCCATTTGGTTCTGGACTCCATGTCCACTTGAACCAGTGCGAGGGCCCGTGGGTGGAATTACCTTGTGCGAGCGGTGGTCGGCCGACGGTGCTGTGCAATGATCGCATGTGCGCGTGGTCTCGACGGCCGAGCTGGTCGCGGTGGATCGCAAAGACGGCTGGCGGCCGGCGGCGGCGTGGCCTTTTCAAGCTATGGCGCCGGGCCGGCGGAGATCGACGACGGCGGGCGCGGCGTAAGTCGCTTGGTCGGTGTCGCAATGGATGAAGCGCGGCGCTGCGATGCCGTCGGCGCGCATGGCGGCCAAGGGCGCTGCGTGCGCAAAGGGGAGGTAGCTGGGCGCAATGCTTGAGTCCCTTCTTCAATGCTGACAGGATGGCTTCGAGCCGGTTGGCAGTGCTTCATGCACGCCGGGAAAGCGACGGCTTCGTGCCGTCGGGAATTTTGCCGGCGACCGGCGGCAGCCTCGGGGTGCGGCGATGGCTTCAGGCCGATTTGTGATGATGGCTTCGAGCCAAGTTGTATTTTTGCGCTGTAGCTTCCATGTACAGTAGGTAGATTCATGACATGATCTGCAGTCTTCATGCTTGCTGCATTCTGTGGCTTCGTGCCACGAACTTTTTATCACCTTTCAATCTTTCTCCGGGTAGAGCTTCGTGCTGATAACGTGTTAGACAACCTCGCTATCGAATAGTCCGGGGTTGCCTAATAGATCTCAAGTGGATAACAGAGAGAGAGGGCGAGAGACACAATATGAGGAGGAACGGGTCTGCTTTATTATTCTGTATGCTTCTGTACAATGGGGTGACCCCCTGCCTCCTATATATAGCGGTTCTGCTTAGAGATAAGGAAGAGTTCATATAGGATACGAATCCGGTTTCCTAACACTTCTTACGGTTTCACTTTCACCTCGTTTTCCTCCGAACACGTACAAGCAAGCGTATTACTATCTACCAGTAGCAGTAAGTAACGTGGCGAACGGTGAATCGAATGCAGTGGAGTATACAGACGGACAGGGCGACTGAGCGCTGCGCAGACGTGCAGTCGTCGAGACCTGCAGCTTGCACGTCCGTTTGTTCGATTCCGACGTACGGCCAGCGCGTGAAAAAGGCCAACGGCCGGGACGTGCATGGTCATGGACGGATTCTCTGCAGCCCACTGGAGTGGAGGCTGGAGGAGATCGATCAGCGTGTGCGGGCAAGTGCGTGAATCTTATCACCTGCCTGCCTCGACGTGTACTTTCCTTGCCTTTTCCCCCTCCCGTCTCTCTCTTTTTTCTCCTGCATGGAGGCCTGCACGGCTGTGTCTGAGTTGGAAAGCTCACGGCAGAGGACCAGAGGTAGGGGTGAAAATGGTACGGGTTAATCCCGACCGATCCGGTACCGAATCCGTTAAAAACCGTATCCGGGAAAAAAAATCCGTATCCGGCCGGATTCGGATACTGATGACGGATACTTGCTACCGGATACGGTAACGGATACTGAGACGAGATATCCGATCAATAGCCGCGTATATGGTAACCGGATATTATCCGACCAGATATCCGAATCAACAAAACAAGGGTACTCAGACTCAAGTCAAGACTCAAGAGTCAAGGGTTTCCCATTCGATTCCCGCAAGCCTCGCCTTTGCCTCCTATTCGATTCCCCAACCCGAAAACTAACCCTAGTGCTTGAGCCGCCACGCCGCCGCCGCATGAATTCGGTGTGTTGGCCTGTTGAAAGCGGGACTTAGTTGTTCAAGTTATGTATGAATTTGATACCTTGTTATACTTGTGTTGTGTGAGTTGTCAAATTTATGTAATATATATGAATTTATTGCTTGTCAAATGTTTCAACAAGTATGTATCCGTTTGTATTATCCGTTTCCGAACCGAATCCGGTATGTATCCGCTCCAACATTACCATATCCGAAACTCCGAAATATCCATATTCGTATCCGTATTCGGTCTTACCGTATCCGATTCCGAATCCGGAAAAAAAATATGGGTTAGGATATGGGAACAGCAATATCCGACCGTATCCGATCCGTTTTCACCCCTAACCAGAGGTGCTCCTCTCCTCTCGGTCTGCGGATGCTGCAGCCAAAAGACGAAGCCTACGTGTATTCAGCTCACTGCATATTTTTTTCACCTTTGGTATTTTTCTTAACAAAATTATAAATCTAGTCTCCTTATCAGCTGTAAAATCACTGACAAATGATACGTGTTACCTATCATGCTCTCGTATCACGGCGGGTCGTCAGCACTAGTGGCTCATCCCTTGGTAGCTACCGAACAAGCGCGGCTTGTGGTGGCCTCCATATTTCTACCAAGCTCGAATACTGCAGTAAGTACCCGCTCCCGTCCTTCCAAGCTCTTGTACCGTAAAAACTCGTTTACCACGGTAGACGGAGCAGTCGCTACGGTGCCGGCGACATGCCACGGTAGGGGAGCACGATAGTTGACACGTGTCACCTACCGGTGCTTCCACGGTTGATAAAATGACTATATTTGTAATTTTATTTGCAAGAGGGTTAAAGATAAAAAAAAGTTTAAGGAGGCAGATAGACCAAAGCTTTCCGAGAGGCACCCGTTACCGCGCACCTGTAATTACCGCGGACTCAGGCAGTGCAGTGCAGCACTGCTAATGGTAGCCTCTGCGCTTTCCCCGTGCGTGGCAAGGCACAAGACACATTGGTTATCGTTGTGCCTGGTGCCATGGTGCAACAATTTAACTCGTCCCCTGGGTGATCTTGTCGCGGAAACGTTCACTCTGTACCGCCTGCATTTCACCTCTTATAGCCTCGTCAGTGTTCAACGATACATGCGAAAAGGCATCTGGCTATACGTACGTACATATGCATGTACAAAAATCAGGTAGCAACGCAAGGGGACAATTGGCCTCAGGATGTATTATATAGCTGATTACATATAAGATTACGTTGGTTAGCATTACATTTGTTAGCAACTGAATTGAGTATCGGACAGTGAACAATATGTACGGCAAACGCTCTATGTAGTTTGAACGCCCATTTTCATCCAACTATGTTTTGATTTTTGTTTGGAGGTACCACATTCCGAGTACCATTCCTTACGAGGGCATGATATTCAGTGTCCATGGCTGCTTCCACTGTGAATTTTGCTTTCCTTCATGATAGGTGAGGATGGCTCAGATTCAGTGACAGCTGCTAAGAAACAACGTCGGTTGAGCAGGTATCGAATTGTGTGATGAGGACATCACTACCATGGATACAGCCACGCTTACACATCCAATTGAAACCAATGATGTAATACAAGGACCAATTACTCGAGCTCGTGCACGTCAATTGAATTACCAGGTGAATGCGTTCCTCGGGTTGCATACAAATAATTTAATAGATGTAATACTATTTAATCCTTGTAACGATTTTATTGTCCTTAGGAACCAAGGGGAAGGACCTCCAAACGTCAAGCATGAAGCCAATTCTTCCGGTGCACAAGATCTACTCGGATTCGACCTCCTGGATAGCACCAACTTCAAACGGCCGTAACTTTTGATCCAGAAGGTTGTTTAGGGTCTATGAGTACTAGTTTGAAAGATCTCTTCGTCCTCTTTCCAACGGATCCGGTCCCACCTCCAAATTCCTTCCGAGTCGACGGGAATATGCAAAACAAGTTCGGTAATCTTTCCAAATCCGAGTGGAACAAGGAATAGAAGTCCTACTCGGCCATGGTTGTGTGTTGGCCAACCCTAGCACGGTTTTGGACCCCTATTTCTTCTATATATAGTTAGGGAGTCCCCCAAAATAATTTGGGTTTTGGTTATTTGATAGTTTATCCTTTTGCTACTATTTTGAGTATTTTAGACGTGCTCAACGACCGCCTAACAAGCTCCTTGTATCGGAATCTCAACTTTTCAATACTTCATCTATATTTGCAATTTTAGATTGCTTTTGCCTTGTCTTGCTTGTTCTTCGATTGCTTGCAGGAATTGATCTTCGTGATCAGGTTAATCGTGCCCACGGCAAGGTCAATAACCATCTGGAGTTGATTTAGCGATTGCTAAGGCGCATTGTCGTTGAACGTTGTAGTCGGATTGTCAAAGTCAATTTCACTCTCATCGAAAGATCGAGACACCTAATGCTACATCATTGTGCCATCATGAAATTCCCTGGGCCTGGAAATATTGTTATGTAGTCATGTGTGTGGTCGATACAAGGGTGAGGACTGATGCTGATGTGACCCTTCGAACCTGCTGGCAGTGAGAATACATTTGAAGTAACATAAACAGCTAGAGAAAAGGCATTAGCAGTAGGTGAGTGACCATCAACATTGAGAACATCAAGTACTGCTGATTCGGGTAAATGGGAAGGAAGATAAATAGAGGGTAAGGGAATTGAATGTGGCTCAGGAGAAATGGAGTGAGTATAGTGTGATTTTGAAAAGGGAAAGATAGACTCATAAAAAATGATATCTCGAGCGATGTATATGCGGCATGTGGACCAATCTAAACATTTATATCCTTTGTGCATACTGCTACACCCCAAGAAAGATGCATTGACGTGAACGAAACGCACGCTTGCGAGTGATAAGAACGCAAATTGGGCTAGCATGCACAACCAAACACTTAGAGCATGGTGTAATCAAGATTGACCTTGTAAAGGCGTACCAGTGGAGATGTTCCATCAAGAACATGAATTGGAAGACGATTGATAAGATGACACGTCGTAAGGAATGCCTCATCCTAAAACCAAACTGGCATAAAGGGTTGAACCAGAAGTGCAAGGCCCATTTATACGATATGACAATGCTTTCGCTCAACTAATCCATTTTGCTGGTGTGTTTGAGGACATGACACACGATGATCAATGCCACAAAAAACAAGATAACGATGCAAGTGTTGGTATTCTCCTCACTAATCACTTTGCACAGTCTTGATTTTAGTACCAAATTGACATTTAACATGTCGTTTAAATTGAATAAAAGTGTCGACGATTGGAGAACGGGCTCCCGCCGAGCTTACTTGTTGAATGTGGGATCAACCGAAACCCCTTTCTGCCAAAGGTGTAGCATCGAAGACGTGGAAGATGGTCTCATAGAAATGCATAGAACACAAAGATTTTATCCTGGTTCAGGCCTCTCATTATCGAGATAATAGCCCTACATCCAGTCGCCTGGTGGCGTCTTTTGCTATTCAAAAATGATCCCCCCCTCCTAGGGGCTAGGGGGATTAAATACAAGATACCTGTGTTATATACATGGTAACTACCCCCTAGATTTACGACATGCTTCCATAACCGTAGCGCCCACGATCCGGAGCCCTTGATCTGCGCAATTAATTTGAATTTCCTGCACTCGCCCTTGATTTCCGGCGGATTGATTGCCATCTTCCTTTCTAGTGGCAAGACCGGTCCCCGACCATCCGCCCGGTAACGGTGTGGCCTTCACGAGCATGATCGCTCATGATCGTCGGTATGGTCAGAGGCGAATGGGTAGACACGCATGCTCGGGAGTTATGTTGCCGGATAGTTTTCCGAGCATCTTCTGGCCGTCTTTGTATGGTCGGTAGCTTCAGGATCTTCCGGGGCACAACGGTCTTTTATCGGATAGTCAATCCCGGCAGCCTAGTCCCCGAGGCTCAAGTGAGATGGGTCGTCTCCTTGAGACCGAGAAGTCCAAGGAGGGATTGAATTCTTAATGGTGAAGCATTTTACCTCAAAGATCTCGGGCATGAAATGACCAGAAAAGATTTGATAGATGAGACAGGCTCACACTATCACATCCTGCGAATCATGCTCGGGAAAAGGTCGGCACAAGCTGCGCCGAAAGGGAAAATAAAACGTGATCGAACCTCGTCCCGAGTATAGATCAGATGCCCAGGGAAACTAGGCATGGATCGGACGCCTAGCATAAAGGTAACTAGCAGACTGTGAACAAACACATGCTGCCGCATCCCATGCATGGATCGGATGCACAGGGGAACTAGGCATGGATCAGACGCCTAGCATAAAGGTAACTAGCAGACTGTGAACAAACACATGCTGCCGCATCCCATGCATGGATCGGATGCACAGGGGAACTAGGCATGGATCAGACGCCTAGGCTACTAACGGAATGCGAGCGGACTCACATTGCCACATCCCGAGCATGGGTCTAATGCTCGGGGAACTGACAGACGAGCCAGGCTCGAGCTGCCGCATCCTGGACATGGACCAGATCTCCAGGGAAATAGACTGGGAGGACATGTGCTCAAACGCAGAGCGCGCTTGGCGCGGAACACCAACCGTCTCCGAGCGAAACACGTGCTCGGAGGAAGAGACTCGCGCCCGAGCGCAGTGATGCTCGGCGCGGAACACGAACAGTCCCCGAGCGAAACGCTTGCTCGGGGTAAGAGACTCGCGCCCGAGCGTAGTGCCTGCTCGGCGCGGAACACCAACCGTCTCCGAGCGAAACGCGTGCTCGGAGGAAGAGACTCGCGCTCGAGCGAGTGCCCGGCGCGGAACACGAACGATCCCTCGAGCGAAACGCTTGTTTCGGGTAAGAGACTCGCGCGCTCGAGCGTAGTACCGCCGGCGGAACACGAACAGTCCCCGAGCGAAACGCTTGCTTGGGGTAAGAGACTCGCGCCCGAGCGTAGTACCGCTTCGCGGAACATGAATACGATCCCGAGCGAAACGCTTGCTCGGGTAAGAGACTCGCGCCGAGCGTAGTGCCCGCTCTGCGGAACACCAACCGCTCTGCGAAACGCAGCGTGCTCGGAGGAAAGACTCGCGCCAGCGCGATGCACCGCTTCGGCGCGGAACACGAACAGTCCCCGAGCGAAACGCTTGCTCGGGGTAAGAGACTCGCGCCCGAGCGTAGTGCCTGCTCGGCGCGGAACACGAACAGTCCCCGAGCGAAACACGTGCTCGGAGGAATAAGAGCGATTTTCAAGATATAACAAGATCAAATCCCGAGTGCAATGCCCGTCCGGTGTGAAGAAACGCGCGTCCGAGCTAAAAATTTACTCAGTACAGATTCGAGCGAAAAGCCTGCTCGGGCAAGGGGATAAAATTTGCGCCCGAGCGAAGAACTCATCATAAGTAGTGCAGTATCGGTCATCAGATGTGGAAGATGACGCCTTCGGGATTCCTCATCATAAGTAGTGCAGTATCGGTTATCAGATGTGGAAGATGACGCCTTCGGGATTCCTTTGACAAAGAATCCGTCGATCCCCACGGACGGCGCCAGCTGTCGACGATTGGAGAACGGGCTCCCGCCGAGCTTACTTGTTGAATGTGGGATCAACCGAAACCCCTTTCTGCCAAAGGTGTAGCATCGAAGACGTGGAAGATGGTCTGTTAGAACAGACAGGAACACAAAGATTTTATCCTGGTTCAGGCCTCTCATTATCGAGATAATAGCCCTACATCCAGTCGCCTGGTGGCGTCTTTTGCTATTCAAAAATGATCCCCCCTCCTAGGGGCTAGGGGGATTAAATACAAGATACCTGTGTTATATACATGGTAACTACCCCCTAGATTTACGACATGCTTCCATAACCGTAGCGCCCACGATCCGGGGCCCTTGATCTGCGCAATTAATTTGAATTTCCGGTGCACCTGCCCTTGATTTCCGGCGGATTGATTGCCATCTTCCTTTCTAGTGGCAAGACCGGGTCCCCCGACCATCCGCCCGGGTAACGGTGTGGCCTTCACGAGCATGATCGCTCATGATCGTCCGGTATGGTCGTAGGCGAATGGGTAGACACGCATGCTCGGGAGTTATGTTGCCCGGATAGTTTTCCGAGCATCTTCTGCTGGTGCTGTATGGTCGGTAGCTTCAGGATCTTCTGGGGGCACAACGGTCTTTTATCAGATAGTCAATCCCCGACAAAAAGCATTCAGGACCTCATATTTTGTGCTTGTGCAAATAAATCCAAGTAAACCGACTATAGTTATCAAGGAAACTCACATAGTATTTAAAACCTCTTGTAGATGTGACTGCAGTACCCCAAACATCTGAGTGAACAAGTTCTAGGGGACTATTGGACCGTCTACTAGAACTACTATATGGGAGTTGATGTATTTTGGCTTGTTAATAAGAATAAGCATCACATACAGGGAGGTCTTTATTAGAACCACTAAAGCTAAGTTGAGACTTCAAGATTGCGGAGACAACGAAAGATGCTGGATAACCAAGTCTGTGATGCCATTGTTCCACAGAGACCTTGGATGCAACATAGGAATGGTGTGGCCTTTTTATTGGGGAATGACCATGCATAGAAGGCGCATGATCATGGGCTAGAAGTAAGCGCACACCAGACAGACGATAGAGCCTCCTTTACATCACCCTTCCAGATGGATGAAAATGGGTCGGATAATTCTCGCCCGATCCGGGACCGTATACGGGATCGGATTTGACTGTCCAACCGGATTCGAGATGGGATCCGGATACTTGAATTTGGATACAGGATCGGATACGGAACAACCAGTATCCAGTAAATACGGGACGGGATTTGGATATTCGGATATTTATTATTCAGATATTCGAATTTTTCCTATCCGGGTATTCAAATCGGATACCCGGGTATCCTATTCAGATATCAGCAAGGTCCAACCCATTTCATCTTATTTTTTCCATAGAGAGCCCATTTATATTGATAATTAGTTGGTTCTATTAATCCTAAAGTAGCATATTCTTTCTACGACGTATGTTGGGTTTGATTGATGGGTGCATATCCTGTGCACATATCCATCCTGTGCACATATGCAATAATTAAATCCGAGCCGTCCAGATCTCATCCAACGGTGGTTTCATCGGGGTGAAAATTGCAAAATGTGCACAGATTTGCAATTTCCATCCTGATAGAGCCACCGTTGGATGATATCTGGACGACTCGGATTTAATTATTGCATATGTGCACAGAATGGATACGTGCACAATATATGTAGCCTTGATTGATATATAACTTGCTAGTATGGTCATGTACCCGTACGGTTTAATTCAAAATATATTACTCTATATATGCATGCATTATCCGTATATCTTTATCCGTTTTCAACTCGAATCCGTCACATATCTTTCCCATATCCGTATCCCGATTAACCTATATTCGTATCCGTATCCGGTTCCGAATCCGAAAAACAAATATGGGTTAGGATATAGGAAGAACAATATCCACCCGTATCTGACCCATTTTCACCTCTACTTCCAGAATAGTTGTCCTCGTGGCTTGGTCCTTAAGTCAAAAGAAGTTTGGATGAAGTTCAAGTATTGCATTGTTATCGACTACAAGTTTGTGGGTTGAGAGAAGATTTTTGTCTATACTAGGTACATTAAGAATATTTCTAAGATGCAATGGATGAGAAGAACCAGCAATACATGAATGTCTAATGTGTGAGATCGACAAACCTGTATCATTTGTTACATGAACTTGATCATTGCCTCTGTACCGTTCCTTGATCGATAACCTGTCTAGATCACTGGTCAAGTGGTCAGTAGCACCTAAATCAACATACCAATTTGTGTCGATGTTGTATGAGCAGCTTGCAGATAAGGTTCGTCATACAAGACCACCTTATGTGGGACCTGATGTCTGGGCATAAGAGGGGGCCCTGCCTACGTCAAATGGCTTAGAAGCCAATTGACCGGATCCGCTAGCTGAGGGTGTGTTGGGTAAGTTCGTGTTTAGCTTAGCCCCATCAGTGTGCCCGTGGTAATGTGCAACTCCATCTACATGGACGCTGGGTTTTAACACGGTAGGTTGGGTCGGCATCATTAGGGGTGTTGGAGCCGACGCATTTACTGTGTCTGTTTTCGGTGGTATTGAGTACACTGGGTACGTTGGTAAGGATTGCAATGGGTCTAACAGACTCCCAGACACGGCCAACTCCTGCAATCGTTTTGACACTATTTTCGATCATCGGCTTTAGCATGGAGACTAGAGCCGATGATTGATTTATTATTTTTGCATGGTGTACTGATTGCTCAATCATACTGGATAAGTCAGCTTGACCGGGTATATATCGGCTTACCGGGTCGACAGGGGAATCGCTGATGGAATTGATGGTTGGAAACGCAACCTTTTGGGTGACTCCCTGTCGTATTTTCTGGAAGCACTTCAACATCATCTCTTCCATTGCTGCTTTCCGATCTTCAATTTCCTTTTGTTGCTCAGGAGTTAAATCGGCTAGTGTAAGCGCGATTATTGCTTCTGCATTGATGTCGGTGGTAGCTGTGGATTTTTCGGTTGACGACATGATCGACTTCTTTCAGTGATCCCACCGGGCGTGCCAAAATATGTTCGCGCAAAAAACGTGAAGTGGGTGGGTCTTGCTTCAAACACACAAGACAAAACGCCGGGTTTGAAAGCGTGCCAGTCAATTTGACCTGAAATTGACAAGGTAATGCAGATTGTGAAAAACCAGCCGATAGCGATAACTATCAGCTTAACTCCGATCGGCTAAGGGCCGATGAGGGGATAATTAGACTAGCCGATCAAGGCTAATCCGAGGGTAAAGGTAGATCGACTTTGAAAGGCGATGCGCAACAAGCAAAGTAGATCAAACCTATGATTAAGTCGATAAGAACAATAAATCGGCGATGCGCAACTCTTTATTGATCTCGATGGCTTACAGAGGAAAGATTACTATGAAAACTAGAAAAAGTAAACGAAAGTATATTTGTTGGTTGATGTGTTGATTGATTCCCCCTTCGTCTCATGGTCCGTCTCCTTTTATACTGCTTCGGCCGATCTGAGTCCTGCATGGATACGGCAACTATATCCGTATCGGCTCTTGACCCGTTTTTCTTTCCTTGCTGGCGACGGATTCCTTGTTGGCGCCGGTTTATCTTTCCATAAAAAATCTCCACATTTTAACTGGACCGATCTTACCATATACGCCGAATTTTGGTGCAAACAATTGTCTATATAACAAATAATACACACAGTATAAAATCATATATAAAACCATCCGTTAAACAGTACACATCATATTTCTCTCTCTAACACATCCCTCAAAATCATATATAACATGAGCTTACTAACAACTACAGTAACATATACCAATACAATTATCACGGCACGAAATGAACAGCCCGCCCTTTTTTTAAGAAACCATTTAACATTACTGCCGTTTTTGACGCCGCTTAATGTGCGAGTCGTCAGCTCGCCATCTGCTCGCGCATCAACTAAAGACGATCGAGACGAGGGGAGAGCACGACCTGCCCTGTACCTGTACGCCTCTGCCACGTACTACATGGCACTACTACGGCTTGGACACTTGACCTACCGGCGGCCTGGGCTAGCTAGCTCTCCTACCGGCTACAGCACGCTGATTACGACGGCGACAGCCGACATGCACGTATTACTGCCCGCCGGTACTTTTGACGCCGGGCAGATGAGTGTATCGAGCTTAATGATGTGCTGTCGTAGTACATCTTGTTGGCACAGCATCCATCTTTGCTGCTTTTCTCACTTTGACTAACGACCGTTGCACGCACAGGCGTGCTTTCGGCCTGCCGATGACATGTGGGCCCAACCCGCGGATAGCTAGGCAGCCGGTGTACTACGTGTGTAGTCGTATACTCTCTTGCTACGCTTTGTCACCTGTACATCATGTAGCACACAGTACATGACCGTGCCACGGTGTGCAGAAATAGTCGATTTTCTAGTATCCGGCAAACTCTGTATTTTTTTTCTTCAAATATGATCATTTTCTAAATGTAATTATAAAGGTAGCTCCATCCCTAATCGCAAAAATGTCTATAGATGATATGTCACCTGTCGAGCTCCTTCCGCCTCTACGATTAGAAATATGACTAATTTTACAATTATATTCGAAAAAAATAATATATTTTGTTTTTTTTTAAAAAGTTACTCGGCGTGGTAGAAAAATGATGGCTTGGCGACGAACTTTCTTCCTCCCCGCTGCCCGATCGGTGTCGGCTCGGTTGCAAATGCCTCGAAACTGGTGACCATCCGACGATACGTAGCGTAAGTGCGTAACGACGCACGCTGGAAAGATTGGTTTGCCAAATGCGCGCTTTGTTAAGTTAGCCTGGGTGACGTCGTTGGCAGATTAACTAATCGCTCTGTCTGCCTTGAGATTTGTAAAGTAATCTGGTCTCCGTGTACTGTCAGACGCGGGACTGGTAAGCTGCAGGTAAACGTGGACGGATGCCGTGGGCGATCTGCAGGTAAACAAATCTCGGTACTGTTGCGACTGCTGGATTAACCTGTAGTACAATCGGTAGGTGACAGCCTGTCACGTGAAACTTGTGTGCTGCTTCGCGCACGGCTAGCTCGTCCCTTTCTATTCCTACTTTACTGCTACACGTAACTAGTAGTACCGTTGAAAACTTGGAAAAATTTCTACGTCAATTGCTACGTTCCGTTTCACGATATTTGTCGCATGCATATACCAAAGAGGCATAAAATATAAGTGCTAACATCCGAAATTTAACGAAGGGTTGATCGGTTTAAATATATGCGAACACCGGGTTCAATTAGTTTACGGGTGTGCTAGCTGATTTGATCCTGCGATTGGTAACGAAAATGTATGATCTAAACAGTTGTTATAGTTGATTAGGATTTCGATAAAGATCTGATCTAAATAGCTATTCTTAGCCAATTAGATCGAAGGTAATGGTAAATCTAAATAGCTTGTTATGGTTGATTAAACGGTTTGATAAAAAGTAGATTTTTCCGAAAAAAGCGATGCGCAACAAGATCGGAGAAAAGCAAACCTGGTAAATTGTGTAAATCGGCGATGCGTAACTTTATTGATCAAAAGGAATTACAGAGGAAAGATTTTAGGCCTAAAAACTACTCATGGGTAAGTACTGATCAGGAATAACTTATTCAGTTGCTCCGACCAGCAAACTGGTTGGGCATTGAATAGCTTTCGCCCCGACGGTTACCTCCCGTCAGGGTGGTCATTGAATAGCTTTTGGGCGTTGAATAGCTCTCTGAAACTGGTCGGAGAGGCGGTTACATCCTGTATAAGAATAGCGAGTGGGGGATTCTTTCTGACAGGTATAAAAAACGGATTGGAAGTTACTCCCTACAAAGAGATGCTTCCTTACTAGAAGACACCTCCTAACAAGAAGACACCTTTTAACGGAAAGACACCTTTTAGAAGATGATAACTACCATCTCTTCGTCAACTATAAATAGGAAACACGCACTAAGAACAAAGGAGAAGAACAAGATTAGCATTAGTATTTCATTCCCAATTCACCAATTTGTACTCTTTCAAGGCATGTGACGAAATTAAGAAGCAATCCCAATTCATATTTTTTCAGTCTTTGATTTGTTAGACAAAGGTAATCCAAATTACATTCATAAGCTTGACCTAGGGACCCCCTGGTCTTGAACATCGGCAGGTGGCGTTAGAAGGAGGGCCTCCGTCAGAAGTCAAGATTGAAAAGGTAATCCATCAGAAGTCAAGATTGAAAAGGTAACATATTGTCGTTATAAATAATAGATGAAGAAAACTCATTCGATCTCGCCGACTACGCCAACCTTGACACCAACGACATCATCACGGAAGAGGAAAGTAAATGCGAATTCTACTCCGAATATATTTCGGAGGCAAAATTATCACAATCAATAATCCCGTCCAAATCTGGCAAGGTTACATCGAAAGCGCCACTTCCTGAGAAATCAGGAGGTAAGAGCGACTGTTGCTAAATTAGTCTCAGAGGCATATGTCTATGGATTATGTCCTATGAAAATCGACAATGTTCACATCCACCAAAATAATGATAAAATCCATGAAAGTTCATTTTTAGAAAAATTTATCAGAAAACTTGAACTCGATTAGACCCCCATTATCATCTGATGATGGACTACTCACCCCTTCCATCAATTTCGGATTCCGCATCTGTGCGGTCACAGAAGAAACAGATGCACAATGGGTAGAACGTGAGCAACGCGAGGCCCAAGAATGGGTGGGAAGAGATGCCCAAGAACAATGTGAGTACCTCGTTGCCACAAAGCAGAAAGCAGTGGAAAAGGCAAGACATCTATACCATGGCGGTCAGCCAGGGACATCGCGTAGATTGGATCCCTCAGGGAGTCATTACCGTCATATCCTTCCGGTCGTGCCGCCAGTCCAAAGTGTGGCTTTAAGAGACCTAAAGTCGGTTCCAAGTAATTCATAGGAGGAAAATCCTATGGAAAGGCTTCGTATAATAAACAATGCAATTTTAAGTCAACCTATGGATGGAGAAACTATACCACTTATAAGATCTCTAGCTGCTGATCTGCAAGAAGCTATTGTAGATATACAGAGCATATCCCCTTCCACGATGTCTCTGACAGATTCCCGTGTGGATCATTCCTCATATGGTCGGTGTCAATAGAGCTCCAACCACCAACGAAGGGAAGTGCTTTCGACATGCTTGGCCTAGATGAAAATGCTAATCGTTGTCGGCTATGACCTTATTCTCCTAAATATGAAGAGCAAATTCATAACGTACGAACGCGTTTCGGATTATATACAGGATGCAAAGCTTTCTCCCAGGGCTCAGGAATGTCACTTGGCCTGAGAAATTTAGGCCATGACCTTTAGAAAGTTACGATGGAACTTAGAATCTATCAAAATTTCTCTAAATTTATACCACCTCCATCCAAGCTATCGGTAGCGATGAGAAGGTAATAGCAAATTACCTTCCTACTATTTTAAAAGGGTCCACAAGGACTTGGTTGTTTAACCAGCCAGAAGGATCCATTTTTAAAATAGAGATATGATTGGCGCAAGGCCTCATAATGTCTTGAGAAGTGAAAAATCTCGAACAAATACACGTATGTATTCAATCCTTGAGGGCTAGCTGACGATGATTACTATGTCCTATTCTACTTTTGGACCTATGCGCTCATGAACGAAAGGAGCCCATATGAAAAAAATAAGGCCCAAGGCACATTACTTAGTTACGACTTTGATCAGAGTTAAATTTAGTCACGAGAAAAAAATTCCCGACCAGTTTGTTAAAATTAGTCAGAGATAAGGTGTAACACCCCAAATTTTGCTTTTCATAAATTTAATTGATATTTTGCACTCTTGAGAATTTTTGAAATTTGCTGGGATTTATTTGGATTTAATTTGAATTTATTCCCTTTTGAGAGGATTAAATAATTAAAAGTTTCAAATAAATTTTTATTGGAAATATTTTAGTTGAGTCCAAAATGTCTCAAAGTATTTTTCAGAATTTTTCTGATTATTTTGCTATTTTTTCTTGAATTATTTGAATTACTAGAAATTATTTGAAATATTAAATCGCTGGAAAATCTCTTTGGGTCGAGCACTGTTCCTCCGACCGAGCCAGACTCGAGTCCGACCCAAGCTGGACCCGAGTCCGACCCAAGCTGGACCCGAGTCCAACCCTAACCCTAGCAGCGCGACCGTTGGATCTCGATCCAACGGCCACGCTTCATCCGCGTGTGCGCGTGAGGTGGATCGTTGGATCCGAGCCGGATGGACGCACACGATGCGGCCACGTCACTCAGTCTGAGCCGCCGTCGGAATCCGTCGTCGCCTGCGTGTGGGCCTCGTTCTCCGCGATTTTCACGGACGTCGAAGGGCTATTTAATGTGCCGCCGCTACCATCGTGATCCCCTTCTCCATGCGCGCACGTTGCCCTAACCCATAGTGCTCCAGCCGCCGCCGTTTTCCCACAATAGGTCGCCGAAGTTAGAGAAGAGCGCCGCCGCGGTTTTCCACTGTTTCCCGCCGCGTCCGCCATTCTCCACCGTCACCGAGCTCAGATCCGGACTCCCCAAGTCAAGACGCGTCGGGCGCGACCACGCACCTCGCCGGAGACGCACGGAAACGCCGTTGGCTAGGTCGTCGTCCCCAGCTCCGGTGAACCAGCTCCACCGCGCCACCGCCGAAACTCGCAAAGCTTCTCCACCGTCCGATCCATCCAACGCCCCAGGTGCGTCCACGTCACTCGTAATGAAATCCACGCTACGGTTTTTAGATCTAATCTCAACCGTTGGATCTAGATCCAATGCACGGGATTGAGCCACGTAGCCTTGAACTGCACCGTGCTAGGGGTAGATCTCAGCCGTTAGATCTAGATCGTACGGTTAGGATTCACTCACGTTGTAGCGTTAGATGCGATCGTGACCGTCCGATCGAGATCGGACGGTGTAGATCGTGCCGCGTGTCGCACGTCGCCCCGTGATGCGGTGAAATCCGATCGGATCTCGACCGTCTGATCTAAATCATACGGTCCAGATCAACCACGTTAACCCAAACGTGCGAGATCCAGATCCAATCTGGACCGTTGATTTTGAAATCAACGGCTCGGATCCAGCCACGTGTCCAATAGCCGAACCGTCGCGGTCCATGCAGCGAGCCGGCTGCCGACATCGATGACGCCAAGACGCCCGCTGGTCGCTGGATCGCGATCGACCGCACCATGACGTCATGATGACGTCACAGTGGGGCCCGCATGTCAGTACCGTTCGGCCGAGTGCGCTGACGTCGTGCAAGGGGGTCCCACACGTTAGTGAGACATGTACCCGTGGACCGAGTCCATGGACCGGATGACGCAAGCCTGACGTCATAATTCGATTTTTCAATAGAAAAATAATTCGGTGGAAATTCAATTTCCACGCTGACGTCATAATCGGATTTTTCAATAGAAAAATAAATGAATCAATTCGGTTTATTCTTTTATTTGATTTTTTAAATTTCAAACACTTATAACTTTTGCGTTTTAACTCCGATTTAAGTTATTCCAATTTCTAAATTTTTATAAAATTGAGCTCTACTTAATGGTGAGTTTTATTTAATTTTTGGATATGAATTTTTCTCTATTTATATTTATTTAATTGATTTTTTAAACTTTAAACGGTTATAACTTTTACGTTTTAACTCCGATTTGGACGATTCAAATTTCTAAAAATTTATAAAATGGTGCTCTTTCTGTTTATGAATTTGGTTTGAATTTTTGGACACTTTTGTCTACTGTTTGATTATTTATTGCTATTTGCACGCGTTACGAGTAGACGTTGAAGTACCCGAAGGCTTCGAAGGTGAAATTTTGCCCCAGGAGCTCGCTCAAGACCAAGAACAAGTACTCTTTGAAGGCAAGTTATGCTTTGATCATATTGCTCCTATTTTTGAAAATTAGTTTGATTTAAACTATCGCATGCTAGTTTAATTAGAAATTGTTTTAATTATTTCTGGGAATTAGGTAAATGCCAATTTGCAGTATGACACCTTGACTATTTAATTATGTGCCATGACCCCTTGTCACCCTAGTTTGGTTTAAGTGGTTGGACATTATTGAATTGCCAACATTGGGTATTTAGATCGTTGTAGTATATTGCTTAGACCTGCTACGTACACATGACATGATTTTGGACAATCAAATGATAATATTGACTTAATGAGATATTGAACCTGTTTTTGGGAAGTATCATGTGTTGTGATGTTGATGATGGCACGTAGTGCATGGTAATCAACTGGGTTTGATAAATAGATTTAGACCGGGGCAAGTGGCAAGAGTGATCGGGTGAGCCACGAGTGGCACCGGGGAAGTCGTTTTGGTTCTTTGGGTAGTCTTGCCCTGGTCATCCTAAGGACTTAACCTTGCAAGCCTTTGATCTGAGTCAAACGTGCAACCACATGTCTGTAATGGGACGGACCTAGTTGAGTAAGTTGCTAATAACTTGCTTGTGGGACATCGGTGTGTCAACTATACCTTTTGTGTAACTTGAAGAGGGAGCGTACCGGGGCTACGGCAAGGTACCTATCCAACGGTATGTCAGTCCCATACTTCGCCTCCACTGAGGGAAGGGATGGTGTATGGCAAAAACCGGAAAGGTTCACTTGTAAAGTTTGCGGTTTCTGAAAGGCTTTGTTACGATCACTCGCCTTTGTGCTGTTTGACTGTATCTTGTGGGTAAAGTGCATAACCTCTGCAGAGTCTAACAACCTATTCGAATAGCCGAGTCTGCGGTATCGGACACTGCTCGGGGATTACAGTCAAGGGTTAGACTTTCATGAAAACAACCTGGACTTGAAAAGTTTGGTTGGGTTTATTGATGACGTTGATGGAAATGTGGATTAGGAAAGGGAAAGTGTTTACTTAACTCCTGGAAAAGTTATTGATATTATATTTGCTTTTACCGCTTTTGAATCCACTTATGCTACTTGTTAAAAGCTGTTTTTGCTGCAAATGAACCATGAAATATTCCTTTGTACTAAGCCATGCATGTAGAATATTAGTTTGCATTCTGTGCATGACTTCCTGAGTACCAAGTACTCACCCCTTGCAACTACAACATCAGTTGAAGAAGAAGCTATACCTGCTTTGGAGGAGGAGCTCCAGGAAGATCCGGCTAACTAGGGAGCGAGCCCAGTCGGTTGCCTATAGTATACTGAATGACGCCACGATGTTTATTTTCTTTCCTGTAACTTGACCATAAGGTCGACCAACCAGTTTGGTTATTTTAATTAAGGTACTTTACTATTAACGATGTGTATGATTGTGATATTTACCGATGTTGAGATTGTGTGCACTAACGTGATCCTGGACTAGTGCTGAATACACAGAGGGTCCGAATTTGTAAATTCGGGTCCCGACATAAGGTATATCTTATCTCCCCCGACCAGCTATGAATATACTGGTTAGGATAGCCTATTCGGTTACTCCGACGAGCTAAGTATGTTATGGTCGGGAATAATTTATTCAGTTGCTCTGATCAGCAAATTGGTCGGGCTTTGAATAGCCTTCGTCCGACCTGAAACTGGTCGAAGAGGCGGTTACCTCCACATAAGAATAATGTGCGAGGGATTCTTTCTAACAACTATAGATAATGGATTGGAAGTTACTTTATACGAAGAGACGTCTCCTTACTAAAAGACATCTCTCGGCAAGAAGACACCTTTTGACGAGAACACACCTTTTAGAAGATGATAACTGCTTCTTCATCGACTATAAATAGGAAGCCTATGCCAACATAACACATGAGAAGAATAAGATTAGCATTAGTATTTTATTTCCAATTCACTAATTTGTACTTTGTCAAGGCGTGTAACTGAATGAAGAAGTAATCCCATTTCCTATTTTTTCAGTCTCTCATTTGTTAGACAAAAATAATTTAAATTACATTCGTAAACTTGACCCTTGATCTTAAACGTCGACACTTTTGATCTTATTAGATAGAATAGTACCAGATCTATCTAATGAGAGCAAATATGATTTAATTTCATTAAATGCTATTTATATGCTGTGTTTCCTTGATATAGGCACCGAACACATTGTGAGCCGGAAAAGGTATTATGCTTAGCACTTGACACTGAATCGATGCCGGACGAATGTCCTCTTATTTGTTCGGGCAACCGGTAACCAATACCATCTCGAACAACATGCGGAGGTCGAAGGCAGGTACTGCTGCTCTGCTCGGCAGCTGGCACGCATGCAGCACGCAATATTACTCGTGCAAGGGCGCCCTCAAGGCGCGGCGCCGCAGCAGATCAGCCGAGCCGAGCCGAGCTAGCAGCAGCACCGGCACGTCCACGTGAGGAGGACGGAGGGGCGTCGGGCCGCCTCGATCGTGCGAAGCGGGCAGGAAGCACCGTCATCCCCGGCCTCAGGCATCTCCTCGATCGATCGTGTGATTCGATGATTCCTCCCCACGTGTTTTTTGCGCTCCGATCGAAGCGGAGACTTCGTCGTTGGTACCGTGCGCTCGCCGACGCCGACCGACGTGGAACTGGGGGGGACGTGTCGCGCTGCCGCCGGTGCCACCACCCGTCGCCACCGTTGTTTTCAGGGCGCCGGCCACTGGAAACGCTGCCCGGCCCTGCGGCCTTGATCTCTGTGAAGTTTTTTTATTGATCTCGTCCGCTTTGCATTGGCTCGGTTCTTTGACTTTTTGCCGTGGAGCAGGGAGAAAGAGGAGGCTTGGAACCTCTTCGATCTCGCGTTTCTAGGATAGGAGGGAAATTTTAGAAGCTGCACGTTGAACCTTGTCTTCTTGCAGCGTAAACACGAGGCATCCTTTTTACTCTCGTAAGTAGTTACTTTCCTATACCGTATTTTATAATATAAGGTATATCTTGCACAACAAAATATACGTGTATATATATATAGTATATGAATATATGAAACTATCTAGATGGTATATACTTTTTTCAGAGGTGAAATGTATTTTTTAGACATACCCTCTTTTATGTGCGGATACGAAGATATTTATAAAATACGTTAAAAACTAGGGCCCTTGTAATTTTTCGTGTGTTTCACATTGAAGTATCTTATAATTAGTATATGAATGTACCCAAAGTAGTAGATGAGTATTTCAAGTTTGTTTATATGGTATATTAGGGGTGGAAGTAATTATATATAGTATAATTACCTGGGACACCATGATGCCTAGACATCATAATTCAAATGGGTATTTCCTGTATGTATCGCATGCGAATATTTTTAAAAAATTTAGGATGTTGAGTTTAACCATTTACTAACTAGTTCAGACAAGTTTGAACTGAAACTCAAACTAGAGTTTTCTTTTTTATATAGCTTGATTGTAAGTATGTGATGATTATATATATAAATCAGCAAAGTATGTGATCTAAATTCATTCAAAATATTTGAATTCAAGTATGTTTTTTCAAATGTATGTGTTTCATTCGAGTTGTTATAGACGGATATATACTTAAAACTAAATTTTTTTGAAAAACATAGCTAAATTTGGCTTGAATTTGCGTATTTGAAATCATGGTGCTCCGTTTCAGCGTCCTACTCATCCGTACTCCTACTTCCAATATACCACTTAAACGTACATGTTATACCTTTTTATTAATTCTGGTACATTTAAATACTAATTTTAAGATACTTCAATGCGATATGGTTGAAAAAAAAACTCATCGAAGCCCTTTATTTGTTGGTATATATCTTTTTAATATATAAAAAAATTATATACACAAATTATACTATAAAGAGTAGGCTTTAATAAAATTTATCATAGAACAGCCTGGCGCTTATCAAATTACATCAGAGGTGTCTCCGAGCTAGAGATCGGTTGATTACAAATGAATGAAACAACACTTCATGCCCCGACCATTAAAAGTTACCACTGCTTCCTAATTTAACGAAATTAGCTGTTGCATCAATTTAATGGAGTTAGCCGTTGCATCCAAACTTAGTTATATAAGTATACACAACAATATTCATACATCACTTGCATCCTAACATCCCTATCCCGTTTCAAAGAGCTCTTCACGAAATGCAAATACTGATATAGAAATTGCAAACAGCCATCGTATTCCCGAAATGGTCCACGATGTCAATTTCCAACGAACTCCCTATCCTTCAGATGTGCCCAACAATTTTTAGCTTTACCATTAAGAAAATTTCATTCATGTGGTGTTCCCACTGAACACAAACAATTTCCACTGTCACCGGTGTCGACTCCGTACGTTCTATAGGCTTCAACAACACACAAAGCCAATTTATAGCATTCTTGACATGGAATTTTCTTTTTAAAGAAAATTAGCCAGAAGCTCTGACATTCGTTAAGAATAAAAACAACCGCTAAGTTACAAACGTATATACAATTTATAGCATTCTTGACATGGAATTTTATTTTTAAAGAAAATTAGCCAGAAGCTCTGACATTCGTTAAGAATAAAAACAACCGCTAAGTTACAAACGTATATACACCACATATACGTACACATATTTGCAGTCGGTGCGCGCCCGCATCGATCGCCGACATGGGATTTTTTAAGGAGCTTCGACTAGCTAGTTGTCCTCCTCGCTTGAATCAACGGGCTTGGATGGAGTTATCAGTGCCAACTTCACAAGGTTCAGAATCAACTCCTCCGTTGTTCATGGGATCCAACTCCAGTTCAATTGAAGAATGAGGGGTAACACTGTCCCCCATCGCACAAAGGGGTAGTATTGGGGAATCAGGGATCGATTTGAGATGGAAACGGGAAAGGAATAGTTTAATTTGATGTGGTTCTACTTTGGAGGCTAAATTTTAGAGGGAAAACGAGAAGGTCAGAGGTTGGGCCGAGGATACAACTTAAAGGGTCTGGGGAGACTCTAATGTTTATCAACTAGATGCATGGCGCGGCGCACGCCGTGCCACCCGTCACACGCCCAGCGGTAAAAATCGCATGGCTTGCCAAACCACTTTGAGTGTGTTCAGCATCATCAAAATTACTCTTTAAAATCGACAGGTTATACATTGACCTGATATTTAAAGTTTAAAGGGTAATTAAATACCCGGTTTTGTAGTTGAGTGTGTTAAATGGACTTTTTGGAACATCCAGAGATGTAAAATGGACTTGGGTATATATACATATATAGATACCAGGTTATACCTCACTTCAAAATGGCGAATGCATGCCCATGACATATATAGTCCATCCAACTTGACCCTGTATCTGACCTCGTGTACTTGGATCCAAACCGTCCAAAAGTCTAGTATATAGTAATAACTGCATAATGATGGCTGTGATCATGGTCATAGGAGCACTATTCAGCGACGAGGCAAATGTTGTTGGAAGATAGTCATACTGTATGCTGGTGATGGCAGAATCTATTCAGCACTTTCTGGGCCAGCCTTTTTAAAGCCCTTTTGTTTCGGCTCTCCCTCGAATTGATCACACGGTGTCCTTCCTTTTTCACAGTGGATGATGCATGGGAGCCTGATGGCGACCGGGGAACCGAAACCCTCTCCGGACGGACTCCCCTCCCTCCCTCCCCCTTGCGTTGGAAGCAAACAAAAAACAGGAGGGCGAGCGAGCAGTGGCGACATGAGCATTTGGACGTGCGTGGCTGTTCGTTTGTTGGATTAATTTGTTTGTTTGATCGGACCATTAACCGCTGGGGATCGTGTTAAGGTTTGTGAATTTGATTACATGCGTGCCCAACTAGTGTTTCTCAGTCGTTTTCGGGGTCTATGGTTTCTGTACTAGACTGATTTGATGCAAAAGGTAGAGTTTATGTTCTTAATTTCTGGCCATGTGATCTTGTATGGGAAGGTGACCAAATGATAAAATACAGAGAGCAGGAGAGCTCGAGACTCCCGTCCAGTGCTCACACTTGTAGCTCCTCCTGTGGACGTACGGGGTGTAGTACTGGGGTTTCTTTAATCATTCTGAAGCCATAATAGAGAATGAGGACAGTGTATATCATGCATCAGCAGCCAGCATCAAGGTACAACATCACATGCCATGTGCGCCTTATGTGCCGAGTAAAATAACGAGTTACACCTCACAATTGAACTTTCTGCGTCTAATCATGTCTACGCATACGAACACCTGCAAATCAAGGAGAAAAAAGGCAGCAAATTTCGTTGCAGAAATCGCACATGGATGCCTGATCTGATCCCTCCACTCTAAGCAAACAATTCGTTTCCTTTTCATCTCTAGTTTAACCTTCTGAATTTGCGAGATGCTACTATTTGCTTCTGAATATACAACACATTAACACTGTAGTCTGTGGATGGTTCGCAAGCAAAGATCAACCAGCCAACTTCCGATAGACAGAACAAGAGAACGAGGACAGGTCGAAAAAAGAAGAAGAAGAATCAATGCACCGACACTTTGTGAGTGGAGGTCGCTGCTGGCCAGGTTCAGATATGCCGGTTCGTGCAGCTGGCTAAGCTTGTCGCCGTACTATTGCTACTACGAGCTACCTAGCCGTCTGATCATTTCGTAGAAACACTGCAGTGCGTACTGTCGTGCGCACCGGCCGATAGGACGGTAGGCGAGTTTTGTCACGTCGTAGGAAACAGAGGCAGTCGGCCGTGCCAGCCACGCCATGGATCACCGCGATTCGTGCCATTGCGTACGTATGAAATGGAGACGGCGTTCCTGACGCGCTCGGCGAACGGAGAGATGGGCACGCGCAGCATGCCAATTCATTCGGGCCTCGAAGGCTCGGAAAGCGTCAATCCTATGGCTCTTGAAGAACACCATCGAATGGGACACGTAGAGATATTCAGACGCGCACCCTGCACGAGACGGACGGCCACGCGAGGAGGAGCTCGGCCATTGGTCAAGAAGGTGGCCGGACCGATGTGGTCGCAGCGAATTCTCGGAATTAAGGCAATGTTTGGCATGGTTCCAGATTCTAGTAGAAACGGAAACGATTCCAGATTCTTGGTAGAAACGTTTCAAAAAGAACCAGAATCATTGTCTGAAAACCGTTTGGCTAGTTGTCTGGATTCTGTGAATCGGGGTGGAACGGGGTTGAGGGTGATTCGGTCCCGGCGTGGAAAAAGACGAAACATTCCGAGGAGAATCGTTCCGAGCTTAGTTCGTTTGGATGGATTTCTCCCAGATTCTAGTAGAAACGGTCCGGTTTCAAGTTGCCAAACGGGGTCTAAATTTCCGTGGGGCTGGTACGCAAACTTCTTCCCGTATATACCTGATGCTGATTGATGCCACGTGGACAATCCTATAATCCGACGCCACGACATTATTTCTGAATTAAGCAACCAAATTTGCATCAAAATAAGCACCAGGTTTTTATTTTCTCCTGAATTAAGTCGTGATGTTGGATTGCAGGGTTGTCCGCGTGGCATCAATCAGCGTCAGATTTGCACAGAAAAAAACTCAAAATTTATTTTCCAATTTCTACCGCTATAAGATACGTGATATGGGCTACACCTTTACGCCGGTGCCAACTGCACGCGGAGGAGGCGCGTGCGTCCCAAGCCTTCATCTTTTAGTTCTGTTATCCCGTAGGATAGGAAACGTAGGCAATATACTTGCCTTGTGGCCACCTGTCAGGTGGCCAACCAGTAGTAGCCACTAGCTATGCCTACTATCACCAGCAAGCTATAGCAATTGTGATAACATAATTTTGGCACCGGCTTTTTCTGCACTCCGTCCTTTTTGGTCGCCTTCCTACGTCCTTCGGCCCAGGGATCAAACATGGGGTGATCTGTTTACTCGTCATCCTCCGAAAATTTTAACCTATTTCTCTTTGGTCATTTCTTTTTTCTATCTTGCAGCCACACTTCTCCTTGCCCTTTTATCTGGGTATAGTGAGAGCATACGCTACCGTGTCGCTTTTAGCATGCTACATACGGGTCTAAAGTTGCTTTATGAAGTGATGGATTACTAAAGCAGCAATACGCTTGCTCCCTGGAGTCACCCAACAAAAGAGTGGTTGTACAATTGTACTAAAAACCAGATAAATTCAAACACTCCTTTCCCCCCACCTCTCTCGCAAAAGCGGTGGTTCCTGAGAACGATGATCCAGGGTACTGCGTGGTGAAGCACAAGGAACTTGAAATAAATGGCAAGAGTGTTGATTAGAGGTATACAATTTTTAAGGAGTATTCGGAGGAGACAACATGCAGGAGCTAATGCTATCACATTACATAATAAACTTTACACGAGCTAATCATATACACCGAACGACCAAGAGGGGGTAGCGACACGATCCCTCTCGACCCTAGACAACACAGATTAGTGCGGCGGATACTACAGCGGGGGTAGATTAAGAAAAAACAAAAATGGGGGGGTCACGACAACGAAGGCATCAGTATGTTGTTGGTAATGTGACAGATATGGTATGTATCACACCACGATAGCATATTTTCATCTAGAAATCTGACTTCAGGAGCTTTGGTCCTGGCTTAATGCAGACAAAATCGAAAGGCTTGGGTTGCTCCACATGAATGTAGTCCTTTGTCGTCAGGACCTGTCAGTGGAACAGAGCACATAAGCACTGATGGGTAGATGTGGAGATGTGGTTCAAACAAAGCAATTCAGCTGAAAAGTGTGGCAGATCTAGTTCCACAGCAACTGCAAAACTGGTTCGTGTTAAGAGAATAAGATTGTCCAGAAGATGCTAGCAGCATGTTTGTATACAGGATATTAATTGTAAAATGCAGTCTAAAAGTGAGACATAATATCCTTGCAATTCTAAGTGCCTACAGACACACTGGTGCTGCAAGTTGGTACTCCAATTCTTTCGAAATGAACGGGAAAAAAAACACTAAAGCATAAGAACCATCAAGCAAGACAGACGATGGCATACCAAAGTCTCGAAGAACATCCTTGATGCTTCCTTCCGAGTCTTTCCACTTAACAGGTGATCAATGGCAACACTCTTCCTCCCCAGACCATATTCTTCATCGAATAAAGTCTTGAGATATCTTGCGACACCCCTAAACAACAATTGTAACAACATGCTATCAAAAAAAGCTAAAAAAGTATGAAAACTAAACTCTGAAGGAAGTAGCACTAAGTTCAACCGTACCTAGTACGAGAAGACCAACCACTGTTGTCAAGAGACTGGAATTCATCAGGATTCGGCTCATCATCATTTGCCTCATCAAAGTCCACCACATCGTCATAATTTAGAAAATCTGAAACAATGGAGGGTAGTACTATGATAAAAGCTTAATAAATCCCCCACAACGCAAGACTGGAATTGTAAGTGTATGACTGGGAAAAAAATTGCTGTATTATAAGATCAGTCAACAGTGTGGCGTGTGTGAGTCCCTGTCCACAAAATTTGTTTATTACACAACAGAATACAATTAAGAACAGACCGCAAAAAACACTAGTCATGAAGATAGATGGCATGTGCATTTTTGGTAACATCTACAAAAGCTCTGTGCCTGTAATGCCTCCACACTACATTAGAACACAAGTTCATGTTTTTTATCAGAACAGAAGGATTACCTGTATCAACACCATGGATCGCACTGCCAAAATCCTGTAATTGAAGCAGAATGCCGATTATAATATGGCCTTAATGACAACTCAAACAAACAATGCAAGTGCTTGTATAGCAAGATGTGCCAGGAGTGCCCAATAAACAACATACTACATTAAGCAATTAACAGAAACATAAAGCATTTGATTAGTGTCTGTGTATACAAGAAAAACATCTACATGGACTTACACTGCATTCCTTCAGTGCGAACTCATGGCCCAAGTTGTCCAGATCCATAAGAGATCCTGTGTTATTTTCTTGCATGCCAGAATTTTCTCCCATAGCAGATACAAAATTTTCATCCTCCGCAGGTTGGGGAAAAACAGAGGCACTTTGAGTAAATTCCGGCTCGGTAATCTCAGAAGTGGGCATCTCCTTATTCTGAAACGCATTAATGTCATCCACTGTTTGTGCACAAGCTGGGCCAGAGCCATCCAGAACCACATCTGGAGCGTCTGTTATCCTAGTAGGAGAACCAGGGGTGATGTCATCTAGCACAAAGAAATGTGTATTGGTATTTGTACTCCCCTGCAAATCAGACGGGACATCCTCAAGACGGTCCTTATCCAGTGTATCGACTTGGGCACTGTTGCTCGTATTAGCATTTGCTTTGTCAACATGCTCAATTTCTTTCTCCTTACCAATCAAAGGTTCAGTTACTACTTCAAACACAGTGTTGACAACAAAATCTTCAGATTCATTGCTAATCAGTTTGTCAGATGGTATTTGCAAACCAAAAGCAGCTGTAGCATCTGCAGCATCAGTTGCTTCTGGCTGCATCGCATCTGATTGAACTCCACCTGCTAGCACCATATGAAGTTGTTGACCAAGAGTTGCACTGTCCTTTGCACCAGACATGTCTAGGCACCCTTCTAGTTCCATGTTCTGAACAGTGACGTGAGCAACAGGCTCATAGGTCCGGTAGTGCAAGTCATTTAGCTCCTTGCATATGCCTAGTTGGGATACAGAAACATCCACGAGTCAAATTTGAGAGCATGGAACTAATCACCACAATAACCAGTAGTCATCCTCAGATATCTAAAACTAATTCATATCCGTTTCAGTTCTTTACTATTTATATTTGATATTGATGTGCAAAGAGGAGACAGAAAATCAAAGACAAGTTACTAATTCAGAGAACTTACAGGAAAAGGCGGGTTCATGGAATATATCATCTTCCAGTGAACCTTTCTCAATCATCCATATTTCAGAACGGGTACATGGAGCCTTTTTGCGAATGCGTCTTATATCCTCAGTACTAATCAATTGCTGCCGTATGGTGCTGGAGAAGGGAAGAGGCAGTGTCAGTAAGTAAGCTCACACTAGAAGATAACTTGGACAAATAGCCTGCAATCTGGTTTCTAGAGATAGATCAATCAGTGAGTGTATACATTATACAGAAATTACAATGGAACTGTACAATGAAGAACAATAGGATAATACAGAGAGACAACAATAGCGCACTTCTTCTACACTGTTAACAGAGGGGGCTCAAAACGAAATGAAGTGGTAGTGGGAGCAAAATTAGGACCAAGAATTATCCTATTCATCCAAGACCAGGAAATACCACAACAAAGCAAACCTTCAAGGAAACCGCGTTTTTTTTTCTTCTTTAGAAAGAGAAAGTTGCAAAATTTCTACAAACAAGTTCATTGCAGTGGTAAAAGAATGCACAAGAATGGACAGGTAACAATGTTACACTTAAGTAAGCGCATTAAAATGGAAACAATGGTATTTCACTAAAAATGCTCTATATTTGTACGATAGCAGTTATAGCAGCTTAAGTCCAGGAAATAAGGATCCAGGGCACTATTATCCTATTTATTTCTGATCAGGAGGAAAAGTGACAGTAAAACTTCAAGGAACAGTGATACATTAAAAAAAAGTAACATGGTTTCCACCAATAAGCTCATTTGGAGGCTATGAAAACATATACATACTCAGCATGTATAACCATTGCATCATCCGTTTGCACTTTTCTCTTGGGCGTAGTGGTCTTCGATGCCAACCTCGGGCGCTTCAGAGATGATGCCTTAGGTGGTAGCGGTGTTGAACCAAGCCTCAGTCCAGGGGTCCTTGTACCAACTAATACAAGGTCGTGTAATTAGAAAATGCAGCAAAAGCCAGGCAACAGACATGTTGTGGTTAAAGTCATATGTACCTAAAATAGATGCCAGTAAATCATCATCATCAGGAATAACATTAGTGGTCCCTTTACCACGCGGTCTGCTAGATAACTTTTCGGTAGCCCCACTTTCTGGACCTGGTAAACTATCCTCCATGTGTCTTTTTCTGCTGGTAAGACTACCTATTTTGTTACTTCCATCAGATTCAGTGAATCCTTTTTCTGCAGTTATCTGCCCCAAGTCATTTGCCTGGTAGAATTCAACATCTGGAGCTGACAGCATTCTCTCACGTTGTGGAAATTCTGAGGCTGATAGGTCATTTGGTCTATCATTAGCCACCAATTCTTGTGGAATTGCTTCTATATTCTGTTGGAAATATGCACTTGCTATCATCGCATTAGACGCATGTAGATTGTCCCCTGCCATAAAAAAAAGAATAGAAAATTCAGATGATCTTGAAATCTCTGTCACCATGACTTGGGGGAAAATAAGACTAGCAAAGATAAGTCAACTTTACCTTGCACATCAACTGATCCTTCATTAAACTGTGTTGGATTCTCTATCACAAATGGTTCGGTAGAACCATCAACGCATGGCTCTGAAATATTTTCAACCAGGGGCACACCTTCCATGGATGCTTTAACAGCTACTGCTTCACCTGACGCAGCTATATTAGCAGTATTTATCACCGATTTATCCACGGTAGATTCCAAGTATGAGGTTTGAACTTGGGGTGGCAAATCAATCTCCTGTACAGCACCAGAAGACTCAACTTGCACAGGCTTAGCCAATCCAAGTTCAGTCGTCACAACACCCACAACATCATTAGCATTTGCTGCAGCTGAATGAATAAAATTTGAGGGCGGAGCGACAGAATTGTCAGCCTTTGCAGTTTCATCATTGCTTGATGGTGAGGCTTTTCGCTGTGGACTAAGAACAGGGCTTTCATGCACTCTGGAAGGAACTGTCTCTTCCATTAAGCCAGGTGTGGCCGGGGCCTGAGCGCTTATAAACTCTGGTGATGTAGGTTCATCACAAGGGAAGGGACTAGGTTGATAGTATGAAGCCGATGGCCCTGCATTACCTTCATTGTGCAATAGTATATCATTCAAATCAGGGGTCTGCACATTGTAACCAGTCCAGTTAGGAACACTATTTCCTACTATATCATCTGCAGTCAACAGATTTAGTTTGTTTTGACTAGAAGGTCCATCATCCATGTTGCTGTATCCTTCGGCGCTTTCATCTTTAATTGGGTTGTCATCAACGTCCATATCAGTAGGATGAACTGATGATCGGCATTGAATGATAATGCTGGATAGGCAAAAGAAGAAACACAAAAGCTATGTAACTGCAGCAAAATATAATTAAAAGGGCAAAATGAAAGGCACCTCCTAGTCCAAAAAAAAAAGCAAGGAAGCAAGGCACCATCATTTTAAAAATGACATGGCACAAATTAGTGTTCTCATGAAATTAGTAACAAATCGATGAGTGCTTTTACCCAGTCTGCAAACAGTTAATATATATGGACACCTGGAACTCTACCGGCAAAGGCAGTAACTGGTCTTCTGACAGTATCAGTCCAAGTTTACAATACAAGGTTAGAAATTAAAATCAAAACATAAAATAGCCTAGAGAAACTTAAAACTCCTTTCTAGAGAACCACAACAGTTAACCGATTGAATGAGAGCAAATATACAGATAGTTGCAGCCAGAAAAGATAAAATATATCAAATTTCCAAAATACTCCAATAACAATAGTGTTCAAAAGATAAATGATGTGATTTTACCCGTCATCAGACTCGAGTTGAATTGAGTGATCCTTGTCCAGCATTAATTCCTGAGGACAAAATAAAATAAAATCAACTCTTGAAGACTATATGATGGTGAAATATCAGGTGAATATGCGAATTTTGTGAAAAATTACATTTTCACCAAACTTAGAAGTTTCTAAAAAAATCTAAAGAAACAACCAGATGTAGGGGAGGTCATATTCACAAATACGATTTGAGTAACTGAGTTTGATCTTAAAATTGTGCACACATATAGATCATACCCTTCCATACATCTCATAACTTTTCACTTTTTCAGAACTTCTATTCCATATTCACAAAATTTTGACAACTTTCATATTACAGGATACGCTGCTTTAAATGATTCCTGCTCTTTATTAAGAGATACTCTCTCATCCATGTTTATAAGGCATATTTCTTCTTGGCACATAGACCATGAAGACATTGAAAATGACTAGATTACCCCTAATTATTATCACTAAGCACTATACTCTTAATGCATGCATGTAGAGAATATAAAATAAAGATGAATATTTATTAAGGGTATAGAGGGAACATCACACTAATTTTGCATTGGAATATGAATATGCCTAATATTTATGAACAAGACCATTCAAAAAATAAGCCTTATAAACTTGGATGGAGGGAGTAGGAGATAAACGATGACAGAATAACAAGAAATATAGGGCTTTATTCAGTCTGCAGCATATATAAACCACCTGTCGCCTCGTTTTCAATGAATTAAAAGGCCTAACATATAAATTACCACCAAATACAACCAGAAGTCTAGAAGACTAAAAATGCAAACAATTTCAACTAGAAATCAGTGCATGACCCACTCAGTACCATTGTCCAATCATCCAATGTCCACACTCTTAACATTTTCTTACGCAGCACTAAATGAGTTTTCTTCGGCATTATCTATGTGCTCCCATCATTATATTCTAATACATATATGTACTGTGAGAATAATGCAGCATTAATGTGATTTTTCGGAAAAATTTATCTCTACAATAACATAGGGAAGATCTCATTCAAGAAGATAAAAAGGAATTTTATGTCTTGACATTAGAGACAAGATAATGCAAGATGCAGGCTGCAGAAATTTGCAAGAGCTATATGGAGAAAAGTTAAATAAGTTGAAATTACCTCCTCCAAATCCAAACCAAGATGTGAAGAATTGCCATCACCAAATCTTTCTGTATATTCAGACATGCTTAACATGGTTAAAGGGCTGACTTCAAAATTTGAAAAATAGAAGATGTGAACACAGAAAGGACGAACCATCTAAGCCAAACTGGGATGTTGAATATCCTGTTCTCTCTGGGTTGTCTTGCAAGGTGATCTGTTCTTTTGTGCTCACATGATGATCAGTGTCGCTGGATCAAGGTGGAAAATCTTTACAAAACTGAAGAGCACATTTTTAAATAATGACCTTACAAAACAAGAGTTGTGACCTTACCCCTGAAATGCAGCCTCTGGTAATTCAAAATCATCAAGATGGAATGTCTCAGGAAGTGTTATAGAATGATACGGAGCAGTTGATTCTTCAGGGGGAAGATCAACAGCAGTGGACCTAAAGGCTTGTTTTACCTTCAGCAAAGCTTCACTGCAATCATGGAATAGGTAGTTCACCTTCCGAGAATAGATTCTGACCACACCTAACATAAGATGGCTTGATAACCGCAGTGCAATAGGAACCTCAGGAAATATAATTGAATCTGCAGGAAAAATGATGATTAGTGCTCCGCTCAATATGAGAGAGAACATACGATAGAATGAGAAATGTTAGGAGAAAACAGCATTTCTATTATAAATTATTTGAATTGCCATAAAGATTGTTTTAGTGATGGATAGTGGGTTGCACCGATCACTGTCCACCTGACTCACATAGTTATATAATAACAATATGCTCTTCAAGTTCCTTGAAGAAAGCAATGTACCAGGCATCAACTGCCCTAAATTATGAGTCCATGCTGTGATGAAACCTTTCCCCGGTATTACCTACCAAACTGTGATTCTTTAGAAATATTAAATCCATGTAAGACATCTTTATTTCCATTTATTGGGAAAATACCAAGATAAATGTTTTCACCAATTTACTGTCTAAGCTGATGTTCTTGCTCACCGATGTCGTGCTCGTGTTTTGTAATCAGTAGTTGCGGCACATGCTAGTCAGGGGTACATCAATTTATGGAGCAGGATGGTAACAGAACAAAAATGATAGAGCCTACCGCACAACATGTTGGAACGTAACAGGCCTTATAAGGCCAAAAGCATCCTCACGTGTACCACACCGCGGACTAGTGATATAGTAGAATAATCATGTGAACAGAAATATAAATTAACAACACATAAAATTATTTTTTCTTTAGAGGAAGGTAAAGCCTATCATTGTTGATTTTTTGTTTTATTGTAATGATAATTGGAAATCCCCCTGGACATATGCATGCATGCGCATGCACACAAGCAGGCTCTCCTGAAATTCCTATGCTGGTAATAAGCAAAGAGGTAGGAAAACCAATATTAGTCGTAAAAATAGGATCGCAAATAGCTAAAAATTTCCACAGTAATTGTGCAAAAGAATAAGAATCCACCGAATAGACTGCAATCATGATATTTGCGAATTGGTAGGAACAAAATGAAAAGATAATAAGAATCCACCGAATAGACCGCAATCATGATATTTGTTTGCATTTTTTCTTATGTGAACAAAATACATTTTCTTTGCCCAAAATATAATTCATGCCCTCATGAGTCATGACATTGAACCTTACAGCTTACACTGGTTTATGGCTCTAATTTGTTACTTAGTATGTTACATACACTTATGTAGGCTGATTTTTGTTACAAAATCTTCTAATTAAGAACTAAGAAACTTGCATGTGATTTGCTTTGAGAAATTCCATGGCTCCGTGTCTCTTAATAAAACATGGAATATTGTTGGGAAGTGGTAGGATGGTAGACCCATCAATCTATGAATGGCACGATTTAATACACAATATAAGATGGTGCATGGAAATCGGAATAATATTGCTTTTGGTTGCCTCAAAATCATTACCACCCTAGCCCGATGCTACTGGGAAATAATTGGAAAAGGAACCAAAGAAATTTTTCGAATTTGCTGCACAGCACTCAGCTAGCTGGAGTTTTCACATGTCCTCTTCACTGCCTAACTGGTAAAATCCAAGGTACATAACACAATGCATCATCACTGTCTAATCGATTCAACTCCAAGGTTCCTTATAAACCATGATACAGTGCATCATGTGGTAAATGTTATGTTATACTTTAAAATGATAATAAGAATATGAGATGGATTAGTTGGCACCTCTTCAGAGCGTTATTGTTGTCTACATTTGGAAGCATCACCTTTTTTATTTTAGCAGTAGAGAAGTTCACATGAAGAAAGTTAAACGGGGCATTATTTAATTGGGCATACCCCTTCACAGGGTTCAATTAACATAAAAGATCAATATGATTAACATAAAAGATCAATATCAAGATTTGACAATCACTGAGAAACATAATGTAATCATTACTTATAACTCGCAACCATAATACAATTGTGAATGGCAGCTCATAATATTCCTCATATACACCTGAAGATAACTTGAAACTTATCTGAACAATGCTTCTGTGATTTTTGGCTTCGAAGCAATAATTTAGTAGGTGTAAAAGTGCCTTTACTCTTCAGTTCCTTAACTTTCCATCCATTGAATTTTGTTTGCAAAACATCATCTACCTGTTCTTTGTCTGAGTTCAGAACAATTTCCTTCCGTTCCGTTTTCTTTATATTAATTATTTATACAGAGTTCACTACAGGATCGTATGTTGAAAATGGTTATTAAATGGGTCAGCGACTACCATCGCACATTTACTGGAAGTCTTCCATCCCGCTTTACACTTCCTTTTAAATACATATACAAGAAAGGAAGACTAGAAATTCTCCATGTCAAGAAAAATAAAACAAACTGTTAGTGATTGATCAATTTGAGAGGGAGGAATGGATGTTAAAAAAACTTTCATATGGGCATGTTTTCAAACATGATCTGTGAATAGGTGGTATTTGTTATGTAACTACTTGTTTACTGTGAAAAAAGGTACACTTATCCAAAATATCCATTCGATTTTAGTCATGCAGACGCATGAGTTGATGGCTAATACCACAGAACCTTAACCAAGTGGTTACAACATTGCATGACCATGACACGAGAAAGGTATATGTCCATTCTTCTGTTAGCTCCACTGAAATTATAACATTCTGCCGTAGAGCCTTTATGTACCACATGCATCGTACAGTGCTTCTGTTATTTGTTACAAGTAACACAAATGCATGCAATCTAAGTAAGACAGCTAAGCATCATCAGGCATACAATCAAATAAGATGCTACACTTGTGTCTGCATCTCTACAAATCCTATGCTACCTATGTTTACCCAAATCCCCCATAGAGCTATTGAATTATTCTCCTCTTAAGCCAAGATTTGACTATTTGAGTTGTCTTGATTATGTATAATAACATTAATAACACAGCAACTATAAAAGGTCCTCCCTCTCTACTGGTATTGCACTATTGCAGTGACAATCATATACAAAAAAGATGAAAACTAGTCTAGGAGTAAGTCTAACTTGAAAGGTGAGCTATTTTCCTTAGGTCAGAGACGTTAGGCACAATCTAAAACAGAGGAAACCGCAAAATTCTCATAATCTAGTAAGCTTTATTTAACAATTATGATTGACTTTGCAACTCCACTAGTGGTAAGGATAGTTGAGGAAAAACATAAAAAAGCTAGTGAATATTGAGGACCAAGTCATTGTTTTCTTTACCCCCAGAAAGCAATAAAACACAAGAACCGCAAAAAAAAAAAAAAAAAAAAGGAAACCTCTAAACAGATGAAAAATTTTACAACTCTACTGACAGTAAACAAAAGGCTGAAACTTTTAACACTAACAAGCCATACAACTCAAAAAGGTTGAAGCTTTTACTGTTCTGACGGAAGCAAGGAGTTAAACACCATGCTAATACACGAAATAATGTTTCAGCTATTATGGAAGTGATAATCCAGCATATGAGTGTACTGTGTACATTAAATAAAAGAATAACCAGCTCATTGGCATACTAGGAAAAAGCTCTAGTAGCAAAAACTAGAATTTTTTTCAGGATCAACCCGAAAAGGCTAAACCATTTTACTAATCCACTAGTAATAACTAAGCAGTAGGCATACAGCAAAACAATAAATAAGCTAAAGTTAGAATTTTTTGTACAACTGTAGCACACCACCGAGCACTCGCGAAACAACATTAACACTCTGCATGTCATGTCGTCACAGGCACAAGCTAAATTACACAATACAAAGCCTAGATCCGAAAAGGCTTCTGAAACAGAAAAGGTCACCCACCTACAGAGACGCCGATATCCGTATCTGCGACCTGGTTCTTGCGCAGCTTCCGCTCCAAGTGCGCAGCAATCCATATTGTCCCTAGGGGGCCCTTCTTGGCCAAGATGAACTGCGAGTAGAACATTGCCGGCTCCCCTCCTCACACACACCACCAAAGCACCAAACCCTAGCCTCACCGAAGCTAACCTCAGCTCCACAGCCACGCAAGCACCCAAAAGCAAGCTCCGACCTTCCCAACCTTTATCCCATCTCTGCGCCGAAAATCCAAACCCCAGCTCTCCGCGCCTCGAGCTCTTCCCCGGCTCCAATCGCCCGGAAACGCGACACCCACCGCAGCTACGACAGGCCGAATGGAAACCCTAATTTTGGCGAACTCGAGGGTGGAAACCCTAGAATTGCTTCGGATTTGAGGCGGTGGGAGGGTGAGGAGGTGGGGATCTGGTGATTCGGCGACGGCGCGAGCGATTGGGGCGTTCGAATTGACGAGAGGAGGAGGCAAAGATTTCGAAGGGCGAAAAAAAAATAGAATCTTTTCTGGGGGACTTGACAGTCCGTGGACTGGCACTCGCAGCGACTTGGGCGAGGAGGAGCGAGCGGCTGCCTACCGAAGCGAAAGTGCGACATGCTTCGTACTCTCGCCCCTGTAACGTTGCGAAATTACAAAGGAGCCCTCCCGCTGATCGCCAGTTTGTCTTTTTCTAATATATACGGTTAGACAACCCCGCTATCGAATAGTCCGGGGTTGCCTAATAGATCTCAAGTGGAGAATAGACAGAGAGAAAGAGAGACACAATATGAAGAGGAACCAGGCCTGCTTTATTATTCTGTATGCTTGTGTGTACAAAGGGGTAGCCCCTGCCTCCTATATATAGCGGTTCTGCTAGAGATAAGGAAGAATCCATATAGGATACGAATCCGGTTTCCTAACACTCCCCCTTGGACTCTTCACTGCGAGATGCATATGCCTCATTAAAACTTCATAAAAACCCAGTGGGAAAAATAATTGGAGAAAGAGTACATAGCACACGCTTGCTGTGTTGCACGGATTGCCTCATTAAAAACCTTATGTAAGAAAACTTCAATGAAAAACTTACTTAAGGAAAAGAGTACAATCCACCCAAACTTCAATGTTAATCTTCAAGATTCACGTTGGGTACTCAATCTTCATGTTTGAGATTTATGTAGGAGTATGTGAAAATTCTCCCCTTGAAATCTGCACTTCTCTAAGCCTCATCATCCCGATTCTTCTAACACATCTTTCAAAGGAAGATGCCGGGAGTGACTTAGTGAATAAATCTGCGAGATTTTCACACGACTTAGTATGCAGTATCTTTATCTCGTTCATCTTATGCAATTCATGGGCATAAAAGAACTTGGGGTTGATATGCTTTGTGAGGTTACTCTTCACATATCCCATTTGCACTTGAGCAACACAAGCTGCATTATCTTCATAGATAATGGTGGGGTTTGTTCCATGTTCAAACCACATGACTTACGGATGTGATGAACCATTCTTGAAGCCATGCACATTCTCGAGATGCTTCATACAAGGCAATTATTTCTGAGTGGTTTGTCGACGTTGAGACAAGAGTCTGCTTAGATGACTTCCACGAAATTGCTGTTCCACCGCAAAGGAAAACATACCCAGTTTGTGACTTGCCAGTATGTGGGTCTGATAGGTACCCAGCATCTGCATAGCCAACCAAATTCAATTCATTGTTTCTTCTGTAAAACAAGCCAAGGTCTTTGCTTCCTTGAAGGTAACGGAAGATGTCCTTCACCCCTTTCCAATGCCTTTTGGTGGGTTCTGCACTGTACCGTGCTAGCAAATTCACGGCGAACGCAATGTCCGGCCTAGTGCTATTTGCAAGGTACATGAGCGCTCCAATTGCACTCAAGTATGGGAATTCCGCTCCCAGGACTTCCTCCCCCTCTTCTTTAGGCCTGTACGGGTCTAGGTCTGCTTGGAGTGACCTTCCGACCATTGGGGTCTTTGCGGGGTATGCCTTTTCAAAACCAAATTTCTCCAACACTTTCTGCGTGTAGGAAGATTGGTGTACCAAGATTCCGCCTTGGACATGTTCAAGCTGCAAGCCTAAACAAAACTTGGTTTTACCCAAGTCTTTCATTTCAAATTCAGACTTCAAGTATGTGCATGCTTCTTCAATTTCTTCATCCGTCCCAATGATGTTCAAGTCATCTACATAGACGGAGATTATACAAAATCCATTCGGGGATCGTTGTATAAACACACATGGACAATCTTCGCTGTTCGTGTAGCCTTTCTTGCAAAGAAAGTCACTTAAGCGATTGTACCACATTCTTCCTCGATCGCTTCACCATATAGTGATTTCTCCAATTTCACACTGTATAGGTTTCTGTTTGCTCTGTCTTGGTTCGGGATAGGGATACCTTCCGGTACTTTCATGTATATCTCCGAATCCAAGTTTCCATACAAGTATGCTGTGACAACATCCATTAGCTTCATTCTCAACTTCAAGTTGACTGCCATTGAGATCAAGTATATAAAGGTAATTCTACCCATGACCGGAGAATAGGTTTCTTCATAATCAACTTCAGGACGTTGAGTGAAACCTTGAACAACAAGCCTTGCAATGGTTGTTGCTCTATTCATAGATTCTCCTGTTATTACAAAATTTATGGCCATTTCGTCATGGGGTGCTTCATGCACTTCTACTTGCTCTTCACTGCTATTTCCCATTCCATGAGCAAATTCCTTTAGTTTTTCACCGCCAATGTGTGCACACACATTATTTCCGACGGCTTCTTCCAATGGAAGATTCAGATCTGGAATTGCCTTTTCCATGTGCTTCTTTCCAAAGGCTGTGTCTCAACTGGCTCCCCTTCTTGCTTTGGGGCATTTTTGTGATTGGCTGTGGTAAGTCCTCTTGCCCATTTTTCCCCAGACGTATCCGGGTACTTTGGGTTTGAGAAGCCAGATTTCCTATTCTTTTTCTTTGAGGCCTCTGAACAGGATGAGGGATACCTTCTGCTTTCTTTGGTATTTCCACCCTCTCTGGTGCATTTCTTGCTGGTATATGCGACTTAGCCATGCTCTTCAGATCACAAAAATGATCAGGCAGTTCATTTGCTAAATTCTGCAAATCGATTGTCTTCTTGACTTCATGATTTGCTTCATTAGTGTGAGGGTCATGCACGGGGGTCCTAATGGAATGCCATATGATTTTCCGGCATTTTCATCCAATGGTTCATTTCCTCCCCCTAATGACGGGAAAGCGATCCTCGTCAAAAAAATGCAATCAGCGAATTGGGCTGTATGCAAATCTCTAGCCGTGGGTTTCAAATACCTGATTATGAATGCATTCTCATAACCAACGTATATCCCAGACTTGCGGAGAGGGCCCATTGCAGTCCGCTGTGGGGGTGGTATAGGTACATATACCATACAACCAAAATTTCTAAGATGGGAAATCTTCGGGATGACCCCTTGCACTAGTTGCATAGGTGAATGGATGTTGTAGGCCGATGGTCTATAATTGATAAGTGCTGCTGCGTGCAGGACTGCGTGTCCCCAACAAGTGTTGGGCAAGTTACAACTCTGCAAGAGCGGTCTGGCAATGAACTTAATCCTCTTTATTAGTGCTTCAGCTAGCCCATTTTGCGTATGGACGTGCGGTACAGAGTGCTCAACAGTTATTCCCGTTGCTGTGCAATAATCATCAAATGCCTTGGAAGTAAATTCGTTGGCATTGTCCATTCGAATGGACTTCACGCGATGATCAGGAAAAGCATTCTTAATTCTGATGATCTGCGAGATCAACTTTGTGAATGTGTGATTCCTTGTTGACAGCAAACATGTATGCGACCATTTCGAGGAAGCATCAATGAGCACCATAAAGTACCGAAACGGCCTCGATAATGGCTGAATCGGGCCGCAAATATCCCCTGAATGCGTTCCAGGAATGCAGGGATTTCATGTTGCACTTTCATAACAGAGGGTTTTGTTATTAATTTCCCGGTGGCACATGCATGGCACACAAAATCTTCGTGATTCGGGAAATTTTTAACATTAGTGCCATGACCTTGTGAGTTGTTAACTATATTTTTCATCAATCTAAGACCAGGATGACCTAAATATACAATGCCATAACGAAAATAATTCAGAGCTTCTAAATACAGTCTTCAAATAAGTATACACTGCGTGTGCATTGATTATCGTGTAGTACAACCCAGATTCATATAAGGGATATTTTTCTAATACCATTTTTCATACTCCGCGTGCTTCATAATGCACAAATGCTCTTTGCCATTTTCTTCATTGGTTTCTACGTGAAACCCATTGGCGCGGATATCTTTGAAACTTAAGAGAGTGCGAGTTGATTCAGGGTACAAGAGGACTTCTTTAATTACCAAAGTTGTACCCATTGACAATATAATTGTGGCTCTTCCTGAGCCTATTATATGTGTATCGCTTCCTGCGATTTTCATAATCCTTCCAGCGTTCTTCGTAATCGTCTGGAAGTATTTCGACTCTCTTAAGATGGTATTTGTTGTGCCACTATCAACAATGCATATTTCCTCTATTGGGCGCTACACGATTTCTAGATGAAAAGAAATATAATTCTAATCAGACAGTGGCAAAGTAATACAAACATTGCTTGTAAATAAAGAATACTGGAATAAAGAATAAATTGCAATTCTATTCATGAGAAAAAGTATGCTCTTCGAGAGCTTACTATTCATTATGCAATCTGATGTCTATGTGAGATAATTCTGACAATTCATGTCAGTTCTTCAAAAACTCACGTTAGATAATGCCACACCTTTGCACATTCATAAGGTTTCTTCCATTAGATTACTACGTGCAATCTAATAGGAAATGGCTGCTAGATTCAATAAAATGCATAATTGAATTCTCATGAGTTTCCAGCAAACTAAAAGAAAGCAATAATATCAAGATTCATATTGTCGACGATTGGAGAACGGGCTCCCGTCGAGCTTACTTGTTGAATGGGGGATCAACAGAGCCCCGTCGTACGGACCGAAGAGGGCGTTCGAGCGACGCGAGGTCGGGAGAAGAAGAAGGGTGGAACACGGTGTTTTATCCTGGTTCGGGCCTCTCACCGCCGAGATAATAGCCCTACTCCAGTGTATTGTGTTCTATCTCGGTGTCCCTCCTATTCTGAGATCTTGAGGGGTTTAAATACTACGACTAGAGGTACATAGAAGGTAACTACCTCCACGGGATCGCGCGCATAATCGTATTTACGATCTAACGCCCTTGACCCGGCGCTATTTGAATTTCGGTATGATTTCCCTTGATCTCCTGGTGATTGGTTGCCACCTTCCTTCCTTGTGGCATTGATCGGCACTCGACCAAAACACCCGAGCAGGTCGTGGCCTCTACGAGCATGCTTGCTCGTGGGGAGGTGTGTTTGGTGCTTCATGAGCGAAGGTGCAAATGCGTATGCTCGGAGGAGAAGGAGGGATGCTCGCTTCGTTCTCCGAGCATCTTCTTTTAGTGTTGCTTGGTCGGCTGGTTTAGCTTTTCACTGGGTACCGTGGTCTTTTGCCGATAGCCAATCACGATACCTAGCCCTCGAGGTTCAAGTGGGAACCTCGGGCTTCCCTTGAGCCTAAGAAGACTTGAAGGGGATTGAATTTCCTTTGGTCGTGGCTCACGACCATTTTTCGTCGGGAGACGAACTTCTTTACCCGCCACAGGCTTGCTCCGCTGCGTGGGCTGCTTGGTTGTTCTGCGGTTCCTTCTCCGAGAAGCCTCCTTGTAACGGACGGTTAGCTTTCTGAAAGCGCTTTCTCGGCCAGTGTCGCTACGTGATAGGCGGCGATTTTAACTCGCCTTCATTGTCTTTTAACCCTTTCTACCGGAGAGGTCGGAGTTACATTGTCTCTTTGCTCGTCTTCGCCAAAAATCTTCCAAGAGCCCTAGCGCCAAGAACCCTTTTCGCTCCTTCCTTCTTCGGCCATGGCGCTGCTTCAAGGTTAGCCGATGACCCGGCGAGGCTCCAGTGCTCACGGACGAGGGGTACGCCGACCCAAGCTCGGGTCGAGTGCAGGGATGATGCGGTGCCGCACCGCGAGAGACGAGATCGTCTCCTGCGAGTTGTACGCCATCAACGGGCTTCGTCTGCCCGAGAGCGACTTCCTCGCCTCCGTGCTTGCCTTCTGTGGGTGCGAGATCTCTCATATCCACCCCAACTCTATCCTTTCTCTCGCAATCTTCTCCCATCTTTGCGAGGCTTACGTGGGTGTAATACCCACGGCTAGCCTCTTCTTTCACTTCTATTCCCCTTCCGCACTTGGCCGATGGCTCACGCCGATTGCGTTTATCTTCGCCTCCGGCCCAACCGACCATACGAGTACCCCTTCGTTGCTCAAGGACTCGGTGTCGGGTTGGGCCGACCTCTGATTCTACCGTAAGAAGGCGAGGGGTCCCGATTGGTCTATCGGGGAGGACGCTCCGCCATCGAGGCAGCGCCGCCTTGCCTGCAACTTTGAGGAAGAGCGGGTGCTCGGGACGATCGGTGAGCTTGCCCAGATGGGGCTCACCGGTCGGGATATCGCCCGACTTCACTCTTCAACCGGTGTCCCCCGAGGCGCCGCGAGCATCCCTTCTTCGAGGTGACCGGTGGCACGACTTCACCCGCGAGGACAACGCAGTATGTTCCTCGACCTCTTTCCCGAGCATCGCCGCTTCGTGATCGGTGCTATGCATATATATATATATCTTTTGTCTTAGTCTTGCTATGACGCAGCTCGAGGACGACCGGAGTTGACGAGAGGGTCGCCGAGATGTTCGGCGCCCCACAGGAGAAGGAGCTGACGCCCAATCGTCAGGTCCCCAAGAACATTTTTGACCGTGGCGACGCGGTAAGTACATCTTCCGCTCGCTCGAGGGCACGTTTCCGAGCTTATTCCTCCCGATTGCTTGCAGGAGAAGGTCGCCCTTGATCTTGCCGTGTCGAGTGCCGCAGCCGCCGCAGTAAGCCGGCACTCCCGCCAGGGTTCTCAAGAGGGCGGCGGTCGAGGCCGCCAGTATCCGCCTCGCCTCGCGCCAAGCGGCCGAGGCGCCGAAGCCGACCAGACCCCCACGCCGCACCTTGAGTACGCCGACCGCCAGGAGGTAAGCGAACCGAATCTGTTCGATGACTTCAAACGAGGAGGCCGAGTCGATGGGCCGATCGAACAGCTCGCCGAGCAGCGAAGAAGGCCGAGGAGGAGGCCAGGTCTCTCCCGACCAAGGAGCGGGCCGGAGAGGCAGATCAAGGCCCTCCAGGACCCGGCTCACTCGGGTGGTCGATGCCCCGAGGAGGAGGAAGAAGAGGAGGACACTTATGCTCTGGTCAGAAGGAGCAGGAGGTCGACCTCTCAGACCGCCTCGACGCGGGAAGAGGTCGACATGGACGACGTCGACCCGGCGATGGCACGTGCCAGCGACGCCGCGGAGGAGCGTCGTGGTCGTGGCCGAGGCCTACGAGGCCGCCGCGGCAGTCGCCCGTGGCCCGGCGAGGGGCCGAGGAGGATGGCGCCGCCACGCGTAAGGTAAGCTCTTACTTCATTCTCTTATTCTCGCTCTTGTCTTGCGATTTTCTTCGGCTAACCCCACCCCGCTTGGTGTGGGCGTGATAGCTCGGATGTCGTTTTGGACTTCCGCGGATGGCTGAGGAGATTATCAACTCTGCAGTGGACGCCGAGCTCGACCGCGTCGTCGACCGAGTGATGGCCGAGACGGGGGAGGAGCCGGCGCCAGCTGCGGACTCAGTGGAGCCCGAGCTTCCCTCGGCGGGACCCGTGCTTTCTTCAGCGGACGCGGAACCTATTCCAGCCGCGGAGGAGCAGGAGCCGCAGGGGACTGAGGACCAAGATGCCTTGGCCTTGGTCCCTTGCGAAGAGACGACTGCGGGCGAGGCCCAGGCGCCGAGCCCCGAGGAAGGGAGCTTGGTCGCTGCCGACCAACAGCCCTTGGCCGTGAGCCAAGGAGAGGAGGAGGTCATCCCCGACCTAACTCCTTCGGCCTTGGGGCACCAGGCGTCCCCGGCCACGGAGGTGCAAGGGGCGGAGGTGATCGTCCTTGATCAAACGCCTCCGGCCGCGGAGCATCGGTCGCCTCCGACTACGGAGGGACAAGAGGCGGAGGTGATCGGACTCGATCCAATGCCTCCGGTCGCAGAGCATTGGTCACTTCCGGCTGCAGAGGGACAAGAGGCGGAGGTGGTCGTTAACGACCAACTGCCTCCAGCCGCGGAGCAAGGAGTGGCAGCGCTCGTGGTTGGCGTCTGACCCCTGAGCGGTGCCCGACCAGGGAAGGCGACCACGAGCCGCTTGTCGTGGAAGAGGATCACCTCGGGCGACCCGGGTTGGTCGAAGGTGGTGACGCCGTTGCTCTCCGAGAGCACCGGTGCTCAGAGGAGCAAGACTCGACGCTACGCCCGGGATGACTTGGTCAATCCTTCTTTCGGCCGGGCGCGACCGATCGCCACGCCAGGACAAGCCGGTCACCGAGCCCTTACGGTAAGTTTCATGTTTCTTCTTTTTCCTGTGATCGATCTTCCGGGAGTCTGCTCGGCCTTTTTCCCTTCTCTTTTCTCTTCGCGAAGTTTGCCGCGAAGGCTATGGAGGATATCGACGCTACCTCGGTCTCCGCAGAAGAGTATCGGTCGTACCATCATGAGCAAGACGCCAAGATCGCCGATCTTGAGCGTCGGGTCTCCGAGGTGCGCGAGGCCGACTCAAGCACTGGAATCGGCGAGGAGCCTCATCGCCGGGCTCGGATCGCCTCCTCCAGAGCGAGGGCGAAAAGCACTTCAGAGCGTATGGCGCCGAGCTTGACGAGGAGTGGTGAAGCCGGCAGGACCTTCAACGAGCTTCGGAGCGAGGAAGCCCACTCAAGGAGGCGCAGCGCCTCGGGAAAGCGCGACCGAAGGTCGCGCTGCCCGGAAGGTTACGGACCTAGAGGCGGAGGTCGACTCCTTAAGGATGAGCTCGCCGCCTCCGTGCCGAGCGTAAGACTTAGCTCCTCTTTATTTTTAGCTCATGTACACCTGTAAAAAACAACGCCGGGTTAAATGAGCAAACTCGCAGTGTTTGGTCCTTGCCTGCTTTTCTTGAGTTCGCCTTCAACATATGCCCATATGATCCGGTTCTCAGAAAAAAAGAAACAAGTTCTGCATAGAGCATATAGCATAGATACGAGCAAAGGATCCTTGATAAGAAGGGACGAACGTTCCTATCATCTGAGCCCCCGCCATGGACAAAGGTCGTGCCTCACCGCTATGCGAGCACGAGTTTGTTCATGGGAGAATTTAAGGGTCGCTTTGGTCGTGACGATTTTTTTTTTTGAATGACTTAGATAGATCGGTTGTGTTGAGAGAAGTGTGAGCACAGGGCAGACGAGCTTTAAACCAACACTACGTAGAGCCACCATACCCGCATGGTCACTGAACCAGGCTTAGAATGGATGCTCGCGCCCGACCACGCATACAGTGAAGAGCTACTGTGGAAAGTGAACGTTTGGGCGAGCATCCGGCCGGGGGCCAAGGGAAATGGTGCGCTCATACTTGTCGGATAAGTTCGCTCATAGGTCTTTGGTAGACGACGATGCTCGTTCGACAAAGCGAGGTGAAAACACGAGAAAGAGGAAAATGATTTATTTGAAAGAACGCAAGGGGCGCGAGATAGGAGTACTCGTCTAAACGTAGAATTTACGCAGTTGATCGATGTTCCAGGTGCTGGTGAGCTCCCGACCATCTGGCATCGCGAGGCGAACAGCCCAGCGTCTTGTAGACATGACCGTGTAGGGTCCCTCCCATCTTGGGGTCACTTGTTGGCCTTCGACAGTCTTGAACTCTTCGTAAGACCATGTCGCCAACTTGTAGGGCCCTAGGTCTGACTGTCTTGGCTGCATGCCTACGAAGAGCTCAGTAGGTAAGTCGCAGACGAGCAACGCCTGCTCGCGTGTCGCCGACGAGGTCCAGTCGACGAGGCGCTCAACCTCTTGATCGATGGAATCGATCGGTTGCACTCTCGGGAACCCAAAGACGATCTCGGCAGGTAGAATGGCTTCCGTGACCGTAGACGAGTTGGAAAGGCGTCTCGCCTTTGTGGCTCGACTTGTCGTGGTGCTGACAGACCAAAGAACGGCGGAAGCTCCTCCACCCACTTCCGCTTGTCTTTGGTTGAGGGTCTTAAAGACCCTCTTTTATACTGGACTAGCCGACCATTTGCTCGCTCATTTGCTCAGTTACTCGTGGATGTGCCACGAAGCGAAAGCAGACCTTGGTCCCGACCTCCTCGCATGATAACTTTGGAACAGTTCACTAGTGAACTGGGTCCCGCTGAAACCGTGATAAGACGGTTGGGTATCCCGAACCGAGTTACCACATTCTTTGCGGAGGAATCTCTTGGCCGCCTGGGCCGAGATGGTCGAGACGGGCTCGGCCTCTATCCACTTAGTGAAAGTGTCGATGGCCACGAGCAAATACTTGCAGCCTTTCTGACCTCGTGGAAAGGGTCCAAGGACGTCGAGACCCCAGGTCGAGAATGGCCACGAAAGCGGTATGGTTTGTAGGGCGTCTGTTGGTTGACGGATTTGCGAGCATGGAATCGGCATGCTCGGCAGTCGTTACGATTGACCGCGGCGTCCGCCAAGGCCGTGAGGCCAAGAGTAACCCAATCGGAAGGCCTTGCTCACAAGCGTTACGAAGACGAATGAGCTCGCGACATCCCTTCGTGGATATCACGAAGAAGGTACTGCCTTCCTCCTGGGAGACGATCTGAAAGGATTCCTAATGCGCCTTTCGGTATAGGTCGCCCGATCGATCTGTACTAAGAAGATCGCCTTGTTAGCCAGAACGCTCGGCTTCTTCCTCGAGCAATGTCCCATGCGCAAGGTATTGGATGAATGGCGTCATCCAATTTGCGCTTTGCTCGAGGAATGAGACCCTACCACGGTCTCTGGTGCCTCCTCTTCGTGAGGGAATGGAGGGCTTATGTAGGTGCTCGACAAGCACCCACGAGCGGTGGTTTGAGAGGAACCGACCTTAGACATTTGGTCGGCCAGGAATTATCCTTCTGGGGATGTAGATTACTTCAAATTCTTGAAGTATTTCTCCATCTTCCTTACTTCGCCAGGCATGGCGCCATTGAGGTATCGAACACCGATACTCCTTGTTGACTGGTTCACGACCAACCGTGAATCGCCCTTCACGGTGAGCCGTTGGACTCCTAGCGATTTACATGCTCAAGTCAGGCCAAAAGGCCTTCGTACTCGCCGCGTTGTTAGTCGCAATAAAATGTAGTTGGATGGCGATCGTAGTCGTTTCTCCATCCGGGAGACCAAGATGACGCCGCCGAGCTCGTATGCTCGGGATCCGTCAAAATACAAGGTCCAGGAGTTTCCTCGAATCATTGGTCCTACTGGCCGGTGGTGCCGAGCCGACCATTCTCGCCACGAAATCAGCCAAGACTTGTGATTTTATCGCCGCGGGCCGAGAACACCAGCTCGAACTCGGCGAGCTCCATTGCCCACTTGGCTATCGACCACCGGGCGTCCTGATTTTTCAGATTTCCCGAGTGGGAAGCCTGGCCAAGACCACGATCTTGTGTGCTTGAAAGTAGTGACGCAACTTCCGGAGGCCATCAAGAATGAGTACAGAGCTTCGGACCTCGGGTAACGCTCCTTTGGTCCATGAAGTACTTCGCCGATGTAATAGATAGGTCGGCTGGGTACCATTTCTCTCATCGCCAACACCGAGCTTACCGCTTGGGTTGCCGCCAGATATAATAGCAATTCTTCCCTGCCGTGGGTGTGACGAGGACGGGCGGTTTGGAGAGGTACTGCTTTAGCTCTTTGAACGCGCGATCGCCTTCCTCGGTCCACGTGAAGCCATCATGTTTGCGGAGGGCTTTAAAGAAAGGTAGTCCTCGCTCCCCGGTAGGAGACGAACCGGCTTAAGGCGGCCATTCTTCCGGTCGAGCGTGTACTTCCTTTACGCACGTGGGCGACCTCATGTTCTCAATGGCTTCGATGTTCTCCGGGTTAGCCCCAACGCCATGTGGCCCGACCATGTAGCCGAGCACCTTGCCAGCCTTCACGCCGAATACGCATTTTTCCGGATTTAGCTTTATTCGATGCTTATTGAGGTTCTGAAAGTTTCTTCCAAGTCGACAACGTGACCAAGTACTCTTGCTTTTGACAACTATGTCGCCGACATACACCTCCAAATTTCGACCTATTTGGTCTGCGGAAAGTCTTCTGCATGAGGCGTTGAAAGGTTGCTCCCGCGTTTCTCATCGAAAGACATGGTCGAGCAGCGTAAGGTACCGAACGGGGTGATGAAGGAAGTCTTTCCCTCGTCTTCGCGACAGTCGATTCGATGATAGCCTGAATAGGCGTCTAGGAAGCTCATGGTGCGTGACTTCGCCGTTGCGCCCACCAATTGGTCTATGCGAGGCAGCGGATAGTTGTCTTTTGGGCACGCTGCGTTCAAACCCGTGTGGTCGACGCACATGCGCCACTTGCCTCCTTTCTTCCTCGACTAATCGATTGGCTAGCCACTCGGAGTGCTCGATCTCTCCGATGAAGCCAGCTTTTAGGAGTTTATCAAGTTCCTCCTGATGATCGCTGCTTTTCCGGGAAAAGCGTCTAAGTTTCGTCTCATCGTTTTTTGTCGCCGAATCGCCTTGTGCTCGACCACCTCCCTTGGGACCCGGGCATGCTCGGATGGTTCCCAGCGAACGATCCGGCCTTGCTCGGAGGAAAGTGACGAGCTCGAGTTCCTATTTGGGATCTAAGGAAGATCCCAAATGAACGATTTGGCCGGTTCCGACTCGTTGAGCGGAATGCCTTGGTCTCTCCTCCAGGTTGGAGGGCAAGTTTAGGCCGGAATGCTTCGGCTCTTGGTCGAGGGCCGCGAGTGGGCAATCGACCGACCATATCCAGCGCTCTTTCGTCGCAATTGAGTGCGGACTTGTGGTTCCTTTGACGGTTATGACTCCGCTCGACCGGAATCTTTCAGGCACCGACACGCTGCGTGATGCGAGGCGGCCATGAACTTGGCCAAGGCCTACCGCCGAGGATGGCGTTGTAGGCCGACTCAAGTCTACCACCTCGAAGGTGATTAGCTCCGTTCAAGTTACTTGGGCCGCGAAACTTACAGGCGGGACGACCTGTCCCAGAGGTTTGATCGAGGTGCCCGGGACTATCCCGAAGAAGGGCACGGCCACACTCTTGATTTTGGAACGAGGAATCTGCATCTCGTCCAAAACCTTGGCTGAAATAAGGTCCAAAGAGCTCCCGGAGTCTATGAGGACCCGACCGACGACAGTATTGCCGATGGTGGGGTTCACGACCATCGGAAGCCTCTGGGTTTGGTCATCCCAAGGGGACAATCGTCCTTGGAGAAGGTGAGGATACCTCCGACCATTTCAATTTCTTTGCCGGAGGCTTACCTGGGTAACATGGTGCACTTCCCTTGCGGCCTCCTTTAAGTCCCGTCGGGACTTGTAGGCGGAGGAGCCCCCGAAGATGACCGCTATGTGATTCCTTGGTTCTTGGTATTCCATGTCATCCTCACTTTCCTCGGCGGCCTGTTTTCCTTTGTCATTTTCACCCTGCTCTGGAAGCGTCGGCATGGGACCCCTGCCGCTGTAAAACTGCTCCAGGCGGTAGGTCCACGTTCGGCAATTTCGTAGGTCGTGCCTGAAGGGTTTCGAAGCATGGAAAACAAAAATTTTCCTACGATTGCAACCAAACACCAAGATCATATCTAGGAGATGCAAGTAAATGGTTTCAGAAGGACTCACCCTCGTAGACCGAAAGCGGGAATAACGTTCCCGCAAACAAACGTGGTTGATGTAGAGGTACACTCCCGACTTCGAAGTCGCGAAGATGAGCGCCACAAACGGCAACGCCTCGCATTTGGTCACACGTGACGGATCAACGATGACCTCCAATCCTCGTTCAGCGGGCAGCGAAGTAGTGGATCCGGAAAACTCCAACAACACTACTGACTTAGTGGTGGTGGTGGTGGAGAAATAATTTCAGCAGCTGGCCGCATAAGCCACAAAAAGCGGATCGGCCAGGAGGAGGGAGAAAGGACCAACCAAAGGGTCAAATGGATGAACACCAAAGAGAGGAGCTCCTCCTCCCTTTTATAGGAGGAGGAGGAGGAGAACCCAAGGGGTGGCCGGCGCATGGGGGTGCCCCTTGCCCTCCTCTCTTCATGTGAGTGATCTCGCCACTCAACCCACTTTGGTTTCCATTAAAACCCCACTCAAGAAATGAAAGGTTTTCTCCCATAAACATTTTTATTTCAGATTTAATATTTGTTAATTCTTTTAATTAACAAACATTAACATATACCCCCTTTAACTATTCCGATATCCGAAACTATTCCGATACTCGAAATAGTCCTGCATCTTATCCATACTTTTCTCCTGTTTCAGATCCACTCAAATGCATCGATGAACCTTAAGTGTGTCACCCTACGGTTCGTGAATAAAATGGACATGATTGAGACTCCTCTCGGATCAATAATCATCGGCGGATCCGGAGATCCATAATGACTCCCATTCACTCAACGATGAACTAGTGATCGCGTAAACCGTAAACGACATAACCAATTCCTTTTGTCTCACGATATTTTACTTGTCAGGATCCGATCATCGGTATCAACTATACCTAGTTCGATCCGTTATCGACAAGTACTCTTTACTCGTTCCGTGATATAACATTCTTGTGACCTAGTCACATGCTTGCAAGCGATGTCAATGTGATATCACCGAGAGGGCCCAGAGTATATCTCTCTCATCATCCGGATGGACAAATCCCACTCTTGATGCATGAGCCTCAACTAATACTTTCATAGTACCCAAATCCATCTTTATAGTCACCGTGTTACGGAGTGACGTTTGATGTCATCAAAGTACTCTTCCGAATTAGTGATTGACATCATCTCATGGTCTAAGGAAAAGAGCTATTTCGAATGTGTTTGATCTGACAACAAACTAAATGACTTGATCGTATTTGCTATACCAACTTGGGTGTGTGTTCATCACATCATTCTTCTAATGACATGACCCCGTTATTAACAACATCCAATGTTCATGATCAGAAACCTTGATCATCGGTTAATCAACGAGCTAGTTTAAAAGAGGCTTTACTAGGAACCTTTTGTTTATTAAACACACATGTATTAACGCTTCCGATTAATACAATTTTAGCATGAGAAATAAACATCTATTATAAACATGGAATATGATAATAAACAATTTATTATTGCCTCTCGGGCATATTCCCTTGCCTCCCACTTGCACTAGAGTCAATAATCTAGATTACATTGTGATGATTCTAACACCCATTGAGTTACGGTGTTGATCATGTTTTGCCCTTGGGAGAGCTTTAGTCAACGAGTCCGCCACATTCAGATCCGTGTGCACTTTGCAAATCTTTATATCACCATCCTTGACATGTTCACGGATGGAGTGAAACCGCGCTTAATATGCTTGGAATTCTTGTGTGACCTTGGTTCTTTAGCATTGGCTATGGCACCATTATTGTCACAATAGATAACCATCGGGTCCAACGCACTCGGAACCACACCTAGTTCGGATATGAACATCTTCATCCAAACCGCTTCCTCGCTACGCTCAAGCGGCAATATATTCCGCCTCTGTTGAAGATCCCGCCACCACATTGCTTGGAACTTCTCCACTCACCGCTTCCTCCATTCATTTCAAAAATATACCGGATTGAGACTTAGAGTCATCCGGATCGATTGTCAAAGCTAGCGTCGACGTAACACTTTGCGACGAGCTCTTCTTCACCACCATATATGAGAAACATATCCTTAGTTCTTCTTAAGTACTTAAAGATATTCTTGATCATCCAGTGTTCAAAACCTGGATCGGTGGTACTGCTAGTCAAACTAATAGCATGTGCCACATCCTGGTCTTGTACACAACATAGCATACATGATAGAGCCTATGGTGAAGCATAGGGAATCTTATTCATTACTTCTCTATCTTCTGCTTTGTAGCTGGACTCTGAGTCTTACTCAACGCCTTGCCTTGCATCATAGGTAAGAACCCTTTCTTACTTTCGTCCATTCTAAACTTCTTTAGAATCTTGTCAAGATATGTACTTTGTGATAGCCCAATCAAGCGTCTCGATCTATCTCTATAGATTTTGATGCCTAAAATATATGCCGCTTCACCAAGGTCCTTCATTGAAAACTTCTTGTTTAAGTAATCTTTTACACTTTTCAAAAATTCTATATCATTTCCTATCAACAATATGTCATCCACATATAATATCGAAATGCTATAGAGCTCCCACTCACTTTCTTGTAAACACAAGATTCTCCGTAAGTTTGGACAAATCCAAAACCTTTGATTACCTCATCAAAACGGAGATTCCAACCGTGATGCTTGCTTGATCCATAAATGGATCGCTGAAGTTTGCATACCTTATTAGCATCCTTAGGATCAACAAAACCTTTGGGTTGTATCATATACAACTCTTCCTCAATGTTTCCATTAAGGAACGCAGTTTTGACATCCATCGCCAGATTTCATAATCGAAAAATGCAGCAATTGCTAACATTATCCTTACAGACTTTAGCATCGCTACGGGTGAGAAAGTCTCATCGTAGTCAACTCCTTGAATTTGTCGAAAACCCTTTGCGACAAGTCGAGCTTTATAAACGGTCACATTACCATCAGCGTCTATTTTCCTTTTGAAAATCCATTTGTTCTCAACGGCCTTACGGTCATTGGGTAGGTCCACCAAAGTCCATACTTGGTTTTCATACATGGATCCCATTTCGGATTTCATGGCTTCTAGCCATTTGTCGGAATCTGGGCTCATCATCGCTTCATCATACGTCGCAGGGTCATTATTCTCAACTACCATGACATTCATAGTAGGAACATAAAAGTCAGGAGCATTATGCGCTCTTGTTGACCTGCGAGGTGCGGTAGTGTTCTCTTTCGGAGTTTCATGATCCTTATCATTAGTTCCCTCTTCATTTGGTGAAGTCAACTCCGAAACAACTTCCGGCGCTGCTGCACTTGCCATTCCATGAAGAGAAGGTTCAACAACCTCGTCGAGTTCTACCTTCCTACTACTCACACCTTTCGAGAGAAACTCTTTCTCCAAAAAAAATCCATTCTTAGCAACGAAAACCTTGCCCTCGGATCTGTGATAGAAGGTGTACCCAATTGTTTCTTTAGGGTATCCTATGAAGACGCATTTTTCCGCTTTGGGTTCGAGTTTATCAGGTTGAAGTTTCTTCACATAAACATCGCATCCCCAAACTTTTAGAAATGACAGCTTAGGTTTGTTGCCAAACCATAATTCATACGGTGTCGTTTCAACGGATTTAGATGGTGCCCTATTTAAAGTGAATGCAAATTTGTTTCTAGTGCATGACCCCAAAATGAAAGTGGCAAATCTGTAAGGGACATCATAGATCGAACCATATCCAATAAAGTACGATTACGACTTTCGGATACACCATTACGTTGTGGTGTTCCAAACAGGAGTGAGTTTTGAAACTATTCCACATTGTCACATGAGTGTGCCAAATACGTAACTAAGATACTCACCTCCACCATCGGATCGTAGAAATTTGATCTTTAAATTACGATGATTTTCTACTTCACTCTGAAATTCTTTGAACTTTTCAAATGTTTCAGACTTGTGTTTCATTAAGTAAATATATCCATATCTACTCAAATCATCCGTGAAAGTAACGAAGTAACGATATCCACCACGCGCTGACACACTCATTGGACCACACACATCGGTATGTATGATTTCCAATAAGTCGGTTGCCCGCTCCATTGTACCGGAAAACGGGGTTCTAGTCATCTTGCCCATGAGGCATGGTTCACATGTCTCAAATGATTCATAATCAAGTGATTCTAGTAGTCCATCAGAATGGAGCTTCTTCATGCGTTTAACACCAATATGACATAAGCGGCAATGCCACATATATGCAGCAATATCATTATTCAACTTAATTCTTTTGGCATTCACATTATGAACATGTGTACTATTATCAAGATTCAAAATAAACAAACCATTCTTTTCAGGTGCATGACCATAAAAGATATTATTCATATAAATTGAACAACCATTGTTCTCAGACTTGAATGAATAACCGTCTCGCATTAAACAAGATCCAGATATGATGTTCATGCTCAACGCAGGCACTAAATAACAATTATTTAGGTTTATAACTAATCCTGATGGTAATTGGATAGGTAGCGTCCCGACGGCGATCACATCAACTTTTGATCCATTGCCGACGCGCATCATTACCTCATCCCTTGCTAGTTGTCGCTTATTCCTTAGCTCCTGTTTCGAGTTACATATGTTAGCAACCGAACCGGTATCAAATACCCAGGCACTACTGCGAGTACTAGTAAGGTACACATCAATAACATGTATATCATATATACCTTTGCTCACTTTCCCGTCCTTCTTATCAGCCAGATATTTTGGGCAGTTGCGCTTCCAGTGCCCAGTGCCCTTGCAATAAAAAACATTCAAGATTCGACTTAGGGCCGCCTTGGTCTTCTTCTCGATGTAGCAACAGACTTGCCCTTCTTCTTGAAGTTTCCCTTAGCCTTGCCTTTCTTCTTGAAATCGAGTAGTCTTTTGGACCATCAACACTTGATGTTCCTTCTTGATCTCCACTTCAGAAGCCAAAGATTGATGTAAGCTCGGGAGAGACTTCTTCATGCCCTGCATGTTGTAGTTCATCACAAAGCTCTTGTAGCTTGGTGGCGTAGGATCGAGAACACGATGAATTCCTAGCTCAATGGGGATCGTTATTCCCAAAGCTATGAGTTTATCGGCATACCCAGACATTTTGAGTATATGCTCACTAACGGAGCTGTTTTCCTCCATCATGCGGCTAAAGAACTTTTCAAGCTTCATAACTCTCATCATGGCATGGGTGTCGAAGATCATTTTCAACTCTCTCATTGTATCAAAAGCATTCTTTGTGCTCAAACGTTTTCGCGGCTCAGGCTCAAGGCCATACAAAATGCCGCATTGAACTAAATCGTGGTCCTCCTTGCGAGTCAAGAAAACATTTTTCTCCTCCTGGGGCATCATCGGTAGGCGGGGCACCCATGGCGCTTCTAGCACATAGCTCCTTTGAGCAACGAGGAGAATCCTCGTGTTAAGGGCCCGATTGGTAAAGTTGCTACCATTGGTGGCTAGTTTCTCTTTCTCCATGAACAGATTGAAATTGAAAGTAGGGGTGCCATCTACAACGTATTTGCAAAGTTATTTAGACTAAGTTCATAATAGATTAAGTTCAAGTTTAATTCAAAATTACTACGAGAACTCCCACTCAAAAACAACATCCCTCTAGTCATCTTTAGTGATTACACGAACCAAATTCACTATACCGAAACCGATCATCACGTGAGACGGCATAGTTTCAAAGGCGAACATCAATATGTTCATCATATCATCCATATGACTCATGCTTTACCTTTCGGTTCGTGTTCGAGGCCATGTCTGTACATGCTAGGCTCGCCAAGTAGAACCAAAGTATTTGCGTGTGTAAATCGGCTTACACCCGTTGTATGCGAACGTAGAGTCTATCACACCCGATCATCACGTGGTGCTTCGAAACGACGAACTTTCTTAACGGTGCATACTATGGAAGAACACATTATTATCTTGATATTAATTTGGAGGGATCATCTTATAGTGCTATCGACGTGATCATAATCAAGCAAAATAAGATGCATAAAAGGATTAACATCACATGCATGAATAAAGTGATATGATATGGTCCTTTCAAAGACTTGATCTCCATCTTGTGCGACATGGTATGATCTCCATCATTCCACCCAGGCATGGCACCAAGGTCCATGATGTCGCCATCTTGATTGTCTTCCTCCATTACAATATATCACATGGACATATACTTAGCACGCAGGCCATACAAAGAAAAACAACCAAATATTCTCGCGGTTGTTTAAATTTACAATAAATTTCATTTCATACAACAATCTTTGTATCAATGACCATATCACATCACAAGCCCTGCAAAAACAAGTTAGACGCCTCTAATTTATTTTTGCATATTTTACGTGGTTTTGGGCTTTCTAGGAAAAACTATTCTTACCTACGAACAAGAACCACAACGGTGATAAAAACATTATTAGCAAACCGTTGTAAATTAGATCATGACTATAGTAGGAGAAACTGACACCCGCAAAGCCACTTATGCAATACTAGTTGCATGTCGAGCGTGGAACAAGTCTCATGTTGTAGGACCGAATATAGCAATCAGAGGGGGGGGTGAATGATTGTGCGGAAGCTAAAACCAAATTCTTGATCTATTAAAAGTTTACCCCAAAATAGAACCAAATAATTGCCTCGTTTTCGAAAAAACAGAATGATAGAGGTTTGGTAAAACGCGAATTCCCGGAGATCCAACCGTCCGATCGATCTGAAATTTGGACACAAGAAACTAGATTCCAATACGAATCAAACCCAAAAAGAATCAGCTCAATCGTACTTACGGATCAAAAGTTATGACCTTCGCAAGCTTACTATTCCAGAAGATGGCGAGAATAAATCTAACTAGAATTGTAGCTCGCCGAAAGATTTGATGAACTTGATCTTTATTTCTCCTTTCTTTTGTCTAAAATACTCCAAACAAAAGAGTACAACCCTAAAGCTTGCTCAAAGCTTGATTGCCTTCAACAGGAGGCAACCCCTCTATTTAAAGAAGGCAAACACACCTAATCCTAGAAGGAGTCCTAATCCTAGAAGGATTCCTAATCCTAAAAGGATTCCCACTCCTAATCCTAGAAAGAGCATGTATTCAACACAACTCCACTTGGCCCAACCTGGCCGAGTACAACTCTTGCACGCGTATGGCAACCCTACCATACTCACGTGACTAACACTTTGCACCCGAATGACCTCATGCCATTCTCACGTGACTAACCATTCTTCATGTGCACCATTCTCTTAGCCCGAACGTCCCGCATGACATCCTTGACCACCAAGACCTCAGTTCCCCCTGAACCTAGTCCCGAACCTCAGTTCCTCCATGAACCTAGTTCGATCCGTCATCGACCACATTCGCCCTCGAGCAATACCTGCACATGAACAAACCACAAAACGATTCCGAGCACAAGTCCGCGACTTGACTCACATTAAACCATGCAACCACTCACAGGAGTGCATTGCATTAAATATTCTAAGAACACGATTTCAAAACACGAACAAAAACCTTTGCAAAAATCAAAAAGCTTTTCAAATAATCAAACTGATTTCAGATCTTTTCAAATAAAGAAACCAAAAAATAAATCTTGTCGAAATATCAAACTGGTTTCAAATCTTTTTCAAATACTCATCATCAAAATCAACTGGATCAAAAATAACGATCCTTCACATGTGCGAGGACATGTAAGGTTAGTCCGGGCCGCTTCAAATCCCACTATGCCACCATGATCCAAAATACACGAAAGTATGCAATAACATGATCATCAACGCCCACATCCACATGTGTTTTAAACCGTACAAAATATCTACGCATAGACACGGCTCTGATACCACTGAAGGGTTTCGAAGCATGGAAAACAAAAATTTTCCTACGATTGCAACCAAACACCAAGATCATATCTAGGAGATGCAAGTAAATGGTTTCAGAAGGACTCACCCTCGTAGACCGAAAGCGGGAATAACGTTCCCGCAAACAAACGTGGTTGATGTAGAGGTACACTCCCGACTTCGAAGTCGCGAAGATGAGCGCCACAAACGGCAACGCCTCCGCATTTGGTCACACGCACGGATCAACGATGACCTCCAATCCCTCGTTCGGTAGGCAGCGGAAGTAGTGGATCCGGAAAACTCCAACAACACTACGCCTTAGTGGTGGTGGTGGTGGAGAAATAATTTCAGAATGGGCCGCATAAGCCACGGCTAAAAAGCGGATCGCCAGGAGGAGGGAGAAAGGACCAACCAAAGGGTCAAATGGATGAACACCAAAGAGAGGAGCTCCTCCCTCCCTTTTATAGGAGGAGGAGGAGGAGAACCCAAGGGGTGGTCGGCGCATGGGGTGCCCCTTGCCCTCCCTCTCTTCATGTGAGTGATCTCTCCACTCAACCCACTTTGGTTTCCATTAAAACCCCACTCAAGAAATGAAAGGTTTTCTCCCATAAACATTTTTATTTCAGATTTAATATTTGTTAATTCTTTTAATTAACAAACATTAACATATACCCCCTTTAACTATTCCGATATCCGAAACTATTCCGGCGATACTCAAAATAGTCCTATCTTATCCATACTTTTCTCCTGTTTCGTATCCACTCAAATGCATCGATGAACCTTAAGTGTGTCACCCTACGGTTCGTGAATAAAATGGACATGATTGAGACTCCTCTCGGATCAATAATCATCGGCGGGATCTCGAGATCCATAATGACTCCCATTCACTCAACGATGAACTAGTGATCGCGTAAACCGTAAACGACATAACCAATTCCTTTTGTCTCACGATATTTTACTTGTCCGGATCCGATCATCAAGATCAACTATACCTAGTTCGATCCCGCTATCGACAAGTACTCTTTACTCGTTCCGTGATATAACATTCTTGTGACCTAGTCACATGCTTGCAAGCGATGTCAATGTGATATCACCGAGAGGGCCCAGAGTATATCTCTCCGTCATCCGGATGGACAAATCCCACTCTTGATGCATGAGCCTCAACTAATACTTTCATAGTACCCAAATCCATCTTTATAGTCACCGTGTTACGGAGTGACGCTTTGATGTCATCAAAGTACTCTTCCTAATTAGTGATTGACATCATCTCATGGTCTAAGGAAAAGAGCTATTTCGAATGTGTTTGATACAAAGAACAAACTAAATGACTTGATCGTATTTGCTATACCAATTTGGGTGTGTGTTCATCACATCATTCTTCTAATGACATGACCCCGTTATTAACAACATCCAATGTTCATGATCAGGAAACCTTGATCATCAGTTAATCAACGAGCTAGTTTAAAAAGAGGCTTTACTAGGAACCTTTTTGTTTATTAAACACACATGTATTAACGTTTCCGATTAATACAATTTTAGCATGAGAAATAAACATCTATTATAAACATGGAATATGATAATAAATAATTTATTATTGCCTCTCGGGCATATTCCCTTCAGTGCCCGTGCGCCTGGTGAAGTGGACAGTAGAGGTCGCCCCGTCGGTCCGCTTGGTCGCCTCGTCGGTCCGCTTGGTCGCCTCGTCGGTCCGCTTGGTCGCCTCGTCCTCGAGGCCTGGGTGGTTGTCCTCTTCCCCGAGCATTAAGCCCCCGGCGCTGCGGCTGGGTTGCTCGGGGTTGTTGTTGTTCCACCGCGGCTACCATGGCTGGCGAGGGTTGCTTTTTCTTCTTCTTCTTGATCTTCTTATCTACAGAATTCGAGCCCTTTTTGCTAGCTGAGGTCTCTAGACCAGGCTGAGGCGGCAGCTTCCCTTCATCCAGCATTTTCTTCCATTGGACGGCTTCATCTGCGTTGGCGTATCGCTCGGCCATTCGGAAGAGCTCGTTCGCCGTAGATCCGGGTGGATCTCCAGGTCCTGTGTGAAGCGCGACGCCTCGCACTCGAACTTGAAAGCTTCGGACGATGACCTCGTCCGATATGTTCGGATCGAGTTCGGACTGGATGAACCTCTCGACGAATCGCCGCAGGTTTCCTCGTCTTCAGTATCAAGCGCCTGGTCGCGCTCCTTTCCCGGCGGATGTAGCAGCTCCGGAAATTTGTTTCTGAGCGCTGGCTGAGCCGCCTCAGACCGTATGGATCCTTCCTTCGATTGAAAAGCCACGTCTGGCGGCTCCGTCGAGCCGTCGGCGGGTAATTTGCCATCACCCCCTCATTGCCTCCGGCGGCGAGGATGGCGGTAGTGTATATTGAGAGGAATTCGTCCGGGTTCTGGGTCCCGTTGAATCTCTCGACGTGGCCGGGCTTGAATCTGTTCGGCCATGCGACGTCCCGGAGGGAGCTCGTGAAGGCCCGGCAACCGAAACTCGGGGTTTCACGGTGAAACCCTCGGTCTGGCGGCCTCCACGCGGGTCTTCCACCCAACGCCCCGCGCGCGGGCCGAGTCGGGAGAAAACCTCCTGTGACGGTCGTGCCGATGACCGCTTGGTCGTGGAGCGTTCAGAGCGTTCGTAATCTGGGCGATTGTACAGATATCGCCCTGAGGTTGCTCTGGATCGTTCCGGGCCTTTCCGGATCGGATTAAGCGATGCAGGGTGATCTCCGAGCATGGCTCCGAGATTCACCTCTGTGCGAGCGCACGGGGGAGTGTTTGCGATGGTCCCGGGAAACACTCCGGGCATCCCGACCACGAGGGGGATCCGATACTTTTAGCTCGGCGGCAAGCCTTTCCAAATCTTCGGCTACGACCCTGCCCACGGCCTCTAAGTCTACTTGCTCGGGGAAACTGCGCAGGTCACGCACGACCGCCGCCAAGGCCTCAGAGCTGCCTCGCTTCCGGTGAATCAAGCGGCGGTGAGCTTTGACGGTGCTCGAGTGCGATCGGGAGTTCGGTACCGCGAGTTCCTTTCCGTGGAAGCGCACCTCCCTTTGCCTGGCGGCGAATGCTTGCGAGGGTCTTTCCCAAAGACGCCTCAGGTGGAGTCTGGTCGCCTCGTAGTGGTCGTGCTTGGCGGCGTCGAGGATCCTCTCCGAAGCTCGCACGGCTCCGGCCACGTTGACTCGACGAGAGCGGGATGAAAGCGATGGGGACATCATTGTATCCCCTTGGGGCCTTGATCTCTCGGTCGAGCTCTAGGTCGCCTGGTATGTCCAGGCCATCGTGAGAGCTCGTCGCAGTCATCCTCGGGGTCTCCGAGGGTAATGTCTCGGGAATGGAGGATCTGCCCTCGCGTTCGTGTCCGGAAAGGCTCCCAGACTTCGGTGTGACCGATAGGATCGGTCACCCCGCCACGTTGTCGGCGGCGTAGTACACGCCGTCATCTTCAACGTGGTCAAAAACACAAAGGTCCCGAGTGTCTCCCGAGTTTGGCATCCTCGAGGATCTTGATCCGCGACGGAATCAAACTGCCGTCCCCACTGACGGGCGCCCGGTATCCGACGATTGGAGAACGGGCTCCCGTCGAGCTTACTTGTTGAATGGGGATCAACAGAGCCGTCGTGCACGGACCGAAGAGGGCGTTCGAGCGACGCGAGGTCGGGAGAAGAAGAAGGGTGGAACACGGTGTTTTATCTGGTTCGGGCCTCTCACCGCCGAGATAATAGCCCTACTCCAGTGTATTGTGTTCTATCTCGGTGTCCCTCCTATTCTGAGATCTTCAGGGGTTTAAATACTACGACTAGAGGTACATAGAAGGTAACTACCTCCTGGGATCGCGCGCAATCGTATTTACGATCTACGCCCTTGACCGGCGCTATTTGAATTTCGGGTATGATTTCCCTTGATCTCCGGCTGATTGGTTGCCACCTTCCTTCCTTGTGGCATTGACCGGGCACCCCGACCAAAACACCCGAGCAGGTCGTGGCCTCTACGAGCATGCTTGCTCGTGGGGGGGTTGTGTTTGGTGCTTCTGCGAGCGAAGGTGCAAATGCGTATGCTCGGAGGAGAAGGAGGGATGCTCGTTTCGTTCTCCGAGCATCTTCTTTTAGTGTTGCTTGGTCGACGGGTTTAGCTTTTCACGGGGGTACCGTGGTCTTTTGCCAGATAGCCAATCCCCGACACATATATACAAAGATAAATGCAAAATTCATAAGTGCGAGATTCATAAATGCAGGATTCATAAATACATTATTCATAACTGCAAAATTCATATATACACAGATTCATAAATATTCATAAATACGGGAAAAAAAATTTCCACATAAATTAAATGCGGTGTAATGCTAATTACAACTTATGTAACTCTCGTTGGTTGGGAGCGAAAACAGGTAACGAATATCTCCGTCAATTCGACTCTTGGCCAGTCAACTCGCCTTAGGGCTCACATGAGGGAGGGAGCACTTCCCGTTTCCGGGTGCCAATTAAAGAACCAAGCCTCATTGTGTTTTCCTAGACACCAATTGTCTCATATCTGTTTATTCATTATCAAAATCAAATCCCAACCACACAGGTTCTCATTTTATGCCATATGAAATATTCTGGAATTTTCCTAGCATTTTTCATAATTTCTGCTAATTTCCAAGCAATTTTCAGAATTACTGTACAACAGAAAATTTTAATTTCAGCAAATATCAACATGACATAATTCATAAATTCATAAATACGAAAATAAATTCTCAGGAATTTCCGATATTCTAAACAGGGCAATTACTGCAAAAATGCAAGCAAATATTCATAAATGCAGAAAATAAGGCTAAGAATAAATTCAAAACAGAGCCATAAAATTTTCTGCAATTTTCTAGGAATTTTCATATTTTTCTAGCAATTTTCAGAATTTTCCGACTATTTTTATTCAATTTTCCGAATTTTCTATTCAATATTCAGAAAAAAAATAAATAAATAAATTAAATAAATAATGGGGGGCAAAGGGGTAAATTCCCCTTGCCCCCGTGCCCGGTCCGATTTTCCTAACCGGATTGGAATCCGGCGGCTCCAAGCCCTTGAGTCCGATCGAACTTGTCCATTCATTGGACATCACGTCCATGACTTCTTGTCCATTCATGCATTGGACTTCATGTCCCTAATGCAGTATGGAGCTTCATTTTCAAGTGCGTTTGGACTCCCAAGCCTCTAGTGCGTTTGGAGCTTCATTCTCATGTGCACACGCTGCGGTCCGACAAGTCGCGCTGGAGGCTGGGCTTCGAGCCGGGTCTTCTAGGCCGACGGGGAGCGACGGCTGACTCGCACGCGCGGCGTCTGTGAGGCGAGGGGAGCTGGTCGTGTCAGCGCGGCACGCAGACGACCTCAAAGAGCGCGCTGACGGCGACAACACGCTCAACAACCATGCTTCGGCGACTACGAGCCATTCCGGTCGGTCGGCGCATCGGTGGCCTAGTCGCGCGGCGATCGCGGCGGCCATGCACGCGACAACGGCCGGCGTGCAGGCCTACGAGGCCAAAGTCGGGCGTGGCGGCGCGTGGCGCGCAATAGATGCCTCGCTGACGGCGGCGCTGCGAGCCAGCGGCAAGCGGCGCTACGAGGCTGCGGCGAAGTGGTCGCAGCCCAACGCGGCAACCATGGGCGCGGTGGCGACGCGCAGCCTCGACAGGCGCTCGGCGGTGACGACGCTTCGGTAGTGACGCGCGGCAGCGACGGCTGGCATTAGGCGCGGCGACTGCGAGTCACTTGGCGCGGCAGACGGCCAGGAGCCGTGGTGGCAGCAACTGCTCAGCGACGACGCGGCAGCGGTGGCTTTGGCTTCATGCCGTTCGACGCTTTATGCCCGAATCAACGCTGCGGGCGCCGATGGAATTGAGGCTATGTAAGCTACGTATGCTTCCATTAATTAATGGACTTCATGTCCACTGATTTGAGTCCATTAAAGACTTCATGTCCAGCCGAGCGCGCAGAGCTTCATGTTAGACTTCAAAGCAATTCTGGACTTTCTTGTCCATGGAACGTGGACTCCAAGTGCAAAGGACTTCATGTCCAGTACGCAGTGGGCTTCATGTCCAAGGGAAAAAAAAACGATGCGCCGATGGCTATTCCTGGAGGTGGCCGGCGGCTTGTGTGCGGCCGGGGTCGGTGCGCTACGTGCGCGTGAGGCAAGACACCGGGCGGCACGGCTCTTCGTGGCCTACTGCGGTGTCTTCATGCCAGGCCATCTGACGGTGCTTCGTGGCCGGTGACTTCGTGCCACAGATACAGATCTGTAAAATCTTTGCGTGTAGCTTCGTGCTACAGTGGATTCGTAGAGCATTGGCTTCATGCCATGAATCTGTAAACTGCGATCCGTAGCTTCGTGCCACGAACTGCGAGACTTGCTGCGAATTGTAGCTTCATGCTACAACAGAAAAAAAAAACGAGCGATTAGATTCAATCACCCAATTCTTACCGCTTCTCACCTTTTCAATCTAATCTCCGGTAGAGCTTCGTGCTGATAACGTGTTAGACAACCTCGCTATCGAATAGTCCGGGGTTGCCTAATAGATCTCAAGTGGAGAATAGACAGGGAGAAAGAGAGACACAATATGAGGAGGAACCAGGCCTGCTTTATTATTCTGTATGCTTGTGTGTACAAAGGGGCAGCCCCTGCCTCCTATATATAGCGGTTCTGCTAGAGATAAGGAAGAGTCCATATAGGATACGAATCCGGTTTCCTAACATATACGTATGTGTTGACGGCGCTTCATCCTCTTTTTTTTTTTACTCTCTGCGAAAAGCAGTGTCTTATATTAATACATAGACTGTGACATAAAAAAAAATCAATTATCTCTCTTTTCACCCGCATCCGTTTCCTGACCAACTTATTACCTACTTCTACCTCCCTATGGTAACTCAAAAGTATATTTTTATTTTTTATAAATACGTGATATAATTTAATTATTTGGTTAAAAAATATGTTTCCGTTGGACTATTTATGCTACAAGTGTGGGAGCTTAATGTACAATAGTGTGTGTGTGTGGAACTACCGTTGGGTTGTACTAGTAACGTGTTCGATGGATGCACGATATATCGCGCGAGCAATTGACTCGTGCCTCGTGAGATGAGCCACAGGGTTTATTGGGGATCAAAGACTCAAACACTCGTCGTGGGGATTGTTTGGATAGAGGCACGTAGAGTACGACTCTCACTCGCGCGGCGGGGGATTTCATGATATCCTGTCAGGTCGTGGAAGCAGAGGGAACGACGTTTGTGTGTACTGACTAAGTACTCAACTAACTAGTAGTACCTTACAATGAGTGCCCTAAGTGTCGAATTCTCACTCATTCCTAAACACCACCATTCTTTTCTCAGAATTTAATGTTTCATCCGATTTTCACACCATGAATAACCAGACAGGGAGATACTTATGCCATGTTTGATTTGGAACCAATTTTGCTTTAACTAATCTTAGTCGATTGTGGTTTGCCATACTTTTTAGGATAAATATTCAGCGTCACAAGTGTGATAAAGTTTTGCAAAAAAAATGGATATATGATGCGTGTGACATGGGGCTAAAAAAGTGTGACAAGCCACAATTGTAGCAACGAGCCAAACACCTGCCTAAAAAAATGTATCAAGCATAAGCTTAGACATGGCAAAGTTAGTTTCAAACCAAACAGGCACTTATTGTCATATATTCCCTTTGCTTCTCAATTGTGTAGTGAAATTAGACTGTGTTTTTTATTTAGTAAGTGACTGGATAACGGTAAATTGTATACCAGCAAATTTCTTATAGTTTCACAAATACGTTTGAAACATTTCATATTTTTGTGAGTTTTTAGAAATTTCCAAATGGAAGTTTCATCGATTTTTAGATTTTGGAACTCAAGTTTCAGCCAAAGACATTCAACAAGTTTCAGCAAATTTTAGCCAAGAATTTCTACATGTTTCAGAAAGTTTCGACCAAATAATTCAACAAGTTTCAAAAAGTTTTAACCAAAAAATTAAACAATTTTCAAACAAAGTTCCAATAAGTTTTAACAAGCTCACCTGGCTACAAAACTAACCGACGCTACCCATCATCGAATATATATGTGCTTGAGCTCCGCATCGAGCATCCATCTCTATCTCTCTTCCCTGGCGTCGGCCCAAGCATTGTGGTGTGCCTTCGTTTTATTCAACCATCTGAAGTCACATCGCCGATGAATCCATGCGACCATGCGTCCCGAGTCACACCACCACTGACCATCTCCAAATCCGAAGCAATGAAGCACCACGTGCACCACCTCACGTCAGATATAGAGCCAGAGATGAAGATGAAGGAGAGGGCGACGCTTGAGTTGAAGGAGGAGGTGGAGGTTGACGCCATATGTGAATGAGGGGGAGGGCTGCACCAGAGTTGAAGGAGGAGGAAAACAGGCGGATCTAGTGGATTCGTCGCATGTGCCTTCCTTTGCTTGACGTGCGGCCTTTGCCGTGTCGGTCACCGCCTTCGCCATGTCAAGCACCACCGCCATGAAGTACGTTAGTGTGTAGAGATTGGAGATGTGGGAGACACTAGAGAGAGATGGAGAGGTGAGTAAGAGTGAGACTAGATAGAGATCTTGGATCTGTACAAACCAAAGGAGATGTTGGATTCGATCACATTCGATCATACGGCTCTACCCCTATACCATGTATAGGGTTTCATAATTTTCCTCTTTGATTTAATATTTGTGTATTTGCCAATATGGTATGTATACCAAATTGTTACCTTTACTGGACCTAGTCAGGCTGTTAAAACTTCAAATATTTTCCTGTGTCTGTTGAAACTTGATCTTTGATGATCTTGAAAGTTCAAATTGTGCATAAAGGGGTGCTTCAGAGTTTACTGTGACTTCAACTTGGCAACATGGCCTCTCACATTCTTGGCAGTGTTGAAGCAACCAATTGTGGCCACCGCGTCCAAATCCGATCGTTGAACAAAGGAGGTTAGGCGTAGTACAAGGAGCCGAGACCGCAGTGAGCAATTAATTCCTGGGCAATCTCAAAACCACCTCACTAATTATATCTAGCTCAATTTAACAACCACAATCCACATGGGCCTCAACCATTGGCTAGATCTTTGTCATACACTACTCATACAGTCCTACTCGTAAACGCATGCGTGCAGGAAATCTCTTCAATCAAAGGTCATTGTAATCCGTCTGGCTCGATCATCAAAAGATGGAGAAGGGCATGTACAAGACACGAGGAGTTCCCTGTCATGTCGAAAGCGTGTGGTGCTTTCAGATTCCTCACGGATACATGCACATTCCCAATCTCACCTGCGATGCGACCGGCGAACACGAAGTCCAGCTGGCCGGCCTCCCTTTGGCATCCCCCTTTTGTGTGTGGAAGTCCCTAGCTAGCTGTCTATAGCTAGTTTCCAGTGGGAACCGATCCGCTCACCATCACTTACGAAGGGTATGAAAGTTCCTTCATTGCTTCTCTCTCTCTCCCCCCCTCTCCCTCTCCATAAAAATCCTCCTATAGGATCTGATCTATCTTCGACATGTGGCAAAACAAATCTCAAAGCATGAACCTACAATATCCTAACCCCCATCTCATCTTTCCTTTCCCTAAAGGGACACGGGTCGGCCCATAAAGTTTTAGGGGGCAACTGGTCCATGACCCTAATGACCTTAGGGTTTGACAGTCTTCCTCCCATCCCTAATTCTATGGGGAACAAGTTATCTGATCCGCAAGGTTTGTTTGAGCCACCGCTGGTTCTCCACCAACATCGCTACCGGTGTCGGTGCCCTGCCACCTCTGCCTTTCTCCACGGCCGCTTCTCTATCCCACAATCTCACCAAACCCTAGATCTCCATATGCCGCCACTTCCTCCACCAGCCTTGAACTCATCCCCATTGTTGACCAGCATGACAACATCAAAGACGAAAGATGAAAGCCATTTCATGGCAGAAGGGCACTGGGGGTCATCATCTCTAATGGCGAAGTACTATGTAGTTCTTGTGCCTCGATTTTGCTCCGATTCGTGGTATTTTTCTTCGATTTGTGGAATAAAGTAGGTATGGGAGGTGTTTCTATGCATCACTATTTGAAAGTTACACAAATATTAAATCATGAATGAAAGGTAGATGGTGATTACTAACCCCTTCGTTTACTTCAAGATTTGTGCAATTTGAAATGGGATGATGCATAGAAGTACTACTCCTAAAGTATGTTGTTCTCCCTTCTTCTAACTCCTATCCTCTCCTCTTCTCCGAGTACAGCGTTGGCGAGTGAAGCATCTAGGCCCCTCTTTTTTATTTGGTTTTGGTAATTAATGACAATCAATATTTGTAGACTAACTATTTGATTTGACTGTGCAAAAGGTGACTAGTCCTCATCAAAGGGATACGAAAAGCATTCACATGAGTCAACATATGAAGTCAAGCCCAAGACCAAGGTATAAAGATTAAGGTTTCTTTTTTAGCATTTTGCCGATCTCGGTGTTTGGAGTGAGATCGGATTTGCTAGGATAAATGTTGTACTATTAAAGGAGACTTGATCAATAGCCGGTACTACCGGCCGAGCGACAGTACCGCCCATACTACTGTGGTAGTCATCTAACAATAAAGATCCTTTTTGGGGTTCAACCAGAGCGACACTACCGGTGGGATTGAGTGGTACTTTCAGCCCAAGCAGTAGTACCACCCATACTACTGCAGTAGTTATTTTCCAGATAGCCCTATTTTTCATCCATTCCACAAAAGCGGCACTACCGGTCTTTTTAGCGGTACTACCGGACCTCAGGGGCAGGTGACAACGGTCACTGACAAGGGCATTAAATGCTACAATTGAGCCGGTGGAGAACAGAGCGGCACTAACGACCCTATGAGGGTGGTAGTGCCGGCCGCATCGAATTTTTCTGGGTTTTATCTTCAACGGCTAGTTTATTGGTGGGGGTTATAAATACCCTCCACCTGCATCAAGGGCTGGTTGGTGACTCCATTGAATTCATTCTAAGCCCTTGCAACTTCCATTTCATCCTAGAGCATTCATTTCTCATTTTGTGAGTTGGTGGGAGCAAAATTGAGTGCATTGCATTGATTGAGCCCATTGGAAGCACTCTACATCTTCAAGCAAGTATCAAGTCTATTCTATTGGAGATTGCCGCCTCCTAGACGGCTTGGAGGTGTGTGGAACTGGCGACCTCCTCAAGAAGCTTGTGAGGAGTCTCGGTTGTTTGTGAAGGCACAGAGCTCGCATAGCCGGAGTGGCGAATAGCTACCCCTAGTGATCGAGGAAGGCTCAAGTGCGCAAAGGAGCTGGCTTGAAGTGAGTCAAGCTACCTCAACATGGATTAGGAGAGATCGGCGAGTCTCCGAGACCACAGGATGAATTCTTGTGTCAACCTCTCTTGTGGTTTGCTTCCTTTATATATTTGTGCAATTTACATTCCTAGTATATTTTGTGATTGATATTTGATCTAGGATTGTATACTTTGCCTAGACTTAGTTTATCGGTGCACTTAGCAAAACCTAGAGATTTTAGGCTTTCATTATTGATTTCTCAATTCTAACCTTAATTGTTTAGATTATTGCAATTAGAGCCAAGATTTTTTTTAAAAGAACCTCGTATTCACCCCTCTCTAGTGGTTACCCTTGATCCTACAACAAGGGCTAGGACTAGCCTTACTAGACGCCTCCACCATCGCCCTCACATAATTTGCATCGTGCCTCCACCCTCGTGCAACATGAAGATTTCCAGTCCATAGAGCCCAATGAAGCATCTAGGCCCCCATAATTCGCTTTGAGTTTTGGTAATTAATGATAATCGTGTTTTAAGGAACTAACAATAGAAAGAAGGTTGGTCCTACATATTGCACATAAGGAGATGGAATCATAAAATTCAAAGGAAATCAAAGCGTCAAGCTCAAGGCCAATGCATCTTTTGGTCCCTTGAGTCGGCACTATCGGTCCTACATGGGCGGTAGTGTTGAATCACCATAGCAATAACTATTAACTATTGCATTAAATTCTACAGCCGACCGTTGGACCTGAGGCTGGCACTACAGCCCCTAGATGGGTGGTAGTGCCGGATTTGTTGAATTTTGATGCCAATGGTTAGATTTGTGGTTGAGGGCTGTAAATACGCCCACACCTGCAGCAAGGAGATTTTTTTGGTCACTTATTGCACATTTGTGAGCCCTAGCAACTCTCTCTTCATCTCTAGAGTATTTAATTCACATTTAGTGGGCTGTTGACAAAAATTCAAGTGTGAGCATTCAATTTTGAGCCATTAGACACTTGATCAACCTCAAGCAAATGCCGAAATTTTATTCTCTTGGAGGTTGTTGTCTCCTAGACGGCTTGGAGATGTGGAACTGGTGATCTCTACAAAGGAGATTGCGAAGAGACTCGGTATTGGTGTAAAGGTTGGAGCGCACCTACCCGGAGCGGGGAAAGCTACCTCTAGTGATCGAGGAAGGCCCAATTGCGTAAGGAGCCAGCTTGATTCATTCAAGCTACCTCAACGTGGATTACGAGAGACCAGCAAGTCTCCGAGACCATGGGATAAAATTTGTGTATATTATCTTGTATTTTATTTGAGCAATTTGCATTTCTAGTGTACTTATTACTTGACCTTGTTCCTAGGATTGTCAATTTGTATAGACTTAGCTTGTTGGTGCTCTTAGTGAAATCTAGACGATTTATGTCTTAATTGTTAAAATTCTCAATTGTAATATTACTTGTTTAATTATTACAATTAGAGCCAAAAATTTTAAAAACCTCCTATGCACCCCCTCTAGTCGGTTATTATTGATCCTACACCCAACAGACCAATTGCCTCCAAAGCTTGATTTTTTATAGTCCCCACACAACTTTTTTGTTTGCAAATATGGCCATCTTTCGAATAAATTTGCAAGAATGGCCCCCTCCCCCGACCGCAAAGGCACGCCCACGCCCGAGGAGCTCGGTAGATTTTCATGCCACAACAGGCCAGGTCCACCTTGCTGTCGCGCTACCCCAGCTTGGAAGGAGCTCCTACCGAGCTTGTGATGCTCTGTAGCAGCCCTACCGAGCTCCTCATGTTTGATAGCTTTCCGAAAAGCTACCGGGCTCCCCTAGTATAGCAGGTGATATATGTCATCTTCCGCACCTTTCATGGTCGATGAGAACATTTTTTGCAAAATAATTAGAAGGGGTAGATTTGTAAAAAAAAGTTGTAAGAGAACTAAAAAAGCGAAGGTTTCACTACCTTCCACCCAAGAGAGGGTCAGGCTAACCCTTTACCCTTCTTTTTTATGATGGGTCATGGGTCTGGGCATGGGGCAGACCGAACAGCCCCATTTGCACCCTAAGTACTGTAGAAAAACACCACCAAAACTAAAGCATAGAAGTAAAGTGCCACATAACAGGGAATGTGGATGGAAGTAGTTCGTAAAACACATCAAATGTATCGTAACATTAGTTGTTTGTAAGGGATGGCTCATCAGATTCATATTGGTACAGAGGAGAGACAGAGGAAGTCGTCTGTTGTTGAACGGCATATGGTTGACAAGGATTAAATAATCCTTGATAAATAGATTTAACGTCTAAATTAATTGTTGGATAGGGGGTTGCTCCGATAACTCCTTTGGATACCCTTAGTCGGGAAGAATATGCTCGGACCAAGCCAAATATCAACCACCCTGTAACGGACCGCCTTTTTAGGTGGCACGTTTAAATACCTCAACAGCTACCTAAGAAGATTAGTTGTCGAAAACCAAGCGCACATTACCAGACAAAAAGGCGAATCAACTGCTTTACATAAATTAAGGCCTGACGGCCAGAGTTTTACAGAAGGGAGGCATAGCAAGCCCCTGAATATAATACATTACAAAAGGACCGCACATGCATAACCTGAGCACAGACCAAGACCTTAGAACCAAATAGAATCTCCATCTACGGCTTCTTGAAATTCTTCGACGTCTTGGAATTTTGGAAGAGTTGGGTTTAAGCAAGGGTGAATACACAACCGTACTCAACAAGTCGCACAGGAATTTTTGAATACTATATGCAAGGTAGTGGCAAGGGTTGGCATAAGCTCAATTGTTATTGTGGATGCACTTTTATTTCCATGTTCACTTTAAATTTGAAATATAAACCATAAATAATAGTAGGGGGTTTCCCAAGTTAACATGACTAAGTCATATTCTCAAAATTCCAAAGACTACTTGAGCTTGGTTATGGGAGTTACCCCAATTCAAACTTAGCTTCATTAACCGGAAGCACGGCGTAATCGAATACCATTTAATTAGACTTTGCAGAGCTGTTCAGCTTTACCCACAAGATATCTATGGCCATTAATGTCATGCGCAAATTACATGCAACTTAAATGCATGCGGACGGACCGAGATGATCACAACCTTTTGTTGATCATTCCTAGATAGTCCCTAACCGGTAGGTCCAAGACCACGTCACTCATGGCCAACTGCCATGAGCGAGTACCTACCATTGTGAGAATCGACGAATGACGCTACAAGGTTCATTCCCGTTCCACCCTATCAGTCATTCCCCCTGTCGGGAATGCTGCTCCCCATTCTCCTTCCAAGAATGATACCATCATGTAAGTATTTCCCAGAAAATGAACAATGTACTGAGCTATGTCGAAAATGATTCAACTGACCGGTCTGACTTGTGGTTGAGCTGGATCTTAAGTATTTACTTTGCTCAATGGGGTTTTTAACCTTATGTTTGCTTGGGACCAAGCCATCGGACCATCCACAAACCAACTTGATACCTGCTCATACCAGCCACCGAATCACACACGGCTTACGTCATCAGTCGGGGATCGGACTCACATCCACTTTGTGGTTAGTCCAATACTTTCCCCCTGATAGTAGCACAGTTCAAAGTTCATCGAGCCAACTGCTCGCTACTATTTTATTTTCTCATTTAAAGATTTTATGTGAAACTAATATGATTAATAATTAACTAAGGTGTAGATAATCACTAACTAGGGTTATTCAAGGTTTCATAGGGTTCATCAATGTCAAGGAAGCTATTCGCAAAACTGGGCATAACTAAGTTGCATGTCATTCTAAACTATCGATTTTTCAGTATTTGAATATACAATTTAAAGTAATGCAGTAGAAATTACATACTACAATACTATGAATAATTGGGTTCAGTGTGATCAAGGGCGTGCGACTTGCCTTGCTGCGCTGCGAGGTCGGCTAGGTCGTAGTCGACGTAGTCATACGAGTCTCTGCTCGGGTCCTGATCCGGCTCCTGGGACTACTCGGGCTCCGGGTGCTGCGTGTACGTTAGGTCTAGCACAAAAGAAAGAGAGCAATAAATAAATGAATAAAATAAACAAATAAAAGAAAAACCAGAATTAAAATGGAAAAAGGGCCAGAGAGAGAGAGTTTGAGGGTGTTTTGGTCATTTTGGAAAATTTGGAGACTTGATTTGGCAGAACGAAGGTCATTTTTGGACTTAGCGGCTCGAAACGGTTACGATGGTGTATTTTGGATTTTTTTGGGGATTTTCTGGGTCTTTTTGGATTTTTAGATTATTTAAAATCCGAAAAGATAAAGGAAATTAAAAACTGATGAACAGTGTTAGGCTGCGTTGGGCTCGGCTCAAACTAAATGAGCGGCCCACGGCGATTTATGCGCGCTGAAGATCGGGACAGTGAGCTCGGCAAGCTGCGCCTGACAGGCGAGGCCCAGCAAGCAGCGCCAGGGGGGCGACAGGTGGGGCCGGCGGGTGGCCTGGGCGTGGCTAATATGTGGGCTCGGATGAGGCGACACCTGCGCACGGGGCCGGGGAAGAAGGGTCGCTGACGGGTGGGCCCCACGGTGGAGCGGTGCGGGTGCGGTATTACTACCAGGTGGGGCCGGCTGGCAGAGAGAGAGAGAGAGAGAGAGAGAGAGAGAGAGAGAGCGAGGGCACGCTAGGGCTAGGTTAGCGTTCGGGCGGGGCTGAGTGAGACGACGGCGGTTCGGCGGAGCGGGTGAGGCCGGAGGGTGGCGGCCGGCGCTGGGGGAGAAGGGATCTGGCGGGGGAGGCGTACGGGCAGGGCTGGGGCTCAGGGCTAGGGTTAGGGCGGGGAAATCGGGGCGACGGCGTGGTTTGGCCGGAGGGGAAGAAGAAGGGGGTGGCGGCGGGGCTCAGGGCTAGGGTTAGGGCGGGGAAATCGGGGCGACGGCGTGGTTTGGCCGGAGGGGAAGAAGAAGGGGGTGGCGGCGGGGAACTTACTAGAGAAGAGAGGGTTGGGGCGGGGGAGACGAGGGCTCGGGCTCGGCTATTTATAGCGGGGGGGGGGGGGGGAGGAGGACGGCGAGGCCTATATGGGCGGCGGAGTGGGCATTGATGGGGGCGGTTGAGCGGTCGGCATGGCGCGGGGCGTGTGCGAGCAGGCAGGCGTGGCGTGGCAATGAGACGGGACCGGGGCAGACGAGCGTGGTGTCCGAGGTGAGATGGTGCGGGGCAATAGCCACGACATGACGGCGGCGACGGACCGGGCGCACGGTGGGAACAGGCCAGGGGAGGGACGGGCCGAAGCCCCAGAATGAGAGGCCCAGGTAAGCTTCAAATCCAACTCAAAATCCCAATTAAATTCAAACCAGAAACAAGAACAATCAAGTTTTGGATTTTCTTATGAATTTTTTGGGTATTTCACGCCCCTTGCTCGGAGGAGTCTATAGTCAGACATGTGGACCCTATCTTCCGTCTTGATACCAAATCCGTTGTAATTAACTATGTGCAGTAGTGAAAAAGGAACATGTTTCCTTATCTCTCTGGCATAACCACACGTATTAACATCTGTCTCTCACAATAACAGCTCGATGATTGTGAATTTGTGAGTATGATGGTTACTTTTGTGTATGCTCCCAAAATTTACTGGTTGATGTTTTTTTTTCATGTCCTCAGCTAAGCGTATCCATGGAGCTCAATGACTTGACTGTCGGACTCACGCTGAGACTGCTGCACACCTCACCGTTCAGATTGGAACAATCAACAAATGCTAACAGCTGCATCTTGTTTGTAAATACAGTCTAGCAAGCAGGTAAACAATGAATCTGGAGATGTTGTTGCTGATACCGTGTCTCAACTCCCAAGAAGTAGCTGAAACTTTTCTCCTTGAAAGACGGAGTAACTGAACATTTGACTGGTTCTTGTAAAAAAAAAAAACTGAACGTTCAATCGGGAAATGAGTGAGAATGAAGTGACAGTTTTTCACAAAACTTTTTGTTTGAGAAACGGTGCTTCTCACGCTACACTGAATAACAGCCGCCATCAAGATGTTCTTGCTGATTTTCACAGGACTGGAGTACAAATACCGATATAGACATTCTTTCTGCTGGATGGCAGTGTTCCTGGTTCTGATGCTAGGAAAGTAGATCCAAAAGATTCAACTCCATTTAACCTGGATAGCTCTGAATCTCTGGCACTTCACTTGCGCAATGCTTTGTTGTTCTGCTGTTTGCTTACTGGCCACTTCTTGCCACTTCTTGACACTGCGTAATCTAACGGGGAGGCTCCAATCCATTGTCCGCTAATACCCCCCACGCTCGACAGCCATGACCTCGGCCGAAACAGAGGAGAAAGAAGTGGGCCTTTGCCGAATCTCACAAAGCCCAACTTAGGCTAATGCTCAGATCCAATCCACCCCACCCCTCCCACGGTCCCACCCCACCCCAGTTTTTCCAAACTGGCGAATCCATAAATCAATCAATCAATAATGGAGGTCTGGTATATATATTATATTATCTCGTTAGTAATATAGTTGTATAATTTGTTTGCAGATCTACAATAATAGAGAAACGATCTTTGCGTAATTATTTCATAAACAATTCAAATAGTACTCTCTAACCGATGAGAGCACAACTCAACCAAAAGGCTTTGACTAGAGTTACAATTGGAATGTTTGTAATCATTTACAATCTACTATTGTATCACTAATTTTGTAAATTTTGTACACAGATTGTTTTGGACGCATATTCATATGTAAGTGGGATGCCTTTCCATTAGCAAGGTACCTTCATTGTATTCTCCTCCTTTTGCTATGTTTCTCTTTTATTATGTATAAATTCCAATTGCACAAGACAATCTTTAATGCCTGTCTTAATTTATCTTAGTCTTTTGAGCTTACATTATATTTTCATCTCGACTTCGCCACTGGGTGGAACGTGATGAGAAAGTGAAATGAGCCGAACAAGCTGTACGGGTTGCTTTGTACTGGCGGGTTGGTGTGTACAAAAAAGCGTATGCGGGTTGTATTTAGTAGCTGGGAGTTGGCGGCAACATATTCAGTGCAATTAAAGTTTTCGTGCAACCCTATTAAAAAAAGTTTCAAAAAATTCTGAAAAAAAATCATGGATGTACATCTCAACTTACCCCATCTACGTATAAAATTTCATGATCAAATTCGTCCTATGCTAGAAGTTACAAAAAAAGACAAATCAAAATTCTGAAAAACTCCGCCGCCGATGCTGCATGGTCGTTGTCGAAATCACTTTCCTCAACTCCTCACCGTCGGCGGGTTCGCCGGTTTATGTGGTAACCTGACCAGACCCGAGTACTATAATCTAGAAAGCTGGTTTGGCTGGTTCGATTCGATGGGTTGGGCGAGTCGGACCCAAACCACGAACACCCCTGCCGGTGCTTAACATTGACATTCTTCGGTAACAAATAGTTATCTTTTTTAGATGTCCATGCGATTTCGGAAATATAACCTTGATTTTATTTCTATTATAATATATTTATAAAATCTAATAAAATTATAATATTAATTTTTTTTAAAAAATAAGTCTATACATATAATTTTTCTGTATCTAATTTTAATATTTAAAAAGATGCCGACGACCGAAATTTAAAAACTTCAACTAAATCTATATCTAAAACGACCAATATTTGCTACTAGAGGGAGTAATTATGCGTATAACTATATCTAATCATTACTCCCTCCCCCTCCGATCACAAATATTTTTCGTTTTCGATATCGACACAGTCTCTAAAACATAGCTTTGACCACTAATTTCTATTATAACATATTTATAAAACCCAGTATAATTATTATATTATAAAATTGCTTTTTGGGACAAATCTATATGTACGATTTGTATGTATCTAATTTAAATATTTAAAAATATATTAACCATCAAGGTTTCAAAAGTTTGCATCTATATTCAAAACGATAACTATTTGTGACCAGAGAGAGTAGATAATATAACATGTAGGCACCTACAAAATAGATGTTTATATTAGAGAAAATGACTTTTATATGCTCAATACCATGAATATATTATTTTTCAAAACACATATGTAAGTACTTGTATTTTATATGCCCCGATGCGTAATCCAAGTTGCCTAAGTTAAACCATATCGCACCAAGATGACTTCATGCCATTCGTTCCCGGTCGGAGAAGACAGGCTATTGGCTGACCTTGTAAATGTACCGTGTGCCCATCTTTTTTAAGCATGGACAATAAAATTATTGTAGCTGGCTTTTAGTTTGTATATATCAGTTTTAGTCTATGTGAAATAGTGAGAAGAGAGGAGAGAGAAGAGAGCTGGCTCTTAAATAAGAGCCAGATTTACACGAGAGCATAGGTAGATTATTTATGTATAACAGAGAAGAGATAGTTATTGCATAACATCTAGAGACGATCTTTAGAGACACTTATTCTACAATCTGACTTTTTGCTTACTCTTGATGAGATAGATGAGAGATAGAGAAAGTAGCGGGCTTTGCTATTGTACTTGCTCTAAATAAGAGCCATCTCTCTTCTCTCTCATATGCTCCCATAGCCAGCTTTGCACGGAACATAGATAGATTATTTATGTTCCTGTAGCTAGCTTTTTTTGTTTACCGTAGATGATATGGATGGGAAATGGAGTAACCAGTGGCTTTGCTATTGTCTCTTTTGTACAATAGTTATCTCTAAAGGTTGGCTTTAGTTGCTAGCTTTGCACACGAATATAGGTAACTTATTTATATACAAGAGAAAAGGGATAGTTATTGCACAGCATCTGAATCCAACTTTTGGAGATAGTTGTTGTAGAAATTGGTTTTAGTGCTTACTCTAGATGACATGGATAAGAGATAGAGTAAGTAGTGAGTTTTGTTATTATACTTGCTCTTAGTAAACACTATTAATTAACCAATCCTCCTCCGTTTGTTTCTACCAAGTTGGATTACGACACTTGGATCTAATTATCTAGTAGTAAAATAAGAGAAATTTTACGGTGTATTATATCGGTAGTATATAATAGGTATTAAAAATTAAATCTAGTCATCTATTTGTTATGAATATTTCTATTATACTATCGGAATAAATATAATAGATAATAACTAATTGATCCATTAAATAAAAAAAATAAAAAATCTATATTAAATTTAGTGTGCTTAAAAGAGCTGTAAAACAAAGCACGCAGCATATTTGCCAACTAAATCGCAACACGCTTGGATACCTACATTTTTTTTAAAAAAATTCTGAACTACCTCGTCTCCCAAACAAAACCTGATATTAGATAGGTAGGCACATGGAGATAGATTAACAACGCTGTAACATGGAGGTAGGCACATGGTGGGCCTGGTATCCGTTGGCTCTCATGTCTCTTGTGCTCAAACTTAGGGGTGGGCATTCGGTTTATTCGGTTAATTCGGTTCGGTTTAATCGGTTTTTCGAAACTTCGGTTTTCGAAAACCAAAAACCGAAATATGTCTACAAATTTTACAAACCGAACTATATTAACAAAAAAAAATCGGTTCGGTTTTTTCGGTTTTCGGTTTTTAACCGAACTTCAAAAGGACCACATTACATGTCCAAAATATAGAACATTACATGTCCAAAACATCAAACTTCAAAGGGATCAATAAGACAATAACACTCACCGACTCTTAACATTACATGTCCAGAATGCATAGAACATAAATGTCGAGAACATTTTACATGTCCAGAAGACTAGAATCAAACTTCAAAGGGACCAATTCAGCAAATTGACTCATACATAGAACATTACATGTCCAGAAATCAAAGGGGACCATATAATCTCATACACTGATACACATGACTCATACATAGATGAAACAGTACATCAAACATGCAAATAATAGTAGCAATTCAATTGAAATGGACTTTGTAGTGTAGAGCCTCAGCTTGTGTGGAACGAAGCGATCAAGCACTCCTTGATTAGAAAAGCATGCATGGATGCACCAGCCTGTGTGGACAAGACCAATTCATGCAATATATGTCTGCAGGTTAGTTTGATCGTTGAAAGTTAGTTTCTGTGATAGCGTGAGCTGTAAATCGTAAGGAAATAGGAACAAAAAGACAGTTATCATTCATATAAAGAAATTCTTGGTCGCTAGATCAAAAGCAAGGCGTACGTGTAAAGCAATTCGTATAAACAAATGGAATGTGGCTGGATAGCTGTATGTCTCCAACTCTCTCTACCATAAATTCCAACAACTACTCTAAACTCATTTATAGTGCAAACACAGCATGCAGTTGGTGCTATCAAATTTGTTCATTTCTTTTCGTATGATGCCGATCAAACAAATGTTGCTGCTATCTTGCTTCACATCCATATCATGCACAGTTACTTTTGTAGGTTCATGATGGCCAGCTTAAGCAAATCATTCCATCTGTTTCCTACGCCCTTGCTAGAGTACATATGCTTCTGTTATACACTACAATCTCTCACTCTCTTATACAGCACGGGGTGGCTTCTGCTTTCCTGAAGATGCAATTCAAGAATTTCATTGTAACCAAAGGCACTTTCGTGATTATAGTTAACTTGTCAGTTTGTCAAAATGGAATGGTTGTACAGGAGCATCAAAGTAATATAGATTCCTGTTTGTACAAAATGCTATCTTCTCACCATGAAATGCTAGCCTTTTTCGCCTAGTAAAAAGGAAAACTTTACCAGAATGAAGATCTTTGGTAGAAAGATACAGTTATACCAACGATATGATTTTATATGCAACAAACCAATCCAGTACACACATGAAAAATGAAAAGAGTTGAAACCTAATATACCAGAAACTCACCACATTTCTCTACTTAGTAGGCTTGGTGACTGACTTAGATGTGCAATCCTTGGAAGAACTTCCTTTCTCTTGCACAAGTATAGCTGGAAATAAAAAAGGCTTTAAATTTACATCCTAAATAGTTAAGGAAAGATATTAATAGAAAAAAAACAATACAGTAAGCTGAGTACCTTCCTCAATTTTGGTCAAATCAGCAATATCTTCTTCATTCTTTGTGGGATGAGATCGTCGCAACCAATCTTGACCACAAATAAGACATTCAACCATAAAAGGAGTGAGCGAGCTCCTAAAATCATCGAGAACACGACCACTAGTGCTGAAAGCCGACTCAGATGCAACCGTTGATATGGGAATAGCTAAGACATCACGAGCCAAGTGAGATAGCACTGGAAATCTAGGAGAATTGCACTTCCACCAAGCAAGAATATCAAAATCAGCACTGTCTTCTTCGTAGGGATGGCAACGGGTCCGGGTACCTCCGGGTCCAACCTCCGTGGACCCGGACCCGAGACCCGAAGTTTGGACCCGGACCCGGACCCGGACCCGAAGTTAGTCACGGGTCCAAACTCGGACCCGGACCCGGACCGGACGTAGTGCGGACGAGCAATTACCGGACCGAAAATATAATTCTATTTTTATTTGTTCGAGTAGCTAAAGTTTATAGGATTTGATTAAATTTTAAGGCAAATATTTTCATTTAGTACTCGGATTAAGAAATAGACTACATGCATATAATAACAAAGCAACAATAAGCAACAATAGATGATATTTGTTATCTACAATTCTATTTTATACAATGGATATTTTCTTGTCGGGTCCGGTGCAGGTACCCACGGGTCCAAAATGAGACCGGACCGGACCGGACCGAACCGGACCGAAATAACATACCCGTGGGTCCAAACTGGGACCCGGACCCGGACCCATCGGGTCGGGTACCCACGGGTACCCGGACCCACGGGTATTTTTGCCATCCCTACTTCTTCGTTGTCTTCGCCTAGGTACTTGTCAAGTTCAGATTTGTTTGTGCCCATTCCACAACTGCTCAATCTCATCTTCTTTGCAACCAATGACTTATACCTATTGCTCCCATCACCTAGTTACGCAATTCTCCAGATTGTGGAGCCTTTTCATTTGGAGCATATAACTTTCTATACTCCTCAAATAAACAACGAAAAGTATCATTTAAAATTTCCCAAACTTCTTTTCCTTGCTGCTCACCAAACATTCCCAAGATACCTATGTTTGTATACTTGGAGAGCTTATACCTTGGATCAAGTGCAACAAAGAATAAAAATGATCATATTGACCTTGTCTTTATCTCCCCAATACTTATAGAATTTTTCTAACATCCTTTGGCCCATCTCATTGCGCATACCGTCATCACTATGGCACCACTCTCTCATCAACAGCAATACATCAACAATTTCATGGAATAGAATGTTAGATGTGACATGTTGTGTGGCAGAAACATGGAGAGTGAGCCTATAGAAATGTCCTAGAAACTCAACCATCTTTTTAGCATTATCCCAGTCTATAGTTTCTGGAATTCCAGGACCTTTTGCACCTGATAATTCTATGAAGTAGTATGGGTCCTCCTCATTATACCTTTCAAATGCATGCTCATAGGTTATAGCAGAATTTAGCATAAGGTATGTAGAATTCCATCTAGTACAAACATCCAGAGTCAAAAATGCTTTGCTGTCCACTTTAGCCAACTCAACACATGTCTTAAACTTAGCCAATCTAGTTGGAGAACTCTTAATAAATTTAACAGCAGCACGAACACGCTGAATTGAAAGTGATACTTCCTTCAGACCATCACAAACTATCAAATTAATGATATGTGCAGCACAACGCATGTGAAGAAACTTGCCTTTAGCAATACTACCACTGTCTTTATTTAGAACCTTCCTCATGTAACTTAGAGCGGTGTCATTAGCACTAGCATTATCAATCATTATAGAGAAAATCTTCTCTATTCCCCACTCTACCAAACATTTCTCTAATGATTTTCCAATGTCATCCCCTTGTGGCCCTTTACCAAGAAAACCAATAATCTTTTATGGAGCTTCCAATCATTGTCAATGAAATGTGCAGTGACACACATGTAACTTTGTTGAGTGTTCGAAGTCCACGTGTCGGTTGTGATAGAAACTCTTTCACAGGAATCCTTAAGAAATTTTTTGAGGTTTGCTTTTTGATTGTTGTAAATGCGAACACAGTCCCTAGTTACTGTTCTTCTAGATGGCACAGTGAAACGTGGACAAGACTTGGTCATTAGCCTTTTGAAACCTTCCTTCTCAGGAAATGAAAATGGCAGTTCATCTATAATTACCATTTCAGCAACACATTCTCTAATACCATCAGGATCAAACCTCCAAGTGGAAATTGTACTATCCCCCGCTACCGCTTCTACTTGCAAGGTGGTTGCTTAGGGTCTTTATTCCTATTAGGATTACGTTTGCAGATTTTGAGGTGAGAGCTTAGCGAAGATGTACCATTCAGTTTTGATTCACAGCGAAGCTCACGCCCACAATGGTTGCACTTGGCCTTCTTTGCAACATCTCCTTCCAGAATCTTGGTGAAATTCTCCCACACATCTGACCTTGGTGCAATTGCCTTCCTTTTCTTCACCACCTTCTTCTCATTGACCTCGTCACCCTCTGTCTGCTCAGCCACCGCCACCTCGTCACCCTCCTCTGTCCTAGGTGATTCAGCCGCCTGCACATTGAGCATGACCTAAAACAAATCAGAGAATGGAACCTCCAAATCGAACAACAAAGCAAGGATATCAATCAAAGACTTACACTAGAACGTGTAGATTCGGGCGCCATTGGATCTGTGGTCTTGCTGCTGCCACCGGGCACTGGGAGAGCACGGGCACTGTGGACGGGGGAGCACCAGCGCGCGACGCACGAGGGGCGGCGCAGAGGATGGGGAGCACGGGCGGCGCCGACAGGGAGCTCCGGCGGCGAGGGGTGGCGCGGGACGGGGAGCACGGACGGCGCAGACGCCGCGGAGCACGGGTTGCACTGCACCGGGCTAGGGAGGGGGAGCGGCAAGGCGGCGCCGTCTGGGAGGGGACGTGCCGACCGGCGGCGACTTCCTAGGGTTAGGGCGCTGTCTGGAGATTGGGGCTCTGGCGGCTGGGGCGACTGAGCAAACCGATCAGGCGATCAGGCAAAACCGCAAAAGACCGCTGGCGGGCCTTGCTCGGTTGCTCCCTCCCCGTCCACTGCACCCGTGCACCGCCCCACTGCCCCTTCCCCTCTTCTAAGTTTGGGATGAACGGTTCTTCGGTTTCTAGGCTCTAGAAACCGAACCGAACAAGAAAAACCGATCTATACTAGAACCAAAACCGAACCGAACTCCAAAAACCGAAAAAACCGATAATTTCGGCTATTTCGGTTCGGTTTTTCGGTTTTCGGTTTTTTCTGCCCACCCCTACTCAAACTAACAACTACAGGCTGTGCTGCTCACCAAACTCGCATTTTACAGAGATTAAGAAGAAAAAAAACACAGTAACGACATGGTTTGCATGTACGGTGAAAATCATCCAAATGTCAAAAACACGTAGGAGTTTTCGATAATTTCAAGAAAAACACCATATGTAGAAAATGTGATATTTTTTTACTATGCAAAATATGAGGACCAAACTCAATCTTATTCGCAAGACGTTTTTTTAAAAAATTCTTAGTGAGCAGTGATTTGCCACTATTCATACATAATTTGTCTTGTTCGTTCTTGCAAATGAGTTTGATTTTGGCCTTGAAGTTTTGCATGATTAAAGGACACCACCTCATCTACATATAGTTATTATTTTTTAAAAATTTTTGGAAACTCTGAAGACACGTTTTTCATGGTTTACAATATAGATGGTTTTCACACTGTATATCAAAGATATGACGGATATATGGCGGCACACACATACATACACATAGATGCTATTCTACAATTGCGTGTAGAATAGGCTATACTACTCTTTAGCTATTTAATACAGACCGATCGAGCCACTCTACACAATCGAATAGTCCATAGCAGCCCAACTACTAAATGACTAATAAATGCTACTTCTAGTTTGTACACGAATATTTCTTTCTTTGATTCAGCCCTAACTTTCAAATGAGATTGATTTGTCTTCAAATTTTACACGGTTGTAGAACCTTACCTTCCTTACGTATGGTAATTTTTTTTGAGATTTTTCCAAAACTTATGCATATTTTTTTAGGACTTCACATGATGAAAGTGATTTATTGCCAAATGAAGATCAAATTACTGATATGTGTAAAATGTTTACTATTGAACAGATGCATAACATTTTACAAGTGGTTCTTATTTGATTTTATCATCTATTACAATAACATTTACCTTCGTTCACTTAGCATTTTACTATAAGTCCGACAAACATAACTAAATTCATGTTCTGATAGTTGTAAGCTGTAGGATCAAAGTATACGAATATAGCAATTAGAGGGGGGTGAATGATTGTGTGGAAGTTAAAATCAAATTTTTGATCTATTAAAAATTCACCCCAAAACGGAACCAAATAATTGCTTCATATTGGACAAAAACAGATTGACACACGTTCGTTAAAACATGAATTCTCGGAGATCTAACCTTCGTATCAATCTAAAATTTGGATGCAAGAAACTAGATTCCAATATGAATCAATCCCAAAAAGAATCAGCTCGATCGGACTTACGGATCAAAAGTTATGAACCTCGCAAGCTTGCTATGATAGAAGATGGCGAGAATTAATTTAACCAAAACTTCAAGATTAAATAAGAATGACAAAAGATTAATCAACTAAACTTTGAGGAACCCTAAATCAATACCCTAGAAAGGTTTTTGATGGATCAAAACAAGATCAAACTCAAGGAACAAAAACCAATCTAGAATTAAAACAAGCATGCAAACAAGAACCAAAACAGGAAACATTGTAGCAACGTGGTTACTGTAGCACGCAAGGATTGGAAGAATTGATATTTATTTCTTTTGTCTAAAGTACTCCCATCAAAAGAGTACAAACCCTAAAACAAAGCTCTAAGCTCTCAATATCTGGATTGTATAAACAGGAGGCGCCTCCCCCTATTTATACAGAGCAAACATATAGAGTCATGAATACAATTCCTACTCATAATCCTAGAAGGAGTCACACTCCTAATCCTAGAAGGAGTATGTATTCAACATAACTCCACTTGGCCCAACCTGGCCAAATACAGCTCTTGCACGCGTAAGGCAACCTAGTCATACTCACGTGACTAACAACTCTTGCACTCGTACGGCCACCATGCCATACTCACGTGACTAACCATTCTTCATGTTCACCATTCTCTTAGCCCGAATGTCCCGCATGACATCCTTGACCACCAAGACCTCAGTTCCTCCTTGAACCTAGTCCCGAACCTCAGTTCCTCCATGAACCTAGTTTCGGTCCCGTCATCGACCACATTCGCCCTCGAGCAACACCTACACATGAACAAACACACAAAACGATTCCGAGCACAAGTCTGCGACTTGACTCAACATTAGTCTATGCAAATACTCACATGAGCATTGCATAAGTTCAAAACATGCATTATGAAATTCAAACAGATTTCATAACCACAAATCAATCACCAAACAATTTTCAAAATCACAAAAACCAACCTCGAGCAAAAAACCATTCACGCCGGACCAAACATCGGTCCGGCGCAGCTCACGACGGACCAAATATTTGGTCCGGCGTACATGCGAAAGTCTCAGTTCAATTCAAAGAAAACATGTTCAAAAACACGTTCTCGACGGACCAAGAATTTGGTCCGGCGTGCATGGTCCGGCGTAACATAGAAGCTTACTGTTTTTGTAAAACTTGGTCCGGTACAAAACATGTTCACGACGGACTAAACAAAAATCAGTCCGGCGTACACATTAAAAAAAAATTTTCAAATCGCCGTTCATGACGAACCAAAACTTTGGTCCGGTGTAGATGCGAAAACATGGTCCGGCGCCAACTGAGAAAACTTGGTCCGGCGCTTAAGAGCAAATTTTGGTCCGGCGCAGATGCTGTTCACCACGGACCAAAAGTTTGGTCCGGCGTAAAATGGGAACTTACTATTTTCTGAAACTTTGGTCCGGTGCCAATGCGAAATTTACTGTTTTTGTGAAATTCAGTCCGGCGCTAAAAGAACCACATGCACATGCACAAAACACATCCTGCAAATTCAATTCTAAGCTAATTTTTCGGCACATGATTTCACATAAGTTCAAGCTCTATTAGTTTTGATGATTGATTTATTATTAATGTTTAATTATTGTTTAATGACAAATCTATTCTTAATGAAACTAACGTTGTTTACTAAGGTTATTGTTAATAGTCTCATATTTGGATGGAGATGGAAAACCAAGGTATGCATTTGTATTAATGTTTATTATCTTAATGCATACTTAGGATTTAAGTTAAAGTACGAATTTCTCTATTGTATTAACCTTAAAATTTGCATCATATCTCTTTATCCATATACTACATTGATGAACACACCTAACGGGAGTTCGTAATTTAACTTGATGTTTCAAATGTATTGATCTCCTTCTTATTGCCAAATATAAAAGATCAAGACTTTGGAACTAATAATTGAGTATATAATTAACTTGCATAGTTGTAGTATACTCATGGTATCTTAAGATAAACTCCAATACAATCATAACTGAATTTGTGAATATTAATTTAAAATCAAATATACGTATGCACATATCATTGTGGAATTTATTCTATAGTTGACAGTTCAGAGTATTGATCCTTTCCATATATTCCACATATTATGGATCATTACTTACCATCAACATGAGTATATGAAAACTTATGTAGTTAATATGTACTCATATCAATTTAAATAAAATTTTAAATTCAAGTTGCTTGTCTCTTAATCATCAAAGAATATTCCATCATATGTTGATGGTGTTCATTTGATCGATTAAAGGATAATCCATATTTCTTGAGTATAATGAAGCTTTAATTGCATCGGTGTACTCAACATAACTATTTCATTCAAATTGATTAGGGTTATGCTCAATCGATTTTAGAGGCATCCATTATGTGTTAATGGAGTGCACTAGATGATTGGGACAACCATGCATTTTGGACTAATATTTTCAATGAGTTTGAAATAAGTTTAGTCCAAATTGTTGAGATGATGAATTGGGACAAGGACACATCATGAGTTGGTGAGCGTCAAGAGGAGATTCTGAAGGAAAAAAAGAGAGAAGAAGTTCATCATGAATGGATGAACGAGAAGAAGGGTTGCGATCTCGGGAGAGAAGATGATTGAAGATCTTAAAGCCCCAAAGGGGATCGCTCACGTGCGGCAAGGTATAACTAGATAAGCTAAGGATGTTTCCTAGTTTTTGAGTCTACTTTTAGCACTGTACTATTAAGAGGGGTCGAGTACTTTTCTTGAACTTCATCATGTGTTGATGAACTCAATCCGTTCACTCGAGCTTAATCTTCTTATTTAGATTTTGCATGGAGCTAACCATTTAGCATATGTTGCGAATGGGTGAAGCTCGTGTATTGGTTTTTGCATAATGCTTTAATTTGCATGTGTTGCAAATGGGAGAAGCTTATGCATTAGTTTTTTGCATGGAGTTTTGATTTGTATGTGTTGTAAATATGAGAAGCTCATGTGTTGGCTTTTACATGAAGTTCATATCTGCATGTGTTGCAAATGTTGGAGTTCATGCTTAGTTCTTCAATTAAAATTTTATTTGAAGTGGTATTGTTTGGAGCTATGTTTTGCATGTGTTGCAAAAGGAGAGAGCTCAAGCAATTTGGTTTTGTTGGGTGCATGGAGCTAGAGATTTGTATGTATTGCAAATAGAGATCTTATACACACTAAGTTTAATTTGTTGCTTGCTTGGAACTAGAGATTTGCATGTGTTGTAAATAGAGAGCTCAAGCATTTGAGTTTGATTTGGTGTTGCATGAGGCTATAGATTTGCATGTGTTGCAAAAGTGAGATAGCTCATACATTGATATTTAATTGCTATTTGCAAATGTGTTTTGTAAATGAGCAAGATGTTATGGGTTGCAATCATATAGAGCAAGCGATGAGAGCATTTGCAATGTGTTTGTAAAGTACCGTGATCTTGTGATGATCATCTCATGGCTAAAAAGGATTGAACTCATAGGTTCTTGATTTGTTTGCAAAATGTGATTAACATTTGCAAGCAAAGTCGAAAGAGTTTAATTGTGACTCTTTAGAGTATGTGATTAACATTTGCAAATATGTTTTGCAAAGTGTTGTGATTATGTGTTGATCCCCACATAGCTTAAAGAATTATTTCTTGTTGAATTGGAGAAAAGATTTCTGTGTGAAAACTGATGTTATCTGAAAAACCGGTAGTACCATAAGTGTAAAGCCGGTACTACCGTAGGGATAGTAGTACCGTTGTTTTGAAGCCGGTACAACCAGAGGCTGGTAGTACCGCGCGTGAGGCCGGTAGTTATTTTCCAGAACACATGTTTTTCACTTATTTGAAAGTTGGAGCTACCGGGGGTTTGAGCGGTACTACCGGAGGCGCGGTAGCCCCAAAAACTAGTAGCCGGTAGCTATTTTACAAAGAGAGCGAAAATGCGGAGTTTGAAAGTCGGAGCTACCGACCTTGGATGTTGGTACTACCATGGAGCTGTACTACTACACTATATGTGTCGATAGTACCGAGGGTACTGTAGCCAACGGCTAGTACCCGACTGGAGTCCAACCGTTGGGTCAGGTCCGGTACTACTGGGCTTTTGCCCCCGGTATTACCGGATTTTGCTGATTTTGCCCAATTTACCCCCCAACAGCTAGTTTTCATGTGGGAGGCTATAAAAGGAGCCTTAGGGCCTGTTTGGCAGAGCTCTAAATCCCAGCTTCACCTCAGAGCTGAAACTTGTAGACTGAAATAAAGTAACTTAAGTTTATAATTTTATTCAAAAATGTAAACAAAATGACCCATCTAAACACTCTTAATATACCCACAGCTCCAGCTCCACGAATCTGGTGGAGCTAGGAATACCTAGCTCCACCAACTCCACGAATTTGGTGGAGCTGGAGCTCTGCCAAACACCCCCTTAGAGGTTGGCATTTGTGCTTGCTGTTCTTGTGGAGTGTTTGTGGGAGTTGTGTGCATGTGTTTCCCTCTCCAAATTGGTTTTTGAGCTAAGTGTGAGTCCTAATTAAATGTCACCATTAGGAGGGGCTAAGAGCCTCTTATGCATGTGTTGCACTTGAGAATGATCCTAGTGCATGTGTTGCACTTAGGAGGTCACCGGAGCGCATGTGTTGCGCTAGGCGAAGTTCAAGCCCTTATTACCCTTAGTGGTTGTTGTCGGCGTACTAGCCAACAGGCACCTCCGAGACGGGTGCTTATGAGGTTCGGACGGGGGGCTTTCGGGGCAATCGCCTCGGAGTGGAAGACATAGACGACCGGAGTACCGGGAGGCTCAGGCTTACGGGGGGACACGAGGAGTTTTACCCAGGTTCAGGCCCTCCGGGGAGTAATAGCCCTAATCCTGCCATTCTTGGTATTGCTTGTGTTCTTGCGGGAGAGGATGAAAACCTTACAGCCTTCCGACCCCCTCTCCCATGCACCCTGGCTTCCTTTTATACTTGGGCTGCTGGGGGCGCATGGGAGGCTTACACTGCCAGCCCTACTCATTACACTGCCACGGGCGTATTTAATGCATTCGCCCCGCCCTTACGCAACATTTAAGACCGGTCTCAGCCGTCGCGCCCTTGCCTTGGCCCCCGTTCCGTCAGGGGATGAGGTGCTGCCGTGACGACTCCCGCAATAATGATGTGCCCGGGGAAGGCGCGCCGCCATGCTGTAGTCTCTATGCTTCCGCATTTAATGCGCACGATTCGCATTAAATGTCCTTGATCTCGGCGGGACTATTCCGGGGATGGTGCGCCAGTGGCTAGGACTGTACGCCACGCGTCATTGGCGCCAAAGACGGCTCAGACGCCACGTGTCATTGGCGACCACCTTGCCTGGCGCCAGCAGCTGCTCAGACGCCACGTGTGTCATTGGCGACCACCTTGTTGGTGCTACCTAGCGGCTGGCTCAGACGCCACGTGTCTGCTGGCGCCAGCTGCCGGCCAGACGCCACGTGTCCATTGGCGACCACCTCTGTCTTGTTGGCGACCACTTTCTTTGGGTACCAGGTGGCGGAACTGTGACGCCATACGTGTCCATTGGCGACCACTTTGCTTTGGGTGCCCGGTGGCGGGCTCAGACGCCACGTGCCCCCTGGGCGACCACCGTGGGGCTCTTTCTCTTGCCGCGGCGGTGGGCCCAAGCATGCCCTGGCCGCCACTTGACCGCTTTTTAGTGCGGGGGAGCGGGTACCTCGGTGTAGAATACGCCGACAGTAGCCCCCGGGCCCACCCAGGAGCGCTTTCTGCTCTTCTTCTTCTTTAATTGGCGTCTTGAGAACTGCTCCGGCTCCCGGGTGGGACCCTTCAAAAGTCCGTGCGCCCCGCAAAAAAGATCTTCCGGCTTCTCCGATTCCCAGGCGGTTCGCGCGGTTACTTCCTCCTCGTAACCGCCACACGTTCCTTGGGATGCGCCCCTTTACGAGGCTTTTAAACTTCCACTTTTTCGAATCGCCGCGCCCTTTCGGTTTTCCCGCCGGTTCGTCTTCCGCGGCCTTATAAGAGGCCGATCGAAGGGGGAGTAGTTCTTCCTCCTTCCAACTCCCCTCACTCCGTCTCTTTCCGACGTCTTAGGTTCCCTTGCTTCTTCCCCTTTACTGTCGCGCTCCGATACCCCTCTCCTCCCAATGGCTCCGGTACTTCCTTCTTCGTCCATCGAGGAGGAGAGGGCCGGCAGGTTCTCCCAGAACATTACCGGGGGCGCCCTTCGCCTCCGCGCCGGGACTGTTGAGCCTCGCTGTCGGCCTGGGGAAGTGGTTTTCTTCGGATGGCAGCTCCTTGCCGGCCTGCTACCGCCGGTCTCCGACTTTTATCTCTCTGTTCTCAACTTCTACGCCATTCACCACATCCACCTTCCTCCCAACTCTGTTATCCTCCTTTCTGCCTTTGCTCACTTCTGCGAGATGTTCGTGGGAGTGCTGCCCAACCTTCTCCTTTTTCGTTTCTTCTACACCCTTCGCTGGCCGCGGTACACTCGCAGTCGCCGGAGTCGCCACCGCGACTCGTGACGGATCGTTGCGCTACCTTCCATTGGACTGCCGGTCCAATTGGAGGGATTGGCCAGAGTGGTCAGACGTCGAGGACGGCAATGCATTGAAATCTTTGGAGCTTCCGCCGCCCGGCGGTCAAGAACCCCAATGGGGGCTCCGGTGAGCGATGCGCCGAAGCTCAGGCGATCTTGGCGCGTCGACCGATTCTATGGGCGGCGGGCTGACGGGGCCATGGTAATCCGGGATTTTATTACCCGAGGCTGTGCCCCTGGCCGCCCGCCGCCACTGGCAGTACATGGGCCAGGGCGATGGGACCCGGAGTATCCCCGGAGGTAACCTGCTCCACTCTGCATCACTCCTTGTTACTTCTATTTCTTTTCTGGCAAAACCTGATTCTAACAATACTGCCTCCCTCCTGCGATTCCTTTTCCTTTTGGTGCTGACAGCCGCCGGGAATTTGGCTGACGACGTGATCGACAGGTGGATGTTGCAGCTGGGCCTATCCGGCCCCGTCCCGCCGTTTCCGGCGGGCGCGGTCCCACTTTGCCGGCTGTCCCCCGGGGAGCGCGCGGCGATAATCCGCGCCCTGCCCTCGATGGACGCCATGGGCACGCCCGTCGTGATACGCCAGGCGACCTTAACAATCCGGGATCCTCCTCCCACTGGTGGTCAGGGGAGGGGCGACCGAGTGAGGCGCAGGCGCCCGGACGATGACGACGACTCCACCCATCCTTCCCAGAGGCCCCGCTTCCTGGGCTCGGCCGGGGCGGGGACTTCCACGTCGGCCGCGGGGGCTTCTTCGGTTGCGGCAACGGGTTCCTCCGTGGTGGCGGGGGGCTCGTCGACCGGTGGGGGGTCGTCCGCCTTTGCCCCTGCCGGGGGCACGACGATAGACCCTCCGCTGCCGGTTCCTTTTTTACCGCCACCGCCTCCAGCAGAGGTGGATCTTCCTCGCCGTCTTCGCGCCCGGCCGTAGGCTGTCTGCCTCCGCCTCCATGCCGGTTGTGGCGGATCCGCCCCGCCTCGCGCCGCTACGGCGGGGAGGCCTCCTCGCCCGCCGGCGTTAGGAAGCGCCAGCGGTAGTCCTCGTTAAGCGTACCCCGCTTTCCAAGGCCAGCGCCTAGGTGCTCACCAGGAGAAGCAAATGCAACATTGTGAAATCATGTGCTGAAAAATTGGCTTTGAACTGAAAAATTAATTTAGATTTGAATTTGCAAAATGTGTTTGTTCATGTGTTTTGACAATTTGACAAGAAACAGTAAGTTTCGCTTTGGCGCCGGACCAAACTTAAAGAAAACAGTAAGTTTCCCATCTACGACGGACAAACTTTGTTGGTCTGTCGTAAACATGTTTTGGCACTTTCCCATGTACGACGGACCAAGTTTTTGGGTGCATCGTGGACATGCTTTTGAGATTCTCGAGCGGACTCAATTTTCCAAGGAACGATAAGTTTTGCATGTACGTCGGACCAATTTCTTTGGTCAGTCGTAAACGGCTTTTTGAGAATTGATTTCGCATGTACGACAGACTGATTTCTTTTAGTCTGTCGTGAACGTGTTTTCGCCGGAATGATTTCTTCTTGAAACCGAGACTTTCACTTGTACACCGGACCGATTTTGTTGGTCCGTCGTGAATGGTTTTTTGAGTGACTTTTTCATGTGTACGCCGGACCGATTTTGTTGGTCCGTCGTGAATGCGTTTTTGCTCGATTAGGGTTTTGAGCAAAATTGGAATTGTGTTTGATTCATTTTTGGGATTATGAAATTTGTGAGAATTTCATGATGCTTCTTTTGAAGTGGACTTTATGCAATGCTCGTGTGAGTATTTGCATGGATTGATGTGAGTCAAGTCGTGGACTTGTGCTCGGAATCGTTTTGTGATTTGTTCATGTGCAGGTATTGCTCGAAGACGAATGTGGTCGATGACGGGACCGGAACTAGGTTCATGGAGGAACTGAGGTTCGGGACTAGGTTCAGGAGGAACCGAGGTCTTGGTGGTCAAGGATGTCATGCGGGACGTTCGGGCTAAGAGAATGGTGCACATGAAGAATGGTTAGTCACGTGAGAATGGCAGGAGGTCATTCGCGTGCAAAGTGTTAGTCACGTGAGTATGGCAGGTGGCCATACGCGTGCAAAGTGTTAGTCACGTGAGTATGGTAGGGTTGCCATACGCGTGCAAGAGTTGTACTCGGCCTGGTTGGGCCAAGTAGAGTTGAGTTGGATACGGATTCCTTCTAGGGAATAGGAATCGTATTCGGAACTCCTTGTGGGTTGGTGCTTTAAATAGGTGGGGGTCTCTGTTGAAAGGCATCAAGTAGAGCTGAGCGCATCAAGCTTTGAGCTTGGTTTTAGGGTTTGTACTCTTTTGATGAGAGTATTTTAGACAAGAAATAAAGATCAATTCTTCCAAGATTTTTGCGTGCTCTGATAACCACGTCGCTCTGATATTTTCTGTTTTGGTTCTTGTTTGCATGCTTGATCTAGTTCTAGATTGGTTTTTGTTCTTCAAGTTTTATCTTGATTTGATCCATCAAAAACCTCTCTAGGATATTGATCTAGTGTTTCTCAAAGACTAGTTGATCAATCTTTTGTCGTTCTTGTTTAATCTTGAAGTTTTGATTAGATTGATTCTCGTCAAGTTCTGGATCAGCAAGCTTGCGAAGCTCATAACTTTTGATCCGTAAGTCCGATCGAGCTGATTCTTTTTGAGTTCGATTCGTATTGGAATCTAGTTTCTTGTGTCCAAATTTCAGATCGTTTCGACGGTTGGATCTCCGGGAATTCTCGTTTTACCAAACCTCTGTCATTCTGTTTTTGTCGAAAACGAGGCAATTATTTGGTTCTGTTTTGGGGTGAACTTTTAATAGGTCAAGAATTTGGTTTTAGCTTCCGCACAATCATTCACCCCCCCCTCTGATTGCTATATTCGTATACTTCGATCCTACAAGTGGTATCAGAGCAAGGTTTTTCTAATCTATCTTAATCGGTGATTAGATCAATGGATCATTATTCGACAAAACCTTGTGTGTTCAATGGTGTTGATTTTCAGTTTTGGAAGGCCAAGATGGAGGCGTTCATCCAAGCTCAGGGATTCGCAATTTGGGAGAAGGTCTACAAACCATATGATGTCCTGCAAGCGACAACGTCAACGACACCAATCGCGCACATGTTGAAGCAAATAGTAAGGCGCGCAAACTTGATCATCCAAGGCTTGGGGCGTAGCGACTTCGATCGTGTGATTCATCTTCGATCTGCATATGAGGTATGGAAATCTCTTTGTGATTACCATGAGGGTTCTAACACTATTAAAGAGGTTCGTCAAGATCTTTACAAAAAAGAATACATGCGATTTGAGATGAAACCGGTGAGTCGGTAGATGACTTCTTTGCACGTTTTAATAAGATTCTTAGCAATTTGCGTGCTGTTGGAGTTAGCTTTGATGATGCTGCTAATGCTAGACAATTGCTTAGTGCTTTGGACATGTCGGTGTGGGAGATGAAAGTAACATCTATACAAGAATCTACTACTATGAGCACACTCACATTAGATGTTCTTTATTCTAAGCTGAAGACTCATGAATTGGATGTCCTTGCTAGGAAGAATGGACATAAATCAATTGCTTTATCCTCTCAAACTAGCATGCCTCCTAACAATACTTCTTCAAGCTTTGCTTTGTCTTCTTTGTCTTCACTAACCAATGAGCAGTTGAAGAAATTCCCGAAGAAGACTTAGCACTACTTGCCTCTCGCTTTAACAAAGCTTTGCAGAATGTGAGAATGAGGAAGAGAGGTGGTGGTGGCCCTCCAAGATGCTATGAATGTGGTGACCTCAACCATATTCGCACAAATTGTCCTAAGCTTGCAGGAAAAGCATCAAAGGAGGAGGAGGACAACGACAGAAGAAAGGAGAAGAAAAGGTTCTCTTCAAATGATAGGAAGAAGAAGAAGAGCTTCATCAACCGCAAGGTGGTTCACCGAGTTCTTTCCGCTCTTGAACAAGTCAATTTGAGCGATGTGGACTCGGAGAGCAGCGAAGATGATGCAACTCCAAGCAAGCATGATTTGATAGGATTATGTCTCATGGCAAGCAGAAGGATAGCTTCACCGAGGACGACCACGACAGCGACTTCAATGAGGTAGATCCCTCTTATGATGAATTAGCTATTGCTGTTGCTCGTCTTGGAAAATTGCTTGACAAACGTGATAAGAAAATTAAGAAACATGATTTCATTATTGAATCATTGAATGCTGAAATTGCTAGACTTAAGACTTTGATTCCTAGTGATGATACTTGCAAATCATGTGACTTAATTTACAATGAGCTCACCTTGCTTAGGAAAGAACATGCTCTTTTGTTGCATCTAAATGAGAAAATGAGAAACATGTTGTACATGCTAGCTGTTCCAATCGATGATTTGCATAGTTCAACTTCTTGTTCTAAATGCTCAACTCTTGAATTAAAATTGAAAGATGCAAATGCTAGGGTTTCTCAATTAATCGATAATTTGCTTTCACATGAAATTCTCTCATGCTCAACTTGTCGCAAGCAAAAGGAAAAGTAGATGTTCCTGCAATAATTGTTTAACTCTTGCTAAGAAAGTTGATTACTTGCAAAATTCTTTGGAACGTTTCACTAATGGCAAGAAGAAGTTGAACATGATTTTGGATCAATCTAAGGTTAGCACAAACAAGAGAGGTTTAGGTTTTGATCCTTATGCCACATATGAAACTAAACCTCAAGATCGTTGTTCAGGCTCCTTGCAATATTGAGTTATCTAATGAGCCTAAGAAAATTGCTTTTCAATCTGCTTTGGTTTTTATCTTCTACTATGATGAATGCAAAATGTGCTTTTCTTGTTAAAGCTAAACATCATGTCAAGTACACTTGCACTCATTGTGGTAGAGATGGACACTTAGTAGATTTTTGCTTTAGACTAGCCAAACAAAGAAAAGAAGGAAAGAACTAAGGCTAGGTCAAATTTCAGCAAAGCACATTTTTATGCGCCTAGAGTGATGAAAACACCTTCTGTTCCTACAAACATGGGAAAAGACAAATCTGATTTTGTGCATAAAAATTATCGTGTTGTGCCCTCTTGTTGTCCGTCAGGTGTCTCAAGATCTTTGGATTCCTAAACATCTTATTTCTAACCCGATCGAGACCTCGACACTTTCTGCTTCTATGTAGGCTTCTCACGCGAGGAGGGAGAACATGTGGCTAGTGAATTTCGGATGCTCACTTCATATGTTCAGTGATAAGATTTGGTTCTCCTTCACTCGTGCATCTCATGCTGAAAGTGTTGCCTTTGGAGATGCTTCTTCCACTTCTGTTTTCGCAAAAGGCACTAGTTCAAATGATGCAGGTACAAGTGCATATGTTCAGGGGGAGAGTGTCTTTGTTCATAAAGATGATGATAATGCTGTTGAGGACGAGATAATTAGAGGTTTACATGAGAGACTCTTCCCACGTGCTTGTGTGTGCTTGTGTGCTTGTTTTCAAGCTTCCCACGTGCTTCACATCGACAAGCTATCTTCAGGTATCTTCATAGAACTCAAGTTTTTGGCATTTGGCTTTCTGCTTCCTCATGCATTAGTTTGAGATCTTTTTCTGATGCTGATTTTGGAAGATGTAGAATTGATAGGAAGAGCACTTCTGGTTCATGTCACTTCTTGGGAAATTCTCTCATTGCATGGTCATCTAGAAAGCAATCTTCTGTTGCACAATCAACTGCTGAATCTGAATATGTGACTGCTGCTAGTTGTTGTTCTCAAATTCTTTGGATAGTAGCTACACTTAAAGATTATGGGGTTAATTTGGATAGTGTTCCTCTTTTGTGTGATAACACTAGTGCAATTTGCATTGCTAAGAACCCCGTGCAACACTCTAGAACAAAACACATTGACATCAGATTTCACTTTCTTAGAGATCATGTTGAAAAGGCAACATTGTGCTTCATCATGTGGATACTGAACATCAATTGGCAGACATTTTCACAAAACCTTTGTCTTCTTCTCGCTTTTGCTTTTATTCGGGAGAACTTGGAATTGTTCATCCAATGGGATTGTTTTGAGGGGGAGTTTCTTTGCCAAGTTCTTTCACTTGATGAGCTCACTTTATCATATTTCTTTATATGTTATGTAATTGAGCTAATATATGATAATCTAATTGTCTCACTTGAACTAAAAATGACATTGTGGAATTCCTGGACTGATTACCTATAGCTAAATACTCTGTGATATCTTACTCTTCTAGGCTTGATATTGAATCCTCTTGACAAATTTGGGCTATGAAGCAAGTGTGGTTTCAACTTTACTCTTTCATAAGACCTTTTAATCACTTTTGCATGTTTATAATCAAAGAAAAATGAAAAGAAAAGGGAATCAATAAAAGGGGTTGTTAAAAGCAAAAACCTCAAGTTATGTGCTTCAGGTGCTTTCCCTAAAAGATAAGATGTATGCTTCAAGCATGCCATTCCCTCAAAGATAAGATGTATGCTTCAAGCATGCCACTCCTAGAAAATAAAAGAAGTATGCTTCAAGCATGCCACATGCAACTTATTGTTTAAAGATTAAATTGGTCTACTAGATTGGAGTTGAAACTACTTGCTCGCCCTAAGTTGTTAGTTGCTTCAATTTCTAAAGTCTTGCTTTTTCTGCTAAGATCTTGCTTAGTACTTGGCTATAGTTGACTAAATTGAGGTTGAGATGCATGTCATTCCCTAACTTGTTAAAATCACATCAAGATTATGTATTTTGCATATTATGTGATATATAAGGTTATATGATCGAATGAGCTCATCTTTTCCTATCTTGGCACTCCCTTGTTTCTCTTGGTGAAATCATTGTTTCAGGAAAAATCATTGTTTCTCTCTTTTACTCTTGATGAATCCATTGTCAAAGGGGGAGAAATTTGGAAATCTTTCTTTGAAAAGTTTAAAGAAAAAGGGAGAGTTGTATTTGGAAATCTGAGAATTTTTGGGAGAAGTTTGGAGAATTTTTGAAATTTTTGGGCGCATTGCACATTCACACACATTTTCATTCTCAGGGGGAGATTTTGTTTTGCATTTTGGTCAAAAGGGGAATTATGTGTTTTCTTACTTTGGTCTTTGATCCCTTGGATTTCAAAATCTTTTGTAAAGTGAATGCCAAATGTTCAATTCTAAGTGGTGTTGCCAATGTTTTCATCAAGGGGGAGATTGTGAAATCATGTGCTGAAAAATTGGCTTTGAACTGAAAAATTAACTTAGATTTGAATTTGCAAAATGTGTTTGTTCATGTGTTTTGACAATTTGACAAGAAACAGTAAGTTTCGCTTTGGCGCCGGACCAAACTTAAAGAAAACAGTAAGTTTCCCATCTACGACGGACAAACTTTGTTGGTCTGTCGTAAACATGTTTTGGCACTTTCCCATGTACGACGGACCAAGTTTTTGGGTCTGTCGTGGACATGCTTTTGAGATTCTGAGCCGGACTCAATTTTCCAAGGAACCAGTAAGTTTTGCATGTACGTCGGACCAATTTCTTTGGTCAGTCGTAAACGGCTTTTTGAGAATTGATTTCGCATGTACGACGGACTGATTTCTTTTAGTCTGTCGTGAACGTGTTCCACGGAATGATTTCTTCTTGAAACCTAGACTTTCACTTGTACACCGGAACGATTTTGTTGGTCCGTCGTTAATTTTTTTTTGAGTGACTTTTTCATTTGTACGCCTGACCGATTTTGTTGGTCCGTCGTGAATGCGTTTTTGCTCGATTAGGGTTTTGAGCAAAATTGGAATTGTGTTTGATTCATTTTTGGGATTATGAAATTTGTGAGAATTTCATGATGCTTCTTTTGAAGTGGACTTTATGCAATGCTCGTGTGAGTATTTGCATGGATTGATGTGAGTCAAGTCGTGGACTTGTGCTCGGAATCGCTTGTGATTTGTTCATGTGCGGTATTGCTCGAAGACGAATGTGGTCGATGACGGACCGGAGCTAGGTTCATGGAGGACCTGAGGTTCGGGACTAGGTTCAGGAGGAACCGAGGTCTGGGTGGTCAAGGATGTCATGCGGGACGGTCGGGCTAAGAGAATGGTGCACCGGAAGACTGGTTAGTCACATGAGAATGGCAGGAGGTCATTCGGCGTGCAAAGTGTTAGTCACGTGAGTATGGCAGGTGGCCATACGCGTGCAAAGTGTTAGTCACGTGAGTATGGTAGGGTTGCCATACGCGTGCAGTAAGAGTTGTACTCGGCCTGGTTGGGCCAAGTAGAGTTGAGTTGGATCTGATTCCTTCTAGGGAATAGGAATCGTATTCAGAACTCCTTGTGGGTTGGTGCTTTAAATAGGTGGGGGGTCTCCTGTTGAAAGGCATCAAGTAGAGCTGAGCGCATCAAGCTTTGAGCTTGGTTTTAGGGTTTGTACTCTTTTGATGAGAGTATTTTAGACAAGAAATAAAGATCAATTCTTCCAAGATTTTTGCGTGCTACAAGAACCACGCCGCTACTGATTTTCTCGCTTTGGTTCTTGTTTGCATGCTTGATCTAGTTCTAGATTGGTTTTTGTTCTTCAAGTTTTATCTTGATTTGATCCATCAAAAACCTCTCTAGGATATTGATCTAGTGTTTCTCAAAGACTAGTTGATCAATCTTTTGTCGTTCTTGTTTAATCTTGAAGTTTTGATTAGATTGATTCTCGTCAAGTTCTGGATCAGCAAGCTTGCGAAGCTCATAACTTTTGATCCGTAAGTCCGATCGAGCTGATTCTTTTTGAGTTCGATTCGTATTGGAATCTAGTTTCTTGTGTCCAAATTTCAGATCGTTTCGACGGTTGGATCTCCGGGAATTCTCGTTTTACCAAACCTCTGTCATTCTGTTTTTGTCGAAAACGAGGCAATTATTTGGTTCTGTTTTGGGGTGAACTTTTAATAGGTCAAGAATTTGGTTTTAGCTTCCGCACAATCATTCACCCCCCCTCTGATTGCTATATTCGTATACTTCGATCCTACAAACATAAAAGTTCAAGTTTTTTAAGACTGATCCTTACCGTTGTTTCCCCCTTTGTCCAGGGTTCCTACTCCGGATATCCTCACGCTCGTCTGGGACGGCCAAGGCGCCTTGTCGTGGCTGCGCTTGGGGTCGCTGAGCCTCAGGACGGCCAGGGGCCGGCGGGCGGTCCTGTGGAGCCGCTGGCCGCCGCTGTCGTTCAGACTAAGGCCTGCTCGGCCCCGCCCCTACCTCAGAACTCCTCGCCGCCTCCGTTTCTCGGCAGACGCCGATGCTCATTGGCGGCCCTCGGCGAGCTCTACTCAAAGACGAGCAATCGCCTGGTGACGAAAGGTGGAACGGTTGACGGAGGCGGGAGTCAAAATTAACCGCCTCCGCAAGGAGGTGGTGGACCTGCGCGATCGGGGGGCGGGGCTGGAACTGCAGCTGCGGAGGGAGCGGGAGCGGCAGGAGCAAAGCACCCGCCGCGCCGAGCGTCTCTCCGCGGAGCTGGAGGCGGAGAGGGCTGATCGGGCTCAGTCGGAGGTGGACACACTGCGGATGCTGCGCCACGCCGATCGGACGGTGGCGACCTTGCTCCATCGGGTGGAGCGGCCGGGTCCGCGGAGGAGAGGCCACGGCATTACGCCTTTTGCCTCGCTGCATCGCGGACTTCCTCACGCTGCTCGCCGCCCTTTCGCTTCGGTCCGCCCGGGAGAGCGCGTAGTTGCGGCCACGCGGCGAAATGCGTCTTTGGCCGCTGCGCCAGCCGTGACGCCAACTTTGATCCCGCGGCTACTGTCCAAGGGTTTGAGGGCGACTAGGCGCAGGCGGAGGAGCGAGTTCATGATGCCTCCGAGCAGGTTGCCGCCCAGCTAGCGATGGAGAATCCCCATATGGTGGCGGTGGCGGAGGACGTGGCAATGGTGCTGGACGTGGCCCCCCTGCTGAAGACGTGGCGGCGGCCGAGGAGGCGGCAGATGACGCGGAGGACCCTCCAGCACCCCCTCAGTAGCTTTTCTTCTTTTCTTTTCGCCAGGCTGTAAAGACTTTAAATGCCAGACGCTTTTTAAATGAAGCAGGAGCACCGGCTTCCCGCCACGTCGCTCAGAGACTGCTCTTTACTTTAACTTTCTAGCCTCACGCAAACGAGCACGTGACCGCTTAAAAACTCGAGTTTTGCACCAGGGGTTTTTTCCTTGGATCCCTTGCCTTAGCAAAATTTTCTTCCTGACGGCCTCTAGGAGCAAAGGCGCCAATGAGTCGTGGCAAGACTGGGTTTTTGACAATGGTGCTCGAGTCGCCGACCCCACGGGGCACCGGAGTGTCATGACCGTGATCGGGTCGTGGCCGAGCTAGCCATTCAACTCGCCCATTCTGCACGACGCTCTCACTTAGCGGCTCCACCTTTGCCACCGGGCTTTTGCAAGGCAGGAAGGTTCCATGAGCAAGCGCCCTGGCGCTGCTCAACAGCGAGAAAGAGATTGAAAAGGAAAAGGGGCAACAAGAACAACAACTTCGGACAATCGGAAGGCGAATATTGATTTCAAACAGAAGGCCTCCCCCAACCAGCAGTGGAGAGGAAGACACCCTCCGGCCTGGGGACGGAGCTGGACTTACAACTGGTCAAGGGTAGAACTTGCGCAGGTTTTCTATATTCTGGGAGTTCGCCAGCTCCTCGCCGTCCTCAGTGGCCAGCCTGACCGCCCCGGGGCGAGAGACTGAGACCACCTTGAAGGGTCCCTCCCACTGTGGAGACAGTTTATGCGACCCGGCATGCGACTGGATTTTTCGCAAGACCAGGTCGCCCACTGCCAGTGTTCTCTCATTGACCCGCGAGGCGTGGTACCGCCTGAGACTTTGCTGGTACCTTGCGGCTCGCAGCCGCCGATCACGCGCCTCTTCCAGGAGGTTGACGTCGTCTCGGCGCAGACCTCCTGCTCCTCTTCCGTGAATGCCGCAACGCTGGGTGATCCTGGCCCAATTCGAAGGGAGAACGACCGCGGGCCAGAGACCAGAAGAAAGGAGTTTCCAGAGTCTGGCTAGGAGTGGTCCGAAGTGACCACAACACAGCCGGGAGCTCTTCGGTCCATCGGGCGCCACGCTTGTGGAGTCGGTCGAACGCCTGGGTCTTGAGGCCCTTCAGCACCAGTGCGTTGGCCCGCTCGACCTGGCCATTGCTCTTGGGGTGGGCGACCGAGGCAAAGCAGACCTTGGTGCCCATCTCTTCACAGAAATCTAAGAAGGCCGCGCTGGTGAACTGTGCGCCGTTGTCGGTGATGATGCGGTTGGCGACCCCAAAGCGAGCGAATATTCCTTGCATGAACTTGACCGCAGCTGCGGCAGTGATGGACCTCACTGCCTCTGCTTCCACCCATTTGGTGAACTTGTCGATGGCGACGAACAGGTGGGTGTAACCCCCTGTGGCCCGCGGGAACGGGCCCAGGATATCCAGCCCCCAGACCGCGAAGGGCCAAGAGAGCGGGATAGTTTGCAGAGCTTGGGCCGGTTGGTGGATCTGCTTGGCGTGGAACTGGCACGCTTCGCATCTCCTCACCAGCTCGCAAGCATCCTGGAGGGCGGTTGGCCAATAGAACCCTTGACGGAAAGCTTTTCCCGCCATCGTTCGTCCGGACACATGGCTCCCGCACACGCCTCCATGGATATCAGAGAGCAAACTGCTCCCCTCTTCCCGAGTGATGCACTTCAGAAGAATTCCGTTCTTTCCCCGGCGGTACAGGTCCCCGCCCACCAGGGTATAGCACTTGGCCTTTCGTGCCACCTTCTCTGCTGACGCATCATCATCGGGGCACACTTGATCCCGCAGGTAGGCCAGGATCGGATCCATCCATGTGCCTTCCCGGTCAAGTACAGCGACCACTAAGTGGTCGTCCGGGTACTCCGCCTGGCCGGGCGTTTCTGTAACATCCCAAAAATTGCTTTTAATATATTTAGTGTGTTTCTGGAATATTTGTAATTTTTCGAAATTTACTGGGAAGCCTCGCGAGTAATTCGGAGTCAAGTTTATTGTATTAATCAAGTTAAATAAAGATCCTGCATGTTCGAATAGGCGTAAAATCTAAAATTTTGTTTATAATTAAGATAATAGGTAGACGAGAGTGTTCGCTTCAAATATTTTTGAAAAACATGTTTTATAACGTAAGTCGTTGATTTTATAAAAATCGGTACAGGTGTCTGATTCACGAAAAGAATTTTCGCGGAAAATCTACACGTCGAAAAATCACGAAACCCACTTCGTTAGGTTCCAAATAGTTCCTAGTATTTCAGAGCAATTTTTCAGATTTTTAGAACCCCTCTGTTTTTTTTTCTTCTTTCTAAACTCGTTGAGTACGTATAGGCGTGTGTGTATATACATATATGTCTATCCGTGCTGCTTTTGTGTTTGTGTGAATCAAGGGTGTGCTAATTCCTTCCAAGCTGTTTCACGTAGCATGCAATCCCATAAATTCCTCCAACCGTTACTACTAATCACCACTCCTTCCATTATTTCCTCTAAGCCATTCCCATTTTCTGTCCAACTGCTCTCAGACGCTGTCGTTTCCAGCCAAATGCATGTGGTCACTATTTTCTTTCCTTTCTCATGCAAGTAGTAACGTGGCTATTAATTGCTTTCATTTCCTTTCAAACGTGAGCGTGAACGCCTATGCATGACGCCGGCGTTCGGGATTTTTTCTCGACGCTTTTGCTTGGTACCGCTTTTGTTTCTCGGCCATTTCACCTCTAAAGCAAGCCGTTACTAGTCCATTACGTACTCCAGCCATTCCATTTTGTGGCCATGCAAGTCCGTTTCATTTCCTAAAGCTATGCACGAATGATCCTCTCTCCAAGCCGCTTTTATTTTACGCAAGGCATATAGTAACCAAGACACACGCATGAACTTTTTCCTCTCCCAATCGTTTCCATTTTCTAGCTTTGCTTTGAGTAAATCATCCCGCTGCTCCATTTCATCTCTAGCCATTCCTTCATTCCACCGATTTCATCTTTAGCCATTTCTATTTTCTTCAATCGCCGCTGCCGCCGCCTTTGTCGCCGCTGCCGCTAACACCGTCGTTGTCATCGCCTTGATCTCGCCGCCGTCATTGCCGTCGTCTCATTGTCGCCGCTGCCGTCGTCTCATTGTCGCCGTTAGTCGCCGCTTGTCGCCGCCGTCGCCGGTGCACTTTCTTGGACACTTTCTCCTGCGTCGGCCGACGGTGCACTATCGCCTCCGCCGACCGGTAGTCCTCATCTCTCTTACGCGCTCTGTTCCTTATTTTTATCTCGTTTATATATTCGCGTAGGTATATATATACTTAGGTATATAGTTGAATAGACGCGTATATCCATGTATATACAATACTCGCTAGGCGCATGCTTGTGTAATAGCCGTAGTCGCCATCCCGCCGCCGGTCGACTAATTACAGTTAATCGTGTTCGCCGCCGCGTGGACATCGCCACAAGACATCCTCACCTCGCCATCCCTGCGTCACCGCTGCTTTGTTACATCCATACCGGTGCGCTTTCCGACCACGCCACACTTTCTTGTGAAGCGATCTGCGCTTACTGGCCGACGAGTCCGCCACATCGCGCCGCTGGGCCGGGTTAGCCCTCTTATCACTTCCTCCGTGCGCCATTGTCAAAAGCAGGAGCCTTGTTCATTTTTCGAGAAAAACTGAAGCCCTCCATTCGTGAAGAACGCCGAACAAGAGTGTATGATGATGAATAGTAAAACGTGTCGAACTGGAAACTCAATTGTACATGCATTTTTCCCCAAATTGTGAAATTTGTCATTTTGGCTACAAATTCGTTATAAGTCCAAATCACTTGCAACAAATTTTGTTAATTAGTAAATATTAATACCATTCTACAGTAATTTTTGTGAAATTTTACAATTAAATTTATACTGTTAAACTATTCGCGGAAAGTCCAAATTTGTGAGTTTCATAGCCCCTAAACTATACGTCCAAAAATTCCAAAATAAATTTTATAAACCTTAGAAAATGCTAAACTAATTATCTGGAAGTTTTCGTGAAATTCCAAACTAGTTTGATTTGTAGTATTTTCCTGAATGTTTGTTTGTACGTGGTTTTGCGTGTTTATACGGTTCTTTATACATTGCGGCGTAGACGTCGAGCGTGTGAGGGAGTTGATTCCGAGGAACAAGCTCAAGATCAAGATATAGACCAAGACCAGTGATATTTGAAGGCAAGTTGTGCTTTGACCATATTGCTCCTAGTTTTTGAAATGTATTTTGATTTAAATTATGCATGCTATGTTGATTAAAATGAATTAATTTAATTTGGGTAAAATAGTTAATAAACCTAATTGTTAACTCCACCCTTGATGATAATATTTGTATGCCATGTATCCATTGTTATCTTAAGTTGGTTTATTTAGTTGGATGTTAATATTGTGCCAACACGGGAGGCTAGACCGTGAATAGTTGCTTAGCCATGCTTACGTGAAATGTGTTTCAAATGGCAAAATAATATTGACTAATGATATACGGAATGAATTTTGGAATCGGTGTAATCTTGCCACGTGATGATGTGAAGTGTAGGTACCCTTGTGGTTCTACATGGTAATTGATGTTATTGTTGGCATGCGTTGCGCAATAATCAAGTGGGGTGATAAATAGATTTAGACCGGGGCAAGTGGCAAGGTTGATCTGGTGGGCCATGATTGGTACCGGAAAGTCGTTTTGGTTCTTTGGGTAGTCTTGCCTGGTCACCCTAAGGACTTAACCTTGCAAGCCTTTGAACTGAGTCAATCGTGCAACCACATGTCTCGTAATGGGGCGGACCTAGTTGAGTAGGTTGCTAATAACTTGCATTTGGTACCTAAGGGTGTCAACTATACCTTTTGTGTAGTTGAGCGGGGAGCGTGACGGTGCTACGGCTAGGTACCCTATCCAACGGTTGGTTGACCTATACTTCGCTGTACCTTAGGGAAGGGATAGTGTGCAACAACCGGAGAGGTCCACTTGTATAGTTAGAGGCTTACGAAGGCTTTGTTATGATCACTCATTCGCATACTCTTGTATGGCGATTCACGGCAGACGTGGTGAGTTGATCGTATCTTGTGGGTAAAGTGCATAACCTCTGCAGAGTGTACAAACTATTCGAATAGCCGAGTCCGCAGTCTTTGGACAACGCTCGGGGATTCTGATTAAGGGTTAGATCTTTTAAAATAAAATGTGGGAATGGGTGGCCGAGTGCCGAGACAATATTGCTAAAGTGATTTAGGGCTTTGAGCCGAATTGTTTAAAAAGAGATTGATAACTTACTATATAATATGGTTTCTTGCTTTTGAATCTATTAATGTTGTTTAATTAAAGCAAAATCTTTGTTTGAGGCAAAACAACCACTTAAGCCATTCCTTTGGAAGAAACCACAGATATAGTAATAGGATTGCACCTCTGTGCATGACTTCTTGAGTATGTTGTATACTCACCCTTGCTTCCAACAAAATCATCAGTTGAGGAGAAGACTACAACTTCAAAGGAGGAGAAGTTCCGCGAGGAGGCAGCTTATCTAGGAGTTGAACCTTGTCGATTGCCTGTGGCATCTTGATGGGAGTCATAAGCGTTTTCATTCATTCGATTATTTACTTTTGTTATTGTAAGCCCTGCGTGGCAGACTATTTGTAAGGTGACCTTAAGGTCTTGTAACCAGTTTATTTAATGTTTGAAGTACTTTATTATTAATTCCGCTGTGTATGATTGTGGTACTTCATCCCTGTTTAACTGTGTGTACTAGCGTGATCCTGGACTAGTACAGAATACACAGAGGGTCCGGATTTGCAGATTCGGGTCCCGACAGAGGTGGTATCAGAGCTATACTGACTGTAGGTCTTGACCCTAGATAGATTGGCCGTCTTTAGGAGCTTCAAAATTATTTTCTAAAGAGAAAATTTAACTTGAAAGAATAATAAGCTCTTGACTTATCTTATTCTTCTATTCTTTTCTCTTTGCTGAAATTTCTATTCTTTCCACTGGTTTAAATGGAAATCTTACCTGAGTCATTCTGAATAGTCTACATTGTTTCACACTTAAGAAGAAAGTGCTGGATGCCGCTGTCAACCCTGAAGATCATGGAGCGAGGGATCATCAGGCTCGAAGAGAAGTAGATCAATGAAGTCTTCCCGAAGCTTGAAGAACTAGTGCTTTGGTAGTCAGTGAGACTCATGTGTGAGAGTCGTGTCTCTTAAGATAGGAGAGTCACCCTCTTAGTCGTTAGAATATTGTGTACTTAGGTTAATTTGGTTTTTCATTGTTTGTTGGGTGTGCGATGTCGTTGCCGCGACTTTTAGGCTTGGATAAGCAACCATACCAAGTTATTAATAATGTGTGTTTCAGTTTTTGGGTTAAACATGTTCCCCTGCACTAGGATTCTTAAACCTTACCTTTGCTCTTCCCTTGTATCTGAACCTTAGTGTGTCAACAGATGGAAATGACCGCTTACACCAATGCTCCTGGCTAGTTCAAGTCGATCTGATTGCGGCTACCGTTGCCAATGGTAAAGCAAAGATCAATAAGCGACTATCCATTGTACCTGGCAATAACTAATCGATCTTGGGATCAGTTTCTCACCGCTCAAACTCAGCTTATGCAGATGGTGATGCAACAGATGAATGCTAACGGAACTAAAATCAATACCCCTATAACTGCAGACACAACAACGTATCCACAACCAAAGTTCTCCTTGTTTATGAAGACTAAACCACCCACATTTGATGGATCAGCCACTCCCAGAGATGCAGAAATTTGGCTTCGCATCATAGAAGAGAAGCTAGCCTTGGTGCAATGTGAGGATGAAGAGAAAGTTCCCTATGCTACGTGCCAGTTAGAGGGAAATGCATTAGCCTGGTGGAAAGATTTCTATGCCACCTTTGAGGATGGACATACCATCACTTGGATGGAGTTTGCCACCATCTTTCGTCAGCACTTCATGTTGTCAGAAGACAGTGGGACCACAGTAAGACCGAGGAAGAATGGTATTTCCCCACACGACATCATACCGGGACGATGTTCGTTGAAGTGTTGTCAATCAAGCAAATCAGAAGACCGTGCATGTATCCGTTGTGGAGAAATAGGACACACTGCTGATGAACATGCAATCAATTATTCTAGCTGTGAAGGAAGCCACTTACCGGGAGAATGTCCCATGAACAACATCACATGCTATCTTTGTGATGGCCAAGATCATTGTCCAGCTCAATGCCCCCTGGATTTATTAGTGACCGCTGTGACTCGGCGTCAGCAAGAGGATTTTCGAGCCGTCATTGCTCAAGAGTTAGCAAGGAGAAAAGGACTGTCATCCGCACTTAAGGTGCCGCATGAAGAAAAGAAGAAGCAGTATGTCAACCTTATCAGCCTACCTCAAGAAGCCAGTGATACTTGGTCACCATGGAACTGTTTCTTGTGTGATAAACAAGGACACTGGGCTAGAGAATGTCCCCTCAATCCAGCAAGACAACCCAAACATTCCTGCCACAACTGTGGTGAGTTAGGTCATTTTGTTAAGGAATGTCCCCAGAACGATCAAGCAATTTCTGAAGTCATGATCATTAGGAAATTGGATCGCTTAAGTTTATAGCACCAAGAGTGAGTGGTAATATCCTAGAAGCAACTCGCTCAAAGAGTTGGTTGACGCAAGGGGGTTGGTTAACAAAACCCTTGTTCTTGGAGATGAACACAAGGAATTTGAGGACAACTGCAAGCGCCAGAAAACGTGTCAAGAAGGATCACCGCAACAGCAAGTGAGGAGTGCCCCTCCGCAACTCAATGATCATGCTGCTCAGACTTTGTTCGAGACAATTTCACCCGTTTCGCCACGAAGATCGAATTTTCAAAACACCACCCGGTGAAAAGATTTCAAGAAGGAAGTTTATTGTCTAGAATTTGCTATGCTTGTCGCCAATGGGACATTTTGCTAACAACTGCAACCAGAAGAAAGTGGTCACTGCAGATCGCATCAATCTCAGTTCTATCTCTATCAAGAATAGAGATATGTCAGGAGGAAGCCATCATACGTCATCCAAGCGTTGCTATTGCTGCAATAAGCCAGGACACTATGCTATAAGTTGTCCTAAGAGAAGTTGTGTTACACCTGCCTTTTTCAGTTCTAGTCTTACGCCTACCAGAATATCAGTCCCAGGAGAAAATTTCGGAACAAGTCGCGCTGGAGATACGCAACCCGTGCGAAAGGTTTAGATGCAGAAGAGGTGTGCGAATGAAGACTCTACTGAGGAAGTTCAGGGCATAAGATTTCTTTAAACAATGTAATGTTTCATGCTTATGAGAGAGTCATTAGTTGAGACACCTTTGTAAGAATTCTCTCGTTAAAAAAAAAATATATATAGCTGGTATGTGAGTCTGCTGATATGTAAAGGTTGGATGCAAGAGTATTAATAAAGATCAGATGTCTTCATAGAACAGCTAATAATGAGTTGTGTGGAATGATAGCCATAAAGCTAGAACTTGAGGCTATGAGCACAGGGTGGTGTCAAGGATTGTCTTCTTACATAGAGTGCCCAAGAAGGTATATTGGACAAAGGTACACAATTTACCTCCGGGTTCTAGAACAAGTTGTACGAGGCCATGGGAAACCGAATAAACTTCAGCACGGCCTATCCTCCTCAGACAGATGGTCAGACTGAAAGATTTAACCAGGTTTTGGAAGACATGCTCAGATCTTGTGCACTAGCATATACCACTTCATGGGACAAGTGTCTCCCGTATGGAAAGTTCAGTTATAAAAACAGTTACCGGACAAGTCTGCAGATGTCACCATTTGCAGCTTTGTACGGATGAACTTGTCGAACGCCATAAAATTGGAATGAGACAGGTGAGAGTCACATCTTTGGACCGGATATTCTTCAAAAACCTGAGGAATGAGTCACGATGATTCGGGAAAGATTGAAAGTTGTTTGGTCAAGGCAAAAAGATTTATGCGGATAACTGTCGCAGAGATTTGAGTTTCGAGCCAGAGGATTACGTATACCTCAGAGTTACACCTCTCAAAGGAGAAGATCTCACGGCAAAGGAAAGCTCGCCCCAGGATACGTTGGACCATTCAAGATCCTGAGACGAAGAGGTGACATAGCTTATCAGCTGAAGTTGCCACAATCACTAGCAGGAGTACATGATGTATCCCAGGGTTCATAGTTAAAAAAAAAATGTGTGTCTCATGAGTACGGAAGAACAAGCAACTCTGGAAGCAATCGCGTTGCAAGAAGATCTAACCTACGAAGAGCATTCGGTTAAGATCTTGGACACAGCTGAACGAGAAACCAAGAATAATACAATTCGTTTCTGCAAAGTTCAAAGGAGCAATCACTCGGGAAGCGGAGCAACCTGGGAACGCGAAGAAGATTTGAAGGAGTTTCCAAACCTATTCTCTAGTTAGCCTCGAATCTCGGGGACGAGATTCTGTTAAGGGGGGGAGGTTTGTAACATCCCAAAAATTGCTTTTAATATATTTAGTGTGTTTCTGGAATATTTGTAATTTTTCGAAATTTACTGGGAAGCCTCGCGAGTAATTCGGAGTCAAGTTTATTGTATTAATCAAGTTAAATAAAGATCCTGCATGTTCGAATAGGCGTAAAATCTAAAATTTTGTTTATAATTAAGATAATAGGTAGACGAGAGTGTTCGCTTCAAATATTTTTGAAAAACATGTTTTATAACGTAAGTCGTTGATTTTATAAAAATCCAGATGCAGTGTGCGATTCACGAAAAGAATTTTCGCGGAAAATCTACACGTCGAAAAATCACGAAACCCACTTCGTTAGGTTCCAAATAGTTCCTAGTATTTGAGCAATTTTTCGATTTTTAGAACCCCTCTGTTTTTTTTTTTCTTTCTAAACTCGTTGAGTACGTATAGGCGTGTGTGTATATACATATATGTCTATCCGTGCTGCTTTTGTGTTTGTGTGAATCAAGGGTGTGCTAATTCCTTCCAAGCTGTTTCACGTAGCATGCAATCCCATAAATTCCTCCAACCGTTACTACTAATCACCACTCCTTCCATTATTTCCTCTAAGCCATTCCCATTTTACGTCAACTGCTCTCAGACGTTGCCGTTTCCAGCCAAATGCATGTGGTCACTATTTTCTTTCCTTTCTCATGCAAGTAGTAACGTGGCTATTAATTGCTTTCATTTCCTTTCAAACGTGAGCAGTAACGCCTATGCATGACGGCGTTCGGGATTTTTTTCTGGACGTTTTGCTTGCAGCCGTTTTGTTTCTCAGCCATTTCACCTCTAAAGCAAGCCGTTACTAGTCCATTACGTACTCCAGCCATTCCATTTTGTGGCCATGCAAGTCCGTTCATTTCCTAAAGCTATGCACGAATGATCCTCTCTCCAAGCCGTTTTTATTTTCTGCAAGGCATATAGTAACCAGTACACACGCATGAACTTTTTCCTCTCCCAATCGTTTCCATTTTCTAGCTTTGCTGAGTAAATCATCCCGCTGCTCCATTTCATCTCTAGCCATTCCTTCATTCCAGCCGATTTCATCTTTAGCCATTTCTATTTTCTTCAATCGCCGTCGTCGCCGCCTTTGTCGTCGCCGTCGCCAACACCGTCGTTGTCATCGCCGCAGTCTCGCCGTCGTCGCTGCCGTCGTCTCATTGTCGTCGCTGCCGTCGTCTCGCTGTCGCCGTTGGTCGCCGCCGTCGCCGCCGTCGCCGGTGCACTTTCTTGGACACTTTCTCCTGCGTCGATGGTCTGCACTACTGCCTCCGCCGACCGGTAGTCCCTCATCTCTCTTACACGCGCTCTGTTCCTATTTTTATCTCGTTTATATATTCGCGTAGGTATATATATACTTAGGTATATAGTTGAATAGACGCGTATATCCATGTATATACAATACTCGCTAGGCGCATGCTTGTGTAATAGCCGTAGTCGCCATCCCCGCCGTCGCCGTCGACTAATTACAGTTAAGCGTGTTCATTTGCCGCCGTGGACATCGCCGCCAGTACATCCCTCAGCCTCGCCATCCCCTGCGTCACCGCTGCTGTTACATCCATACCGGTGCGCTTTCCGACCACGCCACCGCTTTCTTGGCACGATCTGCGCTACCGCCGACGAGTCCGCCACATCGCGCCCGCTGGACCGGCCGGTTAGCCCTCTTATCACTTCCTCCGTGCGCCATTGTCAAAGAAACAGAGCCTGTTCATTTTTCTCGAGAAAATCAAGCCCTCCATTCGTGAAGAACGCCGAACAAGAGTGTCTGATGATGAATAGTAAAACGTAATCGAACTGGAAACTCAATTGTACATGCATTTTTCCCCAAATTGTGAAATTTGTCATTTTGGCTACAAATTCGTTATAAGTCCAAATCACTTGCAACAAATTTTGTTAATTAGTAAATATTAATACCATTCTACAGTAATTTTTGTGAAATTTTACAATTAAATTTATACTGTTAAACTATTCGCGGAAAGTCCAAATTTGTGAGTTTCATAGCCCCTGAACTATACGTCCAAAAATTCCAAAATAAATTTTATAAACCTTAGAAAATGCTAAACTAATTATCTGGAAGTTTTCGTGAAATTCCAAACTAGTTTGATTTGTAGTATTTTCCTGAATGTTTGTTTGTACGTGGTTTTGCGTGTTTATCTGGTTCTTTATCTGTTGCGCGTAGACGTCGAACTGTGTGAGGGAGTTGATTCCGAGGAACAAGCTCAAGATCAAGATATAGACCAAGACCAGCTGATATTTGAAGGCAAGTTGTGCTTTGACCATATTGCTCCTAGTTTTTGAAATGTATTTTGATTTAAATTATGCATGCTATGTTGATTAAAATGAATTAATTTAATTTGGGTAAAATAGTTAATAAACCTAATTGTTAACTCCACCCTTGATGATAATATTTGTATGCCATGTATCCATTGTTATCTTAAGTTGGTTTATTTAGTTGGATGTTAATATTGTGCCAACACGGGAGGCTAGACCGTGAATAGTTGCTTAGCCATGCTTACGTGAAATGTGTTTCAAATGGCAAAATAATATTGACTAATGATATACGGAATGAATTTTGGAATCAGTGTAATCTTGCCACGTGATGATGTGAAGTGTAGGTACCCTTGTGGTTCTACATGGTAATTGATGTTATTGTTGGCATGCGTTGCGCAATAATCAAGTGGGGTGATAAATAGATTTAGACCGGGGCAAGTGGCAAGGTTGATCCGGTGGGCCATGATTGGTACCGGGAAAGTCGTTTTGGTTCTTTGGGTAGTCTTGCCCTGGTCACCCTAAGGACTTAACCTTGCAAGCCTTTGAATCGAGTCAATCGTGGCAACCACATGTCTCAGAATGGGGCGGACCTAGTTGAGTAGGTTGCTAATAACTTGCATTTGGTACCTAAGGGTGTCAACTATACCTTTTGTGTAGTTGAACGGGGAGCGTCTGGTGCTACGGCTAGGTACCCTATCCAACGGTTGGTTGACCTATACTTCGCTTTGTACCTTAGGGAAGGGATAGTGTGCAACAACGGAGAGGTCCACTTGTATAGTTAGAGGCTTACGAAAGGCTTTGTTATGATCACTCATTCGCATACTCTTGTATGGCGATTCACGGCAGAGCGTGGTGAGTTGATCGTATCTTGTGGGTAAAGTGCATAACCTCTGCAGAGTGTACAAACTATTCGAATAGCCGAGTCCACTGTGATCGACAACGCCGGGGATTACTGATTAAGGGTTAGATCTTTTAAAATAAAATGTGGGAATGGGTGGCCGAGTGCCGAGACAATATTGCTAAAGTGATTTAGGGCTTTGAGCCGAATTGTTTAAAAAGAGATTGATAACTTACTATATAATATGGTTTTACCGCTTTTGAATCTATTAATGTTGTTTAATTAAAGCAAAATCTTTGTTTGAGGCAAAACAACCACTTAAGCCATTCCTTTGGAAGAAACCTGCATATAGTAATAGGATTGCACCTCTGTGCATGACTTCTTGAGTATGTTGTATACTCACCCTTGCTTCCAACAAAATCATCGATTGAGGAGAAGACTACAACTTCAAAGGAGGAGAAGTTCCGCGAGGAGGCAGTTATCTAGGAGGTGAAGCTTGTCAGTTGCCTGTGGCTTCTTGATGGGAGTCACCGACGTTTTCATTCCGCTGCTGATTATTTACTTTTGTTATTGTAAGCCCTGCGTGGCAGACTATTTGTAAGGTGACCTTAAGGTCTTGTAACCAGTTTATTTAATGTTTGAAGTACTTTATTATTAATTCCGCTGTGTATGATTGTGGTACTTCATCCCTGTTTAACTGTGTGTACTAGCGTGATCCTGGACTAGTACAGAATACACAGAGGGTCCGGATTTGCAGATTCGGGTCCCGACAGTTTCCACCGGATCCACTTTCCCTCCAGAGGCGAGGGCTGAAGCGGCATCACCATCGTCCCCATCGGAAACGGGGGCTGCGATGGACGGTCGCGGAAGCCTTTCTTCAAAGACCCGGCCAAGACACGGAGATCTGGTTGAGGCGAGCTGGGCGAGCTCGTCCGCCAGGTGGTTGTCGCGTCGTGGGATGTGGGTATATCCCAACCCTTCGAAGTGCCGCTCCAATTTCCTGACCTCCGCCAGGTACGCCGCCATGACGGGGTCAGGGCAGGAGAAATCCTTCCTTGCTTGATTGATGACCAACAGGAGTCGCCCTTAACCTCGCAGCGCTTGACACCGATGGTCGTGGCGGCCCAAGCCCAGCCAACAAGCCTTCAGATTCGGCGACGTTGTTAGTGGCCTTAAAGTCGAGGATGACCATGTATTTGAGGGGGTCCCCGGTCGGAGAAACCAGGAGGACCCCTGCTCCCGCGCCTTCCAGCCTGAAGGACCCGTCGAAGAAGAGTGTCCAAGGGGAGGGCACGGGGTCCTCTTCAACTTCGGACTCGGCGGAGTCCACTGACGACAAAGTCCACTAGTCTTTGACTTTTTATAGCAAAGGCGAGGGGCTTAACTTGATGCCGAACTCTCGGCTCGGCCAGACCACTTTGCGATGCGGCCCTCCGCTTCGGTTGTGGAGAATCTCGCAGGGGGTAGGAGGAGATCACCGTGATCTCTCTCTCGAAAGTAGTGGCGCAGCCTTCCTCGACGCTTATCAAAGACGGCATACACCATCTTCTGAGCTTGAGGGTACCTCGTTTCCGCGTCATGGAGCACCTTGCTGATATAGTATACCGGCCGTTGAATCCCTTCCCGCTCCGCCACTAGCACTGCACTCACCACGGAGGGACTAGCCGCTACGTATAACAGCAACGGCTCGCCCGGCTCAGGGGCGACTAATACTGGGGGGGGAGGAGAGGTACTCCTTCAGATCTTCGAATGCCCGCTGCGCTTCTGGGGTCCATTCAAATGAGTTGGTCTTCTTCAACAGCTTGAACAGCGGCAGGCTTTTCTCCCCCAGCCGGGCTATGAATCGGCCAAGGGAGGCTAGTCGGCCGGTCAAGCACTGCAGTTGCTTGAGCCGGGTGGGCGGCTGCATCCGCTCAATCACTTCTATCTTTTCCGGATTGATCTCGATCCCACGACTGGAGACCAGGAACCCGAGTAGCTTCCCGGACGAAACACCAAACATACACTTTTCGGGATTCAGCTTTATACAATATTCTCTGAGGCGGGAGAAGGTTTCTTCTAGGTCCTGAACGAGCTCGTCGGCCTTTTTTGTTTTTACTACCAAATCATCGACATACACTTCCAGATTCTTCCCTATCTGGGGCCGAAACACTATGTGCATGGCCCGCTGATAGGTGGCGCCAGCGTTCTTCAGCCCGAAAGGCATCTTGACATAGCAGTACACACCGAGAGGAGTCACAAAAGCAGTTTTCTCTTCATCTTCTTGCGCCATGCTGATCTGGTGGTAGCCGGAGTAGGCATCGAGGAAGCACAAAGCTTCACACCCCGCCGTGGAGTCGACGACGATGTCTATCCGCGGAAGGGGATATGGGTCCTTGGGGCAGGCTTTGTTGAGGTCGGTGAAGTCGATGTACATTCGCCACTTCCCGTTGAACTTCCTCACAAGCACGGGGTTGGCCAGCCACTCCGGATAGGTGGCCTCCCGCACAATCTTGGCAGACAAAAGCTTTTCCACCTCGTCCCGAATGGCATCCTGTCGCTCTGGCGCCTGCCGTCGGATCTTTTGCCGAACCGGGTGCGCTCCAGGGAGCGTTGCCAATCGGTGCTCGATCACCTCCCTGGGGACCCCGGTCATTTCTGATGGTTCCCAGGCGAACACATCCAGGTTAGACCGGAGGAAGGTGACGAGCGCGTCTTCCTATTTGGCGCTGAGGTCGGTGCCAATCTTGACGACCTTGCCCGAGCCGTCCTCGCCCACGGGGACCGCCTTTGCCTCGCCCGAAGGCTTGGGCGGAGCGCGGGTCTTGGCCGAGGGGGAGGCCGGGTTATCGTCCTTGTCGCGTGCCGAGCAGGTGGTGCCGGCCAGATCCTGCACTGCTGTCGAGGCGCAGGGCTTCCATCTATCCACCTTTATCAGTAATTGGACCCCAGGCCCTGGATTTTCACCAAAGATGTAGGCGTAATGGGCCACTGCCATGAACTTGACCAGGGCCGGGCGGCCGAGCAAGGCATTGTAGGGGAGGTCGAAATCAGCGACCTCAAAATCCACCAGCTCTGTCCGGAAGTTCTCCGAACCTCCGAACGTAACCGGCAACCGGACTAGTCCTGTGGGTAGGAGACCCACGGGGCAACTCCGTAAACAATGGGGGCCGGACGTTCTCAGACGGGATTTGGAGCGCTGGGTACGCTCCAACGGATAGCGAGTTGATGGCACCGCCTCCATCAACCAGACTCCGCCCTAGCTTTGCGTTGCGAACCGTGGGAGACACCACGATCGGGAGATGGCCAGGGGCGGTATTCTCGGGTGGTCGGCCCGATCGAAAGTGATCGGCTGCTCCGACCACTTGATGGCGGCCCGCCTGCAGGATGATGTTGTGGCACACACCGCCTCGATCCCGCTTATGCTGCGAGTTCGATGAGTAGGTGGCGGAGCCGCCATGTATAAACGCCACCGTGCGCTCACTTTCTTTGGAAGGCTAGCGGAGCCGCATCTTCGTCGCCTTCGCTTTCGCGATCTTTCTCACGGCGTTTCTTGAGCCGCTGTCGACCGCCTTGGACACAACTTGGCAGTCTTCCAAGTCGTGTCCGCTTGTTCGATGGATGGGGCAATAGGGCTTGCCGCCATCGTTTTCGCGGCGGGGCGAGCGACGGTCCCTGCGGTCGCCGCGCTTGCCGGCGCTTCGTCCGGCCAGTCCCGATCATCATGACGCCGGATTTGGGCTCCGGCGCAGCGACCAAGACCTCCCTAGCGGTTGCCTCCCTCCGCTTTTTCTTTTTCTTCTTGCGGTCGGAGGACTTCGAGGCGCCAGCATCGCCGGAGTCAGAAGGTTTTGTCGCGCACTTCCGAGCTTCGGCCGCCCTGGCGCACTTGTGCGCCAGGGAGAACAACTCAGACGTGGTTGAGATGACGCGCGTGGCCATCTTTTCCCGCATCTTCTGGTCTCGGACCCCCCTCCGGAAAGCGATAATCACCGACTGCTCAGAGATCCGGGGGATCGTGTTGCGGCAGTGGCTGAACCGCCGGATGAACTCTCTCAGGGACTCCCCCTCTGCCTGCTCCAGAGCGTGGAGGTCATCCTCCACGCCTGGTTGAGCGTAAGAGCCCTGAAAGTTGGCGACAAAAATATCGCATAGTTCCTCCCATGAGTGTACAGAGCCTCGCGGGAGGTTAAGTAGCCAAGACCGGGCAGAGCCCGTCAGCGACGTCGGGAGGTAGTTGGCCATGACCTTCTCAGACCCTCCCGCCGCACGCACCACCGTGGTATAGATTTGCAGGAACTCCTCCGGGTTGGTGGTACCGTCATACTTCTCGATGGAGGTGGGGCGGAATCTCTCCGGCCATGTGGCTTGCCGAAGGCGTAGAGAGAACGCCTGGCATCCAACGTTGTAGGGGGAGCAGCGTCGTTCGCCAGCCCCTCGATCCTGAGGAGAGGATGAGGAGTGCGACCCTGCGCTTCCACCAGAGTCCGAGGGAGGAGCCCCCTGCCTTGCGCCCTCGCGACGTTCGCGAAGGACACGACGCAGGTCACCGTCGCGCTGACGCCGCCTCTCATCAAGGCGCGATCGAAGGTCTTCGCGGTTCCCCCTTGGCTCGGGGGGACCGCGGGAAGAAGCGGAGTCACGTGCCCGTCCCCCCGTTACAGAGGGGGTTGCAACCAGGACTCCCTTCCCCTTGTCCCGACCCTTGACACCGGGAGGGGTCGTCGTGTGGCGGCTGGAACCTGGCACGTCAGGCGCGCGCGTTCTCTGCCGCCACTCGTCGGAAGCCCCCGGTCGCGCTTCAACTTCTTTGTTGTGCGACGTCCACCAGGTGGACAATATCCCGCAGCCACGGAGTGGCTGGTGTTTCCCAGCCATCGGGGATGATCGAAAGGAGCCGCCGCATGAAGGCTTGGCGGGAGTGTCATCCTCAGCGCCAAGCGCCGGCGGGCGAGGTGACCCCAGGCGTGGGAGTCACGTGGCGCTTCTCTGCGGCGGAGGGACCGGATAGCCGGTTCCCTCCCGAATACTGGAGCGGCTATGAGCGCCACTTTCTTCGGGCAGATTGCCACGCTTGGAGTGCGAATCCGCCATGAAGACAAACGCCCCCTCTTCTGCTGAGCCTCTCGCCTGAAGCGGAAGAAAGGGGGGCGATCTAACCACCAATAGCCCCTACCTGGCGCGCCACTGTCGGCGTACTAGCCAACAGGCACCTCCGAGACGGGTGCTTATGAGGTTCGGACGGGGGGCTTTCGGGGCAATCGCCTCGGAGTGGAAGACGTAGACGACCGGAGTACCGGGAGGCTCAGGCTTACGGGGGGACACGAGGAGTTTTACCCAGGTTCAGGCCCTCCGGGGAGTAATAGCCCTAATCCTGCCGTTCTTGGTATTGCTTGTGTTCTTGCGAGAGAGGATGAAAACCTTCTGACCTTTCCGACCCTCTCCCATGCACCCTGGCTTCCTTTTATACTTGGGCTTTGGGGCGCATGGGAGGCTTACATCGCCAAATTTACTCATTACATCGCCATGGGCGTATTTAATGCATTCGCCGCCCTTACGCAACATTTAAGACCGGTCTCACTGCCGCGCCCTTGCCTTGGGCCCTGCCGTCGAGGGATGAGGTGTCGCCGTGGCGACTCCGCAATAATGATGTGCCCGGGAAGGCGCGCGCCATCTTTGTAGTCTCTATGCTTCCGCATTTAATGCGCACGATTCGCATTAAATGTCCTTGATCTCGGCGGGACTATCTCGGATGGTGCGCGATGGCTAGGATCAGACGCCACGCGTCCGGCTGGTGCTCAAAGACTGGCTCAGACGCCACGTGTCATTGGCGACCACCTTCTTTGGGTGCCCGGCGGCTCAGACGCCACGCGTGTCTGGCTGGCGAACACCTTCTTTGGCGCCAGCGGCGACTGTGACGCCACGTGTCATTGGCGACCACCTGCTTGTCTTGTTGGGCGACCACTTTCTTGGTACCAGTGGCCGGCTCAGACGCCACGTGTCATTGGCGACCACTTTGCTGGGTGCCCAGTGGCCGGGCCTGTACGCCACGTGTCCCCTGGGCGACCACCGTGGGGCTCTTTCTCTTGCCGCGGCGGTGGGCCCAAGCATGCCCTGGCCGCCACTTGACCGCTTTTTAGTGCGGGGGAGCGGGTACCTCGGTGTAGAATACGCCGACAGTTGTTGCCACCTACACGGTGTTAGGAGACATTGTGTGCAGAGCTTCTCAACGGATGTTGTGAGAAGCTCGGCAAAGTTTGTGAAGGCTAGAGCACGCCTTCCCGGAGGGGTGAAGGTGCAACCACTAGTGGATTTGAGGCGGGTGCTCAAGTGTGGAACTGGTCCGAAGAGTTGGGTTTGCGTCCACATGGATTAGGGGAAACCGGCAAGTCTCCGAGACCACGGAAAAAAGTATTGTATCTCCTTACTCTTGTATGTTTGTAATTCTTATTTACATTGTTGTAATTTACATTTCTAAAATTAAATTGCTTATTTGATTAGAATTGCTATTCTTACTTAGAGACATAATTTAGTTAGTGTATTAGTAAACCTAGTTGTTTTAGGCCTTAATTGTCAAAATCGTACTTATTCACTTCCGCATATTGTTTAGGTTTTAACATAGGGTTGATTAGAGCATATCTCATTAAAGAAGATTTCTAAAATGCCTATTCACCCCACTCTAGTCGTATCCTCGACCTAACAAGTGGTATCAGAGATTGGTTCTCTTATTTTATTATACTTAACCGTCTCGAGAGTTGGGATGGTGACTAGAGGTTTAGTACACAATCATGATTCACCTATATTCGATGGCTCTAATTATGCTTCATGCAAATGCTTTATGATTTCATATTTTAAATCCATGAGCGTCCAATTATGGTGGATCGTAGATGTGTGCTTTTCTTCCCCATTAAATGATGTTGCTCCAACTAAAGGAGATGAAAAATGCCTACATCTCGACACTCAAGCTACTAATATTTTATTTAGCGTTATGAGCGCATATATTTTTAATGAGATATGCAACCTCAAGAGCACCCATGAGATGTGGACAAAGCTTCAAGATCTATATGAGATGTCCACATCCCCAAGCGAGGACTGCATAGAAGAATTGGTGTCGGTTGATGGTGCATCAAGTTCCATATCAATTGATGATGAACCGACAACACCATCTACCTCTACTTCCACCTCAAGCGATGATGAGCACTCAATTCCATCCTAAATTCGTTGCTTCATGTCAAGAGGTAAAAATGAGGTGAGTGATGGTGAAGGTAAGCCCTTCTACGATGAATTGATGGATATGCTAGAGGAGCTCAATGAGTTTTTTTGGAAAGAAGAAATCAAAATATAAAATTTTGAATTTGGAGCATGACTCACTTCAAAATAATTATAATGTGCTTAAGAATAAGCATGAATCCCTCCTCCTTAAGGAACTCACTAAGACTGTGATGGACATATGAATTCAATGTGATTTATTAGATGAAGTGCCATGTCTTAATTCCAACTCCATTTCATGCAATTCATCTAATAATATCGTGTCCACTTCTAGCAATAGTATTTCTTGTTGCTTAAATTCAAATATTGATTCTACTTCCTCTATTTCTTGTGAAACTAACCTTTAGAGGAAAATAAATAGCTCAAGGAACAAATCACTCGATTGAAAAGTGACTTAGAGAAGTGCTACAAGGGCAAGTCGACCCTCGACACAATTTTGAGCAAGCAATGGCACGTGGAAGATAAGCGAGGGATCGACTACATCTCCAAGAGGAAGAAAAATATGAAGGGCCGCTATGTCTCAACGCGTCCTCATCAAGTGGAGATCAAGTCCACACCGAAATGGAAGAGGCAAATCTACATTGAGCACAACAAAAAGGGTCAAGAGAGGACCAAACGGTGTAACATGCTTCAATTGCTGTGAAAGGGGACATTTCAGTAAGGATTGTCCCAAAGGTACCATCTCTAAGCCTATTCTTTGTAAGTGATCATTATTCGCTTAGGGAGGACAAGAATGAAAATGTATTCGCCAAGCTTGTCAAGTCCCTAGGCTCGCTAAAAATGACAATATTCATTTGCTTAGGAAGACTAAATCTAGAAATGGATTTGCTAAAATTGTTAGGACTCCTAAGCCCACTCAAAGCAATTCTAATAAATTGCTTAGGAGAAATAACAATAGCAAACAATTTCCTAGATTTCATAGATCCTCTAAGCGTTCGCATTTTAATGATTATCATGTGCTTAGAAATGATCAAACTAGAAGTAGGTTTGCAAAATTTGCTTATCTTCCTAAGCCTTCTCACTACAATGCAAATTTTTTGCTTAGGAGGAAGAAATATCGCAACCTATTCCTACTCGTGTTAGTCATTTCAATAATGTTAAAGTTAGGGCTATTTGGGTTCCTAAATCTCTTGTGACTAACCTTGTTGGACTCAACAAAGATTGGGTACCAAATAGTGCCTAAAAGGTTTTTAGGTATAAAGAGATGGATTGGACGCTTAGCCTCCTTAAGAAGAAAATGACTTCGTCATTTGCAATAAAGAGCCAAGTATGAAGAAATTCAATCATGAACAAATTTTATTGGTTGTAGAAAATTACCTCCCGTGCGTGTGGTAAATTTTAAGATTTTTTTTAAAACTTTTACATGTGATATTCACGGAGTTTACATGTGAACTTTTACATTTGGTAGTTTTGTGAGAAATTTTCAAAATATGTACATGTAGTTTTCACGGAGTTTACACAATAAAGATGATTTACTGCCAAATGAACACCAAATTATTGATGTGTGCAAGATTTTACTACTTAACAAACACATAACATTTTTAAGAACAGTTGTTAGACTGTGTAATAGATTTTACTATCTATAGTAATACTTTTTACTATCAATTCATATGACGTTTAGTGGCGAGACTTATATCATTATGTTGATATCGTTGTTAGCAAGTTAATGGCGAAAACCAATCGTAAATCCGAACTGCTAATAAAAAGATATTGCTAAATAAAAGGTAATGAGATTCATGTACAAATTAGGGAACATATTTTCTAGTCAGTTAGGTTTCTGTGGATAGGTTGGACAGATTTACTATTCGAGTGACGTAAGTTACGACACACATAGAATAAGCGCCACTAAGCACATGTGTATATGTATAGTACAATTACCTAGGACACCATGGTGCATGGGCATCATGATCCAAAATGGTATTTTCCCTATTTATTTACATTCAATTTTTTTTTGAAAATTTTAGGATGTTGAGTTTAACCAATTTACAAACTAGTTCAAATAAGTTTGAACTGAAATCCGATCTAGAGTTTCCTTTTCTGATGATAGTTTGATTGTAGGTATGTGCTAATTATATATAACTTAGCAAAGCATGTAATCTAAATTTGTTTAAATATGTGAATTCAAATATATTTTTTTCAAAAGTATATGTTTCATTTGAATTGTTATAGATGGATATATACGCTAAAACTGAAAGTTTTAAAAAAACACCTGAATTTAACTTGAATTCATGCATTTAAAATCATGGTGCTTAGCAACCATGATGCCCCGCTACGACATCATATACATACATATATATGTATATATATATATATACACACGCACAATATATATATGTGTGGGCCACATTTGGGGACAGAGACAGATATGCCGGCGTATTTTTGGGCTGCCAGCATGGAAGTAAGACTTGTTTTTGTACTGCTCAAATCTCCAGTGGCATGCAGCATGCGGAGCGGAATGAAGCATCTCTGCAACATCTCTCTCCCCCCAATCCCCATACATTTTTCGCAAATGCATCAAAAGACAGGAAGCCTTTTGACAATTGGCCTGTCCTCCGATCAATTACTTGAGCTTTTTTACCCTTGAAAGAGAGTAAATGTCTCTCCAGTGCTTGTGCAGCTTTGTGACAGACAGATTGACAAGCTCACCAGCTGCTCTCTGTAGATTGGCTATAAAGCAGAAGAGCTAGACAGATGATCTGCCATCTACCAAACCAACCCCCAACAAGGCAGCAGCAATTTAAGGCTACGATAAGGAGACACACAGGACAGACATGAGTGACAGGAGGTGGGCCCGGTGGCCCAACCGTATGGAATGCAAGACATGTTCCTTTCTTGATGGTGCTGTCCCTCTCAGGCTTGTGCTGATCTGCTCGGTGTGAGCTCACCTCGGATCACACAAGAATTTTCGAACCAGAGCTGCCTATTCGAAGGACGCAGGGAGGGAGAGAGGGGATGGAATAGTCCATCCTACCCTACACTGTTCATGCAATGCCGTTTTCATTTCTTAGAGCATCTCCAAGGACAGGAATTTTACCGGTGCAAGAGGAGAGGGGATTTTGCTGGTGCCAAGAGGAGAAGGGCCTTGGTACCGGCCAAGGTTTCAAATTTTATTTTCGGAATATATTTTGAAGGGGATTAAAATCTTAAATATCGATGAGATTTGGAAAATCCGGTGAAATCCGGATGGAATTTAAAAGGTAAAATTCAAATCTAGAATTTTTTGAACCAAGATTTTGACCAAAATCACCAAAAATTTGGTGAATTTTACCGAAATTTCGGCCATATCCAACCCGTTTGAAAATGGCCTTCGGAGTTCTCACCAGGGTTCTCAAAGCCGACGAAATTCGAGCGAAAATCGCGAAAACCGACCCTACCGACGCGGCTCGCAAAGCAAAACCGATCGGCATACCGGCCTAGTTCAAATTTGAATTCAAAAAATTTGAAAATTTTGTAATAATTTATCCAAATGCTTCCTAAAATCAGTATTAATATTGTTTTAACCCCTAGGACAAAAATGAGTTGAAAAATAAGATTTATTAGCTAGTTTTGTGCCAAAACCGAATTTGAAAATGAGGAAAAAAGGAAAATGTTACTGTGCAGCCCAGGCCCAATAGGCCCAAAGGCCCACTACGCCGGGTCCTTCGGTTTTGTGGTCGCTGGGACCTCTCCGACCGCATTATTGCGCAAAGACATGTTCTCTAGCTTTCCTCCAAAGACAAACCGCGAGTCCCTTCCAGATCCGTGGCCGACGGAGAGAAACCGAGTGTGCAAGTCAAAAACCAAGATTTTTGGTTCGAAAACCGAGCGGCTCAGGAGAGAAATCGAAGCCGCCTGAGGGATCTTCTTGCGCGGCGAAAATCTCCAGCAACCGAGCGGTTTTGTAGCTAAACCGAGCGATTTTCGAGGCTAAATCGAGGGATTTCGTCCAGAGCAGGTGAGTGCTATTTTTGAGTACTAGTTCTAGCTTATTAGTTGATTGATTTGGTAGGGTTTCTAATTTTTACAGAGTTCTTCACGGAGGCATGTAGTTCAGTCATGTTTCTAGGGTTTAGTTGAGCTAAAATACGATAACTGATGTGATCAAAACAATTTTGGAGAGTTGGGATCAAAACTAATTAGGCCATGCAGAAATTGAGCTCAGAAATCATAACCTATTGATATCGATTTTTATCGCAAATTAATTAACAATTGGTAATAATCGAACAAAATTCATAGTGGTTTTGATCAAAACAACAGAAGAGTGTTGAACGCTCCCCTATTGATAAATACAACTATAAAAGTCATACAGTTTGAATGAACTTCTTTAAAAATACTCTCTTCGCTTAAAAATCCCCTACTGAACATCTATTTATTCTATCCCAACTATATATATTTATTCGTTACCACTCACATAAAGTATTAGCACACATCTTTGAACACAATTAAGTCATGCTTGAATTTTATCATAATTTTACATATTGTAAACACATTTATAACATTTTTTTGGTTTTTTGCGCATTTCTCGGTTTTTTTTATAATTTTTCACAATTTTTCCTCCGTTTTTTGTACTGCCATCGGTTTATCGTGCAAACCGACCGGTTTTCGACCCAAACCGGTCGATTTTCGCAATTTTCGCTCGGTTTTCCTATTTACAAGTCACCGTTTGAATCACATATTTCAAATTTGCAAACCGGTCGGTTTTTATCGATTTTCGAACGAAAATCGCGAAAAATCGGTACCGACCAGTCTTCGATTTCCTACCCCAAAACGATTTCCTTAACCCTGGTTCTCACGCTATATACATTCTTTTCTCTTTAATGTCAATAGTGGGTTCAAATCCCATGTTCCACGTCATTTTTTTTTGGTTTTGATGCATAAAGGAATGTTGCCTTGATTGGGATCGAACCCATACCTAATCCCATGTCCGAGATCATTTTTTAGGTTTTAGATGGATCAAAAAATATAGTTCCCTTGCATGTTCCCATACCTAATCCTATGACCTATCGCATCAGCACCCAACGATTCAACCATTCGATCAAAGGATGCATGTTGTAACATTTTATGTGCACTACATTTTAAAGCAAATCCGGTACTAAAACTGTCACATCCGGCTGATTGTGTAGCAATTTTGGTCCAGGAGACCGAAATCTCAGCAAAAAATGGACGAAATTTCATCGAAATTCACTGAGTTAATGTAGCAATTTGATTTTTTTTTCAATTTTTTTTATTTCACTAGGATTATGCATCTCAGAAGGGGCCAAAATCTAAGATTTCGTCGAAATTTCATGAAATTTTGGCAGCATTTTGAACCTTGGTACCGACACTTCATACTAAAGAAAAATCCGATACCACTACCAAGGCTAGTATCGCCACCAAACTTGGTACCGAATCCAAGAAAAAAATCGCGCATTTGGTCATTGTTGCCTGCATCATGGCATTCGCTGATTCGCACCACCAGGGAGAGGTCATGCCATGGCCATTATCCTCGTTGTCATGCCCGCTGCCGCCTCCAAATGCGATGGCCTCCATTGCCATGGCCACCAGATCAAGACTACAACAACGGCGGCTGCATCGAGAGGGGGTAGTGACAAGAGTGTCACAGGACTAAGCTCGATGACGAACAAGTTGACCGCTCACTCAACCGATGTAGAGGACAACCACACCCGCTGCCACTGGACTGAGGATGACTACTGTGAGGAGGCTCCATTCTTCGTCACCATGATCGCCAAGTTCAGCTCCATATCTTGGAGGAGGAAGCCGCGATACTATCGGATCTTCATGGCCGCCGCCACCACCTTTAGATATGGCAACCTCCATCGCCTCTCGATCTAGGAGGGCAAAAGCGATTGGTGTGGAGTAGGGCCAGCGAGTGCATTGGCGGCGTCAGTGAGAGGAGGTGATGGGGCATTGGGTCCATGGGGGAGAAGAGGGAGGGAGAGATAGAGAGAGTTGGTGCTGCTGCTACCTTTTTAATCTTTGGTGGGAACCATATGGACAGAGAGAGAGAGGAGTACTAAACACTAGAGAGAGAAAAGGGAAAGTTAGTGCTGATATGATGTGACAATTCTCAGAACCACTGCAGGTAACTCATATTGTGAATGTCCTTAGTACTCCGTTATTGTTTTTTTTTTGTAATACATGGTTGGCTTGAAGCTTCCGAGCATGGTGTTTTTCATGGGCTCTAACTTTTTTTTTTAAAAAAAAAATAGTTTAAGATCTACATCTGGAATTGGGGCTTATGCTTTCTCTAGCTTCTTGACATAACTTTTTAAGATGCACAAGTACTGCAAAATATGTCAATACTATGAGTGATCTCTTGACACTTGAGAAGGCCTTTGTTCAAAAAATAAGGGATTTCTGATTTTGTTAAAACCCATATGTATCTCAAAATTTGTCAAAAAAATACATATAAGTTCTATGTGGTTTACCCCATTCTAAACAACCAATTTACTTGCTGAAGCTCCTAGGAGTCATTAACTGCTAACCTAGTTGTCTCCTGCCGAGGGGGTTGCTCTGAGTCCATTCAGACCATGAGAATCCTCCCGTGTGGTCGCAACATCGATGATCAGCCCTAATCATCCTTCTTCCTTGTACCTATATTCTCCCACACCCGCCTCGTGCGCCATGCCCTACACTGCCATGTTATGTAGAAGCGAGTAACTTGGCTTGAGTAGGGCGAAGTAGGATTTGCAATCACATAGAACTTGTGTTGGGTTTTTGACAAATTTTGATATACGGATATGTTTTTTTTTTGATAAACTCCTTCACTCACATGTGGGTTTTGACAAATTCTTTCACTTATATGTGGGCTTTTTGTAGAAAATAAATGACTAAAATGTTTTCACAAGCCGTAAAGCAGGAGTACAAAAAATGAAAGAAAATTTGAGAATTTGCCACGCCATGAGCCATATGTCAATCAGATATGGAGTGACAAATCATCAATTTTTTCAAAAAAGAATACATCATAGCCGCACTAACATTTCTTACTATGGCCCTTTCGTTTCAGCTTCTGCACATCTTCTACTTAAAAAAACGAATTGTTTGCTGAACATAAGTATTCCGGACAGCTTCTCCCACAATAAGAAGTTACCCTCTACATAGAAACAGAATCTGGTTGAACATGATTCTCATCGGCCTGATCCAAAACCTAAAAGTCGTAGCTAGCCTAACCAAATTCTCTCATAATCATAAACAAATCTTCTCATAATCCTGAATCAATAATCCAGAACCAACCGGGCCTATTTCCTACCACGAGTTACCCGTGTCCTTATTGGAACACTTGCACGAGAAAAGGGCAACAGCCGAGGGCACGTTTGTAATTTCGTTCGGTGGCCTGCAGAACTGAACGGCAGCCTTGTCTGTCGTGCGTGGCAACGTGCTCTTCGACGAGAGCGATCTGTCAGAATTCAGAAAAGAGAAACAACGCGCACCTTTTTTCAAAAAGCCCCCTTAAAAAGCCCCTCTTTTACACACACAGTAGAGAAAAAAAAATCCGCTATGAATATTGCGCGGCCGGTCGAGCTGCCAAAATTACCTACAGCGAGGCGACCGTTGCCTTGAACTACCCTACTCACCCGTCCTTCCCCTCGCGAGCCAGCGAGCAGCCGCTGCCGCCGCCTGTCACTTGCGGCGACACGGCGAGCGGACCGAGTCGCTCGCGGAGGCGATCGCTCCCAGGTGGGTGGATCCGCGACTGCTTTGGTGTTTTTTCTGTCCGGACATTTGGGAGCGATCTGAGCCTGGGTTGTAAAAAAAAAGTTTGATTTTTGGCAGGAGTTGGATTTGATTGGGCGGCTTTCTTGGCTTTATCGATCCCAATTCGGATTTCGCGACAAGAAAGGAGGGGGTTTGCCGCGTTTTTATAGCTGTTTCGCGCCGGATTTGACCCAGGGAACTGTTTTTTTTTTTTATTATTTTCAACCTGGATTATATTTGGTCAAATTCCGACGTGACGGGAGTTTTTGAGGTTTCTTGATCTGGTTTGGATCCGAAAGGTTTTGGTTTGGCTACGCGAAAGGGAGGAAGGCGACGGGTCGTCTAATCCCCTGCTGCCCCCCACAAAAAAACCGCGTTGCTTAAGCCCAGTTGGATCGAAGAGACTTTTCTTGGAGTTATCGTAGCAAAGAGGAAGAAGGCAAGGCAGCAAGAGGAAGAGGGTGGCCATATAACTGGAGTTGCGAACTTGCAATTGTGTTGTTTGACTTCAATCGGATAAAAAAATTGGTCTTTTGGGAGGGCCAGACCAGGAGAGGAGGGAGGAAGATGGGGGTGATGTCGCGGCGGGTGCTGCCCGCCTGCAGCAGCCTCTGCTACTTCTGCCCCTCGCTGCGGGCGCGCTCCCGTCAGCCCGTCAAGCGGTACAAGAAGATCATCTCGGAGATCTACCAGCTGCCACCGGTATCGCGGATCCTGCTTTGTTGTTAGCATTTCAGTCATTTATGATATTAGTTGCAGTTCTGCATATTAGATTTGTGGTGAAATGTGTGGGGAGTTTGCTAATTGAGGTTGGGATGGTGTCGTAGGATGGAGAACCGAATGATAGAAGGATTGGGAAACTGTGTGATTATGTTTCGAGAAATCCAACGCGCATACCAAAGGTAACACATTCCATCTCCTCCCCATTTTTCTTAGAATGGCCACACAAATCATTACTAGAGAGCAGCTTAAGGCTGAAAGCCTGAAATCAAGCCAATGAAAAACAAAAAGAATGCAATAGTGCAAAAAATATTCTTGAGATGGACCAATTAGTCACTCTACTGTTAATTTTATACTGATCAATACACTGCATTGTCTGCCTTAGTGATGGGCATTGTCCTTGCAAATGTTCAGTAGATCTATATTTTTTTTACAGATCACTGCATTGGAATGATGTTTAACTGATTGCTTGTTCAGGCTTTAACAACTAATATTTGAAGAAATGAATGAATGAACTTGGTAAAATCAGGATTTAAATTTACTCTTTTTTGGGCAGATCACGGAGTATCTTGAGCAGAGATGCTATAAAGAACTGAGACATGAGAATTTCACATTGGCCAAAGTTGTGCCATGCATCTATAGGAAACTTCTGTGTTCATGCAAGGAGCATACGTAAGTGCCAAGGTTCTGTTCTTCAGTGACGCATCCATAACCAATCTTAGCTACTATACTGATCATATTATTCTTGATTCAGACCATTGTTGGCGGCAAGCACATTGAGCATTGTTCCCACTCTTCTTGATCAGAACTCGAATGACGATTTGCGGGTCCTGGGTTGTCTAATGCTTGTCGACTTTCTCAATGGCCAGGTTATTGACGTAACATGCAACAATTTGCATTTACTGTATTTGCCAGCTGTTTAATTTTAATTAGGTATTTATGTAGGTTGACAGCACACATATGTTTACTTTAGAAGGCCTCATACCAAAACTTTGCCAAATTGGTCAAGAACTAAGGGAGGATGACAAAGGGCTCCGTCTTCGATCTGCTGCACTTCAAGCTCTTGCTTCTATGGTAAGACATTTTTCTCAGTTTTTTAGATAATGGAAGATTAAATCTCCCAGCCTCTGCATTCGGAGATGCACATAGCCATAATTTATTACAACGTTACAACTTAGGGGGTATTTGGCAGAGCTCTAGCTCCACTAGATTCGTGAATCTGGTGGAGCTGGGTATTCCTAGCTCCACCAAATCTGTGGAGCTGGAGCTGTGGGTATATTAAGAGTTTAGATGAGTCATCTTGTTTACATTTTAGAATAAAAATATAAATTTAATTCACTTTATTTTAACCTACAAATTTCAGATCTGAGGTGGAGCTGGGATCTGGAGCTCTGCCAAACAGAGCCTTAACATCCTTGCATCCTTCTTAAATGGAAAATGAATAAAACAAGTTTGCAACAAGCTAGAATTTAATTGATCTGATGAAAAGGATAAAAGGCAGCTTTGGTGTGGTGCTAGCCATTTAAGGGCTTATTTCACAACTTTGTTAGACCATGAATAATAATGCGGAACAAATGAACCAACTATTATTTCCATCGAGTATGCAATTTCATGTGCTTCATAAATATACTGTTTTATGTTGACTATATATTGATACATCTTTTAAGGTTTCTAACAGATAATCAGGTATGATTATATTGAGGCTCTACATTCATCTTTCACTTACAATGGAATAATATGCACTTTTTTTGTCTTGCATCGTGCTGATATGATGTCATGCTATTTTGTGCCATAATATTGGACTTTTTTTTGTAGCAAAACTACAAAAGAAAAAAACTTCATGGTTGCTTTGCATTATTGATTTTCTTCCTAGCAAGTAATGTCATCGGAGCTGTATAGTGATTAAGTTGGGAAAAAACTTTAACCCTAATCTGACTCTTTCACCACTTTTATTCAGGTCCAATACATGGGTGATCACTCACATATTTCAATGGAACTCGATGAAGTAAGTCCTTATTGCTTTTATATTGTGTTAGAAAGAAGGTTCATAATTAATTTTTAGTCACGATGACTGGATACTCTCTGGCAAATATTTGTTTTCTTGTCTGCTGTTAGACAATATCCTAGTTACCTAATATAAGAGATTACTAATGCCTTGTATAGATATTGTTAGCCTTGTATAGATATTGCCTTATATAGGCTTTCCTCCTTACCCTCATGTACATGTATATATACTGGCTCATTGTCCTCATGTTGAATACAAGTGCTTTTCATAACATGGTATCGGAGCAATAGGTTCTAGGGTTAGTTCCTCACCGGCATTGCACTTGCGCCCCCTTTTTTTTGGCGGCTCTTCCCGTTGCCTTACCACTGCTACTCTTCTCTGTCGGTTCTGGTCGCCGCTCCTCCCTTCGGCCAATGCCCGTCCGACGCCGCTCCGGTCAAGGATCGAGCCGTGGCCCTCTCTGTCACTCCGCCCAGCCCTGTGACACTCGCCTCGCCTTGACGACCGAGCCCGGCTGACGCTCGACTGCTGCTCTGGGCCGTGTCCGCCTCTTCGGCTTCCTCCGTGACCGACGCCTCGTCTTTCATCGCCGGCCTCTTCCCGGTGGTTCATCTTTCGCTGTTCGGCCCTTCGTCAACTTCGGGGCTGCCGGCTTCCGTGTCGGCTCCACCTTTGGTCTTCGGCCCAAGTGGACCGCGCACGTGCCCGCTCGGTGCGCCGCGCCGTCCTCCGCCTCACCGGCTTCCGCTGGCTGTCGTGTCGTTGAGCCTAAGCCGCCCGACCCGACGCCAACCGCCCGACTCGTCGCTAGTCAAAGCCTCCTCTTCGCCCCTTCGAGTCTGGCTGGAGACCGTGCTCAATTGGAACTCAAATAGATCCACAGTCGGCTGCTTATAAGGAGGCTTGAGTTCCGGTAAAAAAAAATGTCGTTTACAGGCTCTTCTTCGGGGACTGTTTCTGTTCCTCGCTGCTCGGTTATCTTCGATGGTCTCAATTATCGAGACTGGGTTCTTCAATGTGTCTTCACATGCGTGGTCAGCGTCTTTGGAAGTTTCTTACCGGCAAACTATCTTGTCCGCCTTGTCCTACTCTTGCCACGCCTGTTATTCCCAAGAATGTCGATGATGCTGCTCAACAGAAGGCGTCTCATGACTATGTTGATGCTGTGGAGTCTTCTCAGACTCAGTTTACTGCATACAAGATATGGATTGATGAAGATACTCGTGCCTTTGCTATTTTGGTTGCTAGCATGGAGGTGCATCTCACTGGTGATAGTCGCTTTGTCTTCAGCACAATTGATGTGGGCACATCTTCGAGATCGCTATGAGCATACTGGCGACTCTTTGTACCTTGCTGTTGTGCGACAGGAGCAATCGCTACAGCAGGGTGATTCTACTGTAGATGAGTTCTATGCGCCACTGTCATTGGTATGGCGTTAGCTTGATTCTCTGGGACCGGAGGTTTGCCGCACGTGCCAGTGCTGTCAGTGTCAGCACTCTCATTTGGAGCTTCGCCACATCTACGACTTCCTGACATGTCTTCGGGCTAAATTTGAGCAAATTCGTGCCCAGCTGCTTGCTCGTCATCCTCGTGTGACCCCGTTGGAGGCCCTTGCAGCTATTCGTACTAAGGAGACTCGCCTTTGTGGTGCGGGTCTGCTGGTATCTTCTTTAGTCTTAGCGGTGCCTCATTCTTCTCCTCGGTCAGTGACGCCTAATCCAGTTTCGACTACTGGGATTGGACTTCACTGCACCTACTATGACAAAAATGGACATGTAGAGCAGTTCTGCTACCGGAAGAAGAAAGATCTTGCTCGTCAAGGTGGACGCCCTTCTAAGGGCACTGGACTCTTGGGCGTGTCTCCCCTCAGCAAACCTCTGTTGGCTCTGACTCCACTTATGAGATTCTTACGTTACTACGTCGCATGGTTGCCTCTACACAGACAGGTTCTGCTACTCAGTCTTCCAGTGAGAAACCACATTCCTCATCAGGTATCATACCATGGATTCATGACTCTGGAGCTTCTTTTCATATGACATCTGATCCCACGAGTCTCTATTCCATTAGTCCTCTTGCTGTTTCTATCACTGTGCAAACTGCAGATGGGTACTTCTCTTTCTGTTGCAGGACGAGGCACTCTTTTGTCTTCCTCTTTTGATGTTCCTGCTGTTTCTCATGTTCTCAAACTAATCGTGCAGCTCATATCCGCTGGTCAACCCACTGATCATGGCTGTCGTGTTATCCTTGATTCTGACTCTTGTTGTGTTCAGGATCGTCGCACGGGGTTTCTGGTTGGGACTCTCAGCATCTTTGGGAGCTCGACTGGCTTCGTCTTCCTTCCGCTGCCTCTGCCAGTCTCTCAGTCTCCTCCATCGCTTTCGCTTCCGTTGCATCTTCTATCGAGTCGTTTGCTCAGTGGCATCACCGTCTAGGACATCTTTATGGTTCACGGTTGTCTTCTCTAGTTCGTAGTGGTCTTTTAGGATATGTGTCTGGTGATACCTCTTTAGACTGTACGGGTTGTAAGCTTGGTAAACAGCTACAACTTCCCTATCCTTCCAGTGAGTGTATCCCAGCATCCCTTTAATCTTGTTCATTATGATATTTGGGGTCCGGCTCCTTTTGTTTCAAAAGGAGATCATAGATATTATATTCTTTTAATAGATGATTTCTCTCGCCACACCTTGATATATTTTATGTCTTCTCGTAGTGAGGTTTTGTCCATCTAGAAGAATTTTGCCACCATGATCCGTGCTCAGTTTGATTCTCCCATTCGTGTTCTTCGTGCTGACTCAGCGGGAGAGTATCTGTCAGGAGCCCTTCGTGCTTTTCTTGCTACGCAGGGCACCCTTTCTTAGTTTTCCTGTCCTGGCGCTCATGCTCAGAATGGTGTGGCTGAGCGCAAGCATCGTCATCTTCTTGAGACAACTCGTGCTCTTTTACTTGCTTCCGCTGTTCCACCTCACTTTTGGGCTGAAGCTGTTTCCACTGCCACTTACTTGACTAACATTCAACCTTCTTCTGCTCTTCAGGGTGGGATTCCAGTTGAGTGTCTGTGTGGCATGCCTCCTAATTATTCTAGTCTTCGCCTTTTTGGTTGTGTGTGCTATGTTCTTCTTGCACCTTATGAACGCACCAAGCTGACCGCTCAGTCTGTTGAGTGTATTTTTCTAGGATATAGTGCTAAACATAAGGGATATCGTTGTTGGGATCTTGTTGGTCGACGGATGCGGATCTCTCGGGTTGTTACTTTTGATGAGTCTCATCCCTTCTACTCTCGTTCTTCATCTACTCCAGCGTCTCTTGTTGAGCCGCTTTCTTTCCTGACCTTTCCAGATACTCCTGTTGCCACTTTTCCTTTTCCACAGTTGGTGTCTCCTTAATCGCCGGTCTCTCCTTTGGTGTCTTCTTCACCACCAGTGCCTCCTCACGAGGTTTCTCATGATATAGTTCCCTCTTATCCTCTATACTACACTCGTCGCCCTCGGGTTGAGGATTCTCCTACTGAACCATCTTCCTTCGTGTCTCCTCCTTGCTATGCTCTTCGCGATCGCCAGTCTATTCGCCCTCCTGAGTGCCTTGGCTTCTCTGGTGCAGTTCTTGCTGAGCCGACTTCTTATCATGATGTTGTTATTCATCAGGAATGGCAGCATGCGATGGCTGAAGAGCTTGCTGCCCTTGAGCGCACTGGCACGTGGGATCTTGTATCTCTTCCTCCATGTGTCCGTCCCATTACATGCAAGTGGGTCTATAAGATTAAGACTCGTTCTGATGGTTCTCTTGAGCGCTACAAGGCTCGTCTTGTGATGCGTGGTTTTCAACATGAGTATGGTTGTGATTATGATAAGACTTTTGCACCTGTGGCTCATATGCCTACTGTTCGCACTCTACTTGCTGTGGCCTCTGTCCATGAGTGGTCCATCTCTTAGCTTGATGTCAAGAATGTCTTTCTTAATGGTGAGCTGCATGAGGAGGTCTATATGTAGTCACCACCGAGGTATTCTGTTCCTGAGGGCATGGTTTGTCGGCTTCGTCGCTCTCCCTCATGTTTGGTTTGAGCGTTTTTCTTTTGTGATCACTGCAGCTGGTTTTTCTACTAGTGCTGATGATCCTGCGCTCTTTGTTCACACTTCGTCTCGTGGTCGGACTCTTCTCCTTCTATATGTTGATGATATGATCATTACTGGAGATGATTATCAGTATATTGACTTTGTAAAGTCTCGTCTTAGTGAGCAGTTTCTCATGTCCGATCTAGGCCATCTTCGTTACTTTCTTAGAATTGAGGTTTCTTCTACATCTGAGGGCTTCTTCCTCTCCCAAGAGAAGTATACCCAGGATCTTCTTGATCGTGCTTCTCTCACTGATCAGCATACAGCTGAGACTCCTATGGAGCTCAATGTTCATCTTCGATCTACTGATAGTGAACCTCTTGAGGATCCTACTCGCTATCGCCATCTTGTTGGAAGTCTTATTTACCTTGGTGTCACTCATCCTGATATTTCATATCCAGTCCATATCTTGAGTCAGTTCGTTTCTGCTCCCACTCAGCTCCACTATAGTCATCTTCTTCGTGTTCTACGATGTCTTCGTGGATCCATCTCTCGCCGTCTTTTCTTTCCACGCTCCAACTCTTTACAGCTTCAGTCATACTCTGATGCTACCTGGGCTAGTGATCACTCTGATCGTCGGTCCCTTTCTGCTTACTGTGTTTTTCTTGGTGGTTCTCTCATTGCTTAGAAGACTAGGAAACTGACAGCAATTTCTCGTTCGAGTGTTGAGGCTGAGTTGCGGGCTATGGCTCTTTTGACAGCAGAGGTTACTTGGCTACGGTGGTTACTTGAGGATTTTTGTGTTTCTGTTTCTACACCGACTCTTTTATCTGACAATACATGTGCTATTAGCATTTCTCGAGATGCAATGAAGCATGAGCTCACCAAGCATATTGGTGTTGATGCTTCCTATATGCGGTCACAGGTACAGGATCAGGTTGTGGCTCTTCAGTATGTGCCTTCAGAGCTTCAGTTGGTAGATTTCTTCACGAAAACACAAACTAGAACTCATCATAACTTTTATCTCTCCAAACTCAGCGTTGTAGATCCACCATGAGTTTGGGGGGAAGGGGTTGTTAGACAATACCCTAGTTACCTTAATATAAGAGATTGCTAATACCTTGTATAGATATTGTTAGTCTTGTATAGATATTGCCTTATATAGGCTTTCCTTCTATACCCTTATGTACATGTATATACACTGGTCCATTGGTCTCATTTTGAATACAAGTGCTCTTCATAACATCTGCAAGGTATAAGATTTATGCAATCATCCTTGAATACAAATATATGGATTTCTTATGTAGTAAAAATAGGATTATGGAATAAGAGGAAGAGATATAACTAAAGTTCAGCGAATTCTGAAATAGTAGATCTAGCCTACTTAGTGCAGAGAAAAGTAGCACACTAAATTAATTGAAGGTGGGTCAGAAACAACAATTCGTGAAACAAAATATTTGCAAATGTGTTTTCAGCTGAAGTAGCATCTCAAACTGGTGATCTGATTAATTTCTGAATTCATTTTGAACCCAGGTTGTCTCAGTGATCATAAGCTGTTATGAGGCTAATCAAACTCTATCAATTAAAGAGGTTGTTAGGCTTCAAGACGACGACGATTTGGAAGTCAATGGAGGCTTGACAGTGTCGCCAGTATCTGGGCAAAATAGTGCCAAAGTGGCATCTGATACAATGTGAGCTCTTCTGGTAGTGTAGTGGCCCCATTTCTAGTCCCTAATGTGCTGTTTATCTCTTCAATGATTTATTGAGTTAGCAGGGCCGCGTCTGAAAATCCAGCACATTGGGCAAGGGTTTGCTTGCGTAATATGGCCAACATTGCAAAGGAGGCAACAACAGTGCGGCGTATTCTTGATCCTATTTTTCGCCTTTTTGATAGCCACAACTATTGGTCTCCTGAAAATGGGGTTGCCTTTTCTGTTCTGCAAGAAATGCAGACACTGATGGACAAATCAGGTGCAGCAATTTCCACCCATGTATTTTCTTATCTTTTTTTTTCCTTTTCCTTTTATTTTTTCAATTGGAAGTGTTTAACAGAAGACAGATTTAACACCCTGTTAAATCTTGTTTTATACTGCCAGGTCAAAATGGCCATTTGCTGTTATCTTTCACTATAAAGCACATAGATCATAAGAGTGTTGCCAAGAAGCCTGTCAAGCAAATCAGTATTGTAAAAGTAGCTTCGCATCTTGCAAAGCATGCAAAGTTGCAGGCATCAGTGACAATAGCAAGCGCGATCAGTGACTTAATAAAGCACTTGCGCAAATGTATGCACTGTGCTATTGAAGAATCAAATGCTCAAGCTGATGTTGACAAGTGGAACAGTGCACTTCACGTGGCCTTGGAGGAGTGCCTGGTGCAATTGACAGAGAAGGTTGTTATATTCCTCTGGTTCTTTATTACTACCAACTATACTTTGCTTTCATCATAGCAATCTTTAAGAAAAGCTGTTCATTGTGTGGAATAGGTTGGGGATGTTGGGCCTATTCTTGACATGGTCGGTGTAATGCTTGAGAATCTCTCTCATACTGCCACTATTGCCAGAACAACAGTTTCATCTGTTTACCGCACAGCACAAATAGCAGCTTTTGTCTACAAGTCATCGTACAACCAGAAGGCAAGTTCCTGGCATTTCCACTATTGCAGGAGACATATTTTAGCTGTAAAACAGCAATACTAATCGGCAATTCCTTGTGCATATCTCAGGCATTTCCTGAAGCTTTGTTTCATCAGCTTCTCTTAGCAATGATGCACCCAGACAACAAGACAAGGATTGGTTCACATCGTGTTCTATCCACCATTGTTGCGCCTTCACTGCTATGCCCATGGTCAGCCATAAGTGTTTCTATCCCAGTGAAGGTCAATGGTCCACGGGACATACTTTTGTTGGCTCTGTCAGCTTTCTCTTCTGAGACCATAATGGATGAAGTGTGGACCAAAAGCAGCATCCAGGGATCCTTGCAGAAAAATGAGAAATCAGAAGCTGTGGTAGGTGCTGAGAATGGATATGTACATACAGAACCAAATAAAAGGCACTGTTCGGGGAGCCTATGTCTCAACGAGTATCATCTTACAGCATTTAATGATGAAGTATGAAGTCCGACTAGTATTCCATAGCACTTGGTATTTTTTGCTCTCTGAGTTTTTGACTGTCCAACTGATGCATCATCTTTCTTACATCTGAGCAGAACCTAAAGTTTATGAAGTTGAACAACAACCAGCTTGCTCTCCTTCTTTCATCTATTTGGTCTCAAGCATCTCTTGAAGATAACTCACCTGCAAATTTTGAAGCTATGGGCCATACCTACAGCATTTCTTTATTTTGTTCGAAGACAAAAGTAAGTCAAGCTCAATACAATACATTCTTGTTACCCAATAGGCAAGAAGATCACATCAAATATATGTAACCAGAATTTGCGAGAAAGATCGTATCAATGTAGGTAGAATTTGTGAACTTTGAGGCTGCATTGTTCTGAAGGGAATGAAATTCTCACATAACAGAGATAGACTCCCTTCATTTTAGCCAGTCTTTTTGGCTCCATTTGAAATTTGTTAACAATATATAACCTTGCATATTTTATTGATGTAGGAAGCATGAAACACCTTTGTAGATTTTCTGGCTAGTTGGACCAGTGATACCATAATTTTCTTTAGACTTTAAGTTGTGTACTATGTGAGTGAGTAGTGACCAATGAATTTTCATGCAGAGTTCCAGTCATGTGGCACTAGTTCGATGTTTCCAGTTGGCATTCTCTCTCAGGCGGATGTCTCTGAATCAAGAAAGTAAGTTCCTTCAACATCGCCTGCCTTTTTTTTTGCATAAAAATGATGTTGCAAAAGCTGGTGGCCAGCTAGGGGTTCACCAGGGATTTTTTTTTTAAATAATAATATTTTAATCAATATTTACAGAAATAATATGCCGAAAATAAAAATAGCAAAACTACCCTCTTATGTCCATTTGAATTGGCGACAGGGTCCTGTCGCCATTTGAAATGGACATAGGAGTCCTGTCGCCATTTCAAATGGCGATAGGGGGTAAAATCGGAATTTTCTCCGTCCTAGGACATTCAAGCACGACCCGTTTCAAATGGCGATAGGCCCCTGTCGCCAATTCAAATGGACATAAGAGGGTAGTTTTGCTATTTTTATTTTCGGCATATTATTTCTGTAAATATTGATTAAAATATTATTATTTTAAAAAAAATTCGTTCACCAGAGATGAATTTTTTCATTATACTCCCTCCGTTCATTTTTGTAAGGCATGTTTTGACTTTGCACAAGGATTAAGGTTGTGTTGAAATTGAGAAATGTATAAGAGAAAATGACTTAGATGCCCCCACTTAATTGTCTTGAAAGATGGAAGATATATTTTGTGTGGCTGGTAATGAATAAATGCATATGGTTGTGAGAGAATAAATAGGGGTATAGATGGAAAGGCCTCATTAAATCTACATGCAAGCTTTATATTTGTGAACGAGACCATTCAAAAAATAAGTCTTATAAAAGTGAACAGAGGGAGTATATTAACATCTGCATGACAATCTTCTTTCCATCTTCCTGTCTAACAATACCCTATCATATATTCATACAAGTATAGCAATCAAATGCATGGCTTGATTAACTCTTACCTTTTTCCACTGTAAATGAAGATGTTTTGCAGCCATCTCGTAGAAGGTGTCTGTATACAATGGCATCGGCAATGCTAATTTTTTCAGCAAAAGTTGCTGATGTTCCTCAGTTAATTCCTCTTGTGAAAGCGGCAGTACCAGATGAAATGGTTTGTTGATTCCCACCATGTGAAAAATTATTTGAATTTGACTGCTTTGCATAGATTCCTATGCAATTCCTATGAATATCTAATGTGCTGTGTTTTATTAATTTTGCAGATTGACCCTCATCTTTGCCTGATTGATGACTGTAGACTCGTTATTACCACTACACAGTCATCTAATAGTGAGATGGTTTACGGTTCCGAGGAAGATGAAAGGGACGCAAAAGTCTTTCTTTCAGCTGTTAGTAAGGATGATATACAGCTAAAAGAAATTGTGATGTCCCACATCAAAGAGAAATTTGAAATTTTACCAGAGGTGTACATTCAGATTTACTTGAACAGAATATTCTTTTTTGATTTAGTTGTACGGAATCAAGAACATAGCTGATAATCGAATGTCTTTACTGCAAATTGCAGAAGTTCAATGGGATAGAAGAACAGCTTCTTCAAGAGTTTTCCCTGGATGATTCATTTCCTCTTGATGCTCCACTATTCATGGAGACACCACACTCTTGTTCAATGTACGCAGAAAAGGATGACCACTGTTTTGATGAGGTCCATACTGATCCTTTACAAATGGTTGATTCTGTGTTACTACTTATTACGTCTAGTGCTGTTATGTCTTAACTTTTTTTTGGCTGCATGTTTTCTTCCTTCAGGAAGTTATTCCTTTCGAGATGGATGACGACGACGACATTGTTTTTGAACATAGTGGATCTCAATCCGACAGGAAAACATCAGGATCTATGGCCTCATCAGATGTTCTAAACGTGAATCAATTAATAGAGTCTGTACGTGGCATCTCTACTTACACAATGGCACCTGAAAACTGCTCTGTTCATTTCGGACAATGTGCAGCCTCCTCATCTGTTTGCAATTGAACTACTTGCTTGCAGGTTCATGAGACGGCAAGGCGGGTTGCCAACGTTCCAGTTTCTGCCAACCCTGTACCGTATGACCAAATGAAAAGCCAATGCGAAGCCCTGGTCATGGAAAAGCAACAGAAGATGTCCGTCCTCCTGAGTTTCAAGCACTCGAGGACCGATTCCCGTGGCTCAACCGGGGAAAATGGACCGGAGACGAACGAGGTATGTCCATCTTATTAGAAGAATCTAGCCATCATCGTTCACAGGGGCGGAGCTAGCCCAGGCCCAAGCCCCGGGCTGGCTGGACTAGCTGATTTTAGATCAAATCTCTGTTTTCAATGATTTTTCAATAGTTTTTCAAAAAAAATTAATGGGTTTTCGGTATCAGGCCGGGCCTGTATCCGCCCCTTATCGTTCATATCTCATTATCTCAACCTTAAACCGTCCGAAGTCCTGACATCTCGTCACATTTTGCAGTCATCTTCGCGATCCGAGCCCGAGTTCCAGCCGACAAGGAAGGAGTGCATGCGGCGCAGCGATTCAGCATCCAGCGAATCTGACCGGTCGTTCAGGCTGCCACCTGCAAGCCCATACGACAAGTTCTTGAAAGCGGCTGGACGGTAGAGTGGTGCGATGGCGTCAAAACTGACGAACTAGTTTTCAAGTCTGCATACAGAAGCGGTTACAAATTACATGTCTTCCGAGTTATTTCCTCCCACCTGTTTCCCGTATTCTTTCCGAGTGTGCGTTTCTCGTCAAGGTGTACAAATTTCTTTTACTGATGCAGAGTCCCAGAATAAATGGAAGTATAGGCATGTTCATGGATGATACTGTATTGTTTGTCCTCAAAAGAAAAGAGTTCACATTCTTGCCATGTTGTTATTCTTCATGTTTCGAGACGTGCCCTGCTTGCTTAAGTTCACATTTTTTTTAAAAAAAAAATTAACGATGGCTCTATGCAGCGAGTGGCGTCGCGTCTGTGTCAGATCAAGGGTTCACTTTTCGTCTCGAACTCAAATTTCGATGTCCTGACGGTATCGAAATTTATAAAAAACTATTTAAAATTTCCTCAAAACTGTTCGATTCGATTCTGAGCTCGATTCGAAAGTCTAATGAATTTAAAAAAATAACAATGGCTTTATGCAGCGAGTGGCGTCGCGTCTGTGTCAGATCCTGGATAAACGCAGCGGAGCACGAGGAAATTATGGATGAAAGTGTTAGGAAACGGATTCGTATCCTGTTAGGAAACGGATTCGTATCCGATATGGACTCTTCCTTATCTCTAAGCAGAACCGCTATATATAGGAGGCAGGGGGTCACCCCATTGTACACAGAAGCATACAGAATAATAAAGCAGGCCTGGTTCCTCCTCATATTGTGTCTCTCGCCTCTCTTCTCGTTTCTCGGTTTAGATCTATTAGGCAACCCCGGACTATTCGATAGCGAGGTTGTCTAACACGTTATCAGCACGACGTTCTACCGGAGAATTGATTGAAAGGTGAGAAAGACCACATGGCATGAAGCTATGGACCATGGTACAAGAGATAGATCGCTACAAATCTACAGCACATGAAGCACTGAACTCGCAGGCTCGCTGGCCGGTCTTTCCAAAGCCATGAAGTGCCATTGAAGTCGATGCAGCCGGCGACACCTGGGCATACGCACGAAGCACTGAGCCCGACCCGACGACCTTACCATACCGCCAGCGGCTTAAAGCCGTTTTTCGCCGCCCCTGGCCACGAAGGCCACCACCGGCCGACGCCACCGTCTCCCGGTCATCGCGCTTGCAGCGCATGCAACCCCGGCCCGGCTCGCCCCTGTGCAAGAAGCGCACTGCTGACTCCCGCCCGCTTCCATCGGCACGCATCCCGATTCCGCTCGGCCACGGCCTCGCCGCGTGCCCGGAGCCTCGGCTCAGCTCGAGATCGTTCCCTGATTACGGCGCTTCGCCTCGTAGGCCATCACAACGCCGCTACGCTGAAGCGCCAGCGATACTGCCTCGCCGTCACCGGCCGCTTTATCACGTGCGGCTGCCGCGCTGCGCCGGCTCAAGAAGATGGCGATCGGCTGGTTGCTAGCGGCCCGGCGACCGGCCGCGCGTGAAGAACTGCCTCGGCCCTTGAAGCCGGCAGAGCGTGCCGCCGCTGCGCCTCTCGCACCGCCGTCTGGCGCCTTGCCGTGCCCTTCCCGGCCGCAGCCGCGGCGATCTCGACCGCCGCTTTTGAAGCCGCCGCGACCAGCGATTAGCGCCACGGCCGACGAAGCCACGTCTGCGCGCGCCACGGCAAACACGTAGCCACGCTGCGCCGTAGCGGGCCGCGTCTTTATATCGCCGCCGCGTCAAAGCCTGGCCGGTTGCCAAGCAAGCGCTGCCGTGCACTACGCCGATATCAAGTCGGGCAGCGCGCTGCCGCCATGCCGGCCGCGTCGGGCCGCCGTCTTGACCGCACCTGCGCGTCGCCGCCGCCGGCCGCGCGTCGCAGCCGCCCGGCACCACTGCTCCGGTTTGCTCCGCCGTAAGCCTTCTTGCTCCACTCGGGTTTGGACAGGAAGTCCAATGTCTAATGGACATGAAGTCCAGTGCTGCAAGAGTTTGAAGTCCAACCGGACTTGGAAGGACAAGAAGTCCAATCTGGTTTTGGACGTCTTGCGCACGGGAGGGCATGGGAAATTACCCATTTGCCCTCCCCAGTTCATTTTCATTACTTTACTGTTTTCCTTTTCTGAAATTGCATTAGAAATTCAGAAAAACGATTAAAAATTCCAGAAATTGCCAGAAAAATATGAAAAATAGCCAGAAAATTGCAGAAAATTTTATGGCTCTGTTTTTAATTTTACTTAGCCTTATTTTCTGCATTTATGAATATTTGCATGAACTTTTGCAATAATTGCTTTGTTTAGAATATCGGAAATTCCTGAGAATTTATTTTCCGAATTTATGAATTTATGAATTATGTCATGTTGATATTTGCTGAAATTCAATTTCCTGTTGTACAGTAATTCTGAAAATTGCTTGGAAATTAGCAGAAATTATGGAAAGTGTTAGGAAAATTCCAGAATTTCCCATACAGCAGTTTATGAGAACATGAGTGGTTGGGATTTGATTTTGGTAATGAATAAACAGATATGAGACAATTGGTGTCTAGGAAAACACACATGAGGCTTGGTTCTTTAATTGGCACCCGGAAACGGGAAGTGCTCCCTCCCTCATGTGAGCCCTAGGGGCAAAGTTGACTGCCAAGAGTCAAATTGACAGAGATATTCATTACTGTTTTCGTTCACCAACAAGAATTATATAAGTTGTAATTAGACTTATGCCATGTTTAATTCTTGTTGCAATTTATTTTCTGTCATCAAGTGATGCTGGAAAATTACTGTATGATTAACAGGAAATTGCCAAATACTAAGAAAAATTCGGAAATTTCTGAGAATTTATTTCCGCATTTATGAATTTATGAATTGTGCAATTATTGTTTATTCTGAATTTATGAATTGTGCAATTATTGTTCTGTTCCATGCATTGTATTTATTGCTTTAATATAATTTATTATGAAATTCAAGCACGCCAAGACGAAGTCACCGTCGCGCCAGGAAGGCCGACGCGCATGGAATCGACGCACCACGCGCATGAAGCCGCGTTAAAATCGATCGCACGAAGCCGATCGTGCATATAAATCTGATCGTTTGCACGAAGCCGATCACCTACATGCACGTAGTTGTATTTCTGAATATTTATGAATCTGTGTATATATGAATTTTGCATTTATCTTTGAATATATGAATCCTGATATTATTGCTTTCTTTTAATTTGCTGGAAACTCATGAGAATTCAATTATGCATTTTATTGAATCTAGCAGCCATTTCCTATTAGATTACACGTAGTAATCTAATGGAAGAACCCTTATGAATGTGCAAAGGTATGGCATTATCTAACGTGAGTTTTTGAAGAACTGACATGAATTGTCAGAATTATCTCACATAGACATCAGATTGCATAATGAATAGTAAGCTCTCGAAGAGCATACTTTTTCTCATGAATAGAATTACAATTTATTCTTTATTCCAGTATTCTTTATTTACAAGCAATGTTTGAATTACTTTGCCACTGTATGATTAGAATTATATTTCTTTTCATTGAGAAATTATGTAGCGCCCAAATAGAGGAGATATGCATTGTTGATAGTAGCACAACAAATACCATCTTAAGAGAGTCGAAATACTTCCAGACGATCACGAAGAACGCTGGAAGGATTACGACTATCGCAGGAAGCGATACGCATATAATAGGCTCAGGAAGAGCCACAATTATATTGCCAATGGGTACAACTTTGGTAATTGAAGAAGCCCTCTTGTACCTTGAATCAACCCGCACTCTCTTAAGTTTCAAAGATATCCGCGCCAATGGGTTTCACGAGAAACCAATGAACAAAATGGCAAAGAACACTTGTGCATTGTGAAGCACTGAATATGGAAAGATGGTACTAGAAAAATGTCCTCATATGAATCGGGTTGTACTACAATTTAAAATCAATGCACACGCAGTGTATACTTCTTTGAAGACTGTCTTTAGAAGCTCTGAATTATTTGCTTTATGGCATTGTAGATTAGGTCATCCTGGTCTGAGATTGATGAAAAATATAGTTAACAACTCACAAGGTCATGGCATTAATGTTAAGAATTTCCCGAATCACGAAGATTTTGTGTGCCATGCATGTGCCACCGGGAAATTAATAACTAGACCCTCTGTTATGAAAGTGCAACATGAAATCCCTGCATTCCTGGAACGCATTCAGGGGATATTTGCGGTCCGATTCAGCCCTTGTCGTGGCCGCTTCGATACTTTATGGTGCTCATTGATGCTTCCTCGAAATGGTCGCATACATGTTTCTTGTCAACAAGGAATCATGCATTCGCAAAAACTGATCTCGCAGATCATCGAGAATTAAGAATGCTTTTCCGATCATCGCGTGAAGTCCATTCGAATGGACAATGCCGGTGAATTCACTTCCAAGGCATTTGATGATTATTGCACAAAGAACGGGAATAATCTGTTGAGCACTCGCACCGCACGTCCATACGCAAAATGGGCTAGTGAAGCACTAATAAAGAGGATTAAGTTCATTGCCGACCGCTCTTGCAGAGTTGTAACTTGCCCAACACTTGTTGGGGACACGTGATCTGCACGCAGCAAAGACTCATCAATTATAGACCGTCGACCTACAACATCCATTCAACTATGCAACTAGTGCAATGGGTCATCTGAAGATTTGAATGAATGGTATATGTACCTATACCACCCCACAAATAATCGCAATGGGCCCTCTCCGCAAGTGCAGGATATACGTTGGTTATGAGAATGCATCCATAATCGTATTTGGAACCCACGATCGAGATTTGCATACTGACCCAATTCGCCGATTGCATTTTTTTTTTTGACGAGGATCGCTTTCCGTCATTAGGGAGGAAATGAACCATTGGATGAAAAATGCCGGAAAATCATATGGCATTCCATTGGGATCCCGTGCATGACCCTCGCACTAATGAAGCAAATCATGAAGTCAAGAAGACAATCGATTTGCAGAATTTAGCAAATGAACCGCCTGATCATTTTTGTGATCTCAAGAGCGTGGTTAAGTCGCATATACCAGCAAGAAATGCACCAGAGAGGGTGGAAATACCAAAGAAAGCGAAGGTATCCTCATCCTGTTCAGAGGCCTCAAAGAAAAGAACAGAAATCGGCTTCTCAAACCCAAAGTACCCGGAGACGTCTGGGGAAAAATGGGCAAGAGGACTTACCATAGCCAATCACAAAAATGCCCCAAAGCAAGAAGGGGAGCCAGTTGAGACCTGGCACTGGAAAGAAGCCTGTGGAAAAGGCAATTCCATATTTGAATCTTCCATTGGAAGAAACCGCCAGAAATAATGTGTGCGCACACATTGGCGGAGAAAAACTAAAGGAACTTGCTCCTGGAATGGGAAATAGCAATGAAGAGCAAGTAGAAGTGCATGAAGCACACCATGACGAAATGGCCATAAATTTTGTAATAATAGGAGAATCTATGAAAAGAGCAACAACCATTGCATGGCTTGTTGTTCAAGGTTTCACTCAACGTCCTAGGGTTGATTATGAAGAAACCTATTCTCCGGTCATGGGTGGAATTACCTTTAGATACTTAATCTCAATGGTAGTCAACTTGAAGTTGAAAATGAAGCTAATGGATGTTGTCACAGCATACTTGTATGGAAACTTGGATTCGGAGATATACATGAAAGTACCGGAAGGTATCCCTATCCCGAACCAAGACAGAGCAAACAGAAACCTATACTGATGTGAAATTGGAGAAATCACTGTATGGGTCAAGCGATCGGGAAGAATGTGGTACAATCGCTAAGTGACTTTCTCTGCAAGAAAGGCTACACGAACAAATGAAGATTGTCCATGTGTATTTATACAACGATCCACGAATGGATTTTGTATAATCTCCGTCTATGTAGATGACTTGAACATCATTGGGACGGATGAGGAAATTGAAGAAGCATGCACATACTTGAAATCTGAGTTTGAAATGAAAGACTTGGGTAAAACCAAGTTCTGTTTAGGCTTGCGGCTTGAACATGTCCAAGGCGGAATCTTGGTACACCAAGCATCCTACACGCAGAAAGTGTTGGAGAGATTTGGCTTTGAAAAGGCATACCCGCAAAGACCCCAATGGCTCGGAAGGTCACTCCAAGGCAGACCTAGACCCGCAGGCCTAAAGAAGAGGGGAGGAAGTCCCGGGAGCGGAATTCCCATACTTGAGTGCAATTGGAGCGCTCATGTACCTTGCGAATAGCACTAGGCCTGACATTGCGTTCGGCAGTGAATTTGCTAGCAGTGATAAAGGCGTAACCCACCAAAAGGCATTGGAAAGGGGTGAAGGACATCTTCCGTTACCTTCAAGGAAGCAAAGACCTCGGCTTGTTTTACGGAAGAAACAATGAATTGAATTTAGTTGGCTACGCCGATGCTGGGTACCTATCGGACCCGCATACTGGCAAGTCACAAACTGGGTATGTTTTCCTTTGCGGTGGAACGGCAATTTCTTGGAAGTCGTCTAAGCAGACTCTTGTCTCGACGTCGACTAACCACTCAGAAATCATTGCATTGTATGAAGCCTCTCGGGAATGTGCATGGCTTCGAAGAATGGTTCACCACATCCAGAAGTCATGTGGTCTGAACATGGAACAAACCCCACTATTATCTATGAAGATAATGCAGCTTGTGTTGCACAAGTACAAATGGGATATGTGAAGAGTAACCTTACAAAGCATATCAACCCCAAGTTCTTTTATGCTCATGAAATGCATAAGATGAACGAGATAAAGATACTGCATACTAAGTCGTGTGAAAATCTCGCAGATTTATTCACTAAGTCACTCCCGGCATCTTCCTTTGAAAGATGTATTAGAGGAATCGGGATGATGAGGCTTAGAGAAGTGCATATTTCAGGGGGAGATTTTTCACATACTCCTACATAAATCTCAAACATGAAGTTTGAGTACCCAACGTAAATCTTGAAGATTAACATTGAAGTTTGGGTGGATTGTACTCTTTTCCTTAAGTAAGTTTTTCATTGAAGTTTTCTTACATAAGGTTTTTGATGAGGCAATCCGTGCAACACAGCAAGCGTGTGCTATGTACTCTTTCTCCAATTATTTTTCCCACTGGGTTTTTATGGAGTTTTAATGAGGCATATGCATCTCGCAGTGAAGAGTCCAAGGGGGAGTGTTAGGAAACGGATTCGTATCCTGTTAGGAAACGGATTCGTATCCGATATGGACTCTTCCTTATCTCTAAGCAGAACCGCTATATATAGGAGGCAGGGGGTCACCCCATTGTACACAGAAGCATACAGAATAATAAAGCAGGCCTGGTTCCTCCTCATATTGTGTCTCTCGCCCTCTCTTTCTGTTCTCCAGTTTAGATCTATTAGGCAACCCCGGACTATTCGATAGCGAGGTTGTCTAACAGAAAGTTCGTTTTCATGCTAACGTATCTATATAAGATAGGTACGAGGAAAATACAAAAGCTCGTTTTCATCCTGATGTATGAGATTGTTGTGAGAGCCGGAAGATTAGCAAGTACGCTCTAAATATCGTCACGGTAATCGTCCTTATCGAGCAGGTACGATATAAAATATCGGTCGATAAATTAGTTAAATTCAAAAAAATTCAAAAATTGTACAACGCAAATATCGCGATTATCGAGGTATATCGACCGAAAATCGAGGCTTCCTATGTGTGTGTGTGTGTGAAGCCTTTTCTGTACTCTCGGGAGTACATACTCCCACCTCCAATATATCACTTAAACAAATATGTTATACTCTTTTATCACTTTCGGTATACTCTAATAATAATTCTAAAATACTCCAATACGTTTTGGTTGAAAAAACTTCATCGAAGCCCTTTATTTTTTTGCTATATACCCTTTTTCATATGTAAAAGGAGTATATAAATAAATTATGCTATAAAGAGTGGATTTTGATGAAATTTTTTATGGAACTTATTTTGGAGTATCATATATTAGTATTAGAGTATATTCAAAAGGATAAAAAGGTATAACAACGTTATTTAAGAGATATACTGAAGGTGGGAGTACGTACTCCTAGGAGTATGAAACCATTTTCATATATATATATATATATATATATATATATATATATATATATATATATATAGAGAGAGAGAGAGAGAGAGAGAGAGAGAGGACGACGACGGAATGGAGCATCATGGGCCTGGGCACCATGACTTCAAATGCGCAAATTCACACTAAATTCGGGTACACTTTTTCAAAAATTTCTGCTTGGGGTATATACCCATCTATTACAATTAAAATGAAACACATACCTTTGAAAAAATATACTTGAATTCGAAGATTTGAACGAATTTAGATCATATGGTTTGCTTATATATATACCTACAATCAAACTACCATCAAAAAGAAAACTCTAGTTTGAGTTTCAGTTCAAACTTGTTTAAACTAATTAAACTCAACACCCTAAAAATTTTAAAAACTCGCATGCAAAAACATAGGAAAAATATCCGTTTTGGATCATCAATATATATATATATATATATACACTGTTTGGCAGAGCTTCAGATCCCAGCTCCACCTCAGAGCTGAAACTTGTAGACTGAAATAAAGTGACTTAAGTTTATAATTTTTTTTGAAAATACAAACAAGATGACTCACCTAAACAGCTCCAGCTCCACAACTCTATGAATTTGGTGGAGCTGGAGCTCTGCCAAACACCCCCTATATATAGAAAGACCGTTTTGTACTCCTAGGTGTATGTACGTCCTACCTTTATTTGGTTAATAATAACTTCCTAATTAAGAGGAACCAGTTAACAACTTTCACTTATGGAATATGTTCCTATTTGCGTAATATCGGTTAATATATAGGGAGCAGGGAGTACATACTCCTAACAGTATGGAACCGTTTATATATATATATATATATATATATATATATATATATATATATATATATACTAGTTACATGCCCGTGCGTTGCTACGAAAAACAAAATTGATAACGAAAAATAAAGATTAAAAAATAAACAAATTTATTTCACAAGATCAAACATCTATCTTTAACGCTTTGTTTCTTGCGAAAGCAAGCTAATTAAAGCAACGCTTCGTTTCTTGCGTAGGACAATTAAGCAGGACAATTAAGCAGGGCAATTAAGCGGCAATTAATGACGTGGAAAGAACGGACCACTGCCACCAAGTGCTGCTTTAGAATAGTAGATATATATATATATATATATATATATATATATAGGGGGCATATTCAGTGCAAACCCCCTTTACCGTGAAAACTCCGTGAAAACCAAGTTTAAAAGTTTTGAAAAATTCTCAAAAAATTATCATACGTAGGGGAGGTGATGTTCTACAACCCTGTAAAATTTGAAGACCAAACTCAATCGCATTTGAAAGATATGAAAAAGACAAATTCAGTATGAATAGTGATTTTTCACTGTTTAGCACTATTCATTTTGCAATTTGTCTTTTTCATATCTTCCAAATGCGATTGAGTTTGGTTTTCAAATTTTACAGGGTTGTAGAACATCACTTCCCCTATGTATGGTAATTTTTTGATAATTTTTTAAAACTTTTACACGTGGTTTTCACGGTAAAGGAGGTTTGCACCAAATATGTTGCCTATATATATATATATATATCTATATATATATATATATATATATATATATATATATATATATATATATATATATATATATGAGAGAGAGAGAGAGAGAGAGAGTGCATGCACAGGCATCACATATTTGAGTTTGCAGTACCCTATGCATAAAGGTTAGTGGTCAAGAAAATCTGGTTGGCATTTTTGACGACATATCTTGCAAGCTTGAAATGCTACTCATCACTAGATTAGCTAGAGGTGCAGCTTTCAATAACCAATCCATCTTGCAACTAGTCTAGTAATTGTGAACCACCAAGACATGCACTAGTCGACATCAATCGGGAACATCACAACGTTGTTTTCGTGCCCCAAGTTGAAAACAAAAGGTTAAAACCACCAAAAACAACTTAGGGTAGTACGATTAGACAACCTCAAATCTTTGATCTATATAGATAGAAGGGTGAGAAAAGAGAGAGGAGAAGAGAGCTGGTTCTTATTTAGTAGTAACCAAGTTTACATGAGAACATAATAAGATTATTTATGTACAAGAGAGAAAAGATTATTACATAATATTTAGAGACAAATTTTATAGATAGATATTATACAAGATTACTCTTAGCTTATTAATATTAATCTGTTGTGAGCTTTGCTATTATTCTCGTGTTTGGTTGCCTGCATCTAGTTTTGAGCCTGGCTCTCTGGATACAAGATTCTCCATGCAGCCTGGCTTTGGAGATATGTAGAAAATGGGCGTATCTCTGGATGCAGCCTCGTATTCTGCGCAAGGGGCCACTGTCAACCATGCATGTGGTGCCACGTGGGTATGTAAGTTTCTTTTTTCTTTTCTTTTTGTTTATATCTTTTGATTAGTATCTCCGATTACCGAACCGATTTCAAAAATGGGTTCCTAACATTTTTTCGAACAAAACTAGACCACATTTGCTATATAAATTTCAAAATATCTGCCTCCTAAACACTCAACCAAACACCGTCTCTGCATCTGCGCATCCTGTATCCCATCAGCCTGGCTGAGTGGAACGGGCAGGCTCGCGAGAGAAGCAACCAAACAGCCGGGATACGATGGTGGTGGTCGTGTAGTAGTAAAGAGGAATCTTTCGAGCTAGAAAAGAATGACCCGGCCGGTTTAGCTTAAAAGTTGCTTGTTTCCCCCTCCAAAATGGCGCGGCTTTAGGCCACAGAAAAGGTCTCCGTGGGGCCAAATCGACACTAGCTAGTCTACCGCCTACGCGTGGTCCCGGCGGATTGTTGGGATAGCAAATATCTCACGATCGACGCATCGTGACCGGCCCCCCCATAATGCGCCACTCTGGGATGGATGCATGTTTCCACTTGGTCGTGAAGAAACGCCTAGCTAGCCTATAGCCCTATATACGCAGATCGAGAATGGATTTGCCCTCGAGAGAACGGCCTTGTTCTCAGCTTACCCTAACATGGCGATCGCACCCAGCTTCACGTGTTCTCGCTCGCACTTGCATCTTGTCTTCTTGCCGCTGTGCTGGCGAAAAAAACCACTCGAAATTAATACGGTAAGGCGCAGCAATCAACAAGAGATGGGAGGAACGAGCGGAGAAAACACTGCAGATAGGCACGTACGTAACGTACGGCGAGAGTGAAACCCCCATTGGACTGACGTTGGCGGTTGGCATCGTGTGTATTGGCCCTAGCTAGCTAGCACAGGTTGAGACGGCTACAGATTAGCTCCGGCCAACAGCTCTTATAAATTTGGACAGAGAGAGTACGATGTAAGTTGAGGTGGAGCGAGCCTCGCGCACGTGAGACGAACAGAGAAGATTCCGTTGGCTCTATGCTTACGGTGACCGGGTTTTCGATCGATAGGGGGCAAGAAGCCCAGCAGAGGGGATGGGACACCTCCGTCACAACTTATCTCGGTAAATCCGTCAGATGACTTTTTTTATGTGGCCTACGATTCGCCACTGAATAAATGTTTGTCCATTCTATGCCAACAGTTTCCATGGCTGGTACATTTCCTCTCTTAGGACATGAGAAAAGACGGTTTTACCCTTTGATATCACATTTCCCTCCATGAGACTTCCATTATTTGCCATTCTTCTAGTTCTATTATTTGCCGTCCTAGCTATGTATATTATGAACATCATGTATCACTGTAATGACAATTTTTTCTTGGCATGTGGGCAGAGATATGCGCAACAAGATATAGCATACAACTCGATAATATTATCAATGCATAATTTGACATGAGAGCGCATGAACCATTATAGGCGATACAAATGCATAATTTGATATTACATGTCCAAAATCCTCAACATAATAGGACATGAAACAAATAGTTCACAAAAGTACAAAACACTACAAGTACATTTCACATGACAATAAGGTCCACATTGACAACAAGTAAGATTCCAAGAGATGGGATCAATCAACTATCAACTTGAAATAAGGTCCGCATTGACAGCAAGTAAGAGATTCCAAGAGATGGAATCAATCAACTATCAACTTCTTGCTTCTACTCTACATGGATTGGCTATCTGGTGGTGGTCTCTTCTTGCCTCTAGCTAGTTCCATTGGATGGGCTGTCCTGCAACTAGGGTTTCCTCTTGCATTTCCCCCTCCCCTTAAGATTGGAAGGGTAAGAGCCATTGAGGCACCTTCAAGCTGGTTTGAGGCACTATTAGATGCAGACCCGCAGTACATTTTTGTGAATCAATAAGGCACCTTTACACTTTTTATGTGTTTTACTAATAAGAACTTTGAATTGGTGTCTACCTCACTGATATAGATTTAGGCTTAGAGTAGTGCAAAGATTTATTTCCATCTACACTCCAAGGGTTTATCCGGGGGATAGGATGGGGAAAAAAATGCTCAAATATACAACTGATAAATAGTAAATATAAAAAATATACAACAAGAAATTTTTTTTGCAAAAATACCACAGGCTGACGCCGCGCCATGTGGCGGCCGCCACGCACCACGCCGCAGTGCCACGTCACCCCCTTTACCTTTTTTTTAGTTTTTCTCTGATTTTTCGACCGAGCGATTGCATAGGAGCCAGGGAAATGCGCTGCATGTGCCGAAGAAAGAAAGGTGCCGCCACGCCAAGACGGCAGCCAGAATCACGGCGAAGGCGGGCTGCGGGCGCTAACGCGGGCGTGACACCTGGCTACCACCGTGTGGTGTGGCGGCCGCCACGTCATTTCTGCTAATTTTTTTTCATGTTGTATATTTTTGTAATTTTCTATTTCCAAGTTGTATATTTGAGCATTTTTTCCGATAGGATGGATGCGGGTTGTGTCTTGTGTGTACGTCTCTACGATGTGGGCAATGTCTTCATGAGCACATGGGTGTTTTGGGCATTTCCGAAGAATCTAATATGCTTGACGGGGGAATGTGATGGCTAGGCAACGGTGCTGGCATATTGTAGAAGAAATTTGGAAATTGATGGCATAGAATGGACAATCACTTCTTCGGCGGCGAATCATAGAAGTAGAATTTATTCGATGGCAAATAATAGATTTTCTCTATTGAAAATGATTAAACTAAAATAATTATTATCTCTAAGCACTATATTCAATCATACATATAGATAATATTAAATAAATATAAATATTTAGTAGAGTTATAAATGAAATATCACACTAATCTTTACATTAAAACGTGAAACATGTTATATATTTACAAATAAAATTATTAAAAAAATTCGTCCTACAAATATGGGAAATTTTCGTATTTGATACAAGATTTGACTCGTATTCACAAAACGATAAAACACTTTCGTGTATTTACAAAAAAACCCACTCGTACCCGAAATTTGAAATTCCGGTTATGCAAATTCCGGGTATGGCGTATTCGGTTTGCTAGATCTTGGGTATTGCGTATTTGCCTCATACCCGATTTTTGAAAAACCGGGTATGGTTTTTTTTGTTTCGCTTATTTTAGCACGATTTTGACTAACAAAAATAGGGAAAAGAGCTACATACCTGGTTTTTGAAAAACCGGGTATTTTTTTTTTTTGCTTATTTGCACGGTTTTGACTAACGAAAAAAATACCCCATACCTGGTTTTTTGAAAAATCGGGTATGAGTATTATTTTTTTTGCTTATTTGCACAATTTTAACTAACAAAAAAAAACCCTCCATACCCGGTTTTTTAAAAACCGAGTATGGGGCAAATATGCAATACTCGAGATCTGGCAAACCGAATACGCCATAACCAAAATTTCAAATCCCGGGTATGAGTGGGTTTTTATAAATACGCGAAAGTGTTGTATTATTTTATGAATCAAATATGAAAAATTTCACAAATATGTACAGAGGGAGTATTTGAGACGACGGTATGTTGTTGTCGGGGGGCATCGTGCATGGATCATCAATGCACAGTTATTTAGCATTAATCGAGTAATTAATAAAGCCATTTTTAGTTCAAGAAACTTGGTAGAGCGGTCATTTTCCAGACACTAGTAGTTAATGAGGCCTCAAAGAGACACGAGAGCGGTCATTTTCCAGACACCTGCTGGCGGCCCCACGACAAAAGTGCACCTCAATTTCAGGTGTTTTATCTTGGAGTATATTCTAAACTCTAAAGAAACCTTTCTTCTCTTAGCATCCAAAGAAACCTTTCTTCTCTTCGAATGGAGGTGATCAAATCAAAGGTTTACTAAATTACTGAAAATAAAGAAAGCACAACTTGGATGGGGGAAAAGAGAGATACAAGGCCAAAGAAATAAGGTGAAATAGCTAGATGTTGAACACTGAGTTCGCAGATGCAAATGTGATTCTTTTCCCCCTTGGAATTAAAATGAATATTTCCTTAACCTATTGTAAGTTTGTAAACTCGTATCAACCATGGTTACTTAATTGGATGGTGTAGGTACATTTTCAATTTTCACATATCATTTATATATTCCCCACAAAGCACATAGGAACACATGGGCGGCGAATGTAGGCTCTGTGTATCTACGGTTTTTGGTTGTATTGTACTAAGTGCACTTTAGAAAAAAAAAACAGTAGACTTAGGATAGCGACATTGATACCGTAATAAAAGTAGAAATCCCAATGAGCAGGAGTGAGGTTTATAATTTTATTATTATTTAACCATTTTAAATTTATTTTATTAATAACCTCTTACGGCTTTATTTCAAATCTAACTTTCTTTATTACGTGCGGTTGGACCAAACAACACTGCCATGTCAATCATCGTGACGTGATCAAATACTGCCACTCCATACCAAGTCTTCAACACTGCCATGTCAATCATCGTGACGTGATCAAATACTGCCACTCCATACCAAGTGGTGTGGAAGACTGGTAATATTGTTTTGCTATGCCACGACCAGTGGCAAAAAAAGATCTTTTTTCTTTCTTTTGCTAAGAGGTATGACATGTAGCTTGTCACGACACAGGTGTTGACGTGACAATAGGGCCATATTTGAAATAAGTTGGATGATGCATTATTCATAAAAGTAAATTTTAAAAAGAATTAAATAATAAAATTTGCTCTGAGATTTACTCGTGAATCATCAAACATATCATAATTTGTTTGAATATGGTGTCGGGCCAATTTTTTTTCCTTATCAACAATAGAACTGATAATGCCTGCGGTGTATGCTCAAAAGGAGGTACTACCGTACAATACAAACACTTATTTATGTCGTGATGTAAAACTAAACGAAGAATCCTCTTTTGGAGAGAAAGGCAGCTAGGCAATTAGGCATAGAATGACCAAAATAGAACCAGCTTATCTCTACTATTCTAAAGCAGCACTTGGTGGCAGTGGTCTGTTCTTCCCACGTCATTAATTGCCGCTTAATTGCCCTGCTTAATTGCCCTACTTAATTGCCCTACGCAAGAAACGAAGCGTTGCTTTAATTAGCCAGCTTTCGCAAGAAATGAAGCGTTAAAGATAAATGTTTGATCTTGTGAAATAATTTTTTTTATTTTTTAATCTTTATTTTTCATTATCAATTTTGTCTTTCGTAGCAACGCGCGGGCATGTAACTAGTAAAAATAGAAATCACACTCCTAAAAGTTGTTACAAAATTAGCCCACCAGGAGACAGCCATAAATTAGCCACTTAAAACTGGAGTAATGGGAAAAAAATACCCAAGAAAAGAATTTTTTAACCAAGAAATACTTACCTCTTTATAAATAGGCCAACCATACCCAAGCCAAGGAGGGGCACCAGCCAAAACTGAACTGGAAGCAACCAAACCAGGCAAGAAATGGCGGCGATCTCCTCCACCGCCTACTTCTCCTCGCAGCCGCAGCTCCCCGCCTACACCGCCAACCATAGCAGCAGCGACCGGCAGCCGCGGAGGCGTCCAAGCAGCAGCTTCGTGACGCTCGAGGCGGCGGCCGCCTCCGGCGGCGGCGCAGTGGGGAGGACGAGGAGCCTGACGGAGGAGGACCTGGAGGAGCTCAAGGGCTGCCTCGACCTCGGCTTCGGGTTCACATACCACGAGATCCCCGATCTCTGCGGGACGCTGCCCGCGCTCGAGCTGTGCTACTCCATGACCCAGAGGTTCCTCGACGAGCGGAGGGCGCCGGGGCAGGAGCCTGCCGCCGTGCCCCTCCCGGACTGGAGAATCTCTGGCCCTGGTAAGTTTTTTTTTCTGTCAAACTTTCAAATTTGGTAAAGTTTTAGTTTTGGAGGTAAAGGTGAGAGATTTTTCTGTCGTTTTGGTGTGAACCCTCTGATTTTGGGAGGATTAGAGATGGATTTGGGGGCAGAGAATGGGATTTTTGGGGTTCCATTGATGTGGGAGGTGGGCGAGAGGTTTGATATTGAGATGCGTGTGGCAAACTATGCTTCATTGTGCTCGAAAGAATTGATTCTCTTATGTTTTGCCCAGGTAGGATGAGAGTATGTTTGCAATGTCCTGTCAGGTGCGTTCCTCCATTAGCTCGCATGTTGAATTTCGTGGAGATTACACTGCGGTTTAATTTGTTGAATTTTGTCGTCGAACTGATGAACCATGGAATGCTATTACTTCAGAAGTATGATGGATTCTGATGCTCGTCGCATGCTATTACTTCAGAAGTATGATGAACCATGAATTCTGATGCTCGTCGCGTGATATCAGATATTCACGCTGAATAGTTTGTATCAAACAATATGCATTCAGATTGTTGCAGAATGGGAAAATTTATAAGGAATATTAAGCATCTTTTGGTGGATTGGGGTCCGGTTGGATATCTAGTTTCGATTGTCCTGGATGTAGGAACATGTTTTCTGCAATTCGACTGAAGCTTGCTGCTCGTTTAGCCATTAAGAATGGTTTGCTCAATCGGTTCGCTGCACCAGTTGTATTTGTTAGAAACTTACAAAGTTCAGTAACAATTTTGTTAGGAAAGAACTGTACATGTGTTGTGGATAGCGGATCAGTGTACGCCTTTAAGGAAATCCATAACGTTGAATAGGGAGAGTATAACACAGAGAAAATTTATTAATTCATACTCATTTGGTCTGAATTCTTATTGATGTTTTCAATTCATGTCTTAGGATAAATGATTCAATCCTTTAATTGTTGTATGCGTTTCGATTTTGCCTTTTGTCTTGAGATACTTCATATTCGGTATGGACAATTGGAAACCTTTTCCTTTACTTTGTTCATCAAAAGGAATAAGGTTGATAAACCCTCAACTTTTGGTTGTCGTCCATTGTATGATTTTGGTTACATCTAAATTGATACCAAATGAAAGTGGACTAGTGGAGGGAGGAAAACAATACTGGTATTCTCAGTTATATCGCTTAACAGAAGCTCAATGAACTCAACATGTGCTTTCTTCATTGATGTCACCTTTTTTATTAAGTGCGTACTGTCTTCTCCAAGACTTCACAGCAAAGCAAGAGTTGTCCCCGCAGTGAATTATGCTGTCCCCGCAGTGAATTATGCTTCTCTCCTTTTCAACACATGTTTCATCTCCAAAAACAAGTACACAAATATGAAGAAATGTCATTCGTCCTATCCCAGATGTCCTTTAAAAAAGAGAAATTTTACGGTGCATTATACTAGTAGTATATAATGTGTAGTAGAAATTAAATCTAGTCATTGATTTGTTAAAGATATTTCTACTACTATACTACAGGATGAAGTATAAATAAGTAATAGATAATCTGATCCATCAGATAGAAAATAATGAACAACTCATATTGAATTCAGTGTACCGTAAAAGAGCTCTTAAAAAAATCCAGTAGCACAATGTGTTCTCCATAGCTGTTACCTGGTTTGTACATTTAATCTAGAGATTTGATTCCCTTTGCGATGGATTTATTATATCAACGACCTACCGTTCTTTGCTGGCTCTGGCAGGTGATGATCCAGAAGAAGTGAAGGCTAGGCTGAAGTATTGGGCTCAGGCAGTGGCGTGCACTGTCAAACTCTGCAGCTAATGGAGGTTGGCAGCCTGCAGGTTCATCTCATAATGTATATGCATGATGGGCTGAGCTGAAGGTGGTTGAAGTTGAAGATTCCACTTATATATGGTTTTGAGATCTGGTGAGCAAATATTGAGGAGGTGCTTGTGCTTCGTGGTATCGAGGCAAAAACACAACTGATCAATGCTTTTGCAAAACTTCAGAGAGGGAGAGGATGAGTCATGAGTCATGACACCGCGGAACAGCAAGAAAATTCGAGGTGATCCGTGGTCCAAGCTTTTCTGAAAGCATCAGAAGCTTGTCATTCCTCATGGGGGTCTCTGCATGGCGCAACGTTTGCAAGTGCGAGACCTGCTAGGTTATTTATGTTTTTTTGCCAGTTCTTCCTTGTAATGATCACTAGGTGCTTCAATTGTTGCACTGTACCGGTGGGGTGTGGCTAATCCATGGGTGGATTAGTTCCAGTATGGCTTGTTCTCGTGTTTTTTCTTTTGTAACATTGATTTGTTTTCATGTAGTAAACATTGTATGGAATTTGCATGAACAGATTTGTAGATTCTGCCGTACTGCAATGGTGCAGAAACAGTTTGCTTTGGGAAAATACTAGCTATAAGTTCGTTCGTTTCCATCTATCCTGCTCTTTTCTGGAGCGAATGAACCAAGGATTAATTAAGGACATGAAATCAGATCTTGTGCACATTGGTGTTTCACCAATTAGAAATGATCAGGTGGATCTAGCTAGCTGAAGAGGCAACTGGACTAATACACGTTCGGTTTCCTATTTCATGGATCTACTCGCATCCACCTCGCAAGTTCATGGATCCTTGATGCAATTTATCCAAAGAAAAACTCAACCTAACCAAGGTTGTTAACTGGTTTTAGCTAGCTTGATGGGGACAATTAAAACATGCGACGTACACACAAGCAAGGATGAAACCAGATGGAATCCGAATCTAACGACTTACCAATTATCGCCCAAAGCGTCCATATTCACATCCACATCTATCTTAATTGTAAGAAGAACCGGAAAAAGGAAGAGGGGATCATTTGACCATGATATGAATCAAATACAAAAGTGATAATCAAAACCGTTTGTGTTGGAAGGAGAGGAGGGAAGCAGCTAGCGAGCAGCAGCAGCAGCAGCAGTAGGTTCAGGCCCAGACTCGCTTCTTTGGGACAAGATCGAGCGTTTTGACTTTATCTATTCTGGCAGCAATGATGAAGTCATTCATGCTCAGACCACCTGCAAATGCAAATATAGTATACTAGCTTGTATATGATTAGCCGGCCGGGCGGTTCGAATGAATGAATACAGAGCAGAGCAGAGCACTATCTAATACTCCCTCCGGTCTGCAGTAATATCTGGCTGCTTTTAGACATCGACATGGTCTTCAAAACACAACTTTGACCGCTAATTTTTATTATAATATATTTATAAAACCTAATAAAATTATAATATTGTGAAAGTACTTCTAAGACAAGTCTACACATATAATTTTTATGTATCCAATTTAAATATTTAAAAATATATTGTTAGTCAAAGTTTGAAAGTTTGACCATCACTACGTCCCAAAACAGCAGTATGATACCAAACCGAAGGGAGTATATTAAGAGTGAGTGAGTTTGTGAGTGTTGTTGTTTACCTATGGAGGGCGAGTAGAGCTCTGCTTTGACTTGGTTGGGGGGCTCGAAGAGGAGCGTGGCCGGGGCGTGGCCGGCGCCGTCGAGCGCGGTGGTGATCCTTGCGATGAGCTCCTGACCGCAGGTCTCGTCCCTGACCTTCCAGAGGCACTGCAGGCGCATGCATCCTTCATCCTTAGCGAGGAGCCTCCATCCGACGACCTTGAGGAGGAGTTTGCGGGCGTCGTTGATGGCGAGCGAGGTCGGGTTAGGGTCGAGGGGGAGGCGCGTGAGGGAGAGCGCGGAGAGGGTGGGGACGAGGATGCGGTGGAGGGTGTCGACGTCGCCCAGCACCTTCTCGCAGAAGTTGCTCTCGATCTCCTCCGGGAAGGGGTCGCGCGCGCCAAGGTCGCCCAGCAGGTCAGCCATCGCCACCACGCCGCCACCACGCATCGGCCGCCTCATGCTCCTGCTCCTCCGGGAAGGGGTCATGGGGAGGACGGCCGGCGGCTGCTCAACAGACGTCTGCCGGCCGGCGACGAACAAGGCTGTGATTGGCGGCGCGAGGCCATAGCTGGTGAGCGCCATCGGATAGGAGGGAGCAGGATGGATGGATGTAGTGGCTTGAGCTGCAGCAAAAGCTTATTGGTCACCACACCACGCCGCGCCACTTTTATCACCACACCTCTCCTTTCTCGCCTTGGCTTCGCCAGTAGCCACCCACTCAGGTCGCGTTTGGAATTAACTAGCGTAACAGCCGAAAAAATCTCCCAAAATTCCCAGCAAAAGCATCCATCACCGGCTGATCTACCCGAGATTACAACAAAAATATAATAACAATCAGCTCCACCTCGTCGCCAAAATTTAAACCTTTTCTCTTCGAATCCTTAACATCTCCGACGGATCTACCACTAAAACCTCACCCGAACAAGCTCGCCTAATAATTATCCCCGAATCCACCCGGCCAGCGCGCGCCACAAATCACGAACAAACAGGCGGTAAAAAGTCAAGGGAAAAGGCAATAAAATAAATACAGAGCAGAAAACACGAGACCCGCACGGAAAATCCCAGGAAAAATATCGGAAGCACTACCTCGATCGGGCGCGCACTAATCCGGAGCTCAGAGCATCTTCAAGAGAGGCCCTAAATATGGTCCTAACTTGAATTATAGGGCTTTTGGTGAAAAGATTAACTCCAGCAAAGGTCCTAAATTATTAAAATTTAGCAAATTGTTTTAGGGCCCCTAGGAGAGTAGCTATATTTAGCAACTCTGTGATTGAGCCTTATCTTTGTTGAGTTTTAGGGCCTAATTGCTGGAGTGAATATTTCGTTTGAGCCCTAAATCTAAATAGTTAGGGCCCTAAATTAAAATTTAAGGCTCATTTTTAGGGCTCTCTCTTGGAGATGCTCTCAGACGGCGAGCCTGCGGCGTCGGCGAGGGGGATTACGCGGCGAGGCGGGGGCGGAGGGTGGGGGGAGAGAGAGATAAACGTTGAGGAGCGAGGAGAGGCGAGAAAAAGATTTTTTCCGCGATGCCGGTGGATGGAGGAGGTGGTGTCGTGGCCGCGCTATTTGACGGCCCGGGCACAAGTGGTGGTCCCACGTGGAGTGACGCTGGCACTGACACGTGGGGACTGTAGAGGTCGGGCCCACGCGTCGGTGTGTGGTGGGGGCGGGCGGTGCGGGGCTGGGCGCTGGCGGATCCGTCTCCTGGCGCCGGATATTTTCCGGGGCGCATCCGCGCATGGCATGGATGCATGGATGACCCCCCCATGCCATGCATCGGCATACACATGCATTTGCATGTGAGCCCTCGGGCCGTAAGAAATTACTCAATGGTCCATACTCCTTGCATGGTTTGACGATGCGTGGTTAAAATGATGCGGTGGTGGGTAATTGAAGAGGGAATGTGATATCCAAGGCTTTAGTTGGTAAGTCTTACTTTGCTCTCGAAAATAGAGAGGAGAGATTGTTGATGGGAAGATGGCGCACTCAAAACGTATCGTAAGTCACAGTGGTTAATTTCTTTTGATCCATTGGATCTAGCTCGATCTGCAGGCACAGCAAATGAAAAAAAAAATTGATTGGCGCCTTGTAACAGTAAAATGGCAGCTTAGGAAACAAGAGTTTAGATCGTGAATTTTCTCGACTTTGCAGAAATGTTCTTAAAAAAGCTACTACGCTGGCTATCGCGCAAGTTATCGTCCATCGTGTTTTTAGTGTAAAACAATAAAAATTAAATATGTCTATAGTATAAATCACTCCTAATAAATCATAAAAATATGGTACTTTAAAATGTACCGATATTTTTATAATAAGAATATAAGTCAAATACAGAACCAACAACACATATTAATACATATCCAAAAGACCATAAATGAAACTATATCATAATTTTCTAACAAAAAGTACTTAATCACTGAGACTATGAATGTTCAATTATTGAAAAAAAAATCTTCCATATACACAATACTTTTTGAATCCAATGGAGCTGACAGGCTTTAGATCAATCAAAAGCAGGCAAAACAAAGGGAATGAAAAGAGAGGCCGTCTTCTTATTTTGTTTATAATTACAAGAAATCTAAAGAACCATTCAGAAGTGAGGCATGTCACCTGTATGTACTTTCTTTCATTTGGAAGATTGAACCAATAGGAAAGCGAAGTCTTCCATATACACAGTACCTTTTGAATCCAATTGACCTGACAGGCTTTAGATCAAACAAAAGCAGGCAAAACAAAAGGAATGAAAAGAGAGACAGTCTTCTTATTTTGTTTATAATAGCAAGAAATCTAAAGAACCATTCAGAAGTGAGGCATGTCACTTGTATGTACTTTCTTTCATTTGGAAGATTGAACCAATAGGAAAGCGAAGTCGATGGAGTACAGGCATGTTAAAATATATACATGTATCCATCCTGCAGGGTAAAGCGATGTATCCATCCTTAATAACAGCAGATATAAGAATAAACAGTAAAAAGCACGGAAGAGAGTTTATAGATATACATTATTTCTTAATAACAGCAGATATAAGAATAAAGAAGCAAATAGTAGCCCTAGCCCATAAAACAAGTATTTTACAATCTGATCATCGTAAGGTCCACTTCAGCACCAAAAAAAAAGACTAACAGTTCCTCAGCCACAAAATGGATGTTATTTGAGATTTTAGAACGCGTGAAGCCAAACTTTCAGCTTAATATCCACAAAAGTTTTTAGATTAACCACGTGAATAATATTAGCAGATTTGTCACTGAAATTGCTTCCAAAATATTATTTGTTTGTAAAGTTTTAGTAATATACGCATTTGAAATCATGTAAAGTGAAAAGACATCTATTTGGCAACAGAGGGAGTACAACATAACTGGCAAATGAAATGGCGGTCATACAAACGGGTGAAGTTACATCATACATACTATGAAAACTTGTACAGTTGCAAAGACAACAATGTCAGCAACCGATGGTTTAAAGCCACTGCCAATAGTACAGACCTCTGGTACAAATCTTGATTCAGATTGCCAAGCAATACAAGCTGTTCTCCATCATCTCCAACAAAATTGCTGGAAAATTCGGCCCACTTCATTACCTATTAATGAAGAAAAGGAAGCCATGTGTCAGTAGATAAGCATTAGCAAGTGTGTAGAGACATGGAAAAACAGTTACCTCATCCATAGATGAGTTCACAACATGTGAGAAAAGGCTGGCAATATGACTCTCTTCAATAATTGTATTGGATATGGTATTCTGTAATATTCAACACAGACATTAGTAATAGCTTCCATCTATAACAACTCACCTACGCAAATACAGCTTGATAAGAGTGCGTTGGGCTAAATTTGCTCAAATAAAGTAGCAAACTGCAAGAAATAATGCATCATATACCGATCATCAAAGGTTGTGCATTGTATACTGGACAATTCAAAGTCTAGAAGTATAAAAATACACATCATCACAAGGTTACCCAGTTAGCGCTGTACCAAACCATGATCATGCACCATTTGAAGAGATGGGCAATGCATTATGCAAACTTTTTGAACCAGATAAAATACAAGCAACAACTAAGAAGTAATAGAGACTAATCGAAATTACTTAAATAAGAATGTGAGAAATTACTTAAATAAGAATGCAAATAATGTCTGAGAAACCATGATCAGGCACCGCCATATGTATTCTCATGCATCCTGACCATACCATGGAAATAAATCTTTCTCCTACAAATACTGAGATTAAACGGCAAGCACCCCCAAATTGATGAAGCAACCAAGCAGGTATTGAAAAAGAAACGATGACAGAGATCATATCAAGCTTAAAATGGAGATCAAATATAAATCGTAATTATTTCTTTCATATTTTTATTCCTCTGAATTTCGCATTGGCAAGTTCTCACCATGGCCGAGCGGAGGTGGACGGTCGCCATTAGGTAGTCAACAGGTGTGGATAGTATTGGAGCATCTCCTCTAGCTCATAAAATCCAAAATCCTTCAATGAGCAGAGTTAGATGCCCATTAGTATGCACGAAGCGGTAAAACAAAATTACATCGATGGAAAAATGGTGATTTCAGAAGGAAAGCCGGTGCAAACCCGCGCGAGAACATGGAAACGGGAAAACCCAAAGCCAGCCAATCCGTACCTTGTCACAGGAGAGGAGGTCGGAGCCATCGCGACGGCATCCGCCGAGCCGTCGGCAGCGGTGCGAGCGGCTCCACGGCGAGGCGAAATAGCGAGAGAAAGCGCAGTACTGCCAAGGCCAGATCTGTTAATCTGCAGAAAGAGGAACTCGAGGGCTTCGGTCGCGGTCTCGAATGCTCGAGGTGACGGCGTGGTGGGCGAGGTAGGGCACTGGATCTGAGAGGGTAAGCGCAGGAGGCAGGGAGGCGAAGGAAGGATCGCGGCGGCCGAGGCAGAGGAAGCGAGGCCTGAAGGAGGCGGCAGGCGGCGGAGGAGGCGAGGAGGTAGGCGGAGACCCGGGCGGTTGCAGGGCTCCTCGAGGGCTCCGTGAGGCCCAAGTCGATGGCGCTTTAAGGGCCATGGAAGGGGAGGCACGGATGGCCGAGCGGAGGGCGACCGGAGGGCGCGAGGAGGCAGGCGGAGGACGCGAGGGAGGTGCAGGGCTCGTCGATGGCTCCGCGAGGGAGGCGAAGGACGGACGAGGGAGTTGCGCGCAGCCTCGAGCGCTCCGCGAGCCCCAATTTCACGACACTTTATCAGCCGGCGCTGGACAGGCGATGAGGCGGATAGGAGGCGAAGCGAGCAGATCGACGCCCTGGGCGAGAGGGAGCTGGACGCAAATACGAAAAGCTGGAGGGCTTAAACGCGCAAAGCGCTGACGTGGACCGCCCAGGCGCTCGGCAATTCCTCCCGCTGTAATATAGTTAATATTTATTCATGCAGCCTAACAGCCAGATACGGCTGCTGATATTGTGTATGCCATGATGCTCCTGCTGAACTGAGGCCCAATTCGGTAGCGCTCTAGCTTCGTCGGGGCGCTCGAGGTGGGGAGGCTGGGAGGCCATGCAGTCGAGGCGGGGAGGCGACGCGGGGGTTGAGGTTCTTGTGGGGGAGGTTGATCCTCAGGCTCACGTAAAATGGAAGAATCACTCCTATAGGATTTTTAGAGCTAGGCGAAGGAGTTGAGGGCGTTCGATAGAGCTTCGACCCCTCTGGACGAGAATCTGGGAGCGGGCCGGAGAGATCCCTCTACTAATGAGTAATAAATCATAAAATGACATATCTTACTGGGTTTACATTGGACATACCGATGAAGAAAGTGGGTCAGCTACTAGCAACCGAGAGTGTAGAACACATGATCTTTTTAACAGGACACAGATAAATTTAATGCATAATCTCACTCAATATGTTTATGCCCCAACTAATTAAGACCTCCTTTTTAAAAAAACAAGATTTACTAGAAATTTCCTCTTCAATTTGTCAAAGAAACCCCTATATTCACCATTGAATTTATATTTACAAGAAGAAAGAAGAAAAACTCTGTTTTTATCGGTGAGTCCCCATCCGCAACACACAATGACACAATACACGTGGCGTGCGAATGGCTCCTGATGACTCGGGAGCCTCTATGTGGGTCCTTGACCCTGGTGTACGTAGGGATGAAAATGGTACGAAAATGGTCGGTAAATGACTGTTTCGTTTCCGTTTTCACATTTTTTTTATCGGTAATGGAAACAAAATCGGAAACCCCGGAAATGGATACCGAAACGGAGAGTGATGGAAACGAATGTGGAACAGAACGGAACGGATACGGAAACGAAAGCAAAAAATTCCACAAAAACATAGTAAAGAATTACAATATACATGACCACAAGAACAATTTAGCCTATTCCACCTATAAGGTGGATATAAGAATAGTGCTATGTTCACTGATGTCACTAGAAATTTTTTCTCAAGTTTGTCAGCTGAACGCACATTATTTGTCTCCCATATCAGATATCATGTCCTCATCCATATAATTATCATTGATATCCTATTGCTCCACTAACTACAAAGGTTTAACACCATAAAATTTGTATATTATTATTCAATGTTCATTTACGATTTTCTAAGATTTATCTTGGATTTTCTGGAGTTTATAAATAATATTTTGCTATTTTTAGATTTATAAAATTAATTTATTTATAAAAAAATAAAAACAAAATTATGCTGGAAATATTTTTTCTAGGTTCAAAATGTTCCAAAGTATTTTTGAGAATTTTTTCGGAATTTTTGAACTCTATTTAATATTTTATATAAAACCATTTGTATTTATGAAATTATTTTAATTCGAAAATAAATATAAACTCTCTTCTCATTTTTGGGCCAAGCCCATTTCCCTTTCCGGCCCGTTTTCGTTTTTAGTTTCCGGTTTCATTTATACGGAATTTTCGTTTCCGTTTTCGTTTTTGCCGGAATTGGCTCTCCCGTTTCCGTTTTCGTTTCCGACAAAAAAATTTCATTTCCATTTCCGTTTCCGTTTTTCTTCGGAACGATCGAAAACTTTTCGTTCCGTTTTCACCCTTAAGTGTACGTTTACCCAAGCTAGCATCGTACCTGCAACCAATTCCGCCTAATCGTTCGGTATGGCCACACCTGAGCTGTGCGAAATACTGGGACCGCCCCTCGTCTCTCTCTCACTTTGCGAGGATCCTCTTTGAATTTACGTAAGAAATAATTTGGTATATCACCTCAAATTTTGGTCGAAAGTCTATGAAATTAAACATTTAACCATTCGAATTTTGCAATTCAGTTTAAATAATGCTCTGATCTAGTTTCGCATAATAGTATTACCCACGTGATGCAATGGAGTAGATAGTTTTACCATATAGGATAACATGCTGTCCAAATTAGACAATGGTAGATGGGGCCAGAGGACCTTCTCCATGCTGAGCTCCTGTCCATGCTTCCGTGGCTATCAACCTCTTAGCTCCCTCCCTATCTATTTCGATTTGGAGAGAAGCCCCTATGAACCATTCACGTAAATTTGCCTAATGTATCATCATATGTGGAAAATTACCCACTCATCACACCACGTGGACAATACTATTATGTGAAATTGGGTTATGGTGTTATTTAAACCGAATTACAATGTTTAGGTCAAATGTGTGGTTCGATACTTCGAGATGTTTGATGAACTTTTGGAGTAAAAGTTAAGTTGTTATATGGATTTCCCCCTGTTAAGTAGAGATTGCTTGTGAATAAGTCCAAAATATAGGGGTAGTTTCGGAACACCAGGTCTTTTCTGAGTAGTCTCCACTCTCCACTTTGTTGTCTTCTATCCTCAGCATGTCTCCTCTCCACGCCGGTGACCGTCTAACCGATGAGTAGACCTGGGACATGGGCCGAGCTTTTCCCGGGCGGCCCAAGGCCCGGGCGGCGCGGCACGGCCCAAGCCCGAGCACGACCTGACTGGGTTCGGACCGGGCCGGGCCTAAAAATGAGGCCTGTCGGGCGGCCCGGCCCGACCTGACTACATGGGCCGGGTTCGAGCCGGCTCGGCCCGAGCGGCCTGTGGTAGCCCAGAGGCCCGTGGGCCGTGACAGGAGTTGACTATTTATATGAGCACACATGCAAATGACAGAAATAGTTACTTAATATCACTATATCAAATATCTTGCCATTCCAAACATTAAAAGAAAACCCAAAAATGAAGATGAGTATAAAAGATAGCACAAAAATGGTTCCGAACGCTTGTAGTTTGTTCAGGGCCGAGTCCGGCCCGACTCCCACCCGTCATGCTTTCGGACCGGACCAGACTCTGTAAAACGTCTCCCGATCAGACCCGGCCCGACCTGTTTGCCTTTCTGTGCCGGCCCGGCCCGGCTCGCGATGGGCCCAACTCCCAGGTCTACCGATGAGCAGGCAGCAAAATGACCGTGCCAAGTTTCAATTTGGCACTTGCACTTTCTCCCAGTTTTAAGGTTGCGGTGTTCCACTCTTACCATGCTAGTATCTTTTAAGAATTCTAAGCTAAGATGGCTACAAATTAACTCGCTGTAAGATTTTACGGAATTTGAGGCCATTAGAGCAACATGTGAACAAGCAATTTGAACATAAATTAACATTGGCATGTCAATTGAACCTTCAATTAGAACAACTGTTTAGATGCTTGGATTATAAAAGGAACACAAAGATCTGATACAAATGCTATAGGCCATACGATGGTATCACACTAATACATTACCATTTTAAGACTATTCATATGCTAGAGTATATTCGCTGATCCTAGTTGTAATGGAGCAGATTAAACATTGCCTATAACTATAAGCTTTCACGTGTACTTACGTCGTGATTCAAGGACATCTTATGGAAACTAGTAAATTGCAAGGGCTTTTATAGAAACACAAAACCTCACAGAAAGGTCCCCTCCAAATATTTACATTTACATTTTCCGCCCCTCCTCTCCGCTCCTCATTAAGCTGTGCGCCCCCTCTCCCCCCCGCCCACTCGCGCCTTCGAGAAGCTTGGAATCGCGATCGCCTCCGCCCCCACGAGCTCCCAATGGTGGACGCGCCCACCAGCGGCTAGGTTTGCCACCTTTCCCCTCCGGCTGGTCCTAGCCCGGTCCTGATTTTTTTATTTTTGCTGATTTTTTCGGCGATTTTTTTGGGCGCAACTGATCGAAATCGTAGGGTTTTGGCGAGCCTGTTGCGGCGGCGGCGGAGGAGATGAACGGGGAGGTGGAATGCAGCGTGTGCCACGCGAAGGTAGCGGTGCCGGCCGCGGTGTCGAAGGCGTACGACAGCCACCGGAGCACCGTGTCGTCGCGGCAGCGAGTGCTCAACGTCCTCCTTGTGTACGGCGACTGCGTCCTCGCCGGCCTCCAGGTGAATGCTGCTTCCCTTCTTGCATTCATTTTGTTTTATCAACTTGGACGGGGCGTTGTTCATGGAACACTGTTTATCCGACTAGGTCAACAGTATACTTATCTGATCTCAAACTTGGTCGGATAATGTTCATTCAACATTACTTGATCTCTGATCTCTTGATCGGTGGCAGTGGCGGAACCAGAAAATTTTAGGAGCCTGGACGAGCTTATCTATAACCAATAAACATGAACTAGTCTATATACATTAGGCAAGCTTAACTATGACCAATAAACACGAACAAGTCAATAAACACATCACACAAACAAAATTGATAACCGCAAGAAGTTTTTTTTACTAAAAGCATAGTCTAATATACATGTGAATATTCTATGGATGAAAACAAAGAAAGATGAGTAAAGTGCCTCACTCCGACACTACCAACGCTTTGACGTTTCACAAACAAAAGTCCAATCATACACCCAAAAAAACCTCCGCAAGATAAAAAAAAATATGTTGATTAGTGCATCATATAACATAAAAAATATATATTCACATTGAAGTATTGAACTAGTGCTATAATTGGCAGAAGTAGAAATACTTACTAGTCACTACACATGCTCTAGCCATATGGCTAATGCTTCTATTAGCATGAAGAGCCTACTGCACTTCTGGAAGATTGAAGTGAATCGATCTGAACCCCCATAAACCGCCGTAGATCATACTAAGTTCCCATGATGCGGTGTGCAGAGCCCCATGAAGAGCCTGTCGCAGGTGAGCCCAGGCAGCCGCCCGTGCTGCCCGGGAGCTACCTCCGCCGCTGATCGGTGGTACTGTCGTTCGAACTTAACTGTTCGGATTTTATAATTTATTTTATCTATTTTGATGATGGTTTAAATTTTTAAGAGAGAATTTTATTTGGCTCCTATTCACTCTCCCTTTAGTCGTCTTTTTTATCCTTCAATTACAGAATTTGTAGTTTTGTACTTCCTCTCTTCAGGTTTATAAGGTTTATTTTTTTTGAATAATTTTATATATAAATATAAGGCGTATTTTATATTCTAAAGTAAAATTAGTGTGATGTTCTCTTCATACCTTTAATAAATATTTATATTTACTTCTTCATACCTTTAATAAATATTTATATTTACTTTTTATTCTCTACGTACATGTATTAAATATAGTGTTTGGTATAATAATTAAGGTAATATTTTCAATGTCTTCTTAGTCGAGATACCTCCTATAAACTAGGATCGAGGAAATAGATGCCTTCATTAACCGTGACATTGCTTTAGCGAACAAACCGAGGCAAACTCAAGCGGATTTGACTAATTTCTCGCATATACATCGCTTCTCACATATCATGTACAATACAGCTACACAAATATACAGAAATATATATATCGCTACAGAGCCGAGCTTGGTTGCATCTACACATCCAACATCATGTTGCCGGCAACCAGTTGTCAGGGCTTCGGAAATCGTGTTACCATGCTACTCGAAGTAGTATAATCTAGCTACTATATTGGGACGAGGCGCAGTGTCCAGTGTACAGGTAATAGGATCCTAGCCCGCCATTCTGAAGATGAGAGAAGAGGTGAATGGATTTCTCATCATGGATTGTTAACTGATACCATCAGTTCTTGCTTTAGCTCCCTGGCGGTGGGAGAGATTTGTCCACGATGAGAAGCTTCTCGGGATCCAAGGCCCCATTCTCAGTATCGACAATTTGGGTATGCCACTGTAGCCGATCTGCAGCCTCCTTTACTTTCAGGACAACATCGGCTGTGTCTCCAATTATCGTGGCGCCCCCTGGCCGGAGAATGCGATCCATCTCAAGCAGGATATCAAGGATGCCACACCTGAAGATAGCTTAGTGTCAAAGTGGAGCAGTGAACTAGAATCTCTCTAACCGTTCTGAACAAAGAATTGTTCATGAGCTTTGTGAAAAGCATTCTATCCTTCAGGACCTCAAGTGCAGTGTTGAGGACATAGACCTCAAGTACATATCCCGAGGTATTCGAGCACTGCCTTAAGTAGTGCCCGTCCATGTTAGTTACTTGCTTTCCTTCAGAAAAGCAAATCCGGTAAACCAGCATCCAAATGATGGGTAGTGGGTACTACTTATTGTTTAAGTAGATTTTGGCACTAGCAAATTAATAAGTGAACTATATAAGGGATGGCAAAAATACCCGTGGGTCTGGGTACCCGCGGGTACACGACCCGACGGGTCTGGGTCCGGGTCCAAATTCGGACCCACGGGTATATTAGTTCGGGTCCGGGTTTGGGTTCGGGTCTCATGTTGAACCCGTGGGTACCCAGACCCGGACCCGACTCTAGGTAGAAGGTGAGGTGAACTTAAAATAGATTAGTATGCACCCTTGTCACAAGTCACATCATAGCTCAATGGAGGGAACCATGTTATTGAATCAAGAGGTCTTGTCTTCAAACCCCATTCTAGCTAATTTTTTTCTATTTTATTTGAATATCTCAATGACCTCATGCATGCAAACCTCAAATAACGGGTTCGAGTCCGGGTACCCGATCGGGTCCGGGTACCCGTCAGGTCCGGGCCCGAGCCCGGGTCCGAGATTGGACCCGTGACTGATTTCGGGTCCGGGTCCGGGTACGAAATTCGGGTCTCAGGTCCGGGTCCACGGAGGTTGGACCCGGAGGGACCCGGACCCGTTGCCATCCCTTAATATAATGGGTGGAGGGACAGTCGGTACTTCTTAATGTTTAAGTACAATTTGGCCCTATCAAAATAAGTGAACAAGAAGCCTTATATAGCCGACGTAGGAATGCCTTTCTTGTCTCTTTCTGAGGCTGTTCTGCCTCAACACAAGAACAAGGATAATTGAGCAAAGTGAATTACGAGGGGTCACTTACTTGTCAGCATACAAGCTGAATACTCCATTAGCATGTATGAGATCGTATGTACGTGGATAAGTAGAGAAAGCCTCACACCTGAAATTGAAAAAAAAATGACTCAATATAGTGGGTTGTTTACTATATCTTATAGGAGAAATAGAAACAGTGCATCATTACAAGAAAACATCTGCTTTGTAACATTACCAGTCCGTGTACGTTCCAATCAGGCCACGCTCATAGATGATACCAAGAGTATTATCTGTTATATTTGCAGGAACCACATTCATGACCCAAACAGGATATTTCGACATAGCAGCAGCAAAGCCACCAAAGCCAGCATTCATGTCCATGACATTTCTGTAACTCCCATGAGATAAATCTTTCAAATATGTTCCATAGAATTCAACTCTTATCTTCCAAATCAAACTGTCGTGTTTATATGTCTGAATGGACATCCCCTTCATTTGCCCATTGGCTATCCTTGGTGGCACTGCGGTGAGTCTTTGAGGCCACTTCTCCACGGCACCACCAGCAATATCACTAACAAGTTCAACTCTTGGAAGGCGAGTTATACACATTGAAATATTTACGTACCTGTAATATAGCAAAAATGCATTCATCCTTTATGAGATTTGTCATATTTAACGAATTATATGACTAATCCTTCAATGTAATCAATGGAGCTACATACTAGATTGCCCAATTTTGGCAGTAAGATCCTTGGATACACTGGTGCTGTACTCGTACTCTTACTTGAATGCGCTTTATTTGTACTCGTTACACTCTGATACCCCTTCTTATGCACACTAGCCTCTAGATCGGATCAAAGTTTCACGAGACATGGCACGAGCATGTACGGTCTCAAGAACGAAGAAGATGAATCTCGTAAAAAGAACCAAAATAACTACGTTGAAGCAACCACGATGAGAGAAAAAATTAGTGAATCAGACCGCAAATTCTTTAAGCACAACCTCAAAAAAGTACATGGGATTGTTGATCGCTCACAACCTCTTGAACCTTTTGGTACCGTCAGATCATTGCCCTATATAAGAATATAGTATTAAAGAATAACCTACCTCTAATCCCCTCATGCACCTCTTGTTTTGCATGAGTTGGTTTATGGCTTCTTGGTTGTTTGAGTTCTCTATGACCACCCTATGGATTTATATAGCCCCGTTAGTCCTCCTCCAAAGTAAAAATGAATCCTACTCTGAAAGAATGTAGGAATCCTAATCCTACTAGGATTCATTTAGCACACTTTTCCAAATCCTAAAAAACTAGATATGAGTCATCATAATTAACAAAACTCAAGGTATAACTTGCATAAACTTTATTTAGTCGTATTATTAACTCTTCTGAAATGCTCCAGATACTAGATTCGACTAATTTAGAGAATTATCATTTACAGCTATAGCTATACAAGGTTTTTTGAAAGCCACAGATGATCAGCAAATAGGCAGATGATATCTTGATATTAGGATCAGATAATAGAAAACAAAATTGTGCAATATTACGCTTCACAACGTAAGATGCCTGGAGAAGGAAAGTTACAAGTCGACAAGGAAAACCTTACCAAGCACTATCCGGGTCATCTCCTGTACAGAGCGGTGGTGATCTCAAGAGCTTAGCTTCTTGGGCACACTGCAGATGATTTGTAGGCTTTCTCCAGACAGCAATGGTGCCCTCGTCTGCAACCTTTGTCCAACAAAGTTTCTTCGCCATGTCTTCTATAGCTAATTGCTCGACTTGCAGGTCCTTGACCGTTTGGTTCAAACCATTGTACGGTGATTTCCAGCTGGTGGGTGGCCTAGACATAACCCAGTAGCCACCAGGTTGGAGAAGACGGTCAATTTCCAGCATATAGAGTCCATCTGGAATCAGCTATAGGTGAATGAGAACAAAAACACTTCGCCGAACGAACGTAATGCTTTAGTGCTTGACATTAACATATTGGTACCAGTTCTGCTCACTGACTGCAACATTTGCCAATAGAAATTTGAACTTTCAAGAAACTACTGATATGTACAATCATAAGCAAGATACAAAGACAAGTTTAATGAATAAGACATCAGGAGATATGCTTTGTCGCGGATAGTATCAATTTCTTGCATGTCCTACCATGAGCAGTCCATGGAACAAGGCATCCCGCGCAGTGAACCATGTCGAAGGACCTTGATGGGTATGGCAGCCTGTGAGCACCAAGCACTCCGATCATCGCAGGCAGTCCACGCTCCAAGGCGAACTGGACTTGTGCTTCATGTCTGTCCCTCCGAGCAATAGACATGGTCAGGATGCCATAGCTCAACAGGTAGTTCCCGAAGCTCGCAACCTGTCGCAGGCACAGAGACAGATGTTACATTTAACCATTCAAAATCAGCTTTAACCATTCACTATTCAGTGATCAACTTGAGAAGAAGAAGATACGGTAATCAGCTTTAACCATTCACTATTCAGTGATCAACTTGAGAAGAAGAAGATACGGTAATCAGCTTTAACCATTCACTATTCAGTGATCAACTTGAGTAGACACAATAATCAACTTTAATCATTCACTGTTCAGAATTCAACAAAAAAATTTAAAAAATCTACTACTCACCCCGCATCCTACGTCGAGCGTCGTGCGCACCGCGCCGCCGCGGAGCGGCAGCACGCGCTCTAGCTGCTCGACGTAAGTCCCCACCCCCTTGGGGAACAGCAGCCACTCCCGGCGCGCGCGCACGGGGTCTTGGGCAGTGTCCGCGTTGGCCGCTGCGAGCAGAGGGAGCTCCGTGTTCGCGAGCCGCGCGCGCTCCCGCCGCGCGGGCCACGGCGGGGGAGGGCGGTACCCGGGAGGCGGCGGGACGCGGCAGGGCGGCGGCGGCGGCGGGTGCGGGGGATGAGGCGGCGGGTCGTTTGGTGGGTGGGGAGGAGGGGGCGGCGGGTGCGGGGGGCAGTGGCGCTCCCCGGAGGGGGGCTCGTGGCAGGGGATGAGGTGGGAGGCGTTGGGCGGGCAGGGCGGGACGGGCGGCGGGGGGTGGGGTTGCTCCGGGAGCAGCGAGGGGGCGGGCGCCGGGGGGAGCGCGGCGGTGGTGGAGGCGCTGGTGGACGGGGGAGGCGAGTCGTGGGAGCGAGCGCGGGAGACGACGATGGAGATGAGGAGGAGAGACGTGGCGGCCGCCGCCGCGGCCACCGCTGCGAGGGAGAGCGCTCGCGGCAGCGGTTTGATGACGGCGTCCGCCGGCGGCATAGCGTTGCCGCTGTGCGATGGATACGTCGGACTGGTAGTGGCAGTGGTATGGGATGCTCGGAGCGAAGGGATGCTCCAAGTGCAGTGCAGTGGCGAGGGTGCGGTCGTCGTGTTCGTATTTCAGGAGGCACGAAGAAGGCGGTTAGTTACTGCCACGCGGGCCCCGCCGGACGTTGGCATCAGCGGGACCCACGCAACAGTCTCACTTGCTTTTGAATTTTTTTTCTAAGTTCATGACGGGGTGCTACTGCGCATTATTCCTTTACTAGTAAGGTATCCGTGCGTTGCAACGGTATCTATATTTTGAACGGCTGTCCTGCTATTACGATAACATGAAACAAGAAAATATGTTGTGCAAATAATACCTTATACAGTAGGACACTATTGAAGCAGTATTTTTATATTTCTATGTAAATGAAGCGTTCTGACGCTTCGTTTTTTGCGCTTGGAGTGGTTAATAAATTAAAGAGGTGGGTAATTAAAGAATGGTCTACAGTAGAACACTATTGAAGCAATATTTCTATATTTATATGTAAATGAAGCGTTCTGACGCTTCGTTTCTTACGCCTGGAGTGGTTAATTAATTAAAGAGGTGGGTAATTAAAGAATGGTATTGTGTGCTGTCTTCCATCCACACTTGGAGTGGTTAATTAAAGAGGTGGGTAATTAAAGAATGGCAAAACTGGTAATTTTGATGAAATGGCGTGAGAAGAAACTCTCACTTTATATAGTAGAGATTACATCCGGGATGGTTGAGAGCTCATAGGCACATCCACCTGTCACCTCGTCATTTTTGCAAAAAAGTTCATTCATTCCTTTAAATTACAGATAGGTCCCTGCAAAATTACAAAAAGATCATTCGCGATTTTTTGTGAGGGTAAGAAAAACTTTTTCTTATCGCAGTTGGGTCTCTCGCTCGTTACTTTACGGAAAAAACCTCCCGTTAAATACAAATCGCGAACGAGCTCTTTTTCTACTTTTTCAAGATAGCGGTGAGGTCCAAAAATATAACAAATTGGTCCCGGTTTTTACATCCAGGTATTTTCTTCGTTTTCCCTGGAAAAAATATTTTCAACAACAGAAATATGTGTACTTTTTTTGAGCACGATCTCTAATATTTCTCTAGCCTCCAAAAATTTTGAAAATACATTTAGATCTATTTTTCTTCTGGAAAAAAAATGCAAAATCGTTTTCCGTTCACGCGCGCGGCGTGCATTGTGCTTATTGGCCTGGTCATCATTTAAAACTTACACGGTATAATTTATACTAGGATAGGAAGCGCGACGCACGCCGCGCACGCGAACGAAAAACGAATTTGCGAGATGTATTTTCTAATTTTTGGAGGCTCTCTCTCTCACTCTATGCGTTAATCGGGTAATAATACATCTTCCGAAAAATATTAGAGACGCCAATTTTCTTTTGTCGAGTTTAACACTCGATACGTTCACCGAGTAATAATACATATTTCAAAAAATATTAGAGATCGAGTTGGGGAAAAAATTCTAGAGATAGAGATGTACACGTATTTCTGTTCACAAAAAAAAAATTTCGGGGAAAACGGATAAATGACCTGGACGCAAGGAGCGGGGACCTATTTGTTATATTTTTGGATTGGGCACTATCCTAAAAAATTAGAAAATGGCTCGTTCGCGATTTGTATTTAACGGGAGTCTCTTTCTGTAAAGTAACGAACAGGGGACCTAAACGCAATCTGTGGAAATTTTTCTTGCCCTTACAAAAAATCGCAGATGATTTTTTCGTAAATTCGCATGTACCTATTCGTAAATCGAAGAAAATGGAGAGTTTTTTCAAAAAATGGCGGAGAGCCACGCGGATGGGCTGAGAAGCCTGAAAACCTCCCGAAAATATATGGTTTATAATTGTACTACTTTAAAGATTGGTAATCACCAAAATATTACTTTAAAGTTTTTTTTTTCTTTCAAGAATACTACTCTAGGCATGTTTAGTTCAACGTGATACTATTTTCACTCTTTTCTCTTTTTTAAAATCATTTTCACTTTTTATCCCTCGTGAAAAGACATCAACATGATACCATTTTCACTCTTTTCTTCCTTTTTAAAATCATTTTGCACATTTTATCCCACGTGAAAAGACATATTTGCCCTCGCGCTAAACAGTATGGCACTTGCATTATTATGTTAAGTGGTTATATGCTATATATTGCATACAGGGGCAGAGCTAGCCCAGGCCCAAGCCCCAGGCTGGGCCAGCTGATTTTAGATTAAATATCTGTTTTCAATTATTTTTCAATAATTTTTCGTAGAATTTTAGTGGGCTTTCGGTACCAGGCCCCGGGCTACAGCCTACTCTGCCCGGGGCCTGGATCCGCCCCTGATTGCATAGTATCTTATGTTAAATGGTTATATGTTATATATTGTATAGTATCTACCGTTTTGCCGGATTTAGCATGCCCTCGATTCCACTTACCCTGGAATCTATGTTAATAGAATGCTACTTGGTTGTGTGCTTTTAAGTACGTGTTATGTTCTAAATTGTTAGAATCCTAATGTTGCAATGTATGTCTCTTATTCAACACACTTCTTTCAATTCTATTTCTTTTGTTTTGCTATCATGTGCTTCTTTCAATATGCACATTGTTTTTTTTAGCATAGAGCATATGTGAATATCATCGTTGTATATTTTAACCTTGTGCTTATTGGTTGTTTTGTCAAGTATATCTTGTGCTCGGACGGCCTGGCATAACATGGAGTGAAAATATGTCTCTTTGTGCGGGTTAAAAGATGCAAACTAATTTTAAAAAGGGGAAAAAGAGTCGAAATAGTATTGTATGGAACAAAAAATGCTTGGAGTGGTAGTCTCTTAAGAAAAACTTTGAAATGTTATTTCGGTGGTTGCTAACCTTTAGAGTGATATATAGTATAAATTATCTCAAGTCACACAAATATTAAAATATAAATAAAGAGTTGACGACGATTTTTTACCTCCTCTTTCGCTTCAAGATTTGCACGAATTATACCAGGGCGGTTCATCCGCAATATCCAATGGTGCATATGATATAACGCACGTGACAGCGCCTGAGACTTGTTTCAAAAGAAAGAACAAACGCTTGCCAGGAAAGATACCACCAGGATTGGCGTCTCCATTGGACCTCTCCGCTCTCCTCAGCCATTGGCTCACGGTGAGAACGGTTACGAGTAATTTTCTCCGGGCGGTGGAGACGTGGAGTGGTACGTGCGACTGTGGCTGCAGCTCCCCTGTTTGTGCATGTAATTTTCGACGGGGTAGCATCCCTTGCAAGCAACAGGACGGGGACGTGCGACGGTGACGGCTCGACCTCGCCCTGGGCGTGGCTGTTTTTCAATCGCCGTCGCATAGCTTGCAGGTTACGAGACGGCCGAGCCCTACTCGTGTGGCTCTCGGAGGCCTAGGGCGCGCGAGGCCGAGGAGACGGCTCTCCATCTATCGCGCTCGGTGGATTTGACCCGGCTCTTCTCCGGGATCCTTTCCCGCTTGCGACCTCTTTTTTATTCCAGAAATTTTCGAGTGTAGCCTATCCAAGTAGAAATTAGACTAAACTAGTTACATGCCCGTGCGTTGCTACGAAAAACAAAATTGGTAACGAAAAAGAAAGATTAAAAAATAAAAAAAATTATTTCACAAGATCAAACATCTATCTTTAACGCTTCGTTTCTTGCGAAAGCTGGCTAATTAAAGCAACGCTTCGTTTCTTGCGTAGGGCAATTAAGCAGGGCAATTAAGCGGTAATTAATGACATGAGAAGAACGAACCCCTGCCACCAAGTGATGCTTTAGAATAGCAGAGATTATTGATTTGTTGAATGTATATATAAATACCAGTTAATATGATTCGTTGGACCGATAAGAATAAATAATGCGTACTAAATTTAGTGTTACGAAATAGCCCTTTTTTACTCTGTTTATTCAGCTGCCAGTCTTCCCGGTTTCCACTGGATCGCGTCGCTCTCTCGCCGTACGGCCACAACGAAGAGACGAGCGCGTTTCTTCCGCCACGCTTTTGATCTTCTCTTTCCCTTCTCTCCTGTGCCGTGCCGTGCCATGCCATGCCGTGCCTTTCTTCTTGCGCGGAGTACGGCCTGGCTGCTTTGTGTTTTCTGCATGATGGGAAATGCATACATGATAATTGGTTGATACCGAGTTCCATTTCTTGGAGCAAACTGAGCGAGACTGATTTGCGGCCAGGCATTAATGCTCCACTCCACTGACAGGACTGCCGTACGCGCTACTTCCTGTGGTGCTTGGGACAACTTTTGCAAACCAGAATACCCCTTGCGTTAAACTCAGAAGCTTTTCGGTTTGCTCGCGGTCTCCGTATCGTTTTTCGCCGACACAATTTCCACGCGCAAGCCACATCGCCCATAAATTATCAATGACCTGAGCGTTTTTATCGCCGTGTAAGCCCGAAAGCTTTCAGGTTTGTTCGCGGTCTCGAAGTCGTTTTTTACTGACGCCTTTGCTCCGCGTGCGGCCACATTGCTCGTAAATCTGTGTCTACTGATACGTCTTAAGTATTTTATCATCGTGTAAACCCGAAAGCTTTCTGGCTCGCTTGCGGCCTCCACGTCGTTTTCGCCGACGTGTTTGCTCCGCGCGTGACCGTGTCGCCCACAAATCCGTAACGGTTGATACGCCTCAGGCATTTAATAACCGTGTGTATAAAACTGTCGGGGATTGGGATATTCATAAGGACTATTCTGCCCCGACGGTCATGCACTCACCGACCATAAACATCCTCGGACGCGGTACCCAAGGATGGGTCCCGAGCACCCCCATGCTCGGACACGGGCATACCCGCTATGCCTTGGCAAAAAGTGCTCGGCTACGAGCTTTAAAGACGCGCACGAACAAACGTGCTCGGCGAGGCTACGGGGCGGTCGAACCAGGACCAAAGGGACGCTCGGAGATCACCGTAGGACGTGGTCAACCAATAAAACAGGAAAGTGGTGGTTATTTAGCCAAAGATCCAGGGAAGTTACACCAGGAATTCAAATACGGCGATAATCAAGGACACGTCCAAAATGGCAACTAGCATGATTTTAGGAGGCAGTTACCATGTATATACCACGATACCTTGTATTTAATCCCCCTCCAACAACAAGGAGGAGGGGGGATCCCATGGCGAGATCCATGTATTTGTATCCTTCAATCCAATACAGAGAAACGCCTCTAGGCGACTGGACGTATGGCTATTATCTCAACCGTGAGAGGCCTGAACCAGGATAAAATTCTTGTGTTTATGTCCGTTCTAGTGGACCATCTCCCGCGTCTTCGATACTACACCTTTGGCAGAAAGGGGCTCTGTTGATCCCCCATTCAACAAGTAAGCTCGACGGGAGCCCGTTCTCCAATCGTCGACAGCTGGCGCCGTCCGTGGGGACCGACGGATTCTTTGCCAAAGGAATCCCGAAGGCGTCATCTTCCACATCTGACGACCAATACTACACAAATTATGATGAGGAAAGGTATGTAAGAGTTCTTTACCTCAATCAAACTATGCTTAGAAGGGTCGTTCCTGTCCCGCGCCGAGCACACACTTCGCTCGGGGACCGTTCCTGTCCCGCGCCGAGCACGCACTTCGCTCGGGCGCGACCCTCTTCCTCCGAGCACGCACTTCGCTCGGGGACTGATCCTGTTCCGCGCCGAGCACGCACTTCGCTCGGGCGCGAGTCTCTTCCTCCGAGCACGCACGTCGCTCGGGATCGTTTCTGTTCCAAGGCCGAGCACGCACTTCGCTGGGGCGCGAGTCTCTTCCTCCGAGCACGCACTTCGCCGGATCGATCTGTTTCCGCCGAGCACGCACTTCGCCGGGCGCTTAATCTCTTCCTTCGAGCACGCATCGCCAGGGACCGTTCTGCCCCGCGCTGAGCACACTTCGCCGGGGACCGTTTCGCCGCGCTGAAAGCACGCACTTCGCTCGGGCGCGAGTCTCTTCCTCCGAGCACGCACTTCGCTCGGGGACCGTTCCTGTCCCGCGCCGAGCACGCACTTCGCTCGGGCGCGACCCTCTTCCTCCGAGCACGCACTTCGCTCGGGGACCGTTCCTGTCCCGCGCCGAGCACGCACTTCGCTCGGGCGCGACCCTCTTCCTCCGAGCACGCACTTCGCTCGGGGACTGATCCTGTTCCGCGCCGAGCACGCACTTCGCTCGGGCGCGACCCTCTTCCTCCGAGCACGCACGTCGCTCGGGGACTGTTCCTGTTCCGCGCCGAGCACGCACTTCGCTCGGGCGTGACCCTCTTCCTCCGAGCACACACTTCGCTTGGGGACTGTTCCTGTTCCGCGCCGAGCACGCATTTCGCTCGGGCGCGAGTCTCTTCCTCCGAGCACGTTATTCGCTCGGGGACGCGTTTAAATTCCTCCAAACGAGCATCGCGTTTGGGGACTTTTCTTGTTCTGGGCCAAGAGTGCTCTGCGTTTGAGTACAGGTCTACCAGTTTCTTTCCCTAGACATCTGGTCCATGTCCAGGATGCGGCGGCTGGTGGTCTCGTCATCGATTCCTCGAGCATCGACCAATGCTTGGGATGCGGCGATGTGAGTCCGCTCGCTATTCGCTAGTTGCCTAGACATCCGATCCATGTCTAGTTCCCTGTGCACTGATCCGTGCATGGGATGCGGCGACATGTGTTCGTTCACGACCGCTAGTTATCTTTTCCCTAGGCATATGATCCATGCTTGGGATGCAAGAAGGTGAGTCCGCTCGCTATCTCGCTAGTTGCCTAGACATCCGATCCATGTCTAGTTCCCTGCGGCACTGATCCGTGCATGGGATGCGGCAGCATGTGTTCGTTCACAGTCTGCTAGTTATCTTTTCCCTAGGCATATGATCCATGCTTGGGATGCAGCAGTGTGAGTCTGCTCGCTATCTGCTAGTTGCCTAGACATCTGATCCATGTCTAGTTCCCCTGTGCACCTGATCCGTGCATGGGATGCAGCAGCATGTGTTCGTTCACAGTCTGCTAGTTATCTTTTCCCTAGGCATATGATCCATGCTTGGGATGCGGCAGTATGAGTCCGCTCGCAATGTGCTAGTTGCCTAGACATCTGATCCATGTCTAGTTCCCCTGTGCACCTGATCCGTGTATGGGATGCGGCAGCATGTGTTTGTTCACTGTCTGCTAGTTACCTTTTTGCTAGGCGTCTGATCCATGACTAGCGTCCCTGGGCCTCTGATCCATGCTCGGGACGAGTTTCGATCGCGTTTTATTTTCCCGCTCAGTGCAGCTCGTGCCGACCCTTTTCCCCGAGCATGGTTCGCTCGGGATGTGATAGTATGAGCCTGCCTCATCTATCAGTTCCTTTTCCTGGTCGTTTCATGACCAGATGCTGAGGTAAGTGCTTCACCATCAAGAATTCAATCCCTCCTTGAACTTCTCAGTCTCAAGGAGATGACCCATCTCACTTGAGCCCCGGGGACTAGCTGTCGGGGATTGGGATATTCATAAGGACTATTCTGCCCCGACGGTCATGCACTCACCGACCATAAACATCCTCGGACGCGGTACCCAAGGATGGGTCCCGAGCACCCCCATGCTCGGACACGGGCATACCCGCTATGCCTTGGCAAAAAGTGCTCGGCTACGAGCTTTAAAGACGCGCACGAATAAACGTGCTCGGCGAGGCTACGGGGCGGTCGAACCAGGACCAAAGGGACGCTCGGAGATCACCGTAGGACGTGGTCAACCAATAAAACAGGAAAGTGGTGGTTATTTAGCCAAAGATCCAGGGAAGTTACACCAGGAATTCAAATACGGCGAGAATCAAGGACACGTCCAAAATGGCAACTAGTATGATTTTAGGAGGCAGTTACCATGTATATACCACGATACCTTGTATTTAATCCCCCTCCAACAACAAGGAGGAGGGGGGGATCCCATGGCGAGATCCATGTATTTGTATCCTTCAATCCAATACAGAGAAACGCCTCTAGGCGACTGGACGTATGGCTATTATCTCAACCGTGAGAGGCCTGAACCAGGATAAAATCCTTGTGTTTATGTCCGTTCTAGTGGACCATCTCCCGCGTCTTCGATGCTACACCTTTGGCAGAAAGGGGCTCTGTTGATCTCCCATTCAACAAGTAAGCTCGATGGGAGCCCGTTCTCGAATCGTCGACAAAAACAAAAGAATGCGCGACGCAACGGTAACACGCCTCGCCCTCACGTCATCGGTCGCGGTTCAAGTCGCGCTCGCGCATCGCCTGCTTGATTTTTGCCCGGCTGACGTGTGGTGTGGCGTTTTTGCGAAAAAGCGCCCGACACTTTCTCAAAATTTCATATTAGTTCGTTTTTTCGGGGAGACCCCTAAAACTTTCGAAATTTGGTTTTTACCCGTGGAGGTTCTCTGGAAATTACAGACATCTTTCTAAAATAGCATATTAGTCTTTTTTTACGGGGAGACCCTAAAAAATTCCAAGAATTACTTCTTTTTACACAACCCAGAAAATCCGGGAAAAACACCAAAAGTTTTAGACTCAAAACGCTTTCTGAAATTACGTATTTCCAAAAAAAACCCAGAAAATCCGGGAAAAACACCAAAAGTTTTAGCAATTACATATAAATCCCTATTTCGCGATAGACTCAAAAAAAAATCCGAATTTCATTGTTTTTTGAGAAATACCCTAGAAACTAGAAAATTATATCAAGATCTATTTTTGTGAAAACATCAAAATCCCTTTTCCCCGAAAAGATCAAAAGAAATATAGGTTTCGCTGTTTGTTTGGAAGGCCCTTAAAAATTTTGAGAAGTATATTTAGATTTATTTTTTCAAAAAGATCTTCAAGAAATCCAAACTTTAATAGGCGTCATTTTTCTTATGAAAATACTCCCGAAGATTATTCTATTGGCGTGTGAACGCATTATGGGTGGCGTCTAGTATTTTCGAAGACGAAAAAGAGATGCAAGGCGGAGGAGGGTAGTGCGCCGCAAGATGTACTCGAGTGGCCATTGGCAGTCATACGAAGCAGAGGCGCCGCCTCTGATGCAAACTTCGTCGACAGGACTTCACTGCACTTGCGCCTCCGCCGGCGCCGACAGCTGAGCCTTCTCCGCCGGCCGGCCGCCCGCCGGCTGGTTCCGCGCCTCCACCAGTTCCCGGTGCTCTTTTCTCCACGATCCTTCCGAGATGGCGCCAAAGGCTTCCCCGTCAGCTTCCATCGAATCGGATTGCAAAAGGCGCCACGGCCAATCCGATGCTCCGAGCGGAAAGGAAGCGAGTGGCACCGGTCGTGTACCGAGTTGACAGAAGCCGTCACCATTTCGTTTCAGGACGGCGACCGCCACCACCATCGATGCGCAAACATTATCTGCTAACCTCAGTCGCAATCTTTTTATCAGAGAAACGGCAGCAGAAAAGCACTTTTCTGAAGAGAAAGAAGGAAAGAAAAGCTAGTGTTCATTGACAAACAAATAGGCCCCCCGTTCCATTCCATAAGGCTCTTCAATCGACAACACGGTTACCATACTTTATATCTGATGTAGATTAGTACCCGTGACGAAGCGCGCACACCTTTCAGCCTCCAGACAGAAATGCTGGATTGTTGCGACACGCCAAGATTTTGACAGCGACGTACTGACATTGGAGTTACATTTATCCAGGCATGAAAAAAAAAATGACAGCTAGTTATTTACAAGTTGCAGTGGATACAAGGAAATTTTTCAGGCCAAAGAGATCTTATTAATCTGGCCTTTCTTTACAGCTTTTTTTTTCTCTCTCTTAATTTATTCAGTGGGAAATTTATGGCTGACGAAGCTTGGTCGGTTGCAGATTGCCGCCGGCATCGAATCACATTGCATCCAAGGATGCCCCTATACAAGACCACCAACTTATTTGTCAGAAACCATGGGTGATCAAAGCATTCGCCTGATCTTCTTTTCAGCGGAATGTTCAGAGAGTGCCTGAAACCAAAGGTTCAGAATGATTAATATGGGTTCCATGAAAGGCTCTTAGATCAATACCAAGAGTGTCAATGCCAATCAAGCTTTCCTCCTGTAAACATATCATACTGAAAATTTAGCTTACCCTATAGAAGTAAGTATTAATCCAACTAGTAATAAAAAGTCAGAGACAGAGTTCTCCCATTCATTCATGCACACTAAGAAGTAAGGGACATGATTATCATGAAAGAGCAGAAATACACCTCGACAGTAACGCCTTTTTTCCTACGACAGAGGGACCTGAGTCATGGTACACTGATCGCTGTTTTCTTTGATGCGTTCTATGATTATCATGAACAGCCTGCATAACAAAAGAACACATAACGTGATTGTCTAGCTCTCTGAAACTTGAGTGGTTTGATTCATGATGGGGCATAACGTAATGCTCCTTGTGATAATTTAGGCTATGAATTATGCTTGCTAAAGCATTTTACTCATTAATGAACTGCTACAGGAAAATTTAGAGTAAATAATATAGTAACTTCAGTTTTGCCCATTCAAAATTCATTCTGTCCATTAAAATGATCTATCTTTAGCACTTCACTCATTTCAGGTCCTAAGACTTCCTCATTTTTCATTCTTTGTCTGAAAGGGTTGAAACATTTAGGCCTCCAAATTCGATTAAGATTTTAGCAATAACAATCATGGTTACTGGACTAACAATTTTCAATTGAGCATGAGAATAGGTTGGTCCACAAGGATGCACGTGAAAAAATGAATATGTGATGGTCGAAATCAAAGAGTATAAGGTGTTCAAGCTCAAAGCCAATGTATAAATGTGTTAAGGACTTTTTATAGCTTTTGCCAATCTTGATGTTTGGAGACAAGATCGGGTTACTAGATTAGGTGCTGTACTATTAAGAGGAAAATTTTCTAACTAGTAGTTTGAATTTGGATAAGTGTCTTGGCTCAAACATAAATTTAAACGGGTTGCTAGATTTGGAGCCTTGAACGCGGATGAGTTCAATCGCGTGAGCAATCCTGGGACGGCTGTAAGGACCCACTATATTAACTAGTTAAATAATAGTATTAGTGGTTAATGAGGTTATTAAATTAGTGTTATTTGTTAGTGTAAAATTTAAAAATGCGAATAGAGCGAATAGAAATAGAAAAGAGGATTGCCGCTGTTCGCAAAGCGAGGTATTGATCAGAGATACCGGACTGTAGGGCCGAATCGGTACCTCTCGCTAGACCAGGTTCATCACTCGGCAATCCGTACTTACTGTTCGGATTGCGGGTATCCGTAGTAGCGCTTTTACCCAAGAGGGCAATCGCGAAACAAAGGCAACACCCATTAGTTAACCAGCAGCATTGCTTTAACCAGAGAACCACCATGGAGCCAAGAGGTAACTCAGTAACTTGACCAAGTAACCACACAACCATTGGAGCCTTTGCTTTACCCATTGGACACTTCAGGGCCCTTGACCATTCCACAGCCAGCTCACAGCCAATCCAAATGCATTTCCACAGCCAGCTCACAGCCTATCCAAATGCATTTCCACAGCCAGTTTCAGCCAGCCCCAAGACAGCTCGCAGCCAGCCAGGGGAGGGCATGGCTACAGGCCATCCTTATCACCCCTCACTCCAGTGCAAAGAGAGCAAGCCTTCATTTTCCTTAGTCCCAACCGAACCAGAGAGCAAAGCACATCAGCCATTCCCCTTCCTCTATTTCTCCAAGCGAGCACCACAGAGAGCACCAACACAACCACACTCCGTCCAGAGAGTGCTCAAGCAACCAAGGAGCAAAAAGGAGCAAGAAGCCAGAAGAGGAGCTAGAAGCCGGAGCCTCCTCAAGTACCAGAACAAGAAGCATCCCCAAGAACCAGCTGGAGCAAGAAGAGGAGGAACACCCCCAAGAAGAACAGAACCAGGAAGAACCACAAGCCGGCATAAGGAGATCCACAAGAAGCACTGAACCAGGAGGTCCCCCAAGTAGTGCTGAACCGAACAAGAGCCAGAAGGAGTACCGCAAGAACCGAACAGCACCAACACCTCTTTTCCCTCAGCCGAACCCAGCCGATCCCCAGGTGCACAGCCATCCTCAGTAGTAATAGAAGTAGCAAAACTACTTCTTAGTGCACATTGAGTAGATCGGGTAGCCGGTGGCCTCAGTGAGCTCTAGGGTTGCTTAAGCCAAAGCCTAGCCGTCCCGCTAGAGTCTAGCATCATTGACCCCCCCAAAACTTGCAATCAAATGCGATTAACCAACTAGAAGATCACAGGAAACAAATCTAGTAGCATTTGTTCTTATCATTTAACCAAAATGCGAAATCAAAAGTAAAGCAATCGTAAAATGAGACAAACAATTAGATCAGTAGCATCTGTTCCTTCCTCAGCCATTAGGGCAAGTAGAGGAGAGTGGGGAGTAGAGGAGAGATTAGAGGGGGGGATTAGGCAGTAGAGAAGAAGAGGGAGAAGTGGAGAGGGAGAGGGCGACGGCAGAGGCGGCCGTGAGTGAAGGGTGCAGGGAGGAGAGAGAGAGAGAGAGAGAGAGAGAGAGAGAGAGAGAGGAGAAGGGAGGTAGGAGGGGACCCGACAGGGAGAGGAGCTGCGACGGCGCCGTTGCGCTGGCGTGGAGCAGGGAGCCGAGTGGAGGAGCGTACGGGAGAAGAAACCAAGGAAATGAGCCGGTTCGGCTCAGCCATAGGAAGAAGCAGGGAAAAGAAAGAAGAAAAGAAAAAGGAAAGGGAGAGAGAGAATAAGAAAAGAGAGAAAAGAAGGAAAGAAAAGAAAAGAAGAGAAAAGAAAAGAAAAGAGAAGAGAAGAAAAGAAAGGAGAAGAAAAATAGGAAAAATAGGAAGCTCTATCTTCCGTGCATCCGCGTAGGTTAACTTGCCATATTCATATCGTAGGAAAAATTCTATTTGATTTCTAAAATCTGTGAGTTAGTAGTTAATAAATGTGTAGATTGTTAATTGTTGTATTAATTGAATTGCCATGTTCATTGCTGCTAGAATATTAAGAATCGGGTTAAGTTAGTGGGTTTAGTTAAATAAGTATTGTTCGTAGATTCAGATAACATAAGGTTGTTGTGGGTTAATTTCCGTAGAGTTGATACGTTGTAATTGTCAGGTTCAGAACCGAACAAGTCATACCCACCACCTCTGTATTCGAGCGAGGCCGTACTTGCAAATCCTACTTCAGGCAAGATTCCTTTGAGCAAATTTCATCAAATGTTTTCAACTTGATTTCAATATAATTATCTGTATCACTCATGCATCAAAAAGTTCTATATATATATATAAATTGTAAAGACTTAAATTGTGATCAGTTGGATTCGAAGCAAAGTAACTAAGTTGAAAAATGAAAGTGGTTTAAGATGAAGAAGTGATCAGTTTTGTTTTCGACTTGTGAAAGTCGGTGTTGTTGGTATCAAAAGCTTAATACTGTTTTCATTATGGCGTAAAGTTATATTCTATTGTGGTGGGTAGAGGACGCCGAGGAAAAGTGAAAAGGCCGGGGGGTCCTCTACATAAGTTATTATATAAGGATAAACAACTAATACTCAGGCAATGAGCCGTAAATCCAGTATCAACCATAGTGTGAGTAATCATACAGAAAAGGTTGTCCTATGAACGTATTGTGATCTTGCATGGTGGTTAATTAGTAAATAGGCACCTAATCTGGGGGAGCCGGAAACCCCATAGAGATGGTGGCAGATGGAAACCCAACATGTGTTTGAGGTTCTCCATATGGCGCTATATTTGAAGCCAGGAAAGTACTGCCACATTAGGGTGGAGTACAAGCTGTTAGTCATGCGAGTGTAGTGGGATGGCCTTGAGAGGATCCCCCACTCGAGTAACAGGGTAAAGATCACAATTACCGGATTAGTGATAAACATTCTGGAGCCTCACTCGTGGAGGTCACTATGGGTAAAGTGGTACAAACCTGCGCTGGGTCAAATCATGAATTCATGCCTGTCTCCTGGATTGGAGGCTACGGAAGCTAAGTCTGCCTCATATACGGGTGTTAGTAGTTTTTAAAATTAAAATGTGCAAGTCTTAAAGAAAATCAAAACCTAATTCCAATAAAAATCAGATTTTGGGAAGGAGGTAAGCTGGATTTGGAAAAGAGAGGAAAAACTCATGTATTGCATTATATACTATTACTTGCTGAGTACTCTGTACTCACTCTTGCTAACTCTCCCCCTGCTAGATATTTGTTCTATCGATCAAGCTTCTGGGTTGGATGTGGATCCCCATTGGACCAACCACGAGGCTTGGGTTGGGGTTCATCCGCAGAATCAGATCTACGAGGAGGACTACCAGGAAGGATAGTGTTGAGTAGCTGTGTTATGACTTGTCGGTCATTTGTGGAATTAGTAGTTGTGTCTTATGCTTTTGTTGTACTTGGATCCTGTCTAATTATGTATTGGACTTGTAGCCCTGTGTGGCTTGGTTTGTAATATATTTACATTCAGTCTCTAATTATTGTCCTGTTGCAACACTCTGAACACGGTATAGTAGCTAATAAAGTACCGGGACGCCCGTTATTTTGTTAGCCACTATGCCGAGATTCGCTTAATTAACCTGGGGTAATGGCAGGTGTTGCTAATTACCCGGGGCTAATTGGGCGGGTCGCTAGAACGGCTCACAAGATTTGGACAACCCTCTCTAAAATTCAAGAGGGCACATCCGCAGTCAAGGAAGCAAAATTGCATATGCTAAGGCAAAATATGAGAGTTTCATTATGTTACTTCATGGGAACATCACCGAGATGTACTCAAGGCTCAACAACATAGTGAATGAGCTCAAAGGCCTTGGGGGTTCACTAACCGATCTTGATATTATTCATAAGATGCTTAGGGCTCCACTGGACAATTACGAGACGTTAGTGACGTTCTTCCTTAACTCTCCCGAGTTGGCGAGAATGAAGCCAATCGCACTCTTGGGCAACCTCATCACAAATGAGTTGTACAAGAAGTACAAGGAGGAGCTCTTGGAGCAAAGTTCTTCCAAGAAGAAGAACATCGCTTTCAAGGTCAAGACGGAGTCAAGCGAGGAGACGCTTGATGACTTCGAGGACGACTCCGGAGAGGAGATGGCTCTCTTTGTAAGGAGAATGAAGAGATTTATGAAGAGGCGTTCAAGCACCCATCATAAATTCAAGAAGGGGCAACACTCAAGCAACAACCGATTCACCAACATTTGGTGTTTTGAGTGCGATGAGAAGGGGCGCATTGCCTCTCATTGCCCCAAGAAGAACGATGATAAAGGCAAAAAGAAGCTCTTTAAAAAGCTTCACAAGGATGACTAGGATGAGGCTCACATTGAGAGTGGGATTTTGAAGAGGCATACTCGGATTCTGACTCCTCCGATGATGACACCCCTTCCAAGAAGAAAGGACTCACTGGAGTCACCATCAAGGAGGTCACGTCACCTCTTGTCTCTCCACTTTGCCTTATGATGAGTTTCTAGACATGCTTGAGGATTTAAATGAATATCTTGGCGAGAAGAAGTCTAAACATAATGCTTTGAGAAAGGAATTTATCTCTCTCAATGGTTCTTATGAGGAATTAAAGGAAGCTCATGAGACTCTTCTTCTCAATGATCATTCAAAATCTCAAAACGATGTAAGAGTTTCTTGCAATATCCTTGATGATACATCTAGATTAGAAAATATTTTATGTTCTGTATCCAAGTCTAGTGTATCTACTTCTTGTGATGATTTGCTTGCCATGCCGTCTAGCACGGGCAACAACGGCGTGAGTTGGCTGGCACGGGCAACAACGGTGTGCTACAAGCACGTGGCGTGGCATTGCGCTATTCTTTTTTATAAACAGTAGGTACTAATAAAACCCTAATTTTCTAATCAGATTAAACAAGTAATCTAAGCAATTAAGAATGTTAATCTATAGGATCAAAAAACTTGTTCAGATACGATTAACTTAGGTGCCACAAACTTGCGTATAGCTTGCAGTAGGTTTAATCATTTGATGTCGGTTAAAATTCGATGCAGTGTCAATTGATGCAGGTAGATGATCTTGATCTGGACTGGGGAGCTTCATACTGATAACGTGTTGTAAAACGATGATGACCGCCATAGATCAAACAGAATGCACTGATTGAATAGCAAGAACAGTCACCACCAGAAACACACACATGATATAGGGAGGCAAAATCTCTCTTCTTTATTAGATTGATTCTCTTGTATAATGAGATGTCATATTTATAGTAAAAATCCATTAAAGATATATTCAGATTCGTCCACAATGAGATAGAGTCCAAATATATTTGAACAATCAAGACGAAGACTTTTGCTATATCTCAACAATATTCACATTTGTTGCCACCTAAATTTGATATATTTCATCTCAGCCATCCATTTGATGGTACATCACTACATCCTCTTCAACCTTCCTATGCTGATTTCACTTGATCTCATAATTGAATTAATTATACCAATTATGTTAATTAAGCACCATAATCCACAAAACAAGATAACCTCCGACTGTCACTACGCCCCTGCCGGCTGCCTCCTCTCTCCGTCCCAGCTTCTCTAGCAACCATATTAACATAAAAGCGCTATGATGTTTATCATGATTACTGATAAGTACATATAAAATCTCATTAAAAGAGAATCAAACCTGCATCACGATGCATGAACATGTTTTGGTTTGGGATTTGATAAACATCATCCGGATGTTTTTATTTGCTGAAATCACCCAAATCTGAAAGCATTGGATTATTGTTGAGATTCGGAAGTATAGATTACATCCAATCCTATAATTTGATCTAACGGTTGAATTTTTATTTCTATGATCCAAAATTTGGTTGTTATTTAAGACAAAAACATCCGAAAAATACCTATACACTCCCGGTGGTTTAGCATAGCTGCATGTATCACTGGAGTTGGTGAGAATTGTATCTCGAGATAAATTCTACATTCAATATTTGTTGGTCCCGCTACTAAATGAATGACGAATTGGTGCCTAATGGTGATGACGATAAGGGCAGTTTGCTTCATGCTTTAAATAACGGATAGACGAAAGAGTAGACCACACAGGTGCACCAGTAGCGACGTAGTGTAACAGCACCCGACTCAAGGTGCACTTGTATTGGCTCAAAGTTTTATACGGTGTACAGTGCCGTATACAGCAAAAGATGACCGTACATTATCTCCAGCTATGGTACACTACAGTAGGCTGGAGCTATTGTATTGTTCTACCCTTCTATTAGCATCACCGGTAGAATACAGTATATTGTTACGAAGAATAGAAAGAATAGAAATATAGTAGCTAACATTGGTGTGGCACCGAACTAAATACGGTTTGGGCGATAACCTTCATGCCCAGCAGATCAAGATGTATGGCTAACATTCAAGTGAGGAGAGAACAGAAGGAGACAAAGGAGTAGCTTGTACTCGTATGGCTGTTGAACTGGATGGGTCTTAGCCTCTGCCCTCTGGCCTCCAATAGCAGCGGCAGAGAATATGTCGGTCATATTCGGTCGACATCAAAGTTTGGGGTTATTCTGGAGAATCTGGACCCTCTGCCCTCTCCTGCAACGCCAACCTCAAGCTCATCGGGTTCACCTTATCGATATCATAATTTTTGGGCAAAATTTAATTTCCAAAAATCAGAAAACCTAGATTAAAAATTGGTAGGGATTGAACGAGTTCAAAGTCAATTTTTTTTGAAATTGACGGTCAAACTTCATTGAAAAAAATAAAAAATCGGTCGATTTCACCGATTTTTGAGCGACTTTTAATTTTTGATTTTTTACGATTTTCGATAAACTTAAGGAAAATTGAAAAAATTCAGAAAATTAGAAAAAATCTTAATAAATCCAAATTAATCTATAAAACACCACATATAAATTTTAACAAAATTTGAATTCATTTAGTGCTTCTGAAAAATAAAAAAAAAACAATTAATGAAAAGGAACAAAGACACTGTTAGATTTTATAAAAATTTATAAGCTTAAACATATCTGAAATTTTAATTAAATCATAAATAGTTGATAAGGAGATTTCATTTATTTTCCCTAGAAAATTAAAAACAAAAGAGCATATACAATGCAGAATTTTTTAAAAAATACACATGTAGATCATCATTTGAAAATTTTATATCATCATTATAATTGCCTTAGTACATCACATAAAAATTTCTAAAAATATTATACTTCATTTATTTCCCCTAGAAAATTTAAATCAAAAGAGCATATACAAAAACAGTACCACTATTAGAATTTTTAAAAAATAGATAGGTCTTCTAATGATCTAAACATTTTGTAGAATCATTAGCATTGCCTCAGGACCTTGAATAAAAATTTTCAAAAAATCTTAATACTTTTTGATCAATTTTCTTATTTTTTTTTTAAATTTTTTGAATTTAAATTCTATCGGTTTATCGAATGGTTTCAATTTCGTGCCTGCTTGGTAAGGTCAATAATTGCGATAATCCAACAAGTATTGTCGATAAGTTAAACCCTGCGCAGATGGAGCGAGGAAGGGGGAAAAAAGTTTTCCATCTTGCCATTTTCTTTCGTCCGGCCGTTTGCCGCCTTTTGTCTTTCTTAATCAATTTCTCTTTTTTTTCTTGTATTTGGAAAATGATGACCAAGACAAGAAACCAGAGCCACTAGCAAGCTCTTCCTTGATATATCCGTTTTTGTTAACAAAAGTGGGGAAGGTATCGCGCTCACGATTCACTCCATGTGAGATTAGGAGTGATAATGAGTTGAAGTCTAGCACAAGTCTAATCCAAACCTAATTTTTTTTGTTTCTTTGATCTACTCTAGTTCAAATCTAAAACTAATAAGTTTAGGTCCAATCCAAGCCTAAATAAAGGCTTGGACCTTGATCCAAGCCATTTACATGTAAAATATTAGTGTAGATGTGACCAGAATTAACACATAATACATGATATACAACGATTTAGTAGAAAAACATAAGGTCCAAGCCTGTTCCAATCTAATCTAGATCTGATCCAAATAACTATAAATCCAAAATGAGTTCAATTCATTTGTAGTTTTGGACATGTCTAATCCAAAAATCTAACATGTCCAAACCCATTGTCACCCCTATGTGAGATCCCTATTCCCTAGGAGGCTAGGAAACGACTTTGTTCAAACACAGAATAAACAAATGGAATCTTTCTCACCCATAGCCATATGACTATATCAAACTCCACTTTCACATCTATTCCCTAGTCCTAGGGTTGGAACAAAAGCTCGTTTGTGGGGCTCGTTGGCTCGGTTCAAAATTGCTCCAATTACACTTGTTTTTTGATTAATCATTGAATGAGTTAATTTTAAATGAAATTAGTTTTTGCTTTGGCTCGGCTCGGCTCGGCTCGTTGGCTTGATTCTAAAAATACCTTCAAATTGTAAATAAAATTATATTAAATCAAACTATGTCAATTTAAAAAAAAAACTCGAAAAAGCGACGATTTGACTCGATTTCCACCCCTACCTAGTCCCTACCACCTCCACTCTCTTCTTCAACATTCCCACATATTAGAGCTCTCTTTATCCCTTACTTTCTTCCTGCTACTCTCTCCCTATGCTCCACAATATCTCTCGCTGGATATGGCCATACCAGATAGAGGTCACGCTGCTCATTCTCCTCTCTCTCTCTCCATCTCATCCATACCTCTCTCGATGCACTAAAAAGCCCGTAGTGAAGGTCTTCCTTTCTGAAGCTGCTATCACTTATGCTCCAAGATTTTGTCGTGGGTGGGTGCAAAATCCGCGAGCGCTGCAGGGAAATAATGTGCAAATCAGAGGGATATGCATGGTAAGGATTGGCAACGAGGCAGTGATGTATGCTGGCGATGAGCCACTGGTCAGCTTTGGCCCCACCAAATCTGTGAGTATTAGCGCCGAGGCTCCAAGCTAGCTAGCTAGCTCCTTGCACTCCGACGATCTTGGCCATCACAGCTATAGGCATAGTCTCCTTCCCAGTAAGCTTTTCTTGTAAACATTTTTCTCAAATTTTTGCAGCACATTTTATTGATTGTTGTACAAATTGTTAAATTTTGTTACAACATGCATTCTCAAATTTTGCCACAAAGAAGGTTTTGTTGCCAATGAGTTTTTGGTTTATTGCACAAGAGTAAATTTTTGTTGCAATGCGGTTTCTCAAATATTACCGTAAGAGTTATTTGTTGCAAATTTTTTTTTTTGCAAAAGAGTAATTTTTTTTAATCGCAATAAGTATTTTTATTTGTTAAAGAAAAATATTGTTTTGTAGATTTTATTGCATAGGGAATCCAACTTTTAGTCAGAAATTTTTTAAACTTTTCTAATTTTTTTAATAACATTGCACTTATTTTTTTTATATTTTATTGTATATATTAACTATAATTGTTATACATATTATTTATCGACGTGCGCCCGTGCAGGGTTAGCAAAATTGTTTTGGGCTAGAAAATCGGAGAGTGGTCGGTACCGGTTTTTCACGAATTTCGTTCAAAAATCAAGAAAAACCGACCGGTTTGCAAATTTCAAATTCGTAATTCAAATGGTGGCTTGTAAATAGGAAAACCGATCGGTAATAGCGAAAACCGACCGGTTTGGGTCGAAAACCGGTGGGTTTGCGCGGAAAACCGAGGGCAGTACAAAAAACAGAGGAAAATTTGTGGAAAATTATAAAAACCCAAGAAATGCGCAAAAAAACAAGAAAAAAATGTTATAAATGTGTTTAAAATATGTAAAATCATGATAAAATTCCAACATGACTTTTTGTATATTTTAAGACTATGCCAAGTTGTAAATTACATAGTTTGCAATAATAGCACAATGATAAAAAAAATATGGAAAATTTCGGCATGACCTTTGCTATATTTTAGACAATCTCAAGTTGCAAAAGTGGACATTTAGCAATAATATATCAACAAATAGCATGTCATTACAATACCGTTCACGAGACAATCGAACAAATTCACATTTCGGTGCTTTGAAAACATTAGATTAACACATTTGCAAGCATGTCCATACATTCATATCGAAACAATACACTCAAATGGGCCTTCCAAGTTGGACCTACATAAAGACTACGTTAGTACAAAATCGAGTTGCAATGATATGAAACATACAAATAGATCTTGTAGTGCATAAATCATACAAAATAGCACTGTGAGGTTAAACTTGGTTCAACGTAGTATTGAATGGATTTTCATGGACAAGCATGAATTGGATTTCCATACAAAATAGCATTGTGATAGTATTGGATGGATTTCCATGATTAACCCTAAATGTATTTGCATCCCATACAGATGTAATTTCACCAAGTATTGTCTAGTGGACAAATTACTGCATAGCCTTAGTAACATCAATTAAACCCTACAAACATGAATAAACTACATGCCTCTATGAACAAATTCTGTATAAACTTGGAACCCTACCAAATCAATCAGCTAATTTTGATACATTCGGTTTTGGTGCAAATAAATTTGAATTTCCAACTCATTTTCATTGTACATATTAAAACAATATTAATAATGATTTTAGGGATCTTTTGGATAAATTTTTGCAAATTTTTTAAATTTTTTGAATTCAAATTTGAATCGGACTGGTTTGCCGCTCGGTTTTTATTCTCGAACTACCTCGGTATGCTCGGTTTTCACGGTTTTCGGCGTCGGTTTTGCGAACCCTGCGCCCGTGTATGGACCTTCATCAAAGCATTTCGTTTCAGACGAAATGGCGTAGAAAGCAAACGACGGAGAGAGGCGTCACTGCCGAGTATATGTGGGCCAACCCAAGCGCCGTTTATGTAAGGCCAAGCCCACCCAAACTGCCCGGATCTTCCGCGTCGGGCATATCCGCCGCCGTCGCGACTCTAGCGCCGGTAACTGCAGGCTCCGACCCCCGAGCGCCACCAACTCCGGCGACGCGGTGCACATTATGAGGGACTTCCGCATCCGTGACCGCCATCTTCTCCCCCGGTGAGTTCTTGGAGTCACTTGCTAAGTTACTCGTTCGTGTTGATAGGCTACGTAGGTTTTCTTCCCCGCTTACACACGAATGATCCAGTATTCCAGTGTAGATACCGCGAGATCGACGCCAAAGATACAATCTTTGATGAGTGTTGTTTTTTCTGCTTTATAAGCCAAGTTTCGCTGAAAATTGCGCTACCCACTGACGAATGCGACTTGCGGCGCGTGGTTGGGTGCTGGATCCTATGGTTCTATATAGGAACCGCATTGATTTACTGATGATATTATACTTTGAGGTTATCAATAGTGATTGATGTGCACACTGTCTTCTAAGCTCAATCTCGATTACCGAATGGAATTTGAGTCATGTATTTTTTTTATTTATTTTTTGCCCCATGGTTGAGAGAGGGGTCCCTTCTGAATTTGTTGTATCTTGCATAGATGCCACGGTATAAACTGTGGAATAAAAAGGGCATAAGTGTAGTAGCTAGTCAAGCCACCACATTCCTCTGATTAGTTCCGTTCTTCTTGAGAAATAAGTGCACACAGTAGAAATGGTTTTAGAGCTCTAAGGAACCCAAACCATATATTGGTCTTGGATTGAGACATTGAGTAGAGATACTACCAAGTTACTAACAAAGCTCATCGGTGTTATGATTACATTGCAGAAATAACTAGGCAATGAAATGAAAGCTGAAATGACTCTAGACACTGAGATGGAAGCTGAAAGCTCCAGTTACGACGCTTCTTCTTCATGAGACAGACTACAACTCTTCCATTTATTCGGCTCAGGCGTGATCCTGAAAGAAGATGGATGAAATCGTATGGGTAACATGTCATGTCACTGTACTTTGGGAATATAATTACTTAACAATCATCTCACAAATGTAGTCCTATATAATATATGGAGTTTATAAGAGCCATCTTGCAATGTTCAAAATTTAAATTACTATCATTCAATTTCAAAGAGATGGTGCATAATACATAAAGCTTTAAATTGTGTATTACATAAAGCCCAAAAGGAAACTTACACTTCAAGAGCCCCGTTCTTGATGCTTACAATAGTTGATTCGGTGGTGGTGGGGATTGGTAGGAGTTCAGAGACGGTGTTGTTGATGACATATCATCAAGCTGAGGTGGTGGTGGAGAGCTGTAGTGGTGAAGAGGCTGTGGAGATGTTGAAGGTGCCAGTGGAGACTTTGCATGAGGAGCGTTTGGTTGCAGATGCTTTGGAGGTAATGGTGAAGAATACGGGTAAGTTGGGGGCGACGATCCATAGTTATATGGAGGCAGCGAATACTGGTAAGGTGGTGGAGAGTTGTAATAGTAAGGAGGTGTTGGTGGCGATGGTAGAAGTGGTGACTTGTAGTTGTACGGAGGTGGGGAATACTGGTAAGGTAGTGGTGGAAAAGGGTAGTTGTTTGGAGGGGATGAATACTGGTATTGTGGTGGTGGGGAGTTGTAGTAGTATGGAGGTGGTAAAAACTTATGGGGTGGTGTTGGAGAGTTGTAGCCATGTGGAGGTGGTGGATTGTTGTAAGATGTTGGTGGAGCTTGGTAGTTGTTTGGAGGTGTGGACTTTTGGTAGGGTGGTGGCGAAGGGTAGAAGTTCTGCGGTGGTGATGGATACTGGTATGACGGAGGTGGAAACTTCTTAAAAGAAGGTGGTGAATACTGATACGGCAACGGTGGTATCTTGTAGTTGAATGGAGGTGAGGGATACTGGTAAGGGAATGGCGGCGAATTATATGGATGCACCGGTGATAGAATGTGAGGTTTTGAACATCCAAAGGTCTTCTTTGATGCAAATGCCATTATTTGGTTGGCTTTGAGAACCACTTCCTCGTTTGACTTGGAGTAAACACTGAGCCCAGACAAATTTAACTCAATTGGGACATTGCAGTCTGATCCTCCCGGTGCTGCATGGAGCTCAACCTTACACAAGTCAACCCCATAGGTGCTGCTAAGTGGCAGGCCTGTAATGCTCACGCTGTATTTGCCGTTGCTTTCGGTGTAGCCAAATCCCACTAGTGCCTGGCCATTAGCCTGACAAGTGACCTTGACCATGGCTCCTGCACCACAGCATGAAAAAAATAAGAAATAAAAGTATGAAACGCAGAAGTACATTTGGTAATCATGAATAGCTTGCAAACATTAAGTTAGTCTATTCTCCAATGTGCTTTAATACAGTTTGCTCGCGGTGCATGATTTAGATGCGCACTCTTAAGCTGTTTGCATCCTTTGTCTGACTTTTGACCTATCTATTCAGCAACTTGATGTTTTGACTTTTGAGTAAGTATGTATGGCATGCTAGCATGTATCGGCCTTCTAGAACACAAAAATGCCCTCTGCCAGGAAGCAAAGTAAAACTGCACATTCTTCTTATACAATTGTTGACAGATTTTCGTAACTTTGAACAGATAATAATGAACAGAAAGCTCAAACTGATCATGTAGACCTTCTGTATGATATATTTGAGTCATTTTTCATGTCAGCAATTGATCTTAAGCAAGATAATTAGATATTATAAGCAGGAAGCAATATTGATATATTTCCAAGATGACTACATTAGCCTGATTAAGAATTGGGCTAATAACAACATTTTCACCTTTCAGGTGCTCCTTCCCATGTGATTCTTCTGGGTGTGCCTCGTTGAAGCATCTATAGCAGTACACCTTCCCTGTCACCTTAATAACAGGAGCATATGTTGGGGACAAGGAAAGAGAAGATGGTGACAAGCTGGTAGCTCCCTCACCAAGCATTGAACAAATGGCAATCAGCACGGCTAAGACCAGCCATAGGTGACCATTTGGCTGGCCATTGATGCTTATTTTCATGGCTCGACAGTGCTTTCTCAAGTGAGAGGAGGGGAGGATGCGAATGGTTGTGGCTTTGGTATGAGTGGGTATTTATAATGTTCAGGGTGGTAGGGTTTGAGATAGAGCAGGTAAGGGGTTAATGGTCTTTTGGATGCCTATGTTTGCCCCCAGTGGTTTCAGGTTGGAAGAATAGGGCATTTTGCTATCATTTAAGATAACCTTTTGTAGTTGTAGTAGTACTTTTCATGGTGTGCATAAATCTGCTTCTATGTTATTAGGAAGACTGTAAATTTCTAAGCAATCAGAATTACATGAGTAGTTAAAATCACACCAGTCCGAATCAGTACATCTTGGTTAGACTTGTAGCTGATCTAATATCCAACCCGTTTCGATTTTAGGTTTATATTAGAGACTGATGATCAAGTTTGTCAAGTGGGATAAATTTTCAGACTATGAATTCGTTGCCTAGAGTGAGTTGTGCTGTGGTAAATTGACGTGAATTCAAGTAGCGAGTTGTATGCATGGTGTATAGATTAAAGTTGGCTTGTAAATTACCAGGCCTTTTGTATTCATGTTTGCAGTGTATCTTGCATACTGAATTCATCTCACTTGAATCTAGAAGAGCACAGTACTTTGATGTTTTCTATTAGATAGCAAACGGTGGAAGGCTCTTTCATGATGATGTAAATTATCTTATAGTTTGCTTACTAATTATTACTGTGCAGGTGATACACAAATATGCAACCCGTGTTATGCAAGCCCAGGATTTTTGAAGCCCTACCATTTATAAGCTCTGACCGGGGTAGATCGGGTGGTGAAAGCTACAGGCCTGCAGCCTTGTTTACTGAAACTGGTCAATTTCCAGGTGCGATCACTTAGGGGAAACATGCTATGTCAGGCTACAATATCAAATGAAATAGGTCAGGATTTCCTAGCCATCATCTTAGCGACAGAACTGTAATGGTAACAATACGGAAGGTTTGTTGTGATGTCAATTCACCAGGCACCCAATTTGCCGTTTTTTGTAATGTTCACAGTGGTGTAATTAAACCGAAGCTATTCTGGAAAACATCTACTGTGTGGCATCTTTGTTATTTTGCCCTTTGTTTCCTTGTAGTGGAGCAGCCTTTTCTAGTCAGCTGAGTGCACAGTGCCTGCAGTGCCAGGGTCTGATACTGTGATCCATTTCATTATCCATTGATGAGTGATGACTATTTTCATCTTACACCGTCAAGATTATAGCTGCAAATTCATCCAATCCAGCTGGGAGGTCACCTAGCTAGTAGAATGTAATAAGAGAGAGGAAAAATTAACCGCCAAATTTCTATCTTGTCAAAGTGAGCCGAGGTGAGTAGTGTGTATAGCTTGAGCTGCTCAAACATACTCTAGCCTGCTGACCATAGCGTAGCAGCTAACCAACCTCACACGGAAGAAAACAAAAAAAAAAAAAGGAAAAGGTGTCCTTGGTCAGACAAGGCTTTTGCCTGCTGCCTTATCTGCTCTGCTCCACGAAAGGGTTAATTGAGTAGGTTTAACCAACAACAATCTTCACAACCTTTTCGCTCTTCCCTTGTGTACTGTAACCCTAATTTGTTCTGTTCCAATCATCTGTGAGATTGTTAATTGAGGAGGAAACAGAAAAGAAATGATCAAACTGAACCATGATGGTGGCCTTTTCAGGTTATCAGGTAGCAGGAAGCTTTGTTTTGTTCGTTTGGTGAAGCCGCTGCGCATGCAGCGAGCCCATCTCCAGCGCCGTGATTTTGGCTCTAGTTCAGGCCGTGAGTTTAATGGATGGTGCAAGGGTCGCTATCCTAGATTTGTACTCGCTTTTCCAAAAGAACGTGCTGCAAAATATCATTCATAAGTTTAGGCCGATTAGTGGTCTCTTGAATTGCAGTTGCAAAATTCTCTCAGGCCATGGATGAATTTGGGACTAATCGGCAGAATCAACGTCTAGATCGATTTGGGACTAATGGGCAGAATTAACGCTTACACCAATTTGGGACTAAAATTCTCTCAAAGTTTAGGCCAATTTGGGATTTGTTACTCTCTTTCCGAAAGAGCCGGATGGACAGAATCAACGCACGAATGTCGTGACATAAATGCCCCCTTGTGCTTGTTCATCAGTGCCGAGTGTCCGTGGTGACTTTTAGATGCGTTTAGTTGATGGGATGAGATAGAATGGAATAGGATGTCCTGCCATTTGGTTCTATTATTTTAGGTCTAGAGAAAATATTCCTCAAATTTGAATCATTTGGTCCAGGATGGGATGGTTTATTCAAGCAACCAAACACATGGATGATTTTTTCATGAACCATCTCATACATATACCACTTGGTACATACAACCAAACACACCCTTAGACGCCCAAAACTAGCCACATATCATGCCAAACAAGTGTACCTATCCTTCGAAAATAAGTCAAAGGCCTAACTACTACAGAACATGCAATCCTCGCCGCCATATCACTGCCGGTTGGGCCAGAGCCGCAGCTGCCCTAAAAACGTATCAGTGCCGGTTTGTATCACCAACCAATAGTGACAATATATTATCACTGCCGGTTTATACTCAAAACCGATAGTGACGTAGCACTGCCGGTTCTAAATGGAACCGGCAAAGATATTGGAACTTTTACTGTCGGTTCAACATTTTAACCGGCAGTGATATGTTTTTTCCCGCCAATATGAAAACTCCCATGAATCTCTGGAGCTCTGTTTACTCGCTCGGTTGGCATTTTCTTGGGGAGGTGCTGCCAAAAAATTGTGTTAATATTTTTTTAGTATTTTTTTCGAGGCGACATCTTCTCTAACCAAGCAGAACAAAGAAGAACTCTACTTTGCTCGGTAGTTATTATCTTGCCGAGTTGCTGCTGAAATATTGTTTTAAAATTTACCTCGTATTTCTCTTCGATGTTACTAACTTGCAAAATTTCTCTCTGATCAATTGATCTATGTTATATTTGTTGTAAAATTTTACTTTGTAGAGTGTTATAGATGTTGACAATCGTTGATTGTATGGTTTAAACATTTCAGGTCGGTAGTGCTCAACTTAAGATCTAGCTAAATTATTGAATAAATTATAATTCTTATCCATTTTAGTGATGAAGTGGATTTTTAAGTAATGAAAATTACTAGATGGCCAACTGTGCATAATTGTAATTGTTTGAAATAATGAAAAATTGTTATATGGATTTTTAAATAGTAAAAATTGCTAAATGAATTATAAATAGTGAGAATTGCTAGTTGAATATTTAAATAATGAAAATGGTAATGGATTTTCCAATAATGAAAGTTGCAAGATACATAATTATTTAGAAATATATCCTTATATTCAATTATATTCTTGTTTGATGTATATTAATTTAATTTAGTAGCGGTACATAACAAAATGAATAGAATAAATCTTCCAAATAATTAAAAAATGCTAGGTGGATATTTAAATAGCGAAAAAGGTTTGATGTTTTTTTAATATAGACAATTGCCAGCTGTATTTGTAAATCTAATCATTTACAATTATATTGTTATTTGCAGTTATGTGTTTATAATGTGTTTATCGTTTGAATTAATTACCACTGCATGACTAATGGAAATAATAAATTATTTGTAGATGGACCAAAGATGGATGTATGACACGGACCGTCGCGGTCCAGAGTTCTTTAATGGTGTGACTGGTTTTCTGAATATGGCTACGGCACACAAGTGGCCAGCGACGAAGAAGACAAAGCTAACGAGGGCGGCGTTGCGACAGCTCCAAGCTACAATCGAGGAAAAGGTAGAGCTCATGAGATAGCAGTGAATATATTAGGGACAAAATAGTTGCAGTTTTGCTTACCTGATTGGCCAATTGCAGTCGGCTCCCCTTCTGTGAAGCTCGGCGGATTTGAAGCAATGGAGTAGGGTTGGGCTTCGGCCGGAGCAAGCGACGACGTTGGAGAGTAGTCGAGTGGGGCTTAAGTAGTCGAGGGAGGATTGGTTCAATTGATGGCTTGATTCTCAGCCATGGAGATGGCGACAGTGACACAGGGTTTCTCTGTCGAATCTTTACGTGGGGAAGTCGGCGGTTGCAAAGACTCAAGCCCTGGCTAGCTCTATGAGGCATTGATACACCGGCGGTGGCAGGGTGGTGCAATGACGTGGCAGGCATGGCCCGGCTTACCTAGAGCGCAAGTAGAGCGTGGCCAGAGCGCGTGGAGGAAAAAGAAGAGAGAGAGGAGAGGGGAGCTGACGGGTGGGCCAGGGGTCCACTCGGCAGTGAGGGTAGAGGCAGGGGCGCACGTGCGAGGGGAAAAGGGCAAGGAAGGGAGGAACCAGCTGACAGGTGGGCCCATGGGGTCCATCTGGCAGTGGAAACAAAAGGAAAAGAGAATTTAATTTTTCTGATTTTCAGGACAACAGCTACACTCCGATTTAATTGGGGGTGCCAGAATGCATTAATTTTTTTTTGAATTTTTGTGGAGAATTCTAAGAGCAAATTTAAACTACCATAAAAATTTCAGCCGAAGATCACATGCCAATAATTTTATAAAAATCTGACATGTTCAAGGTTCAAATATTAAGCTGTTGTTTTTTATTTTCTAAATGCAATAATTCACTTCAAATTCTTTCTAAAATTTTGCAGGAATGACACAGATACATTTTTGGAAATCATAATTTCAAGTTGGTTTTAAATTTTAAGTTCATTGGTTTTTTAATTTTAAAGTCAAACTCTTTCTTCTAGGTTAAACAAAAAAGAGATTTCTGGAGACCATAATTTCAAGAAAAATTACAAAATAATAGAAATTCAGCTTGGAATCATAAATAAAAATTTTGAATTGATTTTTCTTTTTCCTTTAATTAGAGGATGTTACATCCACTCATCACAATCGACTCTAAGTTGGAATCGTCATAATCGGTTCTATCTTAAAAACAATTGTTATGATAGTATTATCATTATCGTGCAAAAACCATAGTAAAGACTTTCTATCGCTATTAAAACTGACTATGAAAATAAAAATAACTGATTGTAATGTATATTCTGTAGTAGTGTGAACACTGCTATAGAGAAGCACATTAGTGGCGGTTCTAAACTGACATTAGTGGCGGTTTTTGAACCGCCACAGATTAAGCGCCACTAATATTCGGCGATTATCAGTGGCGGTTTTAGAACCGCCACAAATATTATTATCAGTGACGGTTTGTGGTCAAAACCGTCACTGATATTGCCATTATCGATGGCGGTTTAGGTCAAAACCGCCATCGATATTGCCATTATCGATGGCGGTTTAGGGTAAAACCGCCACCGGTATTGCCTTTTCGATGGCGATTTGTGGGTAAAACCGTGAATCGTTATTGACTTATCGATGGCGGTTTTAAAAGTAAAACCGCATCGTATTATTATCGATGGCGGTTTGTGGATCAAACCGCCACCGATAATCCCCGGCCCAAGATATAAAAAAATACGTATTTTTGGCTAGCCTCAGGAATTGCTAGCCATGCCCTCTGAAACAAGATACAGAAAGAACTATATAGCTATCGTCTGTCCATCCATTTCACCATTACACAGGAATTACAAAAGAACCACAAGATGATACATGCCGAAGGACAAAACCAAACACTTAAATAATCGCTTGTGGAATCAAACGCTGCAAGCTACACATATCCAAACCGCCACATGTTACCCTTTTATCGACAACAAAGAAGGCGTGAGGTACCTTTTGCTCTATATTATCCATTGACTCCTTGAGCCTGTCGATCTTCTTACATAATCTTAATAGGCTACATCCACCACCAACTACAACACCTTCCTCAATAGTTGCCTGAAATATCCAAAGTTATTGTTAGGAAATAGAGCTTGTAGTTTACAAAACCATACAAAATCACATATGAAGAACATCATGAATCTTTGAAATGCATTATTTTAATAGTCCATTCTAACAAAATATGGCTAGCAATGATCATGACAATATATCATGGACAGATATACAAGTCACACAACAATATATATACTCAAAACTGTGCACCCCTTCTCATATTTGTTGCAATTAAATTGAAAATAAATGGAACTATAATGTAGGAAGAGAACAGCTGTTGGTTGGCAAGTACAGAATCGAAGATATGTATTACCTTCTTTAGCCTCAACACTTTTTCCTTATTAAGGGTAGCTATAGTCCTATCAAGTTTTGACAGGATATCATTGTTAATGCTCTTGTGGTCCTTACCAATAGAGTCATCTAGACTGCTATGAACTTGATCGCTTATTGTGCTAACAAATTTCATCCCTAATACCATACAGAGATCTTGTAATGTACTTGCATGCTCAAGAACCTTCACCACCTATTTCTCTGCAATGTCCAGAAAAGCATCTTATCATATTCATGAAACCAAAAACACAACAATCACCAACCACTAAACATTGTGATCCAAATTCATCGAGAGATTTCAAGCATTTTCAACAAGTATTGCCAAATGAATTTTCATCAACAATGAACCAATGACATCAAACGCATCTATTATTTTCATATCTTGAAGTAGGATCCATAAGGGATAAAATAATTGTAAGTTCCAATTATAGTCGAATTTGAGAAACACAATAACATTAATGCAAAAATGCTGCGGCTAAAAGGTTTTGCTCAGATAACCATTTGGACATCTTGAAACTAGAAGTACCATATTACCCGGTCTCATACCGCTTGTAAGGTCGATGATCCCCCATTCCCAGACTGCAGGGAGATACATATGAAGCTATGAAGCTGTTGACACTACATTTTACTTTATAAGCCTTTTTTGTATGATATAAACTTCCAAGTTATTAATATTGGGCAATAAAACAACAAAGCGAGGACAAACTTTATGATTTTTTTAATATAAACTTTATGATTTTTTTTAGTATTGCAATAAAACAACAAATAAAAATAACTGTACTAATATGACATTGCACAAGAGAAAGTAATAACAGTACCTTGTGAAAGCCATTTTGCTGATCATATGCCTCAACAGTTCCATAGTTATAACTACATTGAGTCAAAACATGTCAAAATTACACTAACCAAGTGATTATAGTTTGATAATATGATAATTCGCAAGTAACTTTACCACATATTAAGTGCTGACCACAATCTAATGTGACGCCCAACAAGCACTTCACCTGTATCTTTCATATGCTAATAGAGAACATATTAATTCACCAATTAAGTAACTCAAAAGAAATATGGCCAAAAGCACATGCAAACATAGGCCAACATTGTGAGAACAGGTTAACAAAAATGTGCAAACAGGAATTGCTAGCCATGGCCACCCACATAATGCATGCTCTCATATCCATTTTGGACAGCTTTTGAAGTGAACTATAAGTGGCAACCCATTCAACACATTACAAATGATAAACCAACATTGATGGTCATCTTCGGGGAATTCAAAGATGAGCACCATCATCACTACATCCTAACCACATTTACAGAGGGAGGCACACGATGGCGCCGATGCGAGGAGTTCGTGATGCGATGATGCAGTGAAGGAGGAGTTCACGATGAGACGAGAGAATAATTATATCACAAAACCAATCAGCATTACAACATTAGGTGTAATAGATCGATAATTATATCACAAGCAAAACTATTATATCACACACATTGTAATAGATCGATAATAAATAAGATTAGTCATATTGACCAAGAGAGTATCTTCTCGTTTCTAAAGTTTGTCATGCTCTCGTTTACAATTTACAAGTCCACATCCAAGACCTAGTATCTTCTCACACAATCTTAAGCCTACGAGCCTTTAGGGATTCTTTGGAGGCGAACGACGCTTAACAAAGAAAGATGGAGCAATTGATCATTGTTGTCTTCATCATAAAACTCGCCCTTTTTGTTGATGACTTCCTTCATGAGGAAGTAAGTTTAGCTGTCCTGAATGGCTTGGATGTCAAGAGGATGTAGTCCTGTCGTAGGCAATTTGAGGCGCTACAAGTACGAAAAATAAATCTAAGAGTATATATAGAAATTGAGTGGTGCGAATAAATGTGTAATGTTAGCATGACAAACCTCTACGTCATTGTCTATTATTGTAGAAGATAAGATTTCGCATGTATTGGCACATAAGTACCCACATAAATTTGTGCCTTGCATCGCTTGTGACACTACAAAAATTGAATAAACTAAAATGTCATGGAAGGAGTTATTTACTATGAAATGCGATATAAGAATATTTCTTGCGTGCGTCTGGAAATTTAGTTCTGACTGAAAGGGATTTACGGAATGGGCGGTATCTCAAGCTCTTTGTACAATATCTTTTGAACGCCGCATTCATTACACTTAGCAGCTCTTCGTAGTCTTTTTATCTTTGTCCATCGAATCCATGACCAAAGAACTTGCTCTTTTAGGGTCACTACTACAAGAATCCAAAGTGGAACCTACATATACATGTATGATGCTATAGTCATTAGCCCTAGGATAAGAGAAATGAGCGAATTCAACAAGTGATTTAACTAGCCAGTGAGAAACTTACTTAAAATTGTATGGAACAAGTATGAATTCCTTGTCTTGTAGTTTTAGCAACGCTGTATATGTATTCCTCAACCTCATTTGGTGCTCTTAAGATTTCGATCTGGCACACCGTTCCTGGGTCGAGGAATCCCACTGGGCCCTTGGTTCTTCTCAATTCAATAGTCTCGTATCTAGATAAGGAAAAAGTTAGACAACACATTTATCGGTATTACGTGAATGTAAACCATGATTTATATAGTAGACACTTACAGTGTCCAGCATCGCAAAAAAGACACGTCGAGGGCGTCGTGATAGAACAAGTTGTGCAAGTTATCGAATTCTATCATGAAGTAGCCAACCCCCTCATGGTGAAAATGTTCCTCTCCGTAAATGGCAGTGATCATCTTCGGGAGTAAATGTTGATTGGATCGCATCATGTACCAGTCATGTAGTCGCTGCATCATGAGTGTTAGGCTCTTCAACTTCGATTCGGTGACTAATGGCTTTCCAAGCTCGTATTTCAGCCTTTCGTGATTATCTTGTACTTGAGATTTCGCTTTGCCCTTTCCTTTTCCTCTGATGACATCATACTGCATTGCAGCCGCCTGATCTAACTGATATGGCTTGTCTAACGGGCCATTTCTTCGGATCAGGTGTTGTACCTTCGTCTTTTGAAGTGGTCACACTAAGCTTTTGATGTTGAGGCGCTGGTGACGAATGGGCTCCTAGAGCAGGCTCCTTTATAGTGGGCGCACTAGCCATTTGACGCCAGGTGTTGGTGATGAATGGGCGAGTTGTATGCAGAGAGAGGTGGCGGTTGTACTGCAGGAGAGGTGGCGGTTCATGATCCAAGACGATGTCACGCTTACGCCATCGGATGAAAGTGTGAACGGCACTTCCTAGAGTTGTGACCTCATCATTGCAAGGCATTTCCAGTCCAACCTCGAAAGCTGTGGAAGCACCGTGTCCACCTGGACCTTTGCATAACTCGGAGCTATCGGAGAGTTGTGCAAAACATCCCCTTGTAGGTATGGATAAGCTATCCTGTAGCGACTGTAAAAATATGTTCATAGACAGGCACATTGAGTGGGCAGGTGTGGGTCTTGTATGTCGCCCACAGGATAATGCGTGTTATCCGGTTGTACCAATGGTGTGGACGCGCAATCGCTACGGCGATTCGTAGGGTTGGCGAGAACGATGTTGTGTCCTTGCGATCGCTCATGGCTTCTTGTACTTTTTGTTGAACTTGTTGTTCTATGGTGCTTTGTAATTCTTGAAGCATCTTTTGCTTCATCTCCTCCATAGCCCGTTCGCGACGCTCTTCTTTCGCTCTCTTGCGACTCAGACGAGTCTCCGTGCTCGGGAAACCAATCTTCCAGTGGAACCTTGACCCCTACGCCTCGTGTCCGACCAGGATGCTCTTTATTTCCCAAAGGTGCTTTGTTAGTTCGTCCCTTCTCCCTATCTGCGTGAAAATTTCCTTGGGTGGACTCGGCGTGCAGCTCCCGAATTCGTTGGGAGATTGCTTCATCATCGTTGCTTTTGAATGATAAGCCCCACTAGGCATGACAGATGCCCTTGCTAGCACATAATGCTTAACTCGGTCCCAGACCGCCAAGGGACTTGTGCGGTCGATCGGATTGCATCCAATTCTTGCCTCTCCCGGTGAGGAATCTTACCTGCACTCCACTCGTGCCTAGTCTGTGGGGTGAGTGTTCATCCTTGCGATCCGGCGGTGGTCCTCACTGGATTTTATTCTGCTTCGCCTTGCTTCATCGCAATAAATTCATCCCAATATGGCTCTACTTTAGGATAATCTCGATGGTCGACCGATTTTTCATCACATATTGCGTATTCAGCTTGGACTTGAAGTTCCTCCATCGACATCCATTGACATCAAGGCATTACGACGCACGAGCTCTTCAGCTCCTTCAGGGAATTCGAAAGTTTCTTTCAGCTCTGTCCATAGATCCATTTTGATGGCGTCGGGCACTTTGTGCCAATCCAAATAGGTGATTGGCACTTTATCCCTTGCGATGTACCCGCATGTTGACCTATATTTTGCTGCTATTTTTGCCGGTTTAACCGGACTCAAAGATCTGAGACCTCTGAGATGGTATGCCGGCCTTCAGGCTTCTTAGTTTTCCCTCGGCCTCGACGTCTTGCAACGGGAGCATCAGCATCTCCGACAGCGAAGGAGGCTTCGGCACCTTCGAAGGTTGGATGGTCCAACAGGTATCTACTCGGGCTTGAGTTCGGGGACGGGTTGGAAGCATCCTCCAACCCAGGCTGGGCCTCAGGCTCCATAAGAACTACATTTCGAAAGTAAACATAGTCATTTCGAAGATAATGTGAACAAGAGGTCTTATTGTGTAGAGAGATCAACCGATGTGATAAATAATGTTGAGAAATCCTAACCAACAGGTAAAACTACTCCGCGACTATAGAAGGCAACTAAGACCGGACTAGGTAGGTTTACACGCTATGCTAAGCGTCGGTAAAAAATATGTAGTTAAAAGCAAGGCGGCTAAGACCAGAATAGGTACATCCTTAAGAACAGCAATTTGATTAAAAGAGAAGAAGTCTTGTATTAATTAGAAGGTCTTATGGCCAAGTTCTTAAGCAATGAGGTAAGAAACAAGAATCTTGGTGTCCGAGCACCAAGAACTCCTCGAGGTCTACGCGCCTCGAGTCGCACCTATTGCTACTGAAGAACATGAACACCATAAGATGCAAATAAGAGAACAATAAAAACCCTAGTGTCCGAGCAGTGGGTTGATTATAGTCCCACGGGAGAGAATATAAGAGAACAATAAGAAGATTTGATTTTAGTATTTCTCTCAGATGTCGGGTTGCTTAATCAAAAGATTAGCCTTCCTCGCCACAAAGGCAACTAGATCATAGACTGAACTAAGTAATCAACACAACAACCAGTAAAGGAATTTGACAAAATACTAATAACAAGTTAACTAATTTCAGACTTTACTTATACTGTCACAACCTCGTCTCATTTAAGCCGACTCCTCACAGAGAATTACCCACAGTACCAACAATTCATCCAGAGCATACGAGTTAAGCAAATGTTCCAAAATTGGCATATTATTCTAGTCACCACGCAACAAGCAAAGAAAAATGAGACCATTTTCTTGCACAATGTGCTTTCAATAACAAAGTAATGTGACCATATGTAGTGTTTTTAAAGAAGTGGTCCATTATGGTTTTGTTTTTAAAGAAGAGAGAAGATGTCAGATTAATTTGAAGCATGAGCATATAAATAGTAAGCACAAGTATTACTCACTATTTCAGGATTTTACACATCAAACAGATTGAGCATATAAATATGTACATCAGTCCCTTAAATACATCTTATCAATCCCTATTTAGCCGTCGGGATCGAAGTACAATTCATCATAATGAATGGTATCAACAATATGAACTGCATGGAGTTTCCTTATGAAAGGGACGTATGGAGTATTATCAAAGTAGAGGGCTACCTCATATGGTTATATGGTTGACAAAGAAACCATTGTAATTGTGCAGATCATTCGGCAAAGTATGAAACGCTAATCAATTTGCCGCTTAGTGTCTATTCGATTGCAATGTAATAAGTGTGCATGCAATGGATCTCATTCAATGACTCTTAACATAGTTTCCTTACTTTGGCTGCATATAGTGTGTACAGTTTGCTTGCATATAGTACTAACAAGGAATGGAAAGTCGGTATTTTCATCTAAAGTCTTTGCAATGTTTTCATAAGGTAATTCAAGGTTTAGAGAGAACTACGAGTTAATTTGAACTCTGTAGCATCCAAACTATAGCGACAAGGGTGGACCAATGGAGACAAATGTTATTGTAGCGCAACACAAATCTCGAATTGAATATACAAGATAATTAATGTAAGACCATATTAGTCTTTGAATAGTGACTAGTGAGCATATTAGTTTCAACCAAGAAGGTTCACTAAAGAGCCAACATCTAATCAATCATAATTTTTCATTTGATCTCACAAAGACGAAGAGCATATGGAACAACGAGGTAACCAATCACTATTAATTTAACATACATACATACTACTCCAATCCAAGATTATACTGATTCGCCATTTTCATTAATCTAATATATACTACTCCATTCCAGTCGGACGGGGGCTCACCTTCAATGGCGGGGACGAGCTGGGCGGGGCTGGAGCAGGGAAGGGCGGGGGTGGCCGACGGGGGCGGGGACGGCTCCAGGAGATCTTGTGCTGGGCGGGACGGCGCCCACCGAACGGGCGGCGGAGTCGAGGCACCGGGAGGAGACGGGCAGAGCAGGTGGGCGGGGGGGGGGCCGACGGGGCCGGACGGGGGCGAGGACGGCGCTGGACTGGAACGGTGGCGGCGTCGAGGGGCACCAGGAGGAGGCGGGGTCACCGGGCGCGGGATGGAGGCGGCGGGGTCACCGGGCGAGGGAGGGAGGCGGCGGGTCGCCGCGGAGGGAGGCGGTAGGGTTCAAAGCTACCGGTGAGGACCGACCACTTTGCCGTGGTTTATATAGGGGACATATCGGTGGCGGTTGTTAATTAAAACCGCCACAGATAAGGTTTATCGATGGCGGTTGTAATTAAAAACCGCCACAGATAAAATTATCGATGGCGGTTGTAATTAAAACCGCCACTAATACTATTTTTCAGATTTCCTTCAATTATAAAGCCATGAATTCTTGTATTAGTGAACCTATCATATATATTAACTACTAATTATTCATAACTAATTTATCTATGCTATATAAATTTATATTCTTATGAAATTTGAACCCTTATTAATATAAATTAATATAAAGCATATTTTTAAGATTTCCTTCTATTAATATAAAGCCATGAATTAATGTATTAGTGAACCTATCATATATATTAACTACTAATTATTCATAACTAATTTATCTAGGATATATAAATTTATATTCTTATGAAATTTGAATCCTCGATTAATATAAATTAATATAAAGCATATTTTTAAGATTTCCTTCTATTAATATAAAGCCATGAATTAATGTATTAGTGAACCTATCATATATATTAACTACTAATTATTCATAACTAATTTATCTATGCTATATAAATTTATATTCTTATGAAATTTGAATCCTCGATTAATATAAATTAATATAAAGCATATTTTTCAGATTTCCTTCTATTAATATAAAGCCATGAATTAATATAAAGCATATTTTTCAGATTTCCTTCTATTAATATAAAGCCATGAATTAATATAAAGCATATTTTTAACAAAAATGCCATTACTCCACATAAATGCATATTCGACATTACATTTCCATTACCCCACATAAATACACACATTTTGCCATTACTCGTAGCTAATTATTTTCTTTCACAATTTGGCCTTCTTCATGATCATCACGATGATAGGTGGCTTCCTCGAGTGGTTGCTTCGCCGAGCACGATGTCGCCATCTACGAAAGGAGGCAACTCATCAAACTGGTTGTACTCTTCCTCATCCACGACATTCTCAACTCCGACGATCCTTTGTTTTCCTTGAAGAACTACATGACGCTTCTTATCTCACGGTCGATTACATAGAAGACTGTGCAACTTGCTTCGCAAGTACGAATGGTTCGTCTCTATATCCGACTTGCTCGATGTCCACAAAGAGTGAAGCCATATTTGTCCACCTTGACACCCTTTGGGAGTTGGACCCAACGACAATCAAACATCGGGATCTTGAAAATGCAAAGAGTCGAGCTCCCAAATCTCCTCTATAAACCCATAGAAGCCGCTCTTCTTCATCGCTGTATTGTCGTAGGCATCTATACGGACACCACTGCTTTTGGTAAGTACTTTTGCTATCCCGAGCTCTCGTGTAAAATGTATATCCATTTATGTCGTATCCTTGCCATGTCACGATTGTACCTGATGGCCCTTTTGCCAACCACCTCAACGTAACACCGGTTTCTTCACGGACATGTGCTCCTTGAACCAATGATTGAACACACGATTGTGCTCTTTTGTTATCCAAACCTCTCGATCGTCCACGATTTTCCCTCTGTAGCTTTTCCTTGTGCATGTCCATAAACGGGATACCTCGATCGCTGCAAGACTGCGTGAAATGAGCTTGTTCGAACAAAAATGATCGTAAGAATTTGTGGATTTCTTTCCGATTACTCCTTTGCCGCCTAGCCTCCCCTCATGGCGTGATACGGCACTCCTACCGGTTCAACCTCGTCCATGTAATCGACGCAGAACTCAATAACCTCCTCGGTTGCATAACCTTCTACAATGGAACCTTAGGTCGCGATCGATTACGTACATATTTCTTCGTAACACCCATGTACCTTTCGAACGGATACATCCGATGCAGAATATCGCCCACAAATATTTATCTCATTCACAAGGTGAACAATGAGATGAACCATGATATCGAAAAATGATGGAGGAAAATACATCTCTAGGCGACACAGAGTGTTGACCACATCGACTGCAGTTCATAAAGTCCAACGGGATCGATGACCTTACGTGAAATCGCGTTAAAGAAGAAACACAACCTCATGATTGCCTCTCGAACCTTGTCGTGCAAAATACCTCTAATTGCAATAGGGAGCATTTGTGTCATCATCACATGACAATCATGAGACTTCATACGATTAACTTCAAATCTTTCATCGATACAGGTTTCTTGATGTTTGCGGAGTAACCTGACGGAACTTTCACACTACGCAAGCACTTGCAGAGGTCTGCTTTTCTCTTTCTTGGACAGAGTATGGCAAGTCGGGGAAGGTAAAGTCGGCCTTTCAGGTGTCTTGAGGATGTAGCTCGGCTCGATCTTCATATCTTCCAGTCCCTTCGTGCCTTGATCCATCCTTTGTTTTGCTAGGAATATTCAAGAAAAGACCAAGCACGCTGTCACATACATTCTTTTCTACATGCATGACGTCGATGCAATGTCGAACTTCTAAGTCCTTCCAATAGGGCAAATCCCAAAATAAGGATCTCTTCTTCCACGTGGTTTTCTCAAGACGGACCTCGAGGTATCCCCTTTCCAAGTACAACATTAATATCCTTAACCATATCATATACCTCTTCCTCAAGAAGAGGCCTTGGAGCTGAACCGTCCTCCTTTGTACCACAAATTGTTTTTTCATATTACGGTACGGATGATTCTTTCAAGGAACCGACGGTGACGCATGTAGACTGCTTTTCCTCGAGTTGTTAAGCCACACGCTACTAGTTTCATCCAGGCATTGGGGCAAGCTTTAGCTCCTTTTATAGTACGGCCGACAGGTTACCTAGGGTCGGTAAATCATTGATGGTGCAGAACAACATTGCGCGTAGAGTGAAGTACTCCCGCTTGTACTCATCCCATACTGTACACCTTCATTCCACAAGAGCACAAGATCTTCCACCAATGGTTGTAGGTATACATCAATATCGTTTCCAGGTTGTCTCGGCCCTTGGATAAGCGACATCATAATGTATTTTCGCTTCATACACGACCAAGGAGGAAGGTTGTAGATACTGAGAGTCACGGGCCAAGTGCTATGAATACGCTCATGTTACCGAAAGGATTCATTCCATCCGTACTCAACCCAAACCTTATGTTCCTTGGCTCATTTCCGAAGTTCTCCTAAAGAGCCTATCGATGGTTCTCCACCGGGCGTAATCGGCAGGTGCCTCGACTTTCCATCCTCTTTTCGCTCTTCCGAGTGCCATCGCATCAGCTTGGCATGCTTTTTATTTGCAAATAAACGCTTTAGACGAGGTATTACCGGCAAATACCACACCACTTTAGCGGGAGCTCCATTCTTCACTTCTATGCCTTCGCTTTCCTCGCCCTTACGCTTTGTATCGCGATGCTTTGCACACCGGACATACATGCGTGTGCGCATAGTCTTTGCGATAGAGTATACAATCGTTTGGACACGCGTGTATTCTTTCTACCTCCAATCCCAAGGGACATACAACCTTCTTGGCAAAATACGTGGTCTTAGGCAACAGGTTGCCCTCTCGAAGCATGTCCGCTAAGAGACGTAGCAACTCCGTGAAACTCTTGTCGGACCAACCATTGCTTGCCTTCAATTTCAGTAGTGAAAGCACATTGTGCAACTTTGTGTATTCCTCCTTGCAACCTGGGAACAAAGGTTTCTCCGAGTCCTCTATCAAACCCTTGAACTGATTAAACTCTCTCTCACTACCGTAGTTTCCTTCGCATCGCGCAACATTTGAGCCGATTATTGTCATCGTCAACGACCAACCTATCCTCATCGGTTCCATACCCGATGTCACCGCCATATTGGCGGCTTCGTGCGTCGTCGACATTATCACATTGAAGTATGATCTCCTCTTCACCGTGCCTTGTCCAATGGTATAGCTAGGTACAAAGCCCCTCCGAATCGGTGCAAGTGGATTTGGTCTTTGTCCGAAAACATCTTCTCATTCTTGCAATCAATGCATGGACAATGTATGTACTCCGTCTTCTTTTGCAATCTGTTCTCCTCATTTGCTCGTCAGAAAAGCGAATACGCTGTCGATGTATTCTCATTGCAACGGTTCGCATTGTACATCCATCTCCGGTCCATCTACAATTAATTAATGTAACAATTAATAATATGCAATAATCTTAATTACATAAATCATTAATCCATTATTTGTTACTATCCAATAACCTTAATTAAATAAATTTAATATATGCTCAATCATAATTTATCATCCAAAAAAGGTAGACAACTTAATCTAATAGAGCTATAGAAGGCAACTAAGACCGATCTAATAGAGCAAGGTAGTAAGAAAATTAATGGTAATTAGAAACAAATCTTAAGTACTATGCATAGCCAAAATTAAATTTATCCTCTCAAAGAGGTACATAATTCATCATCTCAAAATGCAAGGCAACTTCATGATCACCTATATACCATATACATTAAATTTAATGTGTATTAATATCCAACAATCTTAATTAAATAAATTTAATATATGCTTGCCATATTTTGTCATCTAAAAGGTAGACAACAAATAATCTAATGGAGCAAGGTAATAAATTCATCATCTAGATATAAATTAATCTAAAAATGCTAGGTAAATAAAAATTGAATCTAAGCTTTGCCATTCAAGAAAGGAAAATCTTAAATAAACTAGATCTAGCCATTAAATTGCAACTACATCACCACAAATGAAGAGAGGAGAACAAATTACTCACCTTGGAACAACCCTACAAAGTAAAAACTCAAGTTTCTTTGCAAACAAAATCTCAGATCTGAAATTTTGCTTTTCTTCTCGGGAGGAAGATGACCATGAGCTCCTCAGAGAGTGTCAGAGCGACTAGTATATATAGGGGTTTTATTTGTGGCGGTTCTAAACAAAAACCGCCACAGATAATCTGTATTTGTGGCGGTTTTGTTTAGAACCGCCACAAATAAGCTCATTATAAGTGACGGTTTTGTCCTCCAACCGCCAGCGATAATACCTACCTATCGCTGGCGGTTTTTGTTCGAACCGCCACAGATAGTGGACTATCAGTGGCGGTTTAGGGTTAAAACCGCCACTTATAGTTGTCGCAGTATTTGTGGCGGTTATAACCACAAACCGCCACTGATATGACACTATCTGTGGCGGTTCGGAACAAAAACCGTCACGAATGATCCTGTCACCGGTTTGCACTCAAGAACCGCCACTGATACTCCTATTAGTGGCGGTTCCAAACAAACCGCCACTAATAGGGCGTCTCCTATTTGCAGTTTTGTAGTAGTGGAACCAGGGCGACGTAGCCGGATTTACAACCGACGCCGAGCATCTACGGTGCCCCATAAGAGCCCGAACTACTGTTGCTGAACCTCTCGGCTAGTTCCCCACTTAATCTGGACCGAGCAGGTCCGATCAGACGGCTCCTGTTGCCGCGCTCGCATTGCGCACAGAAGACGCGTTCCTAGGGGTGAAAATGGTACGGGTTAATCCTGACCGATCCGGCACCGAATCTGTTAAAAACCGTATCCGGGAAAAAAATCCGTATCCGGCCGGATTCGGATACGGTACCGGATACTTGCTACCGGATACGGTAACGGATACGGTAGACGGGATATCCGACCGAATAGCTGCGGTATATGGTAACCGGATATTATCCGACCGGATATCCGAATCAACAAAACAAAGGGTACTCCGTACTCAAGTCAAGACTCAAGAGTCAAGGGCTTCCCATTCGATTCCCGCAAGCCTCAGTCTTTGCCTCCCCATTCGATTCCCCAACCCGAAAACTAACCCTAGTGCTTGAGCCTCCGCCGCCGCCGCATGAATTCAGTGTGTTGGCCTGTTGGGCGAGCGGGACTTAGTTGTTCAAGTTATGTATGAATTTGATACCTTGTTATACTTGTGTTTTGTGAGTTGTCAAATTTATGTAATATATATGAATTTATTGCTTGTCAAATGTTTCAACAAGTATGTATCCGTTTGTATTATCCGTTTCCGAACCGAATCCGGTATGTATCCGCTCCGACATTACCATATCCGAAACTCCGAAATATCTATATTCGTATCTGTATTCGGTCTTACCGTATCCGATTCCGAATCCGGGAAAAAAATATGGGTTAGAATACGGGAACAGCAATATCCGACCGTATCCGATCCGTTTTCACCCCTACGCGTTCCAAATGGGCCGCGTCCGATACCAGCAAGGCCGTCGCATCCTGCGGTGCCCTCCGCTCCCACGAACACACATCAATTAATTCCTCTGACAAAATCCTACTGTTCTCCATTATGGTCATACAAACAATACTGGACTTCAACCGAACATATATTAAGAACAGCGTCAAGAATTGGTAGTAAACTTTTTCTCGATTCCCCTGCTTTGATCATAAGAACGGAAGTACAAAAGAATTACTGAATTAGATAGTTTTCTTGTCATGAAGATGCATCATCATCATCATCCACATGACCATTCCAAATTTACAAGCAGGCTGAAGCTTCATTTCTACCCATCTACTAGTAACTAATTGACTAGTTAATCGTGATCAGGCCGATATATCCTTCTGAACTTTTACCCCAAAACAACAGCAAACTGATCGATAAACCATGGCGAAAGGAACTCACATATTTCACCATGTCCCACTCGATCTCACAAGCCATTACCGCCCTTCAGAAGAACACCTTCCAACTACGAACTAATTAATACAACACGACAATAACAACTTAATGGTCTCTGTCATCTCAAGAACCCTAAGTGTTATGTGATGTCAGCGTTTGACCGCATTTGAAGATAACCCGACCTAGCTGGCTAACCTAAGTATCATTCCAGACACTGAAAAGCTGCGCGCCATGACAGACTCCGGTCATGTCGCTGCTGCTCGTCGCGGCCGCCGCCGGCGGAGCCGAGGCCGGCGTCCAAGAAGCCATCCTCCCGGCGCCATCGTATGCCTCCGCGCTGACCAGGAAGTTGTCGTACCCCATCTTACCGTCATCTTGATCCCTCAGGCTACCAGCATTAATTCCCTGCGTCGCCCGTGCATGGCCTTGCACCACCTGCTCGTGGCTCACCATCCCGGTGGTGGTAGCCACCGCAGCGCTCAACGGCATCATGTAGCTGCCACCGCCGCCGCTCTCGCCGACCCCGTTGTACACGACGGAGTTTGACCCGGTGCTGTGCTCGAGCGAGGTGTTGTCGATACTCCCGAGGCCGCCGTGCATCGCCTGCGCCTGCAAGAAGAAGTCGTGCGCGCCTGCACCAGGGCCGGCCCCGAGGTTCAGCTGGTGGAGCTCCTGCAGGCTGTGCGCGGCAGCGATCACCGCGTGGTCCTGCTCCTGCTTGCACCACCCGCGCAGCGGCTGCGCATAGGGGTGGTAGAGGCCGGCGGTGGCGAACTGCGGCGGCTGGAACGCGATGGTCGGCCACGCGGCGGCGTGGTACTGCGCGCCGTACGCGAGGGCGCCTTCGCCCAGCTGTGAGGCGATGCGGCCAATATCGTAGCTGACCACGCCGGCGTGCTGCGCGGACGACGCGGCCTCGGCCTCCTTGAGTCGCTTGGCGGCGCTGCCGATGGGGAGCTCGCTGCTATCGAGGATGCTCTTGACGTCGTAGCGGCTCATGTCGAAGTTGGTGACGGCGTTGAGGCCGCGGAACTTGATCGCCGCGATGTCGTACGCCTCCGCTGCCTCCTCCTGCGTGGCTGCGTACATTGATGAGCACGGTTACTTGCTGGCTTGCTGAACGGTGTGGTGTGCATGCAAGATCGATGTGACTCTAGCTTAATTAGTTTATTTACGTTGCGGGCTAAATTAGCTTACTGCAAATGCATGCAGTGGAGCATGCATCCTGTAGGGCTCTGTTTCTTATTCAGTATTTTGACTTGTTGCACTGGTGAATGGAGACAGAAGTAGCGCTAGATATGGACGGTACGTTTAAAAAGCTAGCCACATGCATGCACAAAGTAATTAAAAAACTTGACATGGCTTACTCGTCACATTCTTAAGTTCCAAGTGGAACATATTCAGTTCATAACTACTAGGTGCATAAAATGGTTACTGTAATCTCATTAAGATGTCAATTAATTTCTGTTTAATTGGCTTCACAAATAGTTGTTTGGAATATATTATAGTTTTTATTGGGTTTTATAAATATATTATAATAGAAATTAATGGTCAAATATATATTTTGGAAGTCGTATCAGGCAGCTATTTGTGAACGGAGAGAGTACTTACTGAAGGTGCCCAGGTAGAGATCCTTGTTTCCTGCAACTCGTCCTATCCTTGCTTGCCATCTCCCATGTTGGTGATGCCTTTACACAAGAGTTAAAATAGCATCATTAATATTTTTCAATCATGAATTATTTTCTCAAAGCGTGTAGGAGTCCATGTATAGATGCATTTTATACACACACACACATATACATATATTTATATACCTAGTTACTCCACGATAAATGGATGCACCTCTGGAAAAACCGCTGCTCTTCCTGCACACATGGATTGGTAGGAGTAAGCATCAAATTACATTGTTGGCCTACCCCATCTATGTGTTAAAAGGAATTTCATGGATTGGTAGGAGTAAGCATCAAATTACATTGTCGATCTATTAATTTGCTAACCATCTATGTGTTAAAAGGAATTTCATGGATTGGTAGGAGTAAGCATCAAATTACATTGTTGACATATTAATTTGTTAACCATGTATGTGTTAAAAGGAATTTACAAGATGCATTTTTCATATGCTGACCTTCGCAAAGACGCTACAAACTCCTGCCTTGTCATTTGCTTCATCTCCTCCAGCTCCTTTTCGTAGTTACTTACCTAAAAATTAATACAGAAACAAATTGATGCTTTTAAGTGCAATTTCAGTAAGAAGGCAACAGAACAAAAACATGGTATCATCATTCACCCTAGATCTATTAACCAATAAAAAGAGTGAGCAATAACAAAGACCAAATTCTTCAAAGATAACGACAATAAGTGTTCAACTATATATATATGTATATATATACATACTGGAAAATTCGTTGTTGTCGTCGGACCCCAATACTTGAGGGCAGCCAAATCATAAGCTCTAGCAGCTTTGTCCTCTTTGTCATAGCCACCTATCAATGTTTACAAGATGAAAAAATATAAAGAAATGAGAAAATCCTTGAAAAAAATAAAATTCAGGGAAGACATGTACAATGACCATCTACCAAATGTCACAAACATAATTAGTTAGATCCGAATATCACTTACCTAGATAGACTGCATAGATTTAAAAGTTGAGTTCAATCCCACGACCAAGATCGATCGATCCCGAAATGATCAACAAAAAGGAACATAATGTCAATTAACAACATTGGGTGATATTATGAAATACGGTGTAGCACAGTAGCAGTAGCAAACAGATTTGAAACATCACTATCTAGCATTTCTACCTTGACGACCCTTGCGAGTTTGCCCTTCTCTCCTGCAGCTGTTGTCCCACAGATGAGCCTCATATCTCCCCGTCCATCTATGCCTAAAACCAATCAAAGGCAAAAGATTAGTTTTGTTAAGCTACAATAATCTCATAATCATGTCTACAATCTACATAATGACATCCCCATACATCTACATTATCAAAAGCATATCTATCCCCTAAGACTACTCATTTGATCCAAAAAAGAGAAACATCAAACAAGCAGTACTTGTCTAAACTGGATGCAATCTAATCTTCCCTTGTTGCATTGATGATATTTGGCTTGTTCGATCCATTTCATGATTGCACCTCACCTTGTCACGCCGCGGTATATCGACGTCCGCTGCCCGAACGTGTCGACCGGCTTCCTCGCCGCCGCCGCGTCCACCACCGCGCCGCTGCCACCCATCTCCGCACCGACGGCCATCACGGCACTGGCGCCAGCGCCATCCTCCTTCTCCTTCCGAACAGCCATTGCCCCTCCCTGTGCCGACATGGATACGCTCTCCGATACGCGGCCGCACTCTCCTGCGAGGAGCGGCATGCCGGCGCCCGGCGCTGTCCCCGCCGTCATGTTCATGGAGAGCGATAGAACCTGCGCTACCTGCGCGCCCTCTGCCGCCTCCACCCTCCGCTGCGGTGGGGCAGGCTGGCTCCGCAGCCAGTTCTTGATCATGGACAGCCCGATGCCGCCGCCGTTGTTACCGGCGGCGCCACCATTTGTCGTGGTGGCGTCTGCCGTGGTGCTCACCATGCCACCGCCTTCGTGGGCTCCGGCGCCGGCCGAAGAGGCCAACATAATGGAGTCGGCGAACTGGAGAGAGGAGCTGGGGTACAGGTAGCCAACGCTACTGCCCGAGCTCGCGTAGCAAGCATCGCTACTACTAGGGATCATGTTACCGGCCTTGTGGTGCTGCTCCGAGAAGGAGACGCCGCCGAGGAAGTCCTCCAGCTTTGGCTCGGCGACGAGCGCCGATAGCTCCGATCCCCTCATGCTCCAATCTGCACAGCAAATTATATCGAGAGAGATTTCATGTACCAATCAGTACCATTTTTTAAAACCAGATGTACCGGTCGGTACTACTGCTTGCACTTAATTGTCTGTATGTATCGATCGATATGTACCTTGAGGGATGTTGAACGAGACATCGTCGGCGGCGGCGGCGGAGATGAGGGTGGAGTCGGTCTGAGAAGACGGTAGCTCCTGCGGGGAGAGGGAGAAGGCCAGCCAGTTGTTCACAGTGGCCATGGTCGATTGATTCTGTAAAACAAGATGTTAATGTGATTAACTGGCTTCTATGGTCTCTACTTAAGCTAGTTTGTGAGATAGTGAAGTGGACGAGGAGATCAAGTAGCCATTAGGTCAGTATGGAAGGTTAGGGAAGCTAGGCAAGGTCAAGAGAGATTTGGAGCATCAAGCAACAGTACCACTGGGGTATATATTATACGAACTATAGTGCTACTCCTTGAGACTAGTACTATACATAGATGGATATGATAAATATATTAGTGGTACTCCTTATGTAGGAGAAACTTTTTTTAAAAAAAATTCTAGTATTTCGTAACGTGTGTATGCAATACAAAAACAGTGCCACGGTTTAGCTGAACAGAAACCACTTTTCGCTTCTGCTTTCTGGGGGAGAGTCCACTATATTTTGTCTCATTTTCCTCAAAACATGTCTATATGTGCCTACATGTACATCAGGAAGCCTGCATGTACATGTGTAGTACTAAAGTGATGCCCTTTAATTACTCCGTAATAGCATTGAGTTGCCACGGCCTTTTGACTGGAAAGTTGATATTAACAATGATTACAAAAATCCTTCTTGGAAAAAAGAAATGTTGCAAGATCTAAGCTTCATTCTATTTGTCTAGGATCTCAATTCATAAGCAGATGTTTTTGCATCTCTCTCTTTTCAAATACAGGATGCACATGCACGGTTGGGTACCAGGACATATATGAATGCGGTTGACATATGCATATATAAGCTTCCAACTAGTAGTATTGTTCCTAGCTATGTGCCAAAACACTGTACAAGACTGGAGAATCCACATATGAACTACGATGCACATGCACGGTTGGCTTGGCCTGGCCTGGTCCTCTTCTCAAACCCTAAGACCATTCACAGCTCACCTGCAGAAGCTGAATCCCTGACAAGGTTTTTTACATAACCCTAGGCTCTCCCTTCGTCCCTCTGACACAAACACACACAATGACACAAGGGTAACATGACACTGAGGCCCTAAATTTGGGTACTTCGGTAGAGGATTTCCTCTAGAAACTCGGTAGGAGTAGTAGTAATTACAGCTTGTATCGCACAACCTGGGGGTTTAAAAAAGATATACAATTCAATATTATATACTAATTCACCTTTTTCCAATTAATCTCTCCTTTACAATAGCTCCATAACGGGATTTGTGTCGGCCCTGATCCTAGTTTTACTAAATGTCAAGCAAACTTGACTACAGTGATTTGCTGTTGGGCTTCATTTTTTTTTATGGAAAATCATCCAATATATCTTAAGAAACAGAAAAGGGTTTATGTATGTCAAAGGTAGCTACGGCCGGAACTTTTTCCTAGCGCTATATACTATGATATTATGTTTGCCAAATGACTCAATTTGAACAAAAAATCCATTTAAAACTTCATGAAAACACACACGTACGTACACAAAAAGCAAAAGGCAGCGGAAAAGAATACATACAAGCAGCACAACGTACAAACGTAGCTACTTGCTCGCACTAGTTTGATCAGTTATAAGCCAAATTAAAAGACATTGCAGGCTGCAGCACTTTGGTTGCCATGAACAAAATATGAAGCTCTTTTGGTTCAAAAGAAAAGGACAAGCAGAAAAGCCTTGAAAAAAATTGGTTCTAGTCTGATGCATAGGAGGAGGGGATGTGCTACCTGCACCCTAGAAGAGGACATGAACCCTTGTCTTCCGGCTATATAAAAACTTTGCGTCCCCAGGTCCATCCTCTCTCCAAACGCATACAGAAACGGGCGAAACCCTAAAAACCCCACATAGGATCCTCCATGACAGATTGTTAACAAGATCGGCAGCCTCTCTCACAGCTATCGGACTCCAGTACAGAAAAACTAATGCTTTTTTCTTCTCTCTTTATGGGGGAAGGAGAAGTGGAGGTTAAGATAGGGTGTGTGTTTTATCTTGGTAATTGCACACCTTGCCTCCCTCCCCTGATCCCCTCCGCCTAAAACTTTGACCGTCAAAGCTAGAGGGGGTTCAAACTGCATGAGGTGTCCCTTCGTATTACATAGATCAGGCTCATCATCTTTTACTAATTGACTGAATGGTTTGGAGAACCTCTCTTGGTAGTGTGAATATCTAATCATAAGGTAGAGACTTTGGACGATGACTCATGGATTAATTGCCAGAAATGCATATCTAGGGTTTGGGAGTTGGAATCCACTATGAAGCATATACATATCTTAACCTCCACCCTTCTTGAAGCTAGTATTCTTGTTTGATTTCAAGCCTTTGTTGTTGCAGCAGCCAAACCTCTCTTCTTAATAAGGTATTAAGGTGTATTTTGGCTAGACACAGAATCAAGGATCGAGCTAGATTGTAAAACAAAGGAAAAAAAAGAAACAATCATGTTATATGTAGTATATGCTATAATCACCTTGGAAATGTGAGTGTTACTTATAAATGCATGAAAAAAAGATTAATAAATAAGGGTGGACAAGAAAAAACAAAAATATTTTCTCCTGCAGGCCTTATACATTTTAAAATAAATTTGCAAAAAAAACTATGTCTTATACTCTTTGAAACAAATTTGCAAAAACTGTTTGCCTTGCAAATGTTCGTAAGAGTGATATGTCCATGCTCATATATAAGATAGATGTTTCATTTCATGAAAAAAATCCAGTAAAATTCGCTATTCCAAACATTGGTTTTATTATTTTTGGAGGTAATTACTAAAAAGGTTGTAACTATTTTTGGAGGTAAGTAAATATTAGCAACTTACATCGACTCATTGTAGTTTTGAATATCAACTTGACAAGTTAATCTAGCCATGTTAATTGTTAATTTTCAAATAGTTTTGACATTTTTTACCGTTGTTCTACCCCTCCTGATTAGGCGCATGCAGTGTACGTATTTTATCTCCCTTCGAAGGGAACGAAGTAATTCACTAATTCATGTCCATGACTAAATGATTAGGTATATATTCCTCGTCGTATATATATATGCAGTTCATTTGACCAAAAAAAAAAAGATCATTCATGTATACAAATATGCATAAGTATATCAGGACATGGCCGTGCGTTGTTTTTGCAGATTAAACATGTACATATCATCAACTGCCCTTCTCACGTGCACGCACTGATCACAGTCCACCATCGACCGCCCAATCTTCCCTTGGAACGATAAACAGCGCACGTGCGAGTCCATTGCCATGTGCATATGCATGCTTTTTTTCTACTCAAGTCTCTCTAGTCTGGACACTCACACGTGTGGGTCTTGGATATATGCAGTAGATGAGTCTCTTATGGCTTACTCGTAGCTAGTCCTATGATACAAGAGCTAACCCACGTGCTCGCCACTTTGCTCTTGATCCATCGATATCCCTCCCTGAAGACTAAGGATCAAGGGTGTGTTTAGTTGTTTTATACTAAGTGATACATATATAAAACGGTTTAAGAAGAAAGTTATTCATGTATTGGTTGCGTGAATGGAACTATCTCATCCTGAATGGTGAGATACAAATTTAAGGAATATTTCTTACAGATGATAAACCATTTCATTCACCTAAAACAATAGAACTAAATGGCATATGATCATCCCATTCCATTCAATCTCAACCCACCAACCAACACACGCCATAAACCAACCCAACAGTGAAGAAATAAACCAACATGGTGACATATCGAATAGCAACAACAAGTAAAGACAGACTGCACCGCGCCTCTTGAGCTGTCCGAGGGTGTCTCAGGAGGCGATTCAAAATCTCTAGCCGAGTGCCCTCGACACATCTTCACCTACCTCGCCGCTGCCGCTAGCGGCCACCAGCCGGCCGACGACAGTTGCGGGGTTTTTTCCGCAGCTTCCTCCCCCACTTTCCCCCTGATTCCCCCCCCCCATTTCCCCTTCCTTTCTGATTTCAATTTCTTCCAAATCTAGTTCCGTCATGCCGTCTCGATTTTCTCTCGTCCCCCTTGCCGACCTTGGTGCACATCGTCATTTTCCTCCAACACACCGCTGGTGAGAAGGAGGAGCACGCTTCTGTTGTAGCCCAGTTTCCTTGCTGACCCTGCGGCTAGGCGAATTGTTGCAGAAGGTGCTGCACCAAGCCCGTGGTAGTGGTGGTGGCGGCGGTGTCAAGAGATCCCACCTTAGCTAGGTTTAGGGCCAGCAGGCGGGATAGCATGGAACGGATTGGGGGCGCGATGAGCGGGGCGTAGGTCTCGGAGATGGCAATGAGGATGGCCGCGGAATGGCGCGGCGCGTTGAGAACTAGCAAACGGTGGACCTTTCCAGTGGCGAGTGAGACGCAGGCTGGGAGATGGCGGTGAGGATGACCGCGGGATGGTGCGGCGCATTGAGGGCCAGCAAATAGCAGACTTTTAGCGGCTAGCGGGACGCAGGTCCAATGATGGCGATGAGGTTGGTGGAGTGATGGCGGCGAGCAGCATGAGCCTCACAGGCCAACGGCAGTGAGGTCCAGAAGGAGGTGTGCATGGTGCGACGATGAGGGTAGCGGTGCTCGAAACGGCCAAGGGTGGAGCTTGGATGTGACTACCGTAGGCAACAGGCAACGAGGCCAGGCCGGGGATTGAGGGTCTTTCACTCCATAGGGTTTTGGTCTAGCTGGTGTATGTGGTGTCTTGGGGAAGTTTACAGCTTTAGGACTCTTTTCTAATGTCGGTGGTTTCTTAATTTGTAATAGCCTCTCCCGGATGTTACTGTTGTATTCCCTCTTCTTCTAAAATAAAAGGCAGAGTTTCTACTCTTAGTTTCAAAAAAAAAAAGTTTTTTCTTGTGCCTATCCAACAAGAATATTCTTCTAGTGAAGGTGAGATGTGTGTTAATTTCTTTATAAAAAAAATTGCATGTCAATTATTTAGGGGTGGCTTGTTTCGTCTTATGAAAATATGCATGCATGGATGTGCATATATGAATTCCTTGTGAGTATTTTTACCATCACTGGTAATTATTAAAAGAGGTCACTGTCTTGTACAGCATTAAGTTTGTATCTGAAATTCGATGTAGCATTTTGGTAAAGATTTATACAAATAATAGTTACTCCCTCCGGTCACAAATACATATCATTTTGGACATCGATATGGTCTCCAAAACACTACTTTGACAACTATCTTCTATTGAAATATATTTATAAAGTCTGATAAAATTATCATATTATGAAAGCTCTTTTTAAGACAAGTAGACACTAATGATTTTGATGTATCCAACATAAGTATTTAAAAAGTTAGATCGCCAAAATTTGACATGTATCCCAAAACGACATATATTTATGACTGCAGGGAGTACTTTTTTAAGGGAACACAAATAATAGTTCCATTTATCTAAACATAGAATGCAGAGATTGTGTATATATCATGTGATAGATTTCTTAAAAAAAAAAGTAATTCAAATTTTGGGCTCTCAGGTGGAGATCCAACGGTCAATATCAAAGCAACCAGATCTAAAATCCTTGTCTCTCTCTCCAACCACTCTCTACCTTATTCACCTCTCCACCCTGGCTCCTACTTGCGCCATGTACCGCTAGCACTGGTTCTGGCGAGACCCGTCTGTGCTCCATCATAGCCACATGTATCTCCTCCCCCTTGCGGACGCGCCTTATCCTACTCGCCCGCAACTGCCATCACCAACCTCCATCTCCCCTGCCCTGCACTTCTTCCCTATCACCTATGGCAGTAACTGCTAGATCCTCCACCGTTGCCACCCATCTCCAGTTCTACGCCACCTCGGCCTCCCTTTAAATTCGTGGACTAGTGAACGCCAAATTTTAACCTGGCGGAATTGAGCCCTAATCTGGCAAACCCTACCCTAACTTGCCACCGCCAGAGATCAAATGACTTTGTTGGACAAAGCATGAAACTCCAAGCAAATTGCAATGTCAGGAAATTCAAATGATTTGCAAAAAATTAAAATGAAAATCATATGATAGATAGTTAGCAATTCTGTGTAATATATTACATAGAGCATATGAACAAATTGTTAACGATGAAATCTCCTTTTGCTGCGTTGCGAATAATAAAGGATAAATTGTACAGACTGACCTGGCAGCTATGGTTGTTGGCAAACCAATAAGTGACCAATAGACGCCTCGGCTACAACGATATGTATTCGTATGGAAAGTACTCCTTCCGTTCATGAAGTGATCAATTTAGGTTATTGCTTTTTGACCAATGTGTATGTAAAAAAATTGTATTATCTCTTTTTATTATATCACTCCTTATTCTTTAGAGCAAGTGTAATAAGATAACTTCAGCTTACATTAACATGTACATACCAGCTTTATTCAATGTGGAAGAGTAAGAAAAAATAAGTGAGAGAAGAGAATCGGCTTTTATTTAGTAGCAAGTATCGCACGGGAAAATAGGTGCTATCACCGGCTAAAAGCCGGTGTTGGATCCGACAAGATCGACTCTTAGGGCATCTCCAATGATGCCACTTCAGCTAGCTATAAGGGTGCCAACTCAGCATTTTGCTTAGGTGGATGGGAGAAAAGGAAGAGAGAGATATTGGCTTAGGGCAAGTACAATAGTAAAGCCCACTGCAGGCTCTATCTCCCATCCATGTCATCTAGAGTAAGTTAAAAGCCAGTTTATACAATAATTGTCTCTAAAGATTGTCTCTAAAGAAACACAAAGCATTTAATTGAAGCATTCACATCTAAAATGCTTTTATCAACACTAACATCATCTTTGTGGCTAACTGTGTTGCTCCAAAAATTAAACAAACCCAACCAACTCGATACTTCAACAAGCCCAGCCAACATGTGCAACAAAACTGACGAAGCAACAACTGATAATAATAGAATATTACAATAATTTGGTAGTCATCTCATCAGGCATGTATCCTTAAGCAAAAGTAGAACTTAACAAGGCTTGCAATATCTAGCTCTTAACAAGATAACCATAAGTTTATATAGACGACAAAAGTCGCAAGTAACAATTCTTGATGAAGCACTATCCTAACCAGCTGGTAATTAATTTGTGGCCTCTGTAGCATTTCCCTGGAACAAATATAAAAATATCACAAATTAGTAAATGAATATGATAAAAAAAATAAAACAGAAAACATTCACAAAATGCTTGAAATTTCTACCATGGCTAAGCATGCTCCTTATTGCCAAATCGCAGCCAAATATGCTCGACTAAGTCTTTTTTTAATTGATTATGTGTTGGTCGACGTTGGATATCGGCTTTTTTACGTAGCACGTTGGCGAAGCTAATGCCACCGGCATTGCTTACTTCAGGAGGCAGAACAATGTATGTCCCTCCGTACTCATTCAAATCAATAGGAATGACAACCATCTCTCTCTCATCTTCCACTATCATATTATGGAGAATGACACAGGCTTTCATAATTCTCCCAACACTTTGTCGTTTCCACGATCGTGCTGGACGGCGCACGATATTGAAACGAGACTGCAATACCCCAAAAGCACGCTCCACATCCTTCCTTGCCCCTTCTTGATGCTGTGCAAACAGCTTGTGCTTCTCTGTTTGAGGAAGTGGTATTGTCTTCATGAAGGTAGCCCATTCTGGGTATATCCCGTCAGCAAGGTAGTAGCCTGTGTTGTATTGACTCCCATTGACAGAAAAATGAACTTGAGGAGCTTCCCCTTTCAATGCCTCGATGAACAATGAGGACTGATTCAACACATTGATGTCGTTGTTAGACCCAGCGACACCGAAAAATGCATGCCAAATTCGAAGATCATGTGAAGCCACTGCTTCTAGGATCATTGTTGGAACTCCATAGTCACCACGGGTGAATTGCCCCTTCCATGCAGTAGGACATTTTCCCCACCGCCAATGCATGCAATCGATACTTCCTAGCATGCCAGGGAAGCCACGAGACTCACCAACTTGGAGTAGATGCTCCATATCCTCACACGTGGGGCGTCGCAGGTACTCCCCATGGAATACTTCAATCACTCCTTGCGCGAACTTGTCCAAGCACTCCAATGATGTGCTTTTGCCGATCTTCAAGTACTCGTCTAGGGCATCCGCAGAGGTGCCATATGCTAACATACGCATCGCAGCTGTGCACTTCTGCAGTGGTGAGAGGCCTGGGCGATTACTACAATCTACCCTTTGAGTGAAATAGGGAGACCACTCGCCAAGGGCCATGACAATACGTACAAAGAGAGATCTTCCCATCCGAAATCTAGTACGAAACATTTTCTCAGGGTAGAGCGGGTCGTCGGCGAAGTAGTCGGCCACGAGACGATGATGAGCACCTTCGTGATCCCTCCGAATGGTCGTCCTTGTACAACTCTGGTGCTGAGATGGCCCAGCTTTGGATTTTCCCTTGAGCTTTGCTGCAAGCCGCCAAGCAATAGAGTCTAAAGCATTCTGCTCGGCAATATACTCTTCTATAACATGGGTTGGGTCTAGGTCTTCGGAATCATCCGAGGAGGAAGAGAAATCTATTTGATCTGACATAGCTGGGAGAAGTGTTGAAAAAAAATTGGTCTGGCTAGCATACGTATTGGACTATGATAGTAGCACAGGAATGCATACTGCTTCAACTATTTATATAGAAGCACATGAATTAATATGGTTGCATTTTTATTTGGACTGCATGTTCTTGGGACTGCTTGAATGAATTATTACTAAGACTGCATTTTTATTTGGACTGCATGTTCTTGGGACTGCTTGAATAAGACTGCATTTTTATTTGGACTACATGTTGACTGCATTGTAGTTATGACAGCAGAGAACAATTTGGATTAGAACACTATGTTAGCACTCTTCAGGTTCTAAACTTCACGTGGGAAGCCAAGTCTTCTCAGGAATCAGAACAGGAACTCGAAAGAGTAAAGACCTTCAGAATAACTGGAACAGAACAAAAATAGACAGAGTTTTTTGTGCTACCAACAACATGTGCAGCTTTTTCTGTTTTTTTCTTTCTATTATAAAGGCTATAGATTACAGATAATCATGGAAAGCTATCACACCTACCAAAACAAAGAAAATCGTATCAAAACCATACTGAGTTTGTTACTATTTCCTATCCGGCAAGACCAAATAAGTAAACTAACAGCAACAAGATTAAACTTTCACACTACTACTAAATTGTAGGAGATAAATTAAAAATAATACCTGAGTCAATTTCCCAAACAACTTCTCCCTCATACACTTCAATGCCACCACGTGCTCAGATCTCACGTCGTCAGCCATCCCTCTGGTGTCTTGCTTAATGAGATCTCTGTATGCTTCTAGCATAACCGATTCCTTTTTCTCCTTTGCTGCAAGGTGATATAACTGAGCTGATTCAAGCTTCTCACTAGAAACACGCTTCTGAGTTTCTAGCATCTCACTGCGAACTTTGTTAGCTGCGGCTTGCACTTCTATGAATTTATGGAGTTCATCATCCATATCTGAAGGACAAGCCTTGGCTTTCCCTTTAACTTTGCCACTACGTTGCGCCTTAGCAGCTTTAGTCCCAATTGGACGTTGTATATCTTCGGTATTAACAGCAGTGGGCGTGTTCTCCCCCACCCCATCATCCAACTTCCTTTTCTTTGAATCCTCATTGCTCTCCAAATATGCATGCCACTTTGGTTGGTGGCGGAGAATCCTCCAACAATACATGAATAAAAACTGACCATCCTTGTAGCCTTCCTCATATATTTTATGGGCTTTCTCCATTAATTGTTCATCAGATTGTCCACTAGCATAGATTGCATTAGCTTCCTTCCAAGCAGCACAAAACCATCCAACCTTTTTCTTAATTTTATGAAAACGGTCCTTGATTTGCTTTTGCTGTCTTGTCTGAATTTTTGGTGTAATGCTATTATAGTCGGCAGTGACTTCTCCCCAATATCGTTCATTTTTTTTTGCAATTTCCATTGATTGGGTCATTCGAGTTGTTTAACCAAGCACTCACCTATAATGTAAGCAATAAAAGATTAGTTGTATATTGTAGTGATGATAATTAAGCACGAAATAGAGACACAATTCACTGCCTACTACCAAATATACTTACCAGCCTTAAGTCCTCCTCTTCGGTCCATTTAGTTCGCTTCCCAGTAGGTGCTACTTCGCCGCCACTATCAACGGTAATAGGGGTTTCAACTCTCAGACTTGATGATGAATGTGGAGTGCTAGATTTGGAAATTGATGGCAACGGACTCCCTCTCGCAAATGGTGGTCGTGGTGCCAGAAATGATGTATGCTGAGGAGAAGCACCATTAAATGGATAATTTGGTGCCATGAAAGGTTGTTGAGGATTTTGTTGGTTAATAGGGAAATTAGATGGACTCTGGAAGAAATCACCGCATGGATGGGAATCCATATAACTGAAAATTAGGAAAAATATAAGAATATTATGTTATCTGCATATTTTTTCAAAAGAGACCAACACGTTCTAGTTACTAGAGGAGATCATGAAATCTATCATTGATTAAATCACATACCATTCTTCCACATCTGGGATGGAATCTGGCTTGGAAGGAGGAGAAGATCTGGCAGGGACTACAGGGGGGCTTGTGGCTAGTCGCGTGCCCGAGCTAGTGTTGAAGGGGAAGCCGAAGGGCAAGGATGGTGACACTCCCCAGCAGAAGCTGGATTCAGAGGACCCTTGTGGCGTCGACATGCCCCAGGAACCAACTTGCATCGCCGGTGCTCCCCACCTACCACCGGCGGCGGAGGACCCCGGCATCAACTGCGGTGCCGGCGCAACCTCCCGTTTCGATCGGCCAACCATCGACTCCCACTGTGAGATGCAGACGTGGGGTGCCTTGGATCGGAGAGGAAATGATAAGGGGGGAGGGGATCAATGCTGAGGAAGAAATTTAGGCTGAGAGAGAGGATTTGGCGCGCCATGGCGAAATCTTTCGCTCGCCTGGTGTGCTGGGGAGGATTTGGCGCGCCATGGTGAAATCTTTCGCGCGCTTGGTGTGGTGCGGTGGAAATTTGCATCGAGCGCACGGGATTGCAAGCGTCAACAAAATGCATTTGGCTGGCTCCAACATCGGCTTTTGGCTGGCGACAGAGCCTATGTTCGCGTGCGAAGCGGGCATCAAATGGAGCACCGGTTCTCTTCTCTCTCTTATTATCTCTCTCTTCCACGTAGGATACTGCTGATGTGTACAGGCTAATAGCAAGCTGATATGGCCTTATTGTACATGCCCTTACTACTAACTTATAGCCAGGCTATAGCTGATTCCAAAGCATTTATCACCTCTTATATATGGGCCCATATTTAATTTTGTAGACAATGCTATAGCTAGTCCATTGGAGAGGTTGTCTATTAGCTATCTATAGATGACATGTACACTTTTTATAGCTAGTAGTTGACTACACCATTGGAGATGCCCTTAGTGTTAAAGTTAGTATTTTGCCCATAGCCACAAAGATGAAGTTAGTGTTGAATGCCTAAATTAAATACTTTAGTGTTTCTCTAGAGATAACTTTTACAAATAGTTATTGTATAAGCTAACTTTATTGCTTACTCTAGATGATATATATGATAATGGCTAAGTGGTGGGTTTTGTTATTGTACTTGCTTTTAGATTGTGTGTCTTACTCTTACATAGATGAGAATGGAGTAAGTACTCTAGTCTATAGTAGTAAATGGTATTTCCTCCGTTGAAATTTATAAGACGTATTTTCTCTTAGTATATAGACCAGTCAGATATTAAAAATAACTAGATTACCCCTAATCGTTATATTTAAGCATTATATACAATGCATTCATGTAAAGAATATCAAGTAAAGCTTTATATTTATTAGGGCAATAAAGAGAACACCATTCTAATTTCGCATTGGAACATTGAGTGCGTCATATATTTGAAGACAATATTATTTTAAAAATACCCCTTACAATTTGGACGTAAGGAGTACTAAAAATAGCTAAAGGGGTGGGTTATACGAGGAAGAAATGGTTAGAATTCACCTCAAAATTATAGAATGCATTGTATGTATTTCGAAACAAAAATTGAAATCTAGAATAATATGTATTCAGAAACATGGGAGTAGTAAAAAAAAGATGAATTAGAGTTAAATATTTGCACTCATTTGAGTATCATTTTTAGTCATGCTTCGACGAACAAATTATTCCTGAAAAAAAATGAGTGCATCACTGCACTCATGACTGTACGTATACATATATTAACCCCCTTATAGGGGAAGAAGTTGGGGGCCAACCGGGCCCCCCACGTGTCCCTGCATTTTTTGCGCAAAGCCCCCCCGGTTTCTTCCAAATTACGTTTAGGTCCTTATGTGATTTTATGTGAGAGGGAAATAATTTTTTCGTTTCGCGTTTAGGTCCCTAGTTTGCCGTTTTGCATGGAGGCCCTCCCGTTAAGCGTGAATCACGAACGAGCCCTTTCCCAATTATTCAAAATAGCGAACAGGTCCAAAATTATAACAAATAGGTCCTCGCGTTTTACGTTCGGGTCCTTTCTCCGTTTTATCCCAAAAAAAAGTTTTTGGGGTCCGTTTTTCTCGAGCATGCGAAAAATATTTTCGGTGGCCGTTTTTTCACAAAAAAAAATGCGAGAACCGTTTCTTTTCTCCGTTTTCTTAGAAAAAATGTTTTCGTGATCGGTTTTTCCGCTTTGTCCCAAAAAATATTTTCGTGGTCCGCTTTTTCTCGAGCATGCGAAAAATATTTTCGTTAGCCGCTTTTTCAAAAAAATGTAGAACCGTTTCTTTTCTCCGTTTTTGCCGAAAAAAATGTTTTCGTGATCGGTTTTCCCTCTAGGGCATGGGGGAAATGTTTTCGATAGCTATTTCCCTCAAAAAAAAAATGGGAGACTGTTTCCTTTATCCGTTTTGCCCGAAAAAAATATTTTTCGTCATCCGATTTTTCTCCGGAGCATGAGAAAAATGTTTTCGTTGGCCGTTTTTTTTCGTGATCGGTTTTTCCGTTTTGTCCCAAAAAAATATTTTCGTGGTCCGTTTTTTCTCCAGAGCATGCGAAAAATATTTTCGTTAGCCGTTTTTTCAAAAAAAAAATGTAGAACCGTTTCTTTTCTCCGTTTTTGCCGAAAAAAATGTTTTCGTGATCGGTTTTCCCTCTAGGGCATGGGGGAAATGTTTTCGATAGCTATTTCCCTCAAAAAAAAATTGGGAGACTGTTTCCTTTATCCGTTTTGCCCGAAAAAAATATTTTTCGTCATCCGATTTTTCTCCGGAGCATGAGAAAAATGTTTTCGTTGGCCGTTTTTTCAAAACAAAAATATGGAAAACCGTTCCCTTTCTCCGTTTTGCTCCGAAAAAATGTTTTCGTGATCCGTTTTTCCTCCGGAGCATGGGGAAGCTGTTTTCGGTGGCTATTTCCCCACAAAAAATATGGAAAGCCGTTTTCTTTCTTCGTTTTGCCTGAAAAAATTATTTCCGTGAACCGTGTTTTCTCCGGAACATGAAAAAAATGTTTTCGTTGGCCGTTTCCTAAAAAAAAAATGTAAATTCGTTTTTCGCCCGTCGTTTTTCCGTTTTTTCCCGCTTTTCATTATTTTTTTATCAAATTTCGCACGGCGCGGCGTAGCGCGCGAATCTTCCTAGTAGACTTCAAACCGAGTCTAGGACTAGGAGTGCTTTTACCGAACGACGGTGAGTAAAAAAAAAAAACATTAATTAGATCTCGCAAAAAAAAAAAATACTAAGGAAACATGGTTTAGGAGTAAAGCTTAGCTAGCGGAGGCCGGACTGCATGCAGGTAAAAAGATAATAAATAATAATAAAGGGTGCATGCATGGCGTGGCTCTTTCAAACCCTAGCAAGCAGCATGCACTGGCCTAGGAGAAATCAACGGAGCGCCCGTGCCTCCTCGTAAACACTGTAAAGATGACCTAGCTTGTGTATATAGTATTAATTAATACTCCACAATTACTACGCTTTGCATGCGGTTAACCATGCACGCATGGCGTGACAGCGGGAGAGAGAAAGAGATTTAACTTGAGCAGAATATGTATAATAGTATAACAGTAAACTAAAAAATAGTGTGTACAATAATTGTTTTTAGATGCTGTGTAATTATCTCTTGTCTCTTGTATATAAATGATCTATTTATGCTCCCGTGCAAAGCTGGCTACTAAATATGGCTCTCTTCTTTCTCCTCTTTTCTCACTCTTTCACATAGATCAAAATTGATATTTATAAATTAAGAGTCAACTGAAATGATATTACTATACATACTCTTAAGAGGCTCTTAATATACTTTTTAGGAGGGAGAGTAGCTAAGCTAGGTGAGTAGGAGAGGCAATCCCACTAAAAACACTTGCATTGATTTGGGCAGCTTTTGTGGGAGTAGGCTCGCCGAGGCCCGTTTGATTTGAAGACTACGTAGACTACTGCTCACATTCTCGTCGATCACCCGCAGGCCGTAGCTGCTGAGTGTATATATACAAAACCTCATACTGGTACTGCTAGCTGCTACTTGGCCCTAGGCCCTAGCCCAGTCACAGTCTACCCAGGTCTATGGCCGCATTTTCTGATCACCGTCCTTTCTTTTTCCGTCCCTAAACTGTTTTTTTACTCTCTCTCTCTCTCTCTCTCTCTCTCTCTCTCTCTCTCTCTCTCTCTCTCTCTCTCTCTCTCTCTCTCTCTCTCTCTCTCTCTGTGTGTGTGTGTGTGTGTGTGTGACAGACCAGTCATCAGTCATGCATGCACCCATCCATCCAAGCAGTACTAGAGGTTAAGTAGAAATGCCATAATGCAAATTCGGCCTCTAGATTAATGGAGTAGCAAATTACTACTCCCTCCGTTTCTTTTTATAAGGCGTATTTCGTTTCGTTAGGACAAGACTTTGACCAACGATTACTTCATTAATATATCATTTATGCAATACAAAATCATAATTATATATAAGTACTTTTGAATACAAATCTGCTAATATCAATTTTGTGTCATAAAAATTATATGCTAATAGAGTAATTGTTGGTCAAAACCTTGTCCTAACGAAACCAAATACGCCTTATAAAAAGAAACGGAGGGAGTATCTTACTGTTCCTGAATACATATATCATTTTACATTTAAAATTTTATTTTTAAATACGTATCATTCTATAATTTTGAGGTGATTTTTTATCATTTTTTTCCTCATATAACCTTCCTAGAGTACTACCTTATTTCTAGCTAGCTTAGCTTGAATGTTTGTGGACCATGCATGCATGCATCCATTCCTCTTTTGAAGGACGAATACTACTCCAAGATCTTTGTCGTTGTTGAAGCCCGTCGCCCATAGTATATCATTGATGCACCGGCTACGTGTACGTACCCTAATTCATCAGCCAATACGTTCGCGGTGTGCCTGCTGCATGCTTTTCTCCCTAAAAGAGAGTGATTAGCTAGCTAACCTGCTTGCTAGCTAGGGTGTTAACTAGTACTAGTTATATGTCCGTGCGTTGCTACGAAAAACAAAATTGATACCGAAAAATAAAGATTAAAAAATAAAAAAAATACTATTTCATAAGATAAACATCTATCTTTAACGCTTCGTTTCTTGCAAAAGCTGGCTAATTAAAGCAACGCTTCGTTTCTTGCGTAGGGCAATTAAGCAGAACAATTAATGTGACGTAGAGATTATCCGCGGGTCGGATGCAAAACGCCCTTGGACGTTTGACCATGTACTGCTCCAGCTTTGGTGTACGTTGGAGGAGGTCTCACGTGACCTTGGCCTCTTGCTCCTGCATGCGCTGCGTAATTAATACAGTAAATTCCTACTAGTAGCTAGCTTACCGGCCGGCCTTTGCACGGATCGATAGGACAAAACGGGGGCGGTTCTTGGTCAATGGTACTAGGAACAAAGCTTATTTAATTTCTTCAATTCGTGGTCCTGCTCCTACGTATTCTACGTATAAGTAGGCTGCCTTGCTTATGCAGTATTACATATTCATTCATGTGGCTCGTTTGCGCATGCAATGCCATTGTAGACTGCAGTTGCATGGAGGCGAATTAACGTCCATTTTGTCCCGTACTCGCAGTCTATAATACTTGGGGGAGTATATATACACATACCTTTATATTATCTATAAAAATGACTAAAAACAAATATTACCTGTAATAGTCTCAATTAATAGATTATCTATACAATATTGCTCTTAATATACTACTACAACTCACTTTAAATAAGTAATATGGGACTAATCCCACCTAGGGCTGTAAACGGGCTAGCTCGAGCGGGCTTCGGGCTCCCAGGCTCGAGCCCGGTAAAGCTCGAGCCGAGCTCGAGTTGGGGTCCGAGCCTTGATCTAGGCTCGAGCTCGAGCTCAACTCGAGTAAGCTCAGTAAGCATGATAAACTCGCGTAAGCTCGGTAACAAACTCGAGTAAGCTCGATTCACGGAAACTCGATTCAAGCTCGAGTAAGCTCGCGAGCTCGAGTTCAGCTCGTTTGGAGTTCGGATCGAGCCGAGCTTGACTCAAGCTTTTTTTACGGCTGTTCGCGCCAAAAACGTGAAGGGGGTTTTAGGCCTCGAACACACAAGACAAACACCGGGTTTGCAGAGCGTGCCAGTCGATTTGACCTGAAATCGACAAGGTAGAATTTGTAATTTGATCGAAGCCGATAAACAAAGATCTATCGGCTTTTCGCTAGTCGGCAAGAACCGATTAGGAGATAACTAGATCAACCGATTCTGATTGATCCGGATACAAGGTAAAATCGGCCGAGAAGGCGATGCATAACAAAAGCGGCAGATCAAACCTGGGTGAAATCGGCCAAAATCAACAATCGGCGATGCGCAACTATGTTGATTCCGTCGACTTGCAGAGAGAGATCTATGAAGCTAAAGCAATGTAAAAGAAAAGTGTAAAAGTAGGTGTTGTTGGAATTGATTGTCTCCCCTTTGCTTTGAGTCTACCCCCTTTTATAACACGCCCGCCGATCCGAGTCGCACATGGATACGGTGTATTTAGTGTCGGTCTCTTATCCAATTTCCTTTCCTTTTAGAAACGGATTCCTTTTCCAAGCCGTTATCGATTCCTTTCGCATTTAATACTTTTCTATCTTTAGACCGATTTTAATTCATGCCGAATTTTGGTGCAAACATATGCCCCCATTTTTGAAAGGTAACTTGTTATCTTTCAAAATCCCTTCATCTTTTCCGTGATCGGCTTGTCGCTAGGATTCACCTCATTAACTTCCCCATTAATGGCGCCGCAATGCTCTCGGTGCGTTTTTAATGCAAAGAATCGTTCCCGCCTTTTCACCTTTTTCACCGAGGTATAAATATGAGGCCCCTGCAGTCATTTTCACCCTGGCGTGCTCTCGTCAATCCTGAAATCGGCTTTCCTCCGCTTCAACCCTTCTTCTCATAGCATCGGCTGAAATGGACGCATCTCGTGTACTTGTTCCGATCCAGATAGCGATCATCGATTTCCTAGGTCCTATAGGAACCATAGAACCCGAGCATCTTGTCATCGGAGATGAAATCCCTAGACTCCCTTTATCGGCTCTGGTTATAACATCAACGAGTGGTCAAAAGTTTTAGGGCTTGGCCGACTCTCAAGGGCCGGAGGTCCCGGTACATTAGAGTATCGGCCCAAAAGAGAGCAGAGTGGGAAGGTATGGGCATTCTTTGAGTGTATCCCCATGTCCTTAGTTGCTCAGGAGCCCAACGAATCTTTAGTAGTCGCTGCTGCTATTTCTGGTCGGACTCTTTTAACGCCTTCTTTTTCCCAACCGGTCCCATCGGCCCAACCCTTTTAGACATGGTGAATTATCTGTCTTAGGCACGATGGAGAACAAATATCGGCTTTTAGTGGGAAACCTCGGTACAAATTGACCAGAAAAAGGGAGAAGGTTGGTCCAAATACATCCAAAATAACAACAAAGTAACCGGCCCCAGTATCGGATGAAGAACATGTAGCCTTTATCAACTTATGGCTAGACCGATTCCTCTTACGTGGCGCTTCCCTAGGACCAACCAGGTCTATCAATTTATGTCTGAGCAACTAGTTATGGGTCATCGGCTAGCTTTAGGGAAATCCTTGTCGGGCGCCGTATACCACATGATGCATATCATCGAGTCGGCTTTTCATGGCAATGGTTCCTATGTCGTCGGTAATGTTGGCGGCCCTCTTTGGTTTATCCAGATTTGGCTTTATCTGCTTTTGGCCGCCTCATTATTCCCGACCCTTCGGAAGAATCGGCTTTCCCAACAGAAGACTTTCACGAGGGTGCCGTCCTGTATTCCAACCTAGCCGATCCCAGGTGAAAAATTTATCATGTGTTCATCGATGAACAAAAATCTCTCTATAGGCTTTCATAAATACTTATCCTTTTTCTTGCATCTTAACCAAGCCTCTTTCAACCGTAGAGATTTCTTTTAAATCTGACCAATTAGCCGATCTCCCGTGGCCTTCTTTTCTTCGTTTAAACTCCGATAGCTCTCTAATGCCCCAATCCACTCTGGACTTGCTCCCCCTGCTGATTTCTCCTTGCATCCTTCACGTCGGCTTAAGTACTCGAAACAGAACATTTCAGCCGACCTATGAATTCTATCATCCTTCAGTTTATGCACGCCAGCTGGGTTTCGGACAAACCATTCCTTGCTTTCCTTTGTTTAGTATGATCAAACCACGAAACAAAGTAACCAACTCTACTGCGGCGGAGCTTATTATCGAGCTAGCCGATGAACTCCATGTGGTAGACTTGCCATTTCTCGTGTTAAACACACGTCGATCGGGCCAATTTACCACATGGTGGGCTTCTATAGCTGAGGCACTCGCAGAGAGGCGTACTATTCCCGAGGTCCTATCTTCTTTCCTTCCTAAGCTGAGAGCCGACAGAGACCGTCGGCTGGTCTAGCTCGAGTTCGAGCGATGCTAACTCGTCTAGAGAGGTATTTTCATTTTGATGTTTTATTGGGACAAGATTTTCATCGGCTTAACCATATCTTTTCTCTTTTCAGGCTAGCAAGAGATCAACCCCAGCACAAGCCGCATCGGCCGACGATCGCTCCAAACGGCCAAGGTCATCGACCCCTCTTGCCGGTTTATCCTCTGGCACGTTGGGGGTCAATAGCCCATCACTATCTGATCTTGCCGCCCAGCCCCAAAAAGTACGTCAATTGTTCAGACTCCTTTCGTAGGCGAAGTCTTCATGCTTGCTGTCGGCTAACCCCTTGTTTATAATTTTCAGAGAAGAAGAGCCGTAAAGTCGTTATTAAGCGATCCCCAAAACCTGCAGGCCGTGCTGCAGCATCATCTCCAACCGGATCGGCTACTGCGGTTAGCTTCAACCCTCGTTCTTGATTTAAATTTGTCTTCCTTGATCTTACCGTGAAAATATTTTTCAGGAAACCCCCTCCGTTCAATTGCTAGAAGCCGATGCAGAGAAAACTCAAACCGACGTGCTTATCTTGCTTGTGGCTCTGCTCTGCCATCCGCCCGTCACCTCCAAAACCTGCTCCTGGCTCGACTCGTCAATGGACTTAGCCGACCTTTTAGGCTTTTCCTTGGACGAGCTTGACGACCCTGAGATTGTGGCCACCGATTTACTACCCTACCGACATTCAACGTATAATAGCGGCCTCTGCTCGGCGCATCGGCATTCTTCTTCTGCGCCGGGTATCAGGAAGCGACTTAATCGTCTTACGGGCGAGGTGATGCAACCTAAGCGGCTCTCTTGGCTAACACGCAACCACCGAGGGATGCCATGGCAGCCATGCAAGCCGATCTCCCTTACCGCAATGAATGCACCGCTTGAGGTCTCGCTACTTGACGCCGTCGGCTAGACGTGGAGTCGACCAAAGCAAGAATTGAGCAGAGGAAGGCCCGACAAGCCGACTCAAGAGATTACGGACCAACTCATAGCAGATGCTAAATCTCGAAAGAGTGCTTTTGACCAGGGTGCTGCTGTGCTGAAATCGGCCAAGACTAAGGCCCAAGAGCTGGAGTCGACCAAGAAAAAACTTGAAGAACAGCTGGCCTTGGTTACAAAAGAACTTGCAGATTGCCAAATCGGCATTACAGATGCGGCATCTTCACTATCGGTTCAGAGGCAGCAAATCGGCGAAGTTTTTGCCAAGGTTAAGAGCCAATCAGCCAAGATAATCCCAGTTCCAGGCAATGCAGAAGCCGATGAACGACTAATAGATAGCGTTCAAGCTACTATTGGTAGAGCAGCAGCAGCATTGTCGGCTTTGGGAGCCCATCTGCCTGGCTCGGGGCTTCATTGAAAACAACTCTGGTGTATTATCGGCTGTGCTGGAATATTTTGTAAACCCTTTAATCGGTATGATGAATATTTGTCCCTGACTCGGTCGACCGTATGACCGTTTTTATATGCGTGTTTTTGTAATCGGCCCCGATGTTTTCTTCCTGTAATTAGGTCCCGACCCATATGCTGGGGTAATACGCTTTTAAGTACTTTCCGTTGATTGCCTTAGGTAGTATGAACCCATCTAAGGACTCCAGTATATACGAATTTCCATCAATCGGCCGATTTATCTTATAAGGACCTTCCCACGTTGGGGACCACTTGCCGAATCGATTATCCTTAGACCCGATTGGCAACACGGTTTTCCATACTAAATCGGCTTGATTGAACGATTTTAAAATCACTTTTTTATTGTATGACTTGGCAACCCTCTCTTTATTCCTTTTAAGCCGATCTAGAGTGATCAGCCTTAGTTCAGCTAAATCATCTAGATTGTCAAGCATCGCCTGTTTGTATTCATCTACCTGATATCTTATCTTGCTCATATAGCCTTACTGAGCCGATGTTGATTTCTACGGGCAAAACGGCTTCTTGTCCGTATACCAACTGAAAAGGTGACAACTTAGTTGATCCGTGATGAGATAGTCGATAAGCCCATAAAGCTTCCGACAGCGTTGAATGCCATTTCCTTGGTTCTTCCTCAATTCTTCTTTTTATCAACTTTATCAATGTTTTGTTTGACGACTCGGCCGCCCATTGGCCTGGCGTAGTAAGGGGAAGAGTTGAGTAATTTTATCCCAAGACTTCCATAAAACCTTTGAATTCGTTGGACATGAACACGGTACTGATCAGTCGTGATTGTCTGTGGAATCCCAAACCGATGGACGATGTGTTCATTTACAAAGTCGATCAGCTCTTTACTAGTAACCTTCTTGAGTGGTACAGCCTCAACCCATTTTGAGAAATAATCCGTGGCCGCAAGGATGAACTTATGTCCTTTCTTTGGATGACGGAAATATCCGGCGATTATATCTATACCCCATCCTCTAAATGGCCAAGGCTTGATGATCGGATGTAAAGCCGATGCAGTCTTGTTGTATGTTACCAAATTTTTGGCACGTTTGGCACCCTTTATAGTATTTGAAACAATCTTCCAACATCGTCGGCCAAAAATATCCTGTTCGCCTCAGTAACCATTTCATCTTATGGGCCGATTGATGTGATCCACAAATGCCTTCATGAACTTCTCCCATTGCTACTTTGGCTTCCTCAGTTCCTAGACATCTTAACAACAAACCTTCTATAGTCCGAAAGTACAATACCTCTTCTAGTAGAACATATTTGAGTGCTTTGCGCCTGACCTTTTGCTCGGTCGGCTTGGCTGGGTCCGACAAATAATCCCTTATCTCTGTTCTCCAGTCGACAGGGTGAACACATAAAATCGGCCAAACGTCTGGCTCGATTGGTCCCTGTTGATTTTCAATCTTGTACCCTGATGCACACTGTGCCAATCGGTTGGCTTTACTATTAGCTTCTCTGGGGATATGTTCTATGGAAAATGTAGTGAACATCTCGATGATCTGGAGGCATTGATGCATGTACTGGGTTAGTGTATCATCATTGCATCGGTACTCCCCTTTGACTTCTTTGTACAATTAACATCGAATCTCCAAAAGCTTCGACGCCCTTCACTCCGATGCTATCTAACAGTTGTAGACCCTTTAATAACGCTTCATACTCGCTTGATTATTTGAACATCGGCTACTTAGCCGATACATGAAGCCATACTCTTCTTTCCTAGGTGAAACTAATATTACACCGACGCCTTCGCCTTCTTGGCAAGCAGACCCATCGAAATACAATGCCAAGGAGTTACACTAGTTGTTCCTACTAATGTTCCTACTAATGTTTCACTCCTGTGATAAAATCGGCCTGACTTGTCCTTTCACAGATTTAGCCGATTCATAGGATAACTCAAACTCTGTTAGGGCGTATGCCCATTTACCAAGCCGACCCCGCAGGATGGGTGCCGATAATATGTATTTAACTACATCGGTTTTGCATATTATAACGCATTTGGACGCCAGCATATAATGTCTTAACTTGGTGCAAGCAAAGTATAATGACAAGCATAATTTTTCTACTAAGGGATACCTGGTTTCTGCATCTAGAAGACGTCGGCTTAAGTAATATATTGCTCGTTCCTTCCTATCGGCTTCTTGTGTTAAAACTGCTCCAATCGAATCACCTTCAGCCGATATATATAGTCTAAAAGGTATACCGTGTTTTGGTGCGGTTCAATACTGGTGGACTTGTCAGATAACCTTTTATGTCGTCGAAAGCCTTTTGCTGATCGGCTTCCCACTTAAACTCTTGGTTATCTTTAATCTTCAGCAGCGGTGTGAAGGCCCGAATACGTCCTGACAAGTTTGAGATAAAACGTCGCAAGTAATTGATTTTCCCAATCAACACCTGCAACTCCTTTTTACATGCCGGTGGTTTAGTATCGGCTATGGCTTTCACTTTGGTTGGGTTTACTTCAATCCCTCCTTCATGCACCGTAAACCCAAGAAATTGTCAGTAGATACTCAAAGCACATTTGAGAGGGTTCATTTTTAACCCATGTAACCTTGTGCTTTCGAACATTTTTCTCAGATCGGCTAAATGTTGCCAGTCTTCTTTGGATTTTACCACTACGTCGTCAATGTATATTTCCACAGTATTGCCGATCAAATCATGGAAGATATGGTTCATAGCACGTTGATAAGTAGCACCGGCATTTTTTAAACCGAAGGTCATAACTTTCCATTCATATAGCCCTAAAGCCCCTGGACATCTGAAAGCCGTTTTGGGTATATCGGCTTCGGCCATGAATATCTGATTGTATCCGGCGTTCCGTCCAAAAACTTATGATTTTATTCCCGGATGCGACATCGATAAGCATATCGGCTATGGGCATCGGGTACTAAATCTTTGGCGTAGCTTTGTTTAAATCTCTAAAATCGACACATACCCTAAGTTTGCCGTTTTTCTTCTTCACAGGGACGATATTTGAGACCCACTCAGCGTATCGGCAAGGCCGGATAAATTTCGCCTCTAGCAATCGTCCTACTTCTTCCTTTATAGCGTCATATAACGTGGGGTTAAACCGCCTAGGGTACTGTTTGATCGGCCGATATCCAGGTTTTATAGGTAGCCGATGTTCAACTAGCTGTCGGCTTAAACCTGGCATTTCATAATACTCCCATGCAAAGCAATCCTTATATTCCTTGAGTATTCCGACCAACTTTGCTTTATAACTGGGTTCTAATTTAGCACTTACAAACGTTGGTCTTTTGCTATCCCCTTCCCCAATATCGATCTCTTCAAGCAAATCGGCAGAAGTAAATCCTAACCCTTTTCTTTCTTCTTCAAAATCTTCAACAGCTTCTTCGTATTCCTCCTGCCGATAGCTCCTTGCTTTTTCCTGCAGTTTTGCTATTGTCTTGCGCTCCATCTTCTTATCACTTCGTCTGTCCGATCAAGCGTATTGGGTTTAACGCTGATCGGCTTGAATCCTCGATTTCTCAACACAGACAAAATCGCAATTGTCTAAGGCTTTTCACGATATGCATTCAGCCTCTTCGTGTGGCCAATTGGTGTCGAGGGCTAGCCATGGCGATATGAGCCGATGTGTCGGTGATGCGACTTCTCTTGTATCATCGTTCCTTTGCACCGCTTACGGTGCATAGTTGATGGTATACAACGATTAGCATGGATCGATCCGCCAAGGAGTACGCTGTAATTGCCTTTAGCTTCAATCACAAAAACGCGATCGGCAAAGTTTTATTACCGGCCGTCGATTCGACACCATGACGCCTTTAGCCTCGGTTGGGTCTCGGTGAAGTCATTTAGCACCATGTTGGTCTTGATTAAGTCTTAAATCGGCTTTTCCCAACTTTACGAAAGTACTTAACGGCATCAGTTGTGATTGCCCGCCATCGACCAACATACGGGATATTGGTCGGCCATTAATGTATCCTTTCAGATACAATGGTTTCAAATGCCGATGCATGTCCTGTGGTTTTTCAAACACAGCGTCACGGTGCTCCGAGGCACAAGCTGGCGAACACTTCTTCACCGATTCTTCGATTCACGAACTCGGCAGTAAAGTGAATACCATGTTTATATCCATTGGTGGCGTATCATCTCGGATCGTTGGAGAACCGGATTGAACCGATTGATCTGAATCACTATCGATCTGTTCCTTCTTTCTCCACTCCTTTTTCAAAATCGGTACCGGTCTTAATTTATTAAACGTCCGATCCCTCTCACTCTCCTTTTCGGCTTCTCTTTCTTCTTGTGTTTTTAATCGCTGAAGCCTTCTGCGTTGCGACTTGCTGAGACCCGAAGGGCACCATCTAGGCTTGGGTTCTATCGGCTTTCTTATCTTTCCAGCTAAATTGCCTATTTCGCTGTCAGATTCCATCCTTCTTGCGTTAGCCGCTAACTCCTGACTTTGGGAGGATTGGCCTTGTTCTGATGTTAACCTTTCATAGATCGGCCTTCTGCTCCTTACTTCTGGACGATCGTGTATCGGTCTGGACAACTTTGTCTTTTACTGATTGGTTTGGCCGACATGTAGACGAGTGTTGCATAGGACAAGATACAAGCTGTTGGTAAGGTCATCCTCTTTCCCAAAGAAGCGCCAAAAGGACATTGCCGATGTTTCTCTTCCTTCGTAATCGGCCGATGTGGCACATCTCGCCGCCAACGCTCGTCCCTCCTTTGCCCTCGATCGATGAAAACTCGGTGTTGTTGAGGGTTATACCTTCGACTTATCCTTTCATATTTCCCCAGGAGTTGTGAGAAGGTCGGCTTTGGTTTGAAATCGGCTCTTCTCGGAGCCCTCTCAGCTCGATACCATTTACCGACCTCTAAGTCCCCTCTTGGTTTCACCGTTCTCGAGTTTTGTCCATTTTTATCGGCTTCTATTTGTATAGAACCGGCGGTGATCTACCTTTGTCTCGCCTCGTGATACAATTCCCTTAGTTGGCTTATCCTCTTCCGAGGCCTCTTTTCTTTTCGTGAACATTGAACCATGTTGACTGAAAAGGGCCCATATCTATCTGCATAGCCGATTCTTATGCAAACTTTAACCTGCCATCGGTGATGGCCGATTGGATCTGTTGTCGAAAAATATTGCAATCGTTAGTGTTATGAGAGAACGAATGATGCAATTTGAAATACCTTAGCTTTTTAATTTCTTCGGCCGATGTAAAGATGTTCCCATCTTGTAACATTATGAGTTTTTATTGTATTAATAAATCAAAAATTTTGTCAAACTTTGACACATAATACGAGTACTTGACTTCCGCTTTATTCTTTGTCGGCCTAAGCAGAGCATACGAGTGGTTTTGGAACCTTTGGCCCACTCGGCTATGTTCATACGCTTCGTCGTCGGAGGTGTCGCCGAATCGTAATCTACCATGTTTACTTTGGCCTTTTCATTGCCGTTTGTCCTAAACCTATCTTTAAACCCTTTGCTCTCTGCATATCGGCTTTCATGTGCCGATACGCGATGGAGTAGGTGGCCTAAGTCGGGGAACTCCTGGCCTGACAACTTTTCTTTTAATGGAGGGATTAACCCTTGGAACGCTAGGTCGGCCAATTGATCGTCGGGTAATGTTACACTGTAGCACCTATTCCATACGCCCGAAATCTCTTGATATAATCGAGAGACCGATTCGCCGTATACATCGGACTGAACTAAGATCAGAAATCCTAAGCTCCATAGTTCCCGAAAAGAAGTACTCATGGAATCGGCTTTCTAAATCGTTCCATATATGAACTGAATTAGGTGGTAAATTTGTGAACCAAGTGAATGCAGTGCCAGATAATGATAAAGGAAACAACCTAATTTTTAACCCATCGGACTGTGCCGCCTCCCCACATTGAGCCATGAACCGTCCGATATGCTCAATTGTGGTAATAGAATCATCCCCTGAGAATTTAGCAAAGTCTGGTATCCTAAAGTTGTGGGAGTGCGGCATTCGGTCTATGTAATCGAGTGCGGCTTCGTAGCCGACCACTCTCCCTCCGGGTTGTAAACCGAACTGCTCTCTCAAAACATTGGCAATTTGTTACGCCCAATTAACATTGTCGGCTTGTGGTGCGGTAGGACACGGCCAATTCTCATTGTTTGCGCCACGCCCCGAGTGCAAACTCGGGTCTTTGTCCAATTCGTACCTCAGGAGGTCTTGGTGCTGCGTCATAATTGTGATTAAAACCTAATGCATCGGGTATGGGTGCGAAAGGTTCGACGTATGGCACCACCCTATATGGTGCTTGTTTCATGGTTGTGGCCCCTCGTATTTGTGGAACCTGTCCCATTTCGATCGGCTGATAAGCCGATAACCCGATGTTATTGGAGGGCGCACTTGATTGATTTGATGCGCCTATCTTGGCTCCATCCGTGTGCCCATGGTAGTGTGTGAACCCATCTCTCTGTATGCTTGGTTTCAAAACAGTAGGTTGAGCCGGTATCATAATAGGTGCTTGAGCCGACACGTTTACTGTGTTGGTGTTGGGTGCTATGGAATATACTGGGTACGTAGGGATGGTTTGTGGTGGATCTAGCAGGCTTCCAGACGCAGCCAATTCTTGAGCAATTGTTTTCACACTATTTTCTATCATCGGCTTTAAAGTAGATACTAGAGCCGATGATTGGTTAATCAATGCGTGATGGACAGATTGCTCGATCATACTCGATAAATCAGCTTGAGCGGGTGCGTATCGGCTTACCGATTCAGATGTTGAATCTCCGATAGGATTGATGGTTGGGAGTGCAATCTTTTGAGTAACGCCACGGCGTGTTTTCTGGAAGCATCGTAGCATCATTTCCTCCAGAGTCGCCTTCGATCTTCGAGTTCTTTCCGTTGCTCAGGGGTTAAATCGGCCATCTGGGGCGCGATTATGGCATCGGTGTTGATATCGGCGGTGACTGCGGGCTTGTCGGTTGACGACATTCTTTTTCCGGTCCCACCGGGCGTGCCAAAATATGTTCGCGCCAAAAACGTGAAGGGGGTTTTAGGCCTCGAACACACAAGACAAACACCGGGTTTGCAGAGCGTGCCAGTCGATTTGACCTGAAATCGACAAGGTAGAATTTGTAATTTGATCGAAGCCGATAAACAAAGATCTATCGGCTTTTCGCTAGTCGGCAAGAACCGATTAGGAGATAACTAGATCAACCGGTTACAGTTGATCCGGATACAAGGTAAAATCGGCTTCGAGAAGGCGATGCATAAAACGAAGCGAGATCAAACCTGGGTGAAATCGGCCAAAATCAACAATCGGCGATGCGCAACTATGTTGATTCCGTCGACTTGCAGAGAGATCTATGAAGCTAAAGCAATGTAAAAGAAAAGGCTGTAAAAAGTAGGTGTTGTTGGAATTGATTGTCTCCCCTTTGCTTTGAGTCTACCCCCTTTTATAACACGCCTGGCCGATCCGAGTCGCACATGGATACGGTGTATTTACCCGTATCGGTCTCTTATCCAATTTCCTTTCCTTTTTAGAAACGGATTCCTTTTCCAAGCCGTTTACCGATTCCTTTCTGTACGAATACTTTTCTATCTTTAGACCGATTTTAATTCATGCCGAATTTTGGTGCAAACAACGGCCCTACTCCCACTACCGTTTCTCATGAACCATATGGACCTTCACATTAACAACACAGATTATCACAGGTATACACGATATAAAATCATTTGTTGAATAATACTCCGTGTATTTTCCAAAATCCTATAAGGAATAGGCTTACAAACGAGAAACCGAGCTGACTCCACCGCGGCCCATAAAGTGAAAACACGAGAAACCGAGCGCGCTGCGCGGGTGCCACAGCCCGTCGCCCAGGCACAAACGGGGAGCTCATAAGGGCGGCGACGCGCCCGGCCTATGAGCAAGCTCAGCCCAGCCCAGCCAGCCCATGATGTTTCGTGCCGCCTAAACATTCTGTACGCGCGAGAGCCTGCCTTCGTCAGTTCATCCGCGACTTTAAAGGCCCACGAGCACGCTGTTTAGACTTTTCAGTGGTCCGCAGCTTGGAGGAGGACCATTGTTTTTCTTTGGCGATGAAGAGGATTAACCGTTTGTGTTGTTTCCCCTTTCCTTCCTCCATTCTTGTTACTACCAATATATTTTAAGTTTCTTCGTGATATAGAATTGTTTTTTTTAGATCAAAATGACATCAAAAAATGATAAAGAATTGTTTGCGGTCTCTGTATTATATATGTTGATCTTCTTTGAAGGAACATATTGAGCAAACAAATCAAGATTACTAGCAGAACAGACCAAAGCTTCCCAGGACTAGTAGTGGAACCAAAAAAAAACAAAGGCGCAACGAAGGAAAAACGCTCACGGAACAATTAAGACGATTAGTGGAAGCTAACAGCGGAACAAACGAAAAATATTGGTGCAAGTGGAACAGACAAATTCATTTGGTCGAACAGTAATAAATTAGTTCTTTTATATCGACAGGAAGGAATGCTGCGTGCATTAATTCAACGGCTGTTAGGACTATGACTCAAATTAAATCTTAATAAACATTATAGTCCTTTCCTTCTATAAAACGGATTCTACTATATAAGTCACCTCCGATGTACTTGTAAGATTAAATCAAAGAGTGGATTTAGTCTCCCGTAGTTTTCTCTCGCAAGGGTTTCCACGTAAAATATTGTGTTCCACTTCTCCCGTGCGTGTGTATGATCGTGTGCTAACCCTAACCAAACAAGTGGTATCAGAGCCCTTACCTGGGTTTCGGATCGCGCCGCCGTCGTCGTCTTCAAGCGTCGCAACCGCCAGCCTCCTCGGCCTCGTGCCGACCCGCTGACCGCTGGCTCCGCGACCTCCAGCCCAGCTGCACCTCGGCGCCTAGCCTTCGATTCCAGTCGCCGCCTCCGGCCGTTCGAATTCCGCACACCGCGCCAACCGCGCTTGGCCCGACCCCGCCTCTGGCCCTTGTCGGCAGGCGGCACCGACTCCTGCCGTCTCGGTCTCCTCCGGCTCAAGCCAGAACTAGCCGCCTCCAACCCTGCCTAAGGCCTTCTCGGCTTCTTCGCGCGGTCCGACTGGATCTGCGTCGCCGCACGCCGTCTTCGTTCTGGCCCATCGCGCCGACCACCGCCGACTAACCACCAAGCTCTCGCCACCGTCGCTGGAGGAGCTCTCTGTGCCCTAAGTCTAGATCGGACTTGACTCAAGTTTCTGAAGTTCAGTACATGAGGGGATAAGGCTGAGCAAAAGGGAAAAAAAGGGGAAGGTTTCGGCAGGAAAAGAAAAAAGGGAGAAGGTTTCAAAGAAAAAAAAAGTTTTCGGCAGAGAAAGAAAAAAAACAATTTCTAGACCGAAATTGCTAAGAGCACCCGAAATGTACCAAAACATGCAAAATAATTCCTTCACGCTCTCAGAGCGCACCAGGAAGTTCCTTTTTTCGGAATCTATCATATTTTTGATCTACAATTTTATTCTCCATTATGTCGTCCACTAAATTTGACATCGAGAAGTTTGATGGCAAGATCAATTTTGCAATGTGACAGGGTCAAATGAAAGCTATTCTTACACAGGTGGGTGTCAAAAGCATTGCCAGCTAAACTGGTAACAATGACAAATGAACAATGGGAGGAACTAGACCAGAAAGCCCTTTCCGACATACAGCTCAGTTTGTCTACAGATATTTTGTGTGAAATTATCAGCGAGACCACTGCCGCACAACTGTGGAAAAAATTAAAAGATTTGTACATGAAGAAAAGTCTCGCCAACAAATTGCACCTCAAAGAACGTCTATACACAATTTGCATGGCGTAAGGTACTGCAATTTAGTCTCATCTTAATGAATTTAATTCACTCATCATTCATCTTGAGAAATTATAGATAAAAATTGATGATGAACATAAGGCTATTCTGTTGGTTGTCTTTTTGCCTGCTACCTTTAAACATTTTAAGAAAATTATGCTTTATGGCAATCGTGACAACCTTAGTTTTGATAATGTTAAATCAAATTTATTGTCTAAGGAGAAATTTGATATTGATTCTTGTTCTGAAGTTAAGGCTAAGGGTTTAATTGTTAGAGGTAGAATACAGAATAAAGACAATTCTAATAGATCAGAATCTAGATCTAAATCAAGAGGATGTAAATCCAACAACTTTTGCCGTTATTGTAAGACCTGTTGGTCATGATATTTTCAATTGTTTCAAGTTGAAAAATAAGACAGACAAATATAAAAGGTCACAATCTTATAAATCTGCTGAGGCTAGTCTTGTTGAAAAAGAATCTAATGGTGAGTCTCTTATTATCACTTCCAACTTAAAGAATCGAATTGCATGGATTATTGATTCAGCTTGCACTTTGCATATCTGTCCATTTAAAGAGTGGTTCTCTACTTATGATTCTGTTGGTAGTAGTGATATTGTAACTGCTAATGAATCTCCACTTGAAATTGTTGGCATCAGTTCTATTCAAATTAAAAACTCATGGTGGCATTATTAGAACCCTAACAAATGTTCGACATGTTCTCATAATGAAAAGAAATCTTATTTCTTTAGGCACTATTGAATATTTGGGTTATAAGTATACATGTGAAAATGGTGTTCTTAAGATTTTTAAAGGCAACCTTGTTGTTATGAAAGTCAATCGAATTAATAGTGTTTATTACTTGCAAGGTTCTACAGTTACAAGTTTTGCAGCTGTTTCTACAATTGCATCAAATCCTCACATCACCAAGTTTTGGCATATGCGCTTGGATCATATGAGTGAGAAAGGTATACATCTTTTATGCAAGAAAGGATAATTAAATGATATTAGCAAACTAGATTTCTGCGAACATTGTGTTTTTGGCAAACAAAAGAGGATCAGTTTTACTGTTTCAACTCGCCAGTTCAAAGGAATTCTTGATTATGTCCATTCTGATCTTTGGGTCCTTCTAAATTTCTTTCTATGGAAGGATGTAGCGATTGATTACCTTCATTGATGATTTTTCTCACAAAGTTTGGGATTATTTCTTGAAACATAATAATGAATCCTTTTCAGTGTTCAAGAATTGAAAAGCTTTGATTGAAAATCAAACTGGCAGAAAAAACAAGAAATTTAGAACTGACAATGGATTAGAATTTTGCAGTGGTGAGTTTAATCAGTTTTGCGCTAATCATTGTATTGCAATACATTTGGCTGTTCCAGGTAAACCTCATCAAAATGATGTGGTAGAGTGTATGAATCGTACTCTTTTGGAAAGAGCCAGATGCATGCTTTCAAACGCAGGTTTATGGGACAAGCTTGCTTTGTGAGTTGAGACTGTTTCCATACTCTCTTACTTGGTTAATCGCTCTCCAAAATCAGCCATTGATTTTAAGATTCCAGAAGAGGTTTGGTCAAGTAAACCAATTAATTATTTAAAACTAAAAATATTTGGTTGTCCTGCTTATGCTCATGTGAGTTATGAAAAATTAGAGTCTAGATCAAGAAAATACATATTTGTTGGATATAGTTCAGATGTCAAAGGATATCGTTTGTGGTGTTATGATGCTCACAAATTATTCATTAGTCGTGATGTTACTTTTCATGAAGATGCTTTGCTTTCATCTGGTAGTGATAGTGATGGTTGTTCATCCACAAATGAATCTGAAATTTCATCCATAACTGAATCTAAAATTTCTGAAGTTGAAGGAAGAAATGCAGGATTTGAGGTAGTTTTACCTACCATTGATAATGATTTATCCAGTTGTTCTAATTTACAACCAATTTCAGCATCTAGTGGTTCTACTTCACAACCAGTCTCAGCATCTCCTAGTACTAATGATCATTGTATTGCTTGAGATAGAACAAGAAGAAATATTCAATTGCCTGCTAGATATCATGACACTGATGATATGGCCTGTTATGCTCTTCTTGCTGCTCAAGATATTTGTGATACTTTTGCACCTTCTTCTTATTCTGAAGCTATATGATGTGAAAATTCTTCCAAAAGGTAAGGAACCTTTAAAGCGCAAATAGATTTATAAGAAGAATGATGGTATTACTGGAATTGAACCTGCAAGGTGGAAATCCCATTTAGTGGTAAAAGGTTTTGACCAAAGGGAATGTATTGACTTCAATAAAGTTTTCTCTCCTGTTGTTCGTCACTTTTCAATTCGGGTTATGCTTGCTTTTGTTGCTTTATTTGACTTAGAATTAGAGCAACTTGATGTAAAAAAAACTATCTTTTTACATGGAGATTTAGAAGAAGAGTTTTTTATGATATAACCTGGGGGTTTTGCTACTCCTGGAAAGGAGAATTTAGTTTGTCACTTGAAAAAGTCTCTCTATGATCTAAAACAAGCTTCAAGGCAGTGGTATAAAAAGTTTGATTCTTTTATAATTGCACAACGGTATTCTCGCAATAATTATGATAATTGTGTTTATTTCAAACAGTTTTCAAGTGGTTCTTTTGTTTATTTGCTGCTCTATGTTGATGACATGCTTATTGTTTCTCATGATAAGTTATTAGTTAAACAGTTAAAGGCTTAACTCAATCATGAATTTGAGGTCAAAGATCTTGGTCCAGCAAAGAAAATTCTTGAGATGAAAATTTAGCATAATCGCAAAGCTGGTACATTATTTCTATCTCAAAAAAATTACATTGGGAAGGTACTTAGCAGATTTAATCTTAGTGATTGCAAACCAGTTTCTACACCTTTTACCTCTCACTTTAAATTATCTTCAAGTCAGTGTCCTACTAATGAAGAAAACAAAGATTATATGTCTCGTGTTCCTTACTCTATTACAATTGGCAATCTCATGTATGCTATGATTTGCATCATACCAAATTTAGCTCATTCTGTTAGTGTTGTTAGCAGATTTATGCATAATCCTGATAAAGGGTATTGGAATGCAGTTAAGTGGATTCTTTGTTACTTCAAAGGCACTTCAAATTTTGGCTTGATGTTTGATAAAAATAAAGTTAAGACAAATGATGTTCTTGGGTTTGTTGATTCTGATTTTGCTGATGATCTTGATAAACGAAGATCAATTTCTAGTTATATGTTTTCTTTATGTGATTCTGCAGTCAGTTGAAAGGCATCCTTACAGCCTATTACCACTCTTTCTACTACTGAAGTGGAATATATTCCAGCCACTGAAGGCGTTAAGGAAGCTATTTGGTTGCGAGGTTTGGTTTCTAAACTTCGCATTACACAGGATACTCTTACTGTTTATTGTGATAGGCATAGTGTTATTTGTTTGACCAAGAATGATATGTATCATACCAAGACCAAGCACATTAATATCAAGTACCATTTCATTCGCGACATTGTTGCAAAAGGATAGATTATTGTGGGAAAGATACGTATTGATGATAATTCTGTAGACATGCTAACCAAGACATTATCTAATACCAAGTTCAAGCGTTGCCTTGATTTGGTTGGCATTCATAGTGCTTAATTGCCCTTTGGGGTTTCTTGGAGACAAATTTCATTATGGATTTTGAATCAAGAGGAGGTTTGTTAGAAATATGACTACAATCAAATCTTAACAAACATTGGAGTCCTTTCCTTCTACAAAATGGATTCTATCTGGCTATATAAACCATCACATGTACTTGTAACATTAAACCAAATAATGGATTTCGTCTTCCATGGTTTTTCCCCGCAAGGGTTTTTACGTAAAACATTGTGTTCCACTTCTTCCGTGCATGTGTATGATCGTGTGCTAACCCTAACCTAACAACCGCAAAAAAACCTTCTTTGTTCGATTGATCCGCTAGGCTATAAGATGCCCAAAACGATGATCCGCTGGGCACACGGAGCGGCGTGTGGTTATATGCAATTTCTTTATGTATGTATGTAAGTTTTGTAGTAAATTAAACATTTAGTATCAACTTTTTGCTTCAAGCATTGTAACTTTGATAGTTACGACACTGTAAAATATGAACTGCTATGAATTATGGGCACATTGAATAAACTAGTTTCTGTAGTGGAGAAGGTATTCACATTGCATTTACATTCTGTTGCTCTGAACTCTGGAGGCTTTACAACCTTCTGGTACCCACCAAGTCCAGTTAGCACAACATTCATTTACGGTGCATTTTGACTTGTTTGCCACAGAGATGACTTCTGAACCAGGTGTATATGATTGAAGCATTTGAAGGTGAATGACAGTCAAAAACGCTTACTTACAAGTTACAAGTAGTAGACTTTCCCTCATGCATTCATCTCTCTCTCTCTCTCTCTCTCTCTCTCTATATATATATATATATATATATATATATATATATATATATATATATATATATATATATATATATATATATATATATATATAAGCGCGTGTGTCAAAAAAGAACATTTCAAGTAATATGGTAGTACTCAAAGTGCTAGTGTGTGACAACTAGAAGGCAATGAGGATACAGCCAAATGAGTTGAATAGAGAAAGATTTAGGTCGAGCACCTCAACGACTTCATGCATCCTGCCATAATAGAACGCCAAAACAAATGTCGGCCCCAGCAAGCAAGCAGGTGAAGTTGTCATGGACCTTTTTAAGGGACCCAATCTATCATCATCGTCTCCTGAAGGAAGATTCCTGGAAGAATAAAACCCAGAAAGATATGCCATCAGATTGGAAAGAACCAAGGAATCGTGATGATGGAAGCAGGTATATATCCAAAGAAACAGTTCTCTACTCAACTTGCAGCTTAATTGACATGTCGTAATACATATCGAAGTGATCAGCAGGACAAACCAAGCCAAAGTTGCAGATATATTCGACGTGATCGTCGCTATTCCCTCTCGCCTCGTTCCTCGCTCAGGGCAAGAAGGAGCCTGGCTGGTCCAGCTTTGTTCCAATCTGACGTAGCGAACTGAAACAAGTTGACGGTGGAGGAAATTTCAGGCACGCACAAGCCTTTTTCTGCACCGGTCAGGCGCCAAGAAGCTTCAGGAATTACCTCTCCGTATCGAACACAACATCTCTGAAACTGGAAAGCGATGACTTTTCGGTTTAAAAAACGCCTCAAAACTTTCAACGCCCGAGCTTTCCCTCCTCGTGTCCCCTCTCTGTCGCCCGGCAAGCCGGCGGCGACGTTGGTTTCGCCGGAACTTTCAGCAATGTGTTGGAGTTCCAGTAACCGAAGGAAGCAACTTTGGCAGGCTTGCAAGTTTGACAAAAGTATGTCAATCAAGAATTTAAAAAAGAAAAAGAAAATCAAGACGTACGTTCGTTTGATTGCCTTCCTCATCCAACCTACGACGCTGGAAATTCCACACAAAGTGGACGGTGTTCGCAGTCTACAAGCGACGCCCCTAGGCTGCCTGGCCGGCTAGCTAGACTCGCCAACCAAATGACATGGCAAAGTCACACTTTAGAACTGGCAGGATGACCTACGAGCCAGGGGTACCTGACTACGTGTGTAGTTGTGCCACACAAAGATCTTGTGGAACCCAGAGCGCCACCCGTGCATCCTGAGGGGAGCACGTACGTACCCAGCCGTTTCAGGCACACAATGTCAACCGGACAGATCAACTACATGTACTAGCTCCATCGAACAACATAATTGTTTATGTGCTCGACGGGGAGCATCCGGTGTAAACTCGCCTTGAAACAGGGAAATGCGGTAGAACTCGATGTCTACGTTGTTCGATCAAGTGGTGTACGAATTAGTATTTTTTTTTTATCTCTACAATGTTGGCCATCAAAAAGGATCTCATACGACTCGCCGCCAAATTAAGCACGATCCCACGTCAAAGCCTTTTGAAACCTCCGCTATCGATGTCTGATTGCGAGCATAAAAATCATAGGTGTAGTAGATTCGTTTCGAAACGTGCTTTCGTAACATTATAATTTTATTAGACTTTTAAATATATTACGATAGAAATTAGTTATTAAAGTCGAGTTTTAAGGGTCGTGTCAATATTCAAAACGACTGCTATTTATGATCGGAGAGATTAACGTACGGGCAATGGTACTGATCAACTCAAGGGGCGCGCCGACGACGTATGTCTGGTCTGGCTCCCGAAGTCGTCGTGAGTTGGCACCGGTTTCCGATGCACGCATCCGGAAGGCTGGACGAGCTTGCTGCTGCTGGAACGCAAGCATCCTCCTCCCCAACGACTCGCATGCGTGGCTCCCTTTTAGGGCGCTTTTGAGCAGGACACACACTGCACTGCGCTAGTGCAGTGCTTAGTCAAAGGAGGCCTTCAATGGAGTACACTACACCGCGCACGCTTAGACAGTGCTCAACAAAGACATTAACTCATAATCAATGCGCTCTCTCTCTCTCTCTCTCTCTCTCTCTCCGACGTCGTCGCGGCCATCCTGTGTGGCCCAAATGCAATCTACGATTCCCAGATAGGAACCCCAGAAAGCTGCTGGAGAGAGGCCACTGTTATGTCCTCCTCGCCGACTTCACCAGCTTGGACCCACGCGTCAGCCACCATGACAGAACCTCATACATAGCGCTTGCTCAGGCCTACGTGTCAGTGACCGGCTTGTATCCCGTGTGGAACATACTCTCTCTATTTTAGCGTGATCGAATCGTACCAGATCGCACCTGACATTGTGAAGGCGCTGGGCGTGACAAGAGCGGAGACCGTTTAATCTAACATAAACATATAATAGTGCACTTTATTTCAATTACAAAGCTAAAGTTCGATATATCATCCAAGAATGGCCACTAGACTTGGTGTATCATAAAACGAAGGAATTGAAGGGGGAGGTCATTGGAATATACAAAAATCGGGCTCTCATCTATTAATGGTGGCGCGAGTCTAACTTTTCGAGAAGCAGATACTTCACAAGAAAAGGAAAGGAGATATTTCTATGTACCACTGTTTTAAAATTGTATAAATATTAAATCATAGATGAAGTATGAATACTGATTATTTATCCATTCATTTGTTTTAAGATTTATGCAACTTGGGAGAAATGGATAGAAGCACGTACAGTTAAAGAAAGTTTCCGGGAAGCAGCAGCAGCACGCATGCATGCACAGCACGGTGGCCGATTGGTTGGAGTCGAACCTAAATATTCGCAGGCTGCGGTGAGCCGAGTCCAAAAGCTAGGCTTCGTTAACTTAATCGGATTCTGACACCTCCGCCAGACCGGATACATACAATGCACCAAGAACACAGTCCCAACAATATTCCAAAACGATATATCGAACGCCGTCTAAGCGTGATGGAATCCGTAATGGGGAAAGAAATCGTGGCGGCCATGGACCATGCTGCATGCGTCGAGCCAACTTCGACCAGGAGACGGACGACGACGACGACGACGACTCGCGCGCTGTTCCCCTTTCGGCCGGTCAATTCCGCCTAATTAACTGACCACGACACGTGAAAATACATCGTACCTCCGACGTCGACCATCGGCGAGCCTGTAGGAACGGGACTTCGATCGACCGGCCGGAGATCACCTTTTCTGTTGGAGATGAAGGGATTAACGGCGATGGATGGAGCGTCAGCCTGACGGGCTTGGTTGGCTGGTAATCCGCCATGTCGACGCAGGAGACGGAGCGTCAGCCTCAGCAAGTCAGCCATGTCCAATTAATCCCACATTAGTCTCTCTCTCTCTCTCCCTCCCTCCCCTATCACTGTAGATTGACTAAGACATTTTCTTGCCACGCTCATTAACTCCTGAAGTCTTCACATCATCACATTTGCAATGCGAGCCCTGAAATTCCATCAATTTCGCCAAGCGGCCGGGTACGCATGCATGTCAGATTGTCAGTTGAGAACTCACCACTCATCTGGCAAATCGGTGACGCGGCCACAATTTTGCGTCGATGTTGGCCGTTAGTTAGGATTAATTCGACATGTTGTTAAAATGTTACTGAAACTTTATAGCGTGTTGTTCAAGATAATTTTTCTGCTGAAACGACACGTTAGAGGTCTTTTTCTGTACGAAGTTTTCGCTAATTTACTGCTTTGGTGGGGATTTTTCTCCGTAACAAGTCTAGATACTAGTTGCCTATCTTTGCTGCCTAAAACTATAGATATATTAGTTGGAAGGATCTGATTAGATAAAATCAGGCCTAATGGGCTTGATTACACAAAACAGAAATGATTGAGGGTCTCAAATAAAAAAAAAATGGACTATGAGAACTTGACTGCACAAATTGAAATAAGCTGAGGGTTCGTAGCACAATTTTGGCCGATCCCCCTTTTAAAATGTAACCTATGATAAATATCTAGGAGAGAAAAGATATTTGTACATGCTGTGCTAGTTTCTTGCTAGCATGCGTGGTACCAAAGGTTTCAAATTTCACTTTCGAATGAAATTCAGACGAAGACGAAAACCAAAAGGCAAATTTCAAATCTGGTTTTTTTGGACCGGGATTTCTGAGATCTCAGCAAAAATTGCCGAGATCTCAACTAGAAAACCCGAAATCTCGGCAAAAAAACTTAAAATCCGGTCAAAAAACCTTATGTTCACATCACAAATAGTTTTTTTTTTTGGTTAAAATCATCTGTGATGTAATTTTGCATCAGAGACGGTTTTTTATTTAACACCGTCTGTGATGTGCATTTTTTTGAAAAATCTTAAAAATTTTATTTCACCCAAATTTAAAAATTCCATCCTCGACCGAAATCCAAAATCTCAACCGAGATTTTGAACCTTGCATGGTACTCTGCTTTGTTTCGTTGCTAGGTAACAGCTGAACAAGCAAGCACGTAAAAATAGAGAGAGAGATAAGAAAAAAAAATGCTTAATTAATTACTAGTGCTCCCATACCAACACACACAGTAGCAGAGTACCTGCCCGACATCGTAGAGGCTTGCCAATGGAGGAGAGAGAGAGAGAGAGGAGGCCACGTACTACTACAAGTCTACAAGTTTGGTTACTTTGGAGTGTCACCCTCTCGCCTAGCTTGGGCCATTTAATCTGCAAAGGGCTCCTTTCAATGATCAGTGACAGTGAGCGCATCCAATGTTCACTCGCGACCGTACACAGAGAGAGACAGACAGAGAGAGGGAGAGAGCACAATGTCAACGACGTGATGAGTGATGACCGATGCCAAGCTGCCAACACCACCGCAACTAGGGATCGATCTCAAAGTCCCGGATGCCTAGGCTGTAACAGCGCCCAACAGCAAGTCAGCACTCGAGCTACATGGGCACATGGCTGCGATCTTTTTATTCTTCCCTCTAACTCGTCTCTTAAATCCTGCCAACCCTCGTGATAACATCTAACAGGTCCGTGAATCGCCACTGACAATACCTGCTCGACGGCTTACTGCAGACTGAATCGACCCATTTTAGACTGGGAATTTCACGTCAGAGAGTCGGCTCCGACCGGTCGAGGATTTCTTCATGGCCGACGACATGGCAGACCTCGCGCTACCGCCCTCGAGAAGAGAAGAGAAGACTGGTTCGTTGGACCGGGGGCATCGCCCAACGCGAGGGACACGGCGGCGGATCGTTGACCCTCGCCAGAACGGCAGCATCACGGGCGTCCCGGCGTCCTCGCATCGTCGTCGCTAATGAAGAGCCTTCTCCCCGGGGGCCGGGGCCGGGCGAGCTAGGCAAAGCACGGTCCGCGTCACCAACCAACCGCCAATTAATCCCCAAAGGCGCTTGGCGGGCGGTGGCCACGTCGCGGCCGCGACGGGCGGCGTCGGCTCGCCCACGTCGGCCGCTCGCTCGAACTTCACTGCCCTCCCAACCGGCTCCTTAATTCGCCACTTTTTGGTGAACATAGCTGTCTGCGCTGACGGGCTCCCACCCGGTTTTCCTGGGGTTCTTGCGTACTACAGTATAAGGCCATGTTTGGAAGCAAAGTTTTTTTATATCATAGCATTATAGAACTATAGCATGTAAATTGTTTTGGCATAAATACCACGGTTTCACCTACCACCATTGAAACCATGGTTTTTCTTGAAACTACAAACCGTTTGGCTACAAAATCTTTTGCATGATAAAGTGATGCCAAAAGCTCAAAGCTCCACTGTGAGTGGAGTTTTCAATACTCCAAAAATACCATGGTTTCCAAAACAGTGTTTTTTTGGTTGCTTCCAAACACCTTATGGCCAAAAATACCATGGTATTCTCCAAAACTATGATTTTACCTAGAAACTATGAAAATACTTTGTTGACAAACCGACCCTAATACTCCTCCCCTCGCTAAAAAGGAGAGCGTCCGTCTTTGCCCATGTAGCATTCGCATCGTGCACTCGTACAAACAAGCACCGGTCCATCCATATAAACGAAAACAACACGTAATATCTAAGACGTCTCCCTCGTAATAATGTAAAAAATTTATAAAAATTCGCACATTAACCAAAAGAAATCGGTAAGGATCTACCCACTTATTTTGGTGAAGTCAAATTTTAACAACGCAGATTAATTATATGTAGATATTAGAGTTATATAATAAATATAATTGTATTCTAATCGTGTCATAATATCTAGCCACGTAATTGCACGTATAAAACAGCTAGTTGTTAGAATTTAAAAGCAGGAAACGGGGTGCTTTGCTGGATCATGATCCAGCAAAACCAGTCATTAGGGCTATAGTAAGCACATGCCCATTTCTTATGCCGGGTCATGTACAATCATGGATCCAAATTTTCGGTGTGATTTCGAAAATCTCAACCGAGATTTTGGATTTCGGACCCCCCTGCTAGATTCTAAACCTCAACCGGGTAAAAGAATTTCAAAAATGCTAGTACCTTTCAAATTCAAAATATTTTTGACTATTTTTTGGTTGGTTCAATTTGATCAAAAATCTCGGTGATTTCAGCCGAAATCACTAAAATCCCGGTTAAAAAAGGATTTGATTTAAAAATTAGTTTTTAGATTTTATTTGAAATTTTGAGATCTTATTAAGATTTTATATTTCGACTACCTCCAAAATATATATCGAAAACAAAATTTAAAACATTCTGTACAATCAATAACAACAAGAGCTCTTTCGATCTTTCAAAAGAAAAACAAGAGCTCTTTCCGATGGGCTGGAAGCAACAGCCCGACTGTCGCGAATCCACCCCGACGTTTTCAGCTAGAGGATTGTTGAAACGAATGATGAACGCTGACTGAGCTGAAATTGTCAGACCGATTTGTACTAGTTGACTAGTCGAGATAGACCGGTCGTCTTTTACTGTCGTTTTTCAGAAACTGACGGGATGCTGTTAGCAACCGATCGATTTGTCTGTCTACCTACCGGGCTAAAAACCAGCAGATTTGGCAAGGGCTTACCGGTAATCCGGCATGTCCCTACGGTAAATGCCGTACTCACTGACACTGATCAACACCGGCTTCTGAATGTTCCCTTCAAACAGGGGGGCTCCCTGCTGCATGCTCTGCTTCCACCGAGGCAGCATCCATCTCCCTTCAACATTTCCCTCGAATAATTTTCCCACTCTCCCTGCTCTTCAGAAACCTAGGATCCAGCCGATCTGAGCCAGATGAGATCCCATTCCTCCCCGTCCGGAGTATTACTCCACTGACCTCATTAATTTTTTTAATTTCGTTTCAATTCGTCAAACCAGGCAACCGGGCGAAAAGCGCACCCCGAAATCAAATCCTAACCCAAGAACAGTGGCTTTGGCTGGGCTTCCCGCATGCGTCAATGCGTGCGAGACACCCCAAGCCAAATCGCTCCCGCCCTTTATATGCGCTCCCCACCCGCGGGCGCCCCATGCATCGCCATTCGTCTCCCCCTCCCCTGCCCCTCCCTCTCCATCTATGGTCTTCAGAAACCTAGCCGCCTCACCGCGCAGCTAGATCATGGCCTTCGCAGCCGCAACGGTGGCAATGACGCTCCGGTCGCAATGCCGCGCCACGCCTCCGAGCAGCACCTGCTCTGCTAAGCCCTGCGCCGCGCGGTGCAGGGCCGCCTCGGCGGGTAGCACCACGGCGGCGATGGCGTGCGTGCCGTTGCCGGCGGCGCGTAGGGCGGCGGCGGCGTCGTCGTCCGTGGCGGGCATGTGGAGGAAGGTGCAGGGGTGTTACGATTGGGAGGGGCTGCTCGAGCCGGCGCTGCACCCGGTGGTCAGGAGCGAGGTGGCGCGGTACGGCGAGCTGGTGGACGCCTGCTACATGGCGTTCGACCTCGACCCGGCGTCGCGGCGGTACCTCAACTGCAAGTACGGCAAGGAGCGGATGCTGGAGAAGGTGGGCATGGCCGGCGCGGGCTACGAGGTCACCAGGTATATCTACGCGGCGGCGGACGTGACCGTGCCCACCATGGAGGCGTCCACCAGCGGCTGCGGCCGGTGGATCGGGTACGTCGCGGTGTCAAACAACGAGATGACCCGGCGGCTCGGGAGGCGGGACGTGCTCGTCTCGTTCCGCGGCACCGTCACGCCCGCCGAGTGGATGGCTAATCTCATGAGCTCTCTCGAGCCGGCGCGCCTGGACCCCTGCGACCCGCGCCCGGACGTCAAGGTTGAGTCGGGTTTCCTCAGCCTCTACACCTCCGCCGACAAGACGTGCCGCTTCGGCGGGGCCGGGAGCTGCCGGGAGCAGCTCCTCCGCGAGGTGTCCCGCCTCATCGATTCGTGCTCCAAGAACCACCCCAGCGAGGACGTGAGCGTCACGCTCGCCGGCCACAGCATGGGCAGCGCCCTCGCGCTGCTCTTCGCGTACGACCTCGCCGAGCTCGGCCTCAACCGCGACGCCTCCGGCCGCGCCGCTCCCGTCACCGTCTTCTCCTTCGGCGGGCCGAGGGTCGGCAACGCGGCCTTCAAGGCGCGCTGCGACGAGCTCGGCGTCAAGGCGCTCCGCGTTGCCAACGTCCACGATCCGATCACCAAGCTGCCGGGCGTCTTCCTCAACGAGGCCACCACGGGGGTGCTCCGCCCGTGGCGCGGCTCCTGCTACACGCACGTCGGCGTGGAGCTCCCCCTCGACTTCTTCAAGGTCGGCAACCTGGCGGCCGTGCACGACCTCGGCACGTACATCGCATTCCTCAGGACCGACAGGAAGCCACAGGCGGCCAAAGCAGGGGACCGTGACGGCGGCGGCGGCGGCGTGCTCGCCAAGGTGGTCGAATTCGTGGGACGGCAGCGCGCCTGCGCATTGCCGTGGCAGGACGCGGCTCTGCAAATGGGCGGCTTGGTGCAGACTCTCGGGCTAATCTGAGCCCGAGGGAGGCTAACCAAGCTGCTGTGATTAGGATTAACTGGCCTCCAACCCTCTTCGATAATTTTTTTCGAAGGTTTTAAGGTCGTTCTTTCGTTGGTTCCTGTATAGATTAATCATCGTAGAGATCACAAACAAGAAATTCTTTCTTTCTTTCTTTTATTGTTGTTGCACAGACTGTATAGTGACCACGCAAGGAAAGGAAGCCTCGAAACAGGGCATACAAACACAAAGGAGAAGCTAATCTGATTTGTTCGATTTCTTGGGTAGTGTTCAATTATTACACGTGTCAAGAGCCGGTGCTGATGAATTCGGATGGCTCGATTCGGGTCTCAAGCTTTACACTACGCAAGCAGAAACGGCAAGGGGTTTACTAAATCTTGAACCCCATCCGAGTGTCGGATCCGGAACGGACGGCCACGATCAAACTCTCACCGAAGCGGCTTGCTGGTTCGCTACGAATTCGGATGCGCACTGCTAAAAATATATGGCACGGCATTGGCAATTGCTACTACGTCGTCGTGTATTTGTTGCTTGGAAACATAGGACTCCGACGATTTGGCAGTGGCAGCACGGCTCACGAAAATTTCACTAGACAACACCGGTATACCGACAACTTTCATACAGTTTCAGCGACTTTTAAGAAAAGGTTCGAGAAGTTTTATACTTCGGTGAGTTTCACGTATTTTTAAAAATTTCAAAAAGATTTTAAGCCATAGTTTCAACGAGTTTCAGATTTTGAAATTCATGTATCACCAAATTTCAATCGATCAGTTTGTAATAAGCTTTATCAAGTTTTAACACTAAAAGTTCCAAGAAATTTCAGCGAGTTTCGACATGTTTCGTTAAGTTCTAACAAAAAATTTCAAGAAGTTTTTTCTAAAAAGAGCAAAAAAAAAAAACCCATCATACTCACCAGCCGCGATCGTCCCGTTCTTACCACTTACTAGCACTACCGCCTCCCTCCCTCTCGCGCAAGAGTGAAACTAGAGCAAAGTTGCTCGCGGCGCGTGGGTGACGGCAAAATGGAACCACTAGGCGACTTGAGCGGAGTCGGCGAGGACATCGGCGAGCAGTGCACGCAGCCCCACACCCATCGAGACGCTGCGGCCAGTGGTAGCACACGGCCGTCGTTGTTGCTCGCACTCCACGTCAGCGCAACCTAGTCTGCCCACGATCATCATTGCTGCGCCAACCAGCCGGCTCCGTCGTGGTGCCTGCTCGCCGCTATGCCTCCTCGCCCTCCCGCGATAGGCGTATGCGTGCCCTTCGCCCTCAACCTCGCAGATTGATATGTGCAACAAATTGCATGGAGTGGATAGGGATTGAAGTGAGATAAAATGTGTGGAACTGGGAGGTTGGATTGTGTGGTAAGCGGAGATGGTAGTTTCTAGATAGGAAGAATAGGATAGTGATCATGGCTTGCACAAAGTTAATTTGACAATGAATATCTATCGTGTTATTTGGGCTATCCATGCTAAATCGTTTCACAGTCTTTCTAGGAAATATAAAAAAAAGGCTCAAGAAGCGTATCTGCGTGTGCAAGGTTGCCCATGGATATTCAGCTCATCTATTCCTCTCTAAGTTGCTTAATCCGTGATCCAGGGATTTTTTTAAAATAATACTTTTTAAAAATGTATTGCGGTATTAATACGCCGAAACAAAAGTTACAAAAACAACACCTATTCGCCGAACGGTACGGCGAAATAGCTATTTTCGCCAAACAGTGTGACGATAAATGCCTAATTACACAGTTAACCGTTAGACGATAAATTCCACGGGAAACGAGAGTATTATCGCCGAACCATTTGGTGAAAATAAAGTTATCACCATACGGTACGACGAAATCAAAATGCGCTTGAAATTAATTGGGATCCACAGCTTTGGTCAATCACTCGATCTGTTCCCCTCGCCAACCATGCAGCCGCATTTTTGTTGCCTTTTCCTACTTCATAGGATTATCTGCCTGTTCAAATTTTTTTAGTCGCAAGTACAAACTACCATTACTTATTAGAAGTAAGTGACTAGAGTACGATATACCTTTACAACGGTATAGTAATAAGTTTTATACAGTTTTCTACTTCAAGAGAACATTTAAAAAGTTTCATGTTTCAATAAGTTTCACTTGTTTCTAGAGGTTTCTAGAAGATTCCAAGCAAAAGTTTCAACGAGTTCCAAATTTTAAAACTTAAGTTTTGCCAAGTTCAAATGATGAGTTTCAACAAGTTTTGAGAAGTTTCAATATATTTCAAACAAGTTTTCAAGAAGTTTCGGCAAACTAACCTGGCTATGTTAGTACTACCACGCCGCCGAGGACCGCCCAACACTGTCTGCTACCAACGCATCCTCTTCTCCAGCTTTGGCCCTGACTATCACTATTGCTATTGAGCCAACCAACGTCGCTCACCGCCAAATCTGTGCTCGAGCTCTACGTCGATCCTCTACTTCTCAATCTTCCCAGACTTAAGCATGAGCTCCACGCCGTGCCTCCACTGGATCCGTGTGTCCCAACACGCGCCGTCGCCAGATCCAAAGCCAAAGATGACGCACTGCGCCACCTCCTGTGCCGGATCTGGAGCTGGAGTGGAAGGGAGGATGGGGATGGTGGGACTAGAGTCAAAAAAGGAGGTGGAGGGTCTTGTCGTGCCGTGCGAACCTTGCTTTGCCACGCTACTCTCGTCGAATTTGAAGGAGGAGCTTTCAAAGAGATGCAATAAATTGGGGTTAGGAAACAACGGCGTCGCCCCAAGTAGGCTTGGGATTCACAGCGGCGGACGTGGATCCAGTAGCATGAGAGAGCATCCCATCCGGTAGCACGAGAGAGCATCCCAAGTCCTATTGCCTTGTTGCTTCGTCGGCCCGCTGTGTCATCGATCCCGCGCCATTACAAGTCGTCCCGGCTGTGCTTGATCATTGAATCTAAGGAGAAACCAATAGCCGGTGCACGATTTTGGATGGAGTAGAAAGAAGAAAGAGAGGGGTGTGTGACAACGTGAGTTGCTTCTGGATAAGAGTTGCGTGGCCGTCAGCTTTTGTGTGTGAATATATCACGTGCATCCGATTAAAAAAAAGAGCGAGACTAGGGAACGGCATACCGTTCTTACGATATAGCCATGAAACTTATGAAACTTATCAGTTTCAGTGCTGGTTTTATGAGTTCTAGTATTTAGTTTCATGAGTTTCATGTTTCATCAATTTTAGTGCTATGTTTTATGAGTTTCAGTGTAAAAATTTCACGAGTTTCATAAGTTTCAGTACTATACCGTTGCAAGGTATACCGTTTAATAGTTTTTCTGTTAAAAAAATACCGTGTGATATTGGCTTGTTCGATCGGTTTTAGATGAAACGGCACGGCGTTCCTCATCATCTATGCAGCTATGCTCTTAAAAGAATAGATCCACGATTATGCACGCTATAAAACGGTTGCTACGAGCGGAACTCAACGAGGGTGGGTGCGTACAATTTCGAGACACGGATTTGTCTCGGAAAATATTGTAATCCGGTTTCTAGCAATGATGATGTCAGCAGGATACGAGTGTGGTCCAACCAGGGGCAAAATGGGTAACTTGGTATGGCCACGAAAATGAGACGGCGGAGGTTGCAATAAAGGATGGAGAATGATGGTGTTTTGTGCATCTTCGTGTCTTTTGATTGGAACGGCCCCAAGTTCAATCCTCGGAGCGGTGTTCCCAGGGTCGTCAATCTTTACTAGAATGGTATTAATGTCATTCTTTGGAGTGATATTTCGCGGATTTCTTCTTTGTTTTCTGTAATATGATGGTGCCGGCAGAAGCCAGAAGGTAGCTCATGAGTCCCCATCAGATTCACAAAATAGTCAACAACTGCGGTTTTCGACCGTATCGAATCGATTCGACATCTAAAATTGATCGGTAAACCGATTTAATTTAAAATATTTTGAAAAAATTTATGCAAACATAAACTGATCGATTTCCGGTCAAAATCGGTCGGTTTTTACCGATTTAATTTAAAATATTTCGAACAAATTTACGCGAACATAAACTGATTGATTTTCAGTCAAAATCGGTCGGTTTTAGGGTAAAATCGCGTGGCAGTGCAGCAACCACCATAGTCCAGTCGATTTTTTTTTTTTGAATCTTTTTCCACAAATGTTGAGTTCTTAAACCCTTTGGTTTCTAACGATTTTTGACTTGGTACTTTCGTTATTTGAATTTTGATTTTCTGGCGGTTTTTTCGAAATCGTCATCGCTACCTCTGGTCCTATCTTGGTTCATGTCGTGCGCTCTCTAGACGCAATAGAAGCAGAAACGGAGATATTTGAGCCGAGTCGGCGAGTCCCTATCTTTGCTCATGTCGTGTGCTCTCTAGCCGCAATAGAAGCAGAAGAGGGCATGGCTTTCCATTCCTAGAGCTCTAACAAACTAGCAGTACGGGCAATGTCCGTATAGGCAAGCACTCAATGGTACCTCGAGAAACAGGCTAACTACCTCTAGCTGTGAACGTGATTAGTACAGCGATAGGCAGATTTACCAAGAAAAGATAGATGATTTACACGTACACATAAAAGGGCTCCGTTTTTGTTACTTGCAAGATGAAAAACAGCAAAGAAAACACAGCGAGATAAATTGGACAAAAAATGTAGTGTTGGGCAAGAGTGTTGCTTTCGAAAGGTAAAGAAGCCGGTTAATATTTCTAATCCTATTGGCTTGGACAATTTAAAGGGGCAAAATAAGTGTAACTTTTGGTCCGGCAGAACGGTCTATTTTCTTAAGGGGGGTGGAGTGATAATATTTTTTTGTTTTACATTCAACTCTATACGTTCAACACATGATCTCAAGACTTTTCTTAATTATCGTAGTGATGGCTTAACTAAACTGGTGCATTAAGAAAACAAAAGCATGGACACACTAACTCCCCTTTGGAAAACGGGATTTTTTTTAATCCTGTGAGAGTTGAACCGTGGAAACTGTTAGGAAACTGATTCCGTATCCTATATGGACTCTTCCTTATCTCTAGCAGAACCGCTATATATAGGAGGCAGGGGCTACCCCTTTGTACAGAAGCATACAGAATAATAAAGCAGACCCGTTCCTCCTCATATTGTGTCTCTTTTTCTCCCTGTCTATTCTCCAGTTTAGATCTATTAGGCAACCCCGGACTATTCGATAGCGAGGTTGTCTAACACGTTATCGACGTAAGCTCTGGGAGAAAGATTGAAAGGTGAGAAAAGACAAGAAGCGAAGGATCATCGACGACGAACGTCTACTACCGGCGATTGATCGCCCGATCCGATCTGCAATCAACTCGCCATCAAGCCGGCATCCACTCGGATTGCCGAAATAAAAGTCCTACGCGACTCTATCCTACGCGATAGTCTACCGGAAAGCAGATTGAAAAAGTGAGAAAGGTGAGAATTGGATCTAATCGATCGTTTGTATCTTGCATCTAATATTCGTAAGTACTGTATTCGTCACGTGGCACGAAGCTACACGGCCGGCGATTTTTACACTGTGATCTACTTTGCACGAAGCAAAAGTCCGAAGCCATTGCAGATCCATTGCATGCATCGATAAGAGCAAGATTGGCACGAAGCCAACGCCCTACAAATTAACTAAGAAACTACAGTGCAATGAATCGGCTGGAAGCCGTCCACCGTCGCGCGCGCTGGAAGCATCCCGCCGCACGTGAAGCCGCCCAGCTGATGGCTGCTGCAAGCCCAAAAGTGGCGCCGCTACTTCGCGCGCACGTAGCGCCGACAAAGCGCCGCTGCCGCTGAAGCACTGCCACGCCCTCGGCGTCTCGGCCGCCCGCGCCCGAGCACGAACCATCGCCGATCATCTTGCGCGCGAAGGCTGCGCGCTTGCCGCCAACCATCGCCGACAATAACACGGCCGAAGCCGCGCGCTACCGCGCCGCGACGTCGGCCGCGCGATGAAACCGACCGTCGCCGCCGCGCCGGCCATGCGCGACCTACGCAGGCCGAAGCGACTGCAAATCTTCTTTGCTGGCGACGCTGCGCCGCGCCGAAAGCGCCCGCTTTGTCGGCGACAACTGCGCTGGAAGTGACGTCGCCATCGACGGTGGCTACGCTGAAGCACGCCCTCTCCGCCGTTGCGCCCTTGCAGCCGTGCAACATGTCCGCGTTCGGTGGCGCTGCGACGGCCGCCGTTGCTCGAAGCTTGCGCCGCGCCAAGCGCCAGCGCGCCATGGTTTCCAAGGCTCCGTCGTCGTTGCTCCCGGTAGCTGGATCTATTGATGTCTGGACTTTAAGTCCAATGACTCGTGGACTTGAAGCTTCATGATTCAATTTGGCTCACGAAACCAAGCGGACATGATCAATTTCCAAACCAAATTGGATCGGTTGAGTGGTACGAGGTGGGGGCAAGGGAAATTACCCTTTGCCCCCCTTTTTATCATTTTCTTTTAATTGTTTTTTCTTTTCGAAATCAATTAGAAATTCAGAAAATCAATTACAAATTTGCAGAAAATTCTGAAAATTACCAGGAAAATATGAAAAATATCCAGAAAAATCCTAGAAAATTGCAGAAAATTCTATGGCTTTGTTTTAATTTATCTTAGCCTTATTTTCTGCATTCGTGAATATTTGCATTTATTTTTGCAATAATTGCCATGCATAGAATATCGGAAATTCACGAGAATTTATTTTCCGAATTTATGAATTTATAAATTATGTCATATTGATATTTGAAATTCAATTTCTGTTGTAAAGTAATTACGAAAATTGCTTGGAAATTAGCAGAAATTATGAAAAGTGCTAGGAAAATTCCAGAATATTTCATACGGCATTTTATGAGAAACTGAGTGGTTGGGATTTGATTTTGGTAATGAATAAACAGACATGAGACAATTGGTGTCTAGGAAAACACACATGAGGCTTGGTTCTTTAATTGGCACCCGGAAACGGGAAGTGCTCCCTCCCTCATGTGAGCCCTAGGGGCAGGTTGACCTGGCCAAGAGTCGAATTGACAGAGATATTCGTTACCTGTTTTCGCTCCCAACCAACGAGAGTTACATAAGCATTACACCGCATTTAATTTATGTGGGATTCTTTTTTCCGTATTTATGAATATTTATGAATATGTGTATATATGAATTTTGCAGTTATGAATACTGTATTTATGAATCCTGCATTTATGAATCTCGCACTTATGAATTTTGCATTTATGAATTCCGTATTTATGAATCTCGCACTTATGAATTTTGCATTTATGAATTCCGTACTTATGAATCTTGTACTTATGAATTTTGCATTTATCTTTGTATATATGAATCTTGATATTATTGCTTTCTTTTAGTTTGCTGGAAACTCATGAGAATTCAATTATGCATTTTATTGAATCTAGCGACCATTTCCTATTAGATTGCACGTAGTAATCTAATGGAAGAACCTTATGAATGTGCAAAGGTGTGGCATTATCTAATGTAAGTTTTTGAAGAACTGACATGAATTGTCAGAATTATCTCACATAGACATCAGATTGCATAATGAATAGTAAGCTCTCGAAGAGCATACTTTTTCTCATGAATAGAATTGCAATTTATTCTTTATTCCAGTATTCTTTATTTACAAGCAATTTTTGAATTACTTAGCCACTGTATGATTAGAATTATTTTTCTTTTCATCTAGAAATCGTGTAGCGCCCAATGGAGGAAATATGCATTGTTGATAGTGGCACAACAAATACCATCTTAAGAGAGTCGAAATACTTCCAGACGATCACGAAGAACGCTGGAAGGATTACGACTATCGCAGAAGCGATAGCATATAATAGGCTCGGGAAGAGCCACAATTATATTGCCAATGGGTACAACTTTGGTAATTGAAGAAGCCCTCTTGTACCACTGAATCAACCCGCACTCTCTTAAGTTTCAAAGATATCCAGCGCCAATGGGTTTCACGTAGAAACCAATGAAGAAAATGGCAAAGAACACTTGTGCATTGTGAAGCACGGAATATGGAAAGATGGTACTAGAAAAATGTCCCTCATATGAATCTGGGTTGTACTACCACGAAAATCAATGCACACGCAGTATACTTCTTTGAAGACTGTCTTTAGAAGCTCGAATTATTTGCTTTATGGCATTGTAGATTAGGTCATCCTGGTCTTAGATTGATGAGAAATATAGTTAACAACTCACAAGGTCATGGCATTAATGTTAAGAATTTCCCGAATCACGAAGATTTTGTGTGCCATGCATGTGCCACCGGAAATTAATAACTAGACCCTCTGTTATGAAAGTGCAACATGAAATCCTGCATTCCTCGAACGCATTCAGGGGATATTTGCGGTCGATTCAGCCCTTGTCGGGCCGTTCGATACTTTATGGTGCTCATTGATGCTTCCTCGAAATGGTCGCATACATGTTTCTTTGTCAACAAGGAATCATGCATTAAAGCGATCTCGCAGATCATCGAATTAAGAATGCTTTTCACGATCATCGCGTGAAGTCCATTCGAATGGACAATGCCGGTGAATTCACTTCCAAGGCATTTGATGATTATTGCACAAAGAACGGGAATAGCTGTTGAGCACTCTGTACCGCACGTCCATACGCCAAAATGGGTTAGTGAAGCACTAATAAAAAGGATTAAGTTCATTGCCGGACCAGCTCTTGCAGAGTTGTAACTTGCCCAACACTTGTTGGGGACACGCAGCCTGCACGCAAAGAAGACTCATCAATTATAGACCATCGGCCTACAACATCCATTCACCTATGCAACTAGTGCAAGGGTCATCCCGAAGATTTCCCATCTTAGAAAATTTGGTTGTATGGTATATGTACCTATACCACCCCCACAATGATCGCAATGGGCCCTCTCCGCAAGTGCAGGGATATACGTTGGTTATGAGAGTGCATCCATAATCGGTATTTGGAACCCATATTTGGAGACTTGCACACTGACCGATTCGCCGATTGCATCTTTGGCGAGGACCATTTCCGTCATTAGGGGAGAGAATCAACCATTGGATGAAAAATGCCGGAAATAGTATGGCATTCCTTTGGGATCCCGCGCATGACCCTCGCACTAATGAAGCAAATCAAGAAGTAAGATAATTGATTTGCGAATTTAGCAAATGAACTCGATCATTTTTGTGATCTCAAGAGCGTGGTTAAGTCGCATGTACCAGCAAGAAATGCACCAGAGAGGTGGAAATACCAAAGAAAGCGAAGGTATCCTCATCCTCGTGAGGCCTCAAAGAAAAAGAACAGGAGATCGGCTTCTCAAACCCAAAGTACCGGAGACGTCTGGGGAAAATCAAGGGCAGAGGATTTACCACACCAATCACAAAAGTGCCCCCAAAGCAAGAAGGGGAGCAGTTGAGACCTGGCACCTGGAAAGAAGCCTGTGGAAAAGGCAATTCCAGATCTGAACCTTCCATTGGAAGAAGCCGAAAATAATGTGTGCGCACACATTGGCGGAGAAAAACTAAAGGAACTTGCTCTGGAATGGGAAATAGCAATGAAGAGCAAGTAGAAGTGCACGAAGCACCCCATGATGAAATGGCCATAAACTTTGTAATAACGGAGAATCAATGAATAGAGCAACAGCCAATGTCGATGCATGCTTTGCAAAGAAGATTGCCACGATCATTAATCATGATCCCGAGCCCGCATCTCTCGCAGAGTGCAAGAAAAGGCTCGATTGGGAAGATTGGAAGAAGGCAATCACTTGAGTTAGTCTCTACGAACAAAAGAGAGGTGTTTGGGCCTGTGTGCGCGCCTCCCCATATAAACCCGTAGGTCACAAATGGGTTTTTGTTCGCAAGAGAAACGAAAACAATGAAGTTGTAAGGTACAAGGCAAGGCTTGTCGCTCAAGGTTTCACTCAACGTCCTGGGGTTGATTATGAAGAAACCTATTCTCGGTCATGGGTGGAATTACCTTTAGATACTTGATCTCAATGGCAGTCAACTTGAAGTTGAAAATGAAGCTAATGGATGTTGTCACAAAGATATTTGTATGGAAACTTGGATTAGGAGATATACATGAAAGTACCAGGAAGGTATCCTATCCCGAACCAAGACAGAGCAAGCGAGAAACCTATACAGTGTGAAATTGGAGAAATCACTTGTATGGGCTAAAATGATCGGGAAGAATGTGGTACAATCGTTTGAGTGACTTTCTCTGCAAGAAAGGCTACACGAACATGAAGATTGTCCATGTGTATTTATACAACGATCCACGAATGGATTTTGTATAATCTCCGTCTATGTAGATGACTTGAACATCATTGGGACGGATGAAGAAATTAAAGAAGCATGCACATACTTGAAATCTGAATTTGAAATGAAAGACTTGGGTAAAACCAAGTTCTGTTTAGGCTTGCAGCTTGAACATGTCCAAGGCGGAATCTTGGTACACCAAGCATCCTACACGCAGAAAGTGTTGGAGAGATTTGGCTTTGAAAAGGCATACCCCGCAAAGACCCCAATGGTGGAAGGTCACTCCAAGCGCCTAGACCCGCAGGCCTAAAGAAGAGGGAGGAAGTCCCGGGAGCGGAATTCCCATACTTGAGTGCAATTGGAGCGCTCATGTACCTTGCGAATAGCACTAGGCCGGACATTGCGTTCGCGTGAATTTGCTAGCATGCAGTCTGAGAACCCACCAAAAGGCATTGGAAAGGGGTGAAGGACATCTTCCGTTACCTTCAAGGAAGCAAAGACCTCGGCTTGTTTTACAAAAGAAACAATGAATTGAATTTAGTTGGCTTACGCCGATCTTTGGGTACCTATCGGACCCGCATCCGGCAAGTCACAACCCGGGTATGTTTTCCTTTGCGGAGGAACGGCAATTTCTTGGAAGTCGTCTAGCGGACTCTTGTCTCGGCGTCGACAAACCACTCGAAAAATCATTGCCTTGTATGAAGCCTCCCGAGAATGTGCATGGCTTCGAAGAATGGTTCACCACATCCAGAAGTCATGTGGTTTGAAAATGGAACAAAGCCCCACTGTTATCTATGAATATAATGCAGCTTGTGTTGCTCAAGTGCAAATGGGATATGTGAAAAGTAACATCACAAAGCATATCAACCCCAAGTTATTTTATGCTTATGAAATGCATAAGATGAACGAGGTCAAGATACTGCATACTAAGTCATGTGAAAATATCGTAGATTTATTTACTAAGTCACTCCCGGCATCTTCCTTTGAAAGATGCGTTAGAGGAATCGGGATGATGAGACTTAGAGAAGTGCAGATTTCAGGGGAGAATTTTCACATACTCCTACATAAATCTCGAACAAGAAGTTTGAGTACCCAACGTGAATCTAGAAGATTAACATTGAAGTTTGGGTGGATTGTACTCTTTTTCTTTAGTAAGTTTTTCATTGAAGTTTTCTTACATAAGGTTTTGATGAGGCAATCCGTGCAACACAACAAGCGTTTGCTATGTACTCTTTCTCCAAATATTTTTCCCACTGGGTTTTTCTGGAGTTTTGATTAGGCATATGCATCTCACGGTAAAGGGTCCAAGGGGGAGTGTTAGGAAACTGATTCCGTATCCTATATGGACTCTTCCTTATCTCTAGCAGAACCGCTATATATAGGAGGCAGGGGCTACCCCTTTGTACAGAAGCATACAGAATAATAAAGCAGACCCGTTCCTCCTCATATTGTGTCTCTTTTTCTCCCTGTCTATTCTCCAGTTTAGATCTATTAGGCAACCCCGGACTATTCGATAGCGAGGTTGTCTAACAGAAACGTGATCCAATAGAGAATGGGATGCCCAAGAACAAAACTTGACAATCTAATAGAAAAAGAAAAAGATAAATTCTTACGTGCCACTCCAAAATTGCAAAATTCGACATGTCAGTGACGCAAGAAATAGCATATAAACATCGCGAGAATTTCCAGTGACAAATAAGAAATTACTAAGAAATTGCCTAACAAACATACAATAACCTAAAAAAAGAGATGGATTTGGCTATTCATGACCTGTATGCAAGATTTCCATCCTATTTATTTAGGATAGGCTAAATTAAACACACTAATTATTTTGCACAGCCTTGGGCCCAGCCAACGAAAGGGCCATGGTGTCTACGTGTTGGTTGTGACTTGCGTCAGACGTTTTCACCGTAGTTATTCCGAACAAATGCCAATCACACGGGTTTCTTTCCTTGAAGATAAAAAAACGTGGGATTTATTTAGAAAATGGACGTTTGAGAAAACAATAGCTTATCATCGAGGCCAACAAATTCAGGACCACAAGGGCAGTCCAGGTTGTCACAGCCATAATCCGTGGAAGGTGTTATAAAACGTAGTTGTTTATCTGTGATCAATTAATAGTGCGTTAAAAAAATCACACAAACAAGAACAGTGAGTACACACAAAAGTAGGGGGCATAATTCTCTTTCTTTATTAGATTAATCCTCTCTATACAAGGGGTGCCCAATATATGGCAAAATCAACAGGAGATAGGGTCGGATTCGCTCACCAATAGGTAGAGTCCTTCCAAACTTGTACTTAGATTCCATCTATATCATAACACTCCCCTTCGACGAATATCGCGTAATGCACATGTCTCGTTAAAAACTACTCCCAAAAACCCAGTGAAAAAAAGGATGGAGAAAAGAGTACATTACACTCGCACTCCATGTTACACTAGTTATTGTCTAATTAAAAACATTCATGTGAGAAACTTCAAGAAAACTCACTTAAGGGAAAAGGAGCACAACTTATAATCTTCATGATATAAAATATGATTTTCAGGGTCACACAAAAAGGTTCATGGTTTAGGTATTTACTTTTTCTGAACTCTGCAAATCTCTAAATCATCTCATTCCAATGCCATTAACATAGTTTTTTTTAAAAAAAAATAGATTTTAGCAAGAACTTAGTGAACAAATCCGCTAGAACTTAGTTTGTAATATCTTTACCTCATCATTCTTCTGGTGTTCATGAGGAAAGAAAAATTTAGGGGTGAAAGCATCTAGGCCCCCTAATGTGTTACTTAAATTATTTGTTGGGTTTTGGTGCTTGATGATCAACTAAATCAGTTTCTAGTAGATTTCCTCAGAAAGGAGGATCAAGATTAAGGATCCCTTATTCCTAGTTCTTTGACTTGGGAGTTGATTCAGGTCTTTTAGTTGTGTTGTTCTAGTTTTCAACCGTACTATAAAGAGGGATTTTGCATAAGTTCAAAATCTTGGTTCCTAGGACATTTTATTAAGACTACTTGGAGCTTAGGTTAAATCTTTTCAGATTCCTCCAAAAAAATCTTGTCTTGAGTTCATATCCCTTTCAAGTCAAAACCTAACTGAACTCAAACCGAGAGTATCCCATTTACGCCAGACCAAGTTTTTGGGTCCGGTGTAGATAGGCTTTCCCTTTGAAACCAACTTGAGTGCATTAAGGCTACAACGGACTAAAAATCCTCTTTTGCATCAGACCACTTTTCTTGGTCCGTAGTAAACTTAAAACTTACTGGTTTTGCTGCTTGTATCCAATTCCTTTCTTGGGTCATGATCAGTAAGTTTGCCTTCTATGGCAGACCAAGTTTTTAGGTCTGTCGCAAACGTGCACTTCATTATCTCACAACGGACCAGTTTTTGCTCAGAGCATATGTACGACGGACCAACTCTTCTTGGTCCGACGTAAATGCATTTTTCGCTGATTTGGGTCCGGAGTACATTGAGCCTCTTGCATACTTTGTCAAACCTTGTCAGATACAATAATTTTGAGTTATCTTTTCAGTCTGACATTGGCAAACGGCTACCAGTTGCCAATAACGGCTATTTGTTTCCTGTAGCCTATTTAAATAGTTCAGAGGCTCTCCCAAAATAGAACTCTTACATCTCTTTGACATCTAGCATCCCAAAAGCTAAATAGCCCTCAAAGAGATCAAGCTCAACTCTGAAAACAAAAACCTACACTCTTACAGCTCCAAGTAAAGTCTAGTTTCAGTAGTTACTAGTGAACCAAGAGATAGGGCTTGTGGATGGTCTATTACTCTTGGAACTAGCTGTTCCTAGACGGTTTACTGGTGGTTGTAGTGCGACCTGTCCAACCGTGATTGTGGAAGGCCACTGTCTTTGTGAGAGGTTTGGACTCACCTCACCGGAGTGGTAAAAGAGTCACACTAGTGACAAATCCAGTACTGCTGTTGTGAGTTACTGGTGGAGCAATACTTCCGAGGAAGTGCTCTAACGGGGACGTAGGAGATTTATCTCTGAACCTCGGTGATAAATTTCGTTTGTCTCTGTGTTTTATCTGTCTTTGCTTGTATCTCCTTTCTTTAGCACTTGTTCTTTGTCTGTTGGAGCTTAATCTTTTTATCTGTCCAGATCCAGTTTTTAATCTCTTAGTGATTCTTGTTAAAATTGTTAAAATTGCCTATTCACCCCCCCTCTAGGCCATACCGATCCTTTCAAGGGGCAATATGCTTCATAATATTGCTCTTTTCATAACTCATTTGCATTTGTGTAACACAAGTAATATTATCTTTATAGATAATTGTAGGGGTCTCGATGGTATTAAGACCATATAACTTCTGGATATGGTTAATCACACGTCTCAGCCAAACACAGTCTCATGAGGCTTCATATATGAGTAAAGTCTTAACACTGGCCCAATGTCTTGTTATGACTACATTGTCTTGCTAAACAATTTACTGTGAATGCAATATCATGCTTTGCACAATTCACAAAATACATAAGTACATGACTTCAGGTCCTAAGACTTTCTCATTTTCCATCATTGGATTGCAAAAGGGTCTTATCCACTTCAAGGGATCTCACAACCATTGTAACATCCTAAAAATTTCTTTTAATATATTTAGTGTGGTTCGGGGATTATTTGTAATTTTCCGGAGTCTACTTGGAAGCCTCGCGAGTAAGTCGGATTCACATTTATTGAATTAATCATATTAAATAAAGATCAGGCATTGGCGAATAAGCTTACACTACTACAAAACCGGGCATCACAAGCGGCCTATTAGAAACGGTTTGATGCGAACCGGTTGTAATGCTCACACCAGAAGCGGTTCGTGGCAACAGGCCGGAGGGGATCTCTAGAAGCGGTTCGTGGCACGAACCCCTTCTAAAGCCCCACCTTTAGAAGGGGTTCGTGGCACGAACCCCTTCTAAAGATCTTTACAAGCGGTTCGTGTCCCCAACCGCTTCTAAAGCTTTAGAAGGGGTTCGTGCCACGAACCGCTTCTAAAGGTGGGGCTTTAGAAGCGGTTTGTGACACGAACCGCTTCTAAAGACCCCCTTCAGAAGGGGTTCGTGTCACGAACCGCTTGTAGAAGCCCAGTTTTAGAAATAATAAAAGGAATGCGTGTCCTATTCTATCAGAGAGCACGCGTGGGTGGGTTGGCTAGATGGATGAAGCGGTTCACGAGGATGGAGTGCTGGTCGTGGGTTCGAATCCCATTCCCACGATATTATTGGTAGTCTTTTATCGCTTGGTGTCATACCACCACAAGCGGTTCTAGCAACCGCTTGTGATACCCTTCGGGGTATCACTCGCGGTTGCTTAGAAGCGGTTGTAGAACCGCTTCTGGAAGTGGTTTGGAACCGCTTCTGAAAGCTATTTCTGTAGTAGTGTTAAAATCTAAAATTTTTGCTTAAAATAAAGATAATGAGTAGACGAGAGGGTTCTCTTCAAATATTTTCGAAAAATATGCTATATAACGTAAGTCGTTGATTTTACAAAAATCTGTACAGGTGTCTGATTCACTGAAAGAATTTTTACGAAAAATCTACCGGTCGAAAAATCACGAAACCAACTTCGTTAGGTTCCAAATAGTTCCTAGTATTTTAGAGGAATTTTTCCGATTTTTAGAACCTCCTGGTTTTTTGTTTTCTCTCGGAGCATGTTTGAAAATGTGCATGCGTATGCAGGTATACGTGATTGCTGACCTTCCATTTACCCATGCATGAGCGTACGTAGTGGGATTTATATATTCCAAGCCGTTATTTCATTCTGCCATTACAGTCGTTTCTCCATTAATTAGTCTCCTGTACATTTACTTTGCGGTAGTTTTCTATTTCCAATACAACGAATGAGCTAGCCAGTTTCCATTCCCATGCATGCGTGGTTCATTATTCCAGCCGTTTCCCATGCACATGCACGTTTCCTCTTTACTAGAAACGTTTCCATTTCTTCACCTCCTAAACGTTTCCTCTCCATGCGCGCATATACTCCAACCATTCTTCATCCATGCCTGTTCGTACCTAGTTAGTCAAGTATGCACACGTAGTGGAACTCCATTTTCCAACCGTTTCTTGTGCCTCTCTTCCTTCCATCAGTTCCTAGTCACGCGTATATACCATATCACCAGTTCCAATCCTTTTGCTTTTCCTCCACTCTTCTACCGGTCCCATTTCTTTTCCCTGCCGTCAACCACGTCGCCGACGGTCCTGTGCTGCTGCGCCGCTGCCATCTCGTCGCCGTTGCAGTTGTCACCGCCGCCGTTTACATCGCGACGACGAACTCTTCGGCCACGCCTCTTTCCGCGCTTGTCGAGCTACGCTACTGCTCGACGTTGTAGCGTCTCGTCGTCGCCATCGCCGGCTACGTCGCCGTCGTCTACGTCGTCGCCGCCACCGTCTACGTCGCGAGTGCACCTTCCGGCCACGCCGCCTTCTTCCTACACCCAACGATTGGCGCCGCTGCTTCACGTCGTCCGGTAGTTCTCTTTATTTTCTTTTATGCGCGCTCTATCTATATTAATCAATTAATCTTGTCCGCATGTATTGATGCGTGTATACATGTGTTAGGCTTATATGGTTTTTCTATACGCGTGTACTGTGGTCAGTAGATGCATATATATATTCGCGTATATATATAGTTAGTCGGAGGAACGTAGATTTTTTTTTGGCCGAATAAATGTATATACGGTTTGGACGGATGGACGTATACTTTAGCGTATATACGTGTTGGCTAGAACGGAGTGTATATATATATATATAGATATTGTTCTGTAACGTAGGATATATATGTATATGCGTCGGATGATGTATATATAATATGTATATATATACGGTTGATATATATACATATATAGGTATATACACTCTCGGTTGAATGCTTATGTACGCATATATATGAAGATTACGAAATTAAACTTGTTTCGGTTCATTCTCTTGTAATCCAGCCGCTCCAGGAGTATACGCATATATGCAGCTACAGTAACATGCATGCAAGAAACTAGAATCAAGTTACATGCAAACTTTTCCACAAATGTGAAATTTGTCCTTTTCATTACAAATTCATTTTAAGTCCGAATCACTTGCAACAGATTTTGTTAATTAGTACAAATTAATACCTTTCTACAGTAATTTTTATGAAATTTTATAAATAAATATATACTGTTAAATTATTCACGGAAAGACCAAACTTATGAATTTTGTAGCTCCTAAACTATACGTCCGAAAATGTCAAAATAAATTTTATAAATCTTAGAAAATGCCAACGTAATTATCTGGAAGTTTTCGCGAAATTACGCATTAGTTTGATTTGCGGTATTTCCTGAATGTGTGTTTATTCGTTGTTTTTGGATGTTTTCTGCTACACGTGAGCGTTGAGTCGTGCGAGGGTGTTGAAGAAGACCAATCTCAAGTGTTGGACCAAGAACATCAACTGTTTGAAGGCAAGTCATGCTTTGACCATTTTGCCCCTAGCATTTTAAATAGTATTTTGATTCAAAGTATGCATGATTATGTGACTAAATAATTAATTTAATTTTGGGAAAACTAGTTAAATGCCATAATTGTTAATTCCAACCTTGTATTATGAATTGTATGCTATGTATCACCTTTGTCACCCTAAGTTTGGGAAAATTAATATGTTGGATGCTATGTATGTGCCAACACGGGAGGCTAGACCGTTACTAGTTGCTTAGAAATGCTTGCGCTGATGATATTTCCAAAACAGCAAAATAATCTTGACTAATGACAAATGAACTGATTTTGGAATGCCGTGTGAGCTTGTCACGGGTTGACGTGAAGTGTAGGTACCTTCGTGGTTCTACACGCAGAATCGAAAATCTTGTTGGCATGCGTTGTACGATAGATGAACAAGGGTGGGATTGATTTAGTCCGGGGCAAGTGGTAAGAGGCTTTATGCCAGGTGGGCCTTCGTGGCACTGATAATTAATAAACGGCCTTCGTGTCCGTGGGATGAGTGTTGTGAGTTGTTTGGGTCAGGGATGAGTGATGAATGTCTTGCCCTGGGCGATTAAGGACTTAACCTTGCAAGCCTTTGAACTGAGTATTCCATTACAACCACATGGGTGAGGTGGGACAGTCTTAGTCTAGTAAGTTTTCAAGTCTTACCTTTGATACCTCAGGGTGGCGATTACGTCGGGTAGCTTGTATGGGGAGCGTATTGAGGCTTCGTGCCAGGTACCCTGTCCAACGGTGTTTGTCGGTCCTACACTTTGTCCTTCGTGGGGGAAGTAGTAGTGAAGGCAAAACCGGTGAGGGTCATCGGTGTAGATGGAAGTTTCCGAAAAGCTTCGTTACGGTTGATCGCCTTTGTGGTGTGAGACTGTATCATGTGGGGAAAGTGTACAATCTCTGCAGAGTGTATCAATCTATTCGAATAGCCGAGTCCACGATCGACAAAGCTCGGGATTACTGATCAAGGGTTAGATCTTCTGAAAATAAAATGTGGAATTGGGTGGCTTCGTGCCGATGAAGAATTTGACTAGGGCTTTGTGCCAAACCACTGATGAAAGACTTTGAAATTCATATTATAGTATGGTTTTACCAATTTGAATCTAGTATGAGTATTTGAAAGTAAAATGCTGTTTTATGCAAAAGAATCAAATGAGCCTATCCTTTGGAATAAACCTGCATATAGTTATTAGACATGCACTTCTGTGCGTGACTTGTTGAGTATGTTGTATACTCACCCTTGCAAACCAAAAACAAATCAGAGGAAGAGTTAATGCCTGCGTGGGAAGAGGAGTACAACGACGGCCAAGGCAATTAAGGGATCATCCGCACTCAAGTTGCCTTTGGGAAGATGGAGCCACAAGACTATCTTTTATATCCGCTGTTTTGCTTCGAATCAAGTATTTATGTTTCATTTGAGTAAGCCTGCGTTTGAATTATGTAAGAGACCATAGGGTCCTGCCACAATTACTTTAATTATATGAAATGCTTAATTATGTTTATCGTGGGGTATGGATGTGATATGCAGCACTGTTTGTCTGTGTGTACTAGCGAGATCCTGGACTAGTACAGATTACACAGAGGGTCCGGGTTTGCATATTCGGGTCCCGACAACCATGGAGTTATTTAAAAGGACGAGGTTTATCCATATTAAATCTTTCCAATACTTCTTGGTATAGATAGACTGATGTACAAAAATTCTTTCTGGAAAATGCTCTTCTACGAACATTTCTGCGGAATTGAGTCCTACGCACCTGGAGGCATCCCCCCTCTTTTTATCAACAGGGTTAAGAGTGGGTTTAATATCCTTCTGAGGTATTTTCACTCTTTCAGGTGTATATACTTTAGGTATATGAGATCTTTCCACTCTCTTATGATCAGTAAAGGCATTTGGAAGATTATTAGGTTATTTTTTGCATAGTTATTATCCTTCAAACTTTAAGTTCGGTCTCTTTAGTGCGTGGATCTAAGGACTTGACATTCTTTAATGTGGCACTTATCTCTCCCTAATGCCAAAAAATATCCTTAGTACAATCAGCGTACCGAGCCTTGTACATGCCCTCTGTCATAGTTTAAATAATTGACGGAGATTCATATCCTACAAAGATCCCCAACTTTCGGTGAGGTTCCATGGTAATACGCTGTGGTAGATGAGAGGAGCCGCCCAGATCGTCCTCGAGTTGTTGGATGAACAGTTACTCCCGTCGGATTTGGATTCTAGCAACGAATCACCGGAGGCGATCCCGATGCTAATACCCAAGCCCAAACGAGACAACTCTACGCCTTCCAACGACTCGACAACAACCCCGGTATTCCCCCGGTATGTGATCTGAAACTCGCCCAGGATCCCCACATACCGGTTCCCAATGCCATATCACAACAATTCCCACAAAGGGGCATCGAACCCAAACTCACTACCAGAGACGCAAGAACGCGGAAGCCAACAAACACACCACACGGCACAAAGAGGCCCAACAAGACAACCAACAAAACGACCAAGGAAAGGTAAACGAAATCCATTGCAGAAGTAGAAGTACAGCTGTTCACAAAAGTAAAACCAACTACTCTATACAAACAAAAGTAAAACACCTCCGGAAGTGTCATGCCCTGAACACTTCCGGGCGTACAACGACGACAGCCTCTACTCGGTGCCCCGCCTGGTCACCGACAGGCAGTAGGGGCAAAACTCGCACCCCGCTGGATCCTCACCTGCAAAACCACAAAGCAGAAGCCTGAGTACGGAAGGTACTCGCAAGTCTTACCCGGGGTCCATATATGACCGACTCCAAGGTTTATGCATTTGGATGTAGCAAGGAAACAGGCTGAAGGTAAAAGTGCAGAAAGCTTAACATTTGTTATATTAATTACCTAACTACTCCATTTACAAGTTAAGCAGTTGTAACAGCGCCTACTTCTAAAATGAAGTCGAAATCATTAATTCACAACAATTAACCTCATCACCAATTTATTTGGGCTCAAGCTCGATGGCGAACCTCGGTTCAAGTTCTTACTACGTGACTGTGCGATGAAAGAGCTTGCTCATATCCGAGAGCGCGGCAATTCGAATCGCTTAATTAACCCTGCAGGGAAGCATTGATCGCACGACACTTACCACAAGGGCCTAGTGTCAACCCCCTCCCAATCATACCCAATCGCTGAAGCGTCCTCCTGTGGCCCGAAAACCTAGCACCCCCTCGAGCAGCCCCAAGCTCGGCTTGGCACTCGAGAGTCGGCCTAAGCCTCGCCCTCAACCACGTCCAACCACAGGAAGTTACGGTCCATCGATTCCGTATGAGAGAAAGAGTGGCTTACCGTACCATAATCGGGCATGCGACCAACCGGGGTGTGCTCAATCAAAGGGCAACCATCGAATCGGTCCTTAATCGACTCAGACGGGAACTACCACATCGGGTCTCCTTACCCAATGTCCCAACCTTCCCGCCCGGTCTCCAATTTAACCTTTCCTTACATAACCGTACCCATTTCATTTCATCACAAGTAAAGTAATTGATCTCAAGCGGTGGACCATCCACCACTTGGCCCAACCCCGACCTCTAAGCAATTCTAAGCAGTGACTCATTTAATACCCATACTAGTTCCAACGGAAGTATTCACAAATCCAAGGGACGGATGTGCAGCAAATAGGATCTAACCCTAACCCAATTCAATTCCTAATGCAGACTTAATTCACCAATTAAGCAGTTTATTCACAAAAATACAATTAATATTGGTTCAAGATGCATAGGTGCTTGCCTTGTTCTTCTGCCTGTGGGTCGGTAACAGTCGGCTCTCCGGCAAGATTCGCCACCGCGGCGATCCTCGGGATCGCTCTCTACATGAGTACAGTGCATAATAAGATGCAACCAAAGCATATGAATGAAACACAATTGAAAAACCCCGACGAACGAAGCAGCTGGCAAGACGCTCGACTTAACCCGGACAGATCAGCCCAACCCGGACAGTCCGGGTTTTACATCCGGACTCTCCGGACAAGCCGGATACTCCGGGTGTTTCTGTCCGGACTCTCCGGACGACTCGGACACTCCGGACCGCCCGTCCGGACACTCCGGACCTGGAGCATTTGGCCCAACTAGCGCGAGGGATCGAGGTGCCGCCAAGTCCTACGACACCGCGAGAACCCGATCTACAATCCTTTCTACACACGGTCGAGCCGGAAAAGCTCCAAGCAAGCCCAAACCACGAGAAAACGATGCCACTAGAGCAAATCCCAAACCAAAACTAACTAGCCCCCGGGATGGTATCACCACTACCCGATCTACACTTTAGCAACCCACATTTGCCAACCCAAGTCCCAAGTCCAACCCTAGAACCATCACACTCCTAGGCCCCAAATCCACCATGGATGACCTTAGAACCCTAGAAACCCCACGAATCAACCCCCAAGAAGAGGACTTACCCCCACGGAAGATGGATGAGAACAATGCCGGGCGGAGGGAAGAAGACACCGGCTTGAGGAGGAGTTCCACGGAGTGAAGGAGCCGCCGGGGAGGAACCAATGGAGGTCGCCGGCTGGTGGGGAGCTCACCGGAGTGGAGCTAGGGCGGAGGAGACGCACGGGAGAGGTGGGAAAGAGACCAAGTGAGGTGGGGTGAGTGGGGGACCACGAAATGGGACTTTTATATTAAACCCCCGCAAATACCGGACACTCCGGACTCTAACCCGGAGACTCCGGGTTGGGGTCTTCGGTAGCACTAACCCGGACACTCCGGACATCTAGTCCGGACACTCCGGGTTGGGGTGTTCGGTCAGCCCAATCCGGATACTCCGGACATTTATCCGGACATTCCGGGTTGGATCCGGACACTCCGGATGCTGATCCGGATACTCCGGATGTCCCAGAACTTTTGGAACTTGGGGCCTTGACAGTAGAGATTGTCATGTATACATCACAACTAAATTTTCGTATATGAAAAATATTTAATTATTTTTCACGCACTATCTGCAATGAAAAAATTTCATGATGTGCAGTTAATCTGAGTTGAATTAATACCGCAGTGTGCAACACTTCGTGGCCCCAACAGCTGGTGGGTAGCATTCTATTATGCAAGAGTGCCCAAACAATAAGTTTTATTCCTTTAATTAATAACTCTACAGGGCCATTTTGATTGCGAACATAAGGTACAAGATGCTCTACATTAGTTTCCAGAGCCATACAATAATCATTAAATGCTTTTGAGGTCAACTTGCTAGCATTATCCATTTGAATAGACTTGATCATTTCTTCTGGAAAGGAGACTCTTAATAATTTGGGTAATTAATTTAGTAAAAGCATAATTCCTATTAGATAAGAGACATACATAGAATCATCTAGTAGAAACATCTATCAGTACCGTAAAATATCTGAAAAGGCCCGATAGGGGCTGAATGGGTCCGCATATATCATATCGAATTTTTCCCAGGAAATTCAGGGATTCTTACCTAACTTTTAGATACGAAGATCTAACTATGAGCTTTCCTATAGCACAAACAGAGCATAAAAAATCTTCAGATCTAGAAAAGTCTTTGTGCTATGGTCAGCTGAATTATTAATTATTCTTCTTATTCATATTCAACACAGGATAACCCAGTCAATCTGCCAGATCTTAAATATTTTTGAGTTTTCATTGCAACACAAACTTTAGGTTTTATATGTGCATAGTATAACCCGTAGGAAGTTTTTTAATCACATGTTTATTATACCCATGAAACTTAGTCATGAGTAGGTCTCCATATGGAAATAATTCAGACCAATATATTTAAATCTTAAGAGAGCAAGTCTGAACTCAGGGTATAATATGGCATTCTTTCAGTATGAACTCTGAGAGCATCACTTCCGACGATAGTCATAATATTTCTAATTCACTTAGTGTGGTGCAATTGTCTTCTAGACATATTTTCTCCTCCGTCATTGTATTATACTTTGTTCTATATTAGAAGTATTATTTAACAATCAGAAAATTGTTGCATTATGACCAAATTTTAGAATATAGAACAAACATAGCAAAATTAATCAAAATATCTGGGAAATATGTATTTATTCAATTTAAGATGATAATCGTCCAACAGGAGCGTAGACCAAGTATTCATCCAGGAACTAGGGCTAAACTGATAAGGGGACTTATGAGGAATATGTGACATCAACTAGCAAAATGAAGGAATACTTAGGAGACTAATTAGGTCTCTATATGAATCGTAGGTGTCCTCCTGGGACTCCTCGAACTCAATAATTTCAAGATCTATATCATCACACTCCTTAGTGTCTGTGCCAACAACAGGTAAACGGTGAAGTATGATTCGATATTGTTTCCCTAGGTCTTATTGATTTTTCAGTGGAATTCATATAAATGTATACCATATACTTTGGGATGCAATAGTTGCATGACCAATGGCCAGTGCATCCATACCTAAAATAGGGTTATTCAGGGTTTACAGCCTTGTTGGCTGGATCTTACTTCTGGAAGCACCCTGCTTCTTTACCTTTACTTTTTTACTATGGATTGCCTTTTTCCCTAACTAATATGCCATTCTTCTACTTATCCACTTTATTCCTTTGGTCTTTTTTGTGGCTATGGCTATTGCTAGCTTGCTGAGTATTTGCATGTACTTCAGGTATTACACAAATTCCTATTAGGAAGTACGTGATGGTTCTTCACTAAGAGTTCATCATACTTTTATGTTTCTAGCAAAATGCATATAAACTCGGAGTACTTTTGTTACTTGGCATGACGATACTGTTACAGTTGTATCCTCATATCGAGGTGAAAGGTGCATAATGTCTTGTTGATTATTTTAGCATCAGTAACTTTCTAGTTACAGAATGTTAGTTTAGTGACAAGCATGTGCATGACAAAGTTATGTGCTATCACATCCTTTAAAATCTTGAAAACGCGGGAGGGACTATTCGTGCTGTGCATCTGGTAACAGGATGGATCTTTGCTAGTTATATATTTTTCTTCAAGGAATTCAAAAAAACTAGCTGATCCTCTTCCATCAAATATTCGACCTCCAGGTCCGTATGAAGATGGTGCCTTAGGAAGTGCAAAGCCATATACCTAGCGGATTTGGGAAGAACACAGATATCAGCTTCAAGTTGGAGAAAAGCAACTCTAAAAGGTCGTGCTATCAAATTTGCTGGTGGTGGCACCACGGGCAGCTTGCAGCTTCAGGCCAGCGATCGGTGGCTGTGGCTGGTGTGGGGTGTGCGGCTCTGGGCTGCGTGCATGGAGGCCGGTACTGACAACGGTGGTTGCGAGCAATGTGCGACGCGATGCCTTAGGGGGCGCTGAGGCCGAAATCAGTGACCTCGATTGTGGATGCCTAGCGCAACAACTTTAGGGCTCGATGGTGCAGGGGGGCCAACGGGGGGGCGATGATGCAGATGGGTGCGACGAGGAGCTGGCTAGCCATGGCGGTGGTGGCACAGATGCGCGTCGGGCGCAGGGAGTCGAAGAGCTAGGGCCGGCAGTGATAGCGTGTAGCGCAACAGTAGGGGTTCGATCGGCAAGGCGCGGTCGACGTCGTGACCAATAACACCGTAGGTGCTGCACGACCAAGGCACGCTCGGGTGCAGGTGCTTGCGGTGAGGTGGCGCTATGGGCGTCAGTGGCGTGGCCCGCGCGATAAGCAGCGAAGTGGGGCCATTGATGGAGACGCAGAGCGTGCTTTAGGCGCGTGGTGCAATGATGTGTCCCGACGGCGCATGGCAACGGCGAGCACAGCTGGTCGCTGTGGCTATGGCCGCACACCGACGGGCGCAAGGCGGTTGATGGAAGCCCCGGCGCCGGGCGCGCGCAATGGGTGTGAGGCGGCCGACGACTTTTTTTTTGTTTTCTTTTCATATTCGCTGGTGAACAGTAATCCTTGATGAATATTATTTACTTGATTAATAGTGCTTCCAAGTAACTTGATTTTAGTTTAGATTAAGCAGGCGATCTAGTCAATCAAGCAAAGATAACCTGCAGGATTAATAGGATGTTCACATGCGATTAACTTACGTAGCTCGAACATACGTAGGGTTTGTAGTAGTTTAATCGCATGTTGACAGTTGATTTTGATGCAATGTAGATTGACGCAGACAGACGATCTCGATTAGCCTTGGTAGAACGTCATGTGAGTACATGCACCGAACAGTAATCAAGCTGTGATTAGCATTGTAAAAACACAATTGGTCTAATCACCAATATACTTAGAACGACTTACCCGGATGAAGAGCATTTGTGCCGATAATGTGTTATAAAACATAGTTGTTCACCCGCGATCAATCTACAACATGCCAAGAAATCACACGAACAAGAATAGAGAGTACACACAAAAGTAGGAGCATAATTCTCTCTTTATTAGATTGATTCTCTCTGCACAAGGAGGCGCCCAATATATATAGCAAAACTAGTAGGAGATATGTTCAAATCTGTCCACTAATAGAAAGAGTCCTTTCAAATTTGGATTGGGATTCTATCTATATCATAAAAGAAGGATCTTATATCATCTTATGAGTTCATTTGGATTATGATCCTAATAGCTGGAGGCATGTATAATAGTGTGACATTAGCTGTATGTAAATCTTGCTACGAAGGACACGAGATGATATAGAGGAGAGAGAGAGAGCGCGCGCATAGAGAATCAAGCCGTCTCTCATGCAGTAGTCTACTATAATACGAGAAACAAGACATATTGTACATAGAGAAACTATCTACGTAGACAAGGAAAAAAGAAAACCTCTTGTAGGAACTATTTCTAATGCTATCTATAGATGACACGAAAAAGTACTATAGGCAGCAGTTATCCACACTCATGCGTTATTTCTTTTCAGAAATCGGGATCTGAAAACTAATTCTATACGTGGACCGATATTCGGAAAGCGCAAACTGATCATTCATGCGTTATTTCTTGACCTCGATTCTTTTTTCCGAAATCGGGATCTGAAAAGTAGTAATTATAACCCTATTATATCTGGGAGGTTTGGAGCTCCCTCAAGCATCCACCTCACCTCCACCTTCTCTCTCCTCTATTTCGCGAAAAGCTCCTCCGTTTCTTCGAAATTACGTATAGGTCCCTATGTGATTTTCTGTGAGAGGAAAAATAATTTTCCCGCTTCGCGTTTAGGTCCCTCATTTGGTATTTTACACAGAGAGCCCCCATTAAATGCGAATAGCGAACGAGCCCTTTTCTAATTTTTCAAAATAGCGTATAGGTTCAAAATTATAACAAATAGGTCCATGTGCTTTACGTTCGGGTCCTTTCTCCGTTTTGCTCGGAAAAAATGTTTTCGTGATCCGTTTTTCCTCCGGAGCATGGGAAAAATGTTTTCGTTTACCGTTTTCTCTAAGAAAAAAATTGAAAATCCGTTTTTCGTCCGGCGTTTATCCGTTTTTATTGGAAAAAAATGGTTTCGTTATTCGTTTTTCCTCCAAAGCATGGGAAAAAATGTTTTACGTCGTTTTTCCTCGTTTTTCGTTTTCTCTTAAAAAAATGAAAAGATCATTTCATTTTTTGCCCGTCGTTTATCCGTTTTTGTTGGAAAAAAATGGTTTCGTTTTTCGTTTTTCCTCCAGAGCATGGAAAAAATTGTTTTACGTCGTTTTTCCTCGTTTTCCTACGAAAAAAATGTTCCATGGTCCGTTTTTTCTCCGAAAAAAAACACAAATCCGTTTTCCGTTCACACGCGCGGCGTGCGCCGCGCGTACCATCCTAGTTCTATATATGGGCTGATACGGATAGCGCAAACTGACCATTCATGCGTTATTTCTTGGCCTTTACTGAACTCGTCGCGTACAGGGTGAATTGATGTGCCAATAAAGCAGGAAAAGCCAGGGCCCGAATGGGGGGCCATATATGCAACCAAGGAGCATTCCTCCATCCCTTGGTGCTGAAAGTCATCACTCGTCATCTTTTTCTTAAATTCTTCAGAAACAGAATGGTCATGCCAAAACACGTCTTCACCGATTCCCTATGCATGCATGTCTAAAACCATAGTAAGAACAGTTTGGATGCATGGAGCATGCTGATTTTTTTGGTACTTTTCAGCTCGGAATCTTACGTTGTAAGATTTAAGTACTCCTTCCAATCACATATAGTTGTTGTTTTGCATATAGGTGTAATTAAAACCTTGATTGCCAATTTAATTATTTAAATTAGATACATGATAGTCACGTGTGTAGATTTATCTCGAAAAATACTTTTATAATATTATAATTTTATTAGGTTTCAGAAATATATCTATTATGCATGCATTAAAAGCTCACGAGAGTCGCTAAGAAAAAAAAAAGAAATAGGCTAGAAATTCTCACAAAAAAGCAAAAACATCTGGCCTTTAATCTGGGCGGACCCAGATTATAACAGCTTAGATTAAAAAAAAAAAGAGTCCAAGGATCTCCACCATCGGATGTTATTATTTAAAAGAAAATATCTAACTGTCTATCTAGCGGACCCAGGTTATAACGGCTTAGATTAAAAGAAATAGTCCAAGGATCTCCACCACTTATTTTGGTGGGACCAGATTATAACGGTGCATATTAATCTATATAGATATTAGAGTTATATAAAAAATATACAATTATAGAAAATATAATTTCATATCAAAAATAATCGTATCATAATATCTAGGTGCGCGGATAAATTTTCTGCAGGCCGGTGGTCGGTTTCGCCCGGCTGACCCGTATGATTGCACGCATCAGCATCGACCGAATCAGCGAGACAGTGAAGGAGAGAAACGGGTGGATGCGGGCGTAGGAGAGCATTTCTGTTGGCGTCGCGAGTTTAATGGAGAGCTTGGGCATCCCTTTCAGGCTCCTCATGGGGAGGACAGGCCCTCCGTGAATTTGATGGCCGACGATAGGCCATGTCGACCTGCCCCCTGAGTATCTAGCTCAGCCAGCCTCGCGCCAGCGACTCTGCACTGAAGCAGTAACATTGGTCATTAGAGTGAGGAGAAGCTAGCTGCTGAGACGGACCTGCCGTCGATGGGAATTAAGCTAGTTTACATGTGAAATGCGTACCTCCAATGAAAATTTTCTAGTTCCGTCCCTGGCTGTGTTGTTCCTCTGTTCTTATTAATTAAATCGATGCCTGGTTCCTCCTTGAGGATTCTAATGTGCTGAAGCCCAGCACAGATTTGATCTAAGCCTAATATTTTTCTCATAGATCTGTATCCAATCTGATCCAGAAAGAGTTATGTCTAAGCCTGGCATGGGTCCAAATGAAAGCTTAAGCCTTGAGATAGACTAATTGTTTGTTCAATGAGTTGATGGTTTACGGTGCAATATTTAATTGATAAATATTGTTTAGATCGTAAAGGAACTACAATGTGATCGAAATAGATAACAAATATGCACTATCCAAATAAACTTATCCGTACAAAATCTCAGGTAAGGTAAAGCAAAAATCAAACATCAAAGTTCCCACAAAGATCAAAGATCTCAAGAAAATATTATCCCATAAAATTTTATACGGTACTTCTTAGTTTACAACTCAACAGACATACGCGATCTAACACTAACTCTCTTACCTACACTTAGCTTAAAACGCCGCACAAAATGAGCTACCTACAATCTCGCACACATGAAACTTATGAAGGTCACAGATGATGCCGCTGCTACTTACTTCTATCTATATATATATATATATATATATATATATATATATATATATATATATACTGTATAAAGTGAGAGTTTCTTCCCACGTCACATTAATTGCCCTACTTAATTGCCCTACGCAAGAAACGAAGCGTTGCTTTAATTAGCCAGCTTTTGCAAGAAACGAAGCGTTAAAGATAGATGTTTGATCTTATGAAATAATATTTTTTTTATTTTTTAATCTTTATTTTTCGTTATCAATTTTGTTTTTCGTAGCAACGCACGGGCATATAACTAGTATATATATATATATAAAGTGAGAGTTTCTTCCCACGTCATTTCATCAAAATTACCAGTTCTGCCATTCTTTAATTACCCACCTCTTTAATTAATCATTCCAAGTATGAATGGGAGACAGCACACAAGACCTTTCTTTAATTACCCCTCTTTAATTAATTAACCACTCCAGACGCAAGAAACGAAGCGTCAGAACGCTTCATTTACATAGAAATATAGAAATACTGCTTCAATAGTGTCCTACTGTATAAGGTATTATTTGCACAACATATTTTCTTGTTTCATGTTATCGTAATAGCAGGACAGCCGTTCAAAATGTAGATACCGTTGCAACGCACAGGCACCTTACTAGTATATATATATGCAAGACACGTTCAGCTTGTTCTGCTGGAGATATTCTTGATTAAGCAATCTCTGATAGCATTAGCTTCATAAGTGTATCCATTCGTTGCCATACGAGGATCTATCATACCACCTGAAATATTAGGCAATGGCAACAAAAAGTTAGCCACTTGAGAGTTCAGACAACAAGCAATGCCAGCATGCACATTCTCCTGCACATTATACTGTTTCAGAATACTACCCTCTCAAATATAACAACAGATCATTCAATATAGTACACTTGTGTAGAACCAAACAAATTACATCGAGAAGGCAAAGGCTAGCTACGATCGAAGCACCGAACGGCCGCTGGTGCCACTGATTTAGCAGAAAAATTAATTATAAGGTCTAGGTCTAGTCTGATCTGATCTAGATCTAATCTAAATAGCTAAGAATCCAAAATGACTCTAATTCATTTGTAGTTTTAGACCGGTGCAAGCACATATTCCGAATTCACTTCATTTAAGTATATTAAAATCTTGCATAATAGTTAATAAAATATTATTTTATGGATAGTAAAAAGTAGTTTTACATATTATAATATTAGAACAAGAATTTAGTTCCGTTTGTCGGCATGTAGTAAAATGTTATGTGGATAATAGTAAATATTACTGTAATAGATGGTAAAATAAAATGAAAAGTTAATATTCTTAAATTCACTTCGTTTCAGTATAGTAAAATCTTGTGTAATAGCTAGTAAAATATTATTTTGTGGATAGTAGAATCTATAAATTGTAATATTTTACTACTGCACGACTCCACAGGCTGCTGAACTCTCTGGCATGGTAGTAAAATATATGTATACGGATAGTGAAATATATATATATATATGAGGATAGCTAGTGTACTATCGATAGTACAGATCCTCCGTGCTATAGGGTTGTGTTTGCAAAATTCGAAATCGCTGATCAAATCGTGCATTCTATTCATCTCATTGAAATCTCACTACCCACCAAATTTTATATTTTTTGAACTTTTTCTCCTATTTATTTTGTATTTTTCAAAATCCACAATCTAATTAGTTATGGGGCGTCCAATGAAACTGGTTTTTAAAAAATACAAAATAAATATGAGAAAAAGTTCAAAAAATATAAAATTTGGTGGGTAGTGAGATTTCAATGAGATGAATAGAATGCACAGTTTGGATCAACAGTTTGCTGAATTTTGCAAACACAACCCTATAGCACGGAGGATCATGCTATCGATAGTACACTTAGCCATCCTCTATTTATATATATATATATATATATATATATATATATATATATATATATATATATATATATATATATATATATATATATATGCTATCTTGTCAGAGGGTTCAGCAAGGTAGTGAGGCATATCATTATATTGCTCTCATCGTCAGTAAGCTACTGGTGAAAACCGTTCGTAAATTGACATAATAATGATAGAAATGGAACAAACATCAGAATAACTATTTCTGGAAAAAGAATATTCATTAATAATGTAAATTTTGTACATTATCACTTGTTAAATATTTAACAAGTTATCTCTCATAAGCATCTCGACTGGAGTCCTTCAGGAAACAGTATATAGTTCATTCAAACAAAATAATTAACTTCGATCACTTTCCAACCAATCTGATGGACAATTCGCTGGAGAAAATCTGATAGACTTCATTGATTGGTTTCTCTCCATCCTAGAGCTTAGGTAGAATCTCTGATTGACGTACATAACCTGCATATGTGAGACGTACTCTGAGTTATAAGAAAACAGAAAAATCTTAATTACCTTAAACTACAACCACAATATTCAATACTATCTTAACCTATAAAAACAATGATCACTAAGGCCATGTTTGGATCCCTGGACTAATTGTTAGCTGACTAAAAATTAGCTCTAGTCTATCCAAACAGGAAGACTAATAGGTGGACTAATTTTTAGCCAACCCCTTAGCTAACAATTAGTCCATTAGTTGGTGGAGAGGAGCTAATTTGGGCTAATAGCATGTAACACGCTGGAAAAAGTCTGAAATACCCTCGCGCTGGGCTTATCCTCATTTCCTCACCTGTTATGAGGGGGCAGACATGTCTTTTCTAAGAAATTAGCCCAAACATTAGTCATGTATCCAAACAGTCCTGGACTAATTTTAGATGGACTAATTATTAGCTGGCTAACAATTAGCTCTAGCTATTAGCCAGCTAACAATTAGTTTTAGCCCATCCAAACATGGCCTAAGACAATCGAGATACTACACATAATAAAAACTATTTGTACCATTTTACACCAAAATTAAATGAACATGCAGTTCGATCAATTTCTTTAAAAAATCCTTATAGAAATATACCCATCTTATCGACATAAGGTTTGCAAGAGACCAAGCACACATCTTTTGAAGCAAGCTGTGAAATGAGGTGCGAACTCTTTTGAAGCTAGGGAGCCCGAGGTTGGACGTTCAATCTGCTCAAGAGAAGTACTCTGTTCTCCTAAGGATCAATAATGCATTAGGGCATCAAGCAGCTGACAGCAATCCATTGCATTAGCATCCACTCTGTGGAAAGTCCTGAATCTGGGCTCAGAAAATTACTCGATACGTTGGTGTACCGGAGATTTTGTATGGGAGCACTCCGGTCCACTTACCGCGGTATAGGAGAGCGAGCGCTGATCAACCTGTCGCTGTATACGAGCGTGGTAAGTAACTATCGCGGTCGAGAAAGGGCGAGGTGTACAATTTTGTACGCGATTATAAATCAAATACGGAAAAAAAAAACGAAAGCTTCGATTATAAGTTAGCATGCTCGAATGAAAAGATACGAATGAACCTTAGATCCGATGAGTATCGGATGGATCTCCAAATGGGATCATATCATATGGCTTACTTGGGTCATTTTCCCTTGGCTTTTGAGAGGGCAGCTTCTTCTCACATTCTCACATCACCAACTAATCCCCATTAAAGCTCAAAAGCGAGGGGGCGATGTGGCCACTTAAGATCAAGGGGGCAGCATCATAAATTCGGAATTAATAGTTATGGGTCACGTACACTAGGGGTGCTATGGCCTTTATTCGTGCACGTAGCCACGTAGGAGGCATTCTCTTGTTAAGTCATGTACGCAGTTGTACTAGTACTACTACTGTTGACTACACTAATTGGTTTTTCGCTGGCTTTAATTCCCGCTAATTAAATCTCATGGTCCTCGGACTTTTTGCTCACCCGTTCGACGTCATTTCAGATATGATCCCATCTGGAGAACTACAGTACCATAGCGGCAACGCCTTTTTCGTTTATTGAAAAATCTTGCTCTCTCTCCCTACTAAAATTGAGAGATCGTCTGGAGCAACGGGCGAGATTGCAGCTATTATTGTATGGTATGGAGTATGGATGTGTGTTGGCAAGTTGGTCGGTCGACTTGGCGGAACGTTCGAGGCAAGGCGGCCGGTGTGCGCCTCCATCTCCATGTTCGACATGCATCATGGCAACGTAGTTTCCTGGTGGTCCGATGGATGGATGGAGCGTTCGTGCGCGGACGGCGTATCGTCGCAAAATAAAGCGACGATCCTAGGTTAGGATCAAGATAAAAACAACCCTTGTTAATTAGAACAGGCATTTTTACCGCACTCGCTCTTGGTTTTGAAGCTGCTAGGCGCAATTCGTCAAGAAGAAGAAGAAGAAGAAGAAGAAGAAGAAGAAGAAGAAGAAGAAGAAGAAGAAGAAGAAGAAGAAGAAGAAGAAGAAGAAGAAGGAGGAGGAGGATAATTAGGATAATTAGTATAAAACTGATCGATACCTTTAACCAGTTGATCGTGGAATTGCAAGTATATGCGAAAGGGAAAAACATGAACCGCTGTATTTCCGTAAATGAAATATATAGCCCCATGAACTATGAGAAACGTCTAATTTACCTTTGAACTACAAATTAAACTATCTAAAACCTCTTGAGACGGTTTTATCACTGCGGCGGTGGTTCTAAACTCAAAAAGGACAAGAAGCCTAAAACCTCCTTAATTAGACGATTTTACGACTGCGGCGGTGATTATAAGCTGAAAAAGGATACGGAGGCGACGCGGCGATTACCTGTCCACGTTTTCATACCATCGCTGGCCCAAAAAGGAAAAAAAAAAAAAAAACGAAGATGAGAGATACGTCGGCACGTACTATCTCCAATCTTTCTCAGCTGTCATTTAGTCATTGACACCGACACGGACACAGCCTTTAATACGCAATTTTCACTATTACTAGTTCCAAGTATATGCTATTTCAAAATTATTAAAAATACCATGACATAAAAGTTATATGAAAAATTTAGTAATGTTAAACATTATTAAAAAAATATCCTGGTACGAATGTTTTTACAATAAATTTAGTAGTAGCATGCATTTTCACGTGACAAAATCTAGATATTTTGATACTTTAGCGATCAAGGTCTAAAATGTTGACGGCAGAAAAAAGCAGAGGATGTATCATAGGGATGAAAATGGATCGGATAATTTCTGATTATCCAGAAAATATTTTAATACGGATTCTGTTTGCTCGAATATTTATCGGATAGTATCGGATCGGAAATGAATATAGATTTGGTAGCTCACTGTCCATCGAATACGGACACAGATCCATATTATCTGAATATTTAGGGGCCGGATTATCCGAATATTCACGCGCGCGAGCTGAGCCAAGGCTACTCTTTTGGCCCAAAAAAATTTCTGCATTTCAAAATCGTTTTCTAATTTAATTATTCTAGAAAACAAGTTTTAATTATTTAAATAGGCAAGCCGCTCCAAAAAGTATGTTTTTTTGGACATTCATGACCCTGTCTATCGTTTTAAAAAACTATTTTCAAGATTTTTTCATCTTTTAAATTTTCTCTAAAATTCAAATACTATTGCCCTTAATAGGAAAATATTTAAATATATAGCTAAAAATACATAAAAACTTATAAATGAAAAATTTATTATTTTAAACATAATTCAACAAAGAATACAAATATTGGGTAATTAAATATTTTTCATTAATTTTTGGATCAAATAAACTAGTTATATTTTTCATTTTGTGTGTACAATTTAAAGTTCCCGCTTCGATAAATATTCGTAACCGTATTTATTTTGATTTATATTCACTTCATATCTGTATTCGATATTATTCATATTTGTATACCTATCTGGGTTATCAGTATTCATTTTTGCATCTAAGAAGAAATATAAAAACAAATATGATAGATCCCAGCTCCACCTCAGATCTGAAACTTGTAGGCTAAAATAAAGTAAACTAAGTGTATATTTTTATTCTAAAATGTAAACAAGATGATCCTCCTAAACACTCTTAGCTCTGTTTGGCAGAGCTCTAGCTCCACTAGATTTATGGATATGGTGGAGCTGGGTATTCCTAGCTCCACCAGATCCGTGGAGCTGGAGCTGTGTGTATATTAAGGTGTTTAAGTGGGTTATCTTGTTTATATTTTAGAATAAACTTAATTCACTTTATTTTAGCCTACAAGTTTCAGATATGAGGTGAAGCTGTGATCTGAAGCTTTGCCAAACAGGGTCACAACAGGTGTCTACAAGTTTCATCTTCCGGATGTTTTTGTCTTAATAACATTCAATTTTTTGATAGTAGGATTAAAAATTCAACCGTTAGATCAAATCATAGGATCGGATGTAATCGATACTCCCGAATCTCAATAATGATCCAATGCTTCCAGATTAGGGTGATTTCAGCAAACGAAAACGTCCAGATGATGTTTATGGAATCCTTTTTTTTACTCCTTTCTACGTGACGTGGCTTAATAATGAGGCGCCGTCACGCCGTGTGTGCGCTCAATGGACACAACAAACGCCCAAACAGTATATATATATACAACCCCGCGGCCAGCCACCCAGAGAACCTCTCTGGCTTGTTGATGAACAAAATGGCTTCTTCCGCAACGCTACAACAGCGATGCATCCTGCTGCCCACGACCCCCCACCATGCGAAACCGCGCCGTGCGCGCTGCGCGGCCGCCGTCACAGGTAGCGCGGCGACAGCATCAGTCGCCGCCGCGATGGTGTGCACGCCAGCAGCAGTGACCGCTCCGGCGGAGCGGGCGAGGATGAGCATGCGGAGGAGTCCGGCGTCCTCGGTTGCCAAGGTGTGGAGACAAGTCCAAGGGTCCGGCGACTGGGACGGCCTGCTCGAGCCGCTGCACCCGGTGCTGCGCGACGAGCTGGCGCGGTACGGGGAGCTCGTGGGTGCCTGCTACGAGGCGTTAGACGTAGACCCGTCGTCGCCCAGGTACATGAACTGCAAGTACGGCAAGGAGCGGATACTCGAGAAGGCCGGCATCGCCGGGGCAGGGTACGAGGTGAACAAGTACATCTACGCGGCTCCGGACGTGGCCTTGCCGACCATGGAGGCGTCCACTAGCGGCCGCGCCAGCTGGGTCGGGTACGTCGCAGTGTCGACTGACGAGCAGACACGGCTGCTCGGGAGGCGCGACGTCCTCGTATCGTTCCGCGGCACGGTGACGCAGGCGGAGTGGGCTGCCAACCTCATGAGCTCGCTCGAGCCGGCGCACCTCCACCCGTCCGACCCACGGCCGGACATCAAGGTCGAGTCAGGCTTCCTCAACCTCTACACCTGGGCCGACACGGCGTGCCGGCTCGTCGGCGCGGGTAGCTGCCGGGCGCAGCTCCTCCGCGAGGTGTCCCGACTCGTCACGTCCTACTCCAAGAACCACCCAGGGGAGGACATGAGCGTCACGCTCGCCGGCCACAGCATGGGCAGCGCGCTCGCTCTGCTCCTCGCGTACGACCTCGCCGAGCTGGACCTCAACCGCGACGCGTCCGGGCGCCACGTCCCCGTCACCGTCTTCTCCTTCGGCGGGCCGAGGGTCGGCAACGCGGCCTTCAAGGCACGATGCGAAGAGCTCGGGGTGAAGGCACTGCGCGTCTCCAACGTCCGCGACCCGGTCACCAAGCTCCCCGGCGTCTTCCTCAACGAGGGCACGACGCGAGGGCTGCTCAGAGCCTGGAGCGGTGCGTGCTACACGCACGTCGGCGTGGAGCTCGCCCTCGACTTCATCAATTTCCGGGCCCTCGAGAGCGTGCATGACCTGGGCACGTACGTAGCGTCGCTCAAGGCAGAGGCAGACGGCGGGGTGGCCAATGCGGAGGCCGGCCTTCTCGCAAAGGCCATGGAGTTCGTGGGGAGGCAGCGCGCCGGCGCCTTGTGGCACTGGCAAGACGCCGCTCTGCAAATGGGCGGCATGGTGCAGTCAACCGGCTTAATCTGAGCGTGGCCTCTGTCTCTCTCTCTCTCTGTCCAGCTTTTTTCGGTCGGCCACAAATTGATCCTCTTCTCAAATGTTTTTTGAGGGTTAATTAATCATGGCCACATCCATTCTTTTGTATAAACTGTAAAGGTTAGAGTTAACCCTTTTTTTCCCTTGGGGTTCAATATGCTAGCTTGACACCTGGCAATATTGTACGTACGGAATTAAGCTAGAAGGCAAAGGGTTTCCTTTGTTTTTTTAATGGAAAAAGTAAAGGACAAGGGGCTTCGAGCTCCTGCTTCTTCCATTCCCATACACACAAGAGTACAAGACCGATTTTTTAATCTTTTTTTTTTTTGACGAACACACAAGACTTATTTGATAAGCTCGAATCGTCGGGAAAACCCGTCTTCCATTCCACTATTGTACCACCCGATCCCTTCACGTAACAATGGCAACAAAACGCTGCGTAGACCAGGGCGCCAAGCGGGCCATGCGCATCAGCCTAACTGTCGCACGCAAACTGATCATGCAGGTATACACTACTACAAAACTGCACATAGGAGACGCCCTATTAGTGGCGGTTTAGGACTATCAGTGACGGTTTTTGAGCTAAAACCGGTACCAGGGTCATCAGTGACGGTTTTCACCACAAACCGCCATTGATACTTGGCTATCAGTGGCGGTTAGGAAAAAAACCGCCACTGATACTTGGGAACTATCTGTGGCGGTTGGAGGAAAGAACCGTCACTGATCATGAGATTATTTGTGGCGGTTTTATGTTGGAACCGCCGCAGATACTTTTATCTGTGGCGATTTTAGTTTAGAACCGCCACAAATAATATTCCCTATAAATACTGATCGCTACAGCAGTCTACAAGAGCTCATGGTCATCTTCCTCCCCGAGAACAAAGCAAAGTTTCAAGATATTAGATTTTGTTTGCAAAGAATCTAGAGCTTTTACTTCCTAGAGTTGTTCCAATGTGAGTATTTTGTTCTCCTCTCTTCATTTGTGGTGATGTAGTTGCAATTTAATATTTAGATCTAATTTATTTAAGATTCTCCTCTCTTCAAATGCAAAGTTCGCGTCTAATTTGTTTTTATTTACCTAGCATTTTTTAGATTAATTTATATCTAGATGATGAATTTATTACATTGCTCCATTAGATTAAGCTGTCTCCCTTTTTTAGATGACAAATTGTGAGCAATCATATATTAATTTTTTTTAATTAAGGTTATTGGATATTAATAAACATTAAATTTTTGTTAATATGGTAGATGGGCGATTATGAAGTTGCCTTGCATTTTGAGATGGTGAATTTATTATCTAGCTCTTTGAGAGGGTACATTTAATTTTGGCTATGTATGGTACTTAAGTTTTGTTATTTAATTACCATTAATTTTTTAACGTTAGTGCGTGCATATACATCTTGCTCCATTAGTGCCTATTGTTAGCTCATTTTTATCAATGACGGTTTTTATTGGGAATTTTTATTAAGCTATAAGGATGCAGATTATGTAATAAAAATTATTATGTTCCATACAATAGTGACGGCATTGCTAGAAGAAATGACGATAGCATTGGTTGTCATGGTGGAACAAGTGATCATTCTGCCACATCTTCTACATATTACATCACCTGTTAATCTTGTGAAAGGCTCCACGACGTGTCACCCATCATCAAAGCTGCATCTATGCACATAAACTTAAATCTTAAATTATTTCTACTCAATCACAATTTACGATGGCCCGCAGATTGCATATTAATAATTGTTACATTAATTAATTGTAGATGGACCGCAGATGGATGTACGATGCGAACCGTTACAGCCGAGAATACATAGACAACGTATCTGCTTTCTTAATATCAGCCGAGGTGAACAGATTGCAAAAGAAGATGGAGTACATACATTGTCCATGCATTGATTGCAAGAATGAGAAGATGTTTTCGGACAAAGACCAAATCCACTTGCACTTGGTTCGGAGGGGCTTTGTATCTAGCTATACACGTTGGACAAGGCACGGTGAAGAGGAGATCATACTTCAATGTGATAATGTCGACGACGACGGAGGTGACAGCGTGGCAGCTGACATCGGTTATGGATCCGATGAGGATAGATTGGCCGTTGATGATGACAACAATCTGGCTCAAATGTTGCGCGATGCAGAAGAAAACTACACTAGTAAGAGAGAGTTTAATCAATTCAAGGGTTTGATGGAGGACTCGGAGAAACCTTTGTTCCCGGGTTGCAAGGAGGAATACACAAAGTTGCACACCGTGCTTTCACTACTGAAATTGAAGGCAAACAATGGTTGGTCGGACAAGAGTTTCACGGCATTGCTACATCTCTTAGCGGACATGCTTCCAGAGGGAAACATGTTGCCTAAGACCACGTATTTTGCCAAGAAGGTTGTTTGTCCTTTGGGATTGGAAGTAGAAAGAATACATGTGTGTCCAAACGACAGTATACTCTATCGCAAAGACTATGCAGACACGCATGTATGTCCGGTGTGCAAAGCATCATGATACAAGTGTAAGGGCGAGGACACCGAAGGCATAGAGGTGAAGAAAGGAGCTCCTGCTAAAGTGGTATGGTATTTGCCAGTAATACCTCGCCTGAAGCATTTATTTGCAAATAAAAAGCATGCCAAGCTGATGCGATGGCACTCGGAAGAGCGTAAGAGGGATGGAAAGCTGAGACACCCAGCTGATTCTGCCCAGTGGAGAACCATCGATAGGCTCTTCAAGGAGAACTTCGGAAATGAGCCGAGGAATATAAGGTTTGGGTTGAGTACATATGGAATAAATCCTTTCGGTAACATGAGCAGCATTCACAGCACTTGGCCCGTGACTCTTTGTATGTACAACCTTCCTCCGTGGTTGTGTATGAAGCGAAAGTACATTACGATGTCACTGCTTATCCTAGGGCCGAGACAACCTGGCAACGATATTGATGTGTACCTACAACCATTGGTGGAAGATCTTGTGCTACTGTGGAACGAAGGTGTACAGGTTTGGGATGAGTACAAACGGGAGTACTTCACTCTACGCGCATTGTTGTTATGCACCATCAATGATTTACCAGCCCTAGGTAACCTGTCCGGCCGTAATATAAAAGGAGCTAAAGCCTGCCCCCAATGCTTGAATGAAACTAGTAGTGTGTGGCTTAACAACTCGAGGAAAACGGTCTACATGCGTCACCGCCGGTTCCTTCGAAGGAATCATCTGTACCGCAATATGAAAAAACAATTCGATGGTACAAAGGAGGACGGTTCAGCTCCAAGGCCTCCTCATGGGGAAGAGGTATATGACATGGTTAAGGATGTTAATGTTGTACTTGGAAAGTGGGGGGGTAATAATAGTACATCGAGGTCCCGTACTGAGAAAACAACGTGGAAGAAGAGATCCTTATTTTGGGACTTGCCCTATTGGAAGGACTTAGAAGTTCGACACTGCATCAACGTCATGCTTGTGGAGAAGAATGTATGTGACAGCGTGCTTGGTCTTTTACTGAATATTCCTAGCAAAACAAAGGATGGACCTCAAGGCACGAAGAGATCTGGAAGATATGAAAATCAGAGCCGAGCTACATCCTCAAGACAATGTGAAGGGCCGACTTTACCTTCCTCCAGCTTGCTACACTCTGTCCAAGAAAGAGAAAACAGACCTTTGCAAGTGCTTGCCTGCTGTGAAAGTTCCGTCCGGTTACTCTGTAAACATCAAGAAACTGGTGTCGATGAAAGATTTGAAGTTAACTGGCATGAAGTCTCATGATTGCCATGTGATGATGACACAAATGCTCCCTATTGCAATTAGAGGTATTTTTCCTGACAAGGTCCGAGAGGCAATTATGAGGTTGTGTTTATTCTTTAATGTAATTTCACAGAAGGTCATCGATCTCGTTGTTCTTTATGAACTGCAGGCTAATGTGGTCAAGACTCTGTGTCAGCTAGAGATGTATTTTCCTCCATCATTTTTCGATATCATGGTTCGTCTCATTGTTCACCTTGTGAATGAGATAAATATTTGTGGCCCAGTATTCCTGCACCAGATGTACCCGTTCGAAAGGTATATGGGTGTTATGAAGAAATATGTACGTAAGCGATCTCGGCCGGAAGGTTCTATTGTAGAAGGTTATGCAACTGAGGAGGTTATTGAGTTATGCATCGATTACATGGATGAGGTTGAGCCGGTAGGAGTGCCTGTATCACGCCATGAGGGGAGGCTAGCTGGGAAAGGAGCAATAGGAAAGAAATCCACAAATTCTTACGATCATTTTTTGTTCGAACAAGCTCATTTCACAGTCTTGCAACAGTCAGTTGAGGTGTCCCCATATATGGACATGCACAAGGATAAGCTACGAAGGGAAAATTGTGGACGATCAGAGGTTTGGATAAGAAACGAGCACAATCGTTTGTTTAATCATTGGTTTAAGGAGCACATGTCTAGTAAGGAAACGAGTGTTATGTTGAGATGGTTGGCAAAAGGGCCATCAGGTACAATCGTGACATGGCAAAGATACAACATAAATGGATATACATTTTACACGAGAGCACAGGATAGCAAAAGTACTTATCAAAATAGTGGTGTCCGTATAGATGCCTACGATAACACAGGTAGTAAGAAGAGCAACTTCTATGGGTTTATAGAGGAGATTTGGGAGCTCGACTACTGCATCTTCAAGATCCCGGTATTTCGGTGTCGTTGGGTCCAACTCCCAAAGGGTGTCAAGGTGGACAAGTACGGTTTCACTACAGTGGACATCGAACAAGTGGGATATAGAGACGAACCATTCGTACTTGCGAAGCAAGTAGCACATGTCTTCTATGTAATCGACCCGGCGGATAAGAAGCGCCATGTAGTTCTACAAGGAAAACGAATGTAACACCCCGGCATCTAGTATGCCTGAATGTTACCAAACATAGACTAAACAACATCTAAAAACCACAAATAAAGATAAATTACAGCAAAGGTGCAAATGCTAAAATCGAAAATTTTGGCAGCATCTCCTTTGTTTTTCCATGATTGAAGCAACAACAATACTATGACAACATATAGCAAGATATGAGACCTCTAAAACAGCATTAACAATGGATATAGCAATATCTTAAATCAATAATACCAAGTCCAACCACTCCTCAAACTAAAACGAAGCAATTGAGGAAATCAAGCACATAATTTAACCATACACCAAGATTCATGGCACTATTCTTATTATCATGACTTCAAACGATTAAATTGTCTATAAGTGTGGAGCTACGTGTGGAAGTGTAGCTAATGCCCTCTCCCGCATGCCGGTTTCATGGTACCTAAAAACAACATGAAACACAAGCGTGAGTTCATCACTCAGCAAAGTGTATTGCAATGGTACAATAACAATAACAATTCACATACATACTTTATGCCGTTCACACATCATGAGAATCAACTCATAAACTTCTTCATTTATGCTCTCATATAACATTGTCATAATCATCTTCATATGCATCTCATAGAACATCATAAGCATATCATAAAACAACGTCATCCATGCAATGCAATGCGATGCACATGTCTCTTTGAAGCATATACCGGTATTGCCGAGTGCACACCCGTCGGCGTGCACCCTTTTTCTCCTACCATCCCGTAGACGGAGGGTGCCTACTCCTCGCTTCCATTCACAACCGTGGATGGAATCACGAGGTAGGACTTACTCAATGGCGCTCCGGATTAGTCATAACTTTCTCACCGACCTTACCAGACTAGTTATGACTTTCTCACCGACCGGGCCGGTTCTCATGCCATGTATGCAATTATGCCATAAACATAAACACCTTGCACATAACTCAACTAATCATTGCATAGCATCATAATAAACTATTTTCATCATATCATGGGCAAACACTAATCATGGCAAGATATCACATCATGTAATCCATTTGCATCTAGTCAAGACTAGCAACATACAACACGCTACCCATTCCAATACACTTGCCTTAACCGCGGACGACGGATTGGCGAGAGGATGAGGGCACTCCTGGGGTCACACCACCTGCACATGGATACCACACACTCAAAATGTTCCCACAAAATAGTAAACAATCGCTCATCTACCCCGACTTCGCAAACTACTCCAAAAACCGAAAAAACGGAGAATCTGTCCCACCGGGACAACAGGCTTCAAACTAGCATAACTTGAGTTCTAGGACTTCAAATCAAGTAAAAGAGTACATTTTCTCATAGCTTAGGAAATTTCCTAGCTTTTTATAAGTATTGGGAAAAGCTGATTCGGCCTCTAAAATTGTCTAATCTACAAAACATTACGTTCTGTCCCAATTACGTCACAAATTTTAACACGCTCGGTAAAACGATCATAACTTTCAAACGGCTGGGCGGAATTGGACGTTCTTGGTGTCCAATTAAAGGTATTGAAGTTATCTACAACGTTCTAAAAAGTTGGCCGACCAAATTCCGAATCTAAAATTACGAAAACTCCCCTAGGTCGTGCGCCCAATCTGCCCGAAACAGAACCCTATGCAAACTCTAGTTTTCATCAAATCTACCCAATCACAGCACCACCTCTTGATCTAAAAGCATCAAAACACCCTCTAGCACCGCACCTAGACCATCCCCAAGTATTACCCCTAGCCATACCTTCGCCCGACGAACGAAGAATCCGACGAACATGCCTCCCGATCTCCCGATCTTCCTCCACGCGCCAATCCCGCCGAATCCTCTCGTCGTGGAGCTCCCCAATGGCGAAGGCAACAGCGTGGAAGAGCGTGGCAGCAAGGGGTGGGGGTGGAGCTTGCCTACGGCCGGCTAGAGGTGGTGGGGAGGAAGGAGCAAGGTGGCGGCTATGGGAGGCAATGGGGGAGGCGCATGGGGGGAAGAGGGGTGGGTGGCGTCTAGGGTTGAGGGAGAGGGGAGTGGGGGGCGCACCAAGGGGTGGGGGCTAAGTTTGGCTACCCAAAAGTCCCCCACCCTTGGGCCCAAACCCTTCCACCGGAGGCCTAACTCAACCCCCAAGGCCCAAAGTCCCCCGGAGAGGCCCAAACACCCGGAAACGGCCCAAAACACGCTATAAAGTCGTACCGAAATGACGAGTTCTAAAATGTCACATTCTGGGGTGTCACAACGAAGGATCGTCGGAGTTGAGAATGTCGTGGATGAGGAAGAGTACAACCAATTTGATGAGTTGCCTCCTTTCGTAGATGGCAACATCAGGCTCGACGAAGAAACCACTCAAGAAGCTACCTATCATCGTGATGATCATGAAGAAGGCCAAATTGTGACAAAAAATAATTAGCTAAGAGTAATGGTAAAATGTGTGTATTCATGTGGGGTAAAAGAAATGTAATGTCAAAAATATGCATTTATGTGGAGTAATGGCAATATTTTGTAACTAATACGCTTTTATTAAAATGATATCTAAAAAATACATGAATACATAGGTTTTGATTACTAGGATATATGAGAAATACATTAATACATAGGTTCTCATTAAAAGGATATCTGGAAAATACATGAATACAGAGGTTTTTATTAATAGGATATCTGAGAAATACATTAATACATAGGTTTTGATTACTAGGATATCTGAGAAATACATTAATACATAGGTTCTTATTAAAAGGATATCTGGAAAATACATTAATACATTAATACATAGGTTCTTATTAAAAGGATATCTGGAAAATACATTAATACATTAATACATAGGTTCTTATTAAAAGGATATCTGGAAAATACATTCTTATTAAAAGGATATCTGAAAAATACATTAATACATAGGTTTTTATTAATAAGATATCTGAGAAATACATTAATACATAGGTTTTGATTACTAGGATATCTGAGAAATACATTAATACATAGGTTCTTATTAAAAGGATATCTGGAAAATACATTAATACATAGGTTTTTATTAATAGGATATCTGAGAAATACATTAATACATAGGTTTTGATTACTAGGATATCTGAGAAATACATTAATACATAGGTTCTTATTAAAAGGATATCTGGAAAATACATTAATACATAGGTTTTTATTAATAGGATATCTGAGAAATACATTAATAAATAGGTTTTGATTACTAGGATATCTGAGAAATACATTAATACATAGGTTCTTATTAAAAGGATATCTGGAAAATATATTAATACATTAATACATAGGTTCTTATTAAAATGATATCTGGAAAATACATTAATACATAGGTTCTTATTAAAAGGATATCTTGAAAATACATTAATACATTAATACATATGTTCTTATTAAAAGGATATCTGGAAAATACATTAATACATAGGTTTTTATTGATAGGATATCTGAGAAATACATTAATACATAGGTTCTTATTAAAAGGATATCTGGAAAATACATTAATACATAGGTTTTTATTCATAGGATATCTGAGAAATACATTAATACATAGGTTTTGATTACTAGGATATCTGAGAAATACATTAATACATAGGCTCTTATTAAAAGGATATCTGGAAAATACATTAATACATAGGTTTTTATTAATAGGATATCTGAGAAATACATTAATACTTAGGTTGTACAAAAAGGATATCTGAAAAAGAGTATCAGTGGCGGTTTTTAATACAAACCGCCACTGATGATAGTTATCAGTGGCGGTTTTAAGTATGAACCGCCCCTGATGGTCTTTATCAGTGGCGGTTTTATTTGAAAACCGCCACTGATAACCATCTTTATATACCTCCCGTAACCGGCACAGCTCGGTAGCGACTAAGTCCTAACCCTAACTCGTTCCCTGCGGCTGCCTCCTCCCGCTCTTGCTCCTCCCGGTGCCCCTCGACGCCGCCGCCGCCGTTCCAGTCCAACGCCGTCCTCGCCCTCGTCCGGCCCCATCGGCCACCCCCGCGCCCTCCCGCCCGACCCCATCTCCTCTCGGTGCCCCTCGACGCCGCCATTCCAGTGGAGCGCCGTCCTTGCCCCCGTCCGGCCCCGTCGGCCACTCCCGCGTGCCCCCGCCCGGCCCCGTCCTCACCCCCGTCGGCAGCTACTGAGTATTGGTAGCTAGGGTTCTATGTGATTCTTGATGCCATTATTTATAAGTCGCCTCCCTACTCAACTTGGCTGGGCTGTGTGTTGTGCTATGATGCTTAGATATGCTCACACATTTGCTATGATGCTTGATGATTTGTACTGTATATTCTAGGACCCATGCTCTGTGAAGATTGGGACTGTGAGATAATATTGTGACAATCTAGCTAGCTAATTTACGTGGTCAGTAACTTTTAGCATTCCCTGTTTCACATTGAAGTAAATCTTGCAGCGCCTATGTTCTGATAGCTTGCAAATTTGTTTAACTTTGAAGTAAATCATGTTTGGTATGTTGAGAAACTAAGTGAGATATTGCTCTGTGAAGATTGGGACAGTGAGATCATATTGTGACAATCTAGCTACCTACTTGACTTTGTTGAATTGTTCTGCCAATTGAACCTTTGCCCCGCTGTCAGTTTGTCAGTTTGTCATCTTTTTCATGCATCTCTAGGTGCTTTGTTTAGCTACAATCGAATGCTTGATTGGATGGTTTTAGATATTACCGATTTTGGTGATGACAATAGTTTTATGCTTGTTGTATGAACTAATTGCTCCTTTCATGGTCTCCTCTTTGTGTCGGACTTTATATATGTTCTGATAGCTTGTTAATTAACATAGCATCGAAGTAAATCGTCTTTGGTAAGTTGAGAAGCTAAGTTAAATAGATATGTTAGGAGGATTGTCACAATATAATCTATGATCCTTTGTGCCCTACTGGCGAGGAATGCTAACCTTTGGTTAAGTAACCCGTCATCTGAGAGCAAAACAATATCAAATCCAGTTTGTGATTTATATCTAGTTGTTTCTTTGATTATGCCCGATTGCATGATTATGTTGAGTAGCATTTACATTATAATTCTTGCTGTTGAAATGCTCAATGTAATCATTGCTTTGAATGTCTATAATGCCATGATATGTTATTTTTGAAAGCTACTATATGATCTTTCACATGTTGATGAAATGATAATGCTTTCATATACGTCATATGGCTGTCAGTTTGTCATCTTTTCCGTGCATCTCTACGAGCGACATGATCTTACTGTGTTATGCATTTTGAGTGTCTATTTATATTATTAGTTGATTATATGAACAAAACTATACTGGCCTCTACACACAACTACACTTCTCATCTTACAATGAAATGCTGTCATTAGTTAAAAAATTTAACCTTTATCTTCTCCACACTATAAGACCTCGATTAATAAATTTGCTTTGGAAATGTAGTTCTTTTGGACCCTGTGTCCCAGCCCCATCCTGTAATGGAGGAGACTTCCAACCCGAGCCCTAGCCAAAGTCCGAGCAGATACCTTATCATGGATCCAACCACCGAAGATGCCGAGGCCTCCACTGCTGCCGGAGATGCTGATGATCCTGTTGCAAGGCGTCGAGGCCGAGGGAAAACTAAGAAGCCTGAAGGCCGGCATACCATCTCGCGGGTCTCAAATGCTGGAGCCCCTCTTCAACCAGAAAAAATAGCTGTAAAATATAGGTCAACTTGTGGGTATATCGTAAGGGATAAAGTGCCAATCACCTATTTGGATTGGCACAAAGTACCCCGCGCCATGAAAATGGATCTATGGACAGAGCTGAAAGAATCCTTTGAATTCTCCGAAGATGTCGAAGAACTCGTGCATCGCAATGCGTTGATGACCATGGATGTAGCATGGAGGAACTTCAAGTCGAGGTTGAATACAAACTATGTGAAGAAAAATCGGTCAGCCATCGGAGATTATCCTAAAGTCGAGCCATATTGGGATGAGTTTGTTGCGATGAAGCAAGATGAAGCAGCAAAGAAGTCCAGTGAGGACCACAGAGACATCGCAAGTAAGACCATCCACCCCCATAGACTAGGCACGAGTGGGTATGCCGGTAAAATTCCTCAGTGGCAGAGGCAAGAATTAGATGCAGTCCGATCGACTGGCACAAGTCCTGATAACACCCATTATCCTGTGGTCAACATACAAAACCCCACACCCTGCTAGCTCAACGTGCCTGTCATGAACATATCTTTACAGGCTGGTGCAGGAATAGCTTATCCATGTCAAGAAGGAGGTGTTCTGCACAACTCTCCGATAGCCCCTGGTTATGCAAAGGTCCAGGTGGACACGATACTTCAATAGTTTGCCAACATCAGGTTGGAAATACCCTGCAACGACGAGGTTACAACTCTAGGAAGTGCATCCACACATTCATCCAGTGGCGCAAGCGTGACATCATCTTTGACCTTATAGTGCCAACCTCTCCTGCAGTAGAACTCGCCCAATCGTCACCAAAGAAATGAAGGCCAAATGGCTAGTGTGACCACTCCAAAGGACGTACTTATAACCCCTGATCCAAAGATTCAGCACAATACACAAGGAGCATATTCATCACCAGAACCTCAGCGTCAAATGGCTAGTGTGACCAGCAAAAAGGACGAACTTATATCCCCTGATCCGAAGAAATGGCACATTAGACAAGCTGTATCAGCTAGATCAGGCGAAGCCAGAACAGAGTATGATGTGCTGCAAGGAAAAGGTAAAGGCAAGGCAAAGTTTGTGCAAGATAATCAAGAAAGGCTAAAATTCGAGGTTGGGAAGCCGCTGGTCACCCCATCGAAATTAAATAGCCTAACACTCATGATGCAGTGATTACATAACTGGTACATGGAGCGATCCAACCAATCGGTACTCCCGAAGGTCATCACCGCCGTTTTCACCGAGGAGCATTTTCACCATGAGGGGGGTGGCTACTTGTCGGGACCCCGAATTTGCAAATCCGGACCCTCTGTGTATTCAGCACTAGTCCAGGAACGCGCTAGTGCACACAGTCTTAACATTGGTAAATATCACAATCATACCAATCGATATTATCAAAGTACTTTATTTAAATAACCAAACTGGTTACTCGACCTTATGGTCAAGTTACAAATATATGCCTCGCAAGGCGAAACTTATTCAGAGAAATAATAGCAGCGGAAAATCAAATAAGGTAACATCGTGGCGCCATCCAAAGATACCACAGTGCAACCGACCGGGCTCGCTTCCCTAAGTAGACGGATCCTCTTGGAGTTCCTCCTCCAAAGCCGGTGCGCTCTCTTCTTCAACCGATATTGTGTTGAGGCAAGGGTGAGTACTTGGTACTCAGCAAGTCATGCAATGTAATGCAAGCTAATATACTATATGCATGGCTTGGTACAAAGGAATAGCTCAAGGTATATTTGCAGAAACAAAGATCTCAAAAGTAATATAAGTAGATTCAAAGCGTGAGAAATAACTAAAGCATAACTAACTTTTCAAGAAGTTTAATACACATTTTCCCCATCCTAAACCACATTGCCAGCATCTTCATTATTAAACCAACTCCACCTTTCAAACCAAAGTTATTTTTGAGAAAATCTAACCCTTGACTGTAATTCCCGAGCATTGTCCAGTACCGTGGACTCGGCTATTTAAATAGATTCTACACTCTGCAGAGGTTATGCACTTTACCCACAAGATACAACAAACACCACAAAGGCGAAGTTCCCAGAATAAAGCCTTTCTAAGCCTCAAACAACACAGGTGGTCCTCTCAGGTTCGTGCTCTACACCATCCCTTCCTTAGCCAAGGCGAAGTATGGGACCAACACACCGTTAGATGGGTATCCGGCCACACCACGATACGCCCCCGCACAATCACACAAACGGTGTAATTGACACCCCGAGGCTCCACAAGTGAGTCCTTAGCGACTTAGTCAACTTGGGCCAGTCCCATTCCAGCCATGTGGTTGCAAGTATGACCCAGTTCAAAGGCTTGCAAGGTTAAGTCCTTAGAGTGACCAGGGCAAGACTACCCAAGAACCAAAACAACACTCCCAATGCCACAACTGCCCACCTGATTACTCTTTGCCACATGCCCTGGCCGAAATCGCTTATCAAACCCCGCTTGATTACCATGCACCACGTGCCATCAACATCACATGATACCTTTCCAAAACAGGTTCAATATATCATTAAGTCAATATTAACATTTGATTGTCCAAATTCATGTCATGAGCACGAAAGGTGTCTAAGCAATACACTACAACGGTCTAAAACCCATGTTGGCAATTTGATTATGTCCAACTAGTAAACCACAACTAGGGTGACAAGGGGTCATGGCACATATTTAATTAATCAAGGTGTCATACAAATGATTTGGTATTTATCTAATCTCCCATATTTAAGTAAAGTATTTTCTAATTGAACTAGCATGCAATAATTTGAACCAAAATAGATTTCAAAATGGGATCAACATGATCAAAGCATAACTTGCCTTCAAAAAGTACTTGCTCTTGGTCTTGAGTTGGATCCTGAGTCAACACTTCTCCTTCGAATCCTTCCGGCACTTCAACGTCTACTCGTAAAGCGTGCAAATAGCAATACACAAATAAACAATAGGCAAAAACATCCCAAAACTCCAAATAAAATCCATAAACAGAGAGAACATAATTTTCTGGATTTTTAGAAACTGAATCACAAATTTGGAGTTAAGACGCAAAAGTTATGATTTATTAAAGTTTAAATAATCAATTAAATAATATTACAGAGAAAAACTTTAGTCCAAAAATTAAATAAAATTCATATTTGAGTAGATCTGAATTTTATACAAATTTAGAAATTTGAATCACTCAAATCGGAGTTGAAACGCAAAAGTTATAAGCGTTTGAAGTTTGAAACAAAATCAAATCATTATTTCGAATTAATAAATCATTTTCTTTTTCGAAATTAATTATTGCGCCAAAGATGGACACGTGGCAGCCTCGATTGGTTGGTCGACGCCACCGGCTCATGGGCTCAGCCCACGGCGCGGTTTGGTCCACGCGGACCCGGCCCACGGCTTCGGGTAAGGTCGACAGCGGGACCCACCTGCCGGTCTTGTGGTCTCACGCAAATGCGGCCGACGTGTGGGCTCCTCGACATGCGGGGCTCAGCGTGTCAGGGACACGCGCCACACGCCGCACGGCGCTGACCGCCGCTTGGTCCATCTTCCCGACACGTGGCGAATCGGCCGCTGGTTTGAAATTCAACCGCGGATTAGATCTAGTGTTGACGCCGCGTTTGGGTTAACGATTGATTTCTGATCGCTGGATCTAGATCCGACGGTGGAGATTGGATCTAGGATTTGGAACGGATCTCACCGTGAGATGACGTGGCGTAATCTGGGCCCTTGGATGAAGATCCGACTACCGAGGAAGCTTGAAGTCCTGGCGATGGCCCACTACGCGCCGCTTGACGGAGCCGAGACGATGACCACGCTACGGCTGGCGACCCTTCCGCCGGTGAGAGGTAGCTCGGTGCGCCGACGCGAGGAGTCCTGGCTCGACACAACGGCGGCGGCCAGCGACGTTGTTCAGGGTTACTGGTGCGCTTAGGTCAAGGCGATCTCGGGTGTGAGCCGGCCATTAAATAACCTCGCTGGGCCTGGCGAAACGGAGACCTAGTTCTTCACGGCGGGCGCGGGCGCGGCGTGAGTCCGGCCGGACTCGGCTGGGACGACGACGGAGAACCGGCCCACGTGGCGCGATCGACGGCCACGATCGCGCGGGCGCGATCGGACCGATCCGGTTTCGGCCGAACTGCACGGTCATTTCGGACCGCTGGATCTTGATCCAACGGTTGGGATTGATTAGGGTTTTGAGCCGGTTTGATCGAGTCAATCGCTCGGGTCGGACTCGAGTCCGACTCGGGTTCCGACTCGGTCGGATGAACAGTACTTGACCCGAGTTGGATTTCCAGCGATTTAATATTTAAAATAATTCCCAGTAATTCATTTAATTCATTAAAAATAGCAAATGACTCAGAAAAATTCCAGAAAAATTCTGGAAAATATTTTGGATCATTTTGGACTCAAATAAAATATTTCCAACAAAATTTTATTTGCAAAATTAAATTCTTTAATTATTTCAAAATGGAATAAATTCAAATAAATTCCAAATAAATCCAAATAAATTCCAGAAAATTCCAAAAATTCACCAAAGTGCCAAATCACACATGAATTTAAGAGAAGCAAAATTTTGGGGTGTTACACTACTTCCTGATAGAATTCGACAACTTGCACACCTTGTTCTATCAAGATGCCCTCGACGTGTCTTTTTTGAGATGCTAGACACTGTAAGTGTGTAATATATAAATCATGGTCTACATTCACATAATACCAATAAATGTCGTAACTAACTTTTCCCTTATATAGATACGAGATGATCGAACTGAGAAGAAGCAAGGGGCCAGTGGGATTCCTCGGCCCGGGAACAGTCTGCAAGACCGAAATCATAAGGGCACCAAAGGAGGTCGAGGAATATGTATACAGGGCATTGCTAAAACTACAAGACAAGGAGTTCATACTTCTTCCATACAATTTTAAGTAAGTTTCTCACTGGCTAGTTAAATTTCTCGTTGATTAGTACAATCAACATATCATTAGTCTTATCCTAGGACTCATGACTATAGCATCATACATGTGTGTGTAGTTTCCACTGGATTCTCGTGGTAATTACTCCAAAAAAGAGCAAGATGCTGATCATGGACCCGTTGGACAAAGATAGAAAAGACTACGCAGAGCTGACAAATCTAATGAATGAGGTGTTTAAAAGATATTGTACAAAGAGCTTGAGATACCACCCATTCAAGAAATTCCTTGCAATCCGTACTAAATTTCCGGTACGCACGCAAGCAATATTCTTATATCGCATTTCATAGTAAATAACCCTTTCCATAACATTATATGAAATTCAATTTTGGCAGTGTCACAAGCAGCAGCAAGGCACTAATTTATGTGGGTACTTTGTGTGCTAATACATGCGCAAAATATTATGTTCTACAATAATGGACAATGACGTAGAGGTTTGTCATGCTAACATTATACATTTATTCGCACCACTCAATTTCTATATATATACTCTAAGATTTATTTGTCCTGCTTGTAGCGCCTCAAATTGCCTACGGCAGGACTGCTTCCTGTTGAAATTCGAGCCATTCAGGGACAGCTCGCCTACTTCATCATGAAGGAAGTCATATTCACTAGTACAGAATGAGTAATATAAGACGCACATTTGGAGGCGCTTTCAACCTGATTAAATTAAAAGCGTCTTCAATGGTGGCCGAAGTACAGATAGGTGGCGGTTCAATTTTAACCGTCTTATATGATGGTTGAATTTGATACGGTTATATTGTTATAACCGTCTCATATGATTTTAGACGGTTTTCTACTAATAAGTGTCTTTTTTGTGTAGGTTTTATAAGACGCAGTGTTGGTTGCAACCGTCTGGTGTGATATGCGACAGTTAGTTGTTGAATCCGACTCAATTTACTACTTCCTATCCGAGACGGATTAGGGACTAGCCAGGAGTTCGTGAAACAGAAAAAACGTCGCATATATTAAAGAAGCGTCGTTTATATGTACTCATGATATCGTTCAAGCGTGGTCTGTTCTGTTCGCTGTGTTCGTGCTCTGTTCGCTGTGTTCGTGACAGCAGTGGCTATATACAATTTAGTGTTAGTTGCACATCCATCAGGGCCTTTGTTCTAATTTCTGGAAGATGGAAAGAAGAGGATCACCTGTTACAAGAGGTAATATTCTAGCTAATTTGTTGCTTGCTTATCTTTTGCCAGTGTCTTATACAATTAATGGATTAGTTCATTAGATACAAGATGCATGGGATATATGATTGTTGTAGCATGTTTAATAAATAAGAATTAATGACCAATATGAGCAATAACCTTTAGTTTGCAAATCGCTTGACCCAAATCATCTGAAATTTAATACTAAGTTTGAGAAGAAAACAATCATGATTTAATTTCAACAGAATCCGAACAAGTCAAGCCGCGATACAAGTCCAACAAGGTGGCTATGGTGGCAATGGCAACAAATTCAATAGGAAATTACATCCCACAACTAGATATATGACATTGAGATATATGCTTTTACAAAAATATTTGGAGCAAAATAGTGATAAAACAAAATGGCTAATCTCTTGTCTATTCCTGGAAATCTAAGCATGATTGAACATGATCCGTAACTCTCTCTTTCCATTAGAACTCGCAACGAAGGTCCCATGTTAATTGAATCGCACACATACAATCTACTTAAAAACAAATTAACGGCATCGACCTGAAATCAACAATCTCAATATAATTTGGAAGAATTGTAATTGCCTCTACTTGGCATTTATCTAGACCATCCGGTTGTGCGTTTAGCTTAGTCGCCTCCTTAAGTTTGCTCTCTTTAGTATAAGAACTTGGAATCACAGCTTGGATCCCATATCGCAGCTTACTCTTCTCAACTAAATTGGACAAAAATAAGACATTAAAGGATATATAAATAACCCATATCTCAGATATGTCAAAAATCAAGATTTCCAACTCAAAATAACAACTTCTAATAGATGAAACACCACTCATGATATTGTACATGGTTGCAAAGTGAAATTTCACATTATGTAGGGTAGAGCATTTCATATTTCAAACTACCATGCTCAACTCTATGCCTTAAGCCTACCAGAGATAATTAGTAATGTAATATATTGTTTTATTTTGTAAACAGATACTACTAAAAAATAGTAATCGATGCTACCACACAGATACAATCGATGCGTATTGTTATAGATTGTGATATTCATTCGCCACCTCTCCTCCATAAAAGAGCAGAGAAACATGCTTGATTAAGTTTTCTTTATATGGAGAATTAAAAGAATTATGAAATTGACATTTCAAATTTAAAGTGCACAAATTAAATGAGTAGTAAGGGCATTGCAATTTTGACAAAATCAGAACTCAGCATTAATGTAATGGACAAGTGTTCTATCAATGGTAGTACAACTTCGCATAAATAGGATTGCACTAATTTTAGTCCACTTCCATCTATGAGCAGACCTTGGAACTTTTCTTTAAATGACATATTACATATGCATCTCACCCATTTAGTTGTCTTGAACTAATATCAAAACACCTGAGACATATGTCAACAGAAAGACCAATGTGTTTCTTACCAATTGCTGGACTCGAACATCACTATATGTTCCAAAAATAAACAAGTGTTTTGTATGTATAGACAAGCTACTAAGTTTTTCAAATAAATAGAGTGATTGTTTGATAAGATGTTATATCAAGGGAAAATTACAAGCATTATAGCTCCAAGGATAACAGAAATATGCGATAGCATTTGGGATTTAAAAGCTTTCCAAATAGACAATGAGAACAAATGGATTATAAGACCAACTTTCTGAAATTATTTGCGTGAAAGAGCATGTAGAATGATCAAATAATTCTCTTGAAAATGAGGATTTCAAATTTCACATTATGTAGGGTAGGAGATTCATATTTCACACAACCATGCCCAACTCTATATCTTAAGCCTACCAAAGGAACAAATGTAGCCATATCTACAAAAAGGAATTGTCGTTAATTATATCTACCTCCTCCCATATCCCACATAAAACCAAAGAAGGTCCTTTTGGATGAGTGGTAATTCCTTAGGAGTTATGGGTTTCTATTCGAATTTAAACTAGATCCTAAAACATTGCAATGAAATAATCCAAATCCAAGCACCCCTAAGGAAAAAACTATGATATGCCCCACGTTCTCACATCCCACACAAAACTATTAAAAAAATCAGGGAAAAAACTTCTCCAAACAAACTCGGCTAGATTTATAGCAGAGTTCATAAGCATTTACCTAAGATCCAAACAACCTCACACACAAGGTTCATAAGCATTTACCTGATATCCCTTGAGCCTAGTTGCTTGGCGGCCACTGCCAGAGGAATCAAAGTTACGAGTGAGGGGGAGGGCGTGCTACAGGAGAGGAGTGAGGAGGAGAGCGTCGCTACAGGAGAGGAGTGATGAGGAGGGCGGCGCTGCAAGGAGGGGGAGAAGGGTGGCGCTGGCAGAGGGGCGGGGATGAGGGTACGGAGTCGATCGTGAAGTTGTAGTAGGGGGTCGGCGCCGTGACCGCTGCAAGGAGGGGGAGAAGGGTGGCGTTGCAGCGAGGGCGGGGATGAGGCCCTAGGATGGCAAAGGGGTGGACGAATGGTGGTTCGAGGAGGCAGAGGTCACGCGCGGGCAGGTCGAGCCAGCGCTCGTCGTGTCGCTAGGGTTTGTGCGAGATTGGAGAGGGGAAGGTCGGGGAAGGAGAAGAGACGCAACAGCGTTGAATGGAAATTGGGGATTATTGTTTAGGGTGGAGGGAGCGACCCGGTACCAATAACTAGAGGGAAATTGCGGAGGGAAACCGTAGAGGGACAAATATTTTAGGATGTGCGTAGTTGTATTTTATTATAATATTTATGGTGACAATAGAAATTTTTTCCATAGTGTGTATTTTTTGTAAACTATATTGTAGATTACGTATGTTGCTGAAATGCTAATATTTATTTTTTCAATATGCATTTCAGAGATGTAAATGATCCGAGATCATTGGATGTATAGATCGAATCGTTTCGATATGGAATATATACAGCATGTCCAAGAATTCATCAAAATAGCTGAAAAGCATCGATCCCACAATATGATGACGGCTATCTTATGTCCTTGCATTGATTGCTTGAATAGTTATCCAATTGTTGACTCACGTGTCATTCTGGGGCATTTAATAATGCGTGGATTCACACCCGGGTATACATGTTGGATAAAGCACGGTGAGTATTCTCGCCGACGGGTTTGATGATAATATTGAGACTAATGAGCATATGAATGGGAGCAACGATTGTTATTATGAGGAGGATATGCCTGATGCAATGACTGATCATCTAGATGATATGGTACATGATATTGGCGTTGGTGAAATGAATGAGTCTCAAGCAATGAGGTTGCGAGAAATACTAGTGGATCTACCGAGAGAAGCCATTGTATCCAGGTTGCAAGCCAGGAAATAATAAGTTGGTTGTGGTCATTGAACTTCTACGTCTGAAAGCGAGTAGCGGGTGGACCGATAAGAGTTTCACAGCATTGTTGAATCTTTTAGCGCATATACTTCCGGAAGGGAACGTGATGCCTGTAAGCACAAATTGAAGCGAAGAAGGTTTTGTGTCCTCTTGGGTTGGAATATAAGAAGATACATGCTTGCAGGAATGATTGCATCATCTATCGGGAAAGTACGAGGACTATAAGTCCTGTCCAACATGTCGCACATCACGATATAGGGCAAGGGATGGCGATCACCTTGATAAAGATGTAAGTGGAGGCAAGAAACGGACTCAAAGAAAGGTTTTTTGGTATTTTCCAGTTGATACCCGTTTAAAGAGAATGTTTGCAAATCCTAAGGATGCAAAACTTTTATACCGGCACGTAGAGGAACGTAAGAAGGATGGGAAGTTAAGGCACCCTGCAGATGGTTCACAATGGAGAGAAATCGATTGTAAGCATCACATGTTTGGTAAAGAATTAAGAAATATCAGGTTTGGCCTCAGTACCGATGGTATGAACCCGCTTGGCAACATGACAACTCAAAGCATAGCACATGGCCGCTTTTGTTGTGCATCTATAACCTTCCCCTATGGTTGTGTATGAAGCGAAAGTACCTGATGATGTCCCTACTGATCCCAGGCCCAAAACAACCAGTCAATGATATTGACGTCTATCCGGAGCCACTAGTAGAGGATTTGATTAAATTATGGGAACCTGGAGTGGAAGTCTGGGATGGATACACGAAAGAGAATTTCAATATGAGGGCCATGGTTTTTTGTACCATAAATGACTTTCCAGCCCTTGGTAACCTTTCGGGGAATCGCAATAAAGGATACAAAGCTTGTCCTATTTGTGAAGATGATAATGCAAGTCGTTATTTGAAAAACAAGAAGAAGATGGTCTACATGGGGCACCGCAGTACTTACGTAGAGGTCACCCTTACCGACGGAATGCACGCATTTGATGGGTTTATCGAAAGCATCGAAAAGCCCCTGGTCGTAGATCCGGTCATTCTGTATACGAGAGTGTGAAGGATATTGATGTTGTATTTGGGAAAAGTAAGGATGCAACCAAAATGCTAGGCAATTGGAAGAAGAAATCCATATTTTGGGAATTACCTTATTGGTGTGACTTAACTGTCCGACATTGCATTGATCCGATGCATATAGAGAGGAACGTATGTGATTCTTTGATCAGTACATTGTTCAACCTACAAGGCAAGAATAAGGGAGTTAACGCACGTCGTGATCTTCAGGATCTTAACATCAAAAAATCCCTGCACATAGTAAATATAATCGAAAAGGATGGCAAAGAGAGAGACTACATCCCTGATGCGTGTTATAATCTGACAAAAGAAGAGAAAACTAAGCTTTGTGATTGGTTGCATGATGTGAAAGTCCCGTCTGGTTATTCAGCAAATATTAAAAGGCTTGTGTCAAAGGAAGATCTAAAATTGATGGGTATGAAATCTCATGATTGCCACATTCTAATAACACAGGTCCTTCCTATCGTCCTCCGTGGGGTGCTCAAGGACCTTAAAGTCAGAGAGACTATCATCAGGTTATCTATTTCTTTCATGAAATAAATTCCAAGGTACTTGATATAGATGCTCTTGATAAACTACAGAGAGAATTGGTTTTCACATTGTGTCAATTTGAGATGTACTTTCCTCTTTCCTTCTTTGATATTATGGTACATTTGACAATTCATCTTGTAGAAGAGGTAAAGATATGTGGACCTGTTTTTTTGCGGTACATGTATCCTATAGAAAGGTACATGGGCATATTGAAATGTTTTGTCAGGAATATGTCGAAGCCTGAAGGGAGCATTGCTGAAGGTTATGTAACTGAGGAGGTCGTTGAGTTTTGTGTGGATTATATGGATGAAGTTGCACCCATTGGCCTTCCGCAATCACACCATGAGGGGAGATTGAAAGGGGAAGGGGGTCTTGGTTTGAGCTCGAAGACTCCAGATCCAAATTTGCTTCATCTAGCTCATTTTACAGTTCTACGAGCAGCGGAAGATGTTTCATGGTTCATAGAAAAACATAAGAAACATTTGCGAAAGAAAAACCCTGGTATGGTCGAGGAAGATATCATCATTTTGCATAATATGGAATTTTGTGTTTGGTTTCAAAAGCGATGCGAAAAGAAGGCCCCGAAAAGTGACACTGTGAGACGGTTGGCATATGGTCCATTGCGTGTTGTAGCAACATGGCAAAGTTATGATATAAATGGGTATACTTTCTACACAAAGCGACAAGATGATAAGAGCATTGTGCAGAGAATAGTGGAGTGAGCAATGAGGCAACAACCGAGGTATTCGAGCGCAATAGACAATCGTCAGCATCAAGGAAGGATGTGTACTATGGACAATTCGAAGAAATTTGGGAGTTGGACTATACACTTTTCAAACAAACTGTTTTCCTTTGTAAGTGGTTCAACACAACATATTTCATTACAGATCCAAAATTTGGTGTCACAACTATAGATTTCAGAAGAGTTGCATACAAGGATGATCCGTTTGTCCTTGCGAAGCATGCAAATCAGGTTTTCTACATTGATGATCCTACCAATAAGCATCATCGAGTCATCCTTCAAGGAAAAAGAAGGATCGTTGGTGTTGAACATGTTATAGATGAAGAGGATTACAATCTTTTTGGTGACATGCCTCCATCAGGAGACGCGGTCCTACCCGAAGAAAATGATTATTTGCACATAAGTAATTAATGTTATATATTATTTTATTCAATAAACAGCCTAAAAAAAATCCCTCCCGCCAATTATATTTCCCGCAAGCCGAAATTAATTCCCGCGGTATCAAAACCCAAAAAACCTAAACCCTACTAACCCTCCACTACTCTCCACTACCCACACGCCGCCCCAAATCGATCTCGTGACTTCCGCCTCCCTGAACTCCTCGACCGCCCGGCCGCACCCTTCCCGTCGACGGCAGCCCACCATTGCCATCGGCTCTCCTCCGTCTGGGCATTGTAACTAAACACGAGCTCGCCATCGACCGGACGCAGCTGGTTGATCTCCCTGCATCGCTCTTCAGTTTGGTTCGCCGTGGACGCGCTGCCCCCTATTCTGAGATCATTCTCCATCGGCCAATCTAGGGTGTGAGGTAGGTCATGCAATACCTAATCTATATGGTTTGCTCAGTTTTGACCGCATAACCTATTTTAGTTTGATAGATTCGAGTGTGCCCACGGGTCTAATTCTTTTAGATGTATTCTTGTTGATTTGGGCTTCCTTTTAAATTTCAGTGGGGGATTTGTGAGTAGTTCTATGAAAAATTAGAGTTTTTGGGAGACCGTTTGATGATTTGCATTTTTAGATTCATCTGTGGAGGCAAATGTTCATATAAGTTAGATTCTCTCCCGTATTAGCTTTTGCGTCTGTGTGGAACTTAGCTTTTGCTATTAATTTTTGCTAGTACTTCCTCATTAAAATTAGCATTTGGTTGCAACAGAAAAAATTATATTTCTTTCTGAGAGGTTCACATTTTTCGTTTTGTGCTGATGCGGGTTGTTAGACGTGGTCAAATCATAATGCAATGTTATTAGTTGATCAGTGGAACATTATTTCGGATTTATTAAGTGTGTTGAACCAGTTCAATTGGAATTTATACATTCAGGGGGCTTTTACACAGAATAATGTGGTTACTAGCTTGTGCAGTGTATATCAGATTGTTGTGTCTTTCAATATGAATAGGTATCTTTCTTTCTATTTCCAATGGTATGTCATATATGTAAATGTGTATATACTTATGAGGAAGGAATTGGTAAGGAAGTATAAAACAAAACTATATCAAAGAAAAGGTGGGATGGCAATACATATACAACATAGAACAGACTCAAATCATTTCAAGTCTCTGGTTGCAATTACTTCAAGATTCGAATGATTTTCTGGCCTGCAATGAGTAGTAGTTACACATTTTTTTATTCTTAATAGTTTGTTCCTGTTTATGTTCCCTTGATCACCCACAATTAACTTTTTCTTATATTAAACTTGCAGATGTCGAACGATTATGATAATATGGATGGATCGAGCTCATGTTCTTCATCGAGCTCAGGTTCAAGTAATGAGTCATCATCCAGCTCCTCTTCCGAAGACTTGGAGTCAGGGGACATAGCGGAGGAGTCTTCTTCACCTACATCCAGCACAGCCCCAACACGAAAGAAACGAGGCTCGAGTACATGCAAAAAATTAATCAAAGGAGGCCCTCGAAAGCTCGAGTTTGATAAGAATGGCATACCTGAATCGCCTCTAAAACATGTCAACGAGTTTTCAAGCTTTTGTGGTCATCTAGCACGCACATTTGTGGATATTAGAATTAAGGATTGGCGAAAAGTACCTATAGAGCTGAAAACAAAACTGTGGGAGGATGTGATGGCCAAGTTTGTCATGCCTAAGGATGTGAATTTATTAAATAATGTTAAGAGGGTCACCCTAAAATCTATGGGTAAAAAATAATTCTTCCTTCTTGCAGCTCTCACAGTGTCCAATCCGACTTATGTAATTTGTCTCAATCTTAACGCAGGCCATGCTTGGAGGGATTTCAAGTGGAGGTCGAATGCAAATTATGTCAAGAAAAATAAGGAGCCCTTTGAAGACTACCATCTGTTGAATAAAAATCATTGGATGGACTTTGTCCATGGGTCACTAGCAAGGAGTATATTGAAATGGGTGAGAAGGCGAAGAAAACCAAACCATGAATAAGTTTCGTCAAAAATTAGGAAGAAGAAGCTATACTGCTCGTAAGGTTCTTGGGCGAAGGAGGACGCTTTGGCACTTAGTGAGGGCAAACCAATACCATTCCAAGACATGCAAGATGGTCGTCACAAGTTTTGGGCTAGGCGAGGAATCCCACCGAGATGCATCAATAACTAAGACACACCCTATTATTACAAAAATTGTATAGACTCTTTCTACTTATTAACCTATCCATTTTTCATATCGATGCAAAACTTTGACACATGTTCCTCGTTAATTATAGGTGGATCTAGATTCACGAGAATGCAGCGGTACCTACACATCGACTCAAGAATATGGACATTCTTGCAACAAAGATTAGGGAGTAATCACCCGGGAGGGCAACTGGTGTGAGCGGTTACATAGGTTTAGGGATGGGTCTTTCACAAGACGGAGTCCCCACCAAGAAGAAGCGGCGTTCTACAAAAAGATGCTATACTGAGGCTAGAAGAAGAGGCAAAGGAGCAAAAGGCCAAGTATGAGGTCGAGGCAAAAGAGCAAAATGACAAGTACTCACAAGTGATGAAGCAATTGGAAGAATTGCGTGAGACAATTGGATGGTGGTTGTGGTTCCTCATCATCAAAAGTTCATTTGAACTCTACGCCACCACAAGACTTCGTTGACTCAATACAAGTAAATTCGTAATACATATCCTTGCTATGCATACGTTCATCATGAGGATGTACATATCATTGCTGTACAAATCATTGCTATGCATATGTTCTAAATTTAGTAAATATAAATTCAGCAATTTGGTATGCTTACATCTGTTCACAAAATATATACTTTCAGTTTAAGATTCAATATTGGAGCTAGTGAAAGGAATGTTCTTGCTGTCACATATTGACAAAACTCCTTGTTCTTCTGCAAATCAGTAAAAATTAGAGTAGGGTGTATTTATTTTCCTGCAGCTTTTGACATGTTTATAGATTCATTATTGGACCTAGTGAAAGTAATGTTCTTCTTTGTCAATGTTATTGCTGTCACATATCGACATAAACTCCTTGTTCTTCTTCAAATCAATAATAATTATAGTAGGACGTATTTTTTCCATAAGCTATTTGACATGTTTAAAGATTCAATTAAGGAGCTAGTGAAAGGAATGTTCTTCTTTGTCAATGTTCTTGATGTCACATATTGACATAACTCCTTGTTCTTCTTCAAATCCCTTATAATGAGAGTAGGGTGTATTTATTTTCCTGCAGCTATTTAACATGTTTTTGCATTAGTTTGTTTTTTCTTGATTGCTAACATGTTTTGATGTTGTAGGAGGTGACTAGATGCATGCTTGTGGTGCATGTAGGCACCACAACTGCTATGTAGCTAGAGGACAAAGCTTTCCCTCCTAAGGACGTGCAAACAGTCCATGGGGTTGAGCGACAAGAAGATTACACAAGGGTGCAGGTTACTTTATTTTTGAAAACTTTATGGAGTACCCTCTCCCAATACCAATTAAGGATGATGATAAATTTACTCTTGGCTCTGTGAGGAATTCGTTTGTGTTGTGGCCCAAGTCAGGTATAGATCTCGGCGAGGTATGTTTTGCAAACAGTAAATTATTCAATCTCTCTGTTACTATTTTACAGTTTCATAATGGTGGCTCCATTTTGTGTTGAATCTTTCCATAGGAGCCAAAGGTGCTTACACCCGATCAACAAACACCTGAAGTTTCTCCATCCGTTATGGCTAGCCAGACAAGCAAACAAATTGAGAATGACAGCCACCCGAGCACACAAATTGAGAAAAACAATAAGAGGAAGAAAAAACATAAGGATAAGAAAAACAAGAAGGCGAATAAGGAGAAGTTTGCATCTACAAAGGGGCACCCATGTGATGATGATATTGATCCGCTTTGGACCCTACCACGTATGCAATCACCATCCCATATGCCGACTTATAGGGAGTTTGTGCTAGGACAGCCTTTACAACGTCCTAGCGAGCTCAAGAAAATGGGTACTTATAGCCAAAGTTTTCACAAGTGGTACATGGCCATGTCAATGACTAGGACATCTCGAAGGGAGAAGGCCACACACTTCATGGTATCGTATAGAGAGTACGACTTCCATACCAATCGGAGTTTATTCTGCTGAATTCGCCGATGTCTTTCATATGTACAATGATCAAGCAATTGCCATATCCTTGCACCAAGTTGGATCCTGTGGAGTGAAACATCTCTAAAGTACTTCTAATATTATTATTGTTTGTCAAACTAACTATTTTTTTATAGCTATATGAGGAAGCAAGATAAGTATAGATCCCTGGTTGGCTTTTTAGACCCGGAGATGGTGATCCACACGAGGATCATTGTGGAGCCTAGTGTTGTTGAATCATATGTTGTCCAAGCATTACTTGCTCAACAGACAAGGAGTGCATATTTGCTGCTTATGTAAGAAGGGTTAGTTTCTACATTTAGAATTAGTCTTTATAGTTTTATATTATTTTGACATGCCCTCGTTGCATTTCAGTTACCACTGGGTCCTTTTCGCTATTTTTGCAAAGTGGAACACAGTTTACATAATCGACTCCTTGGCCAACCACAACAGGACCATGAAACAAAAATATGTATTCATGCCAATGTTTAATAGGTTAGCTAGCTCTACTCATTTACTTCATCTCATCATAATCTTTTGGATTAATTAATTCATTACATTAAAGTGTTCTTATATCTTGTAGGGCTTTCATGACTTATGTTCAGAAAACAAATCGTCACAACGTTGATAATGGTGGTGTCGTAACATGGTCTTCCTTCCAGGTGACTGATACAACTAGTCATATAGACATCACTTTGATCCTGAGATCACTGGTACTAATTACTAACTTTTCCTAGGCACACACTCAATCAATTGCTACTTCGCTTTGTGGTCAGTATGTCATGCGTCACATGCTTTCATTTACAGAACAACTTAGTCTTAACCCTTCTCGATATCCTGAGGTATGCTCTATTCTCTACTTGTGTTCATAGATTTGCAATTTGATGACAAATAGATAAATTACTCTTCATTAATTTTCCAAGGGTCGCCTTGGGTTCGCAACTTCTCCATATTTGCCTACCGAGATTGCCAATGTGCGAGAGCGCTTGCTTGAGTTCTTCATGACGGAGGTGGTAGCCATTGACGGGTCGTGCAGAGTTGATGGGGCTGCATACAATTAGAGACTCTGTTGTATGTATTCCAAAATTTCCCTACTTATTTTTTTTGAAAATTCTTTGTTATAGACACTGGATGGTTAACTATTTTCAAGAAGAGGAAATTTAGCATATTATCCATATATACAACCATAACAGATGGTCTATTTGCAGAATCAAAGGGAAAAAAATGTAAAATCTGCAGTTTAGACCATGCAACCCTGAAATTTGGTTTCATCATTTTGTATATTCATACATTGTAAGATAGCTTGTAAGCACTGTGGTTTTGGGATTTGCCTGACCAAATAGAATACGGAATTGCAGCTCTCTATTCAAGCTCTTGTTGTCCAAGTGGTTTTATGATTTATTCTTGCTTTACTTGTGGTTGAATATTGTTGAAAATTTTGTAGAATCTCGCTATTACTGGTTTTACAGTATGGGATTGATTTTATAGCTTGTGCCTACTATCTCTACGCAATTATAAACTATTTTCATTATTTTATGCTGCTATACCATGTTCTTTAATTCTGCTGTTTATTTTGCTTGAATTAGTTTTTAATATAATACCAAAACCACATTATTTGTAACAAATCTCCAAAGTCAATCAACCTATCTTTTCTTACCAGTGCATTGTTGCTAATTTTATTGCAGATGTTGAGAAGACAGTGGCGGTAAAGGTTGACAGATAGATCCTATTGGTGTTGACTTTATCACATACCTACGTAGTCTTTTGGAGTTGCTTTTGTGTATGAATTTATATGTTACTTGTATAGCTACCATATGTTGCCTTTTGGATGATATATCTATCATGCATGCGGATATCGTGCTATTGATGTTGGAACATCCTATTGATATTGAATCTATCATGCTGTTAATATGTTGTCTTTTGGAACATCTATTTAATGTTACCACCAAAGTTGGCAGAGATTTGTTTTTCCTAAATGAAATATTTGTTCTCTATCAACTGCAGGCGTACATGATGGTTAAAGTGCTAAATTTCTTCACTAATTCAATATAAAAATGCAAGTAATAATGCATTTATGTTGATATGGTGCGATTTTTGGTTTTTTTTTGCGCAAAAAATCTATACAGTCGGTTCTAATATCAGAAGCGTTCTATATAAACAACCCACTTAAGACGGCCTACGGGAACAATCGTATAAAAAACAGCAAACTAATACCCCAGTACTAATTAAGCCCGTGTTTTTAGACCTTTCATTTGCGATGGTTTAGTTTTAATCGTCTCTTATATTACAACATAACAGACGGTTTGTAAGAACGAGTGTCTTACTTAAGACATATAAGATGTATGTATATATAAAATGTCTTAAATTCTTACCCATATAAGACGTTTGCAATGCGAGGGGAAGCCGACAGATGATATATATAAGATGGTTTAATTTAACAAATGTCGTATTTAAATAATCATATGAGGCGGTTTATAACCGTTTTATATGACACTTCTCTTTTGCGACATCAGTTATACGAGACATTTCACAACCGTCTCGAATAACTAAATATAACCGTCGCATAAATGATATTCTGTACTAGTGATCAACAAAAGGGGCGAATTTTATGATGAAGATAACAATGATCCAGTGATCCATACTCATCTTAAAAGTCATCCAACCAACTCTGACGGCTCGTAGGCTTGTAGCTTAGGAAGTAGTTGCTTGTGCTCATCTTTGTATTCCCCGAAGATGACCATCATTGTTGGTTTATCATTTGTAATGTGTTGAATGGGTTTCCACTTATAGTTCACTTCGAAAACTGTCAAAAATGGATATGAGAGCATGCACTTCGCTACCCTTTATGTGTTCTTATGATTCGAGGAAAAGGGAAGTATGTTATATAGTCTTGTTGTCGGTACTTTATGTTATAGCCATAAATACCTATTTTTTATTGTGTGGGTGGGCATGGCTAGCAACTCCTGTTTGCATTATGTTGCGGCTAAAGTTTTAGTATGTTTGAATTTTGGGCCCCACATCTCCATCATTGTTTTGGTATATAATGTGTCTTTTCCAGATCTGCCACCACATCAGGATATTGGGATGCCATCGCTCTCTCCTACAATGACTAAGGTATTTGTTACCCAAAAATTAGTATGAAACTATTATGAGTAGAATAATAGCTGAATTGACATCAGGATTCTATGTTATCTGTATTCCTTAAATTGCATATATGACATTTCGATCTTTTTTCAGGTGCTGTATAACATTCTTCATTGGCCCACCAAGCCAAACTCAAACTAGTTGTGATAGGTACTTATTCTTTAGTTTTGACACACTACTACAGAATGAGTAATATAAGACGCATATTTTGAGGCGCTTTCGACATGCATAAATTAAAAGCGTCTTCAATGGTAGCGGAAGGCCCGATAGGAGGCGGTTCAAATTTAACCGCCTTATATAATAGTTTACTGTGATACTGTTCCATATTTAGAACTATCTTATATGAGCTTATGAACAAAAGAGACAGTTCCGTACGAAGAAGTGTCTTTGATGTGTAGATAATATATGACGCTTCGTTGGTTGCAACCGTCTGGTGTGACATGCGACGGTTGGTTGTTGAAACCGACTCGATTTACTACTTCATATCCGAGACGGATTAGAGACTGGAGTCCGTGTTCCTAAAGAAACGTCGCATGTATTAAAGAAACGTCATATATATATCCTCATGATATCGTGCAAGAGGTCATGTGTTCTGTTCGCTTTGTTCCTTTTTTTTGGGTAGTGACAGCAGGTGGCTACAATTTAGTGTTAGTTGCACATCCATCAGGGCCTTTGATATATTTTCTCGAAGATGGATAGTAGAGGATCACCCGTTACAAGAGGTAATATTCTAGCTAATTTGTTGCTTGCTTATCTTTTGCAAGGTACTTGATATAGATGCCCTTGATAAACTACAGAGAGAATTGGCTTTGACATTGTGTCAACTTGAGATGTACTTTCCTCTTTCTTTCTTTGATATCATGGTACATTTGACAATTCATCTTGTAGAAGAGGTAAAGATATGTGGACCTGTTTTTTTGCGGTACATGTATCCTATAGAAAGGTACATGGGCATATTGAAATGTTTTGTGAGGAATATGTCGAAGCCTGAAGGGAGCATTGCTGAAGGTTATGTAACTGAGGAGGTCGTGGAGTTTTGTGTGGATTATATGGATGCAGTTGCACCCATTGGCCTTCCGCAATCACACCATGAGGGGAGATTGAAAGGGGAAGGGGGCCTTGGTTTGAGCTCGAAGATTCCAGATCAAAATTTGCTTCATCTAGATCATTTTACAGTTCTACGAGTAGCGGAAGATGTTTCATGGTTCATAGAAAAACATAAGAAACATTTGCGGAAGAAAAACCGTGGTATGGTCGAGGAAGATATCATCATTTTGCATAATAAGGAATTTTGTGTTTGGTTTCAAAAGCGATGCGAAAAGAAGGCCCCGAAAAGTGACACTGTGAGACGGTTGGCATATGGGCCATTGCGTGTTGTAGCAACATGGCAAAGTTATGATATAAATGGGTATACTTTCTACACAAAGCAGCAAGATGATAAGAGCACTGTGCAGAATAGTGGAGTGAGCAATGAGGCAACAACCGAGGTATTCGAGCGCAATAGACAATCGTCAGCATCAAGGAAGGATGTGTACTATGGACAAGTCGAAGAAATTTGGGAGTTGGACTATACACTTTTCAAACAAACTGTTTTCCTTTGTAAGCGGTTCAACCCAACATATTCCATTACAGATCCAAAATTTGGTGTCACAACTATAGATTTCAGAAGAGTTGCATACAAGGATGATCCGTTTGTCCTTGCGAAGCATGCAAATCAGGTTTTCTACATTGATGATCCTGCCAATAAGCATCATCGAGTCATCCTTCAAGGAAAAAGAAGGATCGTTGGTGTTGAACATGTTATAGATGAAGAGGATTACAATCTTTTTGGTGACATGCCTCCATCAGGAGACGCGGTCCTGCCTGAAGAAAATGATTATTTGCACATAAGTGATAATAAGTAATTAATGTAATATATTGTTTTATTCAATAAACAGCAAAAAAAAGCCTTCCCGCACCCCGGAATTAATTCCCGCGGTATCAAAACCCAAAAAATCTAAACCCTACTTACCCTCCACTACTCTCCACTACCCACACGCCGCCCCAAATCCATCTCGTGACTTCTGCCTCCCCGAACCCTCGAATCGCCCCGGCCGCACCCTTCCCGTCGACGGCAGCCCGCCATTGCCATCGGCTCTCCTCCGTCTGGGCATTAGGACGGAACACGGGCTCGCGCCATCGAGCGGGATGCAGCTGGTCGATCTCCCTGCATCGCTCTTCAGTTCGGTTCGCCGTCGACGCGCTGCCCCCTAATCTGAGATCATTCTCCATCGGCCAATCTAGGGTGTGAGGTAGGTCATGCATTACCTAATCTATTTGGTTTGCTCAGTTTTGACTGCTTAATTTTTTTTATTGGTATGCAAACTTGCTTGCTAAAGCTAGCCTATGGGAGAAAAATAACCCATTGATAACCTATTTTAGTTTGATAGATTCGAGTGTGCCCGCGGGTCTAATTCTTTGAGATATATTCTTGTTGATTTGGGCTTCCTTTTAAATTTCAGTGGGGGATTTGTGAGTAGTTCTATGAAAAAGTGGAGTTTTTGGGAGACCGTTTGATGATTTTCATTGTTAGATTCATCTGTGAGGGCAAATGTTCATATGTGTTAGATTCTCTCCCGTATTAGCTTTTGCGTCTGTGTGGAACTTAGCTTTTGCTGTTAATTTTTGCTTGTACTTCCTCATTAAAATAAGCATAAGGTTGCAACAGAAAAAATTGTCTTTCTTTCTGAGAGGATCACATTTTTTGTTTTGTGCTGATGCGGGTTGTTTGACGTGGTCAAATCATAATGCAATGTTATTAGTTGATCAGTGGAACATTATTTCGGACTTATTAAGTGTGTTCAACCAGTTGAATTGGAATTTATACATTCATGGGGCTTTTACATAGAATAATGTGGTTACTAGCTTGTGCTGTGTATATCAGATTGTTGTGTCTGAAGCATTGATACTTGGAAGTCCTAATCAATATAGATAACTCAAAACTCCTTTCAATATGAACAGGTATCTTTCTTTCTAGTTGCAATGATATGTCATATATGTAAATGTGTATATACTTATGAGGATGGAATTGAAAATTCAGAGGTATATCTTCCAGAAAGATGGATTGAAAACAGAAATGCACCAATATATTATAAACATAAGAAGCAACACACCACCATACTTCAATACAATTCAGCAACTCGCCACCATAATTGGTAAGGAAGTATAAAACAATAATATATCAGCAAAAGGTGGGATGGCAGTCACTATACAACATAGAACAGACTCAAATCATTTCAAGTCTGCTGCAATTACTTCAGTACTTCCGATTTATTTCAAGCCTGCAATGAGTAGTAGTTCCACATTTTTTATTCTTATTAGTTTGTTCCTGTTTATGTTCCCTTGATCAACCACAATTAACTTTTTCTTACATTAAACTTGCAGATGTCGAACAATTATGATAATGTGGATGAATCGAGCTCATGTTCTTCATCGAGCTCAGGTTCAAGTAATGAGTCATCGTCCAGCTCCTCTTCTGAAGACTTGGAGTCAGGGGACATAGTGGAGGAGTCTTCTTCACCTACATCCAGCACAGCCCCAACACGAAAGAAACGAGGCTCGAGTACATGCAAAAAATTAATCAAAGGAGGCTCGCGAAAGCTCGAGTTTGATAAGAATGGCATACCTGAAACGCCTCTAAAACATGTCAACGAGTTTTCAAGCTTTTGTGGTCATCTAGCACGCACATTTGTGGATATTAGAATTAAGGATCGGCGGAAAGTGCCTATAGAGCTGAAAACAAAACCGTGGGAGGATGTGATGGCCAAGTTTGTCATGCCTGAGGATGTGAAATTATTAAATAATGTTAAGAGGGTCACCCTGAAATCTATTGGTAAGAAATAATTCTTCCTTCTTGCAGCTCTCTGTCCAATCCGACTTATGTAATTTGTCTCAATCTTAATGCAGGCCATGCTTGGAGGGATTTCAACTGGAGGCTGAATACAAATTATGTTAAGAAAAATAAGGAGCCCTTTGAAGACTACCCTCTATTTGTGAAATCATGTGCTGAAAAATTGGCTTTGAACTGAAAAATTAACTTAGATTTGAATTTGCAAATGTGTTTGTTCATGTGTTTTGACAATTTGACAAGAAACAGTAAGTTACGCATTAGCGCCGGACAAAGTTCTCAAGAAACAGTAAGTTTCCCATCTGCGACGGACAGTGTTTTTGGGTCTGTTGTGAACATGTTTTTGAGCCCATGACCAAGTCATTTTCACATGTACAACGGACGCTTTTTCTTGGTCCGTTGTGAACAAGCTTTTTCGGTTTGGATAATTTCTTGGAACCAAGATTTTCACATGTACAACGGACTAATTCTTTTTGTCCGTCGTGAATGGACTTTTTCTAGGGTTTTACTTTTGTGAAACCGAGCGTGGCACGTTTGCGCCGGACAAGCTTCTGGGGTCCGTTGTGAACTTGTTTTGAGCTCATGACCAAGCCATTTTTAGATGTACAACGGACCAACTTTGTTTGTCCGTTGTGAACGTGTTTTTCCGCGTTTGGTTGGCTTCTTGGAACAGAAACTTTTCCTTATACAACGGACCAACTTTGTTTGTCCGTCGTGAATGCGTTCGCCAATTAGGGTTGTGAGCGATTTGGATTTGAATTTTGAATGTGAATTTGAAATTTGTAATGATTTCATGATGCTTCTTTTGAAGTGGACTTTATGCAATGCTCATGTGAGTAGTTGCATGGATTGACATTGAGTCAAGTCGTGGACTTGTGCTCGGATTTGTTTTGTGGTTTGTTCATGTGCGTGTATTGCTCGAAGACGAATGTGGTCGATGACGGACCGAACTAGGTTCATGGAGGAACCGAGGTTCGGACTAGGTTCAGGAGGAACTGAGGTCTTGGTGGTCAAGGATGTCATGCGGGGCGCTCGGGCTAAGAGAATGGTGCACATGAAGAATGGTTAGTCACGTGAGAATGGCAGGAGGTCATTCGGCGTGCAAAGTGTTAGTCACGTGAGTATGGCAGGTGACCATACGCGTGCAAAGTGTTAGTCACGTGAGTATGGTAGGGTTGCCATACGCGTGGAAGAGTTGTACTCGGCCTGGTTGGGCCAAGTAGAGTTGTGTTGGATACGGATTCCTTCTAGGGAATAGGAATCGTATTCTAACTCTTTGTGGGTTGGTGCTTTAAATAGGTGGGGTCTCTGTTGAAAGGCACCAAGCAGCTGAGCGCATCAAGCCTTGAGCTTGGTTTTAGGGTTTGTACTCTTTTGATGAGAGTATTTTAGACAAGAAATAAAGATCAATTCTTCCAAGATTTTTATGCTACAAGAATCCACGTCGCTACGGTGTTTTCTGCTTTTGGTTCTTGTTTGCATGCATGTTCTAATTCTAGATTGGTTTTGATCATTGAGTTTCATCTTGATTTGATCCATCAAAATCGTTCTAGGGTATTGATTTAGAGTTTCTCAAAGTTTAGTTGATTAATCTTTTGAAGATCTTGTTTAATCTTGAAGTTTTGATTAGATTGATTCTCGTCAAGTTCTGGATCAGCAAGCTTGCGAAGCTCATAACTTTTGATCCGTAAGTCCGATCGAGCTGATTCTTTTTGGGTTCAATTCGTATTGGAATCTAGTTTCTTGTGTCCAAATTTCAGATCGTTCCGACGGTTGGATCTCCAGGAATTCTCATTTTACCAAACCTCTGTCATTCTGTTTTTGTCGAAAACGAGGCAATTATTTGGTTCTGTTTTGGGGTGAACTTTTAATAGGTCAAGAATTTGGTTTTAGCTTCCGCACAATCATTCACCCCCCCCTCTGATTGCTATATTCGTATACTTCGATCCTACACTATTGAATAAAAATCATTGGATGGACTTTGTCCAGTGGGTGACTAGCAAGGAGTATCTTGAAATGGGTGAGAACGCGAAGAAAAACCAAACCATGAATAAGTTTCGTCAAAAATTAGGAAGAAGAAGCTATACTGTTCAGAAGCTTCGGTGGGCGAAAGAGGACGCTTTGGCACTTAGTGAGGGCAAACCAATACCATTCCAAGACATGCAAGATGGTCGTCACAAGTTTTGGGCTAAGGCGAGGAATCCCACTGGAGATGCATCAATAACTGAGACACCCTATTATTAAAAAAATTGTATTGACTCTTTCTACTTATTAACCTATCCATTTTTCATATCGATGCAAGACATTGACACATGTTCCCTGTTAATTGTAGGTGGATCTAGATTCACAGAATGCAGTGGGCACCTACACATCGACTAAGAATATGGAACTTCTTGCAACAGCGTTAGGGAATAATCACCCGGGGAGGGCAACTGGTGTGAGCGGTTACATAGAATTAGGGATGGGTCTTTCACAAGACGGAGTCCCCAGCAAGAAGAAGCGGCGCTCTACAAAAGATGCTATACGGAGGCTAGAGGAAGAGGCAAAGGAGCAAAAGGCCAAGTATGAGGCTGAGGCAAAAGAGCAAAATGACAAGTACTCACAAGGGATGAAGCAGTTGGAAGAATTGCGTAGACAATTGGATGGTGGTTGTAGTTCGTCATCATCAAAAGTTCATTTGAACTCTACAGCACCACAGTACCCCATTGACTCAATACAATTAAATTCCTAATACATATCCTTGCTATGCATACGTTCATCATGAGGATGTACATATCATTGCTGTACAAATCATTGCTATGCATATGTTCTAAATTTAGTAAATATAAATTCAGCAATTTGGTATGCTTACATCTGTTCAAAAAATATAAACTTTTAGTTTAAGATTCAATATTGGAGCCTGTGAAAGGAATGTTCTTGCTGTCAATGTTCTTACTGTCACATATTGACATAACTCCTTGTTCTTCAAAAAATCAGTAATAATTAGAGTAGGATGTATTTATTTTCAAGCGGCTATTTGACATGTTTAAAGATTCAATTAAGGAGATAATGAAAGGAATGTTCTTGCTGTCAATGTTCTTGCTATCACATATTGACATAACTCCTTGTTCTTCTTCAAATCAGTTATAATAAGAGTAGGATGGATTTATTTTCCTGCAGCTATTTGACATGTTTTTGCTTTAGTTTGTTTTTTCTTCAGTTGCTAACATGTTTTGATGTTGTAGGAGGTGACTAGATGCATGCTTGTGGTGCCTGTAGGCACCACAACTGTTGAGGTAGCTAGAGGACAGACTTTCCCTCCTAAGGACGTGCAAACAGTCCATGGGGTTGAGCGATAAGAAGATTACACAAGGGTGCATGTTGACTTTGTTTTTGAAAACTTTATGGAGTACCCTCTCCCAATACCAATTAAGGATGATGATAAATTTACTCTTGGCTCTGTGAGGAATTCGTTTGTGTTGTGGCCCAAGTCAAGTATAGATCTCGGCGAGGTATGTTTTGCAAACAGTAAATTATTCAATGGCGGCTCCATTTTGTTACTATTTTACAATTTCATAATGGCGGCTCCATTTTGTGATGAATCTTTCCATAGGAGCCAAAGGTGCTTACACCCGATCAACAAACACCTGAAGTTTCTCCAGCGGTTATGGCTAGCCAGACAAGCAAACAAATTGAGAATGACAGCCACCCGAGCACACAAATTGAGAAAAACAATAAGAGGAAGAAAAAACATAAGGATAAGAAAACCAAGAGGGCGAATAAGGAGAAGCCTGCATCTACAAAGGGGCAATCTACAGATGATGATATTGATCCGCTTTGGACCCCACCACGTATACAATCGCCTTCACCTATGCCGAATTATAGGGAGTTTGTGCTAGGACAGCCTTTACAACGTCCTAGCGAGCTCAAGAATATGGGTACTTATAGTTCTTCGGTGATGGCGCTAACTGGCCACACCGTAAAACCTCACCCTTACTATGAAATAAGAGAGGTGGCCGAAACCCTTCGGCACCAAAACCCCACTTTTATCACCACAACAGGAACAATTCAATCATTTATCTCATAGACATAGCAACATGCATTATCAAATGAAGCATTCAACATCATAGCTTAAATACAACATTTAAGCGTAAAGAAACGATACCCATACCCTTTCCTACTGTGCATCCATTGTATGTCAAATTTTAGATTAGTTATACCACTTTTGCAAGTTTTAATGTTGTTATCCTATGACAAAATTTTAGTTGAAACCTAAGCCATATTTCTAAGTTATTCCACATAACATTTTAGTTGTACCCTATAGCATGACACTAAAAATACACACTCCAAGGACCTACAGCCCGCTCTGATACCAACTGTAACACCCCGGCATCTAGTATGCCCGAATGCTACCAAACATAGACTAAACATCAACTAAATACCATAAGTGACGACAAATTTCAGCAAAGGCACAAATGCTAAACACCGAAATTTCGGCAGCATCTCCTTTGTTTTATCATGATTTGAACAATAGCAATATCATAGCAAAATATTTCATAACATAAGACATCTAAAGCAACAATATATAATGGATAAAACATCATCATAAGCAATTAAACCAAAACCAACCACACAAACATCTACAGCTAAGCAAGGATCAACAGCACATTAAAATTATTCCATACACCTAGTTCAGGGCACTATTATTATGATCATGACTCAAGGTTGGTAAATGTGACTGGAACTACGTGAAGATGTGTAGCTAATGCCCTTTCCCACATGCCGGTGTCATGGTACCTAAAAAACAACAACATAAATACAAGCGTGAGTTCATCACTCAGCAAGTATATTGCAATGGTACAAACAAAAACAATTACATGACTACAACAACTCACATCATGTATATCATCTCATTCATGTTCACAAATCATTATCATCATCATTATGTATGCAATGCGATGCGATGCGATGCTCATATCTCCTTGGAAACTCATATCGGTATGGTTGAGTACGCACCCGTCGGTGTGCACCCTCTCCCCCCTTCCATCCCGAAGATGGAGGGTGCCTACTCCTCGCTTCCCCACACCGTGGTGGATGGAATCACGATGTAGGACTTACTCATTGGCTCTCCGGAATAGTCATAACTTTCTCACCGACCTTCCCCGGACTAGTTATGACTTTCTCACCGCCCGGGCCATGTATCATGTCATGTATGCAATCATGCCAACATCATAAATCTCTTGTACATTAACACATGGCATCATAACATAGTAAACATATTCATCATATCATTGGCAATCATTAAAGCATAGCATGTGACATATCATGTAATAACTTTCAATCACATCCCATCTTAGCAAGCAATAACCCGCTATCCATCCCAATACACTTGCCTCAACCACGGGCGACGGATTGGCGAGATGTAGAAGGCACTCCCGGGGTCACACCACCTGCACATAGGGACCACACACTCACAATCATGTCCACAAAACAGTACGCAAACCCTCTTCTACCCCGACATTGCCAACTACTCGCAAAACCCAAAAAACAGAGGTTCTGTCCCGTCGGGACAGCAGCCTTCCAAAAGGCACAACTTGAGTTCTGAGACTCCGAATAAATTAAACGAGTACATCCTCATGTAGCTTAGGAGATTTCCTAACTTTTTCTAAGTATATGGAAAGACTGATTCGAAACCTAAAGTTGTTTAATCTACAAAATACCGTGATCTGTTCCAATCACGTCACAGATTTTAATACGTTCGGTAAAACAAGCATAACTTTCAAACGACTGGGCGGAATTTAAAGTTCTTTATACCCACTGAAAGGTATTGAAGTTACCTACAACTTCTTCAACAGTCGTACGACCAAATTCCGACTCTAAATTGGCGAAAACCCAAACCCTAGGTCGACTGCTCATGCTGTCCGAAACAGAGAACGTGGCAACTTCTAGATCTAATCTAATCTACTCAATTCCAGCACTACCAATTGATCTAAAAACATGATAATGACCCTTAGAACAGTACCTAGACCAACCCCAAGGATTCCCATGGCCATACCTTCGCCCGACGCACGAAAGCCCAACGGATCTCCTCCCGGATTGCTCCTCGCTCCAATGGACGGATCTTCGAGGTGCAGGGGTGGAGAGGCTACCCTAGGGCAGCAAGGGGTGGAGGAGAGGTGGTGTAGAGGTGGGGAGCAAAGGGGGCAATGGGGGGGGCGCACGGCCAAGAGGGAGAGGAAGAGGTGGAGGGCGGCTAGGGCACAAGGGGAGGTGGGGGCGCACAAGAGGGAGGGTGGGGGCGCAATAAGGGGCAGGGGAGCCCCTTTTACCAGCCCAAAACAGGAGTCCTAATCCTAAATGGACTCATACTCCATCCCACCAAAGCCCACAACCCCTTCTCTTAGGCCCAAACTCCCCCGGAAACGGCCCGGAAACGCAAATAAACCTCATAGCGTATGGTTTCAACCTCCAATTCCACATTTCATAATGTTTTTGACCTCAACATTCTCATTTTATAAGGTTACGACACTTCGTGGTGTCACACCTTCCAGGTGACTAATACAACTAATCATATAGACATCACTTTGATCCTGAGATCACTAGTACTAATTACTAACTTTTTCCAGGCACACACTCAATCAATTGCTACTTCGCTTTGTGGTCAGTATGTCATGCGTCACATGCTTTCATTTACAGAACAACTTAGTCTTAACCCTTCTCGATATCCCGAGGTATGCTCTAGTCTCTACTTGTGTTAATAGATTTGCAATTTGATGACAGCCGTATAAATTACTCTTGATTAATTTTCCAAGGGTCGCCTAAGGTTCGCAACTTCTCCATATTTGCCTACCGAGATTGCCAATGTGCGAGAGCGCTTGCTTGAGTTCTTCATGACGGAGGTGGCAGCCATTGACGGGTCGTGCAGAGTTGATGGGGCTGCATACAATTAGAGACTCTGTGGTATGTATTCCAAAATTTCCTTACTTTTTTTTTTTTGAAAAATCTTTGTTATAAACACAGGATGGTTAACTATTTGCAAGAATAAGAGGAGATTTAGCATATTTGCCATATATGCAAGCATAACATATGGTCTATTTGCAGAATCAAAGGGAAATTTTTTAACATGCCGTATCCATCTGCACATACTCTTCCATCTCAGAAAGAAATTCTGCAAAATTACATCTGCAACAAAATAATAAGAAAAGGATAGGCCTATAAAGAATATGTAGTGTTACTGGTTGGACCACCCTTTAAGCCCAAAGTACCTGGTTACACACAAAGTAAAAAGAACTCCCAACTATAACAAGTGGAAAACTGGTAGCAAATTAATTATTTGTTCATGGCCAATTATTGATAGGGGTTAGTACTGCCAACCATGCAACCCTGAAATTTGGTTTCATCATTTTGTATATTCATACATATTGTAAGATAGCTTGTAAGCACTGTGGTTTTGAGATTTTCCTGACCAAATAGAATACGGAATTGCAGCTCTCTGTTCAAGCTCTTGTTGTCCAATTGGTTTTATGATTTATTCTTGCTTTACTTGTGCTTGAATATTGTTGAAAATTTTGTCGAACCTCGCAATTACTTGTTTTACAGCATGGTATTGATTTTATAGCTTGTGCCTACTACCTCTATGCAATTATAAACTATTTTCATTATTTTAAGCTGCTATACCATGTTCTTTAATTCTGCCGTTTATTTTGTTTGAATTAATTTTTTATATATACCGAAACCACATTATTTGTAACAAATCTCCTAAGTCTATTAACCTATCTTTACTTACCAGTGCATTATTGCTAATTTCATTGCAGATGTTGAAAAGACAGGTGGGCAGCTATAAAGGTTGACAGATAGATCCTATTGATGTTGACTGTATCATGATCACATACCTATGCAGTCTTTTGGAGTTGCTTTTGTGTATGAATTTATATGTTACTTGTATAGCTACCATATGTTGCCTTTTGGATGATATATCTATCATGCATGCGGATATCATGCTATTGATGTTGGAACATCATATTGATATTGAATCTATCATGCTATAAATATGTTGTCTTTTGGAACATCTGTTTAATGTTTCCACCAAAGTCGGCGGAGATTTGTTTTTCCTAAACGAAATATTTGTTCTCTATCAATTTGTGCGTACATGATGGTTAAAGTGCTCTATTTGTTCACTGATGCAATATAAAAATGCAAATAATAATGTATTTATGTTGATGTGGTGTGATTTTTTTTTTGCGCAATAAAATCTTTACAGACGGTTCTAAGACTAAAGCGTTCTATATAAACAACACAATTAAGACGACCTTATGGAACAATTGTTTATAAAACATCGAACCTATAAGTCAATTCTAATTAAGACCGTTGTTTTAGACCCCCCATTTGCGATGGTTTGGTTTTAATCGTCTCTTATATTACATCATAATAGACGGTTTGTAAGAACGAGAGTGTCTTAGGTAAGACATATAAGATGTCTGTATATACAAAGTGTCTTTAAAGCTTACCCATACAAGACGATTGCAATGCGAGGGGAAGTCGACAGATGATATATAAAACGGTTTAATTTAACAAATGTCGTATTTAAATAATCATATGAGGCGGTTGATAACCGTCTTAAATGACATACCTCTTTTGCGACATCAGTTATACGAGACATTTCACAACCGTCTCGAATAACTAAATATAACCGTCGCATATATTATATTTTGTACTAGTGACATGTGATTTTAATCTATTCTTATACTTATTTGTTTGTTGTTTTGTTATTCAATACAGGTATAGCAAACACAATGGATCTTCCAGACGAGATCCTGCTTGTCAGCGGTACGTTTCTTGCATCTCTTTGTCTTTCCCTTCGTATTCCCGAAGCAGCTATTGTCAGAATACTTTGTTGCCTAGCTATTTGACGTGAACATGGAAGGTCGCATGAAATCATACATTATCCTTTCAGATTTTGCAATGTTTCAGTGTTCTCCGCATACTTGTAAGGTAGCTTCATTGTAGCATAGAATGATCATTCATGTTGCAGCTGTGTTCAAATTCGGAACTGGTTTGACTATCGTAACCATATCTGTATTGTAAGTACATCGTTAGATTATGGCAATTATGAAGTAACAAAAAGTGATAACCCTGTGGAGCTTAAACATTGGTGAATTTGAATGAATGGTGGGCAGGTCTTTGAGAAGCTTGGACCAAGCTTATATGATTTCCTGCGGAAAAACAATTACCGCTCATTCCCAATTGCCCTAGTTCGAGAGGTTGCCAAACAACTATTAGAATGTATAGCATGTGCATGTAAGTGGAAGGATCCAGGATTTTTTTACTAGGAATTCCGATCCCTCGAAAAGTTTCAGTTTGGGTTTTCCAAAAACGAAAGAAAAAGAGAATAGAAGAATTCTTCTTATTCCATATGGGAAAGTAGCTCCGGGTTGGGGGACTACTCCTTTTATGGGGGTCGCAATGGCTTTATTCGCGATATTCCTATCTATCATTTTAGAAATTTATAATTCTTCTGTTTTACTGTACGGAGTTTTAATGAATTAGGTTTCTACTAACTAAAACCACGAAGTCATAGTTTTTCCATCCAAAAAAGCCTTTCTACTTTAAGTTCTACATTTCTAGACATTCAGGTAGTTCGACCGTGGAATTTTTTTGTTTCGATATCTCTGGAATTGGTCTACTGAACCGAGCTGAAAGGCCTTCTTTCATCACTAGTCTGCAAGTGTAGATCATTCTTCGATAAATGGTGGGCTGTCATCAGTTGATGACTGTTGTTTATTCTTTGCTTCATGGTTCTTTTGGTTGTTTACATATTATCTTTTCTGTAATGTGTGTTGCAGTTATGCATGAATTGCGCCTCATTCATGAAAGCAGTCATGAAGCTGCCCTGGCTTCAGGTATGTCTCGTATCCATCATTGAATGCTGTTTGAGATTGGTGTAATCTACAATATTACATAGATATATTATCACACAAATCCTAGATATGATTGGTGCAATTTGGCTAGATATATTATCACACAAATCCTAGATATGATTGGTGCAATTTGGCTAGAATGTTGTTTGAGATTGTTGTTTCAATTGTTCTGTGTGTATGTTGTTTCAGAGGGCATGGCTAGCAATTCCTGAGGCTAGCCAGAAATACGATTTTTACATAATGTGGTGGGGGATTATTAGTGGCGGTTTGTGGGTAAAACCGCCACAGATAGAAATACCAGTGGCGGTTTTACCCACCAACCGCCACTGATAATGGCAATATCAGTGGCGGTTTGTGGGTAAAACCGCCACTGATAATGTCAATATCAGTGGCGGTTTGTGGGTACAACCACCACTGATAATAATATATGTGACGGTTTTAAAACCGTCACTGATAATCGCCGATTATTAGTGGCGCTTAATCTGTGGCAGTTGAAAAACCGTCACTGATGTGAGTTTAGAACCGCCATTGATGTGCTTCTCTATAGTAGTGTATACTACTCCCTCAGTATGTAATTTTTTGAACTACATGTTCATAAATATAGATGTATCTTACGTTCTAATATAAAATTAGTGTGATGTTTCGTCTACAACTCTAATAAATATCTAGCTTTACTCTACATATATGCATTGAATATAATGTTTATAGATAATAATTAGGACTAGTTTAGTCATATCCAATATCTATTTGGTCTACGCGTTAAGAAGAAATATGTCTTATAAATTTAAACGGGGAACAAAGCTGACCTCCAAACTCTTAGGTCCATCGCACCCACAATAAAGACAGTATATCCGGTGTTAATGTGCCAGTTGGTACTAACATGATAGCTCCTGTCACCAGCCGTCGGATGGAGAATCAGCGACCCAGGTTGATCAAGGTGGAACCCTTTTACTAAGGTGAGAGGACGTGTTCGTGAGAGAGGAATAAACTTTAAGGGTTTTGTGTAAAATGGTTTAAGTGGCAAACGGGGTTCCACCTTGATCAATCTAGCCCGCAGATTCTCCATCCGACTGCTGGTGATTGGAGTTAGCATACTAGCACCCACTGACCCATTAGCACTGGATATGTTGCCCGCGATAAATTCCTAAATTTGCAAGACGAAAGGAGAAGACCTTGATATTCAGGACCATTGCTTAAGAAATGAGTAGTTCGAGAAAGAGTAATGTTGCTACATTTGGACCAAAAGAAGACTCTGCAAATCCTAAATCAATTGAGGTTGGCTATAGGTTGGTGGAGATCAAGCTCAGCCACTCACTATTTGAACTCTTCTCTAGAGTCTAGAGCAAGTGCAGTACTGCAGTTTCCTTTCCGGTGGAGTATGGAAGCATTTCATACTGAGTGCCACTTTTCGCGTCAGGGGCTTGCACTGCGTCAGGCATGTACTAGTCAAGCACGCCAGCTAACTGAACGAGCTGACATTAACTCGGGTTGGCTTGCTTTCGCTAAACCGCAGAGCACATGTCTGGTTTGGTAGTTGGTACAGTGACACCCTGAATTGGCAGGCAGTCACCTTGGCATTACTGCATAGCTAACTGAACGAGCTAACATTACTGGCTGTACAGACTGCAGAGTGCATCAACGTCACAAAAGCTTAGAGACTTTCAGCCCAAGAGAAGTTTCACCTGTCATTTTCGATTTGTCATAGGATGATAGGAATCGAGAGAGAGTTCTGATCAGTTTGGCTTTCCAGTACACGCCATGTCAATATGCTTCGTAGGAATAAATATATGCCCTGCAGGCTGCAGCTAGTTCCAACGACTATTCAACGTCTCAGACCTGTTCAATCCTGAGTGAGAGGTGGGCGTCGTGCCGTACCGTGCCGGTCCGGTACGGGCCCATCGTGCTTCGGGCCGAAACCGTGCCGTGCCACGACGGCCCATCGTGCCCACCGTGCCGGGCCGTGCCGGCCTGACTCATCTTTGGCGAGCCCAAGCCCGGCCCATTTGCGCTTCATGCCTGCTTCGTGCCGTGCCGGCCCAGGCCTGACCCATTTTCACTATTGTGACGAGCAAAGAAATAAAACAAATCACTACTACTAAACTACCTATTTTAATTACATAAGAGACTAATCACATCAACAAAATGTCAAACATAAATGCAATGCTTGAAGATGTCCTGAATCAACAATATCTGCCAATTTTTAGGCCTTAATCAGTGATTTCGTGCCCGTTCGTGCCGTGCCGGCACGGGCCCGGCCCAAACTGCCGTGTCGTGCTTTGCACCGGGCCATCCCATCGTGCTTCAGGCCGGCCCAAAAGAGCCCGGCCCAAATGCCCACCTCTACTCAAGTCTCTGGTCTGGTTTCAACGATGATACGAGAAAACCCACAAATCAATTGACCAACCTGATGTTTTGAGCCTTAATTCGGATATATATTCTGCGCTGACAACGTAGTATAGCACTACGTAATCAGCTGAAAGACACTGGTTTTGTTGCCCTGAAACGGCAATAAAAACCAAAAGGAAAGAAGAAACAGAGGGGCACAGGCGCAGGGATCCACACGTCGACGTGTTGCTTTCGAGACGGCGTGCAAAGGATAAACAAAATGGGAAGAAACAAAAGCAGCTGTTCGTAAGGCACTAAGGCCACACCTGGAGATCATGTTGCTTTCGAGTACAGCCTTAAAATTTTAGAAGGCAGAGCAAGTTTAATTATGGTCAAGAGCTTATTCGAAAAAATGTGGTTTTTATAGTATCTGATAGCGATCGAACTGTATTGAAGTTTTATTGCTTACCGCGGATGAGTTCAGGCAGCACGCCCACCCTACACGTCGATGACTTGTGGGTTTTGAGTAGCATCTAGGATCTTTTTTTTGCTTGCTCCTCTAGTCATTTTCGATGTTGAAATGCTAACCGAAGGAAGAGATGAAATAAGGAAATGAGAAAGTGTGCAGCTACATGTTGCCGAACATCAGCCCAAAACTGGGAAGAAGAAACGGTACGAGACTGAGAACGTCTGTCGTAGTTCCTGGGCATGACAATTATGGTATCATATTTCAATTCTAAATTTAGACAAGTCGTATTTGACACAACAAGCAATTGAAACTTCCTGAAAATCTTGACCGAAACGCATTTGTAACTTAAGTTCCAAAATCTAAAACTCGTTGAAACGTGCCTTTGAAACTTTCTTGAATCTTCTACAAACTTCTAGAAACATATGAAACTCATTCAAACGTGAAACCTTTCAAACATTTTTTATGGAACTTTCTTGAATCTTCTACAAACTTCTAAAAACATGTCAATCAAGGATGTATAACAGGAGACACATTGTCGAAGCTGTCAAATGAAATTATCTAACAGATTTTTTCCATTACGCAAAAGCACTATTGAGAACAATGTATAATATTTATCTATGTAGACATGGTAGCCGTCTATTGTAAAATAATGAAATTTCGGTAAATATGAGACAACCCGAAAGACCTAAAGTAGCAATGGCAATTTGGTTCTTGAACTGAATGTGAATCCCCTATTCAACAGTAATAAACACAATCCTTTATCATAGCCCATAGAGGAGAGCTCAACACATGAGGTATTATGTACAATATAAGCTTCTTTTTTTTTGCATTTTTCTATTAATACTTAAATGACAGGAAATAAAGTTTTGGTGCATATTAAACATGGAATAATAATAGAAAATAAACTCAGGGTATAAAATTTCCAATGTATGCTAAATATCAATTTTGCCAAATTTTTGGAAGCTCATAATCCTATAAATCAATTTTCTAATATTTACTAGCAATTTTTAGAATTTACTAATTATTTTTTCTGAAATTACATGAAAACCGAAGGGCAAAAAAGGTGAATCTTCCATTTTCTATACTTTTTCGCTAAAAATTAATGGGCCGGTTCGGGCCCATCATAACCCATTTTGCCTCAAGAGACCCATTTGCCCTACTTTAGAACTGACGGATAAGGTTCCCAACCCTATGCGCCACTTTTCCCCACGCATGGAGAGGCGCAAGGGCGATGGGCGGCTTGCGCAGGAGGCCAACGATGCGGTGGCGGCTCTAGGCTAGAGGGAGGGGCGCGGGAGGCCGACGCGAGGGCAGACGGCAACACGCTTCGGGCAGCTAGCGGGCGACGACGCGCCTTTAGCAGGTGGCGCGAAGTGCGGTCATCTGGGCTGAATTTTTTTAGTTGTGAACAGTAAATTTTGCGATGAACAATAACTACTGTACTCGATGACAGATTAAATTAACTAGTAATCTAAAAACCCATCTGCGGGATATAGTTTTGATTGTTCATGTGCGATCTAGATACGTAGTTCAAACTTACGTAGGGCTTTCAGCAGGATGATCATATGTCACATGATGAACTTGATGCTTTGTAGTCTATCACAATCGCCCCCGGTTGAACGTCGTGCAATGTAGATTGACGCCGTGTAGATAATGCAGTGTAGACAATCCCGATCGGCCACACGTAGAATGATCGTGCTGATAACATGTTATGAAACGTAGTCGTTCACCCGCGCCAATCAACAGTAGGCACAAAGTATGTGGTCAATTCTCTCTCTTTATTAAATTGAATTTTCTGTTTAAAATAATATCTACTATACAATAGTAATACTCCTAAAGATAGATTAAAATTTAAAACAAATATTCGATAAACCGTCGCTGTAAACGCGTGCGCATATGGGGGATGACTTGGCGCGCCCCGAGTGGATCTCCGTTTACTAAAGCAGGGCGGGGTCCGCCGCGGTGCATCCATCCATCCCCCTTGGCTCGCCGAGCAGGGGCTAAAAGCAACAGCAGGGGGAACGCACCTCCGCACGGCGCAGCATCCTCCTCGCACCAACAGTCATCGGCACGCTCGCTCGCTCGCTCGATCCATCTTTAGTAGGCACTAGGGAGCCATGAACCGCCTGACGCCGCCGCCGCCGGGGGCGGGGCTGGCGCGCTACGACTCCGCGCCGGGCTCGTTCATCGCCGCCATCGCCGACTCCGTCACGCGCGGCGGCGAGGCGGGGGCCGTCAGCCGGTTCTTCTCCGGGGAGTCGTCCGGGCTCACCTCCTGCGAGTCCAGCTGCCGGACGGACGGCCGCCCCGGGCTGGAGCGGGCCTACGGCGGCTCCGGCGAGAACCACGTCCCGCCGCCGGCCCCCGCGCGAGTGGGGCTCGGCGGCGGGGGCGACGGCCCGGGGGTTCCGCTCTTCCGGCACAGCAGCTCCCCCGCCGGGCTGCTCTCCCGCCTAATGGCCGACCAGCACGGTACGTCGTTCCGTTCCGCCTAGATCACCCCTGCTCGCCTAATTTGCTTCGCGTGCCCCGTTGGTTAGCCCGCGGCCGAGCGTCGTTGCTTGCGTGCACGTACGTGTCGAGCTCCGGTTTGTCCGTTCCGCGCTGCCTAGCTAGTGCACGTCTTTGCTTGCTTAATTACCACCTTAGTAATCAGTAGTACTTATGTGCTGAATTTGATTCAAATACTACCATACTGGTAGTACATTACTATTGTCAGTGCTAAACAGCCACTATATGTCTTTAAAAATGGTCTTCTAACTCACCTAAAGAGAACCATTTACAATATCTCTAATAGTTTGTCTCTAAACTTATTTCTCTATTTTTATCATATTATTTTTTTATCATATTATTTTCCTCACACTCTTATCACTTTTTAAGTTTGTTTATGTAATCAGATTGTCTCTTTCGTAAAAGATGGTACATTCTTTTTTCTTACCTCCTCCTCCCTCCATCACATAGAATTTTGTTAATATTATATTACTAAAAGATAACTGAGATCGCACTATTGAACATACCCTAATGTGCTAGAGTTAGCACTCCATCTATCGAAATTTATAAGACATTACTTATTAACATGTAGACCAAAAAATATTAAAAATGACTAAAGATCTATTTAATTTAAATCTAATTTTACCATCTCTAAGCTTAATCATGCTATAAATACTTAGACGGCTATTTGGTTCATTGCCGTAATTGTGGTTTGCCACATATCTCATACGATAAGCTCGATTTTTTTTTTATCAAACTTTATCATATTTGTGGTGTCGAATTTTGTTGCCACAAAAAGTGTGACTAGTCACACTTAAATAAGATTAGTTATGGTAAAGTTGGCTTTAAACTAATCGTGCATTAAATTATCCCTAATTGTTATCTATAAGTACTATATTTAATATATACATATATAGTAAATCTGAATATTTATTACTGGTATAGATGAAACATCGCACTAATTTTTTTATTAAAATATGGAATACATCTTATTATTGTCAACAATATTATTAAAAATGCGCTATATTATTTTGTAACAGAGGGAGTATTAGTTAACGATGATATTTAGTGAGCGAGTAATTAGCAAAATGGTGCTCAACTCGTCACAGTAAGTTTTTATACTAGTACTGCTCGTAGTTATTTTGGTGGTTGCCAGGAACAAGGTTTAAAATCTCGTTTTGAGTCAAATCCCAGAGGTTCCCGAAATCCGAAATTTCGGCGAGATTCGGAAATTTCGGACAAAATCCGGACGAATTGCAAAAACCAAATTTCAAATCCGGTTTTTTTCAACCGGGAAATCCGAGATCTCGGCCGAAATTACCGAGATCTCGGCCAAATTGAACCCGCCGAAAAATGGTTCAAAATATGTCAAATTGGATGGTCCTGACACATTACTAATGTTTTGCATAACAATTTGAGATGATGATCAATCATGAGGAATTTTTAAAAAATGTAACAGTGGTAAAGTCATCGTAAAAACCGTATGTAAAATCAGTTTTTGATTTTTCAAATGTAACAAATGAACTTCAAATCATTTAAAAAGTTTTATATATGTTGTTGCTTCAAGCCAAATACTTGTGAGGTAATTGCATGAATTATAAGAAGAATGTTTCGTCTTTTCATGATATTTTAAGAACACATTCATGTCATGTAGAGTACTTCTCATGACATTTACATTCTAAAGCGCAAACTGAACACTCATTGTTGTACGATGCGAATAATCATATTTCAACAAGTATTTGTACCCTTCGTTTGTTAAAGTTTTTAGGCAGGATTGATATGTTTTCTCTTTTGTAGTACAACAGAGTAGGACAAAATATGACAAAAGGTTCTAATTGATTTGCCTATTCTGGCACCCTGTTCAGGAAATAGTATATGAATTAATTCAAGGAAATAATGGTAGTGGTACATCTAGAACTCATCAAGATCCCAGTTTTAGTTGTGGTCGTCAATGGATATTGTACGATCGAAAATCATCAGTAGTTGCAAATTATGAGTCTCAGCTAGCTGTTGATGAAGCTATAGCTAGAGAGTTGCAAGAGATAGAGGACCAACTAGCCAATATATCAGTTGACGACAATAACATATCAGAAGGTGATTGGTTCTATTGGTACTGTTCTATATTGCACGAGTCAATATTTTTCCTCTGGTAAATGCTAATATGTTGTTTGAAAACACCTATTTAGGAAGACTTAATTTTGGTACTGTTTGGATAAGACTTAATTTTATGTGTGTTCAACCTTTTCTTTGGAAATGAAAATATTTCAAACTACTTTAGAAAATTTTGAATTTTTTTGTGAATGGTGCTAACACATCCATAATATTCCCATAAAATTTTCAGAAGATGATCAATCTTGAGAAATTTTAAAAAATTCGGACAGTGCAAACCGACAAATTGAACCGGCCAAAAAATGGTCAAAAACACATCAAAAAATTTAGAAATTTTTTGTGGATGATCTTGACCCTAAATACAATCAAATACAGTGCACAAAAATCAAAATCCGGTAAAAAAACCGGAGATCTCGCCCGAGATTCCCGAGATCTCGCCCGAGATTCCCGAGATCTCGCCGAGAAATTCGAAATCCGAATTTTTTTTGAATTTTTTGAATTTTCCGGAATTTTGAATCTCGGAGGGGTCCGAAATCCGAAATCCGAAATCTCGGCCGAGATTTCGGATTTCGGTCCGAAATTTCAATCCTTGGCCAGGAAGGCGCAGCATAACTTGAATAATCATGTCGGACGTTGTAGTACTATCATTGACTCATTAGTTTATGCAGGTAGGCTTCACTCTCACACAGCACACGTGTGTGATGTTGGTATACCTCTTTATCATTTTGAGTATATTTTTATATTAATTATAAGATACTTTAAATTGTTTTTTATGAAAAATTTCATCGAATTCCATTATTTATAGTATAATTTATGTACACCATCCTTTTTATATGGAAAATGCTATCTAACAAAAAATAGGTTACAATAAATTTTTTTCAACCAAATCAGATTGGAGTATCTTAGAATTATTATTAGAGTATACTGAAAGTGATAAAAGAGTATAACACATTCATTTATGTGGTATATTAAAGGTGAGAGTATGTATTCCGGCACTATGAGAAAAGCTTCATACACATACATACATATATACATATATGACATCGAAATGAGCATCCTGATTTTAATTGAGCGAATTCAAGTTAAATTTGGGTATATTTTTAAAAAAATTCCAGTTTTAGTGTGTATACATCCATCTATAACAATTGAAATGAAACACATATTTTTAAAATATATATTCAAATTCAAAGATTATGAATGATTTAAGGATCACATGCTTTATTGATTTATATATAAAATCAGCACATATTCCTACAATGAAACTATCACCAACAAATAAAACTCTAGTTTAAATTTCAGTTCAATCTTATTTGAATAGTTAGTAAACTGATTAAACTTAACATCACAAAATTGTCGTATGTAATATATAGAGAAAATTGAACGGTTTCGGTCCGAAGCACGATGGGCCCGGGCCGAGCCGGCACGGCACGGCACGACGCCCACCTCTAGTTAGGAGACACTATCTATATAACAATTATTAAAACAGGCACTATGGGGTATATTCGGGCGAAAAGCATTATCAGCACGGTAAAAAGATCAAAAAGACGTACAAATGTATAGTGAATTATCTGTTTACCTAACACGACTTTCTAGATAGAGTGGCTCTGTGAATTAGTATCTGTTTACCTATCATGGCATTCATCAATAATGTTGCGAGCATCAGAAAAAATCACTCCGCTATGTCGCGTCCAAATCCAGTTGATGGGATGGGATGCGATGAGACGACTCGGCAACTATTTACCGCTCGTACCTCGTCGGTAGACGATGACAAATACAACATGGGTGGGCAGCTTACTTAGGGCCTGTTTAATTCAAGTACTAAGTTTACTATGTTTTGTTATATTTTTTTTTGCTAAACTTATTTAACGTTAGGTCATTAAAATTGTAGCCAAACTTTGATTAGGAAAGTGAAGTTTGTCACACTTTTTTGAGCCAATGACGTGTTGGACCATAATGGCAAAAAAAGAATCTTGCCATAAGTATGGTTATGAACCAAACATATACCTAACTCGATCAAATTTGTCTAACTTAACGTGTGACAATATTTGGTTATGAACCAAATATCCCTTAGCCTTGGCTTTTTCCTTTTTGGCTTTTTATCAGTGGGGTAGGACAGTGGGTGCCCCTAGCAGTAGCGCCAGGAGGAGGCAGTGCAGTGATGTCACACGCCGCACCAGTCGTGGACGTCCGAGTTGCGCGCGCTAATTCTTAGATCCACTCGCCAGTTGCCTGACTTGTGGGGCCAGAGTTTTTATTTCCCCCTTTGCGCTGCCTGCGTGTCCATCAAGCCTTCAAGGCAACATTAGTGTTTTTTTTTATTTCTTTTCAGGGGGGGGGGGGTGGGGTAAGCAGAAGCGCTTGATCGATCGGCTCCGCGATGGCTCGCAAGATCGTTACGAACAGTCACTGACACGTGGGCACGGGGCGAGTCTGACATGCTAGTCATCCGGGCCAAATGTATGCGGAATTGATGTGTTGTGCGATGCATGCATGGGCAGGGATAGAGGTGGGCATTGGGCCGGGCTTTTTTGGGCCGGCCCGAAGCACGATGGTATGGCACGGTGCAAAGACGCACGACGCGATTCCGGGCGGCCGGCGACGCGAATCAGAGCACTACGCCGCCCAGAACTGTGCACGACGGGCGACGCGACGACGGCTTGATTTAGGCGGGCACGTCTTTAACGCGGCACGAAATCACGCGGATTAAGGCTTAAAAGTTGGTAGATATTGTTGATTCAGGCATCTTCATTGCATTTATGTTTGACATTTTGTTGATGTTATTAGTCTCTTATGTAATTAAAATAGGTAGTTTAGTAGTAGTGATTTGTTTTATTTCTTTGTTCGTCACAATAGTAAAAATGGGTCGGGCTTGGCGACGGCAGCGAGGCACGGCGCAAATGGGCGGGCTTGGGCTCGCCAAAAGTGAGTCGGCGGCGCGGCGCCGCTAAGACGGCACGGTGGGCCGTCGTGGCACGCATTTCGCCCGGCACGATGGGCCCGGGCTGGGCCGGCACGGCACGGCACGACGCCCACCTCTAGGCAGGGATAGGCGGCACGACACGAGAGGAATCGGGAGCTACTCGCAGGCGGGCACCGACGCCGCCAGTGCGATGGCTGCTCGCAGGAGGCTGAGCTCGCGGTGCAGCTTCTCGAGGCCGGACCTGCCTCAGATATCGGAGATGGGGATCATACCCGACATCGGGGAGGGCATCACCGGCTGCAACAGCTCCAGCGACGGCGCCGGCGCGCGGCCCTCCTCCTACGTCTCCAGGACCTTCTCCATGAGCTCGTGGGACGAGACCAACTCCATCGTGTTCTCCTCGCCCAGCAAGAAGAAGGCCAAGGTGGACGCGGCGGACGACATGGTCGCTAGCTTCAGCAACATCGACTCACAGGTACACCTCCTTGCTGCGTATCGGGTCACCTTAATTTATGTGTTAAAAGCATTGCATCCTTGCATCTTGCTTCATATATAGGTGATGATGATGATGAACTGACGATGATCTTGTGTTAAGGGCAGATTTTAACTTCCTTTGCTGCAATTCAGTTTGGCTTGTCCAAGTCATCTTTAGAGATGTCCGGCATGGACGATTACCTGCAGCTGCAGCAAGACTCCGTCTCTTGCAGGGTCCGTGCAAAGCGTGGATGCGCGACTCACCCGCGAAGCATCGCTGAGAGGGTGAGTTTTCGACCTCATTTGCTTCAACTTAACATGGCAATTCCTCTTTTTTTAGCCCTTGTGCATGCGTGCACCATCTCGATGTTGGATGTTAATATGGAATCGTTTTCCTTTGTGCTGTTTAGGAAAGACGAACAAGGATTAGCAAGAGGCTGAAGAAGCTGCAGGATCTCGTGCCTAACATGGACAAGGTAACCTAATGACATTGTAATAAGTAATGACCACCGTCATTTCATTCAGCAGATGTGGAACAAATTGCCGCCATGAACTACACAAGTTCCTACTCACTAAGCAACTGGACGTGATAATTCTAGCCCAGATTAGAAGTATCAAGTAACAAGTTTCCCTCCGTCAGAACTCAGAAACCCAAAACCTCAGTAGTTGTAAATGACTCAGAACTAAATTAGTTGGAACTCTACTTTATAGCAATTCACCTGATCAGTAAGCACTGTTTCCTTGTAACAAACTATCCTGCTGTACATTTTTGAAATTGCCTAATTCTTTAGCAGTGCTTCTATACTTTTCCTCTCAATACAAGTTGCACAGATCTTAAAGCAAGCGAATGGGTAAGTAATCATTATATACCCTTCATTCATGTTTTAATATTTATGCAACTTTTAAAAAGAAAAAGCATAGAAGCACTTCTTTTATGGTTTAATGCATTTATACGGTTGTTCTTCAATAAAAGTGATGTGATATGCTTGTTAGTTTCCCCTTGAAACGCAGCAAACAAATACGTCAGACATGTTGGATCTTGCTGTACACCACATCAGAGAACTGCAGGGCCAAGTTGAGGTATGCTCCAGAGAGTATATACTTCAGAAATACTTGTTTACGAATGCCATATTCCCATCCCACGTGTACACACCAACAGGTTTCACTTATTTTTGCCACAAGCTTAGGATGAATTAATAACTAATGTACTTATTTCCAAAAAGAAAAGGACAGATATTTCTGAGTATTTAAAAGAGCATTATTCTTGTATAGTACTCCAATTAGAATCACGTCTCAACGTACTTACAAATAAAATACAGCTGTTACCATGTTAAAATGGATTTGTGCAGAAGCTCAAACACGACCAAGCAAACTGCACTTGCTCAGGCAATCAGAACTGCTGAGGCTGGAGAACCAGATCCCCAATGTTATGTTGTACCAATGTGATTGGTGAACTCAAGTTTTGCTTCAGGAGATTAGGCTGTAAAAGTGGCTTCGTATGCTACATGGCATCAATGCCTCAGCTTCCCCTTTCTTGGTTGTATTATGGATTATCTTCAATGGATAGAAGACTAGGAGATGACAAGTAGATTGATTGTTTTTTGAATGAAAAGTAGATTGATTGTTGTAAATTTATTACTTTAAGGCAGTCGCCTTGTGTGTAAAATCTCCCATTTCAACACGAATGGATTGCTGCTTATCATCATTGCCCCTAATAACATTAGTGTAGGAACACCTTGTGTACTCTTCTCGACATCAAGTTCATTTTTCTAGATCACTAGACTTAGACAGATCTCTTACTCAGCATCAGGATTATCATATAGTCATATAGCAGTCGAAGGAGAATCACAATACGATTATTGTGCATGCCTCTTCTTTTCGTGTAGCCCTCCTAGAGGAAAATTGGTGTCAAACTTAACAAAGGTAGATTGTATTCACTTTCACTGGTAATTTACTTTCTTTGAAGCAATAGTTGGCAAGTTGTATGCTCCAACAACAAGATTTATGATGTAAAATGATGCAGAAACTTCACATGTAAGCTGATTGCAGTGCCAGGCTATACAGTTAATTTTCTGATTGGATCAAGAGTTACACCTCTGAAGTTTATTTTTACATCAGCCTTGGAGAAGAGCAGAAGTTGGGGCAGTAAAGCCAGACTGAATTCCATATGTTTGTCAAATTGAGCAAGATCAAGTCGTAGCAGATATCGGCACTTGGCAGCCGCCCTAGAGAAGAAGCTCAGGTAACGCATTCTCCGGCTATCTACATTCCTCTCCTGCAAATTTACAGGGGGCATTGGTTCCTCAAAGAGAAGACTGAAGTTGTTAGATGTTGTACAGTACTGCACTTACTGTCTTGACTGTGTTCTTACAAGAGGTGACTGCAGTGTGTCGTAGTGTCCATAACCATCGTAGAGAACACGGACAGGATTGTCCTTGCCATACTCCTGACCATATTCTGCTATGATCCTGGGACTATCAGAGCCCTTGGTATACATGTAAACAGTGACGGGCATCCTGCAATGTGGCATTTCTCACTAACAATTATGCATAAAAAGAAATACCTAACACAAGAAAGAAGGAAAGATGCCTACATAAGAACATGGGAGCACATGAGCAATTCAGGTTCTCCTCCCCAAACATGAGACTTCCTCATCTGCCTCACGTAGCTCTCGAAATCTCCTTCGAGAAACCTATCCATTGTAGTGAACATTGGCAGAGGAAAAGGTCATGCTACTGAGGTTGTTTTTCTTAATGTTTGAAGCAGCTATAACAGATGAGCTCTTTTACAGTGGATTAAAATCAATATAAGCCGTCCATTCCTTTGAATCTAATGGTTGAAATCAATTCCGATCTAGTTATACTACCACCTGTAGTATTGGTAGTAAAATTCAGAAAGGGGTAAAAGGGTAAAAAATTCTATCATATTATTTGTCCTCTACGGTAAAACATATCCTGTGATCCTAATGAATGGCAGATGAATTGATAAGAAGTCTATGAAGATCATCAGGTATTCGGTGAATCCAAAACTGTGAACAAATTAGGAAAAATCTAAAATACCTCTGATGAATGGGTAGGAAAAGCCGAAAATACTCTTGAAGAATGGATGATTAGATTTGATTTCTACTACCACTATTTACTACCTATGTTATCCACCATAAAATTTCTCATAACAAATAGCAATGAAATCCAATGGGCAACCATGTAAAGCTAAATGATCTATCCTTCGTTCACGCTTTAATATTTGTACAACTTTAAAAAAGAAAAGCATAGTAGCATCTCTCGTATGATAATGATGTGTATGTAGATATTGCCAACAGCAATTAGTCTGTCCAATTTAAGCATATTTTTTATTTCTTACTTCTAGCTCTGCAAATAAAAGAATCAGATGACTCAAGACAGAAAATGGGAAGCAGAAGAAACCATTCAGTATCGCCTCTTCTCTTGACAAACTCATCAGCTACCTGGAAAAGACCAACGGTAGGTCAACAAACGCGCAAATGGAAACGCAACAAGTGCGCATCAGCAGCTCAAAATTTTGCTAAATGCATAGAGCGGTAATATTTTCAATGAACAGAATCATCAAGTGATGAATTAACAGTCACTTTTGCTCGAAGCTCGTCAGCGAGTTCCTTCTGGGCGCTCTCACTCGGCGACTGCTTTCCTCTCCTTAAGCAGGCGCCGTAAGCAACGGACCTAAACAGGCATCTCCCGTCCCCTGAAATTCCTGAAACGTGAAGGCAGCGTCATTCTACTTCCGATGTTCAGCAATCCAAAGGATCAACTGTCCGTCAAAAAAAAAATCCAAAGCATCAACTTAGGCTCAAAACATCGTCAGAATCAACCATTTAATTAGAAAGTTGCACAGAAACATGTATTCGTTTAGACTGATGCACACTAGTAGCACATACTCATCTAACGAAAGTTACTTTCATAAAAAAGAAACCGAACTCTCTTCTAAATATGCCAAAGGGGGTACCCACTTCTCTGAAGCTGCGTGCAGCATTAAACTAATCACATAGTGCATGCGCAAAGGGGGGTATCAAGCAAGAATAAAAGTAGGAAAGCATCTAACTAGTCGATTAGTTTATTACCACTTCAAATCAACACCGATAATTCTTTCCCCCCCACTCTCCTTTTTTCTCGAGCCCAAGCTCAAGATCTCTCCGATCACAGACCACGAGCAAAAGAAGTCAAGAAGCCACTTTTGATCACCGATCACCACCAAAAGAACCATCCTTTTTCATACACAAGTAAATTCCCAAAGCCGGCGACAGCTTTAACTATCTGCTACTCGCTTACTTCCCCTCCACCATGCAAATCAGATTCAGTAGCAAGAATCATGCAAGAACACAGCAGAGAACAGGAGAGGACCGAAGAAGAATCAATGGACGGAAGACGGAGTATGGATCGCGTTGACATACGGATGGACCGCAGCAGGCGGTGCTCCCGCTCCGACATCCGCCGTGCGGCGATCCTCCTCCTCCCGGGCGCGAAGGAGAAGCAGATGGAATAAAGAGGGGGAGGGAACAGAAGAAAGCGACCTGGGGAGGATGGCTGGATGGGGATGGAATTGGGTTCCTGCACGGAGTCGCGTACCCCTTTTCGTCTCTGTTTCTGCTGCCTTTCTCCTTGCTCTTTTCCACGCGGGAGCCTGTATACGTACACGGCCGTTGCTCCTCCTCCTCCTCCTCCTCTGCTCGCTTTAATTTCCCGCCACAAATAAATGTGGTGAGGGATCATCTCTGCGGACGGGAGCCACGCTAGCATGCCGCGTGCGTGCATGTTCATTGTTAGGCGCGCATCGCATGCCGTGGGCAATCTTAGCGCAACAGATCGTCTCGTGGGGGCAAAATTTTAATTGTAGTATAAAATATATAGTAGAAATTATATCTAACCGTTGATTTGTTAAGAGTGTTTCTACTACTCTACTACCAGATGTAGTATAAGTAAACTCTAGTTAATCTGATCCATTAGATCGAAAAGAATGAAGGGTTCATATTCAATTTAGTGTACCGTAAAAGAACTCTATCTACATATGTTTGTTTCCGCTGGAGCCCCTAAATTCAATACAAATAGTTTATCCTTTTCAATTCAATTCAATGGATCAGATTAGCTAGTAACATAGTAAAAATATCTTTAACAAATTAACAGCTAGATCCAATCTCTTCTTACCACTGTATACTATCTATGTAATGCACCGTAAAATTTCTCTCCTGTAACTTATGTACCGTATTTGGCTGCACGACGCCATTGTGCGGCGTGGTCTAGTACGCTATTGCTGTTATGCATGGCCGACAGATAAGCCGGTAAGGTATCGGTGGTTATTACAGAACTGGTGTCATTATCTTCGCTAGGCTCATGTCCCGTCAATCTTACCCGACATCATCGCTACTGCACCGCATCTGCATGTAGCGCCAAGCAGGGCCCTTTTCGGACACCGACCGTCAATAATCTCCACTACCATATAGCAGTAAATCTCTACTCAAGAAACGTTTACCTACCAGAGTAAACAGTTACTGTTGTACCTGAGAGAGTAGAACTTCAGCTTCTTCCTTTTTTCGAAACCAATTGAACTTCAGCTACTCTCACTTCACGATCGTGGAGCCCACCTGTCAGTGAACAACGAATCATTCTGTAGACTCGAGAGAGAGAGAGAGAGAGAAAACAGTTGCTTGCGACCAGTTGGATTAAAGCTAGAGAAGCATCTGATAAAAAAAAGGCAGAGAATAAGAGTACAGTGAAGATGAGCTATACACATATCTTGAGAAGGCAAACTGGGGAAATGCCCTACATCACCCCACCGAGAAGGGGGGGAAGAACAAAGTTTTTTTTTACTTTACCTACAGAAACAGCAGCACAAAAAGGCAAAAGAAAGAAGGATAAAAAAAACAAGAAACATGAGATGTACATATCCACTGATCAACTCAGCCCAAACTCAGCTAGCACTGGTACAGCGAGAAGCTCCTGCTCTTCCACAGGGAGCTCAGTGTCCTCCCCAGCCTCCTTGATTTTGACTTGCACAGCGGCTTCCACTCCCGGTGGCAGACAATGGCACCGTTTCCAAGCTCCGCCAGCAGCTGCGGTTGCTGCTGCTGCTGCTGCTGCTGCGGTGGTTGATGCGGCGCAGGCTGCCTGCCGTCCCGCTGCCTTTGATCCCGGAAAAGCTTGAGCAACTTCTGGGCCTTCTCCCTTCCCCTCCCTGTGCCAATGGCTGAGATGGAAACCAGGGAAGGCACCACTCCCTCCTGCAGCACCGGTGCTATGCATTTGTCGTCGGCCGTGCACATCATGAGGAGGCAGGACACCGCCTGCTCCTGCTCCATTGGCTCGCCAGTGTCCAGCAGCATTGCCAACGTGCTGATCAACCCTGGGCTGGACAGGATCTCTTTCCTGCCAGCCTGTGTTGCTGCAAGGCTGATGAGCAGCGCAAGAGCCTTTTCTGTCCAACCAAGGCCCTCGGACGCCGAAGACTCTGTAAGGAGAGAGTGCACTGCGTCCACAATGCCTGCTGACAGAAGCGATGGGATGCTGGCCTGGTGATTGGAGATATTGTACAAGGTGTACAGGGCATCATGCTTGCAGGAGTTGCCCTTGGTGTTGCGGGCCTCATGACTGTACAGATGGTCCACTAGGAACGACACAGCCCGGCTCGAACCAATGATGTTCTTTGCATCAGGGAGGCAGGAAAGGTTGAGGTAGAGTGCCGTGGCTGGAGCAGATAGGCGTGGATTTGATATCATCTGCTCCAGTAGGTCGACTACTCCGGCAGACAATAGAAGCCCCTTGTTTCTGAAACAGATAAACAAGGTTCCATAATCAAGACTTGTAGAGAAAACAACACTTTACCAGTTTAAGGTCAAAATGCTGTAGATGAAGTACTCAAATAGTTGTGATTGAAAAGCACCAACTGAAAAATAAACTTCATACCTGTTATTATTGACTGCAAGGTTGAAAAGAGCCATGGCACCAATTTCTTGTGCCTTCTCATTTCCATCTTGCACGGCGTTCCTCAAGAACTGAACCAGCGCCTCAGTGAACCCATTTGAGCCCATCTGGATCCTAGCTTCCTCATCATCTTTTAGAAGATACCTTATCTGCTCCACCAACCTGCACTGGTTGCGATTGTTGTTTCTTTCATGAAGCATAAGCAGCAAGTTCCGGTAACCCTCATTCATATCGAAATCATAACAAGAGCTGTTATCTAATGTTCCCGATTCGCTGTTTGCTGGCTCTTCTTTTCTCCCGTTCTCCAAGGGAACCACCTTGACATCCTTCACGTTGCTAGAGTCGAAACTTTCGACAGACACACAACCTGTTGCCTCAGTGTCAGAGAAAGCAAGTCTCCAGTTTACATCAAAGGATCCAGGTGGAGCGTCAGGAACTGGAAAATCATTCTGCTCGCACCAGCTGGCAATCAGGGCCTTAACACAGTAGTTTGGAGTCAAAGACAGGTGAGCCAGTTGCTGCTGAGTCTTAGGACAAGTGCTGTGGCCATCATTAAACCATTTCTCGAGGCAAACACGCTCATAAGTCTGCCCAGATGAAATGATAACTGGGTCATACATCAGCTGTAAGGAAATGGGACACCTGAGTTCCTCGGGAGGGATTGACATGTTTTCAGACCTTGGACCACTACGTGATGATCCAAACCTAGAATTGAACGACCCAAACCTTGAATTGAAAGATTGAATGCTCGAAAGCTGTCTACTGAATGCTCGGCCATTTCCACAGGGTCCATACATATCGTCCATGCCTAATACTGTAGATGAGCGCGGAGACGATCCTTGAGAATCGGTGTCATCACCAGCCTCATTTCTGAAAAATTTTGAGTATTTCCTCATGAGATTGTACAAGTATGACACAACAAACTCCTTTCGCTTATCTTCATCAGAACGAGCCTTCTCAATTAGCTTCTTGAGGGCTCTTCTCTCAGTGAGTGCTACCCTAGAAGAAGTAATGCCCAGCTTCAATGCAGCCATATGAAAGACTTCAAGCTCCCCACTATCACTGGAACTATTTAGTTTCCTGTTTCTCTGGAGCAAATTGATCAACTCATCACCAGCATCCTTCTCTGATTTATCCAGTGTAAATACAACTTCCTCCAGCTCACCAACAATCTCTACAATCTGTTGCTCAGACAGGATTAGGATGTCAGGACAAAGGATATAAGCTCGCATTGCACTAAATTGTAAAAACATAAAAAAGAACTAAGGCAAGATGTGGGTTTTGTGGTCCAAAGAAATTGACTAGAAGCACAAGTTAGTTGCGCTAATTAGATTTTTGCACATCGTACCTTACAACCAATATCTTCAGTTACAATGCTTTCGACACGCCTAAGACTTTCCTGAAGTTGGTTTCTCGATTTCTCAAACTTCAAAAGCACAGTTTCTGCAGTGATGGCCTGGAAGTGAATAATATCAGTGTAAGAGTTCAACATTTTAATGGTTCCAATGCCACAAATCTTCAAAAGCAATGGTGGCCATGTTCCATGGCAATTTTGCAACCTAATACTATCCAGAATGCCGTAGGGGAGAGGGGAACAACAATTTACCAAGTAGAGCCTGCTGCAATCTGCACAATGCTGAAGAAGTCCTTTGCCCTTATCTAGAGCTACATGCAATGAACACAGTGCCTGTATGCCAGACTTGCTTCTGGGTCTTGATGCTTCGATGAAAGGGAAAATCGCTAAAAGTTTAGAAACCGCTGGATGAAATGCTCTACACATTCCGGCGTGCAACTGCATAAACCACAATTCTTCAGAATATACCAATAAACAAGTACCCAAAAAAAGAGAAGACATAAGGTTCCGGTAATTTCTTAAATTATTTGCTCTACACATTACAAAACGGACCTGCTAAGTACTCCTATTTGTCTAGAAAAAGGGCATTCTATAAATCTGACAGTATTATGATTGTACCATTGAAACAATTAATAATTTCAGAATTTATTACTTACACAGAAACAACAGCCTTTTAAATCTACTTGCAAAAAGGAAGACTAATAACAGGAACAGTAGATATTCTGGCTACCATCAAGATAAAACCACTGTTAAGATGATACCTTGGCATCATTAGCCAGAAAAGGACACTCCTCGGCCTCCATTGCATCCATAGTTGACTAGCACCTGAGCTCCAACATCTGATTGCAAGATTCAGAAGGAAAAACATTTCAGATCAGCAGATCATTCTCAACATTACTCACATTTCAAAATCTTTTCCCTTAGGACTAATGAAAAGATCAGGTATGGACTGGAGAATGCGGCAAAGCAACCTTCCAGGAATTACAACGAAAGAAAGAGATAAGAATGGCAAAAATCTACCAGCTGCAAGCCTTACATACAACACGGTGTTCTCCAAGAAGCACCTTTCGAAAAAACTATTAACTGAACAGGACCGTTCTTTTACTAAATTTGAGATTCCCAGCTCATGGAGCCTATGATTTTGACCAGGTTCACCTCTTTTCAAAAAATCCAAGGTACTAAAATATTCCCAGTGTTGTGCATCAGACTCGCCTCATACTGAAAAAAAAAATCAAATAAAATTAAGCAGAGGTCGGCAGCTTGCAAGTCTCCCCCCAAACTAACTAGAATTTAAAGCAGTTTCCTCACAAGCAAGGAAGGAAACAAGATAAAGGGTGCTCTGAAACATCGTTTTCACCTTTCCAAATCTTCCATTTGAATTTATATTTTAAATGGCATACAACAAATCCAACAAAAGGAAACTCCTTTTCATAAACTTACATCACACTGAAACCGCAAGAACTCGGCAAACTTCCAGAGATCCCCAATGCAAGAGGTCGCTCAGAAAAGGAGCAGAGAAGAACACAAAACGAAACAACCCCAGCGCAGACCACCACCCCAAGGCCTCATCACTCCAAAGCTACCCCCAAATCCTAACCTCCTCAACGGAACAGCGCGGAAAGGGAAGGGAAGGAAAAGGAAGGAACGATCCATGACGGCCAAGAGTCAGGTCAGAACCGCACCATTTCGGGCGAGGAGAGGGAGGGGGAATGCCTCAAGAAGGGCTCGGCGGCGGACAGATCTCGCCGGCGAGGTGTCCACGTGGATCCGGCAGTCGCCGGCAGGGGAGGAGCGGGACGGTGCGGAAGAGGCGAGGGGAGGAGGAGAGGAAAATAATGGAGACCGGGGAGCGTTGGACAGTGGTGGATTTTATTCAGAGCTCATGATTTTTTCCCCATGCTCTTGCTGGAGTTTGGATAAGTTTCCCATTTCATGGAAATACTTTGTTAGTCGTGGACATCTGGTGGTTGGTTAGTGTGCCTATGTGTGGTTTTAACTTTTAAGCGTGTTGTGCAATTTATAAATTCCATTTGTGTTTCTTTAATCTAGAATGTGGTTTTCTTTCTCTCAAGGTTAATCATGTAATGCAAGCAACTAGATTTGTTCTACTATTATTCCTTCAAGATATAGTTATAGGTAGATGTTCAGTACCAGAAGAGTATTATGGAATTGATATTGAGTAAGGCCCCGTTTGGCAACTTGGAACTGAGCTATTTCTATTAGAATCTGGGAGAAACCCAGCCAAACGGGTTAAAACTCGGAACGATTCTCCTCGGAACGTTTCTTCTTTTTCCACACCGTGGTTGAATCACCCTCAACCCCGTTTCACTAGTTTCTACTAGAATCTGGAACCGTTCAAACGGTTTGCGAAAGTGATTCGATTCTAAAACGCTTTCTACCAAGAATCTAGAACCGCTTTCCGCTGTTCAGTACCAGAAGAGTATTATGGAATTGATATTGAGTAAATACAGCTAACCTTTACAAACACTTATTCTCGAAATTCTTCGTATCAATAAACCATTCTAAAAAAAGAAGAACGTAGAAACACCTCTCTAAAAAAAATATAAGTTGTACAGATCTTGAAGCAAACGAATGGGTAAGTAATCATTATATACCCTTCATTTATGCTTTAATATATGTGCAACTTTAAAAAGAAAAAGAAACGCATAGAAACACCTCTCTAAAAAAATGCGCTAGTCATCTTCAAAATTTCATCATATTATAATTATCAATAACTACTACCTGAGAAGACCTTCCTTGGGTAGGATACTTGTTTTTTTTTTTAGTAAAAGTAGGAGAAATGTCATGATTCATGGAAGATTTATCTCATATTTGAATTTCTTCTCAAACTTATAGTTTCATCTAAAGACATGCCAAATACATGCGGTAGGAAAGAATCCCGATCAAAGGATCGATGATGATTTCGATGACATGTCGTGATGCTTTTTTCTCCCCTCCCTCCCTCTCCATGATACTGATGTTTAAACAACTTGGTCAAAACTGTTGCGATGTTTTTGTCTCCCTTTTACCTTAAGAAAGAACAAGCATGTATAGCTAGTCATCTTGTCAATGTATTTGATTTGAACTAGGCTACATGTAAGCAACAATCGTCAACATATAGATGAATTAAAAGAAAGTGTATCTAGCCACTTTACAACGAAAGTGATCTCCATGAAATTTCATTTGATTCTTAAGTGCCTCTCCCTTCTTGAAGCAAGGTAAGTAGTTCCTTTCCCTTGGCCAAAGCCAAAAACCAGTAATGTGATGCGATGTCCTCTCAGGCATGCCTCACAAGTCACAAACATACATTGCCACTTCCATGCACCCTTTCTCTGAAGAATATCCATTGATGAGCAGCAAATGGCAAACCTAATCCCAAATTGAACAACTCAAAACCAAGATCAGCACAGAGATCTAGCTAGTGCCAGCGTAGTGACCACCCCCAAAGTCGAAACTTTTTTATGCTACCGCTGGGGATCGGTCTTTGGTCCCATGAGATGCCAGAACCAAACATAATAGCCCCGAGACAGGAAGAATAAAAAAACCCAAATCCTGACATGCCAATCAACTTCTTATATGTACTAGCCAACCAATTAATCTAAGGAAACTGTGTGTGCATGAAAGGCCCCTCCCTCCACTGGCCAGGCCGATGGTTCCGTGCATTCCCCTTTAGAATTTTAAATCTGTCAGTTAGATCAAGCTTTGCTTTCTAGTGGATCCTCACAAAAAAATCAAATCGTCAGCCGAATTGTATCGCATTCTATTCTATTCTATTCTATTCTGTTCTATATTTCTATTCCTTGGGAAAACAAGGGAGCACTTGCTAACTCAAAATATAGGTTTCGTAGGAGATGCCGTGAGGCTTTAAGCGACAAGCACTTGGGAGTCACAGGTGATGGTAGGGTTGGAGTACGTGTTAAGGAATTATTAGCATCTTATTAATTCACTAGCAGAGAATAGGGGAAAGATGTTAGTGTCTGGGTGGACGAGTTGGGTTTGGTTGATTCATGGATTGAAGACGAAGGGCGATAGGAAGAGAATTGACCACTAATTTGCATGATATAATTCTTGTTTCAAATTTTTCTTTTGCATGATATAATTGCCCACCCGGTGATTATACTACTACTGCTACGTACCTCGGTAGAAGTCTACTCATGAGCCATGATCTAGTCCTAACCCTGTTTTTCTGTCTCTTTTTTTACTTTTGAAAGTGCTGGATGTTTCTGCACCAGCAGTCTTGACGCAGGAAACATTGTCCACTAACCGTGTTTATAATGGAAAGAGGTAGTACTTAGTAGTCATGGTTATCTTCAAAACAAAAGTAATAGAGAAGCTGGCTAATCTAAGTACAGAACACACATGGCAGTAGGGATGGAACTGGTACGGATATTTTCCGACCGACCGACCGACCGAATTGATTTGGATGATGATTTGGATAGTTTCACAGATATCCAGTTGATTTCTCGGATAAGGATATGGATACAGATAATTTACATGGATACGGATATGGATATGGAACACTGATTATCCGATGGATACGGAATATCCGAGTTTTTGTTCGGATAATATCCGAATATGACATACGGATATTATCCGAATAACACGTTTCAGAATAACACATTAACAATTTAACATGTTTCACTGTTTCAGAGACTGAGGTCTGCATTGGATGACAAGATATAATGTGTTCATGTGTGCTAGATGCTAATTTGGAGATATTTGGCTAAAGGTGGTACAGAAATTGGCAAGTGGCGTTTCAGGAGGGCTACATAGAATTCAGCAGCATATGCCAGCTGCAAATCATTTGGTTCAATTATTGCAATGGGGTACATTGTTACTCACAGAGTCACATGTATGACAAGCTAGGGATAAAAATGCAAAAAAAAGACATACAAATATATTTCTTTTGGAATTTTGAATTTAAATTTGGACCGATTTTGGAAAAAAACTGAAATTGGATTTTAAAATATCCGACAAATATTATTCGTATCCATGTTGATTCCGATCCGTATTCGATCTGTATTCGTAACCGATATTATCCTGTATTATTCGTATTCGATTCTGTATTCGATACTATTCGTATTCGATTCTGTATTCGATAAAAAATACGGATACAGATATGAATAGGACGATATTCGACCGTATCCGATCCGATCACATCCCTACATGGCAGAGATAATGCATGTGCGGACGGAGTACATCACAAGAACAGAACACACATGGCGGATGTAGTCCTACTGCTAAGTCACCGTGTAGCAGGGTTAACAATACCGTTTCGACATTGAATTTCGACGAGTCAGCGGTACCGAAATTTGCGAAAAACCGAACGGTTCGAAAGTCAAATAAATTTAAAATTTAGTTAAACCGCTGAGCGAAATTGGAACGAAAAAGTCGAAAACTGAAATGATCCCAAAAATTCAAAATGAATTTATTTGGAGCTTTTTCAAATTTCAGTTCAAATATGGATTTGAAATTTGAATTGGTTTTGTTGGTTTTCGTTTTTCTCGTTTTGGGCCAAATTCCTCTTGGGCCTTCGGCCCGTTTCCGTTTCCTCGGCCCGTTGGCCTTCGGCCCACGGCCTCTCTCCTCGCCGGCCTGGCCAGTAGGCTCGTCCGCCGCCTCGGCGCCGGTTCTTATTGCCGCGCCGCCACCAGCGCCCGCGCAGCGCCGCCTGCGCCGCTTGCCTCCGCGCCGCCATTGCCGCCGCGTGCGCATGCGCCAGCCTGTACGCGCCGCCGCCGCCTTGTCGTCGCCTTGTGGCCGCCCTCGCCGCGCCCAGCCGCTATAAAAGCCGCCCCCTTCCTTCGTTTTTCCTCGCCCCGCTCCCCCGCCCTCGCCGGTGAGCTCCCGCTCCTCCCTCGCCGCTCGAATTCGCCGTAGCTCGCTGCTGCCATGAAACCTAGGAGTTTCCTGCCTCGCCTTCGCCGGCTGGGCGACCTCGCCGCCAGCGTTAGTGGGCCGTCGACCCGACCTTGACGGCCGGTTTTCCCTTTTTTCGCGATTTTTGGATTTTAATTAAATCCGAAAATCGATTTTAATTCCAGAAAATGCCAGAAAAATCCCCGAAAATTCCGTGAGCCCCAGAAACCCACCAAATACTCTATCCGAACCGTTTCGATCCACTGATTCCAAAAATGCCCTCCGTTCCTCAGTCTGGGGTCTCCAAATTTCTAAAATGCCCAAATCGCCCCCGTTCTCTCTCTCGGCCCAGTTCCGGTTTCCATTTTCGTTTTCGTTTCAGTTTCTTTTTGTTTTTCGTTTCTTTATTGTCGTTCGTTCCTGTCGCGCTAGATCCGGACGCTGGACAGTTCCAGGAGCAGCCGCAGATCCCGGAGCAGACGTTGGACCCGACAGGAGCCCCGAACGACTACGTCGATTTCAGTTCAGCCGATCCGATCGCCGAGCAAGGCAAGCCGTACCCCTTTGATCATGTTGATCCTAATCATGCCATGCTATAGTAGTAACTATTTTATATCGCATTATTTTACTGTATGTTGAATTATTGAAAACAGTATTTTAGAATGACATGATACCTAGATAATGCCCAATTGCTCTTGAAACCTGCTTGAAATTATTGAACCATATTATATCCCTTGTAACCCTAGATGATTATTATTACCCTGTTCAGTTAGTTATTATTAATCTTGTTAGATTAGACACATGCTTTGAAAAATAAAATAAAGTGCTGCCGAATCTCGGATTCGGGTGTTTGTGAAAGTGCTACAGTTTGGGGGACAGAATCGGATAAATCCCGGAGTGGATGTAACTCCGATCCCCGGCTGATGATTGATGCCTTGGTTTGACTGATGACCGGTAGAGTGGGATGCCAGAATAAGTGGTGAATGAAGGCTTGATCTTTGGCAGTGTAAGGTAATAAACCCCCTTGAGCAAAGTAAATAACTTAGTTCCCGTTCAACCACAGGTCGGACTGGTCGGTGGACCCGTATCCGACATACACTACAGGAATCACAGGAAAATTCGTGGGCCCGAAACCCACGAAATTAGCGCAAAACCCACGAATTTATACTAAATTCGTGCGCAAACCGTCGAATTTATCTCACGAATTTAACTCGACGAAATTACTCAATTAAATTCGTGGGGCCCCACGAATTTAACTTAAATTCGTGGGTTATACGCGACTCACGAATTTAACTGGGAAAATTGAGATAACCGTGGGCGAGTATACCCACTAATTTAAGCTTAAATTAAGTAAAGAAAAACCCACGAATTTATCGTTAAATTGTAAAAACCCACGAATTTAATGAGATAAATTGTGGGCACAAAACGCACGAATATATGGGTTAATTTAGTGGGCGTAAGACGCAATTTATCACTAAATTGGCCGGCAAATTAAAACTCACGAATTTATCGATTAAATTCGTGGGCCCAAAACCCACAATTTAATCATAAATTCGTGGGTTTTAATTGGCCCACGAATTTAATCGACATTTATACAAAAATATACTAGAACACATATACATCCTAGAACACCACAACAAATGTCCCTACCAATTTGCTGCTGAATATACATATTAGAGGCTTACCAACATTATGTCATTAACTAAACAAAATACTCAATATCTTTCCATTTATGAGTGCACAGGACATATAAGATAATGGAAAAGAGGTAATACACTAACATACTATCAAGAATATGGTGAACAGGTTGTACATTCAGAAATAATACAAGACTGCAAAAATGATTTCAATTAATGAAAACCAAGGCTTACGGTAAGATAGCTAAGAGATCTTTAAATACAAGATACCGAGGTAAAAATAATTTATAAGCAAATCAAGAAGAGATGCCCACCATATTAGCAACCTCTTGACTATGCTTCAAGAACCCCCATGAAACCGAATGCACAAAACGTTGAAGCGAATGTGGCTTAATCAAGAGTACATCAAGGTTGCAACAGAACTTATGAAACAGAACAATTTTTTCAATCTGCAAGAAAGAAACTTATGCGTTGTTGGTAGGTGGTAACAAATGAATGAACATTGATGGTTCAAGGAATGCATCGACAACTCAAATACTGTTTTACCCGATCATCAAGCATCCTTGAGAACTCTTTAAGAATCATTCACGATTTCCACCATTTTGGGTCTCTTTGAACATCTTGTTTTACCTTTTTCTTCATCATTTTGTAATTAATGTAGTACCTAGAATCAAGAAAGGCAAAGAATTCGTAAGACTTGTATAAGGGTAATTTATTAACATTGTGAAGAAAATTACGAATCTAGAAAGTACTCGCTTTTAATAAGCATTCCAATTACGCTTTTCCGTGATTTACGTATGTCATGATTCATTCATTCTTTTATTAAAAAAGAGTATGTCATGATTCACGAATGAAACTTATGGCTTGATGGTTGCAACTTTCAGTTTCATTTATAACCTCTCAAAGAAACCATTAGTTGGGCTATCTCGGGCTGCATATGTTTATGTAAATGTACCTAATGACCATAACGGTGAAACGCTAGGAACTTCCAAAGTACCAAAGAAACATACTCTTTCCACTCTTCTAATTGATCCACCATCAATCTCTTCTCAAATTTACCATCTTGGCCTTTCTGGTTGAACCTAAAACTGAATAGAATCGTTAGCATTACATTAGAGACGAATATCATATCAACACTAGGTACAATTTTTATGATTCAGATCGAAATACCACAAGATCGCTTTTTTTTGAGTTCGCTTTTGGTAATCCAATTCTTACGGAACCCAAAAAAACAAGGAAACTTCCTACAGTTATTTGTCATGCATCATGCACCATAAGAGCAGGAACAAATACATAGTGCTAAAGTGCAGATTAAGACAAGCTAAGAGATCTTAAGGAGGCTAAGAAAGAATTTTAATACAAAGGCACATGTCACATGGTAAGTGCTAAAGTGCGATTAAGGTTCAACATGCATAAAGGCATAAATTCTCGAGCCGGACTTGTCGGTGAGTACATGGACAAAAACGACTCCAACTTGAAGTCGAGAACCTAAGATAACATTAACATGTCTGGCAAAAGCTTAAAATATTCGGGACAGATCCAAAAGGAATATCAGACCATGTTTTTGTTGATCCTTATAGGGTATTAAGACCCCAAATCCATCCAGAGGTCTTTTGACATCTTCCTTCTTAAAAGCTGTTGCCATGAGGGATAGTGGTAGAAAATCCGCCTGCATAATAAATCAATATTCAATACATGTTAGAAGTTGTAATAAGTTTAGTTAAGAGCTGCTATAGTTTGGATCTATCAAATTATTAATCACCGTGTATTTCTTAACAGGAAATTAGAATCACCACATCTCATAATTGTAAACTTGTAAATTGTAATATATTAACTCGAGTCAGAACTACACGAGGTTCTTATGTTTTCAAGTATTATCCAAATGCACGTATATGTCATGGAAAACATCAAATAATTGTGAAAGTAGTACAATCAAGCATTTTAACACATGGAAATCCAGTTCCATTACGGAAACAATTTGGATCATATAAAATTAGACAAGCAAGGTTACTCCTATACAATGGAGAAGCGATACAACTATCTTTACTCCAAATCCATGTTTGTGTAGAAAAATGAAATCTGGTATGTCCAAATTATATGCTTCATTTTCAAATCCAATATATGCCAAAAATATACATTGCTCATTTTGTTCGAAACGGAGAGTTTACTTAAAAGTAATAGCACAAGCCCACATGTCGCTATACGAGATCACCATTACATTTATATACATTATCGCATCGATTTCGTAAAAAATGAAGCGCTACGGAGGTCCGGCAATGACCTATGTATATATAATTAGAAAATGACCACAATTTTGCAAAGTGTCCATTTGAATTTGCCTAAGTCGGCACTATAACCATATAAACCAAAAGTTAAGCTTTCTAGTTTGTCTCAAGCCAGGAACACCTAACCACAAAATCCTAACCATTGCTTTACATTAGTATGCCAATGATCCCCATGTATATTAATTTGATGATCAAAAGACTCTTACTATTAAGTAGGTTATGCAATAAAGTGGTCGAGGCTAGAAACCAAGAAATTCTCGACATAAAGAACATCAGTGCTCTAGAGAGATCATATTGGAAATAATTTAGCACCCGAAAGCAACATGCTGCAATCCATGCAGGAAAGAATGGATAAGAAATGGAAGACGAGAGAAAAGGAGGAAACAAGTTAGAATTAGACGAAAAACAGTTAACAGCTAGATGACAAGCTTACTTATCGCCCAAATTTTATTACATCTCCAACATGAATCTCCATGTACATCTTAATCTGCTAGTTCAATATATAACAGTAGAAAATAAATTACAAATAATAAATAGTAAAGACTTTTGGAAAGTTTCAAATTTGGATTAAGGAACATAAACAGATATTCAAGCTAGCAAAATAAAGACTCATTCTGAGAATAATTTAAAAAAGCAGTAAATAAGTTTAGTCAGAAATAATTGGAGTATTCTGTTGGGTGTTTGACGAAGAACTCAATTACGCTCAAACCAAGTGACCTAAACCACTTACTGTTGCCAGCAATTTTAGTTAGAAATAATTGGAGTATACTGTGGGGGGCTAATTCCTTAAAGATGAACTCCTGAAGGTCATTTTTGTAACACTATCCAGTGGTACTTAATATCATGGTACTAAGCAATATTTAGAAACAAACACAAATATTGGATTCAACGATAATGACATGGAATAGGAAAAGATCGGATCGGATGAACATAACAAAGACCAAGAACTCGAAACAGAACCCTTAGCTCAGAATCCTCAATGTTAGCGTCAATATTTCTGAATGACCTGCAATTACACATCATTTTTAGCACAAGTTCTTCTGTAAGTGTATAACTAGATCTAACTTACTGGTGGATACTTACCTTCAATTTCTTCCAACACCACCAGAAACTTGGTGGATACTTACCTAAAACAAATCACCGAAATGTACAAAAATTCGGCATGAACTATCTAGTAAATAGGACATCCACTCAGCAGACAAAAAAATATTTGCAGTTATAATATATATATCAATCTCTCAAACCAGAAGGAGACATTCTAGCAGATCCTTAGATAATCAATCACACATCCAACGGCAATTTGTAAACTACGCAATGACGTACAACACGTTACAACCGCAATAGATACAATCAACATTTCATTACAATAAGTCCATCACAATAAGTCGATTACAATCTATCCATCACAACAAGTTATTAAGTCCAACAATAATACACCAATCGAGCTTACAGTGGAATTCATGCCTCGGGGTTGTTGGAGTTGTGGGCGCTACCACCACCACGGCTGTTGAAGATGTCTTCTATGATGTCGCCGTTACGTCGGAGGGCGTGACCCGTAAAAACCTGCAAGTTCAAGAATATGTTAGGTTGTGTCACAAGTAACATATCGTCGGTTTTTTTGTATAGTAACTAAATGGCAGCCTATATACACATGACGATCTCCTGAAGTTTTATGCAGATGGAAGAGAGGCGTGATCACATCCATACCTGTGGTGTCATCTGAGGTGGCTGCAGGGTCCACGGGTTGAAGTACATAGGCATTCCTTGGCCTGGCATCGGTGGTGGGTACATGTAGAACGGGTTTGGAGGCTGGGAGCCCTGTAAGGCATAGACAGGTACATTATGCCACATATAATGAATAACGAATTGAACCGATCCGTCTTTACCTGTGGTGCCTCTCCTACAGAAGGTGGCTGCATCTGTGGAGTGAACATGTAGAACGGACGAGGAGGCTGGGAGCTCTGTGGATCATAGTTTGTGATATAAAGTATACAGAATAGAGTTTTTTAAAAATAAAGAATGCATGAGAATTTCATATAACCTGAGGTGCATCTCCTAGGGGTGGAGCTTGCATCCCAGTAGGGTTTATGAAGGACCAGGGAGGCCGAGCACCCTGTGATGCTTCTTGTGGTGGTGGTGCATGTGCGGAACGTGATTTTACGAGATAAGTGAATTAGAGAGTAATAAACTCAAGTATCTTACCCGGGGCATAACAGAGGGCGAAACACTGCACGTTAGGTCCAAGAGATTGTGACGATTGCTTGCATGTAGATTGTTTGTTATATTTTAATCACAAATGTACAATTGAGCGATTTGTTTAAAGTTGAGATTGTACTGCAGATATATTTTCATGTATTCTCGAGTCTTCTCGGCCTGCGAAGCTTCCTCTCGTGCTTGACGAGACTCTTCTCGCTTGACGAGCCTCCTCTCGCTTAACGAGCCTCCTCCTGCGCTTCCGCTTCCGTGCACCTCGACGAGCGGCAAGATTCCCTGTGAGGAACCCGATCCTCGTGGAAGACGATCGCATCCACAACTCCGTCCCCATGGCCCACCTACAAACGATATATCGAAATGTGAGCATGCAGCATTTTTGTTATTCATAGAGCGAAAGTCGCTTTATTAACGAACCTCCCATGCTTTAGGCCCCCTCGGCGTGGGTACAACGCTTCCACATCAACCGGCGCGGCCCTCCAATCAAACTCCGGCCCATGACGTTGTGTCATTTGTTACGCATATGACGTCAGAAACAGCATATTAGTGCTCGGATGTAAATTTGCATAAAACATATTGTGTCATTTAGACTTACCATCCTCGCACTAGCCCCATCGTCGCACAAAACATCCGGGTTCTGTGGATCCTCGCCTTGGTGCCCCGGATGTAAACTTCCACAAAAGTGGGAGTACTCCCACTTTCACCTCCTACGGTGCTAAGTTAGAAACATTGTGACAAATTCACTAAAAATTATGATAATTAATACTTACCATGCGTTGCTCTAGGCCAATGTGTCCGTCTGCGCACTTGTGCTTCCCCAATCTACTTCTTCCGTTCCTCGATTTCTATTTGATTTTTCTTGAAAATCCTCTGACGCCCAAGATCGCACATCCACCTCCAAGCCTCCATGTCCTTCATTATCCAATCGACCGAGCTCGGAGATACTCTTGTTCTCAGTGTATCCCCTCGCCTGGTCTTCTCATGTTCACCTTCTTCACCCTCTTGTAAAAATTGATGACTTGAATCCGTGCATTGCTTTGAACGAATCTCCGACAACCTTTTGTGCCGCCACTGTTGAAGACGCTTTTGGCCTTCTTCAAAGTGTTGTAATCGTCTTCGTTCTCAAGCGGAACCTCTCTGCTTATAATCACACATTGTTATATTGTATTTACATTTAAAGCAATACTCAAATAGAGTAAATACATAACTCAAACTCACCTAAGCCTGCATCGCGCTACGACATGTTTGGTTGTCTTCGCCTCCCACGTTCTCCTTCAACGCCCAAAGGTGCTTCCAGCCAGGGGCCGCGAATCTATCGCGTAATTCAACCATGCCAGGGTAGTAGTAGCGGCCAAGGGCTCCCAACACGGCGTTAACCTTTGTAATGTGGCCCGTCCCAGTCCAACCCGGCTCTTTCCAGTTCCTGCCACAAAATAGTACAAGACAAAGATGCATCAAAACAATAAGTTGTCACTCAGCTCATGCTAAAAGAAGAGACATGAAAGATATAATCATACTGCCTCGTGTAGCTCTATCAACCTCCTATCGGCCGGGTTGCATCTCGACGAATCGAGACGGTTTCTAAACCTAAAATGCAAATCATTAGTTCATAGACATTACAATGTAAATATGAACATTAAATGATAATCCAATACTACACATATACACGATGGTACCGAAGAAGACCCGCCCTCTTCAATCGGCTCTAAGGTCGCCGCTAACTCAGCATCTGCCGCTACCTCGGCCTCGGCGTCAGATCTGTCGTCCCCACCGCCACCACCCCTAACGACCTCCTCGCCGCCGCCCCCACCGCCTCGCCCTCAACCCTCACTCGCCCCTCGCCTCAACCCCCACTGCCTCGCCCTCACCCCCACCTGCCCCTCGTCCTCAACCCCCACTGTGGTCGCTCCGCGTTTCTCGTGCTCGCCATCGAAGCACCTCGAGCTGCTCGCCGCTCTCTAATCACGCGCAAGAAATATGGCGCTGCCACCGCCGAGTCTTGAGCATCGTAACCCTCGCTCCTCGACCTTACGGAGGACGCACGAACTTGCCTTTAAGCTTGTCAACCTTTGATGCCCGAACATACTCATCTGCTCAAATGTGACAAGAGTTAGTATATGAGTTTACAAATAATTTTCAATAACTTGCAAAAATGAATGAGACAACAATAACTCGTAAAAAATGAAGGAGATAACAATAACATGTACAAATGAATGAGGCAACAATAATCTTACAAAATATACATATCAAAAGTCGTCGCTGGAATGCGCCTGCGACTCGTATTTCATTCAGACGTGCGTGAAGACGTGCACTCCTTACGACTTTCGAGGCGTTTTAGTGAAGGGCCTGGTTCATCTATTATTACGCCTGTGGCATCGGTAGGTAATTGATCGAGTCTCGCCCGTCCGAGACAAGGAAAGAATCCCCATAGCTTCTTCTTGATATACATCACCCACATCATCTTCTACGTTGCTTTCCACATGCGAAACATCCCCAGGAGGATATACTTCAGTGGTTAACTTTAAATACAACCCACCAAGCCTGCAAGCTACGGTGAGGATAGCTCGTAGTACACTGCTCAACCCGATGTGCAAGCACAATGTTATTGATGTGGCCCTGAAGCCGCGAACAGGCTTCACCTCCACCATCCCAAAGTCATCGACACGTGTGCCGCTGTGTGGATCGAACCAATGGCAATCAAAAACACAACCTTCGAGTTCTTTGGCACCCCAAAGCTATACTCAATTATGTTTTGTACAACACCGTAGTAGTCTAATATATCACCGCTGGAATCGGATGACGTTGTGACTACTCCGTTGAAGTGGCCGCATAAGTGGACGGCTAGCTTCTAATTTCATTGCTCAAAACGGAACCCGTTCACATCATAGCGACTATAGCTCCTTGCCGTCACATCACCATGTGAGAGCCGCCGGAGATCCTCGTGACGGAGGCATCACACATACACTATATAGCAATATGCATCACTGTTAGTCTAATATTAAGTTAGTACAACAATTCATTTTAAATAAATGAATAAATATTCAAATTACATCTTTTAACCATTGCACTAAGCTTGGGCCGCCTTTCAACCCATCACGACGAGGTTATCCAATTGCTTACTTGTGGGTTGTCGAGTTGACTTCCAATTTGCTTTGTCAAACACTCTGCGTCATTTATTCCCGGGTTAAAAGGACACTACACTGAAATGTTGAAAACATAATTCGTAAAGTCACTTACTCAAAATATTTTTCAACTTCTACCATGTTATTGAACATGTAAAGCATGGCCAGTGTTCCACTCCTCATACTCAACATGGTGTGCGCACGACCCAACAAAGTTGACCCTTGCATTGAAAAAGCTTAAGTTCGCACAAGGGTTCTTCTTCCGCTGCACTACCGATTCTGCACGGGCACTCACATTGTGCTTGAGTGCGAAATACTTTGTTGAGAAGTTTGTGATCTCTTTACTTGCATAAGCCTCTCGCAATACACCCCTCTACCCTTGCCTTGTTGCGCCGTAGCTCTAAGCTTTTTCAATTCCCTTTCCGACTATACATCCATCTCGAATCAGGCAGACCTCCAACCAACGCTTCCCAAGGCAGATGCACCACAGATGTTGCATCACATTCATAAAACCAGGTGGGAAAGTTTTTTCCAACTTGCATACAAGCAATGGAATTCCCTTCTCTAACTTCTCGCATCAACGCTTCGAGATTTCCTTAGCGCATATCCGCCTATAGAAATGGCGAGCTCAGCTAACATCCTCCACAACTCATTATCAAAATAGCCACGAAACATTACCGAACAAGTCTTTCCATGATAATATGGTAATCATGACTCTTAGCCCGCTTTAGCTTAATGGCCGACATTCACACTCGCTTTATGTTAGATGCATAGCGATCAGGAAACTTTAGAGTTTTCAACCACCTCAAAATCTGTTTACGGTCTTACGGCTTCACAGTATGGAGCTCGTGGCCGGCTCTCATTTCCATTTAAACCAACTTTAACCTCGAGCCACGGCCTAGCACAATGATCACCCATGTCTTTCCTAGCACTCACGTTATCCTTTGTTTTGTCGGTTACATCAAACACCATGCTTATGATGCTTTCTGCCACATTGCGCTCTTGGTGCATCAAATCTATGTTATGCGGCAGAATCAAAGCTTTCACGTAAGGCAGCTCCCAAAGAAAAGAAATATGAGTCCAGTTGTGCTCCTTTCCATAGCCATGAAACCCACTTAGTAGATCGCATGCCGACTATGCCATTCGCCTATCTCCTCTCCCGTGAGTCGCCGGCGCCCTTTTAACTTTCTTTCCTTTTCAAAATGCTTTGGCATCGTTTACGAAAGGGTGCTCGCCGGAAGCCACCGTCCGATGGCAATCAAAGAATGTGATCTTTTACCGCGGCGTGAGCCTGAATGCATCAGAGTCAGCCATACAAATTGGACAACACATGCGACCATGAACACACCAACCAGCCCAAATGCCATATGCCAACAAATCATGGACCGACCACAAGTATGCGGCTCGTAAGGTAAATTCTCTACCAAAGAACGCTGTCATATGCCTTTTCCCCTTGCCACAACTTTTTCACCACAATTAAGGGCCGCATGAACAGATTGAGATCCTTCCTGGATGCTTAGGACCTGGAATGACAAGAGCAAGGAATATGAACCCCTCTTTCAAGCTAATCTCAGGTGGAAGATTGTATGGCATGATGAAGACCGGCCAACAAGAGTAGGGGCTAGCGCTTGTGCTGAAAGGTGTGAAACCGTCCGTGGACAAACCAAGACGGACACTCCTAGGGTCGCTTGCAAATGCATGATCGAATCAGTCCAATGCTCGCCATGCCTCGCCATCGACGGATGCACCATCATATCCAGGTCTCGGTCCTCACGTTTACCTTCTTTGTGCCACCGCATATGTTTCATTGCTTTTGACATGTACATCGTTTAAGCCTATCCGTGATCGGCATGTACCGGTCGCTTTCGTATGACCTTTGTAGTCACCGATACCCCTTCCTCATCTACCACCTCAACGAATCTACACTTACCGCAATGCATACAATGAGTATCCTTGTCATGATCCTTCCGAACAACATGCAATTATTCTCACACACATCAATCTTCCGTAATTCATCCCGAGGCGGCCATCAACTTTTTCGATTGGTACAAATCCTTTGGCATCTTGTGGTTAGGCGGAAGGACATCATTCATTAGTTCAAGCAAAGCGTTGAAGCATTTGTTCGAAAAGTTGAACTTCGACTTCATCGACATAAGCCGTGTAATCGCCGCAAGACGGCCACATTGGTCAAGTCATGCACTTCTCATCCGAGGCTTCAAGTAGCCTATAGAATTCCTTAACCTCCTCCTGTGACTCCTCCCCGAGTTAAATTCAATCCCTCGCCAAGATCATCCAAAGATATCTTCCATCCTGGCCGTGATCCTCGCCATGGTCCGACTCAATGGCCTCGCCTGCGGCCTCTCCATGACGGTGCCACACCAAATAGTTAGGCATAAACCCATTTTTGCAAATGTGATACTGCACTATATCCTTGTTATAGTAGCTGTTATTCTCGCAGAGGGTACACGGGCAATACACATATTCAGCTCCTCCAATAATGCTTGCTTCAAGAAAGCATCCGTGATCCGCCCATTCCCTTGTGTGCCCCCATCACTCCTCCATCCGTCATACATCGCCCTTCGATCGTCATCCATTCTCAAAGCTAAACAAATGAAACGATGTCAACGCATTTACCGCGTGGCTTAGGTGACAAAGACAACCTCGTTAGGAAAGATGTGTTCTAAACCCACCCAAGAATGGAGGTTGCCAGATGCGACTGTGATTTGCGCATTTAATCGAACAAAATTTCAAGAAGATAACCTCGCTGTTCTCCAAACGCACGCTGATGTCAAAAGGCCGGAGAACAACAAGGTTATGCGGCCAAATCTGCTCGGATCGCCGCGACGCCACAGTGCCCCATGCAACAACCAACATTCTCCTACTGTCCCAAAATACGCTGGACAATTCGAACTGCACCTCACAAGCAAATGTGAGATGCGCTGCTCTCGAACGGGTGACGCCTAGGCTATCTACTGTTCGACGCAAACCCTAAATCTAACGTTATATACAATGGCAACGAGAGAATAGAAATATATATACCATATGCTGCGAATATAAAATGAAATGAAATAACTTCAAACGAATTAATCATTTCACATTGAGACTAAACAAATAAAGCATTTATTGTAGATGCAAACTACATTTACATCGAAAAGTGAGTCCTTTATACAATTTACAATGTGCCTGGGAATTTTCAATGTAATCCTTCGTTCAATTTAAAGTGAGTCCTTTATACAATTTACAAGTCCCAAAAGTTGCCTTCCAGTCTTTCGCACATCGAAAAGTTCAATGACATCATAAAAATAATTTTGTGTATAGTGGTACGCACTTTGTATGTGGTTAATACATGCCATGTTTGCTATATTCGAGAAGAAATTAACATGTTTTGATTCATAATAGCTCTACTTTACTAATATATTTAGTCTAATCAGTATATGTATGTCTTGTCTAACTTGTTTCTTTTAAGGGTCATGATACGATTGCTGTTCATGGTGAGGATTGCTGTTCATGGTGAGGTTTTGTGCTGAGATTTCATTTTGTTCTCTCTTTATTAGATCTCATATACCTAGTTTTTGCTTGCTTGATCTTGCTTATCAATATACGATGAATGATTGTTTATCCGTATTGTTCTGCAAATAGTATTGGTCAAGGAAACATACTATCAAATTATGTGGGATAAGCTATATGGTGATGCTGGTCTGGTGATAAAAACATAGTTCTGAACTTTAGTAACACAATCTGCACTATGATGAAATAGTTAGGTCATTTTAACAGCTGCGTATATTGTTTCCTTGTGATGAAGATACCGATATGGGTTCACAATGGGATTCATATTGGTTTCATTGTTGATCTGAATATTAGTGCCATTTTTGCATGTTGATATTCGCTTCGTTGGAAGGCGAAGTTATTTGATTCTGTGTTTTGCAACACGTCGATTTGAGGAGTTTAAGTGAATCGCGCTTTATGATTTCGAAATAGCATATTTTAGTTTCAGATTTCTGAAAAATTAGATTGGTACTTATATTTCTAATTTAAATAGCAGATTTTAGTTTCAGATTTACAAAAAAATAGATTGGTACTTATATTTCTAATTTCAGATTCTCAAAAAAATTAGATTGGTACTTATATTTCTAATTTCAGTTTTAAATAGCAGATTTCAGTTTCAAATACCAAATATAGATTGGTATTGTATAGATCTTATGTTGTTTTGTGATACTTTATACCTAAACTGTATGGAATCATTCTTTTTCGATGACACCTCGCTTTGATGATGGCAAACCAACCATCTTGTGCTATCATGGGAGATTGAAAGAGGTGTGCATAGTTAACATGTCCATAACATTTAGGAATTCCAAGATGTTTCAATATAGTTTTTCTTCCGTGTCGTCATTCAGTTATTTAATTACTTGATTGTTTCCTTTGTAGATTGGATTGAAATACACTATGAGGTAATCCTCGATGGTTGGTAAGGAGCATCGAATAACAAACATTTCTTTCCTTTGCTTCTATGTCCTCACTACTACCGCCGCTTAACTAAAAAATTTGCTTGTTCTTCCAACTACCACTTTGAGGTAAGCGTAAGCAAATGAGTGGACCAAAGCAACAGAATAACAAACATTTCTTTCCTTTGCTTCTATATATGTCCTCACTACTACTGCTACTATTCATGTTTTACTTTGATAACAAATGTTCAATTATTAAAATGCGATGGACTATGTGTGATTTGTTGTATTGCATTCTTTGTTTTATGAATTTGTAAGTTTTTTTAACGGATTTTTATCCCTATTCTTTCCAAATGGTAATAGGGAATATTTTTCTAGGAGGAGTATTTCCTGGAATTCCATGTGTCTAACAAAATCCCCATATGGGGATTTACTTCGGATTATCCCCTTTGCATCCAAATAAGCCCGCATGAAGTTCCCAAACCCATTACAGCGGTGTGCCTAGACATTTTCCTCAAGTTTTATGCATAGTAGAGTTCACTGATCATTTGGTATTTGAAGTTCCCAAACCCATTATAGGCTAGTGTGCCTAGACATTTTTCTCAAGTTGTATGCATAGTAGAGTTCACAGATCTCGATCGATTAGACTAAATGCCATGTTTGCTACTTTCCCAATTAATTAATCAAGTATATATTATTACCCAAAGACATGTAAGAGATCCGCTATCGAGAAGAAATTAACTAATCAGTTGATAACTAGTTAGATTCGATCGCCAAGACAAGGTAGCTAATTAGTTATAAATCCACTCACCAAGAAGATCCACGAGGAGAAACCGGATGCTAGCCGGGGAGGGAAGAACGCCAGGGACTCGCCGCCCAGGGCGCCGGCCAAGGGAGGAGACGCTGCCGGGGTAAGCGTCGGCCAGGGCTCGCTGCCCGTGGCGCCGCCACGGCCATCGCAGGAGGAGGGTGCCGCCGCTTGTTGCCGCAGGAGGAAGGCGGCGTGGGGCTGGGGCGCCGCGGGGATCCAGGGATGGCGCGCGGCGGTGTGGGTGAGGGCGTCGCGGGGCTCGGGATGGGGCGGCGGCGTGGGGCTAGGGCGTCGCCGGTGTGGATCGAGCGCCAGTGTGAGGATCGACGAGAGACGAGACGCGAGGTGGGGCTGGGTGAGGATCGACGAGAGACGCTATGTCCCCTCATGTAAGTTCGTGCGCTAGGACAAAAGCCGACGAAATTACACTCAATAAATTCGTGGGTGTGCTTTGGCCCACGAATTTAACTAATTTCGTGTGTTGTTTTGGCAGCCGACGAATTTAACTACATAAATTCGTGGGTTTAATTTAGGCCCACGAATTTAATTAAATTCGTGCGTTTTTTTAGCAACCGACGAATTTAAGCAAATAAATTCGTGGGTTTTTTTGTGGCCCACGAATTTTAAAAAACCCACGAATTTTCCCCTGTTTCTTGTAGTGATAGCTCAGTAGGTTAGTCATTCCTGATATAATAATTTGACTTCTGGTAGTAACTATTCTCGTGGGAGAATAGGGACCGGCCTTCCTGGCAGGGAAGTATACCGGGGGAGTGGTGGAACGGGAATGGTCCGTGGGTCATTCTTGGTTCTCACAACGGTAGGTGCTAGTGAGGACTGTGAGTCCAAGATAGCTTTATACCTATCGGTTAACAACTAAAGGACATGAATGATTAAACGAAATGCTGTGATAATCTCGGCCCGGCCGCACGCATTTAAGTTGCGTGTTAAACTCGAGTTGGCATTAACGGTCGTTGATATCTTGTGGGTAAAGCTGAGCACCTCTGCAGAGTTAATGATGGTAATCGATTACGCCGTACTTCCGGTTAATGAAGTTAAGTTTGAATTTGGGGTGATACCCGTAACCAAGCTCAAGTAATTGTTTTGGAATTTGAAGAAAGTTGGCTAAGTGTTGTGAACTTGTGGAAACCCCCCCCCTTAACTACTATTTATAGTCTGTGCTTCAAATGTAAAATGAATTAGAAAAGAAAACTGCATCCAGATACTTAAACCCTAGTCCCTTCCATTTGGATAATTCCCTGCATGTAGTATTCAGTAATCCCGTACGACTTGTTGAGTACTTCCGTACTCACCCTTGCAACCCCGACCCCTTTCAGAGTTTGAAGAAGCTGGAGCATATCAGGAATCCGTAGATGGCGATCTTGTTTGGTTTTGAGGTCTTAGTCTTTTACTCAGGCCTGCCTGTGCGGTGTTTTGCTTGTAAGTTATTCGGGCCCTGCTGCGCCCTCTTTTGTAAAAACCCTGGCCGTTAGGCCCTATATTGAATAAAAAGAGTTGGATTTGCTTTTGCCTGGCAATATACTCTTATCTTTTCCAACAGTTAGTCTTCCTGGGTAACTGTTGTGAGTTTTCGCACTGCCCCTAAAAAGGCGGTCCGTCACAAAAACCGCTCGAAATTGGAACGAAAAGGTCGAAAACCGCTCGAAAAGCGGCGAATTTCGAACGGTTTTCGGCGGAAATCGGCGACAGGTTTAAAAATTGTGAAAAATTGCAAAAATGCATGTCACCCGTTGCTATACTTAAAAAAAGGGGGAAATAGTACGATATATGTACGTACACCAGCTGATCAGTGGCTGTTTGCATCTGTATAGAGAAGAGAGAGAGAGATGAGAAAAATCTCAGGAGTGATTGGCGACATGGAGATGAAATGAAACAGCGAATGCTACGATTAAAGATGGAGCGGGGTGTGGGAGCCAGCCAGCCACGAGGGAGGGGGAGGCGGCCGGCCAGGTCTAGGCGTGGAAAACGCTCCGGCTTGCCGCCGTCACCGCCTCACCCGCTAAATTAAATCTTAAGATGGTTAAATCACTAGTTTTACTAAGTGTACTGATAACGTAAGTCTAGGTAAAAATTTGCAATTCTAGGATGATAAACCACCAATCAAATTTTAAAAATGTAAATCGCAAGAAAATAAATGAGCAAACCATAAGATAATATATGATCTTTTCACCGCGGTATTTGGTGATTTATAGCTCTTCTCTAATCCATGTTAAAGTAAATCTAAATAAATTGGACCGGTTGCTCGATTTTTGTAAAAACAAAAAGGTAATTAAACATAGGAGAATACTGTATTTTATTAATTTTGTATTAAATATACAAAAATTACATACTCCTGTAAAAGTTCATTTTTTTTTGTCTTTTGCGCGTGTGCTTACGGAGTATAGTATCTGACTAGATTGCGTAGAACGCCGATTTGTATGGACATGTGTCAATTGATCTCCGTACCAAGTTTGGAAAGGAAACAACCGTATGTTATGCTGACGTGGTTGATCAAATTAATTTTTTTTTTTTTTTTGCTTTGTACATGTTAATCTCTACTTTTGTAGACACCACATCTTTTAAACTAGAAGCTAGATTTGCGATCCGTTTGGACTACCATGCTTCTCACGACAACTCAACCAACTCTGATATTGAATAAACTAGTTATATGCCCGTGCGTTGCTACGAAAAACAAAATTGATAACGAAAAATAAAGATTAAAAAATAAAAAAAATACTATTTCATAAGATCAAACATCTATCTTTAACACTTCGTTTCTTGCAAAAGCTGGCTAATTAAAGCAACGCTTCGTTTCTTGCGTAGGGCAATTAAGCGGGGCAATTAAGTAGGGCAATTAAGCAGGGCAATTAATGTGACGTGGGAAGAAACTCTCACTTTATATAGTAGAGATTACGCGCAAAAAATATTTGACAACACACATGTCTGCGTGTCAGTTTTTCTTTGAAAAATTATGTACAATGCATGCTATTCATATGTCATATGTCAACATATATATTGGTTCGAATGTTGTCCATTGCCTCTTTTATTTTATTCTTTTTATTTATTGATTTTTGCATACAAAAATTCATCAAATACACGAGTTAAGCTAAACACCTTAATCCATTGATGGTTGCTCTTTCTCCTAGGATAGATGTGCTCCAACCTTCACGACACATTAGATCTAGGTGTCAGCAAACACTAAGAGCAATAAGCCAAGCCCCCTTGCTTGACTCTCACCAAGTTCTATACAAGCACAAATGGATGCTCATTCCACCTCTAGATGACACATTCAACTAGAGAACTCTACTTGCTCACAATGTGCAATACATGCACAATTGAGATGAGAAGCTCACACTAGCTCAATAAAATGAAATGGGGGTGTCATGAGTCGCCTCACAACGGCTCATTGTGCGTGTTCATAGACCCCCACCACAAAATTTAGCCATTGGAACCGAAATTAGCAAAAATGCATAGGGTCAAACACATCCTCCCTCTTGGTCGAACATGTCCTCCTCGAGTACAACGAGTAGTGCATTAAATGCATTTTCGTGACCGTTAAGGTTAAAATAAATTGGGATGAACATATCTTCCCCCTAAGGCAGACATGTCTTCAATGTTCTTGGTTCCTCAACGACATGTCCTCACTGAACATAGGACATGTCCTCACCAATATAGCTTTCATTCAAATGAAGGCAACTAAATTAAGAATTAATTTCCAAGCAAAAGTACATGAACTTCAACCATTTGTAAAACACACTTGCAAATTATAGTCACATACCACAAAGAGTAGATGCATGGACTTCGATCATTTGCAAAACACATTTGCAAACTGTAGTCACATGCTATAAGGATAGATGCATGAGCCACAACTATTTGCAAAAACACATTTGCAAATAATAGCATCATGCAACAGAGAACAAGGGCAAGCATAATTGAGCTATCAACATATAATGAGACTTAAGCTATAAGACAAGATCTATCTTAATAGTACGGCAATCTATACTAGCAATCCGGTCTCTCAACCAAACATCAAGACCGATAAATACTATAAACATATCTTTAGCCTATGCTAGTTATACATCTACCTTATGCATCCACTTAGAGCTTACACTTGGTTACCATCATCTTCTCTCCAACACATGATACCATCCATCATCCTGAGCTTTGACTTAGTGACTATAAAAAATGACGCCATCCAAAGTCTTCATCATCACGAAAGCTAAAAATTTTCAACAACTCATGAAGAATGTTAGTCCAACACATCCAGTTGTTATTAATCACCATTGAGGCACACCATTAACACATAATAGAGGTCCTAGATATTCTAGTCTTCATCTTTTTGGTGATTGATGACAACTCGATTGCAAATAACTAAATTTGAATCAATTTTGAGTACATGTCAACTAGATAAGCATCATATACTAAAGGGATGGATTTCAAAGTAAAGATCCTTAATATGTTGATGAAGAACATGGATCAATACTAATGAAACCACAAAATATAGAGTGAACTCAGTGTAAATGTGTGCATACAAGAATGTGTATGAAAAGCATATACACTTATTCAAGTTAAAACTTTTGTGGAGTTAAGTCTATATTTTGTGTCCAAGAAATACAATAAGATATAAGAATATGATATCGGATCCATACCTCTACTTGGATTTTCATCTTTTCAAAATAAGACTAAACAATATCATAGTCAACAAACATGTTAGTATCGTATTTAGACTTATCATTAATCACCAAAACCAAATTAATAGAGCTTGAAATTACGTATACAGGTTACAAATTGCAAAAATCAAGAGCACACATAGGCCCCGTTCGTTTCAGCTTCTGAACAGCTTCTGCTTTAAAAAAAGCGGATTATTTATCGAACGGGAGGATTCTGGACAGCTTCTCTGAGAATCAGAAGCTGATTTCTATATAGAATCAGAAGCTGTCTAAAACCTAATTCTCACTGATTCTTGCTGATTTTCACCGGCTTGGCCCGGAATCTAGAAGTTGTAGCCGGCTTGACCCGATTCTCCAATAATCAGAAGCAGTTTCTTCTATAATCCAGAAGCCAAAACGAACTGGGCCATACATGGATATACATATACGATCCACACTAGCCAATATGCATCAAGAAGTGCTCGTGCAAAAAAACACATATCCCAACTATGCATTCCTTTTACCATTGTTTAAGTTAGGATGGCAAATTTTAAGAGGTAATCTCAATCATGGGCCCAAGTTGGTCCCATATGTGGAAGTCTGTGCCCCGTCCCAAGCACATTGTGGCTATAGCAGATGGTTCGGCATTCAACAGGCTCACCTACGTAAGAAAGTAGAAGACGTCGAGGAAGAAACCGAGGAAGCTAGTGACATGGAAGAAACCAAGGGCAATATTATGAATTGGTGGGGGGCAATGAAGAACACTAATGAAATGGATGAAGAAGATCCAAGCTCCCTGTCATTGGCCTCTTCATGTACAGTCAGATCCGGACTCTTCTGCCGCCACCACACATTCACTCGTGCAAGAGGGAGAGAGATCTCCTGGATGAAAGGTTCGGGTTGGCCTAGAGGGGGGTGAATAGGCAACATTTTTCTTTTTAAAGCAAGAAATATCTAAATAACAGACTTTTAAGCACTTTAAGAAAAGGGCCTAATTTGTTCAACAGCAAAGGAGACAAGATTTCTAAACAGGAAAGACAGTTAATACAGGTCGAGTATAATTGCAGCACAACTAGCACATATTACAACAACAAAAAGTATCAAATGAATGCAAAAGTCGAGAACAAGAAAGTGATAAGAAATTTTTCACCGACATTCAAAGATAAACTCCTACGTCCCCATTAGAGAACTTCTTACGAAGTATAGCTCCACCAAAAGCTAGTCGCAGTAGCTTTGGTATCCACTAATGTGACTCTTTCACCACTCCGGTGAGGTGAGTCCCAACCTCTCACAACAATGGTGGTCTTCCACAATCTTTGTTGGACAGGTCGCACCAAACCTTCTCCCAGCCGTCTAGGAACGTCTAGTTCCAAGAGTAATAGACTATCCACAAGCATTGTCTCTTGGTTCACTAGCACAACACTAACTAGACTAAGCTTGGAGCAAGATCACTTAGAAAGTTGGATTTTGAATTCAGAGATTTGAGCTCAGTCTCCTTGATAGCTTGAAGGCTCTAGTATGCTAAAATATCAAGGAGATCATAAAGTTCTATTTCAACACTACCCTGACACAACTTATATAGCCAACAAAAGGAATATGGCTATTATATTGTTCCAGAGCTGTTGGACGTGTCAGACTGTCAAAACTATGTTATGCAAATGTGCCCCCGGACTTAGTTCAATAACCTTCATAATTTGTTTAATGTACCGTGAACCATTAAAATTGAAAAGGTCATTTACGTCGGATCGAACTAGCGAGATTCGTCGTACACATGTTTTGAGAAGTATTGAGTCTGCCGTGAAAAGAAGCAAAAGCTAGTTTGTGCCGCACCGAGCAAAGTTGGTCCGGCGTACACATGAATTTAACGTCGGACTGAAATTTGAGTTCAGCGGAAACGAGTCTGTTTTAAACGATGTAGTCTCAGTTTGATTTTTGAATGAGTAGTTTTCTGCGTCAGACCGAAACAACAAGGTCCGGCGTGAATAGGATTTTTGTCTGAGAAAGGTGAAGGACTGAGTTTTGTGGGAAAAGATGATGTGACCTTGACTCCAAGTAATCTTAATGATTTTGCCTATGAACCAAGATACTTGCTTGTACATAATCCCCCTTTGTTTGAATCAACTCCCAAACCAACTCCCGAACCAAGATACTTGCTTGTTGCCAATCTAAAACTACCCTAGCTACTTGGTTTGAATCAACTCCCAAACCAAAACTAGTAACAAGGGTCCTTAACCTCTGTTCTTCACTCCACATTCTTCTCATCACCAGGGATAATTTTCTTGATCATCAACACCAAAACACCATAAAAATCATTATTAAAAATTAGAGGGCCTATATGCTTTCATTGGAGAGTGAGGAGAGAGAGTTGAAGGGGGATTTTTACTAGGGATAATGTACCACATAAACATGCTCTCTCCCTCCTAATTTCCAAAGTAGGCACACATAGTCTTGAAGTATGTTGTGTCATATGTATGGTACATGTAGGCGCTGTTTGTTTAGGCTTATGTTTTTTTGGCTTATAACTTAAAGCCATCTTTTTGGCTAAAACAACTTAAAAGCAGCTTGCTTTTATATGTGGTAGAGGTGTGTACTTTTACCCTAACTTTAGTGGCAATAGTCTAAAACCAATCCTAGCCAAACAAGCACCGCTCTAGTAGTTTTTGGCTTAGTTATATATTGAGGCTTGTGACTTTTGAAAAGGACTAGTTAAAAGCCACGTTTTGTTTAGGCTTTTGGCCTTTTGACTTTCAAATTGGAGAAAAAGGTCAAACAAACAAGGAATTTACCCTGAGGGGTTTTGGCTATAAATATAGCGTCCATTGTACAAGAAAGAGGAATCAATAATAATAAAAGAGTTCAGATCTCCTATATCTTGTGTTCATCTATTGTGATTATTCCTTAGGTATTCTTGATTGGTATTGTATTGATCAACGAAGACTATCTATTATTCGATATGTTATCAGTGCGAAGCTCATCAAAGGCTGAATGAACGATGCATAATCAGTGTTCGCCTAGGCGGCCGCCTAAGTGCTCGGCAGCTGCCATTTGCCTTGATTCACGTGTAAGAGGCTTCCATCAGTCGTGATTCATGTGTAGGTGGCCAGGCAGAGCTAGAGGCGACGGTGGCTAGGTGATGAGTCAGCGCGTACGTGGCCAACTAGAGGTATGCGGCCTCGGGCGGGGGCTCGGAGTAGAAAAGGTGTGACTGGATGTAGGCTACCTAATCTCGTTCGACTTAGGGTTGGGGTTGGGAAGTCGCGTCGCTGCCTCGCTGGTCACTGTCGATGGTCTAGGGCTTCAGCTTTGTAGAGTCTCATGCTAATAATGTGTTGTAAAATATAGTCGTTCACCCGGGACCAATCAACAGCATGCCACAAAATCACAAGAACAAGAATATGAAGCACACACAAAGTAAGGAGGCAAAGCTCTCTCTTTATTAGATTGATTCTCTGTACAAGGGGGCACCCAATATATAGCAAAACAAACATGATAGATTCAGATTCACCCACCAATAGATGGAGTCCTTTCAAACTTGGACTGAGATTCTATCCATATCATAACACTATCTACTATTTGTTGGTAGAAGCCTGCCAATAGTTTATTTTGTGTGTATGTGAACGCCCAATAGAGATTTTTCTTTGAGAAAGTGAATGGAATCGAATTTGGATGTAATTAGGTATAGTCAATTTGAATGAAGAAATATGTAGGTTTTTGTATCCGAAGAGAATTGGTAATATTGATAAAATGTGTTGTAAAACGATGATGACTGTAGTAGATCAAGCACAATATACCGATTGAATAGTATAGCATGAACAATCACGAGAAGCACACACGATATATGGAGGCAAAAACCCTATTATCTTTATTAGATTGATTCTCTTGTACAAATAGGTGTTGTATTTATAATAGAAGACCATTAAAGATATATTCAGATTTGCCTATAGTGAGATAGAGTCCAAACATATATGAACAATCAGAACTGAGAGTCCAATTATACCTCAACAAAATAATGGATCAGAGGACAAAAGGAAGGGAGACATGGTTCTTATGCATTCTCATTCGTGGCGCCCATATACTTGTTAGCAGTACACGTCTTAATGTTTCTATGGCTTTATTTGCTTCCATTTCTTGGGCTTCTGATCATGAAGGGCAAGAGCCTGCTTGGTAATTGTTCCACTTAGTTTGGACAAATATAACAATGAGATGAACATAACATAACACGAGGAAAAACGCGAAACACAAATGCACAAATTTAGACACAATCTTTTGCGCGATTTACTTATCTATTGCAGAGTTTATCAACTGATCACATTACATTCGGTTCTTTTTTAAAAATAAACTCTGTTTATATTCTGGCCGACCTAATTAGGCAGAACCCAATTTTCCATATAAAAACGATAGGAACAGAGAAGAGCAGAGCATGCACACAAGCGCGGCACGCCCCATGCGCGCAGGCTCAACTGAGATCCAACGTAGTGGTGGTTACTTATGGCTGGAACTTTAGCAGCTGAGTACTGTATCACGATTCAAGCTAGCTGTTGGTTACTTCGATCGACCGATGGCAACGGTTGGTAACCATTTAAGCTGCAGTTGGCGTTACAAACAGCACAGGAACCATATCCACGGAGGCTATGGTTTCGTCGGCTTTACTAAAAAACTAGCAAGATGTAAGCGCGGCGCATGCCGCCCGCGTGAACGAAAAATGATTTTACATTTTTTTTCCGGAGAAAAAATAGATTTAGACGTTTTTTCAAAAATTTTGAAGGCTCGAGAAACCTTAGAGACCGAGCCAGAAGAAAAGTACACATCATTCTGTTGACGAATATTTCTTTTTTGGAAAAACAGAGAAAGGACCTGGGCCCGTAAGCGCGACACACGCCGCGCGCGTGAACGAAAAATGATTTTACTTTTTTTTTTTCCGGAGAAAAACGATTTTGCGTATTTTTTTCGAAGAAAAAAAAGACTTAGACGTACTTTTAAATTTTTTGGAGGCTCGAGAAACCTTAGAAACCGAGCCGGAAGAAAAGTACACATCTTTCTGTTGACGAAAATATTTTTTTCGGGAAAACAGAGAAAGGACCTGTGCCCGTAAGCGCGGCGCACGCCGTGTGCGTGAACGAAAAATGCTTTTGCTTTTTTTCCGGAGAAAAAGTAGACCTAGACATATTTTCAAATTTTTTGGAGGCTCGAGAAACCTTAGAGACCGAGCCGGGAAAAAAGTACACATCTTTTTGTTGACGAAAATATTTTTTTTGGAGAAAACGGAGAAAGGACCTGGATGTAAAAATCGGTGACCTATTTATTATAGTTTTGGACCTCACCGCTATCCCGAAAAAATAGAAAAGGGATCGCTCGCTATTTACATCTAACGGGATGCTCTTTCTGTAAAGTAGCAAGCCACGGACCTAAACGCGATCCCTGGAATTTTTTCTTCCCCTCACAAAAAATTTCAAAGGATCTATTTGTAAATTCGTGAGGATCTATCCGTAATTTGAAGAAATGGAGGGGTTGTCTCGCAAAACGCCATGGAGTGACAAGTGGACGGGCTGGCCGAGCTCCATTCTGTTCGCTTATAATAGATGTAGTATACACATCTTTTTGTTGACGAAAATATTTTTTTTTGGAGAAAACGGAGAAAGGACCTGGATGTAAAAATCAGTGACCTATTTATTATAGTTTTGGACCTCACCGCTATCCCGAAAAAATAGAAAAGGGATCGCTCGCTATTTACATATAACGGGATGCTCTTTCTGTAAAGTAGCAAGCCAGGGACCTAAACGCGATCCCTGGAATTTTTTCTTCCCCTCACAAAAAATTTCAAAGGATCTATTTGTAAATTCGTGAGGATCTATCCGTAATTTAAAGGAATGGAGGGGTTGTTTCGCAAAACGCCATGGAGTGACAAGTGGACGGGTTGGCCGAGCTCCATTCTGTTCGCTTATAATAGATGTAGTATATACATCACCCATCCGTACGTGATGAGCCCCAAGATGCCAACCAACCGATTGCCAAGCCAGCCATGCACGCAACATGCAACGTCGTGCCTGCCTGCAACAGGCAACCATTTCCTTGCCATGTAGCCAGGGTTCTACTTATTGTCGAAAATCGGCTGAATTTCACGATAATCGGCCTTATCAAGCCGACACGATATAGAATACCGGTTGATAAACCGATTAAATTTAAAAAAAATCTAAAAATTCGAAAAAATTTGTTCAACACAAATATCGCGATTATCGAGCCATATCGAGCGATTATCGAGGTATATCGACCGAAAATCGCTCAAAAAATCGACCGACGACGAAGTTCACGTGATCGGCTGATTTTCGAGGAAAATATCGCGATAATCGAGCAATATCGAGCGATTATCGACCAAATATCGAGATTTTTGAAATTTTTTTTCAAAAAATTTGTTTTTCAAACTATTCAAATTTTTACGATTTTCGATCGATTTTATCGATTTTTGAAATTCGATAATCGTGCGAAAATCGAAAAAACGTAAGTCATGCGTACTAGCTATATGTTACTCCCTAACATTTTCCTTCTAATGTACTCATTCATGTACGGTACTGTTCTTTCTTTCATGTTTACTTCAATCCTAAGTCCTAACACGACTAATTAGGGAACTTGTGCGCCTGTACATGCCCATGCATTATGCGACCCTTCCTCCCTTGTTACGAGATCGATCGATGTGTTTACAATGCAAATTCTTATGGTGATTTCGTTGAGGAATAGCTCGGTGTACCATTTGCTCCGAATATCCATCTTCTCAAAGAGGCCGGGGCTGATGCTGCTAGGGAAATAAAACACAAGTAAAGTGCTCTCAAAGATTACTATAGTGGTATTTTTGTCACGACCATGATCGAGCTGAGGCATCTCTTGGCAATATTAAATCTAGTTTATATATGGTGGGAGGTCGATTAAGCTAAACCTAAACAGCTGGGCTCTATTGATCGCCTCACGAAAACGATACGGAAACGGTCCGTTTTCGTCGGAATTGGCTCTCCCATTTTCGTTTATATTTCCGACAAAAAAATTCGGTTTTCGTTTCCATACCGGTATTTTTTGTTTTCGTTTCCAAATAAGGGCTTATGTTTCCGTTTTTCTTCGGAACGGTCGGAAACTTTCTATTCCGTTTTTACTCTTGTCTTACGGCGGGATAAAAAGTTAAGCAGTGCTTCTACGCTTTTCCTCCTAGTATAAATTGTATGAATCTTAAAGCAAGCAAAAGGATAAATAATCATCATCTATCATTCATTTATGTTTGAATAGTTATGCAATTTAAAAAAAAAACATAAAAACATCTCTCTAAAAAGTTTTCTTTTTTTCGCAGCTAGAGTTGTGACATGGACGATGGATCACATGCGTCTGCGGGATTCTTGCTGTATTTCCGGTGTCTTGATGGATCGATGGAGTGCATGGACAACGCAAATCTCCGATGCTAAGAGGAGGAGATTAAGGAAAGGTATCGCATAAATTAAGGAAAGGCATCGTCATGTTTACGAGCAGTAGTGCTAGTATCGAATCGATCACATGGGGCTTCAGAGGTTTTTACGTGGTCAACAATGGTATACAAACTAGTGTTAACGACCTGTTTGTTTTGGCTTAGGTTTTTTAGCTTTTAATTTAAAGCTATTTTTTTGGCTTAATAAGCTTTTAAGCCAAGACATATTGTTTGATATCCTGATTTATTAATGGGTTAGATGGTACAGCTTATAGATGAAAAGTCTAAAATACCCTAAATGAGATGGTGGATGAATTCTCAATTTATATATGATGGTATTTGGTAGGTAATTTTAGAGACTTTTAGTGGCAAAGAGTTATTTCATTCAAATAAACCCAAAAAAGCTCCTTTTATCTGGCTTTTGGCTTATAGTTATACATGGGTTTTTGGCTTTTTTAAAGCCCGGCTTAAAAGCCATCTATGTTTAGAAAATCGTAAAGTCTTTCACCAATTTTTTAGCGTATATACAGAATATATGTATATATACGTGTATAGTGTATGAGTGTGACCTATATATCCTCCACCTTGTACTTGAAAAAACAAGGTGGTCATTGGATTAACAAACTCCTGGATACTGGTGTTATCATATCAATATCAATCATTGGCCTAGGGCCGGTCCTCGATCGATCGGTGGCCAGCTGCTGCGTTGTTTGCTCCTCGTCCTCGACCACGAGTTCTCTAAGTCGGCAAAACCCAATAAAATATTGCACTGCTAGTACGTACTCGGGCCGCTATATCGTCACTAGATGGACTAGCTAACTGGACTCGATGATCACTAATGGGGCATAGTACTAATGCTCTAGATCGCCGTATCATGTGGCTCAGGCTTGCAGAACTTGGATGCATGCACGGGTCGAGTCGAGACCGAGGAGGAGCAACACACGCAATCATTTGCGTGCGTGGATGGATCATGGATGCATGCATGCATGGTTGCTCGCCGACGTCGCCGTACGTGTCATGCTTCATTTCCTCGTACGGCCGGGCTACAGTGCTGTCTCTTGCATGTCCATCTAGCTAGCCTGCAGCCAGCTACTCCAAGATGTATAGTGCTGCATTGTCCTTCCGATCACTGGACCTATCATGTCATCAAGAGAAGAGCATAAAATTGCCAAAATGCCACTCTCAATAAGTGGTTTTGTTAAAATGCCACTCCTCTCTCACTGACATGTGGGATCATCTGTGTCTATGACAGTGGGCCAGAGTGGCATTTTAGCGAGACGACTTGTTGAGAGTGATATATAAACTATGTTAGACGTAAATTTGTCGGTGGTAGAATGACCATGTATATTAGTATATACCGACTGAGTTTAGTCCGTGATTTGGAAAACGCTACACATAGTCCCACTGACATGCATGCATACCGAGTACCGACCACAATGGTAGCTAGCATGCATGGTCGTATTAGGCAGTACGTACTGCAGTAGTATAAAGAAACGAAGCTATATACTCGATCGGATTTGTGTTCAGCAGCCAACTTTGTCCGGATCTAGTAGGGATGTGATCGGATCGGATACGGTCGAATATCGTTCTATTCATATCCGTATCCGTATTTTTTATCGAATACAGAATCGAATACGAATAGTATCGAATACAGAATCGAATACGAATTATACAGGATAATATCGGTTACGAATACAGATCGAATACGGATCGGAATCAACATGGATACGAATAATATTAGTCGGATATTTTAAAATCCAATTTCAGTTTTTTTTTTCAAAATCGGTCCAAATTTAAATTCAAAATTCCAAAAGAAATATATTTGTATGTTTTTTTTTTGCCTTTTTATCCCTAACTTATCATACACGTGACTCTGTGAGTAACAATGTACCCCATTACAATAATTGAACCAAATGATTTGCAGCTGGCATATGCTGCTGAATCCTAAGTAGCCCTCCTGAAACGCCACTTGCCAATTTATGTACCATCTTTACTCAAATATCTCCAAATTAGCATCTAGCACACATGAACACATTATATCTTGTCATCCAATGCAGACCCCAATATCTGAAACAGTGAAACATGTTAAATTGTTAATGTGTTATTCTGAAACGTCTTATTCGGATAATATCCGTATGTCATATTCGAATATTATCCGAACAAAAACTCGGATATTCCGTATCCATCGGATAATCAGTGTTCCATATTCGTATCCGTATCCATGTAAATTATCTGTATCCATATCCTTATCCGAGAAATCAACTGGATATCTGTGAAACTATCCAAATCATCATCCAAATCAATTCGGTCGGTCGGTCGGTCGGAAAATATCCGTACCAGTTCCATCCCTAGGATCTAGCCACATACTACTCCTAAGTCCTCACTAACAACATTTAAGCACGCACAGATGGATATGGCTGTTACGTTGGCCCCCACGGATTAGCTGGAGCATTGACACACACATTGATAGAGCTCATAAAACCCTAAAAGGCGCCTTAATGGAAAAGGGAGTACGTACGTACTCCTCCTCTGCTCGATTCTTTGCTAATACTCCCTCCCATCACAAATAGTTATCGGTTTATACATACATAGGCTTTGTCAAATTTGATTGTCGATAATCTTTTAAATAATTGAATTAGATACATGAAAATCATATGTACGTACACATCATAAATATAAATCAGGAAACCCTAATTCTGGTTTAGCCACGTCGTTAAAATTGTGTTTTATAAATGTAATTATAAATATTTATCTCGAAAAGTTTTTTATAATATTATAATTTTATTTAGTTTTATAAATATATTAAATATAAAATTAATTGTTAAAATTACGTTCTGATCGTATTAATATCTAAAACGATATATATTTATGACACGAGGGAGTAGGAGTACAAGTTAGAGGTTGCTGGGCATGTATGGACCCTAATTAATTCGAGTCCACGTACGTGGATCAAACAAACGCATAAACCGATCATCCATCCATCCATGCATCTCTCGCGATCTCTTCAATGCGCACAGCTCATCACGTACGTACACACGCGCACACAAATTAAGTTTACCTAGCTTTTCGATCACCAGCTCGACATGGAGATTAGACCTAACTGTCCTGCTGCTCATCATTAATCCAGTCGATCGAACTGATCAAAACCTACGATCGAGCATATAGCTAGGTGGTCAGCAGGGCTTAATTTCTCTGTCTAGCTCTTTAATTTGGTCAAACTAGCAGTACCTTGTACCTTCAATGGGTTACAATGGTTGGGAGAGTAAAATGACCGATCATAAATGCCCAGACCGCGCACGGCCGTATATTAAAAGGGAGTGTATAGGCATCATCCGGATGTTTTTGTCCTAAAAATCATCCAAATTTTGGACCGTACGATCAAAACACACATCCGTAGGATCAACCCACCTCTAATTCAGGGGGGGTGTGCATTGATCTGAAAGCAAATCCAATGGCCCAGAATTTGGATGATAGTTGCTAAAAAAAACATCCGGGTGAAACTTATCAAAACCCTATTAAAATGGGTACTTTTTTCTATGTATATTGTACGAAATAGTCTGTGTACGTAAATCATTCATTGACAAAGTTTTTTAAAAGAAGATCGAAAAAAATTAGTTTAAATAACTCTATTTTTTTTTGTGCGTGCGTCAAAATGAAGCACACAACGCCCTGCAGGCAAGGAACACTCACCCCCATAGACTCGGCACCGCTGGCTACGCGGGGGAGAGGGCATAATGGGCGAGGGAGGACGAGGAGACCTCCACGCCATTTGCATCGATCGTAGACCAGCGCGCCAGAGACTGGCTAAAAGCGAGGTCAGGTGTCACGTCTTCCGCAACCGTCTCCTTTAAAAAACCCCACGGACGAGAAAGTCTGCCAATGCTTGGTAAGATATATATTGAACTACCAATTTTGTATGTAATTAGTCTATAAATTCATAAGTGAAATAACTTATCGGGATCTTGCAAGTAGCGTTAAGTACACAATCACCCGATGGCTCTTTTTTGCCAAAGAGGGAGATGGATGCACTATCCATGGCATTGGGAAACAAGGAACACCCTGGTCGCACACGAGGTAAAGGGGTTTTCATTCCCTGGAAAACCGGATTCCCAGACGACTCCGATAAATACCGAAGTAAGAAGAAAACCAAAACTGAGTACGAGTCACAGCTTCTAAAGAATTTGGAGACCAGATTGAGAGAAGAATTCAATGATAGGATAAGAAGCCTCGAGGAAAGGCTCATTAATAAAGAAAAACTGCCCGCGCAAGCCCCAGAAGTATGTGCGCAATTCAGCCCCACTAACCGTAAGAGCAGATGTGCATCTGCCGCTCATATAGATGAACACAGCGATAATTTTCCTGTCTACGATGTTAAGGTACTAATATACATCTCTTGAATGCTCTATAGATATAGCTGTTGAACATATTAGCTAATTGTGTGCTGTTGTGCAGGAGGCCACACGGTGCAATCTCTAAGTGAGAATTACCAATGGCTCCCTTCCTCTTACGGCTGCTTGGGGGACCACGTATCCATCCAGTTAAGGGGCGATGTGCATGGTACCCTGGTAGCGTCGGGTTTCACGAAGGTCAATGTGGGTGGGGTACATGATAGTTTCAAGATCGTCGAGCTACTGAAGCCACCAAACAACGAGATCGTGACGCTGAGGGATGCCATTGGCACATTCATCCAATGGCCTAGTAGCGACATCTCCATGGCTGCCCATAACTCACCGTAACTACCCCAACTATTTGAGTCGCCTGCTGCACCTGATCAGCAGGCCATCAAATCAGTTATCGTACCCCCTACTGCACATGATCAACAGGACTATAACTGGTTTCCTACCCATTCGTCTTCCCGTGAAGACTCCCTACAGTAGAAAGAAAGGCAAGGGCAAATTGAAGCAGATCACGAAGACCCTCGACTATCTGATGGCCCCGTTGGCCCGGTTATACAAACTAGGAGAGCCTTTACTAACGGGAGATCGCCTAAATGCACTTTAAATGGCTTGTATTAAATTGCATTCTTGGTACATGGAACAAGCTACCAAGCCAGTGCAAGAACGTATAACGAGTATCATGGTCAGCTTCAAGCATAAGCATCTGTTCAACGAATCATCAGGGGTGCTTCTTCGTGGTCAACTTCTAGGACCTATTCCATCTCTACAACCTCGACGCCCTCGATGCCGCGCTCTTGAGATGCTGAACATTATAAGTGTGTGCTATCATAGTTTACATTCGTCTAATAGCGATAAATATCCGCCACAATATATATATATATATATATATATATATATATATAGTACAATTACCTGGGACATCTCGGTGCCTGGGCACCATGATCCAAAACTGGTATTTTTTCTATTTATTTGCATTTGAAATTTTTTGAATTTTTTAGGATGTTGAGTTTAACTAGTTTACTAACTAGTTCAAACAAGTTAGAACTGAAATTCGAACTAGAGTTTCTTTTTTTTATGATAGTTTGATTGTAGGTATATGCTGAGTATATATATAAATCAGTAAAGCATGTAATCTAAATTCATTCAAATCTTTGAATTCGAGTATATTTTTTTAAAGGTATGTGTTTCATTTGAATTGTTATAGATGGGTATATACTCTAAAACTGAAAGTTTCAAAAAATATACTCGAATTTGACTTGAAATCGTGCATTTAAAATCATGGTGCCTGGGCACCATGGTGTCCCATTACAGCGTCCTATATATATATATATATATATATATATATATATATAATTCGCCTTTGTATATATAGAAACATGATACTCGAAGCGATAAGTAACAGACAATCGATGGGTTTCCTCGACCCACACATAGTCTCAAAGCAAACAATGGACGGAGATATAAACATGGTCGAAGAATATGTGAAACAGACATTCCTGGCTCAAAAAAAATAAAGATTTGATACTTTTACCTCATAACCCAGGGTAAGTGGTACACTACTTGCTATACTTTGATTTGTATTGTGCACATAACTCAGTTTTCTTCATTGACCATGGTGATATACCCGTGTAGGTTTTACTGGGTTCTAATTGTAATTCATCCAGCCATGAACCAGGTTAGTTGCCTTGATTCCTTACAGAACGACAACCACGACTTGAATCCTATCGCGAAATTACAGAGCAGGTAATCATGTTTCCTTTATAGATAACATGGTCATGTAAGTTGTTCCAAGTGTATGTTGCTCCTGGAATGGTTGATGCTAACCTTTTGCAATCACGTAGGATGTTCAAAGTGTACAAGGACGGGGCAAAACTGCAGCATGATTTTAAGTTTTCGGTATCCACTATACACAATATGTGGGGTATATTTCTCCATCAATAATAAAATATCTTGAGCCATTAACAAGGGATCTGCTTACAACTCGGTACGTTAATTGTATTTTTTATGAGGACAATTTATCGGCATTAGGAGGAGATAAGTACAATGAAGAATGCCAAGAAATAGATTGGAATGCCAATGTCATTCAGTCCTTAGATCCACGTACTAAAGAATTTGAACTAGAGGTTCGGAGAATAATAAATTTGCAACAAATTGCAAATAATTTTCCATATGCATTTACTGATTACAAGGGTGTTACAAAATTATATATACCCGCAGTCAATGTACCAGAAAAAGTGAAGTTACCTCAGAAAGGTAGTCTTGCCCCTAATGAGAAGAAGAGTAGGGAGAATTTTGGATAAAAAAGACTTAGTTCCGTGGAGACGTCAGCAAAAACGGAATTCTTCTAAAGGTAAAGGTACAATACTTAAATCAGTAAAATAAACACAACATGAGGTTGAGAACCATCGAATGAATGGTAAACTCGGCATCAAAGTGCGCACAAATGTAGATACTGGGACATCAGAAGCCCTAGATCGTTGTTATACGAAATCACAAGGAGTTAGAGGATGTAAATGAAGAAATTTTCATGAATTATGTCAATTCAGTAGAATTATATAAACGATACTACAGTTGTCGACATACATTTTGCCTCAAAGAATGAAAGACCATGGCAAAGTGCATGAAGCGCACAGATTGGGTCAAATGGAAGGAAGCAATTGAAGAAGAATTGTTCTCGCTTAATAAAAGGGAGGTATTTGGTCCAATAACACCAACTCCTCCTAAATTATTTCCTATGGGAAACAAATGGGTTTTTGTTTGAAAAAGGAATGAAAACAATGAAGTGATGAGACACAAAGCGAGGCTTGTAGCCCAAAGGTTCACGCAGAGACCCAGTATTGATTACGATGAGACATACTCTCTCATTATGAGTGGAATGACGTTCCGGTATCTAATATCTCTAGCAGTTAATATGAGTGTATGGCTTTGCAAAATAATTAACCACATACAAAGGTCATGTGGTATTAATCCATTGGAATCTCCTACCATTATCTATGAAGATAATGTTGCCTGTGTTGCTCAGGCTATATAAAGAGTAATATAACAAAACATGTTGCTCATAAGCTATTTTATCCTCACGAACTTCAAAAGAGTGGTGAGACAAATGTCTTGCAAATGAAGTCATGTGAAAATCTAGCCGATTTATTCACTAAGTCTTTACCGACGTCCTCGTTCCAAAAATATGTCCAGGGGATCGGTATGAGACGGCTTCGTGAGTTGCAAGGTTCAGGGGGAGTTAACCCTTGAACATGTTGCACTCTTTTACTTTATGAGTTTTATATAAATGGTTTCTCATAGAAGGTTTTTACTGAGGCAACATTGAATGTGAACTTATGCCATAAAGTTTCTTCTTATATTTTTTTTCATTGGGTTTTAAAGGAATTTCAGATGGTATATAATTATGAGAATGAATTTCTCCTCATATTTTTCCACAGGGTTTTTGGATAAGTTTATCGAAGCACATGAATGTTGTGTTATTTGTCCAAGGGGGAGTGTTAAGAAGTTAAAGGAGGCGATTACCACCAAATCTTGGAATGGGTGTCTTTTGAACAATGGGTGTCTTTTGGACACCATCAACTTCCACCTATTAGATTGTATAAATATGTAAACACATGTGCAATAAAAAAATGACCATTCTACCCTACTTTCAACAGCAATTTGCAAAGCACAAGGGCCTGCATTAACAGCCAGGATGGCAGTAATTATGGCAATCAATAAGCTACATGCCGGGTGCACGCTACTGTGTCTGTTCATGCATTGAGATTGGAGAGCACAAGGTCAGGCACTCATGCTCTGTGTGTGCTTCTGATCTTCTGATCAGAATCAGAAGGCTATAAAATTGACTGCCTCTGCAGGTTGGGGTTTGGTTTGCTACTGCCAGGAACATTTTGTTGGTCTGGATGATGAATCCAACAGATGATGGTGATGAGTTTATTCTTTTTCTTGCTGTTTTTGTTGTTCTAGAGGACTGGAATTTTTTTAAAACAATACTTTTTTAAAATGAATTGCGGTATTAATACGCAGAAAATAAAAATTACAAAAATAACACCAATTCACCAAACGGTATGGCGAAATGTCTATTTTTGTCAAACAGTGTGGCGATCACTTCTTAATTACGTAGTTAACAGTCGGCCGTTAGAGTTTAGGGGGAAGAAACCATTATCGCCGTACTGTACGGTGACAATAGCTATTTTCGCTAAATGGTTCGGCGACAAATGTATTTTCGCGAAACGGTTCGGCGATAACCCCCGTTTCTCGTGGAATTTATTGCTTAATGGTTAACTATGTAATTAAGCAATGGATGCCGCATTGTTTGACGAAAATAGTTATTTCGCCAAACCGTTTGGCGAATAGGTATTATTTTTGTAATTTTTTTTCTGCGTATTAATACCATAATTCATTTTAAAAAAAGTATTATTTGAAAAAAAAAACTCTAGAGGACTGCATAGATCCTTTGGTGAAACTATGAAGCGTCGATTTCTTGCCGAGGAGTCCAGGTACGTATGCCTTTCTGGATCGTTAGTTTTGCTAGTAGCATTCATTCAGGAAAGAGAAATTCCCAAGATATTAGTTAAAGAACAGGTATGAAATGCCCCAAAATTGCAAAACCCAAATCAAAACCCAAATTGCAAGATTAATCGGTTTTAACCGCGTTCTTCGTTCTTGATTCTCGTTCTTGGAGTTGGGGATGGATTGGACGGGAGTGGTTGAGACTGACCTAGGATTCCTCGCCTCGGACCGTTGGTTCCTCACCCGCACTCGCGCCGCGCCCGGTCGTCGCGCCATCCCGTCGCGCCCGCATCATCCCCGCCTGCTCCCATCGCCTATGCGCGGTCGTCACCACCATCCTTTGCCTCGCCTCGCGCGTCGAACTGCCACCGCCTGCCCTCCCCTCTCTTGGAGTCATCGCTTTGGATCCCTGCGTGCATCTGCTCCCGTCGCCTCGCCGGTCACCCTCCTCAGGACCTCGCGCCACCCGCCTCGGTCGCCTCTGCTGCATCACGCCCTCGCCAGCCTCCTCGCCGCACGCGGCTATAAAAGCCCCGCCACGGCCGCCCTTCCCTCGTGCTCACTCTCCCTCCCCTCTTGGTAAGCTCCGCCCCGCCCCCTCGTCTTCTTCCCCTCCGGCCAAAGGCCTCCCAGCCGCCTCGACTCCCTGTTTCCCCCCCCCAATCCCCCAAACCCTAGCTACCCCCAAACCCTCGCCCCTTCGTCTCCCCACCGAGACCCCGATCTCCTTCGTCCCCAGCCCCGGCCTCGCCCCCCGTCGCCTCGCTCGCCGTCGCCGTCGCCCCGTTTCCCCTGGTGGAACCCTAGCACCCCCTTGATCGATCGATCGATCTCTTTGTATCACCGCCGATCGGACCCCATCGGTCAGCATCTGCGCGTCTAGGCCCACCTGTCAGCCGCCTCCGCCTCGCTGCCGCTCGAGGCACACTGTCGGCTGCAGCTGTGCAAGCTGACCCGATGACGCAGCGCTGGCGTTTTGGCCGCATGAGCCGTTCGGCCGTGTGGGACGAGCCCAATACGGCCCAAGGCTGTTTTTCCGTTTTTCATTTTGTTTTTGGATTTAATAAATCCAAGGAAATCCATTTAAATACCTCCGAAAAATCCCCCGAAACTCCAAAAAAGAGAGAGCCAAAATACACTATCCAAATCGTTTCGAGCCACTGAGTCCAAAAATGATCTCCGTTTTGTCGTTTGAAGTCCACAAAATTCCAAAATGCCTAAAGTGCCCCAGGACTCTCCTCCGGCCCTTTTCCCTCAATTCCTTTTTGTTTCCCCTTTTTCTTGTTTTTCTCTTTTCTTTTCTTTTTGCTCTATTCGTTTATTTATCGCTCGCATTTTTGTACGTCAGATCCAACCTTGGAGCACGTCCCGGAGCAGTACGAGGAGCCGGAGCAGGGGCCGAACGTGATCGGTACCGAGTTCAACGACGACCTAGGACTTCCCCTCGCCTCGCAAGGCAAGCCGCACTCCTTGAACATGTTGAACCCATGATAATATTGTAGTATTAATTATTTTAATATTGCATTATGTTGGTATGTTAAATGCTAGAAATGTTTACTTTAAAATGTCATGATGACCTAGTTAGTGCCTAGCTTGATTAAAGACCCACTTTGTATTGTTGTGACATATTCCTTTGCAAACCTTAGACTTAGCTATTGAATCTCGTATGCTAGTAGTTAATCAATTAGTTGTACATTAAAAGCTTTGTGTATTAAAACAAAACCATCAAGCGGCAGGCTTGATGTAGATTATATTCAAAATGTGTCATGGTGAGAGGACTTTGGCGGGCAAACCACTAGATGGCTGTCAGGGAGCCGTCCAGACCGTCCTCGGGTTATCGAATGTCCCGTCGTCCACATCGGATTTGGAGGTTAGCAACGGATCGCCGATGGCGCTCGCAGTGCTAACACCCAAGTCCAATCAAGACAACGTCATCTCCATTCGATGAACTCGACAACCGTCCCGGTATTCCCCCGGTATGCGACCCGAACTCGCCCAGGATTGCCCCGCATACCGGTTCCAACACGATATCAACTCAATTTGCACAAAGGGGGCAACGAACTCGAAACTTTCGAACCAACACGCAAGCGAAACACAAACGGCACAAAGACAAACTCGACAACCACCAAACCAAGATAAAAAACAAAGCCAAGACTCTAAACTAGGCAAGAACGGGAAAAAGACCAAGACTCCGAAAATCAGAAAATTTCGGCATGACCTTTCTAGATTCTACGGACATCCACTCAGCAGACAAGGAAACATAGTTCAATATATATATATTGAAAGTAAAAACGACATCCACAGCACCACAGCAGTATCAACAGCTAAAGAAGACACAAACGGAACCCGACATACGCGTAAGCGTCCATTACCAAATCCAAAAGCCCAACAACCGCATCTATCTATACAACAAAAGGGATGCATTTAGCAAAAGTAAGACAAATCCCGGAAGTGTTCTGCCCCTGAACACTCCCGGGCGTAAACGGCGTCGGCAAGCCTCTACTCGGTGCCCCGCTTGATCACCGAGAGACGATGCAGGCAGAACTACTTTTAACCTGGTCCTCACCTGAAAAACCACAAAGCAGAAGCATGAGTACGGAAGGTACTCGCAAGACTTACCCGTGGGTCCATATAGGACCGACTCCAAAAGATTATGCATTTAGTTGTAGCAAGGAGTAAGCTTAAGGTAAAAGTGCGGAAAAAGCATTAACATTTGTAATGTAAGTGCGACAATCGAACCAATTACAAGTTTAAAGCAGTTATAGACCGCACTTACTTCTAGTGTGAAATTGAAAGTAACAACAATTAAAGTAGAGCAATACATAACCAATTTAAAGCTCAAGCCCAACGGCGAACCACAAGTTCAAGTTATTTACTACGCAGAAGAAGTTCGGATCAAGCTTGCTCATATCCGAGAGCGCGGCAATTCGAATCGCTTAATTAACCCTGCAGGGAAGCATTGATCGCACGACACGTACCACGAAGGGCCTCGTGTCAACCCCCTCCCATCCATACCCAATCGCTGAAGCGTCCTCCTGCGGTCCGAAAACCTAGGACCCCCTCTAGCTGCCCCAAGCCCAGCTTGGCGCTCGAGAGCCGGCCTAAGCCTCGCCCTCAACCACGTCCAACCACAGGAAGTTACGGTCCATCGATTCAATATGAAAGAAAGAGTGGCTTACCGTACCATAATCGGGCATGCGACCAACCGGGGTGTGCTCAATCTTATTCCACTTACGAATCGGTCCTTAACTGACACAGACGGAGCTACACATTTGAGTCTCCATACCCAAATGAACCAACTCCCCCGCCCGGTCCACAATTTATCAATTACAACTCATAAACATACCCATTCCAATCCATCATGTGTGAAGTGAAACAATCGTTAATAATCTCAAGCGGGAGAACCATTCCCCACTTGGCCCAACCCAACATCTAAGCAAAACTAAGCGTAGACTCGTTATAATTACCCATATATTGGTTCCGAAGGAAGTGTTCCACAATTATCAAGGAGTGTATGTGCAACAAATAGGTTCTAACATTGTTCCCACCATTCAACTCCTAATTCATACTTAATCGTCCAAATAAGCAATTTAATTCTCTAAGATAAAATCGTATAAGGGGGTGAATATGCTTAGGTGCTTGCCTGATGCTTCTGCCGGATCCCCAACGACCACTGGCTCACCGTGATCACCCTCGGTCGCGGCCACGTCACCCTCCGCGGGATCGTTCTCTACACGAGCACAACGTATGCGAAAATGAGATGCATGCTATGCCGATGACATGTAATGAGAATTGAAAAACAACAAGCAAGCACTCGGCAACCAATAAGGAAATGCAATATGAAAGTCCACCAACAGGTAAACAATAAACTTTGAAATGCCCAACCTTTCCAGAATGACAACTATAAGTCATTCACCCATTTTGATCTCTCACGTAAAATCAACCATATATAATCGAACATCCACAAAATTCCAACCTAGATTGGTATTAATTACCATCATGTACCACCTGACCTAGATAAGGATTCTAGCATTTCACATTGTGGCTTAGCATCAAACCAACACCCGCAAAACGCATTCATTTACTAGTTGAGCTCAATCACTAATCAAAACCTTGTTGGCACTGGATCGAACACCTAATAGGCGCATTTCACAACTACTTCATAGCCTTTTGCATGAGCACTCCCAAGCAACCAATTCATCACTTACCATGCTACAACTAAGCACTCGGAGAAACAATCACTAGCATAGCATCATCCCAACCATTTTTATGCAAGAAACTCAGTAAAAGCAACTAGTATTAGATACTAGTGTTAGATATCCCAAACATGAATAATGCTTAGTATCAAATCATAAATCCCCTACTAAGTCGCTCGATTGTTCGTAGTGCACGCAATACGAATTTATAATTCGGATGGGGTCGCGCTCCCTCTCCCGAATGGTCGACTCAAGGAGCCAAGCGATATATCTTGGTTCGGGCTGAATGTCCCTACTCGGCTTTGCTCGATGTGGGTGTATTGATCTCTAGGTGATGAACAAGAGGAATACAAGCAAAGCGGGGTCGACCGGTCCCCTCGAGGTTTTTCGCTAGGGATTCGTGGTCGCCTAGGAAGACTGTCTTTTTCCTCTCGTTGTCGTTTCGTTTCGCCCGCCTCTTGGAGCCCTGCCTCTCCTTATATAGGCGGAGGAGGCAGGTTACACGGGAGTTCGGGAAAGCCATGAGAAAAGGGGGCCGGCATGTCTCGGAGTCTGTTTTCTGTCTTGTCTGCCAGGCCCTGCCGCCCAGGCGAGGTTGGTGGCTCTGTCTTTGGCTTGTCTTAACTGATCTTGTACAAAGGCTGTCTGGATGGCGTATCGCGTGGTGTTCCTGTCAGCCTCGGTGGCTTTAATGGCGCTTGACTTTGCCTCGGCCTCGGGAGTGGGCGTACTCCTCTGCGGTGCGCCCGAGCGATGTGAATGAGGCTTGACTTCTTCGGTGGCTCCTCGGCCAGTCTTGGGAAGGAGCCGCCACCCTGGTGGATACCAGGGACGCCGTCTTTCGAGGCACCGCCTCGACACGGCGTGGGCCCCTACTGGCTCGCGCGGGAGGGGGGCTTGCTGACCGTGAGCTTCGGTATTAGGCGGTTGGAGCCCGCCGACCGCTCGGGATCGGTGTCCGCCGACCGTCTAGGGTCGGTCCTGCATAGGTCGGGGTTCGCTCTCCGTGGCCCAAGTGCTGTTCGGCAGTGCTGGGCCTTCGCCATGGTAGGTCAGCCCGTTCGTGCTTCCGGGCTGATGGGGGTACCCATGGTATGGGTACTCGTCATAAGCCTTCTCATTCTTCCCCAGATTCAGTTAAACCGACCAATATAAAGTCATCATGAGCACATCACGGATCGGATAGAGGTAGGACAACCCCAAGACTAGCCTCCAACATCACGAAACCTTAGCACGAAGCAATCATGGAATCGTCCCGGCCGCAATAAGGATTTGGCCATTAGTGAAAAGGGGACAACCCGTTTGGGGATCATCAAACCCTAACTCAAACCCTAACCAATGTCATCAAACACCTAGCATGCAAGAACACCCACCACCTAGCCATTTCATCAAACACCTAACATGCATGAACACCCACCTCCTAGCCATTTCACCAAACACCTAGCATGCATGGCTAGAGAGAGAGGGGGAGAGGGAAGGAAGGGAAGAGGAGGGAGAGGAAGGGGAGCTGCTGCACGCATTACCACGGGAGGAGGAGGAGGAGGGCGCGGCACTGGGAGGCGGCAAGACCGGCCAAGGCAAGGCGGCAAGCGACCCGGGATAAGACGGCGCCGAGGCCGAGCGGCGCGTGGGAGGATGACAGGCGGCCGTGGAAGCGGCGTCGGCGCAGAGGCAGCGCCACTGGCCGGCGCAGGAGGCGGGGAGGAGCCGGCGTCGGGTGGGTGAGGAGGGACCGGGTGGGGGAGAGATGAGTGGGGAGTGAGAGAGAGAGGAGTGTGGGGAAAAATAGGATGGGGAATTTACCTATTTACCCCCATGCCCATACCCATGGGAAAACTAGGACCATGACAATGGCTAAGTGCCCGAACCTCGACCATTGACGAGGCCAATGTGAGTGGTCAGATGGTTGGTTGGAGTTGGCTAAGTCTTAGGCATAATTTAAGTAATCACAACCTTGGGTAAAGTAAATAACTTAGATACCGCTCAACTGCAAGTTGGGTCGATTAGCCTCGTTGACTCGATCCAACCTAGCTCGGTACTTGAACTCCTCTTTGGAATACTTATAGGGTGTAACTTCCATACTCTGTGTGTTAGACAGTATGATCGCGAGGCGAACGGGGTGGAATGGAGGTTGACAGATGGAGTCACCTGCCGATTCTCACAACGGTAGATACCCTCAGTATCAGATCGTGCATCCCGCCGTGGCCCGTGGGACCCGAGTACTGTGTGGTTTTGAGAACTACTGGGTAAGTGCTAAAAAGGGGTAGTCCAACGAAAAGCTTTGATGATCTCAACCCGGTCGCATGCATTTAAGTTGCATGTAATTCACGTGTGGCATTAACGGTTGATGATATCTTGTGGGTAAAGCTGAGCAACTCTACAGAGTCAATTAAATGGTAATCGATTACGCCGTGCTTCCGGTTAATGGAGCTAAGTTTGAATTGAGGTGAATCCCGTAACCTAACCCAAGTAGGCTTATTAATTTTTCAACTTGACGTAATGATGAACTTGTGAAAACTCAAAATTTGCTTAGTTCTATTATGTATGGTTTGTGTTTCAAATGTAAAATGACTTCGAAAATAAAACTGCATCCACAATCATAATGACATTATTGCCATTCCCTTTGAGAATACCCCCGCATGTAATATTCAGAATTCCTGTGCGGTTTGTTCAGTATTGTTTTGTACTCAGTTTTGCTTTTCAACCTATTTTAGAGATTGAAGACACCAGAGAATTCCAGGAGATCGTAGATGGCAGAGCAGTTTGGTTTTAGGGTCCTTTCTCTGTGCCCAAGCCTTACCTGTGTGGTTCTTTTGGTAATGTAATATATTGGAGCTCGCCACTTCCTTTTGTAAAACTCTGGCCACTAGGCCTTAATTGTATTAAAAACAGTTGTCTCGTTCTTATGCTGGCAATGTATGACTTGGTTCCCGACGACTAATCTTCCTAGATAGTCGTTCCGGGATTTAAATGCACCCCCTAAAAAGGGCGGTCCGTCACAAGTGGTATCAAAGCCCGACTTGACCTTGGATTAAGACCCTAGGTTGGCTTAGGAAAAACCTATTGCAAAAATTACTTAACCTACAAATAAAATGAGTTATAAAAATATAAGTATTATTGCTATCTCCTCCTACCTCTTTTACCTTATCTCTCTTAGTGCTTCGCTTTCTTACTGTTTTATTTTGGTTTCTCTCAATTAATTTCAAAACTTTGTGCACAGATGATTCAACGCTCGCACCCTGACCCCGACGCCATCGGCGGATGGGCCTCAACTTTTTGGAGGATGTTCCAGTACCTGAGGGTTGGAGACCAATACCGTCCGGTGTTCACCACGGACGAGGAGTTCCACGACGCCGTCCGGTGCCAGTGGAGGGCGTCAGTGACCCTTCACCCACTGCCGCTTCGCCCCGACGCGCTCCACCGCTTCATCGCGCGTCGTGCCCGCGAGTACGACGCCATCCAGGACACTGCCAGGAGGGTAGTGCACTACTTCAGAGACTACTACCTGGCGGAGTTTGACCGTAGTCCCTTTCAACTCATCCCGCATGACGCGTATGTGCCCGGTAGACTGATCGTTTCCTTACCTCGCGGGGAGCCAGACCCGCGTGTTTTAGAGATAGCTGACCACCTCCTTGAGCTAGATCTGTTGTACGATCGCGCTATCCGTGAGCGCGATCAGCTCCACCTTCAGCTCTACCACGCCTAGGACGACATCCGCGACCTCCAGGAGGACTTGGAGCAGTTTGCTCCACCAGACGTGCAGATGGAGGAGTCGTCAGTTGACGGCCCATCTGCAGTCTTTGACCTGCCCCCGCCACCCCAGCCGATGGTGGTGGACTACGACGCCGATGAGGAGCCGATGGAGGAGGACCCCGAGGAGTTTCCGCTTGTTCCGCCTGGCTTCGAGCCACTGTAGTTAGGTCGTAGTAGTAGTGTTATACCCCTTTTGCTTTATGTTATCTTCTGCAATGTAAAATAGATTGTACCGGACCTTAAAACGGTATTGTGTACAATCTATGTTTATTATAAATTGCCTATGTTCTCTTTTAAGCTGTTATTTTGTTTTGCTTAAATATCTGCTTACATCTGTCTAAAATCAAAGTGATTTCCCTTCCCCTCGTCTTGGCCCTTACCTATTCTCTCTCTTAGCTGTTATTGGAGCTCGCTACTTCCTTTTGTAAAACTCTGTCCGTTAGGCCTTAATTGTATTAAAAACAGTTGTCTTGTTCTTATGCTGGCAATGTATGACTTGGTTCCCGATGGCTGATCTTCCTGGGCAGTCGTTGCGGGATTTAAACGCACCACCTGAAAAGAGCGGTCCGTCACAAGGTAGCAATTGGCCAATCAGATAATGCACATGGCGCTCAATAGAAAGTACTGTTAATTGTCGTCTAATCTTACAAAACGATGCTCCTATAACATTCATTATTATAGTTGTTGACTTCCTAAAGGAATGGATAACAAATGGCAGAGAGAGAGAGATGATCATTTGGAGGAAGTTACCTTGTCTTTGGTCTTGGATAAAAAGAAAAAGGTCATAAGGTACCTAAATCTTTTAACACCACAACGAACAAAAAAAAGCATTCGTACTGGCAAGAAATCATTGGATGCATCGACGGCCACGTGGAACTATTCCTTTTTCTTTCTCTTGGATATATAAACAAGACATGACCGTACTTTGTTTTGAGAAAGAAGTAATGGCATGGTAGTCCACTGTATTTGTTCATGCAGAGGGCAAGATATCCTCACACACACTGACACGCATACACCAAAAAAAAGGACCATTGGGCCAAGCAAACGGGGCAGCCCGGATCAATTGATCAGAGGAGGCTCTGTTTGGTCTACTCTTCCGGCCACAGGCCTGAAGCATTGAGTATTCCTCGCAGAATCATCCTCAAAAAAAAAAAATTATGCATTTTAGTATTCTCAAATCATCAGGTAAGCACAGGAAATGGTGCCGGAGAACTCAAATTGTAGAAGCATTCAGTTAAGAATGTTGTTGAACCTGACTCAGACAGATGAATCTTTTAGATATGCAACATATATACATGATGGCATGCTGCTGGTACTTGATCTAAGGGTGTGTTTGGTGTGTTTGATTGCTTATACTAAGTGGTAATGGTACATATATAAAATGGTTAAAGAAAAAAATTATTCATGTGTTTGGTTGTTTGTTTGGTTGTTTGAATGGAACCATCTCATCCTAGATAATGAGATACAAATTTGAGAAATATTCCCTATTAGATGTTGAACCATTCCATTCACCCAAACTAATAGAACCAAATAGTACAAGATCATCTTATCCCATTCAACCTTGTACCACCAACCAAACACACCCTAGATAGCCACCATACCTTAATCCTCGCTCACTTCCCAGCAGCTCCCGGTGCAATTTCACACAGACGATTTCTCTTCATGTTATAACTGAAGGATGTTCAAATGTGCTTAACATGGCACTGCCAGTCCTGTCCAACCAGAACAGCATGTCTTCAGGATTCAAAATGTTGGTTCAGTAGAATAATTGCTCCGCCAATATTGCTCCTAGTTGATCTATTATCACTGGTTAAGCTTCGATCACACTGCTAGTTCCTCTTCTGAAGATGTTTCAGATGTGACAATCTCTTCAGGCAAATCACCCAGGGAATCGCCTTCACCCTCCTGCATTCTAGGTGCTTCAATTTCCATCAATTTTCTTAAATTCATCTCCAGTTCTTTCGCAACACTTTCATTTTCGGTAAGGTAAGATTTAAGGGCATCTTTACCATGAAATGTCTCATCATTGAAATAATAATAGGCACCCCCAGTCTTTTTAACAAGCTTGTGCTTTAATCCGAGTTCAAGAAGTTCTGAACTGCGGCATATCCCTCTTCCAAATTCTAGTTCAAACTGTGCAGTCTTGAACGGAGGGGCATGCTTGTTTTTCACAATCTTCACAGCAACCTGACTACCTAAAGTCTGCAAACAGAAGTGGTTGTCGTCATGTCCACAAATTGTATGATAAGCTACATGTATAATGTTTCAAGGAGCACTGCATGTTACATACTATATGTGGAAGCTAATCTGTAAGGTCAGTTATTTTGATTCACCAACTGCTAAAATCACATGGCTAAACAATTATTCAGTGTATCGACAACATATGCATGCACCTAAAGCTGCATGTGTCACGTGTCTAACAGTGGTTCAGTACAAGAAGATACAATTCAAATAGAAATAGTCTCGTCGTCTCATGCGTATGTGGCCATTTCTGTTTCAAATAAATCTTACTGATATCCACATGTAAGTATTGGTTAATTTCATAAATAAGGTAAATATTAAGAATGACTTGGTTAATTACCTCTTCACCTTTCTTCACCAAACCAACACGCTTGATGTTCAGGCGAACAGAAGCATAAAATTTAAGGGCATTTCCACCAGAAGTGACCTCCATTGGCCCTCCAAATCCTCCAAATGTGCTTACCTTAGATCTGATCTACAATGTGTTCAAGGACACAAATAATGCAAAACCAAAATAAGTAAAGATGATGAGACTACGTTGGATGTAAAACATATAGTTTTCTGGAGATAAGCAAGATATAATTCTATGATAATGATAAGATGGAATGTATGCATTGCATGCTCAAATACTTGGCATATGTGAATTGCTCATTCTCAAAGAACAAGAAGACTCGAGAAGAATAAGTTGTGCGATTACAAAAAAGGATTATATCATATATTAATTAGTAAATGCTTTTTAATATTCAGAAAATTAATCCTTTTTTGGCATTAGTAGCATGTAATTCTTGAAGTTTTCAGGTAAACATCATGGAACTATATCCTGAACTAAATTTTGTATATAAGCACCATCGTAAGACTTGCTAAATTGGTGCAAAGGTGCTTTACTTCACCATGAGCCACATAAGGAAATCCACGTCAACATAAATAGATCCAACAAATTCTAAGAAAATGGCGTATAATTAATACCTGATTAATAAATAACAAAATTGTCTGGGAAAGTGAAAGAGAGTGGCTCAGCTTGCGAAGAGCTTGGCTCATCAATCTAGCCTGGAGAGCCACATGCGCATCACCCATCTCCCCATCAAGCTCACTTTTGGGGACAAGAGCTGCTACCTGCATCATAGAATAAGATGAGCTGTGTAGATAACTTCTCAAATCAAGGAATTCTTTTTAGTTATTACGATTGAGTAGCATGTACAAACTGTTAATAGGACAATAGGAAGTGCACTAGTGATCAAACAAAAAGAAGTACTGCTCAAAAAGAGAAAATCAGATGGGGGACACGGTTAGATGGTCAAAGGTCTTACACTGTCTACAACAACAACATCAACAGAGCCACTTCGAATCAGCGTGTCTACAAGACTCAATGCCTGCTCACCACAATCTGGCTGAGAAAGAAGTAAATTACTGGTGTTGACACCAATTGACTCCGCCAGAGATGGATCCAAAGCATGCTCTGCATCTACAAAGGCACAATAACCTAGAAAAATGACAAAACAAAAACTCAGTGAAGAATATTTTCATGACAGCTAAAAACCACAAGACAGTAGGCCTATAATCTATGGTGTGCTTAAACTAAAATTTAAACTCCTTAAAAAGGGTTGTGTATGCTAGGCAAAAAGTCAAAAATTATGTCTCTTAGTGAAACAAAGTAAATTAAGAGTGAGCGCCATCCATGGTCAGGTAATCTTCATATTAAATACTATAAAGTCTAAACATAAAACGGGCTTTTCTTTATATTCCATACTCTCAAACATAAAGACGCAATGATCATATCAGATATAGATAGCAAGGTCCTCAATAAAACACATTGTGGATTAATCCAAGATAATACAATAATTGCAGAGTCGACGTCAACAAATACTCGGTATTACAACTTTTAGCCCATTGCTTGAACATGTTTTTGTTCAATAGCTAGGTTAGCAAACTATTTCATTACCTTAAGAAATATGTTCACAGCATAATTAGCAAGGCCATCTAAAGAAGTTTCACTATCAAGCAGTCATAAGTTGGCACAAGCCTTACTTGCGAATGCTACATAAAAGCAGCTGAACGAATAATATCGCTGCACCATCAGCTCTATTGGTACATGCTACAAAATCCCACACTTATTAATTATGGTTACCATCACGGTTGTTACGGCGTCGCCTAGCATCCTGGAGCTGCTGGTTAGTCGCCGCAGCTGCTCACCTTGCTTTGGACATCTAGGCGGGCGCCTAGGGAGTTGCGGCGTCCCAGGGTTCAAATTCTCGCCGAAATCTCGCGAAATCTCGGCGAAATTTCGGTTTTCGGACCCCCCCGAATTCCATAATCCCGACGAAATTAAAGAAACCCTAAAAAAATTTAAAAGTGCTACAGTACCCTATAATCTCGGCGAAATTTCGGTGAAATAGACCGAAATCTCGGTTTTTTGACCGAAATTTGACCAAAATTTGACCGGAGTTGACCGGATTTGACCGGAGTTTGACCGGATTGGATTCTTCAAGGCATTTCCCATGTCTGACCAAAATTTCAAAATTTTTTGACGTCGTTTGAACCATTTTCCGTTTAGTTGAATTTTACCGAAATCTCGGTAATTCGAAATTCGGTTTTTGAACCGAAATCTTAATTCGGTTAAATAAAAACCGGATTCAAATTTTGCTTTTTGAATTTCGTTCGGATTTCGTCCGAAATAACGAGATCTCGGCGAAAAATCGGATTTCGGTCGTTGACGAGATTTGCCCTAAAACGGAATTTTTAACCCTGCGGCGTCCACGGCGAGGCTCTGGGCAGCCGTGCCGACTTGGCCAGCTGGCGGAGGGATTGGGCAGCAGAGGGTCGGCTTCCTCTTCATTTGGACGAAATCGGTTGCTCCTTTGACCCTAGCGGCCTCCCCTATTGCGCCAGCCACCGACGAGCTTCCCTCCGTCCTCCACTCCCTCCGGCGAGCCCCCCCCCCCCCTCTCCCTCTGGTAATCCGGTGAGCTCCCCTGACCCTGAGTCCCCTCCCTTCTTGATTCTCCTTCTTCCTCTACTGCCTGCTCGGCTTCTCCTGCTTCTCCTTCCTCTACTATGCCCTCTGCTCACCCAGCGTACTCTCACCTTGAGGACGCCATGGCGTCATGGCGCCATGGTCGCCAGGTACGCCTTAACAACCATGGTTACCATAATTGTCTAAATTAAAAAAAAAATACAAGATAATGCCTACTTTTCTATATTAGTAACTAGTCAACTGCTAGAGCAAAGAAAAGCACAGAATGCCAATAGAAGTTAGGTTCAAAGTTCGGAGTTTACCGCCATTCTTTTGTGCTTCTGCAATAACGTGAAGAGCAAGAGTAGTCTTGCCTGAAGCCTCTGGGCCATACACCTCTATCACACGTCCCTACAAAGGATAATGGCATGCAGCTTTTACAAAACAACATACATCATTGCAAAGGAACACCTTAAACTGGACTACTAACTTTAGCTAACCGTATACACAGTTATGTTTGAGAGATTCTGCGTAAACACAATATACATTATTGTGCGGATGTTTTCATGCAAACACATCAACACAGAATAGCTTCTGCTTAGAAGAACTTTTATCACTGTATAGGAATGCATACCTTTGGAAGCCCGCCAATTCCCAATGCCAAATCCAAAGAGAAAGACCCGGTAGACACAACAGGAACTTCTCTATGGCCTTCAGAACGGCCAAGCCACATTATTGCCCCCTTGCCAAACGTAGATGTTATCTGATCAATGGCTTGGTGTAAAGCCAAGTCTTTCTTTGACAGATTCTCCTCACCAGAGTCGGTTCCACTTGACTTTGACTTTTTTTTGACTAAGTAGGCAATAAGAGAAGAGTCAGTAAATGATTCAGTAGATAGCAGTAATGAAGCAGAATGGAAGCAAAAGAAGAAATCAAGCAGTGTGATTTCATAATAATATGATGGTATGGTGGTGCAGGTAACAATAAGAACAACAAAATTAAGCAGATATCAATGGAATAAGCATGTTTCAGCATTCAGTATGTATGGAAAACATGTGCCAAAAACATAAGATTAAATGGTGTCTACAACCTTTAGATGAGAAATCTCGGCAATGTAAAGTGGAACCGCAGATATCTTGCCTATAGCTCTGCATAAATATTAAAACATTAGCAACAACATATCAGAGTTTATAGACCATTGATTCACATGAAACGATTCCAGTCTATTGGCCTAAATTAGCAGCCTTTTCTAGCTGACTACGAAAAGTCACCCTTTTGAATTCTAATGCATTTATCATATTTCTTCAAGAATTTTTTTAACCCTAGTGCGTGCATCACATTTCTTCCAGTAATTTTAGAGTCCTAGTGCACGCCGGCATACCACAAAGTCGCAAACTACTCCAACAAAAGGGTTACTACTTGCCTGGATAAAAACAGTGTGAATCTGTATTGTAACCTCAAGACAGCCAGTGGAGACCAATCCAGTAATATAAAGCGTACATGACGCTTTTAGCATACCATCACAGGTTAATCTAAAAGTAATAAAAAAATAGTATACGACGCAGTAAGAGCAAATCTTCATAAAGACAAGTGGCTCTACAAAGCAAAGGGGCGATACCTCAATCGATCGCACTAAGGAAATGATCAAAAAGACGCCATTCGGGGGCATATAGAAAATCGACGCGGACTTGCGTGTTTGCACAGTAGGAAACTGAGATTAAAATGGAGAAATCAGCCCCCCAAAAGGCACGATTTCACACGCAAACGATCCAACTCCAAGACCTAACTAGGGTTCTGAGTAGCAATCAGCAGAGTGGACACGCTAGGCTCAACTGAGAAAAACTCCAACGGGACAGGGAAAAACAAAACAAAACAAACACCCTACAAAGTGTCGAGAGGAGAGTTCGACCTGAGGGCAGGCGGCGGCGGCGGCGGCGATGGCACGCCGTAGCGAGGCGCGCCCCAGGACTGCGGCCATGGCGACGGCGACCGCGCCGAGAAGAGGCGAGGGAAGCGCGCTAGGGTTTGGGGGGCTCCGCTCCGTTTGTATTTTTGGCCGCCTCCCCTCGTTTCGTTTGCCCTCCGGGAGATCGGGTGTCGGGAAGAGCGCGCCCCCGGGCGCGCCGCGCGACGTTCAACGTGGAGCCCACTTGTCAGCGTCAGGGGACAACCCTACCTACGACCTGTGGACGTGGCCAATAGGAGCCTCTCGCTTTCACTGGTCAGTTCCGCTGGGAAGTGGGTCCACAAGAGGCAAGCGGCATTTTTAAAGGGCCCAAACAAAGGCGGAGCTTTCACGCTAGACCCATGAGCGGACGGATATGGCCCGGCCCGTCTCACGACTTCGTCTTCCCAGCCTTGCAGACTTGCAGTACATCGCTTCGTCCTCGTCCTTTCCTCCCCGAGTTCCATAGGCCCAAGAAACAAGATCCAGCTTTTTTCTCTCTCCTCCTCCTCCTCCATCACTCCATGTCATGTCTCCACGTGGGGGGATCCGCCGTTCGTGTGAGCTCATCGTCTTGTCCGCGCTTGCAACACAACCTCGCTCAAAGCCTTACCCAGAATCACGAAGGCTCCATTTGAAGAACCTCGAATCCCACCGTTTCTACTGTAATCCTATAAACTCAATAAACGCTTAAAACTCGAAACGATTCTCCTCAGAACATTTCTTCTTTTTTCACACCAGGGTTGAATTGTCTAAAACACCGTTCCACCTTGATTCACAAAATCTAAAACAATGGTACAAAGCGGTTTTGCGGTGATTCGATTCTACTAAATGCTTCGCCAAAAATCTATCTGCTTTACCTAATCAAACCGTACAAACAGGGTCTAAATCCAGCACCTGGTTCCGAGGCTTACTTTGAGTGGGATCCAATTCTTGCGTTCCCAGCGAGAAACGGGGAGCCTTTTCCATGTCAATCTCCCCTCTTGTCACCCCTCTCGCTCCATCGCCGGTTGCTCCCGCGGCGTTGCGTGCTCGCCGGAACTGCACCGCGCGGCGGGGTTCCCTTGGTACGCTGGATTCCCTCCTCTTTAGTTCTGTAATCTTTTATGAGTTTAGTCAAGCGAAGACTTTGGCGACTTTTCGCTGCCCTTGAATCACCGATTCATCATGTGCTAGATTAGATATACTCTAGGTTGGAATGGAGAAATTGTTTGGTGTTCGGTATTTCCTTACTAGCACGTTTTTGAAATTTTGGATTGAGATGAACCCAAATACTAGTGGGTTAACAGACAGAGTAATCTGGATTTGGCTCTTAGGTTTTGAGATTTGCTGCTGCTTGACTTTGAAAAGTTTTACATCTCTATGTGTTCTTGCTCTGTAGTTCACTACAATATTGTTTCAGTTCAGTTGACTTGAATTATGTATGGAAGGATGATGAAAAAGTGAGCAATTGTTAATTTATGTTGTTTTGTAGTACCATAGAACTTCTATTCAATGCAGTAGAAAGTCTCAACTATGTCTCAACTTCGTGATATCATCTCATATACTGCAGGAAATGCCTGATGTTTGTATGGTTTGACACTGCTGCCAGCCGAAAGAAAAACAAGTAAACACCTGAGCATGGAGGACATCAATCCAAATTTATCGCCATTTCTCTGCAAACTTTTCGAAGAGGTTTGTAGTGCTTGTGCCTCTGGAAAGCAACCTTTTTCTGAACTTGTTTTGATAATTAGAATTAAAACAACTAGCAGATTTATGCACGCAACTGCGCGACTAGATATTATGATGCGGTTGTCTTATATATACAACCCTACTTCCTATAATTGAAATACATTTATATTTGTTATATAACACTAATATCTATATATGATTAACATGCACCATTATAATCTGGTCTTACCAAAATAAGTAGTGGAGAGACTTCTCTTTTTTTTCGATTAATGTGATAATTCCTAGAGTTTTTTTTTTCTTTTTAGGATTATTGTGAGATTTTCGTGTCCTTAAAACGAATGAGGTACCTTGAATATCACCGGTTATTTTTATTTATATAGATGCAAAACGGGGAAACATGAACAGAAAATTGCTCTCACCGCCAAGGTTTGAAAAATCGACGAAAATCGCTTGAAAATCACAATTTTCGACCGTATCGAGTTGGCTCGAGATTTGGAAGCGGTCTGTAAATCGGTCCAATTCAAATATTTCTGGAAATTTGAAGAAAAAAAATATCCAAAAGTTCCCTAAATTTTTTGTGTCAAGTCCTGAGGCAATGCTAATGATGTTGTAAAATTTTAGGTCCTGAGGCAATGCTAATGATGTTGTAAAAATTTTAGATGATGATCAAACATGTGTATTTTTTAAAAAAATTCTGACAGTGCTATTGTCTTTGTATATGCTCTTCTGTTTTTGATTTTCTAGAGGCACTAAATGAAGTCTAATGTTTCGGGAATTTTTTGTATGAGGTCCGGAGGCAATGCTAATGATGCAATAAAATTTTTAGATAGTGATCAAACATATGTATTTTTTTAAAATTCTAACAGTGCTACTGTCTTTGTATATACTCTTCTTTTTTTATTTTCTAAGGGCACTAAATAAAGTCTAATATTTCTAGAAGTTTTACTACATGATCCTTGGGCACTGTTTATGATACCATTAAAATTTTAGAGTATGATCAAGCTTGTAAAATTTTATAAAAATCTAATCATGTCTCTGTTCCTTTTCATTAATTGTTGTTTTTTATTTTCCATAAGTACTAAATGAATTCAAAAATCGTTTCAATTTCTCTGAGGTGTTTTATAGATTAATTGGGACTTATTCAGATTTTCTGCAAATTTCTACATTTTTTTCCAATTTCCTTGAGTGTGCCGATTTTCGATATAAACCGATTGAAAATCGAAAACCGGTCCTTAAGTGTGCCAATCTAGGTAAAAAAATCGGTCAAAAATTGGTCAAATCAGTCAGTTTTTTTTTGCCTCAGTTTGACTGCTAAATTTAGAAATTTAACTTTACAAATCACTTGGTTTCTACCAATTGGGTGGCCAATTTTCCTTCCCCATTCGGTATTGTAGACCTTGCTAACAGCATTGCAAAAATTCCACTCCAAACTTATGACTTGCTCTCGAGCACCGAACACTTCCATTGACTCTATGTCTAGCACTATGTTACTTCCACTCAATCCAAATCGTCAGATCACTCACCAACAGCTCCGATTTGATCTCTAATTAACAGAGCTCTTTCTTCTTCCTCCCACTTCTCCCCCCCCCCACCGGCAGCGGCTTGGAAGGAAGGAGGTCGGGACCTCATCAACTTGCTCCCTGACAACTTGCCTCCTCCCATAGTCTCTCTCTTTCAGACATCGGCGACCGGCAGGAGCCGACACGAAGGTGGCAGCAGCAGGAAGTCGGACCTCGGAACAACACCTCCAAAATCCTCTGTGTATTCTGTACTAGTCTAGGAAATGCTAGCATACACAGTAGAAATGAAACCATAGCATATCCAGCGTTCTTTATTAATAATAAATATTCAGAGTTACAAATGAAAATGGCACGCAAGCCAACAAATAAATAAACGACTAAATAAAAGCAGCAGAACCGAAGAACAGTAGATAGAGCCCAATTAATTTACCACAGGCAATCGACTGGGGACACGGCCTAGTCCAGCTGGTCCTCACCATCGTGGTACTCCTCCTCTGGAGCAGTAGATTAAGCAAGGGTAAGTACTAGCGTACTCAGCAAATCACACCGGAAAATGCAATATAATGTACGGCCACAAAGGAATGTTATATGGTTCATTTAAGCGTAAAGCAACAATTTGTTAAATATTCTATAAGGAAACTCAAATCTAAACATTTCTCTTTTTAACTCAGGAATCACTCTTGGAACTTTCCAAGTTTTATCCCTGATGGACTCCCTCCATCCCAACATCATTTTCGTAAACCAAATTTTAAATTACCAAATTCTAATCTGAGAATGTCTTGCTCGGCATGCTCATAACCACGGGCGCGGCTAATCGGTTAGTTTGACACTCTGCAAAGGTTGTACAACTTTACCTACAAGACATGACATTCTCTTTGTGTCAGCACACTTCCTTTGGTGAGCGATAGAGAAAATCACGACAAGACCCCTATAAAAACTCATCCATGTAGTCATGCCTGCTAAGGTTTCACCGCTGAAAAAATCCCTCTATTCAGAAGCCCCCTCTTGCGCCAGAGTGGTAGCCTCACGCTTTCACCACACCACTACCTTCATATGGCATGACTGTCTATGGTATGTGTTAATATGGCTAGCCAGGTCTGTCCCATTCTAGACTCGTGGTAGTATGGTTAGGCTTTACATTCAGCGAAACTCAAACCGGTCCTTAATTGACTAGGCGAGACTTTCCACAAACCCAGAACCATAACCTTACCACTTTCCAACCATTTCTCGCCCGGTCTAAGTCATTTTCATTTTAACCATACTATTTCCACGATAACACTAACATCAAAATTTCCATTTTTACCGAACATTATTTTGGCATAAATCCCACAAAATCTCCTAAGTTCAGCTCTAAGCAATGTCTAATTATTATCATAACATAGTTCATATTTTTCTTAAGGTTACAAGGGCATCGGAACTCAAATGTCAAAGGTGGCATACCAATTTTGGGTATAACTAGCATTTAAAACTATGTCGGGAAATAACATTTATAACAAGTAGGCATGCAATAATTTAAAATTCAATATACAAGTTTACAATCTGGGAGCAACATGATCAAGGTGGTGTGACTTGCCTGGTTTGACGAGTTGCTGCTCGAATTCGTCGCCCGGGTACTCCTCGGACTCTCCGTAATCTATGTGCGAAAAGCAACCAAATTCAAATAAAATCCAAATAAATTCAAATAAAATATCAAACTAGCACTAAACTGAAATTTAAGATTTTAGATGAATTTAGGAAGAAAAACGGAGCCAAACAGAGTTCGAACGGGCGAAAACGGGCTCCCGGAAGTTTAAAAACAGATAAAAAGAATTTTTCTGAATTTTTGGAATTATTTTTCTAAAGAAAATCCGAATTATTGCGCAAAGATGACGTCAGCGGCATTTTTCGGATTTATTTTTCAAAAGGAAACCAAATTATGACGTCAGCGCTGACGTCATAATTGATTTTCGGATTATTTTTAAAAGAAAATCGGAATTACTGCGTCATGCTGACGTCAGCAACCGATTTTGATTTTTGAATTATTTTTTTAAAATAAAAGCGCTGACAGCAATGCTAAGGGCGCGACCAGACGAGGTTTGGAGGGCGCCACTGGCCGACCGGAGTGGCAGGGGCGAGCGGCGACGCTGTGAGGCTGAGCCGAGGAGGCCGGAGGGAGGCGGCGCTGTGAGCGAGGAAGACGGCAAGGGGAGTGAGGGGAGAGGGGAGCGGAGGGAGAGAGGGGAGAGGTACGGGGATGAAAGGGGGGCTCAGGGGCATTTATAGGGGGGCTGGCAGCGCGACAACGGCGAGCGAGATCCGCGGTGGCGGCTGCAGGCGGCGTTTGCGAAGGGCGGGGACAGCTGTTGGCGGGGCGGCGCCTGGTGCGGGGAAGATCCGGGCGTCACAAGTGGGCGGTGGTGCACGCGGTGGATAGCGTCCGCCTCGGCGGTTCATGACACGAACAGCGGCCAGATCTCATAGTGGCGACAGCGAGCACTGCGACGGCGGCGGTCAGAGAGGAAGACAATGGTGGCGGCCTCACCTCTCGCAGGCACCTACTTAAATCCGTGCGGGCGACGGCACCGGCAACCCTGAGCTCCGCCGTCGTCGTCATCCCTGTGGCCCACTGGCCAAATCTGGTGACCATCGTCCACGGCTGTCCCTCACAATATGCATTGCTGTTGTTGTTGAAGAAGAGGGCACACCTACAGGGAAGAAGGGGTAGGTGGGAAGGGAGACGGTGGGAGAAGTGGGGGAAGGAGCGAGATCTGATCTGGGCTGTTGGTGTATAATCTGACGATCCAGATTGACGAAGTATGCTGGCATGCTAGACGGAGCTAACTCAGGCAACTACTCAGTGCTATCTGGGCAATGCAAAAAATTTCAATGGTAATTTTGCAAACCCATTTGAAATGAATGCTATAAGAGCAATTTTCTCAAACATGAATTTGTATTGCAGTGGAACGACCGCAAGGCGAGGAACTTGTTTCACCACGACATCAATTCCTGTGGGACTAAGGTTTTGCATTCTTCTCCAACTAACTGCACAGACATCTTCCGGTGATTTGTTCTTTTAGCTGAATCTCCTACAATCATGCGGCAGGTGCTTCCTGGTGAACGCAATTTTGTGGCGACGTTGATAGAAGGACGTGACCAGAAGAAGCGACCGACTGAATTTGGAATGAACCAAGTCCTCCAGCCTTTTGATGGTGGGAAGTTTAACTTCACTAAAGTTAGCCCAGAGGAAGTGATCTTCAGATTCCAAGAAACTGATCATGACTCTGCACATTATTTTGATGGTGCCGCCCATACTGTTGCAGCTTCTCCTAGCACCATTTTGATCAATGTTAGTGGGTCTTCCTCTCTCATAGTGGCTTCTACTCTAGTGGAGTGAAGGTCTGATTTATTTTTGCCATTTTCTGTGTGACAGGTGAGTCCAATTGGCTACTGCCATGTGCTTTTGATCCCTCGAATCAAGGATTGCTTACCACAAAGGGTTGATCAAGAGAGCTTCTTACTCGCAATATACGTTGCAAGGGAGGCAAGGAATCCCTTCTTCAGAGTTGGTTATAACAGTATGGGTGGCTTTGCAACCATCAATCACCTTCACTTCCAGGTTAGTCATTCGCTATAATTTTTTCCTGAATCTTTCAGTGTCCTATACTCTCCTCACTGTGACAAATTGCGCGTCAGGCATACTATCTGAAAGTACAATATCCAGTTGAAAAAGCGCCTACAGAGAAACTTGCAACCCTAAGGAATGGTGTGAGCATTGTTCAGCTGGTGCAGTACCCAGTAAGTGGTTTTGTATTTGAAGGTGGGGAGAGCTTGGAGGATTTGTCAGATGTTGTTTCAAATGCCTGCATCTTCTTGCAAGAGAATAATAGACCTTTCAATGCCCTTATCTCTGGATGTGGCAAGAGAATTTTCCTGCTACCACAGGTACTCCCAAATACTAACCTCAGCTGTACTGATTCTGAAAAAACTTCATACTCTAGCAGTGGGTCAACAACTGAACGTTTGTCTCCCTCCAAAATGATCGATCAGTGCTACGCTGAGAAGCAGGCCCTTGGAAAGGCGAGCCAAGAATTCCTTGACATGAGAATAAATCCAGCAGTCTGGGAGCTCTGTGGCCATTTGGTACTGAAGAGGAGGAAGGACTACGATGAAGCGTCTGAGGCAACCCTATGCAGATTTCTGGTTGAAGCATCTCTGCCTGAAACAGAATTCCAAGAGTTGAAGAGGTGCATCTTGGAGTTCCTTACCAGTGCAATTCCTAGAGAGTAAAGACTAAACAGTTTTAAGATACCATCAGCAATCTTAGGTGGACTAAGTTGGTCCAAATCTGTTCTGACCGCGTTTCATGGTTTCCATCTGCTGTCTAACTTTCATTTGAGCAATGAGAATATTCCTTTTTCCTTTATCCAACATTACAAGTAAACTTAACTTCAGTTGTATCCATTTGTTGAGAATTGTGTTACGATGGATGTTGTTGGTAAATCGCAGGAATGATCTTCCTGCTTGGGAGGTGAACTATTTTAGTCGTGTAGATTCTGTAAGGTCGTAGGTATCATCATCTTTCACCATGCCATAACTGCCCTTACCACGAACGTCGCTGCTGTTGCAGTTCGGCGACTTTTATACAGGATATACACCGTACTTTCCCATCATTTATCGAAAGGTCTATATAGCTCAGTTGGTTAGAGCGTCATGCTAATAACGCGAAGGTCGCAGGTTGAGACCTGCATGGGCCAGTATTTTTTTTCGTTCGATTTTTTTTATGTAAGGTTGAAATTTATTTTCAACATACTTTCTCTCCTTTTTTCATGTAAGGCTTTTGTTTTTGTTTTTCCTGGCAAACAAATGACCGAAAAGACAAGAGCCCAATTTAATTTACGAGCGGTGAAGTAAATACGAGAAAAGGACCAACTAGTGATCGATCTGCAGTCAGACCCGATGAACTCATCTACATTCTACCTGTGGCGGAGCCCGGATTTATATAATTCTCGGGCAAAAAATAAGTAATTATTACTGTCGTCAAAGACTACGGATATTTAAGTATAACAAAAGTACAACACAAAACCACAAATACACAATTAAAAATAAATTTGAATTATAAGCTTAACATTTTCAAAAAAAATAGATAAAATATGTCAAAACAATATAGCATAGTGGAGTGGTAGAAAAGTTAATACCTAATTAAAAAAGGTTTGGTCCATCCGAGACTACCATATTTTCATCAACAATATAGCAAGAACCTAAATCTGTAAAAGATAAAATTGAACATGTAAATTATACACACAAAACTACAAAGGTAACTATTAAAATAAATTGCATTAGAAGAATGTAATATGCATACAAGTAATGAAGTAAAGAGATACTTCAAATCTCACGACTCAATAAAAAGGTAGCATGTTTTTGAAAGAAAAGGGTAGCATTTGCCGGTCAATAAACATGCTCATAAAACAAGAAAGAACATATATACATGCACAAGCAAGAACATATGCATGCACAAACCTCTCAAAAACTAAGAGCTTCAACATCTCTCAAAAACTAACATCTTCAACATATCATTGACTTCACCATTACTTATTCAATTGCTAGATAATAAAGCTTTATGATGCAAGCAGGAAAGAACTAAGCAAAGGAATACGGTTTACATGAATTATGCGATTACATTTATAAGCGCATCCACAGTTTTATTAAATTTCTAATATATATATATATATATATATTTACATTTTTTCAGAAATGGTATGTACACTTTTTAGACATACTCTTTTTTATATGAATCTCATGTGAATCTCATTGGAATATCTTATAATTAGTATATAAGTGTATCTAAAGTGACAAAGGAGTATTTCAAGTTCGTTTGCGTGGTATTTAAGAGATGGGAGTAATTACTCCCGGAAGTAAAAAGTATTTTTCTTATTTCTTAATTCTTATATATATATATTGAATTTACATTATCATAAAATTATTGATAATCTCTAGAAATTATGTCAACGTTCATTCGATGTTAGGTTTTTATTGTGGCGGGACGGTGATAGAAGAAGATTCAGGGCACGGGCGGAATTGAGTGGGGTGCCCAAGAATGCATCGACAGCTTCTAAAGATGTGACAAACGTAATGAGCCAAAATTGTTAATTGAATTGATTATAATTTTAGTGATTTGTAATTTCAAAGACCTTAAAACTATTTGTGATGTACTTTTAACAAATTTCGAATATATATACCGAATTTACAATATCATGAAATTGCGTGCTTCCCGTTCGATGTTTTTAGTTCCGCCGCTGGTCCGGGGAATATCCTCGTTGCACGTGTCATCGAGGCGATCTTCTGGCATGCATTTGGCCGTTGGACGCGGCCGGCGCGTCGCGCTAGCCGAGCAGGAGCAGCCGAATCCCGGAGTGAGTCGCTCCAGAGACATGCATCACCTTCGGACCCACGCGCGCTGCACGTTCCCCCGATCCGCCGCGTAGCGATCGAGACGCCACCGTCGCTCGTTTCGCCGGGCGCACTCTCGCCACGTAAAAAGAAGAAGCAATCCACTTGCATCGCCGTCGCTGCACTGTGCATGCGCAAGGGGAGACAAGGCAACCGCCAACACACGTCAATTTCTCTGGAGCGATCGAGCGGGCGGCCGCCGTGGAGATGTGGGCGTTCGCGCGCAAGGGCCCGCGGAATCCGGTGTTCGCGGCCAAGGTGCATGCCACGGCGCTCGCGCTCACCACGCTAGCTGCTCGTGTTCCTCCGCGAGCCCAGCGACATCGTCAGCCATTCCGTCGGGGCCATCCTCGCCGTCGTCGTTGTCTTCGAGTTCAGCATCGGTGCGTTTTCTTGACTGTGTACTGTCGCGATCCTTTGGGCTAAAAAGATGCGTGATTTTGCATGCGCTCATGCATCTATTTGTTGATTCGTTTTCCTGGTTCCGGGTAAATTTCTGAGACGTTCTCGATCTAATTATTAATCTTGCAATTAGGATCCCCTTGCTGTCGGATACGACAATTGTTACGACTGTACGCATATATTCAGTGGCTAATTCCGTTTTTTGTTACACAGGTGCAACCTTGAGCAAAGGGCTTAACAGGGGACTGGGAACTCTTACTGCAGCAGGGCTTGCTCTAGCAGGTTGCTGAATTTCACTGGTACGTACGGCCATACGTAGCTAGATTTCTACTGATTGCAATTGGTCCTGCCGTCGGTCTGGGAGTCAGTACAGGCATACACCCAATCTGGGCAGGAGAGGATTTGCACAACTTGGTCGCAAAGAATTTTGCTGGTGTCGCAAAATCCTTAAAAGGTATGACCATGCAACGCCAGAATTGTTTTGGGGTACTTGCCAGGTTGCTCAAATGTGAAAACCACTTTGGTTGTCCTTGTCCATCCTAGGATGTGTTGATGGATATCTGAAATGCATGGAATATGAAAGGGTTCCTTCAAAGATACTCACATACCAAGCTTCTGATGATCCTCTGTACAGTGGATATAGGGCAGCTGTGGAGGCATCATCACAGGAGGAAACTCTGGTCTCTTCTTTCTCCACATGCAATTCTTCTAGGATTTTTTTTTTCTTGCATTTTAACAAGGTGCTTTCCTGTGTTGGCAGTTAGGATTTGCTATATGGGAGCCACCACATGGACCTTACAAAATGATGAAATATCCTTGGAGGAGCTACACTAAAGTTGGCGGAGCGCTAAGGCATCGCTCCTTCGCAGTCATGGCATTGCATGGGTGCATACTTTCAGAGATTCAGGTTTGTGCGTCTCATGGCAGCAACAAATGCGCCGCTGAATTCCGAATTTCCTAACTGTTTTTTTTTCGTATCGACTTTAGGCGCCACGGGAGAGCAGAAAGGTATACGACAACTTCCCTGCTGGTGGAGGGTTTAGCTTGCTACCGGTGAAGATGCCCGGCCATGTAGGAGATGTTGACGTTTTGAGGAAGAAGCTAGCATGGATGACCTGCTTTCCAGGCTACGAGGCTTGATGGATCGTTGCTTATTGGAGATCTAATTTGGTAATCGGTGATTTCGATTGCTATTTGCACAACTGGACTTGAACCTTAGATGCATGCGGAGACCATAGAGAGAGAAGCCATGACACCTCTTCTTCGTGAGGACATAGCCAACCATCGAGTTGAGGACGCTTGACATGCATCTTTCTTGGGTAGTCGGCAATTGCGAGGGCACGATAAAGATGTCGAGTGGATGCCAAGGAGCCAGTGAGGGACTGGGCGTTCAACAATGGGCAACCCACCACGGTGACAATGAGCGAACAGGGAAGGCGGCACAATGTGAGTCGATGAGTATTTGACTAGCTAAATGGATTAACCGCAACAACAAATAGGCAATGCGAGTCATTTTTCTGATTCGTGATTTTTTTTTATCAATTGTAATCGTGTCAACGGATTGAATAGAAACAATAACCAATTTGTTTGATTAATTTGTGTCAACTTGTTCATAAATTACAAAAGTTTGACAAGCAAACGGTGCACAATGCACAAGTATTTCTTAAATAATAAAGTACTACTAGTGATACTCGAATTGATGAGAATACAACACATACTATTTAATATGTTTGTTTTAATTTAACCTAATCTTTTGAGCACACACTCCATTTCTATCCAGGCTTCACATCGTTTCAGTTGCCATGTAAATACATTCTCAATCTTGGTTGCAAAATATGTGAATGTATCCTAAGCAAGGTTCACGCTAACATTTCTTGGATCTTCGGATGAACAGTAAAATTTGATAATTGCAAAATTCGATCTAAAAATCGTAAAAAATCACATAAATTTAAAACCAGATTTTTGTTGAAAAAATTTAAAAATCGTGGAAAATCAACAGCCATGTTGAACTTTTTTTACGGTCCCCTTTTTGTAGCGATTTTCGACGATTTTTGATGAAAATCGACCAATTTCCACCGATTTTCGACCGGTTTTTGACACGTAAATTTTTTTTTAATCGGACAGATTTATCGACCAGTTTTTGATATCGAACCTCAGCGATACAGGCGATTTTCGACGATTTTCGTCAATTTTTGAATCCCTGATCCTAAGATGCTTTCTCATGCAATGGAACAGGGTGAAAGGAATTATAATGCACCATGCGTGGATCTGTGATCTTGCAGCACCAAGTTATAATCATACTTGTTAAAACAACATACATACCTACAATTTCATTATAGGTTTAATTTACAGCTGAATAATACACACATTGCTTCTTTGGTATATACAACAAGGTACTCCCTCTAGTCACAAATACATTTTATTTTAAGATACGTGCAATCAAACTTTTAAAACTTTGGCATTGATATCTTTTTAATTATTTAAATTGGATACATGAAGATCGTATGTATAGATTTGTCTCAAAAAGTATTTTCACAATATTATACTTTTATTGGCCGTTATAACTATATTACAATACAAATTAGTGGTCAAAATTACATTTTGAGGACCGTGGCAATGTCCAAAACAACAGTATTTGTGACTAGAGAGTAAATTACAAACTGCGGGATTTATGACTATCGACTCTAGAGGAGATAGTGAGCATAATGGCAGCTGCTATTTAATAAGCAACTGTAATGGTATTCCCTATTTACATATGTTTATTGTGCAATGCTAGTCAGAGGAAGAAGGGAAAACCCTTTTGTGCTTGTGGCTTGGTGCAGTCTGAATTAACCCATCCAATCTGCCTCCGTTGATTATCATACACAACTAACTTGCCGCGCAGAGAAACATCTGCATGGGAAACCAGGGAAGGATCATTACAAGTTTGAAAAAGTCAACCATCTTTATTATACAGCCAGAATTATGAATGGATAGAAAGAGAAAGTGCAAGTGATAAGAAGAAGCCGATCCATACGGACCATACCTCCGACTATTATTGTTGACCCGTGATTAATATCCGTTCCATTGAGCAGCCCAAGGCAGACATTGCCTTTTTCCTGGAAAAGGTCCAACAAGAAAACCAGGTGCAGGAATTTCAGCATATAACTCATGTTAGATATGCCAATAGATGATAGAAGACCTAACGATAATATATGAAGAATGCATCGAGACTTACACTAATGATCAAGTAATCATCTGGGAGAATGGTGAATGTTCTGGGCATGACAAACCATCGTTTACCAAAATGAAGGTTAAAGGGCTTGAAGAACTGTTTGACATCTTCCAAATACCTGAATATCACAAGATCATTAGGAAGATGGAATAGTTTCTTTTCGGGAGAGTTGCCTGTCAAACTTCCTCTCCGAAGAGGCTATCTATTGTTATCCCATTACTTTACCTCACAGGAAAATCGGTTTTCAAGCATAAAGGTAATGTCCGGTCTGAGCTATCTTGGACAAAACTGGGGGAGGCATATTCAATCTGTCAAATTAGAAGTTAGTAAACTGAGATTGAATAGATTCATCCTTATGAACAAATTAATAGCAATACTCACAGAAGCAATAAGGTTTCTGTATATTTCATTTGGGAGGTATGTATATGAGCTTCCGCTGTCAAAAATCACTTGAATCGAGTTTCCTGCCTGCCCACGCATACTGATCTGCTGATCTCCATAATTTACTTTCTGGACTTCTGTGTGATACAAGTTACTGGCAGTACAAAAAAATCATCAAGGAGAGTGGAAGAAATTAGTCAAAGATTTTCAAGGATTGGTTGCAATGAAAGCACAAGATAATTCTGCTAAAGAAGATGTAGGATCCAAAAGGAAAATGATGAACATGGCAATACATGCAACTACACTTTCACAAAAAGGATTGGACTTACTCTGGACCACTTCGAATAAGAGCCCATGTCATTCCCCATCGGGGTACATAATCATCACCCAGAAACATATACCCTCCGCCACTTGGTTCTCCAGTAATACAATGACCAAAAACATTGGAAATAATCCCATGCCTGGCCAGCTGACTAGGAAGGCTTATTGCTGCGCCGCTAAGACCAAGGATCCCATCAGTCTTTGCTGGTGAGGCCAAAAGCTGACCTTGCTGATCATATGCACAACTGCATTTGATAGACATCAAACAGTTAAATGATTTGACATCATTTGTTCTAATGCATTACACATGTACAAGAGATCCACCGCTACAAGGTTTGACATGTACCCAAAGACAAAGTCTAGTTTTTCCCTTCCACCATTTGTAGCAATCAGATGCATATCATCCCTTGCAAGGACACCCATAGAGGAGCTTTGATCTGCATATTCAATCTCATAGTCACATTGCTTGCAAGTCTCACAGTAGTTCTGGATGCCTTGCAACTCTTGACATAACAAATCCCTGGGAGGGACTATCTTTTCTTTTGCCGGCTTATATAAAGGATGAGGTCCCTGAGATTATGGTGCATATTCATGAGAGAGTACAATAAACTTGGAAAGAATAATGAGGCAAATCACAAATTAATAAACAGAGCCATATTAATTTTTTATTAGTAAGATATCCATATTACTGAAGTAGAGATCCTTGCATAGTTTAGGTAAAGCATGTTGTTGGAATTAGAATGGAAACTGCTTATGTTTGATTGCATACTTTGGCACAGTTTGTGCATGGTGCATCACACTGGATCCATGTCAAGTCGCTTCCAGTATCAACATCAAGAAAATATGGTCTTGGTGGATTGCCAACAAAGATAGATGTGTAATACTGTCTGCAATTGGTGTAAGATAATATTAGCCTCAATAGTCCAAGCATGGCACATTAGTATCCATTCTATTGTGTAACAAAGACTATTAGACACGTTAACATAAATGATAGCCACTTTTTTATGGATAAAGAATAGCTAATCGGAATATAGAGAATAGTTTGCTAAAGAGGCTAGTCTTAACTAAATATGTTGGATACTCAGATGTTAATAACAACCTGCATATAAACGGTATTCCAGCTTTGTTGGATACTCATCACATCCTGCAACAGAACAACTAAACTAAGACTGCATCTTGAGTTCTTGACGTATCTAAGAAACAAAAAGGCTTGTAATTTAACAATAGCCAAACTTCTAGGCCGATTTCTAGTACTTACTAGTAAATCTAAATCTCATCACACCATCTAAACCCTGTTTTGTAATATAAGCATTCAAAGGGATATAAAAGTTCGTTTAGCCAAATTTTCCCCAAGCCAGATCCATGGAACACAATCAAATTGCATTTGATCATCAAAAGCACCCTCCTTGCCCCCAAACTGAGTCTAAACAAATTCCCCTTGAATCATAACGCAAAAGAGCAATATATACGCTTAAATTAAATCAAATTCCTGAGCAATCGTTACGCACCCATCGGGGAACACATTGCCCTTGATCGGGAGCAGCGCCCTTGAGTTCGTCCCCGCCGTGGCTGCCTTCTTGACCTGCAACTTGTTCCTGGCATTCCCGCCGCCGCTCCGTCCGCCGTCGTCATCGACCCTCCTGGCCGCGAGCTTGATGTCGCCGAACTCCCGCAGCTCGCGCCCCTGCCGCACCTTGGGGTACAGCGGCAGCAGGAACGACTTGGTCTCGTTCCTCTCGTTCTGCGCCTCCTTCTCCATCCCCAAGAACTGCACGGCCACGTCCGAGTACAAGCAGGAGTACGCCGCGACGGCCAGCGCCCCCAGCACGAGCCCCATCGCCGCCACCCGCCTCGACGATAACACGCACCTCGATTGCCTGGCCTCCGCCGGCGCCCGAGGAGGGGGCGGATTCGGGTCGGCGGGGTCGTCGGTGTAGGTGAAGGCGGTGATGGTCTTGCCCTTGGAGGGCTGGTCGGGGGGAGGAAGGGAGATGATGACCACGCCATGGAGCTGCGGCTGCTCCGGCGCTGCCGGGGGAGGTGGCGGCGGCATCTCCGGCGAGATCCTGGCGGCGCTCCGGGAGGTCAGAGGCCGCAGAGGCGGCAGAGCCACGGAAGGGAAGCGAGGACGGAACCGGAAACTGGCCAAGGAACCAAATGGAATTACTTCGGGTCGGTGGTGCGGTCTTTGAGCTCTACGAAAGGTTTTAAATTTCGTTTCGGTCTAAATCGTGGAGGGGATCGAAATTCGAAATCTCGATAAGATTTAAAAATTTCGGATAAAATTTGAACGAAATGCAAAAAACAATTTTCAAATCCGGGTTTTTTCAACCGGAAAATCCGAGATTTTAGCCGAAATTACCGATATCTCGGTACACATTGAACCGACCTAATAATGGTCCAAAACATATCAAAAAAATTTGAAATCTTTTTTGGATGGTCCTAACACATCACTAATGTTCTCATAAAAATTTCAGATGATAATCATGTATGAGGAATTTTTTAAAAATCTAACAGTGATCAAGTCGTTATAAAAGCCTTATGTAAAGTTTGTTTTTGATTTTTCAAATGTAACAAATGAAATTTTTGGAAATCTAATAGTAATAATTGCAAGTTTTTGGAAAGTTTTCTATATATTCCTATATATTATATAGATAATACCTCATTAAGATATGTGGAATTGTAAAAGTCTTGATACTCGGGGTTTCTGTGGACAACTAGTACATATTCTATTAAACATGTTGTTCTGAGGTGGAGTGGACTGATTCTAATTTTGAGATTTGTCGAGTTATATTCAGAAAGTTTACAGTGTTCTTGTTATTCCAACAAAGGAACTAATGCTATGTATTCAGAAAGTTTACAGCGTAGAGTTGAAGTTTTGCATTTATTTTCTAACTTTGGTGTTGAAATTGACAGTGGATTGGTTATTTACATCGAATGGCAGACGATGGATCAATCTTTAGGAATGTTCAAAAATTCAAATAATGCTACTAAAGACGGACTGACAAAATTTACCTAAATGAAAAATAGTTCAAACTAATTTAGAAAATTTTAAAAAATTTTGTGAATGGTCCTAACACATCCATAATATTCCCATAAATTTTTTAGATGATGATCAATCTTGAGAAATTTTAGAAAAATTCAGACAATCCAAACCGATAAATTGAACCGATAAAAAAATGGTCAAAAAACATGTTAAATTTTTTTATAATTTTTTGTGGATGATCTTGACCCTAAATCCAATCAAATCCAATGCACAAAAATTTAAATTCGGCAAAAAAAATTACCAAATTTTGGCCGAAATCACCGAGATCTTGCTGAGAAATCCAAAATTTAATTTCTTTTTGAATTTTTTGAATTTTTTTACCCGGTCGGGATTTTGAATCTCGGAGAGGTCCGAAATCCGAAATCTCGGCTGAGATTTCGGATTTCGGACCAAAATTTGAATCCTTGGCTCTGCGCACAGTAGTAAAGCCTTGTACGGACTAACAGTAAACTTGTGTTGTTTGGAAAAGTTGTGTTTCAGTTGTGCTTTAGTTTTGGATCAAAAACTCCCCCAAACAGTTCAACTATAAAGCAGCGCACAGCTAAACTAAAGCTGAAACACTCCTAAGGCTGTGTTTGTTTAGGCTTCTACTTAGGCTTATTTGGCTTCTAGGCCTTCATAAGTCACAAACCAAAACAAACAGTAATTTTTCAAGCCAAAACAAACAGTAATTTTTCAGCTAGCTGGAAAGGAGAAGCTCCAGCCCAATTTGCACTACACGAGAGAAGCAAGGAAAACGATGCTTCCTGGGTTGACTGAGCTTCGAAAATCCCACTTCCTGGTACCCTTGCAACTTGATCTTATTTACAAAAATTGCCATCCCTTCATCAAGTCCTTCCACTCCACCTCCAATAAAGAGGCCTAGCTTCTTCCACTCCAAAGCAGCCTTCTCCTCCAAAGACTCACCTAAACAAACACAGCCTAAAAGCCACAGCTGGTAGAAAGATGCTTTTCAGCTGTGGCTTCGCTCAACCGCCTCTTTGCTCACTCCGCTCCCGTCTCACCCCATCGTCTCCCTGTCCAGTCGCCTCCTCGACTCCCTCCTCACTCGGGCCCACATGGTTGCCCCCCAAAAACTACAGTTGCAGCAACCAGTTTGCCAAATAACATATCAAAAAAGCCACAACCGTCAGCTATAGCTTGTTTATAGCCCAACAAGCCAAAAGCAGCTTTTTAGCTCAGCCACAGCCCCCCAAACAAGCCCTAAAAGTCAGCTTGTGCAATAGTTGTCTCTAGATGCTATGCAATAACTATCTCTTCTCTCTTGTATATAAATGATCTACCTATGCTCCCGTGAAAAGCTGGCTACTAAATAAGAGTCAGCTCTCTTCTCTCTCATTTTTTCTCACCCTTCCACATAGACCAAAGATGATGTATACAAGTTAAGAGCCAGCTAAGGTGGTCTTATTGTACATGCCCTAAGTGGCTAGTTGACTATGACTTTCTAGACGAGGGGGTAAAATTTGAATTTTTGGTGGATAATTCTTCAAGCCTGTGATTGTTAATGTTAGCGACGTGTATACGCTCACGCATGAAAATAACTGCGGTGGAAACAACCACCGATGGCATCGCATCACTCCTAAGAAAAGCACCAATGAAACGGGCATTAGTATTAAGTAAAAGCTTATCAATTGAACTGGCTCAAGTGCTACTGCTACTAAGTAGAATCTCTACTATTATAAAGCAGCAGTTGGTGGCAGTGGTGAGTTCTACCCACGTCATTAATTGCCCTACTTAATTGCCCTACGCAAAAAACGAAGCGTTGCTTTAATTAGCCAGCTTTCGCAAGAAACGAAGCGTTAAAGATAGATGTTTGATCTTGTGAAATATATTTTTTATTTTTTAATCTTTATTTTTCATTATCAATTTTGTTTTTCGTAGCAACGCACGGGCATGTAACTAGTTATATGTGATGCCACGCTATATGAAATTTGATTTGAGGGGGTTTTTATAAAAATAAAATGGTGGAAGTATCTAAACATAATATCGATTTTCTCACATGTTTGTTTGAAAAATGGGCTAACTAGGAGCTGTGGCAAACTTGCATAACCACGGATTCTTCTCGAAAAAAATGTGGAGGATTTGTCAGCGAATTTGCAGAAAATGGGTTCTTTTTGCAAAAAATGGGTGAGAGGGCCCGTCCGCATTTTCGGGATTCTTGAGGGTTTTTTTTAAAAAAAAATGGGATGGCTAGGAGCCGTCGGTGAATTTGCATAACAACGATCCTTATTTGCAAAAAAATGATGGAAGACCTGTTCACAAATATGTGGAACCACAAGATCCTTTGTGTAAAAAAACGATGGGAGGACCTGTATTGGGTCGAGGATACGACTAGAAGGGGGTGAATATGCATTTTAAAAATCTTCTTTAACGAGATACGCTTTAATTACCCCTAAGTCGAAACCTAAATAAATTACGGAAGCGAAAGACTAAGGTTTTGATAATTAAAACCTAAATCAACTAGACTCACTAGTGCACTAACTAAATTATGCCTCTACACAATATATTGCAATTCTAAAGACAAGTAACAATAAAATTAAGAATTGCAAGAATGTAAAAGCACAAGAGACATACCAATTTTTCCCGTGGTCTCGGAGAATTGCCAGTCTCTCGTAATACACGTTAAGGTAAGTGCAACTCTTTGGATCGGCGCCACACTTGAGCACCCGCCTCGAATCCACTTGTGGTAGCACCTTCACCCCTTCGGTAGGTGTGCTCCGGCCTTCACAAACTTTGTCGGGGCTTCTCACAACCTTCATTGAGAGCTCCCGCGCACGTCTCTTACGCCGTCTAAGTGGCGGCAACCAACAAAAGTAACAAGTCGAGCTCCTTGCTCGAGCTTCACCTAGCACAACACATGCACTCCGGTGACCTCCTATGTGAGGGCTTCGGTCTTTGATTAGCAAAACAGATACTTATTGTTGCGTTGGATTGGTAATTAACGCAACCCATAAGAAATCCGATCGCTAAATCGAAAATCGTACCCGGATTGAGACCAATCAGTCGAGACGACTCACACTACTTACGGTCATATGCCAGCTGATTGATTCTAATTCGAGCTTCCTGCATACGTGTCTAGTGCTAGTTCCCTGGATCAGTAACATAGCACCCACATAGTTTCCACTAAGATGCATCATTTCACATACACAGTTGTAATGGAGATAAAAATGCTGGTCTGATTACAATCATAATATCACAAACTTACAACTCAGCCGATTGGCCAAAACTACGAAGCAAGAGACAAAACTACAGCAATGGCAGCAGTGTGCCTTCCCATACCTAAAGGCAACCGACTGGAGGTAAAGACCCAGATATCCGCCTCAAAACTCGTCAAACCCGGTTCGTAAAATTCGTCGTCGGGCACATCTTTATTGCCTTCGGCGCCGTCTTCTATGCATGTTATCAATTTAGAGCAAACGGTGAGTGCACGTATGTACTCGCAAGATTTTAGTATATGCAAGTACAATAAAATGCAGGCTATGTCAAGAAACAGATTTTTACACTAGTTTCAATTGCATCAAGCAAGATTTATTTGCAATAGCATAATAATTTCGAAACAACACGGAATTTGTAAGAGCAATTGTAAAGAAAGTAGTTACAACATAATTATACATGTTGGTCAACAATCCGAATATATTCCAATCATAATCCAACCAATGGAAATCACCACGGTCCGACATTGCTTTACTTTACCAAATTATCGATCCAATCATATTCCACCCATTCGGAATCCAACGAACATTTATGATATAATTAATCATCGATTTGATTCACTAATTCGCCAACCCCTTACCTGATACAAATACCATTCCAATATCCATACCACCAAAGTCATTGCCACAACTCGAGCGAGATCTTCTAATACCCCCCTTGCTATGGTCACGGAGTGTGGTCACTAGCGGCCCTTTGGAGCTCACACTAGTCCACGTCCTCCCCATAGTAAGGCAATCACCTAATAGATCCTCGTTAACCATCCAACACATCCATGATTTTAATTCCACAAAATACAATAAAAACCTACATTACTACCCAAAACCGAACCATTTTGCTTGAAAGCGTTTTCCGAAAACCAAAATTGAAAGTCTATACTTGATATTATTTTCCAAGCTACCCTTGACCGTGAGCATAGATAATCGATTAGATTTATTCTCTGCAAAGATTGTACCCTTTACCCACATGACACATTCTAGCAACCATGTCAGCCATGTCACGCGATACTTATCGTACACGTTTTGCTAGACCGTGACTAAACCTTTTCATTCGTTAGAGTTTAATCCTTGCACCAGCACCGGTGATGCGCATCCCTTGCTATGGTTGGACATACAGCTCATCCACACAGGCCTGCGAACACATAGTTTGGCGATGGCCATCGCGCTGATCCAGACATGAACACACAATTCTACGATGGTTTCCACCCTGTCGGTGTTTCGTGCACCGGCAATACAAATTTTTGGTTAGTGGGGTCGTGCGCTCCCTCTACTCGAATGGCCTAACTCTAGGAGTCCAAGATGTATACTGGTTCGGGCTGAACGTCCCTACTCCAGTTCATGATGTGAGTGTATATTGCCCTTTTGGGGTGTTACAACGGCGTATTCCTTCGGGGGGAAGAAAAGCCGGACGATCTGCTCTTTCTTGTTGATTTTCCGACCGACCGATCGATCTCTCTCTTTTTTGCGTGTGTGTTCGCCCCCTCCCCTCAGGGCCCTGCCTTTCCTTATATAGGCGGAAGCGGCAGGTTACATGGGAGTTTGGAATGGGAAAAAGAAAGGAAAAGGGGGGATGTCCCACGTCTCGGAATCTGGTCTTCGGTCTTGTCGTCCGACTGGCCTCCGTCCACCCCCATGCCGAGTTGGTAGTCATGCGGCGGGGGGTTCTCGGCCAAGTTGGAGAAGTGACACACTGCTCCGTACGATCGTCAGGCGCCGGCATTAATGGTGTTTGACCTCAGTGTGGCCTCGGGAGGGGGCGCTCCCCTCTGTTGCGTGTCAGGATGATGGGACCGGAGCTTGACTTCTTAGGCGGCCTCGCAGACACCTTGGGAAGGAGCCACCTACCCTGGTGCGGACGTCTCGGGACATCACGCCAGTAGGGCAGGTGCCCAAACGCTTCGAAGGAGCCGCTGCTCGCTCCGATCCCGGGGGTCGGAGTGAGCTGGGCACCCTGACCCTCGGGGGGTCGGAGCGTGTCTGCACTCGTGCTTGGCCAGGGACAAGATCCCTTCGTGGCCCACGGGCCCTTGGTCGGAACCGGGCCTCAAAGGCAGCCCGTTCACTGTCCCGGGCTGCTGGGGGTACCCATGGTACGTGTACTCGTCACACCCCATCGCGTCTTTACCCATAGCAAGGCATACACCATTGTATTAGAATACTCCGACCCCGACGCCTCGAAGAGGGAGTACCTAGAACAACAGCGTTTCCGGAGTATCCATACTACTTCGGCCTTCCAAAATGCAAGACTAAATTCCAACTACTGTACTAGGTTAAGGCTATCCCATGCTAGCACATGTGGTTGCACGTTTAACTCAGTTGATAGTATCAAGTTTGGTCCTTATGGTGACACAAGCGAGACCTTCAAACATCCGCCCAGTCTAAAACACACTTTTTCCTTTTTGTTTTCTATTTTTACTAACATAACTATTTTTATCCTAGCCGCATTTTTCAAATCAAATTTACAGGCCAAAATGAGATTTTGATTGCATTGTACCACCAAACTGATATCCTTGTTTCTACGGCAAGACTAAGCTTATGCAAATATTATCGATTATACCCTTTTGACATTTATGAGTAAGTCTAGTCTAACCCAATCTATAGCTCGACGAGGTTCTCACGATAATTATGATTGAGGAAATCCACCAATCTTGGGTTTATCTACCAATTCCCAAAATTTAGCAACTTTACAGAATATACAGCATGCATAATAGTTTTGATAAAACAAAAATAAACTTTGCAAATATGGGATCAATATGATCGAAGGGGGTGCTTGCCTGTTTGCTCTTCATCGATTATGTTCTCTGCCAATCGATCCTCAATGACCTCCGACGATCTCAAGGAATATGCCCGAGAGGCAATAATAAATTGTTTATTATCTTATTCCATGTTTATAATAGATGTTTATTTCTCATGCTAAAATTGTATTAACTTAAACGTTGATACATGTGTGTTTAATAAACAAAAAGGTTCCTAGTAAAGCCTCTCTTTAAACTAGCTCGTTGATTAATCGATGATCAAGGTTTCACGATCATGAACATTGGATGTTGTTAATAACAGGTCACATTATTAGAAGAATGATGTGATGAACAGACACCCAAGTTGGTATAGCAAATTCGATCAAGTCATTAAAGTTTGTTCTTTATCCGAACATATACAAAATAGCTCTTTTCCTTAGACCATGAGATGATGTCAATCACTAACTCCGGAAGAGTACTTTGATGACATCAAACGTCACTCCGTAACACGGTGACTATAAGATGGATTTGGGTACTATGAAAGTATTAGTTGAGGCTCATGCATCAAGAGTGGGATTTGTCCATACAGATGACGGAGAGATATACTCTGGGCCCTCTCGGTGATATCACATTGACATCGCTTGCAAGCACGTGACTAGGTCACAAGAATGTCATATCACTTTAACGAGTAAAGAGTACTTGTTTGCAATAGGATCGAACTAGGTATAGTTGATACAATGATCGGATCCCTGATAAGTAATATATCGCGAGACAAAAGGAATTGGTTATGTTGTTTTTGGTTCACACGATCACTAGTTCATCGTTGAGTAAGTGGGAGTCATTATGGATCTCCAGATCCGTGATGATTATTGATCGAGAGGTGTCTTGATCATGTCTATTTTATTCACGAACCGTAGGGTGACACACTTAAGGTTCATCGACGCTTTTGAGTGGAGTACTTTAACAGGAGAAAAGTTTGGACAGACCAGGAATAGTTTCGGGATATCGGAATAGTTCAAGGGGGTATGTGTTAATTTTTGTTAATTAAAAGAATTAACAAATATTAAAATAACAGTAAATAAAATTGTTAATTTATTTAATCGACAGTCCATTCACATGAACACAATGCAGAGTCAAATCACATAGAGAGACTGGAGAGTCCACTCACTCCTATAAAAGGGAGTGGAGCTCCTCTCTGGGGACAAATCTCCATAACCCTTTGGTTGGTCTTTTCTCCCTCCTCCTGCTGTTCCACCTTTCAAGCAGTAGCTTAAGCAAAGCGCTGCTGAAATAGTTTCTCCACCACCACCACTAAGTCGTAGTGTTGTTGGAGTTTCCCGTGGATCCTCTACTTCCGCTGCCCCGTTGGATCGAGGGATTGGAGGTCGTCGTTGTTCCGTACGTGTGACCAAGTACGGAGGCGCTGCCTTTTGTGGCGCTCATCTTCACGACTTTGAAGTCGGGCGTGTACCTCTACTTCAACCACGTTTGTTTGCGGGAACGTTATTCCCGCTTTCGGTCTACGAGGGGTGAGTCCTTCTGAAACCGTTTGCATGCATCTCCTAGATATGATCTTGGTGTTTGGTTGCATTCGTAGGAAAAATTTTGTTTTCCATGCTTAGAACCCATCAGCATCAAGGTCTACACGATCGAACAGCAAAAGAAACAGCAAACAAACAATCAAATACGATTCAAATAATGCAAATAAGAACAAAATTCAAAAGCTAGACGAATCCAAGAAACAAGGGAGAAAATAGACTAAAGGGGACCTAACTCAAGTCCAGAGCCCGGCAGTACCAGCGGCAACAGGCCGGTAGTGCCGCTCCTAGGACGGTAGCACCGACGGCAACAGGCCGGTAGTGCCCTCCCCTAGGACGGCAGTACCGTCGGCATAAGCGGTGGTGCCGCCCTAACCCGGCAGTATCGGCCAACAGGCCCGATAGTGCCGGAGGCAAATGGGGGCTTCTCTGGAAAAAAGGTATCAAAGTACCGAGGGCAGTAGCTCCGGCCACCTGGCAATACCGACCCTTAGAGGGCAGTAATGACGGCCTCCAGGTGAAATTAGGGTTTGCAAATTTGGGATTTTGCGCAAACGGATTCGAAACTTCGAGACAATCACTTGGTTAGGTTCCTATCGACACTAGGGACCCATCCACGCAGATCTCTCCAAGTTGCGAGTTTGTTTAACCTAGTTTCCACCTTTTCGAACTTGATAACCCTAATTGCTACCAGAATTCGATTTTCGACCCGAATCAAATCCAAACTTGATTCTTTTGTGAAAATCGAACTCTAACGGCATTGCATATACTCTAGAGTCATTTTCTTAGCTTTTGGAGCTAGGGTTCCAAGGAAAACTCGAAGACCCAAGAAATTGACTTTTTAGCGAATAAATCTGACAAAAGCTGATTAGGGTTTTTGGGTCGATTCTCTTTGCGAGAATGGACCCTCTATATCACTAAGAGCAAATATGAGACATTCTTGTGATTTTTGGAACCTCGAAACTTGGAGTTACTCCAAAAAGCACAAAAATGCAATTTTTGCAAATCGATTCGAAACAAAAGGATTTGCAACAATCTATTAATTATTTTTGCACATTAGGGTTGCACGAGACCTAGCTCAAGTCTAGACACCTAACTCACACCAAGTAACTTTTCTAACGCAAGATTTACACGAAGAACTAGAAGGAAAGAATTAAGAACTCAGGGATTTAAGTTCAAAAACCTGATGGATCAACTGGGGAGTCAATACCTCGGCTAGAGGGTGGCTAGGGTTTCAATAACTCGATCCACACCTCGAGCTACGATTTCTAGGGCCAGAATAAAAAAGAAGAAAAGAGGGGAAAGAGGAAAAAGCTAGGGTTTAGCTCAAAACCTAATGGATCAAATTAGGGTTTGATTCCACTGGTCTTGAAGCTTGATTAGGCTTGAGGAAGCTCCTCCACACCTTGGAAGATCTTCTCCTCTTGCCTCTTGGGCTCCAAGCACTGGAGAGGGGGAGAGGAAGAGAGAGCTCGGGAGAGGAGAGGAGAAACCGAGAGAGATTGAGAGGGAGAGTGAAGAGGAGAGTGAGGGGGGAGAGAGAGAGAGAGAAGCACGAGAGGGAGTATATGAGGGAGAGGGGAAGGTCCTAGAATCGGTACATGGTGGCCACGAAGCAAAGTCACCGGTATGGGCGTCGTCTTTGCTCGATCTCTCACCGGCACTACCGCTCCGAGCGGTAGGGCTGATTCAAGATCGGCCCTAGCTGGCCAGATCGCCGCTCCAATAGCAAAATCCCGGGTTTATTCGTGATCAAGTAACGAAGTTCGGAATTGATCTTGGGGGACTCAAGGGAAAGGTTTTTGGACTCCAAGGAAAGACTTTGGGGTTGTGGTTACTAAGGGTTTCGAAGGATTTCAGCCGAACTCGAACTCAGGGTTTCGGGTTAAAATCGGTCGAAACGGCTCGAAAAACTAAATCCTAACACGACCAAAACTAATTAAGAACCAAATGCCACGCAAAACACAATTAAGCACATAATTAATCTAATTACGAATTCAGGTGTTACATCCTAAGTGCAACACATACAATTAGTGTTGGGACCGGATTTCCTTATCCGAACCCTTCGTGTATATCCATACTAGTTCATGATCATGCTAGTGAACACAGCGGTAACAGTGATGATAACACATCCATATCACGAATCAAATAATAATAATTAGCCAACAAGTACCGACCTTATGGTCTAGTAATACAAATGAAGGACAACAAAGACTCAAGTTCAAATAAGCAACAACGAAAACGAAACAAATAATAGCGAAATAAGCCCATCCATTTGCCTAACAGGCAATCGACTGGAGTGCACGTCCTAGAACTCTGGATCTCCTTCATCAAAACCACAAGCGAAGTACTCGGAGTCACCTTCTGCTTCTGCACACTCCTCTGTGGAAAGAGGGGATAATTTGCAAGGATGAGTACACAACCGTACTCACAAGTCTTGTAAACATAATGCATGTTAACTATATGCAAGGCTGAATAAATGAAGGCATAATATGGCTCATTTACCATAAAGCAATGTTTAATATTAAATACTACTAGTAATTTCACAAAGCATCATTTAACAAATGAGGTTGCAATAATTAAATTTGATATAACAACTAGAACAGGTTCCATCTACCTAGTCGGCTCCATCATTGGGGTTGATGGGAATAAGGTTTATTTACTCATTCGGTTGAGGATTAGCTTTTAGCTTCTCTGACTTGCTAGGGTTATCAACCTTGGAGGACTTATTCACATCATTAGTGTCGGCGTATTCGACACCAAGGTACCCGCTCCCCCGCGCTAAAAGAAGAATCAAGTGGCAGCCAGGGCGAGTTTGGGCCCACTACCACGGCAAGAGAAAAACCCATACGGAAACGCCCCAAGGACACTGCAGCGACAGTGCCAGCCTTCGCTGGTTGCCAAGGCGGCCGCCTCACCGACACGTATGCAGGTAAGAATACCGGCGACTACCAGGATCGCTCGCCAATGACGCTGGGCGCGTACAGTTACAAAGCCGCCGCACCAAAGAAGGTGGTCGCCAGCGACGCTGGTATGTGCCAGGCCGTCGGTGACCAAGGGGTCGCCTTCACGATGACACGCGGCGCAGTTGGGCGTTACCGGCGACCAGCGGTCGCTCACGGACATCGTGGCTTGCAATACCGGGCGCACCAGCCAAGGCGGTCGCTTCAGCGACGCTGGGCATGTGACAGCCGGGGCGCACCATCCTCAGTGATAGCCCCGTCGCCGAGATCGTGGACATTAAATGCGACCGTCGGCGCATTAAATACTAAGCGTGAAGGTCGCAAAGATGGCGACGCGCTTCCCAGTGTGCATTGATTGGCGGAGACGCCACGACCACACCTCACCCCATGACTAACAGCGGCGCTGGTAGACGGGGCCCGAGGCGGGGTTGTGACTGGCCGCAGTCATTAATGATGTAAGAACATGACGCGCGCCTTAAATGAGCCCATGCCGTTGTAATGATTATGGCTTGGTGTAAGCCTCTCAGCGCCGGCCACCGAGTATAAAAGGGAGCCGGGGTGCATGGGAGAGGGGGTTCGATCCTTTGGGAGTAGGGTTTCATATTCTCAAGCTAGAACACAAGCAATATCAAGAAAGGCAGGACTAGGGCTATTACTCCCTGAGGGCTCCTAACCTCGGGTAAAAACTCCTGGCCCCTCCGTTGGCCCGAGCCTCTCTGATCTCTATCTTCTTCCTTTCTGGCGATTGTCTCCTAAAGCCCCCTCGTCAGAACCTCATAAGCACCCGTCTTCGAGGTGCTCGCTGGCTACGCCACAAGGGCGCGCTGTAGGGGCTATTGGTGGTTAGATCGCCTTTCTCTTCCGTTCAGAGAGGCTCAGAGAGGTAGGAGCGCTTGTCTTCATGGCGGATTCGCACTCAAGCAAGTGGCCGCCTGAAGAAAGCAAGGCCGTCAGAGTCCGGTCCAGTATGGGGAGGAGCCGGCTGTCCCGTCCGTCCCTCCGCAGGAGAGGCACGCGCGACTCCCATGCCTGGGGTCACTGCCCGCCGCGCTGGCTGGGGATGACACTCGCCAAGCCTTCATGCGCGCCGGCTTCTTCTCGACCATCCCGCAAGAGCTGGGAACACCTCAGCCCACTCCGAGTGGTGCATGGATATTGTCCACCTGGTGGACGCCGACAACAGCAAGTTGAAGCGTGGCGACCGTACCTGGGCTTCCGGCATGAGGCTGACAGGGAGCTCACAGAACCGACGCGGCCGTTTCCGTACCGCCACACGACACTTCTCCCGCACTAAGGGTCGGGATGCAGGAAAGGAGTCCAGTTGTCAAACCCCTTCAGAATGGGGATGGGCACGTGACTCGGTTTTTCGCGCGTCCCCGAGTCCGTGGGGAACCGCTGACCTTTCGGGACAAGCGCTTCTTGACGAGAGGCAGGCTGAAGGGATAAGGACTCGCGCCAGGCTCTCCGCGAAGCGCCATGGGGTGCAAGACGGGGCCTCCTCGACTCCGGGCGAGCGCAGGTCGACTCCTCATCCTCTCTCAGATCGAGTGGCGAACGACGCTCCCCTATAACGCCTGATGCCAGGCGCTTTCCTCCGCCTTCGGCAAGCTGCATGGCCGAGAGAGGTTCCGCCCGCCTCCTTCGAGAAGTATGATGGTACCACCAACCCGAGAGTTCTCGCAGATCTATACCACTGAGGTGCCCGCCGCGCATTCACAGAGGAAGAGCAGAGGGTTCGCGCCGACGACGCCAACTTCCTGGAAGAGGCGCGAGATCGAGCGGCCTTACACTGCAAGATACCAACAAAGTCTCAGTGTAACCACGCCTCCGGTCAACGAGAGAACGCTGGCAAAGGCGACTTGTCTTATGGCGAATCCAACAGATGCCGGGTTGTATAAACTGCCTCCCTGGGGGAGGGGCCTTTAAAGTGGTCTCGCCTCTCGTCTCCGGGCGGTCGGGGCCAAGCATCAAGAAGGTGAAGAGCTAGCAAATTCTCTGCATATAGAAAATCACGCAAGTTCTACCCCGACGGCTGTAAGTCCTAGGGTCTCGACCGACCGAGTATGTCTTCCTCCACGGGTCCTGGGAGACCTTGTGTTTAAAATTAAATATTCGTGATTCTTTATCCTAAGCTTTTGTCCTTTCTCGCCTCTCTTCTGGTCTTTTGCCCATCTGGGCGGCCGCCAAGGCACTCGGCCCCTCGTGCCTCGCCGCCTTGCAAATACCAGTGAGTAAAGACGGAATCGCTAAGTGAGCGGCGTGCGAATCCCAAGGCTGGCGCTACTGGTTCAAGACAACCGGTGACGCCATGACACTCCGGTGTCCTCGTGGCTGGCCAATAACACCAAGGTTAAAAAGCCCAAAGTCCCCGCCACGAGTCACTAAGTGCTTGTTCTCAGAGGCTACTCCGGGAGGCAAAATTTTGCTTAAGGCGAGAGGTTCGAGGGCCGAGGTCTCACAAGCAAGACTTTAAGTCTTTAAGTGATTATGTGCTCGCTCGTGGAACCAGAAAATTTACTAAAAAGCATGTCTTTAGGCAAACTTAGCAGGAGTTTACACTACTATTTTCATTCAAGTGGCAAATCGCCTAAAGTTTTACAGGTGCAAAGTCACCACCGATAAAGAAAAGAAGAAAAGCTAATCGAGGGGCGCCGAGGATCTCCGTCATCTCGCCGCCTCACGCCGCATCTTCAGCATGAGGCCACGCCCAGCGCCATCGCCACGCCTCCTCGCCACCGCCTATCTGGGTTCTCCATCGCTAGCCGAAGGGCAATCGCTTCTGAGGAGAACTTCGCCTCCGCTCGCGCTTCGCCGCTTTCTAGCTTGACAAAGAACCGGATTGAAGTTGGCGCCACGACCGGGCGTGAGTAAGCCGCGACATACTTTGCCGTGGCCGCGAATCGCGCGCTCCCGGGCGGACCGAGCGGAAAGGGCTGGCAGTGCGCGTGAGGAAGTACGCGGTCCGCGCAGAGGCAAAGGCATAATGCCGCGGCCTTCCTCCCATGCGGTTGCTCCAGCCCCAAGGGCAGGTCGGGCCACCGTCCGATCAAGGCGTGGCGCAAAGATCTGCAGTTGTTCCACTCCGACCGTCTGCCGGCTCTCCGCTTCCACTCAGCGGAGAGGCGCCAACATGGCCGGTGCTTTTGCTCCCGCTGGCCTCGCTCCTCCTGCAACAGCCCCACCCGCCCCGATCGTGGTCCGCCACTCCTTGCGAGGTGATTTTGGCCCCGCCTGGCCAACCGCGCCGCTACCGACGATTGCTCGTGGTCGAGTAGAGTCACGAGGGCTGCCACAGGCATCGTCCGAGGAACGGAGGCGGTGGAAGTTCGGGGGTAGGGACGGGCCGAACGCCTTTTGGTCTCGACCGACACGCAGCAGAATGCGTACTCGAGGTTCGCCCGGGCCGATCGGGCTCAATGACCGTACCGGCCGCACAAATTTCTCGGCAGCCGCGCACCTGGCCGCCCCCCACAGGCAAGTAGGGTACCCTGAGCAGAACCCTGGACAAAAGAGGAAATAACTGCAAGGGATAATCTCAACGAAAATTTTTATTGTATTTGCATCTTCAAAGAACCTGGCGCCGCCTTGGGAAGCGGCACGCCGGGACTCAGTTTCGGGAGGCGGGGGGACTCACATCTGGCGAAGTGAGGCGGGGCGACCCACATCGGGGCATGAGGCGGGCGGACTCCGCGGCCATCGCCAAGTGCTAAGACGAGATCGAGGAAGGACCACCGCCGTGGCGGTGGCGCACAAAAGGTATCGCGCGAGGGTTCAACGCCGCGCCGGCAGGGGCGAGGCTGGCGACCGCCAGCCGACGAGCCCCCCGCCATCACGGAGGAACTCACGCCAGAATCAAGAAGCCCCGCTGCCGACGGGAAGCTCGCCGGCCGGGCCTGTGGAGGCGAGGTCTCGGGAAGGATGGGCGAGCCATCGTCGTTGCCCGGACGCCGCTGCTTTGGCCGCCTCCTCGACCGGTCATGGCGGAGGAGGACCCCTGACGTTAAGGGCGCTCGGCGTGTCACAACGGCGAGCCCATGGCGCCCATCGAGGGCAGGTGGCGGATTATTGCCGCAGCTTCCCGGGACAAACGGCAAAGTGGGGATCGCGCCGGAACGGCTGTGGACGGGGCCGGATAGCCCGGGGCTTGCAAAGATCCACCGCCGATCACGACGTCACCTAAAATCCCGGCGATCCGCTTGCACGAGAAGGAAAGGAGATTGCGTGGAGGAAAGAAACACGGTAAGAATCGTCTCACCGTAAGAGAAACAAGTAGCAAGGAATGACGCAGAGCGAGCAAAGTTACCTCCGGATATCCGGTCCCATCGCCACGCCATGTAACGCCAGTCGGGCGGACGCGACGGGCAGCAGGCACAACCTCCGGTAATAATCCCGGATTACCATGGTTTCGCCAGGTTCGGGTCTGGCGAATCGGTCGACGCTGGCCAAGATCGCCGAGTTTTGGCGACGCTTCACCGGAGCCCCTGGCTTGAGGTTACCGACCCGGCCGCGTGGAAGCTCAGCGACTTCAATACCGCTGCCGCCCTCGACATACACACCTCAAGGCCAAGCCTTCTCCGGGGCTTGGACCGCAGTCAATGGATATAGCGCGTAACGCTCGTCATGAGTCCGTAGGTGACAAATCTGAACAAAGTGAAATTACCCGCGGGCGCGAGGGTGTAGGAAGAAAAAGAAGAAGGTTGTTACGACTCTACGAACATCTCGTGTGAGCAAAGGCGTAAAGGAGAATAACAGAGTTGGGAGGAAGGTGAATGTGATGAATGGCGAGAAGTTGAGAATGTAAAGGTAAAAGTCGAAACCAAGGTAGTAGGCCGGCAAGGAGTCACAGAAGAAACCACTTCCCCAGCCGACAAAGGGGCTCGACACCCGAGCGAGGCTAAGGATGCCCCGGTGATGTTCTCGAGAACCTGGCGCCTCTCTCCTCAATGATCGAAGAAGGAAGCAATCGAGCCATTGGGAGGATAGGGATTTCTGAGCAAATCGCAAAGCGGATGAAGGGAAGCTCGAGACGCCGGAAAGAGGAGGAGTGCAGAGAGTTGAAAGGGGAAGAACTACTCCTCTTCGACGCCTTTGTAAGGCCGTCGCTTAAGGCGAACGCTACGGAAACCGAAAAGTGCGCTGGCGATTCAAAAGAGGAAGTTTAAGAGCCTTATAAATGGGGCGATCCCAAGGAACGCGTGGTTACAAGGAGGAAATAATCAAGTTAAACCGCTGAATCGGAGAAGCCTAAGATCTTTTTCGCAAAGGAGCGCTGACCTTGAACGGTCCCACCAGAGCTGAGCTGCTTCAAGCCGCTAATTAAAGAAGAAGAGCGTAAGACCAAAAGCGCTCATAGCGGCCTGGGCTACCGGCTGGCGTATTCGACACCAAGGTACCCGCCCCGCGCTTAAAAGAAGAATCAAGGCGCGAGCGAAGTTTGGGCCCACTACCACTGGGCAGAAGAGAAAACCCATACGGCGAGCAATGACACGTGGCAGACAGCCAAAGTGCCGCTGGTGCCAAGAATGTCGCCCAATGACACGCAGGTAAAGTCACGGGCGACCACCAGTGATCGCCAATGACGCTGGGCAGCATACAGCCAAACGGGCGGCGCATCAAAGAAGGTGATCGCTCACGGACGCTGCATGCGACAGTTAAAGCCGCTGGCGACGGCAAGCGGCCGCCAATGACACGTGGCTTTGAGCCGGCTGGCGACCAAAGAAGGCGGTCGCTTCAGCCGACGCGGTATGCACAGCCACGGGCGCACCATCCTCGTGATAGCCCCGCCGAGATCGCGTGACATTAAATGCGACCGTGGCGATTAACACGGGCGTGAAGGTCGCAGATGGCGACGCGCTTTCCCCAGGTGTGCATTGATTGGCGGAGACGCCACGACTACACCTCACCCCATAACGAACGAGCGGCGTTGGTAGACGTGGGGCCCGAGGCGGTTGTGACGGCCAAGCAGTCATTAATGAGATGTAAGAACAAAGGACGTGCGCCTTAAACGAGCCCATGCATGTAATGATTATGGCTTGTAAGTGTAAGCCTTCCAGCGCCTCACACCCAGAGCATAAAAGGGAGCCGGGGTGCATGGGAGAGGGGGTTCGATCCTTTGGGAGTAGGGTTTCATATTCTCAAGCTAGAACACAAGCAATATCAAGAAAGGCAGGACTAGGGCTATTACTCTCCGGAGGGCCTGAACCTGGGTAAAAACTCCCGCCCCCGCTGGCCCCGAGCCTCTCGGTACTCCGGTCATCTTCTTCCTTTCTCGGGCGATTGCCCCGAAAGCCCCCCGTCAGAACCTCATAAGCACCCGTCTCGGAGGTGCCTGTTGGCTAGTACGCCGACAATTAGCAACTCTTAATGGTAGTGGATCAACAATTTCTGATAACAATTCAGTGCAATAGTTGGATTACCTTGCACGCTAATCACACCTTTTGGACCAGTTATCTTGAGGCTTTGGTAGGTATGATGAGTAACTGCTATGAATTTGGTGAGTGGAGTTCTACCCAAATTCAACAATTTCAAATGAAATCAACTCAGTATGAAATTACCAGCATTTCCAAAAGTGGCAGATAACACAATATGTCCTATTGGAGTTACTGACGGACCAAGGACAAATCCAAAGAAGGTAATTGTCACAGGTCAGATCTTAGAATGAGGAATTTGCATTTCATTAAGAGTATGGATAAAAAGTAAGTCTAGTGAACTTCCACCATCTACTAAAACTCTTCTACCTAACAATTACTAATCGTAGGAGATACTAGTAAAGAAAGTTTACGAGAAGTAGATATACCTTTTGGGCAATTATCTTTGTTGAAGGTGATCGCGACATCCTACCACTTTGGAAAGTCTAGTCTTCCTGGTCTGGTGTCGATGTTATTGACCTCCCTTCAAGTGGATTTAAATTGCCACTTCAAAGAATATGCAGATGATCCATCGAAGATCATGTTAACATGGTTGGCTGGTTTTTGATAGCCCATGTCTTTGTCACCATCTGCATATTTAATACTTCATCCTTTTGGTAAGGTCGGCATAGGACCCTTACCCAAGTAGAATTCATCCATGCACCTTTGCCATGTTTGGCAATTGCGCAAGTCATGTCCTGGTGTATTATGTAGAGGACACCATCGTATGTTCCTATTATTTGAAGTGGACCCTTGGAAATAAACTGTCACTTGTCCGACCAGATTTCTTTTTCCAGGGTGTTTATTCTTGGAATATGCAGTTCAGAGACGCCTGTGACCTCTCTTTGAGAGATTTTTTTACTCTTTTTCTTACCTTTACATTTTCGGTCTTCAGATGTGAAAGTCTTTTTAGATTTGTTACCTTCGATGATTTTCAATCCTGGTTGGGGTGGTATATGGCCCTTATTGACCATACGGTTCCATTCAACCGCCTCATGTGCATCGAAATACCGATCTGTCATATCGAAGAGTTCTGATATGGTAGATGGTGGGTAAATTTTAAGGTCCTATGTGAAATGTTTGTAGTGTACAACCTGCTTGAATGCACATATCATAGAATCATCAGATATGTTAGGAATTATATTACGGACCTCTACAAACCTTTTAATAAACTGATGTAAATTCTCGTTAGAGGTTTGGCGGAGACGATGCAGGTCGTCTTCTTTACTTGGCTTTGCATAACAACTTTTAAAATTATTTAAAATAGCATGACATAAATTTTTTCAACTAAATATGGATACTTCTAGTTGATTAAATAACTAAGTTCTTGCAGATCCTTTAAGAACAGTGGAAGAAGACTGATTGCCATTACCTTCTCATCGCCTCCAGCAGCTTGGATGGCAGTGGTATATTTTTAGAGGAATTTTGATAGATTTTAAGTTCCATCATAGCTTTCTAAAGGGCCTGACTTGAATTTTTCAGGTCAGGTGATGTTCTAGAATCCTAAAGAAAATGCTTTACATCCTATATACAATCCCAAATGTGTTCGTATGTTAGGCATTTGTTCTATATAATCAGGAGAACGAGGTCATCGCCGACCATGGTTAATATTTTCAGCAGGGCCAAGTATGACAAAAGCACTTCTCCTTTGTGGGTTACTCCTCTGTTGGTGTTCGGAGCTCCGTTGACGCTGACCAGACGAAAAATGATCCATACGAGAATCAGTCAAAGATCCCATGGAAGGGGATACGCTCTGTACTTTTACAACAGCTTCTTGTATATCAGCAGCTAGATATCTTATAAGTGGTACGTTATCCCTATCCATAGGTTGCTTTAAAATTGTACTAGTTATAATGCGAATTTTATTCACAGGAGTTTTCTCTTGTGAACTATTAGGAGCCATGTTTTAGGTTTCTTATCGCCAACCTTGGAACTTGTGGCGTGGTCGGACGGATAGGTCGGGGATGACTCCCCGAAGGATCTAGCCTTCATGAGGTTCTTGGTTGGCCATTGTGGTAAAGACGTTTCACCTCTTCCACAGTCTTTTATTTGGCAATTGCGAGGCTCACGCATTGCTCCTGGGCTTCCTTTTCTTGAATTTCATGTTGTTCGCGTTTCACTCGTTGTGCGTCTATCTCTTCCGTGACCGCAGAAATGCGGAATCTAGAATTGACGGAGGGGGTGAGCACTCCCTCATCGGATAACAATGATAAAGTATAATCGAGTTCAAAACTTTGAAGAAAATCTTCTGGAGATAAACTCTCATGAAAGTCATTGTCGTTCTGGTGATTTCGAACATTGTCGACTTCCATAGGGCATGTACCCTGGTCCTCCGTCCTTGGGATAGGGGCAGGTATGGTGTCGCTCTGTCTTCCTAGTTTTGCTCCAGGAAATGACACTCCCGGCGCAACCTCATCTGGTTTGGATGAAGTTGCCAATTCTGACAATTCTGTCTCAGTAACGTAAATGGAGTAGAAGTCACACTCACATTTGTCTTGTTCTTCCTCCGCAAGTCATCGGCGGTGAGGTGAGCATAGTCGGCGAAATCAAATGAATCTCTTCATCCATTGTTTTCAGCAACAACCTATACCTTTTTCAATCTTGATTTTTAACAGAGGCCCTCCCTCTAGCGCCAACTGTCGATGTTCAAGATCAAGGGAAATTGAAAAGGTAGGAAAATGGGATTGTATTTTATTGAGTCACATGTTTGGACATAGTACAAGCTTTTGAATGGAGAACTAAAAAACTAACACTAATCTCTTATACTTAATCTTGACCATCCTTGTCCTAAATCCTTGCAAAAACCTCCTATTTATAGCAAACGAAGGGATAGCAGTTATCATCTTCTAATAGGTGTCTTTCTACTAAAAGGTGTCTTCTTGCCAAAAGACATCTTCTCGTCAAAAGATATCTTTTGATAAAGAGACGTCTCTTCGTAGGAAGTAACTTCCAAACGGTTGTTTATACCTGTCAGAGAAAGCATCTTCCACATGCCAGTCATATGCGATGGTAACTTCCTTCCAAACCTCAATCAGGTTGGGACAAAGGCTATAGAATAACCGACCTGCACGTTGGTCGGGGTTATCCCAACCAGTGTGTGTATAACTGGTCGGGGGAACTAGGATATACCGTATCTTCGACTAATGCTTTGTACATTGGTCGGGAATATTTTCACGTGATTAAATTTAGCTCTGATTGAAATCATAACTAGGTAATAGGCCTTGAGTTTTATTTTTATTTATGGATTCTTTTTTCTTATGAGACTGTAGACCCATAAATAGAATAGAGTATATTAATCGTCGTCAAATGTACAATAATTTTTAATAATAAAAAAGTTAAGTTCAAATTAATTTAAATAAACTTCATAAAAAATAACATATATTTAATAAATAATTTGTAAATATTATTATTACCTCTATTAAAGGGGGAAGATTTGCTTGCTTCTCCTTGCGTCCGTACAGGCGATGCCTTCTGGCCGTTCATCCGTTCGTTCTCGTGTTTTCCGTTCCTCGGGAGTCCACGCCGTTTATATTGCGTTGCGTTCGGTGCGGTGCCTGCCTCCATCCGTTCGTTCTCGTGTTTTCCGTTCCTCGGGCGTTGCTCTCCCGGGTTGGTGCGGATTGCTCGAGGTACATTGGTCCCGGTTGTGCATACATATGGTTGGCTGTGTTTGTGTCTTGGATCTGGATCTGGCGTAGCCGTTTCGTGTTGCCCTGCCCAGTCGCTCGTTTCTCTGGATTTGCTTGATTAGGGTTTTATCGTGTTTTTCGCCGGGGCTGGTTCCTCGGCTTGCCCTTGTTCTCTCCTCGTTTGATCTTGGTTTAACTGCCTTCTCGCCGCGTATTCTCGTGTTTCAGCGCACTTCTATGTTACGTCGGTCATCCGTGGCTGTTTCTTTATATTTTTTTGTCGGTTGTTTTGCTTCGATTCCTTGGATTATTTGGTGCGGATTATCGGCCGTAGTAGGTGTTTGGGTTTGTTGCTGTTTGGCGCAGATGTTGGGGTCCGTCGGCTTTTTCGCGTCTTTCCCTGCTTAGGGTTTTGTTCTAATTCCTGTGCGGGGCTCGCCGCTTAGGGCTCTTATTCTTATGGTGTGTGGGCTTTCCCCTTTGAATGTAGCCTTGTTCTTCTAACTAATTTTGCCTTGGTAGCAATTGATTATGCGGTCTCCGTCGCGTTTATGTTTTCCCCAAAATGCTATTTGGTTCGATTCCTGATACATGTTACTTTTATGTGCGAGGCTAATCTTTCAGGGACGTTTGCCTTATGGTATATGTCCTTTCCTCTTTGAATGATGCCTTATTCTGTTGATTTCATTTTCGTTGGCATTTTTTTTTTCCTGTTATCTTTGATTTGTTTACGTTTTTCTTAGAAATCTACTTTGTTGTTTCTGTATTCTGTGTTTCTTTTATGCGTTTCCCTGTTGGTCTGTCCCGGTGAACCCATCCCTTTTACGGATCTTACTTTTGTAGACCTATTCCTCTTATGGTGTTTGTGTTTCTTTTCTTGGATGTAGGTTGAAGCTACTGCTTTTGGTGATACCGATTGCGACGCCGGAGACCATCCCTATCAGGTAATGGTCTTTCTCCCTTGGTGAGAAAAGTTCTCGTTACATCCCCTTGTCGATTACCTTAGTGTCTTGATTGTTGATTTGTTTATGCGTGGCCCAATTTGTTCTGTTTCGCGGCAGAGCTATTTGTTTTACGATGGGTGTCTCCACATAGCGATTTTTCTTATGATTCTCATTCTTTCGGTTTTGGGTGCAGATATGTAGCGCTATTCTGTATGGTTGCTGATTCCAATTGTGTGTTCAGAGCCTGTGTTCGTCGGGAGAACGCCTTCTCAGTTTACTACCAGGAGGTGATGTTATTTTTTCTTGTCGGTTATTTTAATTCATCGAGTATTTTTGGGGTTATGCTGGTTGATTAGCTGCTCACCGAACGTTTAGTAAGTTTGACCAGTTGGATGGCAAAAGTGGCTTTTATTTTGCTTTGGCAATTGTCTTAGGTTGTTGATTGTTGATGTGTTTGTGGTGCATTTCAGTTAAAAGACCCGAAGTGAAAAAGCCTTGCGTTAAAATAGTGTTTGGCGTGGTTATTATGCTTAGATCACTTTTAGAGTTTTGCATTTTAGGAATCCTATGAAGAATACCTAAAGTGAAAAAGCCCTGCGTTAAAATAGTCCTTGTTTATTAACACGAGCTATTCCATCTCGGGTAGCTAAAACTCGCTGGATCTTTGGCTTGTTTGGCCAGAGCATCTCAAAATTGAACGGCCAGATATAATTTTACTACCACTAACCCATGTTGTCCACCCTAAAATTTCTCTTTTTCACAGCCCTACCGGTAAGTCGGTAACCAACCACTCCGCAAGCTCCTCTCCCTCCCACCACTGGACATGGACGCTGTTCACTCTCTCCTCCTGGGTGGCGGCCTCGCTGTCTCCCCCACCACCGGCGCCACCGCCCAAGCCATCTCGATTTCCCCCCACTCGCCGTCCACTCTCTTGTCGACTGGCCATCGCCGCCGTCGCCGCTTCCTCCGCCTCGCCGCCATGTCACCTCCCTCGCCACTCCCCGCTGCTGCGACCCAGCTGCACTGCTCCAGGTGGGTGGTGGTGATGGACAAGCCCCCCGCGCCCGCGGGAGGCGGCGAGGTGTCCCGTGCGGAGGCCGTCGACTACTACGTCACCACACTGGCCAGGGTGTTGGGGAGGTAACTTGTTTCGCGTTCTGTAGCTAACGAGGGCGGAAAACTTTTGTTCTTTACTCTTTCTGGTGTTGAAATTGCTGTGTTTTGACCCAAAAAAAATGCAGTGACGAGGAGGCGCAGATGAGCATGTACGATGCTTCATGGGATGGGAGCTACCGGTTCTGCTGCGAGATTGACGAGGAAGCAGCAAAGGTCCTTGCGAGTATGTTGTTGAATGTCTTGGTGTCAAATTGTGCAGATTAATGTGCTTCGGTGCTCCTTTTTTTAAAAAATGCATGAGAAATTTTGAATTCTAGGGTGAAAGATGCTTTCAATTATGATAACCTTTAGCTTGCTCCATTTTGCAGTGTGACAGATGCTGCTAAGCGGCGGTGATTCCATAAGTTTGTTGATGATTGCCGTCTTTCTTATAATTCCATTCTCTGAATAATTCAGATTTGCATATGTTTTAGACCTGAAACAGGTGGTGGTAATAGGCTAGTAGATTTGGTGTGTCAAGATGCAGTTCGTTATGTTTGTTAGTGTATGGATTGCATCGTATGACTGATTTCGATACTGTACTTGGAAAGTAGTAAAAGCAACTTAAATAACGAGTGAGCAGTACTCAGAACAGTTATATCTGCAATTCTCAAAAACAAAAGACAGTGTATATGCTTCATGCTTGGAACTTATTTATGTTAGCTTCTTATGCTCTTCCCAATTTACAGAAATGCCTGGCGTATTAGCTGTTAGGCCAGATAAGCATGATGGATCAGACAAGGATAATCGCAGTTCGTACCTATCAGCAGCTAACCTTGCAAGCTTCAGTGATGCTGCTTGTAACCACTCTTCTTCTAGCTTGAAAAATGAGTTTTGGCTTGTCCGAATTGAGAAGCCCGGGGTTGAAGTTGTGACAAGGGCACAAATGGTGGACCACTATACCCAAATCCTCATGAAAGTGTTGGGGAAGTATGTAGGCTCATTACTCATCAGCAACCTAGCTAATACTTGATATATATCTGCCCTGTAAGTGATAAAGATAAAGACTATTGTATTTCTATCTCTTCAATTTTCCAGCGAAAAGGATGCACAAGTTAGCATATATCACATTTCATGGGAGAGAGATTATGGTTTCTGCTGTCATATTCATGAAGAATGTGCGAAGGAGCTAGCTGGTGAGCAACTTGTGCCTTGTCCTCCTTTTTGGTCAATTCTGTCCATTTTTTTCTTTCATAGGCAATTCTGTCTTTACTTAGACACACTGATAATTTAACTTTGTGTACCAGATGTTCCTGGAGTGTTATCTGTTCGACCAGATACAAATTTTGGATCTGACAACAAAGATTTCAAAGGTTTGTCTCATCTCTTCTGTTTCTAATGAATCCACATTCATTTCTTTACGCTGGTAGTGGTATATTAAATCCTATCATCATAGTTGCCCCTTTCTGCTACTGTTGTGAGCCTCATTGGCAACCAGAATTCCAATGCTTCTAGGCAAGGTTGTGCCTTGATCTAGCTTATTTTCGATGCTACTATGATAATGAAAGTTACTGGTCCGGAATTTTGGATTACTCAACATAAGAAACCCCTATAAAGTTGCTTGATCCTTTTGATCCACACTCTGGATAGTGCTTTCATGAAAACTAAGCGACAACATGCACTGTTGGCACTTGGCAGTCCTAATTCCACCACCTAAGAGGATGGCAAAATCATTATTTAGAAGTAGCTGGCTTGTTGTTATTTTTTCGTTTTTTTACTTGACAATTTGGGAAGATACAATTATAAGAGCATTACTTATTATTTAATTCTATCATTAGCCCAGGGGTTTTAATTTGATATTAACCTCTTGCCTGCTGATTCTTTTACATTTTGTACTCACTGAGAACTGAGAAGTGAAAACATACCTAGTAGGTCTGGATTACATCTGCACAACTTGTATATTCCTTCCATGCCTCTAAGCAAACATGGAGAAATCACCCAGATTGTAAATACTGTTGATGGTTTCAGGTAATGATATCTTGAAATCGTCAGAAGCTACTCAGGAGGCTGATGTGAAAACTAAAAGGCTATTTGTTACAGGTAAAGGGCAGCCTATATTGTCTATGCATTTCAGCTTGTTTATTTAATCATCCATCATTTACACATGGATGATCTCCTCTGCCTTGTCCTGAAGTAATATTTTGTGCCTATTCTGTTGAACTTAGGAAGTTGAGTCAATCGGTAAATTATATGCCCAATTTTCTTATGCTGTGGATGTCTAAGTAGTGTAAATTAGACAATTGGAGCCTATTTGAGTTGTAATGTTGAAATTTCAATGGCTAGGCACCACTTAGAAATATTAATTAGATAGAAGGCAGAAGTAGAAGGCAATAAGTGAGTCTTCATCAGATTGCAAGCCATAAGAGAATGGGAGACGCAACTTCTATTGCTCCCATTTGTAAGGCGAGCAACAGCTAAACATAGTTGTATCAATTAAATTCAGTTAATGTTGATCTTGTTGCCCCTAATTTTGTCTAATATTACCGGCAGGGCTTTCATTTTATACATCTGAGAAAACTTTACGGGCGGCCTTTAATCCTTTTGGTGAGCTGGTTGAAGGTCTGTGATACTAGTGCAGAAATTGTGTCCGTATCCATTCACCTATTTTCATTTGAGATACTAAATATTACAGAATTACTTATTACAGTAAAGATAATAATGGACAAGATATCAAAAAGATCAAAGGGGTATGCGTTCATAGAATACACCACAGAAGAAGCTGGAGGTGCAGCTCTAAAAGCAATGAATGGGCAGGTAACTGGCAAAATCTGTTTGCTGATAGCCTTTACTACACATTCATTTCTCTTAGGGCTTACATGATAGATGTGCTTCTATTTGCAGATAATAAATGGCTGGATGATAGTTGTTGATGTTGCTAAAACCAGATCGAGACACCGTCAATCACCATCTAATGCAACCGGTCGACCCCATCAGATCCATCGACCACATTACCATACTAGATGAAAATTCCACATACAAAATTCCATACTAGATGAAAATTCCACATACAAAATTGACTGCTGGAGACTAGAGAGAAGCTACTAATACTGGGTGAATGTTACAGCTTCCTGGTCCGGTTGTATTTTTGTGTGGTCTGCTGTTGTGATAATCGCGGCAGAAGGTAGAGATGGTAGTGATGTTGTGGTAATCCACATAATTAGCTCAGGAATGATAGTAATCACTGCCGTTATACTGAGATAATTACATGAATCTTGGCATACTAACTAATTAAAGCATCGAGTGCACCCGATATTTTATCAATTAGTATACCGTGTTTAGAGTGTTGCAACAGAACAATAATTAGAGACTAAAATGGAACTTTATCACATTCCATGCCATGCAGAGTTACATGTTCATTACATAATTATATATAGGATCCAAGTATAACAAAAATACAATACCAAAAATATTAACTATTCCAAAGACCATCGAAGCTAGTCTAACCAACAACCTAATCATACTGAAAGTCCCCATCGGCATAACCCAAATTTTGCGGATGCTCCTCACCCTATGCCTCGTAGGCGAGTCCATTGGGATCTATATCCCCACCAGGCACTTGACCATCATGGTAATTCTCTAGCAAAGAGGGGTTTAGCAAGAGTGAGTACAAAAGTACTCAGCAAGCATTAATAGCAAATGCAATAGATGAATTTTTCTCATATCATTCCTCATGTCCATCCAAATCCACTATCCCACAAAATTTATTTTTGTCATAAAATAAAGTTTTATTAGAGAAGTGTATTGATTTTAATTATCCAAAAGTGTTGTTGGCATTCGTATATGAGGCAGATTTAGCTCCTGTAGCCTCCAATTCACGAGATAGGTATAAATTCATGATTTGACCTATGCATGTTTGTAACACTTTACCCATAGTGATCCCATCCCGTGAGGCCCCAGGATGTTTATCACTAGTCAAGTATTAGATTTCCAACCTTGTTACTCGAGTGGGGGACACCTATCGCAGGCCGTCTCGCCAAACTCATAGCTAACAGTTGTATCATGCTACTGCAGCAGCATTGATACTTAACCCAAGGCTTCATACATACATAGCTTGAAAGAATAAACCACAGCTGATTTTCAGTGTCATCTCACTAGGCCTTCCGACACACGTATTTACCTACTCTTACCTAATATGGAGATCATAATGCCTTTCTAGGACAACCTTTTCTGGTCGATTCCACACATTATAGTTGATACTGAAAATACAGCTCATTGTATAAATGTAGTTATTTCTCCTTATATCATAGCCTATGTATAGGGCTCCACCGGTGAACAGACATTTCTCATCGGTGCCCTCTACCTACCGTTTATATAAATACGCCAACAATTCTTTCCATTAAATGAGCAATTCATCACATCCACACCCATATTACAACCTCAATTTGTGGGGAGCCATCTCCAGGACTCCGCTGATTCACCCAATTGCATGGTACAACTCAAGTGAATCGCGGGAACCTCTGGCGCTCCGCATGTATGCCCGTGTTGTCCCCAAGACAGTCAATCAATACGCGCAACGATGCCCAACAGTTTGCATCACAACACACACACAATTAATGGAAGCATAAGCATATTTACATAACAAAAGCATGACTGCTGTCCAAAATGACATATTTAGAGTTATAACATCATAACGGCAGCGAAAAACATAAAACAACAACAGAAGGCCAGCATGGCGTGCCCCAAACCCTCAGGCAACCAACTGGAAGCAAGAACGTGCATCTAATCGTTAGCGTCACCGAAATCTGCCCGATAGAAATCCCTGGGCAGCACCTCATCCTCACCTGCAGCAAGTGGACAATCCGATTGAGTACAAAGAATGTACTAGCACAATAATATTAGTAACATGCTGAATTCTAGCTACATGTGGTTGCTACATCAAAGAAGGCCAGTTGGTAATTTCAGCATAAAGCAATATTTGGAATAAATCATAGACATGTATATATTGAAACTTGCATTTAGTAAACCTTTTCAAAGTCTAGTACATAATATAACATCATCATTAACATATCCATCTCATGCCTCCAAGCATTCTTCGAACCATGAGTCTAGCGCTCGTGTTCGCCTACACACACGAGTACTCCAATACTCGTGTCATTTTCCGCACCCATCCCACTCTTACTAAGTCCTTAATACTCACCTAGTGATTAACAAATTAAGCATCATCCTTGACCATGGACGCTATTCGAATAGTTTAGACTCTGTAGATGTACGACTTTACCCAATGGATGGATTTGAAGCTTGGGATGAGGAGAATCCAATGGTATAGCATGCACAAGCTCAAACTCAAGTCTTGGATGGATTTGAGGGAATGAAATGGGGAAGAATGGGGGTGTTCTTGCTCTCCTTCCTTGCTGAATTTCAGACTTGGTGGGCAGCAACTGAAGTGGGTAGGGAGGAGAAATCAAGGTGAGGCATGCTTATATAGTTATAGTTGCCCACTTCATCACTTACATGTGGGGTTTGATCCCACATGTCATAGTGAGGTAAGAAAGTGGGTAGGAGGTGAATAAAGTGGGAATTGATAGAGTAGGTATGTGCAGTCCACTCTCTCTCACGTACAAGTAGGGTCCACATGTCATTGAGTGGGTAGAAGTGAGAAAAGTGAGAAAAAGACAAAATGGTAGGTGTAGCCTGTCGGCGTATTCTACACCAAGGTACCCGCTCCCCCGCACTAAAAAGCGGTCAAGTGGCGGCTAGGGCATGCTTGGGCCCACCGCCACGGCAAGAGAAAGAGCCCCACGGTGGTCGCCACGTGACACGTGGCGTCTGAGCTGGCGCCAAAGAAGGTGGTCGCCCGGACACATGGCGTCTGAGCCAGCCGTGGCGCCAAAGAATGTGGTCGCCCAATGGACACGTGGCGTCTGAGCCAGCGGCTGGCGCCAACAATGTGGTCGCCCAGCGGACACGTGGCGTCTGAGCAGCTGCTGGCACCCGCAAGGTGGTCGCCAATGGACACGTGGCGTCTGAGCAGTGCTGGCACCAGCCAGACGCGTGGCGTACAGTCCTAGCCACTGGCGCACCATCCCCGGGATAGTCCCGCCGAGATCAAGGACATTTAATGCGAATCGTGCGCATTAAATGCGGAAGCATAGAGACTACAGCATGGCGGCGCGCCTTCCCCAGGCACATCATAATTGCAGGAGTCGTCACGGCGACCTCATCCTCGACCAACGAGCGTCGTTGGTAGGCGCGGCCCAAGGCAAGGGCGCGACAGTGAGACCGGCCTTAAATGTTGCGTAGAGGCGAGGGCATGTGCATTAAATACGCCCGTGGCAGTGTAATGAGGGGGGGCTTGCAGTGTAAGCCTCCCATGCGCCCCCAGCAGCCCAAGTATAAAAGGAAGCCGGGGCGCATGGGAGAAGGGGTTGGGAGGGCTGTAAGGTTTTCATCCTCTTCAGCAAGAACACAGGCAATACCAAGAAAGGCAGGACTAGGGCTATTACTCTCCGGAGGGCCTGAACCTGGGTAAAAACTCCTCGTGTCCCAGTTAGTGGAGCCTCCAGCATACTCTGGCCGCTCACGTCTTCTACTCTGAGGCGATTGCCCCGAAAGCCCCCCGTCCGAACCTCATAAGCACCCGTCTCGGAGGTGCCTGTTGGCTAGTACGCCGACATAGCCCATTTCTCTCATGTAGACATGGTCCACATGTCATGGACTATGGGTAAATGAGTGTGGGTGTAGATGAAAGGGGGGTTTTGAATTGCATGAATTTCATACTTATTCAAGTAAAAATTAATCTATCACTCACGAATTTTCCTAACTAAGTGAAGATTATTTGCAACCATGAATGACATGAACTTAATTGCACGAGTTTTCTATTGGGAAGTGTGTTGCTGCTCTGGAATGAATTGAAGACCTAACGGATATGGAGAAGGCAAATGCACTACGACTCTTCAAATGTGAGCTAAATAGAGAAATTTCTATCAACACTAAAAACCCAAGTGTTCGATTGCTTTGGATTAAGAGTGAAATCTCTCCATAAGTATGTTAATAATTTAATTCTTGGTATTTCTTCTTTCAACTATATTGAATTCAAATGCTGTTAATTGCCTAATTTCATTCAGTCATTTAATTACATGATTGTTTCCTTTTGTAGATTGGATTGAGGTATGCTATGAGGTCATCCTGATGGTTGGTAAGGAGCATCAGAATAACAAACATTTCTTTCCTTTGCTTCTATGTCCTCACTACTCCTACTGATTAACTAAAGAATTTGCTTGTTCTTCCAACTAGCACTTTGAGGTAAGCGTAAGCAAATGAGTGGACCAAAGCAACAGATTTGGCTTGTATCTTGGGTAGCTAAAAAAGATCACAGATATATCTCTGTTTCTTTGAAAAGGAAAGATAATCACAAGTAAAGTGGTTTAGAGTTGTGTCATCGGTTAATTAGAAGCATTGATCCTGTATCTATTGACAGGCATGACGTCAAAAGCCATTCACGTTGGCTTGATGCATGGGATTGGAGCTGCTGTTTCCAAAACTTTTGCTGCGATGCTTTGTTTTCAGCTCAACTGATGTATCGTGATGTGTTGTGCAATTTAAGTAGATCTGATGAACTAGTTATTGAAAGTCCTTAAAATTTAAGTAGTAATTGGCAATGATAGATGTGCAATCAGTAAGGCATCTAATGCTATTCTATTAACAATCAGTAAGGCAATAAGTAGTAATTGGCAATTGTTTTATGTTAATGCCAACTCAAGCTATTTTTCATTTTTTTTATCCAATTGACAAGACTCTCAACGACCTGTGTTTTTCTTTATTGCAGTACTGTTGAAGGAATTCTACCTTGCTGTTGTGGTTGAGGACCTACCTGCATCAATGCAAACGTCATTTCTAGGCCACGTCTTAGCAGCTTGGGCTTAGGGCTTGATTTATATGCTTTAGATTTTTGTTCAAATGCTGTTTCTAGTAAGCTCGTTGAAGTCATGGGATCCATGTTTTACATCGTAAGCAAATGTTTAATTGTTGGGACGTGATGTACTATCCATGTTTTACATTGATAACAAATGTTCAAATATTAGAATGCGATGGACTATATGTGATTTGTTCTATTGTGTTGCTGTTTTATGAATTTTTTAAATTTTTTTGAATGGCCGGGATTCTTATCCCTATTCTTTCGAAATGGCAACAAGGAATATTTTCCTAGAAGGAGTATTTCCCCTGGGATTCCATGTGTCCAACAAAATCCCCATAGGGGATTTACTTTCCTGGGATTATCCCCCTTTGCATCCAAATAAGCCCTAAAAGTTGTAACCCCTTTGCATGATGTGGTTCTAGTTCGTCGTGGTTGCTACGCCTGGCCAAGCATCTCCTCCGTCGGCTCTGTTGGATGATGATCAAAGAGGTGATTCTGCGGCTGTGCAGGTTGTGTTTGCAATTTCCCATGGAAATGCAGTAGCCTCCTACAGTGGGCTTTACTCGGAAGGCAAAATATCCGGTGCAACCACCATTTTCGTGCAACCACCGTGCAACCCTACTAAAAAAAGTTCCAAAAAATTCTGAAAAAAATCATGGATGTACATCTCAACTTACCCCATCTACGTATAAAATTTCATGATCAAATACGTCATATGCTAGAAGTTACAAAAAAAACAAATTTTGTGCTATCTACTGTAGCAAGATTCCAAGCGAAAATTTGTTTTTTTTTTTTTGTAACTTCTAGCATAGGACGTATTTGATCATGAAATTTTATACGTAGATGGGGTAAGTTGAGATGTACATCCATGATTTTTTTCAGAATTTTTTGGAACTTTTTTTAGTAGGGTTGCACGGTGGTTGCACTAAAATGGTGGTTGCACCGGATATTTTGCCTACTCGGAAAGGCTACACTGTGATACTGATGAAGTAAAAAGAGTTCTTCATATGTGCGTTTCACCACGCAATGACTTTGTGTTAGCCTTAATCTTTCAAGGAAAGGTATAAAATTACTCCGTTCAGTCACAAAATAGTGACACCGTAGAATACATGCAATCAAAATATAACAATTTTGACCAAAGATATTGTCTAAAATGTTTAGTTTTGAAATAAGAAAATTATACTAGTGAATTTGTCATTACACATACTTTCATAATAGTATACTTCTGTAACTTTTTTGAATATACTCAGCGGTAAAAGTGGCATCTTGGTAACTTTAAAAAGTAAATATATCACTCTTCTGTGATTAGGATTTGTAACTACTTAACTTTTTTGCTTTATTAATTGTGTCATCTACGATTCAGGTGGTGTGTGGATAATGCGTTATGAGAGGTGAGAGTATGATATGGTGGGTGTGATGAGTTTAATCCAGTGGTTTGTTTGAGGGATTGGGATAAAAAGTGGGTTTGGAAATGGGATATACTCTGTATAACAAAGTCCGGAGGTTTCCGGCCCTCTCGCGATGGCTACATCGCCCCATGCTTCCCGGTCATCCGACCGCGCCTTCGAACGGCCCAGATCAGCTCTCCCGATTAATAGCTTAAAGGATTTCCGCTCCTCTTTGGTCGCCCACATGGGTCGCATGGCATAGCAGGAGAATGCTTCGCTGTGAAGTCGTGCGCCCGCGTTTGAGTCCTGGCAAAAGCTTTCTTTGGCTGATTTTTTGCAGCGTTGCGCCTTCCGCGTGGACGGCCTCGATCCACGCCCCACCCGCACGAGCCCTAGCATGAGCGAGCGCCGCCCCCATTCACTCCTCTCACTTGCTCTCCCCTCGCCCGTCTCTTCCTCTCGCAAGGAGTTGCTCACCCGGCTCCTCCACTTCCTCGGCGCCATCGGTCGACGGCGCCATTTTCTTCATATCCCAACGATTGAAACCCAATGGAGGGGTGGGTTATGGTGGGCAAAAGGGTTTGGGTTATGTTGTGCAAAATTACAACATTGCCTAGAGATGAAGTAAAGCCTAGTTTATGCTATTTTAGGCAAATAAACACTTTATTCTCCATTCCAAACCCACGTCTTGCGCCAAATGCCAAACATAGGAATAGAAAGAAAATTTTATTCCCCAGCCCCTAACCCAAGCTCATATCACACTCTCATACCCCCATTCCCATTCCATTCTCATCACCACCAAGCATCCAAAGGGTTGGGATCTATTTAGTTTGAAACTAACTTTGCCATAACTAACCTTAATTAAATGTCCCTGCCACATTTTTTATGGTAACAAAATTATGAGTGTGTGAGGCATGAGGTTAAGAAAGTATGGTAAATCAAAGCTGAGATAACCAACCAAACACACATCTAAGAATATATACCATACCTAATATTAGACATAATAATATTAGCTTCAAACTAGATATATCCTTAGCGTGCGGTTCCATAGCACGAGGAGTAAAAGAAGTCCGAGGTTCGCGTGTATGATATCATGATAATGGATGGAACGACCAAACATTACGATGACGTTTTTATTCTCTTTAAGCAGGAGATAGGCACAAATGCAGATGTAACTATCTGAGCAAACACTCACAGTGACAAGATACTCGGTTAGTATTCAACTGGGATTTCTCGCAGCATATCTGAAGCTCTGAGCTCATTACTAGGAAGTGGAAAAGGTGTACTATTAGTGTTCAGCCATACTTGCTACTACATAGAACTGACAATGCATTCACCACACTACATGAATCCACACAATACATTAGTCATAATTATCCTGCAAGACTGAGAACAGCACTGGTGCAATTTGAAGGTGCGCTCTCATTCATTTCCGTTTGGCTCCACTCATTACTTCTCTTCATCAGTGCAAACCAAGTTGAAGTAGCCGCAAGAATCTCATTTTCGCCTATCCTTGGCCCTTTTAAATGTTTTCTTGCCCTTGTTCTTCCACTTCTGGTTGCCTCCTGGAGTTCGGGCCTCCTGAATTTCCCTCACCTTGCGCATCCTGCATTTGAATGAACATTTACGACAAATTCAACTTTAGAAATGTTTAGTACTCCCTTCGTCCAAGTTTGCAAGGTGTATTTCTTTTTGGCATATAGACTAAGAAGATATTGAGAATGACTAGATTACCCTTAATTATTATGACTAAGCACTATATTCAATGTATGCATGTAGAGAATGTAAAGTAAAGATGAATATTTATTAGGGATATATAGGGAATGTCACACTAATTTTGCATTATGATATGAAACACACCCTATAGTTGTGGACAAGACCATTCATAAAATACGCTTTATAAACTTGGATGGAGGGAGTAGCAAGAAAAATATACATTCTGTACAGGCCTTTTAGTTCTAATAATCCACTACAAAAAGATATGTTTTCTTCTTTTCCCAGATTGGTGTTAAATTAGGATATATTATAGATAGAATCTATCAGAGAAAAAAAGAGATACATACTTCAAAACTAGTACAATGATTAATGCACTGGGTTCTTGCTGCAGAGCCCCAATTCCAAATCTCAGTCACAAGGCTCTATAGTCTATTTTCAGAATATGGTTCTGGTGTTGTACAACTAAGCATGAATTTTTATATAAATAGATACTAAAGGCCATATGCAATAGATACACAAAAACTTGTATTGGCAATAAGAACAAAGTCAATAAGTCTCCAGTATCACTCCATGTAGGTAGAAAAGTAAGATGAGCTTACCTGTAGTTTTTAAGAGAGTGATCAGATAAAAGCTCATCAGCCAACGTTGTCTTCCGCTCCTTCTTTGTCAGCCTACTTGAGAAGAACTCAGATGCAGGCTCAATAACTGTGCCGACCTAAATCCAATATCGAAATATTCAGCATATCAGCTACTGGTGAGCATTCACAAGTTTTCAACAGATACAGAAAATTGAAATATTAATAAGGATGACTGATTTGATTACTTACTTGGAAGTACTTAGGAAGGGCCTTGGACTTTCCTGCCCTCTTGAAGTGCCTTTTAGGGTCCATTACATGCCTTAGCTGCAAAACATATGTGTTATGGGTCGACAGAGCCTATGAACAGTACCACGGTACTGTAGCGCGTGAACAGTACCGTGGGTACTGTAGCGCACGGTCAAGGTTGCTTGGAGAATAAGAAATCAAGGATTAAGTCAGATTAGTTACTATAGATAAGATTAGTTACCATAGATTAGAATATTGTTTTCTTAGGCTCCAAGTTAGACATCCTATAAAAGGGATGACATGTATCACTTTATGGAGGAAGCAATGAGTAAACCAAGTTTCTAGTAGATCAGGCGCTGCCATCGATAACTGGCCGGTGGCTCCGTACAGCCAAGGCGCTAGCTTCGACAACAGCTCGTTTCGTCCGCGTCAAGGGCCCTATCTCATCCTCGTTGCGTGCGCGGACCGTGCACGTAACAATATGGCAAAGATATTATCACTTAAGCCACCAAAAACAGAGAAACTCAAGCACATGATACCAATGGAGTAGAGAGAGTCCCGTCCAGCATCATGTATTCAACATTTACATTGCATCACAATTCTCAAGTAGAACTATTCAATTTTTTTTTAGAAGTAAAACAGTTCTGATCCGATTGTAATGCCATCATATCATGCTCCAAAGATGGAGCACGTCATCAAGTGAACACAGATTGCTCATGAAGAGTTCACTAAATTATGGATGCTAGCTTCATCAATATTTTATCTTCTATTTAGTCAATATAAAAGGAAAATGCTTCTGTTTTGTAGCAGTAAAATGCTCAACATTTACTCTACTACAAACTTATCCGACGGCAGCTGTTGAATGATGCTGTTATTTGTCCTATCAAGATTGCCTTCCTAAATTTTCAACAGCTAGTTCTCTGTTTTCCACAGGCACATAATACAATCTCGTACTTTCTGTTATGAATAGCACTTGTATTGAATATGAGGGCCAATGGCCACAATATATAGTGTACATGAGGAAGAGGAATAGGAATAGGACTCTATCTATAACAGAGACTTATCTATAACTATAAGAGATAATATATCCTTAACACCCCCCCACAAATGCAAGGCGTATGCAATAGCATTGCATTTGGAAGAGATGAACTAAAAAGGGAAAATCCAAAGTCATAGTCTTGAAGTAGCCGTCGTAGCATGTAACTCCTGAAGAATCGAGCTGACGAAGATAGCCAACGAAGAACCGAGTCGGTGAAGAAAAGTCGACGAAGAAGCCAAATCGACGAAGAAAAGTCGAATGTATGGCAGAGTCGACGAAGAAGAGCCGACGGGACGAGTCGACGAAAAAGAACCGACGAGGCCGACAAAACGAAGCCGAGCCGAGGTATAAGAGTTGACAGAATAAGTCGAGCCGATAAAAGGAGTCAAGCGATGACAGAATCAAGATGCTAAAGATTTGGATGGACGCAACGGAAGACACAAGAAAAATAAAAGCAAAATACTAAAAGACACTGCCAATAATATTGCCCCCCAAAAAAAATGGACTTGAAACTTGAAGCTTCGGAATTGAAAACCCGAACCGGACTTAAAAGCGTTGTCTCTTTTCATAGACGTGATTGCTTGCTTCACGAGAGGAGGAAAAACCGAGTCCAATCAGGACTTGCAGCCAAACTCCAAAGAAGACATCGCACGGGTTTGAGGTCCGATCAGGGCACAGTGGCTTATTGGGCGGCCAGACACCAGCGACATCGGATGGAGGCCAGCGTAGAGCCAAGGCAGAAAAATCCGATCGAGTCCGATCTGGCTTTGCGCGGGTGGCCAAAGGCCTTGGCGGTTGATCTGGCGGAGGATGTAGTCGGCGCGGGCCGGGTTGGAGTCGTCCGGACCGGAGGCGGCGCGGCTTGGCCAGACGACGTACTGCAAGGCGGCGCGGCGCCAGCACAGAGGAAAAAACAGATCGCACACATAGTCCGATCGGGAGCGACGGCGCAAGGAACCAGCCGGAGCTGGCGGCCGTAGCGGGAGCCGCCCCGGGAGTCTCCTCCTCCCGGGGCAGCGGATTAGATCTAAAACAGCGGAAGGATAAGCTAGGAGAAAAACCTAGGGCTCTGATACCATGTTATGAATAGGACTTGTATTGAATATGGGGGCCAATGGCCACAATATATAGAATACATGAGGAAGAGGAATAGGAATAGGACTCTATCTATAACAGAGACTTATCTATAACTATAAGAGATAATATATCCTTAACACTTTCTACTACTAATAATGGCACGGAAGTGTGACACCATACCTGCAAAATCTCAAGATCTTTCTTCAACTCGGGAGTGATGCTCGGCGCCGGCATGTCGAACCTGAAAAACGAAGCAGCGAATCATAAACGCCCACCCATCAATCCTGCCAGGTAATCATCAATAAACCACCAGAAAGATTCAAGTTTCTAAGCGCGACGCAACCCACCAGCCCTTGCCAGTGGTGTCCTTCACGTTCTTCTTGGCCAGCTTTTGGACCTTCCTCGGGTCCATCGGGGGCACGAAGAGCCCGTCCACGAGCTCCTTCCCCGACTTCCAGAGTGACTCCTGCGCGTTGCTCAGGTTCGGCCACGAGTCCTTCTTACTATCTCTGGTCGTCGGCAGGGAAGGCAACTTGGGCGCCCACGACAGGACGATCGCCGCCGCCTCCGACATAGCTCGCCTCCTGTCTGAGGGCTCAGATACCTACCACGTTTCCTGCCTCGGTGTTGGATTAAGCGGCGAAGGTGGTGGAGGAGCGGGCAGTGGCGGAGAAGGATTTATATAAGCCTCGGATCAAAAATAAGCAACTATTACTGTTGTCAAAGACTACGGATATTTAGGTATAACAAAAGTACAACACAAAACCACAAATACACAATTAAAAATAAATTTGAATTACAAGCTTAACATTTCAATAAAATAGATAAAATATGTCAAAACAATATAGCATAGTGGAGTGGTAGAATAGTTAATACCTAATTAACGAAGGTTTGGTCCATCCGAGACTACCATATTTTCATCAACAATAGAGCAAGAACCTGAACCTGTAAAAGATGAAACTGTACATGTAAATTAGGCACACAAAACTACAAAGGTAACTATTAAAACAAATTGCATTAGAAGAATGTAATATACATACAAGTAATGAAGTAAAGAGATACTTCAAATCTCAAGACTCAATAAAAAGGTAGCATTTTTTTTTTGAAACAAAAGGGTAGCATTTGCCGGTCAATAAACATGCTCATGAAACAAGCAAGAACATAGCATGCACAAGCAAGAACATATGCATGCACAAACCTCTCAAAAACTAAGAGCTTCAACATCTCTCAAAAACTAACATCTTCAACATATCATTGACTTCACCATTACTTATTCAATTGCTAGATAATAATGCTTTATGATGCAAGGAAAGAACTAAGCAAAGGAATACGGTTTACATGAATTATGCGGTTACATTTATAAGCGCATCCACAGTTGAAAATAAATATAGATTTAATGAGTAAAGAATATGAAAATTCATACAAATCTTTTAACTTTGATAAGCAAATGCTAATCCCGTTAGCAAATCTAGAAGTCTTAAGATTTGTGCATTAGGACATTAAAAATCATGGAAACTACTAGGGGTGAAAACGGATCGGATACGGGCGGATATTGCTCTTTCCGTATCCTAACCCATATTTTTTTCCAGATTTATAACAGAATACGGGCCAGCCGGATACAGATACGAATCCAGGTTATTCAGGATACAGATACGGGACGGATATGTGACAGATTCAGGTCGGAAACGGATAATGCACGCATGTATAGATTAATATATGTTGAACCAAACCATACAAGTATTGTAAAACAGGGTAGACTAATATATGATATTAAATCACAACAACCATACATTACAAACTGGTAATGTTTGCTGACTAACCCAAGATATTTAAAATATCAAAGCACCATTACATATTAAAATCATATATGACAATGTCGTGTTAGCAAGTGTCTCAATATAAGGTAGTTTGCAGGACGAAAGTATCATAATTCACAATCATAAGCATCTACGAGTTACAACTTACAGCAGCATTCAATAGTTTTAAGCATCAACATTAAGATCACAAGTGCTACTGCAGAATTCAGAACCATAAGCATCTCTGGACAGTGAACAGTCACAGTGTAAAATGTGTGGTATAAGAATTCAGAACCATAACTCCATAAGCATCTCTAGACACTAAGATCACAAATGCTAGCTAATGTCAGAAGTTGTTTTGCATTCAAAAGAAGAAACAAAGAGGTAACCACAGCAAGGATAGAACAATAGGCTCTTATACTAAAGGAAAATGGGCAAGTAAGTTGCAACAAGCACACTAGCTGAGCAATCTAACTGGATCGTTTCCATAATTGATGTTGAAGCCAACAAAAAAATATGCACTTGTTCTCCGAGCTCCAGTGTTCAGAAGTAGCCCTCTACATCTCTTCCTGACCAAGGGCACACCGCACACGTTTTCCTCTACTTCAATCAAGTCTGAGATATATCTAAAAGGAAGGAACAAATTTGCTCCCACTGAGAAGATCCACAGATTGCCTTGGCACGGGTAAACTCTCATATACTATCACTTTAAAAAACAATTCACTACATAAAAAATGTTATCTTTTCAACACCATTGTACTTGAGATGAATGCTTTTTAGTCCTGTTCCAGGTAACAAAGTTGCTTTCATTGGATGAGCTCTACTGCTCTAGTATAGAAACTAATGCAAGATAGATGCATCCTACTAATTTCAACAGATGCATATATCCAAATATGATGCTCCTCAATGCCCTTGCAATCCAAGTGCAACTATAATCTATCCATAGATTGTTTTCATTGCGTGTACATTTGCTTGACCAGGGGGGCGGAGGTGCTAGGCCAGAGATCGCCGGGGTGGGAGGAGATCTGACGGGGTGCGTGAAACAACCCAAAAATTCAAAATGAATTTAATTGGAGTTTATTCAAATTTCAGGTTCAAATTTAGATTTGAATTGGAAATTTGAATTTTGCTTTTATTTGATTTGGTTTTCGTTTTTGGTTTTTGGGCCAATTTCCTCTTGGGCCTTCGACCCGTTCCCCTTTTTCCTCCGGCCCGTTGGCCTCGTGCGGCCCAACTTCGCCTTTCCGCGGCCGCCCAGGCCTCTCCTTTGGCCCGCGTGGCCCGGCTCCCGACCGCGGTCTCCCCGCCTCCGGCGCCGCCGCGGCCGCGTGCTCGCGCCGTTCGCGCTGGCGCCGCGCCGTGTCGTCGCGCGCGCCTTCGCCGCCTCGGCGCCCGCCCGCCTCGCGCCGCCTCCACGTCGCGTCGCGCCCCGCCTGCTCGGTCTCCCGACCAGCGCCCGCCTCCTCGCCTCCGGCTGGCGCCACCTCGCGTCGCGCGCTGGCCGCCGTGTCGGCCGCCAGCGCCGCTGCCCGCTGATCCTGCCGCGCCGCTTGGCGCCGGTCATCCGAAACCACGCGCGCCCGGCCGCTCCCTCGCGTCGCGCCGCGCTCGCCGCGCGCGCGCGAAGCCGTTGTCGCCCGCCTCTCTCTCCTCCGGCTATATAAAGCCAGCCGCGTCCTCACTTGCTCCTCGCCCCGCTCGCCTCGCCTCCCTCCGCCGGGTGAGCTCCCGCTCCGCCTTCGTTCCGACTGGCCGCTGGCTGCCGTCCGCCAACCTCGCCCGGCCAGTAGCAAACCCTAACCCTAACCGCCCGCGCCCAGCGGCGGCCCGCTGTCAGCCTCCAACGCCCTGCGGTGGCCATGACCAGCTCCTCCCTCCTCGCCTTGGCGGCCACGGCCACGGCCTCGCCCACGCGTCCGCCTGGACCCAGGCCAAATGGGCTGTTCGGCCCATTTCACCGAAGAAGCCAGCCCAACACTGTGGTAACAGTGTTTTCCGATTTTTGGATTTAATAATCATTTTATTAATTCCGAAAATTCGTTTTAAATCCAGAAAATACCCAGAAAAATCCCCGAAAATTCCGTGAGCCCCAGAAATCCACCAAATACCCTACCCGAACCGTTTCGATCCCCTGAGTCCAAAAATGCCCTCCGTTCCTCAATCCGGAGTTCCCAAAATTCCGAATTGCCCAATTCGCCCCGTTCTCTCTCTCGGCCCGGTTCCGATTTCCGATTTCGTTTTCGTTTCTTTTTCGTTTTTCGTTTCTTTATTTGTCGTTCGTTCTTTTCGCGCTAGATCCAGACGTTGGACAATTCCAAGAGCAGTCCCTGGAGCCGGAGCAGTTCCAGGAGCAGCCGCAGATCCCGGAGCAGTTCCAGGAGCAGACGCAGATCCCAGAGAAGATTCCGGAGCAGTTCCCGAAGCCAACGTTGGACCCGACGGAAGCCCCGAACGACCACTTCGACTGCAGTTCAGCCGATCCGATCGCCGAGCAAGGCAAGCCGTACACCCTTGATCATATTGATCCCGATCATGCCATGCTATAGTAGTATTTATTTTATATCGCATTATTTTACTGTATGTCGAATTATTGAAAACAATATTTTAGAATGACCTGATACCTAGGTAATGCCGAATTGCTCATAAAACATTCCTTGGAATATTGAACCTTATTAAATCCCTTGTAACCCTAGATGATTTCTATTGCCGTGTTAAGCTAAATCATTAATTAGTCCAGGCTAGATAGTCAAATGTTTTTAAAAGGTTGAAAATAAAATGCTGCCGAATCTCGGATTCGGATATTTGTGAAAGTGCTACAGTTTGGGGGACAGAATCGGATAAATCCCAGAGTGGATGTAACTCCGATCCCCGGCTGATGATTGATGCCTTGGTTTGTATGGTGGCCGGTATTATGGGATACCGGATCGGGTTTGCGGATGAAGGCTTGATCTCTGGCAGTATAAGGTTAACAACCCCCTTGAGCAAAGTAAACAACTTAAGTACCCGCTCAACCACAGGTCGGACTGGTCGGCAGGCCAGTATCCGACATGGCTCGGTAAATTAATCATTCCTGAACCTAAAATTGGATTCTTTTGGTGGCTACCATTCTCTGGAGAGAATGGGGACCGGGCCTTCCTGGCAGGGAAGTGCACCGGAGGGGTGGAACGGGAATGGTCCGTCGCGACATTCTTGGTTCTCACAACGGTAGATGCTAATGGGGGACTGTGAGCCCAAGGTAGCTATACAACTATCGGTTAACAACTAAACCAACAGGAATGATTAACGAAATGCTGTGATCATCTCGACCGACCGCATGTATTCTAGTTGCCTGTGTGTAACGGTCGTTGATATCTTGTGGGTAAAGCTGAGCCGCTCTGCAGAGTTAATCTTGATGGTAATCGATTACGCCGTACTTCCGGTTAATGAAGTTAAGTTTGAACTGGGGTGATACCCGTAACAAAGCTCAAGATAATTGTTTTGGATTTGAAGAAGTTGGTTAAGTGTTGAGAACTTGTGAAACCCCTAGCTATTATTTATGGTTTGTGTTTCAAATGTAAAATGAATTGGAAAATAAAACTGCATCCAGATACTTAAACCCTAGTCCCTTCCATTGGATAATCCCCTGCATATAGTATTCAGAGTTCTCCGTACGACTTGTTGAGTACTCCCGTACTCACCCTTGCAACCCCGACCCCCTTTCAGAGTTTGAAGAAGCTGGAGCGTTTCCGGAGTTCGTAGTTGGCGATTTTTGTTTGGTTTTGAGGTCTTGGTCTTTTGCTCAGGCCTGCCTGTGCGGTGTTTTGATTGTAAGTTATTCGGGCCCTGCTGCGCCCTCTTTTGTAAAAACCCTGGCCGTTAGGCCCTATATTGAATAAAAAGAGTTGGATTGGCTTTTGCCAGGTAATTGTACTCTTGTTTTCCAACAGTTAGTCTTCCTGGGTAACTATTGTGAGTTTTCGCACTGCCCCTAAAAAGGCGGTCCGTCACAGTGCGCAGGAGATCGCCGGTGGGGGGCGGCGCAGGAGGAGGAGACCGGCGGAAGCGCTCGGCTGGGGGGGGCGCAGGAATAGGGGGCGGCAGGGCGGAGTGGATTGGAGAGTGGCGACGCCGGCGCTCCTGCACGTCTGTGTGTCTGGGGTCTGGGATGGAGGATTGGTCCGAGTGCAGGCCGACAAAGGGAGTCAAGCCGTCAGCCGAGGCATCGAGCAAAGCAAGGCCGAAGGCCCAAGAGGCTCGTATGCGGTATTAGTTATTACGTACAAAACTATTCGGATATCATAATAGAATATTATCCAATATCTGGATATCGGCTATTCCCGATCCCGGATTCGGCTACTACTATCCGAATCCGATTCCGTATCCGAATTTCTTCCTAGATCCGGTCCAGATCGGATTCAGCTCCGAATCAGATGGGAATTATTCGGCCCGTTTTCACCCCTAGAAATTACTTAATTATAATATTTGCATCCAAACAGATAAGTGAACTATTTTTACTGATGAAAAATGTATAGTCAGAGCTCAAGAGGATTGATCACAACTTATACCAAAATGTGTAGCTATGTTTTTGAAAGTAGCATAGATAGAACATTTGTTTTTTCACTGAAAAACAATAATAACTAATTAGGATATACTCCTTCGATTACTCAGAGAGTCACAGGAACACGACATGTACAAGCTACCACATTTTACAGAACTTGGTAAATTTGATATTATAAGTTGTAATTGTATTAAGCTAAAGAAATCTCAATCCATGTCTAATGTCTCCAATCTTCATGAAGCTGATGAAGCTAGAACAGAAGCAAATAAAGATGACAACCTCAAGGCTCAAGCATCAAGATTGGGGAGAACCAAAGAAGAACTGAAGAACAGAAGAAGCAACCTCAAGGCTCAGCAGCGGGCGCCGGCGTCGGGCGGGGGCAATGGCCGGCGGGCACCGGGAACAGGCGTTGGGCGCCACCGCGCCTACCAGGGGCGAGCTCGGCCGGGAGCGGGGGCCGACGGAAGGGCGGTGACCGACGGCCGCCGGGGGCGTGCGGGGACTGAAGTTGGATGGTGTCAGACAGAGATCAACCGCTCAGGGATGCTTGCTAGGGTTTGCTCATTTGGTGTGTCTGCCTGGCTCAGCTGGCTGGCCATATGAACCGGCTAGGCCAGTGGGTCGCTATGACCTAGGACCCAATTCAAAAAAAATTGAATTTTGCATTGTTACTTTGGCTAGGCCTCAAGCTCAAGTCCTAGTAGCCCGAGGCCCAGCTCTGCCCTGCAGGCTGCGTCAAAAAGGAGAGCAGTAGACACTAGTTGCATATTCAACAGCTGGGTTCGGTGAATCTGCTCAGCCAAGAGGTAGCAATCCTCGAGTCCGAACCATTGCGTGATGCGTGCACTGCCCGCCGGCCATTGCACCGATCCTGTCCACGCACCAGCCGGCCGTCTCCCGGTAGATCTTTCCATGCGCATTCTCCTTCCGTTTCTCTGTGGTCAGAGCTAGGCTACTACTTGATCCAGGCGTTTATTTTGCGACTGTGACACCGTCATACTAGTAGTCCCGTGATGGTGACACGCACGGTGCGTACATCTGCTTGATTTGAACCCCGAAACTCAGTTTTCTGGATTATAAACTTTAGATTATAGGAGAAGCTATTTTTAATTGTAGGAAGATTGGACGGAGTTAGTTGCGATTTTTAGGTTTCGGACTGAGCTGGTCAGAATCAGTAAGAATCAGTGAGAATCATGTTCCAGTCTGGTTCTAATTCTATGTAGAGGACAGCCTCTAATTCTCAGATAAACTATTTAGAACCCTCTTGATCAACAAATAATCTGTTTTTCTTTAAATAGAAGCTATACAAAAACCAAAACAAACGGAACGTATGTAACCAGCATCCAAGCTATAGTGGAGCTGATCCAAGCGCACAACGTGTGCTGTCCAAAAGTGGGAGCAGTCACTTGTACGGAAGCAATTAATGGAAACCGCTGTGCCATGCTGCCGTGTAAAGGCGCTCGCTTGGCGACGGATGGATAGACGGCTAGACGGAAACTTGAACGCGAAAGAAAAAGATCGAACTGGACTGCCAGGCTACTCCAGAGCCGAACCCAACGGTTGGTTTGGTGGGTTGATAGCTCTACATCGGTAGCACCGTGGATACTCTTTTAGCATTCTCAGTTCTCTGTAGAATGTTACGATATACTCCCTCCGTTTCTTTTTATAAGGCGTATTTGGTTTTGTTAGGACAAGACTTTGATCAACGATTACTTTATTAATATATCATTTATGTAATACAAAATCATAATTATATATAAGTACTTTTGAATACAAATCTGCTAATATCAATTTTGTGTCATAAAAATTATATGCTAATAGAGTAATTGTTGGTCAAAGCCTTATCCTAACGAAACCAAATACGCCTTATAAAAGAAACGGAGGGAGTAGTAAATTATAAGACATTAGAGTTAGAAGAGAAGGAGAATTGAAACACCTCTTGAATGGAGTAGTCGAGAGCCCGCCGCTGCCCAAGCCCCGACCGAACCCCACTGGCCCTGGGTTTTTGTACCACGAAAGGGTACGTGAACTTTAGAGGTGATCTTCGGATGGATCCATCAGGCAGGATGGCAGCTAGGGGCAGCCGCACAAAATCAACCAAAAAGGTTACTGTTTTTTTTGTCGCTAACCCACTAGTTGCGTAGAGGAAGCGTGCTGCGTGCCCCCATGGAACAAGGTCATTGCTACTCCATTACATGGTCCAAAATACCAATGAAATCTTGGATCAAGATTCCAAATTTTAGTCGAGTAAAAAATTCAAATTGCTACAGTATTTTTTGGTTGATTTTAGTTTGGTTTTAACTTTTTTGGACTAGACTAGATTTGGATCAATACCTTTTAAGAATATCATTTTCCATGAAAATTGTTTGAAAAACATAATTTTTAAGACATTTTATAAAAATAACAGAAGTACTGTCGGATTTTTATAAAAATGTACAAGCTTGATCATGCTCTAAAAAATTTAAGGTACCTTATTTTGCAATCTAAGATCATACAAAAAAAAATTCAAAAGAATTGAACTTCATTTGTCATCTTTGAAAAATTAAAAACAAAAGGAACATAAATGAGATAGTAACCTTGTCATAATTTTATAAATTCGCTCGAGTGTGATCATGATCCAAATTTTTTAAGAGAGCTTAAGAATTGTCTCAACACCCTTCTCTAAAAGTTTCAAAAATTCTAAACTTATTTTGGTTGCTCAATTAAATCTATGAAAGCAATACATGTACTCAACCATTTTATCAGGAATTCAGGACCGTAGCACTGTCAGAATTTGTAAAAAATCCTAAGGTTTGATCATCATTTGACAAATTTATTTAAACATGAGTAATGCATCAAAACCATCTACAAAAAAGTTCTGATAGAAAATTTTTTTCCTAACTAAATAGACAATCAATGCCAATCCAGCCAAACATGTAAGCAAATAGAATGAACTGAACCTCTCAGTTTTCATGTTTGCCAACATGCACCAAATAACTGTGATGCCCTAGAATTTGAGAGCGATCATAGGGTTTTCTTTCTTGGTTGTTCCGGAAAGAAAGAGGGTTTTGTCGGGGAATGAAATAATTGAAGATTATGCGGCAATTTAATATTAAAAATTGGAGTTTTGGGCTGCTTCACTGGCTCGAGGCAACCTGGGCCTGGGGAATTCCTTTTTCCCTCTCTCCCCATGCCTCAGCGGGCCTACCCACCTACCCTTAAGTGGCGCCCCCTCCCCCCAAACCCTAAGGCGCCTCCTTCCTCCCTAGCAGCCGCACCCTCCTCTTCCTCCCCTGCGTGGTGGCTCAAGATCCACTGCAAACGCGAAGGAGAAAACGAGAAGAGGATCCGTGGAGCGAGAAGGGCGAACAGATTTCCGTTACGGGATCATCGCGCTGCTTCTTCGTGGGTTCGGCAAGATGGGAACTCAAGGTAAAATTCCCACCTTACCCCTGGTCGACCTAGGGATTAGGAGTGTATTAGATCTGGTGGTGAGTGGTTTGGATGGATCTTGATGGGGGAGAAGGGTAGATGTTCACGTGGTGCTGTTTTTGGAAGGGGAGATTGTGCAGCGCGGATTGTTTCACGGTTTAAGTGGCATAGATGATTTTTCCTGCAAAAACCTATAACTAGAAAGTTGTAGAAAACGTCGAGACCTAGCTTCTGTATTTTTTTCAGAATTTTTGGGGCGTCTGTCTGAGAGTTATTGCTGTTGGAAGATGACGAACAGAATCTGGAAACAGATTTTGTCCACTGTGTTGGACGGTTGTTTAGGCATATTTAACAGAAGAATTGAAATTTTGACTTCCATGAAAGTTGTAGATCTCGTCAATATCTAGCTACTGTAATTTTTCTGTATTTTTTATGAACAGTAGATAAAAAGATACAAAATTAGGAAGAGAGGGTGCTGCTGTTCGATCCGGACAGACCCGGTTTTTGGCGTTTAAATGGGATCGGGGAGTAGGAAGCGTGTGTTTGAATTGTGTGATGAATTGTGATGTCGCTATGTACTGAAATAATGTTTGTTCAGGTGGTGCCACTGCTGGGCGTAACTTAGGTTCTCGCCCACGCGTCGGTAAGGCAAGTGGAAGCAGCTTGTATTGTTAATCGATACATTGTTGTTTGATTCGCCTTCACTCTAAACTCCAATTACAGCAATCATACATGGTTTAATCACTTGCTTTGAGGATTGCAATATCTTGACTGGTATTGTGATGTTGTGGTTTAGCTATGAATCAAGAGTAAGGTGAAGAATGATGTTGTTAATGGATGAATTGTCTAAACATTTCATCTCTATGATATTTGTTTTCTATCCATGCTATATGATGATATGAAAACGTATGGACTCAGTGGGAGAGGTTATGAATGAATTCATGCATGAAGCATTAATCGCATAATCATGCATTGAAGTTTGTCGACGCCAAGCGTGCGCGATCAGACTAGATACAACACCGTGTGTTCCCGAGAAAGGGCACGGTGAGGAGGAACATGGCATAAGCATGTGCATCAATCATATGCATTTTACCAAGTGGTGTGGACTCTTTGATGTGGTATTGTACATGAGGAATGTGGACTCTTGATGTGGTATTGTATATGAGGAATGTGGAATGATAGATATATGGTGGATGTTTTATTTGTATTAGTTGTTCCGCTTGCTGAGATTACCCAATCTCACTACTTGGTCGCTTTTGATGTTTTCGTGCAAAGACGTGAGTCGTAAGCATGAAGGGTGGGCTAGCAACACAATAAATTTTCTGTTGTCATCACGACTACATGATCTAGTGTTTTAAATAATTCATTAGTTGGATGCAATTTATTTCATTTAGACCTATTGTTGTTCCTTTAAACTTGTTCTAGTTTATGGTTGTCCCTTTATAGATGGGTTTTATTTATGGTTAATACTGGTTGAATTAGACTCGTTGTCTCTAGTTTTAATGTCGTGATATTATTCCTATTCGAATTGCTTCCTGCACTATCTGCTTTTAGGGAAATGTCGATATGTTCTTGTACAACAGTTTAGATTTATGGGGTGTTACAATAACATGTCCGAACACTTTAGTTGGTAGAATGTTTGCTTCGCATGCAAGAGGTCCAAGATTCGATTCTGGCCAATATTTTGTAACCTGTAGAGACCAATTTAGCAAACAGTAGTACTGTCATAATTTTTAAAATTTTCTAAGCTTGATAATCATCTATAAATTTTACGGGAACATTAGTGATGCATCGAGACTATCTATGAAAATTTTTCTAACGTGGTTTAAATTATTTTTTATTTGGTTAAAATTTATCGAGATTTCGGTGTTTCTTAGCGAAATCTTGATCAATCTGGCTGAAATCTCGGTTTTCCTGGTGTTAAAATAACCCGATTAGTTTAAAATTGCGTGAAATTTTTAGATTTCGTATTTCGGCCTACTCGAAGATGTGCTTGGAAATTTCAAACCTTGGTCCTTTATCGAGATAAAATATACCAAGTTAGTTTGATTATTAACCTAATTTATTGACCGAATAAATAGATAAAAGTCACCAGAAGGACACCATAAGCTATGAACAACATACTCTTGTAGTACTTTTTTTCTGTTGATAAATATAAAACGTATTTTGATTTTACATAAGGATTAAAATTATGGTGAAATTGATAAAAAAATATAAGAGAAAATAACTTACATATCCCTCTTAATTATTTTAAAAGATGAGAAATAATGTTTTATACGGATGGTAATAAATAAATCCTACAAAATTCGTATGTCAAGGTCGGTTGGGCGAACGGGTAAAGCTAACTCTAGGGATGTGATCGGATCGGATACGGTCGAATATCGTCCTATTCATATCCATATCCGTATTTTTTATCGAATACAGAATCGAATACGAATAGTGTCGAATACAGAATCGAATACGAATTATACAGGATAATATCGGTTACGAATACAGATCGAATACAGATCGGAATCAACACGGATACGAATAATATTAGTCGGATATTTTAAAATCCAATTTCAGTTTTTTTTTCTTCCAAAATCGGTCCAAATTTAAATTCAAAATTCCAAAAGAAATATATTTGTATGTCTTTTTTTTGCCTTTTTATCCCTAGCTTGTCATACATGTGACTCTGTGAGTAACAATGTACCCCATTGCAATAATTGAACCAAATGATTTGGTGGCATATCTTCTTTGAATCCTAAGTAGCCTCTCCCAAACGCCACTTGCCAATTTCTCGTACCACCTTTACCCAAATATCTCCAAATTAGCATCTAGCACACATGAACACATTATATCTTGTCATCCAATGCACGGACCAGTCCTGCAAGCATGAAACATGTTAAATTGTTAATGTGTTATTCTGAAACGTGTTATTCGGATAATATCCGTATGTCATATTCGGATATTATCCGAACAAAAACTCGGATATTCTGTATCCATCGGATAATCAGTGTTCCATATCCGTATCCGTATCCATGCAAATTATCTATATCCATATCCTTATCCGAAAAATCAACTGGATATCTGTGAAACTATTCAAATCATCATCCAAATCAATTCGATCGGTCGGAAAATATCCGTACCAGTTCCATCCCTAGCTAACTCAGATTCACAGCCACACACCGATAGATCGACCAAGCCCCGCCGCATGTGCCATTATCGATTTGCGACATGTCGAGCTCCCATCCCAATGAGCATGCAGTAAATAATACGAGTCGGGATTAGCCACGCTTCTCTCCTCTCTGCTAGTGCCCTCTTCTCCGTCCAAGCGAAGCGCCGCGACCCCGGCCTTCCCCGCAACAAAGGAAATCCCCAAAAGAAGGCGAAACCCTCACCCCAGCTCCACACCCCAATGGCCGAGCAGGAGCCCGCCGGAATCGACCCGCGCAGCGGCTTCTGTGCCGCCACGCGGACCTTCCACAGCCTCCGCTCCCCGGCCGCGCTCCCGCCGGAGTCGCTGCCCACCACCGCCGCCGCCTACGCCTTCTCCCTCCTCTCCTCCCCGCTCCCCGACCGCCCCGCCCTCGTCGATGCCGCCACCGGCATTTCCGTCTCCTACCCATCATTCCTCGCCGCCGTCCGCTCCCTAGCCGGCGGCCTCTGGTCCTCCCTCGGCCTCCGCCCAGGTGACGTCGCCTTCGTCGTCGCCCCCTCCCACCTCGACGTCCCCGTGCTTCACTTCGCGCTCATGTCCATCGGCGCCGTCGTGTCGCCCGCCAACACGGCATCCACCCCCGAGGAGTACGAGCACCAGATCAGGCTCTCTAGTCCGGTCGTCGCGTTCGCGGCCCCCGAGGTGGCCGCCAAGCTGCCCGGTCATGTGAGGTGTGTTGTTATGGGGTCGGAGGCGTATAAGCGGCTGGCCTCCGCCGGCGGGGAGGCGGCCCCTCCCGCGGTGGCGGTGAAGCAGTCCGACACGGCGGCCGTGCTGTACTCGTCGGGGACGACCGGGCTTGTCAAGGCCGTCGCGGTCACGCACCGCAACCTCATCGCGCTCATGTGCGCGCACGGCGAGAACCGGGAGACAGTGGCGAGAGAGGCCGACGAGGCCGGCGAGGAGCCTCCTCCGCCGGCGGTGACGCTGCTTCCCCTCCCCCTCTTCCACGTGTTCGGCTTCATGATGGTGCTGCGGTCCGTGTCCATGGGGGAGACGGTCGTGCTCATGGAGCGGTTCGACTTCGGCGCCGCGCTGCGCGCCATGGAGCGGTACCACGTCACGCTCCTGCCCGCGGCGCCGCCTCTGCTGGTGGCCATGACCAGATCCGAGGAGGCGCGCCGCCGCGACCTCTCGTCGCTCCTCGTCATCGGTGTCGGCGGCGCCCCACTCGGACGCGAGGTCGCCGAGCGCTTCGTCGCCGTCTTCCCCAACGTGCAGATTGTTCAGGTTTAGCATCCAATTCCATGCACGCTGGAGAATAATACTGAATCTCTTGTGCGCAGTGCAGAATCCTTCCTTTAATCTAACGAATCAGCGTTTGTACTATCCAATATGATTACAGGGTTACGGTTTGACCGAGTCGTCTGGCTCGGTGGCCTCCACGGTCGGGCCGGAGGAGTCGAAGGCATACGGGTCCGTCGGGAAGCTGGCGTCGCACTTGCAGGCGAAGATCGTCGACCCCGCCACCGGCGAGGAGCTCGGGCCGGGCCAGCTTGGCGAGCTCTGGATCTGGGGCCCAGTCGTGATGAAAGGCAAGTAGTAATTAGTTATTGGACTAAGTACACGTTTGACATTTGTTAATTTAGTCAGCAGCTTTATTTGTTGGCAACATGTCCATTGCAATTAAAGTTTCCGTGCAACCACCGTGCAACCCTACTAAAAAAAGTTTCAAAAAATTCTAAAAAAAAAGACATACAAAATTCTGAAAAAAAGACATACAACACCGTCGAAGGCATACAAAAAAGACAAATTTGTCAGAAATTTGTCTTTTTTGTAACTTCTAGCATATGACGAATTTGATCATGAAATTTTATACGTAGATGGGGTAAGTTGAGATGTACATCCGTGATTTTTTTCAAAAATTTTTGAAACTTTTTTTAGTAGGGTTGCACGGTGGTTGCACGAAAATTTTAATTGCACTGGATATATTGCCTTATTTGTTTAGTGGATGAGATGAGTGCACGTGAAAAATTTAATATGATAGGCGATAATGATTCTTTACCTAAAACACTCTTAAGATATGTTGTCATTTCATATTATAGTTTGATTTTTCTCCCAGTGATGAATAACATCATTTATCATGTGAAAGCTATGTATGTTACATCCCATATGATTGAGGAAAAAAATTTCTATCCAACAGTGCTGCATACCGCGGTCTGTGCAGCACCGGACGGATTAGCGCCACGTGTCCCGCTGCGTCAATCTCCATGCAAAAAATAATAAGTGATAAGGATTAAAGTGCATTAAAATGCTTAGAGTTTGATGGATTTGCCTTAAAGTGTTTGGAGATTGACGCAGCGGAAGGCGTGGTGTCAATCCGCACGGTGCTACACAGACCGCGGTATGTAGCACCGTTGCATAGAATTTAACCGATCAGCATGGTGATGGATGAGAGGGTCTTTTGTTAATGTGCAAGTGAGCAGCATGTGTTTGCCTGCCATGTGCTTCATGAATTGTAGTAATTGGTATAGTTGCAGAACCTAAACATCTGTCCAACCAAGTACTGGTGGTCGGTGCGGTGGTTGTAGCCATTTGGTCCATTTCAGACAAATATTCCTCCCTGGCTGCGGGGACGCTGGTTCTGCTACTTTATGGATAGTGATATGATGCCAGCATGCTGATGCGCAGTTCGTAGGTGTTTACTGCAATAGTTTGTCAATATGGAGACATCTGCTACCAGCCGCGTCCAACAGTTTTCAATCGGGATCCCATGCAGTCATGTGGGGACTGCACCGCATGACTGTCCGATTCAAAATAAATGGTCCAGATCGACTAAAAATACTGTGCTGATTTTTTTTACTGTGCAGAAACAATGTTCATGATATTGTTGCAAAATACTGTTCATTCCGTTTTTAGCTGATTCGGGCCGTCTAATACCTCAATCGGACGGTCCTCGACTGTGGAGATTGCTTAAGTTGCAATCCCCACAGTGACTGCATGGGACCCTGTCCAACAGTTTTATATAGGAAACCAAAATGTTTCCATGCTTTGTAAAATTGTAAGTGATGTAGCAACTGATCGCAACATTTAGTTGGTCTGAAATGTTACCAAACCGTCTTCGTCAGATTAGCTTAAGATGTACTTCTAGAATTGTACCACTAGTAGTTTCCAAAAGCTTTTCCCATGGTTTTGCATTTCTGCCTTGATTATTACTCGGGTTTTTGTTTCACTGTTTCAATCACGTGGGTGTTTTTTCAGGTTATGTGGGTGATGACAAGGCAACCGCAGCAACGGTTGATTCAGAAGGCTGGTTGAAAACTGGTGACCTCTGCTACTTCGATGAAGATGGTTTTCTCTACATTGTTGACCGATTGAAGGAGTTGATAAAGTACAAGGGATACCAGGTACGGTAAAACTGCCCGGCTGGTTCAGAACTACAGTTACATTATAGTTGGAGAATTCCGTCTCACAAGCTTCTGTTTGCATGATACTGATATACGTCTTATCTCAGGTGCCCCCAGTTGAACTGGAGCATATTCTACAATCTCATCCTGAAATCGATGATGCTGCAGTTATCCCGTGAGTACCTTCAGTATAAACTGCAGTTAACTTGGGAAAATTCAGATGGATCATACATTCTTACAAATTCCATGCAAAGCTTCCTTCATGATGTAATGATATAGATGTTACTCTGTATGCACTACGCAGATATCCAGATGAAGATGTTGGGCAACTACCAATGGCTTTTATAGTGAGGCAACCAGGTTCAAACATTACTGCGCAACAAGTCATGGATTATGTGGCTAAACATGTACGTTTTTCCTTTTGATTATCTGAATGTTACATGGGAGGTGCTTCTATGCATCACTTTTTGAAAATCACACAAATTTTAAAGCGTGAATGAAGGGTAAACGGTAATTACTTAAATAGCAATACTGAAATGGTATGTAGCATATTGTTGCATAGCTACAGATGACAATCTTAGTTTTCAATACTGATTTCATCATCAAATTATGAGTGGTCCATTCTATATGCAGCATATTTTTTAAATCCTTGCTGTCGAAATTTGACGTCGTCTTACCACTTCAAACACTAAATTCAGACATGAACGTTCGCTTTTTGACAGGTTGCGCCCTACAAGAAAGTTCGACGAGTGGCTTTTGTCACAGCAATACCGAAGTCACCAGCAGGGAAGATCTTGCGGCGGGAGCTTGTGCAGCAGGCTGTGTCCATCGGTGCCTCCAAGCTTTAAGATGCAATTTGCTGTGGACATCTGGAAGGAATTGTTTGTTGTATATACTAAACTGGAGACATGTAGTATGCTACCGTGCTTTTCTGGTTCTAATTGTTTCAGTTATTCTTTGCCGAACAATTCGACCTCCAAATGCTTGTCCTGTTTTCATGCTGACACTAGTGGGCCCTGGTTTTTTCGGCTTATGCTTTTTGGCTTTTAGCTTAAAGCTAACATTTTGGCTTAATGAGTTTTTAAACCGTCTGCTTTTAAGCCAAGATATGTTGTTTGGTACCTGGCTTATTAATAGGTTGGATGTTGTACCTTATTGATGGAAAGTCTAAAATACCCTAAATGAGATAGGGGAGGAATTCTTGGTTTATATATGATAACATTTGGTGGGTAATTTTGAAGACTTTTAGTGGCAAAAGGTTATTTCATTCAAAAAAGTATCTTTTGTTTGGTTTTTGGCTTATAGTTATATAGAGGCTTTAGACTTTTTCAAAGCCTGACTGAAAAATTGGCTTTTAAGCCAATGAAAAAGTCGAAAAAACAGGACATGAGCATTCTCGGCACAAAACAAATGTTTGAGTGAAGGGACTGCAATAATTGTTCGTGCACAATCTTATGAAACTCATCTTTTATAGCTAGGGATGATTAAAGAACATTTTAGTATTTATGAATTTACTCAAGTTCATCATTCATGGCAATTTGTTATCCATGCTAAACAACAAAGTTTTGCCCGTCTTCAGCTTGCCAAAATTGTTGCCGAGCACTCTTATCATTGATGTTTTCTCATGTGTTCATCGCTTAAGTGTGTTCTGTGTGGACTGCTACTTTGCTAACTACTCGTAGTGAGAAGCAAAAATATTCTGATAAACGTAATTATCATGTTGACTTCCAAAATTATGTGCCGTAGCAATACAAACCTAATACGAAGAGAAGCTTCATCGTTGAGAGCCAAACACCCCAAATCACCAGCTAAGGTTCCTAAAATGATCACTCGGTGATGCAGGTGGGGATACAGATAGGGATGGCAACTGGATTATTTTCAGTGGAGATGCCTTCCAATCCTAACTACATGTTTAACTATAGGAAAATTTTGCTGGTGACACTGAAAAAGTGTATAATTTTGGTTCTATCACTAGTCTTTTTCTTGTTTCATTTTTGTTACTGGTCTTTTCACTTGTTCCTTATTTTGCCATTTCTGTGAGTGGACTGTCAGTTTGACCTAACAAGTGTTGGTTTAGAAAATTTTTGCCCTCAACTGATGGTATAGGTATGGGCCGTTCAATTGGGCACCATGAATCAAACGAAGCACAACGTCATCCACGCATTGGGAGGCTCCGCTCCTCCTCCACGTCCGATGTTGTTGCTCCACATCCACTCCCCCGTCACTTCCTTCCCCTTCCTCTCTCTTCTCCCTGTCGTGCCCCTCCTCTGCTGCCCCCAACCCCAAGGCATCACGCCGCCGGCTCCCCCGGTCCCGATTTCTCCATTTCGCTCTCCAGATTCACCTCGACGGCGGCCAAATAGAGGTTATGTCTTCAGCTTCAACAAATGGCAGGGTGAGAAGACAGCTAGAAGCATTGCGGATGAAGTTATCATGCCCTCATTGAGGGTATCCTGCAAATGTGTTCAACTCCTATACGCCAAAGAATCCACCTCGAGTGTTCATAAAGTGTTCCAATATGTCGATAAGTTTTTAGAAGTAAGAATCTCTGATTTAGTAGTGTAGACTATGTGAGATATTACCTGATTTCTATGGAAAATACACATGTCTGAAACCATTCGATGTATACAATTAGAACTTGGGATCACTGAAATTACTGCCCATATAGCTTAATCTATACAGGCAATATCATAGTATGTCAATAGGGATCCCCTATCAATATGATATGTACATTGAACTACTTGCCCATGACTTTCACATTGCGTTGCATTATTTTTGTTTGTAGGGCACAATATGCCGATATTGGTAGTGGGCTGGTAAATCTAGCCTTGGTGTTCAAAATGTTGCATTGCAAATTGCTACATTGCAAGAAGATTTGCTAGGAAGCGATGATGTCCCGAGGGTTGTTGCATTTCATCGGTTGCAAGCCAGAATGATGCACATCCGACTGGTTCTGATCAGGCAATACTACATGATAATAACAGACTGAAAAAGCTGGATGAAAGGATGAAAAGAGTAGAGAACATGTTAAAGAAATTAGTTAATATAGCAATCTTTGCAATGTTGCTCCTTTTATATGATGTTCTAGCAAAGTATCACTTGAGTTGTAACAAGATTGTAATGCACCTCTCTGCTTCATGAATGAGAACAAACTTATTGAGAGAAATTAATGTGGCATAGTTCTATACATTCCCATTACTTAACATGCCCATACATTACTTCACAAGTTTGAGAAATGAAATACAAGTTTCATACATTCCCATTGCTTAACATGTCCATACATTACTTGACAAATTTGACAAATAAAAATGCAAGTTCCACACATAAGTAAACATGTCCAGTGGCATATTTCCATACAACACAAAGGGTAGTGACGGTTCCATACAACACTACATTTAGGCAAGTCTTCTCCTACTCCTTGTCCCAAAGGCTGGGCTTTCACATGGCTCTGCATCATTCTCAGCAGGGCTGATGGTGGAGGAGAATGTGATGAGCTTTCATGTGGCTCTACATCAGTCCCATGTGCTAGTGGTGGACAATTCTTTGTTGTCGATCACTCCCTTTTCTTTTTGCTTATAGCATTGTTTTTTGAGCTATAATTGAAAAGCTGAATTTAGAAATGTTTGTCATAGTGTAATGTTTCTATATTTAACTTGTCAAGGAAAATGTTACCTTGTAGTACTTGGAGCACTAGCTGCAAAAGACATAGCATGTTGGGGATGAGACTGTGACTGAGACAAAGACCTTGACCCTTACCTATTTCTTCCCCTGTCATGAAACATCATTTTGTACATGAATACTTGCAGTAGGAACTTCATTGAACTTGATTGGAAAATGTAGATGTATTTCTTCAAGTTGGGTCTGCCTTGTGGGAACTTAGTTGGGCATGTCTTCTCAATGTGTCCAAAGCCACTACAGAATTTGCACTTATTCCTTCTTTTCCTAGATCCTCCTTCATGAGATGCTCTAATCCTCCTTGACCTTGGCCTTCCTGTTGGTTTGCAGGACTAATCTTTTGCATGTGTATCTCAAATTGCTCAGGAATATAAGAGTAAACTGCTGGCCACATGTTCTCCACAAAAACCTTCCATGGAACTTCTTCCTAAAGCTGATCATCAAATGTCTGAAACATTCCCTATGTTTTGTAGTGGGGAACACTCTATGCATAGCTGTCTCTAAGCCCTTACATGTATATGTACATATCACAAGGTCATTGGGTGTTCCAATAGCTAATTGCATATTCTGCATAAACCATTTTCCAGTTTTGAAATGTCTCTGCATCAAAAACACCATAAGCCACAGGATACATCCAATTATGCCCATCAATGCCACATGCCACATCTAGTTGGCCTTTCCATCTTCTAGTAAGTGCAGTAGAGTCAACACCTAAGTATGGCCTACAAGCCCAGTATAAAGCAATCAATGCAACCCCTCAATGCTACAAAGCATCTGCTGAATCTTTGCTTTCCATAAATCTCCTGATGATCTACCTCTATGATACTGCTTGGACATCTCCTCTGTGTCTCTGACTTAAAACCATATATCAACTCAAAACTGTCTTCCCACTTGCCATTTATCTTCTCAAGAGCTATTTCCTTCCCTGCATGGACCCTCTGATAAGGGACTTTTACATGGTACTTATCTATTATCGTCTTCTACAGCTCCTTACCACAAAGGCTACCATCATCTCTAAGCCATTCTATGACTTTATTTGCTACTCAATTTCTTTTGGCAGGCTTCAACTTTCATCTCTTGCTATGCTAGGACAATTACGAGCAACAAAAATTTTCTTCACCTACATGTGCAATACAAATGGACATGAGATATTGCAATCACATAATTAAGGGATCATAGGCATCACACAAACTTATTCTAAAGGACATACCTAAAAAATTATGCCATCATGCAACACAGAAGCATGAATCCTCCCGTTGCAACCTTTAGTAGCACAAAAAATTCTTAGTCTTTTGGGGTCACTCTTATAGTGTTATAAGAAAATTCATGCTTAATGGTATATGGCAACACCAAGTCTAAACTTATCAATAGAGGGAAACAAAGCTCCTACATCCATGGAAGGATTGCCCCTACCATAATATATGTTAAGGAACCCAACATCCATCCCCAAGTCGTCCCCGGTCTCCTCTTCAGCCTCTCCATTCTCTTCATCACATTCATCATCTTCATCCCCTTCATCCTATTCATTCTCTTCATCCTCCTCGTCCTTTTCATCCTACTTGTTCTCCTCATCCTCTACAACTTGGAAACCAGTTTCTTCGCCTACTTCTCCACTTGACACAAAGTACATGTCCTCCTCGTCCACACCCACTTGATCCTCAAGTTCATACTCCTTTTCAGGGCCAGATAAGTTTCTGCTCGAAGATTGGCTACCATGATTACTGCCCAATGGTTGCTGTCGGTGTATTATACACCAGGGTGCCCACTTCACCGCAGTAAGGGTACAAGGTGGTCGCCCAGCGGACAGGTGGCGTCCAGGCCACGCCGCTGGGTGGTCAGCAAGGTGGTCGCCCAGCGGACAGGTGGCGTCCAGGCCACGCCGCTCGCGCTCAGTTCCTGAGGCCACCTAGTGGTCTGTGCCACCACACGGAGGGTCAAAAGCATTTAATGCATATCGTGCGCATTAAATACGGGTAATGAAGGCCACAGTGTGACGGCGCATGTTCCCAACGCGCACATTTATTACGGGTGACGTCACGGCGAAATCCCCCCTGGCAAGGCGGGCGGAGCCGGCAGGCACGCGGGTCCCGAGGCCAGGGCGAAGTCGGCTGTGTCAGAGCATTAAGTGCGGCTCAAGAATAGTGACAGGTGCATTAAATACGGTATGGCAGTGTAATGAGTGTGGTACACTGATGTAAGCTCCCATGCGCCCCAGCCAGTCCAAGTATAAAAGGGAGCCGGGGTGCATGGGAGAAAGGTTTGGACTCCGAGGGTTGGAGGGATTCGGTTGTCTTCTTCAACCTCGGAGAGCCATTCCATCTGGGGTAGTTGTCTCAGTTTTCCCCCAAGAACACAAGCAAGAACAAATAAACAGGACTAGGGCTTTTACTCATCAGGAGGGCCCGAACCTGGGTAAACCCAAGCGTCCCTTGCAAGCTTCGCCTTTGATTCCTTCTCTCCATCATTCGAGCGATCTCCACGAAAGCCCCCTGTTCGAACTTCATATACACCCGATCCGGAGGTGTCTGTTGGCTCTTACATCGACAGTGGCGCGCCAGGTAGGGGTAAGAGCCAACAGACACCTCCGGATTGGGTGTATATGAAGTTCGAACATGGGGCTTTCGTGGAGATCGCTTGGAAGATGGAGAAAGGGAATAAGTGGCGAAGCTTGCGAGGGGACGCTAGGGTTTACCCAGGTTCGGGCCCTCCTGATGAGTAATAGCCCTAATCCTGTTTATCTGTTCTTGCTTGTGTTCTTGGGGGAAAACTGAGACAACTACCACAGACAGAATGGCTCTCCGAGGTTGAAGAAGACAACCGAATCCCTCCAACCCTCGGAGTCCAACCCTTTCTCCCATGCACCCTGGCTCCCTTTTATACTTGGACTGGCTGGGGCGCATGGGAGCTTACATCAGTGTACCACACTCATTACATTGCCATACCGTATTTAATGCACATGTCACTATTCTTGAGTCGCACTTAATGCTCTGACACAGCCGACTTCACCCCGGCCTCGGGACTCGCAGGCTGCCGGGCCCGCCGCCGCCAGGGGGATTTCGCCGTGACGCCACCCATAATAAATGTGCGGCGTTGGGAACATGCGCCACACTGCGGGCCTTCATTACCCGTATTTACGCGCACGATACGCATTAAATGCTTTTGACCTCCGTGGTGGCTGCACCACTAGGTGGCCTCGAATCGAGCGCCGGGCGTGGCCTGGATGCCACCTGTCCGCTGGGCGACCGATCACCTTGTCCCCTTGCTGTGTTGAAGTGGGCACCTTGGTGTATAATACACCGACAGTTGCTGCCATGAGCAATTGATGGTTGGGTTAGATCCTCAACTGCTGGTGGCACGGGTATCTATTGTTTTGGAGATCCAGGTGGGATTGGCCATGAAATTGTAGCCTGCCCCGACCATTTATAGTCACTACCACACGCATTCTCCTTTCACTCTCATACTCCATAAGCATAGCAACCACATCATCATTACCATTCAAATCTTGCAAACGCTTTCTTTTAGTGCTATAATATTTTGCTACTTCTACTTCATGTATACCCTAAGGATATTGGTCCTTAAGAACTAAAAGAAACTCAATTAAGTTAGACTTATGCTCTATATCCAAATCGAATGTCCACGCCGGCACATCACGATACTTACTACCCGCATAGGTTACGCGTGCGACATACTTCACCTCCAACGTATACCTTGTATCCATTCTAACCAATAAAACTAACCGGGAAAACCATCGAAACTTCAAAAAACCATGGAAAATCAACCACATTCAAGAAGACCTTCATGCTACAATGACTTACCGCTCCAGGATGCCTCCATGATAATCTAAGTCGCCACTGCCATGCGCCGAAAGGCTCCTCAATCCAAGGTTTCCTGATTGTTGAACTCCGAATAGGGATGGACTAATCAAAAGAGTCAAATCGCACCATCTCTATAATAAGTAAATGCCCTTTTCCCCCCTGAGGTTGTCTGCACGATGGATTGGACTATTTGGGGGATTAGGGGTGTGGGACGTCACCCGATTTAGGGTTTCGGGGTGGGGATTAGGGATTCAGGTGTGCGGATTTGGGGGAGGTCGCTCGATGGACATTGCCCAATTTAGGGTTTTAGGATGGGGATTTGGGGGCGGTCACTGATGGGGATTGATTCCAACTGGGGATGAAGTGATTCACATAAAACTGATCTTGTGACCCCACTGCTCGACAAGGGTAAAATTGTCTATCTATGCTTGCTTCTGGCCCTTCCGCCAGTCAAACTGACAGTCAACTCATGAAAATGGCAAAATGAGGAAGAAGTGGAAAGACTAGTGGTAAAAATGAAATAAGTAAAAGACTAGTGGTAGGACCGAAATTACACACTTTTTCAGTAGCACCAGCAAATTCTTTTTTTCCAACCTTTAACTATCGAGGTAAAATTTTTCGTCCCATTGTAGGGAACAAATCCCCAACAAGAACCTAAATATTAATGACGTTGAGGTAATTTTATAAATTTATCGTATGGTTGTGTTGAAATATGTAAATTTATTAATACATGAGACGGCAAAAAAAAATACTAAATGAGTTGTATACTATAGATTATACTAACATATATAAGGCTTTATACAAAATACCTATATTTTAGCATATAGATATATCAATATACATACATACATATATATATATATATATATATATATATATATATATATATATATATATATATCGGGAAATAACAGATTAATAAGAGGTTTGTTCTTACGAGTGGCAAAATCAACTATTGGGTACCGGCGGGTTGTCAGCAGGTTGTCGAGCCTGCGCTAGCCGTCTTTTAAGGGAGAAAACGTACTACATGTCTACATGCAGGCGTCATCTCTCAACTTCTACTGTGTCGAATTGTTTTGTACTCGTGTCCACAATCTAAACCCATAAACCGCTCTTGCAAATTGCAGTAGCCTATGCGCCCACCGCCGAGGCCCAGCCGACCGCGATGCCATCGATTGCCGGCGGTGGAGGCTGGCGACTCTTCTCCGTGGACCCAGGCATGATCTGGTGGCGCCGCCGCAGCCACCAGCGCCCGCTCTTCTCGTCCCTCGCCGGAGGCGGAGGCGACGCGCCGCCGCATCTGCCGGTGGTCATCGTCGGAGCTGGCCCCGTCGGGCTCGTCCTCTCCTTCCTCCTCACCAAATTCGGTAAGCACCGCAAATACCCACATCTCGGTTCCGATTCACGCTTCAGTAGGCGATAGCGTTGAGCTGAGCTAGAGATTTGCGAGAATAACTGCACGGATGAAATGGCCACTCCGAAATAAAAAAAACCGCGCGAATGTGGCAAAAGGAGTGGACTTTGAGGTGTAGAGTACTAATTAGGTGATTAGTGGATCGATCGGAACTCAGTGGATTACATTTCACGAGAACTCGTGGAAGTTCTTATCTAGTTCGTCTGCCATTAATAGATGCGGCTGTTCGTTTTATTGAAATCCTGCAGATATAAAATGCACGGTTATAGAGAAAAGTATGCAGTTCACTCGGCACCCCCGTGCGCATTTCATCAACAACCGCACTATGGAGGTGTGTTTACTGTTAAGTGCATGTATTCCTACATTGCCGTTTTCAGCTATAATGTTTTGTACTTCGAGGAGTGGTTTAATGGCAGCGGTGGTATTGACAGATCTTCCGCAAATTGGACGGCTTGGCTGGGGACATCGAGAGGTCTCAGCCACCGGTGGATTTGTGGAGGAAGTTCGTGTATTGTACTTCACTCTCTGGTTCCATTCTTGGTTCGGTTGATCACATGAAGCAGGAAGGTCGTTTTACTTCTTTCCATGTCGAGTGCTTGATCTTTTGCACCTCTCTACATAGATCCATTGGCTGACGATTGTTTTGTGCAGATTTTGACAAGATCAATAGTTCTATATCGGTTGCACACTTCTCACAGTACAAGTTAGTGGATTTGCTACTCAAGAAGCTGGAAGGCATCGGCTTCCAGACATGTTTTCCTGATGAGATTTGCAACTCAAATAAAGGTTTGGTGCTGGAAAAGAAGATATTGATGGGACATGAGTGTAGTTCCATTCAACTGACTGACAAGGGCATTTTGATTGGAGCGACATTTAATAATGGAGGGCGGATGCAGGAGAGAAAGCTTCACTGTGGCCTTCTTCTAGGGGCAGATGGTGGTCGAAGCACAGTGCGTGAATTGGCTGGTATATCTATGAAAGGTGAAAGGGACTTGCAGAAACTGGTCAGTGTGCATTTTCTGAGCAGAGATCTTGGAAAGTATTTGTCTAGTGAGAGGCCTGGAATGCTGTTCTTTATTTTCAACCCTGATGCAATTGGTGTGCTGGTTGCACATGACCTGGAGCATGGGGAATTTGTATTGCAGGTATGTCAAATTAGCAGATTTTTTTGCTTACTATGCCTTTTATGATGTCAGAAGTAGGACGATTGGTGTGGAATTACCTTGTGCTTTATCTGTTCGTTAATTTTATCTTCTATTTTATTTTCAGATTCCATTTTATCCTCCTCAGCAGATGTTTGAAGATTTCAGCGCTAAGGTGATTTCAGTTAAATATTTTTTTCTCGATTTTAATTCATGAGCATTTCTCGACTCATCACTTGTGTACATCTACTAAAATTTATTTTCTGGGCCCAACTATGTATAGGCTTCTATTTCTGAAATACTCATTCTGCGTCCTGCCGCATTCTCGAAAAAACATCTTTCTATTTGCTTCCAATTGCTATACTTAGTATTGAATATGTTATACATGGGTGATTCCGCAGAGTAAATTTTATGGCTATATTTACATCCCTCCTTTTTTTTGTATGTTTTTCTTTTGTGATTCTACTTCTAGGTATGCGAGCAAATTATTGTTAAACTGGTTGGATGGGAGCCAGCAGATATTCAGATTTTAGACATAAAACCATGGGTGATGCATGCTGAAGTTGCAGAGAAGTACATTGGCTGCAACAATCGTATAATCCTTGTTGGTGATGCTGCACACCGTTTTCCTCCTGCTGGTGGTTTTGGTTAGTGGTTTATTTTTAATTTTGATACTGAAAATCAGAAATACGTGTTGAGTTTATTATGCATCTGAAGTTCAAAGGTATAAAGAAATGTGCACTTGCTGATTCCTTTTGCAGGAATGAACACTGGTATTCAGGATGCACATAATTTGGCATGGAAATTATGTTTACTGCTGAATGGCGTTGTTACACCATCAATAATACAAACCTATGAATCAGAGCGACGACCCGTTAGATTCTTTTTGCAGGCTTTCTGTTCATTCAATTTTAATATGACCGTAACTCTCTTGTACAAAATTAATGAAAGTATGCATGCTTGCTTATTGCAGGTTGCCATTTTTAATACAGAACTTAGTGTGGAAAATTTCAAAGCAGCAATGTCTATTCCTGCTACCCTTGGTCTTGATCCAACTGTTGCGAACTCAGGTAAAAATGCCCTGCCCCTGCAAGAGGGCCGTAGGCATTTTTTTTGTTCTTTTATTTTTCAAACTACATATTGACAACATGTACAACTATGCTTAAGTCACTGTTGAATGTGAAGTACATTGTAACTTGCTCCTTGTCATCATCTCATTGTATGTACCCTTTGCATGTATTTGTCAGTGCATCGAGTAATCAACAGCAGCCTAGGATCAGTCATTCCAAGAAGTTTACAGAAGGGGTTTTTGGAAGGATTGTTTTCCATTGGTCGGGCACAAGTCTCGGACTACATTTTGAATGAGAAAAACCCCCTTGGATCCTTGAGGCTAGCAAGATTGAGAAGTATTCTTGATGAAGGAAAAAGTCTACAGCTGCAGTTCCCTGCAGAGGATCTTGGCTTCTGGTTAGCTTCATTACAGCGAATCATTCATCAATAGAACTCCAGTTTCTCTTTTTTCAGTTTAATTGATGGGACAACATGAGTAGATAGCATACCTCTGGCAATAGTGCTACGTTCTCAATTATAATCAAATATGAAAAGTTTTTACGTAGATCTAATTTGTCCATTTTCAGCTATGAAAAAGGTGCCCTAGTTGCTGAAGATTGTGCTGAAACCACTCAGCAAGCGGAAAAACTGAAGCATTCTAAGAGGTCATCAAGAGAGTACGTCCCATCTGCTAAGGTTGGTTCACGGTTACCACACATGCTAGTGAGAGCACTGTCCGCTTCAAGTGAGGTTTGCCCCTTTTACACCTAATGGATATATGCATTTTAGCCATTCCTCCACCTTTGTGTAAATTGTGAGTGTGATGAGCTCTTACAGGGTGTGCTCTCAACAATGGACCTAGTAAGCGGGGATAAGCTTGAGTTTGTTTTCATTATCGCACCACTGAAAGAGTCTTATGAAATTGCCCGTGCTATGCTGAAGATAGCAGATGAACTTAAGTTATCAGCCAAAGTATGTGTTATATGGCCAAAAGGTTCAGATGATGCGAAAGTTAAAGGGAGCAGATCTGAGTTGGTACCCTGGACAAACTATGTCGATGCAGAGGAAATGCCTAGGGTGTCTGCTAATTCATGGTGGGAGATGTGTCAGATAACTTGGAAAACTGTAATTTTGGTTAGGCCTGATGAGCACATAGCATGGAGAACAGAATCTGATATGGTGAGAGATGCGGATTCAGAAGTTAGGAGAGTCTTTTATCAAATTTTGTGTTTAAATAGGCACCAGGTGTAAGAATGTGCAAATTTCCATTTAGTAACTGTCTGGGTTTGAGTGTCAGTAACTAAGTATACCTAGGAATATCAGCTGCACGATGCTGCATACATTACAGAGTAACAAAGAGCTGTGAAGCATTTCGCACAGAAAATGATTGCAATGGCAAAATATGCCCATGTAAATGACCACGACATTGTTTGTTGAATTCTTCTTACATATGTTGATAGCCTTAAAATACATTTGATCTGAACTTCAATACAAGATATATGTAGGTAGCTTGGCTGTCTAGCTTCTTGGTTGTGTTATAACTTCTCTGTTCATGTGCTTTGAGTTCTCGTTTAGCGTTACAACTTCTCTGCTCAGGTAGTCAGCTCAGCTTTCGCCGGGCAAGGTCCTGGGCCTCAACTGTGTCGGAGCTTAGTTGTGTCTTGCAGTATGCCAACAGGCAGCTGGTCGGCGTGAAATAAAACCTTTTAGAGCATTTGGTTTTGATTTGGCCATGTTAACCATTTATTGAAAGAAGTTAATATTGTTCACAATATATTTGCATTTGGAGTCAAATGAAGTAATTAACCGTCGTTTTATTGAGCAAGTCTCTACTATATAAAGTGAGAGTTTCTTCCCACGTCACATTAATTGCCCTGCTTAATTGCCCTACTTAATTGCCCTGCTTAATTGCCCTACGTAAGAAACGAAGCGTTGCTTTAATTAGCCAGCTTTTGCAAGAAACGAAGCGTTAAAGATAGATGTTTGATCTTTAATTAGCCAGCTTTTGCAAGAAACGAAGCGTTAAAGATAGATGTTTGATCTTATGAAATAGTATTTTTTTATTTTTTTAATCTTTATTTTTCGTTATCAATTTTGTTTTTCGTAGCAACGCACGGGCATATAACTAGTAGTATTGAGTTCGAAGTCATGAACTGAAGAAAAATATCAGCTTCTTCAGGGGAGATGGACTTATGCTCACATTAGTCCTCACCAATCATCATTGAAACAAATCAACAATCACGTCTCAGATTTCACCAGAAACAATGAAGTTACCGAACAAATTTCTGTACATCAATCCTGAGAACATCACCCTGGACATACAATCATGTGCTATCAAAACTCCGTCAATCTTCAACAGCGCTACAGCACAGCATTACAAATCTTACAAATACCTAAGTGACAGAACACTAGAGAAGCTTCTTCTCAAGTCCCTGCAAATGCTAGCAGTCCTGCACCTTGAGCACAGCATCATACAACACTTGTAACTGCAATGAATATTTGCCCTGCTGCTGCTAGCATAAACCCGAGCAACGCGCCAGCAACAACCTGGGAGCAATTTAACACTCAAGTTAGCAGCATACAGAATTACTATTGCTCATGATGGAAAGCCGCAAGAAGATAGTAGTGCTGACGAAGCTGCATGATGTGATATCTAAAAAGCATGTGGTGCTGAATAAAATGGCGTCTGATGACATGGAGACACCATGCCAATAGGTAACCACCATGCCCAATAGGTCATAACTTTCTCATTTTCTTTAATGGATATATGCCGTCGTTTTTAATGTACCAAACTGCGACAAAATGATAAATGAAAAAGGACATTGGAGCAAACCTGGGCCGGAGTATGGCCTAAAAGCTCGCGTAATGGCCTTGCTTCGGACAGGGGATGTTCTGAAGGAAGTTCACATACTATTTGGTTCAACACCTGGACATAGGAGAAAACAGGGACAAGTTCAGCATAGCTGCAGGAAAAAAAAAATGCATTTTACTTGTGTCATCGTAATACAGCCAATTCTAGTACTTCGTTTTTAAGGTATCCCTAACGATACACCATACACGCTTTCCAGCATACCTCTGCTTGCTTTCCAGCATGCAACCTGATACCAGAAGCATCGTACATCACCTGCCAATCAAGCCACAAAATGGATATTCCTGAGACATCACCGTTTTGGATTGACATGAAGGAAATAAATATAAACTTTTGCGCAATGCCTACGCTCAAACATCATAACGTCCAACTCAAGATAGAAAATTGCGTCCAAGCGACACCATTTAAATGCTCATTCTCTTATGGATCAAGAGGCAACAAGGACTTGTTTGAGAGGAACATGGGCATAGGATGGCCTACCACACTTGCAAATATTGCTGCTGTCGCAAAGAGGGCGCTGCCAAAGCCATCCTGGAAGCCAATTGCTACTGCTAGTGCTGTAACTGTTGCAGAATGCGACGATGGCATGCCACCGGAGCCCACTAGCTGCTTAGGATCCCATCTGTTCTCCTTGTACCTTCGTTTCAGAACCAGCACGCATTAAACTTGTAGCAAAATTACTAGCATCCGTACAAACACATGTGGAGAGTTGAAACACAAAATAAGGGCACAAATCAAACAACGACCCCTCGACGAAATAAGACCGCTGAAGTGAAGCACATAACTGTAAGATATGCATCTCTAAGGCTCTAAACAAAAGGGATTTTTTGAGGTGAAAGCATCACAAGCACTGTGGGTTCGTATCATCTGCCGTTGAGCACCATTTGAAGCCACGTGGCCATCTAATCGGAAAATTGGATAATCGAAAAAAGGCAGGCTGGAAATTCATATCCACAATCTTTTGAGAGAGAATTTCAATTTCTCACATTTCTCACTCGCCCTCGTCCTGTATGATTTTCTTATCGAATGATCAAGGTCCTCCGAGCACCGTACTTCAAGAGCAGCTAGGTCTAGAGGGAAGTTGTGAGCATTACGTTCGTGCATTACCTCCATACCAAGATTAGCACGGTTGATAATATCAGCCCAAGTATTAATAACGCGACCTTGGCTATCAACTACAGATTGGTTGAAATTGAAACCATTTAGGTTAAAAGCCATAGTACTAATACCTAAAGCAGTGAACCAGATCCCTACTACAGGCCAAGCAGCCAAGAAGAAGTGTAAAGAACGAGAGTTGTTGAAACTAGCATATTGGAAGATTAATCGGCCAAAATAACCATGAGCAGCCACAATATTATAAGTCTCTTCCTCTTGACCAAATTTGTAACCCTCATTAGCAGATTCATTTTCAGTGGTTTCCCTGATCAAACTAGAGGTTACCAAGGAACCATGCATAGCACTGAATAGGGAACCGCCGAATACACCAGCTACACCTAACATGTGAAATGGATGCATAAGGATGTTGTGCTCTGCCTGGAATACAATCATAAAGTTGAAAGTACCAGATATTCCTAAAGGCATACCATCAGAGAAACTTCCTTGACCAATAGGGTAAATCAAGAAAACAGCAGCAGCAGCTGCAACAGGAGCTGAATATGCAACAGCAATCCAAGGGCGCATACCCAGACGGAAACTAAGTTCCCACTCACGACCCATATAACAAGCTACACCAAGTAAGAAGTGTAGAACAATTAGCTCATAAGGACCGCCATTGTATAACCACTCATCAACAGATGCAGCTTCCCAAATTGGGTAAAAGTGCAATCCGATCGCCGCAGAAGTAGGAATAATGGCACCAGAGATAATATTGTTTCCATAAAGTAAAGAACCAGAAACAGGCTCACGAATACCATCAATATCTACTGGAGGGGCTGCGATGAAGGCGATAATAAATACGGAAGTTGCGGTCAATAAGGTAGGGATCATCAAAACACCGAACCATCCGATGTAAAGACGATTTTCGGTGCTAGTTATCCAGTTGCAGAAGCGACCCCACAGGCTTGTACTTTCGCGTCTCTCTAAAATTGCAGTCATGGTAAGATCTTGGTTTATTCAAATTGCAAGGACTCCCAAGCACACGTATTAACTATAAAGATAATAGAAGGCTTGTTATTTAACAGTATAATATAGACTATATACCAATGTCAACCAAGCCAGCCCCAACGATTGGATATCCATATAACTAAATTCACCAAACCAAAAAATTTTGTAAATGAAGTGAGTGAAAATTCAAAAATAAGATTGTTCTTTTCTATTTTCCGTATGGGTTGCCGGGACTCGAACCCGAACTAGTCGGATGGAGTAGATAATTCTTCCTTGTTACAATAGAAAAAAAAATCCCTCCCCAAATCGTGCTTGCATTTTTCATTGCACACGACTTTCCCTATGTAGAAATAGTCAATTTCTATTCCAAAGAGGAAGTCTACTAATTTTTTGAATTAGTAAGTTGATTCACCTACTATTTATTTACTATTTATTATAGTATAGGGAACATTTCAGAATGGAAAACGTGAAAGTTTTATCTTGATCATTTATCGATCATTTCTAGTTTATTAGTTTTGTCTAATGATTAATTAAGAGGGTTCACCAGGTCATTGATACGGATAATATCCAAATACCAAATACGCTCACTGTGTGATCCACGGAAAGAAAAGTGGGTTGTTTTGGTGAACATCAAAGAAAAAACTTGCTCTTCTTCCGTAAAAAATTCTTCTAAAAATACCGAACCTAATCGTTGCAGCTCAAATCCCAGTCAACAGGCACAGCTCAAATGCAGGCCATAACCTGTAAATTCCATTCAAACCTAGCGAAGCATTGCAGCTGAACAGATCAAAAGACAACCCCATAACAACAAGCAAACCCACCAATTTTCCCATAATTTGAAGAGATCACAGCCAACTCCTTTTGTTTCCAGCTCAATTCAGGAACCAATTCTTATGGTCAGATCTCCAAGAAAAGGATGGGAATTCCAGCAGACCTCCACAGGCTCCCACGTGATGCGAGACAAACAATCGCACGCCTGAGGGCCGGATCCCAGATCACGCCGAACCCCAATCCCTGCACCAAACACCGCAAGAACGCGAGGCAAGAGAGGGATTGGTTACCATGTGACGAAGAACTTGATGGACTGGGCGACGGCGAAGCCGAGCACGGCGGCGGCGAGGGGGTAGTTGTGGAAGACAGCGAAGTAGGAGAAGCCCGCGGCCGGCGACGAGGAGGAGGCGGCGCCATCACCACCACCACCGTCCCCCATGGTTTTCTTGGCCCACGGACGGTCTGGCTAATCCTGGTATACGTCGTTGGACTATACTATATTTATAGCTTGCCTGCCTACCTCCCTCCTATTATACTAGAATTCTCTCCCTCTCTGCGTTGCACTGCACCAATGGCGAATTCTTCTGCTCTATTCTATTGCAGGACTTCGTTTAATGCTCCCTGCTGCATCCACAGAAACGCTTCCTACTGGCTGCTCTCTCCCTCTCTCTCTCTCTCTCAAAAACTCTCTCTCTCTCTCAAAAACTCTCTCTCTCTCTCTATAAATTTCTCTGTCATGGAGAACGGAGTTGCTGATTGGATGGGAGGTATCAAAGGGGAAGCCTTTGTGCGAATATGCCGAGCTAGTTGCGATTCCTGTGGTGGATCCGGGCGAATTATCGGTTTAGTTCGTCCCTTTGCGTGATTAGAAAAAAAAATAACAAGAACGGTGACTTCAGTTCACGGTGCCAAGATGGTGAACGAGCGACTGACCGTCTCATCCTCTCATGTGACCAGAATCGGCTCACAGCAAGTACATGCGTGAGCTGGGCGGGTGTGACCGTGTGAGCCCTCTTACCGTCGTCGAAAGAAGCGTAGAGCGCTGCTACGTGTGATCGCTCACAAACACGCGTAGGTATGGATCCACGATTTTCAAAATGAACTAGCAAATTTACCCGCATAATTGCACGGCTAGATATTATGATATGATTATCTTTGATATATAATATAACTATACTCCATTCATGCTTTAATAGTTGTGCAACTTTTAAAAGGAAGAGCATAGAAGCACCTCTCTTTCTATAATTATGTATTTTTATATAACTATAATATCTATATAGATAATACGCACCGCTATAATTTGGTCCCATCAAAATAAGTGGTGGAGATCTTTGGACTCTTTCTTTTAAACTAAACCGTATGGAATCCAATTTTTAAACTCTCTTTTAATCTAGACCGTTGTAATTTAGATCATGTATTATGTAATACACAAACTCTTTTTTTAATCTAGACCGTTATAATCTGGACACCACGATCAATGGTGTAGATCTTTCTTTTTTCCTCCAATTAATGTGGGAATTTTTAGCCTTGAGAGCGAACATGGTGACTTCTTTTGCCTCTACTTTAATATTATAATAGATAGATTTCAAAATAAATGATAAAAATATTTTTTAATATAAAATATAAAGATTTACAGTAGCAAAAATACAAAAGTATAAATTGTTCTTACCAAAGGTAACACCTAAAATATTTTAGAGATTTGTGAATTGAGGATTTCAAATCTACAAGATTCCTCTCTATTTTTAGATGTTCTACATGTAACATTTAAAAAAACCACGATTCGCCATTATAAATCAACATAACGCTAATAGATTTATGAATTGGGAATCAAAGAATGAAATTCATCTTTTGTGGTTTGTTGATGTCAAATGCTCAATTGTTGCATGTTGTTTTATCACCACTTCTTACCCCCGCTAGATGCCCCGCCGGCCACCACCGGCGTCGTACATTCCATTCCGAGCTCGATTCTTGCCGCGGCCACAAGGGGGTGCCCTAACACAAGTGGTGCGCTACCCCCTGCCTCACGCGGACACCACCGCCCTGAACTATCGTCTGTTGCTGGTGTTGCACCCTCGATTCACAAGTCAGTGCTTGCAGCGGCCACGGGGGCCAAGGCTGCCCTGCTACTCGCCGCTCCTTACGCCACCGCCTGCCCTGCCGCATCCATTCGTTTATGTCATTGTCTAGCTACGGACATAGAGAGAGCAAGAGGGGTTGGGGGGGAGCATGGGGCGCGCGGAATAGGGAGGGAGTTGGGTGTTACCGTGTTAGGCTTGAGGAATAGAGGAAGATTAGGCCTTAGGTGATTGCGCCGTGCATGGAAGATTAGGAGAGGCTGTGGGTGGGACATGTTAAAATGGACTTGGAGGTTGAAATAAATATTTTTGAGTCAATTTACTAGTATATACATATAATATACCTATTATATACTAAGTTTGCCAAAAATTTTGGGTGTACATCTGTGCACCCATGTCCCTACGTTAGATACGCCCATGCACGTAGGCAAAACATATTGGTCTAAAACTATGGCTAATTTGGCCTTGAGCTTAACTTTTTTTTTTCTATATGTTTCATCCCAGTTTGAACAAAATTGTAAATATGGTTTCCTTCCCGGCCGTAGAAACAAGCAGGCTATACATGTTATCTCTTGTGCTCTCATACTGCAGCAAGTGACTAACTCTGCGGCATTTCACCCACCACGACAGGTCCCCCCCAACAAGCGCGGTAGATGCAGGCTCCACCTGCCTGCCATAGTATGGGACTGTAGCAAATCCTCCTGCCAAGCCTGAGGAGTGTGGCACCTCCTTTGTCGTGGTGTGCCTATCCCACCTGCTATAATACACTGTACGTTGTCGCGGAGCCGATGACCTAATACGGTAAAGGAGCATGACAGATAACATGTATCACCTACTGCTCCTTTCACACTCGAAAAGACTAGATTTATAATCTTATTCAGATTATCCAAAAATATATATAAAAAAAAACAAAGAGACCAAATAGACCGAGACTTCATGTTGGTCTTGTGACACTTCAAATTCCACTAGAGTAGGATTAGAATTTCTACTGAAAAAACTTGCTACAATTACTTGGCTAAAATTCATGGGAGGAAGGGGGGAAACTGGCCCTGATTATTTCTCATGTAAATGCTCCACATTCCAAAGTTGAAAAGTTGCGGATGCACACTTTAGGTGTTGGACCAGGGTTTGAAATATGGACAAAAATGGTTTGAAAATTACGATTTTCGATCATATCAGTCCGGCTTGAGAAACAAAACTGATCGATAAATCGGTTTAATTCAAATTCAAAAATTTAGAAAAATTTATCTAAATTTTCCCTAAAATTTGAATAAATAGCCTTTTGACATATGCCAAAAGCTCCCTAATTTTTTGGCAATTTTTTTTAAAAAAAACCGATTTTTTTTTCAATTGCCGCTGAGTGTGCCGATTTTCAATGTAAATCAGTAAAATCAGTTGGTTTTCGATTTTTGTTAACCACTAATTGACCACCAAATTCAAAAAAGTTTGACTTTTAATTTATTTTGGTTTCTACCGATTTTCAATGAAAATCGATACCAACGGGGGGTGCGATTCCCAATCTTGGTTCGGTAATGTAAACCATGTGCTGGATATGTCAAAGTTTTGGATTTAGAAGTCATCACTTTTCTAGCTCTCTGTGTGGTTTTTTTTTTTTTTTGTTGCAAATCTGATCCCCTTTCGAATGCAATTGCAAAATGGCCTTATCCTTGACCGCGAGCTTGGGCACTGCGGAAAGACCTGCCAGCTCCCAAAGCTCGAAAGCCACCGAAGCTATCGAGCTCTGGAAGCTCGGTAGCTCTATCCGCAGTGCGGGAGCACTACCAAGTGACACGTGTCGCCCTCTTGCACTTCTGTGGTCGTTGATAGGGTTATTTTTGTAATTATGTTTGGAAGAGAGCCAGATTTACCCAAAAAAAAAAGTTTACAATGAGACTAAAAAAGTGATGATTTTCCAAATTTACTGTCACTAAAAAAATGATGAACTACGTACAAAAGAGACAGTAGCGTGAAAAGCACCACAACTAGTAATCTAAGATGCAATAATCCGTATATTATTTCCTAGGAGGTTCTGGTCCTGTCGCGGACTTCACATCAATTTCTGCCGACGCGTTAGCTTCGCATTGCGCCACGTCGTCTGGCATGTGCGTCCGGTAATACGGCTTAAGTATTTTTGATGTTGGCTCGGACGCAAAAGCCCACATGGCACGGTGGTAACTTGCCTCGCCCATGGTCAGATCGTGCGTTCGAGTCTCTGTCCCCTCGCGCTCGCATCGCCCCGCGTTTTTTTGCTGCACGACGCATGGCATCGGCGCGAGCCAGCGCATGTGGCACGTGACTTTTTGCGAAAAGGCGCTTGAAATTACATATTAGTCTATTTTTTGCTAGAAGGCCCTCGAAACTTCTAAAATTTGTTTATTTTTCCACAAAAGCCCCCTAATAATCCAAAATTACATTCGGATCCGTTAGATTGGTTTTTTATGTGGGGCAAAGGCCCCCCGAAAATTTTAAGATTACATTCGAGTCTGTTTTTTCACGAAAAGCCTAAAATTGATTATTTTTTTCCCCCGCAAACACCACTCAAAATTCTAAAGTTCTACAGAAAAAAAAAAAAAAATCAGCCTCGTACGACATCACACGCCCGCCGAGCATCTTTAATAGTAACTCTTAAATTGGGACGAACGAAAGGGACGTGGTACTAGCGGCCATTCTTGCGCAAACATTTGCAGCCACGCAGCGTCAAAAACTAACACAAAGCTTCACGCTTAAAAGAGATAAATAAATTAATCTCCTAATAATAACAACAACAGCAGCAGCAAGGGGTTTCTATTGCACAGACGACTGAAAACTTGCGAAGTTCCATGTTTTCTGTATTCATCGGTAGTCTATAGATCCAACCAACCAACCCATTCCATTATGCTAGACTAAGAGTTTAAGTTGGATCCATTCTAAAAACAGTCAAACTGGCTTGTTTTGACCTGGAGCTATTGCCTAAAATCTTCTTTGCATTTATACCAATGGAGTTTGCCATTCATCAAAAACCATCGAAGGCAATTTTTGTCAAAATCACAACTTTGAACAGGCACAACAGAGCTATCAAAGATCCACATCTCTTGCACAAACAAACTAAATCTAAACCATGCCACGTCTAACATATCATTTTGTGATATAGAACCGATTGTGCGGGGCGCGTGGATTGGTCATTTTCTTGAAGTCAAGGTCCATCCCGTCATCGTACTCCTCTTCCTCCTCCTCCTGTGTCTCTGACGCCTTCTTCTGCCTTGCCTTGGCTTCAGCAGCTTCCAGCCGCGCCTTCTTCCGGACATAGTTGTCATATGACATGTCACACCATTTCTTTGCATCTCCGACGACCTGCTGGTTGTGAAGCTCCACATCCCTGTCCAGCTTGGTCTTTTCGGTGTTCTTGGGCTCTCCCCAATAGTCGTAGCGGTACATAGGCTTCGATGGGTCGTAGTAGTCCTTCCCGAAGACCTCTGTCTCGTCCACATCATATCGCCCCGGCTCCTCGATAGGAAGACCAAGGGCTTTCCGGCTGCCAATTTAGGTATTAGAGCCTATGAATTATGTGTGACCAAACTTGTAGCACTAGTAACATTAGTTGCAATTACCAGCATGTGTCTCTGATAAGAGCTTCCCTTTCTTCAAAAGAGCGACGCCATTGCATCAAATCGTACTCATCCATTTCTTTGTTCCTTCGGAGCTTCCCAACTTTGTACTCCTCTCCTCTTTCCTCTGCTTCCTTTTTTAGTTTTTTTATCAGCTGCATTGATCAAACTTCAGTATTACAACAGAAATAGTGATTGATTAAAGAAATATGACAACATATATAGAGAGAAAAAAGTACCTGACGCTCAGCACGAGCAGCATCCAGATCAAGTTCCTTGATATCTATATTCTAATGGAAGAGTTCAGAACAAAGAATGAAAGAATCAGAATATCATTATGGGATCACTGTACTGCAGAACAGCCACCCTATCATGATCGATTGATCACCTAATCGATCACCCAAGGTTAGTAATCAGGAGCTACACATGATTACATACCACAACTTTCTTTTTCAGCAATGTTTTGTTGAAGCGTCCTTCGGTGTATTCAACTCTATTTTCTTCATCGAATGAGGACATATCAACTGTGGACTCGTATGTTTTATCCTTGAATTTTTCCGGATTTTCCTCCTCATGGTCTAAAATCATCTGCTCTGCATTATGCCATTGCCAAAGCTGCAAACCAAAAAAAATTCCCGCTAAATCTATTGAATGGGAACAGCAGGCAACAAACCAAGAAAGCTACGACATGATGAGAAACACTAGATAGGAAGCAAGAAGCATAAGCATGTTAGCGTTAGAAATGTGGTTGAAAGGTACCGTTTCAACAAACGGGTGGTCTGATACCAAAGGTTCTTTTTCCATGTCTGTCAAGGGCTTTTTCCTAGGAATGGGCGGCCTTCCACTTTCGCGCTGTCAGTGCATATAAAGGTAAGATGCACATACAAGACCAGAGAATATGCATTTAATCAGCAAAAAATGTGAAAATTCTTGTCAAAATTACTAGATTGAACAAAGAAACAGAAAGAGAACAGAGGTTAAGTCGCACCCACAACTGCTCTGGGTTAGTATCCTCCTTTCGGTGAAATATTGGTGGAAAGTCAAACCTATTAAATCTACAGTAAGAAAGAAAATAGGATGTAATGCAAACCATTAGTCAACTGAGAGTGAACTGAAGCAACGCAAAATACAATGGCATTAAAACCTTCACACAACGAGGACTCATCAACAGCGACCAAAAGAAGGATAGTGTGATGGTACTCACATTAGATGATCAATGTTAGGATATACAAAGCGCATTTCAAGTGGGAAGCGAAAACGGTAGGGGTCTCGTTTGGCCTGCATGATAATAGATATATATATATATATTACTAAGCCGGATCTACTTAAGTTAAAGAAACTTCCAGAACTCAGGTAGCAAAGAACAAACTAATTTATTTTTTATTAAAAATAAACAAAACTACACTTTGGTAGATGCAAAAGCAAACTTGACAATTTTGACATATCTTTTTTGCAATGTGGATAACTTGAGTATTCTTTTACTCTATCATATTGCTGTCAGATGTCTTTAAAGCATCGCTGGAAGAGTGCATTTTAAGATTACTAACAAGAATTTCCACATAGACTTTCATGCCAGGTTTGATGTGATGGCGGATCCAATACCAATCATTTCCTTTTATGGGCACCCACCTAAACACATAACAAGATGTAAATGTCACAGAAGTTAAATATGAGAGGATGCAATTAAAATTCAGGGTTAAAATTCAAAATTTACTGTGGTAAATTATGGTCAAAAAACGAAGACTAAATTCTATGAAGGAAAGTAAAGCAGGCCCATGCCATTCATCATTCAACAGTAAGGATGCAGATTGGTAGAATTTCAAGTATTGTTATTCTCTGTATCTCACAGGCCGCAATTAAAAAGCAAGACAAAAACAAAAATATAACTAAAAAACAAAACACATGAGCTTAAATCGACCATGGCAACTCCATAATTAAGAAGATAACAAGTAGTCCATACCCATCATGAACACAACCGACGTCCAGAAAAGCTCCCTGGTAGAGGTGAACAGACGTCACTTTACCGTAACATATCTGCGTGAGGAACACCCAGCCATTTATCAGAGGTTAGAATGAACAAAGTTAACAAGTTGCTGAAGAGGGAAGGTACAATAAAAGTTTTAGTGGAACCTGTCCAGGATAGAAGAATGGAAGTTCAAGCTGCAAGAAAGCAATCAATATATCAATAACTAACAGGGTCAAGAAAAAGTAAAATAGACCAGGCAGTAAATATTCAGGAGCTAATGGACATACCATGGTCTCTCTGTAGTCCTTACCTCTTTTTCGTCTACCAGGGTAGTAATCCTGATCAAACTGAATAACAGAAATAGCCCAAGTAGAATATTACTGCTCAATCCTGGAATATAGAGAAACACTACAAATACTCAAGGAGATGACAAGCTAGACTCAAATCATTGTAACCCAAGTATATAAGAAACCAAAACCAAAACTATCTTTGTAGCTCGCAGGGTGATCATTAAAAGGTTATATCGCATAAATGAATTAAAACCATTCCTGGCCTGGACTGTAACTGAGACAAAACACAATCACTACTAGCTGCATAGCTTACAAGAAATCAAATTGCTAAACCACAGTAGTAACACCCTAAAAATAATAAGTTAACAACACTTGGGCACGAGGCTGCTCGCTGCAAAGCTTAGTTACTGGAGGAAAAAAATCAGCTCTGAAGCTATCTATCAATTATCACTCCAGAGAAATTGCAAAACAGATATTTGAGTTTACTCAAAATCAATAACAAAACGCTCTCCAACGCCAACCCCAAGAGCTAGGCTAAAGGTGTTCATGGACTACCGAACAACACGGTCCGCAAGCAATGTACAACAAAACAGGCATATTAGGAGTTGTGCATGCCACCATAGTACCACTTAACAACTCTATAACGAAGAAAAATTTTGTGGAACTATCACAATGCATGGTAACATGGTTGCAATCATCACTTCAAAGGTTCTTTTTGAGCTAATCACTACATGGTACTTCTTTTTTTAGATTATCACTAACAACTCACTATAAGTGTTGCTAACATACTACTGAGGAACACATTTGATAACAAATGTGTGACTGAAGAGGTTCACATATGGGGTTTGTGGTGCCACCACAACCATTTAACTACAAGCAAAATCCAATAAAAACCCACATTTGCATTGCATCGGATTATCACAATGCACCAGGGCAATCACAAACTATTTTCTCGTTAACTAATACCTAATTAGTAAGTACTGCACAAATAATCGATCAAATTATCTGGTTATACCTTGTAGGACTCCTCCTCCAATCTGTCCCGGTTGGCCTCCACCCACTCCTTGTACTGCTTCAAGAACACCTTGTACCTGTCCAGCGCCAGATCCTCCGGCGCGTCCTCCACCTTCTCCACATTCCTCACCCCCGCCGCGGCCCCCGCCTCCATGTCCACCCTGTCCCACATCGCCCTGTGCGCCTCCCTTATGAACTCCAGCTCGTCCGGGTCCACCTCCCAGCCGGGCGGCGGCCAGTCCCGCGGCGGCACGAGCCGCATCGGGAGCCGGCCGGCCCACGTCGTCTCGAGGGGCTCGGGCGTGTCGCGCGTGGCGAAGAGGCGCTCCATGTACCCTGGCTCGGACTCCACCTTCTTGCGGTAGGCGGGCGTGAGCATGCGGAATGCCTCGAGGGACTCCGGTGACTGGAGCGGCACCTCCTCGCCCTCGTTGAGGCTGTGGCGCGCGAAGGCGACCTCGGGGGTCATGACCTCCTCCCAGGGCGCCCAGCCGTGCTCGACCCAGCTGCGGCGGCGGGCGACGTCCTCGGACTCGGTGTTCTTGATGAGGATCGAGGGGAGGACGGGCGGGTCGTCAGCGGGGGTCTCATCGGGGCCGGAGGGGGAGACGAACACGGCGAGGCGGCGGAGGCGGGGCCTGAGTACGGGCTTGGGGCGGAGGCCGGGAGGGGAGAGGAGGTGGAGGAAGGTGGCTGTGGTCGCCATTTCATGGGTTTTGGGAGCGGCGCGGTGGCAGTCTCGTCGTCGCGGGGTTTAAGGGAGCGGAGGGCGGAGAGGATAAGGTCTGGTTGTGGGGCCACGTGTCAGCGAGCGATACGATTCTTATAGGAAAAAGAAACCACCGGAGTGGCAGATCTAACTTGTGACGTATCAAACTTTGTGATAAATTATTCGAAATTTGTTAAAAATTTAACGGTTGAAAAATCAAATAAATTTAAAATTTGGTAAAACTATCGAGTGATTTTTGTGGTTTTTTGATGAATACCGCTCGAAAAGGCTTGAATTTCGATGACGAAAAACCGATAACAGTTGAACAAAATTGAAAAAAACAAAAAATTTAAATAAAATGTTGTAAAATTTATATAAAAAAACCATTAAAGATCATATCATCTTCAATGTTATCGCAGAACATCCAATTTACCAAATGAATCACAATCCTTAGTATTAGCACTGTTTTTCGGGCAACAACATTAATTGATCTTTTTGTTCTGATCGTATGTTATGTGCTTCAGCATTGTCTTTTATTTCTGTTTAGCTTGAGCCTGAGAGCCGAGATGTTTAACTTTCTAAATTGAGCTTCAATATGGGAGTATGAAATGGTTGCCTATATATTCAGTGTACCACTGTTTTTGTTATACCGGTTACTTAATAAAAAGACTAGCTTAAACTTGCTATACTTTGTGAAATATAGGATGTTTTGTGTTCCGTTCGAAAAGGCTTGAATTTCGATGACGAAAAACCGATAACAGTTGAACAAAATTAAAAAAAAAATGTTGTAAATTTATATAAAAAAACCATTAAAGATCATACCATCTTCAATGTTATCGCAGAACATCCAATTTACCAAATGAATCACAATCCTTAGTATTAGCACTGTTTTTCACTACTACAGAAATGGCTTCCAGAAGCGGTTCAAAACCACTTCCAGAAGCGGTTCTACAACCGCGAGTGATACCCCGAAGGGTATCACAAGCGGTTGCTAGAACCGCTTGTGGTGGTGCGACACCAAGCGATAAAAGATTACCAATAATATCGTGGGAATGGAATTCGAACCCACGACCAGCACTCCATCCTCGTGACCCGCTTCATCCATCTAGCCAACCCACCCACGCGTGCTCTCTGATAGAATAGGACACGCATTCCTTTTATTATTTCTAAAACTGGGCTTCTATAAGCGGTTCGTGACACGAACCCCTTCTGAAGGGGGTCTTTAGAAGCGGTTCGTGTCACGAACCCCTTCTAAAGCCCCACCTTTAGAAGCGGTTCGCGACACGAACCCCTTCTAAAGCTTTAGAAGCGGTTGGGGACACGAACCGCTTGTAAAGATCTTTAGAAGGGGTTCGTGCCACGAACCCCTTCTAGAGATCCCCTCCGGCCTGTTGCCACGAACCACTTCTGGTGTGAGCATTACAACCGGTTCGCGCCAAACCGTTTCTAATAGGCCGCTTGTGATGCCCGGTTTTGTAGTAGTGTTTCAGGCAACAACATTAATTGATCTTTTTGTTCTGATCGTATGTTATGTGCTTCAGCATTGTCTTTTATTTCTGTTTAGCTTGAGCCTGAGAGCCGAGATGTTTAACTTTCTAAATTGAGCTTCAATATGGGAGTATGAAATGGTTGCCTATATATTTAGTGTACCACTGTTTTTGTTATACCGGTTACTTAATAAAAAGACTAGCTTAAACTTGCAATACTTTGTGAAATATGGGATGTTTTGTGTTCCGTCCGAACAAGAGCTCTTTAATGTTAAATCAACATTATCATTTAAAAAATGGCCATCTATAAGGAAATCAATCAATATAATTGGATCACTTACTAATATAGCCATATCCGATTATTAATAGACATGTCAAATAATGATAGATGGGTAAGGATAAAATTCAACGTAAATTTAAAATGTAAGAAAATAGTAATGAAGCGAGAAGTTTTGGTAGTTCATGCATGCATACAAGGAGAAGTAAGATTTTCAATGTTGGATAACATTAACATATTAAAATATACCATAGCAAGATAATTTTTGTGCATATAAATATCGTTACTTGAACAAATAGTACCGTTTTCGGGTGTCGTCCATTGCTACTAAATATACTTAACAAATATTTGTACTAATATACTTCAACAAATATTGGTACTAATATACTTCAACAAATATTGTTACTAAATATTATCGAACAAATATTGGTACTAAATATACTTCAACAAATATTGGTATAAATATACTTCAACAAATCTATTACTACTAAATATAACTGAACAAATACTGCTACTAAATATAATTAAACAAATATTGTTACTAAAATATGCTGAAGTAAATTTTGCTACTTGACATACTTGAACAAATATTGCTACTAAATATAATTGAACAAATATTGTTACTAAAATATGTTGAAGTAAATATTGCTACTTGACATACATGAACAAATATTTCTACTAAGATTACTTCTAATTTCTTTTTTTGGATTTTCTAATTTCTATATTTTGAATGGTTCGAAAACATCCCCAAACTTTGTTTTTTTTTCAAAAACAAATATTTATGCCAGAGGTCATAAAACTATTAATACTAATTTTAGGGAATTTTTGGATAAATTTTTTCAAATGTTCAAATTTGACCCGTAAATCGAGAGGATTTGCTTTTCAAACTGGAGCGATACGGGCGATTTACGTGGTTTTCGAGTAGCTTTCGTCAATTTTTGAAACCCTAGACATACACGAATTAGAGCTTGCTACTACCTTTTCCAAAAGAAAAGAAATGGGATTACTTCCTTACACGCAGCAGAAAAGACAGTGAAAGGAAGTAAAGGCAGTGAGGAGGGTAGTAGAGGATAGCTACGGGTAAGGGTGTAAAAGTTATTGCTCCTTTTATACTACAGTCAACCGACATTGTTGGTTGTGCAACCAGGTTTTGGGGGCAAAGACCATAGGCTAGAGGGGCAAAACAAGGGGCTGGTAGGGCAGGTGGAGTGTATGCAAGCCTCATTCCTTCCACCTAGCCGAGAGGAATGGGCAGAGAGAGGCAGGTAGTTCTACAGGGTACAGGGCTATGCATAGCTGGCTATATGGGCATAGAATATTTGGCTGGTTGGGTGTATAGGTCGGTTTGAGTAGAGGTACGATCAAATGTGCATTCTTTGTAAGCTCTAGAGATTTAGATGTAATTAGTGCAGTATATAATGCGGATTATAGTTTGTATAAAACGTTTGAGAGCGTAAACCCTCATGTTTACTCTGACATTTGATATTTGTATTAAAATCTCTTGCTTTGTTTTCAACTGTCGGATGATTTTAGTGTATTGAACTGAATGCGATACTCTTTTGAATGATAATAATAATGCTCGATTTGGGTGTTAATTATGTGAATATGAAATATGTTTGATTATACTGAGATTATGAATATAAGAATCAATGTATCGTTGAATTTTGTGTGTGTTTGTGTGTATGCATGCCTGTGCTGGTGGAATGTGGGCTCAAGATCTTGTTTATATAAGTATTTACACCAGTGAGTCTTGTGCGTACGCTAGTATACTTGAGTGAGGATGTATCATGTATTCATATGCATATTGTTGAGTTTGGGTGTATATGTGAAGGCATACTTATATGGACGCATGAGGCTTTTTTAAGTGAAAAGCAGTGTTCAGAGTGTGTGTATGTATTAATTATAAATGGGTTTTAACTGGTTACATGCTGTTCTACATTGTGAACCTTTGAGGACCGGATCATAATCATTTTGTACGAGACCTATACTTTTATTTTAAGATGTAAGCATGATGTGTGTGAATGAAAATTGAACATGTCTTAATCTCTTTGATATTTCGAATTGGTTGAATGAAAGTGATACTCTTGAGTATCTATTGTTCTGAATTGGATGCTAGTTTGTGATAATGTATAAGTTGGTGGCGTAGTTATCGAATTCTGTAAAAATTTTATTGGTGTTAGAATTGGGTGTTTTTTTTACGGGACTGCGATGTAATTATATATATAAGAACTAAACTGTAATTTTTTTTATTTGCTAATATGGATGTATTTGCTAATGGTTTTTATGTTTATTTGATTTTGAGACTTAAAATTAAGGATTCGCTACTTTTAACCATTAAAAGCTTTTCTTTAAATGGAAAAAATCTAGAAAGAATTTAATAAATAGTAAAAATTAGCTCAAGACCTAAATTTAATAAACGGCATGAAGTTCGAGATTTGGTATTGGAAGCATGCAAATCTATACAAATCGTGGTCCAGGAAATTTTCGTCGGACATGGATGGCGGTCTAATGCAAGATTGTGTACGAGTTGAGAGTTTTTGTTTTAAATTCCTTTTTGTTAGACATTGGTGTATGCAAAGTCTGTGTTTTTTGTAGTGTCTTCTTGAAAATTTTTCAGGTGTGAACTTTGTAATAATGTATTGATTGTGTGTATCTCTTGATGCAGAGGTCCGAAGATTAATAAAATTCTTTCATTATAAAAAAAATGTATGTATGTGTGTGTGTGACGCCATAGCACCTCTATCTTCTGTCTCGCGCGGCGCGAGTCGGCGACCCACAGTGCGCGCACGCCACGCACACAGGGAGGGAGGCAACACTCGAACCAGGAGAGCGCGAGCGTGGAGATCGGGGAAGCGCGGGAACAATCGGCTGATCGATCGCTCGTACTGCATTGGGTGGGTGGGCAGCTGCCACTCTGCCTGCCTCACGGGGCGTAGAAATAGTGGAAATAGAAATTTTTTGTTGTGGTGCACACTTCACATGTACAACTCTATAGCATTTTACAATTATTTCGTAACATGATAAATTCAACACATATATTTGAAATTTGCTAAAATCACGATATAAATGATTCGAAGATCTTAAAAATTCTAAACCATCAAAATTAGAACCAATCTAATCAATAAATTTGATTCGTCGAAGATGTGATCTCATATCACTTATCAAAATTTTGGGGTGTCGGGGCATAGTACCTCCCTGCAACTGCCTGCTATACAAAACGGCGTTACATTACTGTATGCTTGTCTCTTGGCCTGTAGAGCTAGTTTGCACAAACATGCCTCCTATTTTTGCCAACACAAATGCAGAATGATCACTTATATCTGACGCCGGCACTGCTCCCACCTGTCGCTGTACCCTTGCTCACTGTCTGAGTGTCTGTTGTCGTATGGAAGGGCGAGAACCTGGTAGTATTTGATTGAATGACGGGAGGGGAGGAAATGGGAGGGAGATACAGGCTCTGCTCTTGATTTGTTTCTGTTTAGTTGAAATTGTGAGGTTGCTAAAACTGATGCCTGTTCCATTTCCAATAAAACGAGACAGGGGAGGGGGCTTTGGGTCTGTTGGTCTGAAAGGGATAATAATAGCAGAATGTCTAGAATTGTTCCCCATACAAAACAAACCAGGAGAACGAAGACCTATGTATGGCAAGATGGTGATTTAGTTCCATCTCATGGTTGGTAGATACGAAGACGCATCTATCTAAGATAACTTGCATTGGCAATACGATGTGAACAATCACCATCTGCAACTGTCCACTAGGAAGAGGCTATATCAGGGAGAAAATAGATAATAGATTAATTTCTACTGTAGCTGGAGTATTCCTATGTCGCTGGTCTAATCTTCAATCACTACATCAAAATTTCCTTGTTGCCTTATGCTGTCTTCTATCCAATCTTCCAGTGAAGTAAGCCTTCTTTCTACTCTGTTAGGGTGTTGATATATACAGGTCTAGGTGAGGTCAAATAGGTCGATAGGTTCTTGATGTTTCTATGTTAGCTCCGGTTGATGCCTGGCTATCTGCCCTTTGACCTTCCCACGAATTCCATCACAAGCTTTGTGAAAGCCGATGATTCATCTCTAAGGAGATTTTCTGTAGAGTCAAACTCTAATATCTTACCTGCAGTAGATGGTAAGAAGATTTATTTTGTTAGATAAAATAGTTTGTTAGAAGCGACAACTCGAACACACAAAAAAAATTTAGAAAACAATTACTTATGAGTCCTTTGAGGGGTTTTTACCTTCACTGAGTACAAGAACAAGGTCGCTGTCAATCACAGTGGGGATCCTATGTGCAATTGTTATAACTGTGCAATTGTTTGTTTCTTGCCTTATAGTCTTTTGGATGATATTATCAGTTGCAGTATCAACTGATGCCGTGGCTTCATCCAAAACAAGTATTTTCTTTTTCATTAACAATACCCTGGCCAAGCAGACAAGTTGCCTCTGCCCCACACTCCAGTTCCCTCCATCTTCAACAACTGCAACATAAATAAACTAGTCATATAACTGGATTACTGGAGCATCTTGGGCAATGAATTTGGACAGATTGTGACAACCAAAACTACTGCAAGGAAAAATAGTTCTTTATACCTGGTGCATCTAACAACCTGCTGTCTTCTCTGACAATTTCGTCAAGGCGGCACTTACGCAGGACCTGAAAGATGAAAACTCGCAAAAGTTAAGGCTAGATAAAGAAAACCTTCCCTAACTTGCTGATTCAAGAACATGCAAAATATTAACATCGAAACTGCTTTCCAAGGAATCCTTTACATTGTATAGATGCCAAGAATCTGAAGGCATTTTCCTGTAGAAGGGTATTTTGTCAGCACTATAGATTGTTTACCTCCCATATTTCAGTGTCCGGATGCTGTTGTAGAGGGTCCAGATTTGTTCTGACAGTCCCTTGGAAGAGAGTCGGTTCTTGTGGTATAATACTTAATCTAGACCGCAAATCATGCACTCCCAAAAGTGATATGTCCACTCCATCTATGAGTATCCTTCCTGCAGATGGTTCGACAACCCGAAACAAAGCCTGGATGAGAGTAGACTTCCCACTCCCTGTCCGCCCTACCACCCCAATTTTCCTTTCTCCAGGAAATGTGCAGCTTATGCCTTTGAGCACCATGGGCATGTCAGGGTTGTACTTCACTTGGAGAGCATCGATCTGAATGGTTCCGCACCATGGCCATGTATCTCTTGGTCTACAGTCCTCAATCACCAAAGGAGCCTCACTTGGTATGTTTGAGAACTGCAATATTCTTTCTACCGAGATCATCTTGTTCTCAACATTGCACAGGTTCCATATAACCCATGCTTGTAACACATTAAGGTTAAGGCCATAAGTAGCTGCAAGCCCTGCAAGGCCTAAAGAAGGAGAAAGCCAAAAGGAGTTATTGTTTCTAGCAATGTGTTTTTTTATTAAAGCAGTATAGAGTTATGTATTTCGATACAAACAAAAATAAAACCTAGAACATACATCTGTATCTTCAAACCTTTTGTTTCGTGAAACTGCAAAGTTTTACCAAAACCAAGAAGCAGAGCTATATATATATATATATATATATATATATATATATATATATATATATATATATATATATAAGGATAACAGTATGGGACACCTTGGTGTCTGGGCACCATGATTTTAAATGCGTTAATTCAAGTCAAATTCGGATATATTTTTCAAAACTTTCAGTTTTAGGGTATATACCCATCTATAAGAATTCAAATGAAACACATATCTTAAAAAATATATACTCGAATTTGAAGATTTGAATGAATTTAGATTACATACTTTGCTGATTTATATGTATGATCAACACATACCTACAATCAAACTATCATCAAAAAGGGAAACTTTAATTTGAATTTCAGTTCAAACTTGTTTGAACTAGTTAGTAAACTAGTTGAACTCAACATCCTAAAAATTTCAAAAAAAATTCGCATACAAATACATATGGAAAATACCCATTTTGGATCATGGTGCCCAGGCACCTTGGTGTCCCAGGTAATTGTAATATATATATATATATATATATATATATATATATATATATATATAGGGGGTATATCCTGTGCAATCTACAGTTTGGTGCAATCACCGTGCAATCAAACTAAAAAAAGTTTCACAAAATTCTGAAAAAAATCATGGATGTACATCTCAACTTACCCCATCTACGTATAAAATTTCATGATCAAATTCGTCCTATGCTAGAAGTTACAAAAAAAAAACAAATTTCTAACAAACTTTTACAGTTCAAATGCACCCCAAATTTTTCTTTTTTGTAACTTCTAGCATAGGACGAATTTGATCATGAAATTTTATATGTAGATGGGGTAAGTTGAGATGTACATCCATGATTTTTTTCAGAATTTTTTGAAACTTTTTTTAGTTTGATTGTTGATTGCACAGGATATGCCCCCATATATATATATATATGTATATATATATATATATGTATATATATATAGGTTGAAGCTATTACATGCGAGTACTGTTTCTTTTATGATGACTTACTTGGATCAATAGTATTCCGAGGCAAGGAGATAAGGATGACTAGCATCATGAAGAAAACAAGGTTGAAGAGGAAGTTGATACGGACACATAGCCATTCAATTGTTGCTGAATTGTAGAAAGTGATGCGGGAGTAATCATCAATTAATGCAAGGCTCTTTCTGAAAAACTTCTCTTCCTGATTGAAACATCTAATAGTTGCTGCTCCTGATACAGTCTCTGAAAAATGGTGGAGGACTGGAGCTTTTCTGATGCCAACCATCCTTGCTAGCTCTCTAGCTGAACTGATGTAATAGCTCTACATAAAGTTCTACAAATTACTAGTGTGCATTTTTAAATGTGAGAAAAGCAAATTACAATGAGTGAAGCTGTACCTGATACCAAGTGGAGATGGCAATTATTATTATGAATAAAATGAATATGGGCCAAGCAATTTGAGACATAATGATAATGATGCTGAGGAGCTGAATTAGAGCGAATATCAGCCCTGCTAGCCTGTAGGGAATGTCCGTGTCAACTGTGCTTTGATCTGTTGAAGCCTGAAAACAAGATAAGCTAAGCTGTGAGAACTGAAAGCAAGGAGAGTAATTGTTAGATCTTCCAATGGAGAAGTTGTTGACTCACCCTATTGAGGATTCGACTTGATGGAGTGGAATCAAAGAAGTTGATTGGTGCTCGGAAAATATTTCTGGTCATGCCTAAGAAGAGCTGCTGAGCAGTCTCAATGGCAATTGTTGAAAGAACGACAGCTCTTGCCAATATAAATACCGAGCTTCCTGCAGATAACAGAACAAATATACCAATCATCTTTTCCCTGCTTACTTGTTCCTGTCTCTCTGCTGCCCATGCGATCCAATAGTTGCTACATATCTGCAATCCCTGGAATATAACTTGGCATGCAAGAATTACAGGAATGAGAGCTCCGCTGTATGCAGAGGTGACAAACTTGCGGTAAATATCCCATTTTACTCTTCCAGATTCACGCTCTTCCTCGCATTCCCTCCCTATCACTTGGTGATCTGATTCTATTTCTGTGAGTTCCATCTGCTTCTTCTTGTGTTGTTTGCTTTTAGTCAAGCCATGTGCTTTTGCAGGGTTGACCTGACTAAGGGATTGGTCGTGTGCGGCCATTTGCTTCGAGAGCTCTCCATCTTTGCCTGCTATCAGATCATCATATTTTCCGGATTGAACAATCCTTCCATCTTTCATGACCTATAAGTGACCACTCACAAACATCTCTTAGAATTGTACAGCTGTACATATATGTTCTTAGTAATTAGCATGAACACACGTTCTCATCAAGATATTTGCAATGATTTATTTATTCTGTTTGGGCCTATAGCTAACAATGTACAACGTTTTTTTTTATCAAAAGTAAAAACTAGTTATGTATTGGCAGAGCTCCTGCCCTTATTTTTTAAAAAAAACTAGTTATGTATGGAATTCGATTGGCATCTTACCAGAACATGATCCGCATCCCGCAAGAACTCTAGCTGATGAGTGACATATATGACTGTCTTAGACGACATTAGTCTCATTAAGCATTCCTGCAAATACAAATTGATGAAATTATTTCCTTTTACAAATTAGATAAATTTTACGATGACCACCTCACTAATATAAAGTAGGACATTTGCAGTTAGTAACGAGACTTTCGTACTTGATACAAATACTTGATTGCTTATATATAACTCAAGGATCCCCCAGTAGGTAGAGAAAACTAAACAGAATAAATTTTTCTTGGCTGATTATGATTCTCGCTCTGTGCTGTACTATTGGTGTACATTACACTTGGAGCTCATGAAAACTAAACTGTTGCAGATTGCTCGCGTGTACTGTACCTTGAAGAGGTGTGCTCCGGTGTGCGCATCCACAGCACTGAAGGGATCATCCAGCAGGTAAACATCAGAGTCACTGTACAATGCCCTGGCAAGCTGAATCCTCTGCTTCTGGCCGCCGCTTAGGTTCATGCCCCTTTCCCCTACCACGGTCATATCTCCATTGGCCCATGACTCCAGATCTCTGTCCAAAGCACACCCTTGTAACACCTCCTCATAGAAGCCCCTGTCCATGGTCTTCCCAAAGAGCACATTATCCTGAACAGTCCCGGTCTGAATCCAAGCGCTCTGCGGGACATACGCCCTCGACCCCACAACTGTTGTTTCTGCACCACTAGCCCTTGGAATTTCCCCCATGATGCTGTAAAGGAGGCTTGATTTGCCTGAACCTACTGGCCCGCACACCGCAACCTTGTGACCCTTCGTGATGCTCACCTTGCGATCGATCTTGAGTGTGAACTTCGTCTTCTGCGAGATACTGTCAGCTTCCCAACTGTACTCCCCTGGTTCGATTTCCATTGCACCAGCCATGGCCAAGTCCTTGGTTGCAGTTATGTTGCCACAGCAAATTGGCTTCCCATGGTGGTCTTCTTTGATGAACTCTTCAATTCTATCGAGGGACACCTTGGCTTGTGTGACCATTGACACGAGCTCCGGGAGGTTGTAGATTGGGTCTTGGAGAATCCTGAATGTGGCGAGGGCTGATAGGACTGTTCCAGCTGACAATGGCATCTCCACAAGAATGCAGACACCGAAGGTGACAACCGACACCACCGTCGGTGAGGCCCAGAACAGGAAGGCTATTGCCGAGCATGTGTAGAGGTACCTCCTGAGCCATCCCCTCTCCACATCCCTGAGCTTCAGGAGCTTGTCCAGGTAGGCTGTCTCCCATGCATGCAGCTTCAAGATCCTCATGCTCTTCATTGCCTCGGCCATAGCCTTGATGCGCGAGTCCTTCGCCTCCATTATCTTCATGTTGAGGTTCTCCTGCGACTTTGCCAGTGGTGTGTTGCTCACCATGACCAGCACTGTTGCAAGGACTGCAGACAGCGAGGCCATTGCACCAAGACTACGGTAGAGAATGGCAAGTGCCAGGGAGACTTGCAAGGGCAGCAACCAAATTCCATGGATGTACAAGAAGAACTCACCGACTTTCTCAACATCGACATCGAGGAAGTTGACGATTTTCCCTGTGACTGCGCTCGAGTTCTTCATCAGCAGGGACTTCTTGTAGATGGACACCATCAGTGCTGCACGCACCCGGAATCCAATTCTACGGGCACCAAAGTACCACTGCCTCTGTGAAAGTGACTCCACTGTCTTCGAGGCAAAGAATAGGCATGCAAGCATGTAGCCACGGGCATGGCCCTTGTGAGGATTCTTGTCAGAGAGTAGCTCCACTAAGTACGTGATCAAGAATGGCCCCATATATGAAGCAAGAGTGTTAAGGCCTGGTAATGAAAGGCAAGCACTATATTAGTAGATTGCAGGATAGCTCTGTATTTGAAAATTTTCAACAGTTTACTAACCTGCAAAGACTGCATTGACAACCAAAGGTGTCCAGACAGCACAAATGATGGCCCTTTGGAGCGGCATTGACTCAGGTTTCTGCTTGTGAAGTGTCTTTTGAAGCAATGCATACGACTGGTCTGCCGTCTCAGACTGCGGGACAAGTGGGATGTGTTCGAGCTCGAGCCGCACCTTGTGTCCTTTCTGAAAGACTGGGTTTAACCACTGGAATGTGAGGTAACTCCACCACCCAGAGTTGGAGAACCTGTCTCTGCTGCTTTCATCAGCATCTTCCCTCACAAGCAGAGGATGGTTCAGGTCTTCTTGGTTTGCTTTGGAAGGCCTCATAGCTATTGCAATCAGGCAGATGATGGTGCAGAAGGGAAGTGAAGTGAAATTGACGCCAGCTGCAGAGTTGAAGATATGAAGCAAATGCAGTGAAGTGAGGAGTGATTCTGATAAGAAGCTGAAGAACCACCAGGAAACAAGAACCGCAGGCCAGTTGGATACAACCCCTGCACCTTCATGTTTACAGTAGAGCAAGAATAGAGTCACCAGAAGCCATGAGATTGATTCAAAGATCAAGCCCAAGGAGATAGTTTGGTGCTTCCAGACCTCAAGAACAGAAAAGCCAATATGCAACAGCAAGATTGAAGCATTGCAGAGTGCAATTATCTGAGCTGGCAGTAGGGCTGCCCCTTTTCTCTGTGCTGAAACCATGACGCCATATCCTGCTTCTTGAAGTCTCTTCTTCCGTTTGACAAACTCTGCAATGATCCAAACCAGCAAGACAGCAAACGCTGCTGTGCGGACACAATCCAATACTTGTAAGTGCTCCATCGGATGCTGAAATCACCAGAAGGTGGCAGAGAGCAATGAGTCACCAGAAGTAACATTGAAGCAACACAAGGTCGAGGGCTGGGACAAACTTGAGCAAAAGAAGCAAAGTGGGAAGGAATAGAAAGGCGATAAGAGCTAACCAAAAGGAGAGTATGACAGCACATGTCTTTGAGGCTCTGAACTTGGGGGTCTACTCTCTTAATCGGACCTGCAATCAACTTATAGACATCAAGCTTTGCCCTGGTCTATTTTAAAGTGATATCCAATGCTACTGCCTACCTAAAAAGGTCCACGACAACGAAGAATCGAGCGACAAATGTTAAGAGTTATCAAATCCCGTTATTATATTTGTTTTCTGGTAACTAGCTGCTACTCTTTTGGCATAAACAGGGCAAGGTCAACATCATTTTAAGTTCGAGAATCCATGTCCGGGGCGCCTGCAACTGTAGCATCAGAGAACATGTACAAACTAGAGCTGATAACGGTGCTAATGAGTGATGAGTATGAACTACACTATCACTAGCGCTTTGGCATCTAATTCTTCTTATCTTACTCAATAGATTTCCGGTATTTACGAATGCATATATATATATATATATATATATATATATATATATATATACATGTATATACTAGCTACATGCCTGTGCGTTGCTACGAAAAACAAAATTGATAACAAAAAATAAAGATTAAAAAATAAAAAAAAATTATTTCACAAAATTAAACATCTATCTTTAACGCTTCGTTTCTTGCGAAAGCTAGCTAATTAAAGCAACGCTTCGTTTCTTGCGTAGGGTAATTAAGCAGGGCAATTAAGCGACAATTAATGACGTGGGAAGAACGAACCACTGCCACCAAGTGCTGCTTTAGAATAGTAGAGATATACATATATATAGAGGATAGCTAGTGTACTATCGATAGTATAGATCCTCCGCGCTATAGGGTTGTTTTTACAAAATTCGAAGACGAAACTGTTGATCCAAACCGTGCGTTTTGTTCATCTCATTGAAATCTCACTACCCACTAAATTTTATATTTTTTGAACTTTTTCTCCTATTTATTTTGTATTTTTAAAAATCAGTTTCATTGGACGCCCCACAACTAATTAGATCGTGGGTTTTTAAAAATACAAAATAAATAGGAGAAAAAGTTCAAAATATATAAAATTTGGTGGGTAGTGAGATTTCAATGAGATGAATAAAATGCACGGTTTGGATCAACAGTTTCGTCTTCGAATTTTGCAAAAACAACCCTATAGCACGGAGGATCTATACTATCGATAGTACATGTGGCGACCCGCATAATTAGCATAGGGTAATTAACCACCTCTCGGCCATCACCCTAAGTTAATTACGCGAAGTCTCAGCATAGTGGCCAACAAAATAACGGAAGTACCGGTATTTTCTCGACTACTATGCTGTATTCAGAATATTGCAGCAGAACAATAATTAGAGATCGAATCGAATATATTACATTCCACCACGCATGGCTTACATGGTCCAACTTAACTAGACATTGGTTCCAAATTACAACAAAATCTATAATACAACGGTCTCATCCCATGACGCATCAGTCAAAAGTAATCCTTTCTACCCGATCATCTATTACTCCTGATTGTAGTAGGCGTAGTAAGCATCCTCCTGAAGCTCTGAGTCCTGCACGTCACCTTCGGTCCACGCCTCAACGGTGGATCCATCAAGCTCGCTTTCTAAGCAAGGGGGGATTTAAGCAAGAGTGAGTACAGAGTACTCAGCAAATAATAGTAGAGAATGCAATACATGAGTTTTTCCTTCCTTTTTCCAAATCCAACTTACCACCTCCTTCAAATCTGCTTTTTATTGGAAATAGGTTTTGATTTTCTTTAAGAGTTGCCAAATTTAATTAAAAGAGCTACTAACACCCATATATGAGGCAGACTTAGCTTCCGTAGCCTCCAATCCAGGAGACAGGCATGAATTCATGATTTAGACCTGCGTGAGTTTGTACCACTTTACCCATAGTGACCTCCACGAGTGAGGCTCCAGAATGTTTATCACTAATCCGGTAATTGTGATCTTTACCCTGTTACTCGAGTGGGGGATCCTCTCAAGGCCATCCCACTACACTCGCAGCTAACAGTTGTACTCCACCCTAATGTGGCAGTACTTTCCTGGCTTCAAATATAGCGCCATATGGAGAACCTCAAACACATGTTGGGTTTCCATCTGCCACCATCTCTCTGGGGTTTCCGGCACCCCCAGATTAGGTGCCTATTTACTAATTAACCACCATGCAAGATCACAATACGTTCATAGGACAACCTTTTCTGTCTGATTACTCACACTATGGTTGATACTGGATTTATGGCTCATTGCCTGAGTATTAGCTGTTTATCCTTATATAATAACTTATGTAGAGGACCCCCCAGCCTTTTCACCTTCTCATCGGCGTCCTCTACCCACCACAATAGAATATAACTTTACGCCATAATGAAAACAGTATTAAGTTTTTGATACCAACAACACCGACTTTCACAAGTCAAAAACAGAACTGATCACTTCCTCATCTTAAACCACTTTCACTTTCCAACTTAGTTACTTTGCTTTGAATCCAACTGATCTCAATTTAAGTTTTTGCAATTTATATATAAAAAACTTTTTGATGCATGAGTGATACCGATAATTATACTGAAATCAATTTTTAAAGACATTTTAATAGAATTTGATCAAGGAAAGCTTGCCTGGAATAATACTGATAGGTACGCCCTCGCTCGTATACAGGAGTGGTTGGTCTGACGGGTTCTGTTCTGGACCTGACAAGGACTAAGTATCAAATCTACTGACTTGCCCAAAGCAACCCCTTTTTAATCTAACCCATCAACTTACCCATAGCATTAACATCTTGCAGCAAGTATTACAATAATATAGTTAATTCCAGATTTAACCATCTATACAGATTTTAATTAACAACTCGCAGCTTAAAGAAATTTAAATACATCTTTTTCCTACGATTCAAATACGATCAATTTAACCTACGCGAAAGCGCAGAGGAATCAGATTTTCTTATTTTCCTATTTTTCTTCTCTTCTTTTCTTTTCTCTTCTTTCCTTTTCTCTTCTTTTCTTCCTTTTCTTATTTTCCTATCCTTTTCTTCTTTTCTCTCACCCTTTCCCTTTTTCCTCTTCTGGCCGAAGGCCTTTCTGGTCTGGCTCCTTCGGTCTCATCGCCTCCCCCCAGCTCAGCTCGGTTCTTCCTCTCGAGCGCCCCCGGGACCGGGCGCTTCCCTGGCGACCATGCCTCCCCTGCCGCCGCCGGCTCCACACCACACCGGTTCCTCTCCTCCCCTACCTTCCTCTCTCTTTCTCTCTCTCTCTACTCTTCCTCCGGTTCGTACCCCTGGCCGAACTCCCCTCGGTTTTCCCTACTGCCTCCCTGCCGTCAGGCCGATCGGCGCGAGCGCCGCCACGCGACTCCCTGGCCACGGTTTCCCCTTCTACCACAGATAAGTCCCCTCTCCACTCCCCTCTCTTCTGCTATTCTCCCTCTTCTCTGATCTGAGTACCCCTCTAATCTCTCATCTACTTCTCCTCTACTCCCCTCTCTGCTTTAAAGAATATAAGAGCAGATATTACTTGATCTATTGGATTTTCGCATTCCTACTCTTTGATTTTGTTCTTTACGATTGAGTTCGCATCTAGGGTTAATGATAAGAACAGATGCTAATGATCTATCTGGTTTTCGCATTCTACTCGTTGCCTTCGGTTTTGCTTGCAAGTTCTTGGGGTCAATGATGTGATGATCTAGTGGGACGGCAGGCTAAGGTCTAGCAACCCTAGATCAATCCACTGAGACTACAATCCCCTAATCTATCTACCATGGTAGCATGCTAAGGAGTAGTACTGCTATCACTACTTGGGTGGTTCGATGGCTGTGCACCTAGTGTTCGGTTCGGGTTCAGTTCTTGGGGAAGATGATGTTGGTGTTGCTCGGTTCTTGGAGATCCTTCTGGCTCTTGTTCGGTTCTGCTGTTCTTGGGGGATCTCCTTGTTCAGTTCATCTTGTGGACCTCCTTGCTCCTTGATCGGTTCAGTGGATCTTGGGGACCTCCTGGTTCAGTTCATCTTGTGGATCTCCTCCTCCTCCGGCTTTTGGACCTTCTTGTTTCTTGCTCTCTTGCGCTCTCTCTCTCTGGACTGAGTGTGTTGTGCTTGTGTGCTCTGCTGGCTGGGAACTGAGGAAGCGAATGCTTTGCTTTGTTATAAGAAGGAGAAGGGAATGGGTGAGCCCGGCCTGTAGCCATGCTCACACCCTGGCTGTCTTGGGAGTAGTGCTTGGCTGAGAATGGCTCTGCGTGGCTGCTGGTTGAGAGCTGGCTGTGGGCTGTGCATTGAGTTGGAATGGTCAAGGTTACCATGCTACCTCTTCAGGCTCTTTACTGAGTTACTGCAAGGGATGGCTAATATTTGGGTTTCTAAATACTGCGGACACCCGCAGTCCGAACAGGTAAGTCGCGGTTGCCGAAAGATGAACCGGTCTAGCGAGAGGTACCGATTCGGCCCCTACGGGTCTGGTATCTCGGTGATCAATACCTCGCCTGCGGGTCTGCCGGCAATCCTCTTCTATTTCTATTCGCTCTATTCGCATTTTTAAATCTTTTGCAATTAGTTTACGCTAATTACTGTTCTAATTACTTGACTGCGCTATTAATTGCTTAGTTGATTTTCTAGGTTATTACAGTACACTAGCTCTCCTCTCTCTCTCTCTCTCTCTCTCTCTCTCTATATATATATATATATATATATATATATATATATATATATATATATATATAAATAAATATAAATTTATACCAATTCGTTCGCGATTTTTTTTTTTTTTTTTTTTTTTGTATATCCTGTCAGCTAATGTGATCTCTGTGCTTTTGCATTCAGATGGTCAGAATACCAATACAAATGCATCAGAAAGAATAGAATAATTCGGACCTCAGTATTGCGATTTAAGGGAAGAGATTATAAGCCAAGCAAAGGTATTTATACTATATATGCTTATATATATCTGTATGACTTTATCCTATAATGCCCTGGTGATCGATGCAGCATGTTCCGAGATGCAGACAGAAAGTATGACAAGCCGGACACCCGATCCAAGTTGCCCACAGAGATCAAATCTGTCCACGGCACTACCACGCCGGATTAGGAACTTTGGAGCGGCATCTCGCTGGCGGTGCAAGCTGCCAACCGTGTGCATGCAGATGCAGTGCAGGAGCTAGCCCTTTTGGCCGTATGATCGTGTAACTACCGAGGGGCCAACGCAAGAGGTCGGCACGTGGTCAGGAGGTGATGAGCGACAGACACTTACTTGCGTCCAATTCGGTTGGTGAGTGCCGTCCTTGAAAAAGAGAGGAAGAAAAATGAGTATTTGATCTTGTGCTGTTCATCTATCTTCCATCATTTTTTTATCCTTGCGATCGAGTAATTAAGTACGTATGTGTTCATCCGCCATGTCTAGATCGGCCTCGCCGTCGCGATGCATGGGTAGAAACATGTTTCGTAATACATGGTAATGTCGATTTGATGATGGTTATGGTAGATGTATCTCTTATTTATTAACTTATGTTAATCAGGCGCCTGTCAAGACGCATGGTGGGGGAGAAGGATTCAGAAAGTAGAAAACGGCGGTTATTGTGTTTGAGAATGGCACGCGGCCCCGCCGCAAGCACGTTCGAGCTACGGCTTCAATTTTCTTGTGTGTTTCAGATCGTACCGTACTCATGCATACCTTTTTCATGAGATGTGCTTCTATGCTCTTCCTCCTAATACAAGTTGCACAAATCTTGAAGCAAACGAAGGGGTAAGTAATCCTTATCTACCCTTCATTCATGCTTTAAAAAGGAAGAGCATAGAAGCACCTCTCCTTTTTCATTCATCTAGTAGTATTCGATAGTGCTGCAGCCTTGCAGGCAGTGGCGTAGCCAACAGGGGCTCTGTTAGGCTGGAGCACACCCTCAGACCACCGAATCCTAAGTATCCTCTTTAGCACCAACGCTCAATTTTTAGTACAGTGACGTTAAATGCACACGCACTCAGGCACAGCTGAAGGAAGAAGAAGTTTTACTGGGTAGTGAGCTACTTTTTAGACCATATGATTTGGTGGGTTGTTGCTTGTTGTAGGCCTAATTTGGTAATTGGTAACTTCGTTTGCTGCCTGCAAAATTGAACTCAAACCCCACATGCAGGCAGAGACAAGGGGGGGGGGGCTCGATACCTATACTTTGGGGGACATGGTAGCCCACTGAGTTGAGGGCGCTTGACGCACGTCGCGGGGAATCAGTGATTGCGAAGGCATGGCGAGGGCGTCGAGTGGATGCCGGGGAGCCGGCAAGGGTGCGAGTATGCGATGACGGGCAATCCACAGCAAAAACGGCGAGCAGGCAAGGAAGGAGGCACAACGTGAGTTGTCGAATACTTAACCAGCTGAGTGGGTTTGCCACGACAGCAAATAGGCAATGTGAACCCCTCTTTTGATATATGATTTTTTTTTGTTAATTATAACTATGTTAATAAGTTGAATTGAGACAATAGCCGATTTGTTTGATTAATTGGTATTATCTTGTTCATAGATTTCCAAAAATTTGACAAGCAAACGTTACGCAAGTATTTTTTTAAATAATGAAGTACCAGCAGTAACTCTTAAACTGATAATGTGTTTATCTCAATTTAGCCTAATTCTTTGAGCCTACCCTCTATTTTTATCCTGGTTTCGCCACTGCTTGCACGCAAATTTTACCCGTGGCTTACTCCCCTCCATCTCTACAAAAGTCTCAAATATACAAAGAGAAACAAAAGGCAAAATTTTTGGCCGATCGTAAATGAAAAGATTTCATATTCGCTTTTACCCTTGGCACATACTGATCTAAAGCATACAATAAAAAAAAAGGATATTGTTTTCAGCCAAACATCCAAGCCAAACGACATATTCTTTCTAATTCATATGACCAAACTTTAGTCGACTAACTCAACTCCACTACTATTTACCCCCTTTTCTCTACTACTTCGCTCCCCTCCCCATCTACCTCCACTGCTCATCCTCCTGCTCCAGTGACTCGTCATCAACAATATTTGGAGTTCACGGCATGAGAGCCTGCCAAGCCACATCTCTCTCTCTCTCTCTCTCTCTCTCTCTCTCGCGCGCGCGCGCGCGCTGTGCCCTCCAGAGGCTTCTCAAGCGCGCGGGGAGAGGGTGTGTGTCAAATGGTGGTGGAGCTCTATGGCGAAGTGGCGAGGCCTCTTGAGCTCAAGTAGGGGAGGTGATGGTGTGCTTGCAACACATTCACTTAATTGTTGTCAACAACGATTTGTTTTGTTGCATTGTGTTATCTCAAAGATGTCGCAGCAAGGGACATTGTTAAGATATTGCCTTCTATTTTTTTATGTTGCACAATAGAGATGAATTTGCTGTAGGTATTCTAGTAATTTGTTGTGAATTTGGTCTAGACCATCTCATGTTTTATTGCACAAGTTTGTGATTTTGTTGCAAATGTCCTCTCCATTGTTACATAAACATTCTCAAAATGACAAAGCAAATTAATTTCGCTGACCTGTCACGACTTGATTGGACACCGGCACCTTAAAATATACTACCGTTATTACAAGCATTAGTAGTACGACGAATTAAAGTATTCCCTGGCTCCTGCAATATAAGTTTTTTTTAAAAAAAAAAATAACGTCATCCTACAATATAAATTTATTGCAGGGATTAAATATGTAGCTATTACAATATCTATTATAATATTAAAGTAGAGGCAAAAGAAGCCACCACGTTCGCTTTCAAGGCTAGAAATTCCCACATTAATCGGAGAAAAAAGAAAAATCTACATCATTCATCGTGGTGGGTCCAGATTATAACGGTCCAGATTAAAAGAAAGACTTTGTGTATTGCATAATACAGGATCTAGATTATAACGGTCTAGATTAAAAGAAAGAGTTTGTATCATTTACATTACACAAATAACTAAAAAATTAGAAATTGGATTTCATACGATAATGGTATCATATCATAATATCTAGCCGCGTAATTGCGCGGGTAAATTTTCTAGTTTCTATTATATACCTATCTTTTAATACTAAAAATACGAGTAAGTATATATAGTATGCTATTAAAAGTATATACGATTAATGATATTAATATTTTGAGAGGTGCTTCTATGCTCTTCCTTTTAAAAATTGCACAACTATTAAAGCATGAATAAAGGGTAGATGATGATTACTTACCCCTTCGTTTGTTTCAATATTTATGCAACTTGTACTAGAAGGAAGAGCATAGAATCACCTCTCTAATATTTTTAGATTAATTAGTGCCTCCTAATCTATAAGTACGGTGAGTTTTGAACGAGCCGAAGAAAGTACTCCCTCCAGTTTGATAATAGATATCGTTTTGGACATCGACACGGTCTTCAAAACACAACTTTGACCGCTATTTTTTATATAATATATTTATAAAACCTAATAAAATTATAATATTATGAAAGTACTTCTCGACACAAGTCTACACATATAATTTTCATATATCCAATTTAAATATTTAAAAATATATCGATAGTTAAAGTTTTAGAAGTTTGACATCACTATGTCCAAAACGACATCTATTATCAAACTGGAGGGAGTACTGGATCTGTCCTTCTGGGAATTAGCGTCCAGCCTTGCTCGAGACCAGTGGCATGCAGCCAGCCAGTGCCATTAATGGTAGATTTGGAGGTAGTGGCCTAGTAGCTAGTCTCCTAGTAATTCGCAGAAGAAAGCCTAGATGAGGATAACGGCACAGGACCATGCTAGCTACTAGCTGCGTGCGCGCTGACGCGACCTGGCTGCAGCATCGAGAGTCGTGCAGGAAAAGGCCTACGCACGACCGCCAACTCATTCGGACAGGTGAATCCGTTGGGCCTTTTTTATCTGCATGCATTGCATGGCAGATTGGCAGTCGTAAAAAATTCACCGGCGCGGTTCAGATCAGAATATCAGATCGACAGATCGCCGAATCTTGCCATGTTCCTCCTGACGTGAATCTTTCTTGTGCTAAGAACCAGCCTTATTTGCAGTTTAATTTATAGCTGTTCCAAACCAAGACTGCTTGTTTCTTCTTCATATATACTGTCACATTAACGAGGTCGCCAAAAATATGTACGGTTAGAACTACTGTCGTGAAAAATGGTTGACTCGATTTATTAGTGAGCTGATTAATCGGTGATGGTAATTAAATTATCATAAATAGTTTAATCAAAGTGTAATTAACGTAGTCTATTTTTATCTGTTTAATCACGAAAATATCTAATTATTATACACTAAGTACGATAAATTAGTCTATGATATTGTGCCGTAGTGTTTATAGTATATTAGTATGTACTTTTGATGAAGTATAAACAATGAAATGTTAAACATATTTTGTAGAGTGATAATTTACGATAACTTTGAGTAACTAAAATAGTTCTAATTAATTCTAAATATAAATAAATATGTTAATAAGAATGCATAATCGTACGTCTGTCGAATGTATATCTTTTCTCACAACATTGATTAGGACTAGTTCATGGCTTCAGGCTGCTACTGTGTTTTCCTGATCAGGTTTATTATTATTAACGAATCCTGATCAGTTTTGAAACGCTCATTGCATCATTGATGTACGTTTACTGGCCGTGTACCGTATGCGACTTGAACGGGTAGAGAGCTGGAGAGTGATGTGTTGCTAGATGCTCCTCCGGTAAAAAAATAAGAAGAAATTCGTTCGGGACACGTACATGATCTTCAAATTGCTAATATATTTATTATAGGCCTTAGAGCTTCGGATCCTAGCTCCATTTTAGATTTAAAATTTGTAAGTTAAAATAAAGTGAATTAAATTTATATTTTTATTATAAAATGTAAACAAGATGACCACCTAAACACTCTTAATATACCCATAGTTCCAGCTCCACGGATCTGATGGAGCTAGGAATACCCTGCTCTATAGATCTAGTGGAGCTGAAGCTCTGCCAAACAGGGCCATATAGAAACCACTAGAATTACAATATTAAAAAAAACTATATATATCGTTTTCACGTGCCATTCTAAATATTTAAAAAATACATGTAACGCAAAAACAACTTTTCTTTCCATGACCCGAGGGAGCAGTACATTTCCTTTCATCTGCACTAGATTCATTTGTACTTGCGTTACGGCCATGGCTCCTCTTCTTTCTGTTTTAATATAGGATGATTTTATTTATTGATGCGCGAATCTAAATTAATCTTCAGAAATTTTTCTACTATATATTAGACACTGTTTTGTACAGAAAAATAAATCTAATAAAGAAAAAGAATTTTTTCCCTTACATTATGTGCACTTCTACTTACACTTCTACTTTTGTTCATAAATTTCTATAAATGTGGATGAACGATTGTACTTTACAATATGTTCAGAGACTTCAGATCAAACTGGCAGAGACAACACGTCACAAGACGCACATGCACGTCAGCACCTGACATCTCAAATCCCTAATGGAACGTCGTAATCTTGCAACGGATAGGTTTCGCTCTATGCGTCTCTCTCTCTCTCTCTCTCTCTCTCTCTCAAACGACTAGTGGGAGTTGGAGACTAGTGGGACTGTGGGAGGGCGAGATCCTGCAACGTACTCCTAGCATGAATCCGCGTCTAGAATTACACGTGGACTAGTAGTTTGCGTGGTTAAAATTCACATGCGAGGTTAAAATTCACATGCGAGCGATAGTGCATGTGCACACAGGTGTCGATATAGTGTGCATGCAGTGGCGTACGCAAAAGGTGGGTGTGAAGGGACTAGAGCATCGGTTCTAATCATTTATACTGAATGACGTGCATCGATCAGGGCCTGTATATTTGGACCATCCGGCGGCCGAGAAGAATCCAACACTTTTGAAACGCCGCCGAAGCTGGCTACGATGCGTACCGACTAAACGCTAAACGGTCGTGGGGATTCGCTAGCTTGCCGGCCAGCTCTGGGCCGACCGGCCCATGCACAGATGCACTATCTCTTATCCTCTTTACATTATTACATATGGACCATGCATGTACAGTCGGTATCTAATTCGGAAAGGGCAAAAAAACGAGACAGGTGTTGCTGTGTCACCTCCTCGTCTCATGATTACTACTTTCCTAGCTAGTGCGACGGTGGGGCGTACGTATACCGTGCATGACACCGGCCGCGGATAGTGTGTCCCCTGCCGGCCGGTTAATTAATGTTCCTTTGTAACGTACTAAGATTTTCTTTTCTTCAGTGTAGCATTTTTTGTTCTTTTACGAGTAAATTTCATAAAACTATAAATTTTAACTTCTATTTCACAAAAGTATAGATTTTATAAAAAAAACTAGTGTCACAAAACTGCATATCTTAGAATTTATTGTTTCTTGTAATGGATCTGAACAATAGAGCCCGCATGGCAGCCTCACGTGTCCTCATTTCCGGTTTCACTCACTCGTGAGACTGCCATGTAGACCCACGTTATCTGACCTGTTATAAGAAATGATCAATTTACCTTTATTTTTGTGATACAAGTTGGCTTAAAATCTATAGTTTTATAAAATAGAGGTTAGAACTATAGTTTTCAATAGTTTATAAAAAACCGTAATTACATGAAATTTACCCCTTTTTTAAGGAGAACAAGCCGAATGCATGCTACGATAAGCACCCGTGGACCGTACAATCATTCCAGACCGGCGGCAGCACATGTCCCGCACGGTATGCGTGGGCGGTGAGCAGGGGCGATTCCAAGGGGTAGGCTCCATCAGGCCCGAGCCTACCCTCCATCGTCACCGGAAGCCTCACCACCCACCCGACGGTTCCTTCGGCTGCCTGCAAGGTGATGGGTGTTTGGCTGCCGAGCTGCAGAAAAAAGGAAGAACCAAAGACAAAGATGGCTGAATCTGGTTCACGGGTTTTTGTCAAAGCCACTACGGCCTCACACTAGATCCATCCCACCACGCACCACCCCTATCGGCCATCCCTAATCCCTAATCCAATTCAAAATATTCCTCCCCAACCCCCATCCAATTAGAACAAGAGAGCGCACTTGAGGTCTTAAGGAGCCTGCGGCCGACATCGGTGCAGAGACGCAGAAGCCAGGGAGGGGGCACTTGGCGGTGGGCGCCGTGTTGGAACCTGGAGTGACGCAGGGATGCAGCCCAACCGTGCAGGCGCTTGGGCGACATGGCTGAGAAGAGAAGGCTTCGGGGCTTGGGGGAGCTGTCAGCCGCAACCGCGAGGGAGGAGACTAGGAGAGCTGTCGGTGGCCAAGGAGCTACGGGCTGGGTGGAACCGTCGGGCGGGTGGCCACCGGCTGCTAGGGAGAGCCATTAAGCGGGTGGACGACAGGGACAACAGGTAGCAGCCATAGCGGAACAGGGACAGGTAAATGGGCATTGGGTAACAGGCTAACATGGAAGGAATAAGGAGGTGACTAAATACTAATTGACTAGGAACTTGCTTGGCATTGGCAGGTGGTAGCTTGATATTTGGCTACTATAGTAAATTAGTAACACTAATACAAATGTACAATATACTCGAATACTCAATACTTTTTAAGTCTTAACTAAGCTTTATTATTGATAATATAGTATATTACACTTACACATTTACATTTGTATTTATTGGTAGATTTGTAATAATGGAAAACAAATTTTGAGTAATTATTCCACAAGTAATTCAAATAGTATTCTCCCAACCGATGAGAGCACAACTGAACAAAAGTGGCTTCAACTAGAATTTAATACGAATAAAATTATCGCCAATCCGGCACTTCGCATGCCAATAGAAGATTATGCCAATGAAATTAGAGATCAAGTAAGGAGGGTGTATTTGTCGAATAGTTCAACTCGACCAATTAGACATGCCTCTCCAAAGACATTGGATGGAAAAAACATATTTGCGCAACAAGGTAGTGGATGATTGCCTCAACAACTTGATAATATGCTACACTGAGCAAGAGATATTTAAAAGCATTGATGATAATAGAATCATAAAATGCTTCCAAAGCATGAAAACTCGTAGAATGAATTTGCCTCGTGATTCAAGTTAACGCCTTAGTGGCATGTTTCTTTCATTTTGATTGTTCATAATCATTTATAAGTTACACCTGAATATGTGTCAATTCAAAGTGACCTGTAATGATTTATTTAGGGGTTGCCAAATGCTACTCCGTAACTGGGTAGTTATAAAGATAGCTTTCAGGTTTGTCATGAAGCATGCTGCAAGATGTGGTCGATCAAGATGGGATTTGCCCATTCATACAATGGGAGATATTTCTAGGCCTCTCGAGTGATTGGATTCCGGAAATGCATGGCCATGCTACTTGTGGTTAAGAGTTAACCATGGTTAGGGATTCCAATTCACAGATCGAGAAAGAGTGGTTGGAGCTAACCAAACAAGGATGACATGTACTCACCTTGAGCTTGACCGATATCGTGAGGCAAAGGGAAGTGTATATAACTGAACATTGTTAAGGTTCGTCCAATGTGACCTTTACGTATACTTGGGAGTGAACACGCTCTACTAGGAACCGCTACCGATTATTGGTCGAGTAGGGGTACTCGGGTCATGTCCAAGTACACGTGAACCTATGGGGTCGCACGCTTAAGGGGTTGGAACCGAACTCTAATGGTGATCAGAGTTGGAACATAATTCGAATGGTGATCTGAGTTTGTGTGAGTTTAGAATTTCGTAATGATCCTCTAATGTAGAGCCCATTATGGGACATCCATATAAAGTGAGAGGTGGTGGCAGATAAAGGGGACGAAGATAATTGTGTTAGATACATCAGGAATTCAGAACTCCTGAAACTCTAGCCACCGCTCTCCCTTCTCGTCGAATCCGCACGGCTGGAGCTAGTATTCCGACGTGGTGTTCCTCCCTATACGTGTGGATACCTTGGAGTTGCTACTGCAAGGCTTCAACTCTAGGACGATCCGAAATTTGAGTCCATCACGAAAGGTTCGTGAAGGAGACGCAAGTCTATGTAGTCTGGACGGCAGACTGGTCGGGGTTGATCCGATCTGGTCAGCAGACTAGTCGGTGCTGATAGTTTCTGGTCGAGAAGCTGGTCAGAGCTTATCCGACCTAGTTGGCGAATTGGTCAGTGCTGGTCGGATCTAGTCGGCAAGGGACACGCTACATCGACTCTACTTTTGCTACAGGTCTGCGCATCTAGTGTTAGTTCTATGATCTATTACATGCAGCGGTTCCCGGGCTATGGGGTATAATTTTTTGATTTTGTGCTACAATAGCCTACCCGTTCCCCAATAGTTGTATCTAGAGGGAGTATTAGGGTAAACTAGTGTATTTTGGTCGGTTGCTATTTTTTATAGAAAAATCTTCAATCTACTCACTTTTTACATTGAAGATATTCGGTGATTGCCAAGTCCTTGAATCGATGAATGTACTGAAATACTAAACTCTATATTGCTGGAAGGTTTGCTGGATGCTCACGCTGCCACCTCACCCCCACCCACTCTCTCTCCCTTTCTTGCAAAAAAAATCTCTGATTCTCTGGAATTACGGGTGGGTCCTTTCCACTTACGAATAAGCCCTTTGTGATTTTCTGTGAGCGTAAAATATTTTTACCCGATTCGCGTTTAGGTCCTCCGTTCGCCGTTTTAAACAAAAAAACTCCCGTTAAATACGAATTACGAACGAGCCCTTTCTTACTTATTCGAAATAGCGAACAAGTCCAAAATTATAACAAATAGGTCCCTGCACTTTTCGTTCAGGTCTTTTCTCTGTTTTTCCCGAAAAAAATATTTTTGTGTTTCGTTTACTCGCCGGAGCATGGGAAAAATGTTTCCGTGGTCTGTTTTTTCTCTAAAAAAAAACAAAAATATTTTTCATTCACGCGTGCGCCGCGCTTGTGTTCCTTTCTCCGTTTTTCCTGAAAAAATTATTTATATTCTTTGCCAAAAAGTCCGATTCTCGCTACTTCAACATGATTGTCAACGGTTACGTAAATAATAAGTAAATTGTCAAGGATCTCCATAAAATGCATAGGATATGTGTCTTGATAGCAGTATTGTTGAAAACCAAATAAATCTATTTAAAATCAACTTGACTTGATATCGATTTTTAGTATAGGCATCATCCTCATCGTTCAGGTGAGCCAACTCGCCAAAAAAAGGAAAAACTAGAATAATTTAATATAGTAGAGTACACAAATGAAACTAAAAAAACCTAAAATTACTTTTAGAACCCTCCCCTCTCACCCTTCTGAACACCAGGAACAACCAGAGAGGAGGGGATAAGGGTACAGGGGCCCGCGACGAAGGATGGTGACAAAGCTTCTGGAGGCAGATGGCTAAATTTGCATTGAGTATTGAGTCTACTAGGAAGATTTGCGCGCTACGCCGCGCCGTGCGAAATTTGATTCAAGTTTTTATTTCTGAAAAAGCAGAAATATCCAAGATAATACACGTTTTGAAAAATATTAGAGATCGTTTTGGACAATATGCTCCGGAGGAAAAACAGATCACGAAAATATTTTTTCCGGGCAAAACGGAGAAAGGAAACGGTTTTCCATTTTTTTTAAACGGTCAACGAAAATATTTTTAAAACGGGCCACGAAAACAATTTTCCCGGGAAAAAGGACAAAAACGGAGAAACGACAGATGAAAAATGAATTTCTATTTTTTTTCTTGAAGAACGGCCAACAAAAACATTTTTCCCATACTCCGAAGGAAGAACGGATCACGAAAACATTTTTTCCAGGCAAAATGGAGAAAGGAAACGATCTTCCAATTTTTTTTTTGGGAAAATGGCCAGCGAAAATATTTTTCCCATGTTACGGAGAAAAAACGGATCACTAAAGTATTTTTTCCAGGTAAAAACGGAGAAAGGAAACGATCTTCCAATTTTTTTTTGGAAAACGGCCAGCGAAAACATTTTTTCCATGCTACGGAGGAAAAGCAGATCACCAAAGTATTTTTTCCGGGTAAAACGGAGAAAGGAAACGGTCATCTATTTTTTTTTTGAAAAACGGCCAACGAAAATATTTTTAGCATAGTTTGGAGAAAAAACAGGCCACGAAAACATTTTTTCCGGGCAAAACGGAGAAATGACCAAAACGTAAAGCGCGGGGACCTATTTGTTATAATTTTGGACCTGTTCGCTATTTTGAAAAATTAGGAAAGGGTTCGTTCGCGATTCGCATTTAACGAGAGGTTTTTCCTGTAAAATGGCCACTGAGGGACCTAAACGTGAATCGGGAAAAAATATTTTCCTCTCACAAAATCACACAGGGACCCGTTCGCAATTTGGAAGAAACGGAGGGCTTTTTCGCAAGAATGAGGGCTGACACGTGGAGTCTCTCTTTGGCCTCCAAAGCTAGGCACTATAAGGGGTTTACTATTGACATATGTGTTTGCACTGAACAATAAGGGTGTGTTTAATTATTTATATCAAGTGGTACATATATGAGATGGTTCCAAAAAAAGTCATCCATATATTTGGTTGTTTGAATGAAACCATCCCATCCTGGATCAAGTGGTACAAATTTAAGAAATATTTCCTGTATATTGCTGAACCATTTCATTCACCCAAAATAATAAAACCAAATGGTACACCCATCCCATTCAACCTCATCCCGTCAACCAAACATACCATAAATGTTCTCCTTAAGCCAATTCAATGGATAAACCCTCAATTACATCCTACAAGCATCCAGCTCAGTTTATCAGTCTTCCGTTTTTTTAGTACTTATCATTCTAATTTTCAAATTTTATTTTAAAATACATATCATTCTACAATTTTGAAGTAAACTTCTACCATTTTTTTCTTGTATACCCCTCTTTAGCTACCATTTACTACTATGGATTAGAGTAAAATATGTCATCCAAAGAACAATAAGTGATCTAATAAAGAAATATAATAAGTCTTTTGTACATATTATTTGATGAAAATGCAATATTGTAGTATGACATATCTGTAACAAAATCTCCTTCCGATCCGGCCGTCCACGTGGAATCCGCGGGCCAGATCTTCGTGACCTCCGCTCGCTCGCCCGCTCAGCCGCTGCCGCTGTTCGCTTTGCTCGCGTCCGCCACCAAAACCTCCTCTCCTCTCCTCTTCGTCGCCCGCCCCTTCTCCAGAACCTTCTAGAAGCCCCCCGAAGCTCCGGCGATGGTTCCCCGGAGGCGGGAGCGGCGCGCCATCGCCGTGGCCGGCGCTGCGGCGCTCGTCGCCGTCGGCCTCAACCTCGCCTTCTCCGCCGTCGCTGCCCACCGCAGGAGGAAGCGTCGAGGTGGGCATCGCAAACCCTCGAATTTTGAATACTAGCCTGTATGATCCTTTAGGATTGCTCAAGCGGCACAGAGATGTGGTATTTTTGTTCAATTATACAGCAATGTATCATCTGTTGTTGATTTTTTACGCTACGAGTGGAGACGTCCCAATTCGTTTTGCCCTTCTGTTGTGCAAACTGGCGCGTGAAACGTAGAAATATGAGCTTTATCGTTTGAAATATTACAGGTCATCTGGAATTGTTCTCTTAGGGTTTGGAGTTATGGAGATTTATTGATTTGGTTTCTGAGTGGTTACTACCTTGGTTGGTTGCAGAGCTTCCAGGGTTTAGTGCACAAGTCAACCTATCAGCGGCTGACATCAAGAGATTAGCTGATCGCATCATTGTTAAGTCGAAGGGAACATATGATGCGGTGGCTGCAGTCCCCCTAGATAAAGTATGTATACAGCACTGTGATGCCACTGCATTTTAATCACCAAAGTTTTTTGTGGAATTTAGCTTTTCTGTCAACGCCTAGGTATGGTTTTGGATTTGATTATAGGATTCTGTTCTGCCGAAAGCCTTGCTGTGGTACAGATGTAGAGATACATATATTTACAATACGATGTTCCTCGCAATGTGTAGCGAATAAATATGTGCATACGCAGATTAAAAAGAAAAATCCTTGAATCTAGCAGGATGCATGCATGATATGCTATTTATGTGCTTGGATAGTTAGCATCACAGAGTGGCGCAAAATTCCTATCTGGGTACATGATATATTTTTTTTCCAGGTCAGCTTTGCGAATGCCATTGCACCATTGGCCGAATTAGATGCTCAGCAGTTCCCTTGGGTTCAAGCGTGTGTGCTTCCAAGGATAGTGTCACCATCTGATGATGTTCGCAGGGCCAGTGCTGAAGCAGAGAAGCGATTGGATTCCCATTTTCTGCTGTGCAGGTGCAACGTTGTTACCTATTTCCTATTCCATCACTAGGATGTAACCGTGGGTAACACATTGCCCAGATAGACAGCTATGCAATTACTATTGAAAAATAATGTGAAAGCATGCACATAGGTTGATAAAATGATGTATCTGAATCTACAATACTCATATTATTTACAAAGTTCAGTGAACATTTGTGACATATTAACATCATCCCAATGGTCCAGCCTTTTTGCTGTCGTACAAAGTAATATGAAGTGATATGATTAGGAAAAGAGCATTCTTTAAAGAAGCAGAATTCCCTGTTACTGACTTCTCTGATCCAGTTCATTATTGTTGAACCTGTAGTATAAGAATTTTTTTTATTTCCTGCAAGGTGAACAGGCAGCGTGAAGATGTGTATCGTGTCATAAAGGCATTCACAGAGAAAGGCGAAAGAATAAGTCTTGAAGCAACAAGATTTGTCCAATGCTTGGTACATAATTCGTCTCATTATATGTGATGCTAGCTTCATACATAATCTCCTGTTCTGACTGGCAACCGCATGCTTGTATCTGCGGGTTCATCTCTGAATACTGCATATTTTTTTGCTAGGATCACTTTGTCCTTATTTGTCTCAATATTGTTGATAAACACAGAGTCTATAGTTTGACTATTCTGGTTAGATACCCATCGCATCTCTACTTAATCTGATGTGCATTTGCATGTGCTCTATCCTTTCTTCTTCAATTGGACTTTCTGCAATGATTTGTTGGTATAAAGGATTAATCTCAGTTCTTTGTAGACGCTAGATCAAAGCTGAAGATAAATTGTAGAACTGGTTAATTATGAATTTATATTAGTTGCATGAAAATAGTTTGGCAAATTGTTTTACCCAGTTAGTATCTTCTTGCTGATTTCTCTCATTATGGTGACAGGTGAGAGAGTTTGAACGCAATGGAGCTAAACTAACTCAAACCAAGAGAAAAGAAATGGAGAAGTTGCAATCTCATATTGATAACTTAAATTTGAAGTATATTCAAAACATGAATGACTTCACCAAATTTCTTCTACTAAGTGAGGAAGAGTTAGCTGGAATGCCTATTGAGTTCTTAAAGGTAAGCTAGGGAATACAGTAAGGCGTAAGCAGACTTTTGAGTGTTCAAATACCCCTTCCGAACAACCAACATTATGCTTTAATGGAGTGTACCTTTAGAAAATACAATATGCAAACTTTGGAATGTTCAAACCATAGTTATCAGACCTGGCCCGGCCATCGACCCAGCCGAGGCCTCGGGTCATTGGGTCACTGGTCAGACTAGTGGGTCACCGGTCGGACTGCATGTTTTATTGAATTATTATAAATATATATTTATGTATACAATGCATATATAGGTATGGCATTATAATTTTTTACGCACTATATGGTTGCCATATTTAATATATCACAAGACATGAAGAGAAGACATAAAAAAGCTCTATTTTCATTGGTATTCCGGTAGTGGGCTAGACTATTTCCTTCATAAAAGTATATGTTTTTACTACTGAACAAGAAAGGAGGATTAGTTGGCTATTTCCCTAATAAAAGTCTATGTTTCTACTACTAAACAAGAAAGAGCACGTTGTTTGGTTGGCTGGTGCATGAGGTTTCAATTTTCAAACCCAACCCTCAGGTTGCTGGCTCAAATCCTAGCGGACGCAATTTTTGCATTTTTTTTCTGCTATGGTAGGTTTGGGTCCGACCGGGTTTACCTTGCTGGTTCACATCAAAACCGTGCGGTCCGACCTGGTTCTCACCAGTTCATCGCGGTCAATTGCTTGTTCGATCCAATGGTGCAGACCGGACCGGACCAGGCCCCGGGTTCAGTTTTTTCCGATCGGGCCGCCGGTCCGGCCCGGGTCTGATAACTATGGTCCAAACAATCTTTTCTCATTTTCTTACTTTATGATTGAACTGAAGTGTGAAACGAATTGCTTTCTAATCCTATGTTACTGTAAATGTTCAACTCAGGATCTGGAAAAAACGGATGGAAAGCGGAAGGTTCTGTTGACTAGTTACCATGTCACTCCAATTCTTGAGCATTGCAAGGTCAGTTCCCCCTTTTGTGCTTATTATCATGCACTTGTATATTTAGTCACAACTCACAGTGTTGTGGTGAACAGTTCTGGGTGGTTTATGATCATTGATGTGGCCACGTTACATTTGCATAAGATATGTAATATTCTATGCTGTGGATTACTTAAAACTGGGTATTTTTGCACTAGAGTTATGTACGTACTTTTTTTTTCCAATTACAAAGTTATGTATGTACTGCTAACCAGTTTTTTTTTATCTCTTTTGTTGCTTTCAAGGTTGGCTCTACCAGGAAGCTGATTGCTGTTGCTTATGGCCAGAAAGATGGAAAAGAGAATATAGCCATCCTAGAAAAATTGGTAACTCCAAGTGTCCAACTGCATCTGTAACTTCATAAGGAACTTATATCTTATGATTGCTTATTTCACTTTGTCTCATAGGTGATAGGCCATAGCATCATTCAATTGTATGTTACATTTGGTTAATTGCCTTGGCAAGATTTGAATCGATTTAGCTCCTTGAAAAATGATACCTTTTTATTTTACTTTCAACCTGTCGTAATTGCACTGGTTACGCTTGATAGTGAGTTTCTTAGGTTATCCAGATGAGGAAAAGTGCAGGAGGGTACTGATATCTAGACTTCCAAAAACTATTTAAAATGTGTCGTGAATTGTGCGAGGCATCTAAATTCTTAAATGGGAGTACAAAATGCACATTTTGCATGCATAATTTCAGTGTAGGTTGGAGTCCTGGAACTGACAGGTTGCAGTTTTTTTTTATATATTCAGGTTCAGCTAAGGCACCGGCTTGCTAGATTGCTGGGGTATTCCAACTATTCTGATTTTGCTATTGAACCAAGAATGCCTAGGACATCGAGGAAGGTTTGTGCTTTCCTGTTTTCAAATCTGCTTGAGAGTGTTTATTTTTAGCTAACTCTGCCTGGTGAATGCATTCTTCAGTGTCAACTCTGAGCTAGTCAGCTCGCCAATGAGATGGTGTTTAGCTGTTGCATCTCCTCTAACGTTCGCTTGCATTTGCATATGGCACTAAAAAGCACACATGCTCTTAGAGGTTTTCACCTACAGGTCTTGGAGTTTTTGGAGGAGATGTCAGAACAGTTAAGTGACCTAGCCAATAGAGAGCTCTGCATTCTCAAAGATCTGAAGGTTTGAACAAAGCTCTTTTTTGCTCTCTTTTAATTTTCTCATCAATTACACTCCTTTAATTAATCAGTTACATTGTGTGACGACCCGGGTAATTAGCCCTGGTAATTAACAGCTTCACTGTCATTACGCGGGGTTAATTACTCGAATCTCGGCATAGTGGCTAGCAAAATATCGAGCGGCCCGATACTTTATTAGCTACTACGCCGTGTTCAGAGTGTTGCAGCAGAACAATAATTAGAGGCGGAAACTGGTACGTTTATTCCATACCATCCTGCCACGCTGGGCTACAAGTCCAAAAGGTTAATTATACAATAGACTAATACAACAGTACATAAGACATAAATATTACCCCAGGGACCCCTCAGAACGAGGCCTCGGTCCCCTCTGGGAAACGGTCCACCAGGAGATGGCCCCCTAGACACCCTAGTCCTCCTGTAGATAGTAGTAGTAGTAGACTGCCTCTGATAAGTCCTGGTCCTGCGAATGATCCTCACCCTCTGCCTCCAAAGCGGATCCATAGGACTCACCTTCTAAGCAAAGGGAGGTTTAAGCAAGAGTGAGTACAGAGTACTCAGCAAGCATTAATAGCAAGGAATGCATGATGAGTTTTCTCTCTTAATCACTTGAAATCCACCAATTTACCACCTTCCCTCCAACTAGCTTTTTAAGAAAGATAGTTTTATTAAAAAGTGGTTCATTTTAACTTTCCAAAGACTCTACTAACACAGTATATGAGACAGACTTAGCTTCCGTAGTCTCCAATCCAAGAGACTGGCATGAATTCATGATTTACCCTGCGCAGGTTTGTACCACTTTACCCATAGCGACATTTAGATGCCCCGTAACGTTTATCACTAGTCCAAGATTAATTCTCCACTGCACTCGAGTTGGGGACACCCACCAAGGTCATCCTCAACTCGCAGATACAGCTTGTTACTCCGCACCAACGGGCAAGAACTCCACCGGCTTCAAATATACCGCCATCCACTGGCCTCACCCTCTCGGGTCTACTCTAAGCATATCCTGCAGGCGCGCCTTAACTTACCCATGGTGGAGGCATTGATACTGGCCCTAGGACAACCTTTTCTCGATCGAATTCCTCACACTATGGTTGATACTCATTTACGCCATCGCCCAAGTGTTAGATTGTTTGACCTTATATAATAACATATGTAGAGGACCCCACCGGCCAACAACCTTCTCATCCTGGCCCTCTACCCACCAATATTAACCCAACTAAATATCTAATCATTTCCCAATGCCCCTTTCATTTAACCACGCCATTCACCAACTCCACAACCAACTCTTCCACATTCCATCTTCCAACAAGACACACTCCCATTTCCACAACCATCAATCCTTTCATGTTTCATTTATAAAATAGATTTTCCATGCAAGATGACGTTTATAATACAAAAGCATTTAAAAGCATTTAAAACACATGATCAAGGAAACTTGCCTGGAATAGAATTGAAAGTACGCCCTCGTTCAAAGGTTGGTTCAGATCTGCTTGATCAGGTTCAGATCTGAAAATATAGTTACTAACTATTAGTTTTACTCATATTTAACTTTTTGAATCTGATTAATGGTGTCCAACAGCTAAAGACAAAAGTTAAAGGAGATGGTGCTAAGTCTAATTAATTTATCTGATTTCTAAGCCCAAGGTCTAAACCCAATCTTCTTTTCCCATTTTTCTTTTTCTTTCTCTTCTTTCCTTCTTCTTATTCTTTTTCTTTCCTTCCTTTTCTTTCTTTCCTTACTCTTCTGCCGACTGGGCCTTCAGCCCGACGCTCTCTCCCTTCTCTTTTTCTTCGCTCACCACCCACGGCCAATGCCCTGGCTTCGCTACCCCTTCCTCCTCTCTCGATCACCCTGCTCCTCAACTCCTGGCGACCAGACTCCGCCGCCTCTCCCTCCTGGCGACGCAACGCCTCCTCTCTTCCAAGCCCGACGCGACGCCGCCTCCTCACCCCCAGGCGACGCGACGCCACCACCCCTCTGGCTCGCACGGCCGCACCTCTACCACTCCTCCGGCTGGACTCCCTCTCAGAGCTACCCGGAACACAGGCTTCCTCTAACCCATCCCTTGTTTGATCTAGGGTTTTGAGGCTTGGAGGATTTGGGGATTTATGCTGTCTTTGGTTCGGTTCTTGGTTGCTGGTTGCTTGACGATGGTTGCTGGGTTTGGTTCCCTGCTGGATTCGGTTCTTGCTGCCTTGCTGGGATCTGAACTTGGGTTAACCGATCTGCGGTTTGCTCGCTTGGCCGAACCCTAAGAATGGTGCTCAACGGTAGACTTGGGGTCGAGGATGAACACGGTGAGACGACCTAGGTTGGGGTTGCAAATACGAGACCTACCGGCCACTCTAGGTAAGGGCTTGGGAATGGCTAGGGACGAGCTACAAGTGCCCCTAGGTAACTCTCCTTCTGAGACCCAAAAGGAAGAACCCCGATCTACACTTGTTCTTGCTAGATCTGGATGTCTAGGGTTGGCTCGTTGCTTGCCATCTTGTTATGCTACGAGGTTTGCCTTACTTGGACTCCTTCTTTGTTCGGTTCGGTTTGGGGAAGAAGAATAGGAGCCGGAGTAGTGGTAGCCGACTTAGCTTGCCGGCTCCACCTCCTGCTGGATCCTTAGGCTCGGCTTGGGGCTCCGATCCAGCAGCTCCTGGCGGTCTCCTCCTCCTCCGACAAGCTGCGGTCCCCTTCCCTGGTTCTTGCTCCCTCTGTCGCTCTCTTGGTTGGTAGGAAAGCTACGGATGTGGTTCCATGGAGTGAAAAGGGGAAAGGTGAAATGAGGAGTGCGGTGGATTCTCCAGGCTGTAACTTCACTCTTATTCACTCCCCAATGCGAAGTTACACTTCTGCCCTTTGTGCTCAACTGAATGGACAAGGGCAGAAATGTCCTCCTTTTCACTCTCTCTACTCAGTTGCTCTACTTCCATTTCACCACAGACATTTGCTCTATTACTAGATTGCAATGCTTTGCTGATACTTAAGCTTAATGATGCATCTAATGGAATGGGAATTTCAGGGTTCTTACATCCTACCCCCCTTAACAAGGGATTTCGTCCCCGAAATCTAACTGACCTGAACAAGTGCGGGTAGGCTTCCCGCAGATACTCTTCTTTCTCCCAAGTAGCCTCTTTTTCTGTGTGATGCTTCCATTGGACCTTGCAGAACTTAATTGTAGCTCTCCGAAATCGACGCTCTTCTGTTGATAGGATTTTGAGTGGATGCTCTTCATAGGTTAGGTCTGGTTGCAAGGGAATTTCTGTATTTGACACTAATTGGGATGGCTCCTTAAGACAAGCTCGAAGTTGGGAAACATGAAAGACATTGTGGATTCTGGATAATTGTGGAGGTAGTTCGATTTGATAAGCTGAGGTCCCTTTCTGTTCCAGAATCTTAAATGGCCCCACATACCGTGGACTGAGTTTCCCTTTTATTCCAAACCGGTGAACTCCTTTCATTGGGGATACCTTTAGATACACATATTCTTCTGGTTGGAACTTGAGATCCCTTCTACGCTTATCAGCGTAGCTCTTTTGCCGGCTTTGAGCAGTTTTTAATCTTTCTTGAATTAACTGTATCTTCTCATCATTTTGACGAATAAGCTCCAGTCCCATTAATGATTTTTCCCCTACCTCATACCAACAGATGGGTGATCTACATCTCCTACCATACAGAGCCTCGTATGGCGCCATCTGAATGCTTGCCTGATAGCTGTTATTGTATGCAAACTCAGCCAGATGCAAGTATTTGTCCCAACTTTCCTTAAAATTCAGCACACACGCTCTTAACATATCTTCCAAAATTTGATTCACACGCTCAGTCTGCCCATCCGTCTGAGGGTGATATGCGGTACTGAATTTCAGCTGAGTTCCTAAGGCAGTTTGTAAGCTATTCCAAAAGCTAGAGGTGAAGATAGATCCTCTATCTGACGTAATGGTCTTAGGAACTCCATGTAACGTGACAATTCTTTCTATATAGATTTCAGCCAATTTGTGAGCAGAGTATTTCTGATTAGTGGCAATAAAGTGAGCAGATTTGGTGAGTATGTCCACTATTACCCAAATGGCATCCTTTTTAGCTAAGGTTCTGGGCAAACCCGTAATAAAGTCCATGCATACATCTTCCCATTTCCACTCAGGGATTTGGAGAGGTTGTAACAAGCCTGCAGGACGCTGATGCTCAGCTTTAACTTTTTGGCAGGTATCACATTTACTTATGTAATCTGCTATATCTTTCTTCATGCCATTCCACCAAAAGGTTTTTTTCAAATCCTTATACATCTTATTGCTTCCTGGATGGATGGTATAAAGGGTGTCATGAGCCTCTCTAAGGATGGTCAGTTTGATCTCTGGATCACTTGGAACACATAATCGATCATTCATCCTTAGACTTCCATTTTGATCTACTTTAAATTCTGATGGTTGATTGGACTTGATTCTCTTGATTTCTTCTACAATGAAGCTATCGGTGGCTTGCTTTTCTCTAATTTGTTCCAATAGAGTGGATTGGACATCCATGGTTGCTAACATGGCATCTGAGGTGGATATGCCGAAACTAATTTCCATTTTAGCCAATTCTCTTATCAGTTCAGGCATAAAGTTTTGGATAGACAGGTTGTTACAGTGAGCCTTCCTACTCAATGCATCTGCTACCACATTGGCTTTTCCTGGGTGGTAATTGATGGTGATGTCATAATCTTTAATAAGTTCTAGCCATCTTCTTTGTCTTAGATTCAATTCCTTTTGAGTGAACAAATACTTAAGGCTTTTGTGATCACTATACAAAATGCACTTGGCTCCATACAAGTAGTGTCTCCAAACTTTTAGAGCAAACACCACAGCTCCCAATTCTAGATCATGGGTCGGATAATTGACTTCATGTGGGCGCAATTGCCTAGATGCATAAGCAATGACCCTCTCCTTTTGCATTAGCACACATCCCAACCCTGATTTGGAGGCATCACAATATACCACATATTCGATGCCTTCCTCTGGTAAGGATAGAACTGGTGTGGAGGTTAGAGCTTCCTTGAGCTTTTGGAAACTCTCCTCGCATTTTTCAGTCCAGATAAACTTACTATCCTTTCTCAAGAGTTTGGTAAGGGGTGAGGAGATCTGAGAAAATCCCTTAATGAACTTGCGGTAGTACCCAGCTAAACCAAGGAAACTTCTAATCTCCTTCTGGTTGGAGGGTTGTGTCCATGACTCAATCGATTGTATCTTTTCTGGGTCTACCTCAACTCCTTTCCCAGATATAACATGCCCAAGAAAAGAAACTTGATTTAGCCAAAACTTACATTTACTAAACTTGGCGTACAATTGATTTTCTCTTAGGACTTGAAGTGTGATTCTCAGATGTTCCCTATGCTCTTCTTCACTTTTGGAATATATCAAAATGTCATCAATGAATACCACTACAAATTTATCCAGATACTTCATGAAAATTTTGTTCATTAAGCTCATGAACACTCCTGGGGCATTAGTTAACCCAAATGGTACTACTGTATATTCATAATGCCCATATCTGGATACCATGGCGGTTTTCTCCACATCTTCTTCTCTTACTTTAACCTGATGATACCCCGACCGTAGGTCAATCTTTGAGAAGACACAAGCACCCTTGAGCTGATCAAACAGATCATCAATTCTAGGAAGAGGATACTTGTTTTTGATTGTGACTTCGTTAAGATCTCTATAATCTATGCATAACCTCTGTTCCCCATTCTTCTTTGGCACAAACACTAATGGTGCTCCCAGTGGTGACACACTTTCTCCGATAAATCCTTTTTCTTCCAATTCCTTCATTGTTTCTTTAATTCCACTGCTCTAATGGGTCATACTGAAGGCCTCTTGCAAATAGGAGTGGCTCCAGGAACAAGATCTATCGTGAACTCTATTTCTGTGTGGCATCCCTGGCAGTTCCTCAGGGAATATATCAGGAAAATCCCGAACTACTGGGATGGGAGTTAATTCTTGAGGGGAAAGATGGTTGAGTTTAATATCAGATGGATACATTCCGGCTCTACGTCCTTGGAACAAAATACGATCCCCGCTAGATGTTCTTATAGATGCAGTTTTTAACTCACAATCTATGATGACTCCATTGGCAGCTAGCCAATCCATGCCTAATATCACCTCTAAGTGGGATAAGCTGATGACATGCAAATTAGCTAGGAATGGAGTATCTTGAATTTTTATTATTTGATCCCTTCTCAAGGAAGTTACTGTGATTGCCCCGGCAGGTGTGCTAACCCCTAAAGATGCTGATAAGACTGCACACTCTAGTTTGTTTCTAGCCACAAATTCTTTAGAAATAAATGAATGCGTTGCACCAGGATCAAATAAAACATTGCCCACAGATTGCCCACAGATGGAGGAATGGGAAGCATACCCGTCACTACATCAGTTGCTTCCTCGGCTTGCTCCACGGTCACATTGTTTAGACGAGCCGACCCTGCGGTTGGTGCTCCCCGGCTGTGTCCTTGCGATGAAGTGGCAGTAGGGTTTCCAGCAATACGCCCCACTACTGGTGGACGGCTTTGGAATCTACCTGGGTTGTGCTGTCCAGCTTGGCTGATAGGATGTGGGCAGCTATTCTTTTTGTGCCCCTCTTGGCCACAGTTAAAGCATCTGTTGCTGGAAGTTTGTGGACAGTAATTTGCAAAGTGGGGACCTCCACACTTGAAGCACTTAAGTGGGGGTCTAGGTGGGAGTGAGCTAGGACGCTGAACTGGAATGGCCACAAAAGGTCTAGGTGTCGAAGGACGACCGGGCATAGGAGTTCCAAAGGCCTTGGCTGGTTGGAAGTGGTTGGCCTGGGATCAATTCTTGCCTTCTTTCTTCTCTCTTCACTCAATTGGGAATGCTCATCTTCTAAGATTATGGCACGGTTTGAGAAATCCTGGAAATCTGTGATTGCATGAGCTGACATTAGCATTCTAATGTAGGAATTCATTCCCTTCTTGAAGCGGTAAATTTTCTTAGCATCGGTGTCCACCTCTTCCTGCATAGCGAGATAACTCATTGAATTTCTCGCAAGTACTTAGTGACTTTCTTATTTCCTTGGGTCAAATCCCAAAATTCCCTTCTCTTGATGTCTAATGCTCTGATGGGATGTGGGCACTACTGAACCGGGTGGTAAACTCTCCCCAAGTAATGTGGCTCCCTAGTGCGAGCTTCACTATAATTTCCCCACTCATGACCCAACCAACCGGTGTGCAAGAACTACTCTTCTCCTCGACCAGGCAGCTTTAAGGTGTTAAGCTTCTTCTCAATTTCTCTAAGCTACTCATCCGCCTCAAGAGGTTCTGTGGCTCGAGAAAGTGGGTGGACGGAGTTTGGGAGAAACTCCCCTAAGGTTACTCTTCCCTAGGGTGATGGGGATGCACTCCAGAACAAGGTCTGTTAACAAGGTTTCAAGAACTGCTCGATTTTCCCGAGCTTCTTTCCTAGAGTTTTCGGCTAGCCTCGGCTTCCCTTCTAGAATTTTCCATAAACATAAGGACCCTTTCTAATGGATCTAGATGCTCGGAGTCCTTGCGGTGCTAGCTATGCCACTGGGGTGTGGGTTGCCTAGACTCGGGATGACTTGGCCGGGTTAAGATCTTGGAAGGGCAATCAAGAAGGTTACGGCACACTAGGTTGAGGTTGGGTGACTCTAGCCTAAGGATCAGGTTCTGCTCAGAGAGTTCTCGATCAGACATCCTGCAAAAGAGAGCAATTACAGGACCAAAACTTAGTTAACAACTACCCTTAGCAAAATTTTAGCTTTGGTTACCCTTCTTACATTTCACTAATACTTAAGGTTAGGGACGGTTGGACATTGCCATTATCAGAAGTTGTTTATGAGATAAGAGGTCTTGCTCGTGGGGAGAAAATAAAGTTGACACTTTTGCTTAATGACAGCACTTGATTGAAAGATGAGAGGTGTAATTGTGAGAAGAGGCTGTTATAGCTTGGTTTTTAAGGAAGGGATAAGACGTTAGATATGATCGCTTGCGTTCGTCATTCAATTCAGAATCAAACCTAGTCTACCTACCATCTCAGAACAAGAACCAAAAACCGCGAATTAAGAAAACGAAAAGAAACTTGGTGTCCGAGCACCAAGAACTCCTCGAGGTCTACGCGCCTCGAGTCGCACCTATTGCTACTGAAGAACATTAACTCCACGAATATCCAAATAAGAAAACGACAAAAACCCTAGTGTCCGAGCACTAGGAACTCCTCAAGGTCTACGTGCCTCGAGTCACGTCTATCTACTGAAGATAAACGACAACAAATTGGTGTAGAGCACCAAGAACTCCTCGAGACCACGCGCTCGAGCACGCTATGGACCACGTGTCCAAGACCGCCACTGACGCCTGTCCGGACCGTTTTCCTAGTCCTTAGCTCCTCTTCTGATTTATTTAATCAGCTAATTATATAGATAGATAGCCATATACACACAATTGCTCAAAGGAAATATGCTAAGCTTTACTAGTTAGATGATGCACACTATGATCTATTCAACTTTTGTTATATTAGTTACATGTGCATGAACAATTTTATTCTTCTTACTTGCATGCCCTAAGGAATGAAAGGATGCAATGCTTCTAAGTACTGATTCAGCAAATCAACTTACACTTAAGTGAAAGCATTCAGGAAGAAAAGTACTCACTAACCAATTAATAATAAGAAGGCTGCAACAATCATATTAAGGATGATAATTAAACAGTAGTGCAGTCCACATGCATTACTAGCTATTACAATAGGAACAGCTAATACCGCCTGGGCTTACAATACAATACCATACAATACATATTACAACTTTTCAAATGATACTTCTAACCACCCCTCTAACACCCTGATCCTCCGTCGCGGCCTCCTAAGGATCCTCCTCAGAATCCCCGGCATCACGACCCTGACCTGACGCACCTGTCCCCTGACCTATCTGACCTGCAGAAGGAGTCACAACAGCTGACTCGGAACTAGAGCCAAACTGCAAACTCTGATGGGAAGATCGGTGTGGCAGGCGGCAAGCAAGATGAGAAGCCATAGGCCTGAAAAGTGTCTGTGCAAAGGATGAACCGGGATCTGGGATAAAGATGGGCGGGAAATCAGCGGAGGCTACAGCAGGCACATCCATCTCTGAGGAAGGAACGTGTGGGTAAGTGGGTGCTGCTGAAGTGGTAGGTGCTGGAGGATGAGTAGTGGTGGGAGGCACTGGAGGAGTAGCTGAAGCGGTGGCGGTGGGGGCAGCACGGTGAGCGCCAGATGCCATCATCTCAGCAAGGGTGGTAGCTAAGAGCCGACGGCCTCAAGCCGCCCCTGGTATCGCTGCCGCCAAGAGGTAGCCCTACCATCGACTCATCCACCACGCCATTCATCGCCTCGCGATACATGGCGTCTCGAGCTCATCATATAGTGGGTGGTGACTCTCCTACTGAGGGTCCTGAGGGCTCACCAACACCGGGAGGAGGAATGCACAGTGGTGGTGGTGGAGGATAAGTAACCCTGCGAAAAGATAGGAACTGGCCGAAAGAGGAATCTCGCAGTGGCTCACAACCGAGCCCTAAGCGCTGTAACAGCCTTTCTAGCGGCATCCTGCAGGGGTACAAAGTACTCAGTGTGACGCCCAGAGCGGTGAACTCTCTATAGAATCAGGCTCTACACCTAGCCCGAAACAACCACCCCAACTCATGCGAGAACCACCATGCGCCTCATGGTAGTAGTCTATCCACCCTCCTCCTAGCTCCAATACTCACCGGCTCAAAGATTAGCACATGCCGACCCTGGATCCGCGAGCCTGGAATCCTAACACGCGGCATCCTGCAATAGGTAGATCTAATTAGTATAGGTAGCTAAGTTGCAGAATACTTAGATAAGTTTTTGCATCTATTAATCTACAAGGAAGAGAGTTATGGTATAGTTAAGGCCATATAGCCAGAAGGATCCCTTCTTCTTAAGTCTCTTATCCGCCACTAGTTAATTTAATTGCGTGGTTCTCGTAACCATTGCTCTAATACCACCTGTGACGACCCGGGTAATTAGCCCTGGTAATTAACAGCTTCACTGTCATTACGCGGGGTTAATTACTCGAATCTCGGCATAGTGGCTAGCAAAATATCGAGCGGCCCGATACTTTATTAGCTACTACGCCGTGTTCAGAGTGTTGCAGCAGAACAATAATTAGAGGCGAAACTGCACGCTTATTCCATACCATCCTCGCCACGGCTGGCTACAAGTCCAAAAGGTTAATTATACAATAGACTAATACAACAAGACATAAGACATAAATATTACCCTGGGACCCCTCGTAACGAGGCCTCTGGCCCCTGGGAAACTGGCCCACCAGTGAGATGGCCCCTAGACACCCTAGTCCTCCTGTAGATAGTAGTAGTAGTAGATCGCCTCGATAAGTCCCGGTCTCCGCGAATGATCCTCACCTCTCGCCTCCAAAGCGGATCCATAGGACTCACCTTCTAAGCAAAGGGAGGTTTAAGCAAGAGTGAGTACAGAGTACTCAAAGAAGCATTAATAGCAAGGAATGCATGATGAGTTTTCTCTCTTAATCACTTGAAATCCACCAATTTACCACCTTCCTCCAACTAGCTTTTTAAGAAAGATAGTTTTATTAAAAAGTGGTTCATTTTAACTTTCCAAAGACTCTACTAACACAAGATATGAGATGACTTAGCTTCCGTAGTCTCCAATCCAAGAGACTGGCATGAATTCATGATTTACCCTCGCAGGTTTGTACCACTTTACCCATAGCGACATTTAGATGCCCCGTAACGCGTTTATCACTAGTCCAAGATAATTCTCCACTGCACTCGAGTTGGGGACACCCACCAAGGTCATCCTCAACTCGCAGATACAGCTTGTTACTCCGCACCAACGGCTGAAGAACTCCACCGGCTTCAAATATACCGCCATCCAATTGGCCTCAGCCTCTGGGTCTCTAAGATATCCTGCAGGCGCGCCTTAACTTACCCATGGTGGAGGCATTGATATCGCCCTAGGACAACCTTTTCTCGATCGAATTCCTCACACTATGGTTGAAACTCATTTACGCCTCATCGCCCAAGTGTTAGATTGTTTGACCTTATATAATAACATATGTAGAGGACCCCACCGGCCAACAACCTTCTCATCGGCGTCCTCTACCCACCAATATTAACCCAACTAAATATCTAATCATTTCCCCAATGCCCCTTTCATTTAACCACGCCATTCACCAACTCCACAACCAACTCTTCCACATTCCATCTTCCAACAGTACCACACTCCCATTTCCACAACCATCAATCCTTTCATGTTTCATTTATAAAATAGATTTTCCATGCAAGATGACGTTTATAATACAAAAGCATTTAAAAGCATTTAAAACACATGATCAAGGAAACTTGCCTGGAATAGAATTGGAAAGTACGTCCTCGTTCAAAGGTTGGTTCAGATCTGTTTGATTCAGGTTCAGATCTGAAAATATAGTTACTAACTATTAGTTTTACTCATATTTAACTTTTTGAATCTGATTAATGGTGTCCAACAGCTAAAGACAAAAGTTAAAGGAGATGGTGCTAAGTCTAATTAATTTATCTGATTTCTAAGCCCAAGGTCTAAACCCAATCTTCTTTTCCCATTTTTCTCTTTTCTTTTCTCTTCTTTCCTTCTTCTTATTCTTTTTCTTTCCTTCCTTTTCTTTCTTTCCTTACTCTTCTGCCGACTGGGCCTTCAGCCCGACGCTCTCTCCCTTCTCTTTTTCTTCGCTCACCACCCACGGCCAATGCCCTGGCTTCGCTACCCCTTCCTCCTCTCTCGATCACCCTGCTCCCCAACTCCTGGCGACCAGACTCCGCCGCCTCTCCCTCCTGGCGACGCAACGCCTCCTCTCTTCCAAGCCCGACCCGACGCCGCCTCCTCACCCCCAGGCGACGCGACGCCGCCACCCCTCTGGCTCGCACGGCCGCACCTCTACCACTCCTCCGGCTGGACTCCCTCTCAGAGCTACCCGGAACACAGGCTTCCTCTAACCCATCCCTTGTTTGATCTAGGGTTTTGAGGCTTGGAGGATTTGGGGATTTATGCTGTCTTTGGTTCGGTTCTTGGTTGCTGGTTGCTTGACGATGGTTGCTGGGTTTGGTTCCCTGCTGGATTCGGTTCTTGCTGCCTTGCTGGGATCTGAACTTGGGTTAACCGATCTGCGGTTTGCTCGCTTGGCCGAACCCTAAGAATGGTGCTCAACGGTAGACTTGGGGTCGAGGATGAACACGGGGTGAGACGACCTAGGTTGGGGGTTGCAGCGCCGAGACCGGCTGGCCAGCTCTAGGTAAGGGCTTGGGAATGGCTAGGGACGAGCTACAAGTGCCCCTAGGTAACTCCCCTTCTGAGACCCAAAAGGAAGAACCCCGATCTACACTTGTTCTTGCTAGATCTGGATGTCTAGGGTTGGCTCGTTGCTTGCTACTGTTATGCTACGAGGTTTGCCAGCTTACTTGGACTCCTTTGCTGTTCGGTTCGGTTTGGGGAAGAAGAATAGGAGCTGGAGTAGTGGTAGCCGACCCTAGCTTGCCCGGCTCCACCTCCTGCTGGATCCTTAGGCTCGGCTTGGGGCTCCGATCCAGCAGCTCCTGGCGGTCTCCTCCTCCTCCGACAAGCTGCGGTCCCCTTCCCTGGTTCTTGCTCCCTCTGTCGCTCTCTTGGTTGGTAGGAAAGCTACGGATGTGGTTCCATGGAGTGAAAAGGGGAAAGGTGAAATGAGGAGTGCGGTGGATTCTCCAGGCTGTAACTTCACTCTTATTCACTCCCCAATGCGAAGTTACACTTCTGCCCTTTGTGCTCAACTGAATGGACAAGGGCAGAAATGTCCTCCTTTTCACTCTCTCTACTCAGTTGCTCTACTTCCATTTCACCACAAACATTTGCTCTATTACTAGATTGCAATGCTTTGCTGATACTTAAGCTTAATGATGCATCTAATGGAATGGGAATTTCAGGGTTCTTACACATTGTTACTATCAATCTTCTAATTTCAGATGAAGGAGGAGGGAGATACCCAATTTGGCATGGAAGATTTGTTATACTACATGAAAAGAGCTGAAGGGCATAAGATTGATCTTGACATTGGTGAAATTAAACAATACTTCCCTGTTAACCTGGTCATATCAGGAATGCTGAAGATGTTTCAGGATCTATTTGGTAAAATGTTACCCATTAAACAGTACACCATAAATCTCTATTCTTCATAAAGTATGAACATGGGTATATTCTTCTCTTCTTTTTTTATGGCAGAACTACGATTTGAAGAAATTAAGGATGCTGAGGTTTGGCATGATACAGTTCGTCTCTTTTCTGTTTGGGATGCCAGTTCAAGTGACCTTTTGGGTTACTTTTTTCTTGATATCTTTTCCAGGTTTGTTTTGATGTTTAATTGAATGTAAATACTGAAAGCCGACTGAGTACTTCTCATATAAGAAATGTAGTGAAAATTGTTCTTATCTATTTTCTATGTTGCACTTCTTATCATAACTACCAAAGTGCAGCTAAGGGGAAACCAATTGTCCTAGGCTCCAAACTTCCATTTGCAAGAAAAAATTTGTCTCAATAAATGTAGATGCAAAGCTCATGAAAGAAACAAGTGGGAAATAAAACACAACACAAAACACATAGGCAGAATCACATGCACTAGACCATGAAACAAGGTGATTTTAATTATCTACTTTCCTTTTTTTGCTTCACAGGGAAGGAAAATATGGTCACACTTGTGTTGTGACACTTCAGAATGGATGCCTATGTTCTAATGGTACACGCAAGGTGACTGATAGAATCTATATATTTGTTAATGCAAATAGAGCTTGATGTCCTTGTTAGAATCACCATGTTTCAAAGGATTATCAGTCTCCCTTTGTAATGGTAAAGGTTTCTTACTTGCAAAGTTAATTGAAGACTTGGGACAATCAAATTATTACAGGCTACTTCTGCAGTTGTTCTCAGACAGTCAATCTATAATCAATGCAAAGTACTTGTGGAGTCTACTTGAATGACAAATTATTTCATGCTGTTAATTCAGTAACCGGTGGTGACAGGTTCCAGCTGCAGTGCTGTTGTCTCAATGTCCGAAAGAGTTTGATGGGAATTCAGCGTTGCTGCGGTTCCCCGAAGTTGTTAGGCTATTCCATGAATTCAGTCACGTGGTATGCTAACCCCAACTTTCTCTCACATGGTTTTTTCAGTCAAGTTCTTAACCAGAAATATTCTTCCTCAAAAAAGGTTTTTAACAGAAATGTGTTTTACATTAAGTTAGCTGTATCTTTAGAGGAGAAATTTGACTCTGACCAATGTCAAGTTGCCGATTATCTCTCACCTGTTGAACATTAAATAAAAAATGTACTAACTGTTACATGTCCTGCAGGTCCATCATATATCCAACAGAGCCACCTTTTCTAGAATTTCAGGCCTTCGACTGGAGGGGGACTTTGCTGAAATTCCAAGCCTGTTACTTGAGAACTGGTAGGCATAGTTCTCGTTCTTCAATAACATGCCAATAACAACAATAACAACCAAGCCTGTTGTCCCAAACAAGTTGGGGTAGGCAACTATGCTAGGAAAGAAACTCAATCAAAGTAAATAAAACCCCCTAAACATTCGATTTTGGGTCATGGTTCCGGTACGTGGATCGCTAACTTCCATGTACTAGTTCTATCCAATGCCAAATCTTTGGAAACGTTCCAATCCCTTAAGTCTCTTTTAACTGCTTCTTCCCATGTCGGTTTCGGTCGGTCTTTGGCTCATGTTTTGGAGACGACTTAAAATTCCACTACACACCAATGTCTTAGGTGGCATCCATTGGAGATGCCCAAACCATCTCAGATGATTTTGTACAAGCTTTTCTTCAATTGGTGCTACTCCAACCCTATCATGTATATCATCATTGCAGATTTGATCTCGCCTTGTGTGACCACAGATCCACCATAGCCTCCGCATCTCCGCTACGCTCATCTTCTGTACATGTTGTCTTTTTATCACCGTTCACCCAACATTGCGCTCCATACAACATCGTAGGTATAATTGTTGTCCTATAGAACTTACCCTTTAACTTTTGAGAGATTTTTCTACCACATAGTACACCTAATGCTTGGCGCTATTTCAACCACTCCGCTCATATCCTAGCTCACATCTAGGGATGAAAACGGATCGGATAGTTTTCGACCGATCCGTGTAATTTTCGGATATGGATTTTGTCGGATCGAATATTTGTCGGATAATATCGTACCGGATACGGATACAGATTTTTTTGTCGGATACAGATTCGGTAGCTCACTATTCGTTGGATATGAATATGGATTCGGATAATCCGAATATTGATGGTTCGGATATTTGGATATGCATGTGGGCTGGGCTAAGGCTACTCTTTTGGCATAAAAAGGTTTCTAAATTTTAAAATTATTTTCTAATCTAATTAATCCACAAATCAAGTTTCAATTATTAAAATTGGCAAACTACCTCCAAAAATTACGAATTTTTTTTGGAAAAGTTCCTGACACAATCTATCATTTAAAAAGATTATTTTCAAGATTTTCTCAGATTTTAATTTTTCTCAAAAATTCAACCACTGATGTCCTTAATAGGAACATATTTTAAATGAGTAGATAAAAATGCATAAAAAACTCATAAATACATAATTTATTATTTTAAACATAATTCAATAAAGAATACAAATCTTGGGTCATTACATGTAAGTGTTATATACTTTTTCTAGATACATAGTATCTAAGTATCATCAAACTTTTAGTGTGTTTTGTGTTTGCTTCCATTTGTATCTCTGAGCAAGGATCACCTTCATTTTGTGTTTTGATCTGCATGTATGATGAACTAATCGTATGTGTGTGATGAACTAAGTTTTATGTAATTTTGTTTGCGATATGGTATCTAATTATTGTCTAAGTGAATGGAAATATTTATATTTGTTCAATTTTCAATAACGTTTTGATCAAATCAACTAGTTATGTGTTTTTGTTGATTTTTTTACGTACATTCTAAGGGGTTATCATGTTACGATAAACATTCATAACCATATCCGATTCGATTCATATTCGATCCGAATCTGTATTCGATATTACCGTATCCGTATTCGTATCCGAACTATCCGTATCCGCCTCTAAGAAAAAATATGAAAACAAATATGATGGATCTATTATCCGCCCGTATCTAATCCGTTTTCACCCCTACTCACATTTTCATCAATCTCGTCATCACTCTGTAGCATCGATCCTAAATATCGAAAAGTTTCCTTCCTAGACACTACTTTCCATCCAAACTAACATCTCCATCACCTGCCATAGCACCACTTCTGTTTAATTCGTTAGAAGCTGTCATTTTTTATATGTCATGCAACATTGTCATCGCAGGTGCTATGAGAGCATTTCTCTGAAAATGATGTCCGGCTTCCATCAGGTGATGCAAGTTAGCTTATGATTTTTATGCACTGAAAATATTTTGAAACCTTGCATACTTCCGGGAGAAAGAATAAAATATGTTAGAAAACTGATTCTAGCATGTTGCACAGTGGAAATATTTAGACTTCAAGTTATTTTACGCGATGGAACAACATTCATGGATAAGAAACAATATTTCCTTCTTTGCATGGCTGAAGAATGCTTGGTTAGACTAAGAAAGCAGTATAGGAGCTGGGACTAATTTTCCATTTGTTTTTGGTAGTGAACTCGACGATGTGCCAAAAATATGTTCTTGTTAGAAAGTAGATAATTTTAATCATTCAATACTTTGATAAGTTCTTGTTAACCTGGTGAAGCACCTGAAAGTTCTCTGTTCTTATCATTGTAGGACATTACAAAGTCTATCACTAGCGAAGCTTGCCAATCACTGAAAAGAAGGCGCGATATGTTTGCTGGCCTGAAACTGAAACAAGAGATCCTTTTGTGTGAGTCATTTTGCTATTTTTCAAGGCATGGGAATGAGATACCAATACATTTTGGCTGAAACCTGTCACCTGGATTTGTTGGCTTTTCATGATTACTTCATTTTATTTCCTTGAATAACAGTATGTCTTCTTCTTCTTTAACTGAAGAGTAGTAGTATGTCTTAAGTTAGCACCCATTAACCATTCTGCTACTTGAACAGCAGAAACATAAACTACTTTCCTTGATTTCCACCTGTTCTCTGAATAATTAATACTGTTATCTTGTTAATTCAGCAGTCATTACCAACCTACTATCTGCTTGTTGACAATTATGACATCTTAAACATGTTTGTTGACAATTAAGCATGTTTGATTTGGTAGAAATTTATTGCCTTCTTGTTCATTAGTTTTACCTTATAGATGTTCTTTGTAATTACCAGGCCTTGTTGATCAGATAATACATACAAGCGAGAATGTGGACATTGATGACTTAATCAAGGATCTTCATCCAAAGGTACATCCTAAACGATTGATTCACTATTTAGATTACTTATTGTGACCACTGAAGGCGAATCCTTTTTCAGGTAATGCTGGGTATACCTTTGTTGGAAGGGACCAGTCCAGCTTCATGCTTTCCACGTATTGCTATTGGCTATGATGCTGTTTGCTACAGTTACATATGGAGCGAGGTCTGATCGAACACTACTCCAAAGGCATATTAGTTCCATCGAAATCATATAAAAGGAAATCTATTTGCACAATGCAGGTGTTTGCTGCTGATCTATTTGCAACAAAATTTAAAGACGACTTGCTAAATCAGCATGCAGGATTGCAGTTTAGAAATAAGGTAGTGACTAATGCCATTCTAGGCGTGCTGTACTTATTTGATCGCATATTCATGGCAGTTGTTTAAAAATGCTTGCATCATTGCAGGTATTGGCTCCAGGAGGCTCAAAAGATCCTCTTGAGATCATAACTGACTACCTAGGAAGAGAACCATCACTACAGGCTTTTATTCAGAGCAAAATAAATAACAGTTTGTGAAATATTATTTGACCCATGAAGGTTTCATTAGTGTTGAGCACCCCCCCCCCCCTTTTCCCCCTTTTTCTGTGTGTGAGAGAGAATGCTTAATGTTGAGTTCAGATCATCATCACTTTATTCAACCTTTCAACGGGAATTTGTTCGCTGTGCCGAGATCTCTCAAAGCAATCATTTCCTAACATTAACCTACTCTCAGGCTTTTAACTATGTAGTGTAATGTGTGGTGACCCGCATAATTAACCTCAGATAATGACTGTAGTTTTGCCATTAATCTCGAGTTAATTACATTGCTATGGATATATTAGCTAATAAAACGTCAAGCGGATCTAATATTTTATTAGTAATACAACGAATTTAGAGTGTTGCAACAGAAACAATAATTAGAGACCGGGATAAAAACTTTATTACATTCTATTACCACACAAGCTATATGTTCAATACTTTAATTATACATACAGTCTAAGTACAACATTTATATAATACGTGAATACTAATTATTCAAAAGCTATCAACAGCTACTGCACTTCTCTCGAGCCCATATCCTAATCAGATGCTTGTCCACCAGATCCAATATCTAGCAAAGGGAGAGTTATAAATGGTGAGTACAAAAATGTACTCAGCAAACGTTAATAGCAACATAAATTTTATCAGCTGGAACTCTCACCAGCTCCATTCAAAATGAATTTTATCAATCGAAACTCTTACCAGTTCCATTCAAAATGAATTTTATCAACCGGAACTCTCATCAGTTCCTTTCCTTTAATCATACCTCAAAACCAGTTATCCAAAATAGGTTTTATTAGAAAAATCTTGGGTTCCATTTTTATTTGCAAAATTTCTATTAGCACTTGTATACAAGGTTCCGTAGCCTCCAGTTCAGGAGACAGAAATGAATTCATGATTTTATACTCTGCGCAGGTTTTGTATCACTTTACCCATAGCGAATTCGACCGCAATCGAGAACCCAAAATGTTTATCGCTACTTTGGTATTTAATCTCCAACTCTGGTCCCTTCTAGTTGTACGCTATATTGATTCGATAGCACTATGACCTAGGTTAGCCAGTTGTACCTCAGTCTAGAGATACTCATATTCCTTGACCACTACCAGTTGTGCTACAACGCGAATCAGTGGTACTAAGACATTGTGTAGCCAGTTGATCTCCGTCACACGACACGGAGATACTCCACCAATGGCTTTAGAATATAGCGCCCTGGTAACTCAACTGCAGTTGAGTACCGATGGAAAACCGTCACCAGTTATCCGTATGTACTTCACCGAAAATCTGGCAATCCCAGTTTAACACATCTTACTTACCTAATGTAGAGATTTAAACACCATCATAAGACAATCTTTTTTGGTTGTTTCCCACACACTATGGTTGATACGATTTAGTACGGCTCATTATGTGAGTGAAGTGGTTTTAACCTTATATCATATCCCTATGTAGAGGGCCCCGCCGGCATATCTCACTCCTTTGGCACCCTCCACCCACCATTTAATAACTCACCCCGACTTCACTTGTCGGTTGAGTCAAAATACCAGTTTTCAACTGCACTTGCAGTTTATCCAACCATTGATTTAAATTTTATTACATAAATAGATTTTACCATGCATCATTGAATTTCACAAATCCTTTGTAAAACCATTTCATAAACATGGACAAGGAAGCTTGCCTGGATTATGGTGGAATTATACGTCATCACACGGTTACAGAAGATGATCTTTTGCCAGATTTAAATTGATCCCTGAAATTATAATATACTATAATTCAGATAGCTAAGAGGTTTTCACTTATTTTGGGTGTCCAACCCTTTCTTTAACTTTTATTTAATTATTGTATGCTTACTGCGTATTTTATTTTGATGTTCTTTAAATTAACATATTTTAACTTGTGGTATTTTAGTCTGGAAAGGTGTGGCATATTTTAACCTTTTTGTTTGATTCCAATTTTAATCTGAATTATATTTTAGTCTAGATAGGATTTAACTATTTCAATTATCATGACAAATGCTACAATTAGTTAATCCTTAATTTCTTTATCGGATCTAGTTCATTCTCCTCTTCTTGGTTTATTTTGTTTCCTTAATTAATTAGACCATTGCTAATTCGATTTATGGTTGATTTATTAAGTAATTCATAGGATCAGACTCTTTCTAAATTATAGTAGGTTATACTGCATACCGCATATATCCATATGAATTGATCTGCGTTGCAATTAGTTTGGTCAATAATCCTTACTCATTTAAAGTATTATTTTGCCTAGTTAAAATATTATGGTGACTATTAATAGTATTTACTTTACTTACCTGGTCACAGATTAGCAGTCTGATTAGAATTACATCCTGAAACTACCTGAATACCATATTTAGTGGCAATTAAGTATTTGTATAATTTAAAGTGCCTAAAGTGTTCAACTTGTTATTTTAGGATCTATAAATTTAATTTTGTGATTTTTAGGATTTTTGTTCGATTTTATATGGTCGCGCGTATTACATTGGTCGACCAACTGAATTTCTCATTTCTAATTGATCTGGGCTATTTTGATCGATTTTTAAAGTTTGACTGAGACCATAATTCTTTATTTCAACTGATTTGTTAAAATTAAGTCTTTTCTTGTCTTTCTCTCTCTCTTATTTCCTTCTCTGCTTCTCCTTTTATTTCTTTTTTTATTTTCCTTCCTTCCTTTTCTTCTTCCTTATCCATTCGGCTAGCCTCTCCCCTCCTTTTCCTCTCCCACCGATCGGGCTTCCTCCCCACTGGTCACCACCAGCTCTTGCCTTCGCCTCGGTTCGGTCTCGCTTCTCCCCCAATCAGCGCTCGGCTCCGGCTGAAAGCATCTAGGCCCCCCAATTCTTTTAATTATGCTTTACATTTGTTTTGGTGTTGATGATAAAGAAATATACTCCTTGAGAAGTGAAGGTCTTTCATATTAAAGCTAAAGGCTAAGGACTCTTATTTCTATTTTTGGCTTGGGAGTCGTTTCAAGTCATATAGCTAGGTTTATTTTGTTTTAGTCGTACTATTAAAAGGGATTATATACAAGTAAGAACCTTGGTTCCTAAGCCAAATATGTCAAGATTACTTGGAGTAAAGGTCACTTCTTTCTTTTCCCTCAGAGTCAAAAGTCCTTCACTCAGTGACATTAAAAACCTTTCACGCCGGACCGACTTCTTCAGTCCGTCACTGAATTCGTCACTCAAAATCCAATACCAAGCGTACACCATCTGCGCCGGACCATCTTTTTCAGTCCAGCGCTGAAGTCATTCCAGTCAAGTATAAAACTGAGCGTGTGCCATTTACATCAGATCATGTCTTTCTTGTTTTCACCGGAACAAGTTTTTCGGTCCGGCGCAAATACAATACTCTCTGGAAGTCCTTTGATATTCAGTGGGTTCACAAGATAAACTTCCAGTAAGTTTACCTTGTACGCCGGACCACATTTTTCGGTCCTGCACAATTGATACTTTGATTGTTTTACGACGGACTAACTTTTGCTAAAAGCATGTGTACGCCGGACCAACTTTTTCGGTCCGGCGCAAACGCTGTCTCTTTATGTTTTACGGCGGACCGAGTGTTTCGGTCTGGCGCAAATGTGACTTCATCGCTAATTGGTCCGTCGTGCCTTGATCGATCATATTGCAAATCTCTGTAATCTAAGTTCGTGGCACATTAGAATAATTTATTTTGTCATTCTGACAAAGCCCAACGGCTAGTAAATGTCTGTAACGGTTATTTCCATTTCAAGGGCTATATAAGCTGTGCCAGGACCTTCTTTTAGAATAACTTTTGCATCTCTTTGACATTTTAGCATTCTTGAGCTCAAAAGCTTTCAAAGAGACTGAACTTCACTGTTTGATCAAAATTCCAAAGTGATTTTGCTCCAAACTTAGTCTAGACTGTGTTGAGCTAGTGAACCAAGGGTTAGGACTTGTGTATAGTTTGTTACTCTTGAAAATTAGTGTTCCTAGACGGCTTGGGAGTTGATTTGGTGTGACCTGCCCAAAGTGTTTGTGGAAGGCCATCACAGATTGTGAAAGGTTTGGGACTCACCTCACCGGAGTGGTGAAAGAGTCACCTAGTGGATACCAAAGCTATTGAAAATAGCTATTAGTGGAGCATAACTTCTGGTGAAGTGCTCTAACCAGGGTTCACAAAATCGATGAAAACCGCATAATTTTCGCCCATATCGCAACGGCTCGATATCAAAAACCGGTCGATAAACCGATCTGATTCAAAAAATAATTCAAAAGAATACAAAAATTCAAAAAAAATTACGTGTCGAAAGCCCATCTTAGTCCAGCGCAAAAGACATTCACGTCGGACCAAAGCCCATCTTAGTCCAGCGCAAAAGCTTTTTCTTCTGAACTCTTACCGAGCGCACACCGTTCACGCCGGACCAAGTTTTTCGGTACGACGTAGTGAATAAGTCTCTTGGAAACCTAACCGAGCGTGTGTCATTCACGACGGACCAAGTTTTTAAGTTCACGATGGACCAGCTTTTTCGGTCCGGCGTAAACGTGAAACTTACTGGAACTTGTTGTTGAATCTAAGTTCTTCTCGAATCAAAACCAGTAAATCTACCATCTATGACGGACTATGTTTTTGGGTCCGGCGCAAACATGCTTTTCATTGTTTCACAATGGACTGATTTTTGCTCTACTCATGTGTACGACAGACCAACTCATCTAGCTCAAAAGTCATCAAAGAGATCAATCTTAAACTCTGATTTCAAAATCCAAAGCGTCCAATGCTCCAAGTTTAGTCTAGACTTAGTGTGACTAGCGAACCAAGTGACAGGGCTTGTGGATAGTCTATTACTCTTGAAACTAGCAGTTCCTAGACGGCTTGGAGGTATTTGTAGTGCGACCTGTCCAACTCTGATTGTGGAAGGCCACTAGTGTTGTGAAAGGTTGGACTCACCTCACAGGAGTTGTGAAAGAGTCACTTTAGTGAGAACCAGAACTACAACAGTTAGTTACTGGTGGTGCAATATGTAGGGTCGAGGATGCGCCTAGAGGGGGGGTGAATAGGCGTTTATAAAAATTCTACTCACTAATCGAGGATCGCCTCTAATCAACCCTATGTCAAAACCTACACAATAAATATGCGCAAGCGGAAGACTGAGGTTTTGACAATTAAAGCCTAAATCAACTGGGCTCACTAGTGCACAAACTAAGTTATGTCTCTAAGCTAGAATTGCTAGGTTGATCAAGCAAACTACACTAAGCAATTTTATTCACAATCAAGCAATTGATAATATTGCAATAAAGTAAATGCTTGAATGTAAAAGGGCAAGAGACACAAAACTTTTTACCGTGGTTCGGAGCAAACCCTCCTACTCCACGTTGAGGAAGTCCAACTCACTTTGGATCGGCCCACTCACTTGAGCCTTCACCTCGAATCCACTATGGTTGCTTTTCACCCCGCCGGGTAGGCTAAGCACCAACCTTCACAAACTTTCGCCGGGGCTTCTCACAAACCTCGAGAGCTCCCGCGCACAACGCACCGACGTCGTCTAGGAGGTCACCACCTCCAAGAGCAATAAGATGAGCACTCCGCTCAAGCTTCACCGAACGCACCTCCGCGTCTCCGGTGATCACCTAGTGCAACTCATGCAACTAGGGTCCTCTCAATCCCCCTCTAATTGCCACTCATGCAATTAGGATCACTCTTGAGCTCAAAATCAAATTTGAAGAGTCAAAACCATGCAAACCCTCCCACAAACTCAAACCTAGCTCAAGAACACCAAAAACATCAGCAACACCCTGCCCTTGCCCCCCAAGGGGGTCTTATATAGCCTCCCAAGCCAAATCTAGCCGTTGGGGACAAAAACCCTGAAAAATCGACAAAACCGGCACTACCGCACTCATAGGGCCGGTAGTGCCGCCCTCAGCCCCAACGGTCGGCTAACGGCTATAAATCCGGTACTACCGCAGGCAAAATCGCGGTCGTGCCGCCGAAGCTTTCACGGCCTCACGGGCGGTAGCGCCGACCAGGGCAAACCTTAAAAAACCCTTCTGGAAAATAACTACCTTGATTAAAATGGCGGTAGTGCCGCCTCAGGCGGCACTACCACAGGTATATGGGCGGTAGTGCCACAGGTATATGGCGGCACTACCTCTCTTCGAGGCGGTAGTGCCACTCTTTTCAGATTTCAAATGGCCATAACTTTACTCCGAACTCCGATTTCGGTGAACTTGGACTCTATGAAAAGCTTATCAAGAGGGCTACATTCTCCACCCTTTTTCAAGATTTAAGCAAACATAGATATTTTCCAAAATCACAAAAACTCCAAAGTGGCCACTCAAGTCTAAAACCGATTTTCTCGAAACCCTCATATAGACTTGATTAAAACCATGACCACAAGCTAGCAAGAGTCAACAAGATTAAATCTTGAGCCATGAGCTGATCAACTCATGCTCAAAATAATTTGCAAATCACATTTGCAAAAACTCAACTCATGCTTAAGGAATTTCATTCAAATTCCAAATACTTTGCGAAAACACCTTTCGCAAACTCTTCAAAGATTATATTTGCAAGAACGTATTAAGCAAATAAATCCCGGAGTCTATAAGGTTTATCCTCTTAGCCATGTGATGGTCAAACCACGACCCAAACTGACTTGCAAAAACCACGGTGCAAGTATCACATGCTTTCAGGACCGGAACCCATAGACATCCCGTTTATTCGCACAATGAATATGCAAATAACAATTAAACCTCAAGGAATGAGCTATCTCTTTTGCAACACTTGCAAATCATAGCCTCATCCCAACTCCAAATCAACTTAATTTGCTTGAGCATCCTCGTTTTGCATCTCATGCAAAACCTAGCTCCAAGCAAGCAATAAATCCAAATCAGAGTACATGAACTCTCTAATTGCAACTCCTGCAATTCTCTAGCTCCATGCAACTAAACCAAACACTTGCTTGAGCTCTCTCCGTTTGCAACCCGTGCAAATATAGCTCCAAGCAATACCAAATAAACGCAATAAGGATTTTGTTTGTAAAACAAAAACAAAAGCATGAAGCTTCATCTATTGCAACACATGCAAAGAAATGAGCTTCACGCAAAAGCCAACGCATTAGCTTATCCTATTTGCAACTAATGCAAATCAAAGCTCAATGCGAAAACTCCAAGCACAAGCTTGACCTATTTGCAACGAATGCCAAATAGAACTTATGCAAAATCCAAGCATGAGCTTCACCCATTCGCAACACATGTCAAATGGTTTGCTCCATGCAAAAACCAAATAAAGAAGACTCTGAGCTCAAGTGACTACTGGATTGAGATCATCACCGCATGATGAAGCTTAAAGCAACCACTCAACCCCTCTTAATAGTACGGCGCTAAACTAGACTCAAAGCTAGGAAAGATCCTTAGCCTATCTAGTTATACCTTAGCCGTTGCGAGCAATCCCCTTTGGGGTCTTTATGATCTTCAATCAACTTGTACCCTCGGGATCATCACTCTGGCTTTCTCTTGAAGTCTTTATGATCTTCAATCATCTTATCTTCAAGATCGTCACCCAGCTCTATAACCTTGTTCATCTCTTCTTGATGAACCTTCTTCTTTTCAACCTTTGGAACTAACCTGGCTCAACCATCACTTACGAAAATGGTTAGTCCAAAATGCATGGTTGTGTCAATCATCTAAGCACTCCATTAACGCATAATGGATAACACTTATATCAATTGAGCACAACCTAATCAATTCAATGAATTTAGATGTGTCTTGAGCACATGACGCAACTAATGCTTCATAATACTCAAGAAATATTCATTTGTCCTTAATCAATCACAAGAACATCGTCAACACATGATGCAATGTTCTTTGATGATTAGAAGACAAATGAACTCAATTTAAACATTCATTTAAATTGATATGTTTCAATGTATTGATCCTTTATATAAATGGAGTGAAGAATAGATCAATACATCGATACATCAAGTTCAAGTGTGAACTCCCCCTAAATATGTGCATCCATGTAATATATGGATTGGGAAACATAATGCACATTTTGTGGTTAATGTCATGGAGAATTCAAACTTAAACTTGAATTCAAAGTATGCAATTTATACTAGAATGGATATGCATACATACCTTGGTTTTTCATTTTCCATCCAAATATGAGACTATTGAATGTAACTCAATAAACATGTTAGTCTCAATAAGATTAGATTTGTCATTAAACAAAGATTAATCATTAATCTAAACCAATCACCAAAACCAAATGGAGCTTGAACTTACATGCAATACTTCAGTTGAAGTGCTCCAACGGGGATGTAGGAGAGTTCTCTCTGAACCTCGGTGAAAAATCCTTTTGTCACTGTATTTATTTCTCCATTATTGCTTTTGTGCTTGCTGTGCTTATTGCTATTTGGTAACTTGAAGTCTTGAACCTGTCCTATTTCAGTTTGTAGTTATTCTTTATAATTGCTCATTTTTACTTCTGCCATTAGCTTAGCTTTCAAATTATTTTATCTAAAGTTTTTAAAAGCTGCCTATTCACCCCCCCTCTAGGCCAACTCGATCCTTTCAATGCCGACCTCAGCTCAACTCTGCCTTTGGCTAGGGTTTAGTAAATCTCAACTCTCTGTTTTTCCTTTTACTTACTGATTTTCGGTTAATTATTCCTTATGATTTGTGATTACCTAATGATGGATTTATGATTTGCAGTATGGGATGGATATCAACATTGAAATATTGTCTGCTATGCTCTGTGTGCTTGAATATCTAGTTGTGGTATGATTTACAATGGCTGCATTATGGATTAATTTTGCATAGTAGATGATGAATTGATACCATGCTAAGCAGTTGAATCATTCCCTTTTTGGTCTATGATGATTAAGTTTTTATCGATCTCCTGGGTTGGATGGCATTGTGTGACACCTCTAGTTTGCAAAACACCGAGGAAGTATTTGTGAGTTAAAAGAGTCGCATAACGTAACCCCCAGTGGTTTATTTTCTTTCTGAGACCAATATTTATCAACCCAATTCATTCTTGCTACTGCTATCCTATACTGATTCCAATAATGAATGGGTTTGAAGGAAAATACCTGGATACAGAGAATGAAATGGGGCGTTGGAGAAGAAGAAATGGGTTGGCTATGCTCAGTGAAGTTGATGTGGGGATTTTGGTCTCCTCCTTGCTCCTAGGCTTTGCTTCTCCTTACTCCAAGGTTCTTGAAGCTTGGCCCTTCTTGAGATGAGCTTCCTAGTGCTTGGTCTTTCTTAGTGGCTTGATTTGTGTGAGGGAAGTGTTCTATGTGTTTTTGCTTGGTGGCTATGTGCGGCAATGAACTGAGGCTTGCTCTGGTTTTGGCTTTGTGGCCAAAGGTTCTAGGTTGGGTGTGCTGTCCCTTAAACACAATGTTTCATGGTTATCCGATTCACTGTGGACTTTTACTGTTTTGCTGGGGGTGAAATATTTCTACCACGTAATATTTAAGAATACGCGCGTCTACGACTCAAACAGGTTTGTTAATTGCCGAATGATGCAATTTTTAGATCACAAGAGGTGCTGAATTGGCCCCCGGACAATATCGGATACCTCTTTGAGTGATAACTTTAAATTACAGGCTGATGGTAAATCTAACTCTTATTTCACTTGATTAATTTAATTAGGGATGGAACTGGTACGGATATTTTCCGACCGACCGACCGACCGAATTGATTTGGATGATGATTTGGATAGTTTCACAGATATCCAGTTGATTTCTCGGATAAGGATATGGACACAGATAATTTACATGGATACGGATACGGATATGGAACACTGATTATCCGATGGATACGGAATATCCGAGTTTTTGTTCGGATAATATATGACATACGGATATTATCCGAATAACACGTTTCAGAATAACCATTAACAATTTAACATGTTTCACTGTTTCAGAGACTGGGGTCTGCATTGGATGACAAGATATAATGTGTTCATGTGTGCTAGATGCTAATTTGGAGATATTTGGGTAAAGGTGGTACAGAAATTGACAAGTGGCGTTTCAGGAGGGCTACTTAGGATTCAGCAACATATGCCAGCTGCAAATCATTTGGTTCAATTATTGCAATGGGGTACATTGTTACTCACAGAGTCGCATGTATGACAAGCTAGGGATAAAAAGGCAAAAAAAAAGACATACAAATATATTTCTTTTGGAATTTTGAATTTAAATTTGGACCGATTTTGGAAAAAAAAACTGAAATTGGATTTTAAAATATCCGACTAATATTATTCGTATCCATGTTGATTCCGATCCGTATTCGATCTGTATTCGTAACCGATATTATCCTGTATAATTCGTATTCGATTCTGTATTCGACACTATTCGTATTCGATTCTGTATTCGATAAAAAATACGGATACGGATATGAATAGGACGATATTCGACCGTATCCGATCCGATCACATCCCTAAATTTAATGCATTGATTATATTCTCTTTCTCATATGTGTGCATTTAACTTTGCAGGTATATAAATGAAGATTAGAAGATCACCGATGTTTTGTAATTTACATTCTTGTAATTTCTATTTTTGAAATGTAATTAATTATTTAAGTATCTCTGTTATTCGAAATGTAATTATTTCATTGAGCCTTGCATTTAATCCTGATGTACAAGTTTGTAATGAATGAAATGCATAATTAAACTTTGTTGCCATTAATATTTATATAGTTTAAAGTGTAAATATTCATTTATATAATCTATGATTAGAGATGTAATTAAATTCTTGAATGATACACTTTAATTTGTTGTGCTCAATTATAATAACTAATTCGTAATATTAATCACGTGCTTATTAATCTAATTTAATCATGCGATTGATTTTATTTTAATGCCTCATTTGCAATTAATTATTTATGAAATTCGCGATCTGAAATATGGTCCATTTTCGACTTTAGCAATCTATTTCACTATATTCAACCAGTGATAATTGAATTATGTGATTCATCCTTATCGATCTATTTTAATTAAACATGTCATTTTGATTTAATTAGCTCTTACGCATAGGTAATTGTTTGGGTCATTTCATAATACTTGTATCTATCATTAGTTGAAAAGACGAGGAAATAAGAGGGACCTAAAGTTCCATCCGGAATTCTTTTTATCATTTGACCCTTTATTTATTAATGTTGTAAAAATAAGCTCTTGACTAACTTATTTTTACAAATGACCAAGGGAGATGTAGTCAAAACAACATTACCACACCACCACTAGAGGCATGGCAGCGGTCCTCCTTTGCCTATGAATTTTTTTTTATTTAACCTCTTTTTTAATTTGTTTCTAGTGATACTTTCTTGTTTAACTTATTTTCAAATTTGATCTTTTTTGTCATGCTGTTGGTTATGGTGTGGTGTGGCAAAAATGGTAATTTTTTTTATTCAAATCTTGATTTATCCCATAGCGTGACAATGTAGTTTGCCACATCTTTTTGGCCATGCCGATGGTTGTGGCGTGGTGTAGTAAAAAAGTTCATTTTTTTTTGTTCAGATCTTGACTTATCCTATAGCGTGACAATGTAGTTTGCCACCCAAGTACACCACAGGTGTTGCCGCGACCAAAAGGATTAGATTTGGAATAAGTTAGCCAATGGGTTATTATTAAAAATAAATTTTAAAAAGGTTCAATAATAACCGGTATGTTTTATTTGCCATCGGATTTCGGCAGTCATTCAATGAAATCTGATCCCACATACTAACCGGTATGGATAAAGGCTGTAACAAGTCTGGGTAAGGAATCTTTTCACTTTTGTTAATTTGGCAAACTTCACAATTTTTTACTATAACATAAACATCTTTCTTCATTCCTGGCCATTTCAAACTTCTTTTCAGTCTGTGATAAGTTGCCAAATTACCTGAATGCCCCTCAAGTGGTGTTCCATGCACTAATTTACTAGCTTATTACTCCTGATGTCTCCCTGTGTTAGGGACGGCGTGGCAAGCAAGGGCTTGGAAATAAGCGTCACTGCTGAAAGATCATACGTGTCCCAATAGAACATGAAAGAGGATTGAACAAGAAGATGGAAAATATAAAAAACTTGATCCTGAAATCTGTGGGTGTAAGCATGAAGTATGTCTTTAATAGCTATAAGCCTTGCAAATCAAACTAGATACTTTGAAGAAAATGCGTAACAAGCACACAAAGATAACTTCTATTTAAGCATCGTTCAGCAATTTGCATAAGCAAGCCTTTGAATAATATCAAAATTACAAACAAAACGTTACATGTAAAAAGTAAATCAGGTGGAAAATAGCGAAGAAACTCCATACGAAATTGCAGGATATAAATGACTGGCGCGCGATAGTACATCAATCCTTTGCAAGTGGATCATAGAAAATGGTACTTCTTTTCTCAAAAATGGTGATTTCAAGCCCCAACAAATATTATACAAGGGTACAAAAGGAATGAAAGAATAGAGCTCTACAGGGGGAAGAGCATCGTCTTTGAGTTCAGTCTACAATTTGCACACTACATTCGTTTAGAAAGATCATCAATAAAGGGGAAAAGTAATCAGTACTCACAGTAAGCTAACTGATTCCTCTCCTTTGATTTGTAGTACCTCCCATCACCAGGTGAAAAACGAATATATTGATGCTTTCCCGTTAAGTCTATTCCACAATGCTGATCTTTTCGACAGCTAATACGAGAACTCGTGCCCTCTGAGGGATATGTATTTCTTCATCCATATGGCAATGTCCTCGGCACAGGCCTGGGCCTGTGGCGTCTTGAGGAACACATCGAGGGTTGCGAACTCATGAACTGTGTCCTTGTAGTCGAGGACTGGTGCATCCACATTTACCTTGCGGAGTTCCTCTGAGTAAGCAATCGCTCGATCCCTCATCCAGTCATGTTCCGCGATGACTGTCAAGGTCGGGGGCATGCATTTCAGTGGTACGCCTCCTCTGCGAGCGGCGAGGGGGTTGGCTGCAGGATGGTCCAGGCTGAACTCTTTCTCTGATAAAAATAATCTCCAAGCAAGTATACATGTGGACTTGTCATAGAAGTATGAGTTTGCAAGTCTTATTTCCGAGTGCGTTGGAACACTCCCTATGAAGAAGGGGTACATGAGAGCCTGTGCTACAACCTTGACTGGGTCAAATAGCTTTCCATCTTCCACTGCCTTCCGAGTGACAAAATCAGCAATATTGGCACCACAGCTTACACCAAGTAGGACACATCTGCTCCAAGGAAAAGACAGATGGTCTGGTCAAACTCCAGAAATACCAATGTGCAACAGTTAGCACAAGCGGAACTACAATAAATGACTAGATATACTCTTAGGTAGAAATACAAGACTAATTGTTGATGTTAGTAAGGATCCACTTACTATTTAAAGTTGAACTGAATTCGCTACTGAATTTGTTAAGGGGTCTACACTGAGATAGGTGCAATATAAAGCAACAGAGGTTGAGATGAAGATGATACATCAATATTACATGACATTTAAGAGATAAAAACAGAAGTCACAAAGGGGCAACAAGAATACTAACTTCTCCAGATTCTACTGGAAGCTGAATTTTAACAAAGCTTCATTAGAAATATTATGCAAATGGAGTTACCATAATAGAGTCTAAGATACCTAAACTATTCATTTGAAGAATTCAGCAAGCTCCAATTTCAGTGATAGGTTAAGTAATTAAACAATGGCCAATAAGAAAATCCAGAACTGTTTATATGAAAATGCATACCTTCACTAGCGTTCAAAGCTACTGGATTGTGGTGAAAACATTAGCAGTTATCTACTCAGTATGTATCTTCCAAATGAATATAACTTTGCCACATAGATGTGCCCTAGACAATTTAACAAATAAAAGGTTTATGTACATGCCAAGCGTCAAGCAAATCTTAAAATGGCATTGATGTCTTAAAAATGTCAACAACATATGGAGAATGTGGTCGTAGTGAACTAATACTTGGAAATTTTGAAAGTGTCTCCTTTCCATGTGGAACTACATTGTGACCGTTGTGAGCAGCTAAGGGACATGCAGATCGTGCAATAGAACATAAAACACATATCACATGTTGAGCGAGCCTAATTACGAGCTGTTAAATATTAAACCTTTCTCAATTGACATTCTCACGCATTTTAGACCTGCAACTACTCAGAAATGGCAACTCATGCGGAAATTGCCACCTACATATTATTACCATTTGAACCAATAATGGATACAATAAACTATCTCTTCATGCATCGTGTTCACTAAACTAGGGAAATTTTCATTTACAATTCCCTGCAGAATGCTTGCGAATGACAGATTACAACTTTCATTGAAGAAATGGGATTTGGAAAAATCACGTCATTGTTGCTAGATTCTTTGATTTGCCCACTCGTTGGTAATTTAGCACTGTAGTGATATGTTCCTACCCCATTCACTGAAGTTTAGCACCAAGTAATGCAACTATAAATGAGAGGATCGAAGTAATTTTACCTTGCCGGATCACCATGCGCGGCGATCCACGGCTCGACGGTGGACGCACCAAACGTGTCCACCCCACTCCCGACCTTGCTCATCATGGCGAGATTCGCCTGCTTGGCGATCCAGCTGAGCACCCTGACCCCGTCATCAAACGCTGCAGGGTACCGGCTTTCAGGCGCGAGCCTGTAGCCCACGGCGACAACAATGGCGTCGCAGAGCTTGGCCACCCTCCTGCAGAAGGCGTCGTTGGCCGCGGAGCTGCTGCTCCCGGACACGAACCCACCGCCGTGGAACTGCACGACGATGGGCAGCCTTCGCCTAGCGGAGACTGCGGCGCGGGGGGACGAGACAGCGTGCGGGAGGTACCCTCTGTAGGGCGCTGCGGCGGCGCCGCCGGCGGGGTCGCTGGCGCGGCGCGGGTGGAGGAGATACGGGTGCGGCGGTGGCGTGGGGAGGAAGACGCGGACCGAGAGGGAGGAGTTGGGGTCGATGTGGAGGTCCTTGGAGGCGACGCCGTCGGCCGCGGAGAAAGCCGGGTTGGCCGGCGCCGTGGCCTCGTCCGGGCGGCATGACACCCCGAACGCCGCCGCGTCGCCGCCGCCCTCCGCGGCGGCAGCGAGCGACTGGAGGCGGTGGCGGAGGAGGAGTTTGAAGAAGACGCTGTAGATTTTCACGCCGACGCCCGGCATGGCTCGCCACCGCCGCCCTCACTTGGATCCGCGCATCACCCGATGGAATCCCTCCGACGCGCCCACCGCTTGGATCTGGGAATCCCAGTGCGGCCGCAGCCTCCCTCCTCCCTCAATCCCGTGTGGATTTTTATTCGGTTTTGGGGATAAGGTTGGAACTGGGTCGCGTCAAATTGGAGGGCAAAAAAGAATGAGACTGGATTGGAGTGGTTGGGGAAGGGAAAGCGAAGGAGAAATGGTGATTGGTAGGGTGGCGATCTGGATGATGGCAGCAGCGTGGCGTGGTGTGGTGTGGGGTGGCCGTGCGGGAGAAGGGTGGGAGAAGAATCGAGGGGTGGGTGACGGGAACGAGGACGTCGGCGGCGGCCGCTTCCAAATTTCGGTATATATAAAGGGAAAGAAATGGAGAGAGCTCTATTCGCGGGAAGGTCCTTCATAAATTTCAAAATTACATTTAAGTCCTTTCACCACCTTTTTTTACAAAAAAGACCCTGAAAAATTTGAAATTATGTTTAGGTCCCCTAGGGTTTTTTTTTTAAAAAAGGCCCCTATAGTTTTGCAAATTCGACGATAGCTTCTAGAAATCCATTTTTTAGGAAATTATATTTAGGTCCCTACATGTTTATTTTGCAAAAAAAAGATGCACGCGAGTTCGCAAATTCGATGATGGCTCCTAGCAACTCATTTTTTTTTTAAAAAAAGAAAACTTAAATTACACAAAATAAAATTACCCACAATTCCAAAATTCAATGGTGACTCTTAGTAGCCCATTTTTTTTAAAAAAAAATCCCTCCGCAAATTCGCCAATGACTCATAGCTAGCACATTTTAAAAAAATCGAGAAAATAAACGAAATTACCTATTTCTCATAGATAATCGTCGGATCAAATTTTGCACCACATAAAGAGGACTCGTGGTGCCGCAAATTCGCAAACGACTATTTTTGGGAAAAAAATTGAGAAAAAACTGAAATTATGTTTAGGCCCTCATAACTTTTTCAGAGGTAACCATCTGACCAAATTTCATATCGCATAAAGAGGACACGTGGTGTCGCAAATTCTTTAATGACTCCTAGCTAACATATTTTTTGAAAAAACGGAGAAAAATTGAAATTACGTTTTGGTCCGCATACCTTTTTTCAGAAATAATCATCAAACTAAATTTCGCACGACGCAGTGTAGCGTGCGACCCTGCCTAGTATGGTTAACAATGGATAGATTATGATTGTAATTTTCAATATGAGGCAATTTCGCAGGCTAACTGTAGTGTTAAGTGCATTTCCAGTGACTAACGACAAATATTCTATCCGTACTCGAATACATGTAATTCCAGCTTTTAAATTTTTATTCTTAAATATATATCATTCTACAATTTTGAAATGATATTTTATATACATATCCCCTTTAATTATTTCTAATGTTACTTGTAGATATGTAACAGACCCATGTAAGACACAACATCCAAAGATATAATAAAGATATATAATACAGTCTTTTGTAGATATGAATTAACTATTCAGAAATACAGAAAGTATAAAATTCAGAGGGGAGATGAACCAAATCCATGAGTTCCAAAAAGATCCATGCTGTGAAAACATATGTGGATTAGCAATATTACTACTCTTATAGAGGGATGAAAAGTTTCTAGAGTGTCCACGTCCTTAGATTTGGAAAACAAGGACCCCCAAGATTTCCGAAATAGCAGCGACGCCTAGCGAAGGTTCTTTGTGTTCGAGAACTTTTGCAGAAAAGCTCTTGTGATTTTATGTAATTGCATGTAAGTCTTGCAAGCTTCTGCCCATTCAATCGCGCCAAGGGAGTATTTGGCTATCCATGCGATCTAGGTCTAGTGCCTTAGCGCCTTCCATTCCCCTCACGAAGGTCATCGTCTCATCGCCACGCTTTCCCTTGTGCCATCGCCTCCACCTCCTCCCTTTCTCACCTCATTTCCCCTCTCCCCGATTCCTAAACTACCGTGTCTCCTCCTCCCCATTACTGATGCCCCCACTGCTTGCGTTGCCGCCTTCTCCTCTCACCGCACTGCACTACCCCTTCGCTTGGCTGCGATCCTCACCAACCCTACCATCACTGTTGCCTACCATTCCTCCTAGCGCGGCCACTACCACCAAATAGGGGAGGTTAGATCCAGTGTCATTCCCACTGTAGAAGGAGGAGTAGCGCCGCCAGTGGGCAACCCGTGAGGAAGGCAACGGGAGGGGGTCAAGCGGCGCCCACTTACGCGGTTCCGGCTCACCATAGCCCTAAGGAGGTGGAGGAAGCGGTCTCATAGAGGTTCAGTCTGGCAAATACGGAACCCTAAAGATAAGATACCACTTGAATCTCTCTACTCAGTGGCGGAGATAGCCGTTGGCACGGTTGCGCCATGGCCCAACCAATGCCCGGCCGGACGGCCCACTTAGTACTCGAAGAGACGCTGCCCTGCCGCAATCGCTAGGACGCAGACACCGGGAGATATCTTGCCTGGATAAGGATCGGTAGGGATACGCGGATGCCGCCATAATTGCCAGGAGACGCTGGATCAAGGATCGGTACTCGATAGGGATACGCGGATACGTCGCCTCGCAAGTCACAAGTCTACCACCCCAACGCCGTTTCCTCGCAGTCGCAGGTAGCTGATTCTTGATATCATCTGCACCACATGGCCATGCGACAGCCAACAATTCTTTCATGCCATCTTCTTCTTCTTATTTTTTGCATCTTTTCCATTACCTCAAGTCCTCAAGTATGCCTTTATTCATTGTCGCATTCCCTTAATCCCTTGTACTTGTAGCTCCTTCGTTGCAAACAGCATCTTTTGACATTGCATATTTGCATTAATCATCCCTAACTAACGTGCTGAGCTTGCTTCAATCACTGATTTCTGAAGACAAAGTTTAACATCAGCAATAATTACGGCCATACTGGAAATCTGGAACAAGAAGCATGCATTTTTTTTTCCCCAGAACTCAGAAACTACAACCAATTCCAAAGTATGAATCTTTTGCTAAACCATCTTTCCCATTGTTGGATACTAATACAATCCTACTGTAGCAGGACATTTTAATTGTTAAATTACTTTCACTCCTTTTGTTACCTGTAATTCATGTATGCACTTTTGCTTTTCTATGCTTAATTTGCATTAACTGTAATTAGCTTCGAGTTCTCAGACTAAAGATTTTATGATATTTTTTCTGGTTGTAGACTAGCTCGAAAGGAATTATTGAAACATGAAGAGGAATGGAGATATTGCATCTTTTTTTAAAAAATTTTAAAAAAACTGGACCAATCTTAGCTAAAATCCTGGCTACGCCACTGTCTCTACTTGTAGGTGTTCTTGGTAGGAATCGATATGTTCTTTGCCATTTTGTCAAAAAAACATTTATCTTTGGGATGCCTGTATGGTTTGGCAACCAGAAATCCTCATGGCTTCATAACTCATGTTGATTGTTGATTCAATGGTTTGGAGTTGTTGCAGATGTTTATCTGATACCGAGGTAGGTGGCGGCCATGTTCGCAACAGAGGAGAACAACTCGTTGCTCCTGATATTATGATCTTTAGCATCCAGGTCTTGATTATGACAAATGTGGATTGTAGTTCGGTGCCTTTATCTTCACATCAAGAACATGGGCCATGAGCAGCACGTGCTCCCCTCAGGTTTGCAACTGATTGATTAGTTATCTGAGGCATAACTCCAACTGAAACCACTTGCCCATAGCCACACAAACCAACATGCTGAAATAGAAGTGCATGTCTTTTCATTGTACAGTGAACGAATTGGCAGTGCTGCATTTTGTGCTAATAGTTTTACAGGTGCATCATTGTATATTACCCATCCCTTTTTATTTATCGTGTGGCCTATCTAAATAATCGATCTATCTGGGACCATTTTTTATGTATTTTCAGTTCTGTGTATAAAAAAAACTCTATGAATTCAACTACTATTTATTTTCAGTTCTGTGTAAGTACATGAGGATTACTGTTAGCTAAGTAAGCCTAGAGGAAAATTCCAAGCACGACAACTATTTAACATTAAATGATTTATGCGTAGGAAAATAATTTATGGAATGCAGGCCTTTCATGCCCATATTTTCGCTGTGGTCTGCAAGCCATTTTTTTTATGTTTTAGTTTATTAGGCCCTCCCAAATATAGGATAATTTCTAAAGCCACTACAGGATGACACGTCCTTGAAAGCTGTACTACCGCTTGGAATAAGGGTATTCCAAGCAGTACGACCGCTTGGAATACCCTTTTCTACTGCTTTCCGTTCGGCTGCTTCTAAAAGTATTCCAAGCGGTATATACATTAAAAACGGTACTACCGCTTGGAAAACAGTTTTTAAAAGCAGTACTACCGCTTGGAAAACCATTTCTAAAAGCAGTACTACCGCTTGGAAAACCGTTTTTAAGAGCAGTAGGATAGCTTGTAACACCGTTTTTAAGAGCAGTCCTACCGCTCGGGGTATTTAAATTTTAAAAGCGGTAGAACAGCTTTAACAAAAATTCCAAGCTGTACAAGTGCTTGCATTTAGCATTTCAAGCAACTCAAAAATTGATTACTAAATAATAGAAATACCGCTTGGAAAAATAATTGCACCAGTTTAATATATATCCACATAATAAATGTTCGCCAAATTTAAAATAATATCAAGTACCCATAACATACAATCCAAACACCATATATAACATATAATTCCTCGAGAAAGCAACGTACCAAAGTTTCATTATCATAAATCATCCACAGGTACAACATCACCAAAATATATAAAAGGCAGAAGTACAAAGTTTACTCCCCTCGCATGCATGTCACATACATGAACATATACCAAAATATAACTAGAGTGCAAAATATACCCTTCCCACAGACATGGACATATCTATTCGCATGTCCTATATATTTACACCAAAAGTATACCTATTAACTAAACCAGTCAACAATCACCAAAAGTATACCCATTAACTAAACCACGCAAAAAATCTCCTTTCTAACGCCTGAAAGTTCTCTTCCAATCTTTAACTCTCTCTCCTTCCCCCTTTCACCTGTAAAAAAAGAAGCATTTTCTTCTTAGAATGTGAGAGATGGCATCAAAGCAATTGTATATAGTGTACAGTTTGCTAGTCCACAAGTCTGAATGTAAATCAAAAAGTTTGAACATTGCACTTCTATTACAAATAACGACCTTGATTCATGAGGGCAATAAAGACAGTTAGGGAGAGGGATATAGATGCAATATCAACAACCGATTGTGATACTCAACCATACAGTATTACCACAATTATATAAACAAAACAGTATTACCACAATTAGATGCATGTGTAACAAAACTAGAGATACTCAACCTCTATTTATATAAACAACACAGTATTACCACAATTATATAAACAAAACAGTATTACCACAATTAGATACTCAACCTCTATTTATATGCAACCTGAAGCCCCACACAACACACTACAACACGACTACAATTAGATACCCTAACACGTTCGGCTCCCTTGGCAGTTTGGTTCAGAAGATAATGTCAAAAGATCTGGCTAAATCCGAAAATATCAATACAAACAACCTATTCAGCCCGTATAGTTCTCTCTTAGCACTTCATAAATTCATTTCATTCCGGTGTATATGCAGCAAAGCACAATATGCACTACAGGATGACACGACTACGACCAGAACAAGCAGAACAAGCAGATCATCCTACAACTAGTAAGCATATCATCCCCACTGCAGCCTGTAGCCCTGCAAGTGTATAGAAGATTAAATTGACCACTGCAGCCTGCAGCCCTGGCGCCCTGCAACCTTGAGACTGAGTACAAGTGTATAGAAGATTAAATTGTCAGATTCGTTGACCACTTCGGCCCTTCCATGATTTCCATCACAAAAACATAGCACTGAAGCACATAGCACATTAAGTTCATCCAGACATCAAGTATATATCTTCTCCGCTAGACTGCAACTCATATATATATTCTCTACTCAGTGAGATCTCAAAATTAAATATGAACTCATGTATCTAGCAGTATTAACTTAAGGTAAAGTTATATTGGAGCCCATCCTATTAGCAGCAATAAGCTCATCATGACATCAAATAGATATCTTCTCTGTTTAGTTCATGTTACTAAGTTTAGTAACACATTAGAAACAAACCAAATAGTAACATGCAGTATGTTTGATTCATCTTTGTTTAGTTCATGCCTGAGCAGCTGATGCTAATACATCAATCAATCAAGAAACCAACGAAAGCAGCAACAGTTCATCACTGCAAAACTCTAAATTAGCTCATATGTACCGGCAAGACAAGGATGGATACTGGCTGAGCCTGACTACCAACACACTACTGCTACAAGTATTACTTATACTACATTACTGCCAGTAGTTTTTCATATATATGCTGTTTCTTAATATTTCTTCTCTCTCTCTAATTTTTTTTCATCTTGGTGTTGATCAGATTTAATTGTATGACAATTAAATTACAAGTGTTTTGCCAAACATGTAAAGTACAGGCAATGGTGGTGCCCATCCTATTAGCAGCAATAAGCTCATCATGACATCAAATAGATATCTTCTCTGTTTAGTTCATGTTACTAAGTTTAGTAACACATTAGAAACAAACCAAATAGTAACATGTAGTATGTTTGATTCATCTTTGTTTAGTTCATGCTACTAAGCCTCAGGGATGGATGAACAAGAATAAAAATGCACTAAGTTTGCCATCATTTCCTCCTTGTTAAGTTGTTATCACTAGAATAACACTAGCATCTGCAACCTTCTGGAAGAGACTGAATTCAATTTTAAATTCAAGAATAATCAACTAACTGAATTCATGTTTGAATCTAATTTAGGATCAAAGAAGCTTCAACAAATTTGTTAATCAAACTTAAAGTGCCTCCAATAACCTGATTTCTTCCTCCATTAGTTGAAGTGCCTCCAAGGACTTGATTTCTTCCTAAATTAGTTGAAGTGCCTCCAAAGACTTGATTTCTTCCTCCATTAGATGAAGTGCCTCCATGAGCAACATCATCTTCCATCTACAAAAATCCATTTATTTTTTCATCATCCCACAAACTTAGCTAAGGAAATGAATGTATACAATATGGTTTACCCTTTTATATGGCCATGCAATGGTGCGTCCTTGTGCATCACCTATTTTTGTGAGATCATCATATGGTCTTGGTAATACAGCACCCTTTTTCAACACGTAGGTCACAACAACCTCACAATACTCTAGCCCAAGAGGAGTACCACCAACGATAGCAGTTCGACATGTTCTTTTAACGGTAGTTTTAGCTACCGGAACATTCTGTCCTACAACCAAGTACAAAATGACATGCCTTCTCACCTAAAAGTTTAATTTGAGTCACGAATTAATAATGTAGAAGCATGCAATTTGGTCAAAATAAACGTGAAGTGAATGAATGCCCCATGGTTAGTATTTGGTACATCTTGTTGTGCAACGGACTTCGTTCTGTTTATCTATACACAAACATAAGTAATATTTATATAAAGACAAGGGATTGATTATTGTGTAGCTATAAAAGATGAAGATATAGCTCACATCCATGGTGGTAGGTTGTATGGAATTAAGAGAACAGGCCATGTGCTATGTGCTGAACTTAAATTTCTAAAAGGATTCATACCATCAGTAGCTAGAGCAAGCCTAACATTGCGACAATCAGAACTAAACTCTGGGTACTTATTGTCAAAATCCTTCCATAGAGTTGAATCTGCCGGATGACGCATTAGTCCATCCTTTGGAAGGCCTTCCTTATGGTACCTCATATCACTTGCCAATTTTCTAGACATATAGTACCTTTGAAGTCTTTTCTTTAATGGAAAATGTCGAAGAACTTTATGGGGAACCCTGTGCACTCTCTTTCCATCAGGACTCTTCTTTTCTAACTTCCATCTAGAAGTACCACATTTTGGGCAAGCATCTTTTTTAGCATGATCCTTCCAAAAAAGTACACAATCAAATTTGCATGCATGGATATTTTCGTAACCTAATCCAAGGCAGCTCACCATCTTCTTAGCTTCATTAAAATTCTTTGGTAGTGAAGTGTCTACTGGAAAGGCCTCATCAAGTAATTTTAAAAGGGTATCAAAACTATTATTTGTCCACCCCCCAAAGAACTTAGTGTGAAGAAGTCTCACTACAAACTGCAACTTGGTGAATTTGCACCCATGATACAGTGGTTGGCTAGCATCATTTGCTAAGTTATAAAAAGCCTCAACATCTTCATTCGGACCCCCTAAATCACTATCACCGTCACTACCATTTTGGAAACCATATCCTATGTCATCAAGCATTTCTGTCATCTCATCATCTATCTCTTGCTCCATTTCTAAATAAGTTTCATGTTCACATGTGGGTTCTCTTTGTTGTTCATGCGTTACAGTTTTCTCTCCATGAAAAATCCATGTGGTGTATCCTTCTAAGAATCCTTCGCATATCAAGTGTTCATGGACAACCGTTGTTATATACCAAGTGCTATTCACACACTTTTTTGCATGGGCATCGAATTTGATTTCCTTTTGCTGAATTTGTAAAAGCAAACTCTAAGAAACTTTTGACGCCATCCAGATACTTCTTTGAGTGCCTACAATTGTCATTAATTATATTATATGCATACTTAGTTAACAAGATGTGTATATATTTAATTTAATTATAAATTCTTTAACTTGTACCTAGGCTCACTCATCCAATCCTTATTCATGCTCATGATGATTGTCCAATGCACAATGAATAGGCAGATTCAACTACAATCTGTATCAAACCCAAAGTAGCAGCTCAATTGACATATATAGACAATGAAACTTGTAGGCAAATAAGAGGGTATTTGACCTATCATATACCTTAATGACCGGATGAAGATGGCCGACACTGCACCCTGCTCGTTGAACTGGCTGCCGGCAGCTCCCCTCTGTGCCTTGCTCGTCGTCCAGGCCGCAAGCTCCCCTCTGCAAAATGTTCAACAAGTAAGTTACTTTTGTACTATTCATTAACTGTTTGCTAATAGGAATATTTTACTAACAACATGCAATTTGAAATTATGAGCACGATGGAAAGGATTACATGCCAACTAATGAATAGAATCTGCAACCTTCATTTCAACTAGATGGTAGAGAGTTGCCTATTATGAGCATGATGGAGAGGATTAGATGCCAGGTAATGAATAGAATCTGCAATTCAAAGCTACTTATGAAAGCACATATATAGCACATCTCCAATCTGAAGACAATGCTATCGAGCTTTCTGATTTATCTTTATTAGCTCATAAACAACCATAAGACAATGAGTACATATGTTGTCACAGAATTAGTACATGAGACAAAGGTCTACCAATTTTCAGAAAAGCATACAAGGAAAAGAGAGAGCAAATGGTGAAAGCGGGTCTCCAAGACATCCCAGCATATAATAAGAGCTATTTTAGACTATGGATCTTATTCTTACAACATGTCTGAATTTTGATTATAGTGGGAAGGGTGATGACTCATAGCCAAACCAGACCACACACTCCCCAGTCTTCAACAAATGAAAGTGAAAGGAAAAAAGTTCACCTTTGTACACCCTATGTCACAGCAGCATGCTACAAAAACAAATTGCAACCAAAAATCTAGTGCTACTTCAACCTGCAACTGCTAGTGCTACTTCAACCTGCAACTAGTGCTACTTCAACCTGGAACCATTCAGTACACATATTGCCTAATTTTGCCAGGATGATACTTCAACAACGAAATCAGCTAATGGGCATCCTGGAACCACATGTCACAGCCACATTTGCATTGGTCATACCAAACATTTGTTACACAGCTATTCAATCAAATTGTAATATCACATTGTCCATTCAGTACACATATCAAGTAACACTTGAAACCACTAACCACATTCACAATGCAACATTCCCACCTCCTAGCACCCAGAGAGCTAGTTGACTATTCGCCGAGCTTATAGAACTTGTGAAGACGCGAAATACCTAATAGTAAACATGGAATTACCCAACACAAGCACACTATCACTACAAAAACGATACCACACTGAGGATTTCGAAGCAAATCAGCTGACTTTTGCCACAACAATTGCAAAGTGCAAACATATGAAGCATAAGTCAAACCCAGCGATTCGAGTCCCAACCATGCTAAAAGTCCCATTCGAACAGCACTAGTCAAAGGCACTGAGCCCATGTTAGCCCTACCACTTCATGGTCAAAATCACGACACTAGCTGAAATTAACATCAAGGCATCACACAAACGTGCAGGTTAGCCGCATTCTCACCGTCCCAGCTACAAACCCATTCCGCATTGCTTCACTCCCAAAAACATCACCAAATTCACGCACAAAAACATGAAAACCCGAACTTGTTTGCTCCCTCACATGAGCGCCGTGCCGGATGGGATCTCAGGCGAGGGCCTATGGCGACCGAGGAGGAAGGCGTCTTCGGTGAGAAGTGCCGGCGGCGGGGAGATGGGAGATCAAGGCGGGCGCTAGGGCAACGGGGCTGGGGGTTGGGGCCTCTTCCCTTCGCTTCGACGGGGCGGCAGGAGCTGCTGTGGGAGGTCGGTGCTGCGGCGGAGGGCGGTAGGGGGGAGCTACGGTGGCGGCGGCGGGAGCTGCGAGATGGGAGCTACGGTGGCGGCGGCGGGAGCTGCGAGATGGGAGCTACGGGTGGCGGCGGCGGGAGCTGCGGCGGGGTGCCGGGGGGGCGGCGGGAGCTACGGCGGGGGGCCAGGGGCGGCGGGACCGTGGGAGCCAAGAGCTGCTGCGGCGGTGGGGATCGAATGGGGAGGGGATGGAGCGAATTGAATGACCGAGGAGAGGAGAGAGAGGGCTTTAGTTTAGGTTTCTAATTTCCCCTGTGAGAGAGCGGGCTGGGCGCGTGTATGCCCGCCAAAATTTTATTAGAAGCATGGTAAATGTTTTCAAAGCGGTACGACAGCTTTTAATCAAAAAAACTTTTTGCAAGCGGTCGGACAGTTTAGATAGCTTATTTTCCAAAGCAGTACTACAGCTTTAGTTAAAATTCTTTTTACAAGCAGCATGGCAGCTTTTAATTATCATTTTTCAAAGCAGTAATACCGCTTGCACCAATGGGTCATCCTGTAGTGAGCATAGACCCTCAAAGAATTAGCTGCAATATTTTTTTCCTGCACTCCATGATATTAACCATGGAAGATTAGCAACAGCCTTTACTATATAATTTAATTATTCATCTTTTATTGTTGCTCTGGAGATGTTTTTTTTTTAATTTGAAGGTAAAGGTTAATTTGGCATATTTTCTTAGTACGTAGTAAGGATAGAGGATTATAGCTGGATAGCTTTGTTGCAAGTTGTTTAGTTATGGAATTTCGATTAAAAGTAAACAAATTGTCATCTTGTTAGCGGTTAAGGTTTTATTAAGGCATTTTTTTATGCTTGCAAATACTAAACTTTCATCCTTCCTATCATTTCTGTATTTTATTCCCGTGATTAGCATTTAGAAATCTTTTAGAATCCTATCAAGAGAAAGGTGGAGACAAAGTTCTATTAACATGAAATGTATGTTTTTTATTTGTGTTGGTTTGTGAGTGCTGTGGAGGTCCTGGAGGATCAATTTCTTAGAGACAGATGAATATGAGACCAAGATAAGCAGAACATTCACATTTTGGTTTGCTCCTGCTGGCCTCGACTTCCGGACTCATCCTCTCATGTGGTCACCTCACATGCTCTGGCCTTGATGCCATGGCCGGCTACAACAGCGACATCAGCTCTGGTCACATCTCTCTCTCTCTCTCTCTCTCTCTCTCTCTCTCTCTCTCTCTCTTTCATCTGTTCCAATGCATTTTCTTCCCATAGGAGTATAGGACCAAAGAAGGATATTGCAAACAGAAGACACATTTGGGTTGTTTTTTATTTGTACATTGGAATTTAGGATAGGGAAGCAATGACAAAATGATTTGATTTGGGCTTAAAACAGTTGCACAAAATCAGGGTGTGTGTTGCTCTTACTAGGCCGTAAGCGTGGCGTACGCCGCGCACGTGAACGAAAAATGGCTTTGCACTTTTTTCGGGTGAAAACATAGACTTAGACGTATCTTCAAAAATTTTGAAGGCTCGAGAAACCATAGAGATCGAGCCGCATGTGTGAATGGAAAACGAATTTGCGTTTTTTAGGTAAAAATGGGCCACAAAAATATTTTTTCTAGGCTCTGGAGAAAAAACAGACCACGAAAATATTTTTTCCGGCAAAAACGGAGGAAGGACGAACGAAAAATGGGTCTGTGTTTTTTTAAGAAAAAATGGACCACGAAAACACAAAAGCGGCGCACGCCACGTGCGCGTACGAAAAACGGATTTGTGTTTTTTTTAGGAAAAATGGACCACGGAAACATTTTCCCGAGGATTCGAAGAAAAAAGGACTACGAAAATATTTTTTTGGCAAAAACGGAGAAAGAACCACGAAAACATTTTCCCCATTTTTTTTTTGACAAAAACGGAGAAACAACCACGAAAAAATGGAGAAAAAAGGACTACGAAAACATTTTTTTCGTTTTTTCTGAGGAAAAATGGACCACGAAAACGTTTTTCCCGGGGTCTAGAGAAAAAACGGGCAACGAAAATATTTTTTCCAACAGAAACGTAGAAACGACGATTGAAAAACGAATTTGTATTTTTTTTCTGAGGAAAAACGGTCAACGAAAACATATTTCCCATGCTCCAGAGGAAGAACGAACAACGAAAATATTTTTTTCAACAAAAACGGAGGAACGACGAACGGAAAATGGATTTTTTTTTGAGGAAAAACGTCCAACGAAAACATTTTCCCATGCTCCGAAGAAAAAACGGACCACAAAAACATTTTTTCCGGGTAAAACGGAGAAAGGACCTGAACGTAAAGTGCGATGACCTATTTGTTATATTTTTGGACCTGTTCGCTATTCTAAAAAATTAGAAAAGGACTCGTTCACGATTCGTATTTAACGGGAGACTTTTTCCGTAAAACGTCGAACGGGGGACCTAAACGCGAACCGGGAAAAAAAATTTCCTGTCACAGAAAATCACAAAGGATCTATCCGTAAATTCGGAGGGACCTATACATAATTCAGAGAAACGGGAGGATTTTTTCGCAAAAACTCCAAAGGACACATGGGGGGCTCCTTCGGAGGCCCTTCCTCCCATCTTTAATACCGGAGGATTCCTCATTGACACATGTCTTCAATTTTAGTTACCATATACACATGTGCTACCTTTATTTTGTTGAGGAGATTGTAGAGAGTAAATTTCCTGCCTTACATCCACACTCCTGCTGTACCATTATGTGCTTTTTTAAATAATACATTGTTTAAATAATTTTACAAAAAATAATATATTAAAAAAATTACAAAAATATACATTTGTCGCCATTCCAAATGGCTATAAATCTATAGTCACCAAATGAAATGGTGATACAACTTCTATCACTGTTCGAATTGGTTGATAGATTGTTTACTCGCAGATTCATTTGGTGGCAGAACCATGTCGCCAATTCATTTGGCGATAGAAAGCATGTTGCTAATTTATTTGGTGACGGAGCTTCTGTCGTTAATTGAAATGGCGACAGAGATATATTTTTGTAATTTTTTATGTATTATTTTTGTAAAATTATTTAAATAGTATATTATTTTAAAAAATTATGCTTTTCACTTGGCCTTTTTGTAGTATATTCTCACATGTGATGTCAAAAAACTATACTAAATTACCTGACCCTTCCTTAAGCAGGGTTTGTTTTCATTGCATGGCTATTGACACAGGAAAAACCGCTGACGTGGAAAATTCTTGTGCTCATTATTTTTGAGAGTCAATTGAGTTGGAAAATTCAATATGCAATGCTATGTTTTTATAACAAATTAACTTTATCAGATTAATCATGAATTAGTCGTCTATTTGCCGTATGACAATGTCAAACGATGTTCGGATCTTTCCATACGCGCCATCATCGATTTAGTGTTGGATCTCTCACGATTCACTTGTTTGGTCTCGGATAGGTCACTTACAGTAGTTGACCAATAGGTAGGTACTAGTTACATGCCCGTGCGTTGCTACGAAAAACAAAATTGATAACGAAAAATAAAGATTAAAAAAAAAATATTTCACAAGATCAAACATCTATCTTTAACGCTTCGTTTCTTGCGAAAGCTGGCTAATTAAAGCAACGCTTCGTTTCTTGCGTAGGGCAATTAAGCAGGGCAATTAAGTAGGGCAATTAAGCAGAGCAATTAAGTGGCAATTAATGACGTGGGAAGAACGGACCACTGCCACCAAGTGCTGCTTTAGAATAGTAGAGATTAGAGAGCTTAATATGTATGACGCTTCGTTTCTGGCACTATTGAAAGTTTTTTTCAAAATTTTCCCTTGTGGGAACCGGCAGTCTTGCGTTGGTTTTAATGTGAAAGCTGGCTAATTAAGAAGGGCAATTTACCAAGGCAATTAAGCTGGTTAATTACTGTGTTTGTTTCATTTCAAAATATCTGGAAGCGGGAAACGGTAGAATGGACCGCTGCCACCAACTCGTGCTTTAGAATAGTAGAGATTTAGGGCCTGTTTATTTTTTGCTTTTGATTCTAGATTCTAGCCCTAAAAGCTGAATAAAAAAATAAATAGCCTAATTCTAGACATCGATTCTTATAATCCAGCCCACTCATACACACTAAATCCACAATCCACTTCATATGTGCTTCTGCGAATTCCAACTTTTAGAGAATTAGCTTCTCTACAACTACAATTCAGGATCGGTTTTTAGAGAATCCAAAGTAAAAACAAACATGCCCTTATATTCAATAAATAGATATTTACTTCCATGAGTTCATTTAGATTTTTGCGTTAGACCGTTGATCATGACAATGTAGAATATAGTCGGATCCCTTTATCAATAAGTTTATTAGATGTTTTTTTGGTGCTGAAAATTTTGTTACTTCCTTTGTTTGTCTTATTTTAGTACCGGTGGTATGTTTTACTAACTGTATTAAAAAGGTAACGCTTAGCTAAGTAATTTACCAACTGACTGTTTTCTTCCTTTGTTTTGTTTCCCTGAATTGATTGATTTTTTTTCAAGCTGTAGCAAAGAGATAATGAAATATTCAGTAGCTAATTTCCCATGTTAATTTATTAAAAAAGTTTTTCATGTTCTTCATTAGTTGACCGAATGATTCACAGGGATTGGATTTCCTAAAAGTAGAAACTAGGTTGTGTTTTAATTCTGAATTATTTTTTAGAATCATCTTTTTTGCGGCTGAGATTTAAAAATTTGTGCAGCCACCAAATAGACTTATTATGTGGTCTTCTATTGATTTTTTTTAAGCAAGGGAATGAGATGGATACACTCGAAGTAAAGTATACAGGTTCTGCATATAAGATTATTGACGCTTTTTAGTTAGTTAGATGGCTATTGACACATCTTACGATGTTTGGTTACACCAAATGAAAATGTACGGTTTGGCCAAGTTCTTGCATACAAAATTTATTATTGACTCTCTCATGCATTTTCACGCAACATTTTAGAAAATCTGCACAATTACATGGGAAAACTTGCAGCGATTTTCTGATATTACACTCTTAACCATCAATGGCCAACCCAACATTATTTATTCGCATTTCAAATGTTGAAGGCAAACTCCAATATAATTTATGACATTTTATATTGTTTTTCTACGATGTAGCTTTGCGTTTTTGGTTTGACATGGAACCTTTATATTGGTGTGGATTTAGAGCAACTGGATTCCGCATGTGATTCAAGTATAGATTTGTTGTCGGTTGGCTATGTGTAATATTACATAATTCCTTAATCATCTTTATGCATCGTCTATCTTCAGACTTCTTTGCTTTTTTCCCCTCTAAACAATGATACTCCTGTAATTTTACTTTTCTGACCGACGCAGCGTAGCACGCGCACCATCCTAGCTACCTTTACAAGTGGATGGGTAAGCATGGTTTTTGTTAGACAACCTCGCTATCGAATAGTCCGGGGTTGCCTAATAGATCTCAAGTGGAGAACAGAGAGAGAGGGCGAGAGACACAATATGAGGAGGAACGGGTCTGCTTTATTATTCTGTATGCTTGTGTACAATGGGGTGACCCCCTGCCTCCTATATATAGCGGTTCTGCTTAGAGATAAGGAAGAGTCCATATCGGATACGAATCCGGTTTCCTAACACTCCCCCTTGGACTCTTCACTGCGAGATGCATATGCCTCATTAAAACTCCATAAAAACCCAGTGGGAAAAATAATTGGAGAAAGAGTACATAGCACACGCTTGCTGTGTTGCACGGATTGCCTCATCAAAAACCTTATGTAAGAAAACTTCAATGAAAAACTTACTTAAGGAAAAGAATACAATCCACCCAAACTTCAATGTTAATCTTCAAGATTTACGTTGGGTACTCAAACTTCATGGTTGAGATTTATGTAGGAGTATGTGAAAAATCTCCCCCTGAAATCTGCACTTCTCTAAGCCTCATCATCCCGATTCCTCTAATACATCTTTCAAAGGAAGATGCCGGGAGTGACTTAGTGAATAAATCTGCGAGATTTTCACACGACTTAGTATGCAATATCTTTATCTCGTTCATCTTATGCATTTCATGAGCATAAAAGAACTTGGGGTTGATATGCTTTGTAAGGTTACTCTTCACATATCCCATTTGTACTTGTGCAACACAAGCTGCATTATCTTCATAGATAATAGTGGGGTTTGTTCCATGTTCGGACCACATGACTTGGATGTGGTGAACCATTCTTCAAGCCATGCACATTCCCGAGAGGCTTCATACAATGCAATGATTTACGAGTGGTTAGTCGACGCCGAGACAAAAGTCCGCTTAGACGACTTCCAAGAAATTGCCGTTCCACCGCAAAGGAAAACATACCCGGTTTGTGACTTGCCAAGATGCGGGTCCGATAGGTACTCAAAGATCGGCGTAGCCAACTAAATTCAATTCATTGTTTCTTACGTAAAACAAGCCGAGGTCTTTGCTTCCTTGAAGGTAACGGAAGATGTCCTTCACCCTTTCCAATGCCTTTTGGTGGGTTACGCCTTTGTCTGCGCTAGCAAATTCACGGCGAACGCAATGTCCGGCCTAGTGCTATTACTTAAGGTACATGAGCGCTCCAATTGCACTCAAGTATGGGAATTCCACTCCCGGGACTTCCTCCCCTCTTCTTTAGGCCTCAGACGGGTCTAGGTGCGCTTGGAGTGACCTTCCGAGCCATTGGGGTCTTTGCGGGGTATGCCTTTTCAAAGCCAAATCTCTCCAACACTTTCTGCGTGTAGGATGCTTGGTGTACCAAGATTCCGCCTTGGACATGTTCAAGCCGCAAGCCTAAACAGAACTTGGTTTTACCCAAGTCTTTCATTTCAAACTCAGATTTCAAGTATGTGCATGCTTCTTCAATTTCCTCATCCGTCCCAATGATGTTCAAGTCATCTACATAGACGGAGATTATACAAAATCCATTCGTGGGTCGTTGTATAAATACACATGGACAATCTTCATTTGTTCGTGTAGCCTTTCTTGCAGAAAGTCACTCAAACGATTGTACCACATTCTTCCTCGATTGTTTTAGCCCATACAGTGATTTCTCCAATTTCACACTTTGTATAGGTTTCATTTGCTCTGTCTTGGTTCGGGATAGGGATACCTTAGGTACTTTCATATAAATCTTCGAATCCAAGTTTCCATACAAATATCTTTGTGACAACATCCATTAGCTTCATTTTCAACTTCAAGTTGATCGCCATTGAGATCAAGTATCTAAAGGTAATTCCACCCATGACCAGGAGAATAGGTTTCTTCATAATCAACCCCAGGACGTTGAGTGAAACCTTGAGCGACAAGCCTTGCCTTGTACCTTATAACTTCATTTTTTCATTCCTCTTAGAACAAAAACCCATTTGTGCCCCACGGGGTTTATATGGGGAGGCGTGCGGCACACAGCCCAAACACCTCTCTTTTGTTTAGAGAAACTAACTCTGCAGTGATTGCCTTCTTCCAATCTTCCCAATCGAGCCTTTTCTTGCACTCTGCGAGAGATGCGGGCTCGGGATCATGATTAATGATCGTGGCAATCTTCTTTGCAAAGTATGCATCGACATTGGTACATTGCTCTATTCATCGATTCTCCCGTTATTACAAAGTTTATGGCCATTTCATCATGGGGTGCTTCGTGCACTTCTACTTGCTCTTCATTGCTATTTCCCATTCCAGGAGCAAGTTCCTTTAGTTTTTCTCCGCCAATGTGTGCGCACACATTATTTCCGGCGGCTTCTTCCAATGGAAGGTTCAGATCTGGAATTGCCTTTTCCACAGGCTTCTTTCCAAAGTGCCAGGTCTCAAGCGGCTCCCCTTCTTGCTTTGGGGCACTTTTGTGATTGGTGTGGTAAGTCCTCTCGCTTGATTTTCCCAAACGTCTCCGGGTACTTTGGGTTTGAGAAGCCAGATCTCCTGTTCTTTTTCTTTGAGGCCTCTGAACAGGATGAGGGATACCTTCTGCTTTCTTTGGTATTTCCACCCTCTCTGGTGCATTTCTTGCTGGTACATGCGACTTAACCACGCTCTTCAGATCACAAAAAATGATCAGGCAGTTCATTTGCTAAATTCTGCAAATCAATTATCTTCTGGACTTCTTGATTTGCTTCATTAGTGCGAGGGTCATGCGCGGGGATCCCAGTGGAATGCCATACTATTTCCCGGCATTTTTCATCCAATGGTTGATTCTCTCCCCCTAATGACGGGAAATGGTCCTCGTCAAAGATGCAATCAGCGAATCGGGCTGTGTGCAAGTCTCCAGTCATGGGTTCCAAATACCTGATTATGGATGCACTCTCATAACCAACGTATATCCCAGACTTGCGGAGAGGGCCCATTGCAGTCCGCTGTGGGGTGGTATAGGTACATATACCATACAACCAAATTTTCTAAGATGGGAAATCTTCGGGATGACCCCTTGCACTAGTTGCATAGGTGAATGGATGTTGTAGGCCGATGGTCTATAATTGATGAGTGCTGCTGCGTGCAGGACTGCGTGACCCCAACAAGTGTTGGGCAAGTTACAACTCTGCAAGAGCGGTCTGGCAATGAACTTAATCCTTTTTATTAGTGCTTGACTAGCCCATTTTGGCGTATGGACGTGCGGTCAGAGTGCTCAACATTATTCCGTTCTTTGTACAATAATCATCAAATGCCTTGGAAGTAAATTCGCGGCATTGTCCAATCGAATGGACTTCACGCGATGATCGGGAAAAGCATTCTTAATTCGATGATCTGCGAGATCAACTTTGCGAATGCATGATTCCTTGTTGACGACAAACATGTATGCGACCATTTCGAGGAAGCATCAATGAGCACCATAAAGTATCGAAGCGGCCACGACAAGGGCTGAATCGACCGCAAATATCCCCTCGAATGCGTTCCAGGAATGCAGGGATTTCATGTTGCACTTTCATAACAGAGGGTCTAGTTATTAATTTCCCGGTGGCACATGCATGGCACACAAAATCTTCGTGATTCGGGAAATTCTTAACATTAATGCCATGACCTTGTGAGTTGTTAACTATATTTCTCATCAATCTAAGACCAGGATGACTTAATCTACAATGCCATAAAGCAAATAATTCAGAGCTTCTAAAGACAGTCTTCAAAGAAGTATACACTGCGTGTGCATTGATTTTCGTGTAGTACAACCCAGATTCATATGAGGGACATTTTTCTAGTACCATCTTTTCATATTCCGCGTGCTTCACAATGCACAAGTGTTCTTTGCCATTTTCTTCATTGGTTTCTACGTGAAAACCCATTGGCGCGGATATCCTTGAAACTTAAGAGAGTGCGGGTTGATTCAGGGTACAAGAGGGCTTCTTCAATCACCAAAGTTGTACCCATTGGCAATATAATTGTGGCTCTTCCTGAGCCTATTATATGCGTATCGCTTCCTGCGATAGTCGTAATCCTTCCAGCGTTCTTCGTGATTGTCTGGAAGTATTTCGACTCTCTTAAGATGGTATTTGTTGTGCCACTATCAACAATGCATATTTCCTCCATTGGGCGCTACACGATTTTACCTGGCTGGAGATCTGGACATCATGTCCGGTTTAAGCACGACAGAATCGAAGACCAGCATCTGTTCTTCGTGCGCACTACGGCCGGACGGCTTCGAGCCGATTGGTACGCACGAAGGCGACGGCGCTGCAAGCAACGAAGGTCGGCTTCGGGCCGGGGTGCTGAACACGGTTGATCGGCTGCAGTTGCGTGCCGCTTTAGAGCAGTTCTATTGCAACAGATTCAATCTACTAGATGCAATCCGAAAAGACTAGCAGATTCAATCTTTGCTTGATTCTAGATTGCAATCTTGTCGACAGTCGCGTAGGACTGTTTGGCTATGCCAGATGATAGCCTGCGTGGTGACGAGTTGATTGCAAATCGGATCGGGCGATCAATCGCCGGTAGTAGTCGTTCGTCGTTGTCGACGATCCTTCACTTCTTGTCTTTTCTCACCTTTCAATCTTTCTCCGGTAGAGCTTCGTGCTGATAACGTGTTAGACAACCTCGCTATCGAATAGTCCGGGGTTGCCTAATAGATCTCAAGTGGAGAACAGAGAGAGAGGGCGAGAGACACAATATGAGGAGGAACGGGTCTGCTTTATTATTCTGTATGCTTGTGTACAATGGGGTGACCCCCTGCCTCCTATATATAGCGGTTCTGCTTAGAGATAAGGAAGAGTCCATATCGGATACGAATCCGGTTTCCTAACAGTTTTGTTTCCTCTGTTGTTTGTGTCAGCAGGTCGGCGTTGCGCACTCCATGCTGGTTCGGTTGGAATAGTTCCTGGAAAGGTTAGATCCTCCGGCAAAGCAGATGTCAACGCCGGAACACCAGCAGAGCCATCTTCCTAGCATTGTGTACGCGTTCCGCACATCACCGAAGGCGAAACCGTGTGGCGTTTAACAAACAACACGGCGCATAGCTAGGCCGGGGCATTCTGTTCGTCAGCGGATTATCGGAACGATTCAACGGCATATATATCCACGAATTGGCACCAGCTACTAATCCAAACTACAGCTACTAATCGGTCAGCCTTTCATCGGACAGAGGGAGACGCAGCAGTACATTTCAGCTGGATTGAATAGTCGCACGGCCGCGCTATGAAGGTCTGGTATTTAGCAGTTTAGCTTTCAGACATAAGACGTGCGGATCAAGAATAGGGGTAAGAGGGGTGGGGTTTAGGATTTTGTACTTAGTAGTATGAGAGTAATTTTCTTCCACTCTAGTGCTCAAGTTAGAATTCCAATCGAGTGAAACCGTAGAAAGTTACCCTACATCAGTCTTCTTGTAGTACAAATAGACTATAGACTCTTAGCCAGTCATTTGTGATAGCTCGATTTCTAAAGAAAAGAATCTGAAGCTGAAGCCACGACAAATAAGTGCGAATTGCTGCTGTGCCAAACCTCCGGCTTGTCCAAAACTGACCGCAGTTCGGAAGAGACTGCGTCCCTCTCTCTCTCTCTCTCTCGAAAATCAAACCATTTCCAATCAGTGGCCGTCTCAGCAGAAAAAAAATAAGTATCATCTTGGGCTGGGTTGACAGGGCGCCGGCGCCACAAACCAATCTTTTACTTTTGTGCTGCGGCCTCTCGCCTGCCTGGTAGTACGATTCGAACGCCGTGGGCTAGCAAACTGCACAAATAGAACCACCCTTCGAAAGAGCAAACGCGCCGCGGCCAGGGCCGGCCCGCTATGGTTATTGCGCCGTGTTCGGCTCGACCCGGTCGAAAGGGCTTGGGCTGGCTGTTAAGCTCATTAGGCTCGTTAAGAATGGAATGTGTGTTGAGGGGTTTGCACGGCTGAACACCTGCGTCGAGGCCGAAGGGAAGCTTAGGGTGCTTTGGTTAGAGACTTTAGGGTGGATGAAATGGTTTCACCTATCTTTTTTTACTTATCCTATTATTTACTTGGATGAATGGATAGATGAGGTCATCTAACACTCATCCTATCCAACCTTCTTTCCATTCACCATTCAACTTTTATTCTACCAACCAAATTTGAATTCTTACCCGATCCACCATCCAACTCTCATCCCATCTAACTTTATGCTTCCAACCAAACAGAAAATTGGCTCATCCCATCCACTCATCCCTTCAACCAAACATAAGCTTAGGTGATCTTATCTATGCTAGACTGGATGGTCTCATCCCATTCACTTCTTGCCCTTAAACCTAACAACCCTTAGTGTTGCGTTGGAGGGGCTAAGGTTGAAGTCTAGTGTGGTTTTTGGGCATTGCTATGTGTAATGGGCCAAATGTTGCTGTTGGGCTAGGCTTGTTCCGCTTGCAGGGACGGGTTTTAATTTAAATCGAGCCTAACTAGCGAGCCATGAGCTAGCTTAGGATTCGTTCGTTTCAACAGATTGACAGCATTTGCTTTTAAAAAAATGAATTATTTGCCAAATGGAAAGATTCTGGACAACTTCTCTGAAAATTAGAAGTTGATTTCTATATAGAATCAGAATCTGCCTGAAGCCTGATTTTTACTGATTCTTGCTGATTCTCGTCGGCTCGGTCTGGAACCTAGAAGTTATAGTCGGTTCGGCCCGATTCTCCCATAATTAGAAGCATCTTCTTCTATAATTCATAATCTATAATCCAGAAGTTGAAATGAATCGGGCCTTAGACTCCGACTAGTTAAGCAAATTAAAAGAAATGGCTACTCAGCTCGGCTTGGTACAAATTTGAACCGAGTAAAGTCAAGCCAACCGGCAAGCTTCGACCTTTTTTCCCATCGGTAAGGTGGGGTGGATCCAAGATTACAATTTAGAACTCCCAGCAAGGGAACTTTTGCTGAGAAAGGTGCATGCTCGAACTAGCTAGTCACTCACTGTCGATGATCGGCGTCCTAGAGGTTAGGGACTCTGAGACCAGGACCGCCGAGACGGGCGAGGTCGAGGTCGTGGCCGAGGGAGGAGCCGCCAAGGTGGACGGGCCCGAGGTCGAGGTCCTGGAGGTTCGTGTCGCTGGGACCGGTGCCGCTGCAGTCGATCCCGAGGTTGAGGTCCTCGAGATCCAGTCCGAGGTCAAGGAGCCGCCGGCCAGGACCTCCGAGGTGGTTGGCACCGAGGCCGACCTGGTCGCCGAAGAGGGGGCTCTTCCGGCAGTGGCCCCCCGCGACTCTCCGTTGACCGGCGAGGGCGACCTTCCCCTTCCCGACGTCGCCAGGGGGGCCGAGGACGCCCCAACCTAGGACGCCGAGTCCGACCGAGACAGCGGCGAAGGCCACGAGGCCCAAGCGACCCCGGGGCCCAGCAAAGGCGATCAAACGGGCCCTTAGCTCATCCAGGCTGGGTTGGAGGAGCTGGGCGCGTTCGAGGCCATAAGCGGCAAGAATGTCGGTCCTTTCCGCGCCGCCTTAGAGAACAGGCTCGGCCAGGTACGAGTTGCCTCGCCCCTGCTTCGCCATTTCTCCCTTGCTTCTATTTTCCCTTGACTTTTACGTGCTTACTCCTTGTCCTCTTCAGGCAGTGGGTCACATTGCTCAGGGACTTCAAGGTCTTGAGGAGCACGTGGGTGTACTGCGGACCCTGCTGAACTCGTTCGAGGAGCGAGAGGACCGCCTGGCGCAGCTCGAGGGGACCCTCAAGGTCGAGCGGGGCGAGGCCCAGCAGAGGATGGAGGCGGACACGGCTGAGCTCACCGCCCTTCGAGGTACCATGAGAGCCCTCGAGGCCTCTCATGCCACCGAAGCGAAGGCGGCCGCGGACACTGAGCTCGAGCACGGCTTCCAAGTTGTCGAGGATGAACACGCCAGGTCATCCCGAGCGCTCGAAGCTGTCCGGGTCGAGGCCTCCAAGACCCTCGAGGCCAAGCGCGCCGCGGCTGTCGGGGCCCTGGAGGTCGAGCGCGCTGAAGCCGCCAAGCTCCTGGAGGTCGAGTGTGCTAGGGTGGAGGAGCTCCGGAAGCAGCTCGCCGAGCAAGCTGCCGCGCTGGCCAAGGCCTCGGCCGAGCTTGAAGTGAAGGTCGCCAAGCTTAAGGAGAAGCTTGGGCGGGCGGTGAAGACGGCTAAGACGGTGTGTGGCGGCGAGACACCTCGAGTCTGCAAGGGAACTTACAGGAGATCGATGCGCATGCAACTGTAGCTGCGCCCCCACGGGGCATCGCAACCAGCGCGCCATGGCAATTACTGCCCGCAAGGCCGCAACTCATCAACGAGCAATCCTCTCGTGCCGCCTCCGCGATGTCCTCCTCGTCTTGCTCCTCGATGCCAGGTGGATGACCGGTGAGCAAGGAGTTGGCTAGTTGTGGACGGTTCTTGCTATGCCGTGAGAGACAGTTGGAATAGATGGGAAAAGGGGTTTGGTTGTGAGGCGTACATGGTCTCCACTTTCCAGGATTAAACGGGAGAGACAGTTTTGGCGTGAAAAAATTTTATGATCACACAAAGTATTTTGGAGGGTGATTTGTGCGGGAAATAATGAGTGAATTTATATTCGCGGGAGCGCTAGGTTGCACGATTGGCCGTGGTAGTTTATTCATGGTTGTTTCCCCTTTTTAAAATTATTTTTTGTTATGTTTCTAATTTAACATATGGCGTAATCTACACTACGTTCTAATTAACATATTATTTTTTTGTTCTGTTTCTAATTTCACTACAAGTGAATTTTCGGGGATGTTTTTTTTATAAAAAGGTGACGTCGCTGCTCCCTTGCGCTTGAAATCTTCCGCGCAAAGAGAGTTAATAATTTGCATAACCAAAGGTTCTTTTTGTAAAAAAAGTTCTCTCGGGTGGTTTTTTAAAATATGAAGCATACGAGTCGTTGGCGAATTTATATAACCACGGGTCTTTTTTGAAAAAAAAACAATGAAACCTCAACATAATTTCAATTTTCTCGAAGGGTATTTAAAAACGTGCTGGCTAGGAGCCATCGATGAATTTGCGCAACTACGGACCCTTTCTTTAAAAATCATTTTTTAAAAATAGTGGAAGGACATATTCATGATTTTGGAATTTCTGGGGATGTTTTTTTTTTAAAAAAAAAGGTGGCGTGGCTGCTCCCTTGCGCTTAAAATCTTCCACACATAAGAGAGTTAATAATTTGCATAACCACGCGTCCTTTTTGTAAAAAAAAGTTCTCTCGTATGGTTTTTTTTTTAAATATGATGGGTATGAGTCGTCGGTGAATTTATATAACCACGAGTCTTTTTTGAAAAAAAATAATGAAACCTCAACATAATTTTCATTTTCTCGGAGGGTGTTTACAAATGGGCTGGCTAGGAGCCATCGTTGAAATCCTTTGTTTAACTATGGGCCCTTTCTTTAAAAATCATTTTTTTAAAAGAATAGAAGGACATATTCATGATTTTGTAATTTTTGGGGATGTTTTTTTTAAAAGGTGGCTTGGCTGCTCCCTTTCAATTGAAATCTTCCGCGCATAAGAGAGTTAATAATTTGCATAATCACGGGGCTTTTTCTTGAAAAAAACGATGAAACCTCAACATAATTTCGATTTTCTCGGAAGGTGTTTAAAAACGAGTTGGCTAGGAGCCATCGATGAATTTGCGTAACTACGGGCCCTTTCTTTAAAAGTCCTTTTCTAAAAACAGTGGAAGGACCTGTTCATGATTTTGGTATTTTTGGGGATTTTTTAAAAAAGGGTGACGCTGCTGCTCCCTTGCGCTTGAAATCTTCCACGCGTAAGATAGTTAATAATTTGCGTAACCATGGGTCGTTTTTGTTTTAAAAAAAGGTCTCTTAGGTGGTTTTTGTAAAAAAAGGTGGAGCATCCATTCACGAATTTGCGAAACCACGGGTCCTTACTTGCACATGGATCATAGTTCTTTGTAGAAGAGGCAATTTAGGCCCAGTTCGTTTCAGCTTCTGGATTTTGGGAGAAGCTGCTTCTGATTATGGGAGAATCGGACCGAGCTGGCTACAACTTCTAGGTTCCGGACCGAGCCAGCGAGAATCAGCAAGAATCAGTGAGAATCAAGTTTCAGCCAGATTTTGATTCTATATAGAAATCAACTTCTGATTATCAGAGAAGCTATCCAGAATCTTCCTGTTCGGTAAATAATCCGCTTTTTTTTAAAGCAGAAGCTGAAACGAATGGGGCCTTGGTCTTTCGTACAGGCCCAAAGCCTATAAATACCCATGTAACCTCATTTGGAACTTGAACTCTCTTGAGCAATTAAAAAGCACATTCAAACTAGTGAGCCCTTGAGGATGTGCTCCCCTAAGATGCCATAGTGGCTCCCGATTGGAGTAGGACGATTATCTCGAACTTGCGAACTTACAACAATTATTATAATGGACAAAGTGTGTTTTAGCAAACACGAGATTTAGTAATAGTCCATATTTCTTTTTGGTACCATAATAACAGCTTGAGGAAGAAAAATTAAATCAAGAATTAAGAATAAATTCCACGTTCTAAATGATACATTGTATCATAAAAGAGAGCATCTCACACATTATGATTTGAACCCTCATACCTAGGGGTGCAAACAGAGTGGATAATTCTCATTCGACCATTCGTGTAAATTTGGATCTAGCCATAATTTATTCGGATTTGGATATATCCATAATTTTATTCAGATCTATCCGGTTAATATCCGGTGAAACGCTCGCCGGTCGCCTCATTCGCCTTCGCCTCATCGTCTAACTCCTTGACTCCTCGTCCTTGATCCAAAATCCCGATTCCCCAGAGGCCCAGACCCCAGCCCTCCGGATGCCATCCCCATCCCCATATGGTCAAAGGAATGGCTCACTAATCACTAATGGTGGTGGCTACTGCTAGAAAACTTTTTTGTGATCTTTTGATACAATGAGCTAGTGATATACTTGGCTATGAGCTATGGCTAATTGAATTTTGAACCATATAAGGTGTAATGGTTTAAGATGCAAGGTTGTGACTTACTACAATGCTGCTTGCAGTTACTGATTACTACTGACTTAACTGTGTCTTACTGGTCTATGTACTTTGTGGAAAGGTATGTTTATCTTAAAAAGATAGAGTTGCATTTTCCCATCCATTGCACTTCTAGACTGTTTAACAATTTTTTTTCCTTTTGATTTATTTAGGTACCTGTGTGTGTTGAAGTCATATGTGCGTAATAAAGCTCATCTTGAGGGATTTATCGCTGAAGCATACTTGGCAGATGAGTGCATGACATTTTGTTCAGCATATCTTGAAGCTTTTGAGACCAAGCATAACCGGCCTTCAAGGAACAACGACGACAACGATGTGTCAGTTCGATATCCTATTGTTGAACAAGTACTACCTATAGTTCCTCATATTGGAAAACAACTTGGCAAGCCCAGTAATTATGTTATAAAGGGTTTGGCTAAAGTACAAGCACATAGATATGTGTTGTTTAATTGTTCAGATGTTAATGCGTACCTGCGGTAATATCTCAAGCTCAAAGACAATTTTAGTTATCCTTTTATTGACATGACAATTTATTATAAATTACTTTGCAGAGTGCATGCTAATGAGATCACTAGAACATATCCCCAATGCCATGTCAACCCAAAAATTATTGACCGTAAGCAACACGAGAAGTTCCATGAATGGTTTAGAGCTCATGTAAATAATAATAAACATTAGGTCAGAACAAATGTTGAGGGAACAACAATGAAGCTTAGTGGAGGGAAATACTTTCATGACTAATTTGGTTACTTAAAGGTATGTGCATTTTTCACTTTTTCACTACAAAAATACAAGAAAAATCCATTTGTGCCATCTCAAACCTTATTCTTAAATTATACTTTAACTCTTTTTTCAGATATGGAATATAATTAACAGTAAGGAGGATAAAAGCCAGCTCGAGATACTTCAAAGACAAGGAGATAAAAAAAGTCTGCAAACTGCAATTGAGAAATTGCTACCATAAGCTATATCTATTCATATGTAGCACTTGTGCAAGTGTTTCTGGTCTTTTGTGTGCTCTATCAGTGAAAAATATTAGTTTAAATTCCTATAAATGGCTAATATGTGTTCCAATTTTGGTAACAGAAAGAAAACAACCTCAACTTGTAGCCCGCATTGCAGAACACTTGCAATAAGGATATGTATGAGGATACCCTTGGTTAACCACAGGTACCCGTGGCTCGTCGGCCAAAATTTTCGAACTCGTCGGCTAGCAAACGAAGCTGTGCAGCTCTCCGTGTGGCTCGCACTACTTGATAGAATCGATCGTGGTAATAACGAGTTGCAAAACAATCACGATTACAATCCTAACATCAATCAAGAATAAACGAAAAACAATTATAGAGAGGTCAACTCTTTTCTCTTTATCCAATTGATTCTCTTGTACAATATGATGTTATATTTATAGTGAAACACTCATCATAGATATATTCGGATTTTGTTTACAAAGAGATAGAATCCAATAATATTTCAACAACCAAGACTAAAAGTCTAGTTATACCTTAACAATTTTCACGTCAAAAAATATTTATTTCACGTTAATGTGTTAATTCGCTAACCAGTCAATTTGAACCGTTCGATGAGATGTGTATGTATCCGAGCATTATCCCTTTCCTCCTTACCGTGGCATTCAATGCAACTTTTTGAAAAGAAATCCATATTATGGTTAGTCTACTCTACTCTACTCGGATGACCATGAATAATTCACACCATATGCTTTGTGACATTGTTCGCGCTAAAAATGTGAAGCAAGATTCTTAGCTTCGAACACACAAGACAAACACCGGGTTTGCAGAGCGTGCCAGTCAATTTGACCTGAAATTGACAAGGTAGAGTTTGTATTTCGATCAAAGCTGATAAACGAGGATCTATCGGCTTTTCGCTAGTCGGCTAGAACCGATTAGGAGATAACTAGATCAACTGGTTACAATTGATCCGGGTACAAGGCGAAATCGGCTTTGAGAAGGCGATGCGCAACAAAACAAAGCAGATCGAACCTGGGCGAAATCAGCTAAAACCAACAATCGGCGATGCGCAACTCTGTTGGTTTCGTCGACTTACAGAGGGAGGATTACAAAACTAGAGACTACTCCTAGTTGACAGGAAAATAAGGGAAAAATAAAGCGTGTTTGTGGGTTGGCTCTGGGCGCCTTTTCCTTCTCGCCTCTGGTCCTCTTATATAGCACTCGGCCTGTATGTATCCTTCTCGGTTTCTTCAATCACCCGTATCGGCCTCAATCTCTCCTTACCATATTAAGTCCGATCGTATCCGACTCGATCCCTTATCCTACCCGTATCGGACTTAGTTTCCTTTGAATCGCGGCCCTCCAGTCTGAAACGGTATCAACTTGCTATAACCGACATATCCCTTATCAAAACCGACCTCCACAAGATCGGCTTTACCAAATTTTGGTGCAAACAGACATCAACCACAATATGTGCAATCTTGGGAAATATTTGGGTGTAATTGTGTAATCACGCAGCCCTGTTCAGAACATAGAATTGTGTAACGGGGGAGCAAGAAACAAGCCTATTTCACTATGTTGTGCACTTGGTTGCACCAGACCGGATACACTTAAGTCTTCCTTGAACTCATTCCAATCTCTAATTCCCCATTTCTCAACCTCCATCCACTCCCCAAATCCCTAATTCAAGAACCATTGAACGTGGCCCATGCGTGTCAAAGGGAGCGAGGGACCTCTCGGGCGATGACGAGCGAGAACCCTCTCCCTCGTGCGGCGATGGAGGAGTCAAAGGGCGTGCGGTGAGCCGGCAATGGATGTGGTGAGGTGCGGGCAGAGCACAGAGGAGACCTCCGGCCCTGGGCGTGGGCAGCAGTGTAGGGGGCAATTAAGCCACGAGGTGAGGGCGGTGGCGCGGCTTGCGGTTAGGCGGGCAAGCAAAGATAGAGGGGCGGCGCAGCGCGCGGTGAGTTGGCCGAGTTGCGGCCTGCGGAGGAGGAGGCGAGGAGCCACCCGGCACCCGTGGAGCCGAGAGGATAAGGAGGGCCTGAGGGTGCAGGGGCAACTGGGTAATAAGGTAATTTTTTATGTTAATTATTTGTAGAAATGTTTGTAAATGTAAAAATGTGAAATGTCAATATATAGAAGTAAACATTAATTATGGTTTTAATATAGTATCAAAATTTATAAGTTTTATAAAATTTGCTGTAGACTCGTAAAATATGGATAAATAAAATTTGGATAGCTATTTTTCGAACAATTTAAATGCAAGTAATTGTTGAACAAATGAGAGCACAACTCAACCAAAGAAGCCTCGGTATGTTGCAATTCATTTGAATGTTAGCAATTATTCATAATTTTCTTATTATCTCACTAATTTAGCTATTTTTATTCTACAGATTGCCACCTGCAAGTATTTATGAACATTCAGGATGTTATATTTATTAGAAAGGTACTTTAGACATATTTTACATTTGTACTTTACATATGAATTTAGATTGTACTAAGTATTTTGGATTGCATGTATTTTGGTATGATTTTTTTGTATTTACTTTCTCCCGTGAGCACCCCTCTATTTTTATCTACGTATAGAGGTGGGCATCTGGGTCGTGCTTTTGTGGGTCGACTCGAAGCACGGCCTCTTGGCTCAATCCATAGCATGGCCCGGCATGAAGATGGGTCGTGCTGGACCAGCACGGTACTATTTATCAGGTCGTGCCGGGCCGGGAAACATGGCATGATGAGCAGCACTACGGGAGGGGGGACCGAGGGAGAGGGAGGGAGGGGGTGGCTGGGGCAGGGGTGCAAGAGAACGGGAGAACCGGAGAAGGGAGGGAGGGGCAGCGTACACGTACCTGGGAGCCGAGCCGCACTGTAGTCGAGCGCGCTGCCGCCGAGGGCCAGCCTCGCGCCTGTCGACTGCCGCACCACCGCCGAGCGCCCCCTCTCAGCCGGCGCCAAGGGAGAGGGAGGGAGGGCACTGCTGGCACCGGGTGAGAAGGAGGGACGGGTGGGCGATCTTTGAGGGGCAGGCGATGTGAGGCCCATCGCCGGGAGGAGGGCCGTCGGTCTTTGAGGGGTGAGGGAGGGAGGGAGGAGGTGGCCGGCGCTAGGGGCAGGCGGTGGAGTCCCCATGCGCTAGACTGCAGGAGGGGTGACCAGGGGAGAGGGAGGAGGGGCCGAGGTGAGCTGCCGGGAGGGAGGTCCCACGATGCGGGAACAGAGGTGCGCCACGTGCAGAAAAAGTGAGGGGGGAAGCCGAGGTGCGTGCGGGTATGTGGGAGTGGGAGAGGAAAAGGTGAGGGGGGGGAGAGGGAAATATAGAGGGAGGGGGGAAAGAGAGGGAAGGGGGAAAATGGAGGGAAGAAGTGAAAGGAAATGGGGAAATAGGTGAAAAGAAGAAAAGGGATGTGAGAAAGGAAAAAGGGAGAAAATAAATAAAATTATGAAATTCAAGCAATTATATAAAATTATGGATGCTTAAATATTTTAACTTCTGAAAAAGTTGCCTCGCTTAAATCCTCTCCGACCGTTGCTCCTCCCCCTCTGACTCTCTGTGTCACCCTCTCTGGCTCACCCCCACTCTCTCAATCCCTCCCTCCCCCCCTCTCTCTCTCCCTATCCTCAATTAGCACCATGCCTAACTCTCTCCGCTTCTCTCTCTGCGTGCTCACTTGCTCAGCCAACGGTGCTCCTCTCTCTCCTGCTGGGAAAGGGGAAAAGAGAGGGAGGGGCAACGGGCAAGTGGGAGAGTGAGAGAGATAGGCAAGACAGATTGAGAGAGACGGGCGTGAGAGATGGAGAGCTGAGAGGAAGCAACGGGAGAGAAAGAGAGCTGAGAGAGAATGAGATAGACAGGCGAGAGAGAGAGAGTTGAGAGAGACAGCGTGAGAGAGGGTAGAGAGATTGATCGAGCAAGAGAGAGTGAGAGAGACAGGCAAGAGACATTGAGAGAGACGAGCAAGAGAGAGGGAGAGAGACAAGCAAAGAGAGATTGAGAGACATTGACAAGAAAGAGGGAGGGAGCTGAGAGAGGGAGCAATGGTCGATCGATTGATCGAGAGAGAGAGAGAGAGAGAGAGAGAGCTGAGAGAGAGTGAGAGATGAACTAGAGAGAGTGAGAGAAACAAGCAAGTGAGATCGAGAGAGAGGGAGGGAGCTGAGTGAAAGCATCTAGGAGCCCTAATTTTTTAGTAATGATTTTTATGGGGTTTTGGTGTTGATGATCAAGTCAAATATCCCTTGTGATGAGAAGAAATCGAAATGAAGGACAAAGGTTAAGGGCCCTTGTTACTATTTTTGGCTTGGGAGCTGATTCAAGACAAGTAGTTAGGGGATTGGCCGTACTACAAAGGGGGATTATGTACAAGTAAGTACCTTAGTTCATATGTCAAATCATTAAGATTACTTGGAGTTAAGGTCACATCATTTTATTTCCCCACAAAACTCAGCCCTTCACCTAAACAAACAAAATCACATTCACTCCGGACCAAGTCTTCCTTGTTTATTACTCAGTCTGGCGCCTTCTCAGCAAAATCCCATTCACGCCAGAGCAACTCGGTCATGTATGAATTTCAATGCAGCGCAAACTATCTTTATGCTGGACCTTGTCGTTTTGGTCCAACGCTGAAAACTACGTATTCAATAATCAAACAGAGCCTACGCCGTTTAAGACGAACTCACTTCTGCTGAACTCAATATTTAGTCCAACGTCAACTCTTGTATACGCCGAACCAACTTTTCTTAGTACGGCACAAATGCAATTCTCTCTGGAAAACTATCTCTAATACTCAAATAGTCCGCCGGACCAAGCTCGTGTTTTTCCTTCTGTGGCGGACCAACTTTTCTTGGTCTAGCGCAAACTACCTTTTACAATTTCATAGTGAACTCAATATTTACTCAAAACCTGTGTACGACGGACCTTGCTGGTTCAGTCTAGCATAAATGACCTTTTCAATTTTAATGGTCCGCAGTACAATAAACAAATTGTGAAGCTTATCAAAGTAAGTCTGGGGCACACTTGCTTAGCCAATTTTTGATAGTCTGACACATCCAACGGCTCTAAAACAATGTAACGGCTATATCCAGTTCAGTTGGCTATATAAGCTGTGCCAAGGCAGTGTTGAAGTTCTTTTTTTATCTCCTTGATATTTTAGCATACTAGATCCTTCAAGCTATCAAGGAGACCGGGCTTCATCTTTGAAATAAAAAATTCAACTTTCTAAGTGATCTTGCTCCAAGCTTAATCCAGTTAGTGCTTTGCCAGTGAACCAAGAGACAGGATTTGTGGATAGTCTACTCTTGGAACTAGGTGTTCCTAGACGGCTCAAAGGAGATTTGGTGTGACCTGTCCAACAGATATTGTGGAAGGATACCATCATTGTGAGAGGTTGGGACTCACGTCACCGGAGTGTTAAAAGAGTCACCTTAGTGGATACCAAAGCTACCGTGACTAGCTTTTGGTGGATCTATATTCGTATGAAGTGCTCTAATGGAGACGTGTGAGTTTATCTCTGAACCTTGGTGAAAATTCTCTTGTCACTTCCTTGTTCTCGATTTTTTCGTTCATTACTTACTCTTTGTTGTTGTATTCTGTTTTAGTTATGTTGTAATTGTGTTTTTCTTGTATTAACTGTTTTTCTTTTTAGAGATCTTGGCTCAATTGTTTTTTGAGCAAATTAGGCTTATTCTTATCAAGTGCCTACAAGTCTAATCTTTAATTGTTTTTCTTAAAAAAAAGGTTGCATATTCACCTCCCCTCTGGACGAGAGAGAGCAGAGAGAGATGGGCGAGAGAGAAAGCTAAGAGAGATTGAGAGAGACACGAGCGAAGAGGGGAGAACTGAGAGAAATGGGTGTGTTTCTTGCAATATATGTCTTTGTACTAAGAAGCATCGTGCGTCTCCAGCTCCTTTCTTCTCATCGCAATAGTACAAAATGGACCAGACCTGGATCAACACGGCACGAAGCACGATGGACACATATCAGACCGACCCGGTCCGGCCCGGCCCGGCACTACACGCACCTCTGTCTGCATAAGCAACTCAAAGGTGACATGTGCATTTTCTGCAATTGTATGTTACATGAGGTGGACCCGAGGTTTAATTTAGTGCTATAACTTTGGTGAAACAGGAGCACGCATGCACATCTATCAGGCTAGACTAAAGTGGAAAAGGCATGGTGGCAAAACGTTATCATGGAAATTGGAAAAAGCAGCAGCACTCTTGAGTGAACATTTGAGTCACCGGCGGCCACGAGACCGTCCACGCCCCCAAATTATTGCTGGTCATCCTTGCCCCATGATTGATCAGTGTCCGTAGTTAAAAGAAAAAGGCCTACCTAACCCACCCCTGTCTATCCCCTGTCAAGCAGCCTGCAGAGCCTGAAATCTCGTGACCGAACGCATCGCATCGCATCGCATGGATCGGGCGTTCGTGCGTGCAAGATCAAATGATCAATTCAAGCACAGAAACACACAGCCTTTTCACCCCCCATAACCTGTGTCGCGCCGTGCCGTGCAATCCGGTCAGCCGGCGCGTTTGTCTGACGCGGAACGTACGTGTAAGCCGCATCGACCGTCGGCAGCTAGCCCACTCGGTTCCACAGTTTTGTGCGGTTGCGCCCTGCGCGCGCAGACGGCAACCAACCGCGCCGAGCAGACGGCAACCAACCGCGCGACAGGTCACAGGTGCATGTGCCGCCAGATGCGTTCCACCTAGGAATTAATGTGCATAGGTTAACTAGATGATTAATTTAGTTAACAACCTAATCTAAAATCCACTCACAGCAATGTAGTACTACTGATCGGAGGTCGTCGCTCGCTCACCGTATACTGTAGTACTACCTGTGTATCAATCGTGCTGACGCCTGTCATGGCGCAATGTCTGGAGTGCCTCACAACAAAACATGATCAGCAGCAGCGACGGCCGCAACGCCTGCGACAAACATGCATGGCCCCCGAAGCAAACTCCACGCAAGCAGAGATCACCGGAGTGGACGTGCCTGCAGGGACAGTCACCGAAGGGTCACCACACAGGCCGTCTGCCTTATAAGCCAACCCCAGAACCAAAATGTACTCAAGCGCAAACCAAGCCCTGCGAGACGTCGATGCAGAGGAGCCCGCAGGAGTTGCGAACACTACACCAACACAGCACGGTCGTGTCACCCCGGCAGCAGCATCCCTCATGGCCGTGTCCAGATGTAGCGTTGGCACGGTTCTTCGCTCTGCCCCCGCGACCAATATACGCAAGGGAGCAACTCGGAGACCAGTTCTAAACAACTTCCAAGGAAACTACATGAAACCGAAGGACGAAGCAAGGACACTAGCTTGCTCGCTGTGAGGTAAGGGCCAAACGAGTCTTTGCGAAGCTTCTTCAGTATATTCGCAGAGGTCAAGCGCTAGTTGAAGATTGTTACGATAGCTCGACTATTAGAGCCACCAGGTGAGGGCTGCATGCAGGCGATGTCCATGGCGGAAAGGCTAGCCCGGAAGATCATATAAATAGTGGTGAGACTATTCGATAAGATGGAGGAGTATGCACAAGGAAGAAGGACCGCATGGGCAGAACTAATGGCGCGACGCACTACTAGAAAACTAACTTTACTACCGGCACATCACTACCGATTGGATTTGAACCGGTACGGATAGTGACACCAATACTGGTTCATTGGCTACAGGGCTGTAGTGGGCTTTCAGTATCGGTTGGTAACACGAACCGGTACTGATGCCCTCATATTAGTACCGGTTGGTAACACGAACCGGTCCAGCATTGAAGTGTCATGGAACCAGTACTGAAGGCATGGGGCATCAGTACCGGTTGGTAACACGAACCAATACTAATGAGAGTGCATCAGTGCCTCGTTTCAGGAAAGTTCAAAAGGAATGCATATTCTACGTATATCAGTACGCGATGATGGGTGGGTGGGTTGGTTAGAAGGGTTAGGCTGGAGTTGCGGGTTCGAGTCCCGCTTCTCCCATACATCCTCGACATATTTTGAAACATTTAAAATGCCATCAGTACCGGTTGGTGGAACCGGTTATTGGGCATTAGTCCCGGATGGTCTGTATCGGTTCAAAACCGGTACTGATGGCAGACGGAGGCCGATGAGGTGGCCGCGGCGGCCGGGCCGTGGCCGTGGACCAGTGGTTGCGGACGAGGCCATCGTCAAGGCATGCACTATAGCCTATATGTGACAGCACAGTGGTGCAGCGGCGGATACAGGCCCCGGGCTACCCGTGCTGCAGCCCGGGGCCTAGTACCGAAAGCCCATTAAACTTTTTTAAAAAACTATTGAAAAATGATTAAAAACGGAGATTTAATTTAAGATCAGTTAGCCTAGCCCGGGGCTTGGACCTGACTCCGCCCCTGCAGTGGTGCTATACGTACTACCTAAACGGCGAAAGATCCTACCCCACCCATGACTCCATGAGTGGCGTACTATTATACCCATAAGGGACTACATGAACAGGGATAGGAGCTCTCCTCGGACCAGACCCGAGGGAGACTGGCACCCTAACAACGCGCTCCTACCGCCCCAAGAGTAGCTGTGCACACAGACACAGGCAATCGACGAGGACAAGCGTTGAAGTGTGTCATGAAACATCACCGTAGGGTCATGCCTCGACCTACGACGCCCAAACGGTAACAGCGCTCGCCAAATATGTTAGGAAACAGATTCGTATCCTGTTAAGAAACGGATTCGTATCCGATATGGACTCTTCCTTATCTCTAAGCAGAACCGCTATATATAGGAGGCAGGGGGTCACCCCATTGTACACAAGCAATGAGAATAATAAAGCAGAGCAGCCTTCATATGTGTGTCTCTCCTCTCTCTCTATTCTCAGTTTAGATCTATTAGGCAACCCCGGACTATTCGATAGCGAGGTTGTCTAACACGTTATCAAGACGAAGCTCACCGGAGAAAGATTGAAAGGTGAGAAAAGACAAGAAGCGAAGGATCATCGGCGACGCCTACTACGGCGATTGATCGCTCGATCCGATCCGCAATCAACTTCGCCATCAAGCCGGCATCCACTGGATTGCCGAAATAAAAGTCCTACGCGACTCTATCCTACGCGATAGTCTGGAAGCAGATTGAAAAAGTGAAAAAGGTGACAATATGAGGATTAAATTTGATCGCCGCTTGGATTTGCATCTAATCTGCGTAAGTAGCCGCGAAGTTACGATTTGAAGCAACATTACAGTTGGCACGAAGCCATTGTTCTACTTACGAATCTAGCACGAGAAGCTACACCCTCATCTGCCACGCCATGAAGTGTCGCTTCGGCACCACAAAGCCGTTGGATGGCAGGCGCGAAGCGCCGACCCTGCGACCGTCGGCTCGCCGGCTTGGCCTCGCAAGGCACGGCGCTTCGCCTCAGCCCACCGGATCCGCCAAGAAGGCGTCAGCGGGACCGGCCGCCATGTCCCTTCAGCTCGGCCCGTTGCCGCCCCACGACAAGCGCCACCGTCGCCAGGCTTGCCCTCAGCTTGAAGCGCCGCCAGCTTTGCCCAAGACGCTAGCCGCGCGCCGCTGGCGTATTATTCTGAACCGCGCCGTCGCTAAGCGCTTTTGAAGCGCCCGCGACGTCCATGGCCTGCGCCGTAGCGGCCCCACCGTCTTGCCGGAAAGCCGAAACGCGGCGCTCCTGGCCTCGCCTCGGCGAGCAACGGCCGCGCGCAGTCTCCTCGGCTCCACCGGGCTCGAGTCAGCTGACGGCCGACCGGCCGATCCGCCCGGCAAGCGCCATCTCCCCGACCTGCCGTCGCACACCGCCGCGGCCGGAACTCCCGAGCTCGGCCGCAGCCACCGCCGGCTACCCGCGGCCTCGCCCTCAACTCGCCCGAGCTCAAGGCCATCGGCCCACTGGCGATCCGTTCGCGGCCGCGGCTTCTCGAACTCGCCTCGGCCGATGCCCAAACGCCCGGGCCGCTTGATTAGCTCCGCCGATGCCGCGGTTCGGTCCGCCGTTAGCTTGGCCCATAGCGCCTCCGGCCCACGGCGGCTCGCGGCCAGATGAATCAAGACCACCGCAAGACCTCGCGATGCTCGGCCGCCGCGAAGACGGCGTTCGCGCTGTTCCCCGACCTCGATTCACCGTCATCGAAGGCCGCCAGCGTCGCCACAGCGTTGCCACTGCCTCATCTCGTACCGGACATGGAGTCGAAGAAAGGAACATAACTTGGACTTGAAGTCCAATAGCCTTTGGACATGAAGATGAAGTCTATCCATTCAAAACCGGAATGAATGGTGATGGCAAAGACGGGAGGGCATGGGAGTTTACCATTTTGCCCTCCCCATTTTCTTTCCTACTTTTACTATTTTTTTTCTAACAAAATGCATTAAGAATTCGGAAAAATTGATTAAAAATTGCCGTAAAAATTCTAAAAATTCTAGAAAAGTCCGTAAAATTTTATTAGCTCTGTTTGAATTTGTACTTAGCCTTATTTTCAGATTTATGAATATTTGCATGATTTTTGCAATAATTACTGTTTAGAATATCGGAAATTTCTGAGAATTTATTTTCCGAATTTATGAATTTATGAATTATGTCATGTTGATATTTGATGAAATTCAAATTCTGTTGTAAAGTAATGCGAAAATTGCTTGGAAATTAAGCGAGAAAATTATGAAAAGTGCTAGGAAAATTTCAGAATATTTCATATGGCATAAAATGAGAACATGAGTGGTTGGGATTTGATTTTGGTAATGAATAAACAGATATGAGACAATTGGTGTCTAGGAAAACACACATGAGGCTTGGTTCTTTAATTGGCACGGAAGCGGAAGTGCTCCTCCTCATGTGAGCCCTAGGGGCGATTGACTGCCGCCAAGAGTCAAATTGACAGAGATATTCATTACATTTCGTTCCTCACCAACAGAATTATATAAGTTGTAATTAGACTTATGCCATGTTTAATTCATGTTGCAATTTATTTTCTGTTATCAAGTGATCTTTGGAAAATTGTATAATTAATGTAAAATTGCCAAATACTAAGAAAATTCGGAAATTTCGAGAATTTATTTCAAGCATTTATGAATTTATGAATTGTGCAATTATTGTTTATTCTGAATATATATGAATCTCAGACTTATGAATCTCGCATCTATGAATCTTGTATTTATGAATCTTGAAATTATTGCTTTCTTTTAGTTCATTTGGAATTTATGAGAATTTAATTATGCAATTATGAATCTTGCAACCACTCACTATTAAATTACACGAAGTAATCTAATGAAAAGAATCTTTTGAATATGCAAATACCTGGCATTATTAAATGTGAGTTTGAAGAACCGACCTCGAAAAGGTCGAAACTATCTCACATGGGCATCGTTTTGAAGATCATACTTGAGCAAGAAGCTCCAGGCGCCACCTACTTAGGGTCCTCGGGACACGCAAACTATTGCCGAGCAAACGATCAAATTTTGTACGCTTGTAGTATCACTTTTCACCACTATGAATAATGAATACATGGTGAGGTGGAGTACACGAGTTACAATTAGCGCTTGAAGCGTTCGAGAAACTCAAGCCCACCATCTTGCTCCAAGCACAAAGAAGATTGGGTTACTTCAAGTTTGCCTCAGGTGCTATAGAAACGATGGTTGTTAATGAATTTTGAGTAATAAATTGTAAGCTCTCGAAGAGCATACATTTTCTTTTCTCATGAATCGAATTGCAATTTATTCTTTATTCCAGATTTCTTTATTTGTAAGCAATATTTGAATCACTTTGCCACTATATGATTTGAATTATTTTTATTTTCATCTAGAATTCGTGTAGCGCCCAATGGAGTTTATATGCATTGTTGATTGTGGCACAACAAATACCATCTTAAGAGAGTTAAATACTTCCAGGGCGATCACGAAGAACGCTGGAAGGATTACAACTATCGCAGGAAGCGATGCATATAATAGGCTCGGGAAGAGCCACAATTATATTAGCCAATGGGTACAACTTTTGGTAATTGAAGAAGCCCTCTTGTACCCTGAATCAACTCGCACTCTCTTAAGTTTCAAAGATATCCGCGCCAATGGGTTTCACGTAGAAACCAATGAAGAAAATGGCAAAGAACACTTGTGCATAGTGAAGCACGGAATATGGAAAGATGGTACTAGAAAATGTCCCTCATATGAATCTGGGTTGTACTACACGAAAATCAATGCACCTTGATTATATACTTCTTGAAGACTTGTCTTTAGAAGCTCGAATTATTTGCTTTATGGCATTGTAGATTAGGTCATCCTGGTCTTAGATTGATGAGAAATATAGTTAACAACTCACAAGGTCATGGCATTAATGTTAAGAAATTTCCCGAATCACGAAGATTTTGTGTGCCATGCATGTGCCTTAACGGAAATTAATAACTAGACCCTCTGTTATGAAAGTGCAACATGAAATCCCTGCATTCTGGAACGATTCAGGGGATATTTGCGGTCCGATTCAGCCCTTGGTCGAGCGTTTCGATACTTTATGGTGCTCATTGATGCTTCCTCGAAATGGTCGACATGTTTGTCAAACAAGGAATCATGCATTCGCAAAACTGATCTCGCAGATCATCGAATTAAGAATGCTTTTCCTCGATCATCGCTGAAGTCCATTCGAATGGACAATGCCGGTGTGAATTCACTTCCAAGGCATTTGATGATTATTGCGGAACGGGAATAATCGTTGAGCACTGCACCGCACGCGTCCATACGCAAAATGGGCTAGTCAAGCACTAATAAAAAAGGATTAAGTTCATTGCCAGACCGCTCTTGCAGAGTTGTAACTTGCCCAACACTTGTTGGGGACACAGCCTCGCACGCAAAGACACTCATCAATTATAGACCATCGGCCTACAACATCCATTCACCAATGCAATTAGTGCAAGGGGTCATCCCGAAGATTTCCCATCTTAGAAAATTTGGTTGTATGGTATATGTACCTATACCACCCCACAATGACTGCAATGGGCCCTCTCCGCCAAGTCTGGGATATACGTTGGTTATGAGAGTGCATCCATAATCAGGTATTTGGAACCCATGATCGAGACTTGCACACCGATTCGGTGCATCTTTGGCGAGACCATTTCCGTCATTAGGGGAGAATCAACCATTGGATGAAAAATGCCGGGAAATAGTATGGCATTCCAGGATCCCGCGCATGATCCTCGCACTAATGAAGCAAATCAAGAAGTCCGGAAGATAATTGATTTGCAATTTAGCAAATGAACACGATCATTTTGTGATCCCGAAGAGCGCGTGGTTAAGTCGCATGTACCAAAGAAGAAATGCACCAGAGAGGGTGGAAATACCAAAGAAAGCGAAGGTATCCTCATCACGTTTCAGAGGCCTCAAAGAAAAAGAACAGGAGATCTGGCTTCTCAAACCCAAAGTACCGAGACGTCTGGGGAAAAGCGGGCGAGAGGACTTACCACGACCAATCACAAAAGTGCCCCAAAGCAAGAAGGGAGGTTGAGACTGGCACCTGGAAAGAAGCTGTGGAAAAGGCAATTCCAGATCTGAACCTTCCATTGGAAGAAGCGTTTCAGGAAATAATGTGTGCACACATATTGGCGGAGAAAAACTAAAGGAACTTGCTCTGGAATGGGAAATAGCAATGAAGAGCAAGTAGAAGTGCAAGCACCCCATGATGAAATGGCCATAAACTTTGTAATAACGGAGAATCGATGAATAGAGCAAATGCACGCAATGTCGATGCATACTTTGCAAAGAAGATTGCCACGATCATTAATCATGATCGAGCCCGCATCTTCGCAGAGTGCAAGAAAAGGCTCGATTGGGAAGATTGGAAGAAGGCAATCATCGCAGAGTTAGTTTCTCGAACAAAGAAAGGTGTTTGGGCACTGTGACGCATGACGCCTCCCCATATAAACCCGTGAGGTCACAAATGGGTTTTGTTCGCAAGAGAAAGCGAAAACAATGAAGTTGTAAGGTACAAGGCAAGGCTTGTTGTTCAAGGTTTCACTCAACGTCCTGGGTTGATTATGAAGAAACCTATTCTGGCCATGGGTGGAATTACCTTTAGATACTTGATCTCAATGGCAAATCAACTTGAAGTTGAAAATGAAGCTAATGGATGTTGTCACAAGATATTTGTATGGAAACTTGGATTCGAGATTTACATGAAAGTACTGGGAAGGTATCCCTATCCCGAACCAAGGCAGAGCAAATGTAAACCTATACAAAGGTGAAATTGGAGAAATCACCGTATGGGCTAAAACGTCGAGGAAGAATGTGGTACAATCGTTTGAGTGACTTTCTCTCGCAAGAAAGGCTACGAGCAGCGAAGATTGTCCATGTGTATTTATACAACGATCCACGAATGGATTTTGTATAATCTCCGTCTATGTAGATGACTTGAACATCATTGGGACGGATGAGGAAATTGAAGAAGCATGCACATACTTGAAATCTGAGTTTGAAATGAAAGACTTGGGTAAAACCAAGTTCTGTTTAGGCTTGCGGCTTGAACATGTCCAAGGCGGAATCTTGGTACACCAAGCATCCTACACGCAGAAAGTGTTGGAAAGATGTGGCTTTGGAAAGGCATACCCATAAGACCCCAATGGTCGGAAGGTCACTCCAAGCAGACCTAGACCCATACAGGCCTAAAGAAGAGGAGGAAGTCACGGGAGCGGAATTCCCATACTTGAGTGCAATTGGAGCTCTCATGTACCTTGCGAATAGCACTAGACCGAACATTGCGTTCGTAGTGAATTTGCTAGCAGTGCGATCTGAGAACCCACCAAAAGGCATTGGAAAGGGTGAAGGACATCTTCCGTTACCTTCAAGGAAGCAAAGACCTCGGCTTGTTTCTGAAGAAACAATGAATTGAATTTAGTTGGCTACGCCGATCTTTGGGTACCTATCGGACCATCTTGGCAAGTCACAAGGCCGGTATGTTTTTCCTTTGCGGAGGAACGGCAATTTCTTGGAAGTCGTCTAGCGGACTCTTGTCTCGGCGTCGACTAACCACTCGAGAAATCATTGCATTGTATGAAGCCTCTCGAGGAATGTGCATGGCTTGAAGAATGGTTCACCACATCCGGAAGTCATGTGGTGCGAACATGGAACAAACCCCACTATTATCTATGAAGATAATGCGGCTTGTGTTGCACAAGTACAAATGGGATATGTGAAGAGTAACCTTACAAAGCATATCAACCCCAAGTTCTTTTATGCTCATGAAATGCATAAGATGAGCGAGATAAAGATCTTGCATACTAAGTCATGTGAAAATCTCGCATGATTTATTCACTAAGTCACTCCGGCATCTTCCTTTGAAAGATGTATTAGAGGAATCGGGATGATGAGGCTTAGAGAAGTGCATATTTAGGGGAGATTTTTCACATACTCCTACATAAATCTCAAACATGAAGTTTGAGTACCCAACGTAAATCTTGAAGATTAACATTGAAGTTTGGGTGGATTGTACTCTTTTCCTTAAGTAAGTTTTTCATTGAAGTTTTCTTACATAAGGTTTTTGATGAGGCAATCCGTGCAACACAACAGCGTGTGCTATGTACTCTTTCTCCAATTATTTTTCCCAGGTTTTATGGAGTTTTAATGAGGCATATGCATCTCGCGATGAAGAGTCGAAGTGTTAGGAAGCAGATTAGTATCTGTTAAGAAAGCAGGATTCGTATCCGATATGGACTCTTCCTTATCTCTAAGAGAACCGCTATATATAGGAGGCGTCACCCCATTGTACACAAGCAATGAGAATAATAAAGCGAGCGATTCCTCCTCATATTGTGTCTCTCTCTCTCTCTATTCTCAGGTTTAGATCATTAAGGCGACGGCTATTCGATAGCGAGGTTGTCTAACAAAATACACCACATCACGGGCGTCCGAACGAATTGTGATAGGATATACATATAGATCCTCACCCAATCACCTTCCAGTCTTCCACTGTGAGAGCCCATCCAAAATAGGCAGCTAACGCCATCAGAGAAAGATCACGCATTCGTGTTATTAAACTACTGCACCATCCTTCTCATGTGGCCCACAACCATGATTAGTCTACACACATTTACCCGAGTCATCGTGCCGTCCGGTTTGTCTATTACAGGTAAGGTAACCAGGAACACGTTAGTCCACATGACATATTCGCAATTAATGCAGTCGCAACCAAGCCGTGATAACAAATAAAAGGTGGGCTCGAAGGATTAGATTAAATTAAGACAAACATGTTAAACATCTTGCGTTGTGTTTTTATCGGTTCAAGGGTTACTACTAATACCTCATTATTTGAGAAATACTTATGCAATGTTCGCTTGTTAAATTTTTATGAAATTTATGAACAATTTAACACCAATCAATCAAATAAATCGGCTATTGTCTTTATTCAACCCATCGACATAGTTACAATCGATTAAAAAAATATATCAAAAGAGGAGCTCGTATTGCCTATTTGCTGTTGTGGTCAGCCTATGCAGTAGGTTAGACACTCGCCAACTCACGCTACGCTGCCTTACTTGCCCGCTCACCGTTGCCGCGATGGGTTGCTCGTCGCCACACGCCCGCGCCCTTGCTGGCTCCCCAGGCCCTTACAATCGCCGACTTCCTGTGACGTCCGTCAAACACCCCCGACTATGTGGGCTGCCATATCTTCGCAAAGGAGAGGTGTCGAGCCGTCCCCTCCCTCTCTCTATCTGGTCTCTACGTGTATTTAGGGTTCGAGTCTAGTTTTGTAGGAAACAAGTAAAGTTAACAATTACCAAATTAGGTTTTCAACAAGTAATGGTCCATCAAACCATATGGCCTAGAATTCTAGGCAACTCACCACTTAGTAAAGCTTCGTTTTCCCTTATTACGCTGAGCGTTTATACATTTGCCATCGCTATACTAAAAACTGAGCGCTGATACAAAAGAAAGTACTTAGGTCCGGCGGCTGAAGGATGGACTCGTTCAGTCCAAATTGCACATTAGCATCAGTACTCTCGCCATCAGTACTCTCGCTGGTCTGAAGTAGCTCAACCGCTCAAGTGGCACCATATGCAGAGGCAGAGAGCAGCCAAATGCAAACGCGTGGCTAAGAGCAAAAGGGCGAACACATCGAGAACGTAGGGTGTGAAGAAGCAAAGAGCAAATAACAGAGCATTTCCGATCCGTCCGAGGCAAAAAGTATGTTTCTTGAAGCCTTTTTCTATTATCAACTTCGATAGATCGTGTCTCTGAAATACAGATACCGGAAGCAGCAACAAAAAAAAAATCAGAAATAGCAGTGCTGTGTCTCTGAAATGGTTTTATTTACCCATGTTGAGGAGGAGCGTCAGCGTAATCTCTGCACCTGTATAAATTTTCGGGATCTCTCAACTGTTGAAGCACATGGAAGCTGTAGAATCAAATGGCCGGCATGGCGACACCGACCGCCGGACGTCCAAGAAGGATCGCCGGAATTTGTGGGCCTGCGTTTTCCTCCTCGGTAATTAACACACGCCCAATCACAGCTTCAAATTCTCCAAGCATCGACATGATCATTGTTAATGCAGGCCTTTTTGTTTCCCACTGTGGCATGTATCACCAGCTTCAAATGGTCCGTGCTAATGCGTTGTCCTCTTCCTACTTGCCTGGTCATGTTTCTCCATGAACAGGGAACAGCTGCTTGCAGTACACCGCCTACTTCGGCGTGTCGACGAACCTGGTGAACTACCTCAAGGACAGGCTGCACGAGGGCAGCAAGGCGGCGGCGAACAGCGTCACCAACTGGCAAGGCACTGGCTCCATCACGCCGCTCTTTGCCGCCTTCCTCGCCGACGCCTTCCTGGGCAGATACTGGACCATCACGCTCTTCTTGCTCATCTCCGTCGTGGTACGTCCACAAACACATCGTCAAACACCCCGGCAAGGACAACGTCTTGGACAAATCTCTCCTTGATCTTATTACCGTGTTTTGAACTGCAGGGATATGGAGTGGTGACGGCGAGCGCGTCGGCTGCGCTGGAGAGTACGGTGTTCTACGCGGGGCTGTACCTGGTGGCGCTGGGTGGCGCGCTGCAGCCGGTCCTGTCGTCATTCGGCGCGGACCAGTTTGACGAGTCCGACGAGGAGGAGCGCAGCAGGCAGAGCTCCTTCTTCAACTGGTTCTACCTCTCCATCAACGTGGGCTCGCTCGTCGGCGGCACCGTGCTGGTGTGGGTACAGTCCAGCGTCGGGTGGGGGCTGGGGTACGGCATCCCGGCACTGTTCAGCGTACTGGCCGTCGTGTTGTTCCTTGCCGGAACCGGCGCGTACCGGCGGCACCAGCCGCCGGGCGGCAGCCCTCTCACCAGGATCGCGCAGGTGGTAGTCGCCGCGGTCAGGAAGTTCGACGTGGAGAAGCCGTACGACGCAGCGCTGCTGTACGAGTGTGACGCCGATGGTGGCATATCCGCGATACAGGGGAGCCGCCGCCTCGCGCACACCGATCAGTTTAGGTAAGAAGCCTTAACTAGCTTTGCTTTCCATGCCACTGTTACTCCACAATTTGATGGTTTTTTCCTAGCCATTCTCAAAATTATATTACTGTAGATGTATTTTTGAAAACAAATATATATTTATCATTTTTATCTGTCCTGCATGAATATTTGTATAGATATCCATTGTAAAAATATTTTCGAGACAAATCTATCTATATTATTTTTGTGTGACCAACCTAAATATTCGTTTAGATATCGATAGCTAGACTATATGTATACTAAAATATCAGTATAAAGTTCTTACAAGTTGAACCACGTCAATGCTCACTAAGTTTGTGGTCTTATGATGTTATCGTTTTCCTCAGTGAAGATAGCGCCATGTTAGTCTACTCCACTCGGTCATCAAATCTAATTTACACTAGGTGACATCATCCACAGGAAACATATAACAACAATAGAAATATGGGAGGTACCTATAAGCATCACTATTTAAAAATTACATAAATATTAAAATATAATTGGATAATAGATGTTGATTATTTATCCCCTTGTTTACTGTAGTATTTGTATAATTTGTACTGAGAGGGAGATGTGTAGAAACGCTACTCTGGAAATATCCGTGTTTAGCTTTTTTCTCTCTCAATATTATCTCATAAATAGTGAAAAATATTGGAATCTTTGGTCCGTCGATTTATAATATGCCCCTGTAGTTTACGACAAATGTCGAGGTCGTGCACGGTTCGTTTCGTTTCTTGGTGGAATTGTTTATGGTTGCACCGGAGGGAAGTTTGTCGCGCGCATGCCTAGTCCAGATCACATCGTTTTCCCTTTTGTGGTTTTCAGACCGATCGAGACCGTTTTAGCATGCCGTACGTCTACTGCAGAAATTTGCAGATGCCACAGAAGACTGCCTTTGGACGCTAGCTTGCATTAGTCAGGGCGCATCTTCTACTGAAATTACGGATCACAATAATTCAGCGTATGCTTCCAAGGCGCCGCGTGAAAATTTCCCGCAAAATTCTTGGGGCTTGCAAAGCTACTCTATCTCTGAAGTCTAAAGTCTGAGCTCAGATTATAGTACATGGTTCCAGTAATTAACGAGCCTTTGAGATGACATATGCATACATGGGCACAATGAAATCACTGCATTAGATTAACCTATCGCGCCCGGCCGGTTGTTAAAATCAGGTTCTTGGACAAGGCGGCCGTGGAGACTGCGGACGACAAGGCGCGGCCGAGCCCGTGGCGGCTGTGCACGGTGACGCAGGTGGAGGAGCTCAAGTGCGTGCTCCGGTTGCTGCCGGTGTGGGCGAGCGGCATCATCTTCGCGGCGGCGTACACCCAGATGACCACCACCTTCATCCTCCAGGGCGACACGCTGGACCCCCGTGTCGGCCGCTTCATTGTCCCCGCCGCCGTGCTCTCCGTCTTCGACACACTCAGCGTCATGCTCTGGGTGCCACTCTACGACCGCGCCGTCGTCCCGCTCGCGCGCCGCCTCACCGGCCACGAGCGCGGGTTCACGCAGCTGGCCCGCATGGGTGTGGGGCTCGTCATCCTCACCGTCGCCATGCTCGCGGCCGGCACGCTCGAGGTCGTGCGGCGGCAGGTCATCGCGCGCCACGGCATGTATGACTCCAACACCGGCGGGGACGGGAGCTACCTGCCGCTGTCGATATTCTGGCAGGTCCCGCAGTACGTGGTGGTGGGCGCGGCGGAGGTGTTCACGTTCATCGGGCAGTTGGAGTTCTTCTACGACCAGGCGCCGGACGCCATGCGGAGCCTATGCTCGGGGCTTTCCAACACATCGTTTGCGCTAGGCAGCTACACGAGCTCGGCGCTCGTGGCCGTGGTGGCGCGCGCGACGGCGCGCGGCGGGAGGCCCGGCTGGATCCCCGACGACATCAACCGCGCCCACCTCGACAACTTCTTCTGGCTGCTCGCCATGCTCTGCATCGGCAACTTCGGCGTCTACCTGCTCATCGCCCGGTGGTACACGTACAAGAAGACCGTAGATTAAAAGTAAAGATCACCGTACAAATACCACTGTATGCATCACTAGTAAGTAGGTTTTCTAAATAAATCATCATTAGTAACCAGTGGTCTAGTACTGGTACTACTTTTCCAATGCAGTAACATGGGGTCGTGGTTAGCAAAAGAAAAACTGCCTTTTTCTTGCCACATATGACAGTCAATGTGTCGGTTAATCTTACACGATAGCATCGCTGTTTGAGGAGGTATCGGTACATTACAAATGCTTATACATATATGGGCTGTTTGGTTGCCTGCATGCACAGAGATTTGCATCTACAGATGCAGAATCTTGCCTTTTTCTCGTGTTTGGTTGCCTGCATCTAGTTTTGAGCCTGGCTCTCTGGATGCAAGATTGTCCATGCTGGCTCGGAATCGTAGAAAATGGGCGTATCTCTGGATGCAGCCTCGTGTTCTGCGCAAGGGGCCACTGTCAACCATGCATGTAATGCCACGTGGGTATGTAAGTTTCTGTTTTTTCTTTTTTTGTTTATATCTTTTGATTAGCATCTCCGATTACCGAACCGATTTCAAAATGGGTTCACGACATTTTTCGAACAAAACTAGACCACACTTGCTATATAAATTTTAAAATATTTAAATTTCAAAATACATGCCTCCTAAACACTCAACCAAACACCGTCTCTGTAAATTTGTGCATCGTATCCTATCGGCCTGGTGAGTGGAGCAGGCCCGCCATGAGAAGGCAACCAAACAGCCCAATAACGACCTCTGATGGAGTAAATAATGTAATCATGTAAGCTGCCACAAGGATCGAGGTGCGCCGACGGCTCTTATATACTCACTCCTCCTCCGTCACAAATAATTATTGTTTTGATCCTTTTGAATACGATGATGTCAAACTTCTAAAACTTTAATTATTGATGTAATTTTAAATGTTTAAATTAATACATGAAAATTATATGTCTAGACTTATCTCAAGAAGTATTTTTATAATAATATAATTTTATTGAGTTTTATAAATATATTATAATAAAAATTAGTGGCCAAAATTGTGTTTTAAAAATCGTATTAATGCTCAAAACAATAACTACTTGTAACCGAAGGGAGTACGAAGCTTAATGATATAAAAGGTCCCTTTGCATTGGAGACGCTGCTACCCTTCTGCGACCTCCAATTGAAGAATTAGCGGACAGGGTGGTGATGTACGAACGATGTGCTTATCTAGCTTTCTTTATTTTTTTTAATTTTTTTTGCAAAACTAGTCTCACGAATGTATTTGACCACCCCTATCATAAAAGACACGACATGTAACGCTTATCCCTTGCCGTGGTAGCACGAGGGAGTGAGGAAGCACGCGCTGTCCCGCCCGGGGACAGTGGGAGAATGCTTTTCCGTCGTGGCACCTCACCTTCTCGCCCCCACGGCCCACTCCCATGCTCTCCTCCTGCCTGCCCGTCGTGCAAGCTACAAGCGACATATATCACCTACCACGTCTTCTGCTGTAGGGGAGATGGTTATTTTTGCAAATGTATTCGTAGAGACTTGATTTGGAAGAAAAAAAAAAGCTACAGGGCCGATAGCAGTGTTCATGAGCACGGGACTACGGGAGCAATAATTTGCGTGGAGAGAATGATGGGCCGGGGCCGGGGCCCGGGGGACATTACGCCGTGTGGAAGCTTGGCCGGAACAAATTACGCCGTGGAACTTGAGCCCGACCAAAGAGCCCGTGGTCCCTGGACAACAAATCCTGAGAGCTGAGGCTTGCAGCTGCACGGTCTGCAGCGGACGGAGACGGATAAACGTCAGTGCAACAACAAGATTGCAAATTTCAAGCATCCATGTAAGTAAATTAGCTAGGTTACCCTGGATATTATAAAACACCTAGTTCCATACAATGTTTGCGTCTTGTCGTCCACGAATGATCGTGCGTGCTTGTGCCATGCGAACGTAAGATATTCCTTTTATGTTGGAAAATACTCCCTCCGTTTCACAATAATTGTAGTTCTAGCTAAATTCATACAAAATAAGAAGATGTGAAAAATGATTTATCCATCCTCATTTAATTCATCACCTTTGTGATTAATGAAGGGTAGCTGAACATATTAGTTAAACAGATGACTGCATTGATGAAGAGTACAAAGATCATGCTGCCTCTAAAATTGTATTGGGATGTGAGAACTACAACCATTTTGATAAAAGTTTTGAACGCTAGAACTACAACCAGTGTGAAAGGGGTGGAGTAGTATGCAAGGTACTAAGACATCTAGAAAATATACCAATTTTACAGTATCATAAAAGTGAATTGATCTCTGTTGGTTGTGACAAGCATGAGACTAAAAATTATGCAAGAATTTTTTGTTGTAAAATTGGTGCTTTCCCTATTAAATATCTGGGCATTCCTCTCCATCATGATAAAATCAAGAGGGGGGACTTTAAACCTCTTATGGATAAGATTCTTAAAAGAATTGCAGGTTGGAAGGGTAAAATCCTCTCTTATAGTGGCCGTTTAGTTCTTATTAAGTTCTGCTTGGCTAGTATCCCGCTTTACCTTCTTTCCTTTTTAACATTTCCTAAGTGGACGCTCGATCTTATCAATTCTCATATGGTGAACTGTCTTTGGAATGATTTTGAGGGTCATAATAAACTTCATCTAGCCAATTGGCACATGGTTTGTATGGAGAAGAATTATGGTGGTCTGGGTTTACCTAATCTTAGAGACTTAAATATGTGCCTCTTAGCTTCTTGGATCAAAAGATTTTGTAATACTGAGAACATACATTGGAAAAACTTGATTGAGTATAAGTACAAAACAAATAGCCCTAATGTTTTTGTTTGCGATAATGATCATGCTTCTGTTTTCTGGAAAGGGGTTTTGTGGGCTATGAAAGCGACCAAATTTGGGTATAGATGGAGTGTGGGGAATGGGAAGAAGATTAGATTTTGGGAAGATATTTGGTTTGGTTCGTCCTGTTTGGCTTCTCAGTTTTTGGAACTTTATGTGTTAGTTAATGAGAAAGACTCTGCTATTGCTGACATCTGGGATGGTATTAATTATAAATGTACTTTTAGAAGAACTTTCTTTGAACGGCTAATGATCAAATGGTTTGAGCTGTTGGAAGTAGTAAAAAGTATAAATCTTGTTCATAGTGAGGATGCTTTAATTTGGCAGTATAAGAGTAATGGTTCCTATTCAGCTAAATCTCTGTATGCAATTATTAATTTTAGGGGTGTGCTTCCGGTTTTTATTCCTGCAGTTTGGAGATTAATTGTTCCCCCTAAGATTCACTTTTTTCTTTGGCTTGTGTCGCACAATAAGATTATGACTAGAGATAATCTTATGAAAAGAGGTATTGATAAAGGTGTTTCTTGCTGCTTCTGTGATGAGATGGAATCTATTACTCATTTGTTTTTTGAATGTGTTGTAGCTAAGAATACTTGGAGCATGGTTGAAGAGTTTTTTGGTTTGAATATTGGTTCTAACTATGAATCTGTGGCTAGATCCTGGCTAATCAATAAGAAAAATGCCGCTTTAAATACCATTTGTGCGGCCACATTATGGAGCTTGAGGATTAGTAGAAATAACATAATTTTCTATATAATTTTCTATTTTCAGAATTGGTCAAGTATGAAGATGATATGGAGAAGAATGCTTGCTTCTTTAAGGAAATGGAGACCAATATACAAAGAGGGGATGATGACCAAAATGATGATGTTCTGCAAAAATCTAGAGTGCAAACTTCATGATCCGATGGCTCTAAATTTTGGGATAACATGATTCAAAAGGTTAACTTTGATGAAGATATGCATGAGAAGGATGAAATTCTAGAAGAATTGACCTCGTTGTCTCCTTATTTCAACCAGCTTGTGGGTGATAGAAAAATGAACTAGTGTTGTCTTGGTTGATAGCGTGTTCGGTCCTGTTGGGGATTAGGAAGTGTTGCTGTTAAACGTTTCTTTTTGTGTGCTATTACTTCACAAACTGTTTTGTTGAGATGGTGAACTCAATCATACTATGTAATCTGTGATCAGTTTCTTTTGCTTGGAACTGGGGCATCTTAATATTAGATGTCCTTTTGATCTAAAAAAAAATATACAAAACGTGGATTATTCGACGCAGCACCTGGAAACAAGGTAAAAAAGAAGAAGAGGAAGAAGGTCGGCTTACCTGCAGACATGCAGTAGTAAGATCGATCACTAAGGGATGGAACTGGTACGGATATTTTCCGACCGACCGACCGAATTGATTTGGATGATGATTTGGATAGTTTCACAGATATCCAGTTGATTTCTCGGATAAGGATATGGATACAGATAATTTACATGGATACGGATACGGATATGGAACACTGATTATCCGATGGATACGGAATATCCGAGTTTTTGTTCGGATAATATCCGAATATGACATACGGATATTATCCGAATAACACGTTTCAGAATAACACATTAACAATTTAACATGTTTCACTGTTTCAGAGACCGAGGTCTGCATTGGATGACAAGATATAATGTGTTCATGTGTGCTAGATGCTAATTTGGAGATATTTGGGTAAAGGTGGTGCATAAATTGGCAAGTAGCGTTTCAGGAGGGCTACATAGGATTCAAAGACATATGCGGTACCAAATCATTTGGTTCAATTATTGCAATGGGGTACATTGTTACTCACAGAGTCACATGTATGACAAGCTAGGGATAAAAAGGCAAAAAAAAAAGACATACAAATATATTTCTTTTGGAATTTTGAATTTAAATTTGGACCGGTTTTGGAAAAAAAAAACTGAAATTGGTTTTTAAAATATCCGACTAATATTATTCGTATCCATGTTGATTCCGATCCGTATTCGATCTGTATTCGTAACCGATATTATCCTGTATAATTCGTATTCGATTCTGTATTCAACACTATTCGTATTCGATTCTGTATTCGATAAAAAATACGGATACAGATATGAATAGGACGATATTCGACCGTATCCGATCCGATCACAACCATCTGTGGCTAGATTCTGGCTAAGCAATAAGAAAAATACCGCTTTAAATACCATTTGTGTGGCCACATTATGGAGCTTGAGGATTAGTAGAAATAACATAATTTTCTATTTTCAGAATTGGTCAAGTATGAAGATGATATGGAGAAGAATGCTTGCTTCTTTAAGGAAATGGAGACCAATATACAAAGAGGGGATGATGACCAAAATGATGATGTTCTGCAAAAATCTAGAGTGCAAACTTCATGATCCGATGACTCTAAATTTTGGGATAACATGATTCGAAAGGTTAACTTTGATGAAGATATGCATGAGAAGGATGAAATTCCAGAAGAATTGACCTCGTTGTCTGCTTATTTCAACCAGCTTGTGGGTGATAGAAAAATGAACTAGTGTTGTCTTGGTTGATAGCGTGTTCGGTCCTGTTGGGGATTAGGAAGTGTTGCTGTTAAACGATTCTTTTTGTGTGCTATTGCTTCACAAACTGTTTTGTTGAGATGGTGAACTCAATCATACTATGTAATCTGTGATCAGTTCCTTTTGCTTGGAACTGGGGCATCTTAATATTAGATATCCTTTTGATCTAAAAAAATATACAAAACGTGGATTATTCGACGCAGCACCCGGAAACAAGCTAAAAAAGAAGAAGAAGATCGGCTTACCTGCTTACATGCAGTAGTAAGATCGATCACTTCCATCATATCGACGAAACTTTGGTACTAACAACGGCCTAGGATGCACGCATGGTTCCACCCTTCCGCCGCATGATTGGCCGTAGAGTTGCTCGCGCGTCACTAGTGACGACCGTGTACTTGTTGGTACTAGTACTGCTCATAGTCATAGTAGTCAGAATTAATCCGATCTCCAGTTTAATTAATTCCACCGCGAAAGGTACCACAACCATGCCCCTGCTTCCTCCTAGCTAACACAAGAGCAACGAAATAGCATCATTAGGAGTGTTTGGTTATCTGTATAAGTGATATATGTATGAGATAATTTAAGAGAAAAGTCATTCATTTGTTTGGATGCTTTTTGCAAGCAGCGGGATTTAACTGGGAGACAAAGATGTTCTACTCAAAATGTTAACTTTATTTTCCATCTACAATGTGTTTTTTTTTGTGTGGTTTCCAGTCTTCTGAGTGCAATGGTGTACATTTGGTGAAACCAAATATCATGTATACAAACAAGAAACAAGAATGCATCATTACAGAATGTTTCATAATCAGGTTCTTCGGATGTCGTTATCTCTAGTTCTCTCAAACATTCTTCCGAGAATACTTCTCCTAGGGCTTCCTGATTTTACATCTGCATCAACGGAGACAAAGAGTTCGAGTTAGTCAAACTGAATGCACATGAAGGAATGTGTCTTAACTATCTAGAGATGTGGCGTGATGAAGAACAGGATGCATGCTGATTAGACTGAGGGATATGACTAGCTATGCTGATCAAAACATATTACCTTTCAGTCTCCCAGCCTTTAACAAAGCTTCCTCAGCAATTGGTCTCCATTGCTGAGCACACGAGAAACTAAGTCCCATCCCTACAGTAAGCCCACGCAACAGTTGCATTGTTCGAAGCACCAAAAACAATTCCTCTGGGAAGCTCTTCAAGTAGGAAAACAAATAGATAGAAGATTTAGGAAGCAGTTCTGGAAGTTAAAAGCACCTCTACATAGACAAATAATCCGTAAGTCCATAAGACGATAAGAGTTTGCAAGTAAATGGAGGAACAACAGCATAGGTTATTTGGACTATATATTTGTACTATGGAAGTGTAGATCATACAGTCGCATACCTGCACTCCAACTTTATTCAGTGAAGAATCCTCCGCAAAGGGTGAGAGAACATTTACTCCAGGTGGTAATCTTGTATCAAACATTCTAAGGGATAATTCAAACAGTTCTCCTAGCTCATTGTCAGCTATACTCCATGTTTTAATGCCAAACTCCCTGAAATATTTCATAAATACATAAGGAAAACAAGTAATATACCGGTAACTATTCACCAATAATCATCACTCCATCTTGCCCTTGACTATGCCCACCCATTTGGAAATTAAACAAGAATCATTATTCCATCTCTGTCATTAAGTTTTATGCTAGCCCAGATTGTTCTGTTACAAAATAGTACATAAACAGATTAAATTTACTGCTTCATATGAACTCTAATTATTTGCACGAAATATCACCTAACATGGAAAGCAGTTAAGTATACCTGAAACTTTCTTTAGTCCTCAAAAAGTCATCATCAGCCATTGCAATTACAAGATTTGCGTAGGCAAGTCGTAAATCCTCTGGCATTTCTTTCACTTGTCCATAATCAAGTAAAGCAACCTAATACAGGGCCACCATAACAGAATATTCAGATGCAAGATGCCATTACCATATAAGGAAAGATCGGGGGGCACTTACCTCCGTGTTCTTGCAGATAAGGATGTTTCCTGGGTGTGGATCTGCATGGAAAAAACCATCCTTCAAGATCATTTGGCCATAAGCAAGTGTAAGATCTGTTAAAATCTTCCTGCATCAAAAGAGAAGGTATTTTTTGATATGGCCTGAGCACTCAAAACAATTGAAGGAAGTGTTCTACACCAAGTTAAATTTGCAAGGAGGAGGGCAATGGTTAAGTACTTTATAAGGTCTACTCGCAGTAACTAGATCTGAATAGCATAAAGTTTGATTATATTTATTCTAATAGCACTAACCCATCAAGGATACTTCAGGAGACAGAACTAATGCAAGGTTTCACAAACCAAACAATCGAGAACCGTACTCTTTTGAGATGAAGGGGCTTACTGCTTTGCCACTGTTGCAAGCTTACCACCAGGATCAATGCCCCTTTTAGCCATTTCATTGCCAAGATTCATTATTGGGGTCCCTTCTATGAATTCCATGACCAAGACCTCCCTAAACAGTAAAAACAAATAACATAAAGGCCCATTTAATTCATAAGAGGACAGGAAAAATCCCATATACTGGTTGTCTGATTCTGCAAAGAAACAGAACTGATTCTGCAAAGAAACAGAAGAGGGAGTTGACTCAACAAAAATGAAGTCACTAACTCACAATTGTTGCATCATAGGAAAGCATTTTTTTTATTTAACAGTGGATTAAATCATAAATAATCACAGCATTTCCTATATTTGTAATACAATAAAAAAGAATGACAATACATGATATAAAATCAGCAACCGACTTCTTGATGTGATAAAATGGCGAAATAGCAAATAAAATAATGATAAAAAGTCATTTGTTCACGAATTCTTAAATTCCTAACCAGCCAACACATGAGAATGTTAGTTCAGGAAGGGAAGATACAGACACTAGAGGGGCCGGCAGATCAACTATAAATGCTAGGTTAAATGTACCAATAACATTAAGGGTAAGGAAATTACTCCTACATCATTTCGTTGTTTAACGTCTGTTGGAGCAAAACAGGGGAAATGCAAGTGCTCACTATGCATAAAGAAGCATCTCATAGAGCAAAGTTTCGTTTAAAGGAATGAAGCAAATTTCATTCAATTCAAGTGTCCAGCTATTAGCAATGACCAGTTTGTAACTGATGGAATAAGTCCTGTTGGTCTTTGTGGGCAGCTTTAGGGCAGCTTTTAGACTAGCTTTAGGGCAGTTTTTAGACTAGTTTTTGGACTAGCTTTAGGGTAGCTTTTAGACTAGCTTTTGGACTAGCTTTAGGGCAGCTTTTAGACTAGCTTTAGCATATGCTGCGCCGGCATGGCATGGCATGGCATGGCACTATAAATATGTATCCCAACCCCTCAGGTTGGTATGGCATTCGAGTAAGAAATAAACCAGAAAAAATTTCCCCAACTCCTATTGTCATCCTCTCTCAATGATAGTAAGAATCGTGCTACTAACAAGTGGTATCAGAGCCGTTCTTTCTTGCAGCCTAAACATCTCTTGCTCATCTCCTTCCCACGCTCCTCCTCACTCTCAGCTAGCAGCTGATCACATGACCTTTTACGCTCACCCTTCATCTTACGAGCAATGAGCAACAACGGCTCGAGGCGACTTCTTCCCCTAGCAAAGCCACTAGCGCGCCATGTCGGAAGGATACCTCTGGCCGCCTCGAAGCGAGCAAATGGCAGAGGTCGGTTGCCGCGGCAGAGGATCATGAGCGAAAGCGATAGAGACTGCATCGACGACGGCAAAGAAGGGCGCAAAGCCGGGCGGCGGCGTGAATCGGGCAGCAAGGGGCGTATGGAAGAAAGAAGCAGCGGCGATGCACCGCGGGCGGCAAGAGAGCTCGAGGCTCGCGGCAAGAGCTCAGCAGCTCTGCTCCGGCCGACGGCGGGCTCAAGCGGGAGAGGGAGGCAACGCGCGAGCGGGCGGCGCAGTGGGCAGTTGCCCACCCTCATGAGCGCGGGAGCTCAGACGAGCATAGACGCGCACAGAGCTTGGCGGACGCAGCGGCGCATCAAGGCCCCGGCAGAGGCGGTGGTCGACGGAGATCGTGGCCCTTACAGCGGCGCGGCTCTCCTCCCGACCGATACCATGGTCACCGCGGGACCAGGCCATTATCGAGGACATTGGCCCGGTAGTGGGTGGCCTACCTCACCAAGACCAACTATGTCGAGTGGGCGCGGTGATGAGGATAAGGCTCCAGTGCGGCACATGTGGGAGGCGATCCGACGCGGCGACATCGTAGTCGACGAGGATCGACGGCGCTGGATGCCCTCATCGCCGCATGATCCGTCAGAGATGCAATTCACGCTTTCAAGAAGCGGATCGCCAAGGAGGCTTGGGATGCCATCGTTGCAAGACGCATCGGCGGCAGCCGCGCGCAAGACCACACCTGCAGGCGCCGCAAGGAGTGGGAGAACCTGGCCTTCAGGGCGGTGAGGATGTTGATGACTTTGCTCTCCGTCTTAACACTCTACTGCGAGAAGATGTTGCAGTTCGGTGACGACACCTACGATGAGGAGAGAGCCGTCGAGAAGCTCTTCTGTTGCATCCCCGAGAAGTACAAGCGGATCGCTCGCTCAATCGAGTCTCTATTGGACCTCTCCACGATGTCGATCGAAGAGGCGATAGGTCGTCTCAAGGTCGTCGACAGCGACGAACCACAGCCTCTCTCGGGGCCTATCACCATCGGCGGGAAGTTACATCTCACTCGAGAACAGTGGGAGGCTTGCCAGGGTGACAGGAAGAAGGGGGAGTCCTCTGCCGCGACAGCGCCGCAGCGCCAAGCCGCAAAGCGCGACGCTGGACGTCGGTCGGGCGCGAGGACGTGCCAAGGGTGACACTCGCGAGACGCCCAGGCGGCGCCACGGCAACTGAGGCCGCAAGACGAGATTTACTCTTGCCACAATCAGGGCAAGCTTGGCCATTGGACCAAGGAGTGTCACCAGCCACGACGTGGCCAGGCCCACGTCGCACAGGTGGAGGAAGAAGAGCCGGCTCTGCTCCTAGCACACACAAGCATCGAGTTATCTCCGGCGACGGCCGCAGCGAATCTCCTCCACCTTGATGAGCCGAGCACACGCCTTCCTTGGCGACTCAAAGAAGGTGACAAGATTGACGGGTGGTACCTCGACACTAGCGCTACCCATCACATGACCGGTCGACGGGAGTTCTTCACCGAGCTTGACTCCAACGTCCGAGGCTCCGTCAAGTTTGGGGACGCCTCCGTGGAGATCCAGGGTGTCGGCTCCGTCATCCTCGCGCCAAGTCTGGTGAGCACAGTCGCTCACCGAGTCTACTACATCCGCGTTGAGGAACTCTATCATCGACTTGGGGCGGCTAGATGAGAACGGTTCGGTGTGCTAGTCAAGAACGGAGTCATGAGGATTTGGGATCGCCATCGTCGCTTTCTTGCCAAGGTAACCAGAGGCACCAATCGACTCTACATCCTCAACGTGCGGTGGCACAACCCCTTTGCCTCGCCGCTCGAGAGGCGACGAGGCGTGGCGATAAGCACGAGCGCCGGACACCTTTCAGGCCGAGGCTCTGGCGACTCGGTGCCAAGGAGATGGTACGAGCTGCCGTGTCTCGACCACGTGGAAGCGATTCTGCGACATCTGCGTAACGACGGCGAGGCGGCTCCCTTTCCCAAAGATCGAACTTCCGAGCCAAGGAGCGGCTCGAGCTGCAGCGGGACTGTGTGGGCCAGGTGACACCGCCACACCGGAGGACGACGCTACTTCCTGCCGCTCGTCGGCGAACTCACCCGCTACATGTGGGTAACGGTCCTCGCTGACAAGGAGAGGCTGCGGAAGCCATCAGCGCATGCTGCTGCGGAGGTAGTAAATCGCGCAAGGCTGCGCGTCTGCGCACTAACTGGCGAATTCACGGCGGTGAGTTATCGTATTGCGTGGATGAGGGCATTGGCGCCATTCGCGCCCGTCTGACCCGCAAGAATGGCGTCGTCGGCGGCGTGTCGAGACGGTTGTGGGGATGGCTCGTGCCCTCCTCAAGCAAAGGGGGACGCCAGCTATCCTCTGGGGAGAGGCAGTGGTAGCGGCAGTCTACATCCTCAACCGCTCGCCCACCAAGGCTCTCAACGGCAGGACGCCAGACGAGGCCTGGCACGGACGCATAGCGGCGGTCTCACTCACGGGTTTTGTGCCTTGCGTTCGCCAAGGAGCTTGGACATGTTGGCAAGCTCGATGACAGGAGCACTCGGAGTGTTTATCGATACGCGGAGGATTCAAGGCCTACCGCATTCTCGACCCAAAGACACGCAGCGTGTGCGCCTGCAGCGCGACGTTGTGTTCAACGAAGCGAGGCGAGGATGGGCGTGGGACAAGGCGATTGACAATGGCTCGACTCGACGCACGGCGACTTCACCATTGAGTACGCCCACTTCGAGGAGCCGGGGAGTAGGCGGCTCCTCTTCGTCCGAACGCGCCTACCCAGTCCCGAACCCCATCGACTCGGCGCGCCACTCCAAAGACCAACGGTCACCCCTCCAGCACGTCTCTCCGACACCGGCTCGTGTCGAAACACGGCCGGTGGAGTTCGTTACTCCACCCTCCCACGGCGAGGCGCGATCGGCGCGTACCACGACGGCGAGCCGTTGCGGTATCGTCACGATGGAGGACCTTCTCGGCGACCAACTGTCTGGGGCCGGTGTCTCACGATCTGGAGGCGCGATTGCATCTTGGCGTGCGACGATGGTGAGCCGGTCTTCGCAGAGGCGAAAGACACGCAGCATGGCGTGCCGCGATGAAGATGGAGATGGACGTGGTTAAGAAGAACCGCACCTGGGAGCTTGCTGATCTTCCTCGTGGTCACCGCGCGATCACCCTTAAGTGGGTGTTCAAGCTGAAGAGGGATGAAGCCGGCGTCATCGTCAAACACAAGGCTCGCTTGGTGGCACGTGGTTTTGTGCAGCAGGAGGGGATCGACTTCGATGATGCCTTCGCCCCCGTAGCACAGTTGGAATCCGTGCGACTCCTCGGCCGTTTGCTCGAGGAAGGCGGTGTTCATCACATGGACGTCAAGTCGGCATTTCTAAACGGCGATCTAAAGGAAGAGGTCTACGTGCGCCAGCCGCCGGGATTTGCGATCCCCGGCAAGGAGGGCAAGGTGCTGCCAAGGTTATTAAAACGTAAAACGAGAACGAAACGACCCACCCCCTTTTTAACTTTTAAACGTTTAAACGGACGTTGAAACGTAGTTTTAGACACCATGGTAAAACGAATATGAGAGCAAAGATATATCACATAAGGGTACCAAGTCAACACAAAATGCTTCAGTGTGTAGTGTATCTCAGTGGGACCCACCAAAAATTAGAAAAGAAAACCCTTTATCTTCTTCTCTCACCCATCTACATCCTCGCAGCCATCCTCTCGTAGCCATCCTTCACAGGAATAACAGAGAGAGATAGAGAGGGGGAGCAGAGAGGACAGAGGGGGCGCGAGGGGCGACTCCGGACCGGGGAGGCGGCGCGAAGAGATACTGAGAGGGGGAGCAGAGAGGATCGAGATCCCAACCGTGGCGATGGCGTGAAGACGGCGGATCCAGATCTCGGCGGCAGTGCGGCGGCGACAATGACTGCGGCAGCTGGCGGCAACGCTGGCGCTCATGGCGGTGGCGCGAGGCGGATCTCGGCGGCAGTGCGAACAACGGCAGCGCGACGCGGCGCTCGCAGCGGCAGTGCGGATCCATGAGCGGCGGGGCAACGACGGCAGCGGATGGCGGCGGCGGCGCTGGCGGGCAACAACGCTAGGGTTCTAGTCGCCGTTGCCAGAACGCTCGGACGTTCTGGAGCTCGGCCACGTTCTACCGTTTACACGACGTGTAAACGTCGTTTACACGACGTTCTAATAACCGTGGGTGCTGCGTTTGCACAAGGCTCTCTATGGCTTGCGGCAGGCACCAAGGGCATGGAATGCCAAGCTAGATTCCACGCTCAAGGGGATGGGCCTCGGCGAGCCCGCGACGAGCGACCATCTACGGCGGGGCAATAGAGGAAATGCCCTGCTGGTGGGTGTCTACGTCGACGACTTGGTGATCATCGGCACCAAGGATGCGGAGGTGGCGGTATTCAAAGAAGAAATGAAGGCCACCTTCCAAATGAGCGACCTGGGGCTTCTCTCCTTCTACCTGGGGATCGAGGTGCACCAGGACGACTCCGGGATGTCACTTCAACAGACTGCTTACGCCAGGCGCGTCGTTGAGCTCGCTGGGCTCACTGACTGCAACCCGGCTATCACTCCGATGGAGGAGAGGAAAGGCCGAGCCGCGACAAAGAGAGGAGGTGGGACGCTACATAGTCTGCGGCGCGGGGAGCCTTCGCTACCTCACCCACACACGGCCGGACTTGGCATTCTCCGTCGGCTACGTTAGCCAGTTCATGCAGCGACCGACAACAGAGCACCAGCAGGCTGTGAAGAGGATCATCCGCTACGTTGCGGGGACTCTCGATCACGGTCTCCACTACCCGAGGTGCCCTGGGGCGGCACGCCGTCGGTCTGGCGGCGGCGACCACGGCGACGTTGACACCAGCAGGAGCACGAGCGGGATGCTCTTCTTTCTAGGCAAGTGTCTCGTCGGCTGGCAGTCGGTCAAGCAGCAGGTGGTGGCCCTGTCCAGCTGTGAGGCCGAGTACATAGCGGCCTCCACCTCTGCAACTCAGGCTCTCTGGCTCGCCCGACTGCTTGGTGATCTCCTCGACTGAAACACCAGCATGATGGAGCTCAGGGTGGACAACAAGTAGGGGTGAAAACGGATCGGATACGGACGGATAATGGCTCTACCATATTTGTTTTCATATTTTTTCTCTGATTCGGATACGGATACGGATAGTCCGGATACGAATACGAATACGAATAATGTCGAATACGGATACGGATCGAATACGAATCGAATCGGATACGGTTACGAATATTTATCGGAACATGATAATCCCTTAGATTGTACATAAAAAATCAACGAAAATACATAACTAGTTGATTTGATTAAAACATTATTAAAAATTGAATAAATATAAGCACTTTCATTCACTTAGACAATAGTTAGATACCATGTTGCAAACAAAATTATGTAAGACTTAGTTCATCACGTACATACGATTAATTCATCATACATGTAGATCAAAACACAAAATAAATGTGATCCTTGTTCAGAGATACAAATGAAAACAAATATAGAACATACAAAAAGTTTGATAATACTTAATTACCATATCTCTAGAAAACATATATAACACTTACATGTAATGACCCCAAGATTTGTATTATTTGTTAAATTATATTTAAAATAATAAATTATGTATTTTATGAGTTTTTATGCATTTTAGCTACTTATTTAAAATATTTTCCTATTAAAGACAACAATTTTTTATTTTTTAGAAAATTTAAAATATGATAAAATTTTAAAAATAATTTTTTAATAAATTATATACTATGTTAGGAATTTTATCAAAAAAAATCATAATTTTTGGAACTAGTTTGCTAATTTTAATAATTGAAACTTGATTTATGGATTAATTAAATTAGAAAACAAGTTAAAATTTAGTAACCTTTTTGGGCCAAAAGAGTAACTTGGCCCAGCCCATATGTATATCCGGATATCCGATCCATCACTATCCGGATTATCCGTATCCGACGGATAGTGAGCTACCGAATCCGTATCCGTATCCGACAAAAAATATCCGTATCCGTATCCGATCCGATACTATCCGACAAATATCCGATCCGACAGAATCCGTATCCGAAAATTATCCGGATCGGTCGGAAACTATCCGATCCGTTTTCATCCCTAACAACAAGTCCGCTCTAGCCCTGGCAAAGAACCCCGTTTTTCATGTACGGAGCAAGCACATCCGGGTGAGATATCATTTCATCCGAAGCTGTTTGGAGGAAGGAAGCATCAAGGCAAGCTACATCAACACCAAGGACCAGCTTGCGGACCTGCTCACCAAGCCCCTTGGGAGGATCAAGTTTCTTGAGCTACGCTCCAGGACCGGGATGGTCCAACTTTCCCACAAGACGACAGACAAGACTTAGGGGGAGAATGATGGAATAAGTCCTGTTGGTCTTTGTGGGCAGCTTTAGGGCAGCTTTTAGACTAGCTTTTGGACTAGCTTTAGAGCAGCTTTTAGACTAGCTTTAGCATATGCTGCGCCGGCATGGCATGGCATGGCACTATAAATATGTATCCCAACCCCTCAGGTTGGTATGGCATTCGAGTAAGAAATAAACCAGAAAAAATTTCCCCAACTCCTATTGTCATCCTCTCTCAATGATAGTAAGAATCGTGCTACTAACAGTAACTGCTCTGCTGAATCCATCCAATTGATGGCAAATGGCAACATTTGTATCTACTTGTAAAAATGGTGCAGAAGTAGGATTCATTTAAATGACATGAGCACTTTGGTTAATTGAGTAGATATGACAACATACCTGTTGACCATTCCAGGAATCACACGAGGCACAATAACTGGAGGTTTCTTATTGGAGACACGTAAGAATTCTCGTATTCTTTCCATTGCCCTCGCTTCTCGCACAAAGTCAAACTCATAGCATATCTATGGAAACAATAAAGAATCAATGAAAAAAAACAATCTTGAATTAATAGTTTTGATCTTACACAAGGTGCAGACTGGTATGAACTAGAGGGTTTTTTTTTTCTTGTTTCTTGTAGTGTTAACAAAAAATGAGAATACAACAAAACACTATCTAGAACTTATAGTGAAATTTGCATCAGGACAAAACTGGTGTTCGCATGACATATTCACATATAGGAGATGCAACTTTATGTACAACAATCTATAGAACATCTTGTCTCCAACACTCAAATACTCAATGTAGTTAGTCAATAATAGTGACCCAGCAAATAGTTTTTCTTTTCTTGTTTCTAATGGTTAAAATATGAATTCTGAAATTTAATTTCTTATTCTTCCAATAAACCAATAGCCTTAGTGGCTCAGCTTATTTAATTTTTGGATGAGCAGATATTATCTAATGTTTAATGGAAATTTCTACATTCCCATTTCATCAAAGAAGATAATAGTTAAATTTGAACAAATAGGGCAGTCTGCCTTAGTCTATGTCAAGAAAATAATATACATCGTAATAGGTCCAATGTTTCTTGATGTTTTAGAGCAGGTGTAGAGAAGTATACGGGCAGAAGCAACAAAAAACAGTGCTATTGGACTGGATAAAAACCTGCTTTTCCATCTCTTTGGTGGCAGAGTACAGATCAAAGTTGATGTCATACTTCTGCAAATACAAGGCAAATGCTTGCATGTTCCGGATATCGACCATCATCAAACGTTCAGCTCCTGGATGTTGAACCTGGATAGTGGTTAATTCCATATGCATTATAAAAATTTGTCACATTTGAGATAATGAAACGGTTGTTTATGGAAGAGACATATGTAAGTCCTAACCTTGACAGCAACATCTGTCTTTGATAATTTAAGCCTTGCTCGATGCACCTAAGAAATATGAAGCAATGCTTAATAAGTGAGGCATAAATGATCTGTTCAAATTAAGTTTGCAGGCATTATGGTACAAAGATGCAAATGGCATAGGCACAAGCCTATGAATCATGGAAATCATGCAAAGCACAAATTGTATACAACTCCCCAGATGATACAGATGAAGACAAGTACCTAACACGAACCTGTGCAATAGAAGCAGATCCGACAGGCTCAACATCAAAGCATTCAAATATTTCGTCAAAGCTCTTGCCAAATTGTTTCTCCACAACATCTCTGATCACATCAATTGGTGTGGCAGGAGCCTTATCACACAACGTAACAAGCCTTTTCACCCAAGCCATCGGCGCCAAATCGGGCTTACCGAGAATTTGAGCAGCCTGTTAAAAATCAATTGTCACAGAGCATTCAAATTAAGCACAAAAGGCAGTATAACCCGATCATCCATGAAAAGCACCCGGGGCCCAACTACAGCCTACAGTTAAGGAACAATAAAATTGCAGCTTCTGAAATTTTGACAAATCCTCGTCCGGCTCATCAAGCCTATACTTAGTCTAAGAGAACTAATCAAAAGGGAAACAATCCGAGGGGGCAAAAATGGGGGGAGCAAGCACCTTGAGGAAGAGGCCGCCGAGCTCGGAGCAGAGTGAGTACATCTTCTGGGCGCCGAGCTCGTGCTGCTGCTCCCACATGACTTCCCTCTCCTCCTCATCCTTGACGAACCCCGCGCGCACCTGGCACACCTGGACCGACCAACCAACAAAAAACACCCCACCCTGAGCCGAGAGGCATATCAACAAACACCTGGCGCGCACGCGCCAATGGAACAGGAGCACGAAAGCTCGGCGGAGGCGCCGCGGACCTTGTAGCCGGTATAGATGTCGGCGGCGCGGATCCAGAACTCCGCGGAGCGGCTCCACGGGCGGAGGCGGTCCCGCAGGTCCTGCAGCTGCGCCTGCGCGAGCGCGAGCGCGAGCGGCATTGCTGCCTCCGCTGTCGCGGGGCGGACCAGCCTGGGAGCGTCCGCCGCGGCGCTCGACACGGGGAGATGGATATGCCTACTGCGTGCGCCGCGCCATCTGATTCGTGGCTCGTCGCGGCTTCGCGTGGGTGGCGACGAGGCTAGCCTAGTACTAGTAGTCGCTGCTGCTACGAGGCCAGCCTAGTTAGTACTAGTAGTACTAGTCGCTGCTGCTACGAGGCAAGCGTGCGCGTGAGAGCGGTAGTACAAACGGCGGGTCTCGAAAAGGCGTGGGCTTTGGCCAGGTTTGCATTGTATTGTACGCCACAGAACGCCGCGAGGTGGGAGCCAGCTGCGCGCGCCACTTGGAGGGAATGGACGGCTGTGATCGGCTGTGATCGGACAGCTGCGTGTGGCCCCTCGCTCTCCGCCGGCGGCTGCTGCTGTTCCTCCTCCATGGCGGCGGCGACGGGTGTGGCGGTCCGGCGGATGCACGCGGCGGCGCAGCCCCCGCGCCTGACGAAGATCGCGCTGCACCCGCCCAAATCCGTGAGTTGCTCCTTGCGCGCTCTCTGCTTCTAACTTCCTCCGCAGAAGCCGGATCCCATCCTTTTTACCCGATTCTTGCTCCGTTCTTCTGTTGGTTGGTCGTTTTCTTTGGTGTCGTCCAGTCTAGCCCTCCCCCGTTCAACTGGAAGGCCAAAATCCAGAGCAGCGCCGTGTCGAGCCACCATCTTGTGCTGTCGATACCCCCCCCCCCCCCCCATCCATAAGAAAATGGTCTTGCAACTGCTCCAGGATTTGCCACTTTTGGCCAACGCTTCTGTGCAGGGTGTTCTTTTGGCGTGCATGCATAGCTTGTTCCTTTCGATTGAATGGGGGGATCAGAAACTGTAACTCTGTATGGCTGGATTGTAGTACAACGAATTGCCCTTACTGTTCATCGTGGGTGCCCGATAGCGAACTAGTAGTGCTGTGATGGAAATGTGTGAACAGCCACCCAGTGGGCACCGAAATTGATGTGAAATCTTGCCGTGCGGTCCATGCGGAGCTCCCAAAGAATGCAGGGGAAAGTTATCTTTTTCTCGGTGTCTCCCACTGTGTCCTTGTTGAAGTCCTGGCCATGGTGGGTTATCCAGAGTTCCTGACCTATCATTAGTAGATATTTTTTAGCACCATATGCCAATGAGGAGTTGTTTTTTGGGTCTATTTTGGTTGGTCGTAACTAGTACCTACAGTGTACTACTCAATTACTTGACAGACCTATGTTGGACGATATTATCTGCCAATGAAAATGAGAATATATGCTGGTATTATAGAGTCATGGTTGTGGAATTTATTTTTGTTGTTTACAACTTACGCCACCAGCCACGACTGGAACAAGCTTACAAGCAACAATTGATAGTGAAATTTTCACATTGTCTGAATGTGATAACCATCCCAAATTTAGTGCCCTAGTTGATGTGCATAAAGTTGGTTGTAAATAGTCTTCTCAATTTATCACCAAGACTAATTTGCTGAAAATTTTCCTCTCTTATTGGTGACATGTTGCCTTGGTTGGGGTATGGGCTGTGGGTCTATTTTGAATTGAGCTATATTTCTGGTTCTTTTCAGGTAGAGGTTGAATTTGCGGATGGCAGTTCATTCCATCTGCCAGCTGAGTTTCTTAGAGTTTACAGCCCAGCAGCTGACAGTAAAATCAGATCAATAGCTGGTGAAAAGGTAACCTTCTAGTGTATGTTCCTCACTCCATGTTATACTCGGTCTTCTGGAGCTTCTTGATTAATCTGAACAGCACATTTGCTATTTAAGCATTTGTTGTAGCCATTTGCAGTTGAAAAACTATGATTTTTAGCTTCCGATGGCATATGCCATCTGTGGCAAGTTTAGAGCCGTTGGCTTTTAACCCTGGAAAACTGATCTTTCCTACAAAAACTTCAACAATGTCCCTTTAGAAGATTAACATATTTTGCTGGGTGTGTTTTTCTCCCAAAACTGCTTTGTTTGCTAAGTATTTACAGTCCAAATGATTTTAGTGTGAACTTCTCTATTCAGGTTATATTTGGGCGACGACATGTGGGAATAATGTCAGCTGAATCAGTAGGAAACTATGGAGTCCGGTGAGGATCATATTCCTTATAGAATTAAACTCATGGCATGTATTTCCATTTCATGAAAATAATGTCTCAGTGCGGGCAAAAGCAACCATCTCTCAGTCTCAGAAACAATAAATTTGTTTTTATCTGCAATTCTCATATATAACCATTTGTTTGCATTGTAGGATACTATTTGATGATTTGCACAAGACTGGGATCTTCACATGGGATTACCTTCACCATATGGGTTCTAACAAGTTCAGTCTGATGCGAAATTATATCAGAACTTTGAGAAAACATGGTCTTAGTCGGGATCCACAGAGAAGGAATGATGGAACCAAAGGCTCAGTGTGAGTAATATTGAGATACAAGGAAATTCAAATAGGCTTTGCTCACCATGTCTCCGAAGTAAAAAAAAAAAACTGCTGCCAGGATGGATGGAGCTTCTATATGTGAGCGCAGAATGTGTGAAAGCAGATAACTAACTACTGAGTGACAGTAACCATTCCAAGAATGGCAAGGGATGATTATCTGACAAAATTCTTTACCTTGAACTGATCGAAATGTTGAAAATGTATGTCTTCAGTTATGATCCTATATGCACCTTTTGTTTTTTCATGTCTTCCTTTCTGAGGAGCATTGTGCGCATTTAGCAATGGCATTTGTTTGTAAAAGACACTTGTGAAAAGCTTGTTCGTCTGGAGATGAACCCCATGATGGCATGAACGATGACGCTAAGTTCACCTTTGTTGGGAACTCTGCGATTCTCTTCTATTTGATTGAATGCCAGTTTACTATTTTACTCTGTCAGCTTTCTTCGGGTGAGCATGTCATCGTAAATCCATGATACATTAGACCTTGAATGCGACGGGCTGAACTAATTAACCAACAAGTAGCTGACTCTGCCATGGGCGAGAAGGTGACTGCTGCTAGGGCTGAGCAGTCACCCTAGGGCAAGCCGTCAAGGGAGTAGTCTCGACTCGTGAGCCTTTGGTGAGGCAAGGTGGTACTAGGCAGATGTCAGAGTACAGTTGGCTAAAGTTTCTGTTTCCTTGGCTTAGTCATGCGCCAAAGGTAGCGTATTATCGGACATTATAAGCCAAGGGATGCTATGGGCAAAGCAGTACACCTCTGATCAGAGTTAAAATGTGATATAACTTCTAGCTTCCAGGTTTGGAAGTGCGTCGTATGGGTTTTCCTCTAACACAAATTGTAAGATCCCACGTTGCTCTGCCGTCACTAGATTTTCTAAAATAAAACTTGACATTTTCAACAAATGGGTAAAAGGGTTGGGTATCTTGAATAAAGAACTAGTTTGGAAATATGGCTTGTTGGCCGGGAGCAGTCAAGTAAGTATAAAAATTCATGTATCAACTTTCCGTGATTTGCTGAGTACTGGAGTACTCAGTCTTGCATTCATTGCTGATTTTTAGAGCCTGTTGTGCCTACAACCTCGGATGAAGTAGAGATTGATAATCATGATGAAATGATCTTTTTTGATGAGGCCGATGTTGCTGTGGAGGGTTATGAATATGAGGGAGCAGATGACCAGGACCCGGTAGAATAAAAAGACTCAGGAGGGAGGCATTAATGTATTTTGTAATAAATAGGTGGCCGGTGTAGAAATCACCGTAGCCAGACTTAAGTCAGTACTATAAGTACTTTAAGAATAAATCACCGTGTACTATACGGTGGAAGTTTTTACTTATGCTTGTGTTGTATTCCGTAGCTGATCCTGGCGCACTCTGTTCTACGACAGTCTCCGCCTTGTTTGACCTGGTCAGGCAAAGTGGGGGCGTCACACCCATACCCGCCACAGTTGTGCTCATAGCTAATTAAATAAAAGGGCTCAAATAATTCCTATATTATCTTAATTTAACGATAAACATATAATTAAATGCCACTATAAAAATAGAAGTTCAAGTAATAAAATGATGTTCATATTTTATTTCTAAAACCTAGTGAATGATAGAGGGTAAGTGTTTTATTTTTTTAATTTATATATTATAAAACTAGGCCCACATGTGTCGGTGTTTCGAGCACCGGCAATACGATTTTTCGGTCTTAGGGGAGATTGTGTGTTCCCTCTCCTCGAATGGCCTGACTCAAGGGAGCCCAAAGTATGTACTGGTTCGGGCTGAATATCCCTACTCCAGTTCGTTTGTTGTGTATATTCCCTTTCGGGGTACTACAATCGTCGCTTCCAAGGGGAAGCTAGGGTTGGTTCGTTGTCCAAACACCCTTTCTGAATATGTTCTTCTATCTTCTTGCTCTCTCTTTTTCGTCGTTCCCCTCCCTAGGGTCTCGTTCTCCCTTATATAGGCCGGGAGCTGCGGGTTACACGGGAGTTCCTCTAAAGAAAGGAAAAGCAGGAGCCGGGATGTCCTATCTCGGGGTCCGTTCTTCGGCCTTGGCGTCCGACCGGCCTCCACCTCCCCGCATGCTTGGTCGGCAGGCTTGCGGTGGAAGGCTTGGTCCTGTGGAGGGACGTGACGCGCCGCCCCACACTCTTTGTCAGGCGGCTGGTTTTAATGGCGAATGACCCTTGAGGCTTTTGGTGGAGACGTTCCCTTCTGTTCCATGTCAGAGCGATGGGACCGGTGCCTGGCTTTGCAGGCGGCTCCTCTGACACCTTGGGAAGGAACCACCTACCCTGACACGGACGTCCCGGGATGTCGCGTTTGCCAGAACGGGTACTTGAGTACCGGAGCGCCCAACCGAGGGAGGCCCTCCGACCTGGATGGTCGGGGAAGGTTGGACGGAGTGCTTGAGTCGAGGCACAGTGGGGACCAGAGCTCGCCTCTGACACTTGATCTCATTGGAGGCTGGGCCTTGAAAGCGACCGCTCGGGGTTTCATTTCTTTGGGACTACCCATGGTATTAGTATTCGTCAACATGTCATAGGATACACATCGGGTACCCATTGATACAAATTGGCACCTATGCCCATCCTATGGTCTTATCGAGTACCCAAACTCGAAAATCCATGGGTATAAAGTGCTACCTGTACCCATCCTTATCGGGTCGGGTATCCACGAATACCCAAATCCATGGGTAAAACTGCCATCCCTACCGCCGTGTCGTTTAGGAGCATCACAAACACCGAGACGTGGCCCGCATCGTTATTGACTTCGTGTGTTAGATATAATCAAGGGCAGAGCTGGGCCTCGGGCCAGTGGGGCCTAGGCCCGAGGTCTAGCCCAAATGGCAATGTAAAATACCAGTTTATTTTTAGTTGGGCCCGAGGCCACTTCGAAGTTCCAATTCGGCATGGCCCAGCCGACTAGCCGGCTTCACAAGTCTTGCCCGGGCGGCCAGCAGCCAACCCTAGCCATTCCATTCGGTCGGGTGAGTCGGGCAGTGCCGTCCCCAATCCCCACGCTCCCGCCGCCCAAACCGAGGTCACACCACCGCTGGCCGCCCGCCCTCGCCCCCGCCTAGTCTTGCCCCTGCCGGCGCCCCCCTCCCGTCACTGGAAGACTGAGGCACCGAGGCAGATCTCGTCCTGGCGGCTATGCACCATAGATCTCGGCATCGATGGGATGCCAGGCTATCGCTCGGTCCACTTTCGCCCCGTCGGCCACCACCACCGCCCTTGCCCGCCCGCCAGCGCCGCCCACGTTGGCGGCCGCTCTCGCCTGCCCGCCAACCGCCGCCTCCGCCCCCGGCCCCGCCCGCTGGCCACAACACGTGCGCAAGGTCAAGGAGGCCTCCGGCCAGAGTTGCAGCAAGTCCGCAAGTGGATAGGTGAAATGGTGAATAGGTGATGAATGTTGTTCCTTTCTCTCTCTTTTTTCTGTGGAATGTGGAGCCGTGTAGATGATGAATTTGATAGGATGATAATGGTTGATCATTTGATTGGTTAATGGTAGCTTTGGTTATGCACTTATGCTTTGTGAATTGCGAACGGATGTGTAAATGGAGCTTGTAATAATTGGTTATACTTATTGTTTGTCAACTGCATTAGGCATTAGCTATTATCCAAACATAAAAAATGATAAGAACAATAATTGATTATGGTTTGTCAATTGCTAGATTCGAACATATTGATTTGAACAACTTATACATTTCATGATTAATTGATTGGACTCAATTTTGTCTGCTGCTATCTCAGTGGAAACAAACTCTCAGGCCCCACCTGACTTAAGCAGCATGCACAGCTTAACTGCATTGTAAGCTCAATGCATGCCTAACTTGTCCTTGAACCATTCATTCTAGGATTGTTCTCCTTCATGCTAACTTTCCTATATTTGAAAAGGCATCTTGATGGCAATCAGTTCAGTAGAGTGATCAAACTATTACTGGGAAAACTCAATAACCTAAAGGAGCTGTAACTCTCTAAGTACTCAATCTCTTTTTTGGTGTTTATCAGACAATAAATATGCCTTACTTTCTTTGCTCTGGATAAGATATTGTTACTGTTCCATTCAAACTCTCTCCATAACTAAGATTTCATTGATGAAAAATAGTTACAGTCGATGTAAAAGAAGAATGATAGCATAGTAACTCTACCTATACTGTTTAGCTCATCTATAGGCTGAAGAAAACTTTATTCCTATTTTAACATTTGTGTGTTCCAAACCGTCACCTATTTGTATAACCGGTATTTTTTACCAAAGTTAGATCTTAATTTGTTAGGTAGCTCTAAACCTCTAACCTCATTATGATTGTTAATTCATAAAGCATTGTACTATTTCAGTGATGGTTTTTTTTCCTTTAGGCTACAAATTACAATAGTACAATGCTACATTTCGTGATCAATTGATTGGACTCAATTCGATGTAATGTCTTTCAAAAAAAATTCGATGTAATAGAAAAACATGATGAAGAGATCAAAGCCACTATCATCTTTGACATTAGTAATAATCGTTTATTTTTCGTCCGAGGCTTACTTAAATCCTGGCTCCGCCATTGGATATAATCTTGTAAGTTTAGAAGTTTTGGAAGTAGTCCAATCCGAATTAGATAAGGAAAATCTTTTTTTTTTCTTATTTAGATTATTAAATCCTATTCCGTTTCTTAGGGTTGTAGTTTGGATATAAATTTAAAGATAATCATGAGTTTTATAAGTAAGCAAACAACCAAAGCAAATAAAGAAGTAGAGTTTCTAGTCGTTTTTACGTGTTGAAGAGCAGTTTTGTTCTATGATGCCAATTCTGCGAAGCCTGCTGTCGTGCCTGGACTTCGTCGAGCACGGGACAGAGGTGATCTTGCATGCACGTCCTACAACACGGCAACGTCGTGAAGCTCATCTGACGTGCCTCCTCTCGCTGCTGCTGCTGCTGATGACTGTGACGACAACGTCTCCATAAACCTCCACACAAGACCTAAGTCTGTGATGATCCTTGATCGTGTTCCAAGTTTCCAACATCGTGGCCATCCGGGTAGAAGACGATGGCCCAGTTGATGCCGTCGACCGTGAACTTGCTCGACTGGAGGCACCGGCCGACGCCCATGCCTTGGTCCAGCGAGGAGCCTGTGATCTTGAAACGTGCGCTCCGCTGATGCCTCGACCTGCACGCGGGGTTCACAGTAACGAAAATCGCGACTGATTTTCGTGATATTCGACCTAACCAGTCCGGCTTAACAAATAGAATCAGTGTTAAACCGGTCAAATTCAAATTAAATTTTTTAATAAAATTTAAGAATATTTATCCAGAAGTTCTCTAAAATTAGTATAAGTAGCTTTGAGATATTTTTGAACAACTTTTTTAATTTCCGATGAGTGTGCTAATTTTTTATGTAAACCGATTGAAAATCGATAAAAACCGAATTATTTCGTTGCAGTTTAATCGCCACGTTCAAAAATTGAGCTTCGAATTCCATTCGATTCCTGTTAATTTTTGACGAAATTTGCTACCCACGCGTAGACAATCTCTCTAACGTACCCGACGCCGTCATGGCTTGGATAGGTGGAGGGACACAAGTTGCAGGCAACCAAGTAGTTTGGGTTTCGCAACTTTACGAGAGAGTCTGCGTGATACGGAGTCTTTTATAGACGGACGGAGGGAGGGATAAAAACAAACAAAGGCAATTGCTAGAAATCAGACGCCTATTTTTTTGCAACATTTTTTTTGTACGTGTGAAACATTTTTGTTCGACAAACAGTAAAAAAAATGTTTCATACGTTAAAAAAAAATGTTTCATACGTATAAAAAAAAATGTTTCACGAGTACACAAAAAATGTTGCAAGAAGGTCCGAAAAAAAGCAAAAATCAGACGTCCGGATGAAAGTACTGCCCAAACAACAAAGCTTGGTATTTGCATCCGGAGGACTGCACGGTTGACAATAGTCGCGTCGCACCGCTGTCATCGACCTATTAATGCAGAACGTCACAGCCCTCGCTCGCAGCCGTCTGATTGTGCAACCATGCGATCGGTACGGCTGGAAGAGTCCATTGTCCGTAGTGTTCCCATGGCACAGCAACTCCACGTGAATCGTGATTATTACTGATAGAATATGAACACTATATACAACCCCAAGCAACAGAAACTCAAACTCATGATTAGTACACTCTACTCACGATTTCTTAAGGCTAGATTGTTGTATCAATAGACAGGCGTGTGTCCTGTCCATAATAACAGAACAGAATTTCGTATACTCTGCAAACAGCCATAATAATAAATGGCAGCTACACTATACTATACGAATCATGTTGGCATGCGAGAACGCAGACTTAAAAAGGAGATGGTCCAGCTGCTAATCTACACGTTATGTCAGGTCGAAATACGTACAAGGAACAAGATAGATACATGGACATAACGGCACGTTTAAATATACTGTTTCACGTATATTTGTAGTGCCTGTTCTGATGTTCTGTGCCTGACAAGCGAGGAGCTTGAGGCATCTTGCAGCAACAGCACAACGTACTAGCACATACAAAAGTTAGCAAGGCGTACAACCATTTGGCAGTCAAGGAGCTCGTCTTCCTGCATTACGCGGTCCCAAAATGAAGAATGAAACTTCATAGTTTTTACAGCATTAAGTTTAGATAAACCTGATTTCGAGTGTAGAGTGTACCTTTGGAAGATGCATGATATACATTTCAATCACCTCTGCTTCGAAGGGACTGTTCTTGTCACAGTGGACACCCCATCAACAAATTTTGTTCGGAATATCACATTGGCGTTGTTGAACATACCCTCTTTTAAAGAGACAACTAAGAACTGCAAAGACAGTAGTTAACAACTTTCAGAACTATATGAACTGCAAGGATGAAATGAAGTTCACCTGGTACGTATTTGTAATGCTAAACCCCCTTCATGCTAACTGTAATATGCAGCAACGTGAGTTGTTACAGAATTGCGTCATTCAAGGGAGCAAGCTTACCTGGGAGTGCGGAAAATGTGCCTTGATCATTCTACCAATGTTTTGGGTATGGCTCAGATCAAGGGCAGCATCAACCTGCAGTGCAGGAACATCCAGATCAGTTGAAAAGGATTTTTTTTTTCAGGCAATTTATCCTTTCTCATCAAACCAGTGTGCAAATACCCAAGAAATTAGGCATACAGAATTTGCAAAGAAAAAAACAAATCGAAACTTTTTGAGGATTTAGAACAGTATTATCGTGACGATGAACAAAGCCCCCAATTAGACAGAAGCAGGACCTCTACATAAACCAATCTATCCATATTAGCATGAAACAAACAATGAACCCTATTTCTTTTCCCTAAATAGTTCTGTTTCAGTTAAAGACATAGCTTTTAGACCAAAACCATTCTATCCAACGCGAGAATGTTACGAATAGTACTTGTTCAATTCAATATGAGGCCAATAGGCCAGAATATATAGAGTTACATAAGGGTACAAAAGGAAAGCCTATATAAGATAATACCTATAAAAAAAACTTATATAAGGAAAACCTTTTTATGGAGTATATAAGACAATATCTATATCCTTACCCCCCCCCCCGGTCCACCCACACACAAATGCAAGGCGTATGCAATAGCATTGCATTTGGACGGATTAACACTAAAATAGAGAGAATCCAAAGTCCTGGTCTTGAAGTAGTTTTTGTAGCATCCAATTCTTGAAAAACAAAACCGACGAAGGAGACGAGGTAATGAGTAGGAAATCGAAGTCAACGGAATGAGCCGAACCAATAAAAAGAGTTAAGCTGATGAAAGAGCCAAGATGCTAAGGACTTAGATGAACCAACGAAAGCAATAACGCTGATAATAAAATAATGAAAGGAGAGCTGAAGAGCCAAAGCCAAACAGAAGAGCTAGAGCCGGCAAAAAAAGCCATGCCGAAGAAGCCGGCTAAAAGAGAGTAGCACCGAAAAACCATTCAGAAGAGACGAAGCCAATCCAAAGAGCCGAACGGCCGGTGTTGATCTATAGAGCCAAAGAACTGAAGAAGTTGAAGCCGGAGCTGAAAAAGCTAGAATTGAGAAGCCAAGGCGGATTCGAAGCCGGAGCCATGTGATCCGAAATCCAGATTAAAAGCGCTTGAGCGATTTAGTTGAAGTCCGATCTGGACAAGACTCAAGCCTCGGCGATCGGTGGCGTTGTTGGCCGGAGTCGAAGCCGCGAGCTACGCGGAGCCAGAAGAGCGTGGAGGATATGGCGCCAGAGGTAGTCGCAGATAGGAGCCGTGCGGAGGCGTGCAGAGGCGCCAATGATAGGCAAGACGAAGCTTGGAGATGGTGTGAAGATGAATCGAAGATCGGCGACGATGAAGAGATCCAACTCTGGCCAGATTCAGAGACGAAATAATCTCGAGAGACAAGGAGAGTCAGCTTCAGGCTCGGATTCAAGTACACAGCCCACCCCAGGAGTGGAGATTGCTTCTCCCCGAGGCAGCGAGAACGGAAGACAATCTGGTCTAGGGTTGGAATATTAACTCTAATACCAAGTTATAGATAGCACTTATTGTATTCAATATAAGGCCAATTGGTCAAATATATAGAGTTACGTAAGGGTACAAAAAGAAAGCCGATATAAGACAATACCTATATAAGGAAAACATATATATGAATAGTCTATATAAGACAATATCTATATCCTTAACACTCTAGCCCAAATTCGTCCAAAGCCCAGCTCATCATGGGACGGATCCACGCATGCATAGCACCCCACTTATACTTTCGTACTTGCTTCGTGTAAAAGGTTTAACCCAAAGATGCTATGTTTGGACCCAGTAGACATTATATACTACTACAACTCACTTTATTCAAGCAATGTGAGACTAATCCCACCACCACTCTACACAGACCACATAGGCCTTCACATTAACGGGCCGAGGTATTACACTCACCCCCCTTAAGGGCTAGCGTCCTCGGCAGTACACCATATACACGGCAGATACCTAGAACCACCCCTCGCTACACGGCCATGCGTCTAATGCCGACACATGTGCCATGCCGTGTAGCCACTCCGGGCCCATAGAGGCCATGCGCCAGTCCCCTGTCCCACATGCGCCTGTGCAGCAAAGGTTGATACTCTGATACCATCTGTAACACCCTGATCCAAATTTGCTCAAAGCCCAACCCACCGTGGGACGGGCCCACACATACATAAGTTATTCCTTCAAAAACTAAAAACAATGGAGTGCCAACAACAGAACAACATGTAATGGTGCAATGTGATAGCAATTATCCGTAATCCTTACCAGTGTTGTGAAAAAGATATGCACTCGACGGACGGACGTGCTACCGCTAAGCGATTAATTGCAATACGGATGATTAATCGAAACTTAACAGACGATTATGCGTTCTTATTAATATATTTATTTACATTTAGAAATATTTAGAAATATTTTAGTTACCCAAAGTTATTGTAAATTATCTCTACAAAACATGTTTTATATTTTATTATTTATACTTCATCCGAAAGGTACATGCTATGAAAACTATGACACAATATTACAAACTGATTTATCGTACTTAGTGAATAAAAATAAGCCATTTTCGTGTTTAAACGGGAAAAAACGAATGATTAATCAGAAAACAATCGAGTAATTGGATTATGCGGTCAATTAATCATTCAACTAGATAATTGCACGCCAATTAAACTATTCGTGACAGTTTAGTCACCTCATCAATTAATCGGCCGACTAATCGATCAAGTCGGTCGATTTTTCACAACAGTGATCCATACCATGTCCATGGCCTACTCTTCACCATGTTGGTTCAAAATTCAGCAAGTGTAAATGTTTGCGGCTAGGTGGGATGGTAGAGTCATGCTCACAAGTTATTGTTGAACAGTTGCTGAAGTCACTTTTCACTGTTTACTAATGTCTAATCATTTCCAACATTCAAATATATTTAAATGACTAATCTCGAGCAGGGTTCACAATATCGGCGAAAATTGCGATTTTCGGCGTTATCAAAGGGGGTAAGACTTTTAAAACCGATTGAAAAATCGGTTAAATTCAAAAAATTCAAAAAAAATTGTGAGACATAAATATCGCGATAATCGGTGAAAATCGAGAGAAAATCGCTCAAAAAATCGTCTTCGAGAAACATTCAACTGGCCGGTAAAAATCAGGAGAAAATCGGTCAAAATCAGAAGGAAATCGAATTTTTGAGTTCAAAATTTTGGATTTCAAAACCATGTGATCATGGTTATCACGGCGCCCCGACGAGGTGAGTCGCCTCCGGAGCGCGTGGACGCCTAGGCGCCTGCCTAGGTGACAATTAGGCGACCAAATAGTTTAAATTTGAATCTCAATTATAGACTTTATAGTTCAAGTTTCCTATGTACAAAATCATCATTCAAGCTCAAATATAGCAGAAGTGAGGAGTGATGTGTGTAGTACAAGTGAGGAGTGATGTGCAGGGTTTAACATTTCGTTTCAGGATCAAATTTCGAGCACCCGGTGGTAGCGAAATTCGTCGAAAATCGCTCGAAATTCGGTGAAAATCGAACGTTTAGAAGTCAAACATGTGGTCAAAATCAGCTCGAAAAAAATCTCAAAATTCTCGAAGTTTGTTCGAAATTCGATCGAAATTCTCGAAATTCCATTGGTTTGGATGGAAAAAATGTGGACCAAATGGAAAAATGAAAAAAATACAAGAAAAAATGCAAAAAAAAATTGGGAAAAATTATAAAAATTGTGGAAAATTATAATAGCACAATATGAAAGAATAAAAAAAATTGGCATGACATTTACTATATTTTAAACAATCTCAAGTTGCACCAATAATAACATTTCATTTCAACACTGTTCACAACTCAATTCAACATACCATACCTTTGCTATACTTTAAATATACCATAACAAGATAACATTAACATATTAAATATACTATAGAAATACAAGTAAGCTTTTCAATATTGGATAACATTAATATATTAAAAAATACCATACCTTTGCTATATTTTAAATAATTGAAAGTTGTCACATGTTAATACAAGAAAAATTTTAAATATTAGATAACATTAACACATTAAATATACCATAGCAATACAAGTAAGTTTTTAATATTGGATAACATTAATATATTAAAAAATACCATACCTTTGCTATACTTTAAATATTTGGAAGTTGTCACATATCAATACAAGAAAAATTTTCAATATTAGATAACATTGAGACATTAAATATACCATAGCAATACAAGTAAGTTTTTTTTCTTGTATAAAATTCCGGATCACAGTACAATTTTTTTTCAATGTTGTAAAATCGATTATGATGCAAAAACGTCTAAAAATTTTAATTTTTCAACCAATTTTCATCCTAAAGGTTACAAAACTAATAATACTTATTTTAGAGGGTTTTTTGTTAAATTTTCTCAATTTTTTAAATTTTTTTGAATTTGCTCGGTTTTTCGCTCGGTTTTGAATTTCTGTTCGGCTCGAAATACCGAATTTCGTTCGAAATTCGGGAAAACCGATCGGCATTTGGAACCCTGGTGATGTGTGTAGTAATCACTCAGTAGTTCAGTTACTTCAGTACTCAGTACTACTACTTAGTGACTCAATACTACTGCTACTTATCCTCATCCCATTCAGCACAGTCAAGCACTCAACTTCATCGCACACAGTCGGTACTACTACTTAATCGGCCGGCTCGCCCAATCCTCATCCTCATCCCATTCGGCTGATTCGACACTCGGCGTTAAGCGTCTCTCGATCGGCGCCAGATCCCCGGCCGAGGCTCGAAATGACGCCGAGCAAAGGAGGAGCGGAGCACTGAGGCACCGAGCAGAGGAGGAGCGAAGCAACAAGCAAAGCGCCGAGCCACGACGCCGAGCAGAGGAGGAGCAGGCACAGCGGACGGGGAAGGGGAGGCGGAGGAGGGGCGGACGGGGAAGGGGAGGCGGAGGAGGAGGGGGAGAGGGAGGCAGAGCGGGAGGCGGAAGATTACCAGTGGTGGAAGCGCCGAGGCCGGTGCAGCTGCTAGCGGCGGCGGCGGCCCGAAGCTAGGGTTTCTTCACCTCTCTTCTCCACCCATGAGTCGTTCCTCCCGCTTCCTCAGTCAAACACGGTCACCGACCCTTTTAGGCCTTGTTTGTTTCGGCTTAGGTTTTTTGGCTTTTGATTTAAAGCTAGCTTTTTGGTTTAATAAGCTTTTAAGTCGTCTACTTTTAAGCTAGACATGTTGTTTGGTATCCTGGCTTATTAATGGGTTAGATGGTACAACTTATAGAAGAAAAGTCTAAAATACCCTAAATGAGATGGTGGATGAATTCTCAATTTATATATGATCGCATTTGATGGGTAATTTTGGAGACTTTTAGTGGCAAAGGGTTATTTTATTCAAAAAAAACCCAAAAAAGCTCCTCTTGTCTGGCTTTTGGCTTATAGTTATACAGAGGCTTTTGGCTTTTTTAAAGCCCGGCTTAAAAGACAGTCGTTTGTTTCGACTTAGGCTTTTTGGCTTTTAAACCGATGAAAAAGCCGAAACAAACAGGGCCTTAGTCTTCATCCAAATACTAGACGCCCGCCCAGACACCCTGGCCGACGCCTAGGCGTTCACGCCGCGATGCCAGAGCGTCCAGGCAGACGCCTGGCCGGCTTCAGGCGAGGCGACGAGGCAAGGCGAGTCCGGCCGGCCGCTTGGACGCCTAGTCGACGCCATGATAAGCATGCATGCTATATCTAGCGATTTTTGAGTGATTTTTTTCCGATAATCTAAAATTGAAAATCGCACGATTTTCTTAAAAACGATAAGTTGAACCCTGATCTCGAGAAAGAATGATTGAGTTCCATTAATCTAACATCCATGAAGCTACATTTTCTTAAGTTTCAACAAAGCGCCCATGAAGAATCTGCCAATTGTTTTTCCTGTGGAACAGTGCCGAAGTCTTTTTAATACTACAAGCTATGCTGCTTTGTAATGATCAGTCAGATTAGAGTAGTTACAGTGGTAAGCAATTTAAATGGTAAATCATATACAGGCATACCTCATCTAATATGTAAAGTGGTGCGGGTTTGAAAAGAAGCAGCGCCAGAATAAGACTAAGAGCAAGAAGCGACCGTTGCCCTCCACTAAGTTCAGATAAAGATTGCTTCCAAACTGTTCCAAATGCCACCCGAACTTCAAGACCATCCAAGAAAGTACCACCTTCAGGAGGATCAAGTTTTGCCATTGTACCAGGTAAAAGAGTACTGAATACAGATCCAAAATCCCTATAGGAATAGAAAGGAGAGGTTAGCTACCAACTTGCCTATTTATGAGTAAAAGGATGACCATCATAGTTCATACTGAGTCTGAGCAATATTTTTATGCAGTGGTGCATCCTCTGGGAACAACAAATTGATAAAGGATTCATATACTGACTTGTTTACTTTGAGCCATGTGACTTTCAAGGTCTCTTTTTTCTTCTCATCCAACTCTTCTATCACGTTCTTGATTTTTGCCTTGTCATTCTGTATATGACAACAAAAGGTACATGCATGCTGCTATCAAAACCAATCCCAGGTTATCAAGAAATTTATACATGGGTAGGACCTACCTCGATTATGTTTTTCTTCGACATCAGATCATTGTATTCATCCCCTGCCTTCTCAAACATGGCCATAACTTTCTTATTGACCCTCTTCTCAAGACTGCATTTGATAATTACTACTGATAAGTGGTGCTTGCTTTGCAAATTAACCAGTTGATAAGAGTACTGCTATCCAAAAATATCAGATGTACCTGGATTGTTGAGCTAGGAGATTTTCAAGTTCTTCCCGTGCTTTATGAGGTTCACATGATGTAAAGTCGTAATCCGTACCACTTTTTCCGAACAACTGTTTCTCAGTTGCAACCCAACTGTACTTCTCTACTAGCTTATCAACCTTCGAAGAGCAATCCTTCTGCTCTATCTCCATCCTCTTAACCTGTATGTTATATTAGGGAAATAAAAGCATACTTAATTTAACTATAAAGCAGAAACATGTAGCAGAGATTACAGCCAACAAGTACCTCGTTTTCCATTTTCTTCCTTTCAACATTCGAATCGCCTAGTTGCTGTTGAAGTTTTTGCTGCTCCTTGGCCATGCAGTTTATCTGTGAGTCACATTCTTTCAGTTTGGAACGCCCAACGTTGAGCTCAGATTCAGCTTGATCATAGTCTTGCTTTATGGAAGCAACCTGCATGTGGTGAGTGAAACACAGCAGCATACTTTAACGATGAAATGCAATACTTAGTAATAACCTCATGTACAAATAAACCATTACACAGCATCTTGCACTACCTTGTTCCTGTGAGTGTCCAAGGTCTCAGACAGAGCAGTAATCTGAGCTTTTGAAGTTATTAATTGCTCTTCAAGCATAGCAAGCTCATTAGCAACAGCATCTTTCTCCATAATCAGCCTCTCCCTCTCGCTTTCATGAGCCTATCCCGAATAAGCAATAAGGAAAACGAGAGGTATGTTTAAGATTGAACTGTTGTGGTTAATGTTCAAGACTCACATAAAAGTAAAAGAATGAAGTTGTGAACAATACAACAGAAATTCAATAGTATTATACCATTCCATACTCTAAATGTAACTATCTTTCTGCACCAAAATCGACTGTAACTGTTGACACCGAATTTGACCGAATTTAAATTTTGAATAAATAATTATGTAAAAAATAATCAAATTAATAAGTTACACTTCCGGCTAGCCGTTACAACATAAAAAACTAAAGGTTGTGATTTTTTTTCCTTAAAATAATGCTTAAAGTACTACATAGGTTGGGCCAATAGGGTGAATAGACACATGCATGCGCACATAAATTATGCGCTCCATTAACTTAATTTATTTGTTAAGATTTGGATGACATGTGGGTCCACATCCTAATTTGGCCTTTTGTACTCATATGGCTTAGAGGTCAAGCTAACAAAAAGTAAAAGGGATATATTGGCCACATTAAAAAAAAGGATGTATGGCTACCGTGGTCATACTATAACATCCCAAATTTTGCCTCTTCGAAAAGCTTTTTGTGTAGTTCAGCCCATGTGCCTTTTTATGGAAAGGCCCTAGTATAATAAGTTGTCACAAACTAGCAACAAAACCGCATGTGGTAGTTGATACGTGAGATTGGGCTTGTGCAGGCACAAAGGGTGTACTCTCTGCTTGTAGGGACCTCGCTAGGTAAGCGTGGTCTACCAACACAATATTTGAGCTCTCCTTATCCTAAAGAGGGTATCAACGGGTGGTTTGTTGTTAGAGCCAGCAATGTAAAAGCTTTGTCATAAACTCTCAATTCAGGTACCGTTGGTATCGCGTGATATGTGTTAACAACTTAACATGGTGAGATGTTTATGTCATGTGGGTAAAGTTGTACGGCCTCTGCAGAGTATATGAATCTATTTAAATAGCCATGACCCCGGTTCTGGACAACTTGGTGAATCCTCCACTATAGTAGTTTTCTCATTTTTTAAAATGGTATTGGGAGTATATGGATAGGGAATACATGTACGAATCGTTCGGCAGGAAGGGCTTTGCCATGGTTAATGTTTAAGGAAGCACGCCATGTGTTTATATTTATTACAAATGCTTTATCATTATTTGTTATCAAATGTCAAATGCCTTTACAACTTTCCATTTGCAATCTACTATTGGATATTGTGAAAGAAAGCTTGCTTTATACAAAATGTGAAAACATGATAGGATAGCAACTCCTTTCACATAGCCTTGCATACTATATACCTTTGTTTAAAAGTTTTGCGGAGTACGATTTTCATACTCAACTGTTGCTTACTGAACATATTCAGAAGCTGTGGAAGATGACCCGATGCACGGTTACCTTTATGCCGCGGGTTTCGGTGACAGTGACTGTTGACGTAATAGGGTCACAACTGTACTTAGACCTTTCTTGTGTTTTTCAATTGTTGGTTTGTAAGTTAACTCTGGGCTAATGGCCTACAATGCTCTTTATAATTTCAACCATGGATCCAAATTTCGGTCCGAAATCCGAAATCTCGGCCGAGATTTCGGATTTCAGACCCCTCCGAGATGCAAAATATCGGCCGCTTAAAAAAATTCAAAATGCTACAGTGTTTGGTCAAATTTCGCCGAGATCTCGGCGATTTCGGCCGCAATTTCGGCATTTTTTACCGGATTTTTGATTTTTTTTTTGACCGGATATGATTGGATTTAGTTTGAGGATCATCCACAAAAAATTTCAGATTTTTTTGATGTATTTTGACCATTTTTTGGTCAGTTCAAAAATTTCGGAAATTTCGGCCGAAATTTCGGATTTCCCGGTAGAAAAAAAAAACGGATTTTGAATTTGAATTTTAGATTTCGTCCGGGTTTGATTTGAATTTCCGAAATCTTGCCGAGATTTCGGATTTCAGGCAGTTCCGAAATTTTTTTCAAACCGAGATTTGTAACCCTGATTTCAACCAATAGGCCATATTTTACTATAACTTTCTTCTGCTCTCGTAAGCAAATGAGATACAATTTAATTTATGTCCACAACTGAATTCCTTGGCAGTTGTGGGAAAAATGATGACCTTGCTGAGTTTCAGGTCATCTCACTTTACCTTTTATATTTTTGTAATTGTCATATGTTTATGGTGTAATCTTCATGTTGGAATTCTTATTCAGGGGTTTTCTCGCAAAGAGATGTAATTAACAGAATTTATTTGTAAATGTATGAATCATGGAAGAAATGTATTTGCAATACCTGATTTTTCTTAGTCTTATTTTCAATTAAATTTAATCAACTTGTCTCTAATGACGTGGAGGCGGGTTCAATCCCATTTTCCCTGTCATCAGTATCATACCCTGAGAACTTACATGTATCTTAAGCAGGAGCTTGCAGCTGATTCAGAATCTTAAACAACAAGCAGTCTAATGAAACTATCCCACTTATCTATATCTAACTGAACATGCATAGCAAGAAACACTGAAATAGCAAGACTATCCTATTGAAAAGAAAGAAATGACAAAACTAACTACAAAGAAACCACTGTAGAACAAGAAATTAATTAGGAATTAACAGAAAGATGGGAAACATCTTACTAAAAATGTTCCAGAGAAAATATATTGGGAGGTGATATGTGTAAATCACTTATGGCAACAATGAGGAAGAAAGCCAACCTTTAGTTGTTTCGACATGGACTGCATCTCCAATTTCAATGATTTGATTTTTCTTTCCAGAGCTTTTAGTCTACCTTCACGTTCAGTGCCATAAGTCTTGATCATCTTTTCTAACTCAGAAACGGTACAGACACATTTTTCATACTGCACTTGCTTTTCTGTTAATTCTTGCTTCGATTCCTGGAGCTCATGTTCAAGTTTCTTTACAAGTTCACCTAACTAAAGTACAAATAAAACAATTGTTAATCTAGTTTGAAGTTGAAAGTGATAAGCTAACCATATTGATGATGTAAGCTAATACCTTGTGATGTTCATTTTGTTCAACTCTGCTCTGAAATAATGAGAGATCATATGATTTGAGTTCAAACTGAGATTTCAACTCTGTGTACTTTTTCTGCAGAGGTAAAAGCGCAGCAATCTGGAAAACAAGGTAAATTAAAACTTCAAAGTATCAGAAAATTATAAAGCCTTCCACTAAAAGAATAAGATTTTATCGGAAAATTATAAAGCATTCCACTAAAAGAATAAAATTTAACAGAAGCTATGTAACAAATATATACATTTTAAGCTGCAATAAACAGAGATAATCAATATTAAACCAACAAAAATAAACATATGCTTAATAATATAGGATATCTACAAAATTATAAGTTACTTGGTAGCACCATAATTGAATTTTATTTCTGCCATTGTGCATACATGCTAATGTTACCCAAGAATTTGTACCGTTCTAAGCACTGCTCTACAAGTTATATTTCGGTGTTAAGCACTTGACAGCATGATCATGTGTTTCTTTCTTATGTGGCAAAATAAATCCATTAGTATAAATTTTAAAAACTCAGTTAACAGATGAGCATATATCTTTAAGGGCAAACTGTGGTTACTAGGTGTTACAAATGTTGAGTTGATGATCAATACAACAGATCTAGACCTGTATATATAGCCTACACTACATGGGCCTATATGGGCCTTAACACCCCCCCGCAAACTCAAGGGGGCTTCAAAGCATTGAGTTTGAGCAAATGAAGCCGATGTTGCTCTCGAGTCTGTGCTTTGGTGAAGAAATCTGCAACTTGCAATTCAGATGGCACATACTGGAGAGCAATTGTCTTCTGATTGCAATGAGATCGAGTAAAAGAGGCATCAACACCAATATGTTTTGTAAGTTCATGTTTAACAGAATCATTTGCAATCTGTATGGCACCAGTATTGTCACAAAAAAGAGGTGTGGGAGCATCACAGGAAACTCCAAAATCTGCTAGCAGCCAACGAAGCCATATAATCTCTGAAGTTGTAGTGGCAAGTGCTCGAAGTTCTGCTTCTGTACTAGACCGAGAGACGGCGGTCTGTTTCTTGGACTTCCATGCAAGTGGGGAAGAGCCAAGAAGGATACAATAACCAGTAACAGAGCGTCGATCAGTTGGATCACTTGCCCAAGTAGAGTCCGAGTAAGCATGAAGATGTAGTGGACTATCACGAGCATGTGAGCATTGGGATGAAGTGCCTCTTAAGTATCGCAGACACTCAAATCAAATGTCCATAATGAACCGAGGTAGGAGCGCTCACAAACGGCGAGTATATGAACGCATGGGCAATATCAGGTCTAAATAACAGATTGAGATAGACTAGACGACCCACAATGTGGCGATGTCGAGTGGGATCCGAAAGAGGGGTACCATCGGTAGGGACAAAAATTTGGACATGAAGATCCATAGGAGTTGCAATTGTTCGATTATCAGTAATGCGAAGAAGCAATAAGATCTTGTGTGTATCGAGACCTGAGAAATATAATAGCCTTTTGAAGAATGTTGAACCTCAATGCCCAGGAAATAGTGAGGGTCCCAAATCGGACATATCTGAAATTGCTCACTAAGTTGCTTTTTCACATCGGAAATATGGTCTACATCATCCCTCGTAATTAACATATCATCAACATACGAGAAGAAGCAAAATACGACCACGTGAAGAGATATGAATAAATAAGAGGCGGGATCATGGTCACTTGGTGAAAAACCAAAGATTGCGTGTAGATCAAACAAAGCAGCTGAAACCAAGCACTAGGAGCTTGTTTAAGACCATATAAAAGCAGCGATTTAAGGCGACAAACATGTCCCAATGGGGCTTCACACACTGGTGGCGGTGCATATAAACTTCCTCTTGCAAATCACCATGGAGAAAGGCATTCTTGACATCCATTTGAGAGATAGTCCAAGAGCGAATAGCAGATCGAGATAAGTGTTCTGGACAAGAGTCATATGAGCAGGCGCAAAGGTCTCTTCATAGTCTTGACCTTTGGTTTCTTTGAAACCTCTAGCAACCAGGCGAGCTTTATACCTCTCAATAGTCCCGATTTGAGTTGGTCTTAATCTTGAATACCCACTTGCATGTGATAGGTACCGCATGAGGCGGTAATAAAACAAATTCCCAAGTTCTGTCGTTCCAAAGAAGAAGTTCGCAGACATAGCCGTATTGCCATTCGGAATATGGGAGGCTTCTGATAAGTGGAGGGTTCACCGCTGATAGCACCATCACTTGAATAGGCCAATCTAGCGGTGAGTCGAATTGTAGTACGATCCCGCAAAGAATACCGTGGAACCAACCATGGGTGGGACATCATTAACTCTATCGTAACTCATCGAAATATTAGAATCATCAATAAAGGGGTTCATTAGGGTGGCTGAAGAAGTAGGAGCAGTGAAGATGATTACGCGGGAGGAGGCTCGGCGAGAATAAACATGTTTGATGGGTGGTTTGGACTGTATAGGAGGATGGGTTGGGGGTATATGAGGAATGTGGTGGTGTAGGGACATCATCATTAGAAAGAATAGGAGGTAGAAACAAGAAGCGGTGGACTACTGTGGTGGTGGGTGAAGAATGAGTGGAGTTGAAAAAGAAAAGGGCAATCTTCATCAAAGTTTACATCGCGAGAGATCTACGAATGCGACGGCGGAAGGATCAATAATGATAGCCCTTATGTTCGTGACTATACCCCAAGAAAACACACTCAACAGTGAGTAGTCAATTTAGTCCGCTCACGAGGTGCAAGAAGAACATAGCATTTGCATCCAAAAACGAAGATGTTCATATTTTGGTGATGTGCCAAAAAAGAACTTCACCAGGAGACTTGTCGATTAATTTGGATGAAGGCCGATTAATAAGATAAATAAGAATGGAAATTGACCTACGCCTAAAAGTGAGAGGGGACAAAAGAGGCGATCAAAAAGTGCGTGCGATCCAATAATATGGCGATGCTTGCGTTACGCAACACCATACGAGCATGGGCACCAGGGACAGGAAAGCTGGGCAAGAGTGCCTTCAACAAGTAAAAGCGTGAAATTTCTCGATAAATACTCACCACGAATCGAGCGAAAAAACTTTAATAGGAGTAGAAAAGCGAGTGTGAATCATGCGTGTAAAATTTTGGTAAATAGAACACAATTGGGAGCGATGTTTCATGAAATAAATCAAGTGTAACAGCGAATGATCATCTATAAAAATAACATAGTATTTATGACCACCTTTTTGTAGCAAAAGGTGCGGGACTATACATCTGAATGAACAAGATTAAAAGGTCTAGATGAATGAGAGCTACTGGAAAAGTAAGGAAGTTGTATTTGTTTTCCAAGTTTACAACCCTTGCAACTGAAACTAGACTTTATTGGTGTATGACCTAAGGAACCTTTATTTATTAATGTGGATAACCGAGTGCCACATAGATGACCAAGACGATGATGCCACTTGGCGAATGATGTAGTGGATGACGATGAAGCAGATGACACATGCGCAGTGGAGGTGGCAGCGGAGGTAGTGAAAGAAGGAAGGCGCAAAGTGTCCAAGATGTAGAGGCTAGAAGTGTTCTTACGGCGATGGCCAGTCCCAATCACAGTCCCGTTTCGACGATCCTGAATAAAGCAAGATGAGTCATCAAAACCAACAAAACAGTTTTGATCAGTAATTTGGCCTACTGATAATAGGTTCATGGACAATTGAGGTACAAGTGAAACATCAGGTATAGAGAAATGAGTGTTTAAAAGGGAACCGTGATGAGTTATGTAACATGATGTACCATCACCAGTTCGAATGTACACCTTGAGGGACCGGTTTGGAAGTAACGATCTGTGTCTTATCAGAAGTTACATGGAAAGAGGCCCATGAATCAAGCACCCAAGATGACTGAGGAGCTCTGATAGGTGAGGCACTACGCATACGTATCCTGTAGGAGGCGGGAGTTGTGCCTGCGCCCACGAGAGAGCACGGCGAGCACGATATTCGACCAATTTCTCACGGATATCGAGCAAAGCAATGTTCACGATGATTTGACTTGCCACAATGATCGCAAGGTTTGGAGGTCGAGAAGCGAATTTCTGTGAATAGGTGTCACTGAGCCAGTAGACATAGACTTGAGTCGAGTTTCTTGGCAATCAAATCGAGCTATCAAGGCTTGAAAAAATTGAACGAACTTCAACAAGCCCAAAACGAGACTCGTCGGGCTCGAACGCGATCTCTGGCAGTGAGGGACGGATGGCTCGGGCGGGCCAGGGACGGCGCCCAGCGATGAAGATGGCTACGGCGAGCGAAGCAGCCACCACGAAGCGCTACTTGCGGACGTCAAGCGCCGGCGACCACTGTTAGCGGAATCCTCGCTGAGGCCCGACTCCAAAGCGCAAGAAGCGAGGTCGCAAGAGTCAGCCAAGGCGACAAGCGGCAGCCGGAGACGACCTCGCGAAGCGTGGCGACGACCGCAGTGAGCCAAAAATCGAGCAAACGGCCGCAGATCCGGGCCAGGCGATGGCCTGGGCGTCGGCGGGCGGCGAGCGCCGGCAGTTCGGCAAAGCGGATCCGGCCGCCAGTAAGGCGATGGCAGCCAAGCACTGGCGACGGGATCGAAGCCGAGCGACGACGGCCGCGGAGGTGGCCTTGACGCGGCGACAGCGACCGCCACGAAGAATATGGGCAAGCGCGAAGGGCTGCTTGCAATGGAATGATTTGGATCGTGGAGAGGTTAGGGCACTAACCCTAAACCTAACCCTAAACCATGCTCTGATACCATGTTACAAATGTTGAGTTGATGATCAATACAACAGATCTAGACCTGTATATATAGCCTACACTACATGGGCCTATATGGGCCTTAACACTAGGAAGTTCTGCAGTATCACATCACATGATGAGGTCCTGAGTTTGGAGTCCTATAAATACATACGAGTTCAAAAGGGAACAAGTAGATAGACAGTGTGTATTGGCATTGTATTCAGTGAATACCTTCTCTTCAATAACAGAGAGCCTTTTATCATGATCAGAGAGATCAGCCTCAGCTTTGGCTAATTCGTGGAGTTGCCTTAGCAAGTCCCCACCACCTCTGCATTATTACATTGGCAATCATTACCAAAAGGAAACAATATCTGATCACATTAGCCAGTAAAATAAGTACAAATCCAGGATAGTTGTTTACTATCTGACAGCCATATAGTTTTATCTGACAGCAAGGTTTACTATCTGACAGCCATATAGTTTATCTCCAGGAAGTACAGCAATGATACAATATGGTAAATTGATGACAACCATTCATGTCCCAAGTTCTGACTATTAGCAATCAATACAGGGGAGAGAGAGAGAGAGAGATAGCACTTCATGTACATTTCTGTCCTAGATTCCCCTACAAATGCTGGAAAAAAAACATTGTTCTTCACAGAAGAGCATTGAACATTTGGGCTTAATTCCAAACGACAGGAATAGCAAAGGAACATCCATTATCAAATTCAATTATTCAACCAGAAAAAAAAAAAGATCAAGTCTACACACTAACATCTAGTGAAATATCATAACTGACGCAACATTACCTGCGACTACCTCCAGTCAAAAGGCCACTAGGCTGAAAAATGTCACCTTCAAGGGTAACACTTGTACTGCCAATTTCTCTATTAAAAGCAACCTATGCCATGAACAGAATAAACTATAACAGTAAGAACTAACATTTTATATATATTATACTTGGATAGACAATGCTCAGTTAAAACTAGAGTAACTAAACTTATTTCTGAAGAAAGCAACACTACCTCCTTTGCTGCCTCCATATTTCGACACACGAATGTTGAACCAAAGACATAAGCCATAGCATTCTGCAACAAGGAAATATCTTAAAGAAAAAAAAAGAAGCATGTATTTCTGAGATTTAAGATATAATGAATAACAGGTATACACAATGCAGAATGCTGTTCTAGAGCTATAGATCAAAACTAGAGTACAGGGATAAATATGAATTTACCAGACCAAACATCAATAGGCTAATGTCAAAAATAATAACCGAATAGTACAATATTACGATTGAAATACCAACCTTTACTTCTTCAACATAGCCAACCAGCTCTAGAGCTAATGTTACATTTTCAGCTCCAAGCTACATACCATAATATACAGTTCCCATTTAGACAAGTCATCTCCAACCAAAAGGTTATATGCAACAAGTGTAACAAAAAAAATAGCTAACCAGTCTACGAGCCGCCTGCTGAACTCTTTCAGGTATGGTACTTGTTTGGATTTTATTCAATGGTATGATGGTTACCCTCCTTCTGAGATCTCCATTTTGTAGGAGTTGCTTTCCAGTGGTTTCAGTGTCAACAACAACATTATATAGCCTTCCTCCAGCGGCAACCTGCATTAATTGACTAACAATTGAAGTAATATGTCTAGACCAGCACTTCACTGAAAGCAAAAAATAACTGTTGAACCAAAATGAGAAGTTTGCTGAAACAAACCTCCAGTGCAGTCGCTGTTGAGCTATCCTTTATTTTAATAAGCCGTGCAACTACTCCTTTCACTTTTGATCTGTCAAAATTCCTAACAGGATCTCGATAGACGAAGTGAACATTTGCCAGCTCGCCAGAAAGCGCACGAACTTTGTCCTTCAGTTTCTGAACTAATTCTAACTCTATAGATCGATCCTGGGAATGATCATGATACACAGAAAAGGGTAATGGGAAACAGTTGACAAGCATGGTCTAGAATTTCTGTAAGAAACTTATCAAGTTCCAATTGGCACATTTTATGCCACAGCAATGATTTTAGCTAGATTGGAGCATACCTTTTGTAATGCTTCCATCTGGCCCTCTTCATAATTTATAAATCCCATGGATGCCTTGATAGTTTCTAAGTCTTTTGTCCTAACCTTCAGCTCATTCTCAGCTCCAGTAGCTTCATCACGCTTGGATACCAACTGAGCTTTCTTCTCTTTTAGACCCTTCTCGGAATGGCTTATTTTTGTCGTCAGCTGCTTTAGTCCAGATGCTGCCTCTCCAACAGCAGCTTTTGCATCTCTAAGTTGATCTTCTAGGCATTTCTTCTCAGTTGCACTGCTTTTTCCTGCTAGCACACCCTGAGTAAAGCAGAATTTAATATCCCAGAATACATAAAGTCAAGAGGCTAGCAGTTTATACATTCCATGATGTGCAAATGTTTGAATACCTGATATTCTTTCTCACTCTCATCCAACTCCTTTGTCAGATCCTCTGCTCTCTTTTTCATATCAGATGCACCATCCTCAGCATTTTTTACAGCTGCATTTCTCTCGAGCATAGATCTTTTGATGTCATCAATGTTCTTGATAATCTATACGTGAATAATGTATAGATACACCTTGTAAGTAGTTTGAAATAAATGTAGCATATCTAGTGAGCGACATCGATATATAATTACCTTTTCAGCACCCTTTTCCTCTGACCGCAGCGTTTCCTCTTGATTATTCATCACAGAAGTTTCCTTAATAAGTGCATGTGAGAGCTTATCCACTTTCTCCGACAATGTCTTCATCTCACCACTTATTTTGGCCTCTTTTTCGGCAGCCAAGGTAGATATAGTCGTATCCATTTCCTGAATCTCTGCTTTTAGCTTTTCTGTACTTCCATCCAGCTCAACAATCTTTGCCCTGATTTGTTTGACATCATTGAGTGCACCATCTCTTACTCTCTCAGCTTGAACAAACTCATAAGCAATACAGAATCTTTTGAGTCGATCTAGTTCAGCATTACCATTGGCCCATTTCATGTACTGACACCGCTCCTTTCTAAGCTTCTCTAATGCAGGAAGGATTTCTTCATTGAGGAGTTTATCAATCTCATCAACTTTATTCTGCTTCTTCTCGAGTGTTTTAAGAGCAGATTCCTTCTTCATTTCATACATCCTTGTGCCTGCCGCCTCTTCCAACATGGAAAGAATTTCTGGAGGTTTCATGTTCAGCACTTTCGTTATGCGCCCTTGCATAATTAGGAAATGGGGATTGTTCACATTAAGCTGCACAGAGTGGAAAAGAGTCTGCACCCGGGAAGGTTGTGCAAGATGGCCATTGATAAGATATTTGTTCCGTCCACCAACTACAATCTACAAATACAAGAGAGGATTATTGACACCCAGTAAAGTTGGACACATTATTTGTCCAAAATAAACACTACGAAAGATCAAGAAACCAATCAGGAGAAATCAAAGTAAAGAAAGCAACTTCAGTTAAAGCAGATCTATACACAGTTATCGAGCAGCTTAGATGGGAAGACCGACAAATTCAATGCACTTGTTCCCAACATCTAATCCTAGTAAATCACTGAGAAACTACATGTCTGACTCACAAATAAATTAGAATCAATCCAGCTTCATACAGTACAATCCCCAATCCCTTGCAATACAATTATCCAAAAAAGCTAACACATATACCCAATTAAACTTTTGGATCAACATATCTATCAACTCTAAGCTTCAAATGGACACATTGGTAGCCAAAAAAAAATTCTAAAATCCCTTAAAAAATCCAACTCCATCCCCAACCTTTCAGAGTCCAAAATCATCCAAATTCCCCTTCACTGCACAGAACCAACATGACATGCATCCAGTTAAACCCTGGAATCGACAATGTCACCAATTGTAAGCCTTATAGGGACAAAATTGTAACCGAATACCTAAAATAATCTCAGAAAGCCAGCTCCCCACACTCCACAACGACCTAAATAAGCACCATATCCCTCCCTAGAACCAAATTCCTAAAAATCCCCTCAAAATTCCAGCTCCAAACCTTGCAATCCGCACCTTCTCACGCCCCATGACCACCTCAATTAGCATCACGTTCTCGAAGACAAACAAATGGACCGACAACAACTCTGAACCCAACAAATAGCACCAATTTCGAGGACTCGTAAGGACAAAACAGTAACGAAAGCACCAAAATCCCTTCACAAAAGCACCCTAGGAACCCAACCGCGCAAAAACATGGAGAAGCTTCAAAAGGCAGCGGAACGGAGAGAGCAGAGGGGATGTGTGACCTGGCGCGTGACGGTGATCTCGGGTGAGTCCTCGTAGCCGAGCGGGGAGCGGGAGCGGTCGGAGTTGTCGAAGATGATGGAGACGGTGGCCTTGGTGACGCCGGCCTGGCCCTGCTTGTAGACGAGCTCCTGGAGAGAGGCGGCGCGCACCTGGCGGAGGTCGGTGATGCCGAGCACGAAGCAGATGGAGTCGAGTATGTTGGACTTGCCGGACCCGTTCAGCCCAGTGATGGCGTTGAACAGCGGATCGAACCCCGACACCACCGTCCGCCCCGCGTACGACTTGAACCCCTCCAGGCATACCTCCTTGATGTGCATCTCGCCGGCCGCCGGAGGCGTCGCCGGCCGGAGATAGGACTAGGGTTTGGTGGGTTCGGGCGGGAAATTTTCGAGGCGCGGGTATTTTCGGGGTCGGTATTTCGAAATGTTTCAGCCGTTCGAAGTGAACTTGCTGTGGAGTACTGGAGTGTGGAGTTACCGAGTTAGTGATGGCAAGTGGGGTATTATATATATAGTTATATGTCCGTGCGTTACTACGAAAAACAAAATTGATAACGAAAAATAAAGATTAAAAAATAAAAAATAATATTTTATCTCTACTATTCTAAAGCAGCACTTGGTGGCAGTGGTATGTTCTTCCTATGCCATTAATTGCTGTTTAATTGCCCTGCTTAATTGCCCTACGCAAGAAATGAAGCGTTGCTTTAATTAGCCAGATTTCGCAAGAAACGAAGCGTTAAAGATAGATGTTTGATTTTGTGAAATAATTTTTTATTTATTTTTTAATCTTTATTTTTCGTTATCAATTTTGTTTTTCGTAGCAACGCACGGGCATGTAACTAGTAAGATCAAACATCTATCTTTAACGCTTCGTTTCTTGCAAAAGCTGGCTAATTAAAGTAACGCTTCGTTTCTTGCGTAGGGCAATTAATGTGACGTGGAAAGAAACTCTCACTTTATATAGTAGAGACTAGTGTGGAGTTTGTAACTCACCTTCTTCTTAATGATTAGGCAAAGCTCCTGCCTTTTTTTTTAAAAAAAAAAAATATATACTAGTGGGGTGAGATGGTAAAATGGGCATTTTCAATGTTCTTCGTGTAATTATGTTTGGATAATTGGATTAAGGTGGGGCGTTTTCTAGAATTTTTTTTCTGCTACTCTTTCCTTAAAAAAAACCTGCTTTTTTGCCGTCAAATGATTGTCATGTGAATGCAATGACATGTAATTTGATGGCACAGTTCTATCCTGAGACTTCAAATTGTTATACGAGTTTTAAAGACAATGAGACCATACGAGATTTCAAATTGTTATACGAGTTTTTAAAACAATGAGACCTCACCCTCACCCATCAGAACATAGTAAATCATAACACATGTTCTTCGCATGTTTTGCTAGTAGATGATATGAGAATCCTTCAGTACCAGAGAAAAAACAAATTTCTTTTCCTGAGAGGATCAGAGGAAACACATTTGTACACCACAAATCCTGGATTGGACAAAAAATTGGCTTATTGTATTTGTATGCCTAGTTAATCACACACATCTTTCTACAAATTGGCACTTTAAATGACAAAGGGACGACAATAGCGGGGAAAAAAACCAACATATAAGCGTTTTACATCATGCTAAAAAACACCTGCAAATTTAAATAGAACAGCAGTCGCTGCAGTGGTGGCAACGAAATCTGCTACTAGCAACTAAGGCCCTGTTTGTTTCCTTCTCCAGCTTATATAATCCAGCTTTTTGGTGTTAGATTATATAAGCTGGATTATATAAGCTACCTTTAAATAAGCCGGTGGGTTGTTTGTTTTTCTGGATTATTACTGTGTTGGATTATTAGTTTGAGATTATATAAGCACCCTAATGGCTGCTTATAGATTATTATAATCTCATGCTTTAGATTATATAATCTAGATTATAATCTAGGTTGTTTGTTTCCCCATTAACTTATATAAGCTGGATTATATAATCCATAGGGCAAACAAACAGGGCCTAAAAGAAACTTGTCATAAAAAATGAATCTACATGGTCAATCTCCTCCGCCTTCTTCTGATGGCTGGGTTGTTTGTTTTTCAGGATTATTACTGTGTTGGATTATTAGTTTGAGATTATATAAGCACCCTAATGGCTGCTTATAGATTATTATAATCTCATGCTTTAGATTATATAATCTAGATTATAATCTAGGCTGTTTGTTTCCCCATTAACTTATATAAGCTAGATTATATAATCCATAGGGCAAACAAACAGGGCCTCAATTAGGTGTGTTGTTAGCCTACAGAGTCCTGGTACTCTACCCCACTATATAACGTATTGGCAAAAGGATTAAATTTCTGGTTATAGAGTTTATTTTATACTCAAAACACGGACCTTCTGGCTTCTAGTCTAGAAGCCCTAGATCTCAAAACGCTTTTCCTTCGATCGGTGAAAAACATGTAGATTACCATTAAGAAAACTACTCCTGATACTGCCCAGACAACAATTATCCACATCCTTGAAGATCTGGCTAGTCTCCTTGATCTATGTACAGGCGAGACAGCGGCTGCAGCTCTTTCAACAGTATGCTCCCTTGCCACATCCATGTACTCCGCATCTCGTCCGTTTCTAGTTGAGGATGACCGTTGTGTAGCTCTCTCAAATTTGTTGGAGGTTGAGACTTTCTCGATTTTCTTAGAGGTACTGCCGATGGTGCTTAGTTGAGGGCACTTTCTGCGTTTGTGGTGTAAGTATAGGGCTTTGTTCAAAGCCATCCCACATTCAATGCTGAGAAGATCCCTCTCCCGTGCATTTTGATCTTCTTTTGTGATAGTAGCTGGATCAGGTGGTCCAGGGAACTTGGCCCAGCATGTGTATACCATATCAGCATTTCTCCCGTCAGCCTTGTCAAAGCTCCAATCACCAACACCAAATCTCAGCCCATAATGGAAAACCATGTATCTTCCTCCTTATGATGTGCCACAGGTTAAGCTGCATGTCAAGTGAAGAAGAAAGTGCCATCTGGCAAGATAAAACTACGAGCAGGGAATGCATTAGGAAATTAACTGATGCCAACCATACAAACTTTTTAGAATGTATGAGCGCAACTGTCCATTAGCTCTCAAGGTGTTAATGCACTCAATACTTAGATATAAGGCACGCTTTACATTCGGGTCAGATTGCATCATCTCAACCTACAATGTTAGCAGCATTTAAAAGCCCTGTACAGTACAGCTAGCTACAATCGAGAACAACACAAACTATGATTAGGGAGACTGTTTACCCCTCTAGGAAATGGAGGTGGAGGGAATAAGCGGTTGCAGTCATAAACTATTCCATCCTCGTGACGTTCTAACTTACTGAAAGACCACTTTCCAGCTTTAAATGGCAAACCATAGCGCAGGATAAGTGGCTCAATGCCAAATTTTGGAGTATAACCAGGGTAGATCATTATGTCACCATTTATCTTTGCCGTAGACCTACCTGTTCAAGAGGATCAAATAATGAAGGTACAGGCGTACAGGCGAGATCACATAAAATACATAATGTGGAAAATATTTACTTTGGCAATGATGAATATTGAAAAGTGGAGAAGAGCATTTGAGCTTACTTCTGCAGTACCAATTGAGTACACATACATCTCACTGATCCAACCCATGCCATATATATCACCAGTAATATTAGTTGACCAATGGGACTTATCCTGCCTCACTTCTTCAGTCTTCGAAAGCCATAGAGGGGCTAGAGCCCTTAAGTGATCGATATGCATGGCTAGAATTCCACCAACTTTGTCACAAAATTCTGGATTTGCAGTGTGCAACTGTGCAAGGATGTTATCACAACCCTTCAAATACCTACTTAAGAGAATATATAGATGAAATCAATTGGAAGCTCGTTGTGAATCAAGCAATAATACAGACTACCCACCAACCAAGTTAGGACCCAGAGGCAATAATGCATATGTAATTTACTTTCCCAGAATAGAAACATAATGCATCATATAGAATTGCCTCCGTGCTATAATTCAACTTCATACAAGGAATTTTCTTGTGGTTCTAACATGTTTAGAAAGAAGGATGATGATGAAGAATGCCACATTCAGTACCAAGGGCAAACGAAACCTGAGTTAACAAATGGCACTCTAAACAAAGGTACGCTCCATGAGGAAGGATGAATGTCCAATGTCTAGATTATTGACACAAAATAGTAGTTCAGTAATTTATTGAAGTTCCATACTTTTCCAATTAATTAAGATCATACTGTTATGAATATAACTAACCTATGCTCTGATACCATGTTATGAATATAACTTGTATTGAATATGAGGGCCAATGGCCACAATATATAGTGTACATGAGGAAGAGGAATAGGAATAGGACTCTATCTATAACAGAGACTTATCTATAACTATAAGAGATAATATATCCTTAACATGTTAAGGATATATTATCTCTTATAGTTATAGATAAGTCTCTGTTATAGATAGAAGTCTATTCTATTCTTCTTCTCATGTACACTATATATAGGACATTAATTCATATTCAATACAAGTTATATTCATAACATGGTATCGAAAGATAGGTTCAAACCTAGCTTTCATCTAACTCGGCCAGCAATTTGCCCCAGGAGGAGGAGACTCCTGGCGATCCGAGTTAGATGAAAGCTAGGGTTTGAACCTATGCTCTGATACCATGTTATGAATATAACTTGTATTGAATATGAGGGCCAATGGCCACAATATATAGTGTACATGAGGAAGAGGAATAGGAATAGGACTTTCATCTATATGTAGACTTATCTATAACTATAAGAGATAATATATCCTTAACACCCCTCCACAAATGCAAGGCGTATGCAATAGCATTGCATTTGGAAGAGATGAACTAAAAAGGGAAAATCCAAAATCATAGTCTTGAAGTAGCCGTCGTAGCATGTAACTCCTGAAGAATCGAGCTGACGAAGATAGCCAACGAAGAACCGGGTCGATGGAGAAAAGTCGACGAAGAAGCCAAATCGACGAAGAAAAGTCGAATGTATGGCAGAGTCGACGAAGAAGAGCCGACGGGACGAGTCGACGAAGAAGAACCGACGAGGCCGACAAAATAAGCCGAGCCGAGGTATAAGAGTTGACAAAAAAAGAGTCGAGCCGATAGAAGAGCCGAGCGACGACGGAAGACAATCAAGATGCTAAAGACTTGGATGGACGCAACGGAAGACTAAATAAAATAAAAGCAGTAGCCCAAAAGCCATCGAGCCAACGAAAACCAAGATGAACCGAAGCCGAGCCAACTGGACTGGAGCCGAGCCAGCCATGTAGAAGACCAGAAGCTATAGCCGATCCAAGAAGCCAAGCCGAGGTAATACTTGGAGCCGAGTCGATGAAGAAGAGCCGACGGTAGAGTTGAGTGGACGAAGAAAAACCAACGAAGCCGACAAAAACGAGCTGAGCCGAGGTAATACGAGTTGAAGCCGAAGCCGAAGCCGAATGCGCTCAGGAGCCAAAACCGAGAGGCTGATTTAACTGGAGAAGCCGGAAAAACAGAAGCTGAGAAGCTTCAGAGTCGGAGCTGGACGGATTAAAGAGCAGGAGTCATTGGAACCCAAAAACTGGAGTCAAATATGACTTTGGATCCCGTTGAAGTCCAGCCGGCCTAATTGCTTCACGGTTGTTCTCCGGGTTCAAGTCCAATTCGATCGGGCTTGTCTTCACCGGTACGCCTGGACTCCGGGTGGAATCGGGCGGTCGATGAAATTTGGGCGCCGATGGTAGGCGACCGGAGCCAGCACGGGTGCAGGCGAGCGCCGATGAAGACCGGCGCGGAGATGAGTCGTCTGGCGTGGGCAAGTGCTACCGGCCGGATCGGGCGACAGGCAGCCGCGATCGCTTTCGAGGCGCTAAGCGCGGAGTGGCGCGCGGCTACCGAGAGCGCGCCACGTGGCGGGACGGCAATGGCCGACGGCCGCACCACATGGCGTCGAAGCGACGCGGATCGAGCGCCGCGGCGATGAACCGGCTGGATCGGGCGAAGTTATGGCGCCGAAGTTCAATGACGACCGCGGCCGGTGAGCGTGAAGATGACCAAGGCTTACCGGATGGTGACGAGGCGTTCGGCGTGGCCGAACACGTGAGTGGTGGCCGTGTCGCAGGTTTCGGGAAGGCCGACGGCCAGCAGAGGCGGACCTTGCCGCTGCCGATGAGGCGCCCGCTCGGCACCGCCACGCCTACGCCACGGACTCGGCCCAAGGTGAAGAAGATCGGCGAGAAGAAGAGCCTTGTAGGTCGGAAGACACCGAGAGCGATTGTCGATGCGGATAAGCCGCCGATATATTATCTCTTATAGTTATAGATGTTTCGCAGATAGAATTTATTCCTATTCTTCTTCTCATGTACACTATATATTGTGGTTATTGGTCATATGTCAATACAAGTTATATTCATAACATGGTATGAAAGAGCAGTTCAAACTCCTAGCTTATCTACACTCGGATGCCACTCGACTCGGCGGCATCCGAGTTAGATGAAAGCTAGGGTTTGAACCTATGCTCTGATACCATGTTATGAATATAACTTGTATTGAATATGAGGGCCAATGGCCACAATATATAGTGTACATGAGGAAGAGGAATAGGAATAGGACTCTATCTATAACAGAGACTTATCTATAACTATAAGAGATAATATATCCTTAACACATACTATGCATAAAAAACGACAAAAACATCATTGATGCTAAGTAAAAACCATACCAGTAAAAAGAAGCAACAGGCTTGCCTTTTTCTGCTACGAATTCCCAAGGAATAATGGGACCTCGAACAATCTGGTCTGCATCCAAGATTACAACACAATCAACGTTATCCGCCTCTCGACTATGCTTCGGCCAATGCACCACCCCTGCAGGCTTATTGATGGCCGGGTACCTGCGCATGGCAATTGGCAAATGACACGAAGCCCAGTAAGTTCACTTTCGTTTCATACAGAGAATCCTACACTGCAATCGCAACATTCTCAACTAGACAAATCTTCCCAAACTCATATTCATCAGACATTCCAATTTATCCCACAGTACACTAGTGTACATCAGTAATTAATTCAATCCAAACGGGCCTGCCAAATCAATCACCCCAACCTCAACAACCAACCCTATAAACTCCCGATGCAAATGCCCACCATGCTGCGAGTTCAGAATTTCATTTTAAAATCCTTCCCAAATCCTACCCCCAAACATATCACTTCCAGGCGCACGGACACCAAACTATACCATAATTCAGGGGGATTGTTCGCATAAAATCTCCCAAATTTCTCTGTGAAACGAAATCTGCATTCGAACATAACGATTCCAATGCACCATAACTAATGACAGGAACAGAAGAGCTTCCTCAACTTGCAAAGGGTATCATCCTAATTACAGATACTTCTGAAAGTTTTACTCAAGAAACAAGTCACTACAATACATGGGGAAACGCAGACCCGTGGAGAGGAGTGGTGTGTCTGTGTGCGTGACGACGAGTTACCGGTCACCGGTGCGGGGGTGGCGTCTGTAGGAGGGGAACTGGAGGGTGTGGCCGCGGTAGGAGGGGAGCTGGTCGGAGGAGCAACTCAGGAGGCTGGTGACTCTGCCGGGCTGCCCCACCTTGCGCAGGCTGTGGAGGAGACCATCCGCCTGCCAGTCGAAGTAGTAGCCGCACTCCACCGAGAAGAGCACGTGCAGCCGCCGCCCCTCCTCCGCCGCCGCCCCAGCTGATACCGTGGCCAGCCACAGAAGCAGGAGCGCGGCCGCCACTGCGCCAGCGATGCCGCTGCCATTGGTGGTGGGGCACTGGGGTCGATGGCGGATTCACTCCTGGTTCGTTTTTCTTCTTTGGTTTGTGTCTTGACATACGAGGATTCCATTCCACTAACTGACTGGTTTAACAAATATGCCAAATAAGCTAGTTTACGTAAAGTTCAGTAGCGTACGCCACCATACCATCCAAGGCTGAGACGTGCGAGATGCAAGTTGCAACCAACCAACACGCTTGGCTTTCAATACGCGCCTGTCAATTTTCTCAAGACTTGTGCATGCTCGTCGCAAAAGCTTTCAATATGCAGATTCTGGTTTATATTAAGAGAGTGACTAGGCAACGGTATCTGAATTCAGACGGTATAATTATGAAACTTATCGGTTTGATCTTTGGTTTCATGAGTTTCAGTGTTTAGTTTCATCAGTTTCATGTTTTATCAGTTTTTAGTGCTAAGTTTCATGAGTTTCAGTGCAAAAAATCATAAGTTTTATGAGTTTCAGAGGTATACCGTTGCAACGGTATACCGTTTTCTAGTTTTTCTGTTATATTAATTACATTTCGAACAGAGAATAAATGGTAAATACACTAAAAGTTGAATAGAATATAAGATTTTTGACGGTGGCAAATTTACGTGCATGGCGAGCACTTCCAGGCAGCATGTTCAGGATCAGACTACGAAACCTTTCGGGAGGGAAAAGAGCAAAGGGAAACGCATTGTCAGCTCCTTACACTTTTAGAGGTGTTTGGCAGAGCTCCAGCTCCACTAAATTCGTAGAGTTGGTGGAGCTAGGGCCCTGTTTGGCAGAGCTCCAGATTCCAGCTTCACCTCAGAGCTGAAACTTGTAGACTAAAATAAAGTGACTTAAGTTTATAATTTTATTCTAAAATATAAACAAGATAACACACCTAAACATTTTTAATATACCTCGGCTCACTAATTTGGTGGAGCTAGGTATTCCTAGCTCCACCAACTCCAAGAATTTGGTGGAGCTGGAGCTCTGCCAAACACCCCCTAGGTATTTCTAGCTCTACCAATTCGTGGAGCTAGAGCTGTGGGTATATTAAAGCCCTGTTTGGCAGAGTTCTAGATCCCAGCTCCACCTCAAAGCTGAACCAACTCTACGAATTTGGTGGAGCTGGAGCTAGGAATATCTAGCTGCACCAACTCTACGAATTTGGTGGAGCTGGAGCTCTGCCAAACACCCCTTAGTGTTTAGGTGGATCATCTTGTTTACATTCTAAAATAAAATTATAAATTTAAGTCACTTTATTTCAGTCTACAAGTTTCAGCTCTGAGGTGGAGCTGGGATCTAGAGCTCTGCCAAACAGGACCTTAGTAGGTGTCTTCTGAGAGCCGACCGAGAGCGATGCATGCCCCCGTGTCATAGATACGCAAGACAAGAACATGCATCAGGCTAGAAAGACTGCTAGTTCAATCGACAATTTTGACGAATTGCTATCGTTTCTGTACAAAGTACGCACATCTTTGATAAGTCCTTTATTTTAGGCAAGAGACGAAAGAAAGAGGTCTGATTTTGATCACCAGAGTCCTTGGGCAAACAACGCAAGCTTCCACAAAAGAAACAGGATCCTGCGTGACTATCGCTTCAGGCAATTCAGATACGTTTACCGGGCTTCCCGTTCCACTCGGGGGTACCCATGTTTTCAGCATCACAACACAGTCTAATCGAGGTGCTGATTCTGCACTACAACTGTGGTGTCAGTAACTTTGCCACTTTCATTATCTCAACACTGTCGGCCGGAAGCAATCGGTTCAGTTGATGCAGCACTAAGCGAGTTCTGGTGGCACTGTGATGCAGAACCAATCTGCATACAAGCTGGTCGATTGGTTTTGTTCCCGATGTTTAGAATTAGTCTTCTCAACATCTCTGCTATTTCATCCTTGCATCTACAAGATTAGGTTTGCATGCATCAGATTGCACCATAACTCTGCTTACCGCTGTATCACCTATGGAATGCTTTCAGGTTAGATGAGGCAGTAACTTGACTTCACAATCTGCGGCCTCTGGTGGAAATCTGTCTGACGAACCTGAAAAGTTACCGTGTTTGCCTGTAATGACAGTAACATATCATTTGCAACGCTGCATCAGAGGAAAAATTTACTATAAGTGTCTGCGTAAGCAAAGATTTGACAGTCTTCGTATATAGTTTGAAAGATCATCGAAAAGTATATAGATTATACCATATCACAGTCTATAATACAGGCATTTATCAAAAGTGGAGATACTTCGGTTAAATCCGTCCACTGTAGGATCATGTTAGATCATTATAGCCCTACAGGAGGTGCTATATGGAACATACCAAAGAACAACGGCATGGTCGAGAGAAGGGGGCAGCGGAGGGATCCGAGGGATCATGCAAAGAGACATCCATCTATCAATGTGTAGTCTGTTGTTTCGCTGCTAAACTCTAGATCATCATACCAGTTACTTTGTAGTCCGGGTAGTATCATTGTGTCATTGTAGTGAATTAAATCAATGCTACTCAGTCCTATATTCTCAAAGGAGACACCTTGAAGCGGATAACCGAGCAGGTCTTCAGGCAGAGAAGCCAAATCTGTGCCGTCTATGTTACTTGGCCCTTGTGAAGGAAGCAAAGGGCCTTGGTTGTTTGTCTGATCAAAGTAACAATCTTTAATACTGGGTTCCACATTGGAAAACTTGAGGTCACTGTCAGTTGAAGTCACAACACTGTCTCTAAGTTGAACAGAAACCGAATCAACTGTACATGTCAACGCCGGAGATAAGGATTTGATGCAGTCAAGAAGGGCTGGCTTCACATCGGAGAAGTCTCTGGCATCCCCCTCCATACTGCAACTCATTGAGATTAGTGGTGGCGGGGTAAAAAAATGACCAAGGGCAATGCGGTGCTCTAAGTCAGCCTTTGGCAGGCATGAATAATCCCCTAGCAGGTCACAACGTTCATGGTTTTGCTTTGGATATTGCATGAACTGCTTCGATGGCACTCCTCCACTCCAGGCCTGGCATTCAAAGATCATGGTTTCTGACCGCTTCCTGTCCTGATTCACTGGTAATCCTTTGAAAGACAGCACCCCACCTACAGGTGAAGCACTGGCGACATTCTGAGAGTCAGCAACATCACTTACTGGAGTTCTGTTTTTATCTGACGCTGGAAAGGGCACCATGCACTTAGTGTCTTCTAACTGGGAATCTAGCATGCTGTTCTGAACTTGTATCTTTTGTGAAGCATGCGGATATACATTGGCAATGTTGCTTGGTTGCTCTTGGAAGGAACTTCGGAGGTTAAGGTTTTCTGATGATCCCTTATAGCTGAAATCTTGCCTAGCAGCGCTCAATATCCTTTCCTCATTCTGCTTTTGCAGCCTACTCAAGTAGAGGCGATATTTCTGCATAGCAATTAATTTTCTTCGTATCAATACTAGACATATTTTTCGTTATTTTCAAGGAATACAAGAATGCCAACTTGAATTCTGGAGTATTGGGTAAAATGAGACGATTCATATTTCATATGGCTTTCTAATGAAAGCTTGAAGGTAGTGATATTTAAGGGTTTAAGAAAGGTAGGATGCAGGTTAACGTAAATTGCAAAGTTTTTAGAGGATAAGCGGGGTCTATTCAATAAATATGTTCCTACAGTAACCCCACCGATTACACAATAAGGCCTTTGCCATGAACATGGCAAGGTCGTCAAGGGTATGCCATGTCAGAAACTCATGGCTACACCATAATATCCATTTTTCTGTCATTTACTATTTTACTGAACCATATATCTTATTTCACTTACTTCTAGGCAAACTCTGGCAAAGATGATCTTCTTTTATTAAGAAAAGGTGATCTTTATTGCACAAGACTCTCTGTGTATCAAATTATAAATTTGCATTTTCTGCATGCCATGCGCCAGATTTTTAGTCTTAAAGAAGAGATCCCTGACTGTTGCACAAATTTGTCTGTCACAATAGACCACGTACAGTGGACTCGACAAAATATCATGGTGCAATTGTCTGAATTCAGTGCACCCTGTCTAAAAGTCTTCTGTCATAGTAGCAAAGTACTGTTTAACATTTAATCTTCTTTATGAACTCGCTTCCTTTTCTCGAGAAAAGAGAACATAAAAGTTTACGATTTGAACATCATATATCATACCTGAAGATGGCTGGCTACATTCTCTCTTGTTAAGCCAGGAACATTCATCAAGTCCAGTATTTTCTTTGGCCCGACTTCTGCGAGATAGCGACAGTTGCCCATTTGAAATGAGATCATGAAAATTTTATAGGAAGGAAAATGCAAATGTATCAATTGCAGAGAGCACTCACTGTCAAATCCAATTTGGTTCACAGCATTTACAAACTTCTGATGAAGGTCAACAGACCAAACTACTCTGGCCTTTTTAACAGTAGCACCATCACTCGACTCCTGATCTGCATGGTCCTTGTCCACATCTTTTCTCTTCCTCATGGTATCGAAGTCAGCTCTCATAAAAATGCTCTTCTCATCAAATCCTTCAAAACCATTTCTTAGTATTTGGAGATCATCACAGCTATCATGACCTTCGATCTCTTTAACCTCATGCATTTTCTTCCTATATACGTGTTGCCAGATGTTCCGGAGTTCCTTCATTCGAACGGGCTTAAGGAGGTAGTCGCAAGCACCATGATGGACACCTTTCATCACCCTACTTGTCTCTCCATCAATGGACATCACTGTGAAAACAGAATGGAGCAATTTGGTATCTTTTTAGAATAGATATTCAAACCAAATAGAAAATATTGTTTCTTCTTTGAATCTTGCAGAGAGACAGGTTTTGGTGTTGAATACCGACTTATAACAGGCAGATCCATCTCAAGTCCAATGTGTTCGAGAAGCTTAAAACCATCCATGTCAGGCATGTTGACATCACTGATTACAATATCGAACTTGTTTTTCCTCTCCCGGAGAATTTCAAGAGCAATCCTGGCTAGGTCACATGTGGTGACTGCAGGTGGATAACTACTTTAGTCTAACTGTAAGCGCTGGATAATTCATGACTATCAATCATAAATATGAGTGCATACAAAATGGTTTTGTAGAGAGAGAGAGAGAGAGAGGGAGATGATTATTAGATTGGCAGTCAAGTTTGTTCAAAACACTGACCATGCATTACTGATAAACTGATAATAGTTCTGCCAAAAGGACCAATAAGTGTGTTCAACTTCAACTTGAATATACATAGCCCTTGAAAGCCACATATGCCATGCTTGCTAGCTAATTCATTGAAAACCATACCGGCTCGGAAGCTGGTTTCATATTGAGCAATCATCACTTAACAGTAGACGCAGGCTTGAAATACCTATGCTGTTTCATGTTGCGCTATGGTAAGTTTTAGCAAAAAGTTAATGGACCAGTCCTGTAGCTCCCACTCATAACAGTTGACACCACACAGTTTGGACAATTATGCCAAAAAAACATACAAATACATCCAATCTGAGCAACCACATGTTACATACACAAGCAAGAACAAACACACAATGAAGCCAAAAAGCAGGAAATATTGCCGACATAAATCCGTAAACGAAAATTCCCCAAACAACCTAGTTTAAATAAGCAAGATCGAAATATCCCATTGAAATTATAGCAAGTACTTGCCAAAAAGAGACTACTTTTTAGAACCTACTGACAAGAGCGAAGTTTCCCAAAGCATCCACTGCGTGATTTAAACAAACACTAGGCATGCATACACGACGAGTGCACATGCACTCCCATATTTCTCTAGTTTTTACTACAGCATAGCCATAACCATCAATCAAGCTCAAGAACCAAAGAGGAAAGCAAAGATTCCAACCTTCGTAGGAACACTTCCTGAGCATCTTCTCGAGGATCTTGAGCCAGGTGGGGTCGTCGTCGACAACGAGGACGCGCAGCCCGTAGGGGAAGGCGGTGGCGTCGGGCAGGGCCATACCGCTCAGCCCCTCTGACTCGCTCTGTCGCCCCCTCCGCGCGCGCCGGGTCTCACAGGGGGGAGTGGGGAGGGAGGGAGCAAGCAAGCAGGGGAGCCCAGGGAACGCTTTAAAAAGCGGTTAAAAAGTGTGCGAAGTGGAGGCGCGCGGGGGGCGCCGGGGGGGGGGGGGTGCACGAGTGAGTTCTAATACTGTTTTTACGTTTTGATATTTAAATTGGTATAAAGTAGTGTTATATATTACACCGATCTCAATATCGGTCTGATACCAATTAATACCGGTCCAATATCGATCAATACCAGTCATACCAGTGGAATTGATAATATAATTTATTGAACTATATGTTATATTTGATAGTACTACTGTGTGTTTAGAGTAATATTATAATTGAACTTTAGTGTACATATAATTAAATATGTATATACTTATGAGTATATACTATTATACTAAAGAGAGGTGCTTCTATGCTCTTCCTTTTTAAAGTTGCACAAATATTAAAGCATGAATGAAGGTGACGAGTACCCGTGCCATGGGTACCCCCAGCGGCCCAGAAAGACGTGCGGGCCGACCCAGGCCAGTCGAGGCCCGAAGTCACGACCGCCGGGCAAAGTCCGAAATCACGACCAAGTCTTCGATATCCCAGAGAAGCGACGGCATTTATTGCGTATCGGGCGCATTAAATGACAGCCATAATGACGATGACGTAGCGGCACAAGTTCCCGACCTTTGCATTTATTGCGGGCGGCGCAGCGACTACGGCGACCCGCAGCAGGGTAGGGGGAGCCGGTGGCCAGTCCCATCAGCCCACTACTCTCGGACGACCAAGAGCACAGTCTTTTCCTCTTTTTTCTAAAACCAGCAGTGTAACCTTCCTCCTCGCCTATATAAAGAAGGGAGGGGCAAGCTTGTAAACAACGAACAATCGACGATCAACAATCAATACAATCCACCTCACACGAATCGAGTAGGGACATTCGAACCAAAGATAAACACTAGGCCTCTTGAGTCTACCATTCGGGGAGAGGGAGCGCGCGACCCCCTCCGACCATAAATTCGTATTGCCGGTGCACGAAACACCGACAGAATGGTAGATAAGGATTACTTACCCCTTCGTTTGCTTCAAGATTTGTTCAACTTGTATTAGGAAGGAGAGCATAGAAGCACCTCTCTATACTAAATCCGAAACAGTACGCCAGTATAGATCGGCACCAGAGCATATCATTCCAAAAGCCAAACCGGAATGACCTCCAGTACGGTATTAAAAAGTTTGCTTGAGTCTGCTAGTTAAAGTCGTATAAATATTAAAATATGAATAAAAGTAATATTAATTACTTACTTTTTATTTATTTTAAGATTTGTTTAGTTCACAGTAAAAGAATGTATAGAAGTATTACTCGGCTGATAAATTTATTCCCTTCCCTCTCCTCTCTCATACGTGTTTTTATCCTTCTTACGACTAGGCTTTGTAAGTGAAATAGTTTTGCTTTGGAATAGGACCTTATGAGCGAGCCAGCCAGGGAGCATGTGGAAGCGAGGCTGCGAGAGTCATGTCTCATGCCCGGTCATGATCAAGTGGAATATGAAATGCGTTGCTTTTCTGTTGGTATTGTTAATTTGGTTGCAAGATGGTTTTTAAGGAATGTTGGGAAATGAATATTTGGTAGGCTTTGTTTATCGATCTCGGAAGGGATAATGTGCCTTTGGCAATTCTGAAAGAAACCTAACCAAACGGGTTAAAGCTCGGAACGATTCTCTTTGGATGTTTCTTCTTTTTCCACACTGTGGCTGAATCAGTCTCAACTTAGTTCCACCCGATTCACAGAATCCAACCTGAAACGTTTCTACCAAAAATTTGAAACCTTTTCCGTTTCTACTAAAATCTGGAACATACCAAACAGAGTAGCCAAGATATAAAAAGTGGTTCCGCACCAAATGAGATTATCATAATCCACCAAACGGTGCTTTAGACTTATATTTTTAGCAATAGCAGAACTGTACACTCTAAGAAATTAATTGAAGTGTACTTTTTATCCTACTTTTCTAGTTAAGTTAACCTCACAAGCTGAAACTTTGCGCAAACAATGTATGTCCAAAAAACTAATTGCACACTGCATGAGCTGAAACATATTTACTCAGATATGCACCCTGATACCCCCTCAGTTCATAAAAGACTTTTGAAATTTTGGCATTGGGTATTTTTTTTAAATCATTTAGATTGGATACATGAAAAATATTTTTTAATGAAGAAATAAATACTGTGTGATGTCCGAAATAACAATTTTATTTTGAACCGAGGGAGTATTGAATGAAGCTTTGTGTTGAAGTAAATAAATACTCCTCGGTTGATAAATATAAGGTCTATAGTTTGAATGATCTTGTTTAGAAATATAAAGTGTGCATGCAGATTTAATGAGCCTTTTCTATTATACCCCTATTTATTCTTTCTCAACTATATGCATTTATTCATTACCACATACACAAAACATTATCTCTTTATCTTCCAACACAAAGAGGGATATATATAAGCCATTTTCTCTCACTTCTTTCTCAATTTCACCGCAATCCTAATCCTTGAGCAAAGTCAAAATACGTAGCTAGTTGTTAGAGTTTTCGTTCGGTATACGTAGCTACACGTACGCTCCTAAAAGATACTCTTTTAATGCCGTGAAACTTGAAATTTAGATCAAAGTGTGCCCCTTGAAAGATACTGTTTTAATGCCGTGAAACTTGAAATTTAGATCAAAGTGTGCCCCTTTGAGCAAAGCACCGGTGCTATTCCATCTTCTTCTTCTTTTACTTTCCTTTTTCCTCGATGTGTCTGTCCATCGCTCCTCCCCTGGTAGTGGGTGGTGGCAATCTTGTCACATGAAATGAGAATTCCCTCCACAAAAAGAAATTTGTCGGTCGAATCCTGGTCACCTGCAGCTAGCGCCGGTTACCACCCTGCCTCAAGTCACCCTCTCCATTTGGTAAGCCCGAAAGGGCGCGTGCCGCGCACTGCCCCGGCGGGCCGGCGGCCGGCCCGCCCGTCTCGTCTCACACCATGCGTTTCCATGGTGTGGCCAGTGGCCTCCGGCGCGGCGGAAAAGCTTCCTCGCTGCGCGTCACCCCCGGGAGCGCCGCCTGTCGAATGATCGTACGTGTCACCGGCGCGCGGGAGGAGAGCCTTTCGCGCGCTTGAGATTCCTCGCGTTACGTGGAGCTGGAGCGGCACCCGTCGGCGGGGTGCATGGCTGTCGCGCGAGGGCGCCACGGGATCGGAATCCGGAACCTGCAAGCCCGGGCCATCCCCGTGCCGACATGACGAGCGCGGCGCGACCGTCGACGTTACTGTTCGCTCATCAGCACGACGGCCGGTCGCGGAAACAAATACATACGCTATCGACCGCATCCCATACGACAGAACGATGGATAGATGAGGAGAGCGCGCACCCTAGCTGTTTGTTTCTTCTTTTCCACCGGCTTAAAAACAAAAAAAATCAAAATCAAAACAAATAATTCATTCATGAGAGGTGCTTCTATGCTCTTCCTTTTTAAAGTTGCACAAATATTAAAGCATGAATGAAGGGTAGATCATGTAATTTGCTCCATTTTTCAATATATTTTTATGATGATTGAACAAAAATGTCATTAGAATCATGGTTTTCCAGACAATTCAACAATAAGCGATAGCTCAAAAGCAAAAAAAAAAAAAAAGAAGGCGGCAATTTAATAAACACAATGGCTTGGTTTAAAAGCTAGATGCTTATAAGTTGTTTAAGCTAAAAAGTCTAAACCTAAATAAACAGGGCCATAGTTATACAAGTATTATGTATAGCTAGCTCGCACAACACACGCAACTTTTGAACGACTAGCTAAATGCACACGTGTTACTATAGCCATGTACTCGTAAAGTTTTAATTCAACATATATTACTTTATATATGCGTGCATTATCCATATATCTTTATCCGTTTTCGATTCAAATATGCCGCGTATCCATTCTTTATCCGTATCCCGAATAACTCAGATCCGTATCTGGCTAGTCCATACCTGGTTTCCAATCCGAAGAAAATATAAATTAGAATACGAAAAGAACAATATTCGTCCGTATTCAATCTATTTCCACCCTTACACATGCATAGGTGGGACGCGCCCACGCACGGCCCAATGCAGAAGAGACAGGGCGTCGACCCCCCTCCCCTCGGCGGGCAGCGCATCCGAAGAACACGTGCCGTGCCGGCCCGGGGGATCGGAGGCGCTCGCTCGCTCGCGCGCGCGCATTGCCAGCCGCAGATAGTCCGGGCCGGGCAGGGAATTGGAATGTGCCGTGCCGCGCGGGGGCAGGATTAGCGGGAGGGGCAAAAGGCGGGCGCGGTGAACGTGGAAAGGCCGCACCGGGCGCGTAAAATATTAGCCCAGTGGCCAGTGGGCGGGGGGCACGGCACGGGAATGTTCACGCGAGCACTCGCGGCGCGAAAGGCGTGGTTAAGAGCAGCTGGGACTTGGGACTGGGAGAGGCACAAATCACATCGCTCGGGGCTGCTGGATTCTCTCGTATTATAGCCTAATTCGAAAGCGATAATGCGAGCGATGTACTTGCCCTTGGCGGTGGCTGCCATTGCGAAAAAGCGTCAGGGCTTTAAGCCCCCCCTTTTCTATGGGTTGTGACAGGCTTAGGTAGGGAGCCCTCCTATGGACGACGAGATTAGTGGAGCGGAGAGGCAACGCAGCGCGACGGCCCTACAGGCTACAGCCAGCCACCGCGGCCGCTTTGCTTTGCTTTGCTTTGCTTTGCTTCGCGGCCAATGGGCTCGGTAGATTCCTCCCTATCTGCTGCTCCCCACATCCTCATGTTCCTTCTCCTCTCACCCCCTCGATCGGGTCTCCTTCTCTCCTTTGCTGGCTGCTGCTGCGCTGCGTGCAGCGACGTCTTTTGTGTGATCCGCCTCAGCCTCTTGTGAAATTCGCTGTCTTGGTCTCTGTTAAACAAACAAAGAGCGAAATTTAGTGGCTCCCCGTCTTCTCTTCATCCAACTAATCTAAATGAGATGTGTCCCTCTGATGTACAGGTGTGCGTGCACTTGAAGCGCTCGATGTGTGATGAGATCTATCTGCTACTATCTGGTGGTGGTTCTTGCTCTTTGCAGGCTTGAGATGAGGATCCACTCGACCTTTTTCAGCTGGTACAGTGAATTTCTTCAGTGCTTTGCACAGGCATGCCTACCTCCGATGATAAGGTTGCTTATGCGGCGGCCATTACTGTGCTATTATATGAGAATTTTTACCGTCCTTGTGAGTACCAATATATTTATGGGATTTGATAAACTTCATCCGGATATTTTTATCACTATATATATAGCTAGTACTAAGAGGTACAATAAATTTTAAGGATGCAGGCACCAAAAGGTATAAAAATTTAAAAATAATTTAATGATACAACTCAAGAATGATACTATGAATGGTAAAAACTCTACTATTATATACTATACTACGTGAAAGTGTAACCGAAAGGCAGTAAATACAATAAACTAGCAGCAACTGTCAAGCCTTATAGCAGCTCAACAGACTGGTTGTTTAATGTTCGTAGAGTAGTGACTCATAAGACTGGTTGGAATACTACCACTTGAACTTGATGCTATGTTAGTACTAGATACAAAGAGAAGCAAAGCAACAAGGTGAGGCCAATGAGGAGCTTAATCATTGAAAATTTCTGTTCGGATATGCCAAATGAGGATTCTAATGACAAGGCAACAGTATCTGGCTTCTTTTCCCTAATGTGGGACAAAGAAAAGGCGAAATGCCTCCATTTGCAACGCCCTTAGGCCTTAGCATTGTGTAAAGCAATGCTAGGCAGCGAACAAAATATTTTTTGTGTCTTATCTAAAAGGTACACACAACCAATAGCTGCATTTTAGTACAAGAAAAGGCACAAGAATTCTGGGTGTCCTCACTTCCACACGGGGTTGCATCCTCTATCTGCAATGATTGTTTAAATTATGCTCACTTTGAAGCCTTTTTTGGGTAGTCACAACTCACAATAGGACAGGCAACTGTGTGTCACAGTCTGAAGGAAGAAATTTTAAAGAAATATATCCTTCTCGAGAATTTGCCAGATTGGTCGTGCCCATTTGACTCTCTAGTGCTTGTAGGGCTTACTTCTTCTATCTGATCTAAAGGTCAAGTAATGGGGTAAGCAGTCAGGTCTAGCCAAAAATAAGCAGTCGAATGGCGACGAGTCTTGTCTCAATAATGTTGTTTTGGGAATTTTTTGGGTGCACTTCTCCTACCTTTGCAAGCACTGAACTGCGGGATAATGTTTCAGATAGTTCCCTTCTTCAGCTTTTTTTTGCCTTTTGTAGCAGATTGGTCCTTGAATTTTGTGACGTACGATTCCACTGAAAGCTTGAAGCGACTAGTGACTGTCACCGCCCAAATTGCAGTAAGAAAATGATCAAATTTCTTGGCGAGTGAATTAATATTTATCCTAGAGAAGTGCTTTTATACGACATTAGAAAAACGCATCGATTCTAAAACTTGAGTAGTTGCTATATGGTTAGGTACAAAGCAGCTCCGGGATATATGACTTTTGTGGTTTGTGCATTTTCTCATAGAAAAGCATATGAGCACTTCCTGATATTTTTGCTACCCCGGGGTGGACTGTTGAGATGATCGAGTTAAGCAAACAAGCACCATAAATGTTGGATACGAAGCCCTACTACCTAGCAATTCTTTCAGATGAAAGCTAGTAAAAAATCAATCTGATAGGGAGGGAGCTTAGCTTAGGCTTCACTGTCATGCCATTTCTTTCTCCACGATAAAAACCGACAAATCGTAGAGGAGTCTACGTGGAAATTAAAGGCCTGCCGTTGTAATGTTCATGTCTCCGATCAAAGCATACCCGATAATGCTCGAAGAAAGATAGTAAAATAAAGGCAGTGAGAGTGCTTTCCTTCCCCTCCGTTACAAAGCCCCCTTCTGGAGGAAACTAAAGCAGCACAGCATCCTCTTCTCCTTAACGCAGACAATACATGCAACTGTTGTTTTTGTACCTTGTAACCGTCCAGGAGGGGTGGCATTTTTAAACCAAAATCGAATTAATCGAGTATTTCGGTCTTTTGGGTTTATGGCTTTCGGTTCGGTTTTTATTTTGGTATAATTCAGTTTTCGGTATTCAATTTGATTTTTTGCTTTCAGAAACCGAAATTACCGAATAGCCTATGTAAAATACCACTTTTATAATGTTCTTCCTAAAGCTACCAAATAATTCTCATGTTCTAATATTTTTATACATATATGTGATATATTTATATGTTCTACTATGTTTATACCGTAATGATCTATGAATATAATGCGAATTTATCTCTACTCTGTATTGCGATATGAGGAGAATCAAATCTAATGTACCTAGTATTTATTCATATTTTGTTTAATCGAAAAATTAAATTAACCAAACCGAAATATTTCGATTAATTTGGTTCAATTTTTTATTTTGATCCAAAAAATTCGATAGCCAGTTTTTAAAAACTAAATTATTTTAAAATAAAAAAAATCGAATGACCCTACTGTCCAGACAAGCAAGGCAAGAACTTTATAACGCCCTACCAATGACGTGTCTGCGTGCAACTCTTTGAGAGCTCTTTGACTAGCATTATATTATTATTACTGCTAGAACCAGAATGGCATGTCAAACGACGAGCTAGCTCTTCCTATTTGGAGAAACTTTCCTGGTACCTAACAAAGCTCATCATGCTCAGACCACTCTCGCAGCCGCTGCAAAGCCTACCGAGGATATCCTCGATCAGCAAGGTTAGAAATCCCAGCAAAATCCACTGAATATTTCCATTTGGTTGTAAATGATAAGTATAGGGAAAAAAAAATTCAACTCAACCAAGATGAAAGAATAATATGTGGTGATGTACAGGTTAATAAGTACATAATCAAATATTATAAAGGTTTTTTTGGCCCGCCAAATAGCAATCATTTTTCTATAATTAAATCTTACCGAGATGATATCTCTCAAGTTTCTAATTTGGAGAATGATTTTCTCACGGAAGTGTCCACTGAGAAAGAGGTGAGGACGGCAATTTTTCAAATGGAACATAATAAATCACCTGGATTTGATGGATTTCCAACTGAATTTTACCAATTGTTATGGGAGGTCATTAAAGATGACTTAATGACAATGTTTCATAATTTCTATAAAAGTATCATCCCTTTGTTTAGGCTAAAATTTGATATTATCACACTTTTGCTAAAAAATAAAGATGTGACAAAAATACAACATTATCGACCATTTTTTCTTCTTAATGCCAGCTTAAAAATTTTCACGAAAGTTGGCATGAACAGGATATCTAGTGTCACTAAATATGTTATCCGACCAACATAGATAACTTTTATGCTTGGTCGAAACATAATGGACGGTGTGATAATTCTTCATGAAACAATGCACGAGATGCATTAGAAAAAAACTGGATGGAGTTATTTTTAAAATTGATTTCGAAAAGGCATACGATAAGGTCAATTGGCCCTTACTTCAACAGACACTTAGAATGATAGGTTTTTCATTGCAATGGTACTTGTAAGTGGATTGACAATTTTGTGTCTAGGGAGAGAGTTGGCATTAAGGTCAATGATGACATTGGACCATATTTTCATACTAGAAAAGGACTCCGGCAAGGGGATCCCCTGTCTCCAATCTTATTTAACATTGTTGTGGACATGTTAAATAAGATTAACAACATGCTATTGTAGATCAATCGAAGTGGTAGTATGCTTGGCAATGTATTCTTATACTCATTTGTACGTGATCTATACTTGTATTTTAAGGTATAAACTTGATGTGTGTGAATGTAAATTGAATCTATCTTAATCTCTTGATATTTCGAATTGGTTGAATGAAGGTGATACTCTTGAGTATTTGTTGCTCTGAATTGGATGCATTATATGTGATGGCATTTAAGTTAAGCGTGTGTTCAGGTGGATTTGATGTCCTTGAATTGGAACGATTAACTGAATGCTTATTTATGTGAATGTGGTAGTGTATTCTTGTTTGTGCTGAAATAGGGTGTGTGTGTGTGTGTAATTATACATTGCTGAATTTTGAGTGTGAGTGTAATGTATTTTGGTTTTGTTGTAAGTGTGTGTGTGTGTGTGTGTGTGTGTGTGTGTGTGTGTAATGTGGAGGTTTGAGTACCCATGTGTATGCTGCTCAGGTTGTGTTGGCTGTCATTTATTTTATTGTGATTTGTTAATTGAACTATTGTTTACGTTTCATGCAACAATATACCTATATATATATGTATATACCTTTATGTGAGTGTACATAAATTTTAAACTCTTAATTTTGATTAAAGATGTAATTAATTGTGATCATTTATGTTTATCACGAGACAATCTTTTTATTACTTTTGCATGTATCGTTTTATTTTGTGAACAACACTGATTTACCTCTTTGCTAGCAAATGTTTTTCTGCATGGTGGTGTGATTTAAATTTACTCCAATATATGGTTTAATGTTAGAGGGGTTTGCAAATTAATATTCATATTTCAAGTTTAATAATGTTGTTATGTTTAGAATTGAAGGTGCCAAGATTTTATTCTAAAAGTAAATTACACGTGTACCCGTATTAAAGAGCGTGTTTTGATTTATAATATTGGATCTTATAACAAGACTTGTGTTGGTGTATTTATTCTTATTATTCTCACGAGAATATAATCATGAGTTAATGTTTTATGTATTTGGCATATGAAAATGATGAAGAAAGAAATTATAGTAATATGCACTTCTACTTAAATTTAATGATTCGTGACAATCTAAATGTTCATGAAATCTATTGTTAAGTTCGAGTACATTTGGTCTTAACGTTGCAGTTTATCATGTTTTTATCAAGGGATCGATTCTACTGTTTGAATTTTGGTACCCTTGAGTTCGAGCATCGTGGATTTTGAGTTAGTTATATTGGTATTTTATCGAAAAATCGACAGACGATACTAACATCCCAATTTATTATAGGTAAAAATAGGTGGGTTTTTACATATCGTTTTCCTCTTTCTAGTGGGAATTGAGCGTACGATAATACTTCACTCCCTGGTCTTGTGAAGTCCAGCACGCATGTGATTTTGGCGAATCAAATAATCATGGTCCCATTGTGTCTACTAGTAGTCAGCGACTAGTATTCATCAAGAAAATGCGCAAGTTATCTTGATCCTACGTCGTGAAGATCGGACACCTGTACAGATGCTAGATTAGAAAACAAGGCCAATAATAGTTCGATGATACGTATTAACAATAAAATCAGGCATCAAAGCTAGGATTGTCCTTTTCAATATAGAACATGGTCTTGACTCTTGACATGAAAGGGTTCTTCCTCGGTCTTCCTTGTAATATTTTAATCCGTGGGAAGGCCGAACCACTCCACGCGCAGAATCCATGCTCGACTATTCAACTCCACCATAGCAGCAGCTTTGCAAGAATTTGAGGCACGCGGCGCATCAAATGGGCACCAAACCCCTCTCTTTTTTGCCTGCAGCACTAGAGGGAATGAAATCTCGCTTAGATCGCTCGTCGGCTTTCTCAGGTCTTAATAGTGCCAAACACGGCAACACCTCCCATTGGCCTTTATGCTTGTAATGGCCGACGAGCTACTTGCCACCTCCACTGTCTTCCAAGATAATCTTAACTATTTCAAAAATACCTCTCGTTAATTATGGTGCAATCTAGCTTCATATCCCGTGCAGGCAGCAAGGCTCGCAGTCGTTTAGGAGTTGTCTCTCCTTCCCGGAAGAGAGGCTTTTGGATGGAAAAATATATACATGTGCTCTTGAGCCCCTAAAGTTTCACTTGCTTTTCTCTTTCTGATACCGAATCAGGTGGTTCCGGTCTCTTGTCATGAATTTGATTGCCAAAACTCCGGGCAAATGTTACCGCAAGCATGGAGCCATGTGTTGGTTGATCTCGCGCCCTGATCGGGGGCGCAACCGACCTTTTATGGTTGTGGCCCCCTGTTGCACACGCGCTATATAAATAGAGGGGATAGACCGGCCCAGAGAACCAACGTTCTCTGTGCACACATTCCCACACAAACCCTAAGCGATCCGTTCTACTCGTGCGTGTGGAGCAACGGGAAGGCCAGGCCGTCTTTGTTCCTCCCCGGCGACGACCTGCGCCGCATTCTCCCTCACCTACGGGGCGCCACTGCTCCTTCCCCATCTACGGCAATGGCGTCCTCAAGCAACAACAATCCCGAAGGTAACTCAAAAGAACCATCATCTAGGTGTTTAATCTAGGCATCAAGATCCGTAGAGAGTTTAACAATGGTATCGAGAGCGACGCTTACTTGCCTAGATCTAAACCCTAGTTGTAGTTTCTCTGCAAATCCATAGAAAGCATGGCAATTAGAAGGAAGATTCCCCAAATCAGTAGATGCAATCAAACCAAACCGGATCAAAAGAACAAAAAAAAAAAGAGGGAGGGAAAGGGGAGGAATCCCTCACCTGGCTCCCAGCGCAGAGCGCCTCGCACGCCTGCAGGTGTGTCTTTGAGCCCGGCGAGCCACCAGCCAGGCGTGTCGCAGCCGCTCTCGCCAGCGCATTCACGCGGCGCCGCTTTCGTCCACTCGCCGACCTCCAGTCGCGCCTCCCCGCGAGCCCTCTCGCGTGGCGTTGCGATGCCACGCCTCTACTTGTGGCCTGGCATACACATCGAGAATCGCGCCCGGCCAGAACCCCGCTCGCGATCCATCCATTTTTTCCGAGAATGGTTAGAGGTTTCGCAGAGACCGATTTTCGGTTTATATTTATTTCGTCCCAAAGCGATCTCGTCCGTTCATTTCAATCGAACGGCGAAGAATGATCATTTCCTTCGTGGGCTAGGCCTGGTGAGAAGGCGGGAAGCGCGGTTTTTTTGGGCTGTTCGCCCAAACAGTTAACCCTCAAAGTTTATATATATACATATATATATTAAGTGTTCAATTTTGCTATGCATGATGAGCTTAAGTACTGAATTAAAGTTATATTTCCGCTGCAAGTTTAAGTTTTCTTTTCTCTGATTAAATTGAAACCAACGTGGATATTTAATTAGAGAAAATAGTAAATAAAAAAAAATAGTTTTATAGTATTTCACATAGTCATGGTAATTTTATTTTTCTGACCAACGTTGAAAATAATTTTTTGCCATGACCATGTTAAGAATGATAGAAAGTTTTGAATAAAGTTTGCTCTATTCTAATACTGCCCAACGGTGTTTTAGAAATAGATGTCTTTATTAAAGTTGAGAGCATGTTTAATTGACCAACGTTAATTTATTCATGCCAAAGTTTATAATCTTTTAGTTTACCGATTAAATTCTTGTTTTATTTAACGAAGCTTTTCCAACCAAGATTGCCAATTCCTTGAGTGTCTTCCAAGGGCTTGAAAGGTTGAACGGCAATAATTACTCCTCATGGAGAGAGAATTTGAGCTTGGCCATGGCTATGGTTTCGAGATAGATTATGCTTTGCTTCATCCAAGGCACTGTGGCACCTGGTTACGGCAGCGGTGGGAGTCAGGAAGCCACAAATAATCTTTCTTGGCCAGTAATTGTCGTATAGTATTGAGAAAGGCAAAGTGGGACAACTCAAATAGAAAGTGCCTCATGGTGATCAAAGGCACCATCATTGAGTCCATAAGGGAGCAATCCCGAGAATGTCACAGATGCTCTGAGTATCTCAAGAAGAAAATAGAAGAGCATCGATTTCTTGGATCACAAAGGCCTATCTTGCAGCACATTAATCAAGAAACTTGTCAATGACAAGTATGATGGATCCGGGTCGCGTAATGGACCGAGCATTAGAGAACATATTCTCAAGATGTCTAACATGGCTCACTCTCTCACGTCCTTTTGACATGCCTTTAAAGAATGATTTCATAGTCCACCTTATACTTGGTTTCATTACCAAAAGAATTTGAGACTTTTGTTGTAAATTACAACATTAGTGAAGAAAAGTGGTCTATTGAAAAGTGCATTGCCATGTGTGTCCAAGAAGAAGAAAGATTAAAGGCACAAAGGTCGATGAATCGAATCTGGTTAAACATCCTCGGAAGAAAAAGAATTATTTCCATTGAACAAGCCAAATTTCAAGAAAGGCAACTACCAAAAGGGCAATTATCAGGCAGAAAGGTTCACCAATTTTGAGAAGGGTGAACACTCAAATGGAGGACGAGAACTCCAATGGAGGACATGGTTCCAGTGGGCGGCCTCCTAGGCCTCGGCCCAGATCACATAGACCCGGATACACCATGGCGTTGCCATCGGAAAGGGCACCGCATGAAGGATTGTGTTCTTTTCCTCAAGTGGCCGAACAAAGAGGTAAAGATCAAGTTACATTCATAGATGAATCCTTGTATATAGATTCACCAACTAGCACTTGGTGGATAGATTTGCAGTGTTGTTCATGTTGCTAATTCTATGCAGGATTCCATACGAGGAGGATCCTACAAAGAGGAGAAAGAGGAATTAGAGTGGCGAATGGAGTTGAAGCTGATGTGAAGCCATTGGAGATCTTCCATTAGAGTTGGATGGCTTCATACTCCATTTGCGTGATGTTTTGTTAGTGCCTTCTTTAAGAAGGAATTTGATTTCAGTGTCTTGCTTAGATGATGAGAACATTCAAAGTGTCATTTTGGGAATGGAAAGTGTGTAATAAAGTTTAATAATATAGACGCTGGTCTTGCCATCCGAAACAAGACAAGCTTTATTTGCTATCCCATTATGATATTGTGAATGACATAAGTACCTCCTCGAATGCAAAGTATGCAATGTTAATACAAAGCTAAAGAGAATAAGTGAATCGTCATCGAAATTATGGCAACGCTGTCGTTTAGGCCATATTTCGAGGGAGAATTGAACGATTAATCAAAGAAGAAATTGTTCCTCCCAGATTTTTCAAACACGTATCATTGCATAGATTGTATTAAAGGCAAGTATGTTAAACAAATAAAGAAAGGCGCCAAGCGAGTACAGGAATCTTGGAAATAATCCACACAGACATTTGTGGTCCTTTTCTGTAAAGACAAAGTGGATGGTTTTGATTCATTCATTACATTCACCGATGACTATTCTCGCTTATGGCTACATTTATCCTATCAAAGAAAGATCAGAAGCATTAGAAAAGTTTAAAATATTTAAAGGTGAAATAGAGAATCAACATGATCTAAAGATTAAAGTAGTAAGATCGGACTGCGTGGAGGTGAATACTACAGTAAACACACCCTTATGGCCAAGTTCGGGACCTTTTGCAAGGTACCAGGAAAATGGCATAGTAGCTCAAGATTCTATCTTGCAGGCGAACCTCAAAGAAAATGGAGAAATGAAAGGCGAACTGTACCTTAATGGATATGGTGAGAAGTATGATAAGTTACTCCACTTCTGGTTAGTCTATGGATGGAGGCTTTAAAAACCGCCCCATATTCTTAATCGGTACTAAGTAAGTCGGTGCCTAAAACACCGTATGAGTTATGGACTGGGAGGAAGCCTTCACTAAACTATCTACATGTGGGGTCCTAAAATTTGAGGCAAAAGTATTCAACCCAAACATAGGAAAGTTAGATCCAAAGGCAAAGTGAGTTGCCATTTCATTGGCTATCTGAAAGATCAAAGGGTTATCGCTTTCTCTGTCAGGCAGGACATACCAAGTTTGTAGAAACTAGACACGCTGTGTTTATAGAGGATGATGATATGATCAGGGGAGCATGGTACCCCGAGAAATTAGCCTTGATGAGAAGCGGGTTTGTGCCCCAACTCCTATGATTCAAGAGCCTTACTTCTCGACACATTGTTCTTTGCATCTGAGATTCTGACAGACTGCCAGAGCCCGAGTTCACTGGTCATGTGCGTAGGCACTGTTGTGGAGCCCGAGGCCCCATCTGTTGCTAGTGAGGAACTCCGAGCTGACCTCCTCGAGGAAGCAAAGTGAACCCGCTCAAGAACCACTTAGAAGATCACAGAAGAAGTGAGATCGGCTATTCCGGTGATTATGAAGTTTATGTCGGTGAAGACATAGAGATAGAGGGTGATCCCACCTCTTATGAGGAAGCGATAGAGAAGTCCCAATTCATCAAGTGGCTTGCTTTGCCATGCAAGATGAAATGAGATCCATGAGTATAAACAAAGTGGGATTTAGAAGAAATTCCTAAAGGAGCCAAAACAAGAGGGTGTAAATGGGTCTACAAAACCAAACGTGACTCCAAAGGAATGTTGAAAGATTTAAAGCTAGACTTGTCGCAAAGGCTTCACTCAGAGAGAAGGAATAGATTATAACGAAACCTTCTCACTTTGCTTTCGACAAAGGATTCTTTTAGAATCATTATGGCACTCGTTGCACATTATGATTTAGAATTACATCGAGATGGATGTTAAGACGGCATTCTAAATGGGGATTTATATGAAAATGTATACATGGCGCAACCCAAAGGTTTTGTCATGAAAGGAAAAAGAAAATATGGGATGTCGATTAAAGAAGTCCATTTATGGATTAAAACAAAGCGTCTAGAGTATTGGTACATTAAGTTTGATGAAACCATAAGAAATTTTGGGTTCAAAGAGAATGAGGAGGACAAGCGCATTTTATGCAAAGTTTAGTAGAGGAAAGTATATTTTCCTAGTTTTATATGTGGATGATATCCTATTAGCAAAGGTGATCGGGATCTCTTTGCTAGAGACAAAGAAGTTCTTGTCCTCAAAGTTTGATATGAAAGATCTTGGTGAAGCATCCTATGTATTAGGAATTGAGATACACCGAGATAGAAAAAGAAAGTGCTAGGGCTATCACGAGAAGGCATACATAGAAAGTGTTTTAAAAAGATATAGTATGCATATGTGTAATGCCACGCTTTGCTCCAATAGTCAAGGGCTTATAAGTTTGGTAATTTTACGTGTCCAAAGAACAAGTATGAGATCGATCAAATGAAATCGGTACCATATGCTTGGCTCGGAAGCATAATGTATGCTCAAATATGTACTCGCATACGACTTAGCATTTACAACCGGGATGCTTGGAAGATATCAGTTAATCCAGGAGTTGATCAATGGAAAGTCAGAAAGAAAGCCTTGCGGTATTTGCAAGGGACAAAGAGCCTCATGCTAACATATAGAAAGTCAAGTGCCCTAGAAATTATGGGCTATGCAGATGCAGATTAGGTGTAAAGACACTTTGGAAAGTCCACATCGGGATATGTGTTCACCCTTGGGAGGAGCTATATCATGGAAAAGTATAAAACAATCGAATGCTAACGTTGCAACGTCGACAATGCTGAGTTTGTGGCATGCTATGAGGCAACCCGGCAGGCAATGTGGTTTAAAAAGTTTGTACCGGGTTGAGAGTGGTGGAGCTGACATAGAAAAACCACTCAAATTATCTTTGCGACAATGAGCCAAGAAGATTTTACTCCCCACAACAACAAGTCAAGTGGTCTTCGCTTAAACACATAGAGATCCAAGTTTTATGTTGTGAAGGAGAAAATCGAGGATCAAACAATAGAGCTTGAGCATATAAGCACAAAAAGACATGTTAGCGGATCCGCTCACCAAAGGTCTTCCTCCCAACGTGTTTGAGAAGCATGTAGCCGGCATGGGTTTAAAGGAAAGACTATGATTCTGGATAATAGGGGTCATTGAAAGCAACCATCTCCCACAAAGACAAAGTTATTCTGCGCTTTGAAGTAGAGAGGTGTGCTATAGTCATTGAGTTCAGCCATAAAATCGATCGCTTGTGACGCCTTAGTCTTGGTACACTAATCTATGGAGGAGTGGAATGTTAAGTTAAAAGTGTGAGATATAAAGGTTAATAGATCAAGATATAAAGTTTCAAAGTTGAATTCGAGATCAAGGGGGAGAATGTTGGTTGATTCGCGCTGATCGGGGCGCAAGCGACCTTTTGGTAGTTGGCTCTCGCTGTACACGCCGCTATATAAATAGAGGGGATAGATCCAGGCCGGAGAACCAACGTTCTCGTGCACACATTCCCACACAAACCCTAAGCGATCCGTTCTACTCGTGCGTGTGGAGCAACGGGAAGGCCAGGCCTTTGTGCTCCTCCCCGGCGACCTGCGCCGCTGCCGTTCTCCCTCACCCACGGCGCCTTGCTCCTTCCCCATCTACGGCAATGGCGTCCTCAAGCAACAACAATCCCGAAGGTAACTCAAAAGAACCGCATCATCTAGGTGTTTAATCTAGGCATCAAGATCCGTAGAGTTTAACACCATGGACACCAGAGAGAACTTACGAAAATGGAGTTCACAGGGTGTGAGATGTGTAATCTTTCGAAGCTGGCAATGCCAGACCAGAAGTTAAAAACGCCGGAGGCTTCCATTGGGCTGTTGGCCCAGTAGAGAGAGAGAAGACGCCAAGACCTACGGTACGGGGGGCAGCTCTAATGGTCGGACGGTGGCAGCCGAAGGTGCCGCCATGCGTGAAGGCCCGTAGCCGTAAGGGACGAGAGTAGAACAGCACTGGAGCTCGCGGGAGCGGCGGCGACGCCCTACAAGAAGGGCAACGCCATCCAAAAGTGACAAAACACGCAAGAGCCTTTTCCTTAGAGTGGCAAATTACTAATATCATGTTTCGAAGTGACATCTCTTAAATTGAACGATTTTAAAATGACATGGTCTAATTTTGCCGTATGAAAATGACTTTAGATATGGCTTAGGGATCAAGCATTTGGAGGCCTTTGGCAGGGCGCTGCGACTGAGGTGGCTATGGTATGCCTGGAAGGATTCAACCAGGTTGTGGAAAGACATGTCGATTCCATGTTTAGAATCGGATTTGGCCCTCTTTGAGGCTAGCACGACCATACAGGTAGGGAATGGGGAAGTGGCCAGGTTCTGGACGTCCAAGTGGCTTCATGGCTCGTCCCCGTGCAAACTCGCACCGCATTGCTTCAGCCTTGTTCGAAGAAGGAATGCCACAGTCAAGCACAGTCTTACAAATAACAATTGGATGGTTCCGCTAAGGCGTATCTCTACAGGGGCACAACTGCAGGAATTCCTGACCCTCTGGAGTCTCTTACAGGAAATCCACTTGCAACCGGAGACTTCAGACGTGATTACCTGGCGTTGGACTCAAGATGGTCAGTATTCAGCAAAGTCAGCGTACAGGGTGCAGTTCTTTGGGGCTTTCCCAGAACATAACTTCTCGAGAATATGGAAAGCAAAAACCCAGAATAAGTGTAGGTTCTTCGCTTGGCTTTTAATCCAAAACAGATTGCAGACTGCAGACAACCTAGCTTTGAGGGGTTGGCCAAATAGCCCGGTGTGCTGCCTATGTGGTTCAGGGGAGGATTCGGTCAATCATCTCATGTTATCCTGCTCGTTTGCTAAGCAAGTGTGGACCCTCATCTTTGCAAGGCTGCAGCTTCAGCACCTCTTGCAAACGGGGAATCTTTTGGGGCAAAGCTTTACGTCCTGGTGGCAAGCAATCCAGCTGCTTACCCCCAAAGAAAGCCGTAGGCGACTGGACGGGATTTTAATCTTTGCTTGCTGGAATATTTGGAAAGAGCGCAACGCTCGGATTTTTAACAACAAGTACTCCACAGTGATGACAGTAGTTCAACTGGCTATCCAAGACTGTTCGAACTTCCTTGTAGCGATGGGGGATCTGGTTCCGGAGTAGTTACTTAGTCTCTTTGGGTCTGTGGGCCTTGGGGCCTGTAAGGTAGCTGTGGTGGTTTGTTGGACAGGGTCTCCCTAGTTTCGGCACCCTGTTAGCTATGGTGGTTTGTTTTTGTATTTTGGGTTTCCTGTACTCTGTTATTTTCTTTTCTTAATTGAGCGGCAGAGCTCCTGCCTTTTATTAAAAAAAAATGACTTTAGATATTGCCGTCGGAAAATTCTTGACAGCAGTACCGTGTCCCTATGGAGGGTGCTCTCTGGTAGCGTATAGGACGTGCCAACTGATTTTTCAGCAAATCAGTAAAGTCGATGATAGGTAAACCTGAACGAAAATCTATCCTTGATTAAACATCGATGCGAAGCAACAACGAATATAAGCTCAAACGAAATCTCGAAACATTGGGTATGTGTAACTCACATATTGATCAGCATGTCGATGCGAAGCAATATTGATCAAAGTTGAAAAAGGAAGGTAAAAATCCTACTAGCTAAGGGCTACTCCTAAGTTATAGGGAAAATTGATGCAAAAAAGGTATTTTCTGCCTTTGATCTGCCTCCAAAAATCAAATTCAGCTTTACAAAGAAAGGCAAAGGATGGAAAAATTACATGAAGATATTTAACCCCAATGAAGGTCCAGTATCCGATGAAGAACATGTTCCTTTTTCTCAATACGTGGTTGGACAATTGGCGGTAAGAAATCAAAACCGTTCCTTTTGACTATTTGTCTATCAAAGGTTTTTCGGCAATTTGATACCCAAGAATGCCGATAATGAAAATTTTGATGATGTCAGCTACATTGGTGAAATTTTTTTCCATGTCTCTGCACATGTAGTCTCTTTATCAACCAATAGATCAGACAATTATAATGATCTAGTTGGCTATTCATTGTCGAAATTAGCTAGAGTCAATCATGGATGAGGGAGATAGGGGATAACGCGCCAGGTCCTTCTATCTGCAATTCTTTTCAAGATTCTGATCATCTATCTGATAACTTGCCAAATTCAGATGCTCATGGGAACAACTGACCTCTTTTTGATGACTTTCCTCTTGATATTCACTTTTAGCCCATTGTTTTGTCTTTTTACAGCTGACTCTCACTCATCAACCTCTAAATCATGGGAACACTTCTAGCCTGTTATGGCGTTGCTCAAGCTTGCAACTGCATCTACTGCTGTGAATGGGTTGTGCGGGAAGCTTCCTGAGGGATCGGCTATCTCTGAGGCCTTGTCGGTTCTCTTCCCCAGAATTACGCACATTCTTGATGCACAGGAGACGGTCACATTCATCCTTGCCGTATTGTTGAAGTCAGTTTCAAGGGAATCTAGAGAATATATCTCCAAGGAGTCTGAAGCAATCCATGAGAAGAAGAAGAATGCGGTAAACAAATTGCTCAATAGTCTTAACAAATGTGATTTCATTAGGTGTTCTATTGGAAACTGAAGGAAGCGATACCCATCCAGTCACCAAGACAGGCCTAAGATCATTGTTGCGCTACAAGAGCTCAGTCAGTTCACTTGTTGCCGGTGATTGCGTCCAAACACACCAATGCAGTCATTAAAGGTGCGTTTGGTTCGTGGGATGAGGTTGAATGGGATGGGATGGTCCTGTACCATTTGGTTCCATTATTTTGGGTGAACGAGATGGTTCAGCATCTAGAGGGAATATTCCTCAAAATTGTACCACTTGGTCCAGGATGGGATGGTTCCATTCAACCAACCAAACGCATGGATGAGCTTTTTCTTGAACCATCTCATACATGTACCACTTGGTACATGCAACCAAACACACCCTAAATGACCTTATAGTTAATGTGGTCATGCTCTTGGAGTCTGTTATTGAGAAAGAGTTGTAAGAGCAAGTATAATAAGGTAATGTAAGCAGGCTGTAAGGATTGCCACATCAGATTTATGATGAATTGGAGGAAAGAGTAGAGGAGAGAGAAGAGAAACGGGCTACAGATCTACAGCCGGCTGCAACACGGGCTCCAAGAAAATTGGTGAGAGAATGAGAGGATGAATGTGGGCCAAGTATTAATTGCTTTATGTGTATGTATGTGGCTAACTATTATATAGGTGGGCTGTTAGGTTGGCTATACATTGAGATAAAGTCTGCAGTTGACTCTCTTATTAACCTTGCTCTAAGCAGCTGGTGCCTAAAGAATTGCAGTCCAAGTTCTCATTGAACGATTTTAATTTTATACTTCAGCAAGTCGAGAGCTCAGTGCAACCAGCCAGTACAAATTCAACAAACCTGATGCAATACCTTGAAACCTCATGATCTCATATGTCCTCTCGCTTGTCAGCTAGGAAAGGAAACTTCTTGAGTTTCTGGAAGCCTTCATGTTTACAACAGTTCATCGCAGCCTTCAATTCAGCATATGACATTCAGAAGTCGTGGAAAGTCCCTGACCCCCCTTTTCGTCGAAATTTACCCGCGCAACTGCACGACTAGATATTATGATACGATTATCTTTGATATATAACTATATTTTCTATAATTGTGTATTTTTTATATAACTCTAATATCTATGTATGATTAATATGCACGGTTACAATCTGGTCCCGCCAAAATAAGTGGTGGAGATATTTGGACTCTTTCTTTTAATCTAAGCCGTTATAACCCGGGTCCGCTAGATAGACGGTTAGATATTTTTCTTTTAAATAATAACATCCGATGGTGGTCGTAATTAGGGTCCACCAGATTAAGTGGATTCTTTCTTTTAATCTAAGCCATTATAACCCGGGTTCGCTAGATAGACGGTTAGATATTTTCTTTTAAATAATAACATCCGATGGTGATTGTATTTAGGGTCTACCAAATTAAAGGCTAGATGTTTTGTTTTTTTGTGAGAATTTCTAGTCTAGTTCTCTTTTTTCTTAGCGACTCTCATGAGCTTTTAATATATAACTAGCAAATTTACCCATGCAATTGCGCGGCTAGATATTATGATACAATTATCTTTGATATATAACTATATTTTTTTATATAACTCTAATATCTATATAGCTTAATATGCACTGTTATAATCTGATCCCACCAAAATAAATGGTGAAGATCCTCGATTATCTTTGATATATAACTATATTTTCTATAATTGTACATTTTTATATAACTCTAATATCTATATAGATTAATATGCCCCGTTATAATCTGGTCCCACCAAAATAAGTAGTGGAGATTCTTGGAATCTTTCTTTTAATCTAAGCTGTTATAACCTGGGTCCGCAACGCTAGATAGACTCTTAGATATTTTCTTTTAAATAATAACATTCGATGGTGGAGATCATTGGACTCTTTCTTTGGGTCCACATCGCTAGATAGACTGTTAGATATTTTCTTTTATAATAACATCCGATGGTGGAGATCATTGGACTCTTTCTTTTAATATAAGCCGTTATAATTCGGGTCCATTCAGATTAAGGGACAGATTTTTTTTTCTTTTTTGTGAGAATTTTTAGCCTATTTTTTTTACTTAGCGACTGTCGTGAGTTTTTAATATATAATAGATGCTGCGGATAGCCATATCAGAGAAGATTGATCCTTCGTACAGTGAACACTTGGCAAAATACCCCGAGGATGAGAAGCATCTAGTGTTTACTATAGAAGATCTTGAGTATCGCCTGTTGGATCTGTTTCAAGGATGGCATAAACTCGGTTTTTTATAACAGCACCTTGCTGTTTACTGGTGGTAATCGATTGGCAGCTGGATTATTGACAGCCGTAGTTTGAGGCAGCTATGCTACCATGACCCTGCCGGTTTTGTACTGGACCTGTCCATGTACGACGCGTCATATATACGAACGGGCTAACCGCTGACAGCCAACAAGTAGTAACCGGACTCTCGTAACATTATATCACCAATCTTGTTTTGTTTTTGTTTTTTTTAAAAAAATAAACAACAAGTAAATGAGTGACCTGAATCATAGCACATGCGGAATGTATGTACTCGTGTGGCCTGGGGACCTTAAGCTTTGAAATAATTTATTGACTACAAAGCTCCAATAATTCTCCAAGCTTCAGTAAAATCAGACAAAGCAATTGTGTTTTGACAAGTAGTATTCGCCTTAACTCCTATACTACCCAGCTATATTAGCGGAAGGATCCCGGCCTCCTCACGCTCCCACGTCACCCCACCCTCTCTCTCTCCCATTTTTGCAAAAAAAACCTCCGGTTTTTTGAAATTACGGATAGGTCTTTCGTAATTTTCTGTGAGTGTAGAAAATTTTTCCCGTTCGCATTTAGGTCCTCCGTTCGCCGTTTTACACAAAGAACCTCCCATTAATACGAATTGCGAACTAGCCCTTTCCTACTTATTCGAAATAGCGAACAAGTCCAAAATTATAACAAATTAGTCCCTTGACTTTTCGTTCATGTCCTTTCTCCGTTTTCCCCGAAAAAAATGTTTTCGTGCTCCGTTTGCTCTCCGGAGCATGGGAAAAATGTTTCCGTGGTCTGTTTTTTCTCCGAAAAAAAATATATATATTTTTCGTTCACGCGAACGGCGTTTTTCTCGGAAAAATATTTTCGTGATCCGTTTGCTCTCTGGAGCATGGGAAAAATGTTTACGTAGGTCTGTTTTTCTCCAAAAAAAAAAAAGATCCCCATTCACGCGCGCGGCGTTTTTCTCGGAAAAAATATTTTCGTGGTCCGTTTGCTCTCCTGAGCATGGGAAAAATGTTTCCGTGGTCTGTTTTTTCTTCGAAAAAGCAAAAATATTTTCCGCTCACGCGCGGCGGGCGCTTTTCCGGAAAAATATTTTCGTGATCCGTTTGCTCTCGGAGCATGGAAAAATGTTTTCGTGATCTGTTTTTTCTCGAAAAAACAAAAATATTTTTCGTTCACGCGCGCGACGATTTTCCCGGAAAAAATATTTTCGTGGTCCGTTTGCTCTCCCGAGCATGGAAAAAATGTTTCCGTGATCTGTTTTTTCGCCGAAAAAAAAATATTTTCCGTTCACGCGCGCGGCGTGCGGCGCGCTAGCGTTTCTAGTTGTACAACATTGTCTGCAACTGGAGCTGCACTCAGCTTGTCTTTCTTTGACAAATGAACCAGCATAGGCGAGACCTGTGTCCTGTAGGGAAGCAGAAGCATCGTTCTTTCGTTGTATCTGAATTCTGATACGAGGGAGGCAGCATAGGTGGGGAGGCTGGTGTTACTTGCCTTCGTGTGTGCAAGGCCAGCAAGATGCAACAATCGGCACAAGCGGCAGCGGCAGCAGGAGTGGAGAGGAGACAGTTCCATCCGTTCGGTGTCTCATAAAAAACTACAGCTTCTCAAACAGGACCTTAAAGTAGAATCACCGGCGCATATCCATGGTATAAGTGTGTCCCACTTTCACTATATTGTAAAAACTAACATCGAGTTGATTCGACACGACAAAACACCCAGATCGATTTGAGATGCGCAACTTCGGATAGATAAATTACAAATATTAAAAGTACTATGGTTTGCTCGTACGTAGGGCTAGAAAAAAAGCTCGTTGGTGGACTCATTGGCTCAGTTTAAAATTGCTATAATTACACCTATTTATTAGTTAAACATTGAACGAGTCAATTTCGAATGAAATTGGATTTTGCTCTGACTGGCTCGTCAGCTCGATTTTAAAAATACTTCCAAACTATAAATAAAATAATATTAAAACAAACTATGTCAATTCTGGAAAAAAAACTTTAAAAAATGAGGAGTTAGTTTAATTTCCACCCATACTCGTACGGTAGTGATTCAACGGGATTAGGGCCATGTGGAGGTATTAGTTGTTCGAGACACGGCGTGGAGTGGAGGTTGCACTCCTCTGGGCTAGCGAGGAGAGGGGCTTGGCGCTGGTTTGATTCAATTCAGTGTCAGGATGGTGTCGTCAGCAGTGGCGCTTGGGGGTAGGGATGAAAACGGATCGGATACGGACGGATAATGGCTCTACCATATTTGTTTTCATATTTTTTCTCGGATTCGGATACGAATACGGATAGTCCGGATATGAATACGAATACGGATAATGACGAATCTGAATACTGGATCGAATACGAATCGAATCGGATACGGTTACGAATATTTATCGGAACATGATAATCCCTTAGATTGTACATAAAAAATCAATGAAAACACATAACTAGTTGATTTGATTAAAACATTATTGAAAATTGAATAAATATAAGCATTTTCATTCACTTAGACAATAGTTAGATACTATGTTGCAAACAAAATTATGTAAGACTTAGTTCATCACGTACATATGATTAATCCATCATACATGTAGATCAAAACACAAAATAAAGGTGATCCTTGCTCAGAGATACAAATGGAAACAAATATAGAATACACAAAAAGTTTGATAATACTTAATTACCATATCTCTAGAAAACATATATAACACTTACATTTAATGACCCCAAGATTTGTATTATTTGTTAAATTATGTTTAAAATAATAATTTATGTATTTTATGAGTTTTTATGCATTTTAGCTACTTATTTAAAATATTTTTCTATTAAAGACAACATTTTTTAAATGTTTAGAAAATTTACAATACAATAAATTTTAAAAATAATTTTTGTAAAAATTATAGACAATGTTAGGAATTTTATCAAAAAATTTCATAATTTTTGGAGTTAGTTTGCTAATTTTAATAATTGAAACTTGATTTATGGATTAATTAAATTAGAAAACAACTTAAAATTTAGTAACCTTTTTGGGCCAAAAGAGTAGCTTGGCCCAGCCCACTATCCGGATATCCGATCCATCACTATCCGGATTATCCGAATCCGTATCCGTATCCGACGGATAGTGAGCTACCGAATCCGTATCCGTATCCGACAAAAAAATATCTGTATCCGTATCCGATCCGATACTATCCGACAAATATCCGATCCGACAGAATCCGTATCCGAAAATTATCCGGATCGGTCGGAAACTATCCGATCCGTTTTCATCCCTACTTGGGGGCTTACCCACAGCCCTCCCTCCGGTGCTAGAGTCAACAAGTCCTTCTGCTTATTGACCAAAATGCTCATCTCCTGTGACGGACCACCTTTTCAATGGTTTATTTAATTACCTTAACAGTTATCCAGGAAGATTAGCTGTCGGAAAAACAAACGCATATTGCCAAGCAAAAGGCGAAACCAACTCTTTTTAAGGAACATAAGGCCCTAACGGCCAAGTTTTTACAAACGGGCGTAGCGAGCCCCAAATAAAGATTACATTTCAAAAGCACCACAAGCAAGGCATGAGCAAAATACTAAGACTTAAAACTAGACTAAGTCGCCATCTATGAACTCCTAGGAATCTCCGGCTTCTTGGAACTCTGGTAGGTTTGAAAAAGCAAGAATGAGTACACAACAATACTCAACAAGTCGCACGGGGAAACTGAATACTATATACAGGGATTTTTCAAGGATTGGCACAAGGTTTTAAGTATTGTGGATGCAGTTTTATTTGCAAGCTCAGTTACATTTAAAACACAAAACATAAAATAACAATAGCTGGGAGGTTCACAAAGTTATCATAGTATGCCAGATTCTCAAAAATACCAAAGACTATTGAGCGAGTTTTCGGGAGTCATCCCAATTCAATCTTAGCTTCATTAACTGGAAGCACATCGTATCCGAATACTCTTAATTATCACTATGCAGGGCTGCTTGACTTTAACCACAAGATATCTACGACCATTGATACCACGCGATTACATGCAACTTAAATGCATGCGGTCGGACAGAGATGATCATAGTCTTTTATTGTACTTCCCCATTGTAGCTCCTACCCGATAGGTTCGACGACCTACAGCTCTCGGGACACACTGGCCAAAGCGGGAGACGCGATCCGATACTGTGGGTACCTACCATTGTGAGAACCGGTAAATGGCAACACTATGCCCAGTTCCGTTCCACCCCACTCGCTATGCTGTCCATTCTAGCCACGAGAATGATAGCTACAACCTGTAGGTATTCCAAGGGGATGCACAATGTACTGAGCTAGGACGAGTCAACCGCGTTGACCGGCCCAACTTGTGGTTGAGCGAAAACTTAAATTATTTACATTGCCCAAGGGAGTTATCCTTAATTGCTAAAGATCAAGCCATTACAACCACAAACCTGGTACCAACTGTACCAACCACCAAACCAACGACGGCTTCCGTCATCGACCGGGGGTCAGACTAGCATTCACCTTATGGGTAGCCCAACACTGTCCCCCAAATTGTAATAACAATTTAAAAGACAACAAGCTAAAAGCTCACAAATTTTGAAAGACTAAGGGTGGAACAACAATTAATTAATTAATTAAGGAGATTCAATAATTGTAAACTAAGTCTATGCAAAGGATAATAAGACGTAACAAATAGAAGGAAGGCCAAAAGACGATTGGGTATAACTAAGCATCATGTCATTCTAAATTATCTTTTTCAGTATTAAAATATGAGGGAAATAATGCATTAAAAAGTATATACTACTGTATTATTGACAAGCGGGATTCAAAATGTTCAAGGGGTGCGGCTTGCTTTGCCGGGCTGAAGGATTGTCTAACTCATAGAAGATAAAGTCATGTTCGGCTCCGTAGTGCTCCTGATACTGCTCCTGCTCCTGCTCCTGGCATTGCTCGACGATCGGATCTAGCACGGAGAAACGAAATCGATAAATAAATGAACAAAAGAAAAGCAAGAAGAAAAAAAAAGGGGGGAAATTCAGAAAAGAGGGTCGGGAGGGTAATTTGGTCATTTTGGAGATTTTGGGGACTTGGTTTGGCGGAGCGGAGATCATTTTTGGACTCAGTGGCTCGAACGGGTCAAGAAAGTGTATTTCGGGATTTTTTTGATTTTTTTTGGAATTGTTTATGAATTTTTGGATTAATTAAATTCGAAAAAGAAAAGAAAAATGACACTGAAAACGGGCTGCACAGTGCACGACCCTTTTGGCCCAAAACGGCCCATGGGGGTGGCTTGTGGCCGGCTGGGCTGGCCCAAGTCGCGGGCGACCGGCTGGCAGGTGGGGTCAGGCTGGGGGCGCAGGGAGGGGCGCTGACAGGTGGGCCGAGTGGGCGCAAAGGTTGACAGGTGGGACCCGGGGGAGGGCAAGCGGCGCGGGGCTTTGGTCGGGGGCGGGAGAGAAGAGCAGCGGCGGGGAGGAAGAAGAGGGTTGGGGAACTCACCGCGGCGAGGGAAAAGGGGAGTGGCGAGGAGAAACTGGGGGGTCGAGGAGGCTTTTATAGCCGGCGGGGAGAGAGAGAGGAGGATGGGTGCGGATAGGTGCAACGGCGGCGGAGCGGCTGCGTACGGCGAGGCGCGTTGTGCGACGCCGGAGGCGAAGGGGATGGGGCAGTGGCAGGCCCAATCGGGGCATGCGGTGCGACCGGGCGAGCGCGGCGCCACGGGCAGAGGCAACGGCGGCGGAGTCGAGCGAGCTGGGCCGGGGAAACTGGGCCAGTGAACTGGCCGACGGGAGGCAAGCGGGCCGAAGTAAAATGGGTTGGTGAGAGAGGCCCAAAACTCAAATCAAACCCAAATAAAAATCAAATACAGGCTAAATAAAATTAAATAAATTTATTTTGAAACTTTGGTGTTATTTCATCTCCCTTCCCAGATAATTCGAACTTCGAAAAGAAAAGGAATCAGGCGACGGCGAGTTGGAGCTAAAACATTTCCTTCTCCGCGTGAAGCCGGCCTCGAAAGCAAAAGGGAGCAGACAGGGACATGCGCTCTCTGGTTCTATGCGCCGAGTGTGAATTGGGACATAAACTTCGTAGAACTTGTTCTTCCTTTCAATCCCGTCCCAAGAAATTTCTTTCTTTTTGAGGAAACGTCCCAAGAAACTTCCATCTCTGCAACTTCGACGAAGTCAAGTACCCGGAGACTTACAGAGAGCACAACTGTTTTGGGTAGTCCTCTGTTCCCTCTGCAACATCCGCTGCTACTTGAACTTGGCCCGGCAAAACATACACTCCAAGCTTCGCACACCAACCACCTGCATGGGGGCCGCGGCGGGGAAGGCGGAGGCCCGGCTCGCCAACGCCGAGCACGTTATACTCCAGTGGAATCGCTCCCCGGGGGCCGACACCGGCATATGGGACGCGGAGGTCACCTACACCAACGGATGCTTCCTCCTCGCGGTCGACGAGATCCTCCACCTGGCGGAGGCCCAGCTTTTCCCCGCGGCGTCTGCTGCTCGTCGCCGCCTTGACGGCGCCCTTGGCGTCGCCATGCCGCGCATGGTGGAAGAGTTCCTGCGCCTCAGGGTCTGGAATGCCTCCCAGTCCCAGCTGAGCGCCGCCGTCCAGAAGCTCTCGGTCTCCCTGCCTGACAGCGGCCTGTCGCTGGCCTTCCCCAGTACCGGCTGCAGAACCAGCACGGCGAGCACCGCGGGGGATCCATGCGTGTCCGGCGGGAGCCGGTCGAGCGTGCCCGACGAGGCAGCCGCCCTCTTGGACGGCGAGTTCTTGGATGAGCTCGATCTTATCTGCCCGGCAAGCGTCTCTGTCCTCCATGACATCGCGCGCCGGGTAATCCGTGCCGACTACACCAATGAGCTCCTCCAGGCATTCACTAAAGCTCCCTGCGATATTTTAGACAGGTTCTGCTCATTTGGATCATTCCATAGCTAGATAGTGGTTGTTTATACCGAAATTGCCCCCCTTTGAATCCACCACGTTCGATCTCAACAACTGTAATGCACTCTGTTCTGAACTTCTGATTGATAATTGTGATCATGGAAACAGGTTCTTGTCCATTACTCACGTGGAATGCTCTCGGAGGACAACGGAGGTCGTGATCAAGCGCTGGACTCTGGCGACTAAGCTCGTCGGAAAGGCCATAGTCGCCATGCAAAGGCAGCTGTACGCGCAGGATTCAGGCGCATTCGACGGTTTCAGGGACGAGTACTTACTGGCCATCGCGAAGAACCGCATCTTGATCCTGCTCAAGTTCGCAGACGAATTCACGGGCATCACGTCGCACGAAAAGCTCATATACATCATCGTCATGTACGAGGCTGTCAGCAATGCTGCCCCCAGCCTCCTGGCCTTTTTCAGCGGGGCGCACAAGGAGCTCATCTCCCAGCAGTCAGAAGACATCCTCGCGAAATTGGCCAGCGTGATAAAGGTTATGACCTGCAATCTCGTAACCAAGATCGCAAGTGATTGCTCGCACATGCAGGGTGCAACAGACGGCGGCGTCGGCGTCCATCCGCTGGCACGATATGCCATGACCTGCATCGAGCTGTTGACGCCGCACCGCGACACGCTGGATTTGATCCTTGCGAACGGCGGCGTCGTGGCGTCGCTCGCCCATCTCGTGCCGCACCTCATACGGTGCCTGGAGCGCAACCTCGACGAGAAATCCAGGCTTTGCGACACGGCGGGCTCGCGGCACCTCTTCCTGGCCAACAACGCGAGCTTCGTGCTGAAACGCGCCGTGGACGCCGGCGTGAAGCCTCTGCTCGGAGGCGAGTGGGCCGCGCGGCATCAGAGTCGAATCGAGCGGCACATGGCGAGCTACCTGGGAGCCTCCTGGGCTCCGGTGGTCGCCTGCTTGGAGACCGTCGGAAGGAAGCCGGTTAAAGTTGTCGCAAAGTTCAACTCTGCGTTCGAGGACGCGTACAGCAGTCAGGTATGCCGCGAGGTCCCAGATCCCGAGCTCCGTGCGGCACTACGGAAGGGAGTGTCGGAGATGGTGGTTCCTGCTTACAACGCGTATTTGCAGAAGCACTCCAAGTCCAAGCTTGAAAACTCCGTCGTGCACACGGCTGACAAGCTGGCTGAACTGCTCTCGGAGCTGTTTGAAGGAGAATCTGCTGAGCGCAGTAAAGACTAGTTGTGCTCGCACATCCGCAAATCATCTCTGAATTTTTTTATTTTCTTTTTAAGAGACAACAAAAGGCTGGTGGGCAGAAACTTGTATTTGTAAATCTGAAAACTACTACTATCACATAAAAGAAGGAACTCTATTCTTTACTGCATCAATAAAATCTGTGGCAGAAACTTGGAACGCCCTCTGAGGCTCTGAGTGCTTTGTTTTTTGTGCGTGTGACTCTTGAGTCTTGGCGGCTTTGTTTGACTAGCACTACTGCACCACGCTGCGACTAGTAGAAACTGTAGAATGGCATTGCAAGCCACAGAGAGAGTCATGGATCAAAATTCAGCTCATTGATGAGTAGGAATCATTTCAAATACCTCCATTGATGTCATGGGGGCATGCAGAAAGTGTGCTCGCTAAAGTTTGGTATCCAGATATTTTTCGTGCCCCAGTTTCACCCTTGTGAGCTTTTGCACCCGTCATAGACCAAAATCCATAACGACCCACCATGCAATAAAATTAGGCTCAGTGACTAGGAATGACCCCAAATGTCTCAACTGCACTCACCATACGTTGGTGCCTGATTCCTTTTCATGCCCCGGCTTCGTCCACACAAGCTCCTCATACCCATCGATCGTGTACCAAATTTGGTGCGTACCTAGCGTGACACGACGTGGACCAAAATTCCCACAGCGATTAGAAAATGGTTCTATATGTCTCCCATGATGTTACCGGACATGTAGGAAGTGGACTCACCAAAGTTTGGTATCCGGTTCCTTCCCATGCCCTAGTTTCGCCCGCACAAACTTTTGGTACCCGTTGTAACCTACAGTGGATCGAAACTCGGCTCACTAAGTAGGAAATGTTTGAAATTCCACCACTTGTGTTATAGGGCATGTAGGGAGTGCACTCGCAAAATTTTAGTACCCAGATCCTTTCTGTGCCCCGATTTCTCCCGCATTAGTTCCTATTATCATTCATGGACCAAAATTGACACTCACTGTGATTCGAGGTGCTAGTCATCTTCCGTGCTCTCATAACATAGTAAGGAACAGATGCCGTGTGCCATGTCTTCTGCGGTTGAGAAGAATACCAAAATTGTAATGCATTGATTTGGAAGAAAAAAAATTCCTGCTTCACAGCCCCTCTCTCTCTGTTGTGCATCAGTGCATGTGCATGCATGCAGGAAGGTGCCATGTTCCTTTCGCTGGCCAATGGGCCCGGTTAAAAGGGTTCCTATTGTCTGCGACTCGAGACCTGAAACTGGCCGGACGCTTCTCCGGTGATCCGCCGAGCTGTCTGTGCGCCGGGCATGTGTGGGTCATAGGTGTCAACGAGGGTTCTCTCGGTCTCAGTCTGTCTTGTTCTCAGTGCCTGACACACTGACTGGCTGGCAGCTCTGGTTGTCTAGCCCATTTTCTCCTGTTTGAGGCTGTACTACTTCTCATGGCCTGTTTATTTATTTATTTTTGCTTTGAATTCTATTTTGAACTGTGATTATCAAGGAGTTGATTTTCTAAAAATTAAAATAAAAATGTACATATAAAATAGATTGTGGATTCTAATGTATATGGATAGACTGGAATATGAGAATCGGATTTTAGACTCGGACTGCTTATTTTGTATTCAGCTTTTAAAATTAAAAGCATAAACAAACAAGTGCTTACTCGGGTTTACATTTTACGGATGGATGATGGGCTGGGCCCGGATTCTCATTCCGTGCTGTGGGGGCGTGGGGCCAACGAATCAGCTCCAGTGCGACGGAAGCTATTTGTTCACTTGAGAAGCAAAATTTTTCACGCACATTTGTTTCATAATTGGGCCGGCTTGTCAGAGCACCTGTCGAGCTATGGGCCGAGAGCCATCAATCCCCCTATATCCATTTCTTCATCGCTTTTCAGTGACTACTGCTCTCTCTCATCACAAATAATTATTTTATATCTGATTTCATTATTAAAATACAGATTTGACGACTAATTTTTATTATAATATATTTATAAAAGTTAATAAAATGATATTATATGAAAATACTTTTTGATATAATATCATTTTATATCAAACCCTAACGCCGGCCAACTGTCGCCACCGTCGTCATACGCCTTCTTTCGGGATTCATTCCGACGCGACTACTCCATCTCCATGTGAGTAGATTTCCTATCTTCCCAACATGACTAGACATAAAGCGAGTGGTGACACGTCAGACAGTCCGATCGAAATGTCAATCATAAGGATGCCGTATGCGGAGACTGGCAAGTTGCTGTGCCGGCGACACCTAATCGCCCGGCCGGCCGGAAATAAATAAATCTGTAACGGTGTTGTATATATCATGCCACACCATGCGGATTGACGCCACATGTCCCACTTCCTCAATCCCCAAGCAGCCAACTCAGGAGACAAAACGTTAGGCCCCATAGATTAACGAAGCGGGACACGTGGCGTCAATCCGCACGGTGTTGCACAGGCTATGATATACAACACCGTTGCATAGAATTTATTTCCGGCCGTGCCAACGCTCGCAGCGTGCGCTCACGCCACGGCCCCCTGCCTCACGAGCCTCCAAAATCCAAGTTCATAGTGGTGTTGCCGGACTTATGTCACTATACACATATTTTGCTCAGCCTCTCCTCTTTTTGAACACCTTTTGGACCAAATGGGAGGAAAAAGACAGGTTCTCTGTGGATCATATAAAATGTGAAAAACAAGCTGCTAACGAGGAACACTGCATAGTCCAGGAAATTTGGTGGACCGTTTCTTTAATCGGAATACTGTATCGTGTAGTGGTAAGCAGCGTCAAAATTTGGCCGCCCGTGTTATAAAACTCTAGAACAGCCGCACGGTTTTTGCGGCACAGGGCCCCGCCGGCGCCGGTCCGGCCATTCCTGCCTCCGCGCGCACGCCGGCGTCGGCATGGCATGATGCCGCACCGCGTCCTGGATGCATGGCAGATGGCACTGCTGCCAGTGGCCGTGCCCAGCACAGCACAGCACAGCACTAGTGCGATGTGCGCAGTCCATTCTGCGGCTAACACAGGCTCCTAAAGTACAGTGACCTTTTGGAGCTGTTGTTTGGTTGTCTTCTCTCAACAGTCTGGTCCGTTCGACTCAGCTAGTCTGATGGGATATAAGATGTATAAATGCAGAGACGGTGTTTGGTTCAGTGTTTAGTAGATAGGTATTTTGAAATTTAAATAGTTCGGAATTTATATAACAAGTGTGGTATAGTTTTGTTTGAAAAAAATGCCAGGAACCCATTTTTGAAATCGGTCCGGCAATCGGAGAAGCTAATCAAAAGATATAAACAAAAAGAAAAAGAAAAAGAAAATTTACATACTCACGTGGCACCGCATGCATGGTTTGCTATTGTGGTTAACAGTGGCCCTTTGCGCAGAACACGAGGCTGTCTTGCGCTGCATCCAGAGATACGCCTATTTTCTCTGTATCTCTAGAGTCAGGCTGCATGGAGAATCTTGTGTCCAGAGAGCCAGACAGCTCAAAACTCCAAACATAAGAAAAAAAAAACAAGATTATGTATTTGTAGATAAAAATCTTTTTGCATGCATGCAACCATAATAGCCCCTTTACCTCTCTTTTTTTTTACAACGGCTTATGCTTCACCTATATACTGGACTGGAGTAGTTGGTGAGCATCCGGTGCATCAATCGATCGTTTATTCAGGCGCACAAGGCATTATTTATGTATGGTATGGCGACTAGCCGTCTACTCATGCTGAACGTACGCCTCACCTAACCTGATCCATTATCGAAAGCCACACGGTTTCGTCTTTCGTTCGGACAAAGTTTATTCGGTCGCGAATGAAGGAGAGACGCTAGCAATCGCCCTGGCGATTAGCGGATAACAGTTGAATGAAGGCAGCCACCATGATGGAATCCGTCTTGTCTGCGCCGATTCACGCACTGTACTGCAGACAATTTGTCAACAATAAGATTCTTGATCTGTTAAGCGATTGAGTTCCCTTTGTTTATTATTAGGTGAAGCTGGCCTTTAGTTGCTACGTCTATTTCGCCAAGGACTTTGTCCAAGATTACCAATTTCGTTTTCGACTCACGTCTTATCACCTTTCAAAATTCCAGCGAAATTTTGTTATTTTGAACGAAATCTAAACAAAATTTAAAAATAAAAATTCAAATCCGTAATTTTTTGGACCGAGATTTACGAAATTTCATTCAAAAACCAAAATTTCGTCCAAATTTACCGAAATATCGGTAAAATTCAACTGAACAAAAAATAGTTCAAATGATGTCAAGAAATTTTGAAAAAAAAATTGGAGGCTCCTGACACATCACTAATGTTCCTATAAAAATTTCATATCATGATAAAGTCTAAGAATTTTTTTTTAAAAAAAATAAAAAATGCTACTGTCCTGATCAAAGGTTGGCCAACAAATTTCAACCGAATGAAAAATGGTGCAAACCACGTTAGAAACTTTTGAAATTTTTTGTAAATGGTCCTGACATATCCATAATATTCCAATAAAATTTTTAGATGATGATCAATCTTAAGGAATTTTTAAAAATTCGGATAGTACTACTGAAGATTGACATGCAAATTTGTTCAAACCATGTTAAAAATTTTTTGTAATTTTTTGTGGATAGTCCTGATGCAGCACTAATTTTCTCATAAAATGTTTATAAATTTTTAAAAATTCTGACAGTGCTACTATCCTGATAAAATGCTGACCGACAAATTTCAACTGAATGAAAAATAGTGCAAATCACGTTAGAAACTTTTGAAAATTTTTGTAGTGGTACTGACACATCTATTATATTTTCATAAAGTTTGTAGATGACGAAGCAAGGAAAAAATTCTTCCTCTAAAGTGGATTGTACCCTGACAGAGTGACAGTTCAAAAAGAAGCCTAGAGAGTGCGCTTAACTCGAGCAAAGATAAGGTGATGCATCAGGAGATGGCTTTCCAGTCTTCACCTCTGGACATTGATCAAGCTGATTTCTATCTCATGGCAGACAACTTAGAAGTAAGTGATAAGGATTAAATTCAGTAAAAATTTTGAAATTATTGTAGCAATTTGATTTTTTTGATTTTTTTTTTCGCCAGGATTATTAGGCTCAGATTTAAACCAAATTTGGTCCTCAGCTGCAAAAACTGCACTAAGCAACTATGTCATGTCATCGCATCACTAAATTACAAATAATCGCATGTCATTATGCAATATGTCTACCTTGACATATCCAATCGTTAACCTATCGAAAGTTACAAAACCAGAAGCACATGTCTGCTTTGGTGTCTAGGGTGTATTTGATTACTTATACCAAATGATATATGTATAAGATGGTTCAAAAAAATTATTTATGTATTTGGTTGTTTGAATAGACCCATAACATCCCGGATGCGAGATATAAATTTAAAGAATATTCTCTATAGATATTGAACCATCCTATTCACCTAAAATAATAAAACGAAATGATACAAAATAGCCCATCACATGTAAGCTCATCCTACTAACCACACGCCGTGCGTTTAGTTCATGGGAAGAGATTGAATGGGATGGGATGGTCATGTACCATCTGGTTCCATTATTTTAGGTGAATGAGATGGTTCAGTATGCAGAGGGAATATCCTCAAATTTGTATCACTTGATCCAGGATGGGATGATTCTATTCAAGTAACCAAACGCATTGATAGTTTTTTTCTTGAACCATCTTATACATGTATCACTTGGTACAGACAACCAAACGCAGTCTATCTGAACTAACCCCTTACCAAGTCAGCATTCCACCAGGAAAGCGGAGGAGCACGTGTCACGTTTCAGCAGCAGCCATTAAGCTCGCCGACCTTAGCTTTACCTTGGCACTCCACTCAAGACCCTCAGCATCTAACAAAAAAACATTACGACAGCGACCAATAAGTTAATCATACACAAACACAATGACACGAAAGAAGGAAAAAACGAGAGGCCGTGTACCAGTCCAGCACACCGTCCACTTAGCCCGAGCAATCGATCGTCCTCACGGAAAATTTTTCCACTCCAAACTTGTTCAAACCCCAGCCACCACCACCGCTCGTACTAAGGTATTAAATCATTATTTTCACTATAAAATCCTAAAAAAGCTATTTCAGTTATCGTTAGCTATCGCGAAATATATCTTTTATCGTGTTTAAAGTATTGAAAACTTAGAAAATTAAATATGTATCTAATATAAGTCACATCCAAAAAAATCATAAAAATATGGTACTTTAAAAGGTACTAATATTTTTATAGTAAGAATATGAGTCAAGTTTAGAATCAAGAAACATATTAATACATGTTCAAGACTATAAATGATAACTATATCCTAAAGTTCTTAACAATAAGTATTTAAACACGGAGAAATATAAACTTTGATTATTGAAAAAGGGCAAGATGAGGATTTGTACTAGGTTTTTTTTTATAGTTCGGGCTTATAAAAGATGCATGTGAGCATTTTAGTAGCGTTGGATTTTAAAATAAGAACAATGTTTTGGCTTATAGGTACCTACGGACTAGCAACAAGCTACGTCAAATAGCGAATCTTTCGCTAGCTATAGCGTTTGAAGCTAATATAGCAACATATTGGCCTGTAACTTCGCGTTTTAGGTAAAAAAAATTATAACGTATCTATATCTAGCTATTTAGAACACTGGCTCATACTAATTCCTTCAATCAAGTATATAAGATGTATTTCTCAATGCACACATAATAAGAATATATTGAAAATGACTATATTATTCTTAATTATTATCATTAAGCAATATACAAATATTAAAGAATGAATGAATAGTAGATGGTGATTATTTACCCCTGTGCTCGTTTTAAGATTTCATAAAAGCACTACTCTTACTAGGATGTATAGAGAACATCTCTACTATTCTAAAGCAGCACTTGGTGGCAGTGGTCCGTTCTTCCCACGTCATTAATTGCCCTGCTTAATTGCCCTACGCAAGAAACGAAGCGTTGTTTTAATTAAATTACTTTCGAAAGCGAAGCGTTAAAGATAGATGTTTGATCTTGTGAAATAATTTTTTTTATTTTTTAATCTTTATTTTTCGTTATCAATTTTGTTTTTCGTCGCAACGCACGGGCATGTAACTAGTCACACTAATTTTATACTAGAATAAAAAATACATCTTATAAATTGGACGGATGCAGTAATCCAAAAGCACGGACAGGAGGAGTAAACAGTACGAGCTCCGAGCTACTCCAATCAAAGGCCAAGTTGACCGGCTAGCAAAGCATGGCTACGTTATGATACTCCATTAACGATACCCCAATGTTGACCTCGAGATTTTACACTTACACGCCTTAGAGACGGTCGACGCGCGCGTGACTCGCTGGCGACGTCTGTGGCCTGCCTGACTCGAGTCTGACGCGACGTTCCCCAAATCGCGAGACCTTTCGTGGCGATCCGATTGGTTCCGATCCTTATCGCCCGCCGTAGCTTCTAACTAGAGATGGCAACGGGGACCCGAAATCCGAAACCCGACAGGTATTTACTCCATTAGGGAACGAGTATGGACTATTTTTCATACCCGTGGGTCTATTAACGGGCAAAATTTAGTACCCGCGGGTAGAGCGGGTACGGGTCCATTCTGCTATTACCCGTACCCGTTCACCCGTGGGTTGAATCAACCCGGTTGACCTCGCATGTGATTTGATCGACTTCTTCTTGCTTGATCAGATAGATAATAATTGATCTCGCATGTGACGTGATCATGTTTTGTGATCCACGTATGATTAGGAGCACTACGGCACAGAGGAGGTTTCCACCGCGAAATGTGTAGACAGATAGGAAAGCAGAAATATAGTGATACGTAGATTTCGGGTGCGGGTTACCCGCTGGGTACCCGTTACCCGTATGGGTACGGGTATGAGTAAATTTTGTACCCGCATGCGGGTATGGGTATGGAAACGGGTGAATTTTACTAATACGGGTACAGGTACGGGGTGGTGATACCCGCCGGGTATCAACCCGTTGCCATCCCTACTTCTAACAAGCTGTGGATTGATGATTGCTCGCTCCGAAAGCTCGCCGATGGCGTGTGGTACGTCGGTCTTATCCGCAATTTGGTTGATTTGCAGAAATTATTTAAGAGGTGTTTATATGTATTTTTTTATAAAATTATATAAATATTAAAGCATAAATAAAATTTAGATGATAATTACCTAGCTCTTAACTTGCTTTCGAAGTATTTTAGATGCGTAATATATATTGGGAGGGAAAGTACAGAAGCACTACTCGAATTTATTTTGGTTAGGTGAGAAAATCAGGTTTTATTTGCAATTCGAAGTATTTTATTTTCCACTCCTCGGTCATAAATAGTTATCCTTTGGATATAGGTGAAATCAAACTTTTAAAATTTTGACTGTCAATACCTTTTTAAATATTTAAATTGTCTACATAAAAATTATACGTGTAGATTTGTCTCGAAAAGTACTATCGTATTGTTATAATTTTTTTGGGTTTATAAATATTTTAAGTAGAAATTAGTGGTTAAATCTATGTTATGAGATCGTGTCGATACCCAAAATGACAAGTATATGCGACTAAAGGGAGTACTTATTTTCTAGGGAACAACTCAAGAACAGTATGCCATTGTAGTGATATAACAACAAGTTTTAGCAAGTTTTAAGAAAATATTTGAAAATATTCATGTTTTAGTGAGTTTTTGAATTTCAAAAAATTCTTTGAAAATTTCAAGCCAAAGTTTTAACGAGTTTAAGATTTTTGAAATCCAAGTTTCACCAAGTTTTAACCAATGAATTCTCAACAAGTTTCAACTAAAAGTATCAATAAGTTTCAATTAATTTCAATCGGTTTCAAAAATTTTCAGCTAGTTTCAGTGAGCTCACTTGACTACGATGGTATTACCACGCCACCGAGGACCACCCCGACACCATCCGCTGTTAACGCACCCTCTTCTCTAGCTCTGGCCTTGACTATCATCGCCATCATGAAACCGACCAATGTCACCCGCCGTTGAATATGTGTGCTTGAGCTTTGCCTCCATTGTTCTCTCATACCCAGCTCAGGCATGAGTTCTACGCCACGTCGTTGCTAGATCCGTGTTTGTTGAGCCGTCGCCTCATGTCGCTAAATCCAGAGCTAGAGGCAAAGCACCGTGTCACCATCCGCGCAAGATCTAAAGAGGATGGGGAGCGTGGCGCCGAAGCTGAAGGAGGATGTGAAGGGGCCATCGTGTTGGTGTGAACCCGTGGACACCCCGCCGTGTGAGCCTACGACAGTGCCACCTCACTGCCCTCACCGGAGTTGAAGGAGGAGATGATGGGGTCCGACGCACTAGTCGGGCGTGAAGCTAATACGCCCCGTACATTCCATCGCTCTCGCTTGCAAGCACCAGTCCTGCAACGAGTGCTCGCGCGCGTCGTCGCCATGCGGTGGTGGTTTATCTGCAACAATATTCCCACCTTGCCTTCCTTGAGAGAGATAAAAGGTGTGGTTAAGCTTTGAGTGGTGGAGACTGTCTATTGGGATAATTTGAAGAAACGGCAAGAACAAATAAAACATACAGAAAAACTAAAAAACGGTATACCGTTGCAACGATATACCTCTGAAACTCATGAAACTTATGATTTTTTGCACTGAAACTCATGAAACTTAGCACTAAAAACTGATAAAACATGAAACTGATGAAACTAAACACTGAAACTCATGAAACCAGCACTGAAACTGATAAGTTTCATAAGTTTCATGGCTATACCGTTGCAACGGTATACCGTTGCCTAGTCACTCTCTAAAACATATGGGATCACATTCACATATATATATCGCAAAGGAATCCGACGGCTACAAACTATCACATTAGTTGGTGATGGAAGGTACACCGATATATAGTTTTTTATCTATTTTCTATATGGCCTCAAGTGACAATACTACTCCCTAAAGAATATATGGAACATATGGGAACTGAGGCAGTCCCTCTCCCTTCCGTTGTGTGAAACTTTGTAAGTTTTCACCAGAACGGACAATTTACACGACGGGAATCCCTATGAACTGAGGCAACTAATTAATCTAAATAGCTGTTCTCAACCACTCCAAATTATTCTCAAACGACTTTCGGTGTAGCATGTCTGGAGTGCGAGAGCCTAAGAACCATCGACTAAATGAAATCGAAAATTGACCTAAGAGTTGAACCTTTTGGGTGACCGAAATATATCTTATAAATTTGGACGGAGGGAGTAGCATCTCTATTAGAATAAAAACATCAGAAAAACTAAGAAACGGTATACCGTAGGAACGGTATACCTCTGAAACTCATGAAACTTATGAATTTTTACACTGAAACTCATAAAACTTAGCACTAAAAACTGATAAAACATGAAACCGATGAAACTAAAGACTGAAACTCATGAAACCAGCACAGAAACTGATAAGTTTCATAAGTTTCACGGCTATATCGTTGGAACGGTATACCGTTCCCTAGTCTCCCTCTAAAAACATATGGTATGTATTTGTTGTGGAGGGGGGAGAAAAAGATTTAATTGCTTTGAAATCTATATTCGCCATGTATCGAGTTTTTGTAAGAGATGCTACAAGCATCAGATGCCACATATTTTTTTCCCCACATGTGCAGTCCCATAAGGTATACATTTTTTATAAGAAAAATAAAGTCTCTCTATGTGGGCTCCAGATTTCAACTAACATGTATCTAACCCTGCTTTAATTTCTTTTCTCCCTTGTTGTTCTTGTTGCTGCTCTGACCGATGCAATTGCCTATATGGTCTTCGCGATGTCTGATAACATCTATGACATCATAGCTTGCCTTACCGAAAGTATTTTCTTTTGTTCTTTCTTTGATTCCAAGTCACAGTCACCAGTCGGCAGCTGGGCTAAAGTGACGACCAAATGTGAATTCCCCATCTCTTTTTCAACGAGTATAACATTATCATTCATCTCTGTATAATTGCTCTCTAGTATTCATATGCATAAATCCATAAAGTTTCCAGTATAAATTTCGCAAGGACAGGAACCAAAAATCTAGGGGCAAAAGGAATCTGGAATGATGAAGTAGGGTAGCAATGCTGAGGCAAAAGGCAAAGCCCTCATCCTTGGGCTGAGCTGACCAGTCCAGGGCTATTCGTCGTGGCTTTGATCTGTGATGCTGCAGAGATATCATATATTCTTGCCTTTTCTGTAGTGGGGATGTGTGGGGCCAACTCTGCTGCTTTTAGGGATTTAGGGGTGGAAACAGATACGGGTGGATATTGTATTTTTTTTTTGTATTTTAATTATATATTTTTTGAATTTGGAATCGGATAGGACTAATCAGATACAGATACAATCTAGATTATTCAGGATATATATATGGGACAGATTCGGCTTATAAACGAATAAAGATGTACGAATAATGTATACATACATAGAGCAATATATGTTGAATCAAACCGTATGAATATATGACCATAATAACAAGTTATATAGCAACCAAACCCAGTAGACATCATTAAAAGAATATGCTACTTGAGTATCTATAGAATCAACTAATTATTACTCCCTCCGTTTCTTTTTATAAGGCGTATTTGGTTTCGTTAGGACAAGACTTTGACCAATAATTACTTCATTAATATATCATTTATGCAATACAAAATCATAATTATATATAAGTACTTTTGAATACAAATCTGCTAATATCAATTTTGTGTCATAAAAATTATATGCTAATAGAGTAATTGTTGGTCAAAGCCTTGTCCTAACGAAACCAAATACGCCTTATAAAAAGAAACGGAGGGAGTAAGATAAATGGGCTGCCATAGAAAACATATAATGAATAGACTGAGCCTTGCAGGATATCTGAATAGAAAAAAAAAACACAATCTCCGAATCCCCTCCCGTATTTAGCGGATATTATCTACTCCGAATCCAATCCCGAATTTGGATATCTTCAAAGTGAATTATACATAAATGTATAGTCCTCAATGCTAAACTAAAAACGCAACACAAACGTAACGTATCTCTAGTTGTCAATTTACGTGATAACCATATTACCTGTTTCGAAATTAGATACAGTTTCAAGGATAGAGCTGAAGAAAACCCTTTCATAACCCACTGGCTTAACAAGGAACTAATACCTTTAGATCAAGTTACATCACTTAGAGTAACACTACGCTAAATAAAGTTTGTATTTTTTTTTCACAATGTTCGTGTAGGCACTCTTGAATTGAAAAATGGTAATATAGACGTATTTGTGTTCATGAAGGCAATATAATTTCTACGTAACATAGGTTCTTGTGTAGTATGGTTGTAGTTTTTTTAGAAGTAGCTTTTGGCTGGACCGCATGACTAAATGGCTGAAGACGTTTAGTGTTTGTCAGTCTAATTTTTATATGTGAGAGGGTGCGGATCGAAAATGAAGATGAGAAGGGTAAAGTTTGAGGTTTTATACTTGGCAGCAGGGGATATTTTTTTTTATCTCTAACAATAAAGTCAGAACTCTAGCCTCTCAATACCACGGAAAACTATTCCAGACCAAATCTTGATTTTTTCGTTTTGTCCGATACAAATAACCTACTGATTTTTTTAACTTTCAGCTACGAAGAAACCTACTTAAACTATCTCCAACAGCTTCCTTTTCCCCTCCAAATCCCTTCGCGAAAAGATCCAAGTGCTCCAGCGGATTCCCTTGAGAAGGGATTCAAACAGTGAATCTCACTAGAAATGGATTCTCTCTCCAATCCCTACACAAATTCTCTTGAGGGGATGCTGTTGGAGTTAGTAGAAAATAAAGTGAATGAATATGGGAAAAGGAATAGGGAAGGAATAGAATGAAGAGAAATTGCTCGAGATAGTCTTAGGACCACTTTCGACTTCTAGACTGCCATGGAAGATGAAGCTGCCCCAAATATGATCATTTGAAACTTGAAAGTGGGTCCCGAGAAACGGACGGTAGGTCTCGGCGGGCTGGTGGTGGATAAGGCCAAGCAGCCACCTCCCCAGTCACCACAAGAGTCCAAGACCCTTCTTTGTCATCGGCACCCTCCAGAGGCTCCGAGGCCTCATCACCACCATCCAATCCTCAATCTATACACTCCTTAAATTTTCGACCCTTTCATTTTTCACATTTTCTTTTTGAGCCTTCTTTGGAAATATTTTCAGCCTTTTTAACTTCTCCAAGAGTTTATTTCAAGATTCAATATAAGACGTTCGTTCTAAAAAAACATTTTCCTAGATATTAAAAAGTTAGCTAAGGTAGAAAATTGTACAGGGTGAGAATCAGGAGAATTGGCTCATAACTGCTCCTCAGTACGCTCACTTTTTTTTTCTATTGTCTCCGAGCATGCACTCCATGTCATGTATATGTCATGGATAGGAAAGACAACTTATATAATAGATTGTCTATATAGTTATCTATGATGATCTCTCATACGATTAATAGATTATCTATATAATAATACACAATATAAAACCATCTACAATATCATTTGTTAAATAGTAAATAACATGTTTCTCAACAGAGATGCTTCTATGCTCTTCCTTTTAAAAGTTGCACAACTATTAAAGCATGAATGAAGGGTAGATGGTGATTACTTATCCCTTCGCTTGCTTCAAGATTTGTGCAACTTGTACTAAAAGGAAAAGCATAGAAGCGCCTCTCGTTTCTCAATCTTATCTTTATCTCTTTTATATAACAAGAATTCTATGTGCCCGTATTTTGTGTAGCCTCTCTCTCTCCCTTCCCTTGCAATTGCAAATTGCAGGCATGTCCTTGCTCTCTTGTTATAAAACCAAAGGGGCCAGGGCCATAGGACAAAAAGGCTCTTCACGGTTTCCCCAAAGCTACTTTCCCACAAACCCAAACCAAAACAAGCTTGCTTCTTACCAAAACAGCTTGCTTCTTTCTTTCTTTCTTTCTTGTTAGCCTTCTTCTTGCTTGCTTGCTTGTTGCGTCCTGCTTGGCCCTCTTCCTGTCCCAAGTCTCTGTGTGTTGTTGCAGACTTCATTCAGCATAGGGGGAAAGGAAAGCATAGGTTGGCTTAGCTCCCTGAGAAGCCATGTTTCATGGTGGTAGGCCTTTGTCCCTCAGGGGCTCTCTCAAGGCCCTTGAAGCTGATATCCACCATGCCAACACCCTGTAATCTTCTTCTCCTTTCCTTTTCATGCCTTCTTGATTCTTGATGTTCTCTTTTGTTCCTTGGTTTTCTGCGAAAAGAAGTAGAAAAAGGGTAGTTTACCCTTTTATTCATGAATTTTTCTGGGTTTATTTTGACATGTCTGCTGGAATTTGTGGGGGCAGTGTGTTGATGTTGTAGGCATGTAGTGATGGATCGGTGATTCTTTTTTTCAGGGCGCATGCTATACACAGGGCCTATGGTGGTGCCTGTGTGCAGATGAGGCTGTCCTACAGCTCCATGGCTCCAATCATCCTTAACCTTATCCAGTGGATGGACTGCAGTTGCTCCCTTTCATACACCCTCCCTAGTTACCTAGGCCTTCTTGAGGTTCTTGTGTATGAGGTATTGCATTCATGCTTGTTACAAGTCTTGAAATTTATGGGTTGGGTCTCATTTCCAGATATTTTTGTTCCATGTAATGATGTTGACATGTCTTTGGTTTAACCTGCAGGTTTTTGTTGATGAGGATGCCTCCATATCCACCATCGAAAGGCGGGCAAGCCTTAAAGAATTCTACGGTATGCATAGCACACAGTTGGAAGGCCTTCAGTTTGAGACTTTCATCTTGCACTGATACCATGTAATTTTGGGGCCATGGAATTAATGCAGCTATAATATATCCATTCTTGCAACAACTCGAGGGCAACCTGATGGAGAAAGGATGCAAGGAGAAAGGGTGGTGCAAGGACGCCACCGCAGGCCGCGCCCGGAGGCTTTATGCCGATGATAAGGATGCTGACAGGGAAGATGAGTGCGGCATTTGCTTGGAGACTTGCACCAAGATGGTCCTCCCAAATTGCAACCATGCCATGTGCATCAACTGTTACCGAGATTGGTAATTGCTTTCACTTGCCCTTGTCTATCGGATTGAGGTGCACACCCTCCGTTCCTGAATATATGACATTTAAGGTTTTGCAATTCAACCAAGATACATGATCGAATCGCTCTTATTCATTAGCTCACTTATTGCTCTTGGATGGTGTGTGTCACTCTAATCCTCAATAATAAATAACAATGGGAGTAACGAATGGGAGGGGTATGCAAAGGGAGAAAAAAAACTGTTAAAAGCTGTCTCGAAATTGTGGAATGATATGAATATTGAATGGAGGGAGTATTAAAGTAGTATGATGATCTGGTCCAGGATATCAATCAATTGATACAGGGTATTAATCAATTAGGCCCCATGTCATACGCTACTATAAAAAATTGCTAGTAGTTCTCATATCTTCAATGTAAGGTGGATTTAGGAGATAAGATTTGAGGAATTGCCTGGGCAGCCACAGTCTGGATAGCACGGATGCTAACAATGCTTTTCTACCGTGCAAAGATGTTATCGTTCAGTTCTTTTTTCAAATTTGGTGCTGTCTGTGAGCTAGTACTCATTCAATGTTGGTATGAGTGGGGAGAGGGTAGTTCAACAACCCAACATAGTCAAATGCACGCAATTCTGCATTTTATTGCTCTCGAATCTCCATAGTCCCATTAAAGCTACATTCTATCCAAAGTTTGGAAATTTGAGACCGAGCCTTAGCTCGATGGCAAGGCTTGTCGTTGCGCAGCACCCGCCCGAGTTCGAACCTTGGTTCTGCCGGGTGCTCACCGAGAGCGCATGAGTGAGTGTGTGGGTGCATGTGGCTGTGCATTTGTAGCTTAGCTGTTGTTCTCCTCTTTTAACAAAATGCCAGAGTTCCGGGCCAATTTTCAAAAAAAAGTTTGGAAATTCACGTTTATTTCTTGAGCTCTTTTACGGTACACTAAATTGAATATGAACCGTTCATTTTTTTCGATCCAATGGATCAGATTAACTAGAGTTTACTTATACTACACCTAGTAGTAGAGTAGTATAAACATCCTTAACAAATCAACGGTAAGATGTGATTTCTACTACACATTTTATACTACAAGTATAATCCACCGTAAAATTCCTCTATTTCTTCACTGTAGTTGTGCAACACTGCAACTACCCACTTGTGCTGCTCAGATTGTTTTGATTGGTTTATATCAAACAATTAGTTGCTCGGAACGTGTGGTATTTCTTATTCTAAGCTTCTTTAGTCTTCTGTTTGTCAACTGGAGGGGTTTCATATGGTCCAACATTGTCAAGCGCCATGTTTAGAGATTCATTCGGTTATCCCTTTAATTGAATACCGCATTTATCAGAGTTTAATGGACAAATTGTGGTACTTCATACCAATTGTTAACAGCCCTGCACTTTGTCATACTAAAAACAATGAACGCTATTTCATCTATGGTATGCAAAGGGGACCGCCACTAGGAGAGCAGTAGCCATAAATAAAAAGCAACATAGCAAATTTGAAGGATAACTAAAGGGGGCGTGGAGCACATTGACATGTGGCCATTGATATCACGGCGTCGCCTTGGCTCGGCGCCTCGCCTGAAGCCGGCCAGGCGGGCGCCTGGACGCCCTGGCGTTGCGGCGTGGACGCCTAGTCGTCGTCCAGGGGGTTTGGGCGGGCGCCTAATTGTTTTGGCTGGAGTAAAAGGGCGTGGACTCATGGGTGGGTGAAGACCGAAGACCGAAGACGACCAGAGTGGACCGGAGGCGGAGGAAGTGGAACCCTACCTCGCGCCGCCGCCGTCGCCAGCAGCTGCTCCGCCCCCGGCGCACCGACCATCGGTAATCCCTCCCCCTCCTTCGCCTCCTGCTCCTCCTCCGCCTCCACTCCTCCGCCTCTGCCTCCCCTTCTCCGCCTCTGCCTCCCGCTCCTCCTCCGCCTCTGCCTCCCCTCCTTCGCCTTCGCCTCCCCTCCTTCGCCTCCCGCTCCTCCTCCGCCTTCGCCTCCGCCTCCCCTCCTCCGCCTCCCGTGCATTCCTCCTCCGCCTCTGCCTCCCCTTCTCGGCTTCTCCTCTGCTCCCGTTCGTCCCCTTCTCCTCTGCTCCCGCGATTGCGCTGGCCGGGAGGGTTGCGCTGGCCGGTGAGGACTGAGGAGCAGAAGCGCCGAGAGCAGTGCCGAGATGGGATGAGGATTGAGTGATTGAGTCCCAGATGCTAGCCGAGAGCAGAAGCTGCCAGCCGAGATGGGATGGGAAGGTTGCGCTGGCCGGTGATTGCTTCTGTGCTTGACTGATTATGTAGTAGTGCACACCCAAGCAATTGGATGGAATGAGGATTGAGTGCTTGAGCTTGACTGTGACTCAGTAGTGCTTCTTGTTGTGCTATTTATTTGCATTCCTACAAGGTATATATGTTATATACATATATGTGATATGGCTGCAAATGCATTTTTATTACTAGTTTTTTTGGTCGCCTAATCGTCGCCTAGGCGGGCGCCTAGGCGCCTAGGCGTCCAGGCGCCCCGGAGGCGACTCGCCTCGCCGGGGCGCCATGATAACCATGCATGTGGCATTCTAAATTCTAAATGATGTTTCCTTAGCTGGCAGATCATACTTGTATATTAAAGCAAGTGTTATCTGCCCGTGGTTCTGCGTGTCATAGATTAAGTATTTGTCAAGTTGTCGTTATGATGATAATCAACTTGGCGGCTTCATTAGAAATTTGGGACAGTCGATAGCTTCTCCAACAACGTTGCTCTCCAGATTAGACGCGGTTTATTGCAACTGTGGTTGTAGAATCTTTTGTTAACTGGCCGTTTAGTGCCAGTCTTTGAAAATCCTAGCAATGAGATACTTTTATTAAACTACTACTAGAAAAAAATGATATTTTTTTTCCCATTGGCTTCTATTGAAACATGAACAAAGTTGGTTTGGCTTGGAACTTAGATTGGCTTTCTGCCAAGCTGATTTTGCAATTTAGAGGAATTGGCTGGGGATGTACCGATGTATACAGACATCCTCCCAGTTACGTTCTTTTCCTTTTGCTGCAAGTACATCAAATGGAAACCATAATAGTAATGTGCATCGCGATTGCAGGTATACAAGATCTCAGTCATGCCCTTTCTGCCGCGGAAGCCTAAAAAGAGTTAGATCCAGAGACCTCTGGGTGCTCACCAGCGACGAAGACGTGATCGACACCGTAACCCTGGAGAAGGAGAATGTGAGGCACTTCCACAGCTTCATCGACAGCTTGCCGCTGATAGTCCCCGACAACGTCCTGTTGGTCTACTATGACTACTTGGTCTAACGAAGAAGCCTCCTTTCGGAAGAGAAGAGAAGAGAGCGGTGTACAAGGGTTCCGGCTCCGGCAGCCGACCATCCTCTGCAGATTGAGTCTGGCAAGCGAAGCCGTTCATCGTCGCGAGACACTGTTGTTCCTCGGACTGGCTCTGGGTAATCGCATTGTTTGATGTAATAAGTGTACAGAAAGAAAGGTGTTGGAGGATCTTCTCTCAAAGTTTCAGCTGCCTGCTCTGGCAAATTGCCAAGTAATTCAGAAAGAGGAGCAGGTGTTAGACTACTTTCCTGTGCCAATTGTCAATCTGTGTGCGCTCATCGGTGCATATGTGTTAAGCCTCCATAAATATGTTGCCATGCACAAGATAAAGCTTTTTTTAGAGATATTTTATGGTGCTAGTATATAATATGTAGTAGAAATTACATCTAACCATTGATTTGTGAAGAGCGTTTCTACTACTCTACTACCAGGTGAAGTATAAGTAAATTCTAATTAATTTGATAGCTTTTTTACGGTACATTAGATTGAATATAAACCGTTCATTCTTTTAGATCCAATGTGTGAGACCCCGGATCAGCTATCCGAAATCTCCTGTGTATTTTCGTACTATTCCCAGATCAGTAGCTAGTACACACAGTCACAGTGATACTTCATTGCCGAACATAACGAAAATTGTAACAAAAATAATAAAGTACGGGCTACATGGCCACTTATTGCAATACTCGGTCTGAGACCGGAGACACTACAGCGGAAGCAAAAGAAAAACGACAACAAACGAACACCAAAACGCCACATGCGACGATTAGAAACGCAACTAGCTATCTTGGCCATCTTCCACGAAGTCTTCAGCGTAGAACTCGCCATCCTCGGCTGCATCATGATAGTTCTTTGATGATGACAAGTTGATGTAGCACGTGAGTACAAAAAGTACTCAGCAAGTTGGGAAAGTATAATTATGTGGGGCTTTCCAAAGAAAGCTTAACAGGGTTCTTTTGCACAAAGCCAAATTTTATTAAACCATACTTAAGTAATAAGTTTCACAAAGCATCTTTTAACAATTCTTTTTAACAATTGAATTAGTTAATATTGCAGTGAGGTTCTATCCACCATCACTAATATAAAGGCTCTAACCGCCAACTCTTAAAAGATCAAGGTTAATCATATGACTCCATCCGTCAAGTATGAAACAGGTTCTATCCACCCGGTTGGCTCCATCCGCCATTCAACATCCGAGAGTTCTAACCACTCCCGAATCCCAAAACAAAACACTTTTTGGTTTTAAAACCAAAACCAAAGTCTACCAATATGAAAGCATTCCTTGCTTTGCCTTTGACCGTAGGCACAGCTATTCGAATAGTTTTAACTCTGCAGAGGTGTACAACTTTACCCACAAGACATGATCGTCTCTTGATGCCAAGCTATTAACACACTTCCTTTGGTGTGCCGGCAGAGAGATGATCATGACAAGGCTTTTACAATGTATACACCTAACCCGACCCACCCGCTGAGGTTTCACCGCTGTTAGGGTTCCATCCACCCAGTACAGAAGCCCCCTCTTGCGCCATGTGAGAAAACGACACTGCCTCCATCCGGCACTCACATTCCACCGTTTGGTGAGTCTAAGTCAGGTTTCTACAAATTAGTTGGCCAGGTCGTACCATTATAGACATGTGGTAGTACGGTTATGCTTAGAATGGACAATCACAAGCGTCGGTCCTTAATTGACTTGGGGCGGCACTTGCACAAGACAACTAGTGCTCCATCCGCACCCACCCGACAATCCAATCCGCCCAAGTCCAAACCATTTTTCCTTTTCTTTTTATTTTAGAAAAACAGTACCAAAATCATAATAATAATTTCCAAATCATACTTGAAATCATTCTTTTTGAGTAATCCCACCCATGGGTTGTTTTCATCGATAAAGGTCCTAAGCAATTCTACCGTACTATGTCACAAAGGATACCATATAAGCATAAGCATGGTATAACAAATGTCCTAGGGTTACAAGTAACATGGATGTCAATCACAAAGGAGGAAATTACAATTTGGATTAACTACGCACTTATATTTGACATACGATAAAATATAGCATGCAAGTTTGTAAAACAATTAAAACAGGTTTATAAACGTAGGTTCAATATGCGTCAAGGAGACTTGCCTTCGGTCGCGGGAAGGTCGTCGTACGAGGGAAGTCCGGCGGCGGGGTCGGCGGTCCCGTCGGAGTCCTCGGCTACTCGTAAATCGAGGCAATAAATAAATACAAGAAAATAAATAAAATCCAAAAATTACAAAAGTAGTACTGGCAGGTAGATCTTGATTTTAGATGAATTTAGAAATTTGAATGGAGTCAATCGGAGTTCGGACGGAGAAGTTATGAGCGTCCGAAGTTTGAATTTAAAAAATTACAAAGAACGCCATTTTTCCAAAAAAAAACGATTTTGGCCTCATTTTTGCATGGAATTGAACCAAACAAAAGCATGGAATCTCTAGATAACAACCTTAGGGATCTAGAGGGGCACGGAATTGGATTGATTCTCACCGGAGACGACGAATTTGGCGACGAACGGAGCTCTGGCCGAACCGACAAAAACGCAAAATTCGTCTCCAAAACTTGATGAAACATAAAATCGATTGTTGAGTGAGATTCTAGACTCATTCACGGTCACAAGGAATCAAGTAACATGAAGAATGACCCACCAGGAAGAGATCTACGGCCAAGAACACGAAGAACACCGAAAACTCTAACCCGGCATTGGTTTTCTTGATCTCACGGGCGCACGAGTTAGAGAAGCTAAGGGAGGATCACACCACCGGGACGGGGGTTCTTATACGGAGAGAAAGGAAGTGGAATCGTGCGAAACGGATTGGAAACGGCCACATTATTGCCATAATGGTGATTTTCGGTTTTGGAAGGATTGAGCCGTTTCCGGCGAGATCCCGGGCTATTGATGGTAGGGGACGGAAATGTCGCGACGTTACGGATTCAACGGAACCGGCCGTGATCAATTTGGAGTTACGTGGAGGAAGATATGGTGATTTGAATCAAACCCTAGCCATGAATGCTTCACTAGAGTTCTTCTCTGATGTTTCCATGGCATGAGGTTGAAGACGACAATGTAGCGCCACGTGGCGGGCTCCGATTGGCCGGGAATTACGTAAATGAACCGCCCTAGAGAAAAATTAGGAAAAATTGTCTAAAAATTCCGGAAAAATTCCAAGAACCATTTTAGAATATTTGGGACCCAATAAAATTGGTTTCGCGGAATTTGGATGAAATTTGTGGAATTAAATATTCGGGCGCGGATTGCGGGCATTAAACAAAAGCCGCGCGAGATAAAATAGGAGCGATGGTCCAAAAATCCAGGGAATGGTTCCTAAAATCATTTTGGAATATTTGGGACACAATTGAAGTGCTTTTGGGATTTTTGGAGCATTTTTGGACTCGGGTGAAATTTCGTGTACCGGCGGGACTGGAAAATTTGATTTTTCAACCGGAAGGGAATTGAATCCCGATTTTGGATGGGAATGGATGCCAGGTTAACATAAACACCGAAGAAACTCCAAGTTTTGAATTTAATTTATTTAAATTAGATTTTTCTCCAGAAAGCAAAACTGAGGATGTTACAAACCTACCCCCCTTAGAGAGAATCTCGTCCTCGAGATTCAGACGGAGAAAGAAAGAGATCTGGAAACTCCGCTCGAAGATCTTCTTCACCCTCCCAGGTAGCTTCCTTCTCAGAATGATTACTCCACTGAACTTTGCAGAACTTGATCACACGACTTCGGGTTCGACGCTCGGCTTCATCCAAAATCTTGACTGGATACTCCGGATACGACAAGTCTTCTTTCAACTCCATTTCCTCCAATGGCATCTGATGCTCCGGGACTCTGAGAAACTTCTTTAGTTGAGACACATGGAAGACATCATGGACTCCTGACAGCTGCGGAGGCAACTCCAACTTATATGCCACTTCTCCTTTTCTGGCAATCACTGGGAATGGTCCGATGTAGCGGGGCGCTAATTTTCCACTAACTCGAAACTGTTTCATTCCTTTCAGCGGTGATACCTTCAAGTACACATGATCACCAGGTGCAAAGCTTAATTCGCGTCGTCGATTATCTGCATAACTCTTCTGTCTTGACTGGGCGGTCTTCAGATTTGCTCGGATCTGTCGGACTTGCTCTTCGGCTTCTTTCAGAATATCAGGTCCGATTATCTGCCCATCTTCGGTTTCTTTCCAATATAAGGGTGTCCTGCATTTTCTTCCATACAGAGCTTCAAAAGGCGCCATTTTCAGACTGGTTTGATAACTGTTGTTATACGAAAATTCAGCATAAGGCAAATTCTGATCCCACAAACCTTTGTATGTTAGAGCACAGGCTCTCAACATGTCTTCTAGGATTTGATTTATTCTTTCCGTCTGGCCATCTGTTGCCAATACTTCATGCAATTGTTGCCAGAACCTCGAGGTAAACTGAGATCCTCGATCGGACACGATCTTCTTTGGCACACCGTGTAAACACACAATCTTAGCCATATACAACTCTGCGGGTTTGTCACCAGAATAAGTCGTCTTCACCGGAATAAAGTGGGCCACTTTGGTTAATCGGTCCACGATAACCCAGATGGAATCATAACCGGCCTTAGTTTTTGGTAAGCCGGTGATAAAATCCATTCCAATTTCTTCCCATTTCCAGACAGGAACTTGCAAAGGCTGTAACAATCCGGCGGGTCTCTGATGCTCCGCTTTAACCAATTGGCACACCTCACAACGTGCCACAAAGTCAGCCACTTCCTTCTTCATATTGGACCACCAATACTTTTCTTTCAAATCCGCATACATCTTTGTGCCTCCGGGATGAATGGAATATACGGAATCATGAGCTTCTTTCAACACTATATTCTTGATTCTTTCTTGGTTGGGGACCACTATTCTCTTCCCGAACCACACCGTACCTTTATCATCTTCCAAAAATCCTGGGTGTTTCCCTTTCTTCAGGCCCTCTTTTAGATCTGCAATCCCCTTATCATTCTTCTGAGCCTCTCGGATTTGGTCTTCCAAGGTCGACTTCACTTCAACATTGAAGACACATCCTTCATTTACCAACTCTAGGTTAAGACGCCGGAACTCTTCATGAAGCGCTGGCTGGCTTTCTTGTACCGAAACATTGTTACAGTGAGCTTTCCTGCTTAATGCATCCGCAACAACATTCGCTTTGCCAGGATGGTAATGGATTCCCACATTATAGTATTTTACCAATTCCAACCATCTTCTCTGCCTTAGGTTGAGATCGGACTGAGTGAAGATATACTTCAAACTTTTGTGATCCGTATAGATCTCACATCTATTGCCGATCAGGTAATGCCTCCATATCTTGAGTGCATGCACCACTGCGGCTAACTCCAAGTCATTAATGGGGTAATTTTCTTCATGAGGTCGTAGTTGTCTTGAGGCATAAGCTATAACTTTTCCTTCTTGCATCAAAACACACCCAAGTCCTTGTTTTGAAGCATCACAGTACACCTCAAAGTCCTTATGAATATCAGGCAGGACAAATACTGGGGCTGGGGTTAATCTCTTCTTCAACTCCTGAAAACTCTGCTCATAAGCTTTAGTCCATTCAAATTTCTTCTCCTTCTTCAGAAGCTGAGTGAGAGGTCTGGCTATCTTCGAGAAACCTTCAATGAATCTCCGATAATAATCAGCTAATCCAAGAAAACTTCGGATGCCCGGGAACGACTTAGGCTGCGTCCAATCCAACACATCTCTTACTTTCGCTGGATCCACCGCTACTCCTGCAGCAGAAATGATATGACCTAGGAAAGAAACTTCCTTCAACCAAAAGTCACATTTACTGAACTTAGCATACAGCTGATGCTCTTTTAACGTTTCCAAGACTATCCGCAGATGATCTTCATGCTCTTTTCTGCTCTTGGAATATACAATAATGTCGTCAATGAAGACTATGACGAACTTATCCAAATACTCCATAAACACCTTATTCATCAGATTCATGAAATAGGAAGGAGCATTGGTTAATCCAAAAGACATCACTGTAAACTCGTACAGTCCATATCTAGTAGTGAAGGCCGTTTTCGGAATATCTTCTTTCCTTATTTTCAGCTGATGATATCCCGATCTCAAATCTATCTTGGAGAAGACTTGAGCTCCCTTTAGCTGATCAAACAGATCATCAATCCTAGGCAACGGATACTTGTTCTTGATTGTGACCTCATTCAAAGATCTGTAGTCGATGCACATCCTTAGACTACCATCATTCTTTGAAACAAAAATTACTGGCGATCCCCAAGGCGACGAACTGGGCCTGATGAATCCTTTCTCTTACAGTTCCTCAATCTGCTTCTTCATCTCTACCAACTCATTGGAAGGCAGTCGGTAAGGTCTCTTTGAGATTGGAGCGGTACCAGGTACAAGTTCAATCACAAACTCCACATCTCGATCCGGGGGCATACTAGGCAACTCTTCTGAGAATACATCCGGGTACTCCTTGACTATCGGTACATTCTCCAATGACGTACCTTTCAGACGGTTTAGGGTACTACCCCCTTAGAGGAAAGATTAGATAAGAACTCCACTCTAATCCCCTCAGGGCTGGTAAGAGAAACAGCTCTACTAGCACAGTCTATCTGACCCTTGTACTTGGTTAACCAATCCATTCCAAGGATTACTTCTATCCCCTTAGTATCCAATAGTATTAAGTTCGCTAGGAACTTTACCCTTTTTATTACTATATCCATTTTCGGACAAACAGCAGTTGTTCTTAATTCTTTACCAGGGGATTGCACTAATAAAGGGTTTCTTAGCTGTACTGTATCCCAATTATGCTTTTTAACCAAGTATTCCGATATGAAAGAATGTGTTGCGCCAGAATCAAATAGAACTGAAGCAGGTACTGAGTTCACATGGAACTTACCATAGACCACGCCAGGCGCATCTTGGGCCTCCTCCGCAATGATGTGATTCACGTGTCCTCTTCCAGCCGTCCTTGAGGTGCGCGGGGTCTGCGGGGTTCCTCTTCCTTGAGCCGGCGCTGGAGCGCGGGCAGGCGTTGAGCCGAGGTTGAACCTCATTGGGGTGACGGGCTGCCGCTTCTGAGGGCAGTTGTTGGCGTAGTGCCCCATCTCCCTGCAGTTAAAGCACTGCACTCCTGCCATCGCAGTCCCACTCTTCTGAGCTTGAGCTCCTGCATTGCCGGCAGGGGCTTGTCCCATTGGGCGCGGGGTAGACATTGGGGTCCTTGGTGCACTGGAGGCGGCTGGGCTGCTGCTACTGCTGAAACGTGCGGGGCCTACAGCTACTGGCACCGCGCTGGTTCTGGAACATCATCTTTCTCTTTCTGGATTCAAACAGCTGACGCTGAGCATCCTCTTGGATCAGCGCCTTGTTGACCATGTGCTGGAACGACGGAAAGTCGCTCGAAACCAGCTGAACCTTCAAGTTAGGGTCAAGGCCCTCCATAAAGCGCCAGATCTTGGCCTCATCCGTTACGACATCAGCAGCCGCATAGCGAGACAGCTGGGTAAACCGGTTCAGGTACTCTGACACCGACAAGTTCCCCTGTTGAAGCTTATGAAATTCCCGTCGTTTCATCTCCATGATGCCCTTGGGGATATGGGTGGCTCGAAAGGCTTCCACAAATTCGTCCCAGGCGATGTTCTGGGCATTTTAGTGAGCTGCACAGTAGTTATCCCACCAGCTTGCTGCCGTACCTTTAAGCTGATGTGAAGCGAAATGCACGCTCTCTATCTCAGAAAAGTTACATTGAGAAGGTACTTAGCAGATTTAATCTCGATGATTGCAAACCAGTTTCTACACCTTTTGCCTCTCACTTTAAATTATCTTCAAGTCAGTGTCCTATTAATGAAGAAGACAAAGACTATATGTCTCGTGTTCCTTACTCTAGTGCAGTTGGTAATCTCATGTATGCTATGATTTGTAACAGACCAGATTTAGCTCATTTTGTTAGTGTTGTTAGCAGATTTATGCATAATCCTGGCAAAGAGCATTGGAATGCAGTTAAGTGGGTTCTTTGTTATTTGTAAGGGACTTCTAATTTTGGCTTGATATTTGATAAGAATAAAGTGAAGATAAATGATGTTATTGGGTTTGTTGATTCTGATTATGCTGGTGATCTTGATAAACGAATATCAATTTCTGGTTATACCTTCTCTTTATGTGGTTCTGCAGTCAGTTGGAAGGTATCGTTACAGCCTATTGCCGCTCTTTCTACTACTGAAGCAGAATATATTTCAGCTACTGAAGGCGTTAAGGAAGCTATTTGTTGCGAGGTTTGGTTTCTGAACTTGGCATTAAACAGGATACTATTACTTTTTATTGTGATAGCCAGAGTGCTATTTGTTTGACCAAGAATGATATGTATCATGCCAAGACCAAGCACATTGATATCAAGTACCACTTTATTCGTGACATTGTTGTTGAAGGACATGTTGTTGTGGGAAAGATACACACTGATGATAATCCTGCAGACATGCTCACCAAGTCTCTCTCTAATACCAAGTTCAAGCATTGCCTTGACTTGGTTGGCATTCATGATGCTTAATTGCCCTTTGGGGTTTCTTAGAGACAATTTTCATTATAGATTTTGAATCAAGGGGAGGTTTGTTAGAAATATGACTCAATCTAATCTAATCTTAACAAACTTGGAATCATTGTCTTCTACGTCTCGGACTCCTTAGCTATAAATAGTCACCCCTATGTACATGTAAAGATTGAACCATCATATAGTGATCTTTTTCTCCTGTGGTTTTTTACCCGCAAGGGTTTTTCACATTAAATATTGTGTTCCACCTTCTCTGTGTGCGCGCGTGTGCGTGCGAATCCTAAACCTAGATCTAACATATGTAATACTTGAACTGATATAGTGAATTATTTCCTGTGGTTTTTTTCTGCAAGAGTTTTTCCACGTTAAATTTGTATCTCCGTTATTCGTCGTGCTCCTAGCCCTAACAAGTGGTATTAAAGCTAAAGTTCTACCATTCAGATCGATCCGCTGCCTCCGTGAGGAGACGACTCCCAGGGGCGGCATCGCATGGCTTTAGAGCGTACCTTGGGATTTCCAATCTTCGTTGTCGGTGGCGCTCCCCGTTGTCCCGGCCGCCCATCGGCCTCAACGCCCACCCCCTTGGACGACATCCTGATCAAGTTCTTCCAGGACGTGTACGTGCGGAAGCACGCACACCTGCATGAGACGGACTACTGCAAGTACGACAACCAGGTGTTGACGCTCTTCACGTCGTCACTCTACTTCGCCGGCCTCATCTCCACCTTCGGCACTTCGTACGTCACCAAGTGTTGCGGCCGCCGCGCTAGCATCATGGTCGGCGGCGTCAGATTCTTCCTCGGCGGCACCGTCAACACCGCCGCTACCAACATCGCCATGCTCATCGATGGTCGCGTCCTCCCTGATGGATGCATACATTAATTAGATGTATTCCGATTCATGCACATGCACATATAAGATCCATGTGTGTATGCCCCCTGATGGATGGCTTGGCTTAATGTCCCTGTGCGCAACGCATTGCTCCGAACGCTTCACGTGTCCTTGCCTCAGCATGACTTGGACTCCGCTTTGAATTCTCACGCTTACCTGCTGGCGAGTTTCATCTTGGTGTTTTAAAAATTTATTAGACTTGATCATCATCTAAATTTTTTATGTGAACATTAGTTATGTGTCAGGACCATCTAAAAAAATTTCAATTTTTTTTTATATCGTTTGAAACATTTTTCGTTCAGTTAAAATTTACCGAGATTTCAACAATTTCAAACAAATTTTTTTTTTATCAAAATCTCGGTTCAAAAAATACCTAATTTAAATTTTGCTTTTTGAATTTCATCTAAATTTTATCTAAAATAACGAGATTTTGACAAGGTTTCAAAGGGTGACGAGATTTGAATTGAAAACAAAATTTGAAACCCTGGTTTGGATTGCACAGGCTGGCCGCGAGCACAAGAATACCTTTCTTTTTCTGACCACAAACATAAGAATGCTTTGCTTTCGCTCGAGCCTGCAGCGTGATAACTCTACGTACCTCCGCTGGGCATCTCTTCATCCAGAAGCTAAAACCTAATAAACGAGACCCTTGGAGAACAAAACAACAATCCGTTGTATCTTTCCAGATTGTTTCACAAGAACAAAAAAAAAATGCAGTTTGTTCATGAGGAAACAAAACTTGAGGATTGCAGGTTGCCATGAGCATAAATACATTCGAAAGCAACACCAAACATAGCAAAAGTTACAAAATCACGAGATGCAAAGTGCAAACACAGAGAAATATAGCAGAACTCCTGAGACTAGACATATATATAAATGTTTTACCAACGTAGCAGCAAAATTAGATGGCAATACAACAAAACGGAGTTGCTCCAGTTTACCACAGGCGGCACCGGAATCACAGGAGATTAACACAAAAAAGCACTAAGATGACAGGTATTATTAAAGGCATAAGTTCCAGATTATTGAAACAAAGTTTCTGATATTCGGAGACTGGACTCTGAAAACCAAACCACACTCAGCAACTTGAATATTCATATGCAGGAGGTCCGACCGGATAGGCAGCCAGAGGGAGATTAGTACTTGTAGTCCTTCACGTGAAGGCTCTCCGAGGCACCCTCGCCGAGGACAGCATCACCCTTGTATGTGCCAAGAGTAGCCTCGGAGTTGCACTTGCACCTGGTAAGGAAGGCCTTCCTGGCTTTATCCACGTTCTCCTCCTTGCCAGCCCAGGCCTTGAGCGTGCTCTGCTGGAGGGCGCGGCCGAAGGAGAAGGACAGAGACCAAGGCTTCTTGGTGCTCAGCTTGTTCATGGCGTTCAGGTTTTGCGTAGCCTCCTCCTCGCTCTGTCCACCAGAGAGGAAGACAATGGCAGGCACAGCAGCAGGGACGGTCCTCTGGAGGGCACGGACAGTGTACTCAGCAATGACCTCAGGGGCCACCTTCTTGGAGTCAGAACCCGGGGTAACCATGTTTGGCTTCAGGAGGGAACCCTCGAGGAGGACGTGGTGCTCGTTGAGCGCCTTGTAGCAGGCAGCAAGAACCATCTCCGTGACATAAGCACAGCGGTCAATGTCATGAGACCCATCAACAAGGATCTCGGGCTCAACAATTGGCACTAAACCATTCTCCTGGCAGATGATGGCATAACGAGCCAGACCCTGAGCATTCAGATCGATGGCGAGCTGAGATGGCTCATTGAGGCCAATCTTAAGGACGGCACGCCACTTGGCAAAGCGGGCACCAGCCTCATAGTACTTGGCACAGCGCTTACCAAGGTCATCATGGCCCTGGGTGGTGGTCTCCTTGTCGGTGCCAGCAACCTCGATGGTGCCCTTGTCCACCTTGATGCCAGGGAGGACACCACCCTCCTTGAGGACATCGACGAATGGCTTGCCATCCTTTGTCTTCTGGTACAGGGTCTCCTCAAAGAAGATCACACCGCTGAGGTACTGGAGGGCACCAGGGGTGCAGAAGAGGAGCTCACGAAGGGCACGGCGGTTGGCCTCAACGTTCTCAACGTTGATGCTGGCAAAGCGCTTGCCAATGGTGCCAGTGGACTCGTCAGCAGCAAGGATACCCTTGCCAGGGGTACCAATGTAGGCAGCGTTCTTGATGAGCTCGTCTGCAAGATAACCAACACAAGTGTTTAGCCAAAAATACTAAGATTACCCTAATTATCTGACAAACAAAGCTCAAAAGTTCACTAAATTATCAGCTTCTCAAATATAGGTGTCTAGCTAACAACCCTAATTCTCGGTCATAATTGATCCACAAAATTGTACTAATATCTCAAAAACTACATTTTTATGAAACAGATTTCATAGATGACAAACAATTAACCGCACAACTGGGATGAGATACAGCTTGTGATTAGATAAGCGCATATTGTTTGACAAGAGAAAACACAACGATCTATAGATCTGCTACATACAGATGGAAATTTCAATAGGCAAAATAAACCTACGGCGCAGCCAAACGGAGATATAGAAAAGCAACCTGATAATACCGCTTAAAACCAGCACTAATCACAACGCGTCGCCTGATGCAAATCGTAATTCCTAAACACCTGATCTAACTCACAGCCCATAAACCCTTTCGAAAACAACCTAACCCCTAAAACCAAGCAGATATATACCACCAAACATGCACAACCTGTACGGATCTAACAAGACATGGCAAATCCTATAGTAGATTTACGAGCATAGCTAGATCTAACGATACCCAACAGCAGACAAACAACACAAACAGCAGATCTACACGACCCAATAAAATCACAAACAGATTAAGAACGAACGAACGAACGACGAGAGAGAGAGAGAGCGGAGTGGGGGAGGGACGGGAGATGGATCATACCCTTGTACTTGCCGCAGTAGGCCGACATGGTCGATGCTTGGGGTAAGATTCGAGGGTTGGGGAGGGAGATTGGGGGAGGTTGGTTGGCAGGGGAGGCGGCTATGGAAGAACAGATGAGATGGGGGTGGGGGGCGTATAAAGAGGGGACGAGGAGAGAGATATGGGCCCGAGGCCCGAACTGCGTGCGCCTCCACAGAAAGTCCGGGACCATGTGCTGTGGTGCCCCCTACTTTCTTGTGCTTCCATCAAAGCCCTTGGTGGTGGAGTACGTAGGTGTGACATTTTTCCGGTGTACTGTGCAGTGGTTTAGGGCCTCTTTGGCAACAAGGTTTTGCAAAACTATGGTTTAGGGATTGTCATGACATAAAAACCATGGTTTTATCAAACTCCATTGAAACCATGGTTTTTTTTGGAACTCCCAACTGTTTGGCTACAAAGTTTTTGGTTGACAAAGTCTTGGAACAAGAGTTGTTTTGGCACTGGCACTCAGAAAAATTTGCCCAAGACCAAAGTTTCCAAAACAGAGAAAAAAACATAGTTTTGTGGAAACTATGGTTTTTAAAACAGAGTTTTTTAAAGGGCTACTAAACACCTCTTGGTTTCTAAAACAGAGTTTTCCTCCAAAACCATGGTTTTGTCTCGCAACTATGAAAAAACCTTGTTGCCAAACAGGCCTTTAATGTTTGTTCACATTTGTTAGGTAAAATGTACTCCCCCCGTCCCGCAAAGAGTGTATTTCTAGTATTTAAAATGTATCCCATAAAAAATACATCTTTAGTTCGTAGGGTCTAGCCAAACCCCATTAATCTTCTGCACGCAGAGCTGTAAATGTATGCATGCTCATTTAAATGCTAGTGGAAACCAAAGCACCAGCACGTCTGTGCATGAAGTAATGAGGGTCACATTAGTTATTTACCTTGCACACTAATTTGTCTTTAAAAAAAACTAAAAATGCACTCTTTGTGAGACGGAGGGAGTATAGTAGTTTATAGATCTATGACATTTATCAGTGTATTGCACGGTGGTTTGCGTATTCGTGGCATTTGTTAGGTAAACTATACAACAGTTTATAGATTTATGACATTTCTCAGGTGTATTACATGATGACTTAATGTATTTTGACAATTGTCAGCTGTGTTAGATGATGGCTTACATATCTGTAACAATTGACAAGTGTCTTGCCCATTTCAACTTTTGGTTGGTACCCTATGCAAGGGCATTTTGGGTTAATTAGATGCAAACAGATCCCAACCCATTCAAAATTGGTACGTATGATCGTATTAATGAATGTGTAAGCAAGTCCTATTAAGTTAAAGGTTAATTAGTGTTCGTCTTCCCCTGAGTGAAAAGAGTTAGTATTGATGTGCCTTTGCCATTTTGATTAGAGGTGGGCACTTGGGCCGGACTCTTTTGGGCCAGCCCGAAGCACGATGGTATGGCACGGTGCAAAGCACTAAGACAAGATTCGGCCGGTCGGCAAGACGCAATCAGAGCACGGCCGACGTGCCCGGAACCAGCACGACGGCAGACGGCAAGACAAAGACGATTTAGGTTTGGCTGCGTTTCAAGACGGCACGAATGGGCACGAAATCACGGATTAAGGCTTAAAAGTTGGCAGATATTGTTGATTCAGGGCATCTTCAAGCATTGCATTTATGTTTGACATTTTGTTGATGTGATTAGTCTCTTATGTAATTAAAATAGGTAGTTTAGTAGTAGTGATTTGTTTTATTTCTTTGTTCGTCATAATAGTAAAAATGGGTTGGGCTTGGGCTGGCACGACACGAAGCAGGCACGAAGCGCAAATGGGTCGGGCTTGGGCTCGCCAAAAGTGAGTCGGGCCGGCACGGCCCGGCACGGTGGGCACGATGGGCCGTCGTGGCATGGCACGGTTTCGACCCGAAGCACGATGGATCCGGGCCATACCGGCACGGCACGGCACGACACCCACCTCTAATCTTGATTCTTTTGATGGCACGATGTGCGCATATCAATTGAGGCTCCCTAGAGTGGTAGCCATGTCTCATGCCGATTAAGGATTAAAGGGAAGTTCTATTATAGCTTCTTCCTTGTCCAAGCATTGTCCCTTTTTTATCTCCCCATGCTAGAAAAAAAATTATGTTTATGTGGAGTGGCGAAGAAGCTGCATGACCCTAGTGTTGTGGATGATTTGATGAGGAGCAAGGTCGTCAGGAGTCTCAATTCTAGTTATATGATTCCGCGTTTCTACGATCTGAATTGACCGGATCAATCCGATCCCATGGTAGGGTCTTAATTAAGGATGTGTTTGGTTGGGTGGATGAGGGTGGATGGGATATGGTCATCTATGGATTTGGAGTCATCCAATTGTTTGGATGGGTGGATGGATAGGATATGATCATCCAGTTTTTGGAAATATTCTCTCAAGATGCTGGATAAAACCATCCAAATAAAAAGGCCGGATGTGCTCATCCAGTTTGCTGCACGAAGAGATGTACACGGTCAAATTCAAATTTCGGCAAAGTTTTCTTGACCAAAATTATACTTCACTCAAAATATGGTCAAATTTTGTTTGAAAATTCAAATTTTAGTAAAAAATTGTCCAAAAATAAAAAATTGTTTGAAAATCCAAATTTTATTCAAAAATTCAAAATGTGTCCAAAAAAAAAATCAAATTTAGGTCAAATTTTATCCCAAAATTCAAATTTTGTCAGAAAATTTAAATTCTGATCAAATTTTGTTTAAGATTCAAATTTTAATGAAATTTGGTTCAAAAAATTCAAACCAAAATTCGAAACCTTGATTACAACTAACTCATCTATCTAATCAAACAAAAAATTAGCTCATCCCATCCAACCAAACAAAAAATTGGCTCATTCTTATCCACCAAACCAAACAACTACCTGTATGGCTCCATCCCATCCAAGTTGGATGGCCATATCCCATCCAACCTTATCCAGGCAACCAAACACACCCTAAGTAAACATATTAATGTTATTATGATTCTAATAAAAAATTGTAGGATCATGATCAAAATTTACATACAATCCTACCTGATTATGTCGATTCTAGTGGTTTATTATAAATAACTAGTAAGGTGCCCGTGCGTTGCAACGGTATCTACATTTTGAACGGCTGTCCTGCTATTACGATGACATGAAATAAGAAAATATGTTGTGCAAATAATACCTTATACAGTAGGACACTATTGAAGCAGTATTTCTATATTTCTATGTAAATGAAGCGTTCTGACGCTTCGTTTCTTGTGCCTGGAGTGGTTAACTAATTAAAGAGGTGGGTAATTAAAGAATGATCTTGTGTGCTGTCTTCCATCCACACCTGGAGTGGTTAATTAAAGAGGTGGGTAATTAAAGAATGGCAGAACTGGTAATTTTGATGAAATGACGTGGGAATAAACGCTCACTTTATATAGTAGAGACTAGAGATTACTTGCATATGTCCATTTAATCATACATTTTAGTTTTTATTTCTTCATGTCTATTATAATTTGCATAAATAACAAATGATCGTTCATTGCGCTATATTTCTGTAAACAAGAGCTTTAGGAGTATAATTTACAAAGTAGAAGTGATAAAATACAAAGTAAATTTTGAAAACATTTTTTGGGTAGAATTAGATGAGATCTTAAATCCCACATCAATTCTCTGATTCCTGATCATACCGAAGAACCTCCAGCTAATTTAAGATTGTGATTCTAACAACTTTGACGATGAGTTGATTTAGAAAATAGCGGCCAAACTGGAATAATAACACGGACCGACAGCCTTTCCGTCGGTGTGTTGCATTTGCTAGGGTCAGCGTTGGTATCAGAAAACCTAAAGAGTGGGCAATATACTATTCAAATCGGGATAGTTTATTACTATAAATGAACAATATATATTGGGTGCGACTACCCATCGGACGTTTGACATGAGTGCTCCTATCGGACGCTCGTACGGTCCGTCCGATGCGCGTGCATAATCTCAGCTCTCCCCCTCTTATTCCCGCTGAAACATAGTTCAGTGCCCACTGTAACAACGCGCTGAGAGTGCTGAAACAAAGTAGATTACACTAAAAAATGGCAATGTTTCAAAAGAGCAACATGATGTTTCAGTAGTGAAAACATAGGCAAAAATGACAATATTTCACGAGAACAAACGAAATATTTCATGAAGATAAACACAATGTTTCATAAGAACAACTGGGATGTTTCAGTAGTGAAACATAATGAAAAATAAAAATGTTTCACAAGAGTAAACGAGATGTTTCACTAGAGCTAACTAGATATTTCACGAGAGCAATAGGATGTTTTCGGTAATGAAACATTATCAAAAGAAAAGAATGTTTGAGAAGAGCAAATAGGATGTTTCACAAGACAAATAAGATGAATCTGTACATACATGATGATGTTTCAAGGCTTTGCGTTGTACATCTTTCGTAGTGGCCACCACCTCCACCAAGCCATTGCACAAGGAGAGAGGGACCAAGAGGGAGATGGGGGAGGAGGTATATTGGGCAAGCATAGAGAGAGAGGGTGGGGGGGGGGCATGGGAGGCTATGAGAGAGGGCCGCAGCCGGTGAGCAACGGCGTTCGAGAGCTCAGCCGGTGAGCAGCTGCACTACATACATCTGTTTCACTGGTGCTTGAATCGTGTGTGGTTTTTGGTTAGAGAGAGCACATAGCGCATACAAATTGTGGTCAATGAGGCATCACGTTGAATACACGCTATTGCCACCGAGGCCTAGGCCAAATGGGCCTTATCGCTGCTCGGGGTGTCCGATTACTTCCGATATATATTAGGTGTGCATCTCGTTAGAAACAAAATACCATTTACATGGTATAGGAACCTACGGGCTTCTACCCTTAAACAAGATCGATAGGTAATTGTTTTGGACCAAAATAGTATGTCTCAAAAGATAGTACAAATATGTAATGGTCAATTTACTAATTATATGAAGCACACCTCCATGATTTAAGCTAGCAACAGCACGGTAATACAACATGCATGTTTAGTGTGTGTTTTGGTTCTTATCGTGCTCTATGGGCTGGTGGTAACTAAAATAAAAAATGCTTGCTCGATTAAGCGCAAAAGCTTCAACATATCCAGAATCCTCGACACGCGATGGCAAAACCACGTTTAGGCCCTGTTTGGTACGGTTTTAGATTCTAGTAGAATCGGAAACGGTTTCAGATTCTTAGTAGAAACGTTTCAGGTAAAATCAGAACCACTTTCTGCAAACCGTTTGGTACGGTTCCAGATTCTAGTAGAAACTAGTGAAACGGGGTTGAGGGTGATTCAACAACGGCGTGGAAAAAGAAGAAACGTTTCGAGGAGAAACGTTCCGAGTTTTAGCCCGTTTGGTTGGGTTTCTCCTAGATTCTAGTAGAAACAGCTCGGTTCCAAGTTGTCAAACGGGGCCTTAATCTGCTCGGAGGGCCGTTTCTATCCTTCGCGGGGTGTAAATTGCAATACGCGTACACGATGTAGTGCCCTAGAGAGACATCGTCACGCGAATCCCACCACTCCCAGGGTGCTGCGCGCAAATTTCCGCCTGGGCTCGCCCTGCCCCGATCGCGACTGCTTATCACGGGTTCACTTTTCACCGGCCCATGACCGGAACGCCCACCCTGACGTGTACCGCCAAGTACAAGGCGGTTTTTGTCGCGGCCGCACGCACGCCCGAGACGACGGCAAAAAAAAAAAAGGAAAAGCAGGAAGCCGTCTCGCAAGTGGTTTCCGGACGCCGAAACCTAAACATGTCGGTTCGGTCTCCGCGGCGGCCGCGCTTGGTTTTGCTTTCGCTCCTTCCTTTCTTCCGCCCGCCAGTACGGAGACCCACCGCCCACGGTTGCCTTTGCGTTCCCCGGTCAATTTTACAAGACTTTTTTTTAATATATATATATATATATATAATATTAAAAATAATTAGATTACTTATTATTATTATTATTATTATTATTATTAAGTACTATATTTAATGCATGCATATAGAGATTATAAAATAAAGATGGATATTTATTAAGGATATAGAGAGAACATCACGCTAATTTTGTATTAGAACATAAAATATGTCTTATATTCGTTGAGAAAGCTATTAAATAAATGCGACTTACAAACCTGGTCGCGGGAGTACTACCGCTCTCTTTCGTTTCACCGCGTTCACGTGCTCATTTCATCGTGACCACCGTTTCTAGTTGGTGGTTCGACGGGCAACACGGAGTGCTCCATATTCGTGGGATTAAGATGAAGAAAACGAAATTCAACTGAATCATTCGCCCAAAAGGACAAAAATAGAATAGAATGGCATGGATTTATTTAAGGCTTTTGTTATTTTACGATCATTCGCAATGGTGTTGTCGTGCGCTCCCGCCATAGACATTCTTTACGCGACACATGTCGTAATTGGAGAGGAAGAGCACATGTAGAGGAGAATTTCTTTGTGGTTTGTACGCATCGATCGATCCCAGACGGATACATTTCTTGGTTGTTTTCATTCGTCTGCCGTCTTTCGGAAATTTTTTATTTGAGTTAAAAATTTTAGAGTTGAAATTTTGAACGAATTTGAAAATTTCTGACTTGAAATTTTATAATCAAAACATTGCAAACCGAAAGTTTTTTTAGTTGAAACTTTTCGAGCCGAAAGTTTTTTTAGTTGAAACTTTTCGAGCCGAAAGTTTTTGAGCTGAAACTTTTTGAGTCGAAAGTTTTTTCAAATCGAAACTTTTCAAAATAAATTTATTTCAACTGAAAGTTTTCGAACCAATTTTTTTTTTTGAATTGACAGTTTTCAAATATAAAGTTTTTGAAATTTCCCTATCCAGTAATCAAAACTTAAAGTTTTTGGTTTGAAAAACTTTTCAAATTAGTAAGTTTCAACATAAAAAGTTTTAAATCAAAACTTTTCGAACCAAAAGCTTTGAATCGAAAGTTTATGAGCTAAAACTTTTTGATTTAAAATTTTTCGAGTTGAAACTTTTTTATTTGAAAATTTCCCAGTTGAAACCTTTTGATTTGAAATTGTTAAGTACTATATTTAATTATTATTATTATTATTATTAAGTACTATATTTAATGCAAAATTTCTGACTTGAAATTTTATAGTCAAAACATTGCAAACCAAAAAAATTTTAGTTGAAACTTTTCTAGCCAAAACTTTTTTCGTCGAAACTTTTCGAGCCGGAAGTTTTTTCAAAATGAAACTTATTAAAATAATTTTTTTTGAATTAAAAGTTTTTGAACCAAATTTTTTTGAATTGACAGTTTTCAAATATAAAGTTTTTGAAACTTCCTATCCAGTAATTAAAACTTAAAGTTTTCGGTTTGAAAAACATTTCAAATTAGGAAGTTTCAACACAAAAAGTTTTAAATTAAAACTTTTCGAACCGAAAGCTTTGAATCAAAAGTTTTATGAGCTGAAACTTTTGGTTTGAAATTTTTCGAGTTGAAACTTTTTGATTTGAAACTTTCTCATTTGAAGCTTTCTTATGTGAAATTGTTTGATTTAAAACTCTTCGTGTTGAAACTTTTCGAGTTAAAACTTCCTAATTTGAAATTTTTTATTTAAGTTTTTTTTAGTTTTAAATTTGAGTTGAAACTTTCTATTTAAAATTTTCAAAGTTTAAATGTTCTAATTTTAATTATTTTTGTGTTAGAGGGGGAATAAGGGAGTGGGGGAAGTGAGTAGGAAAAAGAGAAATGGATGATGGATGGAGAACATGACACTTGCATCCTAGGGGGAGGTGACATTCAATTTGTTAGTTTAAGATTAACCTTAAAATAACCATGCCCGTTATTTAAGCATCATTAGAGAACCTTTTTTGAATGTATTTTTAATGTGTGCATGTAGATATTATAAAAGAAAGATGGATATTTGTTAGGGATATAGAAGAAACATCACGCTAATTTTATATTAGAACATAAAATACGTCATATATTCGTTGAGAAAGCCATTAAATAAATACAACTTACAAACTTGGCTGCGAGAGTACTACCGTTCTCTTTCGTTTCACCGCGTTCACGTGCTCATTTCCTCATGACCACCGTTTCTAGTTGGCGGTTCGACGGTTAACACAGAGTGCTCCAAATTCATGGGATTAGGACGAAGAAAACAAAATTCGACCAAATCATTCGCCCAAAAGGATGAAAATAGAATAGAATGGCATGAATTTATTTAAGCATCATTAAGAGGACCTTCACGGTGGAAGTGATGGCGGCATTGCTGAACCAGACCGGACCGATCCTTCTCCAAAGCACGGATTCGTGTATGCATGACTCAACTGCTGCAAACTTATTAGGATTGTACCTACCGTGTTTGGTAACGTAATATCACACGATTCTATAGTTCACCAATCACCATTAGAATTATTCAGTTTGCCCATGTAATGTACTTAGATGTGTGGCCTGTAATCCGCTCGGTGCTAAAAATCACGCGGATTTTCAGAGATCTCACCGCAAAAAAAGACTATTATGTAATTTTCAAGGAAAAACACCGCCGAACGACACACGCGCGGGGAGAGATCGAAGCCACATCATTGGCTCGACAATGACTCAGGAAGGACGCTTACCACCGCGCCGCATGCTCAGTTATGCAAATGGAGCGTGACAAATTACTTGAGGTGTATCAACGGGCTGAGCAAGATCGGACGACGTGGTTATTTTCAAAGCAAGTACGTCGGCGGAAATGACATGAATACAACGAACGAGCCGGAATCTACAGGATATAATATACGGAGTATGCGTGCGTAAGTGTGGACAAACCGTGGCATTAGGAGAATACGAGACAAGCAGCAGCAGCCGGCTGGTATTTTCATTTCCCACGGGTCACATCCGTGCAAACGTAGGCCTTGGAATGGAATGGATGCCAATAATGTGGTCTCTCCGTAGACGAGTCCGACATGGCCTTCCAGTTGAAAATGGTATGAATAATGCGCATTTTGCTGCATATGACAATATATTTATTCCTAACGAGATGCGACGTGCGCGGTCGGAGGACATGATCAATTGCCAATTTGCTACCCATCATTCCGAATAGAAACTGCAACTCGAGAATCTTGCGACATCAAAACTTTGACTCCATTCTTATAATAGATGCCAATTCAACTACATATTTTGCGACTATATCCTATTTTGGGGTTGCTAAATCGAGTATAGACGGTATAGGAAACTGATTTTGAGAACGACCGCGTATGCATCTTTCTAGTTTACTGTTCAGGGCTGTCCGCATGTCAACCGACAAAACTTCGATCGATTAAAATATTGAACAATACGCTTGCACGCGTTATCAGGCTCCACATGTTTGACCTGACAAAGTTTTATGAAACTGCAATCAGAATATGTAGAACCACATCCACCAACAGTAGCCAACAGAAACGACATCCATCAATCAGATTGCACTTGCTCCCATTCTCAAACAACTGGAAAAACGTCTGTGAATAAATAGGACGAATCAACGAACCAATGTGGAACATTTCACCTTTTCAATCAGCTAGTTACATATCTACAATGTTACAAGAACTATGAGGTGCAAACCTTTGGGGTGACGCTGCTTGAACACCAAATTCAATGAGAGCCTAACGATCAATGAATAATCGTAGAAGAAAAGTAAAAACAAGATGAAAACAAAAAAAAAGGAGTGTACAACAAGATGCCCCACAAAATTGAGGACTGAATATCTGGTTGGCCTTCCTAGACATCGTACTTCTTTGGCTGGTGCCATTGTGCTAAAGTTCTTGACAAGTAACCAATCAATGATGTTCTAGGGGGGTATGTCCTCTTTCCATATAGATGCTTCCCTCCAAGATCAGTATACTTCGAACTGTTCTCTCTTTCAATCTACAAAACCGTAACAATCAAAATGAGGTGTATATAGGCGCTGAAACAAAGCTCCTTTTACCAGGTGAATTTTCTTAAAAGAATGCAGCAGAAAATGGTTTATCATCAGAGAAAACGCGTACAAAATATGTTGTGTACCTTGTATATTTTTCCATCTCTCAGGTAGTACCTGATACCAGACCAATTAATTGATTGGGAAAAATGAGACCGGAATGCAGATATAGGGTACAGGAAATTGTCTACCAACACAGCAACGAAGACCTGAAATTGAAGTCCAACCAAAATGAAGTTTAGCAAAAATCATGACCACAGGAAACTCAAGGCCCCTGAAATGGCGCTTTGGAAGAGACACTCACAAGCCCCCAGTTATATGAACCAAGGGAGACTTTTGGTCCTTCTGGAGACAACATGTTGCAGAGTTGAATTTCCACCTTCGTCAAATTCCACATTGAAACAAGTTCTGTGAGAGTGCATATTAACAAGCAGCTCACTAGTTTCAGACCTGGAATAGCATGCCACCACACGATAAAAAAAAAGTTGGATGAGAAATTTTGACCACAGGCAGGTGGAGGTGTATTTGTTATAATTAGAGTATAGCAATATGCCAGAGCCAGAACACACAACAATTAATACAGTTCATTGTATGGACTTGCCCAGCAATAACACTACCTGCAGTGATGAATCAGAGAGACGGAGGGGGGAGAGAGGGAGAGGGCACTGACCGCAAGATGAGTCAGATGCTTCCTTTAAAATTGCGCTGTATGGTGCTCTGAGAGCAGTCACAATATGCACCAAAGCCATAAAATAGGGCCAAACAAATCCCCATGACAGATAGCAATGTGAAGCAAAAAGTGCACGGTTCATCATCCAGTTGACCTTTGATACATACGATTCAAGAACAAAAGTTTGTTTCCTTAAATAATTCCAGTATCTGCATCAAAACGAAATATGCATATAGGAAAGGTGATATTAGTCAAGACTTACGAAGCATACAATTTATTGACTGTGGTGAGATGAATATGTTTGCAGTGTAAGATTTGCAGTACCTGGAGAAGCTAAGATCACTTGCAAGAGGGTGTGGAAACACAGCAACAGGTGGCGAAGATATTAGCCTTTTATGCTGCCCTGTAAAGGATGCACTACACTTATTTGCAGGAAAATGTTGTGCGGCCAAAATGTATGCACCGAGGGTAGCACAAAATTTGATATGGGCAAAAGCCCTTAAAGAGGAAAAAGGATAAGCTTCTGTTGTGGAGCTGCCATTAAACATAGAAAATAAGGTACCAAATTGTATTTCATTCTCAACACAAAATTTCCATGTTTAATACTAGATATTTTGAACTATATAACAAAAAAGAGAGACATAATTCCATGCCAGAACATTACCAGCTATTGCAGCCAGGGTCATATCATCTGAGTAACCACCATCTCTCAATCCACTGACTACACCATATAGGTCTTGCCGAAAGTCATCAGCATGCATCTAAAACAAACTTGTCTTAGCAACGGTATAGGATGAAATCAAAGTTTATAAAGAGATTTTTTAATTTGGAGAAGAAAGGCTAAAGTAGACCCTACCATCATACAGCCACCCCACAAAAAGAAAGTCTTCCCACCAGTTGCAAATCCAATCGAACAAGGCTGCAATATGGTTGTTATCTTATCAGCAAATTGCAATGAGAATGAATGAAAAAAATCAATAATCAATAAAAGTAATTTACAGAACTAAATAACTAGCTAACGAACAGTAAAGACTAACTTGACACAATCAGATGTGCTTACAAAAGACTTAATGCAGCCAAACAAATCAGCACATTGGTTATGGAAACTTCTAATACATAAACATCATGTCAATGACCCAAGGGACAAGACAACATCAAAGAGTGAAGCTTAAAAATACAGATACTTTTACATCAGTTCCTTGAGGGCATTTTTTTAATAACTGACGGCTTTCTTTGGTTACAAAAAATAGAAAAGTCAAGTATCTCAAACTTTTCAACACAAGCAATCAGATGGTGATCACAGAATCCTCAGAAAACTTTTGCCAAAATGGTAAAAAAAAGGTAATGAATAAGTTCTTGATGCACAAGGTAGTGTAGTTGTACTATCCAGAAACAGAATGAAAAAAAAAAAAATATAGAATAACTTTGTAGGATGAAAATTTTAGCTGGACATTTTTGCACTTCAGTGAAAGCAGGCCATCCATAACCTCCTGTTTTTATAATGAATAACTTTGCAGGACAGTCTGTTATCATGAGAAATCAACATACCATGTGATATTCATATATGCAATAGCTTCCCAAGCTGCCAGAAGGTAGGTCAAGGGGGTATCCAGTTTGGATAAATATCTGTTAGATGCAAGAAACATACCTGTTAGGTGAGAAAGGGAGGGGTGGGTTGGGGGGTTCAGCAAAAAACAAACCTCAGGATTCTTCATCATTTCTTTTGTGAGAGCTCCAATTGTCCCAGGATGCAGTCTCACATCATCGTCCAGAAACAAAACATATTTGCTGTCCGTATGCATCTTTTCAACACCGACCTGTTCCAATACATGAGCACAAGTCCATTACACTGTCACCTCATTGGGCTTGTTTGGTAAACAGACAATAAGACCAAAAGATGATCCTATAAGAACTACAGAAAATTTGAAATTTCTGGCCTTGAATTCCTGTTCAACATCATCATCCCCATGCTTACAAGGTATAACACTTACAGGTTGCAGCTTATCAACTTTTGAAATTCTTTAGATAATTTAAAGCATAGTTATCAGAAACGCAATTCGTCCGAGTCGCGGTACGGGATTCGGGTTTGCACTTTTTCTTCCAATTTCCACTGCGAACATGAACCCCTACCCTAAACCGGTTTGGGTTCGACGAATCCGGTTTGTGATTCACAGAGGTTTACAACGAATCTTATAACTATGATTTAAAGAGTGAGGAAAGAAAAATATGTAAAAGAATTATGTACGGACAGCCCTCGTGCATGTACAGAACAACTACATTCCATGCATTATTTATATAGAGCAGAAAGGAGAAGAGGACCATAAGTGTCAGCCCTTTATAATTTTAATTGATTTCAATACCTAATAGCATTGCAGATGTAACAAATTAATAGAAGTCCTTCACGTACCAACTGATTATGAATTTTCTGGCTACATGTTGTTGAGAACCCAGCTACAACCACCTTTGCCTCCAATTTGTCCTGAAAATTACATAATCTGGAAAGATTACAACGGATGAAGAGAACTATGGACAGATGAGATGCACAACTAGGGAGACTAAGATTATTATTTACTTATGAGGGCTTCCACCAACCTTGTACTCTGTGATCAAACGGGAAACAGCATGATATGCTGGATCATCTTTGCTTTCTACTACAAACAAGAATTCCAATGGTCCCCCATAAAGAGAGGTAATCTGTTTTTTATGGGTGTTAATAGCATAATAATTAACACTATAAAGACCAACGGTTAAATATGTCGCAGTCCTACCGTACCTGAGTTCTCCAGTTTTGCAAATTGTGTTCGCCAAAGCCCTTCAAGGGCATGATTACAGAGACCCTAGGTAATTTCTCCTGAACAGAGTGTTCAAGCTCATCTACGTCATCACAAAGAAATGCAAAACTATTTCCATCTACAATTTTGCGCCTCATCTTCCGTATTTCTTTTTTTCTGGTAAGAAAAAATCAATTGTAAAATAAAATCAGTTGCCGCTGGATTTCTGGCCTTAACAAAACACAGCAAAGAAAATTTTGATTACAAATTGCTTTCATGAAGGCCGACATTACCTGACAGATGCAGCAACGGCCCAACCAAGAGCAAGTGTTAAGCAGATTAAACACCCCTACATAAATTGTGAGAAATTGCATTAGAAACAAGGAGCAAACTTAAACTGTAAAAGTAAAGTTGAAGCACCAAAATGATATAAGTTTTCCTTTCCAATACAAATTGCACAGATCTTGAAACAAGCGAATGGATAGATAATCACTATCTACTCTTCATTTATGCTTTAATATTTATGTAACTTTAAAAAAGAAAAGCGTAGAAGCACCTCTCCGTAAAGTAAGATGCAAAGCACTCAGCTTCAGAAGAAAAATCTATACTTTAAGCTAGATTACAGGACATATACCATGTCATATTCTCATGGGCATTCAAAAGTTAAAATGAATCAAACAAAGGTCTAATAGGCTAAAAATGGTAACGCATTACACCTACAACGAGTAAGACAAGTTGAGATCGACGTCGCTTGTCCAAACAAAACCGACAAATCGATAAAGCATATGCGTCTACACTAAGTATGCAAACATTTGCCGGCTTGAGACGTAGAAATCAAACTAGTCCATCACCATCTCCAAATTACAACTGTTCAAAAGCTCAAATAATTCGTCGTTTCGCACTTTGAAACTTTGCAACTTCCTTCCGCATAAAAATTGCCCCTTTATCGCACACAGGCGCCGGTAGAACCTCACGCTAAGTTCCAATTGGTACGGAGAGGAAAATTCTCCGCCCCAAAAAACTCCTCGAAAGGGCACCGACGGGGGGGAAAAAATTTAAAAACCCGGCGCTTTTCGCAGCCTCCAAAACAATTCCGCTCCGCCGCCACGAATCGACCGCAATGCGGAGAGTAGGAGATGGGGGGCGAAGAGCTCGGGGGAGGTGGGGCTCACCTGGATCTGGAAGAACACGGCGACGGGTCTGCAGAATGCGCGGCTCACAGCGGCGAGCATCGCGTCGGCGGCAACCTCCATTGCGGCCATTGCCGCGGCGGTGCCCTCCCGAAGCTTCTAGGGGAACGGGCGGAGGACGAGGGGGTGGAGGAGCGAGGAGCCGGGTATGGGACGGCGAACGGGTTCTCGTGCTGGATCTCCTCCTGAGCTGAGCGGTAAGAAATCGAAGGAAACTAGGGCCCGTCCCGTGAGAAACTTGTATGTGCAGCCGCAGCAGCAGCGTGCTGACCTGTGTGGGGGTGCGCCGGGTTAATTTCGATGGGCTGGGTGCTCTTTATGATTAGAGCCCCGGCCCCCCTTCCCAAAATGCTTCTGCCACTCTGTTCCCCGTTTTGAATTGGGGCTGCTACGCGTACACCGCTCCACACAATTTTTTTTATGGCAAAGACTGCAAGTGGTCCTGTAGTCATATATTACTCAAAAGATATTAGTCAGGTCAGGTTCCAAAGTACAAACCACTAAGTGATAGCACCACCGAAGGCTTCACTCCCTCTAGCCCGGAGAAGATTCACATCAAAACGAATATTGGAAAAATTGCGATCGAAGACAAATTCCTGGAGTTGAAGATCTTATCGTTTTGGCGCAGCCAAATATGCCAACACACAAGCGAGAAGAGCTCACTGTAGCAAGGCCGCGTAGCAAGATTGGCTCAAGAGAAAGCATGAAGAGGTAAAGGCCAATCTTGTGACACCATCGTGATGAAAAGATTGAGATTCGATCAAACCTCCTCGGGAACCAGGCATTGTATGAAAAGGTGAAGCAAGGTTTTGTCCACATCCGAGTTGCATAGAGAATAAGCCGGACCCCCATTTCAAATTCCTTTGCGATGAAGGAGACTTCGAGAATTAAACCGATCAAGCAAGGTTAACCAGAGGGAGAGTTTATGCTTGAGTTGACTTTTACTCTTGCAAACAAGGTGGTAACCAGCAAAAAGAAGTGAAACTCGAAGAAGACATGCAATGTTTATAGAACCGTCCAGAGGAGAATTTGTTGGGCTGCCACAAATAACTCCAACTATCATGTTCACCCTCAGTCAGGTGAAAATCTTCTAAAACTTGTCGGACACAAATAACTCCAACTATCAGGCTCACTCTTGATCAGGCAAACAATTGGTCACACACATAAAGCCATGTTTGTTTCGACTTAGGCTTTTTGGCTTTTAGTTTAAAGCTAGATTTTGGCTTAATGAGCTTTTAAGCCAAGACATGTTTATTTGGTATCCTGATTTATTGATGGGTTGAATGGTGTACCTTATTGATGAAAAGTCTAAATTATCATAAATGAGATGGGGGAGGGATTCTTGGTTTATATATGATGGTATTTGGTGGGTAGTTTTGGAGATTTTTAGTGGCAAAAGGTTATTTCATAAAAAAAACCCAAAAAAATCACATCTTGCCTGGTTTTTGGCTTATAGTTATACAGAGACTTTAGGCTTTTTTAAAACCTGGCTGAAAAGCTAGTCGTTTGTTTTGGTTTAAGCTTTTTGGCTTTTAAACCGGTGAAAAAGCCAAAACAAACTAGGCCTAACCATTTTTTTTTAGCTACTGCAACCCCTGCGGGATACAAATCTTCTAAATTTGTTTTCGTTGTCCATTCTATATGTTGGTCTGATTTTCCGAAGACTAAGTAACATGTAAAATACTAAAATCCATCACAATAGTATGTCCAGTTATAACGACTTTACATCAGTCATGATCATTAATATAATATGATATCTTAAACTTGTTATATTTATGCAGTTTTGTGCATTACGCCTGAATTAGTACGCCATATTGCATTTATACTCTCTCTTTTTTTCACGGAGAGTGCAATTTCTAGTTAGTTCAAACTCATATTTACCCCCCTTGAGAGAAAAAAAAACATATCCATCTGTAATTTTCATTATGTAATTTTTTGGGTTATGCACTTGTTTCGTACGGTAAAAACAAATGCAACATCGTAAGTTCGTGTTATCTATAGAGTTCCACGGCACAGGTTCTACAAGTGTGTTTTTTTAAAAAAAATGGAAGGCACGGTATTTGTTATCAAACCATTTAAAAAGAAAAATAGCAATGTAAATATTAAAGTTAATTAAAGCATAGCCCATTTGAGTGAAATCATCCCTTTTCTAGCTCTATCTACTTCGTTTTTTTTTTCAAATCTAGCTCCCTTCCGAATGTAATGCAAAAATAGTCTCATCCCCGACCGCAAAAGTACCGAAAGGTGACACGTGTCACCTGTTGCGCTCCTCTACCGCGGAAGGTTACCAGGGCTCGCTCCCACGCTCGCCGGCTCACGCGCCCATGCTCCCCGAGCGTGGCAGCGCCTACTCCCGCACTCCCCAGGCACGACAGCCTAGCTTCCGCACTCCATGAGAGGCTAAATCTGTAAAATGCATTCGCAGGGACTATATTTGAAAAATAAAACAAGACAGAAAGGGCTAGAAAAGTGATGATTTTCATTTCGGTAGCCTCTACGTGACACTCGATCACTCGGCTAAATTAGTATAGCAAGTTTTCGCATCAAGGGGTGTCAATTTGTGAGTGCATGTAACAAAAACATCAGCTCTAGCGAAGAAAGCAATCCACAGTATTCTGGGCCGGGACAGGGAGATGCCATTGCCAGTTGATGCGCATCTGTTCCATATTTCGCGTTGGCCTATCCTCTCCACTCTCCTTCTAAACCCTCCAAAACTCTTCAGAACGTAGTCTAATCTGATTTCAATGTCACTACAGCCTGTTATCGCATTGTATTTGCCTGGTACACTCGATCTTACGCTAATCAAACGAACGCTAAATCCGGCCACAAAGTTTACAGAAATTTTTGGAGGGAATTAACATTAACTAGAGCTGACAGAAAAGAAAAAGGCACTCGAACATAACGCTATGCAAACACCAGTGATGCGATTTGGTGATCGAGAATTCGAGATTCCCCGGGCGATCACTGCTGTTCCCCCGCTCCACAACTAATTAGATCATAGATTTTGAAAAATACAAAATAAATAGGAAAAAAAAATCAAAAAATATAAAATTTGATGGGTAGTGAGATTTCAATGAGATGAACATAATGCACAGTTTAGATCAACAATTTCGTTTTCGAATTTTGCAAACACAACGCTATAGCACGGAGGATTTGTACTATCGATAGTACACTAGCAATCCTCTCTCTCTCTCTCTCTCTCTCTCTCTCTCTCTCTCTCTTTATATATATATATATATATGAAGCCTTTTCCGTACTCTTGGGAGTACGTACTCCCACTTTCATTATACCACTTAAACGAATACGTTATACTCCTTTATCACTTTTCGTATACTCTAATAATAATTCTAAGATATTACAATGCGATATTGTTGAAAAAAATTGACCACAGCCTTTTATTTTTTAGCTATATACTCTTTTTCATATGTAAAAAGAGTATATAAACAAATTATGCTATAAAGGGTGGATTTTAATGAAATTTTTCGTATAATTCACTTTGAAGTATCTTATAATCAGTATTAGAGTATACTTAAAAGGATAAAGAGGTATAGCAACATCATTTAAGCGGTATACTGAGAGTGGGAGTACGTACACCCAGGAGTACGAAACTATATATAGGAAAATGGTTTCGTACTCCTGGGTGTACGTACTCCCACTCTCAGTATACCGCTTAAATGGTATGGTTATACTTCTTTATCCTTTTGAATATACTCTAATACTGATTATAAGATACCCCAAAGTGAGTTCCACGAAAAATTTCGTCAAAGTCCACCCTTTATAGCATAATTTGTTTATATACTCTTTTTACATATAGAAAAGGATATATAACAAAAAATAAAGGCATCCGATGATTTTTTTTTCAAAAATGTCGCATTGTAGTATATTAGAATTATTATTGAATTATATTGAATGTGATAAATGAGTATAACACATTCATTTAAGTGGTATATGTACTCTCACTCTCAATATACTGCAAAAGTGATATTATTATACTTCTTTATCTGTTTGATTATACTATAATACTAATTATAAGATACTCCAAAGTGAATTCCACGAAAAATTTCATCAAAATCCACTATTTATAGCATAATTTGTTTATACTATTTTTACACGTGGAAAAAGGTATATAACAACAACAAAAAATGGCTCCTATGAATTTTTTACATTCATGCCATATTGGAGTATCTTAGAATTATTATTGGAGTATACTGAAAGTGATAAAGGAGTATAATATGTTCGTTTAAGTGGTACACTGAAGATGGGAGTACGTACTTCTGTGAGTACAAAAGGCTTCCTATATATATATATATATATATATATATATATATATATATATATATATATATATATATATATATATATATATATATGAAGGCTAACTATTAATTGTGTTCAGTATCAGATTATGCATCTTAGGTCGTGTAACAATGAATTTTTCAACTCAAATAAGACGAGAGAATAATAGTTAGGGATGTATAATCATTTTTCTACGATTGAATCTCATCGGGATGATATCCCTCAAGTTTTTGCTTTAGAGAATGATATCCTCACACATGCTTCTACTAAGAAAGAGGTGAGATGCGAGGGAGATAATTTTTCAAATGGAACATAATAAAGTGTTCTGGGAAGTCATTAAGAATGATTTAATATCAATGTTCCAAGATTTACACAATGGAGACATTCCTTTGTTCAGACTGAATTTTAGAATCATCATGCTTTTGCCAAAGAATAAAGATGCAAAACAAATACAACATTACCGACCAATTTATCTTCTGAATGTCAGATTTAAAATTTTCACTAAAGTTGGCACTAACAGGATTACAAGTGTTGCTAAAAATATTGTACGTTCTACACAGACGACTTTCGCGCAAGGTAGGAACATAATGGATGGCGTGATTGTTCTTCATGAAACAATTCATGAGATGCAAAAGAAAAAATTAGAAAGGGTAATTTTTAAGGTGGACTTTGAAAAGGCCTATGATAAGGTCAAATGGCCCTTTCAACAATAAACTCTAAGGATGAAAGGTTTCTCCCCATAATGGTGTTCGTAGGTTGAGAACTTTGTTATCAGAGAAAGTGTTGGCATCAAGGTCAATGATGACATTGGACCGTACTTTCATATAAGAAAAAGACTCCACCAAGGTATCCATTATCCCCCATATTATTAACATTGTTGTGGATATGTTAGCTGTTTTCTTAGATCGTGCCAAAAATGGCGGGATGATAAGTGGAATGGTGTCTCATCTAGTTGATAATGGGTTATCATCCTACAGTATGCAGATAGCATCATCTTATTCATGGAGCATGATTTTGAACAGGCCAAACATATGAAATTAATACTATATGCATTTGAACAACTTTCTAGTCTCAAAATCGATTTTCACAAACGTGAAATCTTTTGTTTTGGTACGGCTAAGGATTTCGATGCTCAACATACCCAACTATTTGGTTGTGATTTGGGCAATTTTTCTTTTCGATATGTTAGCATACCAATTCATTACAGAAAGCTGAGAATTAGTAAGTGGAAGGGGGTAGAAAAAAGATTTGAAAAGCTCTTGAGAAGTTGGAAGGGCAAACATTTGTTCATTGAAGGTCGATTAGTATTTTTAAACTCCGTGCTTAATAGTTTACCCATGCTTATGCTATCCTTTTTTGAGATACCACGTGGGGTGCTTAAACTGTTGGACTATTATAAATCTAGATTTTTCTGGCAAAATGACAACCATAAAAAAACTAGGTTTGCTAAGTGGAATATATTATGCTGACCCAAGGATCAATGAGGTATGGGCATTCAAGATCTTGATGTCAAAAATATATGTTTATTTAGCAAATAGTTTTTCAAGCTGCTAAATGATGAGGGTGTGTAGCAAACTCTCTTCAGAAGAAAATATCTGGAAAATAAGACTTTCTCATGCAGAAAGAAAGCCAGGAGACTATTATTTCTAGGCTGGCCTAATGAAAGTCAAACATCATTTATTTATATTTGGGTCTTTTCACATTTGTGATGGATCTCAAATACGTTTTTTTGGCAGGATATATGGATTGGGAACAACCCCCTCTATGCTCAATACTCTCGATTTTTTAACATTGTTAAAAAAAAAGGCTACGGTGACAAAAGTAACATGTTCTGTGCCACTAAATGTGTCTTTTCGTAGGACAATTACGGGAAATAATTTAATAGCCTGGCATGAGCTTGTTACAAAGATTGCTGTTGTGCAGTTGTCACCAGAGCGGGATACTTTTCGATGAAATCTCTACAAAAATGGATAGTTTTATGTTAAGTCGATGTATATAGTCTTAATGCATCAAAATGTCCTAGTTACAAACCAACAATTTCGCGATGCAGATGCTAGGAGATTAACTTTCATTATCTAAAAAAACAAGAGGAAACCACGAACGTAACGCTGGCAAAATCTCTAGCCAGCTCACGAAATCTAAGAATTGAGGCCTGCATCAGCCATTTTGCAGGATCTGAACAAATGAGGTTGCAACACATGTCTGGTTTATTCGTACACCGGCTACAGCCGAACAGCAGTTGATTTGCTTCTTGGCAAAGGACAAGCAGCTCTTAATTGGCCAACAAGTTCCTTAGACTAATCTCAGATCGGTGCCACAGACAACAGAGAGATTAATCGAGTGTTTAACGAAGGAGAGAGCTGATTTGCTGCGCGCTGAATGGATGGCCGGGCACACGTCACGTGCAACGCGTACACTGAAAAATGATGGGAGCATGTTAAGCTATCGTATGGGACTCTAAGAGTGCATTGCCAGCGTCCTTGAATCATGCTGCGATGACCTACCGTTGAAAAAAAATTAGTACGATCAGATCGGCAAAGGGAATAATAATGCTGCGACTTGATCCTGCTAACTAAACCCGTCCACTACCGAGTTGGATCTCCGGAGAAGCCTGGCTGGAAAGGCGAAGAGCTTATGCCCAGTTCGTTTTAGCTTCTGGATTATAGATTCTAGATTATGAAAAAATTAGGGGGAATCGAGCAGAGCATGCTACAACTTCTAGGTTTCAGACTGAGTTGACGAGAATCAGCAAGAATCAGTGAGAATCAGGTTTCAGCTAGATTCTGATTCTATACATAAATCAGCTTCTGATTCTCAAAGAAGCTATTCAGAATCCTCCCATTCGGTAAATAATCTGTTTTTTTTTATATAAAACAGAAGTTGTCTAAAAACTGAAATGAACGGGGGGCCTAAAGCTTTCGAGCTTTTGGCAGTTTGAAGATGGAAGAAGCCCAGAACAACTCCTAGCCAGACATGCCATCAAACCTGTTTGTCCTGGGCTACCAAGTGTTATCGTGCTAGCTTAGCTGTTTCGAGTCAGATCTACTGCTGCTATCATGTTCTGCATTTGGAGAGACCGTAGGGACCCGTGTACAGAGGAGCGAAGCATCCCTGGCTACCCGATCCATGACCCAGAGGAGGCCGGCTGTTTTGGCCGTACACGCATGTGCATGTGGGTCGCGTTGGCAACGAGTAGGCGGCGATAAAATTTTCTGAATCGAAGCACGCAACGCTCACCAACCAAGCAAAGGAGAACACGGATTCTTTTATACGCTCAAGTGACCAGCTGCGAAAGGAACCGATTCTGCACTGCAGGAAGCAAGCTTTAGTGAGGCCTGCAAGCAGGTTAATCGGACCGATTTATGGTTGCAGATCGAAGTCCTGGTTATACCAGTTTGTCGTGAAAATCGCTAAAAACTGAAGGTTTTAAAATCATTTTTTTTAAATAAATAAAAAAAATTCGAAAATTGATTGGTTTTCACAAAAACCGATCGATTTTCACAAAAACCGATATGTTTTGAACTTTTTTTGGCAGACGATTTTTATCGAAAATCCAGCAAAATTTCACCGATTTTCGACCGATTTACATCGTGTATTTTTTTCCCAATTTTTGAATTTTTTAATTAAATCAGTTTACCGATCGATTTAGGGTTTCGAATCGACTCGATACGATCAGTTTTCATGAAAATCAATAAAAATCGATCGGTTTATGTAAACCCTACCTGCAAGAACCTTTCCAAAACCAACGACAAGCTGCCTTTTTCTTCCAGGTTCGCTTCCCTTAAAACAATCTCCATGGCAAATGATCACTTGATACGTATAGAGATCTTAATGAGAGATCTGCACACATGGCAAATTTTCACCTTTTCGTAGACTGCCCCCAATTCCGAGAGTTTTGGGTTGACATCGCGAATTGGACACGTCTACCTTCGCTCAAGCCAGAACATTGGAAGCCGTCGTCCAGTTTAGAACAATGGACTTTACAGCAAGTCGAAAACCACTCAGATTGCAAAAAGGGAGTTAAAAGCCTGATCGTCCTTATTTGCTGGCATTGGTGGAAAGAGCGAAACAACAGAATTTTTCGCTGTACTTCGAAATCAAATGATGAATTGCTTCAAGAAGTTAAGGATCAGGCCTCTTCTTTGGGCCCTTCTTTGGGCAGAGGAATTAAAAAGTTGTTGCATCGTCCAGTGTAACGCAAGCTTTAGCTCTTTTGTTTTTCTTTTTTTCTTTCTTCCTTTCTTTCTCTTTTCCTCTTTCCGTTTCGTCTCCTTATTGGTTCCTTAGTGCAGTTTTCCTGCACTTTGTACTTCAACTTTCCCTTCTTAATACGAGCTTCGGCTTTTCAAAAAAAAAAAAAAAAAAGTGAGAGTGACACGTTGCGCTTGACGGATGGACTGACAAAAGTAAGATAAGAATGGGTATGTTTATTTGCAAATATATGTGATCGTTTGAGTGATGTTTACCTGCAACTCCTAAAATCTGAAACGGCGTCGTGTATTGATTGCATTCAACTTGCAGGTTCCGTGCCAGATTGATATGACGATATCCCAAATGAACTGGAAAGCTTCTTCAACGATTGGGAAGACTGAAGAGAATATCCTTTTAGTATGGTGTATATCCTATTCCCTAGGTGCTAAGCATTTCATGCATGGAACTGAACGGGCCATCCGTGATAAGGTTGATGTATCTGTCCCAAGGATCCAAAAATCGCCGAGATTTCGGTTTTCGGCCGGGGACGAAATTGCAAATCCCAGCCGAATAAAAAAAAATTAAAAAAATTCGAATTGCTACAGTGATCTCATTTTTTTCGGCAAGATTTCGCCCAATTTGTCCGAGATTTGAACATTTTGAACTGGATTGCATTTGTATATTACCGGATTTGAGCTAATATTTTTCTTGTAGCATTTTCAAGCAAATATGAACAACACAAAAGAAAGAAATCGAAAAAAAAAATGAAAATGTTTTTTTGGGGAAGATGGGATTCGAACCTATGACCTGTGGATTTGCCCAAAGCCTAACCACACTAGTGATGTGTCAGGACTATCCAAAAAAATTTTGAAATTTTTTTGACGTAATTTGAACCATTTTTTGTTCATTTGAATTAGGGCGAAATCTCGGCAATTTCGGCCGAGATTTCGTTTTTCTTGGTTTAAAAAAAGCCGGATTCAAATCATCCTTTTTGAATTTCATCCAAAATTTGGCCAAAATTCTCGAATCTCGCCGAAATTTCGGATTTCGGCCTGGTCCGAGATAGAGTCCGAAAACGAAATTTGTCCTCACCGCAGCTGCGTTGTTGCTTGAGCAGTGCTAGTGTTTCTTCTCAGTACAAATTGTATAAATCTTAAAATAAACCAAAGGTTAAGTAATTAATATCTACTATTCATTCATGCTTTAATATTTATACAATTTTTAAAAATAAAACATATAAACACCTCTCGTAAATTTATTCAAGCTTTGAGGTGATGTCTTGCGCAGAACGAAACAGCGGAAAATAGTCTCTCTCTCTCCTCTCTCGAAATCCAGAAGAAAATTGTCGAAGTACTGTACAACAAGTGCAATATATTACTTGAACATGAGCAGCGGCCCGCTTCGAGCGAAGGACGGCGGTCCGGTCCAACCGAGGCAGATGGGACGGCGCCGCGCCGGCAACAGTGGGTTCGTGAGCAGCAGCCTGCAAGCGGCAAACGCATCAGGCGGTGTACGGCCGGACCGTGCTGTTGTGTATTGGCTCGTCTGACTGGGTGTGGACAATTTACCTAAACAAAGACTCATCAAAGCTCACGAGCAGGTTCAACTTATCTTATTTAAAAAAATAATGCGGTTTTCGATTATAAAAAAAAAATCATTAGAAATTTTATGGTTTTGAAATCCAAAATTTTGTAGAGAAAAAAAAAATCAAAACCAATTTTGACCGATTTTCTCCCGATTTTAATCGGCCAGTTGAATGTTTCTCAAAGCTAATTTTTTTAAGTAATTGTCTCTCAATTTTCACCGATTTTCTCTCGATATTCATCGATTATTGCGATATTTATGTTTCCATAAATTTTTTTTGAAGTTTTCTAAATTTAACCGCTTTACCAGCTGATTTTAGATGTTGTACCTCTTCGATACATTCGCTCTAAAACAACACTTGGGTTCAAGGCTTTTCCCTTGTTTTATTTATAGATCTTTGTGATCTTTCCATGGGAGAAGCGCTCGTTGAGATCCTTCCAAACAGCCTCGGCTCTTTCGTTGTGGATGATACTCTCACACAGGTACCGGAAGTTACAATATGGTGTGAATCAGTATAAGCCTGAGGTACGAGAATTCGACGAGGGATAAAACTCGCAATTGCAATAACATGATTGAATTCAGCGGTTTAGCCCCGCCTCTGCTTTGTTCCCGCTCTAGCCTCTAGGCCTAGACCATCCTTCATGAGTGCTTCCTGCGCTTTTGATTATGGAGCTGTACGACCTTTCGGGTCAACGAATAAAATGAAACAACTGCCTCTCCCTCTCCCGGTTTTCTCGCGATTTTTGCCGATATTGTGAACTCTGCTCACGAGGTCTATTAGCTAGTTTATTTTTGCTTATAATATAAACAGAAAAACTAAAAAACGGTATACCGTTGCAACGGTATACCTCTGAAACTTATGATTTTTTTGCACTGAAACTCATAAAACTTAGCACTAAAAACTGATAAAACATGAAACTGATGAAACTAAACACTGAAACTCATGAAACCAACACTGAAACTGATAAGTTTCATAAGTTTCATGGCTATACCGTTGCAACGGTATACCGTTCCCTAGTCACTCTCTAATATAAAAGGGGATCTTCTCCGCCTATATAAAAGGGAGATAGGAGCTTGGGACAGCATCTTTATATTCTTGTCTACTTGTTTGCGAGCTTTGATCATTGGCAACGCAATCTCGATGGTACAACACGTTAGCAGTATGATAACACTGCTTTTCTGATAAGTTGCTTTGTTCTAGTTTTCAACTCTGTTATAGGGTGATGTTTTCCTTTTCGTAGATTATTGAACTATTATGAATTGCTGCTCGAATCTCGATCCCTCTCCTGCTGGCCGGACCAGGCGCACGCCTCTACATGCGTGTTGTTGTGCCGAAGCCAGAGCGGCACACGCCTCCACATGTGCCACCGTTCCGACCAAGTCGACGGGTGAACCAGCGCCGCCACCGACGGGCCACCGGCCATACGCCTCCGTATGAGCGTCGCCTCACCATTGTAGATTGAAACGGGTGCACGCCTCTGCGTGCACGCCGCCGAACTTGCTACCAGATGGTGCTCGCCTCCGCGTGCGCATGCCCTAAGGGCACCCTGTCATCGTCTTCTTCACGCCGCTGCACGAAGCCATCGTTGACGTTGCGCCCGCGACAAGCACGACGCCTCCACGTACCGTGGCCGTAGCGGCCTTCGCAGTACTCCGTAGGGTCGTCATCGCCATTGTCGCCGTCTCCATTGTGCCGCCGGGTTGGACGAGGGCCAAAGCCCATTGCCGCTGCCATGCGGGACAGAGATGCCACCGCCATGCGCGCATGCACGACGTTGACGACGACGCGTCCAGCTCTTATGCTTCTGGCACACGGCATGGTGCAAGCTCCTCCACCGCGTATACAAGACCATGTCGACTGCTATCGCCCATCGTCAGGTTATAGTTTCCCGGTTTAAATCAACCGGAGGAAGCGAGCGAACGCAGTAAGAGAGCGTTAAATTAAATGAGTTCGTTTTGAATGGTAGGAACGCAGCATTTCTAAAAAATAATATGTTAATCATGGTAATTCATATCTAGTCTTTTAGAATTTAAAATGATGTTCTAAATGAATCATAGTAGGATTAGAATTCCTACTTTCTTTCAGAGTATAATTCTTATTTTCTTTGGAGGAGAACTTAAGGAGTTACATTAACCCATGAAGTGGTCATGAAAAATCAAGCAACTCATCCAAAGCAAAAGGTCTACGAGAGGATTAGAGATTAGGTATTTGTGTTTGTTGGATGCAAATCGGATGATGTGGACAAAATATGATGACGTGTAACTCCCTAATCTCTTATTTTTGCACTATCTTTAACATAGGTCAAGATTTGTAAAGTTTGTTCATTGATCGACTCTGCTGCACAGTTAAATTTTCGTTTACAAATCGTGAACTTTCGATATAAAATACTTCCATTTTGATTCCGGAAGGGCTATACGCCTCCGACTTGTTTTAGTTTCGTGCTGTTCGGACTTGATGATCGAAGTTCATTGTTCCATAGTTGCAATTAGTAGTTTTTCTTGCTGCAATCAGTTTAAGAATTGCGAATTTGTAAAATCCAGAACCATCTCGACCACACCAGATTACAAGTCACGGGGGAGCGATTACACTGGAGTATAAAGTGCTCACCAATGGCAAGCCTTTGTAAAATGTCAACAATAAAAAGTTTGAACTGTAAGCAGGCATTTCTCATGCATGCAAATAATATAGCCATTTCCAAGAAATGTGAAACATTGACCCCTTCACGAATAAAATCAGACAATGAAATCTTATTACTATTTACTAACAATATGACAAACTCCCTTACTCCAGCTGAACGACTAGCTCCCGGCAAAAAGGGACTGTAAAAAATGTTCTCATTATACACTGAAGGTTGAGTACAGAGGAACACGTCGTGGAAAGAATTTCCTATAGCTATGTGCACTGCAAGAGAGATGCAAACTATATGAACATGCAAGAGCAAAATTTTATGCATTAAAAAGCTTGCGAAATGGCCCGTCCTTTCGATCTTTGGCCGCCTCTGTCAAAGCAAGGAACCTCTTGAACCCTGTCGTCGCTGCTCCCCGACCAAGTGCTGCAGCACGGGTGAGTACATCCTCTCGGTTGGCCAGAGCTCCCGTGAAGGCAGCCATGCTTGGTGTAATTGAAATAGCTGGAGCAGTGACTGGTGCGATTGGGACAGATGCAGTGGCAACTAGTGGCGCAACAGTCGGAGCCACGGTGGGGTGTTTGATGCTGGGGCTATGCTTGTTGAAGTCTTCCAGTATAGCTTGTTGGTCTGCTTTCTTCAAGCCCTGTGACAAAGGGAAAGCAACGCGAGTGACAATCAAGTGTGTCAGGTTAAACCAAGTGATCGAAGATTGCACTTGGCATGTTAAAGAGGCCAGATTTTTAAGCAAAAACCTTGAGATCAAGTATCCGCTGAAACTCAAGAGGTGTGCCTTCCGGAAGGAGAGCACGGTACGTATTAGCCACAGAATCAACTGGTGACAAAATAACCTGCACCAAACGATGTTATTAGCTTGATCAATGCGAAGCGCCTTTTCAGTAATACTGACATAGATAATCAAAACTCAAGCTCATTTCCCCCAATTTACCTTAAGGAGTGCTTCAGCTTTACTCATTTCTCGGCTTACAAACTTCGAGTAGCTAGCGGCAACTGTACTCTGTTACACAAAATTGAAATAAACCGCATGTTAAAATATGGAACATAACTTGAAAGCTTATCTTCTTGTAGTTAAGGCCCCGTTTGGCAACTTGGAACGGAACCGTTTCTACTAGAATCTTGGAGAAATCCAGCCAAACGGACTAAAGCTCGAAACGATTCTCCTCGAATCGTTTCTTCTTTTTCCACGCTGGGGCCAAATCGCCCTCAACCCCGTTCCACCCCGATTCACAGAATCTAGACAGTGATTCTGATTCTACCTGAAACACTTCTACCAAGAATCTGGAACCGTTTCCATTTCTATTAGAATCTGAAACCGTACCAAACATGGCCTAAGTTGGAACAATAAATCTGCTGCCTTTTGCAGCCAATATCTATGTTTGCATAAGCTTAATTGGCATTTTTTTTCCTGCCAAGCTTCTTTAAGTAACATATGAATCAGATCATTTTTGCAGATTGCTACATATTCCACTCCCCCAGGGCCAAATTTCTTCCGCAGATTCAAGAAATGATTGATAAAAAAAATCACCCTGTTTGGAAGGTTTCCTCGACCTGCCACCAGTAATTAAAAAACCTAGGCCATGTAATATGCCAAAACGATCTTGTGATGACAATACCTGTTTTCCAAGAGCTGGGATGTCTAGTAGAATAGTCTTAACTGCTTGAGTATCCAAAAGCATCTGCAGAAAAAAAAAAGCAAAGTAATGACTGATGAGAAATGTGCTGAACAGCACAAAAAGAGCTTCTTATGGGATTAATGTTGACCTGCTGTGCACCAGTTTCTGATATATGCTTGCACTTGTATATATTGAGATAAAAACGAGGTCCAAGAGAGGCTGCCAGCTGCAACAGAACAATGCATGTAAGTATATACATTGATAGCAAATATATAATTTATGACAAAAAGATAATAAGAACCCACAGGTTTACCCATAATGAAGAAGGATGCTTAACTTACTTTGTCCAGGAAATACTGGAAGTAGGTAGGTGAAAGCAGGCTACCAAGCACAGGAATACTGCTTGACAAAATAGAGCTAATACCATTCACGTACCTGGCATGGAACAGTGAATCTTCTTAGCAGATAATTATATACTTGAAAATAATCATGTGTTTGTTGGCTGATCTGAAGAATATGCAAGGCAAATAATGTTTGTAAGCACAAATTAAGTTTTTTTTTTCCAACTGAAAGAATGAAGAAGAGAGTGTTCCAAAATTTCAAGGATCCATTTCATGCGTATATGTGTATAGTGCAAAACTAAAAACCCATATATGGGTCCTAGCATGCTAATTCAGTAATTCTCATATGAGCCATTGGATGACATTTCACATTTGGATGAACTATGTTTTAGGCAAACTTGAGGGGGTGGGATCCCAAATGCATACTTTTGGAAGTTGTTAGGGGGGTTACATGCAATTTCCATACATGCGACATTCAGTCCACCTATATCTGTTCCATCCAGCAGTCCACCATTGCAATTAGTATATTTGCTTTTATTTACAGACTATCAGAGTTCATATGTATATATGCTTTTATTTACAGGCTATGAGATGCATCTTCTGATAAGATAGATCCCAATTAGCAGTTCATATAGAATCATACATCCTCTTCTTTCCAGTTGAATAACTACATTAGCTGTAAAATATGTGACATCATTGCTGTGTTATGTTACAAACTCCCATATTTTAAACTTGCCCATCAAATCTAGACTGTGGGACTTGGACTCTTGTAAAGTGAATAATTTGTTATTCCATACTAGTTTCAAATATGGAATAAGACCTTTCACACAAAATGAAATATCAGTAGGGATGTACAATAAACGGGATTTAATAAAATCCTACTCTGATTGGTCACCAACGCTTTCAAGGGTGGCCCATGGTACACGAGTCATTGCAACCATTTCAGCATCAAATTTGGTTTCGACGCCATGCACAAGTGTCATCAATGCTTTTGTGATCACAGCTGAGAATTCATCCTGCGAATATTTAATTATTGAGCATTTTCTAGAACTTTAACAGTAACATCAAAGAAATAACATAGCAATCTAATGGCTACAATATTCACATCAGGTAGGAAAAACAAAAGAAGAAAAAAAAGATGATGATTAGTCACCTGAACTTCAGACATGTCCACCTTGTCAGCAAACTGAGAGTTAATCATCTTAGCAACATTCTCAGCTAGCTCACCAGACTGTCAGATTTATACAGAGAAAGTTGAGAAGCACAAAAAAGAGCTTAAGAAAATCTCAATCACAGATGCAAACATGCTCACACAAAGGAAAAATTAGCTATATGCCACTCTGAAAGTGTTAGGTTTGCAAAATTCCACTGCAAACATCGGATAGCTGGCAATCTACGACAGTTTTGTCAAGTCTAAATTTCCCCTCTCCCTTTTCCCTTCCGCCCTGTGTTTTCCTCTCCCCTCTGAGTAGTAGATATAATACAAGGCCCAATCTGTGGAGAGCTTCTAGCAGCAACTCTTCTCAGCATGCTGAACGCATCATGAAGGCAGCCTTGGTGCCTTGGTGGACAATGATGACAAGACACCATACACGAGACTGTTCTTGGATCAACTGCAATAAGAACGTGAATTTCCCAGCTTTTAACCAAGAAACTTCAGGATTTATTGGGATCTCCAACCAGAAACTATTGTTATGACCATTTCCAAGGCCACACAGGCACACACTTCCAAAGCTAGCCTTCCGATGTGAAATGGCACGATGGGTGAGGTCTTCTAATGAGGGACTGGGAAAGTGCCAAGTGGGACCCATGGAGAACATATGAATCACCGATCCTTCCCAAAAAATGCCAAACTAGTACGTGATACGTACGTGATACGTACCCAATATGTCGCGATCATTCGAGATATGGGATCAGGAAAGGAGGTTCGACTTTTAAAATTCATAAAAAAAATCCTGATACTTCTCTAATAACCCCCAATACTCCTGGCCAAAAATGTCTCGTTTGAAAGCCCAACAACAGCCCAGTCCAAATCCACTCTTTCCAACCCTAAAACCACAACCGACCTGTGTTCATCTCTCTCTCGTTCCACTCACATGCCGCCATCACCCCCCCTCCACCCTCTCGCATGTCGACCAGCGGCTACTGCTGCCACGTACCAATGAGACGACGACCCATTCCCCTACTCTTGTTGTCGCCGCCCCCCTCTGTAGCGAGGCCCACCCCCTCCTGCTACATTGCCACCCTGCTCCCGTCGGAAGTCACCTCCTCCCAGAACCTGCCGCCACCGCCTGCTATAGCAAGCTGGTCACCTTCTCCTTCTCCAGCATGCTGCTGCCTTGTGGACAGATATCTCGTTCTTTAGTACATCTGATGATCTCAATACCTCATAGTTTTGAGTTAGGTTAGCCTTTTGCTTTAGGTAATCTCATTCTCAATGTCTTGTAGCCTCTTTACATTTTTCTCATTTTAAAATACATATATAGTCGCCATATATTGTTATGAATAGCACTTGTTGTATTCAACATGAGGCCAATGGCCAGAATATATAGAGTACATGAGGGTAGCTGGCAGGGCAGAGCAGGTAGTCGATGAAAGTGGGCAGCCGCAGCGGCAGGTGATCAACACAGGCTCCGCAGGTCCTGGAGGCGAGTGGCCACCGAAAGAGGCGGCAGGGCGCACCGAGAGGCAGGGATAGCAGCGTCGGAGGCGGCCGGCCAAGAGCGGCACCGAGAGGCTGAAGGCAGTCGGTCGGGAAGGAGACGTCCTCACGCGGGCGTTGTCGGCCGGGAAGAAGCGTCGGTGGCAACGTTCGGCCGGAGGTGGACCATGGCGTCTGACGTCCGGGCGAGCGGCAAGCGACCGAGGAGAGGCGTGCCAAGGTACGGCGCGAGGCCATCGATGGTGGCGTTGACGATTCATCGACATAGCACGACATGACCACGCCCTCATCATCTCTAGGTGGCCACCCCCGGGAGAGTAGATTTCTTCTACCAGGGGCAGCGGTAGCAGAAAAGGATTGAGGCTAGGGTTTGAACATAGGCTCCAATTCCATGTTATGAATAGCACTTGTTGTATTCAATACAAGGCTAATGTCTAGAATATATAGAGTACATGAGGGTACAAAAGGAAAAACCTACATAAGGTAATCATGTACATGGAAGGCCTATATAAGAAAATCACCTATATAAGGCAATATATCTTGTTTTTGGGAAATGCCGTATCACCGCACTGGTATTCCATATCAGTGATGCATGGTGGAGAACTATGGACGAATAACACAAATTTGACAATAAAGACTAGATGCAAAAAATCTGAAAATATGCAAGGGGCAATTTGGCTACATTGAACTCCTATTATTCTTTTAAAGCCAATATGGCATTTTGCAAACTAATCAATGTTTGCAGTAGCATATCTTAGAGGCTTGTTTGCAGGGGCATTTTGCAAGTGTAGTAGTAATGTAATGGCATATAGATAACTTCCCCCGAAAAGAAAAGAAGATGTTTTGTTCAACGACCAAACTATAAGCATCACTGAAGAACAGAATGTCACTAATACTTGAATGCATGAGCTTAGAATTTGTCTGAATATGTTGTTTCTGTCTCTCCCAGCAAGAGATTAACAAAGCCATAATTTTGTTCCGTTTCCTTACGCCAGGCTACCAGTTATGTTTTACTTGAAGGGAAAATAAACTTACCGTCTGGTGACAATATTCTGCAGTTATAACAACGTAACATATCATTTTCTCATCCCTGTCAGAGGTCTGCAGTAATGGCCACAGGATATAAGATGATGGTACCAGATGAGGAAAACAAGAAATAGAAGGGGGGAAACAATGCAATGATAACTATCATACCCTGATTTGCCCATCAGTACCAGTGGCAGCTGCAACAATACCAGTACCACCTTTTGGTAACCTGGCATATAGCTTTGCTGCATAGGCTTTAAGTATTCTTTGAAATACCTAAGAAATATATTTTATCAGTAACGAACCCATTTAAAGGCCAAACTTCATCAGCTTTGATAACATTATAAAATCTTGACAGACACAACCATAGTCAAAATGTGCCCAAATAGTTCATCAAATCTCAGAAAGGTGTTCTTATAGTGGATAGCAGCAATAAAGTGGGCTGCAACATGCTCGTCTATGTTTGTAGAATATGTACTTTATCAATCAACTTTTAAGTAAAATAACTTATCTTGCATTAGGATTGGTTGTTCCTGTGCATATCTCAAATCTTAAGAGTAATTATTCAAAATGAAAAATTACAAGAATATGCAACAACTGGATCATATGAAAATCTGAAAAGTATTTGTACTAAAGCACTGCTGCACACCATAAGCTATAGCGAGTGTAGTGGGCCGTAGCAAGCTGTGGAGAACCGCTACAGCGCCAGAATCATAGAGTACTTCAGATAGCCATTGAGTAGCAGACACTATATTGGATTATTGGGGCTATAGCGACACTATATCAGGCTATTTAAAACAAAGCACTCAACAAAACTGCTAATATAGTGTCTAGAGATAATTCATATAGATAGCAACTTTTATTTCATATGATTCTTGTGTGCAAGGTTAGTCCATGTACATTTCTAATTTGTTCTTCTGTATGGATGATTCCTATACTCCATTCTCTCACCAATTGAACAAATGAACAGCACATAAAGATCAATATCAGAGGTAACAAACAAGTAGTAATGAAGATACGGAATAGTGAAATGAAATCAATCAGCCCTTATCGCCATAGCAGAACAAACTGCTAAAGAAGCACTAAGCAGTAAGCAGATGAAATTAGAACAAAAAAAATAAACAGCCACACAAACAGCATGCACAAAGGAACTATTTGCCGGGCCAAACAACATGGAACTGTCCATAAAAAAAGGACAAGTACTAACAAACGCAGGAGAAAACTGTCTACCTGAAACAAGTTGAATAATGTTTGGTTCTTTGTTAATGCACTGCACCTCTTTAAGCTTCTCCTAATTACCAAGAACACCTGCTCAAGGGAAATTGTAAAGCAGATTAACATAAGAGTTTGATAAAACATGGCAGAGCATCAAAAGCTAGTTGCACACAACATCTAGAAGGCCAGCTTTGGAAAACCTATTCCTAGTTTGAGCAGTTTATACCTTTACATATAACACAAGGTTAATAAATTCTTCCAAGATAACCCCAAAAGGGGGAAAGGAGAAAGCAGAAAAGAACCACTTTTTGGCCAATTCCAACAGCAAATAGTAGGATTTTGGCAAGGTTTTGACCAAGCCTGGAAACTTCTGCCATGTATTATTTCTTATTACCTGCATGCTGCTTGATAGAATGTTTGTCTGACTCCCTTCCTCTGTTTCCCATTTTTCATCCTGCCAGAATTAAAGGGTTAGCTGACTAGCTCAAGGTAAATAGACCTCGAACACTAAAGGTTCCAATTATAAGTATGATTTGTGTACCTGGATAAGTTTATCTAATTGTTCCACCAAAGATTTCTCCTCGAGTTCTATGTACACAGCCATATATGGTTCAAAACAAGATGATATAATTCCATGGAAATTGAACTGCGATAACACAGTGGCAAAATATGAGATATGAGTATATGACACATTTCATCATTCAAAACTTACAGGAACAGTAATAAACATGCACTGCACAATAGCTGATAGACTACTAACCCCGGCACCAGTAACTGATAAATCTTTCTGCTTGCCTTTGTCCTGCCAGTAAAGAATTGCAGAAGAGTTGGGAAAAAATATATATAGTAGAAGTAGAGAAAAGTTAAGACTAAACAGTAAATACTTGTTCAACTTCATCACTGGGCAATGCCAGTTTCTTCTCGTACTTCTTCCGTATGTCTGAAACAATTTTATTGCGTTCTGCACCCTCATTTCCATCGTCGCTTCCTGAGTCTTTATTCCGAGCAGTCGTAGTTCCACCACTGAATTTTTCTGCCAATTCTTCTTCAAATTCAAGGGTTCTCTGCAACGCCTGCATTGCAAGAATCTCAAAATGTTTGGTACAGAATTTTATATTGCAACTGAATCAGCTTACATATTCAACTAAGACATTCAAATATTTCACAAAAATCTCTAGAACTCCAAGACTTGTGATGTTACAGCATCATTAACTACATAAAATTTGCCTGTTTTCTTTATCTTTTATTATATTAATTTAAAGCCAATAGAAGATCTAATAAAAGACCTTGAAGGAAAATTAAACCACTAGAAAAGTCACCCAAAAAACCTAAAAGAATTAGTACAGTACAAAGTAGGTTATCAATCATTTGCATAGCATGGTAAGACAAAGGGCACATATTCATTTCCAACTGTTATCCATAATTCGAAGAAATAACAAGGAAAATTACCAGTAACAAAGTTGCAACATCTGGCTTTTCTTTGATATTGTTAAGGATATCAACAAGCTGGGCCCTGAAAAATAAGTACTTTATCATCTGTAAATTGATTTGTGAGGCAGAAGATAAGAATTGATCTTAAACTCCTAATGTTACAGAAAAATTTGCAGCTGAATGGTTATGACGGGACAGAAATAGATTAAAAAAAACAATTGGTACAAATATGAGTAGCAACATAATGCGGCAAACAAGAAATCAAGTGACAAATGGTTCTTTAGTTCTATGTAAATCTCAATTTGTCAGAGGATGCTCACTAACTGGAAATTGGAGAGGGTGAAATCAAACCTTGTAATCTTACAGAACTGGATACACAACAGATAGTCAACGTGCCAGGAAGGTGGAAATATTTTCCAGGTATCCTCATTTGACCGTAGTCGACGCTTAATCCATGCATACCTCCTTTCAGTCTTGTCTAACTTCGCAAGTTCTGCATTTTTTCAGAAGTACCAAAAAAAAAAAAAAAAGGACTATGTAAATTTACACTATGACAAAGCAAACCGATCTAAATAGCATATGCAAGGTTTTGACCTGCTCCTTCAAAGATCTGCTTATAAGAGGTAAGCTCCTTGCTGCAAAAATTTTTTACTAGTTCTTCCCTCACAGACGGCTCCAAAGCATCAACCACTAAGCAAGCATCGGATAGCTGCTGCAATAGAATGGCATCTTCTGTTTCCTTCCCAGTTCCTAAGCTGCAAAAGTATAACAATTAGCGGGCTGTGGGCCTATTTCACAGTAAGAAGTAGCAGATATATAAAAAAACAGAACGATTGCTTATTGGAGTAAAACTTTGCATAGCTCCACTGTCCCCGCACGAAACACGCTCAGGGTGCTCAAACTGTTAGTTAATAGCAGTAATCAGTATTTGGTAAATCAAGCAATTTAGGATGCAGATATTACACCTTTTTCTATCAGGGTTCCCGTATTACATTGGATTTGAATTATTCTGGCCGGGTTCCTCACTTACTACTGAAAATGACAAACAAATGAGAAAGGTGCCACACTTCCCATGTTAGGCCACCTGTTCCCTGATGAATCACGGATTCAACTTGTCCTTAAGACACTTCCAGTACCTGACTGGTTTGCTGCTGAAGAATTGGCCAGAAACTGGTACTGCCACCAACAGGTCAGTGGCAACTACACCTGTATCTTTTTGACAAACTTAACAACAAAAGTGTATTTGTTGTGTACCTTGAAAAATCGGAAAATACATGAGATTTGAGGATTTTCTTGATGTTCTTGAATTTCTCTCTGAGCTCTGTTATCTTTGGCACATCCCTATAGGCCTCAAAATGACTGCACAACTGGTTTACTGCCTGAAGATAGGAAAAGAATCAGGAATTTTGCCAGAAATTATGTATACAGTATACACAATTATAACAGCAGCATGCCAACCATGCACAATGGTCACAATAAGCAGTAAAGTGTTGCAAGGACTGAGATCAAAGCTAGAAGGTTTACAAGTGTAGCAACTAATTATTTGTCTTACCTCTAGCTGTGCAGCTGCTTCTTTATACTGGCGTTTTGAGGCCATGACCTGAAGTTGCTCGACAGCAGAAACTGCCCGTGACACAAGGAGCAATATGACTTAGCTTAGGTGGACATATATTTGCTATTTCGTCATGTCTTTTTAAGCACAATAGGACATATTCCAAAAAAAAAGTAAACTAAAGAAACTAACCAAGCATAGTAAGACGGTGAAGAGCGGTTATTGTAATTGTTATATGCCTCTTGGCACAATCCAGCTTTTTTATGTCGCGACAGATTTCTTGAACCATTGTTTCGCTGTGTTCAGCCTTTGTTTTTATCTCATGTATCTTGTGCATTAGTTCCTGTTAGTGGACAACAAAGTTAAGCTTGAATCAAGCCATCAAGCGCTTGTGCTAGTATTTGATCAACTTTCCCCCCTTCCCGGAGCTAATCCAACTACAGTAGAGCAAAACACGCTGCTTGATCGATTGATCCAGCAAGTTAAGTGTAGGCGAAATGCACAATAAACGAAGAAGACAATTACCTGAACAGCATTTGTCGCTGCAGCAAGTTCTTCCTTAGCCTTGGTCCCTGAGTTGCTCTGTGAAGTAACAATAGCTTCACATTATCAGGGGAAATAATTATATGGCACCGGTGCCACCTAGCACTATATGGCATCACCCCTAGGATGCGAACACGTGGCAAACACAAATCTTCAATCTAAGAGGTAATATCATATCCTTGTTTTCTCTATCCTTGTTTTCTCTAGATAAGCTGATAGCTGGTGAGATGACTAAAGATTTGTGTTTGCCACGCGTTCGCATCCTAGGGATGGTGCCATATAATTATTTTCCTCTTATGGGATATAGTATAAGCATAAGCAATAAGAAGCACATACCAAGCAATTCAGTATATTTTAAGGCCTGTTTGTTTTTGCTTTGGATTCTCTAAAAGCTAATTATGGATTGTGGTTGTCGAGAAACTGATTTTTCAAAAGCTAGAATCCAAAAGCACATATGGAGTGGATTGTAGATTCTAGTGTATATAGGTGGGCTGTATTGTGAGAATCGACTTCTAGAATCGAGCTGTTTCTTTTTTATTCGGCTTTTGAGGCCAGAATCCAGAATCAAAAGCAAAAACAAACATGCCTTAATCTGGAGCCTCCATCAGCACATTTTCATAAAGTGTAAATCCAAAGTAAATTCGCTACTATTGCATCATCACAATACTCATCTAAGTATCGGTTTGGCTAGATTAAGCGGTTCTAATGCAAAGAGTGTAGACATTGCAAACCACAGCATTGCACGTAGACGGAACACGAGACCACAAGGCCGAACCTGCTGCCGGACGGCAGCGAGGATGCTGGCGTCCACCCGGCGTATCTCGCTCTGTATCTTCTGCATCAGCGGCTCGACGCCCGACAGCGACGCCTCTGCAAGCCGCAAAAAACCAAGCGCAAAATGGAACCCTAAGTGCCTCGAAGAAACACTACCAAATCTCGGAACAGCGCAGCTTAAACGAGCGCATTGCGGCAGCACATCGCGAGCGAGTTTGCGTGCGAAGAATCGATTCATTTCTGTCGGCGCGCGTACCAGTGGGGAACATCTGGTTGATGTACTCGAGGGCGCTGGACTTGTCCATTTCTAGCCGAGATCTCTCCCGCGCGCCCGCGCTCGGAGGATCTGGAGAGGTCTAGAAGGATTTGGAAGAAGGGGAGGGCGACCAGAAGGGAGCCGATCTGGCGGGGCCCGGGAGGTAGCGCGAGGGGCGGCGGCGTGCGGGGGGAGGAGGTGGAAGACGAGGAATCGTCGGCGGGGTCGCCGTCAGCCCGTCAGTGGTCTACTCGGCCGATTTGTGTTCAAGTGTTCATACGCCGGTGGCGTCGAGTTGTGAGCCGGTTGCTGCTGGTGGAGCCCCAGTCTCAACAAGTGGCATCGCTAAAATGCCACTCTGGTCCACCGTCATACACATAGATGGTTCGCGTCACAACGATAAATGAGCCAGATTTTTAATGCTCATACGGAGAATGGCATTTTATCAATTTTTCCGCCCCGATCACGGTTCATAATACTGAATTGCACCCCAAAAATCGTTACGTGGTTGGCACTGATTTTCATTGAAAGTAAGTACAACGGTTTTGAAGTTAAATTTTTTACAAACTGGTGGTTAAAAAAGGCAAAAAAAAATCAAAAACGGATCGATTTTTACCGATTTTCTTTGAATATCGGCAAACTATGCGTCGTCATTTTCCTCATCAATTTTTGATCATTTTCATATATTTTCAATTGATTTTATTCTATTTTTGACACACTAAAGAAAATTAAAAAAATTGCATAAAATTGAAAAAATTTAGAAAATCTTGATAAATCCCAATTAATCTATAAAACACCACATAAAAATGTTAATAGTTTTTTAATTCATTTAGTTCTTCTGAAAAATAAAAAAACAATTAATAAAAACAAACAAAGACACTGTATGATTTTTATAAACATTTACAAGATTTATCATGCTCTGAAAATTTAATGGTATCATAAATAGTGCCTAATGATCATGTAGTAAAATTTCTAGAAATATTATACTTCATTTAATGTCCCTAGAAAATCAAAAACAAAGAGCATATACAAAGATAATATCACTATCAGAATTTTAACAAATTACACAAGTCTAATCGTCATCTAAAAATTTTACAAAATCATTAACATTGCCTTAGGACCTCACACAGCAATTGTCAAAAATATTAGACTTCATTTAGTGCACCTAAAAAATCAAAAATAGAAGAGCATATACAAAGACAGTAGCACTGTCAGAATTTTTTTAAAAAAATACACAAGTCTGGTCATCATCTGAAAATGTTACAAAATCACTAGCATTGTCTCAAGACCTCACACAAAAAATTTCAAAAAAAATTAACACTTTTGATAATTTTTTTCTAAATTTTTAAATTTTTTAAATTTCAATTTGAATTGGACCAGTTTACTCACCTGTTTCAAATCTCGAGCTAGTTCTATACACTCGAAAATCATGGCCGATTACATTGGGAATTCAATAGTTTTTTATTTAGATATATGTCACCGTAAAGTATAGGCTATAAGTGTCGATGTTCAAGACCAGGGGGTCCCTAAATCGAGATTACGAATGTAATTCTGGTATCCTTTGTCTGTAAAACAATTTGAAAGAGGTAGGGAAGGAATGGGAATTGTATTATATCATGCACTTTCTTTCAGAGTGCAAATTATTCTGAAAACGACTACACGCTCTCTCTTTAACCATACACAATACACCATGTCTCTATCTCTGAATCTGTCGGGGATTGGCTATCTGGCAAAAGACCACGGTACCCCCGTTAAAAGCTAAAACCCGCCGACCTCGCGATACTAAAAGAAGATGCTCGGGAGAACGAAACGAGCATCCCTCCTTCTCCTCCGAGCATACGCGTTTGCACCTTTACTCGCAGAAGTACCAAACACGCCCCCCCCCACGAGCAAGCATGCTCGTAGAATCTACGACCTACTCGGGTGTTTGGTCGGAGGGCCCAGCGAACGCTACGAGGAAGGAAGGAGCCAACCAATCAGCCGGAGATCAAGGGAGATCATACCCGAAATTCAAATAGCGCGAAAATCAAGGACAGCGGGTCACGGATATGGATACGTAGCGTGATCCCAGGAGGTAGTTGCCCTTTTTGGTACCTATAGTCGTATTATTTAAACCCCCCCGGAGGATTTGTAAGGGGAGAGGGAAAAAAGAGATAGAACATAATACACTGGAGTAGGGCTGTTATCCCGGCAGAGGGAGGCCCGAACCAGGATAAACACCGTGTCCCCCCTTTTCTTCTTCTCCCGACCTGGCATCGCTCGAACGACCTCTTCGATCCGTACGACGGGGCTCTGTTGATCCCCCATTCAACAAGTAAGCTCGACGGGAGCCGTTCTCCAATCGTCGACAGCTGGCGCCGTCCGTGGGGACGGCGGCCTTGATTCCCGTAAGTGCATCAAGATCCTCGAGGATGCCAAACTCGGAGACACTCGGGACCTTATGCGTTTTTGACCACGTTGAAGATGACGACGTGTACTACGCCGTCGATTAACGTGGCGGGGTGACCGATCCTATCGGTCACACTGAATCTGGGAGCCCTTCCCCGGACACGGGAATGCGAGGACAGGGCCTCCATTCCCCAAACATTACCCTCGAGGACCCCGAGGATGACTACGACGGGCTCTACGATGGCCTGGACATACCAGACGATCTAGAGCTCGACCGAGAGACCGCATCTCAAGGGGATACAATGATGTCCCCATCGCTGGGTCCGCTCGCCGAGTCAACGTGGCCGGAGCCGTGCGAGCCCGGAGGGATCCTCGGACGCTGCCAAGCACGACCGCTACGAGGCGGCCAGACTCCACCTGGAGGCGTCCTTGGGAAAGACTCTCGCGAGCATTCGCCGCCAGGCAAAGGGGAGGTGCGCTTCCACGGAAAGGGACTCTCGCGGGTACCGAACTCCCGATCGCGCTCCGGGTGCCACAAGCTCACCGCCGCTTCACCGGAACGGAACTAGAGCCTTGGCGGCGGCCGCGGCGTGACTGCTTGATTTCCCGAGCAAGTAGACTTGGAGGCCGTGGGCGTGGTCGTGAGCCGAAGATTTGGAAAGGCTTGCCGCCGAGCTGAAAGTCTCGGATCCTCCCGTGACCGGATGCCCGAGTGTTTCCGGGACCATCACAACGCTCCCCATGCGCTCGCACAGGTGAGTCTCGAGCCATGCTCGGAGATCGCACTGCATCGCTAACCCGATTCGGGAAAAGCCGGAGCGATCCACAGAGCAACCTCAGTAGCGGTACCTCTATAATCGCCAGACATTTAGCGCTCTGAACGCTCCACGACCAAGCGGTCGTCGGCACGACCGTCGCATGAGGTCTTCTCCCGACTCGGCCCGCGCACGGGGCGTTGGGCGGAAGACCCGCGTGAAGGCCGCCGTGACCGAGGGTTTTACCGCGAAATCCCGAGCTTCGGTTGCCAAGCCTTCACGAGCTCCCTCCGGGACGTCGCATGGCCGAACAGATTCAAGCCCGGCCACGTCGAAAGATTCAACGGACCCGTAACCCTGACGAATTTCTCTCAATATATACTACCGCCATCCTCGCCGAGGCGATGAGGGGTGATGGCAAATTACCCGCCGACGGTTCGACGGAGCCGCCAGACGCGTGGCTTTTCAATCGAAGGAAGGATCCATACGGCCTGGGGGCGGCTCGGCCAAGGCCCGAAAGCAAATTTCCAGAGCTGTTACATCCGCCGGGAAAGGAGCGACTGAGCGCTTTGATACAGACGGACGGGAAACCTCGCGACAATTCGCCCGTGAGGTTCATCCAGGTCCGGAACTCGATCCCGAACATATCGGACGGCCGCTGCCGAGCTTTCAAGTTCGGGTACGGACGCGGCGCTTCACACAGACCTGGAGATCCACCCGGATCTAACGGCGAACGAGCTCTTCCGAATGGCCGATCGATACGCCAACGCAGATGAAGCCGCCCAATGGAAGAAAATGCCGGATGAAGGGAAGGCTGCCGCCTCGGCTGGCCTAGAGCCCTCAGCTAGCAAACAGGGGTCGAAGTCTGTAGACAAGAAGATCAAGAAGCAGAAGAAAAAGCAACCCTCGCCAGCCATGGTAGCCGCGGTGGAACAACAACAACCCCGAGCAAACCAGCTCATGGCACGGGGTTTAACGCTTCGGGAAGAGGACAACCACACAGGCCTCGAGAGCGAGGCGACCAAGCGGACCGACGGGCGACTTCATCTGTCCGCTTCACCAGCGACGGCACGATCCACGGAATTGCCGAACGTGGACCTACCGCCTGGAGCAGCTTTCTGGGCAGGGTCCCATGCCGACGCTTCCAGAGCAGGTGAAAATGGCAAAGGTAAACAGCCCGCCGAGGGAAGTGAGGACGACATGAAATACCAAGAACCAAAGAATCACATAGCGGTCATCTTCGGGGGCTCCTCCGCCTACAAGTCCCGCCGGGACTTAAAGGACGCCGCAAGAGAAGTGCACCATGTTACCCAGGGTAAGCCTCCTGGCAAAGAAATTAAATGGTCTCAAATATCCCTCACCTTCTCCAAGGACGATTGTCCCCTTGGGATGACCAAACCCCAGAGGCTTCCGATGGTCGTGGAACCCCACCATCGGCAATACTGCCGCCGGTCGGGTCCTCATAGACTCCGGAGCTCTTTGGACCTTATTTCACCCAAGGTTTTGGACGAGATGCGATTCCTCGCTCCAAAATCAAGAGTGTAGCCGTGCCCTTCTTCGGAATAGTCCCGGGCACCTCGATCAAACCTCTGGGGCAGGTCGTCCTGCCCGTGAGTTTCGGCGGCCCAAGTAACTTCAGAATGGAGCTAATCACCTTCGAGGTGGTAGACTTCGAGTCGGCCTACAACGCCATCCTCGGCAGCCGGCCTTGGCCAAGTTCATGGCCGCCTCGCATCACGCAGCGTATCGTTGCCTGAAGATTCGGACCAAACGGAGTCATAACCGTCAACGGGAACCACAAGTCCGCACTCAATTGCGACGAAAGAGCGCTGGATATGGTCGGTCAGGTGCCCACTCGCGGCCCTGACCAAGAGCCGAAGCATTCCCGGCCTAAACTTGCCCTCCAACCTGGAGGAGAGACCAAGGTCGTTCCGCTCAACGAGTCGGAACCGGCCAAATCGTTCATTTGGGATCTTCCTTAGATCCCAAATAGGAACTCGAGCTCGTCACCTTCCTCCGGCAAGGTCGGATGTGTTCGCCGGGAACCATCCGACATGCCCGGTCCCAAGGAAGGTGGTCGAGCACAAAGCTAGCTGCTCACCGACAAAACCAAGAAGACGTAAACTTAGACGCTTTTCCCTGAGAAACAGGCAATCATCAGGAGGAACTCGACAAACTCCTAAAAGCCGGCTTCATCGAGAGAGATCGAGCACTCCGAGTGGCTAGCCAATCGATTAGTCGGGGAAGAAAGGAGGCAAGTGGCGCATGTGCGTCGATCACACGGTCCGAACGCAAAGATGCCCAAAAGACAACTATCCGTTGCCTCACATAGATCAATTGGTGGACGCGACGGCAGGTCACTGCACCATGAGCTTCCTAGACGCCTATTCGGGCTATCATCGATCGCCTTATCGCGAAGACGAGGAAAAGACTTCCTTCATCACCCCATTCGGTACATACGCTGCTATACGACCATGTCTTTCGGCCTCGAGAAATGCGGAGCAACCTTTCGCCTCATGCGAGAAAACTTTCGCAGACCAAGTAGGTCGAAATTTGGAGGTCTATGTCGGCGACATAGTTGTCAAAAGCAAGAGTACTTCGGGTCACGTTGTCGACTTGGAAGAAACTTTCAGTAACCTCAATAAGCATCGAATAAAGCTAAATCCAGAAAAATGCGTGTTCGGCGTGAAGGCCGGGCAAGGTGCTCGGCTACATGGTCGGGCCACATGGCGTTGGGGCAAACCCGAGAAAATCGAAGCCATTGAGAACATGAGGTCGCCCACATGCGTAAAGGAAGTACAAGCTCGACCGGAAGAATGGCCGCCTTAAGCGGTTCATCTCCTACCGGGAGCGAGGGCTACCTTTCTTTAAAGCCCTCATAAGCATGATGGCTTCACGTGGACGGAGGAAGCCGATCGCTGCTCAAAGAGCTAAAACAAGACATCTCCAAGCCGCCCGTCCTCGTCACACCCACAATGGGGAAGAATTGCTACTATACCTGGCGGCAACCCAAGCGGTAAGTTCGGTGTTAGCGGTAGAGAGATGGTACCCAAATGACCTATCTATTACGTCGGCAAGTACTTCATGGACCAAAGGAGCGTTACCACGAAGTCCGAAACTCAGACTTTCGTTCGATGGCCTCCGTGAAGTTGCGCCACTACTTTCAAGCACACAAGATCGTGGTGCCGACCGGCTTCCCACTCAGGGAAAAACAGAAAAATCAGGACGCTAGTGGTCGCATAGCCAAGTGGGCAATGGAGCTCGCCGAGTTCGAGCTGGTGTTCTCGGCCCGTACGGCAATAAAATCACAAGTCTTGGCTGATTTCGTGGCAGAATGGTCGGCTCCGGCACCACCAGCCAGCGGGACCAATGATTCGAGGGAAAACTCCTGGACCTTGTATTTTGATGGATCCCGAGCATACGAGCGCTCGGGGGCTGGCGTCGTCTTGGTCTCCCCGGATGGAGAGCAACTTCAGTACGCCATCCAACTACATTTCGCCGCGACTAACAACGCGGCAGAGTACGAAGGCCTTTTGGCCGGACTTCGGGCATGTAAATCGCTAGGAGTCCAACGGCTCACTGTGAAGGGCGATTCAAAGTTGGTCGTGAACTAGGTCAACAAGGAGTATCAGTGTTCCGATACCTCAATGGCGCTGTACCTAGCCAAAGTAAGGAAGATGGAGAAATACTTCAAGAATTTCGAAGTAATCTACATCCCCAGGAAGGATAATTCCCTGGCTGACCAAATGTCTAAGGTCGGTTCCTCTCAAACCACCGCTCCGGCGGGGGTGCTTGTCGAGCACTGTAACACCCCAAAATTTTGCTTTTCTTAAATTCATGTGTGATTTGGCACTTTGGTGAATTTTTGGAATTTTCTGGAATTTATTTGGATTTATTTGGAATTTATTTGAATTTATTCCATTTTGAAATAATTAAAGAATTTAATTTTGCAAATAAAATTTTGTTGGAAATATTTTATTTGAGTCCCAAATACCCTAAAATATTTTCCAGAATTTTTCTGGAATTTTTCTGAGTATTTTGCTATTTTTAATGAATTAAATGAATTATTGGGAATTATTTTAAATATTAAATCGCTGGAAAATCAACTCGGTCGAGCATCGTTTCATCCGACCGAAGTCGAACCCGAAGTCGGACTCGAGTCCGACCCGAGCCGCTTGACTCGACCCAACCAGTTCCCAACCCTAAGTGATCCCGACCGTTGGATCGGGATCCAACGGCTGAGATCCGCCCGTACCGGTTCGAGCCGCGTCCGACCCGGACATGATCGCGCCCGTGCGATCGTGGCCGTTGATCGCGACACGTGGACGGCTCCCAGTCGTCGTCTCCGCTCCGACTCGAAGCCGGAGAAACTCGCCGTGGCCGAAGCGGGACACGGCTAGGGTTCCGATTTGCGCGCACGTTGACCTCTCCTATGCGCCCCGTTTGCCCCAGCTAATAGAGCTCAAGCCGCCGCCAAGCCGTGCCGATTGCTCGCCGTAGTAGGGGAAGTCCCCGCCGTGGTTTTTCGTCGATCCCCGCCGCGCCGCTTCTCCGACGACACCAAGCCCAGGCCGAGATCCCCATATCGCGTCGCGCTGGAGTGCCAATCTTCACGCCGAGCTACGGACACGCCGTGTGGGAGGTCATCGTCACGTCTCCGGTGCTCAAGCCTCGCCAGCGCCATCACCGGACTTAGCGAAGCAATCTCCGCCGTCCGATCCGGATCCGGCCGTGAGGTTCGCCCACGTGTTTCCTTTTTCGTTCAACCCTAGATCCGTTAGCGATCGTTAGATCTAGATCGAACGGTCCGAATCAACCGTGTAGTCTTGAACGTGAAGTCTAGATCCATCCGGGCCGTTGATTTTCAAATCAACGGACGAGGTTGTGCCACGTGTACTTAAGCCACGCCACGCGTGATCGCGTGTCTCGACACGCGGCCCGCGCGTGTCACGGACAACCGAATCGCACCATGGCGCCACCGCCGACGCCACGGTGGGGCCCGCATGTCAGCGACTAGACAGACAGGGTTAATTTCGCGCGTGACACTGACGGTGGGGCCCACATGTCGCCTCACGTGAGCCGTGGACCGGTCCACTGAGACCCGAGCCGGCGTGGACCGAGTCCATGGACCTACTGACGCCACCAACCAATCGAGGCTGCCACGTGTCCATGCCGACGCAATAATTAATTTCCGAAAAGAAAATGATTTATTAATTCGAATTAATGATTTCTGATTTTGTTTCAAACTTCAAACGCTTATAACTTTTATGCTTCAACTCCGATTTGAGTGATTCAAATTTCTAAATTTGTATAAAAATGAGATCTACCTAAATATGAATTTTATTTAATTTTTGGACTAAAGTTTTTCTCTGCAAAATTATTTAATTGATTATTTAAACTTTAAATAATCATAACTTTTATGCCTTAACTCCAAATTTGACGATTCCAGTTTCTAAAAACTCATAAAATTTTGTTCTCTCTGTTTATGGATTTTATTTGGGTGTTTGGACACTTTTTGCCTATTGTTTATTTGTGTATTTGCTATTTGCACGCTTTACGAGTAGACGTTGAAGTGCCGGAAGGATTCGAAGGAGAAGTATTAACTCAGGATCCAACTCAAGACCAAGAACAAGTACTTTTTGAAGGCAAGTTGTGCTTTGACCATGTTGATCCTATTTCGAAATCTATTTTGATTTAAACTATTGCATGCTAGTTCAATTAGGAAAAATACTTTGTTTAAACATGGTGTTTAGATAAGTATCAATTTGTTTTATGACACCTTGATTATTTAAGTATGTGCCATGACCCTTGTCACCCTAGTTGTGGATTACTAGTTGGACATTATTAAATTGCCAACATGGGTTTAGACCGTTGTAGTATACTGCTTAGACCTGCTACGTGCTCATGACATGGTTTTGGATGATCAAATGTTAATATTGACTTAATGATATATTGAACCTGTTTTGGAAAAGTATCATGTGATGTTGATGGCACGTGGTGCATGGTAATCAATCGGGTTTGATAAACGATTTCGGCCAGGGGCATGTGGCAAGAGTAATCAAGTGGGCCGCTTATGGCGTTGGGAATGTTGATTTGGTTCTTGGGTAGTCTTGCCCTGGTCACCCTAAGGACTTAACCTTGCAAGCCTTTGAATCGGGTCTAACGTGCAACCACATGTCCAGAATGGGACGGACCTAGTTGACTAAGTTGCTAATAACGCACTGTGGGACCTCAGGAGGTCAACTACACCCTTTGTGTAAGTTGTACGGGGAGCGCATCTGGCCGAGGCCAGGTACCCATCTAACGGTTGATTGGCCTAGACTTCGCCTTAGCGAAGGGAAGGGTTAGTGCGCAATAACCGGGAGGACCACTTGTATTGTTAGAGGTTTCAGAAAGACTTTGTTACTGAACTCGCCTTTGTGGTGTTTGACTGTATCTTGTGGGTAAAGTGCATAACCTCTCGCAGAGTTTAGAATCTATTCGAATAGCCGTGTCCGCGGTATTGGACATCGCTCGGGAATTACAAATAAGGGTTAGATTTTCCTAAAAATAACTTTGGTTTGAAAAGTTGGGTTGGACTAAAAATGAAGTTGATGGAAATGTGGATTAGGATGGGAAAGATGTTTATTAAATTCCTTGAAAAGTTATTTATACTTTACTTGTTTCTACTGCTTTCGAATCTACTTATATTACTTGTCAAATGTTGTTTACTGCAAATATACCTTGAGCTATTCCTTTGTACCAAGCCATGCATATAGTATATTAGCCTCATTCGTGCAGTGCATGACTTGCCGAGTACCAAGTACTCACCCTTGCCTCAACACAACACCGTTGAAGAGGAGATCGCACAAGCTTTGGAGGAGGAGCTCCAAGAGGATCCGTCTACTTAGGAAGCGAGCCCAGTCACTGCCTGTGGTATCTTGGATGGCGCCACGGTTATTTGATTTTCCGCCGCTATTATTTTTCTCTCGAATAAGTTTCGCTTTAGGCATATATTTGTAACTTGACCATAAGGTCGAGTAACCAGTTTGACTATTTAAGTAAAGTACTTATTTAGTATTGAGTGGTATGATTGTGATATTTACCAATGTTAAGACTGTGTGCACTAGCGTGTTCCTGGACTAGTGTTGAATACACAGAGGGTCCGGATTTGCAAATTCGGGGTCCCGACAGAGGTGGTATCAGAGCCATACTTTACTGTAGGCTCAACCCTAGCTAGAATGGTCGTAGTGAGGATAAAACCTATTTTCTAAAAGCTAAAAAATTGTGAAGACAAGAAATGACATCTCGACTTATCCCCTTCTCTCTTTTCTTGTCTCTTGCTGAAATTTTCCCTTACCTTGTCACAATTTAAAAATTCCGAGTTCTTACGTAAAGCACTCTTGTGACAGATGGAGGAAGAGTTCAACTACGTTGATCTGGGAGTTGGTCACGCCATGAACTTTGGCTTATGCTACAAACTCCTGGAGATTTTGAGAAGCCCCAATACCAAGTGGAAGTGATCGGACAAGCGGGATTGATCAAGGCTTGTGACGTGAAGATTGAGGTACTGCTAGGAAAAGGGCCTGTGCAATCGCTCGATACACCGCAGACCGCCAGGAGATCTACAATGCAGATGGGTATCCAAGAAGTATCACGACGAGCAATGCGGCACATTACCCGTGATCTACGCCAGAGAGTTGAGAGCACGGTGTTCCGCTATCATCCGCAAGCCGATAACCTTCTTGACCCGAGGCGATTCAGATGAGGATGCCACTGCCATACAGCTTGGCACGATTTGTTGTCACCCAGGAGGATGTACTAGATAATACAAGCAAGGAGCTACAGAAGGCCCGCAAGGAAATCACGACAGAGAAGAACAGATGGCGGGAAGCTCAAGAGTATGTGGCACACCTTCTACGAAGGATTGACGAGTTGGAGATGACCTTGTACGGACTGCACTCCGCAGCCAAGATTGAGCTACACGAGCCAGATCCAGAGGAGTCGATCTCGATGAGGACATCGCTTCTTCGACTACCACAGAGGACACAAATGGACATGGCGATCAAGCTACGCTTATGCCACAAAGACCTGCACTGTGCCGTGGAGGTTTTCTCGATGAGTGAGCATAGGTTCTATAGTGAGACTCCTTCGCCGAGTCGCGTCATAGAATAAAGAGTCACCCTTTAGGCATTAGACTCCAGAGTTAGTTCGATTTGGATTTGCTTTGTTTGCTGAGTGTGCAGTATGTGTTGCAAGGCCCTTAGGCATTGTAAGCAGCCATACCAAGTTATTAATAATAAAGTTGGACCTTAAAGTTACACCTTTCGCCCCGCATAAGTTCCATATTACTTGCCTATTCTTGTTTCCCTCTCATCTCTAAACCTAGAGCAAATCGACAGATGGTGAACACCCGTGGAAACTTTGGAAGCAATGGGAGTGGTTCTCGCCCAACAGAAAACCCCAATGAGGGAGCACCAGCACCGCCACTGGATGTGCAGAATTTCGGAGCTTTTCTTGCTGCCCAGACTCAGTTGATGCATGCTATGATGCAACAAATGCAACACGTCACCGCTCAGGCCACTACTAATTGAAAAGGTTAGAAGATTGCCTAGAGGGGGGGGTGAATAGGCTAATTTAAAATTAAAACAATTTAACGCAGCGGAAACAGGTCGGATATTCCGAATTAATATCGGAACTTCCGAAATCTTCGGAGCTTCCGTAATTACTTCGGATTATCCGATTGGTACTTTACTTAAAGAGTCAGGCAGAAATAGCGATCGACAACTAGCTTTAGATATTAAAATTGTATCGAAGAAAATCAATAAGATTAAGCAGGCAGCTAGAGACGAGAGAGAACACAATAGTTTGATTCCCGGAGTTCGGATCCTTGAGGGGATCGTACGTCTCCGTTGAGGAGGTTCCAAAGAACCCGGGTCTTTTCCAACCCTTTCCTCCCAAACCTCAGTCCGCACTTGAGGCTTGGTTCCACTATTTGGTTCCTTCCTTTGGAGGCTGAGCCGGCCTTCACAAACTTCTCACGGCGTCCCACAACCTTTGGGAGCTCGTGAGCGACGCCTAGCCGTCTAGGAGTCCTTCAACCTCCAAGAGAAAAGAATGCACTTGAATCTCGATCTTGGAGAGGTTCTCTACTTTCTCAAGATGAATGACAACTTAGCTCTTAACTCACAACCACACTTAACACGACCCTCACTCACTAAATGATCCCTAAGATCAAGGAGGAGAGAGTGCTCAAAGAGTGCTCTAGAAAGTGCTCAAGAAGCTCAAGTAAACAGACCCAAGCAAGTGTGTAACCAAAGAAAGGAGTGAGAGAGGGGTATTTATAGTTTTGGTTCAAAACTAGCCGTTACCCTCAGACTCACCTCACATCGGAATGTCCGATACAAACTTCTCGAACATCCGATGTGTGCAAACTCCCAGTGCTTGGAAAACTTCCAACTGCCGAAAACAACACGCATCGGAAAGTCCGATAACAACATCGGAACATCCGATGACTCTCGAGAGGGAACCCAACAAAAACAAGCTAAGTCCACATCTAACGTCCGAAAAAGACATCGGAACATCCAAGAAAACAGTGGGCTCCCAAACAGAAAACAACCACTTGAACTTCCGAAGACGCAACTTCGGACAATCCGAACCAGACAGAGAGCACCTTTACACAAGAAGGCACACATCGGACCTTCCGATACTAAATATCGGAACATCCGAACCAAACAGAGCTCCCTATCTAAAACACAACAGTATCGGAACATCGAAATGTAACATCGGAATGTCCGACCCAAACAGAACACACGGATCAAGCACAACTTCACTTCGAATCTCGAGACATCGAACGTCCGATACAAGTTCGAACATCCGACCTGAACTTAAAACAAACTACATTCAAGCGAGAGAGAACACTTCAAGCCCTTGAGAGACTCGCCTAAGTTCATCTTGAGTGAGGAGAACATCTCCAAGTCAATTTCAACGCATCCTCTTAATAGTACGGCATTCCTATGACTCAATAGATTAAAATTTCAAGCTTAAATACTGCTTTTTCTTACTCAGCGCTACTAGAGGACACTTCACGTGCATAGACGATCTCTTCTTGAAGCCTTTGCCTGCTCATAAACTAGTTGAACACATTAGTTTCTTTAATCATTTGTCATTAATCACCCAAAACAAATTTAGGGGCCTAGATGCACTTTCAATCTCCCCTTTTGGTGATTGATGACAACATGATTTAGGACAAGTTTATAAAGCATTGTGAGAGTATAAATATAGATGAACTCCCTCAAAATGTGCATTGAGAATGGATCTTGAGAACAAATGCACTTTTCGAGAGAGAAGAATATGAGAGAGCTCCCCTATATCTTTGCATAGGAGATTATCACAAGATTGACAGATAAACAAGATGAGTAATTCAGATAATTAACTACCATCAAGTTCTCCATGCAACAACAATAAAGAGATTAAAACGATAGCAATTAACAACGAAGTTTTAAACCAAACACATAAACTAAGTTCCAAGTTCATGACTCAACGATAGATAGATAAACTTGTCATCTCTCCCCTTTGGCATCAAGCACCACAAAGGATAGAGAGAGAGAGAGAGAGAGATGGAGAGACTAATCGGACTCCTCGATGCACTTCATCCGACCCAGTTCTTCGTCCATCATCCTCGGACTCAGACGCATCAAAGGTGCTGGAGCAAAGGGATCCTCGATCTCTTCTTCACTTTCCTCGTCCTCCGAGCATTCCATTTAGATGCCTTTGGATATCCTTGAGTCGCTTGGCATTCTTCTTCGCTCGAGTTGCTCTTGCAAAGAACAAATATTGACTTCAAAGCTCGCAGAATAGGTGAAGAAGATCCGGGAGCAGAGTGAAGGAGTAGCAGAAGAGGTAGTCCTCCTGGTGGAAGCTCGGTGGCTCACGAGAAGGGGCCTTGATTGGCTGACTTGAAGTGCCACATGCTTTCCATCGCACTCAAAATGCTGCCTGTCACTTCCTCAATTAAGTGCATGATAAATGGAGCATATCCACGGCTCCTTCGGGCTCTCGCCCAATGAGTCTCGATCTCATTCCATATGAAATCAAAGACATCAAAGGGCCTCGACCATCTTGCATTCCGCTTCAAGAGGTTTCGGTGTAAGAAAGGACATGAGAAGCATCACCTTCTTTGGAGCCAAGGTCTTCTGAAGAGTCTGCTTGGGATAGCAAAGAAGGGCTTCATTCCCTTAGTGTCACCTGGCTCAAACTCTGCATTCTCCTCATACAAGAAATTCAGATTTGATGCACCAAGTGAGACCTCATTGTGGATCTCGATCTCGCCCTCGAGTCCGCTTCGTGGAAATCAAGCAATCGGCAAATCAACGTATGTGGTTTCATACCAAGTTCCTCGGTCCATCCAATGGAGAGTAGAGACTCGATCCTGGAGACATACATTGTGGCATAGAATCGAGCTATGATCTCCACATTCCAATCATCTTTGAAAAGCCATGATCCTCTTGGTGCCGCTTCTTTCACAAGCCGCAATAACATCATTAAACACAAAGATCATCTCGCCGCCATGTACTCCCAATCAACGCATTGCATTTGGATTACCGGATTCTTTCTAGGATAAATGATCAAGCATAAAAGTCCTGTTGAAAGAATGTCCAAACGTGAGTCAAGATGAGAATCGTCATTCCGCTTTGGATTCTCTTCACGAGCTTTTCTCACTTGTCTGCTTTCCCTTTGTAGTTTCTTGGCTTTCTTTGAAGTCTAGGTTTCTTTCAAAGGCGGTTTCAATCTCGGCATGTCTCTTGGCTGAGACCCTGACGCTCCAGCAATTCCTTTGCCTTTTCTAGAGGGTAGCGGTGCTCCACGAGGCACATTTACCGTTTGAGCGGCCTGAGCAGCAGGTTCACTGATTGAAATCCCAGGTTGAGATCCTCGAGCTGAAGCTCGCTTTGTTCTCGCCCCAGTTGGAGTTTTTCTTTTGCGAGTGAAAGTAACCTTGGTCGAACCACGAGGAGGTTGATCACCTTGACTTGGATCCATCGACACCGGTGATAAGAGAGTAGCGAGATATGATAGATGAAACTAGAGAGAGCCGGCTTTAGTGTTGTACTGTCAACATCGGAAGTTCCGATATAGTATCGGAAATTCCGACTTTACATCGGAAGTTCCGACAGAGAATTTCGGAAGTTCCGATATATTCGGTACAACCCTAAAACTAGGATTTCAACCAAATCAACCAAAGGAATTTGATAAAACTTGAGATCTAGGCGGGAAACGCTTAGAGCAACAAGTTTACCGAAAGATATGATCAAAAGATTCACGGAAAACGAAGAGACACGGATTGCTCTAGGGTTTACCTTGAGGATGATGAACGAGTTTTGAAAGGATTAAGGTCTTCTAAACCGTGAGGCTCTCTCCTTGAGGTAGATCGGAGTTTCGAAGAGTTGAAGACTCAAGACGACAAGTGATGAAAGAGTGCGGTGGAGGGAGAGAGAGAGCACGGAGGCCAAGTGAAGGAATAAAGAAATGAGGTAGGGGCCAACCGAACCGTCCTTATCATGCGTTTACACGCGCCGGACATTCAATCGAGGTTCGGAAGTTCAAGAGTTCAAGTTTCCGAACGAAGTTGAACAGATTCGGATATTCGATAAAAATATCGGACATTCAAGAGTTCAAAAACACATCGGATATTCCGATGACTGGATCGGATATTCGACACGTGTATTTTTCCAAATGACAGAAGAAAAAGACAGATTTCGAGAAGGAAGGAATTGAGACTTTGAGACAAGGCTTCGGTCATTCTACTTGTGATCGATACCAAAACAACGATAAGCTATGATCACAGGTGGAATGACTAAAGATGTAATATACAACTCAACTCTTTAAAAAGCAGATAACTAATTTTTGCAATCCTTTTATTTTGAAATCACCAAGAATAGCAACAATCAAATGCGAGCAAGATGTCAAGTCACATTCCGATAGTTCAGGACATTTAGCTCACATCTCAGTTCACAAAATCTTTTCTCATCTAGAGGTTTGGTGAAGATATCGGCGATTGTTTCTGGTTCTCACATAGGTAATATCTATGTCTCCCTTAAGAGAGTGATCTCTAAGGAAGTGGTGTCGGATATCTATGTGCTTGGTCCGAGAGTGTTGAACGGGATTGTTGGCTATTTTGATCGCACTCTCATTGTCACATAAGAGTGGTACCTTCTCCATACGTAAACCAAAATCCTTTAAGGTTTGCCTCATCCATAATAATTGTGCACAACAACTTCCTGCGGCAATGTATTTGGCTTCACGGTGGATAGAGCCACCGAATTTTGTTTCTTTGAGGACCAAGACACTAGTGATCTACCTAGAAATTGACAAGTCCCCGAAGTGCTTTTTCTATCCACTTTGCAACCCGCATAATCAGCATCCGAATAACCAATCAAATCGAATTTTGATCCTTTAGGATACCAAAGCCCTAAACTAGGTGAGTGAACTAAATATCCGAGAATTCTTTTACGGCTACTAGGTGGCACTCTCTAGGAGCGGCTTGAAATCTTGCACACATACACACACTAAGCATAATATCAGGCCTAGATGCACAAAGATAAAGCAATGAACCTATCATGGATCGATATACCTTTTGATCCACGGGATTACCTTCTTCATTTAAACCAAGATGTCCGTTTGTAGCCATGGGTGTATGGATTGGTTTGGCGTTCTCCATGTCAAACTTCTTAAGCATATCTTTGATGTACTTTGTTTGGCATAAGAATGTACCTTCCTTGAGTTGTTTGATTTGAAATCCAAGGAAGAATTTTAACTCGCCCATCATTGACATTTCGAACCTCTTTGTCATTATCCTACTAAATTCCTCACAAAAGCTTTTATTAGTAGAACCAAATATAATGTCATCGACATATATTTGGCACACAAATAAATCATTATCAACAAATTTTGTGAAGAGAGTAGGATCGACTTTACCAATCTCGAAACCCTTTTAATGAGAAAATCCTTAAGGCATTCATACCATGCTCTAGGTGCTTGCTTGAGCCCGTAGAGCGCCTTATGGAGTTTGTAGACATGAGTGGGGTTCTTATGATCCTCCATTCGGCGGTTGCTCAACGATACCAATTCGGCGATTGGACCATTTAGGAAAGCACTCTTGACGTCCATTTGATAAAGCTTGAAATCATGGTGAGTAGCAAATGCAACCAATATACGAATTGATTCTAATCTAGCAACGGGAGCATAAGTCTCACCAAAATCCAAACCTTCAATTTGAGTGAATCCTTGAGCTACCAACCGAGCTTTATTTCTTGTGACAACTCCTGCTCGCCTTGTTTGTTGCGGAAGACCCATTTGGTTCCAATCACGCTTTGATTTGGTCTTTCCACCAGCGACCACACCTTGTTTCTAACGGTTGTTAAGCTCTTCATGCATAGCCATTATCCAATCCGGATCTTTTAGTGCATCTTCAACCTTCAAAGGTTCCAAAGTAGACACAAAGGAGTAAAATTCACAAAAATTAGCTACTCTAGAGCGTGTAGTTACCCCCTTTTGAATGTCACCGAGAATATTATCGACGGGTGGTCTCTTTGAATACTTTGATGCACCCTTGGATGCGGCATTTGAGACGCTTTGTTGAATTGGCTCATTATCTTCAATTTGATCATCCTCCATTAATTTGCTTGAACTATCTTGAGGAATGTCTTGATTTTGATTTGAAGTGGAGGCTCCACTTGTGTAGATGAATTATCTTGATGCTCCTTTTCGTGCGGCCTCACTTCGCCTATAGCCATCTTCTTGATTGCAATGCTTGGCTCTTCCTCATTTTCTAGCACATTTAAATCAACTTGCTCTACTTGAGAGCCGTTAGATTCATCAAATGTCACGTCTCTCGCTATTTCAACACAACCCGAAGTTTTGTTGAAAACGCGATAGCGTAAGCATTTGATCCATATCCTAGCAAGAAACCCTCATCGATCTTTGGAGCAAATTTAGAGTTCTTGGGTTTCTTGTTAAGAATGAAACATTTACTACCGAAAACTCTAAAATATGAGACATTTGCTTTGTTACCTGTAAGAAGTTCAGATGTCGCCTTCTTCAAGATCTTGTGGAGATACAATCGGTTGATGGCATGGCACGGTGTTGGCTTCCGCCCAAAAGTGATCGGAAATCTTGTATTCATCAAGCATTGTCCTTGCCATCTCGATCAACGTCCGATTCTTCCTTTCTACCACTCCATTTTGTTGAGGAGAATATGGAGCGGAGAATTCATGTTTTATTCCTTCTTCATCAAGGAATTGTTCAACTTGAGTATTCTTGAACTCACTTCCATTATCGCCCGAATCTTCTTGATCTTCAAATCGAATTCATTTTGGGCTCTTCTTGCAAACTTCTTGATTATCCCTTGAGTTTCACTTTTCTCTTGCAAAAAGAATACCCACGTGAAGCGAGAAAAATCATCAACAATAACTAAACCATACTTGTTACCTCCGATGCTTATATAAGCAACGGGTCCGAAGAGGTCCATGTGTAGAAGCTCCAATGGTTTTGTCGTCGCCATGATGTTCTTCGCGGATGACGCGCCCAACTTGCTTTCCTGGCTGACAAGCGCTACAAATCCTATTTTTCTCAAACTCAACATTTGTTAGTCCAATGATGTGATCGCCTTTTAGAAGCTTGTCGAGGTTCCTCATGCCAACATGAGCTAGCCGGCGATGCCACAACCAACCCATGCTAGACTTTGCCATTAAGCATGTTTGAAGTTTAGCGCTATTTGAATTGAAATCAACCAAATAGAGCTTACCCTTCAAATATCCTTTAAAAGCAATTGAGGAATCATCTCTTCTAAAGACGGTCACATCCACATTAGTGAAAAGACAATTATAACCCATCTCGCAAAGTTGCGACACGGATAACAAATTGTAATTCAAAGATTTAACAAGCAAGACATTGGAAATTGAATGATCATTAGAAATAGCAATTTTACCTAATCCCATTACCTCACCTTTACCATTATCACCAAACACAATATTTTCATATTGTGACCCTTTTCATCAAAAGATGAAAACATTTTCTTTTCTCCTGGCCATGTGGTTTGTGCAACCACTATCAAGCACCCAACTTGATCCACGGAGATATAGTCCTACTAAAACACATCAAGTCTTGTTTTTAGGTACCCAAATCTTTTGGGTCCTTGCATGTTAGTAATCAATACTTTCGGTACCCACACCTTCTTTTGCTCACATCATTAGAGTGGTGGGCACCGACAAAATGAGCAACCACTTTACCACGGTGGTTTCTCTTCAATATGTAAGAAGCAAAGTGAATGGAATGAGATGTATGACATTGAGGATGCTCCTTTGATTCTTGCCCTGCTTTTGATGACTTGTGTGGTGGTCAATGGTTGTTTGTCATTTCCTTTGACAAACTTGATGCATTCCTTACCTTTTACAACCACACGGTCATTTCCTTTGCATTCATACTTATCATATCCTAGCCCTTCTTTGTTTTTGTTGCCTCGACCACTTATGGTTTTGTATAGGGCGCCCTTGGATTGATAAGTTTTCATGCAACCGTACCTAACCAAGGCACTTAATCTCTCGTTTTAGCTTTAATACTTGCACAAATTGAGAATTAGTAGAGCAAGCATTAATATCAACATTATAGCATCGAGAGCAACCATTGCTAGTGGAAGGAATAGAAGCCATTGAAGAATTTACAATTGGAGAATTAAGATCATTAAGAGATTCAATTTGCACTTCAAGAGCTTGGAGATTGTTTTCCAAACTTATGACATTCTCTTGAAGTGACTCATTTGAACCCTTAAGTAATGTTATTGAATTATTAGCCAAATCAAGCTTTTGGTTAACAATTCAATTGTCTCCTTTTCTTTGTGAGAACCTTCTAGAGCAAGATTTTTCTTCTTTTCACAAATTAGCAACACTTCTTGCTTCTCGAGAGTCTCCTCTTGGCTATCTATTCTTTTCAATAGTTTATGGATCTTATCAATAGCCGTTTTGCTTAAATCACAAAATAGAACATCATCATCATCATTGTCATCGCTTATCCAATTCACTATCACTACTTGGAGGTTTTGACTTAGTCATTACCTTCCGCCCTTTGCCATGAGACAAACAGGTGCGTCGTCGTTGTCGGTGTCACTCATGTCGAAGAGTGATTTTGTTGGAGGAGCGGCTTCAATGGCGACGGTGGCGACTCCTTCATCATCGGTGAGTCGAGTCGCTTGAATCCCATTCTTCGCCAATATGGGCTCGCCCAGTACTTCTTCTTGTAGCCTTTATTTTTCTTGCTTGGCTCACTCTTCTTTTGCTCATTTGAGGAGGTCTTCTTCTTTGGACAATCGGCGATGAAGTGTCCAACTTCACCGCACTCATAGCATGCCCTCTTCACATTTCTTCTTCTCCTTGACTTGTCATTGAAGTTTTTCTTGTATTTGCTTGACCCGTCATACTTGAGGAATTTTTGAACTTTCTCACTAACAATGCCAAGTCTTCCTCGTCTTCGCTCTCATCTTCTTCTTCATCACTTGATGTTGATTCTTCCTTTTGCTTGCCTTCAAAGCTATTTGCTTCGGTCTTGAGCTTGAGCTTTGCTTGGCAAGGTTCTTTCACTTCTTTTGCTTCTTCCTCCATAAGTTCATGTGATAGAATTCTTCCTAGCACATCATTAGGAGTAAGCCTTTTGAAATCTTTCGCCTCGTATAAGTGTTACGAGAGTCGAATTCCTTGGAGCAAAGGCTCTCAACATCCTCTTCACCACAACGTGGTCCGTCATATCCTTGCTTCCAAGTCCTCTTATCTTGTTTACGAGGATCATCAAGCGATCATACATTTGTTGTGGAGTCTCATCATCATTCATGACAAATCTCCCCAACTTGCCTTCTAGCAATTCAATCTTTGATTCCCTTACACTTGATGTACCCTCATGTGCTACTTGAAGTGTGTCCCATATCTCTTTGGCTTCTTCCAAGCCGCCCACTTTGTTGAATTCCTCGGGACTCAACGCTCCAAGCAACACGCTTGCGGCTTGAGCATTGCGATGGATGTTTTGCTCTTGTTAGGCGTGAGCTCCATATCGTCTTAGGCATATCTAAACCTGTGCAAACAATTTTCCAAACACTAGGATGGAGAGACATCAAATGCATTTTCATCTTGTGCCTCCAAGCGAATAGTACGTGCCATCAAAGAAAGGTGCACGCCCGAGGGCACAAAGTGATATACACGAATGCGAAGAGGAAGTATTTAATTTTTCATAATTGAAAGGAATTTGAGCTCCTCGACTAGATGTAGAGGTAGCTTCCTCTTTGCTCTTGCCGAGTTCCATCTCCGGCTCTGACTGTTTTTGATCGTCAGTCATGACAACCTTCAACCGGTGTTGGCCATCACGTTCCTTCAAGCGGTTAAGCCTGAGAAGGTTTCGCTCGATACCAATTGAAAAGGTTAGAAGATTGCCTAGAGGGGGTGAATAGGCTAATTTAAAATTAAAACAATTTAACGCAAGAAGTCGGATATTCGAATTAATATCGGAACTTCCGAAATCTTCTGAGCTTCCGTAATTGCCGGATTATCCGATTGGTACTTTACTTAAAGAGTCAGGCGAAATAGCGATGCGACAACTAGCTTTAGATATTAAAATTGTATCAAGAAAATCAATAAGATTAAGCAGACTAGAGACGAGAGAGAACACAATAGTTTGATTCGGAGTTCGGATCCTTGAGGGGATCAGTGCGTCTCCGCTGAGGAGGTTCCAAAGAACCCGGTCTTTTCCAACCCTTTCCTCCCAAACCCTGGCCGCACTTGAGGCTTGGTTCCACTATTTGGTTCCTTCCCTTTCGGAGGCGGAGCCGGCCTTCACAAACTTCTCACTGGCGTCCCACAACCTTTGGGAGCTCGTGAGCGACGCCTAGCCGTCCTAGGAGTCCTTCAACCTCCAAGAGAAAAGAATGCACTTGAATCTCGATCTTGGAGAGGTTCTCTACTTTCTCAAGATGAATGACAACTTAGCTCTTAACTCACAACCACACTTAACACGACCCTCACTCACTAAATGATCCCTAAGATCAAGGAGGAGAGAGTGCTCAAAGAGTGCTCTAGAAAGTGCTCAAGAAGCTCAAGTAAACAGCCCAAGCAAGTGTGTAACCAAAGAAAAGGAGTGAGAGAGGGTATTTATAGTTTTGGTTCAAAACTAGCCGTTACCCTCGACTCACTCACATCGGAATGTCCGATACAAACTTCGGAACATCCGATGTGTGCAAACTCCCAGGCTTGGAAAACTTCCAACGGTCGAAAACAACACGCATCGGAAAGTCCGATAACAACATCGGAACATCCGATGACTCTCAGAGAGGGAACCCAACAAAAACAAGCTAAGTCCACATCGGAACGTCCGAAAAAAGACATCGGAACATCCGAAGAAAACAGTGGGCTCCCAAACAGGAAAACAACCACTTGAACTTCCAAGACGCAACTTCGGACAATCCGAACTAGACAGAGCACCTTTACACAAGAAGGCACACATCGGACCTTCCGATACTAAATATCGGAACATCCGAACCAAACAGAGAGCTCCCTATCTAAAACACAACAGGTATCGGAACATCCGAAACAGAACATCGGAATGTCCGACCCAAACAGAACACACCGGACTGAAGCACAACTCCACTTCGGAACTTCTGAGACATCGGAACGTCCGATACAAGTTCGGAACATCCGACCTGAACTTAAAACAAACTACATTCCGAAGCGAGAGAGAACACTTCAAGCCCTTGAGAGACTCGCCTAAGTTCATCTTGAGTGAGGAGAACATCTCCAAGTCAATTTCAACGCATCCCTCTTAATAGTACGGCATTCCTATGACTCAATAGATTAAAATTTCAAGCTTAAATACCGTTTTTCTTACTCAGCGCTACTAGAGGACACTTCACGTGCATAGACGATCTCTTCTTGAAGCCTTTGCCTGTTCATAAACTAGTTGAACACATTAGTTTCTTTAATCATTTGTCATTAATCACCCAAAACAAATTTAGGGGGCCTAGATGCACTTTCACTAATCAAGTTAATCAGGGACCACGCCAGAATACAAGACTGTCAGAGTTCATGAGAACTCACCCACCCACTTTCTCTGGGAATGCCAATCCATTGGAGGCCGATGATTGGTTAAGATCAATCGAGAGGAAGCTACACATAGCTCAATGCATAGGAAATGAGAAGGTACTCTACGCTTCTCATCACCGGAAGGAACAAATGGCCAGAATGGTGGGAGAACTTCGTGCCACGCAAGAGAACCCTCAAGATATCACTTGGGAAGAGTTCACAACAAGCATTCCGACAAGATATCACGTGCCTGAAGGAATCATGGACCTTAAGAAGGAGGAGTTCAGAGCATCAAGCAAGGAAATCACCAAAGGGCCGACTACCCGAACAAGTTTACACAGCCTAGCACGCTACGCACCTGAGGATGTAGCGACAGATAAATCCAGGCATACCTCGCTTTTATGAAGGGACTTAACTCAGGATTGCAAGTAGGATTGATCACCCACACCTTTCTAGATTTCCAAGAGTCGGTGAATAAGGCACTTATTCTTGAGGACAAGCGCAAGGAACCGGATGAGAACAGAAGCGCAGGATGCAACAAAGAAGGATCACGCCAGGAACGCAATAAATACCGAGAGTTGCACCAAATCAATTCTTCGATTCCAACCACGAATGCAACAAGGACACCATCCTCAGCACCAAGACCTGTCACAACCGTAACTACTGACCCAGCCCCGCTAGAAACACTACTCCGTGCAACAAAGAAGGAACAGTGAGACGCTGCTACAATCGCAGAACGAGCCAGACACTTTGCCAACAGCTTGTCCAAAGAAGACAGCAAGAGTGACCCCGATTCGCTTCAATCTAGGAACCACCCCAGCTAGGACGCCAAAGATCAGAGCCACACCCTGCATCGTGGTGAGAGGCCGAGTCAACCATGTCACCGCGAGATGCAACTGCGAGAATGCTACGGACGTAAATCTTTGGGTAAGTTACTTGTTAACTCAAGACTGCAATGCTTTTGTTTGACTCTGGAGCTTCGCATTCGTTTGTTTCGCAAGGCTTTGCTGCTAGAAATGATTTAAGGATTGCAAGACTTAGATGCATGCTTTTAGTTCAAACCCCTCGTTCCGAACTCCGAACGAAAGTAGGATGTTCCGGGGTGAGAATACTAATAGATGGAATAGAATTCCTAGCAAACCTTATAATCTTGGAGACCCAGACCTTAGACGTCATATTGGGAATGGATTGGTTATCCAAGCACAAGGCCGTACTGGATTGTGGACGAAGGACTATCTCAGTTGAGAGCCCGTGTGGGAAGAAAGTGGAATTTCAAGCCACCGCAGTTAGAGATGGAGCGATTGATGGTTAATGCACCAAGGCAATCGGCATAGATGATGTCTCAAAGAGTGAATGAGTACCCGATGTTTTTCCCGAAGATCTACCTCGGTATGCCGCGACAGGGACATAGAGTTTGTGATAGAGCTTGTACCTGCACAAAGACCGATAGCAAAGAGACCCTATCGGATGTCCACCGAGGAGTTGGTAGAGATGAAGAAACAAACTAGAGGAGTTAATGGAGAAAGGATTTATCGCATCGAGTTCGTCGCCGTGGGGAGCACCAGTTTTGTTTGTCAAGAAGAAGGACGGGAGTTTCAGGATGTGCATTAACTACCGTGCACTCAATGAAGTCACCGTGAAAAATAAGTATCCGCTACCTAGGATTGATGATTTGTTTGATCAGTTGAGAGGAGCCGGAGTTTTCTCCAAGATTGATCTGAGATCGGGATACCATCAGTTGAAGATCCGATCGTAAGATATTCAAGATCGCATTCTCGCCAAGATATGGACATTACGAGTTTACGGTTATGTCCTTTGGGCCGATTTAATGCGCCAACTTATTTCATGAATATGATGAATAAGGTGTTCATGGAATATTTGGACAAGTTTGTCGTCGTGTTCATAGACGATATCCTAATCTACTCCAAGACAGAGTGAACATGCCAAACAATTAAGGCGAGTTTTGGAAAAGCGAGGAACAAAGAACTTTTCGCCAAGTTCTGCAAGTGTGATTTTTGGAAGGACAAGGTGGAGTTTCTTGGACATGTGATGACCGCAGAAGGAGTCGCCAGTAGATCCAAGCAAAGTAGAAGCCGTGTTACATTGGGAGCACCAAGACTGTGACCCAGATTCGGAGTTTCCTTGGAATGGCAGGATACTACCGCCGTTTCATTGAAGGCTTTTCGACAATTGCGAAACCTCTTACGCAATTGCTAAAGAAGGAAAAGAAGTTCACTTAGATGCATGCTTTGGCGGACGCACGGTCAGTCGTAATGACCTGCCGAGCATGCCAGTTTCATGCTCGAAAAGCCCGTCAACCAGCATATGCCCTGCAAACCATACCACTCTCGTGGCCGTTCTCGACCTGGGGGCTCGATGTCCTTGGACCCTTCCCCGAGGTCGAAGGTCGCAAGTACTTGCTCGTGGCCATCGACACTTTCACTAAGTGGATAGAGGCCGAGCCCGTCTCAACCATCTCGGCCCAGGCGGCCAAGAGGTTCCTCCGTAGCAATGTGGTAACTCGGTTCGGGATACCCAGCCGTCTCATCACGGATAATGGGACCCAATTCACCAGTGAACTATTCCAAAGTTACTGCGAAGAGGTCGGGACCAAGGTCTGCTTCGCCTCTGTGGCGCATCCACAGAGCAACGGAGCAAATTAACGAGCAAATGGGCAGCTAGTCCAGGGCATAAAAGAGGGTCTTCAAGACTCTCAACCAAAGACAAGCAAAGAAGTGGGTGGATGAACTTCCCGCCGTTCTTTGGTCTGTCCGCACCACGACGAGTCGAGCCACAGGCGAAACGCCTTTCCAACTCGTCTACGGTGCGGAGGCCATCCTGCCTGCCGAAATCGTGCTAGGTTCCCCAAGGGTGCAACTGATCGATTCCATCGATCAAGAGGTTGAGCGCCTCGTCGACCTGGACCTCGTCGAAGCAACACGCGAACGGGCGTTGCTCCGGTCTGCGGTTTACCTACAGGCTCTTCGTAGGCACGCAGCCAAGACAGTCCGACCTAGGGTCCTACAAGTCGGCGACATGGTCTTACGAAGAATTCAAGACCTGTCGAAAGCCAACAAACTGACCCCAAGGTGGGAGGGACCCTACACGGTCGTGTCTACAGCACGCCCGGGGGCTGTTCGCCTCGCGATGCCAGATGGTCGGGAGCTCACCAAAGACTGGAACATCGATCAATCACAGAAATTCTACGTTTAGACGAGTACTCCTATCTCGCGCCCCTTGCGTTCTTTCCAATAAAACGTTTCCCCTCTTTCTCGTGTTTCGTCCTCGCTTTGTCGAACGAGCATCGTCGTCTACCAGCACTGCAGACGAGCTTATCCGACAAGTATGTGTGCACCATTTCCCTTGGCCCCCGGCCGGATGCTCGCCCAATCGTTCACTTTCCGCAGTAGCTCTTCACTGTATGCGTGGTCGGGCGCGAGCATCCACTCTAAGCCCGGTTCAGTGACCACTCGGGTATGGCGGCTCTACGTATTGTTGGTTTAAAGCTCGTCTACTCTGTGCTCACATCTTTTCTCGACACACCGACCTATTTAAATCATTCAAAAAATTGTCACGACCAAAGCGACCCTTAAATTTTCCCATGAACAAACTCGTGCTCAATAGCGGTGAGGACACGACCTTTGTCCATGGCGAGGGGCTCCGTATGATAGGAACGTTAGTCCCTTCTTCCAAGGATCCTTTGCTCGTATCTATGCTACATGCTCTATGCAGAACTTGTTTCTTTGCTCGTATCTATGCTATATGCTCTTATGCAGAACTTATTTTCTTTTCTGAGCAGGGATCATATAGGCATATGTTGAAGGCGAGCTTGAGAAAAACAGCAAGAACCAAACACCGCAAGTTTGCTCATTTAACCCGAAAGGTTGTTTTCTTTTTTACAGGATTTACTGAGCTAAAAATAAAAGAAGAGCTAAGTCCTACGCTCGACTGAAGAGCGACAAGTTCCTCCTTAAGGAGTCGACCTGCCTCCAGTGTCCAAAACTTTTCGCCGAGCAAAGACGACCTTCGCCGCTGTCCCGAAGGCGCCGCACCTCCTTGACTGGCCTCTTCACGCTCCGAGCTCGTTGGAGTTCGGGCGCGCAGTCGGGAACCTCCTGCCGCAACTTCCCCAGCCTCCTCTTCGAGGTCGGCACACTGTTCGGTGTTCTTCGGCCCTCGCTCTCAAAGAGCCGGTCCCGAAGCCCGACGACGAGGCTCTTCGCCGACTCCAGCTCCTTCAGTCGGCCTCGCGCACCTCGGAGACCCGACGCCGAGATCGGCGATCTTGGCGTCTTGCTCGCGATGGTACGCCCGAACTCCTCTGCTGGGCTGCGGAGGCATCGATGTCCTCCATAGCCTTCGCAGCAAACTTGGAGCAAAGGGGAAGGAAAGTCAAGAAGAACCCTAGAAGATTGCTCGACTCATATAAAAAGTTGAGAGCAAACGCTTACGAAGAGCCGGTGACCAGCTTGTCTTGAAGTCGGCGGTCGGTGGCGCCCGGCTTCGGAAAAGGGATTAACCCACGCAGGCCATCGATCCCGAGTGGCGCATCACGATCTTGCCCTCCTGGGCACCGGTGCTCCCGGGAGGGCAACGACGTCTCCTCCTTCGACCAACCCGGGGACGCCACGAGGTTGGTCTTCTGCGTCGACAGCGGCTCGTGGCCGCCTTTCCTTCCTCGCCCGGCCGCTGCGCTTTGGGGCTGGACGCCAGCACGCTTCGCCCTTGCACCTCCGCGGCCGGAAGCAATGGGAGCTCCACGCTTGGAGGCGATTGGTCGAGGGCGACCACCTCCGCCCATCAACGGCCACCTCCTCTTCGTGGTCCGCAGACGGAGGCGGTGGTCGGGCTCGGCCCGATCACTTCCGCGGTGGAAGTGGTGGGCAATCACGACCGCATCTTCCCTTGGTCCGCTTGATTGGAAGTGGTCGGTGGCAGTAACCAGCTCCTCCTCTTGGCTCGCGGCCAAGGGCGGTGGGTCGAAAGCCGCCACCGCTTGACCACCGGAGCCCGTCGCCTGGGGCTCGCTTGCGCTTACCCCTTCGCAAGGGACCAAGGCCAAGGCTTCTTGGTCCTCAGCCCCCTGCGGCTCCTGCTCCTCCGCGGCTGGGATAGGTTCCACGTCCGCTGAAGGAAGCACGGGTCCCGCCGAAGGAAGCTCGGACTCCACTGAGTCCGCAGCTGGCGCCGGCTCCTCCCCCGCCTCGGCCATCACTTGGTCGACGACGCGGTCGAGCTCGGCGTCAACTGCAGAATCGATAATCTCCTCAGCCATCTGACGGAAGTCCAAAAGCAACACCCGAGCTATCACGCCCACGCCAAACAGGGTGGGGTTAGCCCGAAGAAAATCGCAAGACAAGAACAGAACAAGAGAATGAAGTGGAAGCTTACCTTCTGCCCGACGAGCAGCGCCATCCTCTTCGGCCTCCTCGCCTAGGGCCATGGGCGACCTGCCCGCGGCGGCCTCGTAGGCCTCGGCCACGACCACGACGCGCTCCTCCGCGGCGTCGCTGGCACGTGCCATCGCCGGTCGGCGTCGTCCATGTCGACCTCTTCCAAAGACCGAGGTTGCTTGAGAGGTCGACCTCCCGCTCCTTCCGACTGCAGCATAGGTGTCCTCCTCTTCTTCCTCCTCCTCGGGGCATCGACCACCCGAGTAAGCTGGTCTGGAGGGCCTTGATCCGCCTCTCCACCCGTTCCTTGGTCGGGAGGGACTGGCCTCCTCCTCGGCCTTCCTCGCTGCTCGGCGAGCTGTTCCCGATCGGCCCATCAGCCCGGCCTCCTCTGTTTGAAGTCATCATACCAGATTCGAGTTCGCACCTCCGACGGTCGGCATACTCAAGGTGCGGCGTGGTGGTCTGGTCGGCTTCGGCGCCGGCCGCTTGGCGCTGAGGCGAGGCGGCGGATGCCTGGCGACCTCGACCCGCCAACCTCTTGAGGGAACCCCTGGCCGGGGTGCTGGCTTGCGGCAGCGCTGCAACGCTCGACACGGCAAGGTCAAGGGCGACCTTCTCCTTCAAACAGAAATCGGGAGAAATAAGCTCGGAAAAACATGCCCGCGGGCAGAAGCAGGAAGAGGTACTAACCGCGTCACCGCGGTCAAAGACGTTCTTGGGGATCGGCGATTGGGCGTCGGCTCCTTCTCGCCAGGGCACCGAACATCTCGGCGACCCTCTCGTCAACCCAAATTGGCCCCTCGAGCTGCGTCACAACCGAAGATTAGAAAGCGGCGATCACTGTAAAGCGGCGATGCTCGGGAAAGAGGTCCAGGAACATACTGCGTTGTCCTCACGGGTGAGGTCATGCCACCAGTCACCTCGAAGAAGGGTGCTCGCGGCGCCTCGGGGGACACCGGTTGAAGAGTAAAGTCGGGCGATATCTCGACCAGTGAGCCCCATCTGGGTGAGCTCATCGATCGCCCCGAGCACCCGCTCTTCCTCAGTACCTGGCGGCGCGCCCGTCTCGATGGCGGAGCGTCCTCCCGATGTAGAACAAGCGGGACCCCTCCGCCTTCTTACGGTAGAACCAGAGGTCGGCCCAACCCGACACCGAGTCCTTCAAAGCAACAAGAGGGTACTCGTATGGTCGGTTGGGCGGAGGCGAAGATAAATGCAACCGGCGGAGCCATCGGCCCGGTGCGGAAGGGAGTAGAAGTGAAAGAAAAGGCTAGCCGTGGGTACTACACCCACGTCGCCTCACAAAGATGGGAGAAGGCTGCGAGAAAGGATAGAGTTGGGGTGGAGATGAGAGATCTCGCACCCACGTAAGGCAAGCACGGAGGCGAGGAAGTCGCTCTCGAGGCGACGAAGCCCGTTGATGGCGTACAACTCGCATGAGACGATCTCCGTCTCCGGTGCGGCACCAGCGTCGTCCCGAGCACTCGACCGAGCTTGGGTCGACGTGCCCCTCATCCGTGAGCACTGGAGCCTCCTTCGGTCATCTGGTGACCTTGAAGCGTGCCATGGCCAAAGAAGGAGGAGGAGCGAAAAGGGTTCTTGGCGCTAGGGCTCTTGGAAGGTTTTTTGGCCGAAGACGAGCAAAGAGACATGGTGTAACTCCGACCTCTCCCGGTAGAAAGGGTTAAAAAGACAGTGAAGGGACGGGATAAAAATCGCCGCCTATCACGTAGCGACACTGGCCGAGAAAGCGCCGCTTCCAGAAAGCTGCCGTCTGCAGGAAGGCTTCTCACGAAGGAACCGCAGAACAACCAAACGACGCGCCCACGCGAGTAAGCACGCGGGTAAAGAAGCTCGTCTCCGACGTAAAATGGTCGTGAGCCACGGCCAAGAGAAATTCAATCCCCTCAAGTCTTCTTAGGCTCAAGGGAAGCCGAGGGTTCCCGCTTGAACCTCGGGGCTAGCCGTCGGGGATTGGCTATTCCGGCAAAAGACCACGGTACCCAGTGAAAAGCTAAAACCCGCCGACCTCGCGATACTAAAAGAAGATGCTCGGGAGAACGAAGCGAGCATCCCTCCTTCTCCTCCGAGCATACGCGTTTGCACCTTTACTCGCGAAGTACCAAACACGCCCCACGAGCAAGCATGCTCGTAGAATCTACGACCTACTCGGGTGTTTGGTCGGAGGGCCCAAATAACGCTACGAGGAAGGAAGGAGCCAACCAATCAGTAGGAGATCAAGGGAGATCATACCGAAATTCAAATAGCGAAAATCAAGGGCCGGGTCACGGATATGGATACGTAGCGTGATCCCAGGAGGTAGTTGCCCTTTTTGGTACCTATAGTCGTATTATTTAAACCCCCCCGGAGGATTTGTAAGGGGAGAGGGAAAAAAGAGATAGAACATAATACACTGGAGTAGGGCTGTTATCCCGGCAGAGGGAGGCCCGAACCAGGATAAACACCGTGTCCCGCCTTTTCTTCTTCTCCCGACCTGGCATCGCTCGAACGACCTCTTCGATCCGCACGACGGGGCTCTGTTGATCCCCCATTCAACAAGTAAGCTCGACGGGAGCCGTTCTCCAATCGTCGACAGAATCCTTGTGGGAGTATTATATTTATAGAATCGAAGGGATAGCAGTTGTCATCTTCGAAGAGGTGTCTTCTGTTAAAAGGCATATTCTCATTGAATAGGTGTCTTTTCGTCAGAGGGGCGCCTTTTCGTAGGGAGTAACTTCCAAACGGTCATCTGTACATGTTAGAGAAAGCTTTTTCTACATGTTATTCTTACGCGGAAATTCCTTGCTTACCTGAACCAGGTCGAGGTAAAGGTTATCCTTTACTCAATCATGTCTAGGTCAGTGTGATAAAGGGTATTATATCCTACCTATAAAGATACCAGGTCAAACCGTTCCCGACCTAGTAGTGGCTCAGATCAGAGATTCAGGATAAGTTCTCATCCAACCTACGTTGTTGGTCCGGTAGTTATTTACGTAGGCAACGGTAACTTTGATAGAATGATCGTGAGACATTTAATGTAGGCCATATTTATGAGGATACAACTGGCTTCTAAAAAGTCGTAACCATTTACGGGCTTCAGATAGATCAATCATCATCGGTAAGATACAAAAAAAAAGCTATAGCATTGGCCATGTTTCCAACGGGATAGCCATTTGTCGTTTAATCTAATTTAGTCCGACACTTGTAACGTTCGCTCGGCTATCCACAACAAAAAAGAAAGTTCCAGTCGCTACTTTGCTCGACTCGATGCAATTCACTTTCCTCGCATCATTTGTCTCTGTCTCTCCCCTCACACCATGCAACATTGTCTGATTCATCGGCGGCAATTACGAATTTCACCGACGACGACGGCGATGTACACCCTGAGCTCACCCTCCTTCAGTTCCTATTGGTCTCCTCACCCAATTTTGGCCCTGTGCGATTGCGGGGAACTATAATTTGGCGCGACAACGAGCGAGTAACCATGGCTATGGATGAGCAAGTGCGATGACACAAAATGCGTGACCCCAACGAAAGTTGTAGCGAATGTGGGTGCTAGTACGAAATGTGAAGGGAGCGCACTCGTTAGCATAGTGGGTGGTGACAGCATGCAGGCCAGCAACAAGGCTTGCACGCTTCGGCAACCGCAGTGACCTTAGCGATGCTCAGGGACACAAGTGGCCATAGCAGGTGTGGTGGCTCTGAGCTATGGGTAGGTACGGTGAACAGCAAGAAGTTTGGTGGCAGGCAGGTGACGGGTGAGAGCATGCAGTGGAGATTGGTGGCAGCTGTCGTGTTCCGCTGGGCGAGCGATGGTAGACTAATATGGGTGTGGAGAGCAGGCAAGAGTTGTTGACCCTAGGTGCGTCATAGAAGTTGTGTGATTTTTAAATGGGTTTTTTTTGTTGAAACCCAGTGTAATTTGTTTGAAATTGTTTTGAAACATAAAGTTGTGTTTGAAATTTGTTTTATTCTTTAAACTTTTGTGAAGACCTAGGAAATTTTTCTGAAACTTGGTGCAGCACTTTTGAAACATGTGTGAAACCTACTTGAAACCATTTTTGAAACTTCTTGAAGCATGTTGAAACTTATATGAAACTTTCACGAAATGCACTGAAACCTGCTTGAAACATCATGTCCAGAAACCTAAAACCTTTGTAGTTTGTTTTTCAATCTTAGCTCAAACTCTTCTAAAACTTGTTGAATCTTTGATGAAATGAACTTTCAAGTTTTAAATTTGAAAATTATTGAAACATGTTGAAACCCCTATGGAACTTTCTCGAAATTTTATTGAAAACATGAATGAAACTTGTTAAAATTTGCATAAAGCCTGCGTATGAAACTTGAAGTTTTAGTTTTTTGAAAACTAAGATTCGAAATTTCAGTTTTGAAACTCAGGAATTTTCTCTTTTGAAAGTCAAATTTTTGTAATGTTCAATTATGATAATTTAAAACTACCCAAAACTTCAACTTTCTTATTTTGAAACTTTGTACAAGTTGAAGTTTTAGATTTTCAAAAGCAGTTTGAAATTTGTCATACTTGAAAGTTCAAAATTCGGAGTTTCACACGAAACTTTCTTGGAAATCTTTCCAAAACTTTTGTGAAACCTTTTTAGACTTGGTTGAAACATCAACATGAAACTTTTGACGAAACATAAGATTCACTAAAACTTTAACAAAACATAAAACTTGATGAATCTTTGATATTCCATTGGAAGCACTTCCAACGGTATAGCGTTGAGTGGTAGCTCTCTTTAAGATATGCACCGAAAATTTTTCTTTGACATATGCCATCCCTAATATATGAAAATTAGAAATACACCATTATAAACATTTTAAGACCATAATACACTTCCTCTTCCCTTCTCCCTTATTATTTACTCCCACCATCCTGATTCCCCACCCATAGTTGGTGTGTTTCTCCTAATGGCTATTGCTGTTAGATTTTGGCAAACAAAATAGACAGCTACGATATTTGGAAAGTTGGAATAATCTGTACCAAGTAATATTCAGAAGGGTAGAGGCGACCATAGCTGGAAATATCTCAAACAAGACGATTATAGAAAGTTTGATGCAAGTTGGGAATGCCAGTGAGATTTGAAATTTGAAGACTTGAAAACGGGCAAAGAGATTAGTAAAAGGAAAGGTGGAGCCAATACGAACAGGTATACTTGAAGCACAATCCAATAATGAGTCAGCGGTTTTAGACTATATACACATTGTACCAATCGGCGAGAAAGACACACATCCAGAAACCCTTATCCGCATATACTTTTCCATGTACCCCGAGAGTAGCTAGTAAAATCCTACCTCTGTAATTTGATTTTGATCCATATTGCTTCACATCAACATATTGATCAATCTATGAGTTATACATATCCCTTTTTTCGATATATGTTTGACGAGTACCCACACCATGGGTACCCCCATCAGCCCAGAACCACGAGCGGGCTGACCTTAGAAGCCCAGTTCTGGCAAAAGGTACATGGGCCGCGAAGAATGGGCCAGGCCCCGTTCGGGGCCAGTCCCGGACGGTCGGCAGGCTCCGACCTCCTAGGTCGGGGCGCGTGGTCGGTCGGCTCCGCTGGCGCCCGAAAGGGAGAGCCTCGCGCTGGTGGAGAACCAACTGCCCTGCGCACGTGACGTCCCCTGACATCCGTACCAGGGTAGGCGGCTCCTTCCCGAGACTGTCAGAAGGCCCGCCGAAGAAGTCAAGCCCCCGTCCCGTCACCTGACACGCCGCAGAGGGAGGCGCCCTCTCCCGAGGCCAAGATGAGGTCAAGCAGCATTTAACCACCGAAGCTGACGGTTGCGCAGAGCAATGCGTCACCCTGACAGCCCAGCTGAAGACCACTCGCTGCAGGACTACCAACCCAGCATGGGGGCGGGCAGAGGCCGGTCGGACGACAAGACATAAACTAGACTCCAGACTCCAAGGCGTACAGTACCCCTTCCTTTTTCTCTCCAAACTCCCATGTAACCTGCTGCCTCCGATTATATAAGGAGAAGCAGGGCTCCGGGACGAGAGGCGATCGATCGGACGGGCAGACAGGGAGGCGAGCGAACTTAGGCAAACAAGCGAAACCAACAGAGCGCAAGGGCAGTCGATCCGACAAACCCTTGCCTCACTTGTAGCCCTCTGTTCGTCCCCACGAAAGCAATACACCCCCACGGCACGAACTGGAGTAGGGATATTCGGCCCGAACCAGTATAAATCTCTGACTTCCTGAGTCAACCATTCGGAGAGAGGGAGCACGCGACCCCCACTAACCAAAAATTCGTATTGCCGGTGCACGAAACACCGACAATGTTCCCATTCGTTACTATATTGCATCGATGCTTTGTCCATGATCAACTTCTTTCAGATTTATCATTGACTTTACCGATTTGCTAGGAAGTTGGCTGACATGTTGCATACGCCTCTAGGAAGTACCCTCCAAAGAGGCATGTTGCTATTGTCATAAATTCTTTGACGGCAACAGTGGCTAATTGTTAATGCAGACGTAAAATACTTGGTCGTGGGCAAGCTTGTTTCCACCTAGGCAGCACCAAGAACCCAACCATTGCCACAAGTTGGCCACAGAGCACGCTTAGATCCGTAGCTACAATCTCTTCGGTAGTGGCATGGGAGAGGCACAGAGTAGAGACGGGCGATTTGGAGATCCGTAGCTACAATCTCTTCGGCAGTGGCATGGGAGAGGCACAGAGTAGAGACAGGCGATTTGGAGTTGAGTGAGAAGGGGAGAGATGAAGAAGATGACGAAAAGGTGGAGATGGTTGACATGTGCGGCCAAGTATTGATGAGGCTTCGTTTGACGATAATGATCTGATGTGGTGTTCGAGTTAGTCTAAAAACGGAGTGGAGTGAGCCGTGAGAGGGTGAAGCGTATGGTTTAAGTAGTTCAATGTTGTGTCCAACGGTTTTATAGTTCAAAGTTGAAAATTGAGCCAAGTCCAAAGTTCAGAATTAAAAAGGTTGACTTTTTTTTTAAAAAAAAAAGATATAGATGTATGGAGATTACTTTGTACAAAGCTTTTCTTGGAGTAACAAATGTCACCGGTCATGCTACTTGCTACTACTTGCTAGTAAGCATAACCGGGCAACTTGCTTCGTGCTTGCATAGTGGCATGTGTAATGTGTGCCTGATCAGGAGAAGGTCTGCTTGCACCTAGCCATTATTCCACAGTAGATTTTAGTGTATCACTAATCGTACGACCGTGCATCTCCTGAGTCTTACACATTAGCTAAGCTAGACTGCATGCACAATGAACAGGCATGTTGTTCTCTCGGGGTTCCTGACTGGGGACCCTACGTGTCTCATTCCAAAAAAAGTTCCCTAAAAAATTATGTAATTACATTTAAGTTCTTTCACCTTTTTTTTTTTTTGAAAATAATCTTTTGATTAGCAAATTCATAAATCCTCGTGAAAAGACCCCAAATAAATGCTAAATTACACCAAAGAAATCCGTAATTATGTTTATGTCCTTCCATCGGGTTTTTGCGAAAAGAACCTTCTGGTTCAACAAATTTGCAAATCGTACGTGAAAAGACACCCAAAGAAATGCTAAATTACAATAAAGAAATTCGTAATTACGTTTAGTTCCTTCCACCGATTTTCTGTGAAGAACCTTCTAATTCAGCAAATTCACAGTTCCTTAGTGAAAAAACCCAAAGAAATGCTAAATTACGTCCAAATCATTCCACGGTTTTTTCCGCGTTTCGCAAGCGGATTCTCATGGTTCTGGAAAATTACATCTAAGCACGATCATACTCCTTTTGCAAAACGGATCCGTGGTTCCGCAAATACTATCGCTTCCCCACGCTCGTCGTGTGTTTTACATTTCGTTTCCTCACGATGTACATCGTGTAAAGCCTCGCCGAATCGCTCCTTCGAGGTATTACGCACTATGTCACGCTTACACGGCATGTTGTCGTGCGTACGTTCTTCTCATGTTATGTTATTGTCAGGAGATCGTTCTTGATTCGGATCGACCGGTGCAAGATTCCGCGTAGGAAAGCAACGCAGAGCCGAGGGGGAGATGCACTTTTGGCCTTGTCTCTAGTGTTAACCCTTCGACAACGATAGACGCCGAGACGCAGGTCGCAGGACACTCCAAATCCAACCCCAAGATGCCGCCGCCGCCGCTTCATCGCCAACTCATGAAGCCCTGAACTACCTGTAGCAACTCCTACCCACTCGAGGTAGCTAGCTGGTAGCGTCGCTTCCATGGAGTCCATCGCCACCGAATCAAGCAAGCACAGACGCTGCGCCCGATGCATCCGACGCAAGAGACCCAGAGAGAAATCAAGGACCACGAGGACCTGATACGTAGCAGCAAGGAGGACAGGTCGCTAAGAAAAATCCCTACCAAATCGACACCATTTAGGTGGCGGTTCCTCAGCGGCTGGGCATATATTGTATGCGCCCAAGTACGGCACCGGAAGGCCCAGCGCATGTGCTGTCCGACGTAGCAATCATGAGAAAGGCCGACTTGTTTTCCAAATCCAAATGGATCTAGTATTATTATAGCTCGGTGCGTTTCATTTCGGCTAAGCTACAAAAGGCTATTATCGCAAGGGGGGAAACAAAGCTGAGAAGGTGACGTGAATCCTGCAGAACAGGTTCAGAGAGTTTTGTCTCGCTCCATGACAAGCCCACATGCTGCTGCTGCTGCTGCTGCTGCTGCTACGCGCGCGCGGAATGCATGGTTTCCAGACGTATTTCGATACCTATGGTTTGCGTCGGATCGATGTTTAATTTACCAACCTATCACCTGCTGCTTAACGATGATCGCGTTAGTACATCAATTTGGGTTTTTGGAACGAACAGTAGTAGCAAGAAGTAGAAGAAGAAAAAAACATAGTAATAGACGACTGCATTGTTTAAGACGACAGGGAGACGTGACCAACCAACCGATGAGCCAACTGCTAAGACGACGATTCCACTGGCCCCGCCATTCATGCAGGCAAACCGTGTTTGCCACCTCCCCATGTGCTGCCGCTTCCAACTGCCGCGCTGCGCATTTCAACTCTCTCCCCTCGCCGTCTCGGCAACAGCATACAGGTGTCGTCTCCGTCACAGCCTCGAAAGGATTTGTTTAACGATGGCTTAAGGTGCTAAACAAATCCCGCGCTTAATCACCAATCGTTATCTTTAGCGCGCACGGTGGACGGCTCGTCGTCACTGTCGCGACTTAACCTCCCCCCTGTTTTGTCCTCATCGACGCTTCTCCCTCCTTAAAATCTCGAGTCCTGCGGGTCTTGGCACCCACAGCAACTGGACAACTGCAGAGGCAGCTGGAGACGAGGGAAGCTTGAGGCTTGGGAGCAGGGAGGAGGGATGGTGAAGATTCCGAGCCCGAGGAGGCTCTTCAGGAGCCGCTCCAAGAGCACCGGCGGCGGCGCGGACATATGCGCCATGGTCGCCGAGCACGAGAAGATCGAGTGGGAGGTGCGGCCGGGCGGGATGCTGGTGCAGAAGAGGCGGGCGCCAGATCAGGAGGAGGAGGAGGAGGAGGACATGGCCGGCGCCGTGGATGTCATCTTGGTGAGGGTCTCCACCGGGTGGCAATGGCACGACGTCTCCATCGACGCCACCGCAACCTTTGGTACGTTGCATTTGCATTGCGTGCCGGCCCTCTGCTTTAATCGCCATTTCCTTCAGGTGATGAAGCCGGAAACGGTTAATATTCATGGCGTTGCTTGCTGAGCTGAGCTGTTCCACGATCGATGCAGGTGATCTCAAGGTGATGCTGTCGCTGGTGACCGGCCTGTGGCCGAGAGAGCAGAGGCTGCTGTACAGGGGGAAGGAGAGAGACGACTGCGACCACCTGCACATGGTCGGAGTCCAGGACAAGGACAAGGTGCTGCTCTTGGAAGACCCGGCCGTCAAGGAGAGGAAGCTCCGGTCGACCACCTTGGCGCAGCTCATGGGGGTGCCCTGCCATTCCTTCATCGAGGTGTAGAAGCAGCTGCCCCTCTGATTTTCTTGCCGGCTTTTGCAGCCCGTTTGCACGAGTGACAGAGCAAAGATCCATTTCAGCTCAATCTAACTGCATTGTTCAGAGTTTGTTGATCGTTTGAGGGCTTGGATTCGGCCGATTGAATCGAAACATGTGCACCAATAGGATACAATGCAATGCATGCTGTAAATTATTACAAGGAGATAATGCCAGTGTGTGTGTGTGTGTGTTAATTCTTAATTTGTGTGCTTACTCCATGTATATTATATTCTTCTTCTGCAATTTACAACGCAGTTTATATTATGCTATGTATTTCTTGATTTATTTCTCAGATAGTACTAGCCGGTACCTCTACCTTTCTTACGAGCATGTACTGACGGGCAATCAAGCCATGCTAATTGGTGTTGCCTGGTTCCTCCATTTTTACTGACGTACATCCGCTATTCAAGCTGCAATTAACCTTACACCAAGCAAGCAGCTGGTTTACGGTTACCAAACGTGTAACCGCCAGCTTGCACTGAACTGCCCACCATAACTAGCTAGTACCGAGTACTGACAAAATGCTCGCCGAATCAAGGCACCCGCCTGTACTCTGAAGACGGACACAAAAGTTTACAGCACGGACGAACATGGAGAAAATCAGTGCTTCAATGCTTCCACTGTACCCTGCACACCCCCCCCCCCCCCCCCCCGGCGCGCCGGTGTGGGTTTCGCTAGCACACCGAACCGATGATAGTAGTACCAGATGAAAATAATGCTCACCGGCCAGAATCGCTAACTGTCGATAATACGTGAAAATATATCTGGATTTTCAACGCAACACACATGGCTGAATCGGCAGCAACTACTTAAATCTTTACTATATAAAGTGAGAGTTTCTTCCCACGTCACATTAATTGCCTTGCTTAATTGCCCTACTTAATTACACTGCTTAATTGCCCTACGCAAGAAACGAAGCGTTGCTTTAATTAGCCAGCTTTTGCAAGAAACGAAGCGTTAAAGATAGATGTTTGATCTTATGAAATAGTATTTTTTTTATTTTTTAATCTTTACTTTTCGTTATCAATTTTGTTTTTCGTAGCAACGCACGGGCATATAACTAGTAGTCACCAAAAGTAGACTGCGTTTGATCGTATAACCAAGGTCAAACGGCAGCGGTTGGCAGTGAGACGACTAGAGCTCTCAAAGAGCAGCAGAATTCACAGTAAAGTTAGCAAATCAAGCAGTCAATGATCAACTCCATGAGATCCTGGATCAGAGATAGATGGAGTAAGTCATCATGAAATCTGGCCCCGTAATCCAACGATACCCACCCGGATAGCCGGATGGGCCTGGATCGACGTACCCGCCGAGACGACACCATCAAGCGCGCTCCACCCAACCGCTGAACTCGCGCCGCGAAGGGAGGAGAGGCTGAACTCGCGCCGCGAAGGGAGGAGAGGCTTGAAAGCTCGCGCGTGTCGAGTCCTCCGCCGGCTCGCGCGAGCCAAACCCGCGCGCGCATGTGCCCGGTATTGACCGGCGCAGACAGCGACGCCGTGCGGTCGATCCAGTCTTCCCATGTTACTCCATTAAAATCGGATTCACTCTTGCAGCGCGCCCCACGCGTCGTGGCTTAATCCGAGCCGCGGATTTCGTGCCTTGCCTATCTGCGGCCGGCCACCGGGGGTCCACTCCGCGGCGGCAGGTCGGCAGCCGCATGTGCCCCAGGGTGGCTACTTGCCTGCTGAATGCTGATCCGGCCGCTCGTGCGTGCGTTCGGCGAAAACGTGCTCGATCGAGCTGAGCTCTACACCGTCCACCACTTACTTTTACAGGCAAGTCTACGTAGCTGTGAGCGCACCGCAGGCGAGGGTAGACGCATGTCGCTGCAATGCAGTGCAGCTCCTTGCTACGCGCATGAGAGTCTGCCCGGGTTCTTGTCTGATCCTAGCCAGGGGTGAATCCACCGGAGGCTTCGAAAGCTCGAGCCCACCGTCCAGGTCACCGCCGATACCCCCTTCGGCCGGCGACCATGGTTGGCCTCTGGCAGAGCACCTCTGTGTCTCTGACTGATTGTGCAAGAAGAACAGAGATTAAGGGAAAGGGAGAAGAAGGTGGGTCGAAGCACACAAGATCCAACTACGGCGTACCATCGACCCGTTGGAAAATTAACATGACACATCGTTGATTTAATTCCAAAGATAGTAATGAAAACAGAAAGCTAAATATTGCGTCTACAATATGATCACCAGTAGCTAGTACATATTCAAAGAATACAAAAATTGCTAGTATTGAAGGCATGTCTACCAGATTTGATCACAACAAAGATTATTTGGACTAACAACCAATTGATTCAAGACACTTACTGAGGGCTTGATGAAGAACAGGAAGCCGCGAAGGAGTGACGCACGTCGATCAAAGAAGAACTCGAGTAGTCACAAGGAAGGGCGCTTTCCCAGAAACTTGATTGCCAGTCTCCCATGCAGGACGTCAAGTGGTCGGTGTCAGATTGGAGACACTGCTCTCTCTCATGCCCGTTGCACGACAGGCGAAGGGATGGAACGACTCGGGTGGCAGCAGGCGCCGAAGGAAGCAGAGATCACAGGAGAAGATTGAGATTGGTTTTATGTCGCTTGTGTTCTCTCGTACTGGGATGTCTCCCCTTAAGAAAGAGTGTATACTCAATAGCGCCTCCCGATCACGCAGATCAACTGGCACGATTTCAGGAACCGCCCCACTGGAATCTCGCAACATGGGCGAACAGACTAACCGCACGCGAACGTGCTTCTTCTCGTCTGTGGTGCCACGTTGGCAGTTAAGGTGTAACATGGTGTGGCTTAGTCGGTATACGTGGCAAAAGGTTAAGTACACTTAGCACGTCTCGGCGTAATAAACATGTGAAATAAGCGACATACGTGCACATGTGTGTGAATATAGCCTTGCATAGCCAATCATGTATACCTCTAGCCTTGCCAGCAACTCATATTAGAGTCCATGCATGGCCTCCATTTATAAGTTGGTTCCACTTCACCTAGCTAAGCAATATGGTACTAAAGTCCCATACTCTTAACTTAACACCCCCTTTGACTTCTTCCGAATTAATTTCCAACACCACCTACCCCACCTCACATTCCCCGTTCCCCAACCCACCCTACGAGACTACGATAGTGCTCCTGGAGGAAGAAACCCTAGTGAACGACGGCGGTGGTGGCCGGTGGCGTAGCACGACAAGAAGGTAGGGGCCCAGGTCACGATCGGCAGAGAAGCCGGTCTGTGGGCTGTCCCAGTGCAGCAAGTGAGAGGACGCTGAGAAATGGAGGAAGCTTGAGCCGACAAGTGGGCGGCCCACAGCCGTCGGTGCTCGGATGGGCAGCAATGAGAAGGTGAAGGAGGAGCTTGGGTCGTAGCACGGTGCCACGGTAGACTAGGTACGAGGTGGGCACTGGATCTGGAATCGAAGGAGACGAGCCTCCGAGGAGAGGGAGATGAGTGGGAGGGGTTGAGGGGATCAGGTGGGGGAGTGACTGAGGGAGAGAGGGAGTGACCAAGTGAGTGAAAACTGTGAAGTGGCAACTGCGGTCGGGCCTGCCAACAACCGAAGTAATGAGGTCTTGGGTTGAGTTAGTTAGTGGAATTTTGGGATTTCATTATTTCGCAATTGGGATTTGTTAATTTTGCTTCTTTTTCCTTAGGATTTTGTCGTTAGGGCATACCCATTTGTAATTTCGTATAACTTTTCATCGCCAACTGCTATTTCCCGATGCGTGACAATTGGAGATCACCATCTGAATCTGACTGGGTGCCGGATGATCTTTGGGCTTACCGGGCTCCTACAAGTGCTGATGCCGTCGAGCCATTGTCAACTTGACTAGTAGTAAGCCAGAAGTCGAAAGGCAAATTCGCCGATCACAATCCATTGTCCAATTAATTCTTCACTTCTTGTTCCTCTTCTTTGCTGGTGTTGTTAATACAAGGAGGAGGACCGAAGAATTGGAGGAGTGCGGATCAGATGAATGAGGCGGCACGGCGGTGTGATGAGCCAAGGAGGGAAGCATCGGATGGAGCTAGGGCAGCACGGCGCTGCACCGCTGCAAGCTCAATGTTGTATAGTAATTTACTTGCGATTTGTAATTTATTAGTAGATTTACAATAGTCTAGAAATGAACTTGGAAGAATTGATGATTCACCCTCATTTACTTATGACATTGATCATTTGCCCCGTGATGTCTCACTGATATACGGGTCCTGGGGCCAGATATCAGTGAGACATATGGGGCAAATAATCAATTGCACCAATTAAAACAGGGCGAATCATCAATTCTCTCGAATGAACTTTATGTAGAATCACGGATGATGGAATCATAAGACCCTTGGTCCTTTGAACCCATCCTCCATTTTCATCCTAGCTTCGTCACTAATCCTAGTGGCCTTTGGTAGTCCAAATTCAATGTCTGTTTTTTTTATGGATTTGTTTTTATTGCTCGAATAATAATTCTTTACGTTTTTCATGGTCAAATCTGCTACAAACTGCAAATGCGATTCAACTTTAAATCAATCAATAATCTATCAATCTATCTATATAATTAAAGCAGCGGAAAAAGAAGTCACTGTATTCACTCTTAAAGGGCTGGAAATTCTTGTGTTAATTGGATGACAAAAAAAAAATGATCCTGCCGTCCATCTGGTGGACACAAGTTATAAAGGCTTAGATTGAAAGAAAGAGTCAATAATAATTACAATAAAATAACTAAAATTCAGAAGAAAAAAATGTAGTTGAATTTGTATATGAGCTCAGATGTAAAACTGAAATTGAATAAAAAATAAAATAAAATTGGTAATTTGATTTCTATATGAACTTTAAAGTGAAATCTCCACGTAGCTTAAATTCAAAATAAAGATAAAATGAAAAAAAAATACTATTCAGATTTGCATAGGATTTCAACATAAAAGTATATATGAAAAACTACATATCATATGCAATCCAACAATATGAAAATTCAAAATAAAAATTAAAGAAAAATTAGCGATTTAATATTTTATATTAAAATAATAGACAAATAAGTCATCACATTCGCTCTTAAAAACTATAAATTACCACTTAATTGTAAAAAAAATCTAACCATCGAACGTGCAGATTAGACACATACGTATGCTAGAACTTTGTAATTAACAAATACCAGTCTAATATTCATCTAAGAAAAATATGTTTAGCACGTGAAATCGGTTCCACGTACACTGTTCAAACTTCAATAATTTCTGCCTACGTGTTCGACTATGAAACGGTCACGAGATCAACTAAGAGCTTACTAGAATGATTAAACCTCAAGCCGTAGCGTACAAAAGCACAAGTCAGCGAGTCAGCACAGATGTATTGAGATACTCTACGGTCACTCACTCTGATGTACGCTCCCGGCACAGATCATGATCTATCTATCATGCAACGGAAGCAAGCATTTACCATCCGACTCCGACTCTCAAAGGCAGATGGCGCAAATACGGATCGAATAGAATCTGACCAATTCTTACGCTTTACTACAAGGATTAAGTCATTGGATTATCCGCTATGCATGTTAAAAAGAAACATATTCATAATACAATTTTGAAAAGAAAAAATTGAGTAGGAAATAAATTATGTTAGCTAACTGGAAGGGTGTATAATCTAGTTGCAAACAAAGAAAATGAAAGAGACTGAGTACGGGACATGTGTGGTTGAATTGAGAAAAAGGACGAAACGGCATACTGTCCAGACGGGAGAGCAGGGGATTTGGTGAGGAGGAGGAAGAAGCTCTGTGTGCACCTACGAGGAAGAAGAAGTACGGAAAAGGCGCAACGAGGTCTAGCGAGGGAGCGGTGGCACCGCCGCTTCCGGATGGATTCATCTTGCTGCCCCTAGTTGTAAAGAGCGTCTGGGTCGGCGGAGGACGGCGGGCAACAGCAGCTAGAGGATGTTAGGTTTGACAGGGTGGCGTGCAGGAGAAGGGCATCGACAGCGCGGCGGCAAACTTGTCGTTGACCGTGGGGCTGGGGGCGGCCATGGAGACGTGGAGTTGTCGCCGATTGCCGATGCTAGGGAAGAGAGAGGGAGAAGAGGCGGAGCGTATCTCCAACCATATTCCCTTCATTTCATTACCTTCTTCATTTTCATTCCCTTTATTTGCCCTTATCTCCAACAGTTTCCCTTTAAAAGGAGAGAGAATCCCTTGCTAGAGGGAATAGGAGAATCCCTTCACGAAGAGAATACTGAAGGGAATTCATTGGAGCGCTGAAGGGAATGGGAATCCCTTCGCGGAGGGAAAGGGAGAGAGGAAGGGATACAGTTGGAGATGGTCTAAGGATGGAGGAGCAGCGGGAATGGAAGGGGCGAGCTGTACCAACAAGAGTGTCGCCAACGGTAAAATCACCGAGCTATGAGCTTCGTTCTTTTCCATTCAATGAATCAGATTAACTAAAGTTTACTTATACTATACCTGATAGTAGAGTAGTAGCCCTTAACAAATCAACGATTAGATGTAATTTCTACTATATATTTTATACTATAGGTATAATCCATCGTAAAATTTCTCAAAATCATCTGCAATATAATACAATTCTCTTTTATTTCATGCTACTTTCAATCTTGCTTTCGACCATAAATCAGAGAGCTACTACTACCGAACTTACGTACCAATTTAGAATAATTTTTACTGATTCATGAATGAGGGACAATCTAATACGGTCAAAGTTCACATCATTTTATGCTAAAACATGTATATGGCATAATCCAAGTTTTATGCTAAAACATGTATATGGTATCACTGGTATGGTATCATTTTATGGTAACATATGTATATGGCATAATCCAAGTTTTTTTTTACATATATGTAGAATTTTGTATTATAATTTGATTGAGCAACCAAAAAGGGTTTGTAATCTTTGAAACTTTAAGAGAAGGGTGCTTAGGTGATTCTTAAGATCTCCTAAAAATTTTAAATCATGATCACACTTGAGCAAATTTATAAAATTCTAACAAGGTTATTGTCTCATTTATGTTCCTTCAGTTTTTTATTTTTTAAAAATAACAAATGAAGTTTAATTATTTTAATTTTTTTTGCATGATCCTAGACTACTAAATATGATACCATAGATTTTCTAGAGTATGATCAATTTTGTATATTTTTATAAAAAGCTGATACTGCTTCTGTTATTTTTATAAAACGTCTTAAAAATTCAGTTTTGTTTAACAAAATTTCATAGAAGATGATATTCTTAAGAGGTATTGATCCAAACTCGGTCAAATATGGTCTAAAAAGTTGAAATCCGATCATTTTTTTTTTTTGAAATTACGTCGAGATTTTCGAAAATACTGTAGCAAAATTTTTTCTTCTTCATTGTGCCGGTATTTGAAATCTCAAAGGGGCCAAAATCCAAGATTTTGTTGGGATTTTGAACCTTGTGTGGGAGTGGTTGGAAGTGGAAACCTAACGAGGCAGGACATAAATTTTATTAACTTTTTTATGTAAGTTGAATGTACAATGGCCATCCCAAAAGAAAAATGATTTACAATGGTGAGAGTGTTGGATCGGATGGGCTTATTTTCTCAGGCCTTTTCCGGCCCAGAAATATGCATACTTTTGGCATGGGCCTTTAAGTAGGCTATGCCCGTAGTCCGTGACTCCACCTGGCTTAGGGCCTGTTTGTTTTGGTTTGCGATTGTAAAAATCAACCTTTAAAATCTGGATTGTAAAAATTGAATTGTTAAAAGCTGGAGGTTGAAAATCTAATGAATGTTTGGCAACATAGATTATAGAGTGTTTGGATTGCTGTTTCTACAATGGGGGGTGGCAATGGTGAGTAATTTCGACTGAAGTTCGATGGGTATTTTAGTCTTTTGCAAAAAAAAAAGCTAAGGAAAGCTCTTCTAGAGTGGATTGTGGAATTACAATAATCTGCTTAGATTGTTACAATTCAAATTAAAAATTGACTGTTTATTGATCTTCCAGATTTTAAAAGATACTTTCTATGATCCCCAGACAAACGTACCCTTAAAACTACAAGAGGCCCCACCTGTCAGCCGAGTAGCCGACTAACCACAGTTTCGGTGCACACCGCTGCTCCCCTTCCTAGTTCCACGACCACCCGGAACTCCGGTCGCCTGAAAGGATGGGGGAGATCGCCGGCGACGATACCCCACAGCAACCTCCACCTTCCGCCGCCGGCGAGGACTCCAGTGACCCGTCTACTCATGTTCACACCTCTACTGACGGTGAGAAGCCGCCGCCGCGCACGAGGAAGCCCGGCACGAAACGCCTCGTGCTCACCACCTCCGTCCTACTCTCCTTCCTTCTCGGTACTAACCCCCACCTTCCATAGCTCCCGGAGTTAGGGTTTGTTCTCTTCTCCTTATAACTCGAGTGCTTCTCTCTGTAGGACTGCCCTTCCTGCTCAAATCCACCGAGATCCACCGCTCTCCGCTGCCCGCCGACGCAATCGCCTCCCTCTCCCGCCGCCTCCACTCCAACCCGCCTTCATTCCCCTGCGGCCTCCATGCGGTCTTCCTCCGCTCCGGCCCCAGCCCCTCTGGTGCCTCCCTTGCCGATCACCTCGAGCGGGCAATCTCGATCCAGCTCCTCCGCCTCCCCGCCTCTTCGACTGCTGGGAACATCTCCGTCTCAGTCACCGTCCAGTCGGCGGGTGTCTGCTCCAGCAGCAGCGTCGCCTCGCCTTGGCGATGTGGCGCCGTGACCACTGCGGACTTGGTCCGCGACGATGAGGTGTTTGATGAATTGCTGCACTCGGCATTGGGTGGTGGCGCTGGTTACGGCATGAAGGTTTACACTGTTGTCGTTGTTGAGAGTGATGATGGGAAGGGAACGAGGGTTGTGATCGGAAAGCACGGCCACGCTTGGGTGGTCGGGAAGGTTGATGAGGCTGAGGCCGTGTCAGTTATTCGCAAGGTATTTGTCAAGTATTTCTTGAATGGAGGTATCGAGGAGGGTGAGGCAGGCATTGGGAAAGGAGAGTTCATGCCAGTTGGTTCAGATGGGAATGTTGTTCTTTCGTTTAGCTTGTTGAATGCTGATCCAAACGATTGGGTCTATGATTGGTATGAACAAAACTTCCGACTTGAGTATGTTATACGAATTATTGTGGGTCTGTTGTTGTACAGGTGTTCTCTTTCTTTATCTGCTTTGCTAGAAAATTTCAAAACATACCTTTGCTCTGTGATATGATAAGCTGTTTAACTAAAATACAACAGATTAGACTATATTAATGAGGTGATGTGTAAAGCATAAATGTTATGTCAGCAATACTGACTATGGACATCTGTTATCTTCCTTATTTAGAATAAATTACAGTTTCTATGGTTGTATTTAGCTACTAGCAAAGATGCAACTTCTTGTCCTATTATTGCCGCCGCTGCTGTTGGAATTTTTACAGTTGGGCATCCCACATGCAGGGAGTTTGAGAATATTGGTGAGAGGGTGTTAACTCCTGTGGTTGAGGCATTGCGGCCAATTGCTGATATTAATATAGAGAGTCAGGTGCATATTTGCCTTATTTGGTCTAAGCTTCCTTCATCTCTTGTTTAGGTGCCTATGTTAATAAGTACTGTACCACTGCTCCTTTTCTTTTCAGGTTTTGTACCACACTCCGAAGTCGTCCTATTCTTATTCTGATGATAAACTGGGTGGCAATGTCCTTAGTACGGGAGACATTCCTTTCTTTGTATGTTTCTTACTTGCTCTGTAGAAGTCATCTAGTCTTGCTCATCGCTGCATTAGATGGATAGCTGCTTGTTAGTGCCTCAATTCTTTAACTGTGAGCTGCACTAATTTAATCATGGAATGAAATTGGTAGGTAAACTCAAATGAGTGGCACTTGGATACTTCGATTTCAGCCACAGGACGATCGAAAGTTCTTCAATTTGTGGTGTATGCTTTTTAGACCAGCCCTCATCTTTGATTTTTTGTTGTACACTTTACAAGGCATGATATAATTTGTGCTCAAACTATCAATAATACGAGTATAATAACTTTTCTTTTTCTGCCCCCTTGCTATTCTGAATTCTGCTTCTTTTTATGATTATACTGTCTTTTCCTCTGTCAAACTCTTTTTTTTACCTTTTTCTGTAAATTAAATTATTTGCATATCTCATATTTTAACCCAGAATTCTGATTTTGCAAGTGTACACAAACACAGGACAATATCGTAAGGTTCTAATTAAAAAGTTTAATATGAATTGTATGAACGTATATGGATGCTCATTTAGTCATATCTAAACTGTTTGTTCAATAATAAACAGGTACATTCCATCTGCAAGGGAATGCCCTTTGTATTTGCAACTTCCAGATGGGGAGCTTTCGAAAACTAATGCATTTATATCCCCCGTAAGTACTATGTACCTTCTTGGTGTTATTCATCGCACCATTTTATTGACAGCGTTATACTGTTATGTAGATGTGGGGAGGTGTTGTTATTTGGAACCCACCAGGCTGTTCACTTGGTTCCAAGAAGACATATGGGACCCATAACACAATGTCATCGCAGGTTTGTGAAATCTTTCATTTCTTGCTTTTTTGATATGTTAGCCTGTTGATATGCTATGCTCACCTTCCTGAGTCATGATATACCTTATTTGCAAGAGCATTATTTGCTGACACATTTATATGAAACAGGAACTTATGGAGACTCTTGAAATCTTCATTGGACAACTAAGGCAGTTATTTGGTCTAAGACCAAATTATCGTGCACAAGGCATGGATGTGGTAACTAAATTCATAGTTAGTGAAAAGGGGTTTGCTGAATGGTGAGATTATCTCTCCATTTCTTTACTAGAATTACTGTAGAAGTTTCATTTTGTTAATGACAAAACACACTTTTAAAAAATATGGGATGTTCATTTTTATATTCATTGTCAAGTTGGGTTGGAGAACATATTTGTTCCCGTAATTATCATGTTCTGGTTAGTGGTTACAATATTTTGCATATTCTCAAATCATCAATACTGTACTATGCATCAATCAGTGAGCACATTTATCGAAGACAGAAGATCTCAACTAAATATCAATATCTAGAATTATAGAGGCCCTAACCATTTGTTCAACAACCACAACCACCAAGCCTTTTGTCCCAAACAAGTTGGGGTAGGCTAGGAATGAAATCCAATTAAAGTCAAAAGACCCCTAAGCCTTCGATCTTAGGTCGTGGTTCCGGTATGTGAATCGCTAACTTTCATGTATTCCTATCCAGTGCCAGCTCTTTGGATATATTCCAACCCCTAAAGTCTCTTTTAACCGCTTCTTTCCACATCAATCTCGGTCAACCCAACCATTTGTTCAAAAAAAAAAAAAACCGTTAGTGTTGCTGATCACGTGCCATATGTTTGATGCCAATATGTCATATATTTCACCAATTCTTTGGATATTATGCCGATATGACGTTATAAGTTCACTTAGTTTTGGTTATTGTTGGACTTGTTGACCTCTAAAGTTCTTTACAGACCTACCGTGATTATTGTTTCCTCTTCTTTGGCAGGGAATTAGATTTATTATACCGACACCATGCATGCTCCAATCTTTTGTCATGTCTCACCACCTTGGAGTCTCTTTCCAGCTTGGTATATAAGTAGTGCTTAATGATATATATAAAAATCTGTTCTTCACACGACATACACTAATGTTATTTCTGTTGGTAGGTCCAATCTCTCCCAAGAATGATTGTTATGGATGAAATTGGAAGGCAGGTTTGTTCCTCTACCACTCTTGCTAAATGGATAGCTCACGGTTCTGTGTGGTATTCTTTTTTTTGGGTACCCTTTTGATTGAATATTTAAAGCAACAGATTCATATAATACTCTGCATGCTTCATTGCCCTGAACATGCATGGTATCTGTTATAATGCCTTATTGTGTACTTTTGCACACTTGTACACGGCTGTCTCTTGTGGATTTATTGCTTTACAAACTTAATTATATCGTAAAATCACGCCGTAGTGATATTAAGTTTGTTCTAATCGAGTAACCGGTAATAATTTCTTTTCCAGGTCGAGCTTTCTCTTGAAGCTGCAAGTTTAGCTCAAAGAAACGCCACTCTTGGAACAAGTGACTCTTCAGCAGGCAAGTTTAGGACATTTTTTCTTGCACAAGTTAATTAAAGTTTGGTGTTAAGAATCGTGATGTTCCACAGTGTCTGCAACAAGAGCGAGGGCATTGGCCGAGGATGCGTTTTTTCATCCATCCATTATGTCAATCAGTTATGCTTCAATAGAGCACTATTTCGCGATTTACATGGTCAGTATTCATTGAATTATTGACTTCTGGCAGCTAGATTTATGATTGGCACTTTGGATTTTTTTTGTCCTAAACATAAAGAAAGTATGAAAGCTATTATTCTATTCTTCAACCATGGATTGTAAATAATCAAGATTGGAGCATAGTAGTCTGCAAGGTAACCAATTTTTTTTCGAGTCATAGAATGTTGACATGAAAGTTGTACAATAACACTCATGGTGCATGTTCCTTCTATGCTACAAATTTGCATTATTCATCCAACAGCCATACCTTGGAAGTGCTTAATTTCACTGTGGTATCATTACAATCATAAATCGAGCTACATTAAATCCAAACTAGTAGTTTGTAACACTAGAGGTTTGAGATTGATATGCTTCAAATTGGGTACTTTTTTCAGCCGTTCTTTGCACCAGTTTCTTTGCATGTGCTGTTGGCGGCAATCAAAGAGCTGAGACGCTACAAGGTAGAGCGAGCAAAATATGCAGCATATCTTGCTTCCCAGGCGACACCCTCCTGATCTATCCGTGATCGGCAGCATCACCGCTTCATGCTTGGTATCATCACACGAGGTTTGACAGGTGAGGGAGGATAGATGATTTGTAATGACATTCTTACAGAGCTGAGACCTGACACAAGCCTTTTTCCCATCCGCACGGAATTAGTTGGACCAACATGCTGATCCTCGGCAGACAAGTAGTTCTCCTGGTTCGCATGTAAAGTTGTGTAACATATGGTAGATTTAGTCCAGGCGAAGGTTCCATGGAGTCCAAATGTTGGTTCTTAGAAGTCGGCTCTCTTCCATGGAGTACGCGTTTACTTTGAAGTTTGAAACCAGCTGGCTTGGACAGACACAGTATCATTCTCAGTGAGAACTTGGATGGTCCGTAAATCTTCAGATTAAATCTTCTGTAATTGTTAAAGCATTGGTATGATGTAATGGGGGTAGTTGAAAACACTGGACGGAATTACTCTGATGTAACTCGTTAAATGCTTTTTATGCGGGACGCAAGGAATCTTTGCTCAGGCAAAGCACTCTTTTTGGTTCACGCGCCGCTTTACGTAACTAATCACGTATCTCGAGTTGATGGTGGTGTTTCGTCCTCCCTCTCCTCTCTTAAAAAAAAGCATCCTGCTGATATATAGACCGTGGGTTGCGACATGTTTTTCTTACATCTCGCGAGTAAAAAGAAAACTAAGTGTGTGTTTGGTTGATGGGATGAAATAGTTTTGTATCATTTGGTTTTATTATTTTGGGTGGGTGGAATGGTTTTCTATCTATAGGGAATATTTTTTAAATTTGTATCACTTGGTCCAGAATAGGATAGTTTCATTTAAGCAATCAAACACATGTATGACTTTTTTTTTGAACCATATTATACATATACCACTTGGTACAAACAATCAAATACACCCTAACTGTATCTCTCTTTTCGTTCACACTATTTCCTTTGGTCAGCCTATTTCCTGTTTCTTGCTCCATATGATAACTCAAAATTGTATTTTTATTTTTTAAACACAAGATATGATTTAATTATTTGATTTAAAAATATATTTTCATTGCAACAGACAGACACTTGACTAGTCTTAAGGGCATATATATAATGATATGATATCAGCTGTCTATATGCTTTACCACATAAGATCTTTACTAATATGGGGGGGGGGGGTATCTGTCTCTTCGTGAAGAAACAATCATATAGATAATACAAAACACGTTAGATGAGTTATTGTATATAGTAATAAATATTTTTTTATGCTATAATTAAAAGATTATAGAATCTTATTGCGACAACCTTAAGATAACATCTATTATAGAAGTTATCTTTAATTTTATTTTTAGAAGATATAAAAGAGTATACAGATATTCATGTCTCTACTTTTATACATGCTCTAACTAATAAAAGAGGTAGTTTACTCCGGTTGTCCTCACGCCCGTTCCACGTGCTCAAGTCTCCTTATGTCCAGCGCACTTTCTCTTCCGCCTCCAAAAAAGGCCGTGATGATTTACCAACACAGTGGGCTTGTGAGTGCTTGGCACGAGAGCTTGCTCGAAAAGGCAAGGCAGGGAGGCATCTACGGCTCTATGCCCTCCCAGAATTCAGAAACAAGAAAAAAGAAAGTGTTATAAAATAGATAGAATTCTAATCTAAATTAGATGGACTCTGTCCGTTGGTGGATAAATCTAAATTTATCTCAAAGATAATTTTATTATATATTGGGGCACCACTTGTGAAGAGAAATCAATCTAATAAAGAGAGAACATTGGCCTATACTTTTGTATATGCTTATATGTGTGATTCTACATTTGTTCGTTCATTTCTGTTGGCGTGCTGTTGATTGGTGCGGGTGAACGACTATGTTTTACAACACGTTATCAGCATGACGTTCTACCGAGGCTGATCGTGATCGTCAGCCTGCATTGATCTACACTGCATCGAATTCATCTTGCCACAAGCGATCACACTGCTACAAACCCTATGTAAGTTTAATCTACGCAAGTTGATCACACATGAACGATCAATTAAAATCCTGCATATTGTTTTTGTTAATTAGATTACATGCTAATCTAATCTAATTTGCGATCATAAGTTAATGTCATCCTCTGTTTATTATCAAAAAGAAAAGAAAACAAAGGGCATGCACAAGCTACAACCAATGGCGCCTCGGCTTCTGCACAAGGCGGTGGCCCGCACGCGACCCACCTGTCGATGACCGGTGTGCTCGCACCATGATCGGCCACCGTCACGTTGGCGACCATGCCTGTAGCACGCCCACCACTGGCAATCGCGGCCGCAGCGCGCTTGCTGTCGGCTGGCTCGCTCACTACCGGTCGTTGCGCTCACCGCTGTGCCTGTAGCGCGCCCGTTTGTCGCCTATCGTTGTGCGCTCCACTCCACTGCCGGCCCGCAATCGCGCCCCCCGCTTTGCCGCTGGCCTCCATGCCCGCTCGTTGTCGGCCGCCGCGAGCTTTTCTTCCTAGTCACCGACCACCGTTGCGTCCGCCGCACATTTGTCTTCCTGGCCGTTGGCCACCGCTGCTCCCGCTACGCACTCGGCCTTCCAAACGCTAGTCGTCGAGATGCCCACCGGTCGATTGCTATTGTGCATGGAAACTCAGTGGTGGCTAGTGTTTGCAAAACCCTAGTCACCAATTTATTTAAGGCCAGATGGGCCAAAAGGGGTTTGTGCGCCACATGAAAGGAAAAAAAAGATTTTTTTTTTTACATTTTTGCCCTTAGAATTTCTAGTAATTTTGGAAATTAATTAATAATTCTAAAAATTAATGTTAAATACTAGAAATAAGATTTCTAGATATACGAACTTCCGAGGGAAAATTTGGTAAAATTATTATTTAGCACTACTGGAAGTTTCATACCCTGGGTTTATTTTTATAGAATTTTTACATGTTTAATATGTGCTGAAATTTATTTTACTATTATCAAGTAATTCTAAAAATTGCTTAACCATTAACAGAAAATTATGAAAATGCTAGAAAATCTCTGGAAAATTATGTATGACACATTTATTATGTCATGTCTTTAGTTTTATTTTACTTAAGTATTATTTCATGTTTATATGTGTTGAAATTTATTTTTTCTGTTGTTTAGTAATTCTAAAAATTACTTAGTAATTATCAGAAAATTATGAAAAATAAGAAGAAAATTCTAGAAAATTTCAGATAGCATATTATGAGCATCTTGTCTCTGGGTTAATTTTCTTAACATTATTCCATGTTTAATTTATGTTAGAATTTACTTTCCTATTATTGAGTAATGCTGAAAATTGTTAAATATTTAACAGAAAATTATGAAAAATGTTAGAAAAATTCTTAAAAAAAAATAGATAATTATCTACTGAGTGGATATAGACCAAAATTTACTGATTTAATGAGTTATATGTAATATAATATTTTATCAACAGTAAAAATCAATATTACTTGCACATAGGATATGTCGGACATTGCAAAAAGGGAGTTTGCTGAGCTTGCCCTGGATGGCAGCAATTACCCCACTTAGGCAATGGATGCCAAAATTAACCTGATAGCTCGTGTACTTGGAGCTGCTATTACCCAGCCTGGAGCTGGTGCCCCTGCTGTTCCCGAACCCGCAAAATGTGATGCTTTGCATTTCCTGAGGCGCCATCTTCATATGGACCTGAAGACCGAATACTTGATGGAGGAGGACCTACTGGTATTGTGGAATTCCTTGAAGGAACGATACAACCAGCAAAGATCCGTACTGTTACCAGAAGCACAGTGCGAATGGACTCTTCTATGCTTTCAGGTCTTCAAAACTGTGGCACCATATAATTCTGTTATGCACAAACTTGTCAAAAATTAACATTTTGTAACAAAAAAGTTACTGATGCAGAAATAATCGATAAGCCATTGTGCACCTTCCACCCCAACATGTGGATACTGCAGCAATACTACCGTCATGCTAAGTACCAGAAGTACTCTGAGCTTATTTATGTTCGATATTCCAAAGCTAAAATCGGAATATCCGATATCTACGACCTAGCATCAAACATCCGAGATTCCTCTCGATTGGACCAATAGAATTTGATGAAACTTGAGAGATAGCATCTAAATAGATTGATCAACAAGTCTACCAAAGGAATTTGAGGATTAAAGCGGATAGACTTGAAATCTAAGATGAGAGCCCTAGGGTTACCTTGAAGTTGAACTGATCGAATCGAAGCGGAGAATAGATGTTCTTCATGGGGAGGACCGTCTTGGAGAGGAGATCGGTGCTTCCGGTGGGTCGGATACCCCGGGCGTCGTTGAGGGATTGAGAGAGGAGAGAACTAGGGCAAGAGAGCACAATAAGCACAAGTGAATCGGGCACTTTACTTAAGGCTATACACATATTGGATATGCTGATTTGAGGATCGGATGTTCCAATGTGTACAACACTCCAGGGAATGATCGGATGTTCTGATTTGAAATCGGATGATCTAAACATAAAGATTTTCCAGAAACCAAATATTCCGATATTGTGATCGGATGTTCCGATGAGTTGATTTTTCCAACTGATTGAGAAGGAAGATAGGATCTTTGAGATGGAATTGAGGCGCTTGGTCATGTTAACACTTAGACATCACTCCACTTGTGATCAGCAAACAAACAAGCAATCAAAATCATGATCACAAGTAGATTGACTAGAGCCAGAGATCCAAATTAAAGCATTTTTCAAATACACGTAAGCATTTGACAAACATTTTGTTTCGAAATCAACTAGAAAAATAATAAGCAATGTATGCAAGTTATCAAGCCAAGTTCCAATAATCTAGGATATTCAATTCACTTCTTAAATCTCAAAAGCGGCTTTTATCTAGAGGCTTTGTGAAGATATCGGCTAATTGTTTTTCGGTTCTCACATGGGTAATATTGATATCTTCTTTGATGGAATGATTTCTTAGAAAGTGATGCCGGATGTCAATATGTTTGGTGTGGGAATATTGGACGGGATTGTTGGCTATCTTTATGGCACTCTCATTATCGCACAAAAAAGGAACTTTGTTCATATTAAAGCCGCAATCTTTCAAAGTTTGCCTCATTCATAACAATTGAGCACAACAACTTCCTGTGGCAACATATTCGGCTTCGGCGGTGAATAGAGCTACGGAATTTTGTTTCTTAGAGGACCAAGACACTAAGGATCTACCTAAGAATTGATAAGTCCCCAAAGTATTTTTTTCTATCCACTTTGCAACCCACATAGTCCGCATCGGAATAGCCTATGAGATCAAATTTGGATCCTTTAGGATACCAAAGCCCTAGATTAGGTGTGTGAACTAGATATCTAAAAATTCTCTTTACGGCCGCCATGTGACACTCTTTTGGAGCGGTTTGAAACCTTGCACACATGCACACTAAGCATAATGTCGGGCCTAGATGCACAAAGATAAAGTAATGAACATATCATAGACCGATATACCTTTTGATCAACCGATTTACCTTCTTCATTTAGGTCGAGATGTTCGTTTGTCAGCATGGGAGTATGAATTGGCTTGGCTTTCTTCATGTCAAACTTCTTAAGCATGTCCTTGATGTAATTCATTTGACATATGAATGTTCCTTCCTTGAGTTGTTTAATTTGAAATCCTAGGAAGAACTTCACCCCCCCATCATTGACATCTCAAACCGTTTAGTCGTCAACCTACTAAACTCTTCATAAAAGTTTTTATTAGTAGAGCCAAATATAATGTCATCGACATATATTTGACATACAAACAAATCACCATCGATGTTTTTAGTGAAGAGAGTAGGGTTGGCTTTACTGATTACAAACCCCTTTTGACTAGAAAGTGGTGCTTCCTTAAGCCCATAGAGTGCCTTATGGAGTTGAAAGTGCATCTAGGCCCCTCATTTTATTTTGGTGATTAATGATGACACAATTAAAGAGATCTAATGTTTCAACTAAAGAATAATGCAGATATCGAGATCATATCATGTTGAAATGGGATTGGATACCCCCACAACCTCTCAAAAGTTGAAAAGATGGCATCAAGACAAGAGTTGTAATTTTCATTTTATATTTGTGTCTTAAGGATAGCCGTACTATTAAGAGGATGCGACGGAAAATCGGTTTTAGGATGTGCATGTGCTCAAGGTCAAAACTTGCATACAAACTAGCACTCAAACACTTGCATTTTCCAAAATCTGGAATTCAAACCGAGCCAGTAAACTCGGAGAGTCCGGACATTATGTCCGGAGTATCCGGATTCAGTCCGGAGTATCCGGACATTTAGTCCGGAGTCTCCGGGTTAACCCTCTCGGCCAAATCTCGAATTCTAGAGTGTCTGGAGTGTCCGGACATTTTGTTCAGAGAGTCCGGACAACCCGGATTCTCCGGGTTACTTGTCCGGAGTCTCCGGACAGTTCAAAATGGGGGTCAAATGGCTAGTTTTCAAAAAGGGTATTTAAAGCCTCCACCCCACCCCAACGGCTAGGATCTGGATTGAGCTCATTCATTGCAGCATTCAAGCCATTCCTAACCTCTTCCAAGCATTCAATAGAGCTCATACTTCCTCCTACCATTTGATTTGTTGTTTGATCTCTTTTGGTGTGGTGAGGAAGAAGAGAAGTGCTAGGTGCATTCATTTCTAGTTGTTGAGCACTAGTTCATCCTCCAAGCGACTTCCGTGGTGTTATTACTCTTGGAGGTTGAAGGTCTCCTAGATGGCTAGGAGTCACCGGGAGCTACCAACGCGTGTGGTGAGCCCTTGTCGTTTGTGAAGGCGTGTCTCGCCTCCGAAAGGGAAGAGACAAGAAGTGAAGCCGGCGAGTGCATTTGTGCAACACCGGGAGGAAAGCGGGTTGAAAGAGACCCCGGCTCAAGTGCGACCGAGCCACCTCAACGGAGACGTAGGATTCCCTTCAAGAATCCGAACTTCGGTGAAAAATTCGTGTCCCTCTCTTTCTCGTTTACTTCCTAGTCGAGCTTGTGTGGATTTGTCTTTGTAAAGCTAGATCTAGCTCCTTGCTTAGCTTTAATTCAAATCCATACTAACTATTGTTCTAAGTTGCCCCTGCTATCAATTTATTGTAGTTTATTGTGCTTGCTAGAGTAATTCTAGTCGCGCTCCCGAGCCAGCTAACCCGGAGTATCCGGATAAAATACCAGACACTCCGGACAAGCCGAAGACTCCGGACCAAATACCCGGAGACTCCGGATTGACCAATTCGGCCAGTTTTAATTCCGCTGCGATTTTTTAATCCGCCTATTCACCCCCCCTCTAGGTGACATCGTTGGTCCTTTCAGGAGTTTGTAGACATGCGACAGATTCTTGTGATCTTCCAAGCCGGGGGGTTGCTCCACAAATACCAATTCGGAGATTGGACCATTTAGGAATATCCAATTAGTCCAGAGTCTAGAGAGTATCAAAATGAATTACGCCTAAATACAAATTGATTCCTACTCAAGGCTAGCACAAGTAGATACCAACAACTTATAGAAAGCTAGCAAGCAAGATATAACACGTCTATGAAGAACAATTCAAGGATAGATATTGTCGGCGTACTAGCCAACAGGCACCTCCGAATCGGGTGCTTATAAGGTTCAGACGGGGGCCTTTCGGGGCAATCGCCGGAGGAAGAGAGAAGATCGGAGTGCCGGTGAAGCTCAGAAGGATGGGGACGCTAAGATTTACCCAGGTTCGGGCCCTCCAAAGAGTAACAGCCCTAGTCCTGCTTCTCTTGCTATTGCTTGTCTTGTGGAATATGAACTGGAATCCTAACTTGAGAGAATGGAACCTAGAATCAATGGATCGAACCCCCTCTCCCATGCACCCCGGCTCCCTTTTATACTTGGGCTGGCGGGGGCGCCTAGGAGGCTTACACCGCAAGCCACACTCATTACACTGCCACGGGTGTATTAAATGCGCCTGCCACTTGTCCTTACATCCCATTTAATGTCTACCGCAGCCATCACACCCCTGCCTAGGGCCCCACGCCCACCAACGCCGCCCGTTCCGTCAGGGGGAGGCGTGCTGCCATGACGTCACCCGTGATTATTACGCGCCTGGGGAAGGCGCGCCGCCTTACTGTATCTTCCACGTTTTGCATTTAATGTGAGCGATTCGCATTAAATGTCCTTGATACCGGTACTGCAGCCTTGGGAGTGGTGCGCCAGTGGGGTGGCCCGTATGCCACGTGTCCACTGGGCGACCACCTTCCTGGGCACCCAGTGGCGTGGCCTGTATGCCACGTGTCCACTGGGCGACCACCTTCCTGGGCACCCAGTGGCGTGGCCTGATCACCACGTGTCCACCGGGCGACCACCTTGCTGGGCGCCCTGTGGCCTGGCCTGATCGCCATGTGTCCACTGAGCGACCACCTTGCTGGGCGCCCCGTGGCCTGGCTGATCGCCACGTGTCCACTGGGCGACCACCTTCCTGGGCGCTCAGTGTCCTGGCCTGATCGCCACGTGTCCACTGGGCGGTCACCCTACTAGGCGCCCAGTGGCCTGGCCTGATCGCCACATGTCCACTGGGCGACCACCCTGGGGCCCTACCACTTGCTGCGGCGGTGGACCCGGACGCGCCCTGCCCGCCCGTTGACCGTTTCTTTTAGTGCGAGGGAGTGGGTACCCCGGTGTAGAATACGCCGACAGATATCTAAATAAAGCAAAATGCACAACGAAATAGAAATAACCAAATGGGAGACGTGGTGAATTTTTTTCCCGAAGTTCGAATCCTTGAGGGGATCCTACGTCTTCGTTGAGGAAGCTCGGTCACACTTGAGCCGGGTATTTTTCAACCATTTTCCTCACCAATCTCGGTCACACTTGAGACTTGACTTCACTTCTTGATTTCTTCCCTTTCGGAGGCGAAATCGAGCCTCCCACGGCACACCACAATCTTCGGGTTTTCGTGACCAACTCCTAGCCGTCTAGGAGTCCTCAACCTCCAAGAGTAACAAATGCAACGCGAACTCGATCTTAGAGATGAACTCTAGTGCTTAAGATGAATATCTCAATATATTGCTCTTAGCACTCAATCTCACTTCCCACACCCCTCTCAAGAAATGGAACACAAAGATTAAAGAGGAGGAAGAGAGAGAAAAGCCTCAAAGATGTGAATGAACTGCTCTAAAGGCCAAACTTTCAAAGGGGAGAGTGGGGGGTATTTATAGGAGGGGGCAAAAACTAGCCGTTATGCCTCTAACCAGCAACACATCGGAACATCCGATCAGAACATCAGAATATCCAATTTGGCTAAAACTCCAGAAACGCTTCACACCCCAACTTTGCACAAATTTGAATTTTACACATATTGGACTATCCGATATACACGATCGGAACATCCGATCCATCCAAAGAAGCACTTTTAGTAGATCCATCTGAAAATGTTTCTAAGTCTTGATCGGACTATCCAATCCTACAGATCAGAACTTCTGATCTTTCCAGAGAAGCACTTTTAGTAGATCTATCTGAAAAAGTTTCTAAGTCCTGATCGGACTATCCGATCCTACAGATCAAAACTTTCGATCTTTACAGAGAAGCATCAGAGACTTAGACCACTAAGCACCGGACTATCTGATGGATCGGAGTATCCGATCACTTGATCGGAACATCCAATCAAGACACTGAAAAACCAATCCCGGTGAATGTGCTGTGACTTGTCTCTCAACTTTTTCTACATCATACCTATTTACTCAACAAAATATAAATCAATATCGAAACGATGCCATTTTTCTTTCTGAAAGGACCGAAGATGTTGCCTAGAGGGGGGGTGAATAGGCGGATTAAAAAATTGCAGCGGAATAAAACTGGCCGAGCAGGTCAATCCGGAGTCTTCAGGTATTTTATCCGGATACTCCGGGTTGTCCGGAGTGTCCGGTATTTTATCCGGATACTCCGAGTTGGCTGGCTCGGGAACGCAACTAAAGTTACTCTAACTAGCACAAGATATAACAATAAATAGATAGCACGAGCAATCTAGATCAAGAGCTAGTATGGATTTGAATTAAAGCTAAGCAACAAGCTAGATCTAAGCTTTACAAAGACAAATCCACACAAGCCAAGCTAGGAAGTAAAAGAGAAAGCGAGAGACGCGATTTTTCACCGAAGTTCGGATTCTTGAAGGGAATCCTACGTCTCCGTTGAGGTGGCTCGGTCGCACTTGAGCCGGGGTCTCTTTCAACCCGCTTTCCTCCCGGTGTTGCACAAATGCACTCGCCGGCTTCACTTCTTGTCTCTTTCCTTTCAGAGGCGAGACTCGCCTTCACAAACGACTGGAGCGCACCACAAGCGTCGGTCGCTCCCGGTGACTCCTAGCCGTCTAGGAGACCTTCAACCTCCAAGAGTAATAATACCACGGGAACTCACTTGAAGGATGAACTAGTGCTCAATGACTAGAATTGAATGCACCTAGCACTTCTCTTCTTCCCAACCACACCAAAAGAGATCAAACAACAAATCAAATGGTGGGGGAAGTATGAGCTCTATTGAATGCTTGGAAGAGGTTAGGAATGGCTTGAATGCTGCTATGAATGAGCTCAATAGAGATCCTAGCCGTTGGAGGGGAGTGGTGGCTTTAAATACTCTTTTTGAAAACTAGCCGTTATTCCCCTTTTTGAACAGTCCGGAGACTCCGGACAAAATAACCCGGACACTCCGGATGGTCCGGACTCTCCGGACAAAATGTCCGGATACTTCGGACTCTCTGGAATTCGTATTTTGGCCGAAGGGGTTAACCCGGAGACTCCAGACAAATTGTCCGGATACTCCGGACTAAATGTCCGGACTCTCCGAGTTAGATGGCTCGGTTGAAAATACTGTTTTTGGAAAATGCAAGAATTTGAGTGCTAGTTTGTATGCAAATTTTGACCTTGAGCACATGCACATCCTAAAAACGATTTTCCGTCGCATCCTCTTAATAGTACGGCTATCCTTAAGACTGAAATTAAAATAGAAATTACAAGTCTTCGTCTTGATGCCGTTTTCTTGAATTTTAATGTACGTAGGAGCGTCCAAAGTCATTCCGAGCTTGATGTGATCTCGAGATCTGCATTATTCTTAGTTGAAATATTAGATCTCTTTAATTGTGTCATCATTAATCACCAAAATAAAATGAGGGGCCTAGATGCACTTTCAATTTCCCCATTTTTGGTGAATTGATGACAACACAATTAAAAACAAATAAAATACAATATGAAATTGACTTAGCGTATAAAAAAACGGTGAAGCGCTCCCTAAATGTGTGCATTAGAAGTATTGAGTGGAATCAAATGCACATATTTAACGAGAAATATCCAAGAGCTCCCCCTAGAACATTGCACCAAAGAAATTTCATCACATATAGCAGAATGTAAACCATGCATAAGATAAACACAATGTCATAATGTAACACCCCAAAATTTGGCTTTTCTTGAATTCATGTGTGATTTGGCACTTTGGTGAATTTTTGGAATTTTCTGGAATTTATTTGGATTTATTTGGAATTTATTGAATTTATTCCATTTTGAAATAATTGAAGAAATTAATTTTGCAAATAAAATTTTGTTGGAAATATTTTATTTGAGTCCAAAATGATCCAAAGTATTTTCCAGAATTTTTAGAATTTTTCTCGAGTCATTTGCTATTTTTAATGAATTAAATGAATTATCGGGAATTATTTTAAATATTAAATCGCTGGAAATTCAACTCGGGTCAAGTATCTTGTTCATCCGATCGAAGTCGAACCCGAGTCGGACTCGAGTCCGACCGAGCCACGTGACTCGATCAAACCACTCAAAACCCTAATCAATCCCAACCGTTGGATCAAGATCCAACTACCGAGATCCGCTCAGACGGCTCGAGCCAGATCCGCCCGGATCCGATCGCGCCAGGCGATCGTGGCCGCTGATCGTGCCACGTGGACGGCCAGGCGTCGTCGTCTCCGCCGAGACCGAAGCCGGACTCCGCCACGCTGCGTCCGCCGGGAAACTAGGTTTCCGTGTCCGCGCGAACGCCGAGGCTATTTAAAGCGTGAGACGCCCCCGAGGTTGCCCTCATCCTTGTGCACCGTTTCTCGAGCCATCTCGCTGAACCGCCGCCAGCTTGATTGCGGCGAGCTCGCCGTAGTTGGAGGAAGTGACCGCCGCGGTTTTTGCTCGATTCCGCCGCCGTCCGTCGTCTTCCGCCGAGAAGGAGCCCAGATCCGGAACCACCGTGACGAGACGCACCCGAAGGAAGGATTCATCTCGCCGGAGCAACCCCGAAACGCCGTCGGGCTCGTCATCGTTCTCGTCTCCGGTGCCCAAGCCTCGCCGCACCATCGCCGGACTTCGCGAGCTCGGTGAACCGTCGGATCTAGATCGGACGGTTGAGGTGAGTTCACGTGTCCCCAACCCGATTGGATCTGGACCGTTGGATCAAGATCCAACGGTTCACAATTGCCACGTGCCGGAGTAGTGTTATTATAGGATTAGATCTGGACCGTCCGATCTAAATCGAACGGCCCACGATCAACGAGTAGTTTCAACGTGTTAACCCTGGATCTAATCCGCGCCGTTGATTTTCAAACCAACGGCCGTGATTGCGCCACGTGTCGGGAAGTTGGACCGACGCGGTCAGCGCCGTACGCGCGTGACGCTGACACGCGGGGCCCGCGTGTCAGAGGGCCCGCACGTCAGCGGCTGTCCCAGCCGAGCGCTGACGTCAGCAATGACGTCACCCGAGTGGTCCCACATGTCAGTCTCACGTGGAGTCGTGGACCGAGTCCACGGTGGACCCGAGCCGAGCGTGGACCACGTCCATGGACCGCCGACGCCACCGACCAATCAGAGGCTGCCACGTGTCCATGCTGACGCAATAATTAATTTCCGAAAAAAGAAAATGATTTATTAATTCGAATAATGATTTCAAATTTAGATTCAAACTTCAAACGCTTATAACTTTTGCGTTTCAACTCCGATTTGAGTGATTCAAATTTCTAAATTTGTATAAAATTAAGATCTACCTAAATATGAATTTTATTTAATTTTTAGACTAAAGTTTTTCTCTGTAATATTATTTAATTGATTATTTAAACTTTAAATAATCATAACTTTTGCGTCGTAACTCCAAATTTGATTTATTCCAGTTTCTAAAAATCCAGAAAATTATGTTCTCTCTGTTTATGGATTTTATTTGGAGTTTTGGGATGTTTTTGCCTATTGTTTATTTGGGTATTTGCTATTTGCACGCTTTACGAGTAGACGTTAAAGTGCCGGAGGGATTCGAAGGAGAAGTGTTGATTCAGGATCCAACTCAAGACCAAGAGCAAGTACTTTTTGAAGGCAAGTTGTGCTTTGACCATGTTGATCCTATTTCGAAATCTATTTTGATTTAAACTATTGCATGCTAGATCAATTAGAAAGATACTTTGTTTAAACCTGGGGGGTTAGATAAATACCAATTTGCTGTATGACACCTTGATTATCTAAGTATGTGCCATGATCCCTTGTCACCCTAGTTGTGGATTACTAGTTGGACATTATTAAATTGCCAACATGGGTTAGATCGTTGTAGTATCGCTTAGACACGCTTACGTGCTCATGACATGATTTTGGACAATCAAATGTTAATATTGACTTAATGATATATTGAACCTGTTTTGGAAAAGTATCATGTGATGTTGATGACACGTGGTGCATGGTAATCAACTGGGGTTTGATAAACAGATTTCGACTGGGGCATGTGGCAAGAGTAATCAGGTGGGCCAGTTGTGGCATTGGGAATGTTGATTTGGTTCTTCGGGTAGTCTTGCCCTGGTCACTCTAAGGACTTAACCTTGCAAGCCTTTGAACTGGGTCATACTTGCAACCACATGGCTGGAATGGGACGGCCCTAGTTGACTAAGTCGCTAAGGACTCACTTGTGGAGCCTCAGGGTGTCAGTTACACCGTTTGTGTGATTGTGACGGGGAGCGTATCGTGGTCGTGGCCAGATACCCATCTAACGGTGTGTTGGTCCCATACTTCGCCTTGGCTAAGGGAAGGGATGGTGTAGAGCACGAACCTGAGAGGACCACTGTGTTGTTTGAGGCTTCCGAAAGGCTTTGTTACTGAGGAACTCGCCTTTGTGGTGTTTGACTGTATCTTGTGGGTAAAGTGCATAACCTCTCGCAGAGTGTAGAATCTATTTAAATAGCCGAGTCCACTGTGATCGACAATGCTCGGAATTACAAATCAAGGGTTAGATTTTCTGAAAATAACTTGGATTTGAAAAGTTGGGTTGGTTTAATAATGGAGATGATGGAAATGTGGTTTAGGATGGGGAAAATGTTTATTAAACTTCTTGAAAAGTTATTTACGCTTTACTTATTTCTACTGCTTTCGAATCTACTTACATTACTTTTCAAATGTCACATCGCAAATATACCTTGAGCTATTCCTTTGTACCAAGCCATGCATATAGTATATTAGCTTGCATTCTGTGCATGACTTGTCGAGTACCAAGTACTCACCCTTGCCTCAACACAATACAGTTGAAGAGGAGACTACGCCACCGGAGGAGGATTTCCAAGAGGACCCGTCTACTTAGGGATGCGAGCCCAGTCAGTTGCCTGTGGTATACTGGATGGCGCCACGAAGTTTATTTGATTTTCCGCTGCTATTATTTTTCTCTGAATAAGTTTCGCCTTGCAAGGCATATATTTGTACCTTGGCCATAAGGTCAAGTAACCCTTTGGTTATTTAAATAAAGTACTTTGATAATATCGATTGGTATGATTGTGATATTTACCGATGTTAAAGACTGTGTGCACTAGCGCGTTCCTGGACTAGTGCTGAATACACAGAGGGTCCGGATTTGCAAATTCGGGGTCCCGACACATAACATGGATAACAGAGTTCACGACAATAATAAGCAACAAATAACAAGTTCACAAACGACAAGCTAAAGATAACGAAAACGAGTCCACCACCACAAGACACGACAAACGAGAGACACGACAATAACAAAAGAACACATCACCCCCCCTTTGGCATCAAGACACCAAAAGGAGGGGGAGACGGGAAATCACTCGTCGTCGCCTTCGTCGTCGGACGCGGAGTACTGCGAGCCCTCACTGCCAGGGTCATCTCCAGGAGCAGGCGGTGTAGAGGAGGTGATGCCAAAGAGCTGATCAGCAGAGGTAGCATCACTACTCTCCTCAGAGGATCCGGAGGAGTCACTGGCTGAGAGCGCCTCGTCATTGTAGCGACGGATGTCACGAATGCCCTTGCTGTTCTTCTTGATCTCCCTGCGCATCTCCTTCTGCTGAGTGGAGATGTCGCGGCAAAGGCAGAAGATGTGCCTCAACATCTTTTGAAGAGTGCCACTCGGGATCTCAGTCTGCTCAGAAGGAACGGCAGGAGGCACAGCAGGAGCAGACGAAGAACTGGAAGGCCGGCCTCTGCGAGCTCTAGTGGCAGGACCAGTGGGTGCTGGAGCGAGGGGAGCAGAAGGAGGTCGAACCTTGTAGGACAGGTGCTCCACGTCCCTGACAAACTTCAGCCCACTGACATGAGTGATCACAGCCATCACAAAGAGAGCATAGCTGCAACTGCTCATGTTGCTCTACGCGTTCTGCCTAATTGTCTCCCAGATGTATATGCATACATACATGTATTTGAATACAACTGTTTAGGGTTTAGTTTATTATAAATAGGAGGGGTATCTCCTATTTATTGGGTGCTGCACAAAACGGATAGAAGAGATACGACCGGTGGCTTGACGCGTGCGTGCGACTGGGAGTTAGTGGCCAGGAGGCGGCAGCCCAGACAGCCGGATACGGAGGGCGGCATAGTCGAGAGATGGAAACATAGCTGCTTCGTACTCCATCCAGCGATCCATCACATGGTGCTTTCCATGAGTACATAAAAAGCTTCATGCAAGGATAATTTGGACTTAGGCAAGGCATACACCGGGTGCTGGACTTCAGCATGCATCGCGTGTGTGCCCTGATGTTTAAAGAGTTCTTGAATTTGTACAATTGAGCAACTTGATCATCATCTAGCTAGCGGCATAGAAATTGGTAATTTTGTTCCTCTTTTTGTTCGTCGTTTGCATGCCTATTTTGGTTCTAGATTGATTCATTTTTTCACCATGATAATTTTGATTTGATCTATTCCAAACCTTTCTAGGGAATTAGTTTATTTATGTGAAAATTTTGATTGGTTAATTCCTCATAGATTTTGTTTAATCACGAAATTAGGGTTTAATCAATTCTCGTCATTATTCATACAGTCAACTTGCGAATCTTATAATTTTTGATCCATAGATCTGATTGAGCTTATTCTTATTGGGTTAGTTTTGAAATTCAATCTAGTTTCTATAGTGAAAATTTCACGTCAATCCAACGGTTGGATCTTCAAGAATTCATGTTTTAGTGAACGTTTATCAATCTGTTTTTGCTTGAACTGAAGCAATTTTCATAATTTGTTTAGGGGTGTTTTGATAATTACTAAAAATTGGTTTTAGCTTTCGCGCAATCATTGACCCCCCTCTGATTGCTATATTAGTGAAATATTTGGGTAAAGCCAATTTTTGCTTAGACCTGCAGTTTGAGCATTTTCTAGAAGGAATATTTGTACACTAATCTGTTTATACCGAAAAGGTATCGTAAAGAATTAATATGGATAAATATCATCATTTGAAAAACCCCATGGTTGTGAGATCCCTTGAAGTGGATAAAGACTCATTTAGACCAAGGATGAAAAATGAAGAAGTCTTAGGCCCTGAAGTCCTATACTTAAGTGTTATTGGTGCCCTTACGTGTCTTGCGAATTGCACAAGGTCTAGTATTGAATTCGTAGTAAATTTGCTAGTAAGACATAGTGCGGCCCTGAAAGATGTGATAGTTGCCTAGAGGGGGGTTGAATATGCTATTTAAAATTTTAAACAAAATGTACTGCAGCGGAATAAGGATCGGAACTTCTGATATTATCGAATATTCCGGTCTATTATCGGAATATCTGATCAGAGCAGAAAATAGAGACGCAAGTAGTAAAATGATAATTCTAGTTCCAACTCTACTACAAGCTAATGTGAGACAAAGTAGCAAGCTAGGTAAGCTTAACAACTTGATAAAACACAACTAGTGAGAGTAAAGCAAGATGCACAACAAGTAAGTAAAACAATAATGCAAGAATTTGCTCCCGGAGTTCGGATCCTTGAGGGGATCCTACATCTCCATTGAGGAAGATCACAAAGAGCCGGGTCTCTTCCAACCCTTTCCTCCCAAACCTCGGTCACACTTGAGATTTGGTTCCACTCTTGATTTATTCCCTTTCGAAGGCGAAATCGACCTTCACAAACTTCTCATGGCTTCCCACAACTTTCGGGATCTCGTGAGTGACGCTTAGCCATCTAGGAGCCCTCAATCTCCAAGAGTAACAAATGCAATGTGGTTTAGATCTTGGAGATGATCTCTAATGCTCAATATGAATGCCTTTTCTTTTGCTCTAACACTATATCTCTCTTTTGCATACCTCACTCTATCAAGGATCACTAAGATCAAGAGGAGGGAGAAGAATGCTCAAGAATGTGCACTTGAAGCTCACAAGTTCAGCCAAAGGAGTGTGTAACCTCTCAAAGGAGATGGAGGTGGGTATTTATAGGATTGTGCAAAATCTAGCCGTTATACCCACACTCGGCCACATATCGAAACTTCCGATACCAACATCGGATCTTCCGATCTATCTAAATTTCCAGGCACGAACAATGTCTAACGGTCAGAATAATACACATCGGAACTTCCGATTTTTACGATCGGAAAGTCCGATGTTTACAAAGAGTAACCTATAAAAAATTCTCTCACGAATTTTCCTAAGTTCAAATCGGAATGTCCGATGCACAGATCGGAACATTCGATGTTTCCAGAGAGCACCCTTTCAGAACTTACACGTATCGAAACTTCCGATAAAAAATATCGAAACTTCCGAAGTATCCAGAGAGTGCCCTTTTTCGATTTAACACTAATCGGAACATCCAATCCAAAATATCGGAATGTCCGATCTGTCCAGAAATCACCCTTTATGGAAAAAAACCTCATCAAAACTTCTGATCCAAAATATCGGAACTTCCGATCTGAGTTAGGGGCTTCGGACTCAGGCACAACTAAGCACCGGAACTTCTGATGCATCGGAACATCTGAAGTAAAATCGGAATGTCCGACTTGAACTTTTAAAATAAATCACTCCGGTGAAAGTGCCGTGACTTTGTGTCCCTCAACTAATTTGGCTAGCATTCATCTGAGCATAGAGACTAATCCTAGATCAACTGCAATGCATCCCTCTTAATAGTACGGCATATCTATGACTCAATAAAAATGTAAAATGCATTTAAATGACGCCGTTTTTCTTTCTCGTTCCTTTTTGAGGGTATCCATCGTTCGTAGATGATCTCACCTTGGGACTTTTACCTGTTCACAAACTCATTGAACGCATTAGTCCCTTTAATCGTTTGTCATTAATCATCCAAAACTCACTTAGGGGCCTAGATGCACTTTCAGGCCCCAACCAGAAAGCATTGGGTTAGTGTCAGGACTTTACTCAAATATCTCAAAGGTACTCAAGATCTTGGTTTGTTTTACCGGAAGAAGATTTAACCATAGTGGGATATATGGATGCTGGCTATCTGTTCGATCCCTATAGTGCTAAAACTCACACTAGTTTCGTATTTCTCTGCGGTGGTTCAGCCATTTCTTGACGGTTTTTTAAGCAAACCTTGGTAGCTACTTCTACCAACCACTCTAAGAGTATAGCTTTATATGAAGCCTCACGTGAGTATGTTTGGTTGAGACGCGTAATTAACCATATCCAGAAGTCAAGTGGTCTTAATACCGTTGATACCCCTACCATTATCTATGAAGATATTGCTGCTTGTGTTGCACAAATGCAAATATGTTATGTAAAAAACAATATCACGAAGTATATTGTCCCTAAGCTTTTATATCCCCATGAACTCCAGAAGAATGGTGAGGTAAAAATAATGCAAACTAAGTTATGTGAAAATCTAACAGATTTGCTCACAAAATATTTGCCAAAATCTACTTTCCAAAGGTGTGTTAATGACCTTGGAATGAGGCGACTTAGAGATTTGTAGAGTTTAGAGCGAGTAAATCGCTGAACCATGACCCTTTTTTGCATGATCCTGAAGATTATATTTTATATCCTAAGATTATAATTTATGCTTTTTCCCTCTTAGTGAGTTTTTCTGAAGTTTCCCACATGAAATTTTTAATGAGGCAACTAGTGTAACACGGAGTGCGAGTGCAATGTACTCTTTTCTCTTTTTTTCCTATTAAGTTTTTGGGAGGAGTTTTTAACGTGACATGTGCATTACGCGGTATTCGCCTAAGAGGGAGTGTTATAAAACAGATAGATCCCTAGTCCAAGTTGAACGGATTCTATCCATTGATGGACGAATTCGAATTTATCCGAAGGAAGTTTTTGTTATATATTGGAGCACCCCTTGTAAAGAAAAATAAATCTAATAAAAAGAGAGAATATCACTCTATACTTTTGTGTGTGTTTCTACGTGTGATTCTATTTTTGTTGTACGTTTTTATTAATATGCTATTAATTAGTATGAATAAATAACTATGTTTTACAACGAAAAGCACCAAACAAAACTGTCGCCGATTGGGGAACTGGCCCCCGCCGAGCTTACTTGTTGAATGTGAGATCAATCGAATCCCCTTTCTGCCAAAGGTGTAGCATCGAAGACGCGGAAGATGATCCATTAGAACAGACAGAAACACAAGGATTTTATCCTGGTTCAGGCCTCTCATGATCGAGATAATAGCCCTACATCCAGTCGCCTGATGGCGTTTTTCTCTATTGAAATGATGGATACCCGCCTCTCTCCCCCATAGGAGCTAGGGGGATTAAATACAAGATACCTACGTTATATACATGGTAACTACCCTCTACAATCGCGCAACGCTTCCATATTTCCGGCGCACCTTCCCTGGATCTTCGGCGAATTAGTTGCCATTTTCCTTCTTAGTGATTTGACCGAATCCACCGAGCATAACCCGAGCTTCCACGCAACTTCCTGAGCACAGTTGCTCGTATTTGCTTGGTGTGCTCGTAGCCGAACACTCCAGCTCATGCGATGGGCACGGATGCTCGGAACCGGGTAGCGAGTTCCTAGCCGATCGGACGGGCCGATTGGTCGTCAGACGCTTGTTGGTCGCCTTGAGGACATCGTCTAAGGGTAAATATGATCCGTTAAGAAACCGGCTTTCAGGATACTATAGGAATTATTCAATCCCTGACAAAAATAAAACAAAATGAAACCTATCCAGAAACTGCAAAAGAACACTTTGGAAAACACGAGTTACACAACCACAACTTTGCGTAGCTACTGTGCCACCCGCACGCGCGACACACATACCACCACCAGTCCGCGCGTGCCGCCGTGTATAGTGAAGCACGCACGCTCCCTCGCTCCCCTTCCCTTCCCTTCCCTTCCCTTCCTCCAGACCTCAACTCCCCTCCCCAAACCCCCAAACCAAAACCTCTCTTCCTCTGCTCCGGCTCCGAATGCGCGAGTAACACCGCGAAATCCACCACCCAATACCGACGCAGCGAGGCACGCCATGCCGTCCTCGCCGCCCCCGCCCTCGCCCAGCGCCGCGGCTGAGCTGGTGCCCCCGTGGCTGAAATCCCTCCCCCTGGCGCCCGAGTTCCACCCCACCGCCGCCGAGTTTGCCGACCCCGTCGCCTACATCCTCAAGATCGAGCCCGCCGCGGCGCCCTTCGGCATATGCAAGGTCGTACCTCCCTGCCCGCAGCCCCCCAAGAAGGCCACACTGTCCAACCTCTCCCGCTCCTTCGCCGCGCTCCACCCGGACGACCCCGGCCCGTCCTTCCCCACCCGCCATCAGCAGCTAGGCCTCTGCCCGCGCCGCCCACGGCCCGCCCTCAAGCCCATCTGGCGCTCCTCCCACCGCTACACGCTCCCAAAGTTCGAGACCAAGGCTGCCGCCTCCCGCAAGTCGCTTCTCGCACGCCTCAACGTCCCTGCCTCCAAGCACCTCTCCCCGCTCGACCTCGAGGCGCTCTTCTGGCGCGCCTCCGCCGACCGCCCCTTCGCGGTCGAGAACGCCAGTGACATGCCGGGCTCGGGCTTCTCCCCCTCCCCCGGGCAGCAGCCGGCGGCGGCGGCGCACGTGGGTGAGACGGCGTGGAATATGCGCGGCGTGGCCAGGAGCCACGGCTCGCTGCTGCGGTTCATGCGGGAGGAGGTCCCCGGGGTCACCACGCCGATGCTGTACGTCGCCATGATGTTCAGCTGGTTCGCCTGGCACGTCGAGGACCACGACCTGCACAACCTAAACTACATGCACTTCGGGGCCCCCAAGACTTGGTACGGGGTGCCACGCGACGCCGCGCTCGCCTTCGAGGAGGTGGTGCGCGTGCACGGCTACGGCGGGGAGGTGAACCCCTTAGGTGAGGCGGCTGCAGCTGTTCGTTTTCTGTTGAAGTTCTGTGTGCTCCGCTCTTCTGACTGCGAAGTGATTTTGTGGAACTGTGGATTGGGGTGCAGAAACCTTTGCGATGCTGGGGCAGAAAACAACGGTGATGTCCCCTGAAGTACTCGTGGGCCTGGGGATCCCCTGCTGCAGGTGGTGCTTTTGCTTCCTCCTGTTTTTGAATGATTTGCTTCGATACGTGTGGTGGTTGACGGAGGTTTGGTTCTGTGCATCGTGACAGATTGGTGCAGTATGCAGGGGAGTTCGTGGTTACTTTTCCAGGATCTTATCACAGTGGTTTCAGCCATGGTGAGCGCTCTCAACAGCTAACCTCACTGAAAAGCCTCCTTCTGTATGCTATATTTCTGTCTGATGCATTGTTTACACGATCATGCCTGTCCAATTCATGCCAGTGTCAATTGTTTTCCGTACTTAATTATAAGGAATTAGTTAAACAGTAGGGTGGCTAGGCGGCTTTGGCATGTGCAAATATCCATGTGGCGCCAAACTTTTACTAAAATTTGTATACCACGACTTTTTTCAAACCTTTTTGGCTGTACCTTACTGTTTAATGGATTACTAGGTGCAATACAAAACATAAAGGCATTCTAGACTGTTTTGAGTTTGAGACCAGAGGAGTGTAGGACATGGTGGTAAGGAATATGAGCATTCCTTAAAAATAGGGAGTTATTTGCTCTGTGATAAAAATCTGCCCAACCCTATAGCTACATTAGCATATCTCTTTCCGGAGAATGGTTATGCATCTTGGCTTTGAGTCTTCGCCAATCCATCTCAGCTAGACATGTGTGCAATACGCAAATGCAGGATGTGTCTCTGTTATGAACACCGCGGTGCTATGACTTATGAGGGTTTTTCTTCCTATCGCATGGTATTAAAAAAGTAAACTTGAGCTGTTACCTGGCTATCACTTTGCTGGTCTTTGCAATCGCAATCAACCCCATGAGGACGTTTTCTATTTGAGCAGGATTCAACTGTGCAGAAGCATCAAATATAGCTACTCCTGAATGGTTGAGAGTAGCAAAAGAGGCAGCAATCCGGAGAGCCTCAATTAATCGTCCTCCCATGGTTTCGCACTATCAATTGCTTTACGAACTTGCACTATCAATGTGCTTCAGGTATTTGTCATAATCTGCTTGCTTCATGATGCACACTTGTTCTTATGAGATAATCTGTTAGCCTCCTGCCTCTCACAAAAATATCGATCCCATAACCCAGTTGGGCCGTTGTGCATTTCTTATCATTGGTTCCATTTACATTATGTTTCCACCTAACAATAGTTGGCCAATATGTGTGTAATCAATAACTTCCATGTGTTAACTGATATATGGTTCTATCCTCTGTGGTGACGATATTTGATATCCCACTTCTATGTCTGCTATCCAGGCAACAAAGTTTTATATAATTTTTTTTTTCCGTTTTTGCATCTTACAGTAGCCATTACTTTGCGATAATGCTTAACCATGTCTGTTATTGGAGCTGCTTTCTTACATAGCTCTTTCTATGCTTGGAGTTGGTACCAAGTGCATCCTTTTTAATCTATTTGCACTCCCCATTTAATTTGTTTTCAACTTCTATGTTTCTAGGGAACCATCCATTGGGGCAATGGAACCACGAAGCTCTAGATTAAAGGAGAAGAAGAAGGGTGAAGGGGAACAATTGGTCAAAAAGATATTTGTCCAAAATGTTATTGAAGACAATGAGCTGCTTAGTTGTCTTCTGAATGATGGGTCTTCTTGTATTATTCTTCCTATAAATGCCCATGTTGGTCCTGTACTTTCAGCTTCACGCTCAAGATTCCAATCGGAAACTAAATCCATATCAGATGGCCTATGCAGTAGCGCAGCAGCTCTGGAAGCCTCGGGATGCTTACCACTGAATGAGACACTTGATTGGAATGGTGAAAGAAACTGTAGTGCTTTGTCTTCATCCAAAGAAAATTCATTATCAGTCCGCTCTGGAAAGAAATTCCCACCTACAACATGTACGGATGACTGTCTAAATATGTCTAGCTCATCCCATGCACAGGATGCAGAAGGTGATAAGGGGGATATAATCAGTGCTGCTGGGCTTTTAGATCAGGGTTTATTATCCTGTGTCACTTGTGGGATTCTAAGTTTTTCATGTGTGGCTGTTGTCAAACCTGGAGAGTGTGCAGAAAAATACTTGATGTCTTCTGATTATAATTTGATTAATGATCAGCTTGTTGGTTCTAGAGGGAGTCATTTGGCAGATGCATTAAGAAGTGAACGGACAAATGGGGGCATTTTACGTAAGCTATACATCTTACAATGTATACCGTAGACATTTTATCTTTGACTTATTTTCTCCCTTTTTGCTACTCTAATGTGCTTCTTTATCGAAAGGGATGTACGCGTTCAGTTACTGATATTTTACTGTTACAGATTTTTCTAGGAGGTAGTCAAAATATTAATAATGCTTTTATGATCCCTTGAGAAAACTGACCCTTCTGAATTCAAGGATTAAAATAGATGCTGATTTGTCCCTGTGGAATCTTAATTTGACACAAATAACCTCTAGAATTTAACAGCTAACATAATAATCAACATTTGCCTTACAACTTACACTCTGGTCATGACACGTTTGGCAATTTAACCTCAGGATAGTTTATGCTATGTTCTAGCCTTCTGCGTATGCTAGGTAGAAGCCTAGAAGTACAAGCTCCATTGTTAGTGGCCTTAGAAAATGTGTGTGTTTTATGTGCTTTATGTCAACTTTTTGGTTTTCTTCTTTGAATTTTGGAGTTCTTCTATTGCAGCTTTCTTATGATGGATATGTTGCATTTTATTGCTCACCTGTGACATTAGTTTACCAGCATGTATTATAGACCCATAACAGGTATCTGTGGATGCATGTAGCGACAAGCATGCATGGATGTTCCTTGTGTAGCTCTAGTTGGATTTGTAGTTTATTTTTCATGCAAAAGTGCATTTCGTCTTATTTTCTTTGGCTTGTGGCATCGATCATTATTTTCTTCTGATGCAATATATGTGTTTCTAATCAACATGCAGGATCCGGTTTTGAACCTTATGGCAACGAAATAGTTTCTGATGCTGCACCTCTCAATCGGAATTCTGCTCTTGATCTTTTGGTGTCTGCTTATGGAGATCAATCAGATTCTGATGAAGATTTTCGGAACAAACAAAATCAAGTCTCTCATGACTCCAATGAACTATCGAGGAACACGACTGAATCACTAGCCAATAGTCCAAGTAATGTTTGTTTTGATGGAACAAAGGTGTCCTCAAGTAGCAAGGAATGCCAACAAAAACCATCAGGCCAGAGCTCTCAATGTATTGGTAGCTCAGATGTGTCGAATTGGCCAAGAGGGGTTCGCACAAGAAACAAATATCAACTTAAGATGGTTCTATCTGAAGGTTTTCAGCCAAAAAATATGTATTCAACGATGGAAAAGAAGGTTCAACCTGAACCGTCAAGCTCAAAGAAGTTTTTGAAGGAGCCACTTGATGTCAGTGGCACAGATTATGATGCTAGCTGTAACAGCACTACAATCTCTATGGGTGACCCCAGAAGCTCTACAGCCACAATGAACAACTTGAATGCATTGGTTTTGAAATCTGATAAGGATTCATCAAGAATGCATGTATTTTGTCTTGAGCATGCTATCGAGGTTGGGAAGCAACTTCAAGCCATTGGTGGTGCCCATATTATTCTTTTATGTTGTCCAGGTTGGTCATCAGGCTTCTTACTCATTGTGATGTACTCTTTTTTGTCTACCATTTTGAGCACTTGCTGCATGCTCTTTTGGACTGCATGTTTTCACTATGACTAAGCAACGCCACATTCTGTTAGAACTTGAACACATTAATGCACGGGCCATCCAAGACATTTTGCTGAGTTTTTGTCCTTTTTTATTCAAAAGCGCGTTATATTCTCATTAATTTTGGTAAAAATCAGAATAAGTTAATTCACACTTTCAGTGCGTGAGGTGTTCTTAATATTAAATAATCGCCGTTGTTTCCTATGTTCTGCAGACATTGATGACTTGTTTGTGACAATTTGTACAGAATATCCCAAAATAGAAGCAGAAGCAAGATCTTTGGCTGCAGCAATGGAAGTTGAGTATGATTGGAAGGACATCCAATTCAGGGAGGCCAACATGGAGGACAGGGAGATGATACAGGAAGTTCTGCGGGATGAGGAAGCGATACCAACAAACAATGATTGGGCTGTAAAATTGGGTATTAACCTTTACTATAGTGCAAATCTTGCCAAATCTCCTTTATACAGCAAGCAAATGCCGTACAACAGAGTCATCTATAGGGCATTTGGCTGCAATTCTCCTAATAACTCTCCAGTAAAGCTGAAGACTTATGAAAGGAGACAAGGCAGGCAGAAGAAAATAGTCTTTGCAGGCCGGTGGTGTGGGAAAGTATGGATGTCAAACCAGGTCCATCCATACTTGGCTCACAGAATTGAAAGCCGTGAACAGGAAGAAACAGATGGAATCAGTTCTTATTGTCTTGATCAGAAACCCAAAGTTGGGCCAGTTGACAATTCTAGTAGAGTGGCAGCATCCAAAAGAATTAGTAGCACCAGCACAGCTGTAATGAAATCAAGCAGGAAAAGAGATAACACACCTCCGGAGAAAACAAACACCAAGAGGCCCAAACATACTGAAGAGGACAACTCCAAAGCATTAAAAGGTGCTGCTGAAGTCTCCTCACCCTCGCCAGCTGGAATGGTTCTCCGTAGTAGCTCTAGGATTGCCAATAAGGAAAACAAGCTAAAAGCAAAGATGAAAGAAATGGATGATGTTCCTGCTAACTGTCCAAGGTCAAAGGTTGAAGAGGATAATGATGGTCCTGCTAGCCATTCGAGAGCAAGACCGCTAAAGCAGAAGACTAAATTCGAAGCAAAGAAGCAACTGAAGAAAACTACAGCAGAAAAGAGAAGGGCTCCAACTGCTCCAAATGATGAAGCAGAGCACGCATCTGCAATCGAGGGCTGCTCTATGAGCTCTGGCACAAAGCAGGAGTTCTGTCTGCATAAGCTGAGGACTAGAGCAGAAGTTCAGAAGCAAGTGAAGAAAACTAGAAAAAGAAAGAGGAAGACTCCAAGAGCTCCAAAGCAAGTAGAAGAGTACACATGCAATATCGAGGGCTGTTCTATGAACTTTGGCACAAAACAGGAGCTGTCCTTGCATAAGCGCGATATCTGCCCAGTGAAGGGCTGCGGGAAGAAGTTCTTCTCGCACAAGTATCTGCTGCAGCACCGTAGGGTTCACACGGATGACCGTCCGCTGAAATGCCCATGGGAGGGCTGCAACATGGCATTCAAGTGGCCATGGGCAAGGACAGAGCATCTTAGGGTCCATACGGGCGACAGGCCATATGTTTGCCACGAGCCAGGGTGTGCACAGACATTCAGGTTTGTCTCGGATTTCAGCCGTCACAAGCGCAAGACAGGCCATTCGACCAAGAAGACGAAAGCAAAGAGATGAGCCACCAAGCCAGTGGTAGGTTATGGCAGTACCGGAAGCAACAGGAGAAAGTTTGTATATTCCACTAGTACCCGGAGCCCATGGTAGTCTGCCCACGACTGCATTAGTTTAGCACTGATCCCTTTATTGGACGAATTCTGTTGGCACCACAATCAGTGTGCTCATTATGTCACTAACTTCGCTCATCATTTCCATGATTACTAATTCACCTAGTTAGCCTTGGCGCCCCCTCTAATGTTTGATGTATTGATATGAGCACTTAATGCATGGTTAACTAGCAAAATCTGATTTATCTTTGCCTTTTTTTTTTTTTTTTTCTGTGTAGTTGACCTTATGCTATCGATGATATCTTGATTCTAGTGATGTTACGATGCTATCTTTCTTGTAAAAATCACCCTACCCCGGTGTTTTTTAAGATGTGTCATTGGATGCAATTGTGGGCTATTTTGCAGAGGCAGGGCAGAAAGGAGTTGCTGTTGCAGGGGTAGACCTGCTGAGGAAGATGGCTGTTGATGTCTTCAGCAAGACGCGAGACTGGGGCACTTTGCCGGGCCTGATCGGTTGCTGAAGAATTTCTCCGTTTTGGAGGCCGCGGCAATCATGTTTTCTTTCTGTTTCAGACTTAAAATCTCTGTGCTGTCGCTCTTTTCCGGTTTCCAGTTAGCTGTAGTTTGTAAACCTCTCAGGTTTTCTGTACTTCGGTTACCCGATTGCCATCGGTGGCCGGAGATGTAAGGGTTAACCTCCTGAATCTAAAAAAAAGGCTAATCAAAGCGGCGTTGGTGTTGCATAAGCAACAAGGCACAGATTCGTTTGCTGCCGTGGACCTGTTTGTGCTGTTCGGCACTTGGGCTTCCAGCTTTGGGGAAGTTGCATTGTTTTGGTGCTATCAGGCTTGAGATTGTAACCAAAATAGCTGCCCGGCGCGTCATGCATGCCGGGGATTCACCGGAAGCCCGATCCCTGAAACTGAAAGCGATCGGAATAGCGGCAACCGGTGCACTCTGCACTGACAGGTTTGTTTCCCTCGAGCTCAACTTGACGTCTTGAGCTCACAGTACTTTTAATCTCGTTCGTAATCATAGCGCTGCACTAGGTTAGTTATTAAGGCGCGGTTAACATAACACGGTAATCAGAGCAAAGAGCTGCTGCTCGTCGCATCTACACGTCGAAGTGGTTTATTTACGCAGGCAAAAACGTATGCACGGAGCAAGGCAGTAGAACGTGTCGGAAAGTGAGAGTCGTTGCTGGATCGGCCCCGGTTAAACCCCGATCCTTATCGCGACCAAGTTAGATGCGCCGACGGATACACGCCGAGCACCTCGGCCTCCGCAACCGCCATTAATACCGCGCTTGATCCTCTCGACTCGCTGGCCGTCCCATCGTATCGCACAGCAGCGATCAAGTAGCCAGCCAATGTAGAGTAGTCGTAGCATCCATAAAATTGCACACCTATGAATATGATCAGCAGCAGGCTAGCTGCTATCGGCGATCACCCGATGAATTGAGGGAATTGATCCATCATTCATCCACACGTGAATCTGACCTGAATCTTGGACGCCCCGATATGCCTAGTAGCACAAGGCAAGTTGCTGCAACCATCCCGAGCAGAACCTGACACCATCTCCCTCCGCTTTCTGTTGCCGCCATTAATTTAAAACCTTCTCTTTCCCGCCGCAAAGCAACTCCTGCGATCCCCAGCTCTCCATCTCCGACTATAAATACGCCTCCTCCCTTCTCCTCCTTCCTCATCGATCCCACACTCGAAGAGCCCAAGCAGTAGCCAGCTAGTCCAGTGCTACCGCGTACGAAGGCAGCAGCTGCTACAGCTCGTAGTGCTAGCGCTAGCACGATGGGGCAGCTTAGCAAGAAGCTTGTGGTCCTGGCCTTGGTGGTGGCCGTGTTCGCCATGGCGGCCGTGGAGCTGTGCCGCGCCATCCCGTTCGACGAGAGGGACCTCGAGTCCGACGAGGCGCTGTGGGACCTGTACGAGCGGTGGCAGAGCGCGCACCGGGTGCCGCGCCACCACGCCGAGATGCACCGCCGGTTCGGCACCTTCAAGTCCAACGTGCGCTTCATCCACGCGCACAACAAGCGCGGCGACCGCCCCTACCGCCTCCGCCTCAACCGCTTCGGCGACATGGGCCGGGAGGAGTTCCGCGCCACGTTCGCCGGCTCCCGCGTCAGCGACCTGAGGCGGGAGGGCCCCGCCGCGCCCGCACTCCCCGGGTTCATGTACGAGGGCGTCACCGACCTGCCGCGCTCCGTGGACTGGCGCCAGAAGGGCGCGGTGACCGGCGTTAAGGACCAGGGCAAGTGCGGCGGCTGCTGGGCCTTCTCGACGGTGGTGTCCGTGGAAGGCATCAACGCGATCCGGACGGGGAGGCTGCTGTCGCTGTCGGAGCAGGAGCTGATCGACTGCGACACGGCAGACAACAGCGGCTGCGAGGGGGGCCTCATGGAGAACGCCTTCGAGTTCATCAAACGCAGCGGAGGCATCACCACCGAGGCCGCCTACCCGTACCGCGCTGCCAACGGCGTGTGCGACACGGTCAGGGCGAGGCACTCGCCGGTGGTGGTGATCGACGGCCACCAGAACGTCACGGCCAACAGCGAGGACGCGCTGGCAAAGGCGGTGGCGAACCAGCCGGTGTCCGTGGCCATCGAGGCCAGCGGCAGGGCTTTCCAGTTCTACTCCGAGGGCGTGTTCACCGGCGACTGCGGGGCGGATCTGGACCACGGCGTGGCGGTGGTCGGGTACGGCGAGACCGAGGACGGCATGGGGTACTGGACCGTCAAGAACTCGTGGGGGCCCGCGTGGGGCGAGGGCGGATACATCCGGATGCAGCGCGACTCCGGCGATAACGGTGGGCTCTGCGGCATCGCCATGGAGGCCTCCTACCCCATCAAGACCTCGCCCAACCGGCGGGCCAACGACGACGGCGATCGCGTGTTCCGCGCCAAGCCCAGGCGCGCGCTAGGCGCCAAGGACTCCCAGTGATACGATTCCTCATTGCAAGCTCTCTACCTATACATACGTGCGTACGTCCGTAGCCTCCATTAATGGTGGTGTTCTGCTGCTGCTGCTATTATTCCTAGTTAATTGGGTTGCATTAATAGTACATATTTATTTGTGTCAGTCGATCAGGGAAGAAATTAGCTAAAATAAATTAAATCAAGTAGTAGTGCGTGCGCAATAAGGTTAGGTTTGCGAGATGAAGATAATCTATCTGAATTTCTGAAATGTAATGTACTACTGGTATTGTAATACGGTGTTCTTGGCGGCATCGATCGACGTATTATTATGTACACGAAGGCTTCATAGTAATATATTGCGGTTCTTTCTACTCCCAATTTGTGTCGTGTTAACTCTTGGTGTTCCGGTCATGGCGGCGTGCTACTTGTGCAATTATTTTTCACCGTCTGATTTGGTGTTAGAAGATCATCACATGTTCACAAATACAGAAAAAGGTTTGCACTATTAGTTTGGCGATTTCAGATGATCCGGGCATGTACAATGGTACATTCGGCGGTCTATAAGAGATGACACGTAGGATTTTAAGTGATATGGAGGAGAGAGAAGACTGTTGTCTACTATTTAATAGACAGCTTTACATTTTGTGTACCATTGTATAGACAATCTGTTAATTGAATGAGAGACCATTACAGACAACTGTATAGACGATCCATTGTATGAATTATTTTTAGTGCTGTCCGTAGATGATATAGGCTTACATTATAGATAGATGCCATCTGTATCCCTGTACATGCCCAAGCGAGCGTTCGGCTGGTTGGACCGGGGTGCTGAACCTGAACGCAACTTGCGAGTAGGTTAATTGGACTGGGCCATGGAGCTTTTCTTGACCTTTTTTTTTTCTGAGAGGATACTGGGCTATAGAGCCGTTCTTAAGTGAGCTGGTGACGATGGGAAGCGATGGGTGGGTTGGATTTGGGCTGGGCAAACTCTTCATACATGGACCGGGCTGGATTTTGTCGCCTTTAGCACCAAACTCGTTACGAATCCACCGATCCTGAGAAAAGAATTTTTTTTATTTAATATTTATTTTAAATCTTTTTTTCAAAAATAATCAACCGAACATAAAAATAGCAAAAATGGGTGCCTGTCGCCCGAGTATGGGGCGATCGCCCCATACTGGGGCGACAGGGACCTAAATGCAAAAAAAAAATCAGCATTTTCGGACTATACTTCAAATAAATAAAAAATAGTTCAAACAATGTCGAAAAATTTTGAAACTTTTTTTGAATGATCCTAACACATCACTTATGTTCCCATAAAAATTTCAGACAATTATCAAGCATGAGGAATTTTTTAAAAATCTAATAGTCTCTTCATATTCGCGACCGTCTCTGATTTTTAAAAAATTCTTCATGGTTGATAATTGTCTGAAATTTTTATGGGAAGATTAGTGATGTATCAGGATCATCCAAAAAAATTTTCAAAATTTTTTAACGTCGTTTGAACCATTTTTTATCCATTTGAACATTTGAAGATTGAGTGCAAAAAACGCTAATTTTTTTTTTTGGCATTTAGGTCCCTGTCTAAGATAGCGATAAGCTATCGACGGCACTATTTTTGCTATTTTTATGTTCGGGTGATTATTTTTGAAAAAAAGATTTAAAATAAATATTAAATAAAAAAAATTCTCAGCGCTACGATTTTTTTTATTTAATATATATTTTAAATCCATTTTTCAAAACTAATTGACGTGAAAAAAATAGCAAAAGTGTGCGCCTATGGGCTATCGTCCATTACTGGCACGGTGATTACAGAGAAAGTTGACGCCGTGGCTGCCGTGGCAGAAAGTCGTTGGACCAATCGCCCCAATCAAGAGGGACCGCCCCATACTAGGGGTGATAGATGCTTCCCCCCCTCAACCGGTTACCAAAACAGAAAGAGAAGAAAGAAAGAAAGAAATACCAAAACCGAAAGAGAGAAGAAGGGAAAAAAAGAAAGAATGAAAGAATGATCGGCTGTCAAAACCGAAAGAGAGGAGAAGAAAGAAAGAAAGAAGAGGAAGAAGAGATTTTTTATTTAATATTTATTTTAAATTTTATCAGTTGCCATTGCCGCCATTAGCTAGCGTAGGGCGATAGAAGCTATACACTGTTTTTTAGAGATTTAGCAACTCAGCGTTTTAGCGATTTAGCGACTCAGCGTTTTAACGACTTAGCGTTTTAGCAATTTAACGACTTAGCGTTTTAGCGACATAGCGTTTTAACATTTTAGCGACTTAGTGTTTTAACGACTTAACGTTTTAGCGATTTAGCGACTCAGCGTTTTAGTAATTTAGCGACTTAGCAACTTAGTGACTTAGCGTTTTAACGATTTAGTGACTTAGCGGTTTAGTGACTTAGCGATTTAGCAACTCAACGTTTTAGCGATTTAGCGATTTAGCGACTTAGCGATTTAACAATTTAGCGATCATCCACCTGGGTATACTAGGGGTGGTGCCACGGTGGCGTGAGAACGGCTGCCGTGGTAGCGAAAAAAGGCCTGTCGCGCTCGGATTTCAATTGCCACAGCGGAGTTTCGGCGGGAAACGTTGGCCGTGTTGCCGTTTGCCGATGTCAGGAACTACCGTTCAATGCTATCAATGTGTCAGGGGGCACACTGCCCAGGGTAAATATTGCCCTAATATGGGGCAATCGCTCTATATCCGGGCGATCACTCCATTTCCGGGCGATATCTACCCTTTATAACCTTTGTTCTCGCTCGCGGTCTCGCAAAGGCAGCAATGAAAGAGGAAGAAAGAAAAGAAGACAGTAGGGAAGGAGAGGGAGAAAAAAAAGAAGTAGAGGATCAATCCAAAATGCCAAGGTGTGCAAGTGGAAAGGGAAAAGGAAAAGCAAAGGAAGAGTGAAGCGTTTGGCTACGCATTTCAGCGCACAGCTAAGCCACAACTGAAGCACCCCTAAAAGCCATAGCTGGTAGGGAGGTACTTTTCAGCTGTGGCTTCGCTCGACCATCTCCCCGCTGGTTCCGCCTCCCTCCTCGCCCGATCACCTCCTGGACTCTCTCCGGCTCAGGCGCCGCCTCTTCGACTCTCTCCTCACTCGGGCCCACTTGGTTGCCCCCAAAAGCTACAACTATAGCAGCCAGTTTGCCAAGTGACATATAAAAAAAGCCACAGTTGCCAGCTATAGCTGCTTTATAGCTCAGCAAAACCAAAAAACAAAAAAACCCAGCCGTAGCCCCCCCCCCACCCCAAAAAAAAAAAGGGCCTAAGTTGTTTCGAATTTGGGAATGCTCCTTTCAGGTCCGTTTGTGCTACTTTTGCGCGTTAACGAGCTTTTATGCTTTTCCTCTTCATACAGTTGCATAAATCTTGGAGCAAGCAAAGGGATAAGTAATTACCATCTATTGTTTATTCATGCTCTAATATTTATGCAACTTAAAAAAAATATAGAAATACTTCTCAAACATCTGATAATTGTTTGTGCCACAAGAGGATCGGCGGATCCGGAGGCGATCGATACGATGATGGGTGGCGACCAAGCAGCTGGCCGAGGCGCCCGATCGCTGCTCTCATCGCGCCCGATCGAACGAGATGGATGGAGCGGGGTCACCACACGAACGAAGAGAGACAATCTGTCAATTGTTTACACTATTTGCCCTCCTGCTGCTGCTGCATGCTGCAGCTGCGTATAGCTGCTGTAGCCGCGCGCTGGCTCAGGGGGATGGTACCGTGCATGCCCTGCCAGCACTGTACTGGTACAGTAACATCAGACCGATCGATACACCCGTGTGTATGTATATACATATTATATAGCTCCATGAGCCATCACACTAGAACACTAATAGTATAGCCGGCGACTTTTCAGATGCTCGCGAAAGTAGCCTACCAGGTGTGCGTCGGCGCGTAGCTGCATGTACAGCATGCTGCACGACGTAGAACCTGACGAACTGAAATGAGTTCTGCACACGTTGCTTTAAATCGACGGCAGATCGCCACAGGCTGAAACGAAAACGAGTCGGGGGGTCGGGAGCTGCCTGCGTGCTCTGGCACCCTCTCTCGTGCTGTGGCATTGGGTCAAGCCTAACTAATCTAGGCCTCTTCTTTCTCGCTTTCTCCGACGACGCCACAAACCAGTGCAGAGGCCACGAATCTATAGCTTGGCTACTGGCCGAGGAAAAGAAACAGGTTTTTTTTTTTTTGTTTCTCTGGGATCGTCCATGCGACGTACACGACTAGACGAGACTGAACGATGGGTGCATGCATGCAAGCTCGATCAACTCACCCGCTCCCTCTCCGGCTCTGCTCCTCACGTCCGATTATCTGAAGCGAAAAGATTTAGCGAGAGGCATGCATGTGAGAGCGTACGTGTCAGCGAGTGCGCGAACGCCGAGGACGGCAGCGTTTCGTCCGTACGTCCACCAAAAGCTTCGGCAAAAACCTTGCCGCGGTACGAGCCTAGTACTAATTAACCGGTTCCTGAGGAACGAATCGATGGGGGAGACTGGAGACTGGAGAGAGCGACGCGGCACGTACGTAGCTATACATGGCTAGCTTAGCTGCACAGCCATCATGGTACGATCGGTATCATCGACGAAGTGTTATCTAGCTCTTCCTGCATGTATAATGTATTGCCAAGATGGATGGATGGAGGCCGGGGCTAGAAGAGGAAGAGCGAGGCTGAGCTGAAAAGGGAGGGAAGAATGACAATACAGACGGCAGGCTGGCTGTGGAAGTGTGGATAAATACACAGAATACACAGCCCGACATGACCGGACATCTTCTTCTTGCTTACAGCGGCGGGCCCGAGCCCTACACGTCTATACCCACGCGCGGCTACTGTCTCAACTGCTCCATCGCGCCGGCGCACCGCTTGCCGCTTCACCTCGACGTCCAGCCGGGGGGGTGCAAGATCTTCTGCGATTACGTACTGTGCATACTGCGCGGTCATCGCCGCAAACAAATTTCTTTCTCGGAGGCCCTTTAATTCGGGAATCCTAATTTCTTTTTTCGAAGCAATTTCATGTACAACTCTTTCGCTCCAGACACTCGAACGTACCTTACGATTTTCTGGTCCCAGCTGCAGATCGATCGTGTGGGCGTACCGGCCTTCCAATTAGTGCCCAAATAGTTGCACTTTTATCGAATAGTTAACAACATGTATCGAATCAACTATGTTTTGGATAAAATATGACCAAAATACACCGGAACAACTTTAGAAAGAACAAACAACCATTTTTGGTGAAAGTTATTGGTTGACCTATAAGGTAGTGTAATCTGGATAACAGTATTGATATATCGTTAAAATAAGTATATAAGTGCCGCTTGCCAACATCAGGCAGGAATTGTTTTTCCAACTAATTTTCCTGATAACAAATTGCACTATTATTATTTTTACGGCTTAGTCTTTTATGTATACCATTTGCCAACGCTCAAAATTGTGAAATGCCGATTGCTCACATTATAGGATGACGTCTACTCAACTACATCGAGCACCTTATATTGGAACATGTTCAAATTAAAATGACAATATTAATCCATTTGTTTCTTGATAATCACTTATACGTTCAAAAGGCAAATTAGCACGGACCACAACAAACATCGATGAATTATCGTTGCGATCTCCTATGTAGCAACTAAATGATTCCGCATATAAAGTGAGAGTTTCTTCCTACATCACATTAATTGCCCTGCTTAATTGCCCTACTTAATTGCCCTATGCAAGAAACGAAACGTTGCTTTAATTAGCCAGCTTTTGCAAGAAACGAAGCGTTAATGATAGATGTTTGGTCTTATGAAATAGTATTTTTTTTAATCTTTATTTTTCGTTATCAATTTTGTTTTTCGTAACAACGCACGAGCATATAACTAGCTTGTGTGTGTGTGTTTGAAACGGACCAAGACCCAGCTGGACGATCTCATCGTGGTGGAGGGCCAGGAAGCAATTTCAAGACCAAGCTTTGTGAAAACTTCACCCAAGGATCATGCACTTTTGGTGACCGATGCCACTTTGCCCATGTTGAAAATGAGTTCCGCAAGTCGCCTGCTTCTTGAGATCCATGTGGTTTGTAGCGATTAGTCAATGTAACTTTAAACTTGAGGGTTGATGATGAATTTTTTGACTGTGTTAGTTTAGGCTTATGCCATCAATTTTGCCATTGGAGTTCATATTGCATCTTGTTTTGTGCACTGATTATCAAGATGTTTCGGTTTGGTAATTCTCACTACAAGGTTTCAGCTTTGGCCCGAGTGTTTCCCACACTCGGGATAGGGGCAGAAACACTCGGAATAGGGTATCCCGAGTGGGCACACTCGGCGTATTGCACTCGGTGTTATTTTATCGGGAAAAATAAATACGGCCTGAGTGCACACTCGGTATAGTGCTGCGATTCCAAACACCATCCTCTGCCCCCGTGTCGGCCACGGTAGTGACACGTCAACATCTATGCCGAGTGCCCTCTCGGGGAAAACCTCGTCTATTCCGAGTGCACTCTAGGCATTGAGATATCGCGAGTGCACACTCAGGATTTAGTTATAAGCCGAGTGCACACTCAGTATTGAGATATAAGCCGAGTGCACTCTCGGGATAGGTTGATCACGCTATACCAAGTGCACTCTCGGGATAGATAATTTCCCCTACCAAACAGCCAGCTCAAATATTCAATATATTCACATTCACAACATCAATTCAACATTTCGCATCCACAATATAACAGTTCACAGTTTCACATCCACAATTCACAATATGACATCCACAATTCACAATATAACATCCACAATGCACAATATCAATTCAACATCCACAATATAACAATTCACATCCACAACGCACATAACCTATTCATCGCACATTCACATATAATGCACATATCGCAAATATTTTTACATTCATAAGTAGATTCTTGTAGTGTCTAATAGCCTTTTCACTTGTGATGTCGTTATATAGTCAACGCCGCTTCTTCGCCTAAAGTTTTCCTGTGGATTATGAGTTTACGACGATTTCACGCCAGTTGCTTGAAATACATAAACATGAATGCCTGCATTTCCTGTGGGTAAAGTGCTATTTTCATGTATATTCCTGTTGTAATTAAATCATTTTCAATTCAAACGAGGTATTTCGTATAGGTGTTTTTTTTTTTTTTTTTGTAAAGTCGCTTGTTCCAAAAAAATTATTGTCTTCTCCTTAGACAAGACGATTAGTAAGATGGTTAAAATGAACTTTGATTGTCGTAGCTTACAGAATTATAGTTCATGAATAGCGTAGCATGTTGGGCCAGTAAATTAGTAAAGTCATCACAACAATGATACTCGCATCATTTATCTCTACTATTATAAAGCAGCAGTTGGTGGCAGCGGTCCATTCTACTCACATCATTAATTGCCGCTTAATTGCCCTGCTTAATTGCCCTACTTAATTGCTCTACTTAATTGCCTGCTTAATTGCCCTACGCAAGAAACGAAGCGTTGCTTTAATTAGCTTGACTTTACGCAAGAAAGCGTTAAAGATAGATGTTTGATCTTGTGAAATAATTTTTTTTTATTTTTTAATCTTTATTTTTCGTTATCAATTTTGTTTTTCGTAGCAACGCACGGGCATGTAACTAGTATATATATATTATTCTAAAGCAGCACTTGGTGACAGTGGTCCGTTCTTCCCACGTCATTAATTACCGCTTAATTGCCCTGCTTAATTGCTCTACGCAAGAAACAAAGCGTTGCTTTAATTAGCCAGCTTTCGCAAGAAACGAAACGTTAAAGATAGATGTTTGATCTTGTGAAATATTTTTTTTTAATCTTTATTTTTCGTTATCAAGTTTGTTTTTCGTAGCAACGCACGGGCATGTAACTAGTGTGTGTGTGTGTGTGTGTGTGTGTATATATATATATATATATATATATATATATATATATATATATTCATATGGTCTTGCAAAAAATTGAAAAAAAAAACTCCATAACTTTGTGTACACATACAAAGTAGTGGTACACAAATATAATTAGGGAAGTATTACAACTAGGGGTAGCAAGATCTATTTGCCTCCAATCCTATCTCAGACAGTTTTCTGAAGTCAACCTGTTAGCCAAACACTTTACTAAGGTAGTTTCAAATTCTCAGAGAAGTGAATTCTTAGATAACCAGAAGGAGATGTTGAAAAATGAGAATCCGGAGCTGTACCAAAAATCCCTAAAACAGATATGGATTCCGAATTATAGGAGAAGCTATTTCTGATTATGAGAGAACTGGGTCAAGTCGGCTGTGACTTTTAGGTTTTGGATTGGACCTGTGAGAATCAGGTTCCAACCGAATTCTGATTTTATGTAGAGAGCAGTTTCTGATTCTCAGAAAAGTTGTAAAGAATCTTTTCATTTGATAAATAATCTTTAAAAAAAAAACAAATGTAGAAGCTGAAATGTATGGGACTATAGTAATTGGAAAATTTATGGACGAAGGCAAGTAGTTTTAAATCCCCGTTTAAGATATAAAAGTTTAGCAGAAAGCAATTTAATTCTCGCATGAAATCGGGTTGGGGGGGTTTCTAAAAGTCGGTCTAAAATGCGCTGCTACGCAGAGCAACGCGCGGCGGCTACAAGGATCGAAATCATCACGCGACGGTGGCGTTACAAAAGGCCAGCAGCACAACACAGTTCACAAATCACAACTCCACCCTCCTTCTCTCCCTCTTTTTGCCTAAGAGTTCCGAATAAAAGCCCACATATTTTCTTTTCCCTCGACCATTACTATAAAAAGAGCAACCCAGTAAATCCGATTTTTATGATATCGAGTTCTCTAACGTGAGTCACTGACGTAAGAACCCTTCCAACACGTAGTCCCACACGTCAATAACCCAACATCAGACGTCGGAAGATCTCATGGCCCCTCGGTACCAGCAGCACAGCAGCCAGTACTACCTCCCTCCACGCGCACACAGAGGGTATACAGGCATACAGCTCATAAGCAAGAGTGAGGACGGAGACAGGAGAAGGGAGTGGGGGGACGGTCCCTAAAGTACAATTCTAGCCTGGTTCTTGATCAGTGGCATGATCAAGAATCAGCAGAAAGTTCCAGATCTTTCTTCTTTCGTCTCTCTTGCTTCTTCTCGGGTTCTTTGATTTGGTCTTACGTACGTACTTGGGCCATGGAGGAAACAGGGGGGAGTGGCATGGGCGGGATGCCGGGAGCCGCCCCGAACCTTCTAGACGCCGGAGCTCTGGCGTTCTATCCTGCTGTTGGCGCGCCCTACCCGTTCCAGCCGCTCCCGCACCAGCTTTACTGCCCGCAGCCGTACCCCGTTATGCCCCCGCCCCCGCCCCCGCCGCCGGTGATGGCGCAGCGGCAGCTGGGGTACTTCGTGCCGGCGGATGCGACGGTCGTGGATGGGCCGGCGAGTCGCGCGGTCGTGCTGAGCCTAGTGCCGCCGCAAGCGCCGGAGGCAGAGGTGGCGCGCGCGATGGCGTCCTTCGGCGCGGTGCGCGCGGTGGACGCGTCGGCGCTGGCGTCCGAAGGCGTGGCCACCGTCCACTTCTTTGATCTCCGCGCCGCCGAGCTCGCCGTCACTGGCGTGCGCCAGCAGCACATGCTGCAGCAGAGCCGCCTCGGAAAGCTGTACGCCGCAGCCACCGCGTGCCCCACCTGGCCTCCCCCGCCGCCGCCTCCGCCCGCCTGGGACTGGCCCCACGACGACAGCCGCGTCCTCGTGCTCGGTCAGGCCATGTGGGCCCACTTCGTCGCCGCCTCCACCCTCCCCGACGATGGCGCTAACCGTGGCTCCCTCGTCGTTCTCAATTCCCTCCCCGGCGTCTCCCTCTCCGAACTCCGCGAAGCCTTCCAAGCTTTCGGTATGCACCACCGAACCGAACAACGAGCCAGCCATTTGTTTTGAACATCCTAATCAGATTCTTCAGTGTTCGTTTCTTGCGTTTGCAGGTGACGTGAAGGATGTGAGGGAGTCGGCGCAGCGGCCTAGCCATAAGTTCGTGGAGTTCTTCGACACGCGCGACGCAGCGCGCGCGCTCGCCGAGCTCAATGGCAAAGACCTCTTCGGCCGCCGCCTCGTCATCGAGTTCACGCGCCCTTCCGGCCCCGGCACTCGCAGGTAAATACTTGCACGCCGCCCAATTCATTCGGCCTTCTCACCTATCCATCCAATGGGCGGCTAAAATTTGGCGTGCCAATTGCACATAGGCGCGCGTACGTGTCGCACCAGCACATGGCCTCGATCCCGCCGAGGCTGCAAGCGCAATGGCGTCCGGCGCATTCGCCGTCGCAGCCTCCGCAGGCGTCGTCGTCCTCCTCCTCTTCCGGCACCGGCAAGGCGAGGAAAGGGGTGGTGCTTCTGGGGAGGAGCTCTGCAAAGGCTTGCGCGGATGATCAGTCTACGGGCGGCAACGCCGCCACGAGCCATGAGCGCAAGGGCAAGAGCGGCAAGAACAACGTGGCATCCGTGTCGTCCTTGGCGCCTTCGGCATCGTCGTCGTCGTTGACCGCGACGGCGTCCAGCAAGCAAGGCCCGAAAGTCGGAGGCCGTGGCGGGAATTGGAGAGGACAGAAGAGCGGGTGGGAGGCGCGCTTCTTGTTCAAAGAGCCCGAGGCCGCCGGCGACGCCGACGGCACGGTAGAGCCGGCCTGCGTGATGGACACAAGAACCACGGTGATGATCAGGAACATACCGAACAAGTACAGGTCGCTATGTTAGTTCACACATTGTTGCAACAATGCTATATTTCATGAGTGCTGCAAGCTCAGAATTGACACGTACGTGTGCTGATGCTTGAGCTGGTCTGTCAATGGCAGCCAGCAGCTGCTCCTCAACATGCTGGACAACCACTGCATCCTCTGCAACGAGCAGATCGCGGCGAGCGACGACTTCGAAGGCGAGGGCCAGCCGTTCTCCTCCTACGATTTTGTCTACCTCCCAATAGATTTCAAGTGAGTTGGCTTGCCTCCCAATAAGCTGCATTTATATTTTATGGTGCCCAATGCAACAACACTGCGACACACGCGTTGCAACTTAAGACTTTGGTTATTTGTGTGGGAATTTGGTGCAATAGAAATTGTTAATAAGGAAGAACAAGATGAGGGGGGCCTAGAAATGGGAACAGATGGGAGAAGAGGAATGTGGGGGTATTTAAGTTGGGAGTGTTTAGGATATCATCCGGATATTTGTCTTAGCTAAAATCTAAATTTTGGACCGTTGGATACCTTACTCGGATATCACCGGACCGTTAGATCAAATCATAGAATCGGATGTAATCGATACTCTCGAATCTCAAGAATGATCCAATAATCCTAGATTTATGTGATTTCAAACAAAAAAAACATCGGGATGAATATTTATCCAAACCCATTTAAGTTTTAGCTGGTAGCTAGTGTGTATTGTACTGCTCTACTACTGGTACAACAGATATGGCCTTATTAGCCCGAATGGAAAAGAGATTGACAGTGCAAGGGAGATCACACCAGATCCTTCTCGTTTTGATGCCATCGATTCTTTTCTTGCATGCTTCAGCTGATCAAAAGGATATGTGTTCACGCTTGTAAAAAGAAAGAGAGGATATGTTCACCTGTCATCCTGTCTTTGCACATATGCCTCTAGGATCTCCTCCCTGGTTTGCTTTCTTGCTTGACCTGCCCCCTGCACTTCCATAACAAGGCCAACACAAAAAGGAGAAAGCAACGTTGGGTGTAGAGAGTAGAGAGGGAGTACTAGCGGTAAAAGTTGCATCGATGCAAAAGCGCTTTTGACATGGAATTTTTCGAGGTAAAAGTACGAACAATAGTACAGAGGTTGGCTGATTAAGAGTTTGTTTGGTTAGTCAGATTGGGTTGAATAGGATAGGATAATCTTATACTATTTAGTTCTGTTGGTTTAGATTAATGAAATGGTTCGCGGATAAGATGGTTACATTTGATTAATTAAACAAATAAATAAGTTTTTTAACCATCTTTTATATACATATATATATATATATATACTAGTTACATGTCCATGCGTTGCTACGAAAAACAAAATTGATAACGAAAAATAAAGATTAAAAAATAAAAAAATTATTTCACAAGATCAAACATCTATCTTGAACGCTTCGTTTCTTGCGAAAGCTGGCTAATTAAAGCAACGCTTCGTTTCTTGCGTAGGGCAATTAAGCAGGTCAATTAATAACGTGGGAAGAATGGACCACTGCCACCAAGTGCTGCTTTAGAATAGTATATATATATATATATATATATATATATATATATATATATATATATATATATCATTCAATACAACCAATCAAACACACCCTAAACACACTCTCTTTTTACTATACTTAGGGCATCTCCAATGGTGCCACTTCAGTTAGCTATAAGGATGCCAACTCAGCATTTTGCTTAGGTGGATGAGAGAAAAGGAAGAGAGAGATATATGCTTACTACTAACTTATAGCCAAGCTATAGCTGATTCCAAGGCATTTATCACCTCTTACATATGGGCCCATATTTAATTTTGTAGATAATGCTATAGCTAGTCCATTGGAGAGGTTGTCTATTAGCTATCTATAGATAATATGTACACTTCTTATAGCTAGTAGTTGACTACACCATTGAAGATGCCCTTACTACCAGCTTCTCTCTTGGATGAAGCAAGTTGAGAAAAGACCTACCAATGCCCAATGACAAGGCGACCTTGGTGGTGTCAGAAGGCAGCTTCACTTCTCAACAATAAAAAATGATTACGTTGTTTTCGTTCCCAAAAGTTTTAATACCATGCAGCAACAAGTGCAATGTGGGCTACGGCTTCGTCAACCTCACCTCGCCGGAGGCCGCCGTGCGGCTGTACAAGGCCTTCCACAAGCAGCCGTGGGAAGTGTTCAACTCGCGCAAGATTTGCCAAGTCACATACGCACGCGTGCAAGTACTGCCATTGCTCTTAATTCTGTGGCCGATGCCACAATTTGCCGTGTTGCTGATGCTATCTACAATTCACAAGCTCGCGTCCGTGCACAGGGCCTGGACGCGCTCAAGGAACACTTCAAGAACTCCAAGTTCCCGTGCGACAGCGACGAGTACCTGCCCGTGGTATTCTCGCCGCCGCGCGACGGCAGGCAGCTCACCGAGCCAGTGCCCATTGTCGGCCGCTCGCCCGCCCCGTCGTCGCCGTCCAAGAGCAGGGCCGCGAGCGTGGACCCGCTGGCGCAGGAGCTCATGGCGCCGCCCTCGTCGTCCACCACCACGTACTCCGACCACGCGCCGTCCGACCCCGCCGACGAGGAGCACGCGCCAAGCGACGACGATGGGGGCCTGGGCGAGGAGCTACCGCGCCTAGGCTAGCTACACCAACTAGGTAGCGAGGCAGCCTACGAGCTGGTGACCAGCGTTAGCATTCGCATCGAGAAGTGGAGGCAACGGCGGTGGCTAAGAAGCAGAAGTGAAGTGAAGGGTGGTAATTCATTTACGGAACATGAAGATTGGGGCAGAAAAGACTGGGGAAAAGAAGCGATTTGACGTTGTTTTGTTCTTCCGTAGCTGCAGGTGTGATGTGACTCGTGTTCTTTTGGTTCAAGTTTCCTTCTTTGAAACTTGGAGCTATTAGGGGGAGCGAGGGACTATTCTTCGTCATGCGCTCGTTTGTTATTACATTAATTAGTGCAACTTGCTACACTCCAGATTTCGAGAGCTTGTGATGAGTTGATAGATTTGGTCAGATCTCACCAGATCTTCTCTCTCGCTCTCTAGTCTTTACATCACATCTTTCTTCTTGTTTTGCTCATCTTGTCCATTAATTTATGGCTCCCATTTTTGTTATTTCATCTGCATGATCTTTCTTTTTAAGACTGAATTTGCATGAGCTATTTATTTACCCTTTCGGATTTTGCTCAGAATTTACAGGAAATATGGCTATGGATGGAGTGTGGAGGTCTCAAATTACAAGCATTGGTATATGTTTTGAAGGTTAAAACGGAAAAAGATGAACTAGGTGCCTTTCTATGATTTGTCAATGCATCATGATGAGACATACTTAGGGCATGCAGGCTCACTTCGTTTGTGCTTCTAAATTATGGATTTTAGATTACATGAGAAGCTGTTTTTGATTACGGGGAAATCATGTTGAGTTAGCTGCACTTCTAGGTTTCTGACTGGATCGATGAGAATCAGTAAGAATCAGTGAAAATCAGGTTTTAGTCAAAATTTGATTTTATGTAGATGGCAGTTTCTAATTCTCAAATAAACTGTCCAGAATTTTCTAAGCAGAAACTGAAACAAACGAGGCCGTAGTCATGTACAATAAGACTACCTCAGCTAACTCTTAGCATGTACACATAGCTTTGATCTATATGAATGAGTGAGAAAAGAGGAGAGAGAAGAGTACTGACTCTTATTCAACCGACTCTTAGTATGTATACATTAGCTTTGATCTATATGGATGAGTAAGAAAAGAGGAGAGAGAAGAGTGACGACTCTTATTTAGTAGCTAGCTTTGCACGAGAGTATAGATAGATTATTTATGTACAAGAAAAAAGATAAAATTGTTGCACAATATCTAAAGATAATTTTTAGATATAGTTATTGTACAAACTAATTTTTAGTTTATTATTAGCCTATAATGGGCTTTACTATTGTACTTGCTCTAACTAAATACTTGTCGGTGTTTCGTGCACCGGCAATACGAATTTGTGTTCGGATGGGGTCGCGCGCTCCCTCTCCCCGAATGGTCGACTCAAGGAGTCAGATGATGTATACTGGTTCGGGCTGAACGTCCCTACTCCAGTTCGTTCGGTGTGGGTGTATTGATCTTTGGGCGATGAACAAGAGGTATACAAGCGAGGCGGGGGGTCGGCCGACCGATCCCTCGGTGTTTTTGCTAGGGAGTTGTGGCTACCTAGAAGACCGTTTCTTCCCTCGCCCCCCCCTCTCGGGCCCTGCCTCTCCTTATATAGACGGAGGAGGCAGGTTACACGGGAGTTTGGGAAAACCACGAGGAAAGGGGCCTGCGTGTCTCGGAGTCTGGTTTCTGTCTTGTCCGACCGACCCCTGCCCGTCGAGGCGGGGTTGGTGGCTCTGTGATGAGTGGTCTTGGCGTAGTCTGTCTGGATGATGCATCGCGTGGTGCTCTGTCGGCCTCGCGGCTTTAATGGCGCTTGACTTTGCCTTGGCCTCGGGAGTGGGCGTATTCCTGTGGTGTGCCAGGCGATGGGGCGGGGCTTGACTTCTTCGGTGGCTCTTCGGCAGTCTTGGGAAGGAGCCGCCTACCTGCACGGACGCCAAGGGCGCGCGCACAAAGCGGTTGCTCGACACGGCGTGGGCCTGGCTCGTCGCTGGTGGAGCTTGCCGACCGCGCGCTCAATATTAGGCGGTCGGAACCCGCCGACCGCGAGATCGGAGTCCGCCGACCGTCGAGTCGGTCTGCCTGGTCGGGGTCCGCTCTATGCGGCCCAAGTACCTTTTGGCAGTGCTGGGCCTTCGCCGCGGTTGGTCAGCCCGTTCGCGTTTCTGGGCTGATGGGGGTACCCATGGTACGGGTAAGTGAGTGAAGCCCCCGGGCGCCTTCTTGAAGGGCCCGACCAGATCGAGCCCCCAAACCGCGAAGGGCCACGTGATGGGGATTGTCTGCAGGGCTGGCGCAGGAAGGTGCGTTTGCCTGGCGAAGAATTGGCATCCTTCGCAGGTACGGACGATTTGGGTCGCACCGCTACACGGTCGGCCAAGAGAAACCTTGTCGGAAGGCTTTTCCTACCAGGGGATCATGGCGCGGCATGGTGCCCGCACACCCCGTCGTGGATGTCCAGCAGAAGGTGCTTCCCTTGGTCGGTCGGAACACACTTCTGAAGGATTCCGGACGGGCTCCTTTTGTAGAGGGCGCGTTCGACCAGGACGAAAGACTTAGCCCGCCGGGCGAGGCGCCGAGCCTTGGTGGTATCGGCGGGGAGCAACCCGTTTGTCAATCGATCGACAAACGGTTGCCTCCAGTCGGTTTCGACGCTCAGGACGCCCAAGTCCGACTCCAGTAGTGAGCATCCGGCGAAGATCGGCGGAGGCGCCCGTCTTCGAAGTCGGTGGCGCCCTCGACTCGGGTCCAACCGGATTGATGGGTGCCGAGGTCGGAAACGAAGATTCGAGGAACCGGCCCTTTTCCGGAGGCGAGGTTGGCGAGGGAGTCGGCTTCACCGTTATAGCGTCGGTAGCTGTGATGGAGCTCGAAACCCTTGAACTTCTCCTCGAGCTTGCGGACCTCCAGGCAGTAGGCGGCCATCCGAGCGTCACGGGGCTCGGTGGCTTTCATCACTTCGTCGACGACCAGCTTGGAGTTGCCGTGAATGTAGAGCCGTCGTGCGCCCAGGTCGGCGGCGATCCGAAGGCCATTGACGAGGGCTTCGTACTCGGCGACATTGTTGGTGGCGTCGAAGAGTAGACGGATGGCATACCGGAGCTTGTTGCCGAGTGGGGAGATGATGACGACCCCCGCGTCGGCCCCGTTCTTGGTGTAAGACCCGTCGAAGTACATCGTCCAGTACTGCGGGTCCTCGACCACCGCAGGGACTTGCGCCTCGGTCCACTCGGCGAAGAAGTCCGCCAAGACCTGGGACTTGATCGCCGTCCTGGGGACGTACGATATGTCGAGGCCGTTGAGCTCGAGAGCCCACTTGGCGATTCTTCCGGTAGCGTCGCGGTTGTGGACGACTTCTCCGAGCGGTGAGGAGGTTACCACGGAGATGGGGTGTCGATCGAAGTAATGGGCAAGCTTCCTCTTGGTAATGAGCACTGAGTACAGCAACTTCTGTATCTGGGGATATCGGACTTTTGTTTCGGAGAGCACCTCGCTGACAAAGTAGACCGGTCTCTGCACCTTGAAAACGCGGCCTTCCTCTACTCGCTCCACAACAAGTGCCGCGCTGACGACCTGAGTCGTGGCGGCGATGTAGAGGAGTAAGGGTTCCTGTGGCTCCGGGGCGACCAGGACCGGAGGTGAGGTCAGAAAAGCCTTTAGTCGACTAAAGGCTTCCTGAGCTTCGTGGGTCCAGGAAAAGTGGTCGGACTTCTTCATCAGTTTGTAGAGTGGCATCCCGCGTTCGCCGAGGCGGGATACGAAGCGACTTAGTGCCGCGAGGCACCCCATCAGCCTCTGAACCCCCTTCAGATCGTTGATTGGCCCCATCCTTGTGATGGCGGAGATATTATCGCGGTTGGCTTCGATGCCGCGCTCAGAGACGATAAAGCCCAGCAGCTTGCCCTTGGGGACCCCGAAGACGCATTTCTCAGGGTTGAGCTTTATGCGAAACCGTCGGAGGTTCGCAAAAGTCTCCTCCAGGTCGGCGATGAGGCCATCGACCTTCCTGGTCTTGACAACGATGTCATCGACGTAGGCTTCGATGTTACGGCCAATTTGGTCTGAAAAACACGCCTGCATACACCGTTGGTATGTGGCGCCTGCGTTTTTCAGACCAAAAGGCATCGTGACGTAACAGTACGAGCCGTACGGGGTGATGAAGGAGGTCGCGAGCTGATCGGACTCCTTCATCGCAATTTGGTGGTAGCCTGAATAGGCATCCAAAAAGGAAAGGGACTCGCACCCGGCGGTGGAGTCCACGACCTGGTCGATGCGAGGTAATGGGAATGGATCTTTCGGACAGGCCTTGTTGAGGCTCGTGTAGTCAACACACATTCTCCATTGCCCCGACTTTTTCTTTACAAGGACGGGATTGGCGAGCCACTCGGGGTGACGCACCTCCCTTACAAAGCCGGCGGCCAAAAGTTTGGCGATCTCTTCCCCAATGGCCTGGCGCTTTTCTTCGTCGAAACGGCGCAGGCGCTGGGCGACTGGTCTGGATCCCGGTCGAATGTTCAGGGAATGCTCGGCGACCTCCTTTGGAACTCCCGGCATATCCGAGGGTCTCCAAGCGAAGACGTCTCGGTTTGCTCGGAGGAAGTCGACGAGCGCGCTTTCCTATTTGGCAGTGAGGGCGGCCCCGATCCGCACGGTCTTGGCGGGATCTTCGGGATCGACTGTGACCTCCTTCGTGTCCTCCGCGGATTTGAAGGAGCTAGTCCCCGATTTGCCGGAGTCGGGGGCGGACTCGGGGGCCTTCTCCTGGAGCTGGGCGAGCTCGGCGGAAGCGACGACCGCTGAGGCCAGCTCACAGCTGCTTCGCTCGCAGTTGTAGGCGAGCTGGAAGGATGCGGCCACGGTGATGACACCTTGCGGCCCTGGCATCTTCAGCTTGAGATAGGTGTAGTTGGGGACTGCCATGAACTTCGCGTAGCAAGGCCGTCCCAGGATGGCGTGGTAGGAGCCGGGAAAGTCCACAACCTCGAAAGTGAGGCTCTCGGTGCGGAAGTTGTCCGGGCTCCCAAAGGTGACGGGCAGGCCGACCTGTCCGAGGGGGTGGGCCTGTTGGCCTGGGACAACGCCGTGGAAAGGTGCCCTGCTCGGCCGGAGAGCGGAGCGAGGGACCCCCAGGGCATGCAGGGTCTCAACATACATGATGTTGAGACTGCTGCCGCCGTCCATGAGCACCTTGGTCAGGCGCTTCGTCCCCACGATGGGGTCGACGACGAGCGGGTAGCGTCCCGGGTGCGGGATGTGGTCGGGGTGGTCGGTCCGATCGAAGGCGATCGGGCACTCCGACCACCTCAGGTAGGAAGGCACGGCGGGGGTCGCCGTGTGGACCTCTCGGTGGGCGAGTTTCAGCCGTCGCTTGTCGGCGTAGCACTCTGCTCCTCCGAAGATCATGAGGCAACCGTCGAGTTGTGGGAACTCGTCGGCTGGCTCATCGCCCTTCGCCCCGGCGTCGGGCGCCGGGTCGCGCTTCTTCCCCTTACCCCGCGAGGTCGTGGGGTTCCCGGAGAGAAACCTTTTCAGGACTTCGCAGTCCCGATACTTATGCTTGATGGGGTAGTCGTGATTCGGGCACGGACTGTCCATCAATCTTTCGAACCGGTCGGGCGTCTGCCGCGCTTGCTGCTTGGCGGGGCGGTCGGTGGCGGCGACCATTCGACCTTCGCGGCCCTGCTTCCCCTTCCGCTTCTTTTTGTCGGAACGGTTGGAGGGGGCGGCGGCCTTGGGCCCGGATGCCTTGCGGGCTATTCTTCTTTCGAAGATGGCCCCCACGGCTTCCTCGCCGGAAGCATGGTTGGTGGCGATGTCGAGAAGCTCCTTGATAGTCCGGGGCTTCGCGCAGCCCAACTTGTGGACCAGGGCCTCGCATGTGGTGCCGTAAATGAACGCCCCGACGACGTCGGCGTCGCGGATGTCGGGGAGCTCGTTGCCTTCTTTGGGAAGCGGCGGATGTAATCCGGAGGGTTTCCCAGCCGCTTGCAGCTCTTCAGGTCCCAGGAGTTGCCAGGGCGTTTGTAGGTGCCCTGGAAGTTCCCGACGAAGAGGTTCGTCAGGTCGGCCCAACTGCCGATGGTGTCAGCAGACAAGTACTCGAGCCAAGCTCGAGCGGAGTCTGCGAGATAGATGGGGAGATACTGAATGACGAAAAGGTCGTCAGTCGCTCCCCCGGCCCGGCAGGCGAGCCGGTAGTCCTCTAGCCAAACACTGGGGTTGGTGGCCCCCGTGTATTTGGCTATGTTGGTCGGGGCCCGGAATCTGGCCGGGAAGTCGGCGTTGCGGACGAGGCGGGTGAACGCACGCGGCCCGGGACCGTCGGATCCCGGGTCGGGGTGGTTGCGTCGCCCGCTATCGGCGACCTGCGAGGGCTTCTTTGCATCGGTAGCTCTCCTTCGGCGCCTCGAGGGTGGTGCGAAGATCATACTTGTCCCCAGGCGGTGGCGCACCGGGTGTATGATGCCTGGGGAACTTCGTGGAAGCGGGGCCGTCTTGGCTGGGCTCCGTCGGCCTGTGAGGAGTAGCCCAGCGGCCGAGGTGGCGCCCGTCCGTCGGGAGCCGGAACCTTGGGCGTGCTGAACGATAGCACGTTCTACCAGTCCACGGAGGTTCTGGTAGGTGGCCTTGGCCACGCTCCGTTGGCTCGAGCAGCCCTCGGGCGGCATTGCCGCGCGCAATGTTACGGTTGGCGTGAGGAAGAACGGAAGGTCGTTCGTCTCCTCACCAATCGCCGATACACTGACGCAGCAGCGCCAAGGCGCCGAGGCGAGTGGTGGGTTAGGCCGACGGCGGCGCTCGGCTCGGCTGGAGCTTGTCGAGCTCGGCCTTCCGGGCCTCTAGCTCCTCGCTATTGCCGGCGGTCAGCGTTGCCAGGTCTTGTGGCGTCGTCTTCCCGCCGGATTCCTCCCGCCGCGGCCGTCGCGGGGAGGAGGGTCCCGAGGGTAGCGGGGTGGAGGGCGGTTCCGCCGCACCGTCATGTTGCACTTCGCGGGAGTACGCATACTGCGGATACTCTTTGTCGGAGCTAGAGCCGTGGGTGGAGGAATCCGGCCAAGAGGTCGTGGAGGAAGCCGCCACAGAGCCGCCATGGCCACAAGTTGAGAGCCCGTGGAGGGTGGAACCGCCGCCGCCGCGGCTCGTGGCGGCGTCGCCAGAGCGATGCCGTGGCGCACGGCCCGCCCGCGCGGCCCATGCGGCGGCCTCGAGGCGGAGGTTCTTGAGACATCGGCAACCGCATCTAGGCTTCTTGAGGCGGCGCCCGGTCCCGGACGGCAGCGGGAATGAGGACAAGCTCTCCCGCTGTGGTGACGATGAAATCGAGGGTGCCGAAGCGGATCCAGCCCCTCGACATCGGCGAATCGTGGTGGGAGGAGGCCATCAGGGAGGAGAATGGGAACCCGAAGATGAGGATGTCGGTGAAGACGCGCGAGAGCCCCTACCTGGCGCGCCAACTATCGGTGTTTCGTGCACCGGCAATACGAATTTGTGGTCGAATGGGGTCGCGCGCGCCCTCTCCCCGAATGGTCGACTCAAGGAGTCAGATGATGTATACTGGTTCGGGCTGAACGTCCCTACTCCAGTTCGTTCGGTGTGAGTGTATTGATCTTTGGGCGATGAATAAGAGGTATACAAGCGAGGCGGGGGGTCGGCCGACCGATCCCTCGGTGTTTTTGCTAGGGAGTTGTGGCTACCTAGAAGACCGTTTCTTCCCTCGCCCCCCCTCTCGGGCCCTGCCTCTCCTTATATAGACGGAGGAGGCAGGTTACACGGGAGTTTGGGAAAACCACGAGGAAAGGGGCCTGCGTGTCTCGGAGTCTGGTTTCTGTCTTGTCCGACCGACCCCTGCCCGTCCCGAGGCAGGGTTGGTGGCTCTGCGATGAGTGGTCTTGCGTAGTGCTGTCTGGATGACGCATCGCGTGGTGCTCCTGTCAGCCTCGGCGGCTTTAATGGCTCTTGACTTTGCCTTAGCCTTGGGAGTGGGCGTATTCCTCTGTGGTGTGTCAGGCGATGGGACGGGGGCTTGACTTCTTCGGTGGCTCTTCTGACAGTCTTGGGAAGGAGCCGCCTACCCCGGTACGGACGCTAGGGGACGCCGCGCACAAGGCGGTACGACACGGCGTGGGCCTGGCTGGCGTCTTGCAGGCGGTGGAGCTTGCTGACCGCGCGCTCCAATATTAGGCGGTCGGAACCCGCTGACCGCCCGGGATCGGAGTCCGCCGACCGTCCAGGGTCGGTCCTGCACAGGTCGGGGTCCGCTCTCTGCGGCCCAAATACCTTTTGGCAGTGCTGGGCCTTCGCTGCGGTTGGTCAGCCCGTTCGCGTTTTCGGGCTGATGGGGGTACCCATGGTACGGGTACTCGTCAATACTCTTCCTATCTCGCTAGATTTGTCGGATCTAGAAAAAGTTTTACGTCTCATTTAGAACTTATGAAATGCTTATTCTGCCTCGTTATACCACTACCACAAAACTGCATATTGGTGACGCTCTATCAGTGACGATTTTGTTTGAACCGCCACAAATAGCATTATCAGTGACGGTTCTAAAGAAAAACAGTTACTACTAGTCTTCCCGTCTAGAACCGTCACTGATAAAATTGTCAGTGGCGGTTTTTGGCTAGAACCGTCACTAATAATATATTATCAGTGGCGGTTTTTGGATAGAACTGTCACTGATAAATATTGATATCTGTGGCGGTTCTAACCAAAAACCGCCACTGATAATATTATATGTGGTGGTTTTTGGCTAGAACCGCCACCGATAATATATCATCAGTGTCGGTTTTTTGATAGAACCGGCACTGATAACTATAGTTACCTCATTTTGTTTTTAAACTGTGAATTCAGAGTATAAGAATACTAAAATTAGTGTTTGAGTCCTTTGTGAGGTTAAGGGGAGGGGGACACATTATATTTCAAATGTGATCATACCAACACTTCGGTACTAGATCATATAAGAACTCTGAAGTTAAGGATGGGTGACCTCTCGGAAGTGCTCGTATTTGCATTAAAATCGGTGATAAAACTCACTAGTTAAGCGTGCTTAGGCGAGAGTAGTACTAACTAGGATGGGTGAGGGTGATCTCCTGGAAAATATCTTCGTTTTGTGTTTAAAAATGCCAGAATATTAAATATAAGTATCAGTGACGGTTTTTGGCTAAAACCGCCACTGAAAATACATTATCAGTGGCGATTTTTCTTTAGAACCGCCACAAATAATGCATTATCAGTGGCGGTTTTTGTTTGGAACCGCCACTGATAATATTATCAGTGACGGTTCAAAACCGCCACTAATAGCAGTTACGAACCGCCACTGATGTCTATTTCTCTAGTAGTGTACTTGTCTGATTTTAGAAATAACAGTTTTAGGTTTCATTTAGAATGTGTAAAAAAATTTACATTTCCTGCAGGAAATGAATTGACTAGTGCAAAATTCTAGTAAAATTTATGCATTCCAAACACTGTTATAATTGTCTATTTAGATAATAGAATGTACCTCTTGAGTCTTGAGTCTTGAGTCCTATTATGACATTAGTGACTTGAAAGAAACACTCTTATATAATTGGCTATTTAGATAAATAGATTTTACCTCTCTATTAGTGACGCGAAAGACGATCAGTAGAAATACGCCATTTAGGGAGCTGTAGTTTTCTGAAAAACTGTTTTTAATTTTCTAAGCTGAAAAGTGACTGCAGCTTTCTATGAGAGGTCTTTTTGTTTTTTTTAGAAAATATCTAATTTTTTTTAGCAATAAACTGTAAAAATATGTTCCGTCCTGCTTTTGGCTTTTTCTATTTATACGTGACTTAGTGACTTATGGCTTATGCCTAAAATGACTTAAAAGCTACTCCCTCCGTTTCTTTTTATAAGGCGTATTTAGTTTCGTTAGGACAAGACTTTGACCAACGATTACTTCATTAATATATCATTTATGCAATACAAAATCATAATTATATATAAGTACTTTTGAATACAAATCTGCTAATATCAATTTTGTGTCATAAAAATTATATGCTAATAGAGTAATTGTTGGTCAAAGTCTTGTCCTAACGAAACCAAATACGCCTTATAAAAAGAAACGGAGGGAGTAATCTGTTTGGAGGTCTCACTGATTTTACAGGTAGGTATACTTCTTGTAGTTATTACTCCGATTTTGTATCTGTTTGGTGGAAATAGGCCATTTGAGATGGGTAAGTAGAGTTTTTTATCACTTCTATTTTTTGTCTCTTTGTGGCGTGCGATAGGTTAGTTACACAGATATTGTGAAATGAATGGAACATAATACTTTAACGGCCAGTATAAAGTACACGGTATATTGAGGGGCTACAATTCGAGACGGATATGAACATTTTTTTTTTCATTTACTAATTGTTCTATTTGTGTTGGCTCCATTTAGAGTGTGTTTGGTTTATGGGATTAGGTTGAATGGGATGAGATGATTTTGTATCATTTGGTTCCATTTAGAGTGGATTGTGGGATTGCTATAATATGCCCCTTAGGTTGTTACAGTCCAAATTGAAAATTGTCTGTTTGCTGATCTTCTATATTTTAAAAACGGTTTCCTATAATCCCAGCTGAAACAAAGGTCCTGGATTGCGCTAAAAGCGTGTATAGACTATACGGTGTGGTGCTTGTACGGCAGATCATGGCTTGAGACCCTCGCATGTGGGCTATGGGACTTGTGCAAAATCTCGACTGGATAAAAAGATTTAATTTATTTTTTTAAAATTTTGATTCTCGGCGAGATCTCGGTGATTTCAAGTTTAGGGTCAACATCAATCATAAAAAAATTTAAAATTTTTGACATATTTTTGACCATTTTTTTGTCGGTTTAATTTGTCGGTTACGATTGTCTAAATTTTTTTAAATTTTTTCAAGATTGATCATCATTTGAAAATTATATGGGAATATTATGGATGTGTTAGGACCATTCACAAAAATTTTCAAAAATTTCTAAAGTGATTTGTAATATTTTTCTTTCAGGTGAATTTTGTCGGTTCGTCTTTAGTAGCATTATTTGAATTTTTTAAAATTCGTAAAGATTGATCATCATCTAAAAATTTTATGAGAATTTTATGAATATGTTAGTACCATTCACAAAAAATTTCAGAAGTTTCTAATGTGGTTTGCACCATTTTCCATTCGGTTGAAATTTGGTGGTCAACCCTTTTATCAGGACAATGGCACTGTTAGATTTTTTAAAAATTCCTCATGCTTGATTATCATCTGAAAATTTTATGAAAATATTAGTGATGTGTCAAGACCACCCCAAAAAAGATTCAAAAATATTTGACGGATTTTGGACCATTTTTTGGTCGGTTCAATGTGGACCGAGATCTCGGATTTCCCGGTTGAAAAAAATCGGATTTGAAATTTGGTTTTTGTATTTCGTCTGGATTTCGTCCGAAATTTTCGAATATCGGCGAGATTTTGGCCACCTCCGAGATTTATACCGAAACGAGATTTGAAACCCTGGTTAGGCAGACACAAAAATAAGCTGAGGCAGGTTGCATGGTGGTGCAACAGGGTTAACAATACCGTTATTGATCTCGGATTTTCGATGGGTTGATGGTACCAAAATTTATGAAAAACTGAACGGTTTCGGAAGTCAAACAAATATAAAATCTGGTAAAACTCGGAGCAAAATTCGAATGAAAAAGGTCGAAAAATGCTTGAAAAGAGGTGAATTTCGAGTGGTTTTCAGCGAGAAACAGCGACGAGTTGAAAATTTTGGAGAAAAATTGTAAAAAATTTCGTAAAATTTTAAACTTCATTTTTTAAAATAATCATTCTAGTGGTCATAAAGCTATTAATACAAATTTTAGAAAATATTTGGGTAATCTTTTGGAATTTTAGTTTAAACTTAAGCGGTAAACGGAACGAAATCCTTTCTCCAAGCGAAACAAGCGAATTTCACGAATTTTAAGTGAAATTCGTGGAAAAGTGAAAAGCCTGGGTGCAGGTCCCGGGGAGAGCTGATTAAGCCAGTTTGGGTTGCCAAAACCTTGCGATTTGCGTGTGCTTTTGGGGTCACCAAGGCATGCACGGCGGCGTTATTTTGGGAGTCCCGAGGCACTTGTTGTGACTCGAAACAGTGGGGGCACCCAGGGCAATTGCATCGCATGCAATGCAACAAGGGCCTGTGGCCGCCCGTCAATTGCAAACATTCCAATGGCTACCCATTTCTTCCTCCGTTGGTTGCATAAAACAAAGGGCTTGGACTTGAGCGTAGGCCTTCTTTCGATGTGGTTGTGTACCAGATACTAGTAGTAAATTGACTAGGGAATTGCATTTATCAAATCCCATGCAGAGAGTGTATCTGGATGTTTTTGTTTACATAACATCTAAATTTTGGATCGTAGGATTAAAAATCTAACTGTTAGATCAAATCATATGATTGGATGTAATCGATATTCCCGAATCTCAACAATAATCCAATGCTCTTAGATTTGGATGATTTCAGCAAACAAAATATCCGAACGATGTGCATGGGGAGCGTAATAGGATGTCGCACGATGGACCGACCGAATGAAGAAGCCATTTATTATTATTATTGTTGTTGTTGTTGGGTTTTCGATCTACCAACAAGTCTGCGATTTCTTCGGCAATGGAGTGGACCTTTCTGTCTCCTGAAAAGCGTTACTAGTGCCCTGCATGCCCTGCATGGCCACCCTGCTTGTACGGCAAGTAAATAATTATACTTTGCCAAATGCGCATTTGGAAAGGCTGCTTCTAGTAGCTTTGTGGAGTAGCAAGCTGCCAATGCGGGAGATCACTGCTCGTGTGGGAGACGAGTTAACGTTGATCTCAAAATTTCCTTTCAGACAAAACTCAAGATCTGGCTTTGACAATTTCGCCATATCTTGGTCTTCCGAATACTATCACCTATGATGACATACAGACGCTGATCAGCATGCCTATTAGAAAACAACGTACACTGCGATTTACTAGTCAAAAGATGCACTTCTCGTAGAGAGACATGTAAAGCTCATGGTTGGGTTGTATTTACATAATTCAAAGACGAACTGTGTTTCAGTGTTTGTATGTAATATTTTTGTGTGAAGTCGTCTTGATTGTCCTTTTTTTTAAAAAAAATACATGGCAGGAGAGCAGCTAATTTCACTGAATAGCTAAATGGGAATTATTCTCACATTTCCCGTTGGATCGCTAAGCATTCTTGTTGCAGGCGTGCGTACCGCATGCATGTGATGCAGCCAGTTGAGCGCGGTATGTACTACTATCTAATGAGAATATAGGGCGCAACCATTCGTTAGGGTATGAGACAGACGATAGAGATCTACTATAAGAGAACGTAGAATAGCCAAGAAAATTTCAATTGTTAGGAAAAGTTTAGTTGCCCTAGCATAGAGTTGCACCATGTGCTTCTTCAAGATACAATGCGTACGTCAATCTTGTTAGACAACCTCGCTATCGAATAGTCCGGGGTTGCCTAATAGATCTAAACTGGAGAACAGAAAGAGAGGGCGAGAGACACAATATGAGGAGGAACGGATCTGCTTTATTATTCTGTATGTACATGGTACAATGGGGTGACTTCGCCTCCTATATAAGCGGTTCAGCTTAGAGATAAGGAAGAGTCCATATCGGATACGAATCCGTTTCCTAACAGGATCTGAATCCGTTTCCTAACACTCCCCTTGGACTCTTCTACTGCGAGATGCATATGCCTCATTAAAACTCCATAAAAACCGGTGGGAAAAATAATTGGAGAAAGAGTACATAGCACCACGCTAGCTGTGTTGCAACGGATTGCCTCATCATCAAAACCTTATGTAAGAAAACTTCAATGAAAAACTTACTTAAGGAAAGAAGTACAATCCACCCAAAACTTCAATGTTAATCTTCAAGATTTACGTTGGGTACTCAAACTTCATGTTTGAGATTTATGTAGGAGTATGTGAAAAATCTCCCCTGAAATCGCACTTCTCTAAGCCTCATCATCTGATTCCTCTAATACATCTTTCAAAGGAAGATGCGGGAGTGACTTAGTGAATAAATCTGCGAGATTTTCACACGACTTAGTATGCGATATCTTTATCTCGTTCATCTTATGCATTTCATGAGCATAAAAGAACTTGGGGTTGATATGCTTTGTAAGGTTACTCTTCACATATCCCATTTGTACTTGTGCAACACAAGGTGCATTATCTTCATAGATAATAGTGGGGGTTTGTTCCATGTTCAAAGCCACATGACTTGGATGTGGTGAACCATTCTTGGCCATGCACATTCCCGAGAGGCTTCATACAATGCAATGATTTTCGAGTGGTTAGTCGGCGCCGAGACAAGAGTCCGCTTAGGCGACTTCCAAGAAATTGCCGTTCAAAGGAAAACATACCCGGTTGTGACTTGCGATTATCCGGGTCCGATAGGTACGGCATCGGCATAGCCAACTAAATTCAATTCATTGTTTCTTACGTAAAACAAGCCGAGGTCTTTGCTTCCTTGAAGGTAACGGAAGATGTCCTTCACCCTTTCCAATGCCTTTTGGTGGGTTCTGCCTTTGTCTCAGCCGCTAGCAAATTCACGAGCAAGCGAATGTCCGGCCTAGTGCTATTCGCAAGGTACATGAGCGCTCAATTGCACTCAAGTATGGGAATTCGCTCCCAGGACTTCCTCCCCCTCTTCTTTAGCTGTGCGACGGTCTAGGTCTGCTTGAGTGACCTTGAGCCATTGGGGTCTTTGCAGGTATGCCTTTTTCAAAGCCAAATCTCTCCAACACTTTAGCGTGTAGGATGCTTGGTGTACCAAGATTCCGCCTTGGACATGTTCAAGCGCAAGCCTAAACGAGAACTTGGTTTTACCCAAGTCTTTCATTTCAAACTCAGATTTCAAGTATGTGCATGCTTCTTCAATTTCCTCATCCGTCCCAATGATGTTCAAGTCATCTACATAGACGGAGATTATACAAAATCCATTAGTGGATCGTTGTATAAATACACATGGACAATCTTCGCTGCTCAGGTGTAGCCTTTCTTGCAGAAAGTCACTCAAACGATTGTACCACATTCTTCCCGATTTTTAGCCCATACAGGTGATTTCTCCAATTTCACCTTGTATAGGTTTCGCTTGCTCTGTCTTGGTTCGGGATAGGGATACCTTAGGTACTTTCATGTATATCTCTGAATCCAAGTTTCCATACAAGTATCTTTGTGACAACATCCATTAGCTTCATTCTCAACTTCAAGTTGACTGCCATTGAGATCAAGTATCTAAAGGTAATTCCACCATGGCCAGGAGAATAGGTTTCTTCATAATCAACCCCCAGGGCGTTGAGTGAAACCTTGGCGACAAGCCTTGCCTTGTACCTTACAACTTCATTGTTTCGTTTCTCTTGCGAACAAAAACCCATTTGTGACCTCACGGGGTTTATATGGGGAGGCGTGCGACACCGCAGGCCCAAACACCTCTCTTTGTTGTGAGAGACTAACTCTGCGGTGATTGCCTTCTTCCAATCTTCCCAATCGAGCCTTTTCTTGCACTCTGCGAGAGATGCGGGCTCGGGATCATGATTAATGATCGTGGCAATCTTCTTTGCAAAGTATGCATCGACATTGGTTGTTGCTCTATTCATTGATTCTCCCGTTATTACAAAGTTTATGGCCCTTTCATCATGGGGTGCGCCGTTGCACTTCTACTTGCTCTTCATTGCTATTTCCCATTCGAGGCAAGTTCCTTTAGTTTTTCTCCGCCAATGTGCGCACACATTATTTTCGGCGGCTTCTTCCAATGGAAGGTTCAGATCTGGAATTGCCTTTCCACGGGCTTCTTTCAGGTGCAGTCTCAAGCGGCTCCCCTTCTTGCTTTAGGGCACTTTTGTGATTAGGTGTGGTAAGTCCTCTCGCCCGATTTTCCCAGGCGATCTCCGGGTACTTTGGGTTTGAGAAGCGGATCTCCTGTTCTTTTTCTTTGAGGCCTCACGAGCGGGATGAGGATACCTACCTTTCTTTGATATTTCCACCCTCTCTGGTGCATTTCTTGCTGGTACATGCGACTTAACCCGCTCTTGAGATCACAAAAATGATCGAGCGATTCCATTTGCTAAATTGCAAATCAATTATCTTCAGACTTCTTGATTTGCTTCATTAGTGCGAGGTCATCTTGGGGGGATCCCGATGGAATGCCATACTATTTCGGCATTTTTCATCCAATGGTTGATTCTCTCTCCCTAATGACGGAAATGGTCCTGCGTCACAATCGATGCAATCGAATCGGTGTGTGCAAGTCTCGATCATGGGTTCCAAATACACGATTATGGATGCACTCTCATAACCAACGTATATCCCGAGACTTGCGGAGAGGGCCCATTGCGATCATTGTGGGGGTGGTATAGGTACATATACCATACAACCAAAATTTCTAAGATGGGAAATCTTGGGATGACCCCTTGCACTAGTGCATTGGTGAATGGATGTTGTAGGCCGATGGTCTATAATTGATAGTCTTCTTTGCGTGCGGATGCGTGTCCCCAACAAGTGTTGGGCAAGTTACAACTCTGCAAGAAGCGGTCGGCAATAGAACTTAATCCTCTTTATTAGTGCTTGACTAGCCCATTTTGCGTATGGACGTGCGGTGCGAGTGCTCCTTGATTATTCCCGTTCTGTGCAATAATCATCAAATGCCTTGGAAGTAAATTAAGGCATTGTCCATTGAATGGACTTCACGCTGATGATCGGAAAAGCATTCTTAATTCGATGATCTGCGAGATCAGTTTTGAATGCATGATTCCTTGTTGACACAAACATGTATGCGACCATTTCGAGGAAGCATCAATGAGCACCATAAAGTATCAACGCCCGACAAAAGGGCTGAATCGAGCAAAATATCCCCTGAATGCGTTCCAGGAATGCAGGGATTTCATGTTGCACTTTCATAGAGGGGTCTAGTTATTAATTTCGGTGGCACATGCATGGCACACAAAATCTCGTGATTCGGAAATTCTTAACATTAATGCCATGACATTGTGAGTTGTTAACTATATTTCTCATCAATCTAAGACCAGGATGACCTAATCTACAATGCCATAAAGCAAATAATTCAGAGCTTCTAAAGGCAGGTCTTCAAAAGTATACCAGCTGCGTGTGCATTGATTTTCGTAGTACAACCCGATTCATATGAGGACATTTTTCTAGTACCATCTTTCCATATTCGCGTGCTTCACAATGCACAAGTGTTCTTTGCCATTTTCTTCATTGGTTTCTCGTGAAACCCATTGGCGCGGATATCTTTGAAACTTAAGAGAGTGCGGGTTGATTCAGGGTACAAGAGGGCTTCTTCAATTACCAAAGTTGTACCCATTGGCAATATAATTGTGGCTCTTCTGAGCCTATTATATGCGTGTCGCTTCTGCGATAGTCGTAATCCTTCGGCGTTCTTCGTGATCGAATGCAGGAAGTATTCGACTCTCTTAAGATAGTATTTGTTGTGCCACTATCAACAATGCATATTTCCTCCATTGGGCGCTACACGATTTCTAGATGAAAAGAAAAATAATTCTAATCATAAAGTGGCTAAGTAATTCAAAAAAGATTGCTTGTAAAGAAAGAATACTTTGGAATAAAGAATAAATTGCAATTCTATTCATGAGAAAAGTATGCTCTTGAGAGCTTACTATTCATTATGCAATCGATGTCTATGTGAGATAATTCGACAATTCATGTCGAGTTCTTCAAAAACTCACGTTAGATAATGCCACACCTTTGCACATTCATAAGGTTCTTCCATTAGATTACTTACGTAATCTAATAGGAAATATTTCGCTAGATTTAATAAAATGCATAATTGAATTCTCATGAGTTTCCACAGACAACTAAAAGAAAGCAATGATATCAAGATTCATATATTCAAAGATGAATGCAAAATTCATAAGTACAAGATTCATAAAGTCACGAATTCATAAATGCAAAAAATTCATAAGTGCACCGAGATTCATAAATGCACGGGATTCATCAAATCTGATATTCATAACTGCCAAAATTCATATATACACAGATTCATAAATATTAAGAATAAACAATAATTGCACAATTCATAAAATCATAAATGCGAAATAAATTCTCGAAAATTTCGAATTTTTTTAGTATTTGGCAATTTTCACATTAATTATCGGCAATTTTCGAAAGATCACTTGATATGAAAATAAATTGCAACATGAATTAAACATGGCATAAGTCTAATTACAACTTATATAATTCTTGTTACGAGGCAGCAGGTAATGAATATCTCTGTCAATTTGACTCTTGGCAGTCAACCTGCCCTAGGGCTCACATGAGGAGGGAGCACTTCCGTTTAAGGGTGCCAATTAAAGAACCAAGCCTCATGTGTGTTTTCCTAGACACGCAATTGTCTCATATCTGTTTATTCATTACCAAAATCAAATCCCAACCACTCATGTTCTCATAAACTGTTGTATGAGAAATTACGGAATTTTCTAACACTTTTCATAATTTACGCTAATTTCAAGCAATTTTCGTAATTACTTTGTGAAATTGAATTTCAGCAAAAATCAACATGACATAATTCATAAATTCATAAATTCGGAAAATAAATTCTCAGGAATTTCCGATATTCTAAACAGGGCAAAAATATTCATGCAAATATTCATAAATGCAGAAAATAAGGCTAAGTACAGTTTAAAAACAGAGCCATAAATTTTTTCTGCAATTTTCTAGATATTTTTCATATTTTTCTGACAATTTTCAAATTTTCTGGAATTTTCAGTATTTTCTAACTATTTTTTTTTTTTTTTTTATTCAATTTCCAAATTTTTTTTTATTCAATATTCAGAAAAGGAAATAAAAAAAAACCAGAATAATGGGGGGGGGCAAAGGGGTAATTTCCCCATGCCCCCCGTGCACCAAACGGTGGGAAAAACCGGATTGGAGACTAGATGGACTTCAAGTCCATGGGCTAGCACTTGACCGTGTCAATGGCGGAAAGGACTTCCGCGTCAAAAGCTTGTTTCTTGATTTCCAACCAAGCGGCCCGGCCACGGAGCCTCGGCCGGCGCTGGCGAGCGGAGGTAGCCGTAGGCGCTGGCAACCGATCTCGGCGGCGTCGTCGTGACTCGGCCCAACGGCAATGCCGTCGCCTGGCCGTTACGGCAAGCTTGATTTGGTCAGCGGCCAGCGGCCAGCCACAGCGCCGTGGCCAGCGACAGCGGAGGCGTAACAAGCGAGCGAAACGAGGGATTATAGGGCTGCGCTCTACTAGCTTCGAGCTTGGGGATCGGCCGGCGAATGCCGGTTCACGAGTGCTCGTGCGCGCCGCCAGTTTCATGCCGTCGGTGGATTCGGCAGGCCGTGGCCGTACGGCCAGACGAGCGCGTTCGTCGCGCTTCAAAGACCGAGCGGTGCACTTCGTGCAGCGTGCCATGGTTGCTTCATGCCCACGAGGAACAAGCCGTGAAGGCGAAGCGTTGCTTGCATGCGATCTTGAGCGGTGTGAGGCCGAGGCATCAAGCCGGCTTCGTCCAGAGACCAGGAAAGGCGGCGCCACGGTCGCACGGTCTTCAAGTCGCGGCAACCGAGGAAGCCAGACGGTGCTTCATGCACGGCCCGAGCGAAGCGGTTGGCTTCCTCACGCTTATTTCGCGTGGCTTTGAAACCATACGGAGACCGTCGCCGGGGCCGGTGGGTAGTGGCGACTTCGCGCATAAGCGACTGACCGTGCCACGAATCTGAGAGAGACTTTATCTTGTAGCAATTCATCTTGTAGTTTCATACCACGTGACTTCGTGCCATGGGTTGCAAGAATCGCTTTGAATCGTAGCTTCATGCTACATGTTCAGTTCGTGTAACTTCATGCTACAAGATAAACACTGATGCCTTGATGCTTTTCAATCTATTCTTGGTAGGCTACTCGGCGTAGGATAGAGTCGCGTGAGACTTTTCTTCGGCAATCAGTGGATGCCGGCTTGATGCGAGTTGATTGCGGTCGGATCAGGCGATCAATCGCCGGTAGTAGAAGCTCGTTAAATCGTCGTCGATGATCCTTCGCTTCTTGTCTTTTTCTCACCTTTCAATCTTTCTCCGGTAGAGCTTCGTCGCTGATAACGTGTTAGACAACCTCGCTTCTCGAATAGTCGGGAGTTGCCTAATAGATCTAAAGCCGGAGAACGAAAGAGAGGCGAGAGACACAATATGAGGAGGAGCGGATACGCTTTATTCGTATGCTATACATGTACAATGGGGTGACCCCCTGCCTCCTATATATAGCGGTTCTGCTTAGAGATAAGGAAGAGTCCATATCGGATACGAATCCGTTTCCTAACAGGATACGAATCCGTTTCCTAACAAATCTAACTGAAAAACAATTTGAAATTATTATCACTAACCACTGCTACTTCTCCTGAATGGATAACGTTTTAGGACTGTGCACTTCAATCAATGCACGTGTAGATTTGGATAAATTAATTATTTTTCTTTATTAGCTCATTTATTGCTTTAGGATGATGTGTGTTACTCGTACTCTACTCCCTCTGTCCCACAAAGAATGCATAGTTTTTTTCAAGACAGATTAGTGTGCAAGGTAAATGACTAATGTGACCCTCATTACGCCATGCATAAACGTGCTGGTGCTTTGGTTTTCACCGGCACTTAAATGTGCATGCATACATTTATAATTCTGTATGCAGAAGATTAGTTGGATATTACTCCACGCCAAGTCACTAAGCATGCAAAGGAGCCAAAAATTTTCAAATCTTGGAGTAGAGTTATGGGAATTAATGGGCTTTGGGTGGACCCTACGGACTAAAGATGCACTCTTTGTGAGACAAATTTTGAACGCTAGAAATGCATTCTTTGTGAGACAGATGGAGTATTCTACAGTACTTCCTCCATCCTATTATATAAGATGTAACTCTTACCAATGCAGAGACCAAATAAACAGTTATGTCTCACGGAGCTCAAGGGGCTTAATGCATGCATGCATGCACATGAGAGATGGGAGAAAAACCAGAACAAGAGCTAAGGAGGCGCCGCGCCCTATATTGTGGGACTCAGAAAAAAACAGTTGTGCCTTATAGTTTGGGATGGAGGGAGTATGAGTATACAGGAAACATGATATTAATTTTGTATTAGAATATGAAATACGTATTATATTTATAAATAAGCCTAATAAAGAATTTGTTTTATAAACTTGGTCCGACGTAGTAACCGAAAATGATTTTATTTTATTTTTTACACCGTACAATACAATACATCCATCCTATAGTTTCAGCGTAGCTAAAATTGCGATTACAACATTAGCATACCGATGATCACACACCTACTTCATTTAGTTTAATTGTTCTCCTTGTCACACCCCTATAGCAAACTGGCCTTTTTGTTACTCTCTCCGTCCCATTATATAATGAGTAACTTCTAATGTAGAGACCAAGGAGCAGTTGTGTCGCACGGAACTCGAGGGAGTTAATGCATACATGTACATGAGAGATGGGAAAGAATGTTAATGCATGCATGAATTCGCATGAGAGATGAGAGAAAAGCCCGAAAATAAGTCAAGGAGACACCGCGCACTGTATTCTTCTGGAACTTAGAAAAAAAAAGTTGTCTTATGTTTTAAGATGGAGAGAGTAATACTCATTTCAAGTAGTAAGTGTCATATCACAACATTTGCACACACCACACAGGCATGATGAATTTTAACATTCCAATGCTGTGTGTAGCGCATGCATAGCGAAGCCTAGTTATAGCAGCTAGCAACGCTACCGCACGCTACAGAAGTGTAGTCTTCATTCTCCCAAGGTGCGGCAAAGAAGAACAAGAAATGTCTACATGGAGAGAAAAGAGAAGATAGAGACGAGACGAGCAAGTAGGCAGGCATAAAAGATTGACCAAAATGAGACGAGCTAAACGCCACGGTCATACCCCTGGTCAACGACAACGTCTCCCCCCCCCCACACAGCCACACGGTGCCATCCCACCCAGGGGCGGAGCTGGGCCTCGAGCCACTGGGGCCTGGGCCCGAGGCCCAGCCCAAATAACAATTCAAAATTTTAGATTTTTTTAATTAGGCCCGAGGCCTTCAGCCCACTAGCCCATGCTAGCCATCTCCCAGAAACCAGCGAGGCAACCCTAGAAGGTAGAACTTCAGAAGCATTCGACGCTAGCCGCCTCTGCCCCCGTCGAATGTCGGCGTCACCCCCCTGGCGCCCCTCGCCGGCCGCCGCCGCCCCCTCAAGGCACCAGCCCTCGGCGCCGCCCCGCAAAGCGCCGCTGCCGTTAGCGCCGCCCCGAACTACGCTCGGCGCCGCGCCACGCCCCACGCCCGGCCGCCACCCCTCAAGTCGCCGTCCATCGGCGCGATTGCCGCCTCTCTGGCGCCGGCCACCCGCCGCTTCCAACTCCGCCTGGCTCGCTTGACGTCGCGCCGTCCCTACTCGATACCGACGCCGCCGCCCGGCGCGGCGGCGCCCGTCGGCAGCCCATCCCTGCTCCCGCCGCCTGCCGGCCGCCGTCCCTGCCTGGAGACTGCTTGATGCTTGAGGAGTTGAGGTTGCTTCTTCTCCCCCAATCTTGATTCTTGAGATTTGAAGTACCTCTTTACCTTCATTACTTGCATTGTCTGATTGGAAGACATTAGTGAAGATTGAGGATTCTTCGAGTGTTACGAGGCCGTAACAATACAAGCGCTAATGGTGAAACTAATTTGTATATGCACTGCTCAATTAACCATTGCTTGATAGGTTCAAATCTTCAATATGCTAAGACTCGGGCTTGAATTAGCTAAAGTAGCAACTTCTCTGCTCCCCCAAATATCATGATTCTCAAGGAAATTTTATTAGTGAAAGTCTATTCCCTGTGAGTTCAAGCGTATGTTTGATCTTATATGTACTAGTGGGCAATAGTTGCACCTCAACATCTGTGGTTTGAGCACCAAATCAGCTTGACAACACCATGATTCCTTAAAAAAGAAGTTGTGAAGTTAGTTCTCAATTTAGCACAACCCCATTTAAAATTTTGAGTCCAAATTAAATTTATGTTGGGATAAACAAAAAAATAGTAATTCCTGACATTAAGTTAAAAGAAAAAGACAAAAGTTTATTCACAGGAAACTTGAAATATTTAAGGGTGATCAATGCTCCATAGAATATCATGTGCTCAAACCAATTCCCCCTTGCACCTAGTGCTATGCATTTTCCTAAGTCCTTAAGTCCAAGGTCAATTAGGCCTAAGTTGATGTGTCAAACTATGGTCCACTTTGTTCTATTTTGTCTTACAATTGTTCTTATTTTTTTCAGTCATTGAATGTGGAACAGTATGATGCAATCTTATGTTATAGTGACATCTTTTAGGTATGCTTTGTTCGATATCTTGCTTTTTTGTTCTATTTTGGTGTGGATAGTATTCGACGTTAGTTATTGCCGTTTAGTTTTCGGCCCGAGCCTTACTAGAATCCTGGCTCCGCCACTGATCCCACCCACCCATAAAAACTAGTCAACGGCCAGCAACACTCGACATCCCATGGCCTAACTAGCCCCTCTTGCTCTGCATGCCATGCATGTATTTATGTACTTAATTAATCACATAATTAGTTACTCAATTGACCACTTAATTAATTAATTACTTGTTCCGATCACAAATACTCTCTCTATTTCTGAATACATATCATTCTAACTTCTAAATTTTGTTCTTAAATACAGATTATTCTACATTTTTGAGTAACTTTTAATTATTTTTTCTTTGCATACCCACCATTCATTACTCTCAATATTATTTATTACTGTAAAATAAAGTAACACATACCATTCAAGAGTAATAAGTGAGCAAATAAAGAGAGCGATGTGGTCATTTCTAAACATATTTTCATTCATTACACTCAATACTCCCTCCAGTCTGGTAATATCTGTCGTTTTGGACACCGACACGGTCTTCAAAACACAACTTGGACCGCTAATTTTTATTATAATATATTTATAAAATCCAATAAAATTATAATATTATGAAAGTACTTCTTGAGACAAGTCTACATATAAATTTTATGTATCCAATTTAAATATTTAAAAATATATTGTTAGTCAAAGTTTCGGAAGTTTGATCATCACTATGTCCAAAACGACAGGTATTACCAAACCGGAGGGAGTATTATTTATTACTGTGAAATAAAGTAATACACACCATTCAAGACTAATAAGTGAGCAAATAAAGAGGGTGATATGGTCATTTCTAAATGTGTTTTGGTTGAAGAGCAAAATCCTAAAAAGTTATCTATTCAGGAACGAGAGAGTAGTTATCCTTTTTAACATCGATAAAGCCTTTAAAACATATGTTTAGCCACTAATTTCTATTATAATATATTTGTAAACTTAATAAAATTATAATATTATGAAATTATTTTTTAAGGCAAATCTACACATGATTTTCTTGTATCCAATTTAAATATTTAAAAAGATATTGTCAATCGAAGTTTCAAAAGTTTGACTATACATATGTCTAAAGCCATAACTATTTATTAATAGACAGAGTACTTGATCATCATTTATAGCACTGTTTGAATTTAAATTTTTTTTATGTTTGATCATCATCTAAAATTTTTATGGAAACATTAGTGATGTGTTATGACCATCTACAAACAAATTTAAAATCACAAGAACTCGGGAAATCTCGTCGAGATATTGGTAAATCTTGGCGATATCTTTAAATTTTGTCTGAAATAACAAGATCTAGACGAAATTTCGAATTTCGAAAGGTAAAAAAATGCAATTCAAAAATAAAATTTGAAACTTGGTATAGACCGATGGAAAAAGAGAAGGTGTGTCGGGAGGGAACAAGCAAAGCCGGAGCTCGGATGCATACGATCACGCACCACGTGGACAATGACACGTGGATCCACGTGAAGAAGGGCCCACGCCCCAGGGCGTGTCATCTGCCTCAAGGCGCGCGATGAAAGGCTATTCGCCTATTACCCGGGTAGAAGGATGCCCCCCCATCGGCCATGAAAAGGATGATACGTCTGCAGGACGAGGTGACTGCGAATCTGCTATGGCATGCACAAAAATTAAAAACCGCGAGGAGCCCGATAAAAGAGGAGAGAGAAAGTGAGAGAGACCAAGCTGAGAAGTGAGGGGCGCGGCTTGCGAGGAAGCATTGAGAGGAGAGATGGAGAGGGGGCGAGGTGGCAGCGGCAGCACCTGCCACGTAGGCGGCAACAACCAAATGACACGGCGGTCGGCGCCGTTGACCAGGCCCGTACGTCTACGGCTCGCCAGGCTCCTCTCCTCGCGCGCACACGCATACACAGATACACCCCCGTCGTGCCTGTGACCTCCTAGAAAGGAGGAGCAGGGAGGTAGGCAGAGAGGAAGGAGAGGAGGGCGCCAGGTCGGTGGGTCCCAGTTTCATTGGCGTGTTAACGTGTAGGTGTGCCTCATTTATGACTAGCCACGCAGCTCCAGGATTGAGATATTCATGTGAAGGAAATGTGCTTGTGTATCTCGGTGAAGATAATGTGTCAAACAAATCTGAAATTCTACGTGGATCAATGGTTGGCATGATGTAGGCCTGTTTATTTCGGCTTAGCTTTTTTTTTTTTTACTTAAAGCTAGTTTTTTTAGCTTTATGAGCTTTTAAGCTGTCTGTTTTTAAGCTAAGACATGCTGTTCGGTATCTTAGTTTATTAATAGGTTAGATAATATGGCTTATACATGTAAAATCTAAAATACCCTAAATGAGATGGGGGAGGAATTCTCGATTTATATATGATGGCATTTGGTGGGTAATTTTGGAGACTTTTAGTGATAAAGGGTTATTTCATTCAAAAAAGCCCATCTGATCTGGCTTTGGCTTATAGTTATACAAGAGCTTTAGGCTTTTTTAAAGCCTAGCTTAAAAGTCAGTCGTTTGTTTCGGCTTAGGCTTTTTGGTTTTTAAGCCGATGAAAAAACCGAAACAAACATGGCCATAGTACACTAGTAAGATTTGCGTGCTCCGCCGCGCCGTGCGAAATTTGATCCAAGTTTTTATTTCTGAAAAAAGTCAGAAATATCCAAGCGTTTTTTTTGTTCGCTTGGTTTTTTTTGGAAAAAAAATACGCTAGGTAAGAACCGTCGATGAATCTACGAAACAACGAGCCTTTTTGAAAAAAAAGAGAGAATAATACATGTTCCGAAAAATATTAGATTTCGAGTTGCAAAAAAAATATAGATGCCGAGTTTAACACCCTATGTGTTAACCAGGTAATACATGTTCCAAAAAATATCAGAGATGCAAATCTTCTTTTGTCGAGTTTAACATTCTATTCATTTACTGAGTAATAATACATGCTTCGAAAAACATTAGAGATCGAGTTGGGGAAAAAGGTCTAAAGATTAGACGTCGAGTTTAACACCCTATGCGTTCACCGGGTAATGATATATGTTTTCAAAAATATTAGAGATCGAGTTACAAAAAAAAATTAGATGCCGAGTTTAACACCCCATGCGTTAACCGGGTAATAATACATGTTCTGGAAAATATTAGAGCTCGTCTCGGAAAATATTAGATTTCGAGTTGCCAAAAAAATTATAGACGCCGAGTTTAACATCATATGCGTTCACCGGGTAATAATATATTTTTTAAAAAATAATAGAGATCGAGTTGCAAAAAAAACTATAGATGCCGAGTTTAACATCCTATACGTTAACCGGGTAATACATGTTCCGAAAAATATTCGAGATGTTAACCTTCGTTTGTCGAGTTTAAGACTCTACGCATTCACCGAGTAATAATACATGTTTCAAAAAATATTAGAGTTCGAGTTGGGGGGAAAAAATCTAGAGATCGAGTTGGGGAAAAAAGTCTAGAGATAGAGTTGTACACAAATTTCTGCTGACGAAAACATTTGTTTTTGGGAAAAACGGAGAAAGGACCTAGACGTAAGAAACGAGGACTTGTTTGTTATTTTTTTTGGACCTGTTCGCTATCCCAAAAAATTAGAAAAGAGCTCGTTCGAGATTTGTATTTAGCGGGCAGTTTTCCGTAAAGTAACAAACCAGGGACCTGAATGTAATTTAGAAATGATTTTCTTGTTCTCACAAAAAATCGCGAATGACCTATCTGTAATTTATAAAGACCTATCCGTAATTTAATAAAAAGGGAGGGTTTTTTTTTGCAAATTGCCAAGGGGGTGACGTGGCCTAGCCGGTTGGCCTTCATTTTCTTCCCTTATAAGGAAGTTAATATACTCGACTAATTAAGCTGGATATTGAAAACACAAATGCACATGGAAATATGAAAATGAGTGCCTTTTATGCTAGTAGTGAAGTACTGAGCTCTTTTTTTTTCCCTGTAAAGTTAATATCAAAGAAGTTTCTTCGCAAAAAAAAATATATGTCAAAGAAGTTAACTAACATTTTCTGGTATTGAGATCTCTGTAAGCTCCTACTTGCCCTCCATTCCAATTGGTCTGTTTTATTCTTTGCAAACGCCCGCTAACATGATTAGCTATTTTTGCTAATCATATATATATATATATATATATATATATATATATATATATATATATATATATATATATATATATATAGTACAATTACTGAGACACTATGGTGCGTGGGCACCATGATCCAAAATGGGTATTTTCCATATGTAATTGCATGCGAAATTTTTTGAAAATTTTTAGGATGTTGAGTTCAACCAGTTTACTAACTAGTTCAAACAAGTTTGAACTGAAATTCAATCTAAAGTTTTCTTTTTTATGGTAGTTTGATTGTAGGTATGTGTTGATTATATATATAAATCAGCAAAGTATGTGATCTAAATTCATTCAAATCTTCAGATCCGAGTATATTTTTTAAAAGGTATGCGTTTCATTTGAATTTTTATAGATGAGTATATACTCTAAAACTGAAAGTTTTAAAAAATATATCCGAATTTGACATGAATTAACACATTTAAAATCATGGTGCCCAGGCACCATGGTGTCCCATTCATATATATATATATATATATATATATATATATATATATATATATATATATATATATATATATATATATATATATATATATATATATATATTGTAGAGCATTTCTTCAATTCACATGACAAGAACAGCAGTGCCCGGTGAATTCAATCTATTGTAGCTCCTTGTTTTTTTTAAAAAAAAAAATGCTCATGATATTATGTTATATTTTGTCAATAAGTAAATGTCACAAAAATATAAGTTTTTTTAATATAAATTGTCATATAACTATACATTTTAGCTTATATTTTACGAAACTACATAGTATTTCATAAGAACTTATGTCACAAAATTTTAAGTTTTAGAATTGACTATTTTTTTTAACAGGTCTGATAGAGTGGGCCTACATGGTAGCTTCATACATCCTAATTTTTAATTTCACTCACGCGTGAGGCTAATATGTGGGTCTACATTATCAGACCCGTTATAAAAAAACATCAATTTTAAAATATATAGTTTTGTCATATAAATTCTTTTTAAAATCTACAATTTTGTGAAACATAAACTAAAAGCCTAAAGCATGTAGGTTTTTAATAGCTTATAAAAAATATATAGTTTTATGAAATTTACTATTTATCGATTGACCACGGGAATGTTCACGTGCAAGAGCAAGCAATGGTGTATTTATATTTGCTTCAAATTGCCAGACTCGATTTAACTTGAGCACGTTCACACACACACTTATATATATATATATATATATATATATATATATATATATATATATATATATATATATATATATATATATATATAAACACGACATACATCACATGAAATATCAAAGGTGTGTATCCGATGGATTCATTTGGTTCAGCGACGGCCGCGTCAAAAGTAGCAGTACCAGAAACCACGAATTAACACTTCATGCAAGCCCGGCCGCGCACACAGGTAGGTGATGAAGAGAAGAACGATGCAGAGTAGTTAGATTATCAGTCCCTCTTTAACACGAAAATTCGCTTAAATTTCTACGCAAATTAAATAATTTTCTAGAGCAAAATTCCTAGGGTATGTTTGACAAAAAAAAAACGCAGAAATAAGAAACACACACACACCCCAGAATATGATATGAATACACGTGCAGAACGGATAATGGGAAAACACTGGAATCTTGTCGGATTGAGTGTGATTCACAGAAAAATAAACACGAATAGTAATATTATTTGCTTTTGTATGAATATAAGAGATTATACACTGATTTAACTGAACAACAAATAATACATCTTGTTTTTTGGCCACTTAAGGTGGCCGCCACAGCCATGTTCTCCCTACCCCAAGTCCCCAACCCTAACAATCTCCCTCTCCCGCATCGTTCTTATCCCGACCCCAACCCCAAGCGAGCGGTGGACGCGGGAGCGAGGGCGAAGGTCAGTGACGCCATCTCGGACGGCAACGGCGTGATCTACTGGAGGAATAGTTCCATGAGGAGGCAATTACCTTGAGTTAAACCTTATCAGATGATTGTAGCATGTTGATGGGATTCATCAACATTCTTTATTCCGCTGTTTTTATTTATTTATTTTGAGTTGAAGCCATCAAAATCTCATAAGTGTAATGTTGACCTTAAGGTCATTTAATAGGTTTATATTTAATATATGAAGTGTTTTATTATATTTTCGCTATACATGATTGTGATATTCATCTATGTTGAGACAGTGTGCGCGCACTAGCGTGATCTTGAACTAGTACAGAATATATAGAGGGTTCGAATTTGCTTATTTGGGTTCCACAGAGCTGGTATCAGAGCCATACTTATTGTAGGTCTTGACCCTAGATAGACAGGTCATCCTTAGGAGCTTTGAAGATAAAACTTAACTTGAAAGAGTAACAAGTTTTTGACTTATCTTATTCTTCTATTATTTCTCCTTTGATGAACTTTCTTTCTCTTTCCCCATGCTGGATTGAGCTGAAATATTACCTGAGTAATCTTGAATAGATAACGATGTATCGCACCTAAGGAGAAAAGCACTGGGTGCCCTGCTGCTGAACCTGAAGATCGTGAAGAGAGTAATAGTCGAGCTCAAGGAGAAGTGGATCGATGAAGTGTTCTAGAGGTTAGAAGAACCGGTGCTTAGCGTCGTCGGTTGAGACTCTTGTGTGAAAAGTCGCATCTTTTTAAGTAGAAGTGTTGCCCTTTATACGTTAGAATATTGTGTGCTTAGGTTGATTTGGTTCTTTCATGGTTGTTGAGTGCGCAGTACTTGTTGCATCGCCCTTAGACTTTTGTAAGCACTCATACCAAGTTATTCATAAAGCTTGAATTCTGAGCCGCAAATAGTTAACATATGCCAACTTATGGAGCTTCTTGTAGGACATATGATTGCGAATTTTAGTATGGATGAAACCGAACGTGTTCCAATTGCGCTCTCATCCGCTAGAAGAAACGCAATATGAAATGAGCCACTGAGCAAACTTCTAGAGCATGGATGTATCCGAACCGAACACACTCGACAATTATGTTGCATATTAAAAAAGGGAACAATAAGTACGAGGTGAAAATACGAGAGTGACATTACATTGAAGACAACATAAGAAAAATACCAAGTATTATTTTGGGAGCATATGCCATCTGCTCAGTTAGAGTAGTCACGAATGGTCCAACCTTTCTTTTGTACAGATCAGCCTTGTGAAGAGCGTCCACTACGCTATTAGTACAATCACCAAGAGCTTAAAAATCATACAGGAGATCTGGCAAAAAGGTGCGTGTCATGCTTTAATCGTAGTGCATCCAAGGGCTCAAGGCGATAGCTGCACAAAGTCAAGGAAGCATGTCAGTACAAGTTTGTAACAGATGTGCAAGAACATGATATTATGTGCAAGAGAAGTATGTATTGCCGGTATTCATGTAAGTGTCTCACGTTAATTAGGTCATCCATTCTTGGGTCCATGACATTCATGTATAAGGCGAATGTAGCTAGAGAATCATGGAACACGCTATCATATTCCGATCGCATTATGTTATACCGTAGTTGCACCTCGCTCAATGTAGGTCTCCTGTCTTGATTGGCAAAACGCAACAAGGCAAACAACGGTTTCACATATTTTACAACCGATTGAAGGTTGTCCCACCAGTCCAAGCTTGAGAGGTAGGAGTACACGAACCTCCCCTCGACGGTATCAACAGAGCACGATGATAGAAATTCCTACGAGGCCATCCATTGCAAGAACTTGTCCTTGTGACAAAGGAAATTGTCCACAAATGTGTGGTTTATACCAAAGCGAGTAGCATTTCACTAGACCAACTTGCCCTCAATATGCTTCTTCATCATAGCATGAAGCTTTGAATGGTTGTACAGCCATGGATAGATTCACCTTGCATTCTCAATGACATAGGCATGGTCAGTGAACTCTCCAATCTGACTCAGCATCAAGTTAATCATGTGGGTCACACAAGGCAACCACATGATGTTGCGGTACTCCCGTGCGATGAGCCTGGATGCCTTCTTGTAGTTCACACCACTGTCCATGACAATCTGCACAACATTTGTCGGAGCTACCTCGTCAACCACTGAGGCAATATTCTGTGTCAACAAACAAAATGAAAACCCCCATTACATAATGCGTACCTCAAATAGCTTTCATAAGAGGACGAATTGAATGAAATCAATTACCTTGTGCAAGTACGAGGCATCATGAGTTTGCCCTATCGCATCGACGGACTTATGGAAGAACATAGTGCCATTGCAGTATAACATAAAGTTTATTATGATGATGCATGTGGGCCCGGCCAGTCCAAGACTTGCATATGATTATAACATCATATGTAGGCCATTCCAGCTTGAACCTTGCCATCTTATCCCATATGTTTGCTTCGTTGGCGTCTAAATATTTATCGTCTATGTCTCTCCCAGTCGCTTCGTTGGTTACTAATACTAATTTTAGTAATTTTTTTAAAATATTTTAAATTTAAATTTTAAATAAATCAATTTATGTATCAATTTTAAAATACGAACCATCCCGGTCTAGCAAACCCTAGTCCCGGGCGACGTATTTGTGCCTCCCTCCCGATGCGTCCTCCTGCTACAGTCGGTCCCGGATCTTCCATGCTTGCCACCCGCACACACGCTGGGCGTCACAAAGACTAGAAGGGCAACCATGTAAGTACCTGTGAGGTACCTAAGAGTAGGGGTGAAAACGGGTCGGATTCGGTCGGATATTGCTTGTCCCGTATCCTAACCCATATTATTATCCCGGATTCGGAGTCGGATACGGATAGACCGGATACGGATATGAATTCGGAGTAGTTCGGATTCGGGTGCGGGACGGATACATGACGGATACGGATCAGAAACGAATAATATAGTCGGATAGTATGCAAGGCAAAAAAAATACATGAACCATACAATATTCAATGAACTTTTCAACATAAGTACATACATAACTATGTCCATATCAGGGATCACCAAATTATCTTTTAATTTTTTTATGGAGATTACTATGCCACGAACAATTATTATGTCTCTCATCCAGGGAAACACCAAAATCAGCATAACATGTCAACACTTGAAACATTATCACATAGACGTGCAATAGAAAGATGGATAACTAACATGGGTAAAAGCATCTACTTGCTGTTGCAAAGGAGGACTTTGTAGTAGTTCAAGAATATCTAATACAAACTGTCCATGAACCCTGGAATTGAGCAATTACCAGAAAATGAGTGGAAGGGTCAATTGAAAGCCAGCATAAGTGCATAACTAATACAATGTTGGATATATTACAAGACAACCCCGATGAAAATGAACCCAATCACTCAACTTCACCACTAGGACTAACACAGCAATCAAATTCTGATATTTCATATACCTGTGGCAATCAATGCAGTCCAGAAGTGCTAAACAAACATTCAGGTTCATCTTCCTTTCCAGATGAGTTTGGAAATCTTGCTCGTGCTTTTGAGGATGATGCGATAGCTAATGAAGTTTTGTTCATCTTCCTTTTCACCTCAGCCTTCAAGATGTCTCCTAATCCTAATCATGTCAGTAAGTAAAAATTTGAGCGGGTAGAGCAGAAGAACATACCCAAAAGGACATGATTTTTAGCTAGTGTACCTAGGGCTGGACGGGATCTGCGGTCGGAGAAGATCAGAAGAGGCCCAAGATGACGTGCAACTGCTGGCTGTCGTGGACCCCATGGACCAGTGCTGCTGCTGCTTTGGGGGCGGGAAGCGCCGCAACGCCGGCAAGGCCCGCAAGGACGAGGGGCAAGGCCGTGAGGGTGGTGTTCACGAGCCGCGGCGCAGGCTGCGGCGAGGGCGGCGTCGACGAGCTGCGGCGGAGCGTACCGGAAGCAGCAGCGCGGGTTCGAGCTAGAGGAGATCGAGGAGGGGCTAGAGATCGAGCTGGAGGAGAAGGCGGTGTGGATCTGGGCGGCGGCGGCAGGCCCTGAGGAAGGAAGGAGGAGACTGAGGATTGAGATTGACCGATTGAATTTGAGGAACAGAGGGAAGATAAGAGGAATAGACGAATGCCTGTTGGATATCCGGATAGAAATATGGGTAGTATCCGGATTAAATACGGGAACTATCCGGATCCGATGGATATTTGATGTCCCGAATCCGTATCCGTATTTAAATATCTGGATCCGATCCGGATCCGATCGGATATAAAATCATCCTCCTGGATCAGGTTTTCCCGGATTCGGACCTGGATCGGACGGGAAATATTCGTCCCGTTTTCACCCCTACCTAAGAGCTGTTTGCTTTCTCAGCGTGACTATTGGCTTATTGCAGTGGGCGATTTAAGTCCTGCTGTGTAAGATTTAATTTGAACTATTCTAAAGTAATTATATGAGTTTCCTAAGAACCACTTTAATTTCGGTAGTCAAGTTAAATTATCATATTCGTTGAACTAGCTATGTTAAGAGTGTGTTTGGTTGATGGGATAAGATTAAATAGGATGGAATGGTCCTGTACCATTTGGTTCTATTATTTTAGGTGAATGGATAGATTCAGCATCTAGAGGGAATATTTCTCAAATTTGTGTCACTTGGTTCAGGATAGGATGGTTCTGTTCAAGCAACCAAACATTTGGATGACTTTTTTCTTGAACCATCTCATACCTGTACCACTTGATACAGACAACCAAACACACCCTAAGTAACTCATTTGGTATAGGTAAATTGCTGTGTTACAAATTAACCGCCAAGCTTGTTGGTCGCTGTCTTTTATGCCATTGATTGAGATATATATCATCCATCTTTTATATACCCCATTACAATAGTTTCATGTTTTCATGCCAACAACGATTCATCAGCGATAGTCGACAATGCAAACAACATACTGTACCATTGTTATACCTAATATATAGGGGGGTAAAAACTGATTTGGATATGAATGGATATTATTGTTTTTATACCCTAATCTATATTATTTTATCATATTTGGAGCCGGATGTAGATATCACTATTAGAAAACTAGGCTTCAGTACGGCACATCACTACAAGTTGGATTTGAACCTGTACTGGTAGTGCTATTAGTACCGGTTCATTGGCTACAGTGCCGTAGTGGGCTTTTAGTACCGGTTGGTCTCTCAAACCAGTACTAATGAGTTGCATCAGTACCGGTTTGAGAGACCAACCAGTACTGATGCTCTACCCCCGACCCAACAGCTGCTTAGTACCGGTTGGTGTAACAAATCGGTACTGATGGTCTCCATCAGTACCGGTTGGTTACACCAACCGGTACTAAGCAATCTTATTTGAATCTCTAAATTTACCATGATTTGATGACTTCGTTAATTTTCATGCATCCCAATCATACTAAATCAGTGTTCGGGTGCTCTGTAAGGTTAAGGGAAGGGGGACGCATTATAAATCAAATACGTTCATACCAACACTACAGTCGTAGATCATATAAAAACTCTGAAGTTAAGCGTGCTTAGGCGAGAATTGTACTATGATGGGTGACCACTTGGGAAGTGTGAAGTTCTCATCAGTGCTGGTTGGTACGTGCTTGGGCGGGAGTGGTACGATGAGTGACCTCCTGGGAAATAGAAATCTTCGTGTAGCTTATCAGTACCGGTTGGAGCCTTCAACCGGTATTGATAGTCCTGTTAGTACCGGTTAGTGGAACCGGTAATGGGCATCGATCCGGATGGTCTGAGTTCAAAAGCAGATCGATGGCCGTTGTCAACCGGTACTGAAGGTCATATCTGTAGCTGTGTACGTATCTGGGTTATTCAGGATACGGATATGTGACGGATTCGGATTGAGAACAGAAAAAGATATATGGATAATAAACCCATATAAAGAGTGATATATGTTGAATCAAACCACAAGAATACATGACTATAATAGCAAGTTGTATTTCAACCAAAACATGGATATTTGAGACACAAACCCATTATAATTGGTTGATATCTCAATTCCACAAATTCAACAACCAAATGAATTTTCAGTCTAAGTAGAATACTATGCATATCACATTTAACCAAATGAGATCCAACAAATCATGATACCGAATAAGGAAGATCCGAATAGAGAAGATCTAAATATCCAAATAGGGAAAATCAGGATATCTGAATAGAAAAAATTTGAATATCCGGATCCTGTCCCATATTTGCCGGATATTAACGGCTCCGAATCCGATTCTGGCTCTGGCCAGATTGTGAAATCCTTTCTCGGATCCGGTCTACACCATCACCACTGTGTGCGATTGTGCATACTCCTACGATTCTATGTGAGTAAGGGTGAACCGGATCCAAACTGCGATGTGCAGTCGCGTTCAATAAATTTGGATTTTACCTAGATTGATGTCCATCAACCATAACCCAATAGCAGCAGCAGCTACTACTGCCTCCCATCACAAATAGTTATCGTTTTGAATATCGATACAGTATCCAAGACACAACTTTGACTACTAATTTCTATTGTAACTAGTTACATGCCCGTGCGTTGCTACGAAAAACAAAATTGATAACGAAAAATAATGATTAAAAAATAAAAAAAATTATTTCACAAAATCAAACATCTATCTTTAACGCTTTGTTTCTTGCGAAAGCTGGCTAATTAAAGCAACACTTCGTTTCTTGCGTAGGGCAATTAAGCAGGGCAATTAAGCGGCAATTAATGACGTGGGAAGAACGGACCACTGCCACCAAGTGCTGCTTTAGAATAGTAGAGATATATTTATAAAACATAATAAATTATAATATTATGAAAGCATTTTTTGAGATTAATCTATCCATATATTTTTTATGTATCCAATTTTAATATTTAAAAGTCATTGACAATCAAAATTTAGAAAATTTGCTATATCTGAAATAACCTCAAAATTCAAAACAAATTTCAATTTAAGTTTGAATTAGTCTCTATTTGCATTTTATGTTTTTTTTCTGAATTTTTCGGATTTTATTTGAATTTATTTGGTTAAATTACGAAAACTTTCCGTTTCGGGAAGGTTTCGTCCCGGGGACGCTTTCCCTTTTTGGTCTTTGCGCTTCCCCCACTCCCCCGCGCCTCACCCGCGTTGCCGCCTCCTCCTCGCTCGCTCGCGCCGGATGCCGCTTTGCGCTCGCGCCACGCCTCGCACAAGATGCGGCGATCGCGTATCTCCCTCACGCTGCGTGCCTCTCGCCATGGCAGAGCTCGCCACCGCCTGCGTGACTCGCCGCCCCGTCCCGTCGCTAGCCCTTAGGGCTCTCCACCATTCGCCGCGCTAGCACCTCCGAGCCCCGCGCCGCGCCCGCTTCGTCCCATCGCCGCTGCGCCGCTTTTTTTCCCCGCCGCCATCATGGCACCGGCGACCTCGCTCGCCTCCCGCGGCTATTTAATCCCCCTCCGACCGCCATTTTCGGCCCACCGAGATCGCCTCCACCTCCTCTCTCGAATCCCCTTGCTCTCCCTCTCTCCCGTACACTCCAGTGCCTTCCCCACGAACTCCCTCTTCCTCTCCGGCAGTCCTCCGCCGCCAGCCCTCCCCGCTGCCCCTTGGACTTCCCCGAGCCGAGCCCTAGGACCGGTGAGCTCCCCTCTCTCTTTTCCCCCTCGCCCACTCATGTCCCGTGCCCAAAAACCCATTATCCCCCTCTTCTTCCCCGCCTCCGGCGCCAGCTCCGCCTCGCGCCGCCGGCCTCGGCCACGCGACCTCGCCACCCACCCCGTGTCGCTGACAAGCAGCCCCACCCGCCAGTCTCACCACCTCCTCCCACTGCCAAAGCGACCCCACCTGTCAGCCCTAGCCGCCTCCATCCCCACTGCCACCCGGGCCCGCTTGTCAGGCCGGCCTGGCCGCGAGATTTGGGCCGCCACTCCCCCAGACGCGCCGCGTCAGGCTAAAGCAATTTTGGCGCGGCCCAAAATCAATAGAACCCTTTTCTAATTTCTTTTCGAATTTTAAATTCATTTATTCGATTTAATTTATTAAATATCCAAAAATATCCCAAAAATACCCGAAAGTCCAAAAATGCCCAAAAATACATATCCCGAACCGTTTCGAGCCATTGAGTCCAAAAATGACCTCCGTTCCGCCAAACCAAGTTCCAAAATTCCCAAAATGCCCTTCGACCCATTTCCGGCTTATTTTCTCTCTCGGTTTTTCTCTTTTCTTTTCTCTTCTTTCTTTTTGTGTTATTTATTGTATTTGTTTGTCTTATGGTGTTTATTTACGCTAGAGCCGACGACCGAGCAGTACCAACTCCCGGACCAGGAGCAGGAGCAGTACGTGGAACAGGAGCCGGACCAGTGTGAAGCCGAACTCGACTACACCAACACTGAACTAGGGAACCCCTCCGCCTCGCAAGGCAAGCCATACTCCATTGATCATGTTGAACCTAATGTTTCCTAAGAATAGTTCATAATTATTTTTCTACCGCATTATTTCCGAACTATACGTTGAAATATCGCAACGTTGGTATGTTTGAATGACATGATAGCTAGTTAATGCCAAAAAGGCTCATGGAACTTCCTTGACAAATATTAAATCCGAATAATCCTTTGTAACCCTAGAACATCACTATTGTCATTATTTGGCTAGGTATTCTATTATAGTTAATTAGACCATTTTAGAAAGGAAACATGAAATGTCGATGTACTTGGATATGAAATGTTTATGAAATGTTGCGGTCCGGGGGGATGATTGGGCTAACTACCGGATGGGTGTTAGTCTGATCCCCGGCCGAGGACTGATACCAAGGTATGGATGGATGATGGTACTGCGGATACCAGGGGATGTGGAATGTAATGATTTGGTCTATAACGAAGTAAAGACTTACAACCTTGGGCAAAAGTAAATAACTTAAGAAATCGTTCAACCACAGGTTGGGCCGGTCAACTTCGTTGGCTTGACTCAACGTAGCTCGGTACATTGTACTTTCCCCGGAATACCTATAGGAGCAGGGTTACCTTCCCGGTATGGGAGATGGTCCGCAGTTATGGGGGTGAAACGAAAGTGTGCACGAGGAAACTGTGGCATTTCGGGTTCACAACGGTAGGTGTCCACAGTAAACGGGATCGCGAACTTCACTCGGCGCTGGGGACCCCGGTTAATGTGGACCGAAACTCTACCGGATACGGGCTAAAGGGGAAAGATCCAACGAAAAGCTATGATAACCTCGATCCGGCCGCATACATAAAAGTTGCATGTTAATCGCGTGGCATAACGATCGTGAAATCTTGTGGGTAAAGTTGAACACCTCTGCAGAGTGTATTAAATGGTATTCGAATACGCCGTGCTTCCGGTAAATGAAGCTGAGTTAAAATGGGGTGAATCCCGAACCTAAGCTCAAGTAGTTTTTGGATTTAAGTGTTGGAAGAGGATAACTTTGGAATACCCCTTATTCATATTATTATTATGATTTGTGTTTTAAATGAAATGCCAAATATTATGAAAACTTGCATACACAAATGAGACATATGGCTATCTCTTGTTATCCCTTGCATATAATAATCAGGATTTACTGTGTGGCTTGTTGAGTACGTTATAGTACTCACCCTTGCTTAATTAACCCATTTTTAGAGTATCAAGATGTTGGTGATTTCCAAGAGATCATAGACGGCGATACAGTGTGGTTCTAGTCTTAGTCTTCGCTCGACTCGCCTGTGGAATTTGCTTTTGCGCTGTTTATCTTTTGTGATGTAATATATACTCCGAAGCTCGCCGCTTCCTTTGAAAACTCTGGCCGATAGGCCTTATGTGATGTAAAAACAGTTGAATCATTCGTTTGCGGGTAATGAACGATTTGGTTTCCGGTGACTAATCTTCCTGGGTAGTCATTTCGGAATTTAAACGCACACCTGAAAAGGCGGTCCGTCACAATATCTATAATGAAAATGACAACTATTAGAGTAATGCCCATCAGTCTATCCCTTCATCCCCCCTTTGTATATTTTGTTGCAGAGATAGAGATCCGTTCGCCCGTCGCTGCCACACAGGCCAGGTACCCTGGTCTTCAGGACATAAGCCCTCACCGAACCATCAATGCTCTCCTGCCCCCCCCCCCCCCTCCCCCCCGCGAGTATGACACTAGCGGTCGCACCCGTTTGCCACTATGCATGCATGTTTTCCAATGTCTTGTTAGAGAAGTGATTTTATGCTTTTTTTTAAAAAAAAAAATAGTTGCACACATATTGAAGCAGGAATGGAGGGTAGACGGTGAGGATTTACTGCTTCACTTGCTTCGAGATTTATGCGATTTGTATTGGAAGGAAAGGCATAGAAGCACGGTTCGTCTTGTTAATAAGTGAAAATTCACGCATTTCAGACTTCCTCAAGTCTTAATCCTGCTCTCGTTTCGATTGACAAACGTGTTCATGCTTCCCCGGCCCGTGTCGCGTGTTAATCTTGCCATTTCCGGTGCTGCCCCCTGTCGCTTCGCCCTGCGCAGGGAAGGCACAGAAAGATGAAAGCCTCGGGGGCTCGTCTCTTCTCCGGCGGGAGGATTTCCCAGCGCCTGCGCCGGCCGAGGGACCGTCAAGAAAACGACACCACAAAGTTTTGGGGGTGGGACGCGAAAGACTGCCCTGGGACACAACAGGGAGAAAGAGCAGCTGTAGACTCTGTCAGCACCGGTGAAGCTTCTCCCCAGAATCTGCAATCTGTTCTGGGTCTGGGCCAGTAGGTACATGTACACTGATACACATGTGCTGACATCTTCATGGGCTCTTGATCTCTGTAGACTGTAGGGTGCTGGAGCTGCCTCTTCAACTGTGGAGGATGGAACGGTGCAGGACTGCAGGAGAATGGCACTAACAGATAGGCATTCACTGTGTGATTGCTGCACATGTCACTTGGGGTGATTCATGCCTACTTGGCTGAAAACCATGGAGAGAACAAACTTGCAACAGATAGGGAGTCGTGTTATTATTCGACTCCATATGATTAATAGCATTGGTTCTGCAATGTTGGTAATACAGCTAAGAGTTTCGACTGAATAAATAAAGAAATAAATATAGCAGGGGCTCCTTCCACAAGGGGCTCGGTTCAGTGCAGCTTGTTTGCGACGTAAAGGAGGTGGCTGATGTTCGTTGGGGGGTAGTTCTGCAGAAGCTTGAGGTTGGAGGTGAAATCGCCGGCCAAGAGGCGTTTCCGGACAAGGATCAGCATCGCGCAGCATATTCTGAGCAGGGTTTCCTGCGTTCGGCAGATAGAGTTTCAGGCAACGAACTGGAACCAAAGCTTCGCAGGATAATAAACTAGAGCGTGTTGTTTGTTACCTGAGGACCGTCCGGATCACTTAATAGTGTGTCCCATATGTGAATCGTATCGGCAAAGTTGAACTCCTGGGTTAACAGTAATGTTATCCACCTGAATGCATAGAACTGGGGATTAACCTGCAGAAACCATGCTTTTGTTAATAAGGCTGCAAGCACTTCTATAAGGATGGCAGTTGCAGCAGTGTGCATTTCCTGCTATACTTTTTTTTTCTCCCAAACATTATAACAAAACTGCTGCAAGAATGTTGTAGGTCCATGTCAGATCAAAACAGAAACAATGAGAGTTTGAACACTTCGCAAAGCAAGAGAGAGGACCACCCTAAACACAGCACGAAGGGCAGTGCTCATAGTACTGGAAGACTTACTTCTGTAGTTATTTCCAAATGGTGCTGAAGCTCTCCATCGTATTTCGCTAGAAGTTCCGATAGTTTGGAGAGAATACCTCGAATGCCAAGAGCACTGTTGTCTAGCTTCTGGCAGAAGTTGTCTATAAACCCACTAAGCAACTCCACGAAGCAAAAGAAAGAATCAGCTTCTGCAAAGTTCTGTAAGGATTCCAAATAGCAACATCACGATATTAGTAGACCGATAGTCATGACTATACCAAATAGGAAGTGCATCAACGGTGTGCTCTACAACAAATGGCATTAAGCATACGGTAAACAATAGCTTACTCCATACAGCATTTTTATCATCTGGATCGCTCCGAAATACAAAGAAGAGCGGTGCCAAAATTTCATTCATCCCTTGCACATATCTTATTCCAGCATTCAGCTTGGCAAAGATAATTAGTACATTTTTCAGAGATTCCTGGTCAGAATCGCAAACGATCAGCCAGTTATCTGAGCAGAGCACTGTTTAGACTAGCTGGAGATTTACCTGATTGGACTTTGCAAAAGAGGAGTCTCCACAGAAGAAATGCATGTCAGGGTGAGTGCGCTTTACATCACGGTCAATTTGTTCCTTAGTCTCTGAATACTGTACGAAAGAAATATTCCAAGACAGAATAAATTACCGACCTAAGAATGATGCAAGGTAGTGTGATGACTCAACCGCACCAACGAGAGGTGCTTCTGTGCTCTTCTTTTTTAAAGTTGCACAAACATTAAAGCATTAATGAAGGGTAGATGAGGATTACTTACCCCTTCGCTTGCTTCAAGATTTATGCAACTTGTATTGGGAGGAAAAACATAGAAGAAAGAAAATGTGACTAGCGACAATATGTGACCAGAATTTCTAGTAAATAAACAAAAACAACATGTGTAACATGACCATAACATAGCATCCAAAGGCACTAGAGGGTACCTCAAAGAACTGATTCCATGCACTGGCCTTCCCAAGGCTCAAAGGATGCTCCTCTTGGGTTACCTCTGACCTATGAAGCAACCCATTCTCGACATGCTCTGCATTCTCCTTGCTGTGGCCTTCTGGTTCCTCTCGTCTTGCAATTTCCACCTACCTAGCAAAATTTAGGTTCAGGATCTCTATTTTCTAGTGCGGATATATATAACCGGGCATCACTGGTCCTACACTAGGTAGCATCTATGCAACATAAAATTACAATCAAGATACCAACAACAGTCCAATCTGAGTAAAGTGACAAACAGGGTTGCTAAGGAACTCGTCTTTGAAGGCTGCATATTGAGATCTCTTCTTTGCCAACTCCTGCTCCCACAGTGCACGATCATGGGGCAAATAGCCCAGAAGCAGCTGCAATACCGACACATGTACCGTCACTAAGAAGGCAAAAATCAAATGTTTTGACAGCATATTTTCCCTCAGACTGCCCATATCAGTATAATTCATCACAAATCATTAACAGCAGGAAGTACATGAAATGAAGGGACCAGAAGGCAGAAGATTTTTAACCTGACATTGGCATCATAAAGAAAAATGATAGACTAAAGGACGTGTATACACATTGATCACAAACTCAACACGGAGGAAAAACTATAATCATTCTATCAAAATTAAGGCCAGTCGACAACAAAAAGTAGTCCCCTTTGCACTGACATTGCCTTCCAGAACACAGCCTCTAGTCCAGCCTATGACTAGTGACTACAGAACAAATCCGAAAATAATCGAAAGACGAGCCGCCAATCGAGTACCTTCCACACAGTAGAGCGGACTCCGGCGCCGTCGGGGACTCCCTGAGCCGCAAGCATCCTCAGCTCATCGAGATCTATGACCTTCTTGGACAACTGCACCAGTTCACCACCCCCAGGACCAGGAGCGACGCATCAAAGCGAAACGATGAGCCGAAGACCAAGAAGCAAAGACTAAGGAATGAGAAAGCAGCAGGGGGCTAACCGCCGCGAAGATACGGGACTGCCGCGAGATCTCGAATTCCGGCGGACGCGACGGCTGCGGGGATCGCGGCGAGCTCGCCATGGATTTGGGTATGAAGCCACTGCCACACCCGTGAGGCCGTGAGTGACCCGTCCGTGGCTTCGGAACTGTTGGGGTATGGAGATACGCACCACGATCTGTCCAAAACCGTAGATTTTGGACGTCTCATTGTCATGGACGGTTGAGATCATCTGCTGACTATTCGTGCTTAAGTACGGCCCACTTCACATTCTTCGTACCGAACTGATGTGAGCCTTCACAAGTTGAGTGTGCCGAATTAACAGCCCAAGCTCATTAAATGGAGGCCCAACAACGTGATATCATAATTTCTTGAGTGTTTTTTTCCCCAAGAACACTGAGATCAATGAAATTTAATATATAATATCACAATCCTGGACCACAAAAACAAGAAGAACACCTTCAAAATTCTGGATTATATAGATACAGTTAAAGTTTTTGAAATTGGAAGCCAAAGTTTGAGCCAACAAAGTTTCACACGAGAGTTTATATATATTTATATAGACTTTGACAACGTGAAGCAAAGAGCCAAAGACTAAAAAGAAGAGCAAGGGACTGAACAAATGACAACATCCTCTACCCCCAATGCAGATCAGCCACACACTAGAAATGAAAAAAATAACAATTCAGAACTTGAGTTGGATGGGAACTCCTAAATCCTTTGATTCTAGAAAAAAAAACTTGTGCGTGAGGCTTTTCCAATGAGATAGTAACAATGATGGCGACAGCAATATGTTTCATATTACCTCGTGATCGGCGTACAATCTTTGTCAAAATCATGTAGTCAGTGCTACAAGGAGAAACCAGATAAACATGTCCTACAAGAAACAGATACGGAGAAAAATAAATATGAAAGACCAACAATGTATAGCTAGGTCAGAACTCAGAAGTCATGGGCATGTGTACACGCATAGAGCAGTGATACAGACATACCCAAGCGACAGTTTATTTCTCTGTTTTTTTTTAAAGAAAAGATACTTTAATTTCCTTTGCTTCTCAAAGAGAGAATCCGAAATTTGTGGCCGTGGTTACGCTGGGCTGGCTACTCTTTTCGGTCTTTAATATTATGAAAGTACTTCTCGAGAGTCGAGACAAGTCTAAACATATAATTTTTATGTATCCAATTTAAATATTTAAAAATATATCGATAGTTAAAATTTTGAAAGTTTAATCATTACGGTGTCCAAAACATCAGTTTTTTAAAGACCGGGGTAGTATTTATTGAGAGCTGCATATAATTGGTCGGACTAATAAAACTCGGTATCAGCACTTCAGAGTTCAGAGCGGTACTTGTTCATAACAGTTAACATCGTTCGGCCATTGCATCGAGCTCGTCACGTGCATTTATATTTTCATGCATAATCCTAGAACAAATCAAGTGTACATATTACGTCTGAATCTGGCTGCTCGCGTCGCAAGAAGTGAATTATTCTTATCTTTTTAGAGGAATCCTTTCGCTAGCTGCGTCACCAAGTAGGCAAGTACTAGAGATCTTGCTACAAGTCAAGAGTTCCAGAGCATTTCACTCGTCTCCAAAAACCCAAACTAGTACATTGCCCCCCATTGAAAAATCAGTGTACATTTGCCGTGCGGCGATTTATATATTCCATTGAATGGAATTAGTTAGCATGACTCATGAGAGACAGAAGCACAACATCCATCTCTCTCTCGCTCGCTCAAGAAGCAGCAGCAGCAGCATAAAAAAAGCATAACATCCAGTCACGTCCTGTTAAAATAAGACGCGCACCATACTTAACAATCCCCATGAGGCGATAAGTAAAGTTACGTGCGCTAGGAGCATCTCCAATAGTTCCCAAAACTTATTCTCAAAATCATTTTTTAGGAATAAATGAAAAAAATACTGCTCCAACAGTTACCCTATCGGAATCCCAATCTCTCTGCACGCCCAAAAACTCCGGCTGAAGTAGCCAGATATAGGACGCTCGTGTGCTTTCCCAATCACTATTTTTTGGGGGGGAAATGGGAAAGGTTGGAGAATGTCCTTTTTTAAGGCCTAAAAACTTTAAGAAGCTCCCAATCTAGGGTCATTAGGAGTCAAATTATAGGAAACTGTTGGAGATGCTCTAAACGCCCCATAAATAGGCTCATGATTAAGCTGCATAGTGGCGACATTGTTCACCTAGCTACGCCAAAGGCCAAGCCAACCTTCTCGAGGGGCAAAAATGGCGTGTTTGAAAGGTCAAAGCAGAGTGGCCACACCAGAAGGAAACCGACCGGCGTCTGTTTGGTAAATAACGTGATCAAATATCTCAAGCGATCTGTCTATGTATCCATCCATCTAGTATCTATCTCGTCAGGCGGCAGTGCCTTAACCGATCAGTCGAATCTTGTTTAGGCCGCGATCGGAGGCAACGACTCTTAACTAATGCCATTGATTAACCATTCTCACGCATGCACCGGCTGACCGGCATACGCAGCCCTTGGGGTTCAAGCGATGCATGCAGGAGAGAAAGGCATCGATTAGTTAGCAGCATAGTATAGTTCTTCGTTCTGCAACAAGCTCTGCTCGTCTGAATATTCTGACTCTTTCAAAGGAACAAAAGTGTTAATTCGTTAAGTATAACACATGCCACTTCGATCGAACTACAGACTCTGACACACTTGACGCAACAAGCATGGTTAACAAAAGTGCTCGTTAAGTATAGTACATGTCAATTCGATCGAGATATTAAACCGACACACTTGGTGCAGGTGATGGCGTGATGCAACGAAATAGGGTTAAGAGAGAACCCTGTCACCCTACGCGCCACGTCCGATGCTTCGTGCATGTGGCTCAAACATCCCTCAGTGACGACCACTTGCTAATTAGTTACACGATTAGTGGTTAACCAGGCAGACATGGTCCTCTAACGACTAAAGTAATCGCTGCCACGTCGGAACGGATTAACCTCCGCCCCCCCCCCCCCCCCTGATAGCACCCTGGGGTGAAGCCAAGACTAGGCCGCGTCGACGTGCGTGCAGGCACATTAGAAAGCAGCTGAGCCTGAGCTGTGATATGTGTTGAGATGCGTGCATTAAGCAGTTCACACAAAAGCTTAATTTGTTGAATAAATACAGACAATTCACTTGCACTGACGAAAAAAGATGGATAATTCATTTATACCTCAATACTCCCTTTCTTAAGACATGGAATAGAAATGAACTCAAGAATTCTTAACTCTAATACCATATTAAGTTATATGTAACAATCAATTTACACAAAAAAAATTAAACTAATGAGAAAAAAGAAAGACGTATTGTAAAACGTAGTTGTTCACCCGTACCAATCGATAACACGTACATAGAAACACACAAAGCGTAAGTAGAAGCACACACAATGTATGGGCAGAGTTCTCTCTTTATTAGATTAATCTTTCTGTACAAGATAATGCCTAATATATAATAGAAAAACCCCTGAAAATCAATTCAGATTCACACGAATAGCACACACATAGAAACACACGAATAAAAGTAGAAACGCAAGTAGAAACACACACATAGAAACACACGAATAAAAGTATAAACGCAAGTAGAAGCACACACAATGTAAGGGGCAAAATTCTTTCTCTTTATTAGATTGATCTTTGTGTACAATCGATAGCACGCACATAGAAACACACGAATAAAAGTAGAAACGCAAGTAGAAGCACACACAATGTAAGGGGTAAAGTTCTATCTCTTTATTAGATTGATCTTTCTGTACAAAACAATGCCCAATATATAATAGAAAAACCCCTGGAGATCAATTCAGATTTACCCATCAATGGATAGAGTTTTTCTATACTGGAACAGAGATTTTATTCGTATTATAACACCCCCCTTGGACGAATACCGTGTAATGCACATGTCTCATTAAAAACTGCCCCCAAAACCCAGTGAAAAAAGGCACAGAGAAAAAAGTATATTGCACTCGTACTCCTTGTTACACTACTTGCCTCATTAAAAACCTTCATGTGAGAAACTTTAGGAAAACTCACTAAGAGAAAAGAGTACAACTTATCATCTTCATGATATAAAATGTGATCTTTAGGATCATGTAAAGGGGTTATGGTTCAGGGATTTACTCCCCCCTGAACTCTGTAAATCTCTAAGTTGCTTCATTCCAATGCCATTACCGCATCTTTGAAAAGTAGACTTTGGTAAAGATTTTGTGAATAAATCTGCTAGATTTTCACATAACTTAGTTTGCATTATTGTTACCTCACCATTCTTCTAGAGTTCGTGATGGTAAAAAAAATTTATGGGCAATATGCTTTGTGATACTACTCTTTACATAACCCATTTGCATGCAACACAAGCGGCATTGGATATTGTTAATTACACGTCTTAGCCAAACACACTCACTTGAGACTTTATATAAAGATATAATCTATGAGTGGTTGGCAAAAGTAGCTACTAAGGTCTACTTAAAAGACCCCCAAGAAATGACTGAACCACCGTAGAGAAACACAAAACCACTTTGAGATTTGGCACTGTGAGGATCAGACAGATGTCCAGCATCCATATATCCCTGCCATGGTTAAGTCCTAGTTCTTCTGAAAAAACAATCAAAGATCTTGAGTATCTTAGATGTATATGAGTAAAATCTTGACAATAACCCAACGTCTTCTGGTTGGAACTACACTGTTTCATGTTAGTAAATTTACTACGAATGCAATATTAGGCCATATGCAATTCGTAAGATATATAAATATTAGACTTCGGGACCTAAGACTTTCTTATTTTCCAATACCTTCTAGGTATAAATTGAATGGCATACAAAAATTTAAGGGATCTCACAACCATAAGGGTCTTTAAAGGTTGAGACTTGTCTATATTAAATCTTTCCAATACCTTCTAGGTATAAATTGAATGGCATACAAAAATTTCGTCTGGGATATGCTTTAGCTGCAAGCTTAAGCAATATTTGATTTTATCCAAATATTTCATCTCAAAGTCCGTCATAAGGTAAGCACTTGCTTCCTTTTATTTCCTCTGTGTTTTCGATGACATTCAGTTCATTGATTTATACTAAGATGTATAGGATCCTGTCGACGATTGGGGAGCAGGCCCCCGCCGAGCTTACTTGTTGAATGGGGGATCAACCAAAACCCCTTTCTACCGAAGGTGTAGCATCGAAGACGTGGGAGACGGTCAATTAGAACAGACAGAAACACAAGGATTTTATCCTGGTTCAGGCCTCTCATGATCGAGATAATGACCCTACTCCAGCGTAGTGTGTATTGTATATGTATTAATTTCGTCTCTCTTCTCCCTCCAATATTTGGGGGTATTTATAGTTTACAAGGGTATCGTGTCGATTCTGACCCACGCCATGCACGTTTGACCGTGCCCGACATGGTCGTAACCGAATCCTACATTTACGCCACGTCCGAGTCATGAGCGCAACGGTCCTTCGTGGTGGCGCGATTATCGCCGTAACCGTTAGTCGCAACCCTCCGACCACGCAGCCAGAGCTCGAGCTTGGGCCGAGCTCATTTGACTCCGACCCGAGCAAGTTCACCCGAGCAACGTGCTTGGGCATTAACCGAGCAAGGAGCTCGCACCGAACGGGCAAGGAGCTCGCACCGAACGGGGAAGCCGAGCAGCGGTGCTCGACCATCCTTGGGTCATCCTCGGGAACAACCTCCGAGGTGCCCGAGGTCGGGACGAGCTCGGCCGTCGTGGCATTATGGTAATTAGGGGAATTATCCAATCCCCGACAGCTAGTCCCCGAGGCTCAAGTGAGATGGGTCATCTTCTTGAGACTGAGAAGTCCAAGGAGGGATTGAATTCTTGATGGTGAAGCACTTACCTCATCATCTGGGCACGCAATTACCAGGAAAAGAAATTGATAGATGAGGCAGGCTCACACTATCACATCACGAGCGAACCATGCTCGGGGAAAAAAGGTCGGCACGAGCTGCACCGAACGAGAAAATAAAACGCGGTCGAACCTCGTCCTGAGTATGGATCAGATGCCCAGGGAAACTAGGCATGGATCAGATGCCTAACATAAAGATAACTAGCAGACTGTGAACAAACACATGCTGCCGCATCCCATGCATAGATCAGATACACAGGGGAACTAGGCATGGATCAGACGCCTAGGATAAAGGTAACTAGCAGACTGTGAACAAACACATGCTGCCGCATCCCATGCATGGATCAGATGCACAGGGGAACTAGGCATGGATCAGACGCCTAGGCTACTAGCGGATTGCGAGCGGACTCACATAGCCACATCCCGAGCATGGGTCTAATGCTCGAGGAACTGACAGGCGAGCCAGGCTCGAGTTGCCGCATCCTGGACATGGACCAGACATCCAGGGAAACTAAACTGGAAGGACCTGTGCTCAAACACAGAGCGTGTTCGGCGCGGAATACCAACCGTCTCCGAGCGTAACGCGTGCTCGAAGGAAGAGACTCGCGCCCGAGCGCAGCTCGTGCCCGGCGCGGAACAGGAAGAGTCCCCGAGCGAAAAACATGCTCGGAGGAAGACACTCGCGCCCGAGCGAAGTGCGTGCTCGGCGCGGAACACGAACAGTCCCCGAGCGAAAAACATGCTCGGAGGAAGACAGACACTCGCGCCCGAGCCGGCACGTGCTCGGGCGGAAAACAAGCGATCCGGCGAAAAACATGCTCGGAGGAAGACAGACACTCGCGCCCGAGCGAAGTACGTGCTCGGGGCGGAAAACAAACAGTCCCCGAGCGAAGAACATGCTCGGAGGAAGACAGACACTCGCGCCGAGCCGGCACGTGCTCGGGCGGAAAACAAACGATCCGAGCGAAGAACATGCTCGGAGGAAGACAGACACTCGCGCCTCGGCCGAAATGCGTGCTCGGGCGGAAAACAAAGCGATCCGGCGAAGAACATGCTCGGAGGAAGACAGACACTCGCGCCCGGCGAAATGCGTGTTTCGGCGCGGAAAACAAACAGTCCCCGAGCGAAGAACATGCTCGAAGGAAGACAGACACTCGCACCCGAGCGAAGTACGTGCTCGGGGCGGAAAACAAACAGTCCCCGAGCGAAAAACATGCTCGGAGGAAGACACTCGCGCCCGAGCGAAGTACGTGCTCGGGGCGGAAAACAAACAGTCCCCGAGCGAAGAACATGCTCGGAGGAAGACAGACACTCGCGCCCGAGCCGGCACGTGCTTCGGGCGGAAAACAAACGATCCCGAGCGAAGAACATGCTCGGAGGAAGACAGACACTCGCGCCGAGCCGGCACGTGCTCGGGCGGAAAACAAACAGCGATCCGAGCGAAAAACATGCTCGGAGGAAGACACTCGCGCCCGAGCGAAGTACGTGCTCGGCGCGGAAAACAAACAGTCCCCGAGCGAAAAACATGCTCGGAGGAAGACACTCGCGCCCGAGCGAAGTACGTGCTCGGCGCGGAACACGAACAGTCCCCGAGCGAAAAACATGCTCAGGGGATAAGAGCAATTTCTAAGATATAACAAGATCAATTCCCGAGCGCAATGCCCGCTCGATGTGAAAAACACGCGTCCGAGCTAAAAATTTACTCTGCACAGATCCGAGCGAAAAGCCTGCTCGGGCAAAGGGATGAAACTTGCTCCTGAGCGAAGAACTTGCTCGGCGCAAAAACAGAAACAATTCTGCTAAGCACAGTTTTGTTTGAGGCAAATAACTCTTTTCACATATCTCACATCATCATAAATTGTGTAGTATCGGTCATCGGATGTGGAAGATAACGCCTTCGGGATTCCTTTGGCAAAGAATCCGTCGATCCCCACGGACGGCGCCAACTGTCGACGATTGGGGAGCAGGCCCCCGCCGAGCTTACTTGTTGAATGGGGGATCAACCAAAACCCCTTTCTACCGAAGGTGTAGCATCGAAGACGTGGGAGACGGTCAATTAGAACAGACAGAAACACAAGGATTTTATCCTGGTTCAGGCCTCTCATGATCGAGATAATGACCCTACTCCAGCGTAGTGTGTATTGTATATGTATTAATTTCGTCTCTCTTCTCCCTCCAATATTTGGGGGTATTTATAGTTTACAAGGGTATCGTGTCGGTTACGGCCCACGCCATGCACGTTTGACCGTGCCCGACATGGTCGTAACCGAATCCTACATTTACGCCACGTCCGAGTCATGAGCGCAACGGTCCTTCGTGGTGGCGCGATTATCGCCGTAACCGTTAGTCGCAACCCTCCGACCACGCAGCCAGAGCTCGAGCTTGGGCCGAGCTCATTTGACTCCGACCCGAGCAAGTTCACCCGAGCAACGTGCTTGGGCATTAACCGAGCAAGGAGCTCGCACCGAACGGGCAAGGAGCTCGCACCGAACGGGGAAGCCGAGCAGCGGTGCTCGACCATCCTTGGGTCATCCTCGGGAACAACCTCCGAGGTGCCCGAGGTCGGGACGAGCTCGGCCGTCGTGGCATTATGGTAATTAGGGGAATTATCCAATCCCCGACAGATCCATTATGAGATTTCTTTATAAATACATAAGGGCAATATTCCTTCTTCCGAAGGAACTCATTAAGTCAGTTGTATCATATTCTCTCCGACTGTTTTAATACATATAGCGATGTTTTCAATTTGACACTATACATGTTGCGATTATTAGGATTTAGAATTTTAACTTCTTCAGGAATTCATATAAATATCCGTATCTAATGACCCATATAAATATGCGGTAAATACATCCATCAACTACATTGATAAGTTTGAACTTGATGCCATTAATATTAAATTTTGGAACGTCATTCCATTCATTCCAGGAGAATATGTTTCATCGTAATCGATGTCAGGTCTTGACGTGAACCCTTGTGCTACAAGCCTCGCTTTATATCTCACCGCTTGGATATTTTCATTTCTCCTCCAGATAAAAAATCTATTTGATCCTACAGGGAACATTTTAGGAGATGTTCGGTCAACGGAACAAAAAACTTTTCTCTTATTAAGCGAGTGCTGACTCAATTGCTTCTTTTCATTTGATCCAATATGAGCGCTTTCCGGCACTTTGCCATAAACTTTGGTTCTTTATCTAGCTTTTCAGCAATTCTTAGAGGCGAATTATGTCAACAATTATAGTCTTTCTTTTTATACAATTCTCTTGCATCACTTTAGGGATATCTCATCATTAATTTCTTCCAGCGTCTCGTGATTTTCCACAACGATGGAGTCCAGGTGTTCCGATTTCCAAGTGTTGGACTGTGCGCGTAAACATACATTGAGGTTATCATCTTCAGGATGGATCACTTCAGAGATATTACCATCTCATGAATTGCTCACTTTAGGGATTTTCTCAATATCAAGTTGAGCTTCTTCCACTGTCATACGTAGTGTTTTCTCATTTATTTGGTTCTCCACTTTTGCAGATTTCTCCGTGGAATTGAGTCCGAAGCACCCGGAGGCCTCCACGTTATTTTATCATGAGGGTCAAGAGTGGGTTCAATATCCTTCTGGGTATTTTCACTCTTTCAGGTGCATATACTGTAGGTATATGAGATTTTTTCACTCCCTTATGATCAGTGAAGGTATTTGGCAGATTATTAGCTTATTTATTCCAGATTTATTATCTTTCAAAGTTCAAGTTCGTTCTCTTTAATGCGTGGATTTAAGGACTCGGCATTCTTTAATTAATACCGCAGCAAACAGCACTGCATGGCCCAACAACTGGTAGGAAGCCTACTATTCTGCAATAGGTGCGTGGCTAAGTAATAAATTTTTATTATTTTTAATTAATGACTTTGCTAGGTCATTTTGAGTGTGCACGTAAGGTACAGGATGCTCTACATTAATTCTCAGAGCCATACAATAATCATTAAATGCCTTTGAGGTAAACTCACCAGTACTGTCCATTCGAATAGACTTGATCTTTTCTTCTAGAAAGTAGGCTCTTAACATAATAATTTGGGCAATTAATTTAGCAAAAACATGATTCTAATAGATAAAAGACATACATGGGATCATCTCGTAGAAGCATCTATTAGTACCATAAAGTATCTAAAAGGGTCCAATAGGGGGTGAATGGGTCCACAAATATCATCTTGAATTTTCTCCAAGAAATTTGATGATTATTCCCTAATCATTTAGATAAGAAGATCTAAATATGAGCTTTCCTTTAGCACTAACTGGGCATAATAGATCTTCAAGTCTAGAAAAGTCTTTATGCTATGGCCATCAGAATTATTAATTATTCTTTTTATAATATTCAACTCAGGATATCCCAATCGATCTGCCACATTTATTACAGAGGAGGACAAATGGAGTTTTTCAACCACACATTTATTACACCCATTAAACTTAGTCGTGAGTAGGTATTCTGTACCATCCTCTTTCTTTGTCTGCATATGGAAACCATTCAGACCAATGTCTTTAAAACTTGAGAGATTACGATTGGACTCAGGGTATAATATGGCATTTTTCCAGTGCTAGTTATGAGAGCATTACTTCTGATGATAGTCATAATATTTCTAATTCACTTAGTGTGGTACAACTGTCTTCTAGACAGATTTTATCATCCGCCATTGGATTATATTTTGTTCTATATTAGAAGTATAATTTAACAATATAACAATTGTTGCATCAGGAATAAATTGTAGAATATAGAACAAACATAGGACAATTAATCAAATATATGAGAAATAGCTATTTATTCAACTGGAGCATAGACCAATTGTTCATTCAGAAACTAGTGCTAAACTGATAAGGAGATTTATAAGGAATATGTGACATCACTAGCAAATTGAAGGAATTCTTAGGAGGCTAATCCAGGTCTCTATTTGAATCATATATGTCCTCCCGGGACTCCTTGAACTCAATAATTTTAAGAACCATATCATCATACTTTTCAGCGTCCATGTCAACAAAAGATTAAACGATGAAGTATGTCTTAACATTGCTTTCCCTCGAATCTTATTGACTATCTAGTGGATTTCGTGTAAAAGTCTAACGCATGCTTCATGATGTGATGGTTGCACGAACAATGGTCAGTGCATCCATACATAAAATAGGGTTATGTAGGGGTTTACAATCTTGTTAGCTGAGTCTTATGTAATCTCCTTGGCTCTTTAACTTTACTTTTTCACTATGGATTGCCTCTTCCCCTATCTGATATGTCATTTTTCCACGTATCCCCTTTATTCCTTTTTCCCTTTATGTTGTCATGGCTATTAATAGCCTACTGAGCATTTGCATATGTTTCGGGCATTGCATGACTCCTATTAAGGTGTGTGTGATGATTTGTTCACCAGGAATGCATCATGTTTTCTGCTTCTAGCAAATGCATATAAACTCAGAGCACTTCTGGTACTTAGCATGATGATACTACTACAACAATATTCTCATTGGGGTGGAAGTTGCATAATATCTTGTCGATCACTTTAGGATTTGTAACTTTCTGGTTAATTACATAATGTTAGTTCATTGAGAAACTTATGCATGACAAAGTTATATGCTGCCACAGCCTTTTAAAATCCTAAAAACGTAGGAGGATCTATTCGCACTGTGCTTCTGGCAACAGGATGAATCTTTGCTTGTTATATATTTTTCCTTCAGGGAATTCAAAAGTACCAGCTGGTTTTCTTCCATCAAATATTCGGCCTTCAGGTCCGTATGAATATGGTACCTTAGGAGGTGCAAAGCCATACACCTGGCGGTTTTGGGAAGAGCAGGGGTACCAACTTCAGGCTGGAAAAACAGTAGCCCCAATAGATTGGGCTGTTAGATTAATCTTATTATTCATTGCCCGAGTAAGGTAATTGTTGCCATTCAGGGCAAGCTTGATAAATTCTCTCTATATGATGTTCAACATATCCTATTTCTATTTATACAAAATAACTTTTACTACAAATAAAATCAATACATTGCATGCTCACTCTTCAATTAGTAAAGCTTGGTCTATATCTATTCAGTAGATAATTATCTAAAAAAATTTAGAATTTTTCTAACAAATTACATATTTTTTCTGCTAATTATTCAGCAATTTTCAGAATTACCAAGTAACAGACAAATAAATTTCAACACACACAAACATGAAATTGTGCTAGGATAATAAATAGAGATACATGGAGCTTTTAATATGCCATAAAATTTTCCTAGTATTTCTTATAATTTTCTATTAATTTCGAGGCAATCTTCGAAGAACCCTAGCTGCCACTCCTTTTACCACCAATGAGCACAGGGCGGCAGTCTAGCCGGGTGGCCACGGGTGGTGATGTGGCGATGGGTCGCAAGTGGAGGCGGCTACGGGCCGTGGGCACAGGGAGGGTGGCCGAATCGGCGCGGCAACCGATGGCGACTGCGGGCCACGACCGGGAGGCCGAGAGGCAGCGACGCCAGCCATGCTCATGCCAGAGGTTGCTAGCAATGGAATCACCTCCCCCGTTTTTTTTTAATTCATGATGAACAGTAAACCGCAAGGGACAAAAATTAGTGTATGCTACTAATTTAGATTAAACAATTTAATCTGCAACTACGGTGTGATAATCTGCAGGATTAAAACATATACATATGTGATTTGTCTTGCGCAAATTGAACTTACAGGGCTTGCGGTAATGTAATCGCGTGTCGCAGGATGAATTCGATGCAGTGTCGACCGATGCAGGAAGACGATCACCAACGGCCATGCATAGAGCTTCATGCGTTCGTCCATGCATGCAATTCTGTCTTTGTTTGATGAGATCGATCTCTCGTACAAGCAGCATGCAAAACAATCATTGATATGATTAGTATCAAGAAAACAAGATTAATCTACTTGCAAAGAATATAGAACGGCAAATGCTGGCTTTAGCCTTGTAGAACATTCATGCTGATAATGTGTTGTAAAACGTAGTCGTCCACCCGCACCAATCGACAGCATGCCCACAGGAACACACGAACAAAAGTAGAAGCGCAAGTAGAAGCACATACAATATATAGGGCAAAGTTCTATCTATTTATTAGATTGATCTTTCTGTACAAGGCAATGCCCAATATATAGTAGAAAAATCATGTAGATCAATTCGAAATCATCCATGAATGAATAGAGTTTTTTCGTACCGAAACAAAGATTCTATACATATCATAAGAGCATGTATAATGGTATAGACAATAGCTATCTATAATATACTTCCATATCATCTATATATAGACAGACTTAAAGATAACTCATACAATGAGTTGTCTATATAGCCGTCTATAAAAATATCTAATACAACTAATAGATTGTCTACACAATGGTACAAACAGTCTAAAGTCGTCTATAAGACCGTCTATTTAATAATATCTCATACAACTAATAGACTGTCTATACAATAGTACAAATAGTCTAAAGTCGTCTATAATACCATCTATTCACAAAAGAATGACTACTCTCTCTCCTCCTCTCTTTCATCTCATAAAAAAATTTATGTGGCATTTCTTATAAACAACTAATGTCAGTTCATTGTACATGCTCTAATAAGATGAACATTCACTTGTACTTGCAACATGGCTGTTGCTCTTTGTCCGGGCTGGCCGTGTTGATGAGGAGGAGGAGGCGACATGGGGGGCCACAGGGGGCGCCACGTCGATGTTGGGGGAGGCCTATGTGGCGCTTCCTCCTGCCAAGGGCCGGTTTAGCCTGGAGGAGGCGAGCCTGCGACCCCTACACCGTGCGCTCGTCAGTCGTCACCACTGGCGTTTGCTGCTAGCTTTTGCGTGTCGCCCCCTCTCATAATATAACTAAGTCATCACTGGATCCTCCGTTATGTGTGAGACTTTTTTCAAACCTTCGCATGATCATTGCGTTTGTATTTTAGAACGGGTGATGGATACTATAGTTATCAATTAGCTGGTCTACGCTGAGGAATTTGCCGCATCTATGATCCATTCAAAAACTATATATATATAATGCTATATTTCTGTTAGTTGGTCTGTGCCAAAGGTTTTTGATTCATCCATCTTCTTTTGTTCATGTTCGGAGAAAAAAAAACTCCATCTATATTCTCGGAGAAAATCTAATGAAATCCACATGTGTACTTACTACTATACTAACGTTTGGGGAAATATGTGTTTTTGTTAACAATATGGAGAATGGCTAAGTAACACTCGAGTGTTTTTTTGGTTTGTGAGCACTCAACTTGGGGGCCTATAAAGAAGAGGGTGGTGGGGAGAGATAGCAAATTGATTGGATCAATGGATCTAGATCCAAAGACTACAAATTTGAGTGCTCACAAACTAAGAAAACACTCAGGTGCTCCTTAGACACCCCAACAATGAGAAGCTGGCGTACAAGCAACCGAAGTCAGGGTGTTTCTGAGAATAAAAATTCTCTTGAGGTCTATCTTTGAAAACGTAGAACGGTTCAGACCAACGCAGTTCTAGAGAGGGTTCTATACTTCTATGCCGACGACGTCTATATAAGCGTTCAAATGCCCGCGGCAATTTTGCCTCCCTCACAAAGACTCGCACGCAGCGGCAGCGACGCCCTGAACAATTCGCTTTCCTCCCAGATATATTCTTCCCCTTCTCTTCCTTCCATCCTCTGTCGGGATTCACTTATCCAAAAAGGGGAGATGCGCGAGGCTCCACGGGCCGGCGTCGACGCCCCCGCCGACGTCGACGTCGTCACCTCCGGCGGCCGCTGCAGGATCCCCGCGCACTCCTCTGTTCTTGTAAGTATAGCCCCTCTTTCTCTCTCCTCCTCCTCCTCCTCCGGCCGTTTGGTTTCTTGGCGCGTTATTCTCTTTGCAAATGCGCCCGCGGATTAATTGAAGCGCCTCGAGTTAGATTAAACCCCGCTACCTTCTGACGATGATCTCTACTCCCTGATCGTCTGAACGGGCAACGAAACAACAGAAGCTGATTAAGAATCGCTTCAAGAACTCCTATGCCTGTGAGCGTTGGTTCTTGTTGCCTCAGCTTTTCTGAAGAGAGGGTCTTTTTTTCTTCTTCTCGTCTTTATTTTCACCAGGCGTCGGCGTCGCCGGTGCTGGAGAGCATCCTGCAACGCCGTATGCAGAAAGACATGGACAGCGGCAGGGCCGGCAGAGCCGTCGTTCGGATCCGCGGCGTCACCGACGACGCCGCGGCGGCCTTCGTCCGCCTCCTATACGCCGCCAGGTACGTACCGTGTTTCCTCCCTGGAATCGCTAGTCTTATTCTTTTTTACGGATCCGTTTCTTGCAAGCTGGGAATGGTTTGCAAAAGACTCATTAGTAGTATTAACACACGAAGAGTAAAGAGAGAAAAAAAAATGTCACATGCGTACGGCGTACCCCACGCTGACAAGCTGGACGATCACGGGGGCCGACTTTTAAATGGTATAGTTAGAAATCTCTATTTTTATGCTCCATTTTCTTAGAGGGTCCGTTGGTTTCATTCATCATGGCAATAATTGATAGCTAAATTTTGAACCGATAAATACACTAAACGTGCTGTTATAATTCTAGTTTTTTTATGTATTCCTGACATGCGAAAGATCAATTTAGATACACTTCAGCACTAGGAGAAAAACAAGCAATAGCATTTTTACCGTCCTTGTGAGTAAACAGGGGTAAAGCCAACCCCAGACTTAAGCCTCGGGCTGGACTAGTTGTTCTTAGACCGATTTGTGATTTATTGATTTTTTAAGAGATTTTATGTGGACTTTCCATCCCGAGGCTTGGCTCCGCCTTTACGAGCGAATTACCCTTAAACTTTTGTACCTCTTAGCACATTTATCTTTTAAATTTTTGGTACCTTTTAGTAGTAGCTTAATGTATAGTTTATTACCTCCCAAGAGTGATAAAAGGTCTCAACAAGCAAATCCAAAGCGAATTCACTACAAAAACCATGCGCTTAAGGGTTTATTTGTTTTTTGCTTTGGATTCTCTAAAAGCTGATTCTGAATTGTAGTTTTAGGCCCCGTTTGGTACGGTGCCAGATTCTAGTAGAAACGGAAACGGTTTCAGATTCTTGTAGAAACGTTTCAGGTAGAATCAGAATGATCACTTTCTGCAAACCGTTTGGTATGGTTCCAGATTTTAGTAGAAACGGGGTTGATAGTGATTCAGCCACTGTGTGGAAAAAAAAGAAACGATCCGAGGAGAATCATTTCAAGTTTTAGCCCGTTTGGCTAGGTTTCTCCTAGATTATAGTAGAAACAGCTTGGTTCCAAGTTGTCAAACAGGGCCTTAGAGAAGCTGATTCTCCAAAAACTAGAATCTAAAATCACATATAAAATGGATTGTATATTCTAATGTATATAGGTGGGCTAGATTGTGAGAATTCACTTCTCGAATCAAGCTGGAGCAGTTCTTTTTCCTTTTGGCGGACATATATATCAGCGCCTGTACGTAGATTCAATTCAACGAACCACTCCACGAATCAGCATTTTTTTCGTGATACGTTCAACTCGGCCAATTTGCAAACATGCCTCGTCAATTGTCACAAGATAGACTGCGACGACGACGACGACGACACAGCCACACGGGGACGCACAGCACCGAGGCCGGCCTCGCTGCCTCGAGCCGAGCCATACAAAACCCCGGCAATTTGCGCGCGAACCGCCAAGCCCAGCGCCGAAACCTGCCGTGAATCTCGTCGAACAGATTTGACGCCGGTTTGGCGCCGACTAGGACGGCAGGGAGGAAAAGGAGAGAAGTAAACTAAAGAGCGCGACGCAAAGTGGAGGGGAAGAATGATAGAAACCGAGTTGGTTTTCTTCTTCTTCTTCTTTTCTTTCTTCTCCGTCGTTTGGTTGGTGCCTGTCTAGTTAGAACCCTCCCCTCCCCTACGTATGATTGGCTCCAATCCAAGGCGACCCATGGCCGCGAGGCAGGGAAGGGACCTGTCATCGCGGCGCAATCGCCGTGTTGCCTGCCATGAATTGGACTTTATTTCACCCTCCTTTTTTTTCGTGTGGATGTGGGGATAGGGACCGCCAGCGAGAATAACCGGCGGCACCGTCCAACGTCCTGTATACTCATGTCCTACCAATCGTCGTACTTAGGTCCCGTTTGGCAACTTAGAACCGGCCCGTTTTTACTGGAATCTAGGAGAAATCCAACCAAACGGATTAAAGCTCGGAACGATTCTCTTCGGAACGTTTCTTCTTTTTCCACGCTGGGGTCGAATCGCCCTCAACCCCGTTCCACCCCGATTCACGGAATCTAGACAGCTAGCCAAACGGTTACCAGATAGTGATTCTGATTCTACCTGAAATGTTTATACCAAGAATCTGGAACCGTTTCTGTCTCTAATAGAATCTGGAACCGTACCAAACATGACCTTATTGTCATTTTCGGTGGCCGTGGATGGATGTAGCATAATACATGCTGAAATTAACGGCAGGTGCGACGGGGAGGACGTGAATAATGGCAGTGAGATCGAGAAGTACGCGGTGCACATGCTGGTGCTTGCGCACGCGTACCGGGTGCCGTGGCTGAAGCGGTCGTGCCAGGGGGTGATAGGCTCCCGGCTCACCCCGGACACGGTGGTGGACGTGCTGCAGCTGGCCAAGCTCTGCGACGCGCCGCAGCTGCACCTGCGCTGCACGAGGCTGCTGGCCAAGGAGTTCAAGGCCGTGAAGAAGACGGAGGCGTGGCGCTTCCTCCAGGAGAACGACCCATGGCAGGAGCTCGACGTATTCCAGCACCTCCAAGAGGCCGATGTGGTACGCGAATCGCCCCGCACTTCGCACGTATAACTTATTTACAGTCTTTTTTTATTATTTTAAACATCGTATATTCAACACATATATTTAAATTTTGCTAAGAACATAATACAGATGAGAGTTCTAAGGTCTTTAAAAATCTTAAACCATCAAAATCAAAAACAATTCAATCAACAAATTTGACATATCAAAAAGATGATCTCGTAACACTTTTCAAATTTTTAAAGGTGCCGGGTAGCACCCTTGACCTTATTTCCGCCCCTGCTTACCATCATCACTTCCATTCCACCCACATGCGACTCGCGCGATCGATCAGTGGGACATACATGCATGCTGGCACTAGAAAGAAGATGCATCTCGCAGTGCGCAATGCACCGGGGAACATGCTTAGCGTGGTATCCCAAGCTTTCAAACTTTGGTTCCTGGAAATGGTGGACATGTCCGGACCAGCGTGTCGCATTCGTGCGTGTTAAGGCATAAGATTTCCATGCATGGTGTCGGTAGTTTCGATCGATCCCGCGCGTACGTCCAACACGCCGGCTGTGTTGGTCGGCGAATTTTAACATCTCCAACCTCCATTGCCCATGTGTTCTAAACGTTTTTATTTACGCACTGACCTGAAGCAATTTCCGGTCATGGCTAAGACCACATTAACATTTTAATCTGACAAAAGTCGATTGGCAGAACCCTAGGGGTTAACTAGCTATGTAATTAGCTAGGTTAAACTTGTACTAGCGTTCAACCAAATGAAAGTCGTACGTAGCTAGGAAGAATCACTGATCAATTTCCAGCATGGGTAAATTACCTACCTAAACCATGCCTTTACCGCTTGCATATGTTGTTTATGTTTGTTTGACAATTTCATGTTGCACGTTTTTTTTTTCAAAAAAAAGGAAATGTTATTAAGAATTTATGAGCAGTACTAAACTATGCATGATTCCGGCCGTGCAGCGGCGGCGCAAGTGGCGTCGGAAGCGCGCGGAGCAGCGGGTGTACATGGAGCTGAGCGAGGCGATGGACTGCCTACGGCACATCTGCACGGAGGGCTGCACGGTGGTCGGCCCGGTGGGGCAGGCGCTGGCGGCCAAGTCGCCGTGCCCGGCGTATGCGACGACGTGCCGGGGCCTGCAGCTCCTCATCCGCCACTTCTCCCGGTGCCACCGCACGAGTTGCCCGCGCTGCCAGCGCATGTGGCAGCTCCTCCGCCTCCACGCCGCGCTCTGCGACCAACCGGACGGCCAGTGCAACACACCTCTCTGCGGGCGGTTCAAGCGAAAGGAGCAGGAGAGGGCAGCGGCGAAGGCCGGCGATGACGACGACAAGTGGGGGCTTCTCGTGAAGAAGGTGAGGGCTGCCAGGGTCATGTCCTCTCTGAGCAAGAGGAGGCAGATGAGTTGTTCCTCTCAGTGTTGAGCAAATGTATAATCACAGCATCAACCTGGGACAATTAGCTAGGGAAGTAGCTAGCTACATACAGTACAGTGTATGAGTGTGTATCGAAGTGAGCTATTTTTGGCTTGTCGTGAGATGGTTTGATCTCTCCTGAGTTATGTACATGCCTCGTTGCTTTTGTTTAGGGTTTTCTATCTTTGTAAAAAAAAATTGTGTGGTGAGGGAAAGTGGCCAGAAATCCCTTGTAAAAACTTGCTGTATTGATAAATCATCATTGCCTGCAGAAACATGCAGTCTTTGAGGGTATTCTTTCTTCTTTCCCGTGACGAGCTGGTTGGTGGCGAGGCCAACCTGAAATGACTTGAACACAATAATCAAGACCTTAATGTCTCACACGATGAATTTGATCTTGGTGGATCAAACTTGACTTCAAGAACAAGGTACGCTTCATGATTCAATTATATATTTAATATTCCTATCCTTCCATCTAACCTAATATCAGTATTGCAAAAGACTCCTAATATTCTGTTTAATTCATACAATAAGCATCTGGCCAAACCAATTTTTTAATATGTAATTACCCACGCAATCTGACTTGAAGCACCTGTATTGAAAACACATTGAAACAAAATTAATCATAAACTAATTAATTACTAATTTAGGGAAAAATTTAAAAGATATTGAGGCTGGCTTAACTATAAGGATCATAAATTTTTTACTTTTTGAATCATCAGCTTATAATACATGTACTATCTACATAATAAGTATCAGATGCGTCGTGGACCCATTCGTTTCTGTGGGTGAAACGAATTATCGAGATATAGAGATTTAACAGAAAAAAAATTGGGAATACATTCAAAAAAAAGAATAAAAAATTGTTGATTTTTTAAAATATTTCTTTGAATTGTTTTTTAAAAATACCAAACAAATAATTTCAGGAATACCTCAAAAAAAGGGGGAGGTGTTAATTTTCTTTTAAAAAATTGTAAAAATATTTCTTTAAAGTTTTTCAAAAAATATTCATCTAAAAAAGTTTTAAAAATTAATTTATTAACAAAATATATTTTTCAAAAAAATCATTGTTGCAGATCCAATGTACTACAGTGATTTGTTCACGACGTGGCGGGGAGGGTGACTGGCTTCCATACCTCCCCAAAAAGTGTAAGTTACTAGATGCTCCGCGGGCCCGTGCGTTGCTGCGAGTGAAAGGAAGTGTCGCGACAGGTAGAGATTTTAACGGAGTGAGGAAATCTTTTTCGGGAAAATCTCAAAAAAAAAAAAGGAAACAAAAGTATTGATTTTCTTTAAATTTTTGTTAAAAACCACTTTTAAATAAAATTTAAAAATATTCCTTCAAAAAATCTAAAAAATATTTAAAAAGTACTTTAGCACTGTAGCTGCAGGATAGTTAGATTACAAAATTTAAAAGTAAAAAGGTTTGAGCAGTGCTTTATGCTTTCCCTCTCAATACAAGTTGCACAAATCTTGAAGCAAGCGAAGGGGTAAGTAATTACCATCTACCCTTCAGTCATGCTTTAATATTTGTGCAATTTTTAAAAACAAAAGCATAGAAGCACATCTCAAAAAGTATTTTTTAAAGAAAGTAAAAATAATGTGGTCACTGTAGCTCAACACTGTAGAATCTATAGTATTTTTGTGCCATGTGGCAGGGGCAGCCTGACCTACCGTATATCTCTAACAATATAGAGTTTATATAGATTCTATTACTTGCCATTGTTTTTCTTTCTCCTCAAATAGTTATCATTTTGGATGTATATGCAGTTAATTTTTAAAACTTTGATTGTCAATATCTTTTAAACATATAAATTGGATACATGAAAATCATATGTGTAGATTTGTCTAGAAAAATACTTTCATAATATTATAATTTTATTGGGTTTTATAAATATATTATAATGAAAATAAGTGGTCAAAGCTATGTTTTGAAGACCGTGCTGATGTCCAAAATAACAATTATTTGTGATCGGAGGGAGTTGGTTGCTCGTAAGAGTTAGCAAGGTGACATATAGTACGCCAGGTTCATTAAAAAAACGAGTACATGAAGAGTAAAAGCCAGAGTAATTAGATTATGCAATATAATCAATCCAAACAATGATGAACTTATGAACATTGATACGATTTTAATGGATGAGCATGTATGCATTCATATAATGACACCGACAATATATTTTCACTATATATATAAACACACTATTCTCAACCTGAGTGTATTATTCTACATTCCACCACCTTCCATCTGTCAAAACCCACATTCCACCTTGGTTAAAGGTTGATCAAAGAAAATCCAACACCTCCCACTTCCGTCAACCGCTATGTCACTCTCCACCCACCTTTTTCATGCTCAAATGATACATTAATTGTCTAACTTAGATACAGTAAAACCAACTTTTGGTGTAGTAAATGTTTTTTACAACTTTAAAACGTATTCATCATTGATCTCTTTTTATTAATTATATTTTTCCTAGCAAAATGCTTCAAACGGATTGTAAATAGGATAAATGGTTTAGAAGATATTATCATTCAAAGTTTGCAATTAACCCACTTTTCTCTCTCCACTTGCCCCTCCATCATGCACCACAGCTAGTTATGACAGTAAAATCTAACAACGCGTTTAGTAAATTAGAATGTATTGGAACGCAAATATGATATCCATTTTTTTACCGATGCTATCACATAGCCATCATGCACTACAACTAGGTGTGGTAGTAAAATCTAACAATTGGTCTAGTAAATTAGAATTTATTTGTACGTAAATGTGGTATCCATTTCTACTGCCACTATCACATGACTATCATGCACCACAGCTTGGTGTGGCAGTAAAAACTAACAACGTGTCCAGTAAATTGTAATGTATTTGAACGTAAATGGGGCGCCGCCGCTATCACATGACTATCATTCACCACAGCTAGGTGTGGTAGTTAAATCTAATCATGCATCCAGTAAATTGACGTAAAAGCTCATACATCTATCATTTATTGGTGAGACTTATATCATTTTGTCATCTCATCGTTAGTAAGCTACAAGTGAAAACCGTTTGTGAATAAGAGCTATCAATCAAAAGTTATGGATAAAACAAGTAAAGAAATATTTTTACCACTACTGAGGGAGATCTTGTTACCTTACCGCCTAGTCTACGTCGGTGCATAGAGACGCACGATAGAGTTCCCTATTCCACCGATCAATTAGCTAGGCATTCGACCCTCTAAGGTGCTTCGCCTTGCTGCCCCTACAAGGCATATGGCCCAACTGCCGGGCCATTAGGGTGCACCCATGAGCGCCCATAGAGATAGCATGATGGCCTTGCCTTGCTCAGTTTTGATTGACGTGAGGGCCGCAAAGTCCGGCGGTCCTTGCAAAGTCGGCCCCCGGATGAGGGCCTAAGCCTCATGACCCCCATAAGACCCTAGAAAGGGGCAATGACGTGGGATCCACCACCCTACTATGGGTATGATAGTATTAGTATACTAAGCTTTGTGCCTACAAAAAAACTCATTGTAACCCTCACATACTCAAACTCTCATTGAATACAAGATGCACACAAACTAGTGTGCCCTCAGGGAGCCCGAACGAGAAGGCACCCCCTCCATTCCCCGTTCGGGGGCACAACAGTAGGAGTAGGGCATTTATTTTAGCGCCTGAACCTGTATAAATCCTCGTGTCAACCCACTTTCTCGTGGTCGGTGATTCGTGAAATGGTCATCATCCATCCTCTCTCATGTGTCCCATTTCTCAACATACGACATCTGGCACTGTCTGTAGGAAACTATGCCTAATCTGTAAAAGGCTATGACACCTAAAAGAAAACACTCTAAGTCCACAAAGCCTCCTCTAGCTCCGAAACATATGGAGCAAGTGGACGACCCATCCGAACCCCGGGCGCACACCCTCTTCGGAGATCGAGACCATCCACCTCAAGGTGGACAACATTCCATTGCAATTCATACAGTCACCACAACCCCTAAGGCCTGAGCTCGTATCTCCAAGGACGAGGGCTCTAGGCCCTCGTCCTAAGCTCTCCCTCGTGAGCAAATGCACTTACATCCAAAGATGGTGAGCCAACTCCTATCGATCGGAGCGAAGTCTCATCCTCGTGGTGCAACGTGGCATGGGGTGGTGGGAGAGCCCCCAAGACCAAAGGTCGTTGCTCCCCCAAGAGTTGCTTAGACAATCCTGGACGAACAAGCAATTCCACCCACCATTGCCCACAAGGTTCAACAAACTCAAGTAAGTAGAACATGGACAAGCGAAGCAGAGGAGCCTCCACTCCACTAGTGTCGAGCACGCTCCTACCTTACCAGGCTACCAGCTGAGCCCTTAAATCATCATGACCAGCACCGCTCCGGAGGAGAGAAGGCTGAGTCCTTGGTTTCATGGCCTACCCGAGCCGCGCACAGGGTTAGCCTTTTCTTTTCACAATAGATAATCGAGCTCCTCCTAGTACTGATTTTCGCCAAAAATCACCAGAAAATCGCATGGTTTCGAAATCCAAACTTTTGAAAAAATTAAAAATAAACACGATTTTCTCTCGATTTTCTCCGATTATCGCGATATTTTGACCAGCCAATTGAATGCTTTACAAAAAAACCGATTTTGTAGCGATTTTCTCTCGGTTTCACCGATTTTCTCTCGATTTACGCCGATTATCGCGATATTTACGCCGCATATTTTTTTTATTTTTTTTTATTTTTTTATGAATTTAACCGGTTTATCGGCCGGTTTTAGATGTCGTACTCCACCGATATATCCGAAAATCGCGATTTTCGCACAATAATTGCCGAAATTGTGAACCCTGGCCGCGCATCGATGGGAGCACTCCGGCTCACCTGGACATTGACGTCGCCGTCACCATCGACAGGCATGGAGCTCTTCCAGGTCCGAGGAGCCCATCAACGCCGTCGTAGCCATGCGAGGTCATCTTCCCCTCGCGGGCGTGGTGGCAGAGGCAGTCTAGGGACCGGTAGCCCTCTTGACGGAGACATCTCCGAAACCCCATTTTGAATCTATCCCGAAAGCGGAAACACCACCAAACATTTGCTTGACCAAACAGCAAAGACTTGTTCTGTGGAATCAAATCAAAACAACACCTCATAACCAGTAATGGAGCCGAGTTGTGCTGTTATATAAACTGCAAATAATTCAACATGGTCATAGCCTCTCTTGCATTCAAGAAAGTTATAGCATCTCTTAGTTTATTGGAGTCCAGAATACATCAGCCAAGCATCATCCCTTGGAAAGAACATTACTAGGAAGAAATACGATAAAGCAACTACTTGAAACCTTGGTCAAATGATAATCATGATTCACCCTCTTTTGCTTGGGCCATTAGCTCTGCTTGCATTCTCTTTATCTCCAGCTCCCTTTCCATCCTCTCTTCCTGAAAAAACAAAAGCACTTTCAGCGGCTTCCAGAAAACGCTCTTGTGCATACATTAACAGTACATGAATTTGCCAAGGGTTTTTCATGGTAGTAGTTTTGGTGGTAATGTGGGTGGGTGGACAGGTGGTCAGGTGGTGATAGTGTTTTTGGTGGAAACAGCCCACAGAACACCTGAACCTATTTGTCTGTGTTTCAGTCTAGCACGCAAAAGTTTCTAACGGACATTAGGTACCTAATGCTCTCATGTTTCAAGTATTAATGTCAATTTAGACAAATGGGGATCCAAAAGAGACTTTACATGCATATAGACGCAACAATTCTACTCGTGGGGAACACAACTACGACAATCATCTCGGGAGTTTCAACACTGTCCTTCGCCCCAAAATGACCTTTTGAGTACTATGGAAACTGATGTTTAATCACAGCATCAAAGCATCAGATGGAAAATGTACAGGAAAACCACATGTGATGTGTTTGCAAATAGGTTACAAGTTGCCCTTAAGAAATTCACCCTTAACATAAGCCCAGCGCAACAAAATACAGAAACATAACAAAATGGGATGTGTGCATTATGCAAATAGGTTAACAATTGCCCTAGGGCAATTATACTTAATATCTGCCCCGCATAACAAAAGGGCATAGTTTTAGTCAGTAAGCATTAAGCCACACAATACCCAGATGCTTAGAGGCTACAGCAATTCATTGCCAAAGAATCTATAACATTAATCATGTAAATGTCTGGAGTCAGCAGTAGGATATGTAATAGCAAAGCAGACAACAGGTTAGGTGGCTAGATTCAACATGTAATCCCAGTCTCAGTGAGATAACCTTTCTGCTGAATGAATAACATTTAACAGCAGCAAGAAAACAGTTCAATTCACTCTAAAGTCTCTAATTCTATTTGCACCTACAGCCTGGACTCTCTGGCAAACCACAATTATGCAGTCTTTCAGCATGAAGAGCCGATACAGCGGGAGTAATTTTCATATTCATATTCTTCCTGAAGCTGTGGAAGGCTGGAAGGAACTGTTGCGGGAGGCAGAGGCCTGCATGGTGACTGAAGCTGCTGTACAGCAGCAGAGATTATGTGCCGTGATTGCCCGTTCCTAAAGGAAACACCCAGGAGGTGACAGATGATGTTTCTTTCCTACTACGCTTGTTTGTTTGCAGTGGGATATGTTGAGATGTCTTTAGTTAAGGTTTCACAGGTACTTCAGCAGTTCTTGTGCACTGCGAAATTTCCTAGTGCTTATATTGCCTTTGTGCTGGGAGTGATCGATCAGATGTAACCCCTATGACCTATATCCCTCGTTTGCTGCAACTCTGAAGATTCGTTTCTGGTTGCAAGTAAGAATCTGGTCAAAGAATCAAGACGCAATCCTAAACAAGTCCGCAAGAACGCAGCAAAACCACCAATTGGAGAAAGCCCTACGCTTCAAATCTCAACACCGCACTTAGACAAGCAAGCAAAGCCCAGCCTACTCCAAGAATCTACGGTTCATCCGGTCAGGTCGGATCCAGCAACCTCTAACCCAATCCAAGATTTGTGTGGACGGAGTACAAAGCTAATCGCACACAGACAAGGCCTGGATCTAACGCGGCGAACTAAAGATCAGCGTATCCACAAGGGACAGCACAGGCATAGCAACGAGCGATGAATTTGGTGGAGGAAAGGGAAGTATTAGACCAGAAATCAGTTTACCTTCTCGTCCTGGTGGAGGGCGATCCAGACGTGGACTCTGTCCATGGACTGCCAGAAGAGGAACGCACCGAAGGTCATCGCGAAGTACGTCGCCACCCGCACCATCTTCTCCTTCTCCTTCTTCTCCCTCTCCGATCTCCCTCCCCCTCTCTCCTCGGAGGATTGGGATTTGGCGACGGCGGCGTGTTCTGGGTCTGGACAAGGGATGGTGGAATATACCTCCAATCGACGGCCCGCAATCCTCTTTTGGGCTGAGCGGGCTGGGAGTCGGGCTGTCCTTCCTTAATTGACGGGCCTAACACGGGCCTGCATTTTGTTCTTCAATAATCGTGTCTGGTGAGTGGAACCAATTCTCGAATTTTTTTATTTAATATTTATTTTATTTTATTTTCGAAAATAATCAACGGATTTTGTTTTTTTGCGAAAGGGGGATTTGATCATTTGCTCAGAAGTTGATGTGCAATTGATTATTTGCCCCATGTGTCTCACTGACATGTGGCACCAGGACCCACATGTCAATGAGATATTATGGGCGAAATGATCAATTGCACGTCAACTCCGGAGCAAATCATCAAATATTCCCCCAATTAATGTGGGGCGATCGCCCTATATCCGGGTGACGGAGACCCACTTTCGTAATATTTTTTATCCATCGATTATTTTTGAAAAAAAATTAAAATAAATATTAAATAAAAATAAATTCCGCAATTCTCTCATCAGTTTTTGCGCTTAGTGAGTAGCAACATGATTATATCTGAATTCTAAAAAAGTGCGTAGCGACGTTGTCATTTACGACTGTTCTGTAACAACGACGACCAAGCAATGATCAGAGCAACACATTGTCAGCTATAACATAGACGAGTCTGCCCTTCAGACAAGACAAGATTGTAACATGTTTTTTATGATATAATAATTCATTTACAACAGGTTTACAGGTACAGCAGCAACACAAAACTGCAGCAGTATGATAGCATACTGAGTTGCTGTGATCTGCAGATAGTGTGGTAGTGTGGTGGGTAACAGGTTTACAGGTACAACAGCAACAGGTTTACAGGTGCACTGCAGCTAGTGTGGTAGGTAAGCAATTGTTCGCCCCAGGTGTAGTACCAAAAACCGAGTTGCTATGATAGCATTGTGGCAACAAATTATAAACAACATTTCTCTCAGTTACGTTACCCGTTTTCACGTACAAGGAATACATCAAAACGGTTTCTTCTTTACTTTTTTTTTAATGCTCCTGACATAGGCAGCGGGTATGCATTTTTACTCAGACATACACTCGAGCTGCATGTTGCCCTCCTGTTTAGAGAAATTTGTCCGACTAGTTTTCTGTCCAGTTGTGATGCATGGTGGCACGAGAGTTTGAAATATCGACGAAAATTGCTCGAAATTGACCGTATTGGTCCGGTTCGATAAACGGAACCGATCAAATTCAAATTTAAATTAAAAAATCAGAAAATTTCGGAAAATTTATCCAAAAGTTTTTTAAAATTAGCATTAATAGATTTTCGACATCTGTCATAAAATTTGGGAAAATTTTTTTGACAAATTTTCGATGTAAACCATCGAAAGCGTAAACCGGTCGAAAATCGAATTATTTCGCCGCTATTTGACCGCTGAGTTCAAAATTTTGACTTTGAATTTTATTCAATTTCTACCGATTATCAACGAAAATTGACCACTCGAAGGATAATTTTCGAGCTTAGTTCGGTAATGTAAACCTAGGTGGCCCCTCGTTGCAGTAGTCTACCCCTCTTGCCCCAACCCATGGCTACTACGTAATCACGCAGCCAGGCAGCCAGCAATGGTTCCGAAAGTGGTTTCCGACAATTTCGCAAGTGCTGTTCGTGTCATATCCTCAGTTGAGGGATTGTAAAGTGGTATGCCAATGTTCATCCCAAAAAGACCAGCAACAGCCAGTCCAGCAGTAATGACGGCAGTCAGTGGAGAGCATGACACCCACCTGTAGAAGCTGATTTTGCATGTCATCCAGCATTATGTTGATATAATCTTCGGTATCGCCAACATACTCCCTCAGATTCAAGCAGAGACAGGACAGGTATAAGCTCAGTATCTCTACTATTCTAAAGCAGCACTTGGTGGCAGTGGTCCGTTCTTCCCACATCATTAATTGCCGCTTAATTGTCCTACTTAATTGCCCTGCTTAATTGCTCTGCTTAATTGCCCTACGCAAGAAACGAAGCGTTGCTTTAATTAACCAGCTTTCGCAAGAAACGAAGCGTTAAAGATAGATGTTTGATTTTGTGAAATAATTTTTTTTTATTTTTTTATTTTTATTGTTCGTTATCAATTTTGTTTTTCGTAGCAACGCACGGACATGCAACTAGTAAGAGATATATAGTAGGTGTGGGTGGTTTGGGGAAATTTTTTCACACAGTTATGGAGGTCAAACAACTACTGTTATCAAAAGCAGCCAACACAAGGAAATAATAAGTTGTGTTCGACAACACCTACAAACGATATAGCAGTGCCATCAAAAGCCATACCAGTATACCACTTGTTTACCTCACCATGCAAGCAAAAAAAGAAAAGAAAAAAAGAAGAAGCAAAGACCTCCAAAGAATTTGATGAGAAGATTGACAAGAAACAGATTCAACACGCTCATTTGCCTACCTTCTGCACACGACCAGAGATTGCCACTAGGCGGCTCTTAATTTGCTGATCTTTGAAGTTAGCTCATCCAACGCTGGATATGCTCATATGCCTCTTGCTCCAGAGTCGAAGTCTGGAAGAAAAAAAGGAGGCCAGACTGGCCCGACACTATCCACATGTAGGCTATGTTTTGTATATCTGTAAGAACTACTGTTACCTCAAAGTAATTTGTAAACTTTACTATCTTAAATGCAATATATACTAAAACAAAAAAAAGGTGTGTCAAAAGGCTACTCCAGATGGGCTGCTTAAATTCAAAACACCACTTCCCCATATTTTCTTAGAACCAGGCTTATGAAACTTATTATTGTCGGGAGTGGCCGCCGCCCCATGATCTGACGGAGGGCCAAGGAATCTACCCACCTCGGTAGACCCCTCTCGTCCCGAGGGAACATATCCCTCGAGCAAAAGGACTAGAAAGGCTTTAGCAGCAACACTATACCCTTCGGTTGGAGTCCGAAGGGGAGGTCTGCGGTAGGAAGGCCCTCAAGGCCTCTGAGCACCGCTCGGAGGGGGTAATCCCGAAGGGGGTACGCAGAGAGAAGTGGAAAGAAGCTACGACAGTAGGGAGCAGGGCTACGTTAGAGGTCATTATGGCTTCTAAGGACTAGTCTCTGACAAAGGGAAAATATTGTAGAGCCCCTACGAACCTATGAAAAAGATAGGAACACTAATGTAATTACATCTACGGGTAGAGGGGCTATAAATAGCCCTCGCCCAGACCTTGTAACGGGGAGCTTTTTCTCAGCAATAAAACAACATGCGACATACGCCCATTGCAAAGGTTTCCATCTAAATTCATGGGTCTCCGGTGGTATACTCCTCATAGGGTGACCCCTGCAGCCCTCCAACTCGTACTGTTTGGTTTGTATCGACAACACTTACAAAAGATGCTCTAAAGAAATCTGACCTCAGGTTTCTCTAATAAGCACATGTGAAGAAATTATCCAAGAAATTATGTAACAACGATGATTTAGCTATCAGACAACCCATAATATGTATCAAAACTTATTAAGGCATGGAATCCAACAAGGCAGCTAGATGATTTCAGTTGCATTGAAATAGCTTGAGCAAAATTTCCAGATACAAGATGAAGCACGTACTTTCTCTTCCAGACATCTACAGGCTGACTCAAGGCACACTTCAAGCGCTCGGAATTCAAAAGGTAAAGCCTTAGTGCTTCCATCTTTCACAGCAGCCAATGTGAGCGTGCTGCTTCTGTGAGGCATTTCACCCACCATAATAGTAGTCTTCTTAGCCATGTCCAATTCATGTCTTTTGGATGAACCAGGAACAGGAAACGATGAAGCAACCGCAGATGATTCACCCTCCATATCAGTAAATCTGCAGCCTATTAAAAAAAGAAGAAAAAACAAATAGTGATATAGCACGTTATCACAATATCGTCTAAGATCAACACATAGGAGTGTTGGAGAATGGGTAGACTACTGTAGCACAAAATCAAAATTTTCTACCTCATAACCCAGGAACCGCTGCAAGTAATAGATTATAAAATTACCACTATACGCGCAAACCCGTAGAGAAAGTAGAGTTGATGTAGCGCGTCCCTTTGCCAGCAAGCTCCGACCAGATCCAACCAGCGCCGATCAGTTCGCCAACTAGATCGGATAAGATCCGATCAGAAACTATTAGCACCGACTAGTCTACCGACCAGATCAGATTGACCCCGACCAGTCTGCCGACCAGACGCCGTAGACTTGTGGCTCCTTCATGAACCTTTCGTGACGAACTCATGTTGCGGATCGTTCTAGCATTGAAGCTTTACAGCAATGCCTCTAAGGTATCCACACGTACAGAAAGGAACACCACATGTCGGAATACTAGTTCCGGTCGTGCGGATTAGACGAGAAGGGAGAGCGGTGGCTAGGATTTCAGGAGTTCCGAATTCCTGATGTGTCTAAAACAATTTTGTTTACCCCGTTTATCTGCCACCACCTCCCCCTTTATATAGATGTCACAAAATGGGCTCTACATTAGAGGCCCATTACGAACTCTAAACGCACACGAACTCGGATCACCATCAGAGTTCAGTTCCAACCCCTTAAGCATGCAATCCCATAGGTTCACGTGTACTTGGACATATCCCGAGTACCCCTACTCAACCAATAATCGGTAGCAGCTCCTAGTAAAACGTGTCGATTCTCAAGTATATGTAAAGATCATATTGGACGAACCTTAACAATGTTTAGTCATATGTTTTTCCCTTTACCTCACGATAAGGCGGGTTCATGTTATCCTTATTTGGTTAGTTCGATCACTCTTTCTCGATCTATGACTCGGAATCCCCAATCACGGTTAACTCTTAACCGCAAGCAGTATGGCCATGCATTTCCGGAATCCGATCACTCGAGAGGCCTAGAGATATCTCTCCCGTTGTATGGAGGGGCAAATCCCATCTTGACGGATCACATCTTGCAGCATGCTTCATAACAAACCCGAAAGCTACATTTATAACTACCCAGTTACGGAGTAGCATTTGGCAACCCCTAAGTAGGTCATTACACGTCTCAAGAACATGCATCAATCTCAGGTCTAAGGATATGGCATACACATTGTTCTGAGACCAACTGATGACAGGAAAAATACAACGTTCCCGCAGTGTCTCGGGGTGGGTCGATCCAACTCCATGTTCTCTAACATGATTCTACATTGTTGGTTTGATATCTTCATATCCATGACCCGTGAAACATGGTTATCAACCAATACATATGCTAGTTTTTACATATACGTCCTCATATGATTATCGACTAGCTAGGAATTACTTTAGAATAATCATCATATGGTCATTATAGAGTTTTACTAACAAGTCACACACTTGTTAAATCAATAACAATGAGATTATTCAAGGAACAAGATGATAAATCATGAATATTAGGAAATATAATTATCTCCATGATTGTCTCTAGCATATTTCCAACAAGAAATACTCGATCATAAATTCATAATAGTCTATTGTTCATATATATTATCCTGGTGCACTTTGCAAAAAACTATTAACTGCAAAAATTTGCCAAGGCAGCACTACATAGATTATGCCGACCGTACGAAGTTCTGATGTTAATTTGCAAATATCCAGAGGAACTTCACCAGAAATTTCTAAAACAAGACAACAAACAAAGTAACTTGTATTCTTGCCACCACATACGGCGTTTGGACAACTCTGAACCGATAGGTGCTCTAGCAAATGTACTCAGCATCAAGGGAAGTAGGTGTGTGCATTTTTACACCGAAGCAATTAAACCAAACCGAATTAATCGAAATTCTCGGTTTATTTGGTTTTCGATGATCGGCTCAGTTTTTATTTTTGATCTATTCGGTGTTCAGTTGTCAGCTCGGTTGCTGGGAAACCGAACAGAAAACGATCTAGCTAAACATGTAAAACACCCCTAACGGAGAAAATTGATTAAATACCTTCTCTTCAGTTGTCAATATAGTATATACCCCTCTTCCCAAAGTAAATGCCACTGTATGCTAGTACCAAGAGGTACCAAAGTTTAGAGGGTGTAGGTATTATCTTTTGGTACTAGTTTAACGTAAATTTTGGTATCTCACAAGTCACAAAAGATAGTAAAAAATCTCATATTCTATACATTCTAATGGCCTAACTGCATTTGATTGGGCCGCACATCCTTTTCCTCCTCTGTCAAATGAATGAGTGTTTGTTTCTAGCATCTGGAATGAGAGTTTTGAAACGTAGTGTTCCTAGTCGATATTTCAGTTTGTTGATTTTTTTGCATACGGGCAGACCTATGACCACTGCTGAGAAGCTTGAACTCGGCAAGGACATCCACAAACTCGCTGGCACTTGAGTGCGGTTCGTTCCAGCTTCTAATTATGGATTCTAGATTATAAGAGAAGCTGCTTCTAATTATAGGAGAATTGGACCGAGCCAGCTGTAACTTTTATGTTTTAGACCGAGCCGACAAGAATCAGATTTCAGCCAGATTTTGATTCTATATAGAAATCAGCTTTTGATTATCAGAGAAACTGTCCAGAATCCTCACGTTCGGTAAATAATCCGCTTTTTTTAAAGCAGAAGCTGTTCAGAAACTGAAACGCTGCATGTGGTTTGAAATATTAGCAAAAAGGTTCCTGTGGTTTTTCAAAGTCAGCCAAACCATGCTTGTGGTTTGGGATTGCTATGCCAAATTGCCAATCATAATGCTGCCACATACATATGTATGGGTTTTCTTACTCCTATGTATTTATATAAAGGTGCCAACCTTTTATAAATCTGTATAGAAAATGGGAAGTATTATAAGTTATGTTGGATGTGGGCATGGTTTGCATTGAATTTGCAATAATAACACTCTTATGTGGGAAAGTTTTGGAGGCCAACCAGGACTTCTAAGTCACTCCTCACCGGTTTTGCAAAAAAGCCCCTCGGCTTCCTTCAAATTATGGATAGGTTCCTGTAAACTTACAAAAATACCTTCAAACATATTTTATATATTTTTAGCCCAAACCTGTGAGGGTAATTTTTTCCCCCAAAATAGACCGTGTGTTCTTTCGAATAGCGTTTAGGTCCCTCCTTCCTTATTTTACGAAAAAAAACTCTCGTTAAGTACAAATCTCAAACGAGCTATTTTCTAATTTTTCGGAATAGCGCTTATGTAAAAAAAAAATGAACAGGTCCCCGTTCCTTGTGTCCGAGTCTTTTCTCCGTTTTTCTCGAAAAAAATAATTTCGTCAAGATAGACATGTGTGCAGCTCTATCTCTAGAGTTTTTTTTGTGACTCGATCTCTAATATTTTTTAAAACATGTATTATTACCCAGTGAATGCATAAGGTGTTAAACTCGGTATCTATAATTTTTTTGCAACTCGGTCTCTAATATTTTCCAAAACATGTATTATTACCCGGTGAACGCATAAGGTGTTAAACTCGGCATCAATAATTTTTTTTGCAACTCGAAATCTAATACTTTTCGGAGCATGTATTATTCATTTTTTTTTACAAAAAGGCTCGTTGATACGCAAATTCGGCCACGATTCCTACATACCGTATTTTTTTAAAAAAAAACCAAGAGAACAAAAAAAAAACGCTTAGATCTTTCTACATTTTTTCAGAAAAAAAATAGATCCAATTTCACACAACGTGGTAACGCGCGCAACCGTACCTAGTTACATTTACCCGTTGACAAAAACTCCAGAGGCTCGTATGAACTTCCGTTCAATGTACTTTATGGCATCACCATATTTTGCCTGATCTCATTTATTTTCATTTCGTTAGGATAATGCGACTTTACGGAGGCTGTACTACCATGTGGAAAACCTGCTAAACTAAAATAAGCGTGGAATCATGTGCTGAAAAATTGGTTTAGTGTTAATTTTGGTATTGCAAAGTGGTTGTGCTCATAGTATATATGGTGCTTGTGCATGTGCTGTTTAAGGTGATTACTTGATATGTTTGTGATAGTATAGCAATGGTTTTGCTTGATGCAATGCGCTTGTGCGAGTGGTTGCATAGACTGATCTTGAGTTAAGTTGTAGACTTGTGCTCGTACACGGTTTTGTGTTTATTCGTGTGCAGATGTTGCTTAAGATCAAACGTGATCAATGATGGGGATCGAAACTAGGTTCTGGGATGAATCGAGGTTCAGACGATCAAGGATGACATGCAAAACGTTCGGACTAGAGAACAGTGCACGTGAAGTCAAAGACGACGCAGCGTAGCGGCAGGTGGGTCGTACGTGTGTATACATGAGTTTTGGGCTGTCTATACATGTATTGAGCCATGTGTATTTGGGCCAAGTGGATACGATGCATGTATTTAATTAGAGATAAGAAATTATGATTTATTTATATATAAATAGAAAGGTATCTCCTAGATTGTTTAGACGTACGGAAAAAAAGAAGGGATTTGATAAATATTATTTTACAATGTTTCGGAGGTATCTTGTGAATATATTTAAGCAATAAAGATAAAGTTTTGCAAGTTGATGTGTTGGTAATTTCGTTCCTCATTTTCATATTTCTTTTGGTTTATAGATTAATTTATTGTTTCACCGTGATAATTTTGATTTGATCCATCCAAAACCTTACTAGAGTATCAAGTGATTGATCTGAAAATTTTGATTGGTTAATTCCTTGTAGATCCAGATTAATCTCATAATTAGGGTTTGATCTGTTCTCGTTATTATTTGGTATAGTCAATTTGCCAAGGTCATATATCTAGATCCGTAGATTCGATTGAGCTGATTCTTATTGGGTTAGTTTCTAATTTAAATCTAGTTTCTACAATATAAATTTCAAGTCAATCCAACGGTGGGATCTCCGGTAATTACTATTTTATTGAATGTATATCAATATGTTTTATTTGGAAACCGAAGCAATTTTTCATAATTCGTTTAGTGGTGTTTTGAGAATCACTAAAAATTAGTTTTAGCTTTCACGTAATCATTCACCCATCCTCTAATTGTTGTATTAGTGATTTAGTTTAGATCGATTTTACAACAAGATATGACCCTTCAATGTTCGATGGACAGTAACTGTTGGTATAACTATATGATCCAGGTTTTACTGCATGGAGTTTTAGCAGAATTCAGCGTAGGCACTAGTGGTTGGAGAAACACTTAACTTCAGCGTGTCGTCGGAGTAGCGTCTGCCCTCTATGTATTGAGATAGGTGCTGGAGAAATTTTACGGTACATTATGTTTGTAGTATATATAATGGTAGAAAAAATCATATCTAACCGTTGGTTTGTTAAAAATATTTGTACTATTGTACTACCAGGTGAATTATAGATAAACTCTAGTTAATCTGATCCATTTGATAAAAAGAATGTGAGAAGTGTTTCTATGCTTTTTTTAAAAAAAAATTACACAAATATTAAAACATGTATAAAAGATGGATAATGATTACTTACATGTAGAGTAGCACCAGAAACGGGCATCTAGAGTTAGAGAAGCTAGTGCACTAACCACCGGGGCAGTGGTGGCAATTGCTTTTTGCATGCCGCACTGTGCAAACTAATCTTATTTAGCTCCTTCAGACATTCCACCGTAATGAATTCTGATTTGAAGTTTCTGCGTATTGCCTCTTGTTGAATGCTCTGCCATAAGTTTCAGTATTGTAGCTTGTGCTGATCTTTTGGTCATGGTTTTCCCCGGCAGCTACCGATGGTCTGATAGATAATCTGATAAGGATTCCTCAAAAAGAAGATGATGACTTGATAACTCAGGTGTAAGAGTAGATGGGCACAGGTTTCGTCGTTGAGAAATTTTACGGTGGATAACGTATGTAGGAAATAGTAGTAGTAGAAATTAAGAGTATTCTAGGTTTTTTCTATCCATTCAGAGGTATTTTAGATTTTTTTCTAATTTGTTCATAGTTTTGGCTTCACCAAACACCTGATGATCTTCATAAGCTTCTTATCCATTCATCCGCCATTCATCAGGATCACAGGACGTGTTTCGCCGTAGATGACAAATAATATGATAGATTTTTTTACCCGTTTACCCCTTTCTAAATTGAGAGTGACTAGGGAACGGTATACCGTTGCAACGGTATAGCCATGAAACTTGTCGGTTTCAGTGCTAGTTTCATAAGTTTCAGTGTTTAGTTTCATCAGTTTCATGTTTTATCAGTTTTTAGTGCTAAGTTTCATGAGTTTCAGTGCAAAAAATCATAAGTTTCATGAGTTTCAGAGGTATACCGTTGCAACGGTATACCGTTTTTTAGTTTTTCTGTTCTAAATTTTACTACCAATACTACAGGTGGTAGTATAACTAGATCTAAATTGATTTCAACCATTAGATTCAAAGGAATGGACGGTTTATATTGATTTTAATCCACCGTAAAAGAGCTCTTCGCCATTACCGTGTATTCCTGCCTTACTTACACCATGTTGGTGAGTGGTCAATGGTTGAGTGCTGCATTGCATCAATCAAATCCCCTCCATTGGCTTAAAAGGAAACATCAAAGTTGTCGTCGTGTTTTTCCTTTGCTCATTATCAAAGGTCACATGGCATGCTTTGCACTAAGATAATGGTAGACATGAATGAGAGTAACAAGATATCGAAATGATGTGGCTTTTGTGGCATATGCTATTGCTCTGACAGGGAATCTACAACATTTAGATCATGGCCTCTGCGTTGTTATGTTATCAACTTTTGCTTTAAGTATTCCCCCCATAGTTATCAGCAAAAAGATAAACTTTTGCTTTTTTTTTAGCATAGAAAAGAAAGCTAACCCGAGGAAAAACTGAACTCCAATTAAATTAATGGGAATATGCATGGGATGCATAAAACTGCATCACTCGAAATGAAGGCTGCAACTGCGATTGTGCGGTAGCATTTTCCCCCTCATACCGGACTGTCTGCAAAGCCTGTAAGTGAATATTTGCAAGGGGGGACGAAATATATTACGTGAGTTGTGTTACAACAAAGATCGGTTTTTAGGAAATTTTAAGAGCAGTGAACCAGAAATTACTGCTCAGACTAGCCCCAGGTACAAATGTAGAATTGAACCTGCGTATTATAAATCTGATCACGAATATGATAGACAAAGTGCTGTGGACGCTTCCATTGAAGCCAAGTGTTTTAGCTCCTGGGTTGGTACCAAGACCTTATTTGTCCTATTTGAATTCCAAACAGGATGCCCTGAAAAAGAAAATTCAAACAGAAGCTTTTGAAAAAAAAATGTAAACAAGAAAACAAAGAGAATTGTAATTAAACAACGAAGCAGTTGTATGATAGTCGATACTTCAGATCTGCTGCAACGGGGCAAGTTAATGCTTTTCCAGTCTTGTCCCGCGCCCACCTTTACGGTCGTTCAAAGATGCTTAATTAGCGTATGTAATTCTAACTGTTACTTCTCTTTCTATGAGTGCATATAATTAAGATGTCTGTAAGACTATTCCACATAAGATTTTAGGTGACGTAGAGGAGAGAGAAAGATATTGTCTACTATTTAACAGACGATTATCTTGAATAGACAATCTGTTAATTAGATGAGAGACTATTACAGACAGCTATATAAACGATCTATTGTATGAGTTATTTTTAGCTCTGTCTGTAGATGATATAAAGATGTATTACAGACAACTAGCATCTGTACCATTGTACATGCGCACAATGAAATAGACACTTCTTTGTGTCTGAAAAAAACAACGAAGCAGTTGCCAAATTGCCATTAGGTACAGATGTAACCCTGTAATGGCAGGCTCTTTCCACTTCGGGATTACTACTAAGGACATGTACAATATTGCATATATATTAGCTATTGTAAGTTTATGTCACGTAAGATTTTGGGTGATCTGAATAAGAGATAAAGATATTGTGTACTACTCATTTAACATACGATTTTATAGATAGTTTTATACTATATATATACCATTATATAGATAGAAAAAAAATTATATAACATCTTAAATTTTGGTCGAAAGCCCATCAAACACCACGAACTACGAAATCAGGCTTTTGACCCCTCCCCCAAAACTTTGTTATTCGGTTCAAACAACACCATAACCCAGTTTTGTATAGTGGTATTGCCCCTGTGACGCAATGAGTGGACGATTTTGCCATGTATGATGACACGCTGGACTAGTTAGATCAATGGCAGGTTCCACATGGGCTTCTCCCGCCGAGCTCACAAATATGCTTATGTAGTTGTCGGTCCCTGTAGTTCACTTTATCTCTATTTTGATTTAGGGAGAACCCTTGTGGGTTTCACCTGTCATTCACCTAAACTTGCCCAGCGTGTCACCCTACATGACAAAATCACCCACTCACGAGCAATACTGCTATGCGAAACCAGGTCAGAGTGTCATTTAAACCAAACTGCAAATCCTAGGGTGTCAAATATCCGATTTCATAATTCGAGTGCCGAACGGACTTTCGAGAAAAATTTAAAATGTTATATAGACTTTTTTTTTCTGATAGATAATATATTAATCGTACGAGGCTGTTCCGGATAACCACTGCCCACTGTGCATACATCTGACCACTCGAAGTGCTGAACAGCTCTGCTCGACGTACGGCTCTACCAACCTCGACGCCGCGCCAGCCACCACTGCGGCAGTCAGCACCCGGCCGTCGTGCCTGCCTCACGCAACATTTCCTGGCATTTTCGCCGCCTAACGGACGCCCAAAAAAAAGGCGGAGACGTGCGACGCCGAGATGTAGCAAGTGCCGTGCATGAGGACTCCGACTACGTAACCACAACACGACGTTACAACGGCGCGTCGACGCATCGGCAGAGGCGAGTAGCTGTGCGCGCGGCCCAAGCAGTCGTACATGCTATATTGCTATGGAGACTAGTAGTAGTGTTGCTGTGCTGATACCACTTTTCAGTACTACTACTCCCTCTGTCCCACAAAGAGTGCATTTTTAGGATTTTTAAGACAGATTAGTGTGCAAGGTAAATGACTAATGTGCCCCTTATTACTCCATACACAAGCATGGTGGTGCTTCGGTTTCCACAAGCACTTAAATGAGCATGCATACACTTACAGCTGGGCCCTACAGACTAAAGATGCATTCTTTGTGGGACAAAATTTGAACACTAGAAATGCACTCTTTGTGGGACAGAGGGAGTACGTTTTTACTGTACAAACAACGTGAAATCCTTTGGCCTATATATGTGTGCAGCTATACATAGTGTTAGGTCATATCCTTTGTGCCTAGGTTGTCCAATTAAGCTGGCTAACTAGCACAGATGGAAGCTGCAGGTGAGAAAAGAGGAGCAAATTTAATGGCTTCTCCGCTGGACACCGAGGCAGGCCAATTAGACCACAAGGCCGGCAGCGGATACAACACTGCAGCTACTGCTCATGCAGTAGACACAGGTACGTCCATGGCATGTTCGACGCATGAGCCTGCTGCATGCATGCTCCACCTGTAAGAACAGCATCCGCATCGACTCTGTCTCTAGCTAGCGGCTAGCTGCTTGTTTCGTACGTGATCCTGATCTTGCCCGGTCGTGTTGCTGAGCGCCGGCATGATACGCATGTGCAGATCCATGGCAGCAGGTGGGCCTGCTGCTGGTGACCGGCTTCAACTGCGCCTACGTGCTGAGCTTCTCCAACCTGATCATGGTGCCCTTGGGCTGGGGCTGGGGCGTCGCCTGCCTGCTGCTCGTCGCCGCCGCCGCCTGGTACGCCAACTGGCTCCTCGCCGGGCTCCATGTCATCGACGGCCAGAGGTTCATCCGCTACAGGGACCTCATGGGCTTCGTTTTCGGTATGCATATTTCGCTTAATAATCCCATGTGTTTGTACATCAGGCCAAGGTCACTTGCACACCCGATCTGACTAATCATTGATACAAAAGATTATAAAAAAATCTGCATATATATGCTGTCCTGACACTCCGATCGATCGCTGATGTGAACTGTTGGTATATGGAGGAAATGGTTGGGAATGAATGCAACAGGCTGGTAGTGTATGGAGGAAATGGTTGGTATATTGAGGAAATGGTTGGGAATGAATGAATGATATATTAATTGATTTAAATAAACGATGATAAATATCCAGAATCGGAAAACGACGATGCATATCTAACTGATGCGCACGATCGAACCATGACACGGTCCCTTTAAGTCTAAAATTTTGAGAAACACTATAAAATTATCTCTTCAATCGATTAAATCTGTTAATTGAGTTGGTTTCGATTTCGGCACGCAGTTTATGGTTTTCAAGTCTTTAGAACTAATTCTATTTTACTTTTAGCATATTTTAAATATATATGTTTGATTTATTATGTTACAAAATCATTATATAAGACTGTACATTTATACGTACGAAGTATACATACCCTCATTCAAAAAATTTCTAATTCGGCCGCTGCTTCACCACTCTCAATTAATTTCTGCGAAGACTGAAGCGTATATACGCAATGATCGATGTACTGTGATTAGACTCATTCCTAGGTTACTACGTAGGTGCTTAGTCGATTTGCGAGATGATTGCAACTTGAGCAGTTAGCCACCATATGCTGAAAATGCAGCTGACCGCGTCCTGTTTATTGCCTTTGTTCTGAAGGAAGAAAAATGTACTACATCACCTGGTTCCTGCAGTTCACCACTCTACTTCTCGGAAATATAGGCTTCATTTTACTCGGTGGAAGAGCACTCAAGGTATACCAGTTTAATTATTTTTAGATCTTTTTTTTTCCACACAAACAGCGCGCAGATGTTAATTACTTGAGTTACGAATCATAATAACAACATGCACACATGTATGAGATTAACCTCGAAATGGCCAAATGCTCCTGTTTACTAGGCGATCAACGCGGAGTTCACCCACTCCCCCGCGAGGCTTCAGTGGTTCATCGCTGCAACCGGCGTCATCTATCTCGCCTTCGCCTACTTCGTGCCGACGATATCCGCCATGAGGAACTGGATTGCGACGTCTGCCGCCCTGACGATAGCTTATGACGTAGCCCTGCTGGCCATCCTAGTCAAAGATGGTGATCACCTATTTATTTTTTCTGTCGCTCGCGGGTCTGTTGTTGAACAGAATCTTATCGGTTTGAGGCGCGCTTCTATACTTTTGTTTTTAAGTTACGCAAATATTAAAGTATGGGTGAAATTTGAGGCGTGCTTCCGTACTTTTCCTTTAAAGTTACATACATATTAAAATATGAGTGAAGGATAGATGGTGATTACTTACCCTCGTTTGCTTTAAGATTTATGCAAATCGTACTGGGAGGGAAAGCATATATATAAAAGCACTCCTCAGTTTGTTCGGGTTGTTTTCCAAGGGAAATCGAATAAGCGAAAGGATTACGGTGTCCATGGGACCCAGGCGGAGAAAGTGTTCAACGCGTTCGGCGCAATCGCCGCCATCCTCGTGTGCAACACTTCGGGGCTGCTCCCTGAGATACAGGTACGTATGTATGGATCTCCGCGAGCTATCGCTTTGTAATTCCTAGGGGAATCGAACTGGTTCCATCCAGGGAGATTAATTCCTGCGATTCAAGCGCCCCCCGGGGTGGGGGTGGGGGTGGGGGGGGGGGGGGCTTACCATTGTGAGTACACGTACGCCGAGTACTGACGCTAGCTGTACTGCCTGTTTGAACCGGCCGGCGACCATGCATGCAGTCGACGCTGCGCAAGCCGGTGGTGTCCAACATGAGGAAGGCGCTGGCGCTGCAGTACACGGTCGGCGCGGCGGTGTACTACGGGATCAGCGTGGCCGGCTACTGGGCGTACGGCGCCTCGGTGTCGGAGTACCTCCCCAACGAGCTCAGCCTCAGCGGGCCGAGGTGGGGCGCCGTCCTCATCAACGCCACCGCCTTCCTGCAGAGCGTCGTCTCGCAGCACGTACGTGACCGAACATGCGACGCCCTCCTCGATCGATCCCGTTCTTTCGTTCCCCCTGCATGCATGCACGAGCTAACCTGCACCAGATTAATTAATTCCATGTGCATGCATGCATCCATCCACCTCGCGCGCGCGCGCAGCTGTTCGCGGTGCCGATCCACGAGGCGCTGGACACGCGGCTGCAGAGGCTGGACGAGGGCATGTTCTCCCGGTACAACCTCACGCGCCGCCTCTTCGCGAGGGGGGTCCTCTTCGGCTTCAACGTCTTCGTCACCGCGCTCTTCCCGTTCATGGGCGACTTCGTCAACCTCTTCGGCTCCTTCGCGCTCTTCCCGCTCACCTTCGTCTTCCCCAGCATGCTCGCCCTCAAGGTACGTACGCATGCGTGTCCTCGACCGATCCTCATCAAGGTTTGATTTGATGGTGCCGCGCGCAGATCAAAGGGAAGGGAGACGGGACATGGAGCGGACTTTGGCACTGGGGAATCATCGTCTTCTCCTCGCTTCTTGGCGTCGTTACCACCGCCGCCGCCGTCCGCCTGATCGTCCACAACGCCAGGGTCTACCATTTCTTCGCCGACGTGTAATCGTGGAGCGTCAAACGCGTACTCCATCGACGCGAGTTCAACTGGGCGCGGTATACACGAAGATCGATGCATATGCAGTGCGTCGACGTGATGATCGACGCGCGGAGCATGACAGCATCTCTTAGCTAGGAAGAACAGCTAGCTCGTAGTATGGTACGTGGCAAACATCTACGCTAGATATTCATGCCTACTCGCCGGCATCGATCGGCATATCATCAAACCCTCCATGCATGGTGGGGATTGGCCAACATATGTAATGGTGCAACGTGAAACATTGCACTCGATCGATATGTGCAGTGGTTTTTAGGTGCTTCCAGTTCCATAGATATGGATTATGGATTAACCAGTGTGCTCCAATTAAAACGTCCAAAATACTTGGCGATATACATGAAGACATGCAGTTCGTCGATACGGCGCGGAACATGACATAAAGTACCAGGGGAACATCTTATTCATGGCAATTCGTGGGAGTACGTTGGCATTAGTCGACGAAAACACAGGCACTTCACTAATTAGAGGTGGGCACTTGGGCCAAGCTCTTTTGGGCCGGTCCGAAGCACGTGCAAAGCTCGGCATGGCACGGTTCTGTACCGGGCCAGGTCAGCACGCAACTGTAACACGGGCCGAGCCGGGCCTAAGAACCGGGTACGATGGGCGGCACGACCCGGCACGATCGTTAGGGCCGGGCTCGTGCCGGCACGGCACAAACGGGCACGAAATCACAGATTAAGACCTAAAAGTTGGCACATATTGTTGATTCAGGGCATCTTCAAGCATTGCATTTATGTTTGACATTTTTGTTCATATGATTAGTCTTTTATGTAATTAAAATAGGTAATTTAGTAGTAATGATGTGTTTTATTTTCTTTGCTCGTCACAATAGTGAAAATAGGTCGAACCTGGACCGGCATGGTACGAAGCAAGCACAAAGTGCAAATGGACCGGGCTTAGGCTCACCAAAGACGAGTCAGGCCGGCACGGTGGGTACGATGGGCCGTCATGGCATGGTACGGTTCCGGTCCGAAGCACGATGGGCCCGAGCCGAGCCGGCACGGCGCGGCGCCCACCTCTATTCACTATAAACTCTTAGAATCAGCACAGTAAAAAAAATGAAAAAGATGTTGCTTTCAATTATACGAAAACTGCATATTTTTTACAGACGCATCAAAAAACAAACAAATCTCGGGCGAAACGGCGAGAGAAGAACGAATCCTCTAGACCTGGTGTCAGGCATCCGGATGAAAACAAATATCCATATGCACACACGTTGTGAGTACCATGACTATGCACACTACTGTTCGATCCATCATCGATCGGCTTCTCGCTTTCCTATCCTTTTCTTCTTTTTGGTTCTTTTCGCATGGCGATAACCCTTGAAAATTCCTGGAACCCACTTGTTGCACAGTTGCACTGGAGTTTGGGTCATTCCTGGCGGGTATGAATACTCGAGACATCCCCTGCTCCATCTTGGAGCGGTGGATCACCGGCCCTGCAAACCTCGTCAGCTCAAATCGATGCCTGGCGGGGCCTCTCCACAAGCCGGTCAGGGCTTGCGGCTTGGCGGCTTGCAATGCAATCCATCACCCAATGTGACGCAGGGTGGTCTCCAGTATTACCACCCATTTGCAATGATCCAAACCGCCACTTGCTAGTACAGCTTTATTCTTGTGGTGATTGAACTACGACAGATTGGGCATGACTCGAGACTCTGTCCGCAATCACAGCAGGTCTGCAAAGTAAATTCCTTTGTCAGAAAAGGATGTCGATGCGTTTTAATACACGCAAAAACAGACAAATGATTCCCCAAAAAGCAGCAACAATGCGCTAATCTACTGAGAGAGAGTGTGAGCGTGTCACCTGGTGTCCGCAGCCAAACGCCATGTCTTTGGGGTCCGTAAGGCAGATAGGGCAAACCTGCATATCACCATTGTTAGTAAGACACTAGAGACTGCAAATTCCTGCCTTAAGAAACAGGCAACTAGAAGATCAAGCAACAAATACATGTCGTCACTGCACATGAAGGCATACCTGATTGTCATAAGTAGAAGAAGGTGCAGCGCGAGTCGCAGTATGTGCAGTTTCATAGTGAGGATAGGACGAATAAGGTGCAGCGGGAGTCGCATTATGTGCAGTTTCATAGTGAGGATATGACGATGACGATGTACTACTCTGCGAGTAGGTACTTGGTTTACTAAAGCTTTTAGATCCATATGAATAAGCATCATGGCTTCCAGTAGGGGGAGGCAGAGGAAACCTTTCTGGTGATTTCAAAGAGCGACGACTGCTTGCAGCATTGATAAAAAGTCAGTGTATACTTCAGAATAAATTAATGGTAAATGGAGCAAGCACCTAATGTACTGAAGGGGGAAAAGAACATATACCCTAAAATTCCTAATTCCACAGTTGCTTTGTACTGTTGTGGTATCTCCATCAAGGCTGACAGAGCAAATGCTGCCTCTTTCCTTGATTGTGGCATGTTTTTGGACATTATCTCCGAAAAATTCACAAACTACGCGGGTAATAGATTCTCAGTGTTAGGAAGACAAAGCAATACAAATAATAGATTCCAAGTGTTACAATGACATAATCAAGTCAGAACTCTATCAGTAGGTTCCTCAGCGACTTACCTGAAAATTGTCAAAAGCTCGAGTAGGAATGTTGTCATCAAATTCCTTCATCATGTCCCAGGGGCCATCACCAACTCCTACCAACACAATAGACAAAGGCAATTCACTGCACACAAAAACAAAAACCAAAGCAATGAGCAACATCCATGACCCAGGAGAGCAGGTAAATTCAGTGAACATAATAAAGTAATCACTGCAAAAACCAGAGTCAAAGCATGTCAGTATGAGCATATCGAAACAATTGTAAAAAAGGATAATTATGAAGGACAAACCTGGCCCTCACAATGGCATCAACAGTCTTTTGCTCTTGGGAACTCAGCTGCCCAGATGCAGTGTCAACGCTCCTCGTAACCTAAGTTAATATATCAATCAATATGAGAACGGAAAGGAAATATCTAGTTCCGAGGTTTGGACTGCGGGTAAAACACGAAAAACATGATAACAAAAAATATGAACTGTTTGATCAAGGGATCCCTTTGGGACTAGAGGATCCACATTTCATACTAATAAAAGAAGGATAAACATACTGTGAAAATGGGTTAAGTGTTGCAAATGCGTGAAAATCAAGTATAAAAGTTCTCAAAAAATTTTACAAGATATAAGGGATTGATTTTGATCTTAAAATTTTGCATGGCTATAGAACAAACCCTCCATATATTTGGTAATTTTTTGGGATCTTTTGGAAACGTCCTCACCCGATTTTCATGGAATTTGCAACATTTATCACATTTTCACCATATATGTGCCCATAAAAGAAAGTCAGAAAGTACAACTAAAAAGCTTCTAATCCATACATGGATGAAACATTGTGAACTCAGCATTAGAATCGTTGAAAACATGATCATAGTAAAAACATAGTTTCAGCATGAAAGATCCATTTAAGCACAGAATTATCTTTCAGTGTTGTATAAACCAGCAAACCCGATATGCATAGACATAGAGAGGTCAAGGAAAAAAAAACAACTTGCAGCTGGAATGCAACAGCAAGTCTAAATTAACCGTGTCTCATATACTCACTGTTCAGAATTACCAACTACAGAATTTACATTCACCGTCAGAATAAGAAGGCAAAGTGTTAATACAGTACCTGCCCATCAGCAATTATCAACAGAACATGATATTGTCCGCCACTTTGCTCCACGATGGTCATAGCCATCTCAATAATTGGTGCAAAGGATGTCGGTCCTGTTCAAAATCAACACTACAACTTAGAATTAACACACATACAGAACCTAATTGAAAGACATGGCAGGATAACATCAGCTTACCAGCCAAGCGCAAATGTGGAACAAGTTCCCTGTATTGCTCTAGAGCTTCTGAGAATCCATTGCAAGGTCTCTCACCAGGATAAAAAGAGAAGACGTCTTGGTCATGTGTTGATGCTGAAAAAAGCACAGTTGGGTTATGATTTAGGAAAATTATAATATAGTGTGAGAAATGGTTGACTATTTTACAGAATCACTACCATCTCCAAATCCAAAGCAGGGAATCAAGTTATCTTCATCAAATTTTGACAGTGTTTGGCCAATAATCGAGATCGCTTGTTCATAAGGATTTGGTACACTGCTAATGTGATGTAAACTACGTCCATGGAAGGAGAATTTGCCTGATAAAGGAAACAATGATAAGCATCAGGAGGAAATGCAACACAACAGATTATTGAGCAAATAAAGCAAAAGATCGGTTCATAAGCACTAACCTGTCCACTCATTGCTCTTTGTGAAATCAATGCCAACAATAAGATTCGAAGACTCAAGTCCCGCTTGAGCTAGAGCATCAGTAACCTGCAAACAATTTATCAATATTCAACAAACCAGTTCAGGGGAATAACAGCAATAAAACTGAAACTTGATCATTTGCTGATGTGCTTGACTATTATACTGATGGCACAGAAGCCAGTATACAGAAAGAATGCTAAGAGAACAAACTAAAGACAACAGGCGAATATAACTTTTCGTTGATAAGCAACCAGTTGCAGCAAGAGCCTTAATGATCTATAGTCTATACTTCAAAAAACAGATGGGTGAACTCCTTACATGCCACCGAAAGTTTGGCCCATCCCTTACATGCCACTCATTGTATCACTAACATGTGGGCCCGGACCCCATATATAATTGAAAAAATCAGGGATTTTGCAAATTTCCAGTTGCCTCAACCCTTATATGCCACCAAAAGTTTGCCTCATCCCTTGCATGCCAACAAAAGTTTGCCTCGTTTCTTATATATCACTCATTGTGTCACTGACAAATGGGCCCGGACCCCACATGTAATTAACACAATCAGGGATTTCGCAAATTTCCAATGGCATACATGGAATTAATCCAAAACGGATAGGACGACATAAGGAGTTAAATAATTTAATCCAGAAAGTGAAACAATCACAAACTGTGCCACTTCGTCCAATATGCAGGCATACACTCATCACATTATGGCCATTGTCATTGGCAACGAGAACTTCAGACAAAAGATTATTCCACTCACAGGCTGTTTGACAGGACCAAGCAACATAGAACAACTACAATCAAACATAATGCCAAGTTGCCAACCTTACACCAAACCTTTTTTATTCTTCTAATGACCTGTGACCACAAAGCCACTTATTTTCGTGTGCGTGAATCTTTCATCAACAGTAATCAACGGTTGACCACCAAGTTAACAAGTGATCTCGTTCTGAATTCGAAATTCGTATAGCCTAAAATTGGTTGACCAACTATGGAGCATCCTGAAGTACCTAGAAATTTCAAATGGCAGCAGGTTGACCAACTACGAATCACAAATCGGTGGTGCCCCCCCATACTTCCTAGCAATCCTAGTATGGGGAAAGTATGGACCTAGATATCACATACTACAAGGCCTCATCGAACGGAAAGTTCGAATCGATCCAATCCACTGCTTCTAAGTATAAGATCTAACATCCGAAGGAACAAATGACATCGCAGCGGTTGCTTCAATAAATAATCCCATCTTGACTCGGATTCACCAATAGCAATCGCACGCATACCTGATCCACCGAGTGGTAATCGTCGGCGATCCGCGAGTACCGCCTGTCCAGGTGCGGCTTGGAGGCCCCTCCCGCGCGCGCCGGCGGCTGCGTCGCAGCCGGGGGCGGGGGCGGCTGGTACGCCGGGTACGGCGAGGCGTAGTAGCCCCCCTGCGGGTCCTGGCCGTAGGGGTAGCCCCCCGCCCCCCACTGCTGCGAAGGCGGCTGCTGGAAGGAGCGGGAGTTGCCGTACCGCCCGTGGCCGCTCCCGTCCCGCGAGCTGCTCCTCGACTGTCTCCCTCCCATGTCTCCCGGTCTCGGATATTCCGCGTAGGTGGAAGTAGTCGGATGAAAACGGGTATTCCTGGGTACTAAAGGCGGCGGCGGCGGCGGCGCGGCGGCGATGAACAGATGCGAAACCAATCCCGCCGCGTCGCAGATTTCTGGAGGGGTGAGGCGAGCGCGAGACGAGGCTTCCGGTCTCCTTCCTTGGTTGCCTCGGCTCCGGTGTCCCGTCCTGTCCGTTTGGGCGAGTCTGAGCTGGGAGTGGTTGGCTACGATTTCAATCAATTTTTTGTGATGTATCACGGGGGAAAGAAAGCCTGGATGGTGGATCGACCGTATTATATAAATAAATTGAATATCCAACCGCTCCGTTGCGAGGACCCACCCCCAGCCAAGCGGCGGTTCACGTCTAACGGGGTCACGTGCGGGAAAACTTAAATCCCAGGAAATTCCCTGCGACCGGCCAACGCCGTGGGATCTCAAAAGTCAAAAATCAAAAGCAAGGAGGCTTTTGGGAACAGCCCAACAGCCTTTGTGTGTTTTTTTGACAATCCTATCTCTACTATTCTAAAGCAGCATTTGGTGGCAGTGGTGAGTTCTTTCCACGTCATTAATTACCCTGTTTTATTGCCCTACTTAATTGTCCTGCTTAATTGCCCTACGCAAGAAACGAAGCGTTGCTTTAATTAGCCAGCTTTCGCAAGAAACGAAGCGTTAAAGATAGATGTTTGATCTTGTGAAATAATTTTTTTATTTTTTAATCTTTATTTTTCGTTATCAATTTTATTTTTTATAGCAACGCACGGGCATGTAACTAGTATCTGTAATACTAAACTTTAACTTTTAGTGAGAGCATGTTTAGACTATATCGAAAATGGTGCAGTTCAATTACTCTCTCTCTCTAGTCACGTATAGTTATGTTTAGAATATCGATACTGTATCTAAATATAGATTTGACCACTAGTTTTTATTATAATATATTTATAAAACTCAAAGAAAAATTAATATTATGAAAGTATTTTTTGAAATAAATCTATGCATATGATTTTCATGTATCTAATTTAAATATTTAAAAATATATTGACAGTCAAAGTTTTGAAAATTTGATCGCAATTATATCCAAAATAACAACTATTTATGACAGGAGGAGTCCTAAGAGTTGAATTTGCACAAAAATCAAATTAAAATTTATAATGATTTCTATAAACTGCATATTTATTTGTGTTAGGTTGTACTCTGTGTTCCTGACTAGATTGCACTACCTCACTTCATTAAATTATTTATTACTATGTACATGATACGTCTTATTTTAGTCTATGGTAGTAAATGATATTAAAAATAATTAAATGAGGTATACAAACAAAATGGTAAAAAAATCATCTTGAAATTGTAGAATGATGTGTACTATTTATGTTGTGATATTGTATATAACCCTTTAAAAGTACTCATTTAATATTGAGTGAGCTGTAAATTTGGCTTGTGATGTTATTTTATTGGTGCAAATGCCATGCAGGGTTGGAACTTGAAACCTTAATTTGGAGGGTTTGTTCAACTGTACATATGTGAATTTCTCAGCAATTGTGAGAAATTTATAAAACCAAGGAAGCACGGTACTCCCTTCGGTTATAAATAATTTATTATAATATAAATTAGTGGTCAAAACCAAATTGTGGAAATCTTGTTAATATTCAAAACGATAATTATTTGTGCTGAAAGGAAAAATTTATTACGAATAATCTCTGCCTATCAAACGCGAACCAAACGGAATATTTCTACCATCAGGATTTACTATCCTTTTTTTCTTCTAAAAACTGCTGGCTCATTTGACCTCACAAAACCCGTCGTCCATGCGCTATTGTTTGCATAAGCAATATAAGTTAACAATATAAATAGAAGACGATATAGTCTTCAACGACGGGCAGGCCAAATTGTCCAAGAAAATAAAAACTTGAAACTATACACCCCTTATTGTAGTAGACTAGTAGTATAGTACTAGTTAGTATTAGTATTTTCTTGTTTTATATTGCATTTCAGATAGTACAAATTAAGGACACAACAGTAAATGTCGTCGATAAGCTAGCTAGAAGCTATGCTAATGCGCAAGATGCGTAAGGTTGTGCACATGGTATAATATAAGTAAATGCAGTTTGTTTAAATACAATAATTAAATGTGATAGTAAATATATGAAATAGAACTTCAATTTGGTATCGATAAATATCATAATATTTCGATTCGGTATTGTTAAATACCATATTTATTAAATTAATATGAATTATTCTTTTTTTACTTCTCATTTTGGACATCGATACAATTTTTAATACACACCTTTGGCCATTACTCCTTCTCGTTTTGGACATTGATATAATTTTTAATACAAACCTTTGACCATTACTCTATCTAATTATATATTAGTAAAAATTGTTACACATATTTGACTATTACTTTAACAAATCTGGTGATATTATTTTCACGTGAAACTGTACTTTATACACATTTGACTATTACATTATATAATTATACATATTTATTTTATTTTGGTATTTGGTTGCGTGGAATACTGTGATAAGTGGCTCGGTCATCTGTGTTAAATGGCTGGGGAGTACAATAGCCTATTCTATACGCAGCTGTAGAATAACATATATGCATGTAGGAAAAATACCTTCTACTCCCGGATCCCACCTTTGAAATGCCACCTACACAAACTTGAAATACTCCTATATCACTTTGGGTATACTCATATACTAAGCATAAGATATTCCAATATGAACTACATAAAAAAATTGCAATGGAGTAAATAGTTTTTAGCAAATTTTGGAAATAACATTGTATAAGAACATAAAAAGGAGTATGTCAGAAAAATGTGCATACCACCTCTGAAAAATGTAAATACCACCTAGCTAGTCTTATATACTCATATACTACACGTACATACCCTTAGTTGTGCAAGATACTCCCTACACGGCTACACGTCGGTCGTAACCTAACATTCAACGTAACCCGGTGTCATGCAAAAATAAGGCAGAAGCATGTTCAAACCATTCACATACGCGAATCAGTAACGTGGTCACCCCGCGCAACAGACGGTCTAATAGTAAATGACTAATTAATGCTAATTCTTATTTGTACATAAATCTTTTTTATTTAGCCATAACTTTCAAATGAGGATGATGTTTGTCTTCAAATTTTGCACGGTTGTAGAATAACACCTCCCATACATATGATAGTTATTTTTTTGAGAATTTTTGAAAACATGTACGTCTGGTTTTCATAGATTTTATAGTTTACACATGATATATTGTTTTTTACTATCCAAAAAATATTATATTACTTGCTATTACACAAAACGTTACTATATCCTGTGTAAACCATTCTTATCATGTAAAATACATAAAACCACATGTACAAATTTTAAAAAAAATCTCTAAAAAATTTTCATATATAGGGAGGCAAGTTTCTATAACCTGTAAAATTTCAAGACTATACTCAATCGCATTTAAAAGATATGAAATTGATAAATCACTAAGCAGTAAAAAATCACTATTTAACAAAAAAAATCCATATCTTTCAGCTGATATTGATTTTAGTCTTCAAATTTTACAAAGTTGTAAAATCTTACCTTCCTTATGTATGGTAAATGTTTTTTTAAGAATTTTTGAAAACTTATACAGATAATTTTTTATGGATTTTACATAGTACGAGTGGCTTACATAGGTTTTATTGCCTTTTACTATCCCGAAGATAACATATTAGTATTACTCTCTGTTACATAAGATGTTACTATATTCTGTGTAAACCACTCATATCATATAAAATACATGAAAATTATATGTACAAGTTTTTAAAAATTCTTAAAAAATTATCATACGTAGGAGAGGTGATTTCTATAACTCTGTAAAATTTGAAGATGAAACTCAATCGCATTTGAAAGATATGAAATTAACAAAACGCTAAACAACGAAAAATCATTATTTAGCCAAATTTGTATTTTTTTTATATCTTTCAGCTGAAATTGATTTTGGTCTTCAAATTTTACAGGGTTGTAGAATCTTATGTCCCTTATGTATAGTAATTTTTTGAGAATTTCTAAAAACATGTGCTTGTTGTTTTTATGAACAATAATTTAGTTCTGTTTGTTAGCCCGTTAGTAAAATATTTAAAAAAATTCTCAAAAAAATTACAATACGTAGCGAAGATGAGCTTCTACAACATTGTAAAATTTAATGACCAAACTCAATAGCATTTAAAATATATGAAATTGAAAAGGCGCTAAATAGTGAAAAATCACTATTCGACCTAATTTGTCTTTTTCGTATCTTTCACTTAAGATTGATTTTAGTTTTTACATTTTACAAGGTTGTAGAATATTATCTTCTCTATGCATGGTCATTTTTTAAAATAAAAATAAAAACTTGTACATGTAGTTTTTATGAATTTTACAAAGTATAAGTGGTTTACACAAAATATGTTGCCTTTTACTATCAAGAAAATAACTTGTTACTCGGTAATCACTATCACACAAGATGTTACTACACTCAAATGAAGTGAACTAATCAAAACAAGAATTTAGTTTTTGTTTCGGTATAATAGCATCTTGTGTAATAGCTAGTAACATGTTTATTTATTTGAATAGTAAAAGGCAACATATTAAGTGTTTTCAACAATCCATGAAAAACATATGTACATATTTTCAAAAAATCTCAAAAAAATTACCATACATAGATGATGTGATATATGTAGAGGCATACACGGTAGTGCTATTTTACGTGTGCGTGCAAAGCTAGCTATTCTACGCGCTAGTCGTAACCCAGGGAAGCACGTTCAAGCCATCCACGTGAGTTCGCTTCGTGTGTTCACTAAGCCAACCAATAACGTGTTTAACTCACTAATAAATGAGCTTTCTTGTTTGTATATAAATATTTTTTATTTGATTTAGTCATAAGTTTTTATTGTCAGTTTTGATTCACGAACGATTTTTACCGGTAGCTTATTGATGATAAGAGTAACATAATGATATAAGTCTTGCCACTAAACATCGTATGCATGAGATTTTGCTGCCAACTGAATATCAAATTATTGATGTATGTAAGATTTTACTATAGCACAGATTCCACAGACTGTTGAATCCTCTGGCATGATTTTACTATTTAGAAAATAATATTTTACTAGCTATTACACAAAATTTTACTACACTGAAACGGATTGAATTTCGGAATATTACCTTTTTATTTGATTTTATCATCTATTACAGTAACATTTACTATTGTCCACATAACATTTTACTACACACCGACAAACAAAACTAAATTCTTGTTTTGATATTATAATACATAAAATATTTTTACTATCCATAAAATAACGTTGGACTAGTTATTACATAAAATTTTACTACTCCCTCCAGTCTGGTAATATCTGTCGTTTTGGACATCGACACGGTCTTCAAAACACAGCTTTGACCGCTAATTTTTATTATAATATATTTATAAAACCCAATAAAATTATAATATTATGAAAGTACTTCTCGAGACAAATCTACACATATAATTTTTATGTATCCAATTTAAATATTTAAAAATATATTGTTAGTCAAAGTTTCGGAAGTTTGACCATCATTATGTATTACCAAACTGGAGGGAGTATACTAAAATGAAGCGAAATTCAAAATATTATTATTTTCATTTAATTTTACCATCTATTATGATATCGTTCGCTGTCGTCCAATTGAGATTTTACTACAAGCAGTTGCTATGCAAAGTTTATTTTTCTGTATAGTATTGTCGCGGACGTGCTCCATGACGCGGCGCCCCGTTAGGAGCTCGGGCAGCACGACGCCGCAGCTGTAGACGTCGCGAGGTGGCCTCCGGCGCCCCGCAGCCGTGCGTGCCAGCACGCGGGTGGTCGCGGCCTCTCCTTCCCCGCCGGAGTCCGGACCCATCTTTCGCCAGCCCGATCGAAGTCCGACAGCTTCGCCGTGAACTCCTGGTTGAATAAAGAATTTACATGCATAGCACAGTCGAGTTACTTGATCCAGTAATCAATCTTGAGTTATTTTTCCAAATGTGTGCAAGAAAAGCAAACGTACCGAGTCAAATGAAAAGCAAAGTACCGAGTCAAAGAAAAGCGAACGCACCGCAGTGCATCGCATCGAATTGTTTTGTTCCTCGATACTACAGAAAATGAGCTGTATGTAATAGATGGTAACACCAAATAAAAAGGTAAAATTTCAAAATTCACTTCGTTTCGGTATAGTAATATTTGGTGTATTAGCTAGTGAAATGTTATTTTACGGATAGTAAAAAGTAGTTTTCATGTATTATAACATCAGAAAAAAAAACTTAGTTCCGTTTGTTGGCATCTAATATAATATTATATAGATGAGAGTAAACATCGATATAATATATGATAGAATCAGATAAAAAGGTAATATTTTGAAATCTTCCTTTTTAGTATAGTAAACTGTTATGTAATAGCTAGTAAAATATTATTTTATAGATAGTAAAATCTATAGATACGGAGGGTTCAGTAGCATGTGGTGTCTGTTGAGCAATAAAATCTTACACATATTAGTAATTTGGTGTTTATTTAGTCGTAAAATATCATTTACATGACGTTTAGTTGCGGAACTTATACCATTATATTACTCTCGTCGCCAGAAAACTACTGGTGAAAACCGTTGTAAATCAGATCTAACAATAAAAAAAGTTATGATTAAATAAAGAAAAAAGACTTATGTACAAAAAAAAAGCATTAACTAGTTGGTTGACCAGGTAACCAATAGGTTTGACCAATTAGGATAGTTCTGTTGCGCTGAATACCGAGATACGCGGTTTGGTTGATCTGCCTTAACCGTAAAGGCGAGATATCAACTGAAGCTAATTAAGCCACTGCTGGCAAACGGCGTTGTGTTGCTAAACCCATCCCACGAAGTATTCACTCCAGCAATTAGGCTCTAAAATCCAACAAAGATAGGGCTCAATCACAGAGTCACTAAATATAGCTACTCTCTTAGGGGCCCTAAAACAATTTACTAAATTTTGACAATTTAGAGCCCTTGTTGGAGTTAATCTTTTCCCCCAAAACCCTATAATTCAAGTTAGGATCATATTTAGGGTGTCTCTTGGAGATGCTCTCAGCCAACCCATTACAGAAGAGGCCTTTTAAAAGCATGGAGAAATTGGAATTTGGAAGAATGTAAATCCGTCAAGAACTGGCTAAAATGCTCGCAAGAGAAGATGGCGTCCGTTCCGTTCGTGTGCACGCCAGAAAAGAAGCAACAACAAGAAAAGAAAAAGATTTCGTAATCTGCCGGCACAAGCACGATGTGGGCAACAATCGCAAGGCAATTTGCCGCGGACGACACGTTTGCGTGGGCTCTGGATTACGTGCGACCGATGCATAGAGTGCCTGAATTCCATACGAAGTTGCTCGTCATATCGCCGTAGACCAGAAGCAGAAGAAGATAAAACTCCGATAAACAGCGGCGCACGCTACAATGTGAAAACCGAAGGCCGACTCTGCTGCGTATGCGTGTGCCGGGACGTACCTGCTCTGGATATCTGCTACTGTCTTGCTTGTACTTGTATAGGCGGCAACAGGTCAGGTCCACGTTTGATGTTTCAAATGTCTAATCCTTATAAAGTTTTCTGGACCGTAAATTGCCATGAAGCCTCTCAAACGAGTAAGCATTTACTTCTCTAAGCCCTCCAATTTATTTTCTTTTTTATAAATCTAATCTCTTTTTATAAATTTTTTATCTGGATACTTGAACCTCATCAAGGGCAGCTTCAAGCGGGCAATGCGGTCGTCTTCGGAGCAAACGCGTCGTCCGAAATCGATATGCACATGGTCTGAAGGCTGAAAACTTTAAAGACCTAATATACGGCAAGGGGAAAAAACGCTAAGGATTCCTCGAACCGTCGAACGAGTGCGAGGTTGGAGTGTTGGACAACGTCCGTCTGTGGCCAGTGTTGGATCACGTGGTGCGACAGCGAGGGCTTTCGGTTTGGATGGGGATCTCTCTCTTTTTTTTTTTTTACTCTAGAGAGCCAAAATGTTTGGGCCTAGTACTATTCGATTTTGGGCAGCTGGGAAAAGAAAACGTATGGACCTCTCTTTGTTTATTCACCGTTGGGGCCAAGCCAGCTGTTTCTTGTGAAAAGCCTCCCTTGTTCTTACTCTGCCGGTCTGCCCTGTGCTTCGCCTTCCTTCATGCTCCGCTCAATTCGCCAAAAAGGGTGTATAGGTATCTTCGGGATGTTTTTGTTTTAAATAACATCTAAATTTTGAGCCGTAGGATTAAAAATCTAACCGTTAGATCAAATCATAGGATCGAATGTAATCGATACTCCTGAATCTCAACAATGATCCAATAGTCCTAGATTTAGGTGATTTCAGCAAATAAAATATCCGATGATATTTATCAACTCCCTTCGCGAAAACTGGTAATCGCCAAGCGTTCGCTCGCTCGCTCGCTCTCTGTCTCATCAAACCCTAAGCATCTGACGCTAACGCTCACGTCTCATCACAGACCTGCTTTGCAGCTCGGTTACTTCATTGTTTGGAGTTTGGAGTATTGTTGCATTTTCTAGCGAAGAGGTGTTGCATAATTTTTGTTTTTGAATATTGGTTTGGAGCTAAGGTATTCATTAGAGAAGAAACAGCAACCAATCTACGTACATGCACTGACACCCACACATCCAACTATCCAAGCACGTACGTACGCATGCAATCAGCTCATGCGCACCTGCGTCGAGGAGGAACTCGAACAGTAGAGGATTTAGCTAATTTCAATAATAATCCATACCCATTCAGATCATCTAGAAAAATAAAACACAGTTGTATGCAAAGTGGAATAATCTGGAAGACATCAGCACTTGCTCATTGTTTTTACTTCAGTTTGCTGATGATTGTTGGTAATATTACATCTATTATGCCTGGAGGAATTGCCGGCCACCCAGAAAGCCATGTCACCCCCCCAATTTGCAAAAAAGTCCCTCTACTTCCTCCAAATTACGAATAGGTCACTGTAAAATTACAAAAAAGCCCTCATTATTTTTTTTAGTTTCACCCCAAAACTGTGACGGTAAAAAGTATTTTTCTTTTAAAAAATAGCTCGTGCGTTTCTTTCGAATATCGTTTAGGTCCCTCCTTCGTTGTTTAAAAAAAAAACTCATGTTAAATACAAATCTAGAATGAGCCATTTTCTAATTTTTCAGAGTAGCGCTTAGGTCATAAAAATAACAAAAATGTCCTCGTCCCATACGTCCAGGTCCTTTCTCTATTTTACCTGAAAAAATATTTTCGTTAACAGAAATATGTGTATAGCTCTATCTCTAGATTTTTTTTTTGCAACTCAATCTTTAATATTTTTCGAAGCATCTATTATTACTCGGTGAACGCATAGAGTATTAAACTCGACAAAAGAAGGTTGACATCTCTAGGTTAACCGGCGGCTCTATCTCTAGATTTTTTTTGCAACTCGATCTCTAATATTTTTCGAAACATGTATTATTACTCGGTGAACGCATAGAGTATTAAACTCGACAAAAGAATGTTGACATCTCTAATTTTTTTGGAACATGTATTATTACCCGGTTAACACATAGTGTTAAACTCGACAAAAGAAGGTTGACCGGTTAATAATAGAATGTTAACCAAATTCGTCAAAACAAATATGTATACAACTCTATCTCTATATTTTTTGTAACTCGACATATAATATTTTCCGAAAAAAAGAAATATGTGTACAATTGTATCTCTTTATGGTTTTTTTGCAACTCGATCTATAATATTTTTCAAAACATGTATTATTACACGGTAAACGTATAGAGTGTTAAACTCGGCAAAAGAAGATCCTTTCTTTGTTTTTCTCGAGAAAAACTCGATTCGCCAAAAGAAAATGTGCACAGCTCTATCTCTATAATTTTTTTTGCCAACTTGGAATCAGATATTTTTGGAACATGTATTATTCATTTTTTCCCCAAAAAGGCCCGTTGTTATGCCAATTCGTCGACGGTTCCTACCAAGCGTATTTTTTCAAAAAAAAAATCAAGAGAACCAAAAAAACGCTTAGCTCCTCCTACTTTTTTTAAAAAAAAAAATATGTCTGATTTCGCACGATGCAATATCGCGCACGACACTGCCTAGTTGGCACTAAAGGGTGTAATGAAATAATGGGAGCAGAACAATTGGACTTATGATTTTTTTTAAAAAAATAATGGAAAAGGTCCACTCCTGTATATATTAACTCCCTTATATGGGACGAAAATGGAGGCCATACGCTAGGCCACGTCACCCCCGATGGCAATTTGCAAAACCCCCCTCCTTTTTTATTAAATTATGGATAGATCCTTATAAATTACAGATAGGTCCTTCACGATTTTTTGTGAGAGCAAGAAAAACGTTTCTAAATTGCGTTCAGGTCCCTGATTTGTTACTTTACGGAAAAGCCCCCCGCTAAATACAAATCTAGAACGAACCCTTTTCTAATTTTTCGGGATAGCGAACAGGTCCAAAAAGATAACAAACAGGTCCTCGTCCCTTACGTCTAGGTCATTTCTCCGTTTTTTCCCGGGAAAAAGATTTTCGTCAGCAGAAATTTATGTACAACTCTATCTCTAGCCTTTTTTCCCCAACTCGATCTCTGATCTCTAGATTTGTTTCCCCAACTCGATCTCTAATATTTTTCGAAACATGTATTGTTACTCGGTAAACGCGTATCGTGTTGAACTCAACAATGAATGTTGACATCTCTAATATTTTCCGTATTACCCATTTAACGTATAGGGTGTTAAACTCGGTGTCGGCGTATTCTACACCAAGGTACCCGCTCCCCCGCCCTAAAAAAGGAATCAAGTGGCAGCCAGGGCGTGCTTGGGCCCACTGCCGCGGCAAGAGAAAAACCCATACGGTGGTCGCCCCAGCGGACACGTGGCGTATAGGCCAGGCCTCGAAGCGTCGATAAGGTGGTCGCCCGGACGAGCGTGGCGTATAGGCCAGGCCTGGCGTCGATAAGATGGTCGCCAGGACACGTAAGCGTCTGAGCCAGGCGTCGAAGGTAAGGTGGTCGCCCGGACACGTAGCGTCTGAGCCAGGCCGCTGGGTGATCGATAGGTGATAGCCAGCGGACACGTGGCGTCTGAGCCAGGCTGGCGTCGATAAGGTCGCCCAGCGGACACGTGGCGCGACGAGCAAGGCTGGCGCCAGCGTGCGGTGGTCGCCAGTGGGCATGTGGCGCGATCCAGCCATCGGCGCACCATCCCCAGGATAGTCCTGTCGAGATCAGGGACATTAAATGTGAATCGTGCGCATTGAATGTGGAAGCATGGAAGTTGCAGCGTGGCGGCGCACCTTCCCCAGGCGCATCATGGCTTTGGGAGACGTCAAGACTGCACCACACCCCGTGGCCAGGCAGGCGGCGTTAGTGGACATAGGGCCCAAGGCAGGATTGTGACAGATGCGCAGACATTAATGTGACATAAGAATAGTGACGGCGCATTAAATACGCCACAGTAGCGATGTAATGATGGGGGTCGGTGCAAGCCTTCCCATGCGCCCGCCACCCGAGTATAAAAGGGAGCCGGGGTGCATGGGAGAAGGGGTTCGACTCATTGTTAGTAGTTTTCCATCCTTTCCAGCAAGAAGGCAGGCAATACGAAGAAAGGCAGGACTAGGGCTATTACTCTTCGGAGGGCCCGAACCTGGGTAAAAACTCTTTGCGTCCCCCCGTTGGCCTGAATCTCCCGGTGCCCCGATCGTCACCGTCTTCCATTCCGAGGCGATTGCCCCGAAAGCCCCTGTCGAAACCTCATAAGCACCCGTCTCGGAGGTGCCTGTTGGCTAGTACGCCCGGCGATGGCGCGCCAGGTAGGGGCTATTGGTGGTTAGATTGCCTACTCTTTTTCACTCTCAGTTCGGGGCTCAGCAGGAGTAGGGGCGCTTGTCTGCATGGCGGAATCGCATTCCAAGCGCAGCAATCCGCCCGAGGTAAGGGGCGCCCGTAGCCGGTCCCGATGTTCGGAGAGGGGGCCGGGCCACCCGGGCCCCTCCGCCGCGGGAGCGGTGCACTTGGCTCCCACGCCCAGGGGTCAGCCTGTCCAACGGCGCTTGGCGCTGGGGGACGACACCCCGCGGAGCCTTCAGCGCCCGGCCTCCTCGATCATCCTCCGGTGACCCTGGGAGCGACACCCGGCCACTCCTTGGTCGCGGGATATCGTCCACTGGTGGATGCCGCCAAAGAACAAGTTGAAGCGGCGACCAGCCGGGCTTCCGGCATGAGGCGACAGGGAGCTCACAAGAACCGACGCCGGTTTCCGGCCGCCACACGATAATTTCTCCGGCACCAAGGGCCGGACAGGGGAAGGAGTCCAGGTTGCAACCCCGTAGCGGGGATGGGCACGTGACTCGCTTCTTCCCGCGGTCCCCGAGTCCAGGGGGAACCGCGAAGACCTTCGATCGCGCCTTGACGAGAGGCAACGCCCGGCGTGTGATGACTGCGTCGTGTCCTCCGCGGCGCCGCGGGTGCAAGACGGGGGCTCCTCCCTCGGACTCTGGCGAGCGCAGTGGTCGCACTCCTCATCCTCTCCTCAGGATCGAGGGGCCGGGCGAACGACGCTGCCCCTATAACGTCGGATGCCAGCGTTCTCTCTCCGCCGGCAAGCTGCATGGCCGGAGAGGTTCCGCCCGCCTCCTTCGAGAAGTATGATGGTACCACCAACCCGGAGGAGTTCCTGCCGATCTACACCACGGTGGTGCGTGCGGCGGAGGATCCGAGAAAGTAATGGCCAACTACCTCCCGACATCGCCGACGGCTCGCCTGTCTTGGTCGCTTAACCTCCCGCGAGGCTCTGTACACTCGTGGGAGGAGTCTGGCGACATTTTTGTCGCCAACTTTCAGGGCTCTTACGCTCAACCAGGCGTGGAGGACGATCTCCACGCTCTGGAAGCGTAAAGAGAGAGTCCTCGAGAGAGTTCATCCGGCGGTTCACCCATCGCCGCAATACGATCCCCTGATTTACGAGCGATCGGTGATTATTGCTTTCCGGAGGGTCCGAGACCGTAAGATGCGGGAAAAGATGGCCACACGCGTCCTCTCAACCACCTCTCGAAGCTGTTCTCCCTGGCGCACAAGTGCGCCAGGGCGCCGGCCCTGGAAGTGCGACAAGGCCTTACGACTCGGCGACGCTGGCGCCTCGAAGTCCTCCGACCGCAAGAAGAAAAAGAAAAAGCGAAGGAGGCAACCGCTAGGAGGTCTTGGTCGCCGAGCCGAGCCCAAATCCCGGCGTCATGACTATCAGACCGACGGACGGCCAAGGGCGGGCGTGGCGACCGCAGGATCGCCGCCGCTTCGCCGCGAACGATGGTGGCAAGCCCTATTGCCCCATCCATCGAACAAGCGGACACGACTTGGAGGATCGCCAGGTTGTGTCCAAGTTGGTCGACAGGCGGCTCAAAAAGCGCCGGGAGAAAGACCACGAAGACGAAGACGACGAAGATGCGGCTCGCTAGCCTTCCAGCAGGCGGAGCGCACGGTGGCGTTCCTACACGGTGGCTCCGCCACCTACTCATCGAACTTCGCGATACAAGAGAGATCCGAGGCGGTGTGCGCCACAACGTCATCCTCCGGCGGGCGCCGTTGAAGTGGTCGGAGCACCGATCACTTTCAGCCGGCCGACCACCCGGAGAACACCTCCGCCCTGGCCATCTCCCGATCGTGGTGTCTCCCACGGTCCGCAACGCAAAGTCGGGCGGGTCCTAGTTGATGGAGGCGGTGCCATCAACTCGCTATCCGTTGGAGCGTACCAGCGCTCCAAATCCCGTCTGAGCTGCGTCCGGCCTCGCCGTTTCTCTGAGTTGCCGGGGTGGGCCTCTTACCCTGGGACAAGTTCGTTGCCGGTCACGTTCGGGAGTTCTGAGAACTTCCTGACGGAGCTGGTGGATTTTGAGGTCGCCGATTTCGACCTCCCTATAATGCCTTGCTCGGCCGCCCGCTCGGTCAAGTTCATGGCGGTGGCCCATTACGCCTACATCTTTGGTGAAAATCTCAGGGCCTGGGGTCCAATTACGTAAAGGTGGATAGATCGGAGGCCTGCGCCTCGCCAGCTGCAGGATCTGGCCGGCACCACACCGCTCGGCAAGACGCGACAAGGGCGACAACCCGACCTCCCCTCGGCCAAGACCCGCTCCGCCTGCACTTTGGGCGAGGCAAAGGCGGTCCCCGTGGGCGAGGATGGCTTGGGCAAGATCGTCAAGATTGGCACTGACCTCAGTGCCAAATAGGAAGACGCGCTCGTCACCTTCCTCCGGTCTAACCTGGATGTGTTCGCCTGGGACCCTTCAGAAATGACCGGGTCCCCAGTGGAGGTGATCGAGCACCGATTAACAACGCCTCGAGCGCACTCCGATTCGCAAAAGATCCGGCGGCAGGCGCCGAGCGTGGATGCCATTCGGGATGAAGTGGAAAAACTTTTGTCTGCTAAGATCGTGCGGGAGGCCACTTACCCGGAGTGGCTGGCCAACCCCGTGCTTGTAAAGAAGTCCAACGGGAGGTGGCGAATGTGCATCGACTTTACTGCCCTCAACAAAGCTCGCCCCAGGACCGTGCACTTTGCCGCGGATAGACATCGCCGCCGACTCCACGGCGGGGTGCGAAGCTCTATGCTTCCTCGACGCCTACTCCGGCTACCACCAGATCAGCATGGCGCAAGAAGATGAAGAAAAGACTGCTTTTGTGACTCCCCTCGGTGTATACTGTTATGTCAGGATGCCTTTCGGGCTGAAGAACGCCGGGCGCCACCCATCGGAGGCCATGCATATCTATTTCGCCCCAAATAGGGAAGAATCTGGAAGTGTATGCCGATGATCCGGTGGTAAAAACAAAAGGCCAATGAGCTCGTTCGGGATCTAGAAGAGACCTTCTCTCGCCGTAAACTCATGCCTCAAGTTGAATCCCGAGAAGTGTGTGTTTGGTGTCTCATCTGGAAAGTTGCTCGGTTTCCTGGTCTCCAGCCGTGGAATCGAGGTCAATCCGGAAAAGATAGAAGCGATCGAGCGGATGTACCGCCTACCCGGCTCAAGCAATCGCAATGCTTGATCGGTTTGCTAGCCTCCTGGGCAGTTCATATCGGCTCGGGGAAAAAGTCTGCCGCTGTTCAAGCTATTGAATAAGACCAACTCATTTGAATGGACCACAGAAGCCAATCGAGCATTTGAAGATCTGAAGAAGTACCTCTCTTCCCCCAGTCTTTGGTCGCTCGAGCCGGGCGAGCCGCCATCTTCTTGTATGTGGCGGCTAGCCCTTACGTAGTGAGCCTTGGCGGTGGCGGAGCAGGAAGGTGTCCAACGGCCGGTCTACTACATCGACAAAATGCTACACGACGCAGAAACAAGGTACCCTCAGGCTCGAGAAGATGGTCTATCTTTGTGGTGGTAGCATCGAGAAAGTTATGCACTATTTTCAAGGGAGGAGATCACCGTGGTCTCCTCATATCCTTTACGTGAAATCCTCCACAACCGGAAGCGAGGGCCGTGACGCAAAGTGGTCCGTCGAGCCGGGGAGTTCGGTGTCAAGTTCGCCTCGCATCGCGATAAAGAGTCAAAGGTGGCGGACTTCGCTGCCGAGTGGACTCCACCGAGCCCGGCCGATGAGGTCCCCGTCCTCCCCTGGACGCTCTTCTTCGACGGGTCCTTCAGGCTTGAAGGCGCTGGGCCGGGTTCTTCTGGTCTCTCCGACCGGGACCTCCTCAAATGCGTGGTCGTCCTCGACTTCAAGGCCACTAACAACGCGTCGCCGTACGAGGGCTTCTTTGGTGGGCTACGAGCCGCGGCCGTCGGCGTCCGGCGCCTGCAAGTACAGGGCGACTCCCTGCTGGTCGTCAATCAGGCAAGGAAAGATTTCTCCTGTCCTGACCCCGTCATGGCGGCGTACCTGGCGGAGGTCAGGAAGTTGGAAAGGCATTTCGAAGGGTTGGGGTATACTCATATCCTCCGACGCAACAACCATCTGGCAGACGAACTCGCCCAGCTCGCCTCAACCAGATCTCCTGTGCCGGTCGGGGTCTTTGAAGAAAGGCTTCCGCGACCGTCCATCGCAGCCCCCATTTCTGACGGGGACGGTGGTGACGCCGCTTCAGCCCTCGCCCTTGGAGGGAAAGTGGTTCCGGCGGAAACGCTTGGCCAGGCGGAGTACCCGAACGACCACCTCGTGGTCGCCGTGCTTGACCGGGAAGGCACATGGATGGATCCGATCCTAGCCTACCTGCGGGATCAAGAATGCCCCGACGATGATGCGTCAGCAGAGAAGGTAGCACGAAAGGCCAAGTGCTATACCCTGGTGGGCGGGGATCTATACCGCCGGGGTAAGAACGGAATTCTTCTGAAGTGCATCACTCGGGAAGAGGGGAGCGCTTTGCTCTCGATATCCACGAGGCGTGTCAAAGGGAGCCATATGTCCGATTTAACGATGACGGAAAGGCTTTCCGTCAAGGGTTCTATTGGCCAACCGCCTCCAGGATGCTTGCGGTGGTGAGGAGATGCGGCGTGCGATTCCACGCCAGGCAGATCCACCAACCAGCCCAGGCCCTGCAAACTATCCCGCTCTCTTGGCCCTTCGCGGTCTGGGGGCTGGATATCCTGGGCCCGTTCCCGCGGGCCACAGGGGGCTACACCCACCTGTTCGTCGCCATCGACAAGTTCACCAAGTGGGTGGAAGCCGAGGCAGTGAGATCCATCACCGCCGCGGCCGCAGTCAAGTTCATACAAGGGATTTTCGCCCGCTTTGGGGTCGCCAACCGCATTATCACCGACAACGGCGCACAGTTCACCAGCGCGACCTTCTTGGATTTCTGTGAGGAGATGGGCAACAAAGTCTGCTTTGCCTTGGTCGCCCACCCCAAGAGTAACGGCCAGGTCGAGCGGGCCAACGCTACCGGTGTTGAAGGGCCTTAAGACCCGGCGTTCGACCGACTCCACAAGTGTGGCGCCCGTGGACCGAAGAACTCCCGGCCGTGTTGTGGTCACCGGACCACTCCTAGCCTGCCACGGGAAACTCCTTTCTTCCTGGTCTACGGCGCAGGTCGTTTCTCCCTTCTGAATTGGAGCTGGGATCACCCCGCGTCGCAGCATTCACAGAAGAGGAGCAGGAGGGTCTGCGCCGGGACGACGTCAACCTCCTGGAAGAGGCGCGAGATCGAGCAGCTTTGCGCGCCGCAAGATACCAATAAAGTCTCAGGCGGTACCACGCCTCCCGGGTCAATGAGAGAACGCTGGCAGTGGGCGACCTGGTCTTGTGAAGAATCCAGTCGCATGCCGGGTCGCATAAACTGTCTCCCCAGTGGGAGGGACCCTTCAAAGTGGTCTCAGTCTCTCGTCCCGGGGCGGTCAGGCTGGCCACTGAAGACGGTGAAGAGCTAACAAACTCCCAGAATATAGAAAACCTGCGCAAGTTCTACCCCTGATCGGTTGTAAGTCCTAGGGTCTGTTCCCCGACCGGCCGGAGTGTGTCTTCCTTTCCGCCGTGGGTCGGGGGAGACCTTGTGTTTAAAATTAAATATTCGCTTTCTTTATCCGAAGTATTTGTTCTTTCTGCCCTCCCTTCGATCTTTTGCCCATCTTTGGCGCCAAGGCACTCGCCTGGTGCCCTGCCGCCTTGCAAACACCTGGCAAAGACGGAATCGCTAAGTGAGAGCGGCGTGCGAATCGCGGTTGGGCGGTTGGTTCAAGACGACCCCCAAAGACGCCATGACACTCCGGGTGTCCCCGTGGGGGTCGGCGCCTCGAGCACCGTTACCAAAAGCCCGAGGTCCTGTCACGACTCACTAAGTGTTCGTTCCCTAGAGGCTACCTGGGAGGCAAATTTTGCTAAGGCGAAGGGTTTGAGGGCCGAGGTCCCGCGGCGCAAGACTTGAAGTCTTTAAGCGATTATGTGCTCATTCGTGTGGAACCAGAAAAAATTACGGCAAAAGCGAGTTCCTAAGCAACTTGGCAGGAAATTTTACATTACTGTTTCATTCGAAATGGCAATTGCCTAAAGTTTTGCAGGCAAAGTCACCACCAAAAAAGAAAAGAAGAAAAGCTACTGAGGGGGCGCCGGAGGGTCCTCCGGGTCATCAGCCGCCTCCTCGGCTCCCGCCGCATCTTCAGCAGGAGGGGCCACGTCCAGCACCATCGCCACGTCCTCCGCCACCGCCTCCATCTGGGGGTTCTCCATCGCTAGCTGGGCGGCAACCTGCTCGGAAGCTTCGTGAACTCGCTCCTCCGCCGCGCCGCATCTCTAGCCCTTGGACAAAGAACCGCTGGATTGAAGTTAGCGTCACGGCCGGGCGCAAGAAGCTAGCACGCACGCCAGAAGCCGCCAGAATCGCGCCCCTCTGGCGGACCGAGCGGAAAGGGCGGCAGGCAGGCGCGTGAGGAAGTCCGCTGTCTGGCAGAGGCAAAAGGCGTAATGCCGTGGCCTCTCCTCCCATGAACCGGCCGCTTCCAGCGGGAGCGAGGCTGGCCACCGTCCGATCGGTTGGCGTGGCGCAAAGCATCCGCAGTGTCTCCACCTCCGACCGAGCCGGTTAGCTCTCTCGCCTCCAGCGTGGAGAGACGCCGGGCGCGGCCGGGTGCTTTGCTCTGCCGCCTCGCTCCCTCCGCAGCTGCAGCTCCACCTTCGCCGATCGTAGTAGTCCGCCACCTCCTTACGGAGGCGGTTGATTTCGTTCCGCCTCCGTCAACCGCTCCTCGCTCACCAGACGATTGCTCGTGGCTGGAGTAGAGCTTCGCGAGGGCCGCCAACAGGCATCAGCGTCACGAGGAACGGAGGCGGTGGGAAGTTCAGGGTAGGAACGGGCCGAACGGGCCTTGGTCTGAACGACACGCAGCAGCGGCTACTCGAGAATCGTCCGCCGCCTCGACCGCCCTGGGCTCGGCGACTCTACCGATGCAGCCCTGACAGCCGCGGCACCTTGGCCGCCCCCGTCACGAGCAGCGGGGATATCCGGAGCAGGAACCCTGGACAAAGAAGGAAATAACGGTAAGGATTAGTCTTAACGAAAATTTTTATTGTAGTTGCATCTCCAGGTGAGTACCTGGGCGCTGGCCTTGGGAAGCGGGGCACGCTCGGAACGAGGACCAGCCCCCCGCGGGGAGGCGGGGGCGGATCCGCCGCAGCCAACGGAGGCGGAGGTAGACCCGTCACTGCTGGCGGCGAAGGCGGAGGCGGAGCTAGACCCGCCACTGCTGGCGGCGAAGACGGAGGCCGAGGAAGGACCACCGCTGCTGGTGGCGGTGGCGGCACAAAAGGTATTGGCGGCGGAGGGTCCAACGTCGCGCCCCCGGCAGGGGCGAGGGTGGACGACCCCCCGCCGGTCGACGAGCCCCCTGCCACCACGGAGGAACCCGCTGTCGCGAATCGGCAGCGGCCCTCGCGGCCGACCGAAGCCTCGCGGCCGACGGAAGCCCCGCCGGCCGAGGCGGGGCCTTCGGGAAGGATGGGCGAGCCGTCGTCATCGCCTGGCGCTGCGCCTCGCTCGTCGCCCTCCTCGACCGCCGCGAGGAGGATCCGGATCGTTAAGGGCGCTGGCGTGTCACGACGGGCGAGCCCATGGCGTCCATCGAGGGCGAGGCGCGGATTATTGCCGCGCGCTCGGGACAGCCGGCAAAAGCGAGACCGCACCGCCGGAAAGCGGGCAGGACAGGGCGGATAGGCCTGGGCCAAAGATCCATCGGTCGATCACGTCATCACCAAATTCCGCCATTGCCGCACGACGAAGGAAAAGAAACGCCGCAAGAATCAGGTTTTGCCGTAAGAGAAATAGAAGTAACAAGGAATGACGCAGGCGGAGCGAGTTACCTCCGGGGATACTCAAGGTCCCATCGCCCACGCCCATGTATGCCGGTGGGCGGGCCAGCGGCTGGCGCGAGGCCTGACCTCGGGTAATAAAATCCCGGATTACCATGGCCCCGTCGGGCCGCCGTCCGCCTGGCCCAGTCGACGCGGCCAGCATCGCTCGAGCTCGGGCGCATCGCTCACTGGAGCCCCAGTTGGGGTTCTTGACCGCCGGGCGGCGGAAGATCCAAAGACTTCAATGCCGCTGCTGCCCTCGACGTCTGACCACTCTGGCTAATCCCTCGCTTGGACCGGCATCCAATGGGATATAGCGGCAACGCTCCCGCCGCAGCGAGCCGCGGTGGACTTCCGAAAGCCGGCGAGTACCGCCGCGCGAAGGGTGTAGAAGAAGCGAAAAAGAAGAAGGTTGGGCAAAGACTCCCACGAACATCTCGCAGTGAGCAAAGGCGAAAGGAGGATAACAGAGTTGGGAGGAAGGTGAATGTGGTGGATGGCGTAGAAGTTGAGAAACGAAAGATAAAAGTCGAGACCGGCGGTAGCAGCCGGCAAGGAGCTGCCACCCGAAGAAAACCACTTCTCCAGCCGACAGTGGGGCTCGGCGATCCGGCCAGCGAGGCGAAGGGCGCCCGTGATGTTCAGGAGAACCTAGCGGCCCTCTCCTCCTCAATGATCGAAGAAGGAAGCATCGGAGCCATCGGGAAGGTAGGGATTTCGAAGTGCAACCGCAAAGGGGATGAAGCAAGAAAGCCTGAAACGTCTGAAAGAGGTGGAGCGCAGAGAGTTGAAAGGGGGAAGAACTACTCCCTCTTCGATCAGCCTTTTATAAGGCCGCAGGAGGCGAACCGGCGGGAAAACCGAAAAGGCGCGGCGATTCGAAAAAGAGGAAGTTTAAGAGCCTCGTAAATGGGGCGCATCCCAAGGAACGTGCGGCGGTTACAAGGAGGAAGTAACCGCACAAACCGCTTGGGAATCGGGGAAGCCGGAAGATCTTTTTTTTTTGCGAGGCACGCAGACCTTTGAAGGGTCCCACCCAGGAGCCGGAGCAGTTCTCAAGCCGCCAATTAAAGAAGAGCAGAAGACCAAAAAGCGCTCCTAGGTGGGCCCGGGGGCTACTGTCGGCGTATTCTACACCAAGGTACCCGCTCCCCCGCCCTAAAAAAGGAATCAAGTGGCAGCCAGGGCGTGCTTGGGCCCACTGCCGCGGCAAGAGAAAAACCCATACGGTGGTCGCGTGACCGCGTGGCGTATAAACCAGGCCTCTGAAGCGTCAGTAAAATGTCGCCCAGTGACAGCGTGGCGTATAAACCAGGCGGCAGCGATCGATAAGGTGGTCGCCCAGTGACACGTGGCGTCTGAGCCAGGCAGCTGGCGTCGATAAGGTAATGTCGCCCGGACACGCGTAAGCGTCTGAGCCAGAGCTGGTAATCGATAAGGTGATAGCCAGCGGACACGTGGCGTCTGAGCGGCCGAAGCGTCGATAAGGTGGTCGCCCACGGACACGTGGTGCAGCAAAGGCATTGGCGCCAGCGGCGGTGGTCGCCAGTGGGCATGTGGCGTGCGATCACGGCCAGCTGGCGCACCATCCTCGAGATAGTCTGTCGAGATCGAGGACATTAAATGCGACCGTGGCGCATTGAATGTGGAAGCATGGAAGCTGCAGCGTGGCGGCGCACCTTCCCAGGCGCATCATGGCTTTGGGAGACGTCAAGATCGCACCTCACCCCGTGACGGAGCAGGCGGCGTTAGTGGACATGGGGCCCAAGGCAGATTGTGACAGATGCGCAGACATTAATGTGACATAAGAATAGTGACGGCGCATTAAATACGCCAGAGCTTGATGTAATGATGGGGGGCTGGCAGTGCAAGCCTCCCATGCGCCCCCGTCAGCCCGAGTATAAAAGGGAGCCGGGGTGCATGGGAGAAGGGGTTCGACTCATTGTTAGTAGTTTTCCATCCTTTCCAGCAAGAAGGCAGGCAATACGAAGAAAGGCAGGACTAGGGCTATTACTCTTCGGAGGGCCCGAACCTGGGTAAAAACTCTTTGCGCCCCCCCGTTGGCCTGAATCTCCCGGTGCCCCGATCGTCACCGTCTTCCATTCCGAGGCGATTGCCCCGAAAGCCCCTGTCGAAACCTCATAAGCACCCGTCTCGGAGGTGCCTGTTGGCTAGTACGCCGACACTCGGCATCTATAGTTTTTTTGCAACTCGATCTCTAGAATTGGAAAAATTTCCTCATGTATGAATACAAAGGGATAGAAATTTATGGTGTTGGGTGGAGAATCTTCTATGAGATGAGATTGTTTGATGAATCGGCCGTACCAGATGCCCAACTATTAAATCCACCAAACAAGCTGCAAATCGCCATCATTACGGCGTCACGTTGGGCGCTGTAACATGTCAATTTTTACATCTTTAAATTTATTTTAAATGTTTTAGCCGTTTAATTTTTTTCCCAGAAATTATTGCCAATTAAAGCTTTAATGTGGATTTTTTGTATTTCAAAAGGGATTTAATATGATTAATGTTCATGTGAACAATTATTTAAATTATTTTATTTGGGTTCCATATGCTCTAAAGTATTTTACAAATTTTTTTAGGTTTTTTTCAAGTCCATTTGCTATTTATTTGGAGTCCATTTGCATTTTCTATATTTTCTAAAATGAGACCCACCTGTCAGGGTCATCGCCAGGCTGCGCCCATGTGAGCCAACTGACAGGTGGGACCCACCTGTCAGGGTCATCATCCCCGTGCCCAAGTTGGATATTGTGTCCGAGCCGAGGTGCTATAAAGGTGAGCACCAGGACCACCTCAAAGTCGTCAACCCAAACCCTAACCCTAGCTGCCTTGGGACGCTGCCGTTTAGCCAGGATTTCAAGTTCTTCGAGAATGCCACCATGGAAGAAAAAGCTTCGATTCATTGCTGTAGGCGAGCTTCCTTGCCCTTGGTCTACGCCATTACCTTCACCGCGTCACGTTCTACTCGATGCTTGCACCATCTCGGGTGGAGAGTGCTTGGTTGCCGCCGTCGCCGTAGAAGCCGCCCTGCTGCTGTTTTTTTGTTCATCGTCGTCACCGGTCGTTGTCGCCATGACACCTGCGTCACTAGGTTTGCCGCGTTGAGTACTAGCTTGTCGGGACCCCGAATTTGCAAATCCGGACCCTCTGTGTATTCAGCACTAGTCCAGGAACGCGCTAGTGCACACAGTCTTAACATTGGTAAATATCACAATCATACCACTCGATACCAAATAAGCACTTTATTTAAATATCCAAACTGGTTACTTGACCTTATGGTCAAGTTACAAATGTATGCCTCGTAAGGCGAAACTTATTCAGAGAAAAATAATAGCAGCGGAAAATCAAATAAACTTCGTGGCGCCATCCAGGATCCCACAGCAACCGACCGGGCTCGCATCCCTAAGTAGACGGGTCCTCTTGGAATTCCTCCTCCGGTGGCGTAATCTCCTCTTCAACTGATATTGTGTTGGGGCAAGGGTGAGTACTTGGTACTCAAGAAGTCATGCACGTAATGCAAGCTAATATACTATATGCATGGCTTGGTACAAAGGAATAGCTCAAGGTATATTTGCGAAGAAATGACTTTTGACGAGTAATAAAAGTAGATTCAGCAAAGAGAAATAAGTAAAGCATAAATAACTTTTCAAGAAGTTTAATAAACATTTTTCCCCATCCTAAACCACATTTCCATCATCTTCATTACTAAACCAACCCAACTTTTCAAATCCAAGTTATTTTCAGAAAATCTAACCCTTGACTGTAATTCCCGAGCATTGTCCAAAGACCAGTGGACTCCTGGCTTATTCAAATAGATTCTACACTCTGCAGAGGTTATGCACTTTACCCACAAGATACAGTCAAACACCACAAAGGCGAGTTCAGTAACAAAGCCTTTCTAAGCCTCAAACAACACAGGTGGTCCTCTCCGGTTCGTGCTCTACACCATCCCTTCCTTAGCCAAGGCGAAGTATGGGACCAACACACCGTTAGATGGGTATCCGGCCACAGCCACGATACGCTCCCGCATACAATCACACAAACGGTGTAATGGCGACACCTGAGGCTCCACAAGTGAGTCCTTAGCGACTTAGTCAACTAGGGCCGTCCCATTCCGACCATGTGGTTGCAAGTATGACCCAGTTCAAAGGCTTGTAAGGTTAAGTCCTTAGAGTGACCAGGGCAAGACTACCCGAAAAACCAAATCAACATCCCCAATGCCACAACTGGCCCACCTGATTACTCTTGCCACATGCCCCGGTCGAAAACCGTTTATCAAACCCCAGTTGATTACCATGCACCACGTGCCATCAACATCACATGATACTTTTCCAAAACAGGTTCAATATATCATTAAGTCAATATTAGCATTTGATTGTCCAAAATCATGTCATGAGCACGAGTGTGTCTAAGCAAAGATACTACAACGATCTAACCCATGTTGGCAATTTAATAATGTCCAACTAGTAATCCACAACTAGGGTGACAAGGGATCATGGCACATACTTAGATAATCAAGGTGTCATACAGCAAATTGGTATTTATCTAACCCCCATGTTTAAACAAAGTATTTTTCTAATTGAACTAGCATGCAATAGTTTAAATCAAAATAGATTTCGAAATAGGATCAACATGGTCAAAGCACAACTTGCCTTCAAAAAGTACTTGCTCTTGGTCTTGAGTTGGATCCTGAGTCAACACTTCTCCTTCGAATCCTTCCGGCACTTCAACGTCTACTCGTAAAGCGTGCAAATAGCAAATACACAAATAAACAATAGGCAAAAACATCCCAAAACTCCAAATAAAATCCATAAACAAAGAGAACATAATTTTCTGGATTTTTAGAAACTGGAATCGTTCAAATCGGAGTTAAAACGCAAAAGTTATGATTTATTAAAGTTTAAATAAACAATTAAATAATATTACAGAGAAAAACTTTAGTCCAAAAATTAAATAAAATTCATATTTAGGTAGATCTCAATTTTATACAAATTTAGAAATTTGAACCACTCAAATCGGAGTTGAAACGCAAAAGTTATAAGCGTTTGAAGTTTGAATCTAAATTTGAATCAATATTTCGAATTAATAAATCATTTTCTTTTTCGGAAATTAATTATTGCGTCAGCAAGGACACGTGGCAGCCTCTAATTGGGCGGCTGACGTCAGCCGGTCCATGGGCGTGGTCCACGCTTGGCTCGGGTCCACCGTGGACTCGGTCCACGACTCCACGTGAGACTGACATGTGGGACCCACCTGTCAGTGCGGGGTCTCACGCAAAACGCGGCTGACGTGTGGGCCCTCCGACATGCGGGGCCCGCGTGTCAGGGACACGCGCTCACACGCGTACGGCGCTGACCGCGTCGGTCCATCTCCCCGACACGTGGCGCAATCGCGACCGTTGGTTTGAAAATCAACGGCGCGGATTAGATCCAGGGTTAACACGTTAAACTACTCGATGATCGTGGGCCGTTCGATCTAGATCGGACGGTCCAGATCTAATCCTATAATAGCACTGCTACGGCACGTGGCGATTGTGAACCGTTGGATCTTGATCCAACGGTCCAGATCTAATCGGGTTTCTAGGGTTTGGGAAAACACGTGAACTCACCGTTGCCGTCCGATCTGGATCCGACGGTGCACGAAGCTCGGGGACGGCGATGGCACGCGGCGGCGCTGGTTTGGCCGGAGAGGAAGGAGACGACCTCCGCAACGGCGTTTCTTCGCGATTCCGGTGAGATGAAGTGTGCGCCCAGGTGCGTCCTGCTCCTGGGAGTCCAAATCCGTCTTCGGTTTCGACGGAGCGGCTGGTTGCGGCGAGCCACGAAGAACACACCGGTCGTTCTTGACTCCGGCGAGCAATAGCGGCGAGACAGTGGGGATCCTAGCGGCGCGAGCTAGGGTTTCGGGACCGGCGTGGGATGGCGATCCTCGGGGTGCGATCCGGGCATTAAATAGCCCCGGGAGGCGTGCTCAGGGCGGAACCCTATTCGGTCACGGCGTCGCTCTAACCTGCGGAGTCCGGCTCGGACTCGGCGGGAAGACGGCACGAGAACCATCCACGTGGCGCGATCAACGGCCCCGATCGGACCGGGCGCGAACGGTTCGGGTCGGACACGGCTCAACCAGACGGGCGGATCTCAACCGTTTGATCTTGATCCGACGGTTGGGATTGATTAGGTTTAGGAGTGGGTTTGGTCGAGTCACGTGGCTCGGTCGGACTCGAACTTCGAGTCCGACTCGGGCTCGATCGGATGAACAAGATTTGACCCGAGTTGGATTTTCCAGCGATTTAATATTTAAAATAATTCCCAGTAATTCATTTAATTCATTAAAAATAGCAAAAGACTCAGAAAAATTCCAGAAAAATTCTGGAAAATACTTTGGATCATTTTGGACTCAAATAAATTATTTCCAACAAAATTTTATTTGCAAAATTAAATTCTTTAATTATTTCAAAATGGGATAAATTCAAATAAATTCCAAATAAATCCAAATAAATTCCAGAAAATTCCAAAAATTCACCAAAGTGCCAAATCACACATGAATTCAAGAAAAGCAAAATTTTGGGGTGTTACATAGCTAGAGTGATGACCCAGAGTCATCGGAGTTCACCACCGGTGACCATCGGGTCAGTGCACGACGCTGCTGACATGTCGTCGACGTGGCATGCTGAGTAGTGCTTGGTCAGCAACCACGTAAGCGTATAGATTTGGGTAGACTTAGTCTTTTGTGAGCTATGTCTTTGACGTGTGGAGCCCACATATCATGAGATGTGCTGTGAGCTTGAGAATTTGTGGACTTGTCTATGGACTAGTGGCCCACAGGCAATGATATACACTTTGTTCTTTGTCAAACAACAGAGGAAGAAATGATTCGACATCTCTTCTTCACGTGCCTCTTCAATAAGAACAGTTGACAAAAGCTTGAAATTTTGCAGAACTCCACTATTGATATTATGGAAATGACAGAATAAGCTTCGCATAATTTCAAAACACAATTTTTTATGGAGATTTTCATCATCGCTTCATAACATATTTGGAAACGACGGAATAAAAAGATCTTTGAACAAATATATAATTTCTTATAGCGGAGCACTAGCGGCCCTCGCCGGCTGTGCCACGTCGACAGCCCTCGCGGAAAGGCCCCTGAGGTTTTTGCTAATTGAGTGCAGGTCCGCGCGGCTGGCTACCGTCGATCCTTTCTGCTGCCCCGGATCCGACCGTCCGCACGCGGGAGAGTGGTGGCTGGCTTATGGCTCGCGAACAAATCGCCGCCCGCGGACCGCTCCATGCGTAGGCTCCTTTTCTTTGTCGCCCTCGCAGTTACCTTCCCCACCCATCCTCGCGTGCTCCACCTGCTGCCCCGTTGTGCCGACCGGCTTCTCTCCGCCCGTCGACGTCCCTCCCTCTCCCTGAAATCGCCACCCGCGGAGCGCTCCACGCCTGGCTTCCCTTTCCCCGTCGCCCTCACGGTTCCCTTTCCCACCCCACTCGGTTCACCCCCCTCACCCGAGCGCTTCCCAGCCTCCACCGGCTCGGTCGCCGCGCCCCTGGTCGCTGCCTCCCCGGCCTCCCTGCTGCTCCAGGCCGAGCGCCTCCCCGACCCGGCCGACGCTGCCGCATCATTCGTGTGATTGTGAGACAAATCTTGATGTAGAGCAGGACATCAAGATGTTGGTGTTTTTATCGTTCGTTCGTTCCCGGTCACCGCCGCCGCATCATTCGTGTGATGGTGAGACAAATCTTGATGTAGAGCCGAGCGCTCCGCTGATGGTCCCCCCCAGCCGGCTGCATCGTGTTCTCCACCATAATCTTGAGTATGCTGCCATCGTTTCTAGGGTATTCTGACCTAAAGTCTGGTTAGATTATCTTTTGCGCCATTAGTTGTTCAATCATTTGGCCTTCTTCCTCAGTGATCTGAATGCCACTATGTTTTGAAACTTTTGCCTTTAGTTTGATTGGCATATGCTTTCATCAGTTCGGTAAATCCAAATATTGGAAACAAGTTTGTCTCACGATCCATGCAGCATGATCTTAGATCTAAGGATTTGTTCAGTTTTTTTTATCTCATGTCTATAAATTGCCAAAGTCAATTAAAAGGATCAACACTCCAATAGTGTCTTATCCCATAATAATGCTTATACCTTCGCGGTGTTTTGTTTAAACTGATTTGTCAAAGCATTTCTGGCTCATAGTGCAGTTCGATTTCTAGGCTTTGCAGATGTTTTGAAGGAGCTGTTGCAAGCATTTCCTGTGTTAGCTATGACAACAGGTTCTGTAAATGCCACAGCTTTGAATCACCGCCACTCAAGGCCACATTGATATTGTCAATCTTCTACTGGAAACGGATGCAAGCCTGGCCAGAATTACAAGAAATAATGACAAAACAGTTTTGCGTTCAGCAGCAAGAATGGGCCATGTCGAGGTGGTTACATCATTATTAAATAAGGATCCACATATTGGTTTCAGAACCGATAAGAAGGGACAAACAGCTTTACACATGGGCTTCAAAAGGTCAAAATGCTGAAATTCTGCTTGAGTTGTTGAAGCCTGATGTCTCGGTTATACATTTGGAAGATAACAAGGGGAACAGACCATTGCATGTTGCAGCTCGGAAGGGCAGCACCATTGTGGGTTATCATTTCAGTCTATTTTCTGTTATCCTTTCAGTCTTCTTGTTACAGTCTTATTTCTTGTTGAAGCAATGTTGGTCGTGAAAAAAATTAAAATAAAAGCTCATCGGCTCTTTCATTTGTGAAATATCGCTTGCCTAATAGCTAATACTGACAGTGTTAGATGTTTTATATAAGAAATCTAAATAGCATTTCACTATTTTCTCGACAATAAAGAGACTTGCAATTCAGGATTTACAAAAAGAGTAGGAAGGCTTTCTTTCATGAAACTTAATAAAATCATGAGATTGGTATTGATTTTCCAGCATACCATTAGCATGCCAACGGTAAGTTTTTTTTTCAGAAAAAATTCTCCTTTAAGTTTCCTCGCTCAACGTTTTTTCCACTCAGCTCTTATTTCGGGTTACTTACTACGCAGCTTACTATGTCTCCTTTTTTGCCTTATCTAGATATACTGCCTTTCCAATTGTGGAATACACATGTTGGTGTTTTTATCAGAGGGCATCGATATTTACAGAGACCGGTGATGGGTAGTGATTGTTCCTATTAAGTGAGTCCTTCATCGACAGCTTAGTTATTTGTGTGTTTTTTGTTCCGCTATTTAAAATCCAGTTCTTAGGCGTCCTCTCTTTCATGAAATCAAACCCAAAAGATTTCCACTGTTGCTATCAAAGTTCATCTTTTATTTGCTTTTCAATCAATGTTCCTGACAGGTGCTTCCTATTGTGTGGTATGTGTAATATACATAGTCGAAGTATGGTTTACAAATTCGGCTCTTTACATTCTTTATGCTTATTCATTTGGCTCCCTTTTCTGCTAAACAACATGTCAGTTTTTGCTTGCTTGGACCATGCAAATTACTCCGCAGGTAATCAACTTGAGAGGAACAATAGCGGAACAAAACACACACAAATAACTAAGCCCCTTCTCCACAGTACATCCACAGGTTGATATAAATCTAAGTTGATTTATGATGGTATATGATTGTATATGTGTACTTTATGATGGGTTGTGATATAATCTATTTCTGTGCTTAGCCCCTTCTCTGTAACCAAAACAGGATAGTTGTATAATTAATGTATATTGTCCTATGTTTTGTTATCCGCTGTGCGCTGTATGTATATGCATGTAAAAAAGGGCCTCGCTGTATAATTACTTACATTATTGCTCAAACCTGTATCAACTATGATCTACGGTATTTAGTAGCAACGAATTCCTCTTTGGCTTTTCATAAGGTTTGTTATCCACTGTTTGGATTTCTCATCTATACGTAGCAAAACCTCTAGGTTTATCCTTTTCAATAGCGAAATATCTTGTTGCCCCTTTTCTCAATTATTAAACATATACTGCATCTTCATTCTGATGCACACATTTCTTAAGGAAAGATCAGAACAAAGGATCATCAAATATATACAGATACACACATAACCAGGCACTCACTAGCATGTTTTTTCTCTCCTACTTATTCAGTCATTTACTGGTGTCGTGTACACTCGAATTTATTTAATAAACCATAGTTCTTCCAGGAGTAAGTATGATTTGATACTATACCATTTCACTGTAATTACATCCCACAAGTTTCTTTAATAAACTGTGGTTCCATGAAGCCATTTAGGTTTCTGAGACAAAACGAAAGTTTCAAATTCTTTAGCCTGTTGCAAGGCTTGTGATATCCAACTTTACTGCTGCTGCTTTTAGGGAGCTTGGGACATACAAGGAACTGCTTCATTCTCGGGTACCACTTCACCCATGAGAAAATAAGGAATTGGACAATAACATTATTGTTGATGGACTATGAGTTCTGAAATCTGAACTGTACAGACTGGACTTGTCCCAGTATGCCATGCCATGATCTCAGATCATTTTCGCCATAACGCGTTTGCATCAAGAAGGTCTGTACTTTCCTCCCTCTTTTTTTTAAGATCATGCATGCAGTTTGAAACTTGGCAACTTGCCACCTGTAGTTTTAATATTCGATAAGCTTCAGTACATATATAATAGACTGAAAGTTTAAGTGCTAGAATGTTTCATTTTTACCATGCGGATAGTAATTTGCAAAACCATGAAAATATATGTACGAGTCATGCACTTTTCTCGATTTGTGAAGGGTTATACATTCTTATGTTTCAAGAAGCAAAGCCTGTCAGGTCCATTGGATTCAGGAGGTGCTGTGTATATGGAAGGATGCAGGTGTTGCATCATCTGGTCCTACATCACATCTACAGGATTCATATATCTGGTATCGTGTACTAAAGTTTCCTTTCCTGCTATTTTTTTTGGTTTTGTTATTTGCAAGAATGTCTCAAACTGTAAGAATAATTTGTTGGTTCAGGTGAGTCTCATTGTACTGAAAATCTATTTTGATCAAGGAAGAAGTTCGAAATTGGATTAATAGCACACTTGATTGGATACATCAGCCACCTTTAAATTAGTAGAAGCAGATTGCTACTTTATGTTTCAAGTTTGAGATTTGGAAGGAAAAGGGGACTTGCCTTTTGTGTTATGAATTCTCTCTTATGCATTTTGTACATATATATTGTCTAACTTATTTGTATGAGGCAATAACCAATAAGGCTAATTAGCGTTACATCCATCGCTTATGTTTTATATTATTTGATTACCTGCTGCACCTTATTTATACGTGATGGATTATATATTTCTTTCAAAACAATTACATAATCAAACGGCGCGGCGTAGCGCGCTATCCTTGCTAGTTAATCCTACCATCGACAACTAGAAGTGTGGTTTCACTGAAGATATCACTCTACACTTGCATAAAGTGAAAATCATTATTAGACCGCTTGTATTTTTTTTTGGTTGAATTCTCTATAATTTTACTCTTTTTCAACTCTTGTTTTTTGTATATTTTAAATATTAATATAATATAGTGAGCCTCTTCTACTGTTTTCCGTAAAAAAAATAATGCTGCTATTGCCATTGTTAAACAAACATTAGGTGTTGCAGCTTTAAGTAATGACAGCCAACTAATTAAGTTATTTTATGGAAGTAATACATGAAGACAAGGTATGCAGGCAGGGGGCACAGTCGGCCCATGGCCTGATCGCAGGCCGAGCCGGTTGGTCCATGGGATTCGGTAAGGTTTAAAATCTCGCCGAAATTCGGTGAAACTTTGGTGAAATATCAGATATTGGAATCCTCTGAGTTTTATAATCCCGGCGAAATTAAGAAAGTTCTAAAAAATATAATTCAAAGTGCTACAGTCCCTGTAATCTCGCCGAGATCTTGGTGAATTTGAGTGAAATCTCGGCAAATTTGATCGAGATTTGACTAAAACTTGACCGGATTTGACCGGATTGGATTCTTCGTGTCGTTTCCCATGTGGGACATTCGGCAGATTATAATTCCGGCGTAATTGAAAAACCCTAAAAATTCAAAACGTGACGGTACGTAAAATCTCGTTGAGATCTCGGTGAATCTCGCCGAAATCTCAGCAAATTTGATCGAGATTTGACTAAGACTTGACTGGATTTGACCGGATTCAAATTTTAGTTTTGTATTGTGTTCGAATTTCTTCCGAAATAACGAGATATCGACGAAATTTCAGATTTCGATAGGTGATGAGATTTAATCCGAAAACAAAATTTGAAACCTGGATTCAGGTCATGACCTTTTGATCCTGGATCTTTGTATGCAAGCAGTTCTGTCTTCAGTGTATTAAGAAAGAGATGTCTTTTAGTGTATCGAAGTACATATTTGGGAGTACCGCACTACCGCGTGGTGTTTTATGAGCACATAACACACTATCAGCATTCTCTAATTATTCTCTCTCTAAAAAAATTCACCAATTATTCTCTCTCTCTCTCCAAAAAAAATCTCTAATTATGCTGGAGGCCTCTGGGGCTCCGAGCCTCCGACATCACAGCAGCCAAAATCAAACCCTTTCCCTTCCGCTGCCGGCCGATGGCCGCCCCCGTCGCCTCGCGCGGAAGCTCCCCGCCATCATCTCCAAGCACCAGCGCCTCATCTAGCCGGAGATCGATACCCCGGAAACCCCTCAAAGCCCCACCGCCTCCGCCTCCATCCCCCACGACCCCTAACTGCCGCTCCTCCCGCTGGCCGTCTCCCACCTCTCGGCGCCGAGCCCCCTCTCGGTGCTCCCCTCGGCGCACGCCTCCAACCCCGCCGCTATCCTCCGCCTCCTCCGCCGCTCGCGGCACCACCCGCGCCTCGCGGCGCTCGACCTCCACCTCCTACTCGCGGCGCTCGACCTCCACCTCCTACTCGCGGCCGCATCCGACTCCCGGCCTTCCGCCCCGACCACCGCCTGACGTCCCTCCTTGCCTCCTCCCTCGCGGCCTCCCGCCGCTTCCCCTCGCTTCGATGACGCCTGCTCGTCCTCTCCCGCCCCTGCCCCTGCGCGGACGATTCTATCTTCGCCTGCCCCGAGCTCCTCTCCACCTTCCGCAAGGCCATCCTCGCCTTCGCCGCCTCAGGTGACATCCCCGCCGCGTCCGACGCCCTAGCGTCCTTTCGACTCGCCGCAGACTCACCCCTCCCCGCCGAGTTCTTCAACACCATCCTCCACGCCCTCGTCCGTCTTCGCCGCCATCCGCTTCTACGGGGAGATTACCTCCGTCCACGGCGTTGCCTCGGATGCCTACACCTTCAACATACTCGTCAACAGCTCCTGCCGCGTGGAAGGTGTCGATGCTGCCATGCAGTGGTTTGAGGAGATGCGGCGCCGGAGCTGTGCACCGACCGGTGTGAGTTTTAGTACTCTTATGCGCGGGTTCTTCAGAGAAGGAAGGTACAAGGAGGGTATTAAGATCGCACGTGAGATGCTAGAGCTTGGGCTTGGGCTGTCGTTTGCGTCTATGGAGATTTTGATCAGTGGGTTTGCCGTGGTGGCGACGCTTTGAAGGCGACTGAGGTGTTTGCTCAGTTTTCGGGGGATGTCTTGGTGCCGGAAGGGTTTGATTGCTTGGGTCTGGTTGAGCCGCTGTGCCATGTGGGGAGGATATATAAATCATTGGAAATGGTGGAGTTGGTATTGGAGAGGAATACGGCGTGCTGCTTGAGTATCCCTGCTGGCTTTACAGTTTTGGAGTGCTTGATGAAGGCGGGGAAGCTGGATGAAGTGTGCCGGTTGATGCGCAGGATGGTTGGGGAGGGGATTGTTCCTGATACCATTTCTTCTAACTGTACCTTTGAGGTGTTTTGCGAAGCTGGTAGGACATCAGATGCAAACAAGCTGATGAAGCTGGCTAAGGAGAAGGGTTTTGAGGCCGATGGTGTGACATATATCATGCTGGTGCAGGGCCACAGGGGTTTGGTAGGTAGGGGAGGAGGAAGAAAGGGGAGGCTGTGTTGGATGAAATGCTTGATTTAGGTTTTATACCAAATATTGTGGTTTACAATAGGCTTCTTGATAGCTTACACAATGGGAGATCTTTGCAATTGCACAATATCTTCTCGACGCATGTGAAAGCTCCAATTTGTAAGCAAATGGGGCATGGTTGTCACGGCGTATATAGCGACCATGGTGCCTGAGAGGCACCAGGATGCCATGACGTCCTCAAGGCGAGGTATGGTGAGCAAATGGGGTTGACACTTGACAGTTGACAGTGACACTAAGATAACATATTAGAGAAGAAGTTTAGAACATAATTCACAAGCCTAGGTAGATTGCGACCATAGAGTGCACTTGATGCACCCATAGCCTGATCAATAAGAGCCCTGTCCAGATTTTCCGGCTCCGTCTCATGGACATCTTTAGCACATGCATCAATCCAATCAATGTTCCACTCATACTCATCAAAGATCAGTGGGTTAAAGTTGCTTCCCTCTGCCAGCTAGCCAAGGGCCGGCCTAGCAGCTCGCCAATGCATGTGACCTACCAAACATTGACTCCATAACATGGAATAACAATCGTAACGGCATACGATCAGTCGCAGCAGACAGATCGTAGGAATAGTATGTGTCACCAGCGGCTAGAGCCTTGAATGGGCGCGTTTCTTGACGCTGTAAATTTCTAGGTGCTCGCCTAGATGGCCAAGGCGAGGCGAGTATCCACAGCGTCCCATTCGGAGCGCCACGACGCCAAGGCGATGCCGTGACAACCATGAAATGGGGAGATCTGTGCAACACAAGAAATTTTTTGAGGCATGTGAAAGCGCCAAGGCGACGCCGTGACAACCATGAAATGGGGAGATCTGTGCAAAACAAGAAATTTTTTGAGGCATGTGAAAGCGCCAAACCGAAAGGATATCACAGAGTTGGTGCTTAGCATTCTTGTTCACAGTTTTTGGAGGACCATACAACAAAAAATGGGATAGATGCCATGATGCTCACAATTCACTGACAGAAGTCATGAAGTTACAAGGATTTGCAATGAGGTATTGTTTTGATTTTGCCCTTCAACTACAAAAACTAGTTTTGATTATGTTACCCTTTACACGTTCTTGGTAAAAGTTTCACTTGGTGTTGTATAGACTATCGTCCATGTTGTCTTCTTGGTATCTGTAAACAGTTTGTGTGATTCACTGATTTATCCATCTTCCACAGGATCTACTTAACTTTGTTAATTACTTTTCTTGTACTCCTAGTAAGCAAGATATGAAAATGTTAGGGTCTTCAAGGGTGTTTCTCCTAGAGTTTTCAACCCTTGTTAATTATCAAAGTGGTATCATATCATATTGAAATGCCCTAGCTTCAGCCTTCAAACATGATGCTTACATTAGTTAGAGATCTCACAACCTCCATCAGAGAGGAATCGTGTTTGCGCAAATTGATTCAAACCAGAACCAGCTGTATTAATTTGCTGAAATTTGTATCTGCAACATGCATGCTTGTCTTTCTTTAGGATTGTTTGATTTATAGTCTAGGTTGCAATGTTGCATCAGTACTGTTCTTTCGCTGGTTTAAATTTAAAATGCGATCCCACTAGGTATTGATTTCTGTCACATTTTGTGCTTTTTGAACTGTAATTTCAATGCAATATTTGAGCATAAGCAAATTCTGTTTAGACTAATTTATAATACATCTTTCATTTACCAGGTTTGAAGGCCTCCTTGTTTGGAAGTTTTTGCAAGGCCTTAGTCAATTTTGTATAGCATTTTTCCAACATCTAACAGATCAATTGTTCCTAAGTTCTGTTTGATAGAAAATGCCTCATCCCATCGGGTGATACAACATTCAGATAGGAGGGCTGAATAATTCTGTTAGGGAGCTATCTTAATGTAGTCTTTCTTGGGTCCTACGGGTCTATCTAACTTACTGTTATCTTTCTTATGTCTAGTGTCTCCAAATATTATAGCTCCCTGATATCCAGCGGTTGGAGAGTTATGATATTTGGAGACATTAGACAAAGGAAAGATAACAATAAGGTAGAAGCCGAATAGTCTCATTAGGGAGCTATCTTACTGTTATCTTTCTTATGTCTAGTGTTTCTAAATATTATAGCTCCCCGGTCACATGGGTTTGAGTGTAATAATATTTGGAGACCATAGACATAGGAAAGTGAAAGACTATAGTATGACAGCTTCCAAAGGTTACATATCCCTCGGTGTTCTGGCCCTCAATTGATCATAATACCTGATAGGATGAAGCATTGCGAAATGTTTCAAAAATGCTATACAAGAAGATAATTTACTGGGCCTGCACAGAACGTTGGAAGATAGGCTTCTCAATGAGTTGCAGAAGGCAATGGGATGTTTCCCTTTCAGCAGAATCCTGTTTGTATTGGCAAGGCCGACAAGGTTAGTGTGCCTGTTCAATAAGTGCTTCTGCGGATCTTGTTCCCCAATCATCACTCAAAAGCCGTCATCTACTTCATTTTATTTCAAAAACCTTTATCATCAGGAGAATTCAGTTGCTTTCTTATTATCGAAGTTCAATTGTGTATTGTACTACCATGAAACAAATATTTTGATGTTAATGCACTCTAGTAACATTGTTTCTCAGACAAATCCAATGGATTGAGCATTGATATTATCCACATTGTTTGTCAAATATATCAGTTGGTTTCTGTAATGTAGTATCCGCATAGTTGTCATAGTATTTGCTCTCATCAATCAGCTTTTTAAAGTAACCTATGCTGGATGTGTTTCCATCCTGGTCAAGAGTAAATCTCTGAAGTAATATAGTAGCAGTTGCTTCTATTTCGGTGCAATGTTACAATACCTGTTTATGTGAATCCAGCATATACTTATATTCCCATTCCCAAAAAAAATTACAGTACAAGGGGGGATGTTCTTAATCTTTAAGCCGTATCCAAGTAATCAAAACTGAAATACATGAGCTCGTTGCATTGCCGAGCTCGGCGTGACGTTCTGCGCGGGGTCGAGCTGGAGGTTGCCGCCAGGAATACACCCAGTAGGTGTACCGCAGCCATAGGCCGAACCAGGGCTGCTTGCGGAACTGACCAGCTAGCTGCTGCCACACCAGGTTCCGTCCTGTTCTGCCACAAGCCCGAGAACAGCACATCCTCGTGCCGCCCCGTCGCCACCGTGCTCACCACCAGCCCACGGGCCCGCTGCACTGTCTCTCCCGGCCTCTCTTGGAGCGGCGCCGGCCACACCGCCTGCGTTGCGACGAGGTCGCCCTCGGAGAAGAGGTCCAGCTCCATGGAGCGCAGGACGATGTCGATCTTGGCGTTGGCGGTTGGAGATCAGTAGACCACGGTGAGGGTGGAGTTGTGCGGGAGGCTGCGTCTTGAGACGTGCCCCCGCGCTCAGCGTGGGGCTGGCCGGCGGCCGCTGTAATGCGGGGCTGGTGCGGGCTGTACACGAGGTAGATGATGATCATGGTGACGCCGGTGGCCATGGACAGCAGCCAGAATAGGATGCAGCACGCGGTGAGGCACCAGGCCAACAATCGTCGGCGTCTCTCAAGCCCCGGCGGGAGAAACGACACCGCTGCCGCCGGTGCTCACGCCACGGCGGGAGCATCGGGCTTTCCTTTCTCGCCGGCCTTGTCGGGGTCTGCGGATACTGCTCCGGCTGTGGGTGCGCGCGCGCATGCGGCTGTGGCAGAGGACGTGGCGCCGGCCAGTAGTTCGCCTCCTACCGGTGACGGAGGCGCATACCGTGAATAGTATTGAGTTGTATGCACCCGTCAGTTCATCCAAAAACTTCAGCTGATGAAAAAAGACGGGCAATTTACTTATACTTCAACACTCTCCTCACCAGGGGCGGAACTAGAGAAAAAATTATCGGGGTTCACTACTTCATCATATATGCGAACAACTTATTATTCTTACCATTTGCTTGTTATTTACCTCTCGGTGTCACAAGATTTAGATCAAGGGGGTTCACATATACTATTGTCGACGATTGGGGAGCAGGCCCCCGCCGAGCTTACTTGTTGGTGGAGGGACCAACTGCGACCCCTTCTCACGTGATGGGATACTCAGAGGAGTGACTCACTGGACTTCAACGGGCGAGGACACTGTGATTTACCCTGGTTTGGGCCTCTCAAGAAGGAGATAATAGCCCTACTCCAGCTCGTGTATCTTTTCGTAAAGAATGTGTGTCCTTTCCCCCTCATGGTGGGGATGCTTTTATAGCTTACAAGGGACCAAACTCCGCAGGTCCCCACTATCCGCACGATTGGACCACGTCCAATCGTGGCAACTGGCAGATCCTACAGCTCCGCCACGCTCCCGCGGAGGACGTAACGGGCTAACGGAGGTTACGCGCTGGTGGTTACTCCTACCGACCTCGAGATCACGTCAGGTCGGCCAATACCTAGCGCCGAGCTCGGTTGCCTTATGCAAGCTCGAGCTCGCAATTGTCCAGAATACGCGACCTTCTCAGGTCCCAACTAGATCGTCCTTGGGAACGACCTCCTAGTGGCTCGGGCGGGAGCGAGCTCGGCCGTTCGTGGCACCCGAAGTAATTTATGGGAATTACCCAACCCCCCGACAGCTAGCCCCCGAGGTTCAAGTGGGAAAAAAGGCCTAAGGAAGGACTTCCCCTTGGGCCTACCGTCCTATGAGCACGTCGGATTTGCTGCGGCGAACAACTGCCGCGACCACCGAGCTATTAACCTCCTCCGAACGAGGCCTTTGCCTCACCATCGCGCTTCGAGCGAACGGATGTGGGCCCTCTCAACGGTTCCTTCTCCTAAGCCTTATTCGGCGATTCAACCGCCCTTCCCGGAGAACTATCCTTTTGACATGACAGCTGATTCGTGTGCCCACGTGTCGCCCTCGGTGGCGAACGCCTCAATCGCTCTCTGCGCCTCTAGGGCTCCTCGACCATAACGGGCGAGAAGTCCTTCGCTTTCTGTTCCTCGAGGGATTTTTAAACACCGGAGGGAACCCTAGATCCATACGATCTTTCAAAGAAAAAGCGCCTAACGCTCCTCGCTTCGGGCTCGTCTTTTCCTCGATCACCTTCTCGGCTCTCATGGCAAAGTTCGGCACCCCAGGCTCGACGGCAAGAAATCGGGGATCCTTGAGCGCGGAAGTACCTCGATGCCGGGCCATGGAGAGCCGCGGTGCCGAGGAGAGCCCGCAAATGAGGAAGGAGATCGTCTCCACCGAGCTCTATGCCATAAACGGGCTTCAACGCCCGGAAGCGAGTTCGCCGAGGTCAGATCGCTTCTCGCGAATGCGAGATCGTTCATCTCCACCGCAATTCCATTCTTATCATGGCCATCTTCGCCATCTCTGCGAAGGGTTCGTGGGCGCCGAGCCCACCCCCGCCTCTTTTTCCACTTCTACACTCTCTCAAGACCAGACGCCTCGCAGCCGATCGCCTTTACTTCCGCCTCCGACCTACTCGCCAGATGCAGTACCCGAGCTTACGCTCAAGGACTCGGTGTCGGGTGGGCCGACTCTTGGTTCTACTCGAGGAAAGTTGAGGGCAGCTCGCTTTCCTACTCCGGCGCCAAGGGTCGCTGCCGAGACGCCCCGACCTCCCGTGCAGCCCGAGGAGGAGAAGGTGCTCATGCTGATCCACGAGCTCACCTGCTCGGGGCTGTCTGGTCGGGACGTCGCCCGGGACTACATCAGGAACCGGGTGTCGCCCCCCAGGAGGAGGGTACACCCTTTCTTCAAGACCGAAGGGTGGCAGGACATCACCCGGGAATCACGCTCAGGTACACCACCGCTCTTGATCTTTACTTTGAAAATAAAGGATATTCGACCTTATTGCTCTTTCTCGGCTGGTAGCAGCTCCACAGGAGGACTGGGTGGACGCGAGGGTGTCCGAGATGTTCGGCATCCCTAAGGCCAAGGAAATCTTAGAGGGCCGCCAGATCCCGAACAACGTCCTTAACCGGACCGAGGCGGTGAGTCCCTACCTCGGACCTCCTTTTTTCGAAGATCCGTTTAGGCCGGGTTTTTCCCGAGGTTCCCTGACCTTGTTCGAGCCCACCACAAGGAGAAGGTTGCCCTCGAGGTCGCCGTGTGGCTCACCGGGACCGCACCGGCGGGACGAGGTCAAAAGACCAAGAAACAAAGTGGTCGTAAGCGCCGCGCCGATCTCCGTCGGCCACGCTGCCCTCGCCTAGGCGTTCACGCAGCACCCCGGCGACGACCGCTCACCCCGCCAAAGACTTGGAGTATGCCGATCGGGCAGGAGGTGAGCGAACTAAAATCGTGGATGGACGAGTACACCAGAAACCCCAGCCGATGGCTCGTTTACGGCTTGCCGCGGCGAAGAAGGAGGTCAGCGGTGCGGCGGGCCGGTCTGGCGGAAGGAGGAACTGGAGGGCGGATCGCGGCCCTTCAGCAGAGCTTCGCGGCGTGAGCTCGAGCTCGACCCTCGGGACCACGAGGAGGAGAAGGACGAGCCGACCCCGCCCCTGGTCCCGAGATCCCGCAGTCGCCCGCCGCGCCTCAACCGCGCCTAACGCCGACCATTTCGAGGTCGCTTGGGAGAGGTCGACCTCACTTGCCAGGGCCGACAAGGCACGCGCAGATATGGTCGCCTCCTTGTTCGCGCCGAGCCCACTAGAGGACGCCAAGCGAGGTCGACTTCTCATTCCTATATCGTTTGTCTCCTTCCTCCAACACGCACTAACCCACATCGCCTATAGTGGGTGTGGCACCGGCGGAGTTATGGGATTTCAAGCAATGGTCGATGATATTCTTGACCTCGTGCTAGAGAGGGAGCTCGCCTGGCCGCCGAGGCCGTCGTGGGCGATGAGGTCGAGGTGGGAACCGAGGCCGCGAGGCCTGGGCCCCCACGAGCGGGCGGTGACGGCGTCGGGCGGAGGAGGTCGAGGTGGGAACCGGGCCATGAGGCCTGGGCCTCACGACGGGCGGTGACGACGTCGGGCGAGGAGCCTGGCCGCCACGGAGATCCGGCCTCAGAGGCCGCGGCTCTTGAAGAGGAGACACAGAGGAAGATCGCGTCGCGACGCCGAGCCGCCATGGAGGATCCCCACATCATAATTGTGGAGGACGACGACACGGGGAGCCCGGTGGTGACGAAGGCGTGCGCTGAAAGTTCTCGCGAGGACTCACGATACCAGCGACATCATCGCCGAGACGCTCCAGGGATCGCGGAGGAGCCCTACCGAGCCGACGATACTCGTCGGAGACCGGGCCACGGGCCATTGGGAGTCCAACTCGACGGAGCTCGCCCGGCGAGGGCGGGCAGAGCTCCGCTTCGTCCGGCGAGGCGGGCCAGTAGCTCCGCTGCCGTGGAGCCGACCTTGACCGAGGCCGGGGACGACCAGCCTTCCAGCGGTGGGGAACCGCCGAGCACCGAGGTCCCCGAGCCGATCTTCCGGCCGCCGACTCACGGCGCCTCGGCAAGATCCCGCACTTTGACGCCAGAAGGGGCCCGAGCCCAGAGGAGGTGGAGTATCCGGCGCAAGTCCCGCCGGAGAAGAAGCGCAGTGGGGTCCTTGCCCTTGAGGCCGCTGCCCTCCAGGGGCGGAGGTCGGCCTCAAGACCAGGGTCGTGACCCCACGCCCCATGCCGAAGAGGTTCGAGCTCAGAAGCGGCAAATTCCTCGGCGCACCGCCTGGGGAAGAAGCGCAGCGAGGCACTGCTCTCGCGGTTCCTCCGCGATCGATGGAGGTGGACTCCGAACCGGGTCTTGCACCCTGACAACGAGGAGGTCAAACCCCAAAGGAGGTGGAGGTACTCTGCCCGCGCCCGCCCAAGGAGGAGAGAACGTCGCGGAGGACCCCGCCGAGTTATTCCGGGAAGGGCTGGAGGCCCGGCTTCATTGGGTAAGTTATCTTGACACCGTCTCTTCTTATAAGATTGACATTAACCCGAGATGCTTCGTCGTCCAGGTGCTAGAAACGACATATGCACTACAAACCATGCCCCTGACCTGGCCGTTCTCGGTTTGGGGCATCGACATACTCGGACCATTTTCCAGAGGAAGGAAGGGTTGTAAATACCTGTTCGTCGCAATCGACACCTTCACTAAATGGATCGAGGCCGAGCCTGTGTCGACCATCTCGGCACAGGCGGCCAAGAGGTTTTTCCGCAATAACGTAGTGACCCGCTTCGGCGTTCCAAGCCGCCTCATTACGGACAACGGCACCCAGTTCACAAGTGAGCTGTTTCAGGCTTATTGCGAGGAGCTCGGGACCAAGATATGCTTCACGTCGGTGGCCCACCCGCAGAGCAATGGGGCGGCCGAGCGCGCGAACGGGCAGATTATCCAAGGAGTCAAGAAGAGAGTCTTCAAGAACCTCGATCGGCATGGTCAAGCCTGGGTGGACGAGCTACCTCCCGTCCTCTGGTCGGTCCGCACCACGACGAGCCGAGCTACGGGTGAGACCCTTTCACCAGTATATGGCGCGGAAGCCGCCCTACCCGCCGAGGTCGCCCCGATCCCCAAGGGTGAATCTAGCCGATGACATCGACGCAGAAGGCGAGCGCCTTCTCGACCTCGACCTCGCGGAAGCAACTCGAGAACGGGTTCTGCTGCGATCCGCGGTTTACCTGCAGGCTCTCCGCAGGCACGCCGCTAAATCCTGCATTTACCGAGGACCTTACATGTTGGCGATCTCGTTCTGCGACGAGTTCAAGACTTGTCAAAGGCTAACAAGCTAACGCTGAGATGGGAGGGTCCTTACACGGTCGTCTCAACAGCACGCCCGGGGGCTGTCCGCCTCGCGATGGAAGATGGTCGAGAACTAGCCAGCACTTGGAACATAGACCAACTGCGTAAGTTCCATATCTAACCACTCCCACTTTACTCTTTTAATAAACTTCGGCACCTTGGCCTCCCGGTTTTCTCTCTCTCTCTCTCTCTCTTTTCCCTTTTACCCCCCCTGCGAAATCCCGCAACCAAGCTCGATCCAGATCAAATATCAGGAGCAAGCTCGGTCGTCGGGGAAAAACGGACGGGCGTACGACCACCTAACATCGGGCCACCAGAGCTCGACCTCGAGGGCTTCCTTCCTCATAAGACGACCATCTTTTTCGCGGCAGACCTCCGCCGCAGGTAAAGATTCGCATGGACACCCCTCGGACGGTTCCGAGCTCAGGTCTCACGGCATGGTGTAGACGCACCGCATACACAAAAGGCCACACGATCTCCGCAGGCGCTACTCGTCAACGCAGGTCGTGCGCAGCCTCACGCCACGACCTTCGTTGGCGTGGGGTATATGGGTACCGTGTGGCTACGACCTAGTGCAGCTTTCGCACAAGGTAGTTACTCCTTAGTACGATCGTTTGCTAGGTCGCTGCGGATCACAACCTTCGTCGAATAGGAGCAACAGTCAAAGCAGCACCAAGGCGTTTGTATTCCGATCGATAATTTAAAGACACTTAATATGCACAAATCACTTTTTACACGATATCCGAGTTTTGCAGGTAAACCCGCAGGAGACAACGAAGCCTAAAAGCAACCGGCACGCTTCTCGTCCTGGAGGGTAGCGAGCTCCTCCCGTACGGAGTCAAGCTCGGACTCGAGGTCGAGCACCTGCCGACGAGCTTCCCGGCCATCGCTAGCCGCCTGGCGAAGCCGCTTGGACTCCTCCTCTGGCCGGGTCGATCGCCTTCTCGCACTCAAGGGAGTCTCGCAGCTTCACCACCGTTGCTTCGAGGCCCGACCTCGCATGCTCGCTTTGATCAAGGCGCTCCTTGAGGACCAGCGAGGACTCCTCCATTTTGTGCCGGATCTCCGCCTCAGAAGCCTTCAGCTCGGTAACCAGCCGCTCGAGCTCTGCGATCCTCGCATCTTGCTCGGCGTGGTGCTTTGCGACGACTTCTGGGGGGACGGTCGCGGCCTGGAAGTCCTGCATGGTCGTTTCTAGCACCTGGACGACGAAGCATCTCGGGTTAATGTCAATCTTATAAGAAGAGACGGTGTCAAGAGAACTTACCCAATGAAGCGGGTCACTACGTTATTGCGGAAAAACCTCTTGGCCGCCTGTGCCGAGATGGTCGACACAGGCTCGGCCTCGATCCATTTAGTGAAGGTGTCGATTGCGACGAACAGGTATTTACAACCCTTCCTTCCTCTGGGAAATGGTCCGAGTATGTCGATGCCCCAAACCGAGAACGGCCAGGTCAAGGGCATGGTTTGTAGTGCATATGCCGGCTGATGGACTTTCCGAGCATGGAACTGGCAAGATCGGCAGGAGGTTACTATTGAGCGCGCGTCGGCCAGTAGTAACCCAACCGGAAGGCTTTGCTCACCAGGGTCCTAAAGGACGAGTGAGCTTCACACATCCCGTCATGGATATCTTTGAGGAGATATTTACCTTCCTCTTGGGTGATGCACTTGGAGAGGACCCCAAGCGCGCCCTTGCGGTATAAGAGGCCCTCGACCATTTTATAGGCAGAGGAGCGTCTTACGAGCCGGGATTTCTCGGCTTCTTCCTCGGGCAGTGTCCCGTGTGCGAGGTACTGGATGAATGGCGTCATCCAACTCGCATCTTGCTCGAGGAAGGAGACGGCACCACCCGTCTCGGATGCCCCCTCCTCGGTGGGTATGGAGGGCTTATAAAGGTGCTCGACGAGCACCTCCGGCCGGGAGGAGCTGGCGGAACCGACCTTCGATAGATGGTCGGCCAGGGCATTGTCCTTCCTGGTATGTACAAGATTGATGTTTCAAGTACTTTTCCACCTTCCTTACTTCAGCCAGGTAAAGCGCCATTGAGTCATCGAGCACCGATACTCCTTGTTAACCTGGTTGACAACTAGTCGCGAGTCGCCCTTCGCGATTAGTCGTTGGACTCGAGCATCTTGCAAGCCCGGCCCTGGCCAGCGTACCTTCGTGATTCTCCGCGTTGTTCGCTGCGCCGAATGCGCTTGAGGGCGATCGATCCGCTTCCCTGGGGATTCTAGGACCACTCCAGCCCCGAGCAATCGTAAACTTCGGGATCCGTCGAAGTGCATGACTCGGCGGCCGTGCTTGGGTAGTCGGGTTCGCACTGACGGGGTAGGATTTGTCCATTCGGCTAGGAAGTCTGCTAGGACACGAGATTTGATCGCGGTTACGGCCGAGAATTCGATCTCGACCGGCGAGCTCCATGGCCCACTTTCGCGATCCGTCCGCTGGCGTCTGATTCCTAGAATTTCTCTAAGCGGGAAGTTGGTCGGGACTCGAATTTTGTGGGCCTGGAAGTAGTGTCTTAATTTCTTCGAGGCCACGAGGAGCGCATAAAGGAGCTTCTGGACCTCGGGGTAACGCTCCTTTGGTCCGTGTAGGACTTCGCTGATGTAGTAGATCGGGCACTGCACCTCGTCCCGTTCTACAGTTATGACGGCGCTTACCGCCTGGGGTGTGGCGGTCAGGTAGAGCAAAAGAACCTCTCCTATTCGTGGTGTGGTCAAGACCGGGGGTCTCGATAAATACAGTTTTAATTCTTTGAAAGAATGGTCCGCTTCTTCTGTCCAAGCAAAACCGTCGTACTTCCGGAGCGCCTTGAAGAAAGGCAGGCCGCGCTCCCCGAGCCGCGAGATGAAACGACTTAGGGCCGCCATCCTCCCGGTCAGGGACTGAACCTCCCGCGTGCATGCGGGCGGTCGCATGTTCTCGATGGCCTCTATCTTCTCGGGGTTGGCCCCGATTCCTTGTGGACCGATCATGTAGCCGAGTACCTTGCCGGCTTTGACCCCGAACACGCATTTTTCAGGGTTTAGCTTTATTCGATGTTTATTGAGGTTACGGAAGGTTTCCTCTAGGTCGGATACATGACTCGAGGCCATCCTGCTTTTGACGACTATGTCGTCTACGTATACCTCCAGGTTACGACCTATTTGGTCCGAGAAGGTTTTTTGCATGAGGCGTTGGAAGGTCGCTCCGGCGTTCCTTAGACCGAAGGACATGGTCGTGTAGCAGAACGCGCCGAACGGCGTGATGAAGGAAGTTTTCTCTTCATCGTCGGGCGATATGCCGATCTGGTGATAACCTGAATAGGCGTCCAGAAAACTCATCGCCTCGGAGCCGGCCGTTGCGTCCACCAACTGGTCTATCCGAGGCAGTGAAATTGTCCTTGGGCGGCGGCATTCAGCCCTGTGTGATCGACACACATGCGCGATTGCCCTTTTTCTTCACGATAACCGGGTTGGCCAACCAATCGAGTGATCGACCTCCGTATAAAATCGGCTTTGAGGAGCTTGTCCGGTTCCTCTCGATGATAGCTTGCTTCTCCAGGAGAAGCGCCTAAGTTCTGCCGCCAAGAGCTTTTGTCGAGCCGAATCGCTAGCTTTGTGCTCGACGACCTCCCTTGGGACTCCGGGCATGTCGGACGGTTCCCAGGCGAACGTGTCCGCGCTTCTCCGGAGGAAGGTCACGAGCTTGAGTTCCTATTTAGGATCCAGGGAAGCCCCCACGTGTACGACCTTGTCTGGCTCTGCGTCGCACTGCGGAATGGCTTTAGTTTCCCCCCCGGCCTGGAGGGTAGCCTTGGGCTGGGAACTCCTCGGCTCTTGGTCGGGCCCGCGCTGGGGCAGCTGCCCGACCATGTCTAATGCCCTCTCGTCGCAGTTTAGGGCTGCTTTCGGACTTCCCTTCGCCGAGATCACGCCGCCGGGGCCGGGAACCTTCAGGCATTGGTACCCGTGATGCGTGACGGCCATGAATTTGGCGAGCGCTGGTCGGCCCAGGATGGCGTTGTAGGCCGACTCGAAATCAACTACCTCGAAGGTGATCAACTCCGTTCGGAAGTTGCTCGGGCCTCCGAAAGTTACGGGCAGGACGATCTGTCCGAGCGGCTTGACCGAGGTGCCGGGGACTATCCCGTAGAAAGGGACTACGACGCTCTTGACCTTGGACCGGGGAATTTGCATCTCGTCCAGGACCCTGGCTGATATCAGGTCCAGGGAACTCCCGCAATCTACAAGCACTCGTCCTACCACGGTGTTGCAGATCGTTGGACTCACGATCGTCGGGAGCCTCTGGGGTTTCGTCATCCCCGGGACGATGCCCTTAGAAAGGTGATGGGCAGCTCGGACCACTTGAGCCGCCGAACGGGAGGCTTCCTTGAGTGACACGAAGTACCTCGCGTCACGGCCTCCTTCACTCCCGACAAGACCCGTGGCGGCGGAGCCCCGAATATCACGGCGATGTGGTTTCTCGGCTCCTGGTACTCCATGTCCGTATCTTCCTCCTCGGCGGGCTTCTTGCCCTTGACGCCTCCTTCTTGCTCGGGAGCGTGGGCATGGGACCCTTACCATTGTAGAATTGCTCCAGGCGGGAGGCCCATGTTCTGCAATTCCGCAGGTCGTGCCCATGCGCCTGGTGGAGCGGGCAAAAATAGGCGCTAGCCCGTCCGCGCTGGTCGCCGCGGTCTTGGTCGTCCCGGTTTTGCTCGTTGTTCCGCTGAACCGGTCGACCTTTTCCTTTCGCGGCTCCTCCTTTATACGATTGCGAGGTCGGCCGTTGTCGTCTTTCGATGGCTGCCACCATGTCGGAGACAGAGGGTTTTTTCTTTTTGATTTTTTTCTCGATCGAACTCACGCTCTTTCTACCGACGCCTTCGAGTCCGGGCTGAGGGGGCAGCTTTCCTTCGTCTAGCAGCTTCTTCCATTGGACTGCCTCGTCCGCGTTGGCATAACGGTCGGCCATGCGGAACAGCTCGTTGGCTGTGATGTCCGGGTGAATCTCGAGGTCTTGAGTAAAGCGGACGTCCCGGACCCCAAACTTGAAAGCCCGGACAACCGCCTCATCCGAGATGCTTGGGATGGAATTGCGTACTTGCATGAAGCGCTGGACGAATCGGCACAAGGTCTCGCCCTCCGCGCATACCAGGCGCTCAAGGTCGCGCTCCTTCCGGGCGGGCGTAGCAGCTCGGAAGTTGGCTCGGAGAGTCTGCCACCGTGCTCAGGACCGGATCGAGTTTTCCTTTTGGTTGAATAGCCATGTCCGAGCCGCCCATCCAAAGATCAGGCGAGAAAGTTAGCCATGACCCTTTCATCACCTCCAGCGGCTAGAATGGCCGTGGTGTAGATCGAGAGAAACTCGTCGGGGTTCTGCGTCCCATCGAACCTCTCGATGTGACCTGGCTTGAACCTTACTGGCCAGGTCACACGTCGTAGCGACGTCGCGAACGCCCTGCACCCGAAAACGGGATTGTCGGGACGGTCGTTGCGAGCGCAGCGGTCGGGGCGATCCCCACCGGCCAAGCCCGAGGTTCGTGGGCCCAAGCGAGAGAATATCTCCCTACGCCTGTAAGATGGAGAGTGGCCCAAAGAGGAATGTTCGGCCCGGTTCTGCCCGTGGCTCGTTTTCCGTTGATCTCGAGGAAGCCCCCGGGAATTGCTCCGGGTGCCCTCCCGAGCCCGATCGTGTTCGCGCCGGTCACTCTGGGTGCGGCTGCGTGAGTCGTCGGGGTGGAGGCGCACGGATGCCTGACGGCGGCGTTCCCAGGAATCGCTCCGGGCATCCATTCCTCGGGAGGCTTCTGCCGCTTTTATGTCCATGGCGATTTCCTCGAGGTCGTCGGCCACAGCTGCACCCATGGCTTCTAGGTCGACTTGCTCAGGAAATTCTCTGAGGTTGCGCACCACTGTGGCCAAGGCTTGAAGGCGTTCCCTCTCGGGGGAACGCGGGGTGACGAGCTCGTTCGTCGTCGCACGGGCTCCGGTGTCCCGTGACGCTGCGGAAATTCTCACGAGCCGCCCTGGTCTTGTCGGGCCGCCACCACGGATTTGCCGGCGTAAGCTGGCCAGTGTCCGATTCAGAGATGTCTGCAGGTGCTCTTTGGCCGCTTCATAGCGGTGGAGGCGTATTTCGCCCGGGGATTTGCTCCCGGTATTTCCACCTTCCTCCGCAACCAAGACGTTACGGATCGGGCGGACCGCGAAGGTGACATCACGGTGTCTCCCGTGAGGCGGTCCCTGGTCGAGCTCGAGATGGTCGGGAATGTCCAGGCCATCAGAGCGTCGCTGCATTCGCCGTCCGAGAGGGCGTCGAGTTGGGAGCGAAAGAATCGCCCGTCAGGCGGCGCTTCCGCGTAAGCTCGGAACCGCTGTGATTCTCGAGGCCGGCCGGCGGCAACCATTGTCGAAGAACTGTTTGTCTTCTTCCTCGATTCCGGGGGCGTAGAGGCCCTGGCGATCTTGGGAGTCTGTCATCCTCCGGGATTCCTCACGAAAGGGAAAGTCGGTCCCCACGGACGGCGCCAGCTGTCGACGATTGGGGAGCAGGCCCCCGCCGAGCTTACTTGTTGGTGGAGGGACCAACTGCGACCCCTTCTCACGTGATGGGATACTCAGAGGAGTGACTCACTGGACTTCAACGGGTGAGGACACTGTGATTTACCCTGGTTCGGGCCTCTCAAGAAGGAGATAATAGCCCTACTCCAGCTTGTGTATCTTTTCGTAAAGAATGTGTGTCCTTTCCCCCTCATGGTGGGAATGCTTTTATAGCTTACAAGGGACCAAACTCCGCAGGTCCCCACTATCCGCACGATTGGACCACGTCCAATCGTGGCAACTGGCAGATCCTACAGCTCCGCCACGCTCCCGCGGAGGACGTAACGGGCTAACGGAGGTTACGCGCTGGTGGTTACTCCTACCGACCTCGAGATCACGTCAGGTCAGCCAATACCCAGCGCCGAGCTCGGTTGCCTTATGCAAGCTCGAGCTCGCAATTGTCCAGAATACGCGACCTTCTCAGGTCCCAACTAGATCGTCCTTGGGAACGACCTCCTAGTGGCTCGGGCGGGAGCGAGCTCGGCCGTTCGTGGCACCCGAGGTAATTTGTGGGAATTACCCAACCCCCCGACAACTATATATATAGACTAATATACACTAATTTTTTTATATATATATAGACTAACATACACTAAATTTTTTTTTGACTCGGTGTCCTGTGACACCGGCTCACTATATTCAGTTCCGCCCCTGCTCCTCACGTATAAGCTCTCTCAGACCTTAGAGGTGGAATAGAAGTGGGTTGCAATTATTATTCTTTAATTGCTTACACCAACCGGGGTTTTGAACTCAAGATCTCTTGATTCTGATACCATATTGAGTTACATGCACCAGTCAGTTACCCAAAAGCTTAAGCTGATGAGGAAAGACGAATAATTCACTTTCCAAATAGCTCGGACCATCGCGACACTCAGTGATCCAGTCTTTCTCACACGGCGAAGGCTGCAGTCCGGCCTGGACGCTTCCCTTGCCAGGACTGGCTGTGGTTCGGCTGCTGCCGGACATGGTGGCACAATGGTTGGACACGGTTGACGCGGCGGCGAGCCGGCTTCCGGTGGTGGGCGTTGTGTGTTCACTGCTTAACGAGGGGAACGGCGAAGGGGAGACGAAGAGCACACTGGAGGAGGGGGATGGGGTCGGTGCTGAAGGGTGGAAGGGTAAACAAGAGCTGTGCGAATTTTGTAGGGAAAAGGAGTCAAGGAAGGCATCTCTCGTTTCGTAATTTGTACAAGCAATCTAGCCATCTTTCTTGATCATATCAGGTAGGCAAAACGAAAGTGCTCTTCTTTCTTACGTGTGCCTGTCGGATTGCCTGGATTCACTTGTTTGTTAGTACTCCATCCCTTAGGTCTCCACAAAGCTGACATTTTGGGTACAGTGACGGTCTAACTTTTGAAATTTTAATTATCAATATATTTTTTAAATATTTAAATTGGATACATGAAAATTATATGTAGGCTTATCTTGAGAAGTATTTGCATAATACTATAACTTTATTGAGTTTTATAAATATATTATAATAAAAATTAGTGGTTAAAGTTATTTTTTAAAGGCCAGATGGAGTCGTAGATTACTACTCATACCTCTTTTGTTGATAGCCACTGATTTTGAGGAGGGTTTTGCAAAATTAGCAGATACAGTTGATACCAGCATTTAAAATTACATTCTTTATATAAGTGTTTTACTTCAACTAGTAATGACAATGTGCCACTCGAGGCATCTTTCAATTCTTTCCCTGATTATCTTTGGCTAACCAAAAACTGCAAATCTCCAAATATCTTCAATCTACACGAGTTCTTCTAAATGGAAACGAGCACAAAGCAAATTATCAGGCCGGTCCGGTGACAATCAAGTGCAAATGATCAGCACCGTGCCCGGCGCAGCGCGCCGCTCGGCGGCGGGTCGAGCCAGAGCGTGCATCGTGGGTAGACCCTGTAATTGAACGGGAGCCACCGGCCGAAATTGAGCTGCGTGTGGAACTGGCCGTGGAGCTGCAGCACCACCGGCCCGCCCTTGGCCGTCGCGTTATGCCACAGCATCACGTCCTCCCGCGACAAGGTCACCTCGCTCACCACCAGGTGCACGCTCCGGAGCACGTAGCCGCCGGGCCCCTCGTGCAGCGGCGCCGGCCACACCGCCTGCGTCCCGATCAGGCTGCCATGGAAGTAGAGGTCCAGCTGCATGTAGTGCAGCACTATGTGGATCTTGGTGTTGGGATTGGAGATGGCAGCGAGAACGGTGAGGTCGGAGTTGAGCGCCATCTCGCCGATGCCGAGCTCGTCGATGTACCCCGCGTTCAGGGTGGCCGAGGTTACCCGCAGCCGGGGCAGCTGCGGTTTGTATATAAAGTAGACGACGAGCACGGCCACGCCGACGAAGATGACCAGCAGCCAGAAGAGGATGCAACATGCGGTCAAGCAGAACTCCATCGACTGTCGATTCTTGTCCGTCGGCGGCCGGTGGTACCGCGGCCCTTGCGACGGGGGTAAATACGACAGTTTGGAGCGCTTCCCCGGAGCGGCACCGTGATCCGGCGCTTGCTCCGGCCCCTGGGGCCAGCCTTCCTCTTGAGGATCCGCCGGCCAGTGGGTTTCTCCCTGCAATTTGTAGGTGACGCCATGAACACGTCGCGGACGACCTTCGGCGATGGCACTGGTCCCGGCACCGTCGTGCAGTGCCCCCGGCACAGCCTGGCGCCGCTCGCTCTGCACGCTTGCAGTGCGGTGACGGGCCGGCGGCTGCGCCGCCTGCGTCGATGGCGCCGTGTTGATTGCACGGGCACGGTTCGGCCGCTCGCCTCCAGCGCCCTCCTGTGGCGCCGCTGGCTGTTTGCTCATGGCTTGGCAAGGAGATCGAGTGGCACAGGGAGAGCCTAGCTACCAACTAATCAAGCAACGAAAGAAGAATTAGATCGAGGTGCATGGAGGAGGAAGGAAATGGAGCTGAAGAATGGGCGGTACGTCAGATTGTGGGTTGGCACTTAGAAGAAGAACACGAGTGAGAATTTTTGAGGGGAAGGGAGGCAAGGAAGGTATCCTTGGATTTGTAACCGGGACAAGCAACTTAGCCATGTCTATGTTGCTTACACTGGTACTCTACTACTAGCCAGGAGTACGTTTTTCCTTGGCAAGAGGGCAAGAGGGCTTCCTTGTCAATTGCCACCCGAACTAGTACCTCTCCTTGCATAGTTGCATCTTCTAGCTGCAAAAATGGCTTTCAAAGATCTGCCCAAAAGCGCTTTCTGCTCAGAGACACGCCATGGAAATTGCACTGCATGCTTTCAATTGTTTTGATGCCATCTTTAATCTCTCTCCCATTCCCGGGCAACCTTGCTGATGACTTAAGGCTGTGTGCTTACTGCTTAGTTCGGATTCATGCCGTCAGTCGCAACTTTTTTGCTTGCATCGGCGGAGGACATGGAACTAATCCAAGCTTCTCGATCTCCTAGTACAGCCGAAGTCTCGAAGAGCAATTGCACGAGCACGTACGGTGTTACATGCTGCCGGGTTGCGGTTAATGCTTCGAATTGCTCACCGTCGTTGAGTAGTGTTTTTTCTCAGTGGAAGTACAGAATATGTTTATCTGTTGCTACACTCGGACAAGTCACGGATCAGCTACGTGGAGTTCGAGCCTCGTTTGGTTTGGATGACCCAACAAAACAAGTAGAGTTTCATCTGATCGTCAGTCCAACGAATTACGGCCTTGTCCTCTTAAGGTAAAGTCGACAGATGAAAAAGCTGCATTGCGCTTTTAATTTCTACTGTTGAGGTGTAATCGGCCTCTGTATCGTTGAGACGTGATTGAACTCTATTTCTTTTTGAATGAATCCAAATCTACCTCTAATAAGTTTTTTATTATAAATATAGCAACCCTTTGTACAAGAGAATCGATCTAATAAAGATATGAGAGTTTTGCCTCCCTATATCATGTATGTTCTCCATCTATTCTAGATCGATGCATTATAATTCATCTATGACGAACATCATCGATTTACGAAATCTACAGCCTTTTTGTCGCTCCGTGAAAAGCCAACATTGCATTTTCGTCTAGACCAGACCGAAGTTCCACAATCCAAATTGATACGGTATAAGTTGACATCAAATCCACAAATTGATACGGTACGAAGTTGAGAATCGAGGTCATGCAAGTAAGTTCTGTTTGAAACGTGAAATTCACTACTATGGAGAAGCTCATGTGTGTCAATTCGGATGTGTGTCAATTCGGAATCGGCATTAGTGTCGGTTTTCAAACCGACACAGATGTACCGACAGTAATAATCGGAGATTATCAGTGTCAGTTTTCAAACCGACACTAATAAGACTATTTGTGTCGGTTTTTTGTCAGAACCGACACAAATAATATGATAAAAAATTTATCTGCATCAACCTCGCATAGCCCATACTAGCATGTGCTCTCGCCTAAGCACACTTAATTTCAAAGTTCTAACAGGATCGAGCGGATTTAACTTCCCGAGAGGTCACTCATCCTAGAACTACTCTCACCCAAACACGCTTAACTTCGGAGTTCTTATAGGATCCAGTGCTTTAGTGCTAGTGTGATCGCATGTGATGTATAACGCGTTCCTCTCCCCTTAACCTTGCAGAGCACCCGAAAACCAATTTTAATGTTCTTATATTCCAAACACAGTTTGAGATATATTTTAGTGTTGTTATACTCCAAAACGGGTACAAAACTTCGGAGGCCGTTTTGAGGCCCTAAACGATATTTTTTTGAATTCTTTCATCGCGCTCACACTCACACAAGTAAATCATTGAAAGACATGCTGATTTTCGGATAGAGCTTCTCGTTATCTTTTCAACAATCCAAAGAACACTCCGATCGGAGTTACGATTCAAAAGTTATGGCCGTATTATTTGTGTTGGTTTTTTGCTAGAACCAACACAGATAATATTACTTGTGTCGGTTTTTTGGCTAAATCCGACACAAATAATAGGACTACTATTTGTGTCGATTTTTGGATAGAACCGACACAAAAAAAATTGGACTATTTGTGTCGGTTTTTTTGTTAGAATTGACACAAATAATACGACTACTATTTGTGTCGGTTTTTGGTTAGAACCGACATAAATAATGTATTGTTTGTGTCGATTTCAATTAAAAACCGACACAAATAGTCTTTTCGCCATTTTGAGTTTTATAACCAACACAAAAACTTTATCTGTGTCGGTTCCAAAAAACTCGACACAAATAGACCAACACCTGTTAGGTGTTTTGTAGTAGTGAAAGCTTTTCCATATTTCTACTAAAAATGAATTATTTCATCACCGTCCTAATCTCCACCCACCTCTCCTCAAATACCTCTTCCACCCATAAAAAATATGTAACAAAAAACATAAAAAATGCCCTATGACAAACAAATTAACTACCACGTTATTGTTACCTCAACAAAATTAATTTTATCTCTACTAATAAAAGATATCTTAACAAACTTAGCTCACCTCAATAAACTTAACCAATATCACCACGAAATAGCTTGTTGTGTTCTTCTTCTTTTCTCCCATGCCATAAGGATGCTATCGCCCGCGTGGCCGCATCAAGGCTGCCACCAACGCCACCTGATGCTTGGTGCAAACTGCCTTTCCCATCCTACACTCCCTCGACGCCCACATCTAGCATGTTGTCTCCTGCGTGCATTGGCTCACCCGGATGGGACGGGTGCATGATGTCACGCCATCACCAAACCTCGCCACCATCACTGCTATGTTATGGTGACAGGAGGAGTGCCAAGCCTCGCTGCTGTCGTCATTTGGGATGAAGGGCCACGATGTCGTGTCGTCACCAAACTTCACCGTCGCTACCACCATATTGTTGTGACAGGAGGAGCACCAGGCTTACTGCTGTAATCATTGGGTATGATGGGACGAAAGAGCCACTGGCCTCACTACCGTCGTTATCTTCGAGGAGGATGATGGACCGAGGAGGGCCACACCGCACTTGAGCTACATGTGGTAACACTGTTGTTAGGGGAAGAACCACAGAGGGCAGCTAGGGATGAGCGAATCCGATGGTGACGCAATTCGGGAAGGACGGATCTTATGATGGTGTGGCCGCAGTACACCAGATCCAGCCACTAGCAACGAGAGGGACGTTGCATCTGGCATTGCTATCACTAGGGAAGAAGCATAGAGAATGGCTAGATGTGGCGGCGTCGTCGTTGAGGAAAAAACACGAAGGGCGGCCAAGGATGGTGGATATGGAGGTCGAAGTGAAGGAAGACGCTTGATCCAACCTTTGCCAGCCATCTCCAGCTGTGGTGTTGCAGATGCTGTCGTCTCCTACTTCAGCCCCGTCCTTCGCCGACCATCTCCCATTGCGCTGCTGCAGATCTGGGAATCGCTGCTCACCTATTGTGCCATCGTGCTGCCACCCTCTGCTGGCGGTCACCGTCGGTCGGTCGCCTCAGTGCCATCAGTAGAGAGGAGAGCAAGGGGGGGGGGGGGAGTGCGTCTGTGAGAGAGAAGGGGATTAGATTTTGGGAGGTGCTTCCATGCTCTGCTTTTTAAAATTGCACAAATATAAAGCTTGAATGGAGGGTACGTAGATGGTGATTATTTACCTCTTCGCCTGCTTCAAGATTTGTGCAACTTGTATTGGGAGAGAAAGCATAGAAACACTAGATTTTCATGGTATGGGTTTTACATATGAGACCCACACATGAATTATGTCAGGTATATGTACTGTATTTTAGTTTCATATTTCAACAAAGTAATTTCGTGTATGAATTTTGATGAAAATATGACCAAGCAATTTACATAAGAAAAACATGAAGCATGGGCTATTTGTGTGTGTTTTGCAGGCGTGTGCTTTGCATATGTTTTAGAGCCACGAGAATTCCAACCAGTCAAATTTTCTCTGAATGAAACTTTCATTTTATTCTTACTCAGAGCAGTAGCATGTTGAAAATCTGATGGAACCAAGCGATCACAGAGATGGTTTCATTTTCACAGGATGTAGGGTTCCCTGTTTCTTGTTGATCTTTGGTGGCAAAAAGTGGCACATTTCTGTAATTTCTTTTTGATATGTCCGTCTTGTGGACGGGTAAGGCTGCACATCCATTAGTTACTTCGTTGATGAGTTCGGTTTGACTTAAAGAATAACTTGTCAACCATGAGTAAGAGGTTAACAAGAGCTTGTGGCTATGTACTGTCTCTTCTTTAGAGAGAGATGTATGGTTTCTTTCTAGTGTTCAGTGATGTTCCTGGATTTGGTTTATTTGAACCATAGTTTCATGAATATAAGGTTGGATGATATTAGTTGCTTCTCATTTTGCATTAGTGGCAAATGTCAACCGAGGTTGAGGGCGACAGGTCTAGCTTCTAAGGTTTGAGGGGGCTGTTTGTTTTTGCTTTTGATTCTGAATTCTGGCCATAAAAGCTGAATAAAAAACAACTTGATTCTAGAAATTGATTCTCACAATTCAGCCCACTCATATTACACTAGAATCCACAATCTACTTCATATGTGTTTTTGGATTCCAGCTTCTCTACAACAACAATCCAGAAATAGGTTTTAGAGAATCCAAAGCAAAAACAAACAGGCCCTGAAGGAACATTAGGAAGTTTCGTATCATTTTCAGTGAACGACGATTGGCTACAATTTCTTGGTGCCTATGTAAAACTAAAATAGTATTGTCCGTACTATGCAACTTTGGTTTATGTTCTATCATGATCTGTATTTCAAACAGGTCCTGAGGGAACATTAGGAAGTTCCGAAAACGACGATTGGCTACAATTTCTTGGCTCCTGTGTAAAACTAAAATTGTAATATCCGTACTCTGCAACTTTGGTTTACGTTCTATCGTGATCTGTATTTCTTTTGAAGATAAGTATGATGTGGAAGTTGGCTGTTGCCTGTTGGTGATGCCAATGGTTTTGTTCTGTGTGAAGAGATCTTCTAATTTTGTTTATCATAATATAGCATGATGGATATAGCTTTGGAGAGCTTTAGAAAGAAAAAATATTTGTGGTTTCGGAATTCCCATGAATGAATTTAATATTTCCAGGTGTTGTTGTCAAACCTGGTGAGACAGTGAAGTGTGACCCAGCAAATTTCTTTTGTCATATTTCACATGTGTGTTTTACAAGGTTTAGTAATATTAATTAGCGTTCTTTTTGCTCATTTGATCCATTTGCAGGTGGATGAAGTTTGTCTATTGTTCAGTTGTTCACATTTTTGTTTAAAACAGATAGTACTGGAGACTGGCAAGGTGAATGAGTGTGTGAAAGTTTTTGTTGAAGTTGATGGTAAAAGTATTCTATTTCTACTTGGCACATAGTCTTTTGATAAGCACCCCCCACATTTCAATGGATCTGGTGTTCAATAAGGAGTTTAAATTACTACACTCGTCAAACACCAGTAACATGCATCTCGTATATTGGCTATAAAGTTATATTCACATCTGACTCTCCTACTGCAAAAGCAGGTAAATGTTTTTGTTCTTTTAGTATTGAGCATCTCTGATGTTTTCCCTGTACAGTTGGCATAACTCTCATAGAATGCGATGTTTCAGATGATGAATATGATGAAGAGGTTCCACAGGCTACTCCACTGGACTCCAATGCAGATGGTACTCCCTTTGCTATACATAACAATTTTTTTAGTTACTAAGACTGCTTTGCTTCTTTTGAGGATATTAGGTAAATTGAACTCCCATAAAGCATATACTTGTGTAGTTTAAGGTGTGTTTTATTGTGGCAACCCGCATAATTAACCCCTAATAATGACTGTAGTTTTGCCATTAATCTGAGTTAATTACAATGATATGGGTATATTAACTAATAAATCATCGAGTAAGCCCGATGTATAGGTATCGAGCCCCCCCCCCCTCCCCCTATCTGGTCTCTACGTGCATTTGGGTTTTGAGTCCAATTTCACAGGTAATAAACGAAGTTACCAATTACCAAATTAGACCTACAACAAGCAGCGGCCCGCCAAACCACATAGTCTAGGAAGCAACTCACCACCTAGCAAACCTTGTTCTTCCTCCAGCTTTGCCTGAGTGCGTGTGCATTTGCCGTCATTATGCTAAAAACTGAACATCGGTGCTAAAGAGAATAATTAGGATCTGGTGGCCTGAGAGTAAGCTCCAGCCTAACGGAGCCCCGTGTTGGCTATGCCACTGCTTACGCTCTCCATAATCCACGCTTTTATTCCCAACTAGCAACTTCATCACCTTCCCAGGCTCCAGTGGCTCATCGGTCATCGACGCCTGAAACTCGCTCCTGCCTTTCCTCCCTCCCTCGCTCTCTCATGGAGGTTTTTCTTTCTGTGGAGAGACCAGAGCCTGTCGGACTTGTCGCCCCAGCAATCAAATCTCACTGGATTTGTTGGGGATGAGGCTAGAGTTCTCGCAGCATCTCGAGCGATGCCCAAGCTCTGCCGTCGACAGTCGTCGTGGCCTCCGCGAATTCCGATCATATGCAGCAGCCACCATGAGCAGTGAATGAGCTCTACAACCACCTAGGTGCTACCTTGTCATGCAGCGCCAAAATTTCTCCACCATCACTGCTGCAACCTACTTCTCCGACGAGCACTCACCGCTATCCTTTGTTGGATTTGTTGGCTTTGTACGCATTTTCTGTAGATGTCGCAATACCTTTTCTCCAGTGTTGCAGAAAGTGATTTGGCTTGATGCAACACGTCTTACTGAATTTTGTAGCAAACAATATTTTGTTGCTAAGTGTTGTTGAATTTGTTGTTCCAAAGTAAATTTGTTGCACTACTCTAGGAGCAAATCGACTGATTTGAGTGATGGATGTAATGTAACCGTAGCGTATTTTATTGCATGTTCATCCAATTGATGTTGTGCTTGTGCCTCCGATAATTTGTTGCATATTCAATTGTTGTTTCAAACTCTTGTACTACTCTTTTTTTTGTGTTTTGTTGCACATATTGATTATAATTGTTGCATATATTGCTAGTAATGTTGCGCCGACATGTATGATGAGAAGCTTCCCATTGGACCTCCTCCCAAAAGACTATTATTCCATTGCTGATCAGAGGATAAATGTCGGGGACACAGCAATCCATATCATCCAATCACTCAGTACATATCACCACTAGCTGCTCACTTGGCGAGATTGCAGTACTGCATCACCACCAAATGTCCTGAAAGAAAGAGGACCAAACATTAACAATGGCTTCTTATTTAGAATTGACAGGGTTGTAGTTTGCAACACCAGAATAATAAACTGCCGAGCTGTATACATACTTGGTGCACGGCTTGGAGGCATGGCTGCCCCCAGCGAATTTGGGAGACCTCTCCTTTGACTTGCTGTTTGCAGGCGTCTTGCTGGTCTGCTTTGCTGGATGGGGTGTTGCCACATGAGCACCCTTCTTGTCACCTAGAGTAAATGCAAATTTAATTAAAAGAGTTCACACAGCGACATTCATGGGTAACGTTGACAAATAACATCAGTAAGGCAGCAACACACCTGTTTTCTGCCCAGATGGTGTTGCAATCTTTGCCTTTTTATCAGAAGCAGGTGTCTTCAAGGTTTCAGCCACTCTCTTCTTGCCAATATCAGGCTGCAGTGCGCAACAAACAGGAGTCAGATGAGACTGCAGAAGCATATGGAAACAAGTACAACTATCAGGGGCACACCTTCTTAGGAGCCTTTTCATCTTCCTCATCACTTTCATCACTGGAATCATCCTCACTTTCATCGCTGGCATCCTCCTCCTTGCTACTGGACTCATCCTCACTTTCAGGCTACACTTCACAACAAACAGGAGTCAGATGAGACTGCTGAAGGATATGGAAACAAGTACAACTATCGGGGTACACCCTAGGAGTTTCTTCATCTTCCTCAACACTTTCATCCATTTCATCACTGGAATCATCCTCATTGCCACTGGACTCATCCTCACTAAAGTCTGTCCTGACGAAAAAAACATTTAAAAGGACTATACATAGATTATACCATTGTCATCACATATTCACATATCTAGGAGGATGAATGTATATAAATGGTTTGTCATCCATAAACTTACATCATCGTCGTCGTCGTCAGATAAGTCCAAATCATCAAATGAATCGTCACTCTCATCCTCATCCCTGTCATCATCGTGTTTGTCCATTTTACCAAGCTTTGCAGGAGCCTTTCCCTCAGTTTTGTCTTAAAAACAAAAATACATGTACATGTAATCCACAAGATTTGGTTCAGCCAGCACCAAGAAGTGCACAAATGACCTTTCAAGATGCAAGTAATAAAGAGGAAATTTACATACCAAAAATATTATTGCCCACAGCATTTTTGTTAGTTTCCTCCACTTCATCTGACATGAGGACAGATTAGTTAGTGTCTTCCATAGTAGAAAAATATGGATACTGCAGCAATAGCTAACCAGGAATGTACCTTCAGCTTTACCAGACAGACGTGAAGAAAGCAAGAAGCAGGTCAAGGAAACAAAGGTTACCAAAAAACAGCCTTTATATAGTTCTGATTAAATTGAAAATAATGTAGACTACAAAAGTTAAAGGATATTCAAACGGATCAGGCATCAGAGTCTTGTAACCACACAGAAAGACACTAGCAGCCTTTGAATTGTGCGATAGCTCAAATTCTTTCTCAAAATTCAAATCATACAAATCTGAGGGTGCTTTTCAGCTGATAGAGTTCCAATGACCATCTTCTTATCATCAGTTTTAACAGATACAACTACATTCCCACTTCCTTTATTTGTTTCCCCCAGCACAGCCTAAAAAACAGCAGTCAGAATATGGAAATAAATCTATTAGCTTAAGGATGGACCGCTGATAAATCTTATAAGAATATTACAAACACAAATAAGCACAAAATGGAAAATGAGGAAAATGGGTAAACCTGTGATATGTTGTAATAACCTAGAAAATTAACTAAGCAAACAACAGTAGTAATGAGTAATTAGAGCAGTAGTTAACGTATTTGTTTGCGAAAAGTTTTAAAATGCGAGTAGAACGAATAGAGATAGAAGGGGATTGCCGTCAGACCCGCAGGCGAGGTATTGATCACCGAGATACCAGACCCGTAGGGGCCGAGTCGGCACCTCTCGCTAGATCGGGTATCATCATCCGGCAACCACGACTTACCTGTTCGGATTGCGGGTATCCGTTGCAGCTCTTTAACCAGTAGACAACCCAGTGAACCAGTAGAATAGTAACTTTTACCCAAGCCAAACAAGCCACCGCTACCACACCAACCCAAAAGCAACCGAGCAAAGAAGAAAGACCGCCCTTCTCAACCAATCAGCAACCCAGCAGCACTCGTGGCAGCAAGGGAGGGGGGCACGGCTGCCACCCGTCCCTTTCCTTTCCCTTTATAGCAAGCATCCATTTCTTTCCTCAAGTCTCCAGCCAAACCACAGAAAGCAAGCGCTCAAGCACATGCAGTCCAGAGAGTGAGGGAGCACAAGAGAGCAAGAAGGAGGAACAAGAAGCAGACCGACAGCACCAGGAGTCCCCAAACCGGAGCAAGGAGCAAAAAGGCGCAAGGAGCCGGAGATCCCCAAGCCGAGCCAGAAGCTACAGGGAGAAGTCCACAAGCAGGAGTAAGGAGAGCCACAAGACGCACCAGAACCAGGAGATCCCCAAGCCGAGCAAGAAACCGGAGGATCCCCAAGAACAGCAGAACCGAACGAGAGCCAGAAGGAGTACCGCAAGAACCGAGCAAGGAAGAACACCCCCAAGAACAGCACCAACATCATCTTCCCCAAGAACCGAACCCTCCCCCAATTCCTCAGGTGCACAACCAATCCCTAGTAGCAGTAGTAGTGCTACTTCCTAGTGGTCTCAGCTTTGAACTCTAGGGTTGCTTAGATCAATGCCTAGCCGTCCCTCTAGAACTCCATCATCGACCTTAGAAACTTGCAAGCAAAACCGAAAGCAACGGATAGAGCACCAAAACCAGTAGCATCTATTCTCATCAGTAACTCGTATGCCAAATCGAAAGTAAAACAACCAGCAATATCTGTTCTTATCATTCACCATAGATGCAAACCAAAAGGTAGAAGCAACCGGTAAAAGTAGACAAAACGAAAACGAAATCAAAGAGTAGATCGGTAGCACCTGTTCTCGTCCTTAGCCATTAGGGCAAGTAAGGGAGAGAGGGGAGTAGTAGAGAGAGTAGAGGGAAGGGAGATCGGCGGCGCAGTCGCCATTAGAGGCCGGCTAGGGTTCGGCCATGAGGGGAGCAGAGAGATGAGGGAGGAGGCAGAGAAGAGAAAGAGCAGGGAGAGAGCGAGGAGAAGGCAGGGGAGGAGAGGAGAGGAAACGGGCGTAGAGGAGCGGCGGCGGCGGCCTGTTGCGCCGGCCGGCCGGCGGGGGTGGAGGCGAGCCTCGGGCTCGGGCGGAGGAGGCGAGGTAGAGGAGGCGGCGGCGTGCTGGAGGTGAGACCGAAGGGGCAGGGCGTGAGGCAGAGGAGGAAAAAGGGAGGAGAGGAAAAAGAAAATGAGAGGGGAGCAGATGGGCCGAAGGCCCAGTTGGCCGAAGAAATAGAGAGAAAAGGAAAGAAAAAGAGAAGAGAAGAAAAAGAAAAGAAGAGAAAAGAAAAGAGAAAAAGAAAGAAGGGGGAAGAAAAGGGAAAAATTAGGAAGCTGGCTGATCTCGTGCAATTCTCGTAGATTAATCACGGTAATTTGAATCGTAGGAAAAAGCTTCTGTTTTAATTTCTAAAAGCATGTTAATCGGATAGAAAATTGGTTAAACTGTAATAATTGTTCTTGTTGTAATTGCTAGTTAGATTCGTAAATAAATTGAAATATGGGTAGTTAATGGGTTCTAGTTAGTTTGATTTGTCGATAGAAGAATTGGTTTCGTAGCATGTTGGGTTGATGTCTGTAGTAATTCCTTGTTTTGGTCGGTCTCGAGTCGAACCCGTCAAACCATCCCCAAGATCCGAGCGAGGTCGAACACTTCAGTTCTACTCCAGGCAAGAGCCCTTTGATTCATGTTTGTTTAAAATCTTTTCAATTGATTTCTGTATACTATGTGTATCACTCTTGCATGGAAAACGTTATATTCAAATTAAAAACCTTAAATCGGATGCGGTTGAAACTGTATTTGAGAAAATGGAATGGGTTTGGTGTCATGTGACACGGAGAGAAATGGATTTGGTCTGTTCACGGAATGATCCGTGGTCGTATTATTATTATGGTGGGTAGAGGGCGCCGATGAGAAGGATTGTCATGCTGGTGGGGCCCTCTACAGAGGATAGAATATAAGGAATTACAAACTACACTTGGGCATTGAGCCGTAATTACAGTATCAGCCATAGTGTGTGGAAACGGTCAGAAAAGGTTGTCCTATGAAGGATTTAGATCTCCACATTGGGTAAGTGTTATATGGCGTACCACAGGATATCTTGGGAGGCCCGTGGGGTCCAGGTCCACGGAAATGGCGGTATATTTGAAGCCACGGGTAGAGTTACTGCCGACGACTGACTGTCGGAGTACAACTGTTAGCCGCGAGTCGTTGAGACTGCCTAGGGAAGGAGTTCACGACTCGGGTAACAGGGTTGGAGATCTATTTCTGGATTAGTGATAAACGTTCTGGGGCCTCTCTGAGGAGGGTCACTATGGGTAAAGTGGTACAAACCTGCGCAGTGTTAAAAATCATGAATTCATGCCTGTCTCCTGGATTGGAGGCTACGGAAGATCAGTCTGTCTCATATACAAGTGCTAGTAGTCAAGTTTAAAATAAAATTGGCCAACTTTTAAAGAAAACCTAATTTAAATAAAAACCTAAGTTTGAAGGAAGGAAAGATCTGTGGAAAAAGAGAGGAAAATTCATGTCATTATGTTGCTATTAGTGCTTGCTGAGTACGTTGTACTCACTCTTGTATAATCCTCCCCTTGCTTAGAAGGCGAGCTTGATGGATCCACAGATTCTTGAAGGCGATGAAGCGAGGATCAGGAGCTTCAGGAAGATGCTTATTACTACTACAATCAAGAGAACTAGATGATTGGGTAGAAAGGATTACTTTTGGGACGGTCGTCATGGGATGAGACCGTTGTAATATAAATTTTGTTGTACTTGGAACCAATGTCTAATTATGTAATGGACATGTAAGCCCTGCGTGGCTGAATGTAATATATTTCAGTTCAGTCTCTAATTATTGTTCTGCTGCAATATTCTGATCACGGTATGGTACCTGACAGAGTACTGGACTACCCGGTACTTTGCTAGCTACTATATCGAGATTCGAGTGATTAACATAGGGTAATGCCCAGGTGGAGGTTAATTACTCTAGGTTAATTACCCGGGTCGCTACAGGTGGTATCAGAGCAATGGTTACGAGAACCACGCATTAAATAATAGAGACTGTTAAGAAATTGAATAAAAAGAGATCTCTAGCTATATGGCATTAGTATAGTAACCTTTCCTTTATCAAATGCTAAGTGTTAAGTTTGGTTTAGCTATTTTCTTAAATTGACCACCAATATTAACTAGACCCTCTTTTAAGGGGGATAGGGAAATAAGTTAGTTCCTTGTGGTAGTAGAGTCTTGTGTGGTAGGTGTGGTAGAAGTTCTTTTGTGTAATCAGCCATCTGCAATTGCATCTTAGCATTGCTTATCCTCCTGTTTGATATCATTGCAGCATGGCATATCATGTTAACTTATTGCTTGCATAAATAACTAGTATGACAGGTTACTTTCATTGCATTAGCTCATGTGTAAGCATTTAATTCTTACTAGTATGTTTAGGAGGCACTGCATGAGCATGTTAACTTTCTGTCTTGCATTGCCGACCGTAGAAAACCAGATATGCATTTGTGGTGTGCTTATATCTACCTAAGTATCTAAATAGCTGAATACAGCGCATAGAACTAGGAGCTAAGGACTAGGAAACAGACCCGGACCCGTAGTCTGTGGCGGTTTTGGGCACGGGGTCCATAACGCGACTCGAGGCGTGTAGACCTCGAGGAGTTCTCGGCGCTCAGACACCGAGGGTTGTTTATCGTTTTTCTTCAATAGATAGGTGCGACTCGAAGCGTGTAGACTTCGAGGAGTTCCTAGTGCTCGGACACTAGGATTTTTATCGTTTTCTTATTTGCATCTTGATGGTGTTTATGTTCTTCAGTAGCTATAGGTGCGACTTGAGGCGCGTCCTCAAGGAGTTCTTGGTACTCAGACACCAAGTTTTTGTCGTTTTCTTAAATTGCGATTTATGGTTCTTATTCTGAGAGGGTAGATAGATGGTAGTTGTAATTCTGAAATGGAGTGACGATTGAGAGCGAGCTTCTCAACTTCTTATCTCATTTCTTAAAAACTTGGCCCTAATATCTACTAACTACAATGACACTCCTGATCTCAATAAAATTGAATGCTTGTAAAAGTTAAGTTACCCTTGCACACTTCTTCCCTTTGAAAATAATTGCTGTTCTTCAGGATATCCCTTCTTTCCTTTGTTATATCCTTAGTTAAATATAGGAATGACCTTCTAAAGACCAATTGTTGTGTCGAAGATAAGTGATTAATTAAGTTGCGCGTTGGGTTGGTCTCTTTTGCAGGATGTCGGATCGTGAGGTGCTTGAGCAGGACCTAATCCTTCGTTTAGGAGCCATCCAAGATCCACCAGAAGAAGTAGAACCACCCCAAGCACAATTCCAAGACCTAAATCAGCCATTCCCACCACCATTCAGACAGCCAACACCCCAAGGAGGCTTAGCTGATGTAGCTAGGGCCCCCGAACCCCCAGATCAACTAGGACGAATCCTCCGACACTTCCAAGAGAGCCAAAACCACTTGGTGGAAACTCTATTAACCAACCTAGTCCCTGGAGGTCATCCTCATCACCCTAGGGGTAGAGTAACCTTAGGTGAATTCCTGCAAACCCGCCCACCTACCTTCTCCCAAGCCACCGAACCACTTGCAGCAAATGATTGGCTCCGAGAAATTCAGAAGAAGTTGAATACAATAAATTGCACCGATCAGGAGAGAGTGCAGTATGCAGCACATCAGTTAGTGGGACCTGCTGCAGTCTGGTGGGAAAATTATTGTGAGGCACGTGTAGAAGAACCACCGGTTACCTGGGCAGAGTTCACAGCTCAGTTTCGTAGTGCCCACATCCCCACAGGAGCATTGGATGTTAAGAGGAGAGAATTTTGGGATTTAACTCAGGGGAACAAAAAGATCACTGAATATTTGCAGAAATTCAATGAATTATCACGATATGCCCCTGATGAAGTGGATACAGATGCTAAAAAGATATACCGTTTTAAGAAGGGAATGAATCCATATATCAGAATGTTGTTGTCCACCCAGGAGATTACTGAGTTCCAAAAACTAGCAAACCGTGCCATAATTCTAGAAGATGAGCATTCCCAGATGAGTGAAGAGAGGAGGAAGAAGGCTAGGTTTGATGTCCGTCCAAGCTTTCCTAGTCAGCCTAGATCATTCAGGCCTCCTCCACCAAACAAAAACATAACTCCAAGATCAAGTGCAGCTCCACCAGTTTCACACCCAGGTGCCCCTCCACCTAGACCGCCTCTCAAGTGTTTCAGGTGTGGAGGACCGCACTACCTCACCAATTGCACCCAACCACCCCTCAATTGTTTCAATTGTGGAAGAGAAGGACACAAAAGAACCAGCTGCCCCTACCTAGCCACCCAAGCAGGACAAAGCAGCACAGGGAGACCTCAGAGTCGTCCACCCATGGCAGGACGTGTTCCAGGGAGTGCCACTGCTACAGCATCGCAAGGATCTGTTCGTGGAGCATCCAGTGTGGGTTCAGCCCGTTTGAACAACATCTCAGTAGAGCAAGCGGAGGGAGCCACAGATGTGGTCACTGGTAAGATACCCATACCCCCATCTGTTGGTACTATTCTATTTGACCCTGGTGCAACGCATTCTTTTATTTCTAAAGGATTTGTGGATAGGAATAAGTTAGAATGCGTACCCTTAATGTCACCGTTGGGAGTCAATACACCTGCAGGGTTAATTACAGTAACCTCAATTAGAAGAAATCAGATGATCAGGATACTAGAAACTCCATTCCTTGCAAATCTGCATGTTATCAGTCTAGAGGCGCTAGATGTAATCCTGGGAATGGATTGGCTAGCTACCAATGGGGTTAACATAGACTGCGAGCTTAAGACTGCGTCTATAAGAACCTTTGATGGGAGTCGTATTATATATCAGGGAGAAAGGGCCAAACAACCCCAAAACAGCCCCAAGCTCACTCTGTTGTCCTCAAAAGAGTTGTCCCTTATCCCTATAGTTCAGGAGTTCCCTGATGTATTTCCTGAAGAACTGCCAGGCATGCCGCCTGACAGAGAATTGGAATTTTCCATAGATCTTGTTCCGGGAACCACTCCTATCTGTAAAAGACCCTATCGTATGAACCCACAAGAGCTGGTAGAATTGAAGAAGCAATTGGAGGAATTGGAAAGTAAAGGGTTCATTAGGGAAAGTGTATCACCTTGGGGAGCCCCGATTCTCTTTGTGAATAAGAAAGATGGTGGACTAAGGTTATGTACTGATTACAGGGACCTTAACCGAGTCACCATAAAGAACAAGTACCCTCTCCCAAGAATAGATGATCTGTTTGACCAATTAAGAGGTGCTGGTGTTTTCTCCAAAATTGACTTAAGGTCTGGTTACCATCAAATAAAAGTGAGGCCGCCAGAAGATATGGAGAAAACTGCTTTTGTATCTAGATATGGACACTATGAATACACAGTTGTTCCCTTTGGATTAACCAATGCACCTGCCATATTCATGAACCTGATGAACAAGGTATACATGAAGTGCTTGGACAAATTCATTGTGGTATTCATAGATGACATACTTGTATACTCTAAAAGCAAGGAAGAGCATGCAGACCACCTTAGAACAGCTCTCCAAACCCTCAGAGAAAACCAGTTGTATGCCAAATTCAGCAAGTGTGAATTTTGGCTAAATCAAGTGCCCTTTTTAGGACACATAATATCTGGAAAAGGAATAGAGGTAGATCCGGATAAAATTGAAGCCATTAAGTCCTGGAAGCAGCCCTCCAATCAAAAAGAAGTCAGAAGTTTCCTTGGATTAGCTGGATACTACCGCAGATTTATCAAAGGCTTCTCTCAAATATCATCTCCCATTACCAAGCTCTTAAGAAAGGACAACCGATTTAATTGGATCGAGAAGTGTGAAGAGAGTTTCCAAAAACTCAAACAGTTGTTAACCTCTGCTCCAGTACTAACCCTACCTGAGGATGGCATTGAATATGTGGTATATTGTGATGCCTCAAAATCAGGTTTAGGATGTGTGCTGATGCAAAATGAGAAAGTAATTGCTTATGCCTCTAGGCAATTACGCCCGCATGAGGTTAATTATCCCACTCATGACCTAGAGTTGGGAGCTGTAGTGTTTGCATTAAAGATCTGGAGACATTACCTGTATGGGGCAAAATGTACACTCTATAGTGACCACAAGAGTTTAAAGTATATCTTCACTCAGAAAGAACTGAATATGAGACAAAGGAGATGGTTAGAGCTCATTAAAGATTATGATATCACAATTAATTACCATCCCGGGAAAGCCAATGTGGTCGCTGATGCATTGAGCAGGAAAGCTCAATGTAACCAAATGGCTATTCAGAATGTCAAGCCTGAATTGATTCAAGAGTTAGCCAAGATGAGGATTAACTTCCACTTGTCTTCATCCAGTACCCTGCTAGCAACCATGACAGTTCAATCCAACCTCTTAGAACAAATCAAGGAAAAACAAGTCACTGATCCCTTTATTCAGGAAGAGAGCAACAGGATTAAGTCAGGCCAACCTTCAGAGTTTAAGTTGGATAAGGAAGGAACCCTCAGACTTCATGACAGAATATGTGTACCCAATGACTCAGCTATCAAGTCACTAATCCTGAAAGAAGCCCATGACACTTTGTACACCATCCATCCTGGTTGTACTAAGATGTATAGAGACTTGAGAGAGACATTTTGGTGGAATGGTATGAAAAAGGAGATAGCAGAATATATTAGTAAGTGTGACACCTGTCAAAGAGTTAAAGCAGAACACCAACGTCCTGCAGGCTTGCTTCAACCTCTCCAAATCCCTGAGTGGAAATGGGAGGATGTCTGTATGGATTTCATAACAGGCTTGCCTAGGACTGTGACCAAAAAGGATGCCATATGGGTGATAGTGGACCGACTCACTAAGTCAGCCCACTTCATTGCTACCAATCAGAAATACTCTGCTCACAGACTAGCCGAAATATACATTGAGAAGATAGTCACACTTCACGGAGTTCCCAAAACAATTACATCTGATAGAGGCACAGTGTTCACATCTAATTTCTGGGGAAGTTTACAGACTGCGTTGGGAACCAAGCTAAACTTCAGCACTGCATACCACCCTCAAACGGATGGACAAACTGAAAGAACAAATCAAATTCTTGAAGATATGTTGAGAGCATGCGTGCTGAATTTTAAAGAAAGTTGGGACAAATATCTGCATCTCGCTGAGTTTGCTTACAATAATAGCTATCAGGCGAGCATACAGATGGCACCATTTGAAGCCTTATATGGTAGAAGGTGTAGATCCCCGATTTGTTGGTATGAAGTTGGTGAAAAATCACTGTTAGGTCCTGACTTGATTCGCCAAAATGATGAGAAAATCAAACTGATTCAAGAAAGATTGAAAACTGCTCAGAGTAGACAGAAGAGCTATGCTGATAAGCGTAGGAGAGAATTGAAGTTCCAGCCAGAGGACTATGTGTATTTGAAAGTGTCACCAATGAAAGGAGTGCACAGGTTTGGAGTCAAAGGAAAATTGAGCCCTCGCTATGTAGGGCCATTCAAGATCTTATCTCAGAAAGGAGCTGCAGCCTACCAACTAGAATTGCCTACTCAACTTTCCCGAATCCATAATGTCTTCCACATATCTCAACTTAGAGCATGCCTTAGAGAACCTTCGCAGCTAGTGCAAAACCTTGATGTCCCTCTTCAACCTGACCTAACCTATGAAGAGCGTCCACTAAAAATCTTAGCCACAGAAGAAAGGCAGTTCAGAAGAGCCACCGTTAGGTTTTGTAAGGTCCAGTGGAAGCACCACACCGATAAAGAAGCGACGTGGGAGAAGGAAGACTATCTTTGTGAGTCCTACCCGTACCTCTTTGGGTAAGCCGGATTTCGGGGGCGAAATCCCTTTTAAGGGGGATAGGATGTAATAACCTAGAAAATTAACTAAGCAAACAACAGTAGTAATGAGTAATTAGAGCAGTAGTTAACGTATTTGTTTGCGAAAAGTTTTAAAATGCGAGTAGAACGAATAGAGATAGAAGGGGATTGCCACGGATTCGAAAGCGAGGTATTGATCACCGAGATACCAGACCCGTAGGGGCCGAGTCGGCACCTCTCGCTAGATCGGGTATCATCATCCGGCAACCGCGACTTACCTGTTCGGATTGCGGGTATCCGTTGCAGCTCTTTAACCAGTAGACAACCCAGTGAACCAGTAGAATAGTAACTTTTACCCAAGCCAAGCGATCCTTTGCCGGTTCACACCAACCCAAAAGCAACCGAAAGCAAAGAAGAAGACCGCCCTTCTCAACCAATCAAGAACCCAAAGAAAGACTCGTGGCGGCAAGGGAGGGGGCACGGCGCCACCGTCCCTTTCCTTTCCCTTTATAGCAAGCATCCATTTCTTTCCTCAAGTCTCGGCCAAACCACGTAAAGCAAGCGCTCAAGCACATGCGATCCAGAGAGTGAGGAGCACAAGAGAGCAAGAAGGAGGAACAAGAAGCACTGACAAAGACCAGGAGTCCCCAAACCGGAGCAAGGAGCAAAAGGCGCAAGGAGCCGGAGATCCCCAAGCCGAGCCGAAGCTACAGGAGAAGTCCACAAGCGAGGAGTAAGGAGAGCCACAAGACGCACCAGAACCAGGAGATCCCCAAGCCGAGCAAGAAACCGGAGGATCCCCAAGAACAGCAGAACCGAACGAGAGCCAGAAGGAGTACCGCAAGAACCGAGCAAGGAAGAACACCCCCAAGAACAGCACCAACATCATCTTCCCCAAGAACAGAACCCTCCCCAATTCCTCGGTGCACAACCAATCCCTAGTAGCGAGTAGTGCTACTTCCTAGTGGTCTCGACTTTGAACTCTAGGGTTGCTTAGATCAATGCCTAGACGTCCCTCTAGAACTCCATCATCGACCTTAGAAACTTGCAAGCAAAACCGAAAGCAACGGATAGAGCACCAAAACCAGTAGCATCTATTCTCATCAGTAACTCGTATGCCAAATCGAAAGTAAAACAACCAGCAATATCTGTTCTTATCATTCACCATAGATGCAAACCAAAAGGTAGAAGCAACCGGTAAAAGTAGACAAAACGAAAACGAAATCAAAGAGTAGATCGGTAGCACCTGTTTTCGTCCTTAGCCATTAGGGCAAGTAAGGGAGAGAGGGGAGTAGTAGAGAGAGTAGAGGGAAGGGAGATCGGCGGCGCAGTCGCCATTAGAGGCCGGCTAGGGTTCGGCCACGAGGGGAGCAGAGAGATGAGGGAGGAGGCAGAGAAGAGAAAGAGCAGGGAGAGAGCGAGGAGAAGGCAGGGGAGGAGAGGAGAGGAAACGGGCGTAGAGGGCGGCGGGCGGCTGCTGCCCGGCCGGCGGGGGTGGAGGCGAGCCTCGGGCTCGGGCGGAGGAGGCGAGGTAGAGGAGGCGGCGGCGTGCTGGAGGTGAGACCGAAGGGGCAGGGCGTGAGGCAGAGGAGGAAAAAGGGAGGAGAGGAAAAAGAAAATGAGAGGGGAGCAGATGGGCCGAAGGCCCAGTTGGCCGAAGAAATAGAGAGAAAAGGAAAGAAAAAGAGAAGAGAAGAAAAAGAAAAGAAGAGAAAAGAAAAGAGAAAAAGAAAGAAGGGGGAAGAAAAGGGAAAAATTAGGAAGCTGGCTGATCTCGTGCAATTCTCGTAGATTAATCACGGTAATTTGAATCGTAGGAAAAAGCTTCTGTTTTAATTTCTAAAAGCCGCGGTTAATCAGATAGAAAATTGGTTAAACTGTAATAATTGTTCTTGTTGTAATTGCTAGTTAGATTGCTGTAAATAAATTGAAATATGGGTAGTTAATGGGTTCTAGTTAGTTTGACGCTGTCAGTAGAAGAATTGGTTTCCGTAGCATGTTGGGTTGATGTCTGTAGTAATTCCTTGTTTTGGTCAGGTCTCGAGTCGAACCCGTCAAACCATCCCCCCAGCAGTCCGAGCGAGGTCGAACACTTCAGTTCTACTCCAGGCAAGAGCCCTTTGATTCATGTTTGTTTAAAATCTTTTCAATTGATTTCTGTATACTATGTGTATCACTCTTGCATGGAAAACGTTATATTCAAATTAAAAACCTTAAATCGGATGCGGTTGAAACTGTATTTGAGAAAATGGAATGGGTTTGGTGTCATGTGACACGGAGAGAAATGGATTTGGTCTGTTCACGGAATGATCCGTGGTCGTATTATTATTATGGTGGGTAGAGGGCGCCGATGAGAAGGATTGTCATGCCGGTGGGGCCCTCTACAGAGGATAGAATATAAGGAATTACAAACTACACTTGGGCATTGAGCCGTAATTGCAGTATCAACCATAGTGTGTGGAAACGGTCAGAAAAGGTTGTCCTATGAAGGATTTAGATCTCCACATTGGGTAAGTGTTATATGGCGTACCCTGGGATATGCCGGGAGGCCCGTGGGGTACAGGTCCACGGAAATGGCGGTATATTTGAAGCCACGGGTAGAGTTACTGCCGACGACTGACTGTCGGAGTACAACTGTTAGCCGCGAGTCGTTGAGACTGCCTAGGGAAGGAGTTCACGACTCGGGTAACAGGGTTGGAGATCTATTTCTGGATTAGTGATAAACGTTCTGGGGCCTCTCTGAGGAGGGTCACTATGGGTAAAGTGGTACAAACCTGCGCAGTGTTAAAAATCATGAATTCATGCCTGTCTCCTGGATTGGAGGCTACGGAAGATCAGTCTGTCTCATATACAAGTGCTAGTAGTCAAGTTTAAAATAAAATTGGCCAACTTTTAAAGAAAACCTAATTTAAATAAAAACCTAAGTTTGAAGGAAGGAAAGATCTGTGGAAAAAGAGAGGAAAATTCATGTCATTATGTTGCTATTAGTGCTTGCTGAGTACGTTGTACTCACTCTTGTATAATCCTCCCCTTGCTTAGAAGGCGAGCTTGATGGATCCACCGTTACTGAAGGCGATGAGCAGGATCAGGAGCTTCAGGAAGATGCTTATTACTACTACAATCAAGAGAACTAGATGATTGGGTAGAAAGGATTACTTTTGGGACGGTCGTCATGGGATGAGACCGTTGTAATATAAATTTTGTTGTGCTTGGAACCAATGTCTAATTATGTAATGGACATGTAAGCCCTGCGTGGCTGAATGTAATATATTTCAGTTCAGTCTCTAATTATTGTTCTGCTGCAATATTCTGATCACGGTATGGTACCTGATGGTCTTTGGACTACCCGGTACTTTGCTAGCTACTATATCGAGATTCGAGTGATTAACATAGGGTAATGCCCAGGTGGAGGTTAATTACTCTAGGTTAATTACCCGGGTCGCTACATATGTGAAGAACAAACTCATTACCAGCGTCACAAGAAACAGTCTGTCCAGGCTTCACCTCTACACCTGTGGTATGACTTAGATCAATGAGTCAAACTCTACATTCATAAGTTTGGAAGTTTCAATCTTCAAATTCACTTTCACAAGCCAGGATTTCAGAATATAATGCAAAAGAACAATAATGTCCAATATTTAGCAAATGCCAAATAAAAACTAAAATTGCAAATAACCAAGCACCTCTTGATAAACCGCCGCAACACATCTAATACTCTTCAGGTGAAGAGATAATCTAGCATCAACAAATGTTGAACACCAACCATATTACTCAATGAAATTTGCTGCTTTGACAAGGCAAACAGACAAAATAGTAGGAAACCAGGCAACCAGCTAAAGAGCAGAAATGCCCTCTCACTGGAACATAATGTTTGATGACCAAGGAAGGCAGATGCTACCGCTATTGAATGGCAAAACAGCTTAGCATTGTATCAACTATCCTAAAACAGCCACCAAGAAACAAAAGAATGACATGCGACCTCCAGCCATGGTTAGCAATTAGCAAGTCATTGTGGCATGAGTATAACATACCAAAGAACTACCCAGTAAGAAACGCATTTTGACAGCAATCGTCTCAAATAAGACCACTGTCTAATGGGTGATGTTCTAATGGGTGCCTTTGCCAATAAAGTACAGGCAGGTACTCCCCAACCAATAATTACCAGACAAATCATCCATTCTACAAGGTTAGCCAAAGCAACAGCTACATCTCCCGTCACAAATTCACAATTAGCAAAACAAGTCACATGACCAACAAGCCACGAATCTGTGTGTGGGACATCGATGTCCTCCTACAGCAATCGCCGGAAGGAGTGATCCTACGAACTAAGCGAACCAACTGAGAAAGCAAGGCGAACAACAGGAAGAAGAGAGAACAGGGAGGGAGGAGAAATGATTTCTTCATTCACAAGTTGGTCATTCTGTTACAATTCGCATCCTAATATAGTCTCACCATTCTTACAACTGGGCCCAATCCAGACGCAACCCTGTTAAAGACGCTGGCCATCCCACACACGCCTGTGACACACTGTGCTTCGTCCAACAATATTACTTCCTCTGCTAATCCTCCCATCCAGCATGTCCCACCTGTCCGGTCATTACACTGTGGTGGGTGCTTCATAGCTCCTGTACTTGCAATCGACCTCGCCGCTGAAGCTCGTAGAGCATGAGCAATGCAGCGGAGTCCTGTGAACTCTTCTTATCTGCACGCCCGTCTCCTGTGAGGCTGATCACATCAGTATTTGGTATGTGCAATGTTATCGTTGAAGCGAAAGCAAACCCTTGGGGTGCAGCTTTATCTGAGGAATAACCAGAGGAGGGCACGCTGCTATCGCAAAAATAGGAAAGTTAGCTGCTTATTTTACAAACGCAAGTTAATTAAAAGGATACTCGTAATTCTTAATAAAAAAAAAGAAGATACTCGCAAGCCAGTTTAAAACTATAGTACCTTGGCTGTACTTTTGCAAAATCAAAGATAGGCATTGGCCATTGTAATTTTTTGCATAGCTCAAACAACGCTATGCGAGGTCCTCCTTTACACAATTTAACCATCACATGCACTGCACAAATAAGATAAAAAAATACCGAATTCTATTAAACTAATAAATGCGATGTGAACAGATGAGGTCCATATATGAATGAAGAAACGGATAACAAAGAAGACAACTGTTGAGAATTGAAAACATACATGGTTTATCAACCACGGAAGCAGCATCTTTTTTCAAACCATCCGACTCCTTTACCCAGGTTGATTTTGGAATTTGTGTATCCATTAGATCCAGAAATTTGTCGGAATGATTTATGCTACCACATTGCTTTTCATATTGTTTCATTCTACTTGCATTCTTTGGGATAAGAAGCCTTTTTTCCTGACAACAAGAATAAGCATTCAGCTGCTAGCCCCAAAAACAATCATTGTAACATGCACAATCAAAATAATGGAGCATAAATTTCAGAAAGAGATACCTCAAGATCCTTGAGTAATAAGGAAGCTGCATGTGCTTTAGCATCTTTTCTATTTTTCCCACAACCTTGCCTCACAAGGAGCATCTCCTTGAGTTGTACATCAAGAGTAGCCATTATTTTCTCTCCTTGATCCCTACAGTTAATTCCTACAAAGTACCCACTTTTGTCACACCATTCAAGAAGCTCTCTGAATGGAGGTAACTCCAGGATTTCAGGTGTGACAATAGGGGAAAGGAGAGGTTTGAAGGCACCCCAAACTACATCCAAATCAAGTTTGGTGTCTATAAGAATTGCACCCGCAATACTTTCTACAATATCACCTAGAACCTGCATGACAAAGGCAAGAAAAATATGGCATCTTCATAGAGATAGATGGTCCAAATATAATTGGTGTATAACAATTCTGACAAATAAGTAAAAAAACATGCATAACAATAAAATACCAATAAATTGAAAAGGAAATTAGTTATGTATTAATAAGAGAGTCCTAACTGACAGCACATGTCATTCATATGATCTGAAACACTAATCAATCGATTCTATGTTATCCTGATCAAGGTAAGGTAGGAATAAACCACACACATCAAAACAAAGGAAAAAGAAACGTACTTTAGGCCCTCTTGACGGTCCATTGGACATAATGTCAATTTTATCCATGGATGAACTTTCCAGTCTATTCACATATTCGGTAATTTGGTCTAGTAGGAGCCCAGAAGAATGATGGAGAAAATAGTGGAAATTGTGCTTTACTGCAACCCGTGCAAAGTTCTCATTATTTACTGATGCAGACCGTAAATCTGTCAACTCTCCCTCACTGGTGTCCTTATGACTATTGAAAAGATGCTGTGTTAGCAGAATATCCATGACCGCATCGCCAAGGAACTCCAGGCGCTGAAGAAAAAAACAATGTTTTTTTCCATTAGAGATTGCATAAAGTTAAAATACAAATAACAAAAGATGCCTAACCAGGTAAATAAAGTTCTTATCAACTCAATACCTGGTAGCAGTATCTTGTTCCTGATTCCTGCTGTGATGAGTGTGTGAGTGCCTCTATCAAAAGACCTTTTACTGAAAAAACATAGCCTAGTTTTGCTTCAAGCATTTCGATTTCATTAACTTTTGGAAGATAAGTATGCATAGAAGCACTTAAGATGGCACGCATAACCGAGTCTTCCTCAATTTCAACATCAATCCCCAGCCAGTTGAGAACAGCCATGACTGCTCTTAAGCCGCCTCCTACATAATATGCCCCAATTATAGCCTCAACACAATCAGAAATGGTTTTGGAACACATCCACCTGTGTCCCTTGTCACACGCCTTGCCTATAACAATAGTCTTGTCATTCTTGTCATCAATTACATGAATATCCTCAGTCACAATCTCAGAATTTACTGGACATTTACAAGGAGAAGGGTGGATAGAGAGCTGTCCTGGTGCAAGCCATCGACGAGGTTCAAATGCGGCATCACGTATGTAACCCTATGGATCATATTCCACAAATTACCTATTAGCTTGCAATGATATTAAAGCTCGCAATGTTCAACAAATGCAACATTTGTACCGGTTGCCCATGTTGAGAAGAAATTCACCTGTATATTGCATTCAATTCCAAGCCTATAAAGTGTGGCATTACATATTATCTGAGTCCTTCTGGATGACAACTGCCCCTCATGCTTATTAGGAAATTTCAAGAAAAGATGGCAACTCACTACATATTTCAGTACAGAGTCCCCCAATAATTCTAAACGCTCCATAGAGAAGTCCTCAGAGCATCTAAGTGTCGTAATAGCTTCCAGAATCTGAAGAACTTATGCAAATTGATTATTTCATTTCAAGGAAATAATAGGTGTATGTATAGAAGTGACCAAACATATTAACCTAAATTCTGTACCAGGAAGCTTGATATATTAGAATTGCCATATGCAATTTCACTTCTTAGTTGACTGGCCAGCATTAATGACTCTATACGATACATCAGAGCCGGAAACAAATAGAATGCTCTCAAAATGTTCACAGGTAAATGAAGGGGAATTAGCAACTCTGGAGGCATGTGAACACGGTTGTTCACCTTATTTACAGATGACATGCCATTATTTTTCTTTTCCACACCATTACCTACAAAAAGCAACAAGCAAGCATAAACAATGAGAGCAGCCTATATAATGAAGGATCTAGTATAACCAAATGAGTTCATCATCAATCATAATTTAAGTAAAAAAATAGATATGCTACAAATAGTCTTTTTTTTAAAAAAAGAATGCTTTAAGTAATCTTTCTTGCAAGAACTACTAAGTGATCGATTATGCTAGGAGACAACACAAGTAGCGATAGAGGAAGAGAAAAGGACCTTCATCTCTGAACTTTGAGGAAAGAAGGTTGTGAGGATTATGACTGGGTTTCAACACTAGCAATGGCTGTGATGGATGACGAAGAACTATGTCATATCTGCGAATAAAATATATTAGTCCAATCTGAGTTAAACGTGTGTATAATTGAGTGAGCACACGGATATGCACAAAATTAAACATACTTCTTTTCGAAGTATTCGGCAAATGTCCGGAATTTTGGCTCTTTCTTATCAGATACACCATCAAATGTGCTATGGGCAGATAAATCAGCAACATCAAGAGCAGTATATATCTTCCCTGTGTGAACTGCTAGAACTACCACATTTCTAATGTCATGAGCCTTACATGATTTGTTAGCAAAATGAATTAAATCTCCAACATTTTGGTCAGAATCAGATAATCCGGGTAAATTCTTTTTGTCCTCAGAATAAATGGTTCTCATAAGTATAGCAGCAGTAGCTGTCGCATCAATCACACTCCAGTTAATGCAAACACTGTCATGAGAGTCAAGAGTAGGATACACAGGTAAAAGCAAATACATATTTGCAACATTCCACATGAATGCATCATCTTTCTTCAGAATGAACTCCCTTGGAGTATTGGTCGATTTTGATCCAATAAACAGCTTTCCAAACAAACCATTAAAGAGAAGCCCTTGAAATAGCTTCGCTTGCTCCATCTAAGACAAAAAAAATAAGGAATCTTCCATAACAAATCAAAGGAAAAGAAACAACAATAAAAGTAGGGTAAACAAAATACAAACTTGAGCAGACCTGATGATCATCCAACTCAAGAGGTCCGCAAGGAGAAACTGAAGCTTTTACCATCTTGTCGTGCAGATATAGATCAATCTTCAAAGTAGCAGCTTCATTTGCTATACTTGCATCAATTAACAGAACAAAATCAGAGTAATTCTGGCCAACTTGATCACAAACAAAATTCAATTTGTAGCCTTGAAGCTTAATAGCAGCTCTCTTGGATGCCCAAGTGCCAGACAAGGCACAAACTCTGGTTGTAACATGTAGCTCCTTTCGTTTTGTTGTACCTTCACAAAGGGAATAAAAGTTTGTTGTCAGAAATACATGATATTTCTGTCAGAATTAAATCAGCTCTACTACATACTCTGGTTACGAACAACTAGCTGACAGATTACATCTTTGTCAAACTTAGCAATCACGTACCTACACCAGCACCAGATATGTGAACATTGGTTTTTCTCAAAATATCCAGCGGTGGCTCTTCAACAGATGGGCAAAGGTGGTCATCAAGTGCTCCCAGCTGATGCAGCTTCTTACATGCATCAAGGCAAACAAGTTGTTTTGCTTTGTGCATGTTTCTAGCTTTTGGACCCGCCAAAAGTTGAAACACAGCACTAGATGGTAATGTTAATGTACACACACAACCATCACCATGATGGGTGAACTGAAATGTTGGTTTTGGGGTGTAGTACCTGTGACATGAGCAGAAATGACAGAAAATTGAATTGGAGCCTTCCACACAAAAATAAGTGGGTATGGAAGATTTTCAGGTATAAATGTGTAGACACGTTAAAAAGAAACAAAATTGGAAAATGTGACCATCATACTTATCCTTCGGAAGCTTCTCACAGTATCTATAAATAACATTAATACTGGAATCAGCAGTTACTTTTGCTCCTGTTGTGCCTACAAGGTATTCATTTATTTCTTCAATGGGGAAACCAGGCAATAGATCCTCAGACTCTCTGTTTGATGCAATCTCTACCATTGAAGTCTTACTTCTTAAAATGGTAGATATCAAATCATTATGTTTCACATTTCCCCTGCAAAGAACATCAAGTCATCAAGATTACGACTTCTTGTTTCCCTTTTTTGTCAATCTTTTTATCACCACAAGCATAAAAAGTTTAGACAGGATAGCCGAATGAAGACTTTACCGTTCAACCATGAGTATGTACTGAGAGTCCTTCTGGCGTGCTCGTCCACGTGACTGCACATAACTACGGGTAGTCCTTGGCAAATCAAATCGTATTACACATGCGCAGTCTGGGACGTGGATACCCTCTTCTGCAATGTCTGTAGTAAATAGTAGGTTGACCTAAATTTTAGTTTAGAAGGGGAGGACAAAACAGCGTTAGATCATCAGAACAATGTTTCACTTTCTCTAAATGTTGAAAAAAATTTAAGAACCTTTCCAGAGCGAAATGAATCCAGTGTGTCCTTTTGCATTTTAGGAGTCAGAGCATCAACTGAAGAACTCCCTCCAGTAAGAAAAGAAACTGTGAAATGTGCTAGGTGTCCAATTTTCTTCATTGTCCGCTCAATGACTCTAGCAGTGATCTTTCGATCCACAAAAATAAGGCATCGGACATGATCAAAGTTACTGCTAGGCACAGAGTATGTCATGTCAGTGTAAAGGCGTATAGTTGGAAATCAACACGAAGATTTAAAAAAATAGAATTTTACCTGAAAGAGTGAAAGATTTGGATGAGTTCATAAAGCTTTGGGGAAATATAGCCCATCTTTGTTGCTTCCACACATCCACTTTCTGAGTTTAGAAGTGCATCAATACCTGAAATGACAGGAATTCAGCAAATAGATGATATATCATATACTAAATAGAGAATGCTACACCTTCTTAGATCCTTTAGCTAACAGCTTTGCATAACAGCATAAGATTGCAAATTAACAGCAATTAGTAATAAATCACCATTTTTAGCTACATGGCCACACCTTGTTGGAAGCGTTTGTCAATTATATGCAACACTTCCTCAAAGAACTTCATATGAAGCACTGAATTTTCTGTAAACAGGCACGATCCGTTTGCATCACTTTGCCGATCTGTGGCATCAGAGGCTCCCTTCAGCCAACCTTTTCTCTGACCCCTTTCAATGCAGATTTTGGTGGCCTGCAAAAAATATACATTAATAACAATGCCACGAAGTTCCACAAGTAAAATGATGATAAAAAATAAAAGACAAAAAGACAAATAACATTTCAAGCCGAAAAGAAGAAAGGGGGCGAACAAGAAAAATTATAACCAAAGAATCTAACATATACCTCACTAGCACAAAGAAGACCCACATCATTAAGGCAATAGCAGATTTTTGCTAAAGAATTTGAGAGACGCCTCCGTGATTCTTTTGTTGTTTCATCTGCATCTTTATATTGGCAGTTTAGCTTATTCTGCAACTGTGCCATTAATGCATCATACTGTGCAAACAAAAAGAAACTGTTCTCAGAAACGTAAAATGTTGAGACACAAACTTTGGTAACAAACTTGAAGAACGGAGCATGGAAAGAAGGAGCGTTGAACCTTGGAACACAAAAGTCCCAGCTCTTCACTCAAATCTTCGAAATAAACTATTTTCGGGTCATAGTATCTGTTCACTTCTTTTGCAGAAGGAACACATAGTTCTATCTCTTCTCTATCTGCCACTGTGTAGATCTGTTATAGAGTAAAAGACAAATATAGATGAGAATGCAACTAACTGTTTACATGGTGCATATGCATTTCCATATGGATATATTTTCACCTAAAAAAGTCAGGCGTAGTTCTCAAGAGGAACATACAATCAAACAACTAACAATTGCAGTTAAAATTAAAAACCGCAATCTGGAAGCATATTCGGAATATGGGAATGGCTATATCTTTGCAGTTCAATAATTTTTAGAATATTGCAGTGATCAAAACTGGAGTGTCCTGGATAATCTGACCCATCTTGTTCATGTGTGGCAAACCAGAAAAATAGGATGTACCTTAGCATCTAAAACGTTTTCCAGTTCAGAGAGCTGACTTTCACAATCCAAATTAGAAGAGACACCTGCATAGATGACCAAGAAAATTCCCAATTATCAGAGAAGATATATGAAGTGAAGAGAGCAAATCAAATCTATGTTAGAAAACAGTAGAAATGCCAGAAATATTGACAGTAGTGAAATCCATGGAAGAAGTACAACTGGGGATTATGCCTTTGAAGTGTTCCTTTTCTGGATTCCCATTTCTTACTCTTGGCCATGACAGGTCAGGTTTAGGCCATGACCTTAATGCCGCTGTTAATAAAAAAAGTGTTACTGATCTTTTTCAATTTATATTTCGTCAACCACAGTCAAGTCACTCAGATATGCCATAACTATCTTTCATCATACTCTCCAATCAAGTTAAATGCCATCATGATTAATTTTAGTGATCATTTAATAAACTCAAATTCCGTATCTGACATAAAGTTCATCAGTTTATTCAATATTTGAGCATGTAAGTAAAAAAATCAGAACATATTGTGATGTATGCAATATAACAAATAATTTTTATTTTTTGCGAATGCTTGCCTTTTCTTATAACAGGTGATGCCGTCATACCAAAAACACTTGGTTTATGTTCAGATATGTGATAGAACTCCTGTTCAAAAGATGATGAAGACAAGCACAATAACTTCAGAAGGAACAAATAAAAAGAAAGTGTTGTCGTAATATAAATAAAAAAATACCATGATAAAATGATGTTTCACAATACCTTCATTATTCTTGTATAAGGGTGGTTACCAGTTGCATGATGGCATTCATCGAATATTATGAGACTAATCATGTCCAAGATCAAGAAAGCATTGCGTAAAGCTTGTAGCAACACCTGTGGTGTCATGACCATGACCTGCAATTTTTCATTAGCACTACAAAATAAGAGATGAAAGCATATAACATATAAATGAAACAAGATTATAGTAAATTGTCAATATGCACAGTACAAGAAAAGGGGCTCCGGTCCAAAAGTATCAATAAAGTGACAGGGTCAAATGTATTGTTAACCCATATAAGTGGACAGGATTTATCATGAAGGAAGCACTAAGCAATCACATCAAAATAAAAATCAAGGGTGAATACATATAAAACAACCTCCTTTCTGGGTCCAATTCACAGCCCACAACATCTGAAAGCATGACTATACTTATAAGTTAACTATATCGTGCCATAGAGTACATGTCAAGACCTTTCAAATCCAAGTCAAGAGGACAGGAAAAAAAAAGCATTTATTGTCATCAAATATGAAGAACTAAAGACTGCTGATCAGCACTGTGGCTTGCTTGGAAAACACATTTCCTTTAGAACAAATGAGGAATCAACAAGCCTTAAAAAAAACAAAGAACCACCACTTGCCTGATATTTCAAGAGCTGCTCTTGCCATGTAGTAGCCGTCCATTGATCAAGCCCCTTCGCGCCATGATAGTGTTCCACATCCAAATCTGTGTGGATTTTAATCACCTCGCATTGCTGTTACCAAAAAAGTGTCAGAACAAAATAGATACACTTAACGTACAACTACGAGCCTACAGACTGTAGTACAACCTATGTGACAAGCTGAACTGTTGGTGCAAGGAATATGATGGGCAACAGACCATAGAACAACCTGTGTGACAAGCTGAACTGTTGGTGCAAGGAAAATGATGAGCTTTTGTTCGTTATTTGCCCTGTTGATCTTCCCAAACTCCTTGATGAGCATGACAGCAATCATTGTCTTCCCGGCTCCTGTATCAAGCATCACGATTGTGTTTCGCCGCATTGCAACCTCATAGACATCAAGCTGATATCTGACCAATGTCAACATGACCAAGCACCATCATGGATAATATTCTGTTTTCTGAATCATAGAAGATAGTAATCGTGAAGAAAAAACAATAATTGTGCGGAACCTTCTGGGTGTGAAATCTTGACAATCTCTCTTCTGCCGTGTTTGCCTATCTGCCTCATCTTCTTTAGAAAATGATTCCCATGACCTCTTCAAAGGGTTGTTAACTGCCAATCCAACACCAGTTTATTAAGAGCGGTCAATGGCAATCCACCATTAGGAACCCCCACACAAAATGGAACAGAATTAATAACTCATAAAGCACGCAAGGATACGGGAGGAAACAAAAAAATGGCAGAGTTCTGACAAATAACAAGGCTAATTCGCGTCACTTAACCCCCAAACCCTCCCCAAAACCCCAGCAAAGCAGAGACCCCGAACGAAGACACGGTCACCACCAACGGCGCCCGACCAACTGTTCTAGATGCTTCTGGAAACTCCTACAGGCCCCGATTTAAGCACCATAGCTTCTAAAACCGATCGCAACACGCTCCAATCCACCCGCATTAAGGCGATCGTAGCAGTAATCAATGGAATCACAGAACCCCAACGTGATCGGGCCCTAATCAGCGCAGCATCCGCAGCCGCTACACCGGAAACGAAAGCAAATACAAAGCCCCCAAAATCAAAACCACGCGAAAGTGGCGGTTTCCTGTGGCGGCGGTGGTTACCATCAGCGCCGGCAGCAGCCTGCACCGCCGCGGAATCGGCGGCGACCATCGCCTTGTCTCCGTCGACGCCCGCCGCTTCCGCCATGAGGGAATCGCCCCGAATCGATCACAGCGGTTACTGCTCGGATAGTCGGATGACGGGCTTGTCGCCAGGAGTGCTGCCTCTACTTGGACGGCGTGAGGTAAAAAAAAAAAAAAAGAAATAATTAATAATTTGCCACTTCAAACATTGACATTTTGATTATGATGCCACTTGAGCCAATTACATATGGGACCATCTGAGTCAATGAAATGTAGATCCAGTGGCAAATTTATGAAGTGTCAATGTTTGAAGTGGCAAATAATTAAATCTCCCAAAAAGAAAAGACAGTAAAAAAGTTGCTTTACAGGCTAGGTGGATGATATCATGAGAGAGAAGAGGCACACGCACACCGTGCAAGATGTTAGGTAACCGGCCGTCGTGGTCTACGTGGACCCTAGTTGGTAGGTTATAAATAGGAGGCAGGGGCTATCTTTTTGTACACATAAGCAATCAGAATAATAAAGCAGAGCAGTCCCTCCTCATATCTGTGTCTCGCCCTCTCTCTCTGTTCTTCAGTTTAGATCTATTAGGCAACACCGGACTATTCAATAGCGATGTTGTCTAACACGTTATCAGCACGACGTTCTATCGGAGAATAGATTAAAAGGTGAGGAAATGTGAGAATACGAGGATTGATCTAATCGCTCGTTGAATCTATATTTGCATCTATTCTACGTGGCACGAAGCTACGACTCGCAGGAACTTTACGTTTTGTGGCATGAAGCTACATGGCAATATTACAGTACAGGCACGAAGCCACGAAGTACACACAGCACCACCGGCCAACCGACCTCGCCCACCGATGGTGCAGGCTCGGCGGCGGCGGCGATTCAACTCGCGGCCAAAGCCCGCCAGGCCGCAGCCGTCGCGCGGCCGCCACGGCCAGACGCCTGAAAACCCCGCATGAAGCGTTCCCGGCGCCTCGAGGTCGCTGGCGCGCCGGACGTCGCCCGCGCGCGCGCGCCGCCGCCACGCAGCCTCCACCGTGGCGAAGGCAACGCTGATGGCGCGAAAATAAATAGATATTTGAGTTAAAAAAATGTGCTTAAACATAGAACTTACGCAGTTGATCAATGTTCTAGGTGCTGGTGAGCACTCGACCGTCTTCCATCGCTAGGCGAACAGCCCCCGGGCGTGTTGTAGATACAACCGTGTAGGGTCCCTCCCACCTAGGGGTGAGCTTGTTGGCCTTTGACACGTTCTGAACCCGTCGTAGGACCAAGTCGCTAACTTGCAGGGTCCTTGGTCGAACTGACTTGGCCGCGTGCCTACGAAGTGCTTGTAGGTAAACCGCGGACCGGAGTAACGCTCATTCTCATGTCGCCTCTGCGAGGTCTAGGTCGACGAGCCGCTCAATCTCCTGGTCGACGGAATCGACCAGTTGCACCCTTGGGGAACCCAGCACGATTTCTGCAGGCAAAATGGCCTCTGCACCGTAGACAAGCTGGAACGGGGTTTCACCCGTGGCCCGACTTGGCGTGGTGTGAACCGACCAAAGAACAGAGGGGACCTCGTCTACCCACGCCTGCTTGTGCTGGCTGATGTTCTTAAAGACCCTCTTTTTTATGCATTGGATTATCTGCCCATTTGCTCGTTCGGCTGCCCCATTGCTCTGTGAATGTGCCACTGAGGCGAAGCAGACTTTGGTCCCGACCTCCTCGCAGTAAGCTTGGAACAATTCACTGGTGAATTGAGTTCTGTTGTCTGTGATGAGACGATTGGGTATCCCAAACCGTGTTATCACATTGCTTTGGAGGAACCTCTTGGCCGCCTGAGCCGAGATGGTTGACACGGGTTCGGCTTCGATCCACTTGGTGAAAGTATCGATGGCCACGAACAAGTATTTTCAGCCTTTCCGACCTCGGGGAAAAGGTCCGAGGATATCGAGCCCCCAGGTCGAAAATGGCCACAAAAGTGGTATGGTTTGTAGCGTATATGCTGGTTGATGGACTTTGCGAGCGTGAAACTGGCATGCTCGACAGGTTGTCACGATCGACCGTGCATCCGCCAAGGCCGTAGGCCAATAGTAACCCAATCGGAAGGCCTTGCTCACAAGTGTTCTAAACAAGGAGTGAGCTCCGCACATTCCTTCATGGATGCCCTGAAGAAGGTTTTGGCCCTCTTCCTGAGAGATGCATCTGGAGAGGACTCCTAATGCACCTTTGCAATACAAGTCGCCTTCGATCAGTCTGTACTGAGAAGATCGCCTTGTGAGCCGGGAACGCTCGGCTTCTTCCTCGAGCAGTGTCCCATGCGCAAGGTATTGGACGAATGGTGTCATCCAACTTGCGCCTTGCTCGAGGAGAGAGACCGTACCGTCGATCTCTGGTGCCTCCTCTACAGAGGGAATGGAGGGCTTGTACAGGTGCTCGACGAACACCCCTGCCGGAGCGGCAGTTTGGGAGGAACCGACCTTGGAAAGTTGATCGGCTAGGGTATTACCCTTCTTGGGAATGTAGAGTACCTCGAAATTCTTGAAGTACCTCTCCATCTTCCTTACTTCAACCAGGTAAAGTGCCATTGAGGTATCGGAACACTGATACTCTTTATTAACCTGGTTCACGACCAACTGTGAATCGCCCTTCACAGTAAGCCGTTGGACTCCGAGCGATTTGCATGCTCGTAGTCCGGCCAAGAGGCCTTCGTATTCTGCCGCATTGTTGGAGGCAGCAAAGTGCAGCTGGACGGCTTATTGTAACCGTTCTCTTTCCGGGGAGACCAGCACAATACCAGCCCCCGAGCGTTCGTATGCTCGGGACCCATCAAAATACATAGTCCAGTGGTTTTCTTTAGATCTGGCAGGCTCAATCGTTGGTTGAGGTGGAGCTGTCCATTCTGCTACAAAGTCTGCCAGAACCTGGGATTTGATCGCCGTGCGAGCTGAGAATATTATTTCGAATTCGGCGAGCTCCATGGCCCACTTTGCTATGCGACCACTGGTGTCCTGATTTTTTAGGATCTCCTTGAGCGGGAAACTGGTCGGGATTACAATTTTATGTGCTTGGAAGTAGTGGCGCAGCTTTCTGGAATCCATTAGTAGTGAGTACAAGAGTTTCTGGACCTCAGGGTAATGCTCCTTTGGTCCATGTAGTACTTCACTTACATAATAAATGGGTCTTTGGGTCCTGTCCCTTTCCACTGTCAGCACCGCGCTTACAGCTTGCGGAGTTGCTGCTAAGTATAGCAGCAATGCTTCTCCCGTCTTGGGGGTGACCAGGACGGGTGGCTTGGACAGGCACTGCTTTAGTTCCTCAAAGGAACGACCAGCTTCCTCTGTCCAAGTGAAACCGTCGTGTTTGCGCAGGGCTTTGAAGAAGGGTAACCCTGGCTCACCTAGCCGGGAAATAAAGCGGCTCAAGGCGGCCATCCGACCGGTCAGGGCTTGTATCTCCTTCACATACGTGGGAGGTCTCATATTTTCGATGGCTTCGATTTTCTCTGGATTTGCCCCGACGCCTTGTGGGCTGACCATGTAGCCGAGCACCTTGCCGGCTCTTACGCCGAAAACGCATTTTTCTGGGTTCAACTTTATTCGATGCTTATTGAGATTACAAAATGTTTCCTCTAGGTCGGCGACATGATTTGGTGCGAGCTTGCTCTTGACAACTATGTCGTCTACGTAGACCTCCAGGTTTCGGCCTACTTGATTCGTAAAGGTTTTCTGCATGAGTCGCTGAAAAGTTGCTCTAGCGTTTCTCAGACCGAAGGACATGGTCGTGTAGCAGAATGTCCCGAACAGAGTAATGAAAGAAGTCTTTTCTTCATCTTCACGCGATATGCTGATCTGATGATATCCTGAATAAGCGTCCAGGAAGCTCATGACCTGTGATTCCGCCGTTGCGTCGACCAGCTGGTCTATGCGAGGCAGTGGGTAGTTGTCTTTTAGGCATGCGGCGTTTAGGCCCATGTGGTCGACACACATGCGCCATTTTGCCTCCTTTCTTCCTGACTATGACAGGATTGGCCAACCATTCTGAGTGCTCGACCTCTCTGATGAAGCCGGCTTAAAGGAGTTTGTCGAGTTCTTCCCGGATGATCGCCTGTTTTTCTGGAAAAAATTGCCTGAGTTTTTGTCGCACTGGTTTTTTATCAGGCTGAACCGCTAGCCTGTGCTCGATCACCTCCCTTGGGACTCCAGGCATGTCGGATGGTTCCCAGGCGAACGCATCTGGGTTTGCTCGGAGGAAGGTGACGAGCTCGAGTTCCTATTTGGGATCTAGGGAAGATCTCAAATGCACGACCTTGGTGGGTTCCGACTCGTTGAGCGGAACTGCCTTGGTCTCTCCTCCAGGCTGGAGGGCAACTTTGGGCTGGGAGTGCTTCGGCTCCTGGTCGGGGCCGCGTGTAGGCAGTTGGCCGACCATGTCCAACGCCCTCTCGTCACAGTTTAACACGGACTTATGGCTCCCCCTTACGGTTATGACCCCGCTGGGTCCAGGAACCTTTAGGCATTGGTACGCGTGATGCGTGGCGGCCATGAACTTGGCTAAAGCTGGTCTGCCGAGAATGGCATTGTAGGCCGATTCGAAGTCGACCACCTCAAAGGTGATCAATTCCGTACGGAAGTTACTCGGACTGCCAAAGGTGACAGGCAAAATGACCTCGCTCAAAGGCTTGATCGAGGTGCCCGGGACTATCCCAAAGAAGGGAACCGCAATGCTTTTGATCTTGGAGCGAGGGATCTGCATCTCATCCAGTACCTTGGCGGAGATTAAGTCCAGGGTGCTTCCGGAGTCTATGAGCACCCGGCCAACGACGGTATTGCTGATGGTCGGGCTCACGACCATCGGAAGCTTCTGTGGTTTGGTCATTCCAAGGGGACAATCATCTTTGGAGAACGTGAGAGATAGCTCGGACCACTTGAGCTGCTGTACAGGGGGTTTACCCTGGGAGACATGGTGTACTTCCCGTGCGGCGTCCTTCAAATCCCGACGAGATTTGTAGGCGGAGGAGCCCCCGAAGATAACCACGATGTGGTTCTGGGGTTCTTGGTACTCCATGTCATCGTCTTTATCCTCAATGGGTTCCTTGCCTTTGTTGTTTTCTCCTGGTTCCGGGAGCGATAGCATGGGATCTTTGCCGCTGTAAAACTGCTCCAAGCGGTAAGTCCATGTTCGGCAATTCCGCAAATCATGCCCGTATGCCTGATGGAGCGGATAGTAGAGGTCGCCCCACTGCTCCGTTGGATCGCCTCGATCGCGGGGTCGGTTTTGTTGCCCTCTGCCCCGAGCATTGAATCCCCGGCGCTGTGGCTGGGATGTTTGAGGCTATTGCTGTTCTACCGCAGCGACTACGCCCGGCGAGGGTTGTCTCTTCTTCTTCTTCTTGATCTTCTTGTCCACAGAATTCGAGCCTTTCTTGCTGGTGGAGGTTTCTAATCCAGGCTGAGGTGGTAGCTTTCCTTCATCCAGCATTTTCTTCCATTGGACTGCCTCGTCAGCATTGGCGTACCTGTCGGCCATGCGGAAGAGCTCGTTGGCCGTTAGATCTGGGTGGATCTCTAGGTCCTGTGTGAAACGCACGTCTCACACCCCAAACTTAAAAGCCCGGACAACGGCCTCATCCGATATGTTCGATCGAATTTCGGACTTGGATAAACCTCTGGACAAACTGTCGCAGAGTCTCGCATTCCGTTTGAATCAGGCGCTCAAGGTCGCGCTCCTTTCCTGGGCGAATGTAGCAGCTCTGGAAGTTCGCACGGAGTGCTGCACTGAGCTGGCCCCAAGATCGGATGGACCCTTCTTTTTGGTTGAAGAGCCAAGTGCGAGCAACCCCATCCAAGACTGTTGGAAGATAATTCGCCATCACTCCCTCATCACCTCCGGCGGCTAGGATCGTGGTAGTGTAGATTGAGAGGAACTCGTCTGGGTTCTGGGTCCCATTGAATCTCTCAATATGCCCGGGCTTAAACTTGTTCGGTCATGTGACGTTCCGAAGAGAGCTCATGAAAGCCCGACAGCCAAAGCTCGGGGTCTCACGGCGGTATCCTCGGTCGTGAAGGTCTTCACGGGTGTCTCCCGTCCACCGCCCCACGCGTGGGCCAAGCCGAGAGAAGACCTCACGAGGATGGTGTGTTGACGATCGCTCGGTCGTGGAGCGTTCGGAACGTCCGTAATCCGGGTGAATGTACGCTTGTCGTTCCGAGGTAGCTCGGGAGTTACTTCGAGGGTTCTCGCGGACCGGGTTGGCCGTCTGGGGCATCCTCCGTGCATGGCTCCTAGACTCGTCCCTGCGTGAGCGGATGGGAGAATGCCCTCGACGGCCCCGGGAAGTACTACGGGCGCCCTGGTCATGAGGAGGGGCCGAGAGCTTCAGGTCCGCGGCAAGCCTCTCCAGATCCTCGGCCACGACCCAGACGCTCTTGGTTCCGGAGAACGGGCGGCGGAGAACTCTAGCGGCGCCCGAGGACGCGGTCAGGGGTTCGACACCCATGAGAATTTCCTCGGGAGGAATTTCTCTCCCTGGAAGTGCGCCTTTCTCGCGCATGGTGACGAATGCTTGCCAACCTTCTGCCCAATGACGCCTCCAGGTGGTGCCTGGCTGCTTCATAGCGATCATGCTTAGCAGCTCTCAAGGATCTCACCTCGGGTTAGGCATGGCTTCCGGCCATGTTAACATCGCGAAGGTGAGAGGAGCGCAAGGGAGACATCATCGTATCCCCTTGAGACGCTGTTTCGCGATCGGACTCGATATCATCTGGTATATCCAACCCATCATAGAGCCCGTCGTAGTCATCCTCGTCATCAACGAGGGCAATGCGTGGGGAACAAAGGGTTCGCCCTCGCACTTCAGACCCCGGGGTAAAGCTCCCGGGCTCGGTGTGGCCTACTGGATCGGTCACACCGAACTCGCCATCACCGGCGTAATACATGTCGTCATCCTCAACATCGTTGAAGGCACAAAGATTCCGAGTATCTCCGAAATTCGACATCTTCGGGGATCCTTCTCGAACGGAGATGACACTGTCGTTCCCCACGGACGGCGCCAGGTATCGACGATTGGAGAACGGGCTTCCGCCGAGCTTACTTGTTGAATGGGGGATCAACAGGGGCCCCTTCGTACGAGCGGGGGGAAGCGTCTGAGCAATGTCTAGATGGGGGAAACACGTGGTGTTTATCCTGGTTCGGGCCTCTCACTCCCGAGATAATAGCCCTACTCCAGTGTATTGTGTTTATGATTGGTCCAGTTGTCACCCCCCTCTAGGTGTTTTTTTTGGGGGGGGGGTTTAAATACATAATCCTATGCTGTACAAAAGGTAACTATTCCCTAGAATTGCGCCACGCGGTCATATCCGCGGTATCCACGATCCGGATCCCTTGACTTGCGCCTTATTTTGAATTTCCGGCGCACCTTCCCTTGATCTCCGGTGGATTGGTTACCACTTTCCCCCCTGACGGTTTGACCGAGTCCCCCAACCATTCACCCAGGCATCCGCACGGGCTATGCGAGCATGGTTGCTCGTATTTGCCTAGCGTGATCGTAGGCGAATGGGCGGGCATGTATGCTTGGGCGTTGGGTTGCTTGAGTGCTTTCCCGAGCATCCTCCGAGGGTACCGTGTGGTCGGTAGCTTTTGGACCTCCAGGGGTAAAATGGTCTTTTCAGCGAATAGTTAATCACCGACACTTACCTTCAATTACCTTTTCTGCATTTTGTAAGTTAAAAAATACAGTTTTTTTATCATTTCACCACGTATCTTAATCTGTATATCGAAAGATGGAACGTAACACACCAATTATGATATGGAACACAGGTTCCTATGATCGATCTCCAGTTCTCCGTCTAAGGGCCTGTTTGTTTCAGCTGGGGATTGTAGAAAACAACTTTTAAAATCTAGAAGGTCAACAAACAGACAACTTTCAATCTGGATTGTAACAATCTGGGGGGTAGATTGTAGCAATCCCACAATCCACTCTAGAGGAGCTTTCCTCAGCTTTTTCTTTGCAAAAGACCAAAATGTCTATCAATTTTCAATCGAAATTACCCACCATTGCCACCCCCATTGTAGAAACTGCAATCAAAACACGCTATAATCTGAGTTGCCAAAAAACCATTAGCTTTTCAACCTTCAGCTTTTAACAAACAGTCCCTAAGAACAATAGTTGGGGTGAATGATATGGCGTGTGTGGCATGCATAGCAACAGAACCAATGTGTGATCGACTGTCCAAATCTTGATATGTATCCTATGATCTTGCGCAACCATTCCAATCTCGATTCTACCAGGTAACTAATCTTGTAGTCCTTATAATTATGATTTTGTACTTAGCTATTGTTGGACTTTTATGTGGTATATTTATATTATGGTCGTTGTCTATTCAACTCAATGAGAAAATTTGCGTATCATAAGATTGATGCTTGTGACAGGGAATAATTGATGCGAAATTTTACTCGAGGAATTGATACTCGAGGAGTCGAGAACGGTTGTGCTGGAATAGAGTAGAGGAATTAATTGAGAAAGTAACACTCTACTGGAATATATTTTTATATGTACGTACATGTTCTAACCCGGATACAGCACAGGGCGAAATAGCTGGGCTTGTCTTGTAGGATCGGATCCACATGCTGTTGACCCACATGATTAGACTGGAATTAATATCATATACAATCTGATCATGGCACATGACTTACACATGTGTGCTAGGGACTAGTATATTTTAGACTCATATAACTGGCCTGTCTAATCGTGGTTGGTGGCATAGTCTAACGGTATTGTGAAAACAGGTGGGCCTTATATAACACGCATGGAAGTGAAGTCTATAAATAGATCCCTACTCTCTAGTCTTAGATGGAATCGTGAGCGACATCACGAAAAAGGCAGAGAAATAGAGGATAAACTGTAGCCTCCACAAAGATAATAAGGGGGTGTTTGGTAGAGCTCCAGCTCCACCAAATTCGTGGAGTTGGTGGAGCTGGGTATTCCTTGCTTCACCAGATTCGTGGAGCTGGAGTTGTGGGTGTATTAAGAGTGTTTAGGTGGGTCATCTTATTTATATTTTAGAATAAAATTATAAACTCAAGTCACTTTATTTCAGTCTACAAGTTTCAGCTCCAAGGTGGAGCTGGAATCTGGAGCTCTGCCAAACAGGGCCTAAGAAACTTATCTAGGCTTACAAAACCCTACTACTACGATCAGCGGCAGAGCTTTAGGGGGCAAAGGATACATAGCCATCTTTTAATGCAGAAAGATTGGGCCGATTCTTCAAGCCAGATTAATGGATTCTTCGAGCAAATTAACAGCTATCATGGTTATGTAATAATTAACGGATAAGGCCCTAATTACAATGTAATAGTTCCCAAGCAAACTTCTAATGTACTCTCTCCGTTGGAATTTAGATGGCGTATTAGGTTTCGTTAGGACAAGGCTTTGACCAACAATTACTCTATTAGCATATAATTTTTATGACACAAAATTGATATTAACAGATTTGTATTCAAAAGTACTTATATATAATTATGATTTTGTATTGCATAAATGATATATTAATGAAGTAATCGTTGGTCAAAGTCTTGTCCTAACGAAACCTAATACGCCCTCTAAATTCCAACGGAGGGAGTATCGAAAATACTCCCCCCGTGACAAAAATATAGGTTGTTTAGGGCATTGGTATTGTATCCAATGTGATACTTTGACTAGCAATTTATATAAAAAAATATGTTATTTTCAAATAAAAATAATTATATTTTATTAAAGCATTTTTCATAATGAATCTAGTGACATCAGTTCCATATTGCCAATCTAGTCAATTACTTCTTTATATATTAAAACAGCTTATATTTTTAACACGGAGAGAATACTTTGGGACGTTAATTACCGATATCCAATACTGGCCCAAATGTCGGAACCCATTGTCTGATAGGTGGGCACTTGGGCTGAACTCTTTTGGGCCAGTCCAAAGCACGACGGATAGCTGCATAAAGCCCAGACGCAAGACGGTTTCAGGCCGCCGCAGACGCAATCAGTAGCAGCCGTGCGGCCCGACGCACGATGGGCACGACGACCAAGACGATTGTTTGGGCGGGCCGTCAAGACGGCACGAATGTGCACAAAATCACGGATTAAGACATAAAAGTTGGCAAATATTGTTGATTCAAGGCATCTTCAAGCATTGCATTTATGTTTGACATTTTGTTGATGTGATTAGTCTCTTATGTAATTAAAATAGGTAGTTTAGTAGTAGTGATGTGTTTTATTTTTTTGCTCGTCGCAATAGTGAAAATGGGTCAGGCCTGGGCCGGCACGGCACGAAGCAGACACGAAACGCAAATGGGCCGGACCTGGGCTCGCCAAAGACGAGTTGGGCCGGCACGGCCCGGCACTGTGGGCACGGTGGGCCATCGTGGCACAGCACAGTTCCAGCCCGAAGCATGATGGACTCGGACCAGACCGGCACAGCACGGCACGATGCCCACCTTGTCTCTACCCCGAGCTCCATCTGCAGCTAGCATATCTTGCCCAGCCAGCCGTTCGGGGGCTCGGGGCAAATAGAAACCCGTCGGAATGATCGCACGGTGCTACAATACAAGGCAGACGCCCCCGGCCGGCCGGTCGCTTGACGCGCTCTCAGCGACTGGTTCTTCGGCACCGTCGGCGGGCGGCACAGCGGCGGAGGCGCATACGACCTGACCGGCGAGAGCAGCAGCGGCAAGAGGCCTGCGCCGGCGGAGAAGCAGCAGCAGGGGAAGAGCGGCGGCGGCGGCTGCGCGAGCAAGCAAACGCAGGAGTGGCTGGAGGAGGCGAAGAGGATGGTCGGGGCGGACTCGCCCGGGAGGATGGGCGTCGCCTCGCCGTCGAGGCAAGTGCCCAGGTTCGCCGGCGGCCACGGGATGGAGCCCACGCCGACGCTCGACCGCCGGGACCCGATGTCACGGTCCGCGAGGAGGTAAATCCGCAGATCACTCCGTCCGTGCATGCATGCGCTGCGCTGCGCAACGCAGCGCAGGTGTGCGTGCGTGTACCGCGCGTGTACCCACGCACGGAATAAGTTGGTTTTATACGTGCATACGTACGTGATGCATAATTAATTTGTCGTTTCGGTGCAAAACGTTGGTCTTCTCACGGCTCACCTCCGCCTGTTTCCCAGTTCACTACTTAGGGCATGTACAGTGGTATAGACGGCAACTGTCTATAATGCATCTCCACATTATCTACAGACAACACTAAAGACAACTTATACAATGGATCGTCTATATAGTCGTCTATAATGATTTCTCATACAATTAATAGTTTGTCTATACAATGGTACAAACAGTTTAAAGCTGTATATAAGACTGTCTATTCACGAAAGGACGACTATTCTCTCTCTTCCACATCATCAAAAATCTTATGTGGCATCTCTTATAGACAGCTGACGTCATCCCATTGTACCTGCTCTTAGGTTGCGCACACTAATACCAGAAGTTATTTCTTCGACTGAATCATTTACTCAGTATCAATCATTTATTTATTCCACAACATGATTTTTTTTTGTACAGAAATAATTACAATTTTTTTCGCTCATCTTCACGGCTTGTTTAGAAGATTTATTTTTGATCAACATCTATATAGATAAATTAAGAATTTATTTAAAATTTTGATCCATTTATATAGATTCCGGCCGAAAATAAGGCCCCGTTTGGCAATTTGGAACCGAGCTGTTTAACCCAGCCAAACGGGCTAAACTTGGAATGATTCTCCTCGGAACGTTTCTCCTTTTTCCACAACGTAGTTGAATCACCCTTAACCCCATTTCACTAGTTTATACTAGAATCTGGAACCGTACCAAACGGTTTGCAGAAAGTGATTCTAATTCTACCTGAAACGTTTCTACCAAGAATCTGGAACCGTTTCCGTTTCTACTAGAATCTGGAACCGTACCAAACGGGCCTAAATCTCTCTCACTCAGACGACCCCTCAGCTGTCCAAACTCCCCCACCTTTAGCAGGATGAAATCCTACACTTTTAGGCCCAACTACAGAAGAAGCCCAATAGATAATAGAAGTTTATTAGAGGCCCAATTGAAAGCCATGCCGTAATATTTTTGCCGCCCACGACGTCGGCAGTATATCCCGCAGCCCGCCGCGAATTGCGGTTTACTCTAATGTGTTAAACGCTCCTCCGCCGGCGTGCGTGCCGGCACTGGCAGCCGGGCGGCATCGGCGATGAGATCCTGCAGCGCGCGTCCATTTCCTCCTCGCCTCCGCGCTCTGACCCCTTCGCCTCCTCCGCGCCCTCCTCCCCCACCCCCTCGCTGCCCCCGAATCCGCTGTCGTCCCGCCGCAAGTCCCGCTTCCACCGCCGCACCGCCTCCTCCACCTCCACCTCGCCCACCTCCGCCGCCCACTCCCGCCTCCCGCACCACCGCCACCACGCCTCCACCTCCTTCGTCCCCGCCGTCGACGGATTCGACGACGGCGTCGCCCTCCTCAACGCCTTCCTCCGCCTCCAGCGCACCGCTGTCGCGGATCTTGCCAACAGGGATCGCCCCGGTTCGAGGTCTCCCAAGATCGTGCTCTCCGACGCCTCCGAAAGTAAGATGACCCCCCAGCTTTCATTAGTAAAGCTCCCTCTGTTCGAATTGAATCTAAGCAGCATGCTCAGTTGTGACTCCCCGTGTTGATTTCGAGTAGGTGTGAGCTCGATCGTGTCGGCGATATGCTACGCGTGGATGCTGTCGAGCAAGGCAGATGCCCAGGCGGCGGTGCCGGTGGTGAACATGCATCGGGGCAGGATGGTGAGGTGCAGGCAGGCGGCCTGGCTCCTCTACCACGTCGGGGTCGACGCATCGGCGCTGCTGTTTTCCAACGAGGTACATGATGCGATCTACGTGAATTCATCATTCTGTGCTAGCTCGGGGGATTCGTTTCCTACAAATCGGACAACTGTCTAGGCCCCGGAGTAATTGGGCTGTTTATTTCGATTCGCACCATGTGGCTGCCATTTCAGTGATGATGACCGGACAGGCTTTGAGCAATTGCGAATTTGTGCTTGTACCGTAATACGTTGATCTGCGCATAGAAAGGGAAAGGGATTCCAGCAACAATTGAGGGACAGCATGAAAATGATACATCTATTATCTGCATAAGATTTCAAGAATGGCAATGTGCTGCTGCAGCAGCAGCAGCTAATTCTTATCAATGGCTCATTCCCTTCCACCTGTTTTCCTATTGTATGGGCATGCACCATGCGTTAAGCAACATGTATAAGATGCTGACTTTGAGAATCTGAATCAGGTTGATATGGAGGGACTAATAGTGGATCAGCGAGTGAGCTTGGTGGTGGTGGGGCAAGATGTTCTGAAATCAAACGGTGAGGTAATAACGTGTACTGTACTAAGTACTTTTCAAGTGTCGGGAGATGTTAATGTACATGATTCCAGCATTTACTTCATAAGCATGCTCGATTTTGTCTCCTAGGTGGGCTCAGTTTGCACAATCCTCGCCAATAACTATTGTGAAGAAAATAGCCTACTTCAGAGCCTGGACATAAAGGAACTTTTGGTTGGTGCATTTGCTACATGTATTAGCGACTATCGTGACTAACAACTTACTGGTATTTCCTGATTATGTTTTATGGGTTTCCCCTCAGCTTGCAGGTATCCTATTAGATACAAACAACCTTTCCAAGAAGTACTCAAACAGAGATTCAGAGGCAGTAAAATTGCTCCTGTTCGGTACCTCTGAGCATAAGAGGCACGAATTGTTTCAACAATGTAATATACTAATCTTCTTGTGGCATTGATTATGAATATAGAATGAAGGAGTAGCAAAATCATATATAATAGCTATTGGTAACTTTTGCCTTGCTTTTGACCAGTGATGCTTGATCACAATGATCATTCTTTTGTTGAGTACTTGAAGAGCACCTACAGAAAGAGAGCCAAAGATGGTGAGTTTTATTCATAATATCTTCAAATGGATGCTCAAAAAGTTTCTAAGTTTTTTCCCTTAACTTACTGTAAAATTAAAACAGCATTGATATGTTAACTTGATGCTATGTGGATGAAATTTGCTTATCCATTTGCCTTCATGAATCAGATGAAAATTCCACAAAAGCTCTGTCATAGCCTATATGCTATTGCTAAATTATATTTGTTTCAGGTACATTACTCATGTATTTCTTTTTCGCGAAATGTTCTGACACAATTTCATTCTGTTGTTCATATCAATTAGGTGACAGGGACAGTCCTTCAGACCAAAAGCATTCGATTTCAGCATCAGGGTCATCCCAAGATGCTAAAAAGTCCAATTCAAGTAATTTTTCTAGTGCCTCCACTATAATTTGATAAACAGATTGCAGTAAATAGTTGAGCGATTCTCACATCAGTGATAGCACAACATTTTGCTGGTTTAACCTTGATTTACAAAGGAAATGCATCCAGAAGTTTGCTCCAAGCAATCTGACAATCCTTTGGGATTGCATTGGCAAACTCATAGCAAGTTTGATATCTGGACACCATCATAACCACTCTTTCCATATATACTACCAAATAATAAGCAAAATTTTAAAATTAGTTCATACGCCAAGGCAACTTTTGTACGTGGTTTTTATGGGGCTACTTATGCACGTTGTATAGCTCTTGCTAATTTGGTGGGGTTTTTTTATCACAGCTAACCAAAGACCAGCACGTGGAAATTGCGGAAAGGCATCCGACGAAGTTCCTCGTGAGAAAAACAAATTTTCCTTGGCAAAATGGTTTGGTTTTGGCTCAAAATAACTTGTTTCATTTCTATTAGTTTGATTATTCATTCAACTAATATATTATGAATTTGATATGTGTCATGTGAGAGGAAATACAAAGTTAGAAGACTTTTCTTCTGGTATTGAGTTCACGTGAAATGACAGTGTTCTTCAAGGTGGCCATCTAGCCCTCCTAGGCGTTGCCACTACTACAGGAATATACATCACAGTTGGTTCTTTTTCGCCATCACAGTCGGTTTTGGTAGCGATACAAAGTCTTAAGACAGTGATGAGGAGGTTCTATCACAGTCGGTTTCACGCGATAGTAATAATACGGTCATCACAACCAGTTTTAGGTGAGAACCGATTGTGATGACCCCCTCATCACAATCGGTTCTGAGATGGAACCGATTATGATGGCCATATTATCACTATATCATAGCCCCCCCCACCCCCCCCACACACACACACATTCATATTATTGAATGAAGCTTTTAAATTCCAAAGTGTAGCTCAACTATGAAACAGGGAAAACTTAGCTAATGCAAACATAAACTTAATTCATAGTGTAGTAATTGGAATCATAACAGCGCCTAATTCCCAACAAGAATGAAAAGCACATGAAAAATATGAGGCGAACTCAACAAATATCTCTTTGAGTCTTTGGGAATACAAAAGGCATTTGTTACAGACGGCTTTGAAAGATATGTCTGTTTTTGCTGCCCATTAACTATAGTCAGCCAAATCTAATACTCAAAAAGTATGTTAGCCTAGTCAAATATTTGTAGCTGTTCATCCCTAATACACATACAATGTATTTCTATACATATCAATATTTGTTCATGGTAGACAAAATGATAACAAATTCAAACAACATGCTTAAACAAATAAGAATCAACGCACTGCCAATTAAATTAAAATATATGCAGATATTATGCAATCTTGTAACCTAGAGTAAAAATGCAGATATTTTTCATTTGATAAATGTAAATTATGCATATTCGAATAACATTGCAGCATGTCCAAAGTCATGATGCAGAAAAGTACCATTCATTAAAGGACTATAAAATCGGTGACATTGGTACATCAATTAGCAACCAAATGTACCTTTATTTGGGGCTACATGTATTCTGCCAATTTTCTCCGATTGACCAACTGCAATAGCATCCCCTCTATAACGTTGATCAAGCAGCCTCATGCCACGCTTCCATTGCTGCACCATCAAATGTATACAAAGATAAAATCAGAAACAGAAGGCCTAAGAACATATATGAAAAGGAGGAACATAATTACCTAACCACACTTCCCAGAACGGAGTCCAACGCTACCATGCAATGGCTGTATAGAGATGTGACTGAGATGTATTCCATGAGACATAAAAGTACAATACTATATAAATGAATAATATTAAAAAATCTCACTTAAATTTACGCATGAGGCTACTTTAGTTTAAACATGAAGAATTTGGATGCGGGTCTAGAATTTGTAGGCATGCTTTATCACTGCCTAACCTAAAATAAACAATCGACTGTGGAACCCCACCACCCCCCGGGAGCCCCCTCGAGGGGCTAGCCTACTTCCCAAGGGTGGGAAGAATCCAAACGACGCACCAAGTTAGGAACATATATTTTGCTTGAGCTGTTTGAGCCCAATAGTAGTAGATGTACTACAAGTGGCGGACCCAGGAATTTTTTAGAGCCCGGGCACGCTTAAAGAAAGACAACAAGTTCGAAGCTATTTAAGTTTTAGTTGCTAACTTTTTATACAATTTAGGATGTTTTTTACAAGACGCTAGTAAAGCTTGTAGATTCAGGCTCTATATTTTTATTTCTAATTTGAAGATTGTACTTGTCAGGTTGCGTGAATATGAAATTTAGATGTTTGTTACATGGATTGAGCCCGGGCCCGGACCCGGGCTAGCCGGGCCTTGGGTCCGCCCCTGCTACAATATATACTTGCCTGCCTATAGGTCAAAGCACAAGGGGGAGATGACTGGTGCCATTATTTGATTCCCATTTTAAACAAAACTGCAAAGCTTTGATAAGCATGCATTTGGCTAAACATACCACAGGAGAAAAAATGTCAAATTGAATCCTTAGAGCATCCCCAATGGGGACATGTCAGCAGGCTATAAGGATGTACACATCAGCATATATCCTAGGTGGAGGAAACCGAACGAGGAGAGAGGGGAGCGTTGTCACTTGCTCAAGCGCCTGTCTCGCTCAGAAAAAGAGGATGCAAACGCCTGTCTATAGCCTCTCTATCGACGAAGCGGTCGATACGGCAGATCTGATGCGCGCTGCTTCCTCCGTACTCGCGCGCAAAGGGGAATTTTTCCCTCCACCACGCGCGGTGCTCCTCCTTCCCCTCCGATTTCCCTCGTTCCCAAATTTCCCAGCCGCTGCCATCTTCCTTCGTTCCCAAATTTCCCAGCCGCTGCCGCCGATTTCCCTCCTCCTTCCCGATTTCCCTGCCGCTGCCGACGCAGCTTCTTCCTCCCAAGATTCGTTCCCAGCCACTGCAACCATTCCCAGCCGACGCCGCCACCGCATCTTCCTCCCCACTGCCGTCGCCGCTCCTTCCCCTTTGTTATTCCCAGCCGCCGCCACTGCATCTTCCTCCCCACTGCTTGTCGCGCTCCTTCCACACTTTGTTATTCAGCCGCGCCATCATCTTCCTCCCTCTATGCCACTGCTCCTTCCTCTGCCCGGTTCAGGCCTGCCCACAACCGCATCTTCCTCTCCACTACCGTCGCCGCCGCTCCTTCCCCTCTGCTGTTCCCAGCCGCCACTAATTCTCCTTCCCCTTCTCCGTGAAACCCTAATCCTCCATAACCCCTATTGGTTAAGATGAACTCCCGATCCAAGCGGGAGGTAGCTCCACCACCGGCGCCCTTTGGATTTGTGGCTGCTCCTCGGTGGCCAACCTCATCCTCCGGTGAAGCGATGTCAGCCCCCCCAGGTTGGTGGACTGCACCTCCTCCTCCAGCAATGAACACATCAACCATGGCTGCATCAGGCATCTCCGAGCTGTAAGTTACTCTTTATATGGATGACTTTGTTATGGTATATATGGATGTCCCAAATTTGCTATGGCATGTATCTCAACTAGGGGACGCCTAGGACAAATAGCACCAGAACCATTGCAAATGATGTAAAACTGATTAAAACTTTATACTTTGAATTCCATAGCTTGAAGTTGATGTCCCATATTTCCTCTGTAAAACCTGCACATCACTCACAAATGTTGGATATGGCAAATTGCTCTGTAGTGGCAACTCGTAGCTAATCAAAAGATTCCATCTATTCATGCTTTAATATAACTAGTGAAACAATTTGTCGCAAGCATTGATATAATTAGCAACTACATATTATATGCACCATTTGCAGTGAACTATCTAGGTTGTTCTATTCAAGCGTATACAAGGTACTGCACACATATATACTACCCCTTATTCCTAAAATGCAAAAACAGCAGCTTGTGTAATTCTCCATAACATGATAGTGGAAGACGAGGGAGAAATTGTGCAGCGCCCTATTGACTTGAATGAACCACGAGAATCCATTTCTCTTCCACCCGAAGTGAGAAAAGGCACTAACGATCACACATGCTTTCAAGATGTGTTACGTAGGAATGCAGCCATCCGTGATCGTTCAACCCACAAGAGGCTCAAGAAGGATTTAGTTGCCCATATTTGGCAACGATTTGGTAATTCAAATAATAGTTAGCCACTTTAATAAATACCTTCAACATGTAAGTTCAAGTTACTGCTATATGCTTGAGCAAACCATTTTTTTGTTATATGGCTGAGCATTGTACATATTTATTCAATTCTGATCGTTTAATTTTTTATGTCTTCCTTTAGGTACTGAATGTGATCCTTGATGTTATGGCACGAGGGCATGCTTTGGATGGATGGTCTTTTGATGGTTTATGTGACAAAATGATCAATGATCAAGTTACTGCTATATGCTTGAGCAAAATGATCAATTGTTATATGGCTGAGCATGTGTTTTTTTAGCTTCTAGTATTAAAAGTCTATGATGGTCTATGATGGTATAATTGTATGGACTGTTGATCAGTAGCCTGCTATTGTATGGACTGCTATTATGCTTTGTTATGGACTGCTATTATGCTTCATATGTTTACTTCCTGTTGGACTCTTAATTCTAAAAACCATATTTGATCAAGTTCCATGTTGAAATGTTGTCCATGCTGAAATGTTGTTCGTGCTGCTGTTTATGTGATAAAATGATCAAGTTCCATGTTGAAATGCTGTCCGTGCTCCTGTAAAAGATTGAAATATTGTCCATGCTGCTGTAAAATTGTTTGTTTTTTGTTTGTCTGAAGTTTGGTTAGCTAGGTACCACAAATGAGCCACAGAGATCAAGTTTTCTGTTGATCAGTAGCCTCTCTCTCTCATGCAAACAGTAATAAATGTTATAGCCAGTGTTATAGTCAGTTCATTGTACACATTGTCTATAATAGTGACATGGCCTTTCTTATAGCCAAAAGCTGTCTCTACCACTGGACATACTCTTATGTATTTTTTATTGGTAACAGTTATCCAGCTGGCACACAGAAATCATGGCATACCATCTAGTTTTCTGCAAAAGCAGCAATGCTTCATATATACTTCTGAACTAACATGCTTACAAAGTGTGCAGCGGGTTAATACGTAACGAATTAATTACATAAAAAGACATGCTTTCAAAGTAGCAAGTTAGAGCAAGTACAATAGTAAAGCCCACTGCAGGCTAATAGTAAGCTAAAAGCCAGCTTATACAATAACTGTCTCTAAAAGTTGTCTCTAGATGTTGTGCAATAACTACCTCTTCTCTCTTGTACATAAATGATTTACCTATGCATTCAGGCAAAGTCAAGCTACTAAATAAGAGCCAGCTATCTTCTCTCTCATCGTTTCTCACTCTTCCACATAGACTAATGCTGACATGTACAGGCTAAGAGCCAGCTGACGTGGCCTTATTGTACTTGCCCTTAGGCTATTCCCAGTGGATGGTTTCATTTCACGGTTTCCAAGATTGCCATATCATCTAAAGAGATTTGTGTAGATGAATGAAACAAGAGTCACAATGCACAGTTTCATTTCACAGTTTCATATGCTAACCATCGCATTTAATTGCAAAGCACAAGATTGGGCGAAGTTGGATGAAATGAAACTCTATAGCCCACAATGCGCTTTCAACAGGTTTCATGGTCTTGGAAATAGTGCGCGCCCAGTTTCATCCTGATGAAACTCATTTCATCTCTCTCTTCATAATTATCATGCCATGTCATCTAAATTGCTGATGTGTCACATTATTTAATGGGAATGAAACCCCCACTGTGAATGGCCTTAGCAGCAAACCATTTTTCTTTTTGCTGACAACCTACCAAAATTATTGCTTCAATAACTGAACTAATGAAGTAATGTATCATGAGTTATTTTCTTTTTACTGACAACCTACCAAAATTACCACTTCAATAACTTGACTAACCAAGTAATGTATCGTGAGTTGTTTAAAAATTGAAACTTGTTGGCAAATGTTAAGCCATTAATATGATACTCAAAGCATATGAAATACTCACCAACAATAGGGAAGTGCTACGACTGCAGCTGCGACAACAGACCAACGATAGAGAGTGTGATGCTAGCGTCCACCCTAAGGAAAATAAGAGGCAAGTCCCTGGCATCCCCATTCCTCTGTCCACGACCACCGCTGGCGCTGCTACTGCTATTGTTGCAATCTCTAGCCTTGGGCATCTCCCCCTAGCTACCTTGTCAAGAACATTTGAATCCTCCCACAAGCAAACGGCAACATCAAGAGAACCAAATCAAATAGCCAAGAATCCATCATACACTAATCACCAAGAAAGTGTTCAAAATCTAATCTTTTGTGCCGCGATCACTAGAGATGTGACAAAAATTAAAACTTTTGGGCTCTAGACTACGAGATTGTAGTCAAGAATGTTCTGGTCTTGGGGAGTTGAAACTCGTAAAGATCGTATCAAGAGTTCCCTCCATATAAAACTTACATTTCTCATAAAAATATAAAACTACTCGAAGAATAAGGTCCAGTTTAGAAGCATGAGCACCTCACAACAGAAACCTAGTAGCACCAGATCACAAATATACCACACAAAGAGTATCTCGTGCAAGATGCCCATTTTTAAGCTATTGCCAGAACTCCTACAGTGGATCAGAACCTAACAACTCTCTTGAGATCCAATATACTAGCATACAACTCATTTCAACAACATTTACAAACCTTCCCAAAGCATCACAGAAGAGACACATCACATAGGAATGTAATAAATAGGCTAGTAATTCTCAAACTTCCAACCAACAAGCAATCCGCATCAATGTACTCACCCCTACGACCTAATCTAGAAACACATAGACCTTGTAGCTAAAAGTGCATCTAGACACTTATGTTGTTTTGGTGATTAATGACAAATGATTAATGACAAACGCATGTAATGTCAATCAATGTAATTGTACAAATTCTTAACTTAGTGCTTAACAAATGACAAACCTCTAATATGTTTATATTGTTATGAGACTAACATGTTTATTGCCTAGTTGAATATTAGTCTCATCTATTTTAGAGGAAAATCAATTGGGATGGTTAAGCAAAAACGAGGTATGCAATCTCGGTATTCCTTCCATATTTGTCATTGCATTCCTCTTTAGCAAATGCATATTGAACTCTAAGTAACTTGTTGATTTCATATGTGCACATTGATTCATGTCATAATTGCTTGTGCATATATATATATATTCACTTGAGTTCATTATGTGCTTTGTTTTTAATATGCTTGTGTTAACTAGAGTTAAACTTCATTGCTTCATATTGACTTGGTGCATACATGTCTTAGTTGTGTATCTTCTAATGCACCTCTCTTAGTGAAGTTTAATCTAGAATTGGATCACATTATTTACTCTCATTCCAAATATTGTTTGCACATGTGTAATTCATGTATATTCTATCATGTGCTTCATTTAAGCAAAGTCTGTGGTCCTTGCCATGATTTAAGTGATTCTTCGTATTGGCAATTATCTCTCTAGTGCAGTTAGATCAATCATATATTCATCATAATGCACTTAGCAGAGAATATTTCTATTGTCAAGTGTTTCCATTCATATTGTGCTTCTTGATATGAAACACTTGTTATTATCAATTTATTCAATATATCTTTTAAGCTTGTGGGACTAATATGTTTGCTGAGTGCTTTGATAAGAGTTAGGTCCCAAAGTTGTGTGTATGATTACCAAGATGGTTTGAAGGATGACAAGCGAGTCAAAGTCAAATAAGACGGCGGTGTCACCAAGAGCTGAGGACTAAGTCAAGAGCGACTTGGCGTGAGGATCGTCTGGGGGATGATCGAGGTCAAGGTCGGAGAGGACGAGAGTATCATGAGGTGAATCGCGTCGAGGTTGACAAGACAAAGGGCGTCATCAATCTTTGTGGAAGCGTCATCATGCACCGTGCATCCGAAAGAAGTCGGCATGTAAGCTTAGTGTAAGACTTAGATATTGTGTTAAATTTGAGTTTAAGGATTGCCGTACTATTAAGAGGGATGCAATTGTTAAAATTACTTAGACATGTCTCAAGTGCTCAAAAGTGGTCTATACTTGTCTAAGATTGAGAAACCCAAGTCACACTTTTTTCACCTAGGTGTAGGTGGGTTGGTGTGAGGGTTAGAAGTGTTGTTAGTATCGCAAAGTGAGAATTTGAGGTCTCCTTGTGGATTCTTTGTGCAATCTGATTTTATCCTTTGGGATTTGGGTAGTGAGACCATGTTAGTTGTGTAGCCCTCGTTCTTAGCTTTCCGAAAAGTCCGAATTCGTCGAAATCGGAATCCGGGATCAAAAGTTATACCCGTTTTCGTCCGGCTGCTGCGTGCTGCCTGGGAGATCCGGAGTATCCGGACTTTAGTCCGGAGTATCCAGACTTTAGTCCGGAGTCTCCGGATTCCGGAGTATCCGGACTTTAATCCAGAGTCTCCGGGGTTTAATCCGGACATTCCGGGTTGCCCTGTTCGGTCCCAAACGGCTAGTTTTTGGGGTTCCTCTATTTAAAGCCCCCTTCTTGCCCACTTGAAAGTGCATCTAGGCCCCTCAAATTGTTTTGGTGATTAATGATGACACAATTAAAGAGATCTAATGTTTTATCCAAGAATACTGCAGATATCGAGATTATATCGAAGTTTGGAATGACATTGGACACCCCCTCGACTACTTAAAATCAAAAGGACGGCATCAAGACCAAAGTTGTAATCTTTTATTCATTTGTGTCTTAAGGATAGCCGTACTATTAAGAGGGTATGACGAGAAATCGATTTTAGGATGTGCATGTGCTCAACATCAAGTCTTGCATCTCACTTTAGCACTCCTACGCTTGGTTTTGAAAAGTTTCAATTTGAAACCGTTCTGGGTAACCCGGAGTATCCGGACATTTTGTCCGGAGTCTCCGGATTCAATCCGGAGTGTCCGGACATTTGGTCCGGAGTCTCCGGGTTGGACCTCTCGGTTGCTTTGTTTCCAGCTGGTCCGGAGTATCCGGTCATTTTGTCCGGAGTCTCCGGATAACCCGGAGTCTCCGGGTTGTTTGTCCGGACACTCCGGCCTGTTCAAAAACGGGAGTAACGGCTAGTTTTCAAAAAGAGTATTTAAAGCCTCCACTCCACTCCAACAGCTAGGATCTCTATTGAGCTCATTCATAGCAGCATTCAAGCCATTCCTAACCATCTCTAAGCATTCAATAGAGCCCCCACTTCCTCCCACCAATTAATTTGGTTGTTGATCTTTTTGGTGAGGAGAGGAAGAAGAAAAGTGCAAAGTGCATTCATTTCATCTTGTTGAGCACTAGTTCATCCTCCAAGCGATTCTTCGTGGTGCTATTTCTCTTGGAGGTTGAAGGTCTCCTAGACGGCTAGGAGTCACCGGGAGCTACCAACTTGTGTGGTGAGCCCCGGTAGTTTGTGAAGGCAAGTCTCGCCTCCGAAAGGAAAGAGACAAGAAGTGAAGCCGGCGAGTGCATTTGTGCAACACCGGAGGAAAGCGGGTTGAAAGAGACCCTGCTCAAGTGCGACCGAGCCACCTCAACGAGACGTAGGGTTCCTTCAAGAACCCGAACTTCGGTGAAAATTCGTGTCTCTCATTCACTTTTACTTCTTAGCATTGCTTAAGTGAATTTGAATTTGTTAAGTTAGATCTAGCTCTTTGCTTGGCTTTAAATTCAAATTCTTGCTAGCAATTGTACTAGGTTGTTCATGCTATATACTTCTAGTGGTTTATTGTGCTTGCTAGAATAGTTTTTATCTCGCTCCCGAGCCATCTAACCCGGAGAGTCCGGACTCAATACCGGACACTCGGACAAGCCGAGTATCCGACCAAAAACCCGGAGACTCCGGGTTGACCAGCTCGGCCAGGTTTATTCCGCTGCGTAAATTTTAATCCGCCTATTCACCCCCCCTCTAGGCGACATCGTTGGTCCTTTCAATTGGTATCAGAGCCAAATCTCCTTTATTTTGGCTTAACCGCTTGGAGAATCAAAGATGTCGGACATAGAGAAGGTTACCGAAACCCATGGCCAAGAGAAAGCCTCAGGTTCCGGTATCGGGTTGCTATTCCATTAGATTATTCCTCCTTTGGAGTCTCAAACTCCTCATCCTATGTTTCCGTCTCGTCTGGCCGAGCGCCTCACTTCGATGGCACTCGGTATGCGGCATGGAAACATAAGATGAAGATGCATTTGAGATCACTTCATCCGTGTATTTGGAAGATTGTTGAAACAGGTTTCAAGCCCGTAAACCCCAACAATCTCACCTCCGAAGAAGACAAAGCTCAACACTTCAACGACTTGGCCACAATGCCTTGTTCAATGCTTTGAGCGACTCCGAGTTCAACCGGGTCGATGGCCTTGACAATGCCAAGGACATTTGGGAAAGATTAATGGTAACTCATGAAGGAGTATCAAGTGTCCGTGAATCGAAAATAGAGCTCATCATTGGAGAATTGAGCCGATTCACACTTGAAGAAGGAGAAACTTACACAAAGATGTTTGATCGCTTGATGTTGCTAGTAAATCAAGTAAAAGGACTTGGAAGCACCGAGCTCACCGACAAAGCTATTGTCAAGATCATCCTCCGAGTAATTACCCCCACCAACCGCAATCTTGTACAACTCATCCGCGACCGGCCAAACTTCGATACTCTCACTCCTCATGATGTGATTGGCCGGTTGATGACGGATGAGATGATGGTGAAGGAAGCGGAAGTGGTGGAGGAGCTCAAGTCAGAAGAAGAAGGGCATCGCCTTGAAGGCCGTCAAGGTGGTGCAAGAAGCCAAGAGAGCTCAAGCGATGAAGAAGAGTCAAGCGGCCCCTTGACAAATGAAGACATGGCCTTGCTCGTAAGAAGATTCAACAAGTTCTTGAAGAAGAAGGGCTACAAGCCGGTAGTCACTCCAAGAACTATGGCAACAAGTCAAGAGGGCGTCACTCCTCAAGAAAGTGCTATGAGTGTGGGGAACCCGCCACTTCATTGCCGAGTGCCCACACAAAGAAAAGAAGGAAGAGAAGCCGTACAAGAAAGACAAGTACCGCAAGAAGGACAAGGATAAGAGCAAGAAGTACAAGGGCAAGGGTCATGCATACATTGGCAAGGAATGGAACTCCGACTCCGAGTCCGAGTCCGAGTCCAACTCCGACAATGAGGGAGGACTTGCCACCGTCGCCATCGCTACTCCACCGACAAAGTCGAAGAGCCTCTTCGACAACTTGAGCGACGGAGATGAAGATGCTCCAATGTGCCTTATGGCAAAGGGGCACAAGGTATCATCTAAGAGTTCCACTCTTTCTATTGTTGATTATGGCTTAGATGATTGTGATGATGCTAGTGATGATGAGGAAGTAGCATTTAAGTCTATGAATGATTTTGATATTGAAAAATTAGACTTGCTACTTAAAGATATTGAAAAATTGGAGGAAGTAGTTGAACAAAAGGAGGCTATTCTTGAGGCTCAAGAGGATCTCCTTATTTTTGAAAAGGAGAAGAACATTGAGCTAGAGAAGAGCCTAGCTTTTGAAAGAAAGAGAAATGAGGATTTGGTCAAAAGTTCAAATTTGACCAAAAATGAAGCAATTAGTCTTGAGATCACCAATGCTTCACTCTTAGAGCAACTTGCAAAAGCAAAGGATGCTTGCAAGGCTCTTGAAGTGAAGCTTGTTGATCTCTCGAATAAAGCTTCTACCTCAATCAACAACTCCAATATTTCATTACCTTCAACGAGCAACGGTTGCGCTAGATGCTTTAATGTTGATGTTGCTACTTGTGCTACTAACCGTGAGACTTTGAAAGTCTTAGCTCATGAAAATGAGAAGCTTAAGGTGATGCTTGAAGATGGACTTCAAAAGTCCTACAAGGCAAGCAAAGGTTTAGAGGAGTATCTCTAAGCGCCAAGGTAATCCTAAGAGGCAAGGGCTTGGGTATGTTCCGCAAAAGGGCAAAAAGAGCAACATTGTTGTTGCTCCTTTAAGCAAGCCCATTCACTTTGTAAAAGGCGAAGGAACATCCAAGCACAAAGCTCACTCCGAGTTCTTTGCTTCTTATGTGCTTAAAAAGACTAACCTCGGTCGTAGTTGCTTATCATGTTGGGCGAAGTCGAAGAATGCTCCTTGTGTTCGTTCTATTTGGGTCCCTAAATCACTTGTCACTAATGTGCGTGGACCTAACCAAGTTTGGGTACCAAAGAGCAAAAACTAAATGTCATTTTGTAGGCCTATATCTCCGGTGGAACAAGTTGGATTTTGGATAGCGGATGTACGCACCACATGACCGGAGAAAAGGCAATGTTTGCTCAATTGGACGCAAATGGATCAAATAGTGAAAGCATTGTCTTTGGAGACAATGGAAAAGGAGAAGTAATTGGATTGGTTAAAATTCCTATCTCAAGCAATTTTCAATTAAATAATGTTTTGCTTGTTGAGTCATTAAGCTACAATCTATTGTCCGTTGCACAATTATGTGAAGCGGGCTATAATTGTTTGTTTAATGAAAAGGGTGTGGATGTCATTAAGAGGCTTGACGGTTCAATAGCCTTTGAAGGGCGTTTGAAGGGTAAGCTCTATCTCGTAGACTTCAATACGGATAGACTTAATCTTGAAACGTGCTTAATGGCTAAATCTAGCATGGGTTGGCTTTGGCATCGCCGGTTGGCTCATGTTGGTATGAGGAATCTTCATAAACTCATTAAAGGCAACCACATTCTCGGACTAACCAATGTTGTCTTTGAGAAAGATAGGATTTGTAGCGCTTGTTAAGCCTGAAAGCAAGTCGGTGCCTCCCATCCCGCCAAGAATGTGATGACGACCACAAGACCTTTGGAAATGCTTCATATGGATCTTTTGGTCAGGTTGCCTACATAAGCATCGGGGAAGTAAGTATGGTTTAGTCATTGTTGATGATTTTCTCGATTCACTTGGGTGTTCTTTTGCATGACAAAGGAGAAGTCCAAGTGACATTAAAGAAATTCATGAGAAGAGCTCAAAACGAGTTTGAAGTAAAGATTAAGAGAATTCGAAGCGACAACGGCACCGAGTTCAAGAATATTGGCGTGGAGGAGTTTCTTGATGAGGAAGGAATCAAGCACGAATTCTCGGCTCCCTATTCTCCTCAACAAAATGGGGTGGCCGAGAGGAAGAATCGAACCCTCATCGAGATGGCGCGGACAATGCTCGACGAGTACAAGGTTTCCGATAGCTTTTGGGCGGAAGCAATCAACATCGCATGCCACAGCTCCAACCGCCTCTACCTCCACAAGATCTTGAAGAAGACGGCGTACGAGTTGCTCACCGGGAAGAAACCAAATGTCTCCTACTTTCGAGTCTTTGGGAGCAAATGCTATATCCTCAATAAAAAGGCTAAGTCTTCTAAATTCGCTCCTAAAGTAGATGAATATTTCTTACTTGGTTATGGAACCAATGCTTACGCGTACCGAGTTTTCAACAATACCACCGGTGTCGTTGAAATCTCGCGTGACGTGACTTTTGATGAAACTAACGGTTCTCAAGTAGAACAAGTTGATCGTGTTGTGATTGACAGGGAAGAACCTCCTTGTGAAGCTATAAAGAAAATGGCAATTGGAGAGGTAAGACCTCAAAATTTGGAATCTCACCCGAACTCCCCAACCCGGAGTCTCCGGCCTGAAACCCGGAGTGTCCGGATTAGTCCGGAGTCTCCGGGTCCAATACCGGAGTCTCCGGATGGGTCAGACTCGGGCGACATTCCCTCCTCGTCCAATCAAGCTCAAGATGGTTCAAATGCCACCCTCGATGATGAAGTCCCTATTCAAGCCTTGGACTCATCCGTACCTCATCCTTGAGTTCATCTAAGCATTCAAAGAGATCATCCATCGACAACATACTTGGAGACATCAACAAGGAGTATCCACTCGATCTCGAGTTGCAAATTTTTGTGAATTCTACTCGTTTGTTTCCTCTCTTGAACCTCTTAAAGTAGATGAAGCGCTTGAAGACCCAGATTGGGTGATGGCTATGCAAGAGGAACTTAACAACTTCAAGCGCAATCAAGTCTGGGAGCTTGTCAAAAGACCAAATCAAAACGTTATCGGCACTAAGTGGGTCTTCCGAAACAAGCAAGATGAAAACGGGATCGTGACAAGGAACAAAGCCCGTTTGGTTGCTCAAGGGTACACTCAAATAGAAGGTTTGGATTTCGATGAAACATATGCTCCAAAGAGCTAGGCTTGAATCTATTAGAATATTACTTGCCTTTGCTACTCACCATGATTTCAAGTTGTATCAAATGGACGTGAAGAGCGCCTTCTTAAATGGACCACTTTCCGAGATGGTCTACGTTGAGCAACCACCGGATTTGAAGATCCAAGACATCAGGACCACGCCTACTACCTTCACAAGGCACTCTATGGACTTAAGCAAGCTCCAAGGGCTTGGTTCGAATGTCTTCGAGACTTCCTTCTTGGACAAGGTTTTGTAGTCGGAAAAGCCGACCCTACTCTCTTTACTAAGCATATTGATAATGATCTATTTGTGTGCCAAATATATGTCGATGATATTATATTTGGATCTACTAATGAACATTTGTGTAAAGAGTTTAGCAAGATAATGACCAAAAGGTTTGAGATGTCCATGATGGGTGAGTTGAAGTTCTTCCTGATTCCAAGTTAAACAACTCAAGGAAGGAACTTTCATTTGTCAAACGAAGTACATCAAGGACATGCTCAAGAAGTTCGAATGGAGGACGCCAAGCCCATAAAGACGCCTAATGCAAGCCAACGGGCACCTAGACCTCGACAAAGAAGGTAAACCTGGTCATCCAAAAGGTATATCGCTCGATGATCGGTTCTCTCCTTTATCTTTGTGCATCTAGGCCCGATATCATGCTTAGCGTTTGTATGTGTGCACGTTTTCAAGCCGCTCCAAAAGAGTGCCACATGGTGGCCGTTAAGAGAATCTTGAGATACTTAGTGCACACTCCTCATTTAGGACTTTGGTATCCGAAAGGATCCTCCTTTGAGCTTATTGGCTATTCCGATGCGGATTATGCCGGTTGCAAAGTGGATAGGAAGAGCACCTCAGGAACTTGCCAATTCTTGGGTAGGTCCCTAGTCTCGTGGTCTTCCAAGAAACAAAATTCCGTAGCCCTATCCATCGCCGGCCGAATACATAGCCGCCGGGAGTTGTTGTGCCCAATTACTTTGGATGAGACAAACCTTGAGTGATTATGGCCTATCCTACAAAAGCGTTCCACTTCTGTGTGACAATGAGAGTGCCATAAAAATTGCCAACAATCCTGTCCAACACTCCCGAACAAAACACATTGATATTCGCCATCATTTCCTAAGAGACCACGCAACTAAAGGCGAAATTGATATCCAACATGTGAGCACAAATGATCAATTAGCCGATATCTTTACCAAGCCCCTTGACGAGAAAAGGTTCTGTGAATTGAGAAGTGGTCTAAATATTCTAGATTCTCGTAACGTGGCTTGATAAGTGCTCATATATTGGTTGGTGAATGAAAAATGAAGTTCAAAACTTTATTTATCTTTTTCTCTGAATTTACCATGTGTTATTGGCTCTTGATCTTAGGATCGCATCATTACTATGTGACTATAGTCTGATTGCTTGATTGTTAGCTAGTCACATGGTGGATAGATGCCCTAGGATTCCTTCCTATCTCTCTCCGCGGGTCTCCGAAGCTTTCCTTGAAAAATTCTTTTCTTCCCGAAAGGGAATCCGGAGTATCCGGATTTCGATTCGGACTCTCCGGTTAGCCCGGAGTCTCCGGATATTTGGTCCGGAGTGTCCGGATTGGTCCGGAGTCTCCGGACTGTAGTCCGGAGTCTCCGGGTTGGGGCGGTCGGTTAAACCCCAAGTATCCCGCGCGGTTTTGTTTCTTTTCTATTCCTCCGTGCGCCTCTTCCTCTCCCGTGCTCCTCTCTTGGCTAGGGCGTGTTTCTCACCTTCATCGTCTTCTCCAAGGCTCTTGGATCCCCTTCCTCTCCTTGGCATTGAAGATCTTGGTAAGACTCCTTTGCCCTAACCCTCTCCTCTTCGGGATTGGATTCATTTCTTCGGTTCTTAAGGCCTCTCTTCATGCTTCACATCCTCTAGGGTGAGGCTTGACTCTTCGTGGCCCTCAAGATCGGAGAATCTCGCTCTTCCCTCACCCGTGTGCTTCATTCTCCATCTTCTTAAGGTGAGTTCTTTTTCGAGCCCTAATCCCGCGAAATCTCTTACTAGATTGTGCCCTAATCTTCATTTGTTCATCCTAGAGGCAATCTAGTTCCAATTCCTGTTTTGTGCGGATTGAATTCCTCATTTCCCCCCGCGCGTGTGCTCGTTTCGCACATCCGAGTATCCGACTCGAGTCCGAGTCAGAGATCCGAGTGTCCGGACATTCTGTCCGGAGTCTCCGGATGCAATCCGGAGTATCCGGACTTTTTGTCCGGACTCTCCGGGTTGAGTGCCTCGGCCAGATTCTGAACTTCGCTGTTTTTCGCGTCGCCTCTGGCTAATTCCTCTCGCTCGCTTTATCCGTCGATGGATCCTTCCCAGGGAACTTCCGGTGGCAGCGATCCTCCTCAGCAGGTAGCTGGTGGCAGTGATCCTCCTCAGCAGGCAGCTAGTGGCAGTGCTCCCGCTCAGGGCGCGTCTCCCACCAATTCTCCTCCGCAGCCTCCGCAGAAAAGGCAGAGAATTGGAGTGGCCAAAAGGCCCATTTCCAGACCTCGAGGCCAGCTAGCCTCAGGATCAGCTCCTGTCCTGTCTCCTCCACCTCAGCAAGCTCCTGATCCAGATGAGCATCCAGCTGATACCCATGCCAGGCTTCGTGATCAGAAAAGAAGCCAGTTCCGTACTTCTGGGCACTTCATTGGTCCTCTGATCAAGGCCAAGCCCGTGTGGAACTATCCAATGTCCGTGAATCCAATGAGAGTAATTGACTACCGGACAGGACCTGGTAAAGGGAAAGCCATTGTGGAGCACAGAAAGAAAGATCCTTTGGAGCTCCACCAGGATGAGTATGTGGACCGCCGGTTTTGGAACCGGTTTCAGTCAGATTACTATGAAACGGTCCTATACCCACTTGAGCACCCAGTGGTTCGCATGAAGACCATTGATCGGGAGTACATGGCTGCGGCAGTAATCCAGTCTTCTACGAGATCATTCAGATTTGCGAGCCGCATCGATCAAGAACATCATGGCATACAAGTATGATCGAACAATGAGATCATTATGCGCTTTATGCCACCTTGTACTTTGACAAGAATGATGAGGCCATTTGGTGGATGACCGACAAGATATGGTATGTGGCTAGCAAAGAGATTTGCCAGAGTGCTCAACCTCGGATACAATGCCACCCAAAGCTTCATGAGAAGAAAGTGATGACTCTCGAGCAGATTGAGGCTTTGTATGACACATCCAGGAGATTCACAGTTGGGACAAACAAGGGTCTGAAGGACATACAAGCTGTGCTCAACAGGATGTTGAGAGTCACTCTTTCGCCAAAGGAAGGAGATGCTTCTGCCATCAGTTCCTATGGTAGGAACTCATTGCTTTCACCTCGCTGAGAGCACCGACCCTTTTGACATTGTCGATTTCTTGTGTGAAACAATGAGGCAGAACGCGCTGTGCAACATGGACAGTTGCAGCTATGCACCTTTCGTGATGACCTTGATCTCTTCCGTGAGTGGGCTGAAGTTTGTCAGAGATGAGGAGCATCTTTATTACAAGGTCCGCCCTCGCCTACTCCAGCCTCCACCTGCTCCTGGTCCTCGCTGCTAGACTTCGCCGAGGTCGTGCTTCGTGCTCTACCTCTACCCCGCCGTGCCTCCCGCCGATTCTTGGGCAGTCCGAGGTTTCTAGTAGCACTCTTGGGATGCTCAAGCACGTCTTCCTTCTTTGCCGCGACATCTCCACCAAAGAAGGTGATGAGTCGACAGATCAAGAAGAATGGTCAAGACATTCGCAAGATCCGCCGCCACAATGGCGAAGCCCCAGCCGACTCTTCCGGTCTTCCGAGGAGAGTAGCGACGCCACTTCTGATGCCTTGTTTGGGATTGCTTCCTCCTCTCGCTCCTCCAAATACGCTGGTGACGTCGACAGCGAGGGCTCTGAGTATGAGGCCTCCGACGACGGAGATGACGAGTGATTTCCTGTGTCTTCCTTTTTGGTGTCTTGATGCCAAAGGGGGAGTGATCTTTAGCGTTGTCTTTGTCGTGGACTCTTTAGTCTTTCCGTCTGTCGCGTGTGGACTTGCTTGTGTTGCTTCAGTTATTTGTTCTTTTAGTGTTGTGAACTCTGTCTATTCCATGTAATGTCTTTAATGCTTATTTTATCTTATGCATGGATTACTTTCAGTTACTTGTATTGTATTCTCGCAAGCTGTGTTTGAGGGGGAGCTCTCAGTTTTCTCTCGTTAAATATGTGCATTTGTTCCCTCTCAATTCCTCTAATGCACACTTTTAGGGGGAGCTCCTCTTATTGATCTTATGCCTAAGTCTTGTTCTCGTTATTTTATTTGCTAATTAATTGTGTTGTCATCAATTCACCAAAAAGGGGGAGATTGAAAGTGCATCTAGGCCCCTCAAATTGTTTTGGTGATTAATGATGACACAATTAAAGAGATCTAATGTTTTATCCAAGAATACTGCAGATATCGAGATTATATCAAGTTTGGAATGACATTGACACCCTCGACTACTTAAAATCAAAAGGACGGCATCAAGACCAAAGTTGTAATCTTTTATTCATTTGTGTCTTAAGGATAGCCGTATTTATTAAGAGGGTATGACGAGAAATCGATTTTAGGATGTGCATATGCTCAACATCAAGTCTTGCATCTCACTTTAGCACTCCTACGCTTGGTTTTGAAAAGTTTCAATTTGAAACCGTTCTGGGTAACCCGGAGTATCCGGACATTTTGTCCGGAGTCTCCGGATTCAATCCGAGTGTCCGACATTTGGTCCGAGTCTCCGGTTGGACCTCTCTGCTTTGTTTCACCTGGTCCGAGTATCCGTCATTTTGTCCGGAGTCTCGATAACCCGAGTCTCCGGTTGTTTGTCGGACACTCCGGCCTGCTCAAAAACGGAGTAACGGCTTAGTTTTCAAAAGAGTATTTAAAGCCTTCACTCCACTCCAACGGCTAGGATCTCTATTGAGCTCATTCATAGCAGCATTCAAGCCATTCCTAACCATCTCTAAGCATTCAATAGAGCCCCACTTCCTCCCACCAATTAATTTGGTTGTTGATCTTTTGGTGAGGAGAGGAAGAAGAAAAGTGCAAAGTGCATTCATTTCATTTTGTTGAGCACTAGTTCATCCTCCAAGCGATTCTTCGTGGTGCTATTTCTCTTGGAGGTTGAAGGTCTCCTAGACGGCTAGGAGTCACCGGGAGCTACCAACTTGTGTGGTGAGCCCCGGTAGTTTGTGAAGGCAAGTCTCGCCTCCGAAAGGAAAGAGACAAGAAGTGAAGCCGGCGAGTGCATTTGTGCAACACCGGGAGGAAAGCGGGTTGAAAGAGACCCCGGCTCAAGTGCGACCGAGCCACCTCAACGGAGACGTAGGGTTCCCTTCAAGAACCCGAACTTCGGTGAAAATTCGTGTCTCTCGCATTCACTTTTACTTCTTAGCATTGCTTAAGTGAATTTGAATTTGTTAAGTTAGATCTAGCTCTTTGCTTGGCTTTAAATTCAAATTCTTGCTAGCAATTGTTCTAGGTTGTTCATGCTATATACTTCTAGTGGTTTATTGTGCTTGCTAGAATAGTTTTTATCTCGCTCCCGAGCCATCTAACCCGGAGAGTCCGGACTCAATACCGGACACTCCGGACAAGCCGGAGTATCCGGACCAAAAACCCGGAGACTCCGGGTTGACCAGCTCGGCCAGGTTTATTCCGCTGCGTAAATTTTAATCCGCCTATTCACCCCCCCCTCTAGGCGACATCGTTGGTCCTTTCACCACTTCAAAGGAGCCGTTGGGGAAGATTTTTGCTGGGTATTAGAGGTGTTCTTTGTGAGTTTTTGAGCCCCCAATACTCCTCCCTACTCCTTAGATCTTAGTGATCCCCTTTTGTGAAGGGTTGGGTAGAGGAGAGAGGTGTTTGGATTGAGGATTGATTTGAGGAGTGTATGGTTGGGAGACAATTTTCTTGGTGCTTTGAGGTGTATTCTTAGTGATCTTGAGCTCCCAAAAGCCCCTCTAACCCTAGATCTTAGTGATCCCTTTTGAGTGAAGGTTTGGGTGTGAGAGTGGGTAGTGATCGGATTGAGTGTGATTAGTGTGTTGAGCACTTGAGGTGGATTCTAAGTGAGTTTTTCGGGAGCATTTATTGCTCTTGGAGGTTGAGGTCTCCTAGACGGCTAGGAGTTGCCGGTGAGCTTCCAAGCTTTGTGTGGAAGGCCACCGAAGGTTTGTGAAGGCCCGATTCGGCCTCCGCAAGGAAAGGAATCAAAGAAGTGAAGACCGGCGAGTGCATTGTGCAACACCGGGAGGAAGAGGGTTGAAAGAGACCCCCGTTCAAGTGTGACCGAGCCACCTCAACGGAGAAGTAGGATCCCCTCAAGGATCCGAACTTCGGGATAAAATATTCGTGTCTCCTTCCTTACTTCGGTTTCCTCTTTTGCTCATCCGTTTAATTTGCTTTCGATTCTTGTGATTAGATCAATTAGATTGTATCTACTGCATCTATTCTTGCTTATGTACTTGATTCATTGCAGTAGAGTAATTTGTATCACTAGAATCAAAGAAGCGCTTCAATTTATTGTCCTACTCTGTTCTGGCCGAACCAGGCAACCCGGAGTATCCGGTACATTGATCCGGAGTATCCGGATAATATATCCGGAGTGTCCAGGTTACCTGTCTCGGGCTGAATTGTTTAAATTGCAAAACTTAATTATCCCAATTGCTTCCGCATTATCTCTTATAGATTAATTTAAATTGGGTATAATTTTGTTATCGCCTATTCATCCCCCCTCTAGGCCGACATCCCGGTCCTTTCAGTAGCATCGAAACAAAACAAAACCATAATATAAATCGATCTCACAGCACGCCCACCTGCTCGATGAGCCTGTGCACGGTGCTCCCGTTGGAGGTCAGGTTGGTCGTATCGCGGTACGAGTCCCTAAATAGCCTGAGCAGATCGGAGGAGAGAAATGCTTAGTGAGATAACGGCAGCAACGACGGTGAGTGAGTGATCCACCGGAGCATAGGGGTGTTGAGGGGCCTAGGGTTAGGGCGGCGAGAGGGTGGCACCGGGACGGGCGGAGGGAGAAGGAGGGCGGCGCCGATGGGTGGGAGGGTGGCATCGGAACGGGCGGAGGGAGAAGGAGGGCGGCGTCGAGGCTCAGTCGCTCGGGGCCGAGGGGAGCGAAGGCAGTAACCTAGTGCGGCATACTAAATGGAGCAAGGCTCATATTAGAATCAGTTCTACAAATGAACCAATACAAATGTGGTGTGCGTATTAAAATCGGTTTTACATATGAACCGATACAAATGTGGATGAGTATTAGAATCGGTTTTACATATGAATCGATACAAATGTGGAGTTAGTATTAGAATCGGTTTTACATATGAATCGATACAAATGTTGAGTGCGTATTAGAATCGGTTTTACATACGAACCGATACAAATATGTGAGTATTAGAATCGGTTTTACATATGAACCGATACAAATGTGGAGTGAGTATTAGAATCGGTTTTACATATGAACTGATACAACTGTGGAATAAGTATTAGTATCTGTTTTACATAAGAACCGATTGCAATGTGCCATGCACATCACAATCGGTTCTTTGTTGGGAACCGATTGTGATGTAGTATTGGGTACATCACAATCGGTTCTTATGTTAGAACTGATTGTGATATAGTATTGGGTACATCACAATCGGTTTTAATATTAGAACTGATTGTGATTAGAACCGATTGTGATGATTCCCATCTAATTATTATGAATCTTCTATCACAATCGATTTTTCATAAAAAGTTGAGAACCGACACAGATAAAGCGATAGTGTTGTACTATTTTGTCATAGTGTACCTATGCGCTGAGCGCCACCCTCCCCCTAGCCCACCAAATCGGTGATTAGGCACTACACGCGGGTCAACCACCTGACTAGTGCCTAGCGTCTTGGTGAATACTGTGGAATGAACACCATATGCCATATTTTGCGACTATTGAACTTGACCATTTGGTCAAATAAATTTACTTTTCCATGCCTACATATTTGACTGGAATTGTGAGAACACCCTAGGACGTTGTTGATTACAGCTACTAACATAACAAAGATACATAAGAATTTTATTGTTCTAGAATATTCCTAATTTATTTTGGTCGTCAACTAATAGGAAAGATATGAGCATTTAAAATGGTAAGGAATAGACTTTGTGAATTTTTCAGTTGATGGTATCTGTTGACTTGTCCTCCAAGGTGCTGCTTTCTTTTTCCTGCATCCTGTATGACTTACAATGTAATTTTTTTAGAGTCTGTACGACACATATTAGCCATTTATGCTCAATGGGCATGCCTGAAATCTTAACTGGGACTTTGGCATTACCGAGGCTACGTGACCCAAATGTGATCATTACTAAAAACCAGGTGAAGAGTATTGCATTACAGGTACCAGTTAAGTGCCGTGCGTTGTAACAGAAACATATTTTTAAACTAAATAATTAGATCATATCATGTGTTTATAAAAAAAATTACACTCTTTAAGTTGTCGCAGAGAGGGAGAAGTGAGGAATGGCCAGGCTGGGGGAGCGGGTGTGGGCGAAAAAAGAATGATGCCGTTGATTTCCTTTTTACTTGTGAGAGGTGGGGAGAGCGTATCGAGACCCACCGTCTATATGTCAGCGTGTTGCTTTCCTAGAGAGGAGAAAAGGGAGGACGATCACCACCCACTCCTATTTATATATTAACTAGTAAAGTGCCCGTGCGTTGCAACGGATCTCAAATAGATGATGACACCACAGGTTCTAAACTCTTAAAAACAAAAAAACGAGAATTTAAAACTTATTTGAGATCCGTTACTGAAGAATCACTGAACAAGGGAATACAATGAAATGCAAATAAGGCTAGACAAACAGCAAATAGCTATAGAATTCCTCACCTAGTGGGCCTTGAGCCCCTACTGTTCTGGCCCAAGAATGGCCTGGCAGACTCACCATCACCACCAACTCATTCTTATAATAGTTAAGATAAAGATTATACTATCAGGGTTTGTGCCCCTATCTGCTCCGCGATCTTGAATAGAGAAAAGTAGAGGAAACTAGGGAAGATCAAAATAAATGAGTAGAAGCAGAAGCAGAAGCAGCGTACTGGGACCAGCTCTTAGCTGGAGTTTCCCTGGAAAATCAGCATGAATGCATGACTGGGAAAAGCAATGCCATTGTTAATCCTACCTGTCGTCTCCGTGTTTCCCTATCAGGACCAGCCTGTTCCTAATCCCCAGGACTATCCTGTGCCCCTCCAGTCCAATCTTCCATGTGCCCAACACCTTCCAATGCATGCGAAGGAAATAGGAAATGTGGCCTCAATCATTCCCTTACACTTCCATCTTCCAATCCATTACATGGTATGAATTATCGGTCCATAACATGGTAAAAGGTCTACTGGAATGCAGTAACAAATGTAGGATCCCTAGCTCATTCAACCTTCCATGCGTAAAGAAACAGGCAGAAGCCTGCAGAACATTCGTCGGCGTTGAGGTCAGAGGTCGACGACGGCGACGGTGCCTCGGGCTTGAAGATGAACAGGGCATGCCTGATCCCTGTGCCGAAGAGCCAATCATGGGCATCCCAGTACACCTGCACCTTGAGCTTATTGATGGAGATGCACTCGTTGCCTCTGAACTTCCATTGTAGGTGCTTGACGAGAACATTTACGCACCCGTCGATCTTGATCGCCATGTCCACGTCCATGCCGCCCGTAAGGTTGCTGCTGCTGCACTCTATGCTGATGTCGTGGAGCTTGGCTTTCTCATGGAACTTGGCTTTGGTGAGGAACCTCTTCTTGCCGAAGACGTGCTCCTTTTTGCACACCAAGACGGCGTCTTGGAGCGACGGCCGTGACCCGGTGCGCCGGAACGCGTCCTTCTTGAGGTTGCCGAGGAGGAGGACGACCTCCTCGTCCGAGACAACGGCGACGTAGTAGTCCGACAGCGGCTCGGGCTCATCGGAGAACCTTGCGCTCCTGAGGTCCCAGACGACGTCGATGGCCTTGCCGTCGACCCGGAACTGCTTGGCGCCGTACTTGCGCCAGAAGTGCCACGGCTGCATCTCCACCTTGCAGGCGCTGCAGCTCTTGGCGTCGGCCTCGCCGTACTCCCTGCCACTCCTGTCCTTGCCATTGCGCGCTGATCCTTCGATCGACACTGACAGGCCGTGGGTGAGCAGGTTCCTGCACCACGTCACGGTGACCAGGCGGCTGTGGCCGGAGATCCCTGCGCGGTAGACCAGCGTCACCGCGCTCTGCCCTGACCTGGTGGCCGCGGCGGATGTCGGGATGTCCGGGAGCTTCTCGCCGGACGAGAAGCAGGAAGGAACCGAGAACAAGTCCTGCATCATGTACTAACTACGCCTTTGGAACGAATGAATCCTAGTATTTGATCAAGGTCGTACAAACTATGAGACGAGGGGACTAAGCAAGGCTATACATAGGCGCCATGGATTGCCATGGAGAGATACGGAGTTGGGCGAGAAGAGGAGACCATAGGTTAGCAAACCGAGCTGGAAAGGAGCGAGGCCAAGAAAGTGAGCTGTACATGAAAGTGAGTGGAGGAAGCCCTCATGGGGTGTTAAAACCGGAGGAACCTTCTCCGCTTGCTTGGAATAAATGCTCTATCTTTCAGGGACCAATCTTGATTTATCTGCAGCACGCCATTAGAGCAAGGCTAATAATATAGCTCACTGGTATACGCGATCGCCATATCATACATACCGCTAGTGCCTCACCCATATAATAAGTTAATTGTAAACAATCTACATATTAATAAATGGCCCACCCATCCATCCTCTCATCTTCTTTGGAATGTGTTATAGCCAAAGCTGGCTATTGAACAATAGCCCACTTCTTCTCTCTTCTCTTCTCTTTCTTCCAACAAAGTAAAAATATGATGTGGCAGCTCTTATAGCCCGCTTATGTCACATTATTATACTTACTCTTATGCTCCTATTTTTCTACTGCCAACTTTCACCATGAGGAGGGGGCAGAGGCCAAGGCTGTGAGGTATGAGAATTGCTGCATTGTCGAATCCTGCACCCTTCTCCCTGGCTATCTCTTGCTCCCATGCATTGGACTTGGGATTTCTTGGGCCCTCTGGTCTCAACAGTTGCAAGCAGCAGCATGTGGGTAACATGCTGAAGACATGTGGAGATGAGGTACAGGATTTCTGGGCTCTGGGGAAGTATAACTGTACTGTGCCAAACAATTAATTTGCAGGCAAGGCATGCAGGAGATTTGTGGAGTTGTTGGCCAGCAGAGCTGAATTTGTGGCTGCAGAAGGTGAATTGATCGAGGGAGTGAAAAGTAACTGCTCTCCACAACAAATCCCAGTCATCTGGCGACAAGAGCAGAATGAATCTTCCTGTTTACCGGATTCAGTCAGGCGGATTAGACGTTGAACTCACTGTGGACTGTAGTACAGGGGCCTGCTCTGCATGCATGTACAATGCTATGCAGATGGGAAAAAAGCTTGTGGATGAAGTGAACACTGCAACTAATGGCTGAATCTGGCCATTTTGTGTGGGAGGAAAGACAGGAACGCTGGGTCATAAGCCAAAAGAGTGGTCAATGGACACAGGTGGCTTTTGGATGAGAGCTCTTATTTTCTTGCGAGGCAGGGACTTTAGATTGCTAACACCTCCTCTACCTGCAAACCCATCCTTAAAAAGAAGAGGTGACGTTCTTGAGCTCCTTGGGCTGTGGATACTGGATAAACCTGTGGACTTTTTTTTTTTTTTTTTGTCTGCGTCGTCACAAGCCACCGGGATGTATCTGAATAGTCTGTGACAGGAGGCTGGCTTGGAGAGCTTGCCTTGTTGTGCAAAGCTTTTGGGAATGGTGATGCATGCAGTGATGAAGGCATAGTGTGAGTCGAGTGGTTCCTTATGGAGGACTTGATCAGAGCATTTGGTACTGGCATGTGACGGCGGATTCAAGTATTGAACGTTCATGGTAATCTTCCGTTTTAGGCTGGACCAGTGCTTGTTTGTACACCCAGCCGGCGCAGGACAAGTTACAATTTGCAACCAAAAAGCTTCATTCATGCCGCGATAGCCATGGTAGCCGTGACATCCAGCCAAGCCCAAACGTACTAGTCACGCACGCATATACTGGCATGAGGATCTGGATCCTTGCCAAACGTTAACGCCATTCTTGGAAGTACGTGCATTCGTCTAGATGAGGAAGAGATGGAGGGGCACAGGACAGGGCCGGGCCGTGAGCCCGTGACGGCGTGACCTGAACAAATTTGGGGCTTCTTTGCTTGGATCGTGATTCGCCACGGCCCATATATATTAGATTTCGGGCTCAAGCCTGGTTAATTCCGCCTCGGACACGATTGGAACTCCGGCCCGATTAATACATAGCCCTGGGCCTTGAATGCCTTGAGGACCAGTGCGCACGGGAACAGGAAGCACGGAGCAACAACAAAGGTAAGGCCAACTCCAACAGCGTTCCCTAAATCTGGATCCCTATACCCCCATATACAGAATTCCTCAAAAAGATTCCTTCCTATTTTCTCCCTCCTATTTTATAATGATATTTCATAACCGCCATGTGAACAATTGTTATTTTTTATAGGAAAAAATTCGAATGTCTATTTTTGAATACGGGAATTTAAAATTTGAAATTTATTCTAACGGTCATCTTAACGGCTATAACACAATCAAATATGTTTTCAGGTAACGGCAGGGGGTGGACTAACCTGTTGGGACATTTGAGGCCACATTTGAGAGAAGAATAACCGAGGAAAGAATGACTGTGCCGCTCCATGTATCAATCCGCGCATAGGGCTCCATGAATTCCTAGAATATACTAGGAATGCCGATATTGTTGAAGCCATCCACAGTAATGAACATTCCACAGAAGAACAGCAACAGTGGATAGGAAACCTGATAGTTGCTCCAAGCTTGACACAAAATCCCCCAAAAATACTAACTTAGATGTAATCTCTGGTTATTCATTGACCATTGTTGGCAAATGGCAATGGAAGAGTTTTGGAAAGTACAGACCAATACAAAGAGAAACTCAATTTGGTTATGATCTAATTTCATGACTGACAGGCAATAAAGTTCCTAAATTAGGGTCTGAAGTCTGATCCTGAAACAATTTGCTCAGGCATAACAGTTGATTTGTCTCGACAATATGAAACTCGCCATTGTTTTGAAGAAATTAAAATTTTGGATTGAATTTTCACTAAAATGCACGCAGGAGCAATTACACTAGATTTTCAGATACTGAAAGAGCTAGCAAGAATCCTACTTCGCACGGATGAAATTTTGGGCTAGGGAAATCAAGAACACACAACATCGGTTTTGGTGAATGCTGAACATGATCAGCAACGACCATGGTGCCTCTTGTATCTAGTTTTGCATTGAGGGCAGCACTGGTTCCCATCCTTGGCAATCATTTATTCCCTCACGAAATATCTCACTCGGGCATTCCAAGCCACCAGCTACTGTACTAAAATTGATGAACAGAAAGAGAAAGGGGAAAATATTTTGGTAGAAGAAGAGATTATTAGAGGTTAGGTGTAAGTCGAATTTCAGAGACGGAAAATTGATAAACAGAAAGGGGAAAATTTTGTTGGGACAGAAAATACAGAGGCGGTTGTAAAGAACATTTCAGAGAAGTTTGCAAAGAATTGAACTGAAATAAACCAGAATCAAGAAGAGGATATCAGGGATGGATGGATACGTGAGAAGAACAAGATTCATTTTCTCAAAGAGAACTAAACAACAGTTCAAATCAGCATGATTCATAAACATGTTTGCTTTGTAGATAGGAGGAATTCCAGTGACAAGCACCTGAGGTTGATCTCTTCGACTTGCAAAAAATCGGCGGGGGATCAACCGAAGACGGCTCCTCCATGGTTTGCTCCTTTCCTGCAGCACAAAGAATCGCATATCAGCTATATAAATCTCGCATCAACGCAGACACCCAGCTCAGCTTCGTTTTATCTCGTGGTTCTTGGCCGAGCTGCGGAGGCGGTAGCAGGAGAGCGGCGGAGCCGAGCCTGTGGGGCGTGCCACGGAGCGGTGGAGCAGCCTCCTCGACGGAGCGCCGGAACGCAGCGGCGGAACGGCTTCCTGGCGGGCGCGGGACGGAGCAGCCGTTGCCCTCCGAGCGATGGGGAATCGCGATGGGGAACGCGAGAAGAATGCTGAGATTTCGGGAACCTCTCTCCTCTCCTCAAAAATAGGGAACGGAATGAGTAATCTGTTGGAGCGTGTTTTGGTGACACTGTAGCATACATTCCTTATTTTTTAGGGTAAAACTTGGATATGAGTAATCTGTTGGAGATGGCCTAAGGCCATTTCGTTTCAGCTTTTGGACAACTTCTGTTTTAGAAAAAAGCTGATTATTTGCTGAACGGGAGGATTCTGGACAGCTTCTCTGAGAATCAGAAGCTGATTTCTGTATAGAATCAGAATCTGGCTGAAACCTGATTCTCACTGATTCTCGTCGGCTCGGTCCGAAACCTGCATGGGACGCAGCTTGGCGGGGAAAGGGCTATGCTAGATATTGAGTTCATGGAAAAGCCACTCGACTTACAGTTACAATAAATGAACAAAAACAGCTCATATTCGGATACTTTACCACTCCGACATGTGCTGCACGGCTTATATATACCTCAATCTTTCCTTTACCCGAGCAGCGAGCACGGCGTTTTGGTAGAGGGAACGGTTCCGATCTGGACGTGTGATCGGATGGTGCTCTAGGGATGTGTTGGTACTTTAAAGGGTGTGTCTGGTTCATGGGATGAGGTTGAATGGGATGGAATAGTTCTGTACCATTTGGTTTCAATATTTTGGGTAAATGAGATGATTCGGCATTTAGAGGGAATATTCCTCAAATTTGTATCACTTGAGCCAGGATGGGATGGTTCTATTCAAGCAACCAAACGCATGGATGACTTTTTTCTTGAATCATCTCATACATGTACCACTTGGTACAGGTAACCAAATGCACCCTAATCCTCGTCGTGGAGGTGTTGTATATGGCCTGATTCATTTCAGCTTTTGGATTATGGGAGAAACTGTTTCTGATTATAGGAGAATTGGGTCGAGTTGGTTACGATTTCTAGGTTTAGAACTGGGCTGGCGTGAATTAGTGAGAATCAGATTCCAACCAGATTCTGATTCTATGTAGAGAGCAGTTTTTTATTCTTAGATAAGCTGTTCAAAATCGTTCCATTCGTCAAACAATTCCTTTTTCCCAAACAGAAGCTGAAACGAACAAACCATATACGGCCGAATTTATTCAAGTGTGATAGAGGAGGTTTTGGTCGCAACCGCGATGGCGATGACATCGGGAAACTCAAAATTTTCGTACCGACATTCAATGGGCGGACTGATCCGAACGTGTACTTAGAATGGGAGATACCTGTGGATTTCGTTGAGGGATTGGCGTCGTTTGTACTCTCTTCAGTTTTAAAAAAGATGACGTTTTAGACATAGTGATGGTCAAACTTTCAAAACTTTGAATATCGACATATTTTTAAATATTTAAATTGAATACATGAAAATTGTATGTATAGACTTGTCTCGAGAAGTACTTTCATAATATTATAATTTTATTGAGTTTTATAAATATATTATAATAAAAATTAGCGGTCAAAATTGTATTTTGAAGACCGTGTTGATATTCAAAACGTCATCTTTTTGAAGACTGCAAGTGAGTACAAAGAAGTGATGTTGGCCAAGATGAAGTTGTTCTGCACATGGTTGGGTGCCAGAATTCATGCGCCGTTGCCACTGGAGTTCGGAAATACATGAACGGGAAGGGAACTGTTGTGGATGAAGATGTAAAGGAAGATATTCCATCAGATGACCTGAAATCGTTTTCAGCTTATTTTGTTGATCTGGTTAATGGCAAGATGTAATCTGTTTCTTTTCTCATGTTGAGTTGTCTAGAAATTGCTGCAGTGAGGATTGGTGATAGGGAGAGTTTACAAGGAGCTTTATATGTGAACTGTACTTATACTTTCCGGTTTCATTAATGGAATTGGGGCATCAAAACTTTGATGTCCTTTTGATCTAAAAATTATGTTGCTTTTATCTCGCCAGGTGTTTGTTTACCGAAAGAATCTTCAAGAAACTATCATTTATATGATCAATACAAAGGTAATAGATGATATGGGATTGTTGTTTCACACTTGGAGTGGTTGTCGCGAAAAAATAAGAGAAATTTTACGGTGCATTATACTGGTAGTATATAATACGTAGCATAAATTAAATCCAGCTATTAACTTATTAAAGATATTTCTACTACCATACTACCGGATAAAGTATAAATAAGTAATATCTAATCTGATCCATTGAATCGAAAGTAATGAACGGTTTATATTCAATTTAGTGTATCTGCTTTTGCAGATTATTGCCGAGAGAAATTAGCTATTTATCAAACGGTCACTTATAAAAAAAAACTACTACTCCCTCCAGTTTAATAATAGATGTCGTTTTGGACATCAACAACGGCTCTCCCAACATGCCCTTATCTAACTCACTTCTGTGCCTTTATGTAAGGTGACGTTGTCATCCAGTGTGTACGTACACGTGTTGTTTTCATTGTTTGTCCTTTCATCTGCTGCCTTTGAACTTATATTGTTCGCCGGCTGATTGCCCAGAGCTGATATTGCAAAGGCATACTTACCTCGCTACGTAGCCAATCATCTATGCCTTACACTATTGCTCCAGTAGGTCAAGCAGCTTCATAGCTCAACACGACCAAATACCGCGTAGCACATGTCCATACCTATTGGATAAATATGCTCAGTTAATCTCTAACTTTAGACCCAGTCGAGCTGCTCGCAGGGTTCACGTTATCGACGAAAATCGCGCGATTTTCGTCCGTATCGCCGCGGCCCGATATCAAAAATCGGTCGATAAACCGATCCGATTCAAAAAATAATTCGAAAAAATTCGAAAATTCGAAAAAATTTGCGTGTCAAAAACCGGTCGAAAATCGGTGCAAATCGGTCGATTTTTGTCAAAAATCGTCGAAAATCGCTATAAAAGTCGACCGCACAAAAAACTTCAACATGGCTGTCGATTAATCGTCGATTTTCCACCGATAATCGTCGATTTTCCACGATTTTTTTTTTTTCAAAAAAATCTGATTTTTGAATTTTTTCGGTTTTCGACCGATTTTCGGCTCGATTTTTGCGATTATCGAATTTTACTGTTCATCCGGAAATGGTGACAGCGGTAACGTGAACCCTGGCTGCTCGAGCATCTCGATCGTTATTCGAAGATTTTCTGCATCTTGTAATTTGGCGCATACACTCCGGCCGGCAATAATATACCTAGGTTGGGTTGGCTCTCGGCTGGGTCCTGACGCGGTGATGCCTGCGACAGGCCGGCCGTGAGACGCCTGAAATCGGAATCTGGCACTTGGGTAGGTGAAACCGGAGATGAACACCCAAAAACTGAAAACCCTTGTGGGATCGGCTCGGTTCTGGGGCTCATCGGCCGGTTCGCTGTCCTGCCGTGCTGGTGCTGCAACCGCACGCGCTGCGAACGTACGTGCCGAACCCGACCCTCTGATCGACGTGTTGTTCGGCGCCGTCAAACGGCCCGGGCTTACGTTGCGTCGATCGGTCGGTCCGTTGCGTACATTTTACTTCGATCATCAGCTCGGTTTGGTACAACCGTACCAGCAACATACTCGATCGAGCAAGCAAATCGAAGCTTGGTGTAGCACGCGCATAATTAGGAACCTTTTTTTTTTTACCAATAACATAACCATACGTACGGCCGGTGCAGATCGAGCATCAATAGGGAGTACAAAGGCGTAGTTAGGTTGTCAAGATTATGTAAGTTTGCGGTTGTTTGCTTGTGCCCCGTCCCACATCGTCCATATAGCAAAAGGCTCATATTCTAATACCATATATGTGACATTTTGATCTAAATTCACTCAATATCTTAGCTCTTCGTGGATTGAACCTACACAAACATAGTACCCTACTTATACTTTCGTTAGTTCCGTGTAAAAGGATTAACTCGAATGTATTATGTTTCGACCCAATAAACATTATATACTACTACAACTCATTTTATGTAAGCAATATGAGACTAATCCTACCACCACCTCACATAGACTTTCATATTAACGGATCAAGGTACTACAATACCCTTCCTCGCATGCCTCGTGGTGACACCCGCCGCCGTGGTGGTGGAGACCTGCTGCTCATATTGGTGGTGATGGTGGTTGTGGAGTCGGGGGTAGCCCTCATCGACTTCCTCGTACACCTCCTTGTGGACGGAGTTGTGCTGCACGGTGCCGCCGCCGTGGCAAGGGTTCTCGGCAATGGTAGAGTTACATAATTTTTTTCTAGTCTTGAAATATTATTTTATAGGGGTTGAAAAGAACCGAAATTTCGTTCAATTTCACCAAAATTTTGGTTTTACAGCCCTGAAAATACTAAATGTCAAATTTGATTTTTAAATTTTATCCAAAATACCAAGATTTCATCGAAATTTTGGATTTTAGTCACTTCTAAGATGAAGTCCGAAAACAAAATTCCAAACCCTGGCTGGGGTGTCATGCATTTGCGCAGTGCTGGTAGTATATGGTGGTGCATGCAGATTGAGCTCTTATCTGGTCTATGGCTTTAACATTTTTAAAGTCCACTCGGGCATCTCGTGGTGGGGCATATACCGATTCGGATCGTCTGCCGTTGTTTGTCAAAATGCACGGTGCATTTTGACCTGGAAGAATAAAAAAATCTTAAAAAAAAATCAAATTGCTACGGTATTCGAGATTTTGGTAAATTTCATAGAAATTTCGGATATTTTGATTGAAATTCATTTTTTTTAACTAGATTTTATTAAATCTCACTGATACTTTCGAAAATACTGTAGTAATTTGATTTTTTTTATAAATTTTTTTATTCCCTCAGGTCAAAAACAAAGGCAGAGGATCCTCCGGGCATATACACTCCGTAAATGATAAAGCAGAGATCCTGTTCGACCTGTAAATGATAAAGCCAGAGATCCTATTCGCATGTCATATTTGACGGCCCATTCTTTTCCTTGTTGCAAGATACAAGTAACACTTTCATATATCTGGTTATCCTATCTCAATAGTCAATACTACTTATAAAACAACTGCCCAAGCTCTGCCTTACGTTAAGGCGCGCATGCCTGCATGGTACTCCATATATTACTAGTCGGATTGTTGATTTCGACCATAGACCATACAACACAACTACTTTAGCTTACTATTAGTACGTAAGCTTTATTCTACATGAAAGAGTGAGAAAAGATGAGAGAATTTAAAGATAGTTATAGTACAGTATATAGTAGCAATATTTAGAAATAGTTATTATATAGTTGGCTTTATTACTTACTCTAGATGATATAGACGAAAGATAGAGCAAGATTTTAAATTTCGTTTTCAGTTCATATTTCATCACCCTTCGAAATCTAAAATTTCGATGAAATCTTGTTATTTTAGACAAAATTCAAATCCAGAATTTTATAGACCAAAATTGCAAAAATTATACAGTTTTTTAGAGAAGAGTTGAGTAATGTTGTACGTATCACCCTAAATACAAGTTGCACAAATTTTAAAGCAAACAAAAGGGTAAATAATAACCGTATTCATACTTTAATATTTATTTTAATATTTATTTGAAGCATATGAATATGGTAGGGACATAGATTGTAATTGTGCTATGTGATATATTTGTTTGCATTATTCCAATATAATCCTATATTGAAAACCTGAACTTGCATAGGCTAAGTGGATGGTCTAGCGGTTGCAATGAAGATATCCGAGATCATTAATTTATGACCGCGAGAATTAATGTGCATAGGCTAACTGGATGATCTACCGACTATCATACGTGGAAAACAATGTGAAGAATCCAATCATATCAAAATCTGGTTAAAATATGAGCAAATTTCAGTCAAAAAACTGAAATTTTGGTAAAATGTACAAAAATTTCACTAAAATTTTAGGTTACTGTAGTACTTTAATTTTTTTTAGAATTTTGCTAATATTATGAAACTCAGTGGTCTAAAATCCGAGATTTTGATCCTTGAGATAGAGTACAGCTTAAATAGCTAGCATCTAGCCTAGCAGCCTAGCGCACATAAACAGAAACAAAGCGACGCCGAGTCCGTCCGACTCGATCGGTTGTATGTGGGCTAGGGTTAAAAATTTCGTTTTAGGGCAAATCTCGTCAACGACCGAAATCCGATTTTTCGCCGAGATCTCGTTAATTCGGACGAAATCCGAACGAAATTCAAAACGCAAAATTTGAATCCGGTTTTTTTTAACCGAAATTACCGAGATTTCGGTTCAAAATCCGAAATTTCGCCAAGAATAACCGAGATTTCGGTAAAATTCAACTAAACGAAAAATGGTTCGAACGGCGTCAATTTTTTTTGAAATTTTGGTCAGACATGGAAAATGCCTTGAAGAATCCAATCCGGTCAAATTTTGGTCAAATCTCGGTCAAAAAATCGAGATTTCGGTCCATTTCACCGAAATTTCGCCGAGATTATAGGGTACTGTAGCACTTTTAAATTTTTTTAGGGTTTCTTTAATTTCGTCGGGATTATGGAACTGGGGGGGTCCGAAAACCGAAATTTCGCCGAGATTTCGCGGGATTTCGGCGAGAATTTGAACCCTGATGTGGGCTTGCTTTTGGGCTTTTGTGTCATGGTCCTAGATTTTTCCATGGGTGTGGGCATGGGGGCAAATAAGTAAATGCCCAGGGTCTTTTTTTTTCCCATCCATTTTTTTTGTTCTTTTCTTTCCTCTCCTTCTCCACCCAGCTTCTTCCCCACGCCCCCTTTTCTTTTTCCTCCGCCCGACCACTCCACAGGAGGCAGCGGCGCCTCTGCTTCCTCGGCCGCGGCTGCCTGCCAGCGCCGCCTCGCCGCCTCCACCGCCGTCCCTGCGTCTCCCTGAAGTCGCGCGCCCCCCCCGTCTTTGGTGCACAGCCTGCGTCGCTGGGGCGTCTTGCCGTCTGCGCCACTTGGCTTCGGCCTCCTGGTCGCCGTCGCCCCCAGCTGGCTTCCTCCACCTCCGGTGCCGCAGGTGAACCCCCTTCGCTCCTCCTCTCCCTCTCTCTGGCCGAATGTGGGTCTAGGCCGGCCATGGCTAGGGTTGAGATGCATTTGGGGGATTTTTGTCCAATTGATGCTTGTGGGTTCTTGTAATGAGTTGTAATGAGCATGTAGGTGGTGCTGTGAGGTTATACTATATGGATTGCACTGAGTTTTTGCTTTTGGTATATTGTATGCTTATGGTCTCATTAGAATTCATTTGCACTGAATTGTTGATGTGAGTGACATGCGAACTGATGCATGGGTTGCTGTTAGGCGTTGTGAGTAACCTGTGGATGCTTGAGATGAGCCTGATGATAATGGCGTTGTCGAGATTCATTACGCGGTAGATGGGTTTTGGGTTAAAGATAAGCAATGTCGAGGATTTGGAATACTCATGAAGTAGTATCCTGTTAGTGTGGCTAATGCGTTCCTTGCATAGTAGGTGTTATGTGTTCTCAATTCCAATGCTTTAGGAACATATGCGGCTAACCGAGTATACGATGCAACCCTTGCATTTCCCATTGTGGAGGCTAACTCCTTATTCTTTTCATTCAACCCTTACTGCCTATGCTCTATTATAGTTCGTTTTCCGCGATTGAGCCTGTAACGGTTGGCTGGGAGGGTTAGAGCATTGTTGGCTTGTGATGAAAATAGGTAAGGTTGAAAGGTAGGGTGTGGTTGTGCGGGTAGCCTTGCTCTGGTTTGGCTTTGCTCTTTATATGGCGTCGCCCTGGATTTAGCTTGGGTTGGGTCAGTGCGGGTGGTCGACGGTGCTGTCTTTTGGAGCACTATGCGTCGAGTGCTATCCGTGAGGGTTGTGCTAGGTTTGGTGTCCTTGTTCCCTTTTTATGGCCGAACCCTCTAGTCAATGATGAATGGATTCTTTGGGGTGCTCATGGTCCGGAACTTGCGAGACTTAGGGGAAAAGGGTGTGCTTGGGGTCTTTATCCTCTAAATTGTGGGGTACCTAAATACTTCCCTTGGGGATTGATGATAATGGGGTTGATACCAAACGGGAAGCTTAGTGGATGATGAGCAATTAGGTCACTAACTATGAATATTTAGATCGAAGTAGGGTTGAGCCATTCATAATGTGGTTTGGCTGTTATTGTGGAGTTTCGAAATTTGTGTGTCGTTTTGGCTTGATGATTGCTTGCATTATTGTCTTCATTCTCGTTCCATGTTCATATGCATAGCATGCATCTCATTTGGCATACATTGTACTCGTGTAGGGAACGAAACCGCGGAGGGTGACGCGGCTGTGGTTGAGGGGGATATCGGTGAGCAGGTGGTTGCTGAGACTCCAGCGGAAGCATCAGGCAAGCACCTAAGCATATTCAACCTTTATGTGATATTATTTTAGTGAATAAACTGCTTAATTGATCGATTACGTCTTGCATGAGGAATTAAATTGTGGGATAGGGCTAGATCCTAATTGCTGCACATACACTCCTTGGTATTTGTTGAACACATCCTTTGGAACTAGATTACGGGTAATATAACTGAGTCTATGCTTAGTTTGCTTAGAAAATGGGGTTGGGCCAAGTGGTGGACGGTTCCATCACTTGAGAGTACTCATTGTTACACACGTGGACTATTTTGGAAACGGGTTTAGGTCATGTTACTTGGATGGATATTAATAATTGGCGACCGGGTGGGAGAGTAGGATCAATTGGGTATGGAGACTCAAATGGCGTAGTCCCGCCTGTGTCAATTAAGGACCGATCCGTTTGTGTGCCATGTTGATCGAGCACCATTAGGTTGATCGCATGCCTGATTATGGTAGGGTAAGCCACTCTTTCATCACATGCCGTTCGATGGATCATGCCCTCATGCGGTTGGACGTGGTTGAGGGCGAGGCTTAGGCCGACCCTCGAGGGCCAAGCCGGGCTTGGGCCGCTCGAGGGGGTGCTAGGTGCTCGGACCGTATGAAGATGGTTCAACGAATGGGTATGGATGGGAGGGGGTTGACATGAGGTACTTTGTGGCACATGTCGTGCGATCAACGCTTCCCTGCAGGGTTAATTAAGCGATTCGAATTGCCGCGCTCTCGGATATGAGCACGCTCGCGTCATCCGACACTCAGCGTAGTAATAACTTAAACTCCTGGCTCGTCGTTGTACTTGAGCTTTAAAATGGTTATAATTGTTTTACTTTAGTGTTGTTACCTTTCAACTTCATGTTAGAAGTAGGTGTGGTCAATAACTGCTTTAAAAATTGTAATTGGTTTAGCTGTTATACTCATACTACAAATGTTAATGCTTTTTCCGCACTATTACCTTCAGCTTTATTCCTTTCTGCACCCAAATGCATAACCCTTTGGAGTTGGTCATATATGGACCCACGGGTAAGTCTTGCGAGTACCTTCGTACTCATGCTTCTGCTTTGTGGTTTTCATGTGAGGACCAGGAGGGATGCGAGTTCTGTCCCTACTGCCTCTCGGTGTCCGGGCGGGGCACCGAGTAGAGGTTACTTGCGATGCTGCACACGCCCGGAAGTGTTCAGGGGCAGAACACTTCCGGAGATGCCATATTTTGCTAATGTGTTGGTTAAAATCACTTTTGTTGTATAGCTAGCTTTATATACCATGTCCTGTGAGGCTTGAAGACTTGGTTATCCTCTTTGTTGATCGTGGATGTGTTTTGGTGTCTTTATCATGCTTGTATGTTGCTCATATCCATATCATATATCATGCTATATCAACTGCTTTTCTGTCTGCTGAGTGGATGTCCTTACTTCTAGGGGCATCATGCCGAAATTTCGAATTTTTGTGCTACCATGGTTTTGTTGCATCGTCATAATTATCTAGTAGGTTAGTTGAGTCTTTTTAGTTGTGTGGTTGTCGTGTTCGTCTTTGTGCTTTGGTTTTAGTCGTCTTGTTGTGCTTCCGCGTTGCGTGTCCGGTTGTGGGATTTTGAGTTCGTTGTCCCCTTTATGCAATTTGAATTGATATGGCAGTGGAAACCGGTATATGGGGCGATCCTGGGCGAGTTCGGGTCGCATACCGGGGGGAATACCGGGGCTGTTGTCGAGTTATTCGAAGGGTCCCACCGTTGTCTCATTCGGGCTTGGGTTCTAGCTTTGCTAGCCTCCAAATCCGAATGGGGCGACAGGACGTTCCAATAACTCGAGGACGGTCTGGGCGGCTCCTCACATTTTGGCAGTAGGATATCTTGCGGAGCTCTCGGCTTTTGCTCAATTGGGGGTCATGGCAATGGCCAATAGGCTAGCTCAGGGTTCAAAAAAATCGATTTGAAGAAAATTGTTTGAAATTCAAAAATTAGAAATATCGAACAAAAAATGATCAAAAATTATAAAGTTTCGAAATTGAAATTTTGAAGAAAAAAAATCAAAAAACATTTTAATGGAAAATCGAAGGACTAGTTGAACTTTTTTGCGGTCGATTTTTTGGTTGATTTTCACCGATTTTTATCGGTTTACGTCGCGTAAATTTTTTTGAATGTTGAATTTTTTTATTTTTTTTAATTGAACTGTTTCGCCAATCGGTTTTAGAAGCCAAATCGTATCAATACGGACGAAAATCGCGAAATCGAGTGATTTATTGATTTTTTGAACCCAAACTAGCAAGGCGTTTGATCACTTTCCAGTTTCCACAACCTCAAAACTCGGAGTCCAGGGCCGCCTGACCCGAGTAATCGATCCGACACTGACCCGAGTTCTTGGCTCGCGTACTAGCTCAATTTTAAAGTTCCTTTTTTTAATGATTTTATTATATATAACGTATTTTATATTTTAATATAAAAATTAGTGTGATGTTCCTTTTACATATACCTTTAATAAATATTTAGATTTACTTGATATTTTCTATATATATATATCAAAAATATATTAAATATAGTGTTTAGAGATAATAATTATGTATAGTATCATTTTCAATATATCCTTAACTGATACGCCAATAAAACACGGGGCGCTCATTTTGCACGGCGCCCCTACGGGTACCACGTACAGTACCAGGCAGTCACGGACATACGAAGGTGGCCGCCGCGCCCACCTCGTCTTATTGATCATTGTGTGCCGCACGTCACATGCTCGATCGCGCCGGCCGTCCCGCCGCACGTACGGCTTGTTAACGCCGCGTATTGGCCAAAACGGGCTCCTGCCTCCTGCATAGCGCGGCCTTGACGCCGCGCGAACGGCTTAGGCGGCGGCGGGCCTGATGGGGCAGGTTGGGCTGCTGCCCCACCTACAATTTGGCCCAGCAGGTATGTTGTATTTACATTTTACAAGGCCCACCATTTGGAAGTTGGAACGTTCACTAGGAAGGCAAGAACGAAGGAACATAGAAGCAGGCAAGCAGCAGCTTGTACTAGCGTTGTCCACTGTCCAGCACATTCGTGCCCGCCTGCCCGGGTGGCCGGATCGACGTCGTGGCCACTGGCCAGTGTCGTGCTCGTCTCGTCGGGCACAGGCGCACAACGCCCGTAGCAGCGCCGCGCCGCCGCGTACGACGGGCTCAACCTCGCGTGGCCGCGTGAGCACAGGATATTTGGAGCATTGGTCCACCGATAGCAGTCCTGATCCTGCGCTTCGACCGGCATTCAACAACCGGACTGCAGCATAGTTCAGACTTCAGACTTCAGAGTTTAGAGTAGTAGAGGTATGAGCTAGAGCAAGCTTGTCTTACAGTCTTTACTCTTTAGAGTTTAGAGTGACAAAAGTGCAGGATCAGTAAAAACATTCTGAGTGAGAGGTCATCAATAGACCCAGTTTCTTCAGTACTTAAGGGTAGCTGATAAGGGGCTCTAACTTAGAACGCTCTGTGTTTTTTGCTTCTTTAGTGATAGTATACTATTCCACAAAGTTCAACATTGTTTCTTTATGTATGTAGAGACGATATGAGGAGATTCTTAGTTCCGATTAGACCCAATTCCGATCAAGGTAGTATGCCTAAATGCAGATCTGACCCGCACATCGCCTAATGTTGAAGAACAACCAAATGTTGGGAGAGCATTCAATCCAGATGACATAGTTAGGGATCCTGCTCTAAGAAGGCAAATTGAAGAATACCAACCCAATGCTCAAGACCAAGTGAGAAGAGCATATATTCTGAAAGGTCCTACTCAACCAATCGGTTTGGACTATCCTCGCAAACAAATTGGTAATGCATTAAGAAGCTTTCAAGAATTATGGTATAAAAAATTTGATTGGTTAGAGTATAGTGAGTCCAAGGATGCTGTGTTTTGTTTTTATTGCTTTCTCTTTAAGCAACCGGGTAGAGCTGACAAATTTGGACATGATGTCTTCACCAAGCTTGGATATGATAATTGGAAAAATGCATATAAAGGATTGGTCGGCCATGTTGGTGGTGTTGGTAGTGCCCACAACAATGCTAGGTTGCATTATGATGATTTTAATAATCAAAGGCAATGCATCTCTACTGTCATGTCTAATGTTAGTCATGAGGCCGAAGAACTATATAAAATCCGGTTGACTTCTTCTTTGGAATGTGCAAAATATCTTTTGATGCAAGGCTTAGCTTTTCGTGGTCATGATGAGTCATCTAGTTCTTTAAACAAGGGGAACTTTCTAGAGATGGTAGATTGGTACAAAGGAAAAAAGAAAGAAGTGATGGATGCTTATATTCGTGCTCCAAGAACTTGCATTATGACCTCTCCAAAAATTCAAAAGGATCTTACAACATGTTGTGCTCAAGAGATCACAGAGGAGATTATTGGAGATATTGGACATGGATATTTCTCTATTCTTATTGATGAATCACGCGATATATCTGTCAAAGAACAAATGGCAGTGATATTGAGGTAATCATCAAAATTCAAATCATATATTTATCTTTTGTAATTTGTACCATCCTTTCATATTTCATTGTCTTATTGTATTTTCCATATCCATAATGTAGATATGTCAACAAGAAAGGGCAAGTTGTGGAGCGATTCCTTGCTCTCAAACATGTCTCTGAAACTACATCGGAAGCATTGAAGGATGCTCTTTTAGAACTTCTTGATAACCATGGGTTATCTGTCTCCAAGATTAGGGGCCAAGGATATGATGGTGCTTCGAATATGAGAGGTGAATATAATGGCTTGCAAAGAAAGATCTTGGATTTAAATCCATATGCCTTTTATATTCACTGTTTTGCACACCAATTGCACCTAGTGGTGGTTTCATTGCTAGTAGTAGTTGTTGCCAATCAATTCATGACTTTTTTTAGTACATCTCCTTGATTGTAACCACCACAAGCTCATCTTGCAAGAGAAGGGATGCATTAAAAGAAAAACATTGCAAGGACATTTTGGATAAAATAGAAAGTGGTGACATTTTCTTTGGAAGAGGTTTGCACCAAGAAAGTAATCTTGCTAGACCTGGTGACACTAGATGGGGTTCACATTATATAACCTTGATTCGGTTGGAGACAATGTGGGACTCGGTGTTGCATGTTCTAGGTATGGTCCATGAGGATGGTCGTGTACCAACTCAAGCAGCGGGGTTGATAGAAATAATGGAGAGCTTTAAGTTTATCTTCATACTAAAATTGATGTTGAAAATGCTTGCAATTACAAATGGTCTTTCCCAAGTCTTGCAAAAGAAGGATGTAAACATTATTGTTGCTATGGAGTTACTTGAGGATGTGAAAACCCGGTTGGCTACGATGAGGACAGATAATGGTTGGGAGACCTTCTTAGAAAATGTGAAAGCATTTTGTGATCAAAAAGGTATTCCCGTGGTAGATATGGATGAGGAAGTACCGATCAGGGGCCGCTCAAGGCGTCAGGGCTTCACTGTCACAAATCTTCACTACTATCGTGCTGAGTTATTCTTTGTTGTTCTTGACAAAATCAATGCAGAGTTATGCCATCGGTTCAATGAAGTTTCTAGTGAGTTGCTAGTTTGTGTTTCTTGCCTTGATCCGAAGGATTCATTTGCTAAGTTCCATCAAGAGAAGCTTCTTCGACTTGCTGAACTATATGATGGAGATTTCTCTAATGGTGATCGTGCATTGCTAAGTGAGGAACTTGAGACATATATTGTTCATGTGAGAAGGCATGCTTCTTTTGCTACTTGTCAAGATATTGCATCTCTATCTATGAAGATGGTTGAAACCGGAAAGCATATGGTTTTTCCATTAGTCTACAAGCTAATTGAGTTGGCATTGTTATTGCCCGTTTCAACGGCAACAGTTGAGAGGGCATTTTCAGCGATGAATATTATCAAGATCGAACTACGCCAATAAGATTGCCAACAATTGGATGAATGACTTAATGGTTTGCTACACGGAGAGAGAGATCTTCAAATCACTTAATGATGAAGCCATCATCCGACGATTTCAGCGCCTCAAAACTAGGAGAATACAATTGCCTCGTCCCTCACCAATTGTTAACTGAGTGGTATGTTGCCTATTTGCTAATTCTTCTTTGACCGTATTAGTTGAGCGTTATATTTATGCTTCTTTAATAGTACTATTGTTGTTACGGTACATTGCATTCTTTTTAGCGTTTTAATACTACTTCAAGTCTGCCCCCCCTATAATTTCTTCCTGGGTCCGCCACTGCTTGGCGGTGCTACTGACGGCTCAAACCACGCACGCGCGCGGACTGGATATAATGTACTGGGAACCAGTGGCGGACCCAGGAAGAAATTATAGGGGGGGCAGACTTGAAGTAGTATTAAAACGCTAAAAAGAATGCAATGTACCGTAACAACAATAGTACTATTAAAGAAGCATAAATATAACGCTCAACTAATACGGTCAAAGAAGAATTAGCAAATAGGCAACATACCACTCAGTTAACAATTGGTGAGGGACGAGGCAATTGTATTCTCCTAGTTTTGAGGCGCTGAAATCGTCGGATGATGGCTTCATCATTAAGTGATTTGAAGATCTCTCTCTCCGTGTAGCAAACCATTAAGTCATTCATCCAATTGTTGGCAATCTTATTGCGTAGTTCAGTCTTGATAATATTCATCGCTGAAAATGCCCTCTCAACTGTTGCCGTTGAAACGGGCAATAACAATGCCAACTCAATTAGCTTGTAGACTAATGGAAAAACCATATGCTTTCCGGTTTCAACCATCTTCATAGATAGAGATGCAATATCTTGACAAGTAGCAAAAGAAGCATGCCTTCTCACATGAACAATATATGTCTCAAGTTCCTCACTTAGCAATGCACGATCACCATTAGAGAAATCTCCATCATATAGTTCAGCAAGTCGAAGAAGCTTCTCTTGATGGAACTTAGCAAATGAATCCTTCGGATCAAGGCAAGAAACACAAACTAGCAACTCACTAGAAACTTCATTGAACCGATGGCATAACTCTGCATTGATTTTGTCAAGAACAACAAAGAATAACTCAGCACGATAGTAGTGAAGATTTGTGATGTTGAAGCCTGACGCCTTGAGCGGCCCCTGATCGGTACTTCCTCATCCATATCTACCACGGGAATACCTTTTTGATCACAAAATGCTTTCACATTTTCTAAGAAGGTCTCCCAACCATTATCTGTCCTCATCGTAGCCAACCGGGTTTTCACATCCTCAAGTAACTCCATAGCAACAATAATGTTTACATCCTTCTTTTGCAAGACTTGGGAAAGACCATTTGTAATTGCAAGCATTTTCAACATCAATTTTAGTATGAAGATAAACTTAAAGCTCTCCATTATTTCTATCAACCCCGCTGCTTGAGTTGGTACACGACCATCCTCATGGACCATACCTAGAACATGCAACACCGAGTCCCACATTGTCTCCAACCGAATCAAGGTTATATAATGTGAACCCCATCTAGTGTCACCAGGTCTAGCAAGATTACTTTCTTGGTGCAAACCTCTTCCAGTAAAAATGTCACCACTTTCTATTTTATCCAAAATGTCCTTGCAATGTTTTTCTTTTAATGCATCCCTTCTCTTGCAAGATGAGCTTGTGGTGGTTACAATCAAGGAGATGTACTCAAAAAAGTCATGAATTGATTGGCAACAACTACTACTAGCAACAGAAACCACCACAAGTTGCAATTGGTGTGCAAAACAGTGAATATAAAAGGCATATGGATTTAAATCCAAGATCTTTCTTTGCAAGCCATTATATTCACCTCTCATATTCGAAGCACCATCATATCCTTGGCCCCTAATCTTGGAGACAGATAACCCATGGTTATCAAGAAGTTCTAAAAGAGCATCCTTCAATGCTTCCGATGTAGTTTCAGAGACATGTTTGAGAGCAAGGAATCGCTCCACAACTTGCCCTTTCTTGTTGACATATCTACATTATGGATATGGAAAATACAATAAGACAATGAAATATGAAAGGATGGTACAAATTACAAAAGATAAATATATGATTTGAATTTTGATGATTACCTCAATATCACTGCCATTTGTTCTTTGACAGATATATCGCGTGATTCATCAATAAGAATAGAGAAATATCCATGTCCAATATCTCCAATAATCTCCTCTGTGATCTCTTGAGCACAACATGTTGTAAGATCCTTTTGAATTTTTGGAGAGGTCATAATGCAAGTTCTTGGAGCACGAATATAAGCATCCATCACTTCTTTCTTTTTTCCTTTGTACCAATCTACCATCTCTAGAAAGTTCCCCTTGTTTAAAGAACTAGATGACTCATCATGACCACGAAAAGCTAAGCCTTGCATCAAAAGATATTTTGCACATTCCAAAGAAGAAGTCAACCGGATTTTATATAGTTCTTGACCTCATGACTAACATTAGACATGACAGTAGAGATGCATTGCCTTTGATTATTAAAATCATCATAATGCAACCTAGCATTGTTGTGGGCACTACCAACACCACCAACATGGCCGACCAATCCTTTATATGCATTTTTCCAATTATCATATCCAAGCTTGGTGAAGACATCATGTCCAAATTTGTCACTCTACTATTGCTTAAAGAGAAAGCAATAAAACAAAACACAAAGATCCTTGGACTCACTATACTCTAACCAATCAAATTTTTTATACCATAATTCTTGAAAGCTTCTTAATGCATTACCAATTTGTTTGCGAGGATAGTCCAAACCGATTGGTTGAGTAGGACCTTTCAGAATATATGCTCTTCTCACTTGGTCTTGAGCATTGGGTTGGTATTCTTCAATTTGCCTTCTTAGAGCAGGATCCCTAACTATGTCATCTGGATTGAATGCTCTCCCAACATTTGGTTGTTCTTCAACATTAGCTGATGTGCGGGCTGCATCTGTACTAGGCATACTACCTTGATCGGAATTGGGTCTAATCGGAACTAAGAATCTCCTCATATCGTCTCTACATACATAAAGAAACAATGTTGAACTTTGTGGAATAGTATACTATCACTAAAGAAGCAAAAAACACAGAGCGTTCTAAGTTAGAGCCCCTTATCAGCTACCCTTAAGTACTGAAGAAACTGGGTCTATTGATGACCTCTCACTCAGAATGTTTTTACTGATCCTGCACTTTTGTCACTCTAAACTCTAAAGAGTAAAGAGTAAAGACTGTAAGACAAGCTTGCTCTAGCTCATACCTCTACTACTCTAAACTCTGAAGTCTGAAGTCTGAACTATGCTGCAGTCCGGTTGTTGAATGCCGGTCGAAGCGCAGGATCAGGACTGCTATCGGTGGACCAATGCTCCAAATATCCTGTGCTCACGCGGCCACGCGAGGTTGAGCCCGTCGTACGCGGCGGCGCGGCGCGCATGGCAAGCAGCGCCTGCGTGTTCGACGAGACGAGCACGACACTGGCCAGTGGCCACGACGTCGATCCGGCCACCCGGGCAGGCGGGCACGAATGTGCTGGACAGTGGACAACGCTAGTACAAGCTGCTGCTTGCCTGCTTCTATGTTCCTTCGTTCTTGCCTTCCTAGTGAACGTTCCAACTTCCAAATGGTGGGCCTTGTAAAATGTAAATACAACATACCTGCTGGGCCAAATTGTAGGTGGGGCAGCAGCCCAACCTGCCCCACTGGTGGGCCCGCCCCTGCTGGGAACGTACGTACGTACGTACGTCGTCCGACCCGTAGGCAGGCAGGCATACTCGCTCAAAATCACCGTCCGCTCCCTATATTTGACTTGTATATACACCTTCGTTCGATTAGCTTCTCACGCGTACCTGGCGACCGGTCTTGAACCGAGCAATTGCAAAAACATACGTAAAGGATTACTTATTGAAAACCCTAATTAATATAAACGTGCATGGGAGCACGTAGAAGATTTATTCATGGTCAAGGTTTTATTCTCGTAACACATAAGCTGCATGGTATATATGCCCACGCTAGCCACCTACGTGCATGCATGCATGTATATGACCGAGCACACACTCACATACGCAAACATACATATATAGCTAGCGGTCCCCCTCGTACGTGCGTGCTTAGCCATAGTACTCCCCGGTGCACGAGTCGTACTTGCTCTCGCACGCGTCATAGCGGCGCCCGCCGTGGCCGTAGTGCTCACGGTGACCGAGGTGGCCCTCGTGGCCGAGATGCCCGGGGTGGCTGCCGCTGTGGGCGAGGTGGCCGCTGTGGCCGTGGCTGCCGCTGCGGCCGAGGTGGCCGTGGTGGTGGTGGCCCCTACCGGCGCGCGCCACCTCGTCGACCTCCTCGTGAACCACGTAGCGCTCGCCGCCCTCGCCATGGCAGAAACCCGGGTGGGCGTAGGGCCTGTTCATCTCCTCCGCGCGGTAATCCGCCTCCGAGTAGTACTGCGCCATGGTGGGTGACAATTGATTAAACGGCTTTGTTTGTGCGTGTGTGTGTGAGAGAGAGAGATATATAGTATACAGTGCTTGAGATGTGCAATGGTGAGACTGATGCAGGATACTGGGATTGGCCATCCTTTTATAGTGTGCAAGTGCCTTCACATCTGCTAATGGTTTGTGCATCGGTGGAGCAGGGAATTTGTTCTGAAAAGTACCTGCGCGCGCTGCTTTCTGCCGAGACGTGCCACCTGCCCGTTTGGATCGAAGATTGGAGAGAAATCGGGACACATTTCTTCCCCTCAATGGCCACAAATTTGTGACTGAGCTAAAGGTTGAAAGCTGGTGCGGCAAACATATGTACGGTGTAACATCCCAAAATTAAAAAGAGAGAGAGGGAGAAAGTTACAATTTAAATGTGTATTTGATTTATTCTTGAATTTTCTGGTTTTTCTTGACTTTTTAGAATTATTTTTTTATATTGAAAATCCATGTAAAATTTAATTGGTGAAAAGATAAAAGTAAAAAAGTAAAAGGTAAAAAGTAAGAATATAATAAAAAATTGTAAAAATATTTTAAAATTATTAGAATACTTCGGAGAACCTTATCTTGATGTTAAATAAGTGTGAAACCATTTAATTAAAGAAATAATAAAATTCATTTATGTGATGTGACTCTGAACAGTGCAAAGATTGTTTTTTATAAAATTTTACTGAACTTTAATGTAGCCAAAATTTTTACCATGTGTTAATTAGACCAATATTCACCTCTAGTAAAATTTTAAAAAAATTAATAATAATATTTAGTTCCTTTTAAAATTTATTTATTACAAATCTAAAATTCTACAAATTTGAGTAAAAGATTTATTATAAAATAATTACTTAAGTTTTAAATTTGAAATTTTTCTAAAAGTGTCCTTATGCCTATTTTCAAATTCTACGTACGCAAAAATTAGGAATATGTCTTTGGCTTTTAGGAAGTGTATTTTTTATTTTCTTCCAATTAATTAAACTAATCAAATTCAATTGGCTATAACTTTTGAATCATAAATCCAAATTGAATGAAACAAGTTTATAAATTCATGATAAATCCTCTAGTTTTATAATATATAAAAATATTTAAGTTTTGGTGTATGTATAAAAACGAAATTCAAATTTTAAGTATAGGTTTGAATTGTGCTCAAAGCAAATTTTGTTCAAATAAATTCCAAATCGAGTGAGACAAATTTCATTAGAATCCTTGTGTCATAAGAACTCTTAATGTGTAAAAATATTTAATTTTTGACTTAATTTGTAATATTTTTCAATTAGGATTGAATTTTATGTGTTGAATGGTCATTTGTGAATAATTTGTTCAAATGTTGTTTAAATATTGTGAGTCCAATTTATTTTTGTTAGTTAGATAGTAAATAACATGTTTTTGCAAAAATACTTAGGGTGTACCATAGAACTTATACTTGCTACCGTCCCTGGTGTTTCATGTACTAATTTATATTAGTATAAGTAATTTTAGCATCTTAAATTTAAATTTTAATATACTTAAATCTACAATATTAGCTTCTTGAATTTGTAAAATAAAATAAAAAATCTTAAAATAACAAGTTATTGTGTTACTATGAAAAAACAAGGCGTGAGTACAGGCGTTGGCGCAGAGCAACATCAGGTTATTAGCTTCTTGAATTTGTAAAATAAAAAAAATTTGCAGCGGACTGGATTCACTGGAATTTACTGTTTGACGAGTACCCGTACCATGGGTACCCCCATCAGCCCGGAAACATGACGGGCTGACCAACCGCGGCGAAGGCCCAGCACTGCCAAAAGGTACTTGGGCCGCGGAGAGCGAACCCCGACCTGTGCAGGACCGACCCTGGACGGTCGGCGGACTCCGATCCCGGGCGGTCGGCGGGCTCCGACCGCCTAATGTTGAAGCTCGCGGTCAGCAAGCTCCACCCGCGCACGAGCCAGCAGGGCCCACGCCGGTGTCAGACAGCTGCCTTGTGCGCAGCGTCCCCTGGCGTCCGTACCGGGGCAGACGGCTCCTTCCCAAGACTGTCAGAGGAGCCACCGAAGAAGTCAAGCCCCCGTCCCATCGCCTGGCACACCGCAGAAGAATACGCCCACTCCCGAGGCCAAGGCAAAGTCAAGCGCCATTAAAGCCACCGAGGCTGACAGGAGCACCACGCGATACGTCATCCAGACAGCACTACGCAAGACGGCTCATCACAGAGCCACCAACCCTGCCTCGGGACGAGCAGTGGGCCTGGTCGGACAAGACAGAAACCAGACTTCGAGACGCGCAGGCCCCCTTCCTCGTGGTTTTCCCAAACTCCCGTGTAACCTGCCTCCTCCGTCTATATAAGGAGAGGCAGGGCCCGAGAGGGAGGGGCGATGAAAAAACAACCTCCTAGGTAGCCACCACTCCCTAGCAAAGAACACCGAGGGATCGGTCGACCGACTCCCTGCCTCGCTTGTATAACTCTCGTTCATCGCCCAAAGATCAATACACCTACACCGAACGAACTGGAGTAGGGACGTTCAGCCCGAACCAGTATACATCACCTGGCTCTTTGAGTCGACCATTCGGGGAGAGGGAGCGCGCGACCCCATCCGACCACAAATTCGTATTGCCGGTGCACGAAACACCGACACTGTTCACTCATCAGCTAACATATGAGTTAACTCAGTGATCTGGTGCTCACAGTCACAGGTTCTTGGAGTCAAACATAGTCGATCCCATTGCTTTGTTTCTTTTCATAGACTAATTAATTTCCCCAGCAAAATACATGGTTCAATACCCAAAGTCCAACTATAGATGTCACGCTATGATGTGAATCTTGGTGAGCAAGAGATCAGTTGTAAAGGACAGTGGCACTTGATTCCTGATCCACGAATGGCCAAACGTTTCTTCGTCTAAGGTAACATCTTTGCCTAAAGCTTAACGACTATTATTTTGATCAAAATATGCGGTATGACATGTTCCGTGCACGTAGATTTCTAAGAGATAGGTGTTAGGCATTGATCGAACGTCTATTCTGAGGTTGTTAGTTAGGCTAGACGCTAATTGAATATACACACCGTATAAACGTTACGTTCCTCTCTATGCATAACGAAGACCATTAATGCAGATGCCACATAATGAACAGGCGTGGCGTAGCGCGACTGCCCATTTATTTATACTTAATTAATCAGGTCGCAAGCTTATTTTCGTACAGAAGGGCTAGCATATTGCATGTATGCTGGCCAAGTACACACACATACGATATGACCGTGCATAACACCTTATACATACATACATACATACATACATACATATACCACGTACGTGGATGCGGGCGCGCGCACGCGTGCATCCGTTTATACGTATGTGTACGTACGCGCACACAATAGCTGATCAGTCAGCCCTGACGGCGACGCTCTCCTTGCGCTCGTGGAACTCGCCGGTGCAGGTGTTGAGGTCCTCCTCGAGCTTGGTCCCGCGCACCTCCAGGTGGCCGGAGCCGTGGTGGCGGCCGCGTGGGGCCTTGTCAACCTCCTGGAACGTCTCCTTGACGACGTGCTGCTGCATGCCGCCGCCGCCGTGGCGGAAGCCGCCGGCCGGGCTGGCCACCGACCTCACAGAAGGAAAACGTGATTTGCTGCACACATACCCCATCGGGTGATCTCCTATTTATACAAATACATGACCTGGGATATCTCCCAATTACCCATACAGCAGGATCGCTATAATCAAGGTGAATTTCTATACCTAGGGAACTTTCTATACTTAGCAATCGAATATGCTGGAACACCTCATGTTTAACATTCCCCCTCAATCTCAACCGGTAGCTACTAGGTTGAGATTGCGTCTGAGACGATCGAGCATAAGCTTCGTGACCGGTTTAGTGAAAGCATCAGCCACTTGATCAGCAGAAGACACAAAACGAACTTCAAGAGCACCTAGTGCAACTTTTTCCCTCACAAAATGAAAATCCACCTCAATGTGCTTTGTACGTGCATGAAACACTGGATTGGCCGTAAGATAAGTTGCACCCAGATTATCACACCATAAAACAGGAGGCCGAGATTGTGAAATTCTCAATTCTCGCAACAATGACTGAATCCATGTGACTTCAGCTGTACCATTTGCAAGAGCCTTGTATTCTGCTTCAGTGCTTGAACGAGACACCGTAGGTTGTTTCCGGGCACTCCATGAGATAAGATTCGGTCCTAAGAACACCGCGAACCCACCGGTGGACCGACGATCATCCAAGCAACCAGCCCAATCAGCATCGGTGAAAACACTAAGAAGTAAAGAGGATGACTTCCGAAAACTTAGCCCAGTAGAGAGGGTTCCCTTTATATATCGTAATATTCTCTTTACTGCCTCCCAGTGCACGTCAGTAGGTTTGGACAAGAACTGACAAACCTTGTTGACCGCAAAAGAGATATCTGGCCGTGTCAAGGTTAGATATTGCAAACCTCCAACAATGCTGCGATACTTAAAAGCATCATCATAACTAAGAGCTTGACCAAGATCACTTGATAATTTTTCTGTAACTACCATGGGTGTAGAGACTGACTTGCAATTCTCCATACACACACGATGAAGCAAATCAGTGGCATACTTATGTTGAGTGAGTATCATTCCCCCTGAATTGTAAGTAGCCTCAAGACCAAGGAAATAGTGTAAGCGACCAAGATCTTTGACAGGAAAATCACCAGAAAGCTGACGAATGAGAGTATCAACCACACTGGAGGAGGAGCCAACAATAATAATGTCATCGACGTACACAAGCAGATAGAGGATGACATCGTTATGATGAAACAGGAAGAGAGAAGTGTCCACCTTGGAAGAAACAAAACCCAACTGATGAAGTTTATCGCTCAGACGAGAATACCAAGCTCTGGGAGACTGTTTCAGACCATATATAGCTTTGTGAAGTTTACACACAAAGTGTGGATGTCGATGATCCTCAAAACCGGGTGGTTGTTGCATATAGACATCTTCATTTAAAATACCATGCAAGAATGCATTACTGACATCTACCTGACGCAGATGCCACCCACGGGCCATTGCCAGAGACAGGACAAGACGAACAGTTACTGGTTTAACAACAGGACTGAAAGTATCAGAATAATCAATACCATAGCATTGAGTGAAACCGCGAGCGACAAGTCGAGCTTTGTGCTTGTCAAGAGAGCCATCCATCTTTTGCTTAGTCTTAAACACCCATTTACAGCTGACAATGTTAGTGCCAGGTGGTCGCGGCACAAGACTCCAAGTCTTGTTCTGCTGTAAGGCACTAAACTCCGCTTCCATGGCCCCTCGCCATGCCGAATCAGCAAGAGCAGATTGATAAGAGGCAGGTTCTGCAAAGAAAGCCCGTCGAGAGGAATCGTAGCGAACAGTACCATCATTGAATCGTCGGGGCTGCACCACATTGTTACGCAGGCGAGTAATCATCGAATGTGTCTGCTCAGGAACGACAGCCGGAGGTGGTAGCGTTACTGGGGAGACAACATTTTCGGCGCCTGGTTCGAGTGTCGTAGAGAAGTCTGGAACTATCTCAGGTTGAGCATCCACACTAGAAGACATATTGCTTGGGGAACTCGGACCCGAAGAGACAGTACTGGAGGCAGTACTGGAATCAGGAACATGCACGCCATGCACGTCCCCCGGGCGATCACTGACCGGAGGTCCAGCTGCATCAAAAAGATCAGTACATAACAACGACAGGTTATAATTTTGCACATGAGCATCCTGCACAACTGGCTCAGACATTGGATAGGAGACTGGAACAGTAAGAGAGGATAAATCTGGGGAAGCACCGGAAGCAAACGGAAAAATCCGCTCATCAAAGATTACATCGCGGGAGATGTAAATTCTACCCGTGGACCGATCCAAACATTTGTAGCCTTTATGATAAGGACTGTAACCTAGGAAGATACACATTTTAGAGCGAAACTCTAATTTTCTGGAGTTGTACTTTCTAAGACTAGGCCAACATGCACATCCAAAAACACGAAGGAAGGAATAATCAGGTGAGATGTTCAGAAGGCGAGTCATAGGTGTCATGTTCTGGAGGAGCTTGCTAGGCATGCGGTTAATTAGATAACAAGCCGTGAGAAAAGCCTCATCCCAATAGCGAATCGGGAGAGAAGAGTGAGCAAGGAGAGCTAGGCCGGTCTCAACCAAATGTCGATGTTTACGTTCAGCAACTCCATTTTGCTGGGATGTGTGAGGACAAGAAATGCGATGAGAGATGCCAGTGCGCTGAAAATAACGATGAAGTCTATGATATTCACCTCCCCAATCAGACTGAACAGCAAGAATTTTGGTATTAAGAAGACGCTCAACATGGCGTTGGAATGCATAGAATACTTGTTCTACATCAGATTTATGTTTAAGGAGATAGATCCATGTAAAACGACTGAAGTCATCGACAAAGCTAACATAAAATTTGAAACCACCTGAAGATGCAAGGGCTGGACCCCAAACATCAGTATGGATGAGTTCAAGGGGCACGGTGGTTACACGAGTAGAAGCACTATAAGGCAACTGATGGCTCTTAGCGCGTTGACATGCATCACACACAGACGACTCATTTTGGGAGGAACATAAGAGTTTATTTGACTGAACGACATACTCTACGACATTATTTGAGGGGTGACCGAGGCGTTGATGCCATTGACTCCGCGTAAGCTTTACTCCTGAAAAAGCTTGACGACTTGAAGACGACGAGGACGACCGGCGGATAGGAAATGGGTAAAGGCCATCACGGCTTCTACCTTGGAGTATGATTTTCTTCGTTATTCGATCCTTTACAAAGAAAGAATGAGGATGAAATTCCATAAACACATTATTATCAGATACAAGACGATGAACGGATAGAAGATGTTTATGAATTTTTGGTACGTGGAGAATATTTTTGAGTGCTAGAGAAGAGCCAGGAAGTTTAGAATGCCCAGTATGCAAGATTTTCAAACCTGCGCCGTTGGCTACTTGCACTTGATCCTTCCCATTGTAGCGCTCATGGATGGTCAGGCGATCAAGATCTCCAGTGAGATGATCAGAAGCCCCAGTATCAAGATACCAGTTAGCATCATTGTCTTGACCGTAGGTAGTAGCAGCATTACCGGTGTGGTGGTTGTGATGTTCTTCAGCTTGATATGCATGATTGAAACGGTTGCGGCATCGCAACGCTTCATGGCCATATATGCCACACACCTGACACTTAGGCCGATAGCGTCCTCCTCCACGACCACGGCCGCGTCCTCGGAACTGTCCTCCCCCGCGTCCGCCACCGCGGTTGTTATTGTTCTCACGACGGCCGTTGTTGTTGTTGGCTGGATTGTTATGACGAACAACATTGTTGGCGGTTGAAGTGAAATCTCCTGTTTGTGTATGGAGCTCCTGCCTGGCCTCATACGTCAGGAGCATAGCATAAAAATTGGTTAGAGTTACGGGAGCGTTGAAGACAGTAAGTGATGCCATTAACGCATCATACTCTGGCCCTAGACCAGCCATGATGTAGCCTATCAATTCATCATCAGCCAAAGGATGGCCAATGGTTGCCATGGTATCGGCAAAGCTCTTCATTTTCTGGAAATACTCAGCAATGGAGCTGTCCTTCTTCTTCGTCGTAGATAGCTGAGTGCGAACATTGATGATGCTCGCTCGACTCTCCGCCGAGAACATAGCGTGCAGAGTTGTCCAAGCCTGGGCAGATGATGTGACGCCCATCATCTGGCCAAGAACTTCCTCAGTCATGGAGGAATTAAGGATGCCAAGGACTGTTTGATCGTGACGATACCAGGTGAGGAACTCTGGATTCGTCACTTGGCGAGCAGCGTTTCCAGCGCCTTCAGTGATCGTCCTCGCCGGAGCAACGACAGATCCATCCAGGTAACCGAAGTAATTTGCACCGGAAAGGATCGGCACAACCTGGGCTTTCCACAGCAAGAAGTTGGTGCGTGTGAGCCGAACGGTAATTGAGCCGCTGCAAGAAGCAGCAGACATGGCGGCAGCAGGCGTGGAGATCATGGCGCCAGCAGTTTGCGAGAGAGCAGAACTATCAGAAGCCATGACAATGGATGAGATCAGGAAAAGAAAATTTTGGATCGTGGCTCTGATACCAAGAAGGAAAACGTGATTTGCTGCACACATACCCCATCGGGTGATCTCCTATTTATACAAATACATGACCTGGGATATCTCCCAATTACCCATACAGCAGGATCGCTATAATCAAGGTGAATTTCTATACCTAGGGAACTTTCTATACTTAGCAATCGAATATGCTGGAACACCTCATGTTTAACACTCACCTCTTCGGAGCAGTAGTCCACCTCCTGGTAGTGCGCCATGGTGATCGATGTGCCTGGATTTGTGTCTCTCTGTTGTGTGTTAAGAGTGCTTGTGATTATAGTGGTGAGACCTGAGCGTGCTTTTATAGTGTGGAAGTGCATGAGTGGAGTTAGGAATCTCTTCATGAAAGATACCTGTGCACACTGATTTGTTCCTTCTTCTTCGCCTTTTAGGATTCGTCTAGAATTTCTCGACTGTGGTGGTGTCGTGTTAATTAACGAGCAGTAGACCAGTAACCTTCATCCAAACCACTATATCTCATAATCCAGCTAACATTCATCAGTCCAGTTTACCCCAGCTTACAAGTTACAATGGCAGAAGCATCCATCATAAACGAGTAAACATTTGCAAAATCATGGCTTAGCTCGGATTGCTCTAACTTGTATGCAAAACTGTAAATCCAAAATCAGCTCTAAAGAAAATCACCTCTGTTGATTAGCAAGCAAATTAAGGTGCCAATGGACTCATATCTATTCTTTCAGGTCACCTTCGATCGATACAAGTCACCAGTCAGATAAGAATATACTTATCTCTTGGTAAGTGGGAATATATACTTGCGTTTCGCCCTATACCACGTTATTACTTCACTTGGGACGGAGACTGGACGATGCTTCTCCCACGTACAGCTAACAGCTCGCTGTGTATGGGAGAAAAGAGGAATCAAAGTTCGTCCATGATGAACGCATCCAAAGATGTGATGCAATGCATCATCCCACTTCAATTTCCTTTCGAGCAGCCATTTCCTGATCAGCTGCCGTTGGTTTTACACCAATGGCTCTTCAAGAATCTGGTACAAAGGGTCTCCGTCAGGGTTCCAAATGCCGTTCGGTTTTCCCGAATTTTGAACGAAATTCGGTATTTCGAGCCGAACCGAAATTCAAAACCGAGTGAAAAACCGAGCAAATTCAAATTTGAGAAAATTTAACCAAAAACTCTCTAAAATAAGTATTATTAGTTTTGTAACCTTTAGGATGAAAATTGGTTGAAAATTTAAAAAAATTTGACGTTTTTGCATCATAACCGATTTTACAACATTGAAAAAAAACTGTACTGTGATCCGGAATTTTATACAAGGAAAAAAACTTACTTGTATTGCTATGGTATATTTAATGTGTCAATCTTATCTAATATTGAAAAAATTTCTTGTATTGATATGTGACAACTTCCAAATATTTAAAGTATAGCAAAGGTATGGTATTTTTTTAATATATTAATATTATCCAATATTAAAAACTTACTTGTATTGCTATGGTATATTTAATATGTTAATGTTATCTAATATTTAAAAATTTTCTTGTATTAACATGTGACAACTTTCAATTATTTAAAGTATAGCAAAGGTATGGTATTTTTTTTAATATATTAATGTTATCCAATATTGAAAAGCTTACTTGTATTTCTATAGTATATTTAATATGTTAATGTTATCTTGTTATGGTATATTTTAAGTATAGCAAATGTATGGTATGTTGAATTGAGTTGTGAACAGTGTTGAAATGAAATGTTATTATTAGTGCAACTTGAGATTGTTTAAAATATAGCAAATGTCATGCCAAATTTTTTTATATTCTTTCATATTGTGCTATTATAATTTTCCACAATTTTTATAATTTTCCCAAATTTTTTTGCATTTTTCTTGTATTTTTTTTTATTTTTCCATTTGGTCCACATTTTTTTCACCCAAACAAATGGAATTTCGAGAATTTCGAACAAATTTCGAGAATTTCGAGATTTTTTCCGAGCTGATTTTGACTGCATGTTTGACTTCCAAACGTTCGATTTTCGACGAATTTCGCTACCACCGGGTGCTCGAAATTTGATCCCGAAACGAAATGTTAAACCCTGGTCTCCGTAACACTAATTGGCATGGTCATGGGCGATCATGATATGCACAGAATTACAAACAAAACCAGAAACCCAGACAAACAACCGATCTTAGGCCATATACAATAAGGCCACCTCAGCTAGCTTTTAGTCTGTACATATCAGCTTTAACTTATGTAGAAGAGTGAGAACGGAGGAGAGAGAAGAGAAGTGGATCTTATTTAGTAGCCAGTTTAGTATGGCAACATAGGCAGATTAGTTATATACCAGAGAGAAAAGATAGTTATAGCATAACATTTAGAGCTAATCTTTGAAGATATTTATTATACAAACTAGTTTTAGTGCTTACTTTAAATAGTATAAATGAAAGATGTAGTAAATAATAAGCTTTGTTATTATACATGCTATTAAGGATACGGCAGTCTGGCAGACAGATGCACAAAACTGCTGCTTCTGCCACGTTTAACTCATATCATTATTATGGTTTGATTCGCATAAATCAAAAATTATGTTGGCTTCAGGATATTGTCGAGAGGCTATAGCGGGTTGGAACCAGGGTGCACAAAATCAACGACGCGGTTTTTTTGTTGAAATTTGTCAGAGATGTTTTATAGATTAATTGAGATTTATTCAGATTTCTGTAATTTTTTTATTTATTTTTAAAAAAAATTCAATTTTACTTGAGTGTGCCGAAAATCGAATAAAATCGTTCGAACATCGAGAATCAAAAACCGGTAGAAAATCAAACAAAACCGATCAAAAATCAGTCGATGTTTTTTCACCGATTTCAAAAAATTTGACTTTGAAAACCATTTGATTTCTACCGATTTTCGAGCGTTTTTTTTTTTTTTTACAAAAATCACTGCCGAGCTCCTAACGAATTTCGGGCCCGAAATGGTTTTGTAAACACTGGTCGGAACTAATGCCTCTTGCTTTTCTGGTGTTCCCTCGGTCCTCCATTCTTGCCATGCGGCTTGCTTGAACCACCATCAGTGCCCTTGTCTCCATCGAGCAGCATGTTCATTCCAAGGTCGAATCCATCTGTAAGGCCTCGTAACCTGTTTACAGGATCAGGTCAGATAAGTACTTGAGTACCCAAATTGGGTGAAATTGCAAATCCAGAAGGGCGACCTCAGCTTAAAGTGACCAAAGTTGGCATCATTCATTAGTGTAGATAACTAGCTATATTTAAAGGGGATAAACAGTAGCACAAGATCAACTGCATAAACTCTGAAATATACACCATACCCATGAAGTTGTTTCCTCATCTGCCTCTCCATCTCCTTATCACGTTTGGTTACTGGAGCTCGAGTGAACAGCTCCTCTTCTTGCTTCTCTTGCTTCCCTCTCTGCCACATGTACTTGACAAATTCCCTGCTTTCATCACCCACTGTTTCCTTCCACTGCGAAGTTGCACAGGCAGATTATTTAGCTTGAGGATAGCACAACAAATAGTTAACTCTACATCTAAGTATCCAACAATTCAAATGGAACAATAGAGTGATAGACATACCTCTTCGGGTCTCTCAGCAGCAGCATCAATAATCTCTTCGGGATAAGGATTTTCTGTTGCCATTCGTGCTAATACCTTATCTTTCCTTGAAGCTTGTTTACGATGCTTATCATCTTCACCATCATCCATGCTAGCAGGCATAAATTTCGGAGGACGGTAGATACCATCGTTGTCCTGAAGTCAAGCAGTTATACATCAGACAAAAATGAATTGTATAAATTTATGTCATACTAACTGAGAAATGATCGTTACTGATCTAACACATAATGAACCGAATTCACAGTATTAATTGGAACAGTACACAACCTTATGCAAGGAATAAGAAAATCTTTAAACATGTAGTAGTCTCTGTAGATTATGCTAATGTTAGTTTTTTTTTCGACAATAGTGGCAGGAGCTCTGCCAATTCATTTCAGAAGAAAAGGAACGTAACTGTACAAAAGAAACAACAACTTGGTGCCTTAGAACCAGTCGAAAAGGTCTACGGAGCTACGATTACACAGAGCGAGGATCTGGACAACATAGAAGGAGAGAAAGGAAAAGAAAAGAGGGCAAACAGAGAACAGCTCTGAAAACCACTAGCTTTTGGTCAGTTGTTTGCTGTCATGGCCACCGCATAGTTAGCTTGGTCCTCCAAAGCCCTCTGTACAACGTTTTGGCAGGAGCTAATGTTAGTTTAAAACAAGATAAATAAATCACCATATTACAAAGTGGTTCCTAATACAATTCTGAAATAGCAAATTAATGTGATTATACTGAATTTTGGATTGAAGAGACGCTGATTTCTCATTCCAAGTGACAGCTATATTACACAAAACAGCCCAGTAAAGATGAGTAGATTCAGTACTCATAAGAATTACGTAATATTTAGCGATTCATGCTTGGGCTCAAGCAACTGTGTGATATCCCCTGGCCGAGCAGAAGCTTCGTCGTGAGATGCTCTCGATCCACGATGCAAGAAACAGACTTGGAGAAGAAGAAAGCCAGGGAGAAGAAGAACATAGAAAGGAAGTGGGGAAAGTAGGATTGTATATCACTTTTTTCATAGTCTGTTACAACCGATCCCTTCAGTATTTATAGTCTTAATTCACCCTCTATTACAAGTGGACCCACTCTATTTATATATTTTCCCCTTTTCTCTGGATGTTGGTGTCGCCCTCTCTGAACTTCTTCAGGTTTGCGCCTTTGCCTGTAGCTCGTCCGACAATGCCCCCTCTGTTGCCTTGTTTGTTCTCTGAGTCTGGCCTGCATTGCTGACATTACCTCCCGCTCGAGAAGTTGCTTGACCCCAAGCAACTGTATGAGGAAAGCGCCGGTAGAAGACATTCAGATCTTACCAGGTCGCTGCCACTTCCGGAATTCCAGCCCATTGAATCAAGCCTTGAGCGATCGCCCCATTGCCCCGCTTGACCAGCCGCCGCTCCAGAATGCGTTCCAGTTCTGGTGAAATTGTGTCCAATGTAGCCACCTTCGGTAGATGTTTGAACACCGGGTTATAATCAGGTGTAAAAGCCTTCAGTTGAGACACGTGAAATACCGGGTGTATTTGAGCCTCATCCGGTAAGTCTAGCTTGTACGCGGCCGAACCTATTCTTTCTAGTATTGCATAAGGTCCATAAAACTTATATGCCAGTTTCGGGTACGGTCGATTCACCACGGAAATCTGTGCATATGGTTGAAGTTTGAGCAACACCTTCTCTCCCACCTGAAACTCCCGATCCTGTCGATGCTTATCAGCCTGTAGTTTAACTCGATTCTGAGCTCTTAGTAAGTGCTGGCGCACCATCTCCAATTGAACTTGCCGTTCTTCTATCAGAGTATTTACTGACTCTTCCTCCCCCGGCTTCTCTGAACCTGGCACTCCCAAATACGGTTCACATCCATAAAGAACTTTATATGGAGAACTCCCTAACGCTGTATGGAAGCTTGTGTTGTACCATAGTTCAGCGAGTGGTAGCCATTGCTTCCATTTCACCGGTGCTTCATGGACCGAACAGCGGAGGTACATTTCCAGGCACTGATTTACCCTCTCACTTTGCCCGTCAGTTTGCGGGTGGTACGCAGTACTGTGATGTAATTTCGTTCCTAACCTCATAAAAAGTTCCTTCCAGAATTTGCTAGTAAACACCCGATCACGATCAGATACAATTGAATGGGACAGTCCGTGCAACCGTACCACCTGGTCTAGAAACAATTGTGCCACTTTAGGTGCCGTATACGGGTGCTTCAGCGCAAGGAAATGGCCATATTTTGAGAATCTGTCAACCACCACTAGAATTACTTCATATCCTTCCGACTTAGGTAACCCCTCAATGAAGTCCATTGTTATCTCTCGCCATACTCCCGAGGGTATGGGTAATGGCTGTAAGAGACCTGCAGGAAGACAATGTTCACCCTTTGCTTGCTGGCAAACTTTGCACTGTTTAACAAATTCTTCTACTGCCCGCTTCATCCCTTCCCACCAAAATAGCTTCTTCAACCTTTGGTATGTGGCCAGAATACCCGAGTGACCTCCTAGAGCACTTGCATGAAAGGCATCCATTAGTTTGGTTTGTAAAGCAGAGTTTTGTGCAACCCAGATTCGTCCGCGGTTGCGAATCACACCCTGTATCAACTCATTACCCTGCTCGTCTGGGCTTCGCACTGCCAGCCGTGCTAGTTTATCCTGAGCATTCGGATCGGTCGCATACGAATTCAACACCTCCTGCAACCACACCGGTTGTATGGTGGACACCGACTGCAGTGACATGCAATGGCCGACGCGAGACAGTGCATCCGCAGCCAGATTTTCCTTCCCGCGTCGATACACAATTCGGAATTGAAGCCCCATTAATTTAGTCATTGCTTTTCTTTGCATGGACGACTGTAATTGTTGCCCTTCCAAATAGCTTAAGCTTTGATGATCCGTGCGAATGACGAACTCACCCCTTTGCAAATAAGATCTCCATCGATCGACCACCATAATCAGTGCAATAAATTCTTTCTCATAAATGGACAGACTTTGATGTACCACTCCAAGCGCCTTACTGAGGAAAGCAATAGGATGTTCTTCCTGCATCAAAACAGCTCCCACTCCCAAGTCACATGCATCTGTCTCAATAAGAAACTGCTTGTTGAAATCCGGCAAGGCCAAAACTGGAGTTGATGCCATGGACTGTTTCAATTTCTCGAATGCGGCAGTAGCTTCGGCAGTCCACACAAAAGCCTTTTTCTTCAATAAATTGGTCAATGGTTTGGCAATTAACCCGTAGTTGCAAACGAATTTACGATAATATCCCGTGAGCCCCAAAAATGCTCTAAGCTCTGTCACTGAAGTGGGTAGAGGCCAATGGATCATTGCCCTTGTCTTCTCTGGATCAGTTGAGACCCCACCCTCTGAAATAATGTGGCCGAGATATTCAAGCTGCCGTTGAGCAAAAGAGCACTTCGAACGTTTTACCAACAAATTATTTTGTTGTAATGTCTCCAACACCAGCCTCAGATGCTCAATGTGCTGCTCAAAGGTGGGGCTATACACCAAGATATCATCAATAAAGACCAAGACAAATCTGCGTAGATATGGTTGCAATATTGAATTCATCACACATTGGAATGTCGCTGGAGCATTGGTCAGACCAAAGGGCATTACCCTAAACTGATAGTGACCATGATGCATTTTAAACGCGGTCTTAGCTTCATCCTCTTCTTGCATTCTAATCTGATGGTATCCTGCCCGCAAATCGAGTTTGGAGAAATATGTAGTGCCTCCCAATTCATCCAAAAGCTCATCGATTACAGGCATCGGAAACTTGTTTTTGATGGTTAGCTCATTCAAGCGGCGATAATCCACACAAAACCGCCAACTTTCGTCCTTCTTTTGCACCAAGAGCACCGGTGATGCAAAGGGACTTGTGCTCCGAGTGATCACGCCTGTCTTCAACATCTCTCCCACTTGTCGTTCAATTTCGTCCTTATGCAATGGAGAATAGCGATAAGGTCTGGCATTCACCGGAGTCACATTCGGTATTAAAGGAATGGCATGGTCATACTCTCAATGGGGTGGTATGCTTGTCGGTTCTCCAAACACCCCTTCATACTGATACAGTAAATGGGTGACTTCCAGAGGTATTTGTTCTTCACTGTCCTTTGTCATCTCCTCCACGGTTCCCGATGACAAGTTTTTAAATCTATTTTAATTTTTTTTGTTAAGCATTCAGTTTCGAAACTCTTCAGTTTTTGACAATTTTCGACTGATTTTCACAAAAAACCAGTGCCAAGCAACATTCGATTTTCAACTTCAAAACCATTTTGTAAACCCTGAACTCACCCCACAATTCTTCTCCAGGAAACAGCTGCTAACAAGCATATAGAGATGACGTCGGCTCCTTCAAACTGCTAAGCATCATGCCACGTTAGGGTCGAGACACACGTCGTCGGTAGAGAATTTACAACTCGGGAGACTAATGGAGGTGTATCAGTACGATCATCGAATGGATGACTATTACTGAATTTGTACTCCAAAATTAGTACGGCTAATCTCATTATAATACGAAAATAAGATTAACTAAAACCAACAAGTTGGTGGGGGACAGCTTTGGCAGATACTTATTTGGCATGTGTTTCGTGTAACCAAATAAGCAATAATACAGGACCGTTAAAGAGAAAACCGACGTCTATGAGATGGAACAAACCCGTTTTCCAAAGGTAAAATACTAAACATGAATACATATGCAAGCTCCTGAATCCCGATAAATGTTAAAAAGTCATTCATATGACGTCCTTCATAGCTCTGGCCCCAAGTAGTGAAATTGACTTGGTTTCAATCAAGCAGTAGGGGGAATTTCAAGTAAATTTCCCAAAGAATGCATTTAATGCCTAATTGTGTACGGACAAAACCATCATGTTCTCCTTTTGCAGCCATTAGAATTGCCTTCTTCCTCCTAGACTCCGGTTACCATACCCACTCCGCCCCCTCGACCGGAAATTGCCTCCTAGACACAAAAGAAACACAATTTAGCAAAGGTAAGGTCAAATGAGCCCACAACATATCATTCTCTTAAAGAAAATTTCAGAAGTTCATGTGGGTACCTCCTCCCATAGAATTGGACTTGGCCATAGACTCTAACGCTGGATTCACAACCTGGCCGGCTTCCCGCAAGATCTTGACAAGATTCCTCGAAAATTTTGTGTTAGTGTGTGTGAAAAAAGTAAATGCAGTTCCTCTAGCACCAGCACGGCCAGTTCGACCTATCCTGTGAATATAATCTTCAAGAGTTGTTGGGAAATCATAATTTATCACACACTTTATATCCTTCACATCTGCAAAATTAAAAACATCGTCAGCATTTAATCAACATAAATGTGTTGTCCTGAATACCACAGCGGACCAAACTGGGATATCAACACTGTCGATCTCCATAGAAGGCAGCACATGGCTTAGACAAGATCCAAATAAGAAAAATGCACACGACTGCACTTTCAACTGCAACAACTAATACAAGTCGAAGGGGCTGTAAAACTGAACTGGGTATCAATCACTGCTGGGCGTGGAATTGATGGTGATTAACCTCAGCCTTATTTTCATAAAATGTTGACCACTTGCACCTGACATGCCTGAGCAATAATTTATCCAATAATGTACGAGCATCAACATGTCCGTTTGAACCCAAACAAAATCTGTCATCCATGCCAATCCAACACAGGCTGCAATGCTTAAGGTGCTGCATCAGAGGTCAATATGAGGATTTCACTGAAAAGAGCACTGATAACTCTACAGCCATCTTTGGACCAGTTGGCAGTGATACCGATAGATAAGGCGCATGTTTAAATAGCAGTATTAAGTTTCTGAAGGACAATGCAAAGCTAGGGAAAGAATAAGGGAGATCCATACAATTCTAAAATATTGAACAAATTTATTCGACATTGAAACTTTAGTACAACCTGAAGAGCCATGCAGTGTGAATTTATTCTATTGCCTTTACACCGATACTTATTACTATATGTTTTCGTATATGCCTATTGCCTGTGCACGTACCGAAAAACTTTGATTCACCCAACAATCCTCAAGACCTTAACAAAATTGAAACCATCAACCATGTTTCTCATGAAAAAAGTAGCCACAATAAGAATGTAGAAAAAGGTACTTGCCAAAGAAGAGAGCAAAGATTAAATGATTAATAGAATTTAGCGATACTTACAAAAGACCATGACAACAAGGCAACTGTGAGACTTAAAATGCAGGACCAAATAAACAGGGCATCAAGATGCACCTTGCATGCTAAATGTTCGAGAATAAATGAAGATGCAAATCAAATTTAAGAAACATGTCTCCCCCTTGCATGGTCCTTACTGTGGAATAAATATAGTAGTGTGGTTTTATGTAGTGTGGTTTTATCCATTCTATCCGAAGCTAAGGATCTCCCTAAAAGGCAAAGTCCATAAATCTAGCAGGTTTCTTGTTTCTTTAACACAAGAAAGGTGAATGCCACCATGACAGTTGAAAATTAAAGCGCCCAGGTAACACTGCCATTGCTTACGCTCAAGTGACGTAAACAGAGGGAAAAGATGATCACCTCTTCTGACATGATGACACCTTGCATACACCACCAATCCACAAGTTCAGTTCACTCAACCAAAAACAGCTGAACAGCCCTCCGACTTATTATCCTTGAGCACTTGAAACTACAACCTAATCCTAATATTCAAACAAGTCACCATACCAAGACCACGTGCTGCTACATCTGTGGCAGCCATTATAGGACTCTTCCCACTCTTAAACTCTGTAAGAACATAGTCCCTTTCAGATTGAGCTTTATCACCATGAATAGATAATGCTGGCCATCCATCCATTCTAAGTTGCCGAGTGATCTTATCACAATCCTTTTTTGTTTGAAAAAATATCAAGATTCGACTCCCATCCATTAGATCAGATAAGAGCTTACTGAGTCTGCGAAAGAAGTGAAAATAGATCAGACAAGAGCTTACTGAGTCTGAGAAAGAAGTGAAAATCAATTCATATCATGTCAATTTTGTAATCCATAAGTATGAATGGTACAACTTTGTAATTAATAGATTAGAGTGGTACATACCTGGGATACTTTTCATGTTCTGAAATAACTTCAACAATTTGCTGTATGGAATTATTAGCTTTAAGTTCAGGTGATCCTATGATTACCTGCATTACAATATATGCAAAATGTTAATAATAGGACTAACAAAACAAATATTACGAAGGAACCACAAAAAAAATGACAACACCAGAAGTGCACCTTGTAAGGATTTTGCAGAAATTGTCTGGCCAGGGCTTCAACTTCTTTCGGCCACGTGGCACTCCAGTACAAGGTTTGCCTATCTGGCCGGATCTATAGACAACAAAAGCATTTAGTACCATGAACAACACAGAAAGAAGGTTAAATCATCAGCATTAACATATGCATTTCAAAACAAACCATACCTGTGCCAGTATTTTTCGAATCTGGGGCTCAAAGCCCATATCTAGCATGCGGTCCGCCTCATCCAGGGCAAGGTATGTCACTCTACGTAGGTTTGTGTGACCAGCTTCCAGCATATCAATAAGCCGACCAGGTGTTGCAATGACGATTTCAACTCCTAGAAGCACATAAAACAAACTTACATATAAAAACAAATATCAAAAGAAATTAGATAAAAGTGCCTAATACCTCTTCTAAGGTCACGTATTTGTGGACCCTTAGGTGCTCCACCGTAGATACATGTGCTTCTAGTTCTTGAGTATGATCCAAATTTTGCAGATTCTTCCTGTATTTGAACAGCCAGTTCTCTTGTTGGAGCAAGGATCAAGACAACTGGGCCATCACCTTGTCCTAGAACCATTGCAACAGTTAATCATTAGGATGGATTCCATCCGTTAACAATTTGATGTGCACAATACAACAGCAGGAACAAACCTAGTCGAGGCTGTGCACCAACATGAACCAACCCTGGGAGTAAGTAAGAAAGTGTTTTCCCTGAGCCTGTTTCTGCGATACCAATCACATCCCTACCCTTCAAAGCCATCGGCCAACCCTGAGATTGAATAGGCGTTGGCTCCAGAAATCCACACTTGGCTATCGCTTGCATGCAGTAATCTGTTCGAACAGAAGAAAATAGCAATATAACCACAACCTTCTTTCATTCAGGTCATGCTGCAGCACTCTCGGCTCGCGCGCGCACACACAGAGAGAGAGAGCTAACTAAAACTAGGCGTTTCAAACTGAAACCACAAACCTGGGAAGTTGGCTTCCTGGAAGTAGCGGACCGGCTTGGGCACGTCCCGGCCCTCGACCGTGATATCCCGCAGGCGGCGGTACTGCGCCACCTCCATCTCCGACATAGCCTGCACGGCGGGGCACTCCACGTAAAAATTCTTCTCAAACGGTATAAGGCTCCGGAAGTCCGGCTTGGGCAGGGCCAGCGTGTCCAGCCCGTCCCTCCCGCCGCCGCCGCCTCCTCTCCCACCGGCTCGATAGCCACCAGGTCCGCCGCCGCCGCCTCTCCCCCACCCACCACCACGACCTCTGCCGCCCTGGCCAAAGCGCGAGAAGTCGCCACCAGCGGGGGCCTGAGGGGCGGGCATGGGCGTGTACGCGGCGGCAACGGGGACCGTTGGAGCGAGCAGAGGAGCCCCGGCCAGGTCGCTGCACAGAAGAATCAACCGAGTCAGATCGGCTCGTTTTAGATAACATCAGATCGGCTCAGGTTAGATAACATCAGATCGGATCGGGGAAGCGGCGAGAAACACGCGGGCTAGGGCAAGGGTTAGGGTTACAGTACCTGCGCCTGTCGCGGTAGGAGGAGGGGTCGGCGTAGCGGTTATCTAAGGGATTCATGGCGCCGCGCGGGGTTTGGCCGGAGGGCGAGGGGTCCCGGAGGAGCAGAGGATGACACCGCCGCCGTGCGACTCGAGGAGGAAGGATAGGCAGGGAGGTGGATCTGCAGGGGCAGGGCGGCGGGTGGAGGCGTGCGGGGACGATACGTTTGGTTTTGATGGGGCGAAAGCGTGTGGGGACGGGCTAGGTCGGCTCGTGTGGCCCATGTGTCAGAGTCCGTGGGAGACGCTGGTCGCATGAGAAGAAGCCCCCTTACGCAACCTTCAGCCCGGTAATACTAGGCCGCATTTCTTTTCTATCCGCGGCCTGGCTCGTCGTAAATACACGATTGGGCCCATATTACCGGCTCACGCACATGACGTGTTCGTACTTCGGATCGCTCCTGCGGTTGAAGTGCCGTTTAAAATTTCACTAGTTATATGCCCGTGCGTTGCTACGAAAAACAAAATTGATAACGAAAAATAAAGATTAAAAAATAAAAAAAATACTATTTCATAAGATCAAACATCTATCTTTAACGCTTTGTTTCTTGCAAAAGCTGGCTAATTAATTAAAGACCGTTTAACTGCGTAGGGCAATTAAGCAGGGCAATTAAGTAGGGCAATTAAGCAGGGCAATTAATGTGACGTGGGAAGCAATTAAGCAGGGCAATTAATATGACGTGGGAAGAAACTCTCACTTTATATAGTAGAGATTTTAAGTGAATTCTCGTCGTCTACTGAAATCCGAAATTTCGTCCATATCTTATTATTTTGATTAAAATCTAAACAAAATACAAAATTCAAATTTTCAATATGTTTTTTTTTCCATCGAGATTTTCGAGATCTCGGTGGAAAAACCAAAATTTCGGTTGTTTTAACTGAGATCTTGATCCATTTAAAACATTGTAAAAAGTGTGCAAAATTCGTTACATTTTTTTGAATTTTTTTGTGTATGCTTCTGACATATCATTAATGTTTTTATGAAAATTCTAGATGATAATTAAGCTTGAAGAATTTTTAAAAATTCATATAGTGTAAAGTACTGTAAAATAATATCCCAATGCTAAAAAAATTTGAAAAAAATCATGAAAGAATTTCTCACTCACAAAAGCAATTTGGATTAGAGAGAAATTTTTTCTGTATATCAATCCAACAAATACTTAGCAAAAGAATCAAAATGAACTTTTGGACTAAGAGATTGAAAACCAACGTAGCAACACGAAGAAAATATAAGGAAAATATAACTAGCATTGATCACGATAATAGAAAATAAAACCGCCTATGTAGGAAAGAGCATTTATAATTTATTTATGAGTAGTTCATAGGCTTCAGTGCATGTAAAATTGTGAGCATGCTATGTTATTTGCTTGTTATGCAATTTATGATATCAAAATCTTCGTACTTCCAAAATACCACATACGCATTGCTCCTTGTAAAGTTCTACAGAAAATATAGCTATAGAAGCTTTTGCCATGTCATGTGAATGCGAAGCTGAAATGGGTAGGTCAATAGTTTAATACTAGGCCGCATTTATTTTCTATCCGCGGCCTGGCTCGTCGTAAATACACGATTGGGCCCATATTACCGGCTCACGCACATGACGTGTTCGTACTTCGGATCGCTCCTGCAGTTGAAATGCCGTTTAAATTTCATTTTAACGTGAATTCTCGTCGTCTACAGAAATACGAAATTTCATCGAAATCTTATTATTTCGAATAAAATCTGAACATAATAATAAAAAAAAAATTGAATATGTTTTTTTTCCACCAAGATTTCCGAGATCTCGGTGTAAAAACCAAAATTTGTGTTGTTTTAACCGAGATCTCGATCCATTTAAAACATTGTAAAAAGTGTGCAAAATTCATTAATTTTTTTGAATTTTTTTGTGTATGCTTCTGACATATCATTAATATTTTTATGAAAATTCTAGATGATGATCAAGTTCGAAGAATTTTTAAAAATTCATACAGTGCAACTTACTGTAAAATAATATCCCGAAGCTAAAAAATGAAAAAAAAAATTAAAAAATCATGAAAGAATTTCTCACTCACAAACTCACAAAAGCAATTTGGATTAGAGAGAATTTTTTCTGTATATCAATCCAGCAAATACTTAGCAAAAGAATCAAAAGGAACTTTTGGACTAACAGACTGAAAACGAACATAGCAACACCAAGAAAATATAAGGAAAATATAACTAGCATTGATCACGATAATAGAAAATAAAACCGCCTATGTAGGAAATAGCATTTATAATTTATTTATGAGTAATATATGAGTAGTTCACATGCTTCAGTGCATGTAAAATTGTGAGCATGCTATGTTATTTGCTTGTTATGCAATTTATGATATCAAAATCTTCTTACTTCCAGAATACCACATACACACTGCTCGTTGTAAAGTTCTATAGAAAGTATAGCTATAGAAGCTTTTGCCATGTCATGGGAATGCGAAGCTGAAATGGGTAGGTTAATAGTTTAATCTCAATTGAATGACCAGACTGCTATTTGGCTGGTGATTCTATTCAAAAACTAGAACTTAGCAATTTTAATCTTATGGTGATAAAAAATCGTCATTTTTTTTTAAATTTCGGTATGACTTGGAAAACAACGTGAAGAATCCAATCCGGTCAAACTCTGGTCAAATCCAGTCAAAATTCAGTTAAAAAACCAAGATCTCGGTCAAATTCACTAAAAATTCACCGAAATTTTATGTTACTATGGCACTTTGAATTTTTTTGGGTTTTTTTTTAAATTTTGCCGGGATTATGAAATTTGTGGGTTTGAAATCTGAAATTTTGCCGAAATTTTGCGGGATTTTGACGAGATTTTGAACATTGGTGCCAAGTAGGAGACGACTGGTTGAATGATTGTGCGATGTAGCGGTAATACAGTTTTAATTAAATAATTAAATCATGTCACATATAAATATTTGTGTGTTGCAGTGAAACATATTTTTTAACCAAAATATCAAATGATGCTACGTATTTATAAAAATAAAATAGCACTCTTGAGTTGTCATAGAGTGGAGAATGGCCTGGCTAGGGTGAGCGGGTGTGGGTGGAAAGAGAGAGATACGGTTGGTTTCCTTTTCATTCGCGAGAGTGGGGAGCATGTCACGATCCGTAGCCTATATGCGCTAATTTTCTTATAGATGAGAGGAAGAATGAATGATCATCACTAACTCGTATTTATATATTAGTAAAGATAAACGTGGCTATGAGGTTTCTTTCCTATGAGGAAAAGATGGCTATGAGATGATCTTCAAGCAACCTAGTACTGCTATATGCTTGTGAAACTAAGAAGAATATAATTCAACATGAGCTATTATCTCTTCAATTTTTATTTTTGATAAATAAAAGGCAAATGTAATGAAACCATACTAAATGACATATCATGCCTGTTGATGGTTGTTTTTTTTTTTAAAAGAGAGGCATGTTGACGCTGTACTGAATGCATGATTAATCAAATAACAGTTATGATATGGATAAAATCCCAATCTAAGTATGGAAGGATTCTAACCGCTGGTGAGTGAATCAGAATCTATCTCCAACCGGTTTGGCTATATATTGGGCACCCACTATTTGTGTGTGCTCTTTGTCTGTTCTTGTGATTCTGGTGATGAATCGTTGATTGATCGTTGGTTTTATGACATGTTATCAACACGAAACTCTACAAGGCTAAAGCCCAAGACCAATTTGCATTTAGTGTATGTTGTTCTATATTCTTTTCTAGTAGATCAATCTTGATTTCTTGATACTAATCACATATTGATCTATGGTTGATTCGCAAGTTGCTCATACGAGAAATCAATCTCACCAACGCAAAAAAGGATTTGATTGCACGATGTTCTATTAAGGCTGATCGTAATCGTCTGCCTCAGGGTTCGCAAAACCGTCGAAGACCGGTCGAAAATTGCGGTTTTCGAACGTATCGAGCCGGTTCGAAATCAAAACCGGTCGGTAAATCGGTTCAATTAAAAAAAATTAAAAAATTTGAAAAAAAAATTATGCGATGAAAGCCAATCGAAAACCGGTGAAAACGAGCGGTTTTTCGAGAAAACCGACGAAAACCGCTCAAGAAATCGATCGCCCAAAAAGTTCAACTCGTCGAGCGGTTTTTCGAGAAAACCGACCGTTTTTTTATTTTTTTTTAATCTGATTTGAAATTTTTTTGTTCAAACGCTCGGTTTCGAACATCTTCGGTTTTTGACCGATTTTCGCGAAAAACCGAAGCCGAGCTGGGTTCGATTTTCCACCTCGAAACGGTTTTGTCAACCCTGGTGACGAGTGCCTGTACCATGGGTACCCCCAGCGGCCCAAAAAGACGCACGGGCCAACCCGGGCCAGTCAAGGCCCGAAGTCACGACCACCGGGCAAGGTCCGAAATCGCGACCAAGTCTCCGATATCCCAGAGAAGCGACGGCATTTATTGCGTATCGGGCGCATTAAATACCAGCCATAATAACGATGACGTAGCGGCACAAGTTCCCGACCTTCGCATTCATTGCGAGCGGCGCAGCGACTACTGGCGACTGCGGCGAGGCGAGGAGCCGGCGATCCCATCACCGCTACTTCCGGACGACCAAGACCTGATCTTTTCCTCTTTTTTCTAACCAACAGTGTAACCTTCCTCCTCGCCTATATAAAGGGGGGAGGGGCGAGCATGTAAAGGGGACGAACGATCAAGAATCAATACAATCCACCTCACACTAACTAGAGTAGGGATGTTCTGCCCGAACCAGTATAAACACCAGGCCTCTTGAGCCAACCATTCGGGGAGAGGGAGCGCGCGACCCCCTCCGACCATAAATTCGTATTGCCGGTGCACGAAGACCCGGTCGGGGGCTCGGGGGCTACACCCACCGGGTGCGCTCGCCTTGCCAGACCCCTTTAGCGAACGCAGTGCCAGGCCGATCGCGCCAGCCGGCGCCGCCGACCTCGGTCGGCCCAGCCTCCGAAGGGTAAAACCCCGGGCATCTCTCCGACCTGCCTGGGGGCTCGGGGGCTCTTGGCGATACCGTACCATGGATACCCCACCCAAAAAGCGGGCGATCAAGGCCCGAAGTCACGACCACCGGGCAAGGTCCGAAATCGCGACCAAGTCTCCGATATCCCAGAGAAGCGACGACATTTATTGCGTATCGGGCGCATTAAATACCAGCCATAATAACGATGACGTAGCGGCACAAGTTCCCGACCTTCGCATTCATTGCGAGCGGCGGCAATGACGGCGACTGCGGCAGGCAGGGGAGCCGGCGACGATCCCATCACCGCTACTTCCGGACGACCAAGAGCACGATCTTTTCCTCTTTTTCTAACCAGCAGTGTAACCTTCCTCCTCGCCTATATAAAGGGGAGGCGAGCATGTAAAGGGGACGAACGATCAAGAATCAATACAATCCACCTCACACGAACTGGAGTAGGGACGTTCTGCCCGAACCAGTATAAACACCAGGCCTCTTGAGCCGACCATTCGGGGAGAGGGAGCGCGCGACCCCCTCCGACCATAAATTCGTATTGCCGGTGCACGAAACACCGACACCTGGTCTGCCTGCATCAATCAACACGGCATCGAACCCGTCCAGCTACATGTGACTAAATATACTTCGAGCCCTATGTAAGTTCGAGCTACGATAAATACATCTATGCAAGTTTCAATCCTACAGATCATTATACCATAAATTGCAGATTAAGTATCTAATCTAACAGCAATCGGTGTATGCACATCAATTACTGTTCATCACAAAAACAATAAAAATAAAAAGGGGTAGCATCGGTGTCGGTGCCAGAAGCACCATGCCTCCACGCCCGACGGCGGTCAGCCCAGCGGTGGCTCCCTGGCTTTTGAGCAGCATTGACTGAAGCACCAGTGGTGATACGCCCGCTCGCATGGCGCTGGTGCGCAAAGCACCCACGGCGGTGCACCCGAGGAGGAGGCGACTCTGCGCCCAAAGTGCCGAAGCCAGCGGTCCCGCGCCCACACGTGCAAGATGGCACCCGCCCCGGAGGCAACACCGCCCGCATGAGAGACGGGGAGGGGGATCCCGCAACGGAGGCAATACCCACCTGGTGGCAACGCCTCCGATGGCGGTGCACTCGAGGTGGCGACTCTGTGCCAGAAGTGTGAAGGCGAAGCGGCGACGCTCATGGTAGAAACCAATGGCGCTCATGGATGATGGCACCCGTGCGATGGAGGCCGTGGCGACTCCCGCCCACTCTTTATTGATTGAAGAGTGAGCATACAATATAATGATTTTATCAGTAGTAACAGTCATTTTAAATAAAATAGAAATAGGATATATTGGATATCGCATGGAGGGAATTTATCGAGCTTGCCATGAATGGCAATAATTACCTTACCTGGGCAATGAATACTAAGATTAATCTGACAGCTGGATCTTTTGGAGCCCTTATTTTTCCAGCCTGAAGCTGGTACCCCAACTCATCCCAAAACTGTCGGTTGTATGGTTTTGCACTTCCTAATGTATAATCTTCATGCGGACTTGAAATCCGAATATTTAATGCAAGAGGACTGGCTGGTACTTTTGGATTCCCTGAAGGAAAAATATAACCAACAAAGACCCGTCCTGTTGCTAGAAACACAACGCGAATGGATTCTCCGTGCTTTCACGATTTTAAAAATTGTGGCAGCATATAACTCTGCCATGCACAAACTTGTCGTTGAATTAACATCCTGTAACCAGAAAGTTGCTAATGCTAAAATAATTGACAAGAACATTATACACCATCCACCCCAACATGAGAATACTACTGTAACAGTATTGTCATGTCAAGTACCAGAATTACTCTGTGCTTACATGCATTTTGCTAGAAGCAGAAATACACGATGAACTGTTGGTGAAGAATCATGACATACTTTCTCATGGGAGTCGTGTAATGCCCGAAGCATATGCAAATGCTCAGTTGGCTAGCAATAGCTGAGGCCACAAAAAAGGCCACAAAAGCATAAAGTGGTAAATGGAAGAATGACATATAAAGTAAGGGAAGAGGAAAGCCATAATGGAATAGTAAAGGTAAAGGGCCAAGGAGCTTCCAAAAGCAAGATCCAGCTAAATAACGTTGCAAACCACGAATAACCATGTTTTAGTTATGGATGCACTGGCCATTGGTCATGCAACTATCATATCCCGAAGCATTTTGTAAATTAACCTTTACACGAAATACACTAAAAATCAATAAGACACGGGGAAACAATGTTGAACCATACTCCACCATTCAACCTATTGTTGACACGGACACTAAGGAGTGTGATGATATGATTCTTGAAATTATTGAGTTCGAGTAGTCTCAGGAGGACACATACGACTCATGTGGAGACATGTATTAGTCTCCTAAGTATTCCTTCATTTTGCTAATCGATGTCACATATTCCTTATAAGTCTCCTTATCAGTTTAGCCCTAGTTCTTGGATAAACATTTAGTCTATGCTTCTATTGAGTGATTATCATTTAAAATTGAATAAATAGTTATTTCATAGATATTTGACTAATTGTACCATTGAAAGTGCATCTAGGCCCCTTAAAATTGTTTTGGTGATTAATGATGACACAATTAAAGAGATCTAATGTTCTAACTAGAATTGATGCAGATATCGAGAACTTATTGGGTTCGGAATGAGATTGGACGCCCCTACAAATATTCAAATTTGAAAAGACGGCATCAAGACAAGAATTGTAATTTTCCTTTTTATCTGAGTCTTAAGGATAGACGTACTATCAAGGGGATACGATGGGAAATCGCTCTTAGGATAATCATGTGCTCAAAAGTCAAATCTTGCATTTAAACTATCACTCAACACTTGCATTTCCCCAAAAAGTGTTTTTCAAACCGAGCTCTGTAACTCGGAGTGTCCGGATAAATCATCCGGAGTATCCAGATAAATTATCCGGAGTATCCAGGTTAGTCGCTTCGGTTCAAAAGTGTCTTTTAGCCAACCCGGAGTATCCAGGTTAATTGTCCGGAGAGTCCAGACTTTTTCGAAAAAGAGGGTAACGGCTAGTTTTCCAAAGACTATTTATTGCCCCCTTCTCTCTCCCAACGGCTAGATCATCCATTGTAGCTCATTCATTGCTGGTTCTAGCCCTCTCTCACACATTCAAAGCATTCAAAAGAGCTCAAGCTTCCTCTCCATTAATTTGGGTGTTGATTCAAATCTTGGTGAGGAGAGGAAGTAAATTAAGGTGCTAGGTGCATTCATTCCAACCTGTGAGCACTAGTTCATCCTCCAATTGACTTCTCGTGGTGTCATTACTCTTGGAGGTTGAAGGTCTCCTAGATGGCTAGGAGTTACCGGGAGCAACCAAGACTTGTGGTGTGCCCCGGTCGTTTGTGAAGGCAAGTCTCGCCTCCAGAAGGAAAGAGACAAGAAGTGAAGCCGGCGAGTGCATTTGTGCAACACCGGGAGGAAAACGGGTTGAAAAGACTTCGGCTCAAGTGTGACCGAGCCACCTCAACGGAGACGTAGGATTCCCTTCAAGAATCCGAACTTCGGTAAAAAATCGTGGTCTTCACCCTTTCACTTTTCTTTAGCTAAGTTTGTGTCGCCTTGAGTTTGTGGAGCTCCGATCTACTTTTCTAGTTTGTTTGGCTCTAGATTCGTTCTTGCTTAAGGTACTTAGTTGCACTTAGAACTTTTTCATTCAAATAGTTTAGTGTTAAACTGAGTAGATTTAAAGTTAGCATTTGAGCTGGTATATCCGGAGTATCCAGATAAAGTATCCGGAGTCTCCGGGTTGACCTGCTCGGGTGGATTTTATTCCGCTGTAAATTTTTAATTTGCCTATTCACCCCCCCTCTAGGCGACATCTCCGGTCCGTTCAACTATATTTGTTTTATATTTTACAATTTGTTCCTGATGCAACAATTGTTTGATTGTTAAATCATACTTCTAATATAGAACCCATTCTTTAGGATGGTACAGAATACCTACCCATGACTAAGTTTAATGGATGTAATAAACGTGTGGTTGAAAAACTTCTTTCCTTCTCCTCTGGTTTATACTATGCACATATAAAACCTGAAGTTTATGTTACAATGAACACCTAGAAACATTTAAGATCTGGCAGATCGACTAAGTTATCCTGTTGTGAGAAGAATAATTAATAATTATGTTGATCATAGCATAAAGACTTTCCCAGAGTTGAAGATGTCTTACGCCCTGTTTGTGCTATAAGAAAGCTCATAGTTATATATTCTTACCTAAAAGTTAGGGAATAATCACTTAATTTTTTGAAGAAACTTCAATGTGGTATCTGTGTACCCATTTAGCTCCTGTTGGGCCCTTTCAACAACTTTATGGTACTAATAAGATGCTTCTACTACATGGTCCCACGTATGTCTTTAATCTACTAGGAACCATACTTTTGCTAAATTAATTACCCAAATTATTAAGAGCCTCCTTCCCAAAAGAAAGGAGCAAGTATATTCGAATGGACAATGCTAGCAAGTTTACCTTTATGAGACTAATATGTTTTATTAAGCATATCTTTAGTAGTCTCATATTTGAATAAAAAACGGAAAATCAATGTATGCACTTGTATTTATATTCATCATCTTAATGCATACTTAGGTTTAAAGTTAAATTATGAATTTCCCCATCGCTATAACCACAAAATGGGCATTATGTATCCCAATCCATATATTACATGGATGCACATATTTAGGGAGAGTTTACATTCTAACTTGATGTTTCATTATATTGATCTATTCTTCATTCTACATATAAAGGATTGTCTAATGATGAAGTATTCTCTAATGATTAATATGGCAAATGAACTCAATTTAACTTTTTTTCAATGTATTGATCCTTTATATGTAGAATGAAGAATAGATCAATATAATGAAACCTCAAGTTAGAGTGTGAACTCCCCTTAAATATGTGCATCTATGTAATATATGAATTGTGATACATAATGCACATTTTGTGGTTATAGCGATGGGGAAATTCATACTTTAACTTGAAACCTAAGTATGCATTAAGATGATGAATATAAATACAAGTGCATACCTTGATTTTTCGTTTTTCATCCAAATATGAGACTACTAAAGATATGCTTAATAAAACATGTTAGTCTCATAAAGATTAGATTTGTCATTAATCAAGGATTAAGCATTAATCTAAACTAATCACTAAAACCAATGGAGCTTGAACTTACACACTTGCCTGCCACCAAGCGAGGTGGGTTGTTCGCGGCTACTCCTATCAGCACAACATCGATTACGACGAGACTTTTAGCCCGGTGGTCAAGCCGTCCACTATTCGGGCTGTTCTTAGCATCGCCACCTCCTGCTCCTGGCTTATACATCAGCTTGACGTGAAGAACACCTTTCTCCATGGGCATCTTGACGAGACTGTCTATTGCCACCTACATTCATTGCCTGGGGTTCGTCGCTTTGTCTTCAGACACGTCTCTCTTTGTTCTCAAAGATGGAGACCAGCTTGCCCACTTGTTGCTCTACGTCGATGACATCATCCTTACCGCATCTTTGAGTGATCTACTTCGACGACTTAGCATCTTCACTCTGAGTTTGCGATGATTGACATCGGCGACCTTCACTTCTCCCTCAGTATCTCCATGATGCGCTGCACTTCGAGACTCTTCCTCTCATAGCACCAGTATGCTTTGGAGCTTCTTTAGCGCATCCGAAATCCTCCCGATGCGACTGCGGGCAGGTATTAAACATAGGATATATAGCTGTCAAGTACGTAGGTTGTAACCTTCTAATTTTGGCATTGCCCAGCTATATATAAAGCCACCCCTGCCCTCAATTGGCATAAAGAGTGTTTGCTCCAATCTTCCAATTCTCTATAATAATATCACTTTTTTGAGACAAATACATACATATAATTTACATAAATCCAATCTAAATATTTTAAAAAGATATTAATAGTCAAAGTTTTAAAATTTTGATTGTAAGTATACTAAGGTAACATGTATTTACAGCTGGATGGAGTATTAAGTAAAGCAAAGAAAAAAAAAATCCGCGACTAAAAAATGAGATCACAATTCATTAGAATAGAGGTACATACTCCATGCAACAGCGAGATCCCAAATGTAAAACCGACATACGACAAGCAATAAAGCAATAAAAACCAACGGCAGTGGAAGACAGAGCCACCAATCTCAAAGCAGCCCACTCTCCGGAGTCCAGACGTCGAGGTGGCTCAGGCTGACCGGGCGAAATATTTCTTCTAGTCGTCCCCTTTCCTCGACCTCAGCAGATCCGGCCACTCCCACACGCCGTCTCCTAAACCCTACTCCCGTCCCCTCCTCTGTCCGGCCACCGCCGCCTCGGCCATGGCCGGGACGCTCCCGCCCCTTGCCGCCCTCCTACTCCTCCTCGTCGCCGCGGCCGTCGCCCCCCTCTCGGCCGCCGTCCGCCCGGTCTCCGACGCGCACAGATCCGCCGCCGCCGAGCTCTTCGCCACCTCCTTCGACGGATCCCTCGGCGAGTAAGCTCACTAACCACTCGCCAACCCCACCGTCTCCCCCGATCTCCAGCGTTCGTCCCATGCGTGAGCAATTAGGGACCTAGTTTGATCCAGATCGGTCCGAGACGGAGCCGCGTGTTTGGACTATCGAGGCTTACCCGCCTTTAAGTGGTAATTTTGACTCTCTGCAATCTTGTGCAGTTTGGAGAGGACGTATGAGGCGGTCAGGACATTCCAGATACTTGGCGTGGAGAAGGATAAGAGCCTTACTGGTAAGGCGTGCAAGCTTGCCGCCGAGAAGCTGACTTCCCCCTCGTCGTCGCCCGCGAAGGATCTGTTCCATGCGGTCCGGATCAGCAGCGTCCTCGGATGTAGTGTTGATGCCGTTGTCCACGATGTGGGTGTTAGCTTTAGAGATCTTGCTGTTGTTGCTGGGATCCTCTTGCTTGATGGTGTTCTGAGATTTGTTCTTTGTGGTAGGATGTTGTGGCGAGGCTTAAGGCGGTGATCAAAGACGCCAACTCGCTGCTGGAATTCTACTATTCTGTGGGAGGGCTACTAAGCATCAAGGTTGCTCCCTCTATTGCGCTTTCTAGATGATACTTATTTGTTTGTTTTGCTTATCACTGCTTTTAGTAGTTGTCTGAGTTTGATGTAGTAGTTGATGATTTTTTGTATTTTTTTGTAGGAACAAGGCTACAGTGTTGTTCTCTCTGATGCCGATAGCACATTTCACGCAATTAAGGTGACAGCAGTACAATATGGCTATCCATTTTTTTCTTTGCTATTTTTAGTAATCTACAACATATTTTCATGTTCAAATTAGAGTTGTCTCATATGTGTCTTTGTTCATGTAGGCTCTAAGCCAAAGTGACGGGAGATGGCGTTATGACACTAACAGTGCTGAATCGAGCACATTTGCTGCTGGTAACAGTTCTTGTTCTATTGGGCTACTCTAGACTTTAGAGTATTACTGGTTAATCCTAGCCTTAAACAAATTTTTTGTTGCATTGGACTTGCATTTGGGATGCGCTGGTTGCTGGTTCATTTTTTTTCTATTTGTCTTAACGCTCGAGACTCTTTATGGTGGTTATGAACAATGAGAGTAGTCAGTGTCCATGTTGTTATGAAGGTTTCTCTCTTCACAAGGGAGATCTTTACAGCAAATGCATAATGCATAGCCTCAGTCACTGATGTTTTGCAATAATGTATTGCCACAGGTATCGCACTAGAAGCATTGGCAGGACTTGTTTCACTGGCTGATGTTGAGGTTGATCCATCCATGGTGTGTATATACTATATGCTCGAGTAATTACGTTAACTTGTCATATGTGATTATCTTGCTTAAGTGTAAGTGACAAAGAAGTATGGATAACTGTATATCGTATATACTATGTTATGGAGCCTTGGAATGGGGAGAGGCCCTAACTGGATGCAAGTGAAAAACTCAGCAAATGAGCTGTAATCGTTGTGCTGTTGATCTCCTAGCTTACCTTGTGATCATCTTTTTTTAGCATAAATGATAAGGAAGTATTAGTAACCATGAAAATATAGTCATATAATATGTTATGATGTCTCGAAAGGTGGAAGGGTTTAATTTCACATTGTGGAAACCTGCATAGCCGTGACCGTCAAGTTGTTGACCCCCCAACTTATCTTTCTTAATTACACATCGCAACTTCCATTCATCTGAATCTCCAATGCACATGACATGATCCATGATCCTAAAAGAGATGCACCCATGTCACTCTAGGTACCATGGTTTTCTGCATCCTTTCTTTTAATGATCTTGTGGTATTTAGGTGCGACCATTTCATGCTCGTGTATGATGAATTGATGATTTGCCTTTTCCTTTCCTTTTTACAATTTGTTGGTGAATGATTCTGCCAAGTTCCAGTCCTATTTTTGTATTTTTGTTCTGCATTTGTTATATGTATCATTACTCATTAGTGCATCATTTTAAGTTTGTACTTGTTTCTGGTCTTGATTTCAAATATCATGTCATCAGATAGGAGTGGTCAAAAATGACATTGTGAAGCTGTTTGACACCATCAAGAGCTATGGTATGTTCTCTAACCTTCTTCTATGTGCTTGCTGGAGATAAAAAATTGAATCAATCAGCTTTAAGACAAGATGCAGATAACAAAGAGGCTTTTGCTTCTACCAAATTGAACCTGGCTAGGGTTTCCAGGAGTCTAGGTGCCTGCTTGACACCTCTTTGGAACTTAGTTGCCAATTGCTAAACCTGTGACATACTGAATTGCAGATTTAGACAGTTACTAGTACAGAAATTAGTTTTTTTAGATTGTGCTAGGCGATTACGAGGCAATTTACTTGGTGCTGTTTGTTACTTTTCCATTAAGAATAAACCACTTCCAAGTGAAAACATTCCTCTATCTGACTGATAGTTTATTATGGTATGTATTTCTTAGACGACGGAACCTTCTACTTTGATGAGAAGCATGTTGATGCTACTGAATACAAAGGTCCTATAACAACTTCTGCTTCAGTAGTACGGGGTGTCACCTCCTTTGCAAATGTTGCTTCTGGGAGATTGAATGTGAGCTTTTTCACTTTAATTTGATTCTTATTCATTAAATTTATGTCTAAGCACCTTTCTTAACTATCTATGCTCAATCTACAGATCCCTGGCGAGAAAATACTGGGCTTGGCAAAATTCTTTCTTGGTATAGGGCTCCCAGGTAGTGCAAGGGATTGCTTTAATCAGATTGAGTCTTTGTCATTTCTGGAGAACAATAGGCAAGTTTTCCTTTTTTATTGTTCTCAAAGAGTGTGCATCCCCTATCATTTTACTTGGTGCCACTGTTACCTTTGATGCTTATTTATTTTCTGCAATTTGCAGGGTCTTTATTCCTTTGATCCTTTCACTTCCTTCAAAAGTATTTTCGCTGACCTCGAAAGACCAGCTTAAGGTGATTACCACGTGATATTCTATTGGGTTTTGGCTAATGTATAGCGTTCTTATTGAGAGTACTTTGACTGAATGTTTTAAGGTTTTATATAAATCGGCTTATGTTTGTTCATTGAATTTTTCTGCGTTGTGATGCAAATTGGCATTTAGGCATATGAACATTGCATTAGTAACTATGTTAAGGTGGGGGAAACTCCCCTTGTTTCAGGCAAGCATTGCTTATAATCATTAAGCTTTGGAAGTCTTGAATTTGTCATGTTTTTAACAAGCATGCTATTATGCCTAACCGGTGATGTCATCCTGTGTGGTAATTTCTAGCTGCAATAGTATGACAAACTAACAATAATTTATTGCTAAAATTTACACGCAGTGAGTATGAAACTGTACTGTATGTGCAATAACTATTTGCAACGTTGCTACTCATTGCTTTTTATTTTTATTGTTTTTAACTCAGTGTAAGTTGACTTCAGTTTGTATTTCCTCGATGTGTATTTTATTCAGGTTGAAGTCACTACGGTGTTTGGATCTGCTGCACCTCCTCTCGTAGTGAATCTTGTACAAGTGCTGGGCTCTGACTCCAAGGTCATCACCACGGACAAGGTATAGAGTTGAATCAGCGGTTACCTTTTGGAACCTTCTCCTTGTTATAATAGTTTATCAAAAAAAATTCTGTGTGCATTACAGCTGCCGTGCCCTAACATCCTTTTCCTTCTGGTCTCAGGAACTTCAGTTTAACCTTGACAACAATGTTCATTACCTGGACATTGCTCCATTGAAAATAGATGTTGGGAAGTACTCACTAGTTTTTGAGGTACCTGTAAACCATATTAATTCGCTTATTTTTTATGTGATACAGTGATAGTATTTGACATTCTTTTTAATGATGACATCCTTTTGTCGTCCAGATTTCACTTCAGGAGGCAGAACATGAGACTTTATATGCTACTGGAGGGAGAAACACTGAGACTGTTTTTGTCACAGGACTGATCAAAGTTGAAAAGGCAGAAATTGGAATTTCTGACAGTGATGCTGGGACTATGGAGTCTGTCCAAAAGTAAACTTCTTAAGTTTGCATGCCATTTCGAATCAAATTTGCTTAACTTTACAGCAACATTTAAAAGATAAGCTAACACTAACAGTGAAGTAATCTTAACTTGTTGTCTGTTCATAGTCACTTTGAAAGACACAATACATTCTCATCTGGAATAGCAGACAAGCACTACATAACTTTTTAATATATTGTTTTCCTAGCATCTGATATTTGTTTGAGAGCATATCCTGCATTATTTATAAACTGTGTCCTTGCTGCAGCAATGGTGTATCATAAATAGTTTAGTTAATAGTAAAACTTGCATGAAGTTTTATATCGTAACTTTGTAGCAGAACAGCCTATCTTGTACATGTCTCATTTTCAAGCTGCTGCATTTCAGGTTAGATCTACTGAAAGATGCAGAAGTCTCTCTCTCTGCGAACCATCTGCAGAAGTTGCGCTTATCTTTTCAACTAACTACACCACTTGGGCACACATTTAAACCTCACCAGGTTACTATAGTACTTCATTTTATTTTTCCAACGGCCCAATACTGTTTCTTTTCCTGACTTGGTTGAGCAAATTTGTTTTCAGGTGTTCTTGAAGTTAAAGCATGAAAGCAAGGTTGAACACCTCTTTGTCGTACCAGGTTCTGTGAGGCAGTTTAAAATTGTTCTAGTTGAGTATCCCTTCCTCGGAGTTTGTTTTAGTCAAGTTTTTTTATGATTGCTCTTCATTTCCTTTGGCAATGTGGCCATTAGTTTCTATGCCGTGCATTATATTATCCAGAAAATGCATATATACATATTCAGCCTTTCAACATTGAAGTAGCTAGGTCATGTAGCTTGTTTTTAATCTGGAAGAGAACGTGTAGGCCATGTAACTTGAGGTCAGTCGTGTTTATGTTGGTAACTTGGTGACACACCGAGGCTTGAAGAAAAAGATAATTTAGGTGCAAAAACATTTGAAACTAACTGATTTAAATATTGTTTGACATAGTATAATGAAGATGGGAGGTTGGGATGCATCTTCCTGCTTGAATTTACTATTTAGGGCATTCCTTGGCTACCATATAAAAAGATGCCTCTGTTGTCACTGTGGTGAAATGTGGTGTTGAAAAAGTACCGCAAGTTTATGGTGCGACAAGATTAGACAGCACATTCTGCATGTCATAGCGTGATCTCTTATATGTCTGTTCAATTTATTGTAGGATTTTCTTGGTTTGGTGGAGAAATTTTACTACCTTTCTGGAAGATATGACCTTGAGTTTGCAGTTGGTGATGCTGCAATGGTATGTTGTATAATTTTAATCCTAGAGACCTATTTGGTTGGCCTTGCTGATTTTCTTTGGTTTGTTTGCTCAGGAGAATTCATTTCTAAAAGCCCTTGGCCATGTGGAGTTGGACTTGCCGGAGGCCCCAGAAAAAGCCCCACGTCCTCCTGCACAATCTGTTGACCCATTCTCAAAATTTGGTCCAAAGGAGGAGATATCACACATATTCCGGGCGCCAGAGAAGAGGCCACCCAAGGAACTCTCACTTGCATTTACGGGCCTCACACTTCTGCCTTTTATTGGGTTCTTGATTGGGGTAGGTCAACGATTCCTGCTCTTGGTGTATTTCATTTGCTTTGAATCAAAATTACTGCTTGATCTAACGAAATGTATTGATGCTGAGAATATGCTTCTGGCATTCACTTGCAGCTTGTGCGTCTGGGTGTAAACATGAAGAACTTCCCGTCCTTGCCAGGACCGGCTGCATTCGCCTCACTTTTCCATGCTGGAATGGGAGCAGTCCTGCTGCTCTATGTTCTCTTCTGGGTTAAGGTTAGCAATCTTTCTTGTGGTAAAACGTAATTGCTACCGCAAAAGCTTCCACTCATCTTCATTCTTGTGTTGCAACAGCTGGATCTTTTCACAACTCTGAAGTATCTCGGCTTCCTCGCTGTCTTCCTTGTGTTCGTGGGCCATAGGACCCTATCTTACCTTTCCTCGACGTCAACAAAACAGAAGACTGCTTGAGAGGACAACGCGAACAGAGATTGCCCAATCATCAATTTTCGAGCGGTTGCAGTTGTTTGGGTTCTGCCAAGTGCCTTTGCTTGAGATTCTGACCACTTCAAGTTTTTCTTTTGAGCAGTGCTTCTATGCTTTCCCTATCAATACAAGTTTTACAAATCTTAAAGCAAAGAAGGGTAAGTCATCACCATGCTCATGTTTTATATTTGTGCAAATTTAAAAAAGGAAAAACATAGAAGCACCTCTCTTTTCTTGAGCAACTTGAGTTTTGAGGGACAACTCGGATTCATTTTTAATGCGAGTTGAAGAATACTGGAACTAGAAAAGTAGTAGGACCTTACTTTCGTGTATGTGCAGTGATGTTTTCTCAATGAATAGGATAAGGAAGAAGTCTATGTAACACCTTGAACTTTAGTCGAAAGTCTTTCTAGCATCTTGAACTATAAAATAAGATATTTGACTCTTTAAACTTTGCAATTTGGTTTAAATAATATCCTAATTTGATTTTATACAGTGGTATTGTTCGTGTGGCATAATGAGTGCGATTTTGCTATATAGGATGACACGTTGGTCAAGTTAGATCAATAATAGGTGGGACTTAAAAGGTTTTTTCCCCCATCGGGCTCCCAGCCGTTGTAGGTCTCCATTTTGATTTGGGGAAGCTCCTGTGGGCTGAATCTGTGATGCACTCAAATTTGCCCAGTGTGTTATCCTATATGTGACAAAATAATCTAATTTATGCCATACAGGCAATGTCACTATACAAAACCGGGTTAATGTGTTATTTGAACCAAATTGTAAAGTTCGGTAGATCAAATGTCTGATTTTATAGTTTGGGATGCCGGATGAACTTTTGATCAAATTTAATGTGTTATATGAGCTTTTTTCATAGCATAATGATAGAATTAATAAGGTCGTTTTCTCATCCAAATGCAGAATTAGTTGTCAATTTGCGCTCAGCTGCGTGATTTGCAAATCTCGTAACGGAAAGATACACAGCCTTTTAGTGAGCCGAATCAGGATTAACACACAAGTTTCACATAAGCGGGATACACGACAAGCTAGTTGTTCTGAAAGAACATTTTCTTATTGCGACTATGAGAAAGAATTTATGCATCTCATACGACTATACAATAGTACATACAGATACAATTTGTGAATTAGGTATTGGTTCTTTGTGTCAAAATTGGAGTGAAGTTTTCCGTACAGAATGTGAAGTTACAGGGTTTCCGATCATCCGATGGTCCGACTAAAGTTACAGGTTGCAACTGACAAAAGTGTAGCTAATCAACTTCTGTATGAACTACTCGGAATCCTCCGTACTGCCGTCGCCAGATGCTGACTTTTGTCTTGCTCCTCTTTTGGGTGAAAACCATTTTTAATTTAGCTTGATTAGTTTGTGATTTTTGAATAATTAGAACCGCGAACTTGAAGCAACTTCCATTATTTGACCACCCGGGTCAGGGTCACTCGTGAAGAATACACCAATGAAGACGACTCTCCTTACCTGTCGTTCCATTATGTGATTTCAGGACTGGTAGAGCGTCATTTTGTCGCCTGGCTAATCTTGAACACAAACCGTCCTGCTTAATAAGCTCGCTGTGTTTTCCATCCTGCACAACCATACAGAAGATCTCATGAATATTAAACGGAAAGTCACTATATATCTATGTAAGACACTGTAGATGTAATATGTTTAAGCACGGCATTATGTAGCTACAAAGTTCACAGTAGCTCTACAGGTTGCACTTTGCAGTAATGAAACAGCACCATTCGAAGACATACCTCCACAATATTACCGTTTCCCGTCACAATAATTCTATAGCTGCTTGAACGGTAGATAGCCTAAAAAGGGCATGATGGTGTCAACTCCATTCTTCGTATTCAAAATAACAGATACTGCAATCTAGGCATACTTTACCTGTGAGTTATGATAATCACGGTTCTTCCAGCCTTAGAATCAGAGTACTAACTTTCGTGATGACACACTAGCAAGGCAGAAAAAAGAAATTAACAAGCTATTCATACACTACAGGAAACGACACTATTTTCGTCGGCTGACAATCTAATAGGTACATTTTAATTATCTAATAGGTACATTTTAATATTACGGATTCCTGTAGTGATAGGCACATTTTAATTATCTAATAGGTACAGATTTTATGAAAATCTTCACGAAGAATTTACCTTCACATAATGTTCACTCTCAGCATCGAGTGTACTAGTGGCTTCATCAAGTACTAACATGGTCGGGTCCCTTAGAAGGCACTCCGATAGCAACACGTTGCTTTTGGCCTCCACTAATAAGAGTATCATCGAGACATCGACAATGGTGTTATAACTGTCAGGCAGAGACATTATGAAAGCATGGGCATATGCATGCTTTTCAGCGCACTCCACTTCTTCATGACTGACTTCTCTTGGACAACCATACCTAATATTCGAATTAACAACCATTAGGAATAACCTAGGTTCCTGCACACATGACATATACAAAATCGTTTAATACAACAGAAGTTTCATGTGGTAGCACAATTTATATTGAGCTAATTGGATCTCAACCTGTCCCACAAAATCAATTCTTTCCCTGAACCATCTTGTATCAATCTCACTGAGTGGAACACCATTTATTGATATGTGCATCATGTTAGATTTAGATGAAGAGAAGTGCACTTGTGAATTGTTAGTTGTATTGCAATAGCCCAAGGGGAAAAATATATCGAGTACATGGGGGACACACAAGACTAAAACTCTAGAACACTAGAAAAAACCACAAATACCCTTAACAACTCCCCTCAAATGCAAGGCGTATGCAATAGCATTGCATTTGGAAGGGTTGACAATAGAATAGGAAAAATTCAAAATACTAGTTTTAAAGTTGTCGTCACAGCGTGCAGCACTTGGAAAATGTGTCGAGTATCGAATGATCTCCTTAGAACCGAGGTCATGCGGCAGTCCATAAAGCACAAAGTGCAAGGGCTGAGAAAGCAGAGGCAAGCGGAAGCAAAGTCGACCACAATAATATGACAAAGAAGATGCCAACACAAATTGAGAGAGCTGTCAAATTAAGCTTACTCAAAAGGAATAATACTAGGAATACTAGTAGTAGATACTGGCAGCAACAGGAATACTAGCAGCAGTAACAAAACAGCCATCTTATCTCCCCTCTGCACGTATCCAGCCAGATCTGGGCGGATCTGGCCGAAAGAGGTCGAAGAAGACCCCTACGGCGAGCTGTAGCATCCTTGGTGAGTTGGGGAGTTGAGGAAAAAGGCTGACAGTGGCCTCCAAGGGCGGCGGCTACCTCCTCTGGCAGATCTGGGGTGACCCGAATAGGGTAGGTGCAATGTGGCAGCCCAAGGGGTGGCGACGATGAGTAGATCCGGAGCCAAAGGACACGGCGCAGTGGCGGCCTCGACCACAGATGATGCGGTGGCGCTACTACTGCTCTGCAGCGGCTCGAGAAGACAGCGCGACAAAGCTCCCCCTCTCTTTCTCTTGCATGGTGGCCAGCGGCCACAGATCTGACACAGAGGGGGCAGAGATGTGGCGACAGCGGCAATGACTTGATCTAGGGTGACGACAGCCAGATCGGGGCTGGCGATGACATGGCATCCTCGGGGCACAACAATGACTCTCGATGACATGTAGCCCAAGTAGATCTGGAGCTGATTGGATCTGGAGATGCTGGATCTGGCAAACTTGGGTGGTGGCTTGGTGAAGCAGCTTCCGAGCGGAAGGTCATGCAGAAGCGCGGCTCACAGCGGCATGGCACACAGATCCGGCTATATCTATACAGATCTAAGCCCGAGAGGATGGCGGCGGCCGATATGGCGATGACGAGCACCGATGTCGCGGTGGTGTTGGAGCACAAGACGTCGGCGACAACGAGAGGTGTGTACACTGCTACTACTGCTTGACACTAACTACAACTAGGAGGTGGCCGCCATCGGGAGTGGAGATTGTTCCTCCCGGGGACAGCAACAGTGGAAGATGATTGAAGACTAGGGTTTGAACCTTAGCTCTGATACCATGTTAGATGAAGAGAAGTGCAAGTGTGAATTGTTAGTTGTATTGCCATAGCCCAAGGGGGCAAATATATAGAGTACATAGGACACACAAAACTAAACCCTAGAACACTAGAAAATACTATAAATACCCTTAACATGTCAATCACAAACGTAACTTCATTTTTCAGACCAACCAATCGGTTTGTGTAACAGACAATAGGAAGAGGTAGAAATAGCTTACTTGCCCATTTGTAGGTTCATATAGTCGAAGCAGTAGGTTAACTATAGTACTCTTGCCACTTCCGCCAAGGCCAACCTTTAAAGTTTCAAATTGTATAAAATCATTAAAATTATATATCAAAGGTTGGATTGCAATACTTGTTGAATTCAGATCTATGAAAGCATATGTGTTCCAAATATCTTACAATTGCAACTACTTCATTTGGATGCAGTGTTAGATTGAGTCCTCTCAAAATTGGTACCTGTTAACAAAAGAGGGTTGATAAATTAAGGGCCACATGGTAAAAACAAATACCCCTTTCTTACATATTAATTACAAAACACTCGTGTTTAAGGATTCACCCTACTAATTTTCATTAAAAACAATCTTGCAAAAATTGAACATTAAGAAGCGCTAGTTCAGGAACAGGTACTTCTTGAAGAAAAGGGCAGTGCGAGAACAGGTAGTCCTCAACAGAAAAGTATCCAAAATAGTGGTGTGAACATACCGAGGGTCTTGATGGATATGAAAATGCTACATCGGCATACTAAATTCTCCCTTCCAGCTTCTGTAAACCTGAGGCCTGCAAAGATGAAATGCTTTAGATAATTGAATCTAAACCAGACATCAGATTAATACATTAGTTTGTAACATCGGCATGAATTCTATCTTCTTGCCTTTAGAGGTAAGTTGCCGACTAGGCAGGAGATCCATCAAACGGAAGACTTTTTCACTTGCTCCGACAGAATGCATCAGGGAGGACCAATTGTCTCCAATCCACCATGTAGACAAAATAAACCACTCAGCATACATTATAAATTTTGTCAGTTGCTCAGCAGTTAACTTCCCGGACATGATAGATATTCCTCCAATCAAAACTGCAATGACCTACACAAAGCTTATTTGCAAGAATACTTCATCAAAAGTACCTGACATTTTTCATATTACAATAACACTATATTCAAAGTATGCACGTGATGGAATATCATCGTAAACTGAACAGCAACATTTAAATACCTGAGTAGAATGGTATAGATAGTTCAAGTTCAAGCTCAAGCTCCAGCCTCCATAAGTCATTGCCGAAAGCTTACATCGTACAACCTATCCAACCACTTTGCATACCTATTAAAGTACAAGGCATTACGACATGTAAAAAGTGTTATCTTTATGGCTATAAGAGAGAAAAGAAGCAGAGAGATTGCCTTTTAAACTCCTACTTTTCTGTTCCATATACCCGTACTGTCCTAACCAAAGTTATCACCTCTTGAGCAGCCTGATTTAGATTAGTATAAAAGTTGAGGTGAAACACTACACATGAGTTGGTTTGTCAAATAGCTTATTGGACTAAAGGACATAAACTTACATTGTTGGCACTTGCAGTGAACTCTTGTGCAAATTTAGCTGCTCTTTTCTGATACCTATCAATAAAAGTATCATTATGATTCCTTCCTTCCACATGGACCAAAGATGCAAAGCAACAAAATAAATTACTTGGAGGTGGCCTACGCTATAAGTAGTTTGCATTTCTTTGAACTTGCACCACACTAGGACTATAATAGGGAAGACAACAAGTAAAGGAAAGGAAGAAACAAACTATAAGAGAAATAAAAGCAGGTTTTTTACCGCCCATGGACTAGCATAATTGTCGACAATGTCGTACAAATAAGAATAGTCCACATTCCAAGAGGCCAAGATAAGAATTGCAGATAAATCAATGCACCTGCACCCTGAGATAACGTAACAAAATGATACATAAGCTTTTCAAGCTACTGGTCACTGTTTTACACAATAATACTGAACAACCTTTTCACCTGAAGCAAATTGAGTGAAATGAGATTAAGATCATTGCCAATGACTCGAAACACTTGCTGGCAGTCAGAACCAAGCCTGCTTGTCAGATCACCAACAGTTTCTTCATCGAAAAAAGCAATATCCTAGCACAATGTACACTACAATTAATATCTTTACAGTGAGGTAGACCAAAAATAAAACGAGAAAAAAGTTTATGCACATTAGTTAATTTTGTTTCAGCAACCGTATTTCTTTTATTTCTTCTTCTTTTCTATTACCTGAGAAAGGATGGAATCAAACAGAATTTCTCTCACTCGTTTAACCAAAGAAAATTTTCAGATGATGACAGTTAGAAACTGATCAAACCAAAGGACAATGTGTAATTACTCAGTAAATTACATGAGAAATGTAACATGGTTTTACCAATATCATGTTTGCAACACCGAAACAGCAGCTTTGCAGACCACTGCAGAGGGGGATACCAGCTAAATAAGCAGCCTCAATTCACAAAACCATGCTGAAGGCAAACAATTTTAGTCCTACATATATTATCTTGAAAAATTCCTTGTTTTTGTCTGTGCAAACTTGTTTATGCATGTGCAGTTGTCACAACATTCACAATGTATAATGTAGAAATTTAAGCTTGTATTTCCCTACAATCCAACCAGTTCTATCCATCGCCAAACTGGAAGCATCTCAACTTCAAGCTCTCTAAAGTCCAAAACATTTCCGAGTCCTACCCCTAGGTCCTTCAGTCATTGACTACCAACACATTTCCAACTCAAGTATTTCACTCCAATGTGATCAAATCGCACAGTTGTATAGCAAAATGTGTTCTTCCAAATGCATCATAAGCTACTTTAAACTTATCTTACGATAGCATGCACGGTATGAGGCTATGAGCACAACTTGAACAAAGCAATAACTGACCTAAACACTCCGGAAATCAAACATAGAACAACCAGAAGCTTGGCATTCCGGTAGAATACCGCCCCTCCATTCTGCCCTGAGAAGATGGACCCCGCGAGGAGATGAGGTGTAGCTATCTCCGAAACGCTGCAACCATAACCGCACAGACCAATCAACAAAAACTTAGCCAAATCACGAGGCCAAAGTCAAACTAAGACATCGCACTACCGCGGCGCCGACGAGTGACGCTAAGCCAACGAACACGAGCCAGCAGTAAGCGGCGACGAGGGTCCACATCCGCCGGAGCGCGGAAGCCGCCGTCGCCCCGCTGGCCTCGGAGCGCCCGCACCCGTCCCCAGCCTCCTCGCCGTCCTCGAGCCTCCACCAGCTGCCCCCAGGGAGCACGTTCCGCAGCCGCTCGATGAAGTCCCCGGAGTCGACGCGGCGCCGGCGGAGGCCGCCGAACTCGCCGGCCGGAGCCGCGCCGGCGGCCGCTGCGTGGCCCGCAGGGACGGCAGCCTGGCGGCTACGCTCAGTGACAGCGCCGCGGAGCCATAGGCCGCGGTGAGGAGCAGCGCAGCCGGAGGCGGCATTTTTCTCCCCTCGCGTGCACGATGTGGTTCGGATTCGGTCTGCGCTTGCGCTTGGTGCGGTGCGTCCGCGAAGCCGCAGGAATTTATATAGGGAGGAGAGGAGGAGGGGGGAATCTGTATATCACGACCTGTGCAGTACCGAGTGAATTGACGTCATGTGTTCTGCTGTATCAATCTTTATGTAAAAATAATTAAATGATAAGGATTAAAGTGTTTAGAGATTGATGGGTTTGCAAAATACATAAAAGTATTCATAAATTATTCATAAATGCTGCAAGAGAATGCTAGAAAAATTAAAACCAGAGCTCAATAATTTTCTAGAATTTTCTAGCACTTTTTTAGAATTATTTGTCAATTATAATCAATTTTTTTGAATATCTAACCAATTTTGGAAAAATGAGAAAACAGGAAAAAAGAAAATCTAGGAGGGTAAAAAGGTAATTACCCCTCGCATCTCATTCTTTATCCGAATTTCATCCTGATTCAATCCGGACGACCAGGACTCCAAGTCCGATCGGAAAAGGAGGGGCGTAAGGCCAACGGTCGGCGCGTGGCGTGTGCCACCTAGGCTAGGGGCACGCGGCTCGTCTTGATTATCTGGCGGCGGCCGAGCCGCCGATCGCTTCAAGCGCGACGGACGGCAAATGATGGCACAGGTCGGTCGGCCGAAGCGGCTGGGGCCGGCCGGGCCGAACGGCGCGGGCGACGCAAAAGGCGCGGCGATGCGAGCGAAAGTTAGCGGGGCGCGGTTGGTCGAGCCGGTCGGCGGGTGCGCGGCGAGACACCGGCGAGTTTCGGCGGCTAGGCTGCCGGCGATCGCGGTCGATCGGTAATCACAAGACGCTACACGAGGCATCGGGTGCGGTGCGCGGCCGGCCGGTGAACCGCTTCAGGCACTTCGTGTACAAGCCGTGCTCGGTGGCGGCGTTCGGGCCGAGCTGGCGATCTTCGAGCGGGTTGGCGGTCGTCGGCTTCGAGTGCGGCGGAGTAGCGGCGGTCGCTGGGCCGGACGACACTTCATGCGCGGAGGCCGAGACGGCGGAGATTAGCCACGAGGGCGTGGCGAAGTTCGTGGGCGCGGCAAGAAGCGCCAGGCGCTGGCGCAGGCGACCGAGTCGCCGCGCAGGGGCGGAGCGCACTTCATGCACGCAGTCGCCCGAGTCGCCGCGGGCAAGTCGACAACGCGCTTCGTGCGCGGGTGAAGGCTGGCTGGCGGCCAGGGTGTCCAATCGCGTTGCGGGCGCACATGAGCGCACTGTAGTCATGGCATTTGCATCTTCGTGCAAATCACCTTATTCTATTGCTTTATGCATACTCGTAGCTTTGTGCCACAATTAGATGCATTCATACTGTGTATTGGAAATAAAAAATAATGCGAACTCGTAGCTTCATGCTATGTAGATGCGTGCATAAAATCAAACAAGCGATTAGATTCAATCTCCCATATCTCACCTTTTCTCCGGTAGAGTTTCGTGCTGATAACGTGAATAGTCTAAGATTCCTGAACAAATCTAAAGTGGAGAACAGAGAGAGAGGGAGAGAGACACAAAGTATAAGGAGGGACTGATCTGCTATTCTTTATTGCTTGTTGAATGTATATAATGGGGTGACCCTCTGCCTCCTATTTATAACCTACAGCTAGAGTTTCAGCTGAGGGACCATACTGGGTCTTCGTGGGCCAGATGGTTTCCCAACAGTATGGTGAAACATAAACAAGAGACTCACAAAGGTTACTATAGAGGTCTATATTATTAGATCCGTTATAAGAAATAATTAATTTTAAATTATATAGTTTTATAATATAAGTTTTGTTAAAAGCTATAGTTTTTTAATACAAACTAAAGCCGGTAGTTTTTTTTACATTTTGTATAAAAATATTTATAGTTTTACTAAATTTACTCTCTCTCTCTCTCTCTCTCGGTCAAAAATGATGATCCATGCGTTGTGTGTGAGCGTTTGCTGCTGAGCTTCGCGTTGGGCCAGGGTTCACTAAATCGTTCATGCGATTTTCGCATGAACAGTAATTTTCGATAATCGCAAAAATCGACCCGAAAATCGTTAAAAATCAGATGAATTCAAAAACCAAATTTTTTCAAAAAAAAAAATCAAAAATCGTCGGTTTTCGTGGAAAATCGACGATTTCGTGTGGAAAATCGATGAACTTGTTGAACTTTTTGTGCGATCGATTTTTGTAGCGATTTTCGACGATTTTTGACGAAAATCGACCGGTTTTTGACACGTAAATATTTTCAAATTTTTGAATTTTTTTGAATTTTTTTTGAATTGGATCGGTTTATCGACCGGTTTTTGATATCGGGCCGCGGCGATACGCGCGAAAATCGCTCGATTTTCGTCGATTTTGCGAACCCTGGTTGGGCCGCCTATCGGTGTGGTGGTTGTATTTTTGGGGATTTTTTAATTTTTCTGCTGGCGGAGAATAATTAGAGAGGTGCTTCTATCTTTTTTTTTTAAGTTGTATAAATTTTAAAGTATAAATGCATGATAGATGATGATTATTTATCCTTTCATTTGATTTAAAATTGTCTAATTTATATTGACAAAAAATATAGAAGTATTACTGAATAATTATTATGGGGATTTTTGGATTGGCCTTCGGTTTACGCATGGAAGGAAAGACGACGCAGATTGTAGAGTGCAAGGTTTCAAATTTCGATTTCGGTATATATCTCGGAGGTGGTCGAAATCCGAAATCTCGGCAAGATCTTGGAATTTCAAATAAAATCCAGACGAAATCTAAAAATTAAATTTGAAATCCAATCGTTTTTCAACCAAAAAATCCGAGATTTCGGCCAAAATCATCGAGATTTCGTTCAAATTGAAATGACCAAAATTAGTAAAAAATGTCAACAAATTTTGAAATTTTTTGGAGATGATCTTGACCCCAATTCCAATAAAATTCGGCTAAAAAATTAAAATCCGGTAAAAAAAAGTCCGAGATTTCGATCAAAATCACCGAGATTTTGCTGAGATTTAAATAGTATTGTAGCATTTTGAATTTTTTAATTTTTTTACCCGGTCGAGATTTAGGATCTCGGAGAGGTCCGAAATCCAAAATCTCGGCTGAGATTTCTGAAATCTCATCAGGATTTGAATCCATGGTGGAGTGCATGCAGTAGCTGGTGCCTGGTGGTTGTGAACCTCGTGATGGTGGTGCGGCATGGAGCAACAGGGGGTGGTTAGGGTGTCAGTTTTCGTTTCGAACTTGAATTTCGACGTGTGGGTGGTATCGAAATTCATGAATTTTTTTGAATTTGAGCGAAATTCAGAATGGTTTTCTTTTTCGAACTGGAGCGATAAGCTCGAAATTCATGAAATTTCGTGAATTTTGTTCGGTAAATGGACCCTGGTGTTGGTACTCAAGTTTCACTTTTCGATGAAAACTACTTACAATTTGAAAAATTTGCTCATATCACTTTGATTTGAAAAAAAAAATCATTCACCTTACCATTTAAGTTTAAATTCAAATTAAAAAATTTGAGAAATTTAAAAAAATCATCCAAAAGTTTTCTGAAATTAGTATTAATAGCTTTATAATCTCTAGTGTGAATATTTTTTTAAAAAAAGTTTGAAATTTTACAACATTTTTTTGTAATTTTTCCGATTCCCCCCTAATTTTTCAATCTGTCACCGATTTTCGCAAAAACCTCTCGAAATTCGCAGCTTTTCGAGCAGTTTTCACCTTTTTGTTCGAATTTCGCTCCATGGTTTGACCAGATTTTAAATTCATTTGGTTTTCAAATCATTTGGTTTTTCACGAATTTTGATACCGTCGGTTTGTCAAAATCCGAAGTCAAAACGATATTGTTAACCCTGATAGTACTTCTCGTGAATATTGGCTTCTTGTTCCTCTTCTTGTTGTTCCTGTTGGTGCACCATTTTACTTGCCTTTCTTTAATTATCTTTTTTTACTATCTTTGAAACATATGTTTTTATGCTATTATTCCTGTGCTTTTTTAAAAATGAAAATTTTTGTTCCTGCCATTTCAAATGTGTGCCATATTGTTTTCGCCATCAAAAGTTTGCTCTTTCATTTTTCCACTCTAAACCATGTTTCAATTTGTTTTTGCCACTCCTGTTAGTCCAGGCCACGACGGACATGGTAAAAGGCCTAGCCGCGCTATGCCGTGGTATTATTTTTTATGTTTAAGACATCGTAGTGGTATTTGAGTTCTGTTGTTTTTGTCTTTTTATTATTTTCTAGAATTTGTAATATTAAGAACCTTTTTGAGCTTTTCTGAATTTAAATAGTATTGTAATCACAATATAAAATAATTTATTTGAATGCAAAATGCTCTTTTGGGACCTTTGATTTTTCGAAGAACTTTTTTTGAGTTAATATGATAATTTAACGAGGACCTGACAAAATGGCCCCACTATGGGACTGGTATTCTGGTCTTTCTGTCAAAGCTTAGCGGCTTGGTCGCATTCGAAATGCTCTAAAATGATAGTCAACTGATGATTCGTAATCGGCATGGCAAAAATAAAATGAAATCCTGATTTAGAGTGCAAAAAGGGAAAAGAACACACTTTTTTGACAGGTGCTTTTATGCTTTTCTTTTTTAAAGTTAACGGATATTAAAGTATGAATGAAAGGTAGATGGTGATTACTTGCCCCTGACTTACTTTAAAATATTGTTCGCGCCAAAAACGTGAAGGGGGTTTTAGGCCTCGAACACACAAGACAAACACCGGGTTTGCAGAGCGTGCCAGTCGATTTGACCTGAAATCGACAAGGTAGAATTTGTAATTTGACCGAAGCCGATAAACAAGGATCTATCGGCTTTTCGCTAGTCGGCAAGAACCGATTAGGAGATAACTAGATCAACCGATTCTGATTGATCCGGATACAAGGTAAAAATCGGCCGGGAAGGCGATGCAACAAAACGAAGCAAATCAAACCTGGGTGAAATCGGCTAAAATCAACAATCGGCGATGCGCAACTATGTTGATTCCGTCGACTTCTGAGAGAGATCTATGAGGCTAAAACAATGTAAAAGAAAAGCTTGTAAAAAGTAGGTGTGTTGTTGGATTTGATTGTGTCCCCGTTGTGCTTGACGCCCTCCTCCTTTTATAACACGCCTGACCGATCCGAGTTGTGTATGGATACGGTGCTTTTATCCGTATCGGCCTTTTATCTGATTTCCTTCCCTTTTAGAAACGGTTTCCTTCTCTGATTTGTTTACCGATTTCTTTTCCACATCTCCTCTGTCTTAGACCGATTCCAACACGCATCGAATTTTGGTGCAAACATATGCCCCCCATTTTTGAAAGGTAACTTGTTATCTTTCAAAAATCCCTTCGTCTTTTCCGTGATCGGCTTGTCGTTTAGGATTCATCTCGGTAACTTCCCCATTAATAGCGCCGCAATGTCCTCGGTGCGTTTTTAATGCAACAATCGCTCCCTTTGCCGCCTTCTTTCATCGCGGTATAAATATGGGGTCCCCCCCACGGTCATTTTCACGCTTTCAAGCTCTCGGATCAGGCACCATCGGCTCTTGTCATCCTCTCTTTGTTCTTTCAGAATCGGCTGACATGGACCCTTCACAGTATTCATCCCGATTCCTCAAAGTTCCAATCAATTCTACTTAGGACCGATAGGTAGTATGTCGGCCCACTGATCATCAATACCGAGATCCCTAGACTCCCTCTATCAATTTCTTGGGTACAATGTTTCCGAGTGGGAAAAGTTTTAGGGCATGGCCCACTAGCCTAAAAGGATGGAGATCTTGGTTTATTAGGGTATCGGCTCAAAAGAGGGTAGAATGGGAGAGGATGGGTATAGCCGAGTCTCTATCTTTGAGTCTAGCCGACCCTGAAGCCAATGAACCTTTGGTAGCTGCGGCATGTTATTTTTGGTCGGATTCTTTCAACGCCTTTTTATTCCCGTCCGGCCCAATCGGCCCTACTCTGCTAGATGTGGCCCAATTGTGCTGCCTTAGGCCGACGGGGACGATTATCGGCTTTCGGAAAACCTTCTTTCAAATTAATCCGCAAAAAGCGAAGGTTGGCATAGATACATCCAAAATAACAATAGGGTCACTGGTCGATGTCAATTTGAAGAGCACGTCGCTTTTCTCAATCTTTGGTTAGACCGATATCTTTTACGTGGTGCTTCCTTGGCCCTACCCAAACTTTTCGATTAGTAGCGAACGTCTGCCGGAGGGTCATCGGCTTTCCCTTGGCAAGATGTTCCTCGGGCGATTTCAAATGATGTACGTAATTGTGAGTCGACTCTTTCGGTTTTGCCAAACATGTCGCTGGTGGTAATATAGGAGGTCCTCTTGGTTCGGCCCAAACATGGCTTCATTGTATGTTTAGCCGATCTATTTTATCCGAACCCTCCGGTAGCTCAACTTTCCTGGGAGGATTACCGAGCATGTCATTCCACAAAGATAGAGCTAGCCGATCCTATGGCGAGAGGTTTATCATGTCTTCGGCCGGAGAGCTAAAAATGGACTCGACGGCTTGCACAAATACTCTCGCTTTTCCTTTCCTTAGATAGGGCTTCCTGGCCAACAAGACTTTTTCCGATATACCGATGTAGCCGATTGCCCACACCCAACATTCCTTCACCTTGATTCTGATAGTTCCTCGATGCCCCAATCTACCCTAGATTTGTACAAAATCATCCTCACTCCTTGCATCTTTCATGTCGGCTTGAATACCCACAACCGAACATTTCAATGCCTTACGAGTTTTACCACCCTTCGCGACGCCGCCAATTAGGCTTTGGGCAAACCATTCCATCTTTCCCCTACTATCTTGTGTCGAGCCAGCCCGAGTGACCAGCTGTCGCCACGAGGTCATCCTTGAAGTAGCCGATGGTTTGCAAATCCTCTCAACGCCACACATTTTGTTCTTAATTCGTCGGCTTGGCCAGCGTTCTCAGTGGTGGACTAGAATATCGGTCCATACTAATGGACAGGACTCCGCCGACTATAATTCACTTATTCCTTCCCGACTTTCATGAGCCGGTAGTTTCTCGTCCAAAGACAAGCTCGGTTATAGCGACTCTTCGCAGTCAGAGGTACCGCTGTTTTTATATCCCTCTGCTTACACTGTCGGCTTCGCTTATTTAGAATGCCTTTGATCTTTCCAGGTCGGCACGTGTGTCGGTGAGCCATCAACCGATCCCCATGTTTCTCGCCAAGAGTAAATACAACCACGCCCGGTGTCAATCTGCTGGCACCACTGGTATACTTCAGAAACTTGATATTCAAGCTCCTCTTTAACTGACTTAGCTTCGGCCACAATGCTCCAAGTAAGTCTTTTGCATATCGGCTAACATGCCCCTTGCTTTGACAATTGCTAACTCGAAAACACCGCAGAGGAGGAAGAAGCCACAGCGCCACCTGCACTGAGGCGGCAACTGATGGCTCTCAGAGCACTCCGGGCCATCGATGTAAGTTTTATTCTTTATTCTTTGCTCAATATCATTTTTTTCATATTGCTGATTTTATTCTCTTGAATCCTCAGCAATCTCTCGGGCAATTCAAGTGGCGGGAGTTATAGCCGATTTCCAAGGTGCTACATCGGCTATCCCTCCACTCCGGCCCATTGCCGGCCATACCGCAATGTATCATCGAGATCTCCGATCCTCGACCCTCTGTGAGCTTATCAACGATTCGCCGATCGGTTGGCTTCACTCGACGAAGCTCGACGATCCTGGCAAGTAGCCACCGATGACTACCACCGACATCCGCCGCGATAATAGATAATAGCTGCGCCAAGATCGGCCGTTATCATACTGAGCCGTATGCAGAGCGACTCAATCGCCTTCCTGGATTTAAGTGATGCAGTACCAGAGGCGCTCTTTTCCGCCAACACTCACTTTGAGGAACGCTATGGCGGCCATGCAAGCCGACCTTCCTCGCGCCATGAATGCTTTGCTAGAAGTGTGCCATCTCGATGATCGCTTCGGCTAGACGTAGAATCGCCAAACCAGATTTGAATGTGAGGAAGGCCCAGCCAGTTTCCGACCAAGAGATTCTGGACAAACTTATAGCATGCTAAATCTCGAAGGGTGCTTTTGACCAGGGTGTCGCTATGCCGAATCGCCAAAGCTAAGGCCCAGGAGCCGAGTCATCCAAGAAAAAACTTGAAGAACACCGCCTTGGTTACAAGAGAACTTGCAGATTGCCAAATCGGCATTGCAGAGATGCGACATCTTCACTAGCGCCTCAGAGGCAAAGAATTGGCGGTTTTTGCCAAAGTTAAGAGCCAATCGGCCAAGATAGTCCTGGCTCCGGTGATGCAAAGAGCTGATCAACAATTGATGACGGCGCTCAAGCTACCATCGGAAGGGGCAAGAATGCACTATCGGCTTTGGGAGCCCATTTGCCCGGTCGGGTCTACACTAGTCTTTAACTTACTGATTAGTTGTGGCCAACCTCCGTGAATATTGCTTTTAAACTTGAGATGCCTTTTGAAATCTTGCTTGATCTACCGTGGCATCCGATTTTGTAAACTTTTAATCAGGATGGATGTTTCAAACCGACTTGGCTCGGCTTTTATGACCAATTTTATATGCATGTGCTTGTCATTGATCCCGATGCCTTCACCTCTATAGTTAGGACCACCTGTGATGCTTGGGTGATATGCCTTCGTATACTTTCCATTGATTGCTTTAGGTAGGACGAACCCTTCTAATGATTCCAAAGATATATGAATTTCCGCCAACCTACCGATTGATCTTATAAGGTCCTTCCCATGCTCTGAGACCATTTGCCGAATCGATTATCCCTAGACCCAATCGGCAACACGGTTTCCATACTAAATCGGGCTTGACTGAATGACTTAACAATCACTTTTATTGTACGACCCGCAACAATCTCTTTGTTCTTTTTTAAGCCGATCTAGCGTGACTAGCCTTAGTTCACCCAAATCATCTAGATTGTCCAAAGATCGCCTGCTTGTATTCATCTACCGATACCTTATCTTGCTCGTGTAGCCTTATTGAGCCGATGTTGATTTCAACGGCAAACGGCTTGTCCGTATACCAACCGAAGGGGTGACAATTTAGTTGTTCCGTGATAAGATAGCCGATTTATAAGCCCATAAAGCCTCGGAGAAGGCCGAATGCCATCTCCTTGGCTTTTCCTCAATTTTTCTTTTATCACTTTTATCAATGTTTTGTTCGACGATTCTACCGTCTGGCCTCGAGCATAGTAAGGGAGGAGTTGAGTAATTTTATCCCAAGACTTTCCAGAAACCCTTTGAACTCATTGGACATGAACACAAGACTCGATCAAGAGTGATTGTCTGTGGGAATCCCAAACCGATGGACGATGTGTTCGTTTACAAAGTCGATTAGTTCTTTACCAAGAACCTTTCTTGAGTGGCACACCAACCCATTTTGAGAAATAATCCGTGGTCGCAAGGATGAATTTATGTCCTTGTCGGATGACGGAAATATCCGGCCGATTATGTCTATACCCCATCCTCTAAACGGCCATGGCTTGACGATCGGATGTAAAGCCGATGTCGGGTGTCGATCGTATGTTACCAAACTTTTGACACGCTTTGGCATCCTCTATAATATTTGAAGCAATCTTCTAACATCGCTTTCAAAAATATCCCGCTCGCTCCCAAGACTCCATTTCATCTTACGAGCCGATTGATGTGACCCACAAATGCCTTCATGAACTTCACCCATTGCCACTTTGGATTCCTGCTCCTGTGACATCTTAATAACAAACCTTCCATAGTCCGAAAGTACAATACGCCTTCTAGTAGAACATATTTGAGTGCTTTGCGCCGACCTTTGCTCGGCTCATTAGCTGGATCTCGACAAATAATCCCTTATCTCTGCTTCTCCAATGACGGGTGGACACGTAGAACCGCCAAACGCTTAGCTCGATTGGTCCTTGTCGCTTTCAATCTTGTACCTCGATGCACTTTGTGCCAATCGGTTTGCTTTATCATTAGCTTCTCTGGGATATGTTTTATGGAAAATGTAGTGAATATCTCGATGATCCGGAGGCATTGATGCAAGTCTTGGGTTAGTGCATCATCATTGCAGACGGTATTCTCCTCGACTCTTATTGTACAATTAACATCGAATCCCAAAGCTTCGACGCCTCTCACTCGATGCTATCTAACAATTGTAGACCCCTTAGTAATGCTTCGTGATTCTCGCTTGATTATTTGAATATCGGGCTATTTAGCCGATACATGAAGTCATACTCGCTTTCTAGGTGAAACTAATACCACACCGATGCCTTCGCCTTCTTGGCAAACAGACTCCATCAAAATACTGCCAAGGAGTTACACTAGTTGTTCCTACTATTGTTTCACCCGTGTGATAAAATCGGCACATGCCTTGTCCTTTCACATTTAGTCGATTCATAGGATAACTCAAACTCATAGGCGTATGCCCATTTACCAAGTCGGCCTCAGAGAATTGGCACCGATAATATGTATTTTACTATACTTCCGGTTTTGCATATTATGACGATTTGGACGCCAAAAGATATAATGTCTTAACTTGGTGCAAGCAAAGTACAATGATGTGCATAATTTTTCTACAAAGGGATACCTGGTTTCGCGATTTAGAAGACGCCGGCTTAAGTAATATATTGCTCGCTCCTTCCATCGGGCTTCTTGTGTTAAAACTGCCTCCAATCGAATCACCTTCACCGATATATATAGTCTAAAAGGTATACCGTGTTTTCGTGCGGTCAATATCGGTGGACTCATCGAATAACCCTTTATGTCGTCGAAGGCCTTTTGCTGACGGGCTTCACTTAAACTCTTGGTTATCTTTAATTTTCAGCAAGGGTGTGAAGGCCCGAATACGCCCCCGACAAGTTTGAGATAAAACGTCGCAAGTAATTGATTTTCCCAATCAACACCTCGCAACTCCTTTACTTGCTCACGGTTTAGTATCGGCTATGGCTTTCACTTTGGTGGGTTTACTTCAATCCCTCCTTCATGCACCGTAAACTCAAGAAATTGTCCACCGATAATTCGAAAAGCACATTTGAGAGGGTTCATTTTTAACTCCATGTAACCTTGTGCTTTGAACATTTTCCTCAGATCGGCTAAATGTTGCCGCCTTCTTGGATTTTACCACTACGTCGCCAATGTATATTTCACAAGATTGCCGATCAAATCATGGAAAATATGGTTCATAGCACGCTTGATAAGTAGCTCCTGGCATTTTTAAACCGAAGGTCATAACTTTCCATTCATATAGCCCTAAAGCCCCTGACATCCAAAGCCGCTTGTGTATATCGGCCGCCATGAATATCCGATGATTGTATCCGGCGTTCCGTCAAAAAGCTTATGATGTTATTCTGACGCAAGCATCGATAAGCATATCGGCTATGGGCATTGGGTACTGCTTTTGGCGTAGCTTTGTTCAAATCTCTAAAATCAACACATACCCTAAGTTTGCCGTTTTTCTTCTTCACAGGGACGATGTTTGAGACCCACTCAACAGTCGGCAAGGCCGGATAAATTTCGCCTCTAGCAATCGCCCTACTTCTTCCTTTATAGCCATACAACGAGGGTTAAACCGCCTAGGGTACTGCTTGTTTGAGCCGATATCCGTGTTTTATAGGCGTAGATGTTCAACTAGTCAGCGCTTAAACCTGGCATTTCATAATACTCCCATGCAAAGCAATCCTTATATTCCTCGAGTATTTCACCAACTTTGCTTTATAACCGGGTTCTAATTTAGCACTTACAAACGCTGGTCTTTGCTATCCCCTTCCCTAATATCGATCTCTTCAAGCTTAATCTACAGAGTAAATCCTAACCCCTTTCTTTCTTCTTCAAAATCATCAACAGCCTTCTTCAGATTCTTCCCCGCCGATAGCTCCTTGCTTTCTCTGCCGTAGTTTCGCTATTGTCTTGCGCTCCATCTTCTTATCACTTGCCCCGTCCGATCAAACGTATTGGGTTTTAACGCCGATCGGCTTGAATCCTCGATTTCTCAACACGTATAAAATCGCAATTGTCCAAGGCTTTTCCCCGATATGCATTCACCTCTTCGTGGCCAATTGGTGTCGTGGCTAGCCATGGCGATATGAGCAGCGATGTTTCTACCGGTACGATTCTCAGTATCATCGTTCCATTGCACCGCCGTGCATAGTTGATGGTATACAACGCTTAGCATGGATCCGGGCCTCCGCTAAGGAGTACGGCGTAATTGCCTTTAGCTTCAATTACAAAAACGATCGGCAAAGTTTTATTACACTGTCGGCTTCTGACACCATTACGCCTTTAGCCTCGCTTGGGTCTCCTGAAGTCATTTAGCACCATGTTGGTCTTGATTAAGTCTTCGTCGGCTTTTCCCGGCTTTCGAAAGTACTTAACGGCATCGATTGACCGTTGCCCGCCATCGACCAACATACGGATATTGGCTGGCCATTAATAAATCCCTTTAGATACAATGGTTTCAAATGTCGATGCATGTCTTGTGGTTTTTCAAACACGCTACACCGTGCCCGAGGCACAATCGCTGGAACACTTCTTCACCGATTCTTCTGCTCAACTCGGCAGGGTAAAGTGAATACCATGTTTATATCCATTGGTGGCGATCATCTCTGATCACCTGAGAACTCGGATTGAACCGATTGATCCTGAATCACTACCTGGCCTGCTCCTTCTTTCTCCACTTCTTTTTTTCAAAATCGGTACCGGTCTTAACTTATTAAACGTCCGATCCCTCTCACTCTCCTTTTGGCTTCCTTTCTTCTTGTGTTTTTAATCGAAGCCTTAGCGTATGCGACTTGTCGAGACCCGACGCACCATCTAGGCCTGGTTCTATCGGCTTTATCTTTCCAGCTAAATTGCCTATTTCGCTGTCAGATTCCATCCTTCTTGCGTTAGCCGATAACTCCTGACTTTGGGAGGATTCGCCTTGTTCTGATGTTGACAACCTTTCATAGATCGGCCTTCTGCTCCTTACTTCCGGACGATCAGACGGCCGGGACAACTCAGTTTTTTACAGATTGGTTTGGCCGACATGTAGACGAAAAGTGTTGCATAGGACAAGATACAAGCTGGTATTAAGGTCATCCTTCTTTCCTAAAGAAATCGCCAAAGGACATTGCCGATGTTTCTCTTCCTTCAGTAATCGGCCGATGTGGCACATCTCGCCGCCAACGCTCGTCCCTCCTTTGTCCTCGACGATGAAAACCTGGTGGTGTGGAGGGTTATACCTTTGACTTATCCTTTTCATATTTCCCCAGGAGTTGCGAGAAAGTCGGGCTTTGGTTTGAAATCGGCTCTTCTTGGAGCCTTCCGATACCATTTAATGACCTCTAAGTCCCCTCTTGGTTTCACCGTTCTTGAGTTTTGTCCATTTTTATCGGCTTTTATTTGTATAGAACCGACCAGTGATCTGCACTATCTCGTCTCGTGATACAATTCCCTTAGTCGCTTATCCTCTTCCTCATGAGCCTCTTTTCTTTCCGTGAACATTGAACCATGTTGACCTGAAAAGGGCCCATATCTATCTGCATAGCCGACTCTTACGCAAACTTTAACCTGCCATCGGGCGATGGCCGATTGGATCTGTCGAAAAAATATTGCAATCGTTAGTGTTATGAGAGAAACGAATGATGCCATTTGCAATACCTTCGCTTTTTAATTTCTTCTACCGATGGTATGATATGCCCTTCTCGGTAACCTTATGAGTTTTTCTTGTAGTAATAAATCAAATATTTTGTCGCATTTTGAAACATCATATGAATACTTGACTCGCTTTATTCTTTGTCGGCCTAAGCAGAGAAGCAGACGAGTGGTTTTTGGAACCTTTGGCCCACTTTCGGCTATGTTTACTTCTCGCCGCCGCCGAGGTGTCGCCTAATCGTAATCTACCATGTTTACTTTGGCCTTTTCATTGCCGCTTGTCCTAAACCTATCTTTAAACCTTTTGCTCTCTGCATATCGGCTTTCATGTGTCGATGCAGCGATGGGAGTAGGTGGCCTAAGTCGGGAACTCCTGGCCTCGACAACTTCTCTTTTAATGGAGGATTAACCCTTGGAATGCTAGGCTCGGCCAATTGATCGTCGGGCAATGTTACATCAGAGCACCTATTCCGCAGACGCCCAGAAATCTCTTGATATAATCGAGAGACCGATTCGCAGATTTGGCTCGATCGAACTAAGATCGTAAATCCCGAGCTCCATAGTTCCCCTTAAAAGAAGTACTCATGGAATCGCTTTCTAAATCATTCCATATATGAACTGAATTAGGTGGTAGATTCGCGGAACCAAGTGAATGCAAAGGCGATAACGACAAAGGAAACAACCTAATTTTAACCCATCGGATCAGTGCCGCCTTACACTGAGCCATGAACCGTCCGATATGCTCAATCGTGGTAATAGAATCATCCCCTCGAGAATTTAGCAAAGTCCGTATCCTAAAGTTGTGGGGTGCGGCATTCGGCCCATGTAATCGGTACGGCTTCCTCGTAGGCCGATCACTCTCCCTCCGGTTGTAGACCGAATCGTTCTCTTAAAACATTGGCAATTTGTTCGCCCAATTAACATTGCTCGACTAGGGTGCTATTACATGGCCAATTCTCATTGTTTGCGCCCCCGAGTGCACACTGTCTTTGTCCAACTTCGCACCTCGGGAGGTCTTGGTGCGCGTCATAATTGTGATTAAAACCTAATGCATCGGTGTATGGGCGCGAAGGTTCGATGTATGGCACCACCCTATATGGTGCTTGTTTCATGGTTGTGGCCCCTCGTGGATCGTGGAACTGTCCAATTTCAATCACGATAAGCCGATAACTCATGTTGGAGGGCGACTTGATTGATTTGATGCGCCTATCTTGGCTCCATCCGCGTGTGCCCATGGAAGTGTGTGAACCCATCTTTCGCGATGCTTGGTTTTCAAAACAAAGAGGTTGAGCCAAGATCATGATAGGCGCTTGAGCCGACATGTTTATCGTTGGTGTTGGGTGCTATGGAATATACTGGTACGAGGGATGGTTTGTGGTGGGTCTAGCAGGCTTCGGGCACTAATTCTTGCGCAATTGTTTTCACACTATTTGCTATCATCGGCTTTAAAGTAGATACTAGAGCCGATGATTGGTTAATCAATGCGTGATGAACAGATTGCTCGATCATACTTGATAAATCAGCTTGAGCGGGTGCGTATCGACTTACCGACTTCGGATGTTGACTCCGATAGGATTGATGCTTGGGAGTGCAATCTTACGAGTACGCCACGCGTGTTTTCGGAAGCATCGTAGCATCATTTCCTCTAGAGCTGCCTTTCGATCTCGATTTCTTCTGTTTCAGGGGTTAATCGGCCATCCGAGGCGCCGACATGGCATCGGTGTTGATGTCGTGATGGATCTAGCGGGCTTGTCGGTTGACGACATTCTTTTGGGTCCCACCAGCGCAAAATATGTTCGCGCCAAAACGTGAAGGGTTTTAGGCCCGAACACACAAGACAAACACCGGTTTGCAGAAGCGTGCCACGATTTGACTCCGAATCGACAAGGTAGAATTTGTAATTTGACCGGCCGATAAACAAGGATCTATCGGCTTCGCTAGTCGCAAGAACCGATTAGGAGATAACTAGATCAACCGGTTACAGTTGATCGGATACAAGGTAAAAATCGACCGGGAAGGCGATGCGCAACAAAACGAAGCAAATCAAACCTGGGTGAAATCGGCTAAAATCAACAATCGGCGAAGCAACTATGTTGATTCCGTCGACTTAAAGAGAGATATATGAGGATAAAACAATCTAAAAGAAAAGCTTTTAAAAAGTAGGTGTGATGTTGGAGTTGATTTTGTCCCGCTTGTGCTTGACGCCTCCTCCTTTTATAACACGCTGACCGATCCGGAGTTGTGTATGGATACGGTGCTTTTATCCGTATCGGCCTTTTATCTGATTTCCTTCCCTTTTAGAAACGGTTTCCTTCTCTGATTTGTTTACCGATTTCTTTTCCACATCTCCTCTGTCTTAGACCGATTCCAACACGCATCGAATTTTGGTGCAAACAAATATATACAACTTGTATTGAGAGAAAATATAAAAACACTACTCCACTTTTTTTATTGTAAAAACAAAACTCAAGCCTCGTCACCATGGACCGAACTGAGGCCGTGCCGTCACACACCCTGCACGAGCCAATCGTCGTGCTGGAAACCACACAAATCCTGTTGCACTGCCGCATTGAAAATCAATACCACCGCACCACCGCTCACCATGACCATGCGGCACGACTCGAGGGAGGGCCGGCGGTGGCTTAGGAGCCGAGAAAGAGGAGAGGGGGAGAGAGAAGAAGCTAGCACGAATATCAAAACAGCATGGACAATGAAGATAGTACAGGTAGTTACATATCATCATACCTCTATTATAGAGGAAAGATTTGCCGGCCAGCCAGGCCGGCCACGTCGTGGCCTTGGCAATTTTGCAAAAAAGTCCTTTCACTTTCTCTAAATTACGGATAGGTCCTTGTAATCTACAAAAAGATCCTTTGCGATTATTTGTGAGGATAAGAAAAACATTTCAAATAGCATTTAGGTCTCTCGGTTCGTTACTTTACAAAAAAAAAACTCCCATTAAATACAAATCACGACGAGCCCTTTTCTAATTTTCCAAGGTAGCGGTCAGGTCAAAAAAAGAAGAAGCAAATAGGTCATCATCCCTTACGTCCAGGCCTTTTCTCTGTTTTTCTCAAAAAAAATATTTTCGTCAACAGAAATATGTGTGCAGCTCTATCTCTAGACTTTTTTTTTTCCAATTTGATATCTAATATCTAAACTTTTTCCCCCAACTCGATCTTTAATATTTTTCGAAACGTGTATTATTACTCGGTAAACGCATAGAGTGTTAAACTCGACAAAAAAAGGTTGTCATCTCTTTTTTTGGAACATGTATTATTACCCGGTTAACACTTTGAGTATTAAACTCGGCAAAAGGATGTTGACCGAGTAATAATAGAGTGTTAACCAAATTCGTCAAAAGAAAGATGTGCGCAACTCTATCTCTCTATATTTTTTATTTTGTAACTCGATTTCTAATATTTTTTGAAATATTAGAGCTCTATCTCTATAGTTATTTTTGCAATTCGATCTATAGTATTTTTCAAAATATGCATTATTCACCGGTGAACGTATAGAGTACGATAAAAGAAGGTCGACATCTTTAATATTTTTTAGAACATGTATTATTATCTGGTTACACACAAAGAGTATTAAACTCGACAAAACGAGGTTGACCGGGTAATAATAGAATGTTAACCAAATTCGTCAAAAGAAATATGTGTACAGCTCTATCTCTCTATTTTTTTGTAACTCGATTTCTAATATTTTTCGAAATATTAGATCTGTATCTCTATAGTTATTTTTTTTAACTCGATCTATAATATTTTTCGAAACATGTGTTATTCACCGGTGAACGTATAGTGTTAAACTCGGCATAAGAAAATCCTTTCTCCATTTTTCCCGAGTGAGTACACAAATTCGTAGACGGCTCCAACCCATCGAGTTTTTTTAAAAGCGCTCCGAAAAAAACATGTTGAGGTCCTTCTGCAGCCTTTTTTTAGAAAAATACCTCTATTATGCATGGAAGAAATGGAGCTCAACCAGAGCTCGACGATGAATTCGTCGGGAGGCCCTTTGGAAAATCCAAATTGCGTTTAGATTCTTCCACCACTACTTTTATAAAAAAAGTCCATAAAAAATTAAAATTACATTTAGGTCCCTTAGGTTTTTTGAAAAAAAAAATCCCTACGATATTCATCGGACAAAATTTGGTGCGCAACATGTTTAGTATATTTGTAAAGAAAGAACTCTCTACGGTCTCATAGTGAATGGTAGGTACGGACAAATTGATAGCTTTTACGTTAGGAAGTTGGCAACAGCAGTCTTTCGTTACAATTTCCATTGCTATGTTGATTTTTTTGGTCTTGTTTTAACCCTAAATGATCTTGATTTTTTACGCCCTGCCAACCTGAACAATGTTGACACAATCTCTTGCATGTCCACATTGTGCTCGTCGTTTTCAGTTCATTTTTCTTGGTTTTCTTCTTTTTTATGGAAACAACGGTCGTCTTCTTCTTCTTTTGTTGAGATCGTTTTAATTCTTCCTCATACATGCATTTTTCTCTCTGACCCTGTGCATATATAGGTGTTATCATTCACAGATAAAATTTTCTTTTTAGAGATCGTCATGAATAACCTATGAATCACCGATCATTAGTGAAATTGCCATATAAGTACGCCCTACATGCCTTTTTTTAAAAAACATTTTCGGCTATTTTGGTAGATGAAGAGGGAATTGTGAAAGCAGACGTTCCTTTTAGAAGAGAAGAATCCAAATGTAGTGTTGAGCAAGTAGTGATGACCCTATCATCTAGTGATTCAAGATATCTCTCTTTCAATAAGGCAGCAGGGATTCAACTTTCATGGATAGGGAGTATTAATATGAAAGGGGGTTAATTGTAGATTATCAAAAATCCTAAAATAAATTCTTCCTATGTTGATGCCCAAGCGGTGTCAATAAAGTGATCCTTCGTGATACGAGATAAAAATGATCGGTGAATTTTATCTTATGAAAGTTTTAAAAATATAGTCCTGGATACTCCGCGGTATGGCTGACCCAAACCCTCTCCTTCTAAAGCCCAACACCAACCCAATATATTTATCATCCCCTCACATCCAATACTCTCAACCCTAATATACTCTCTCACCTCTCATCGCACCAAACCAAACCTGCAGCAGCCGCCGCCCCATGCTCCCTTCCTCCCGGTAATAAGAGTACAATAGTAAACAGTATTTTCTTGTCTAGTACTCCTCCGTTCTTTTTTTTTTGAAGGCAACATCCGTTCATTTTTATAAGGTGTATTTTGACTTTGCATAAGGATTAAGGTTACGTTTAAATTAAAAAAGGTATGATATAAAATGACTTAGATGCCCCCAATTAATTGTCTTGAAAGATGAAATATATACTTTGTGTAGATGGTAATGAATACATACATATGGTTGAGAGGGAATAAATAGTGGTATAGAATAAAAGGCCTCGTTAAATCTATATGCAAATTTTATATTTATAAACAAGATCATTTAAAAAATAAGTCTTATAAAAGTGGACGGAAGGAATAACAATTTATGGTTTGAGTTAGGCTAGCCTTTTGCTCTAGGGAGGCAGCCATGCATCTCATTAAGATAATCTTCTTGTCTCAGTGTCTTGTAGCCTCTTTATGTTCTTTTCGTTTTTAAATACATAAACACTCATCTATCACCTGATCCTTACTTTTGGGAAATATCATACGACTATCTTTCTCCCAAGAAACAACACGAAATGCATGTAGCATCACCAGTAGTCAGAAGATCACAAGCTTACTTGATCCTGTTGTCCATTTGAGTTGGCGCAACCAAACACCACCAAATAAAGAAAAGAAAAACGTACAGCTTCTTTTTTGAGATACAAATAAAGAAAAGAAAAACACGGTCGACCCACATCTGATCGCTCGATCAAAACACCACGTTTCCTATCACGTCTAATGTTCCGTACCACGTGGCTAAGAGAACCTCAAAAGCTTTTCTGAGAATCAGATGCTGATTTCTATATAGAATCAGAATCTGACTAAAACCTGATTCTCACCAATTCTTGCTGATTCTCGCCGACTCGGTTCGGAACCTAGAAGTTATAGCCGGCTCGGCCCGATTCTCTTATATCAGAAGCAGCTTCTCCCATAATTTAGAATCCAGAAACTGAAACGAACTGAGCATGTGTGTATGTCTATATATATAATATTAGGAGTTGCTAAGTAGCTTTTTTTTGTTTGTGATCACTTAATTGTTTTGCCCATAGAGTAGGCAAAATGTGAGGAGAGAGAACAAATTAACTCTATTAATTAAATCTAGATTTAAACCTTTAAAATTTAAATGCTATTTAACAAAAAAACACACACTCAGATACTCAGATGTGCGGTAGACACCCCCTAATATATTTTCCATAGTTTATCATATCACCCGAGAAAAGCGAGAGCGCCATAACGTCGTGTTTCCACGCCACTGCCGCACATGGCAACCCCTCAGCGTAGCCCAGCCTGGCTGGCAGCGCCATCACAAGCAAAGAATATGCACAAACTAGCCAGTTTCATTCATGTCTAGTCCCCGTGAAGAATCTAGGGGTGCATCAGGAATCAACCAGGTTACACTATATATATGTGAATATATGATAGTCAAACAGCTCCTTCACCATGCATGTAGGCCATAATATCCATGCATGCTCAAGATCACAATATTCTAGCCACATATATGTTTGTCTACATACATAATTGCACGCTCTGCCCATCTAGGCCAATGTTTTTGACAGGGACACAGACACACAGTTGCAGAAGATTCACTACTCTGATCGCTTGGATCACTAGCCTGCTAGCTACTTACAGTACCATTCAAGAATCAAGAGACATGCAAAATTACAGCTAGTTAGGTAATCAACACCATAACACGTACGGAGCCATGTACTGGTTCTTTGTCTGCTTGTTAGCCGAATGAACGACGAATGAACGACAAATAAGGTATGTTCATGCATCTACAGGACTACCAGGGTTCAACAAACCAAATTAAACCATGCAATTTTTTTTAGCGTCACAGCTGATAACTACTTTAATATCATCCGATCCCTAGCACTACGGGGGATCGAGATTTGATCATCAGGTATAATATATGGAGCCATCTCTAGCAAGCTTCAAATTAATATATGGTGCAGGCTAGCTGTTCTTCGATCAGATGCTCACCGGCAACTGGTTCACGGCGGTGGCCTCCGGGCGAGACCGCCGCGCACCGTGCGGAGGCTTCCCCTTGCAGCCGTCAGAGGCTTGCCTGCATCGCCGCTGCAATCTTCAGCACCTGCCCTTGCATCAGGGACAGCAGCTTTCTCTGGACAGCCATGCTTATGCTTATGCTTACCTACCGCCCCTGAACTGTTGCCATGCTCCTGCGGCGGTCTTACCTTCACGCCCCGTATCAGCTGTTGATAGAAAGGTTGAGATTAGCTGCTGCAGAAACTAATTAATTAGGTACACAGAAAATACAGACAGGGGCATGCAGACTATACATGCAGATGAAGTCACATGTTGATCATCGCGACCACTGATCGCGTGGCATGCACCCATGATCGCAGCCAACTGACTTTAGTTCACAACATGTGAGCAAACTTAAGGAAAAAAGATTAATTAATGAGCATTACATACATATTTGCCCGACTTGACATCGGAGTAGATCACTATGAAATCACCCTCCCGCAGCTCGTTGGAACGAACAAAATCCCCTGCAATGTTCAGGCAACAGCAATGCTTGAGTACCAGAAAGATTGTTGACTATTTGGTTGCTGTAAGATTGGATGATCCAACTCTTGTTGCCACTCACCAGTGTTCTCTAGAAGATACATCCTGCTCTTGTTGTTGGGCCAGAACCTGCGGGCATGCAAATTAAGAGCCATTCACGTCACTGTATCAACAGTTATCATCATACAGTACATATAATTTGCATGAAAAGAACCATGTGGAAAGAATGTGTTAGCACAATGTTACACACTCTGATACCCATTCTTATGTTCAGAAGCCTTGAATCGGATCAGATTTTGCGAGATACGGAACAAGTGTACATGGTTTCAAAAATGAAGAAGATGAATCCCGTAGAGATAACCAAAATAACAACTTAAGTTGAAGCAACGACGATGAAAAAGAAAAGATTTGGCAAAGTCAACTGCAAATTCTTTAGGCACAACCTAAAAAGTACAAGGGATTGTTGCTCTCACAACTTCTTGAACTTTTTAGGACCTTTGGATCTTTACTCTATATAAGAATTTAGTGCTAAAGAGTAACCTAGTCTCTAATCTTCTCGTGCATCTCTTACTTTGGATTAATTGGCTTGTAGCTTCTTGGATGTTTGGGTTCTTTATGACCACCCACTAGGTTTATATAACTTCCCTAGTTCTCCTTAAAGCACATAGGAATACTACAATTAGGATTAGGAACCCTAATTATATTATGATTTATCTAGCACACATTTCCAAATCTTAAAGGCTATATACAAGTCACCATAATTAACAATTTTCATATTGACTTATCCATTGAAGTCATCGTCCTCCTCAAAGAACTAGCTTCAAGTCGGCTCCGCTTTTTTTTTTTTTTTCTCCCACCTTTGGAAGTGCCTCCACCACAAGGGCTTATGCACATCACTGCAATGCACGTGTTGGTGTTCGTTCGAACCCTTTACTTGAAAGACCTTTCTTTGTGTAGTTTAGTTAACAACACCTTACGTTCCTAGCCCTCCATGCCATAGGTTTGTTTCACCTCCAAGCTCTATCTGCTCGATGGTACTTCACGTGGTTGGTCCCGACACATCTTCCTTCTTCCAATAGCTCATCCCATCGCCTTTGCATCTGCTAGATTTTACAACCATCTTTGCAGTTCCATACACAGTTGTATGTAAGATCTAATTACCTATTGTTGATGACATGGTTCCTTCTCCTAATCAAGATTTTTATCTGACCTCCATTGATTGCCCTTCATTTAGGTTTACCCATCATTCAGTATCATCCATCTAGATACTTTTCATGATTACCTACACTTTAAAAAGTAACTCGAATGACTCAACCTCGAAGTGATACACATTCTTTGAGTTCAAGCGACCTCAAACATATTAGATTTTTCTTTAAGTCAAGAACATACAGAACTCCCATGAATGTGTGGTGTGCTCTATCATACATCTCCAATGTAATGGTTCACACCTCAGTAATTTCATACTCCTTACAATTCACCAAGTGAACAGTTTCATGCGTCAAATGTAGAGATCGATCCTTCGTCAAATATCTTCCGTGCCTAGCATATGTGAAAAGCAACAATCTGAATCTAACATTTATCCATGAGAAGTACCTAATTGGTTGACGAAAAGTACGTGTGAATCATCTTTTGCAATCTCCATTGAGCATACACCCTTTATTTGCTTTAAACTTGGGCAGTCCTTTATCATATGACCTTCCTTGTCACATAGATAGCATATATGTGTGCCCTTGCTCTTGACCTTCTTCCTGTGACTTTTGCTTATGCCTGCAATACCTACTACAGCCAATGCGTAATCACCCAAGGACGAAGGTTCTGATGACTTTCAAGGACTCTGCCTCCAATGCTTCTGCCTGCAATACCTACTACAGCCAATGCTTGATCACCCAATGATGAAGATTTCGATGACTTTTCAAGGACTCTGCCTCCAATAGACATGTAGCTACATCGTTGAAGTTGAGAGTGTTTTTTTTATGAGAAGATTCATCACTAGTTGCTCCCGTGATGGCGGTAGAGATGATGTCATGCTTCGTTGAAGTTGAGAGTACTTTTCCCGATGAGAATATTCATCACCAATTTCTTCTATAGATGATACCATGCCTCGCTGAAGTAGTAGAGATGATGGCAGTATGACGACTTTATCGTTATCTTCAATTTTCTCATCCAATCTAATCAACTATGTGATAAGCTTGTTGAAGACATTGAGATGGTCAACGAACCATGTAGCTTCCTCCATGCACAACCTGTGCAGTTATCGCTTCAGCACCAACCAGTTTATCATCAATTTTACCATATAGAATTCTTCTATGTCCTTCCATAATTTCTTTGACGAATTCTCCTTGATCACCGAGTATTTTACCTCATTGGAGAGACACATAGATGGATTGTACTGACAGCTTTCTGCTTAATCACCTTTTAGTCTTCAGCGGACATCTTTTTCAGTTTGTCGCCATCAAGAGTAGCGATTAACTCTTGTTGGACAAGGACATCCTACACTACACTGTCACGTGCTGAAATTTTTTCCGCCATCAAATTTCTCTACTTTATTCTACATCATCGATATTGATCTTGACTTTATGCCATCTGACTTCCGGTATTGGCTCTAATACTACTTGTTACACTCTGATACCCCTCCTTATGTGCAGCATCCCCGAGTTGAATCAGAGTTTTGTGAGATACGGCATAAACGTGCACGATCCCAAGAATAAAGAAGATGAATATCGTAGAGATAACCAAAATAATAATGTTGAAGCAGCCACGACATGAGATAAGATTTGACGAAGCTGACCATAAATTTTTTAAGCACGACCTCAAAAGAGTAAGAGATTGTTGCTCTCTCACAACCTCTCAAACTTTTTAGAACCTTTGGATCTTTGCTTTATACAAGAATCTAGTGCTAAAGAATAACCTAACCTTTGATCCTCCTGTGCACCTCTTGCTTTGGTTAAGTTGACTTGTAGCTTCTTGCTTACTTGGGTTCTCCATGACAACCGCCTACATTTATATAGCATCCCTAGTTCTCCTTAAAAGCCAATAGAAATCCTACTCCTATTAAGATTTATCTGTCACATATTTCTAAATCCTGAAAGACTAGATGTGGTTCACCATAATTAAGTATATGAAAAAAAAATAGTACTGAAACAATAAGAGCTAAAACATTAGTTTTCTACATGCACTTGTTTGCATCTCGAGTAGAGCACCATGAGTGCATGCCACTATTTTCTCCCAGATTCCCATCGTACATTCATACGACCCACTTGCCCAATTGGGAAAGGGACCATCTCACTGTGATGCGGTGTCATTTACTATATCTGGCCCATTTGTACTACCCCTGCCCCTAATTAACAAAGACACAAGTCGACTTAAGCATGCTTTAGCCACACCAAATCCCACATCGTCTAATGGCCACTCACCGGTACCGCATGTTCCACAGCCGAGATGTCCCAATGTCCTCCATGGGGATGGAGATGCCATCCCTTCTCTTCAGCTCCGGCAGGTGAATCTCCGCTTCCTTCTGAAAGCATCCAAAGAAGAAGAAGAGACGCTTTTTAGCACCATTGGATCGAAGAAAAGCTTCAGATCTATATGCATCCATACCCCCCACAATGTAGCGTAACCAACCAAGGCAAGAACATATTTGCAAGTGTGTGTGTGTGTGGGGGGGGGGGGGGCGTGAAGGGAGTGGTGGCTGCCTCACTTTGGGGAGCACGATGCGGCCGAGGCTCCCGACGTCGCTCTGCTTCAGCACCTTCTGCAGCAGGAACCGCAGGCTCGTGTCCGTCTTTGCACCCTGCATGCACATTATGTTCGTCACATATTCAGATGCAATGCGCGAACATATCCAGATGCAATGCACACATGCGGATTCTATCGCTGGACAGAGATGTGCGTCTATTAGGAACAACAGATTCTATGCTGGATAGCGATGTCAAGAACAGCATGCATGCGATGCACCTGCCGCTTATCTGAAGCTGTCGAGCGCTGAGCGCTCCCCTCCTGCTGAGCACCGGACGCCGACTTCGCCGCTGCCGCAGCCTCCGGCGAGGGTTTCTGCTGCTTCGGCATTGAGGAATTGGACTTTGACAGCGGATCCTGGACCTGGCAGCCCGGCGACCAGAGTCCCCAGCTCCGGCAACCGGCCGATGACGGCGTGACAGGTGCCGAATGTGCGGACTGATCAGGAGAGGGCTCTTGTGGGTGGCTAGAGCTTTGGATCTGGCTCGGGTTCAGCTGCTGGCTCCGCTGCTGCTGCTGCTGCTGCTGCAGGCAGGACAGACGCCGCTGCCTTGCCATCCGCTTCTTCCGGGCCTCCTTAGGTTCCATCCCAGCCGTGCGCTGAGGGCACATGGGGTGGCCGCCGGGGTACTGCCCGGCCAGTCCAGGGGCGTATGGCTGTGGCACGACCGGCGGTATCGAGTAGGATCCCGCGGAAGCGCCAGTGAACGGCGCGTTCTGCTGCGGATAAGCTATGTTCCCTACGCTCGCCGCATGCATGTCGCCGGCTGCTGGCGGGGAGAACGGATAAGGGCTGCAGCTCTGCTGGAAAGGATAAGGGCTGTCTCTCGGATAGATCGGCTCGCCGCCGTAAGCAGGTGACGTGAAGACCTGGTAGGGCATCCAGGATGCGGCCGCCGCACTCATCTCCTGGCCACCAGCGGGGAACTCATAGCCGGGGTTGGCGCCGGGGCTAAGGAGCTGCCCATGGCGGTGGCCATGCGGGCCGACCGCCTCCTCCATCGCTTCGCAAGGGCGCTTCTTTTGGAGGTGGTGGTTCTGCACCCAGGTGAGGATGAGCTTGAGCAGCTCCATGTTGCCTTGGCGTCCGCCCCCGAGCCGGGCGGCCGCGGCCTCAATGGTAGAGCGGCGGAGGCGGATGCTTCGAAGGTCCTCGGCCGAGATGTTGGCCCGGTTGCTCGTGAGCCAGTCCATGAAGAACCGCGGAAGGTCGTCCCCCGCCGCCGCCCCCATGAAGGCCTCGCCGGTCTCTTCTCCCCTCGCCGCCTCCAACACCGCCTTTGCATCGCCGCTACCGTCCGCGCTGTCGCCCACGGGAGGCGGCTGCTCGGAGATCGCGTCCTCTATCATCATGCCAACGTCGGGGAAGAGCGACTCGGCGTCCCAGGGCACGGAGAGCGACGAGAAGTCGAGGAGCTGGTCGATGTCCGCGAGCGCATCAAACCCGTCAGCCGCTGTGGCCGGCTCTGAGGGCTCGCCAGCGGCGCCCTCGGTGCCACCGCCGCCACATCCTGCGGCGGTGGTGATGGCGCACGAGGAGTTGGAGGAGGAGGACGACGAGAAGGAGGAACCTGACGGGGAGGAGAGGCAAGGGAAGTTCGGGAGGGACGGGAAGGTATCGTCCGCGAAGAAAAAGTCATCCGCCGCCTCGCCCTCGCCCCCAATCTCCGCCGCCGGGGCTTTCCCCCGGCCGCCACCATGCTTCGGCAGGTTCTCTTGCGAGTGCGGCGGCGATGAGCCGGCGGAGGCGTCCATGCACAGAGAGAGAGAGAGAGGGAGAGAGAGAGAGAGAGAGAGAGGTGTATGTGCGTTTGTCTCTGTGTGTAGGTGTGGGGATGGGTGCAGACGTGCAGTTACTGAGGAGATGAACAGGGGAAGCAGGAGGTGGAGGGGGAAGAGGCGAGATGCGGCTGCGCAGCACACGTGGCGGCCGCCGGGGGCGGTGGGCAGCGCTCTACCGCCCGCGCCAGTGGCGACCCTACCTTGAGTCCGTACTCTTCTGGGCCCTTCCGTCAGTGGCGGGGCTTCGAACCCAGTGGGCGGGGATTCTGGTTCTGTTCGACGACAATGGATTATGGAGCCGCTGAAGAGAGTCCACATGTCAGTGTGATGTTCTGGGGTGTGTTGGTGGGAGACTTCGGCGCGTACTAGTTTGACCGCTCCGGGGAAGCGATGCGGGAGCGTACTTGACTGTGTCAATAAAATTTGGGGCCCACTAGTCATCCGGACCTGGGTGAATCCGCGTGCGCGTAGCGGTTTGGGATCTCCGTGTCGCAGGGGCGCCGCCGACTGTGGGTTGTCTGTTGGGCCGTCCGATCGAACGAGTACTTCGTAAGGGACCTCAGGGTTGTCTGCGAACAAGGAACAGTTTGTCTACACGCACGCGTGAAACCTACACGAATGGATATTTATGACGTGTAGGTGGGGCTCATGCTGGTCAGGATGACGTGGAATTATACGATTCGTTGTAGAGGTGGCGTGTATCAGTGTATGGGCGCATGCATCCGGCCAGCACAACCGCAGCCGGGAAATGTATAATCTTGTTGTGGAATGTGCGTGTGGATGGAGCATTTGCCTTGTCTTATCTGTAGGAGGTTGCTGGGGATACATAACATTTTAGTTTTGCAAAATTATTATTATTTATTTGAAAAAACTTGATTTATGATCGCCATAAATATATGTTTTTATCGCATGAGTGACACAATGAAAAAAAATGCTATAATTGATAAAGGTTTCGCCTTAACTTCATCTTTAGAACTTTGTGTTGACTTTTTTTTCCATGTTTTTGAATTCAAAACGGTTGCCCCTATAGATATTGCTCCTCTTAAATTGAAAGAATCCACTCAACCGGAGGTATGCCAACACATTGCTTTTGCAAAAAAGCTATTACGGTTTCGTAATTGTGCTAAGGTCTCACGCTTGAATATCAACTCTATTATATGCAAAGGATTTGGAGAGCAACCAGAGAGCCACGTCATCTCCACGACATTTTGCGAAAAAACCCCTTGGCTTTCTCCAAATTACGGATAGGTCCCTGTAAAATTATAAAAAATCCTCATCATTTTTTTTATATTTTCCCCCAAAACTATGAGGGTAAAAAGCATTTTTTTCTAAAATAGTCTATGTGTTCTTCCGAATAGCGTTTAGATCCCTCCTTCGTTATTTTACAAAAACTCGCCCTTACGCTCAGTGTCCTTTCTCTCTGTTTTTTAGAAAAATATTTTCAGTCAATGTAAATATGTGTACTTCAATCTCTAGACTTTTTTTGCAACTCGATCTATAATATTTTCCGTATTATTACTCGGTGAACGATGGAGTGTTAAGCTCACAAAAGAATATTGAACATCTCTAGTTGACCTACAATTTCTATCTTTAGATTTTTTTTGCGACTCGATCTCTAATATTTTTTGAAACATGCATTATTACTCGGTGAACGCATAGAATGTTAAACTCGACAAAAGAGGGTTGACATCTCTAATATTTTTTAGAACATGTATTATTACCCCGTTAACACATAGAGTGTTAAACTCGACAAAAGAAAAATCCTTTCTACGCTTTTCCTCGAGAAAAACTGATTCGCCAAAAGAAAACATGCACAGCTCTATCTTTATAATTTTTTTGTCAATTCGAAATCTGATATTTTCGGAACATGTATTTTTTTTTCCAAAAAGGCCCGTTGTTATGCTGATCCTCAACGGTTCCTACCAAGCATGTTTTTTCACAAAATAAAAATCAAGAGAACAAAAAACTTAAATCATCCTACTTTTTTTAGAAAAAAAAATAGATCTGATTTCATATAGCGTGGCATCAGGCGCAACACTGCCCAGTACTTAATCGGCAGCAGATCGATCAATCATTGGAACATACTACTGGGTTAATTAGCTTCTCAAACAAGCAAGGATCGATATGTATAAGTTGACGTCGTCAATCCTGTACGTTGTCCAGCTTAATTCCATGGATGCATATCTGCTTATTGGCTTGAGAGATATTTTATCTTGTTGATAAATATCTTCTCTAGTTTTACTTTTCAAGTGCTGTGTGTGTTCACGTCGATTGTGATAGCATATCTACGTACGAATTAAGATCTGACCAGTGCGAGAAATTTCCTGTTGGACAAGAAGGGGGCACGAGGGCCTAATCATGGAGCATTTGAAGATAATATATTCACTTTAGATAGTGAAAGGGGGGTTATTTTTTGTGCACGCACGAGAATTCCGTGCAAAATAGGTCAATTTTCGCAGGAATCATATGAACTTCTCATGCCCAAACAGGGCCATACGTGAATTAAATTGTTTCATGTTCCCTCGAAAAAAAAGGATTGTTTCTTTTGAAATTCATGCGTTGCGAAACAAATCCTAAGAAGCTAAAATTAGTACTCACTCCGGTCACGAATAGTCATCGTTTTAGATATTGACATGGTCTACAAAATAAAGCCTAATTTGATCATTAATTTCTATTATAATATATTTATAAAACCCAATATAATTATAATATTATGAAAGTATTTTTCGAGACAAATCTACACATGTGATTTTCATGTATCCAATTTAAATATATAAAAAGATATTGATCGTAAAAGTTTCAAAAATTTGACTGCACATATGTCGAAAATGATAACTATATGTAATCGGAAGGAGTATCTAATTCGTAGTACTTTCTTCGGTCATAATTTAATAGTTATCATTTTGGATATTAATATGGTCTCCGAAACATAGCTTTGATAACTAATTTCTATTTAATATATGTATAAATCCTAATAAAACTATAATATTATAAAAATACTTTCTAAGATAAATCTACGTACATAATTTTTATATATCTAATTTAAATATTTAGAAAGATATTAATAATTAGAATTAAAAAATTTAATTACGTCTATATCCAAAACGATAATCATCCGTCTCTGCAGGGAATGGTACAAGAAGGCTAGGAAGCGGGATACCTTTGCGGCTTTGCCTCGTGAGGAGGAGATAAGATCGACCATTGGGAGCTCACACGAAGAACCTCGTTACTGAATGGTAACCCACCTTATAGCGCCTACGATTGGGAGCCAACCGGCCTCCCCACGTGTCGCCGGCGTTTTTGCCAAAAGCCCCCCGCGTTTCTTCCAAATTACGTCTAGGTCCTTGGGCGATTTTATGTGAGAGAAGAATATTTTTTCATTCCGCTTAGGTCCCCTGGTTTCCTTGCTTTGCATGGAGGCCCTCCCGTGAAGGGCCAATCGCGAGCGAGCCCCTTTCCTAATTATTCAAAATAGCGAACAAGTCCAAAATTATAACAAATAGGTCCTCGCTTTACGCTCGGGTCCTTTTCTCCGTTTTGTCCCAAAAAATGTTTTTAGGGTCCGTTTTTCTTTCCAGAGCATGCGAAAAATATTTTCGAGTAGCCGTTTTCCACAAAAAAAATGTAGAACCGCTTTCTTTTCTCCGTTTTGGCCGAAAAATGTTTTTGATCGGTTTTTCCGCTTTGTCCCAAAAAAATATTTTCGTGGTTCGCTTTTTCTCCGCAGCATGCACGAAAAATATTTTCGTTAGCCGTTTTTCCAAAAAAATGTAGAACCGCTTTTTTCTCCGTTTTGCCGAAAAAAATGTTTTCGTGATCGGTTTTCCTCGTGGCATGGGGAAATGTTTTTCGATAGCTATTTCCCTCCAAAAAAAAATTGGGAGATCAAGCTTTATCCGTTTTGCGAAAAAATATTTTCGTCATCCAATTTTTCTCCGAGCATAAGAAAATGTTTTCGTTGGCGCTTTTTCAAAACAAAAATATGGAAAACCGTCGCTTCTCCGCTTTGCTTCAAAAAAGTTTTGGATCCGTTTTCCTCCGTGAGCATGGGAAGTATTTTGCTGGCTATTTCCCCCACAAAAAATATGGAAAGCCGTTTTCTTTCTTCGTTTTGCCTGAAAAAATTATTTCCGTGAACCGTGTTTTCTCCGGAACATGGAAAAAATGTTTTCGTTGGCCGTTTCCCAAAAAAAAACGTAAATTCGTTTTTCGCCCGTTGTTTTTCCGTTTTTTCCCGTTTTTCATCATTTTTTTATCAAATTTCGCACGGCGCGGCGTAGCGCGCGAATCTTCCTAGTGTGTTTTAAACTACCTTAGATAGAGGGAAGCTCAAGCTATCGGATAGCCTTTACTATATATAAGGATATTTTTCATATATTCGTACAATTATTGATCGTAAAAAAATTACCATTGATAAGTAAGGTGACATGTGAAGGATGGTATATGCAATATCCAAAATGAAAGGGAAGAGACGAACTATATGCATGTTTTACGTATTAACAATAGGGGTACATTGCATTTAGATTGTTTTGTGCATTCACCTGTATAAAAAAAGTTGTATACATGACATGAAATTGATTATAATTATGTTATTGCCTTCTTTGTTGCATATGTGTTTGAAAAGGTCGATGTATCATATTAATAAGCAGTAGTTGTACTTGTATGGAAGACTTGTTACTTTAATGTACTAATTTGTGAGTGACAAACAATCCACTTGAAAAAATTTATAGCACGTGTGATATGACGATTACACCATATCTTTCGATTGTGCATTGCAGAAGGTAACATAGAATTAATTAGCAACTATTGTATATTATGATGATGATTGCATATTTGTTTTGTATAATTGGTTGATGTAGAAATTTCCACATAACATGATATGCTATGCCATCGTCTTATATCTTATTATTGATCGAAATGATACTGGATATCTCTTTTTACTAAGGTAAAATAGAAACTATTCATAGCAGCAAGCCAACTACTATATATCACGGTTGCATTTTGTTTTTGGACTATTGGATAGATTTGATGTTTTAATTCCTGAGCGGTAAATAATCCATGTGAAAATTTCCCTATAGCGCAATATGTTGATGCTAGCACCCTTTTTGACTATTCATTACAATTGGTAATATAGAAGCGATTCATTAGCAATAAATGTATAATAGGATTCCATACCTTTTTGGCTATTGATTAATTCAATGTTTTAATGCATAAGAAAAAAATAGTCTGACAATAAATTCTACTACATGGCACACATTGATGCTACCATATTGTGATATTAATTTGTATATTTAAATAAATTGGATATCTCTTTTGGTGTGCTTTCGATGTGAATCCAAAACTAATATACCGTGTACTTGTACTTATAAAACTCTTAGGTTCTAAAAATATTTTTCATAAATGCAGAGTTGTTAATTGTAAAGTATACTAAGGTCAACATGGAGGGGAAAATACTCCTTGTTTATTTTTTGGGCTGACAGTAAGATGCTTTATATTTTTAGGGTGCTTTTATGGAATGATGTATAAGTAAGGTTAGGCTGTATAAACTATTTTCTATAGTATATTGATGCCTTTTTTTTCTCTAAATGATGTGTTAAAAAGGGTCAATGAGTGATTAATCAACAATGACTGCAATAATATGGTACATTAACTTGTTTTATGTAACATCTCGAAAATGGGCCTAGCAGGAATTTTGTGTTTCAAAATTTTCTTGAGCCAAAAATCTAGATTTACAAATTTACTCTTTATTATTGGATCTAATTTCTAAAAGAAAAGCATTATTTTGATTTGGAAAAATGGTTGAAAGTAAAAAGTAAAAGTAATTTGGTTGCAAAATTTTTACTAGAGTAAGTTTGACCTGTTTTAACCTTTTACCAAAGTAAAAAAAAAAAGAGAGTAGATTTGATCATTTATTGGAAAGGAAATGATTTAATTTTGAATTGATTTGACTATTTGTCCTTTTTGGCTAAACTTTTGTGTAACTTTTCCAAAGCCAAGATTTTTTAAAGAAATGTCCCTCTCAGTGGTTTCTACCTCTGGTAAAAAATCTATAAAGTAAATATATATATATATATATATATTGTATTTTTAGAAAATCAAAAACAGCAAAAGGTATATTCTGATTTTGGTACGAAAAGATTTGTTTAAACATAAATATTGATCTATTTGATTTGAAATTTTTACTTAAGGTTGAAAAATGCTATTTCAAACCATATATAAATTTATCAAAAAGTTTTATTGCATTTTGATCCCTCAATTATTTGAAAAACCGAAATTGGAAAATTGGGAGCTCTTTCTTGTCAAAATTTTCTAAAAATAATCTACTTGGAGTTTTTACTTAAAATTTTTACAGTAGATGGTATATCTTTCTAGGACTCCAATTTGAAAATTTGAAAATGTTTCAAATCAGTTTGACCCCTCATTTTCTAGCTTCACTGTGCTGCTGTTGGGAGGAGTCAAAACCTAGTCTTCTCTCTCTCCCTTCTTTCTCTGACTTGTGGGTCCCCCAGCCAGGCGCACGCGTCAGCTTTGCCTCACTCAACTGCCCCCGCTCTCGCCGATAGTGGGACCGGCCCCACTGGCCAGTTCCTTTCTTCTCCCCCTCCCTTCTCTCTCACTCCCTGTGCGCGCCGGCCATTGGGCTGTTGGAGCTCCAGGCTTCACCGCTTTGCCCGGCGGTCCAAGCACAACCTCTTCGGGACAGCACTGCTCACCTGCTCCGGGACATGGACGCCCTGCCACGGACCTTGACTCGTGCCCATGCCTCTCCGTCATCCTATTGCCGAAAACCCGGGCCGCCTCATCGTGGTGTAACTGGGTAATACCCGATTGCACTGCATCTAAAGCAAAATTACCCTAATGGAAAGCTATTTTACACTACCAGCAGGTGCGGTACGATGCGTATCGGGTAGTACCCGCAGATTAGAATCGGTTCGGGTAGGGTACGGATCGCAATACCCTACGTGCACGGCCTGACGGCATTCGGATAATTCGAGGTCGGCAACCGGATGCCACGCCTCGACTTCTGTTTCACGCCCGTTGGCCCACCCACGGAGGGACTCAGTGCCTCATCCTCAATCCCTAATTCCCTATTCGACCGAGAGCCCGAGCCAGCCGCCGCCAGGCTCCCAGCCGTCGGCCCGCCGCCAGGCTCACACCTCATCCCCTCGGCCTCCGGCCTCCCCTCCCAGGCTCCCAGCCAGCCGCCACGGCTCCGCCACGCCTGACGCTGCTTTGCCCGTTCACCACATGGGCGCGCTTCTTGTTTCTGCCGGGCGGCGTTCTTCCTTCGCCAGTGGCCGCGAGATCCACCGGAGTTCTTCCTTCACGGAGCTGATAGTGGGAGGAGCCGCGCAAGTCTCGTCCCATCCTGTCCGAGTCGTCGCTGCCACGCCCGTGCTGCATGTTCTTCACCGCCGGCGAGGTTGACAAGCAGGTACGACGAGGATTCAGGTGCTTCACCCTTCATCTGCACTCTGCATCTTCTCTGTTCAAGTTACTGCCATTGTGTTTATTTGTTCTTGTGTGCCTCGATTTGATCACTGCAGGAAGCCAAGAAAGTCTCCAGTGACAGTGAGACATCCCGCTCATCCTCACCGGCCCAGGTCGCCGGCAAGGCCTTCGTGAAGTGGAGGAAGGAGATCAAACGGGTAATGCGCCTGCTTTCTTCATTTAGCATGTTCAATATCTACCGACAGTTAGCCCCAATCAACCCCTATTAAGTTATTGTTTCAGGTTCAACAGAAACTATACCACTTGCTTCCCTTTCCAATTTGCTCCACGACATTTTGCAACCATGAATCGAATAGATGAGTTATTGTTTCAGGTTCAGAACAGAAACTATACCACTTGTTTCCTTTCCAATTTCTCCTTAACAGACTTTACCTTTAGTTGAAATGGCATTTCTCTAAATCAGCCACATGAAAATCTTGAACTCAAGAGGTATTTTGGCTTTCCAAAGCAATTTACAAGCATGATTAAGTAATTTTCTACAAAGGTGTTTATATACATGATCATTATACTCAAACATGATCATTTCTTGACTTATGGTCCATGGAGGTAAACGTACTGTTATATGAACTCTGAAGCTTATGATCTACTTTTCTCTCTAGTGATTGTGAATTTGTGCTGACTGCTGTGAGATGATGCTTCTGAAAATTGCAATTCAATATCTGCTATCACCGAGGGTTTGTTTACTGGGATGAGATATCATGTGAATGAATCAGTCCAGGTCAAGCTCTTCATAATTCTATATATTGAGTCAACATTGCAATATGGCCATTATACAACTTTTTGCTTGTTGGCTGTTGCAATATGCCCATTATACAACTTATTGCCCATTTGTTAGTTTACTTTGGTTAATTCAGTGGGCTCTTTTTAAAAACCAAAATGGTATACTTGTTATTGAAAGGTGTTTTTTTCTTTCTTTCCCCTTTTCAGTTTTCAGTTTTACTCATTTCAAAAGGGGGTGTTTTCATGAATCTACTGTAGTTTCAAAATAGTCCACAGGCCATGGGCTTATATACTGAATAACTACCTTCCCTTCAGCAAGTAGCATTAACCATTCTCACCAAGCAAAATAAGTTCAGAGTTATTTGTCATCCGAAATACTATGATCAGCATGCACCACAACATGAGTTGAGTGTTATTCTTTTCATTTTGTAGATTTGTGGTTAGAAGAAATGGTTATTTTCCTGTATATGCTAAGGTTGATATATAATATAAAATAGCTACCGAGATGTGGAAGTGTAATCATTTTGAATTTGCCACATACTGAAATAGTACATAAGGTTGGTATATGCAACGAGAGAAGAATATCTAGGGCAGCTCTCACTTTCGAAGATGCACAAGATGAATCAATCCCAGACTGCTTTTTAGTATGTACCATGTCCATACAAGAATCATTAGGCAGGAATTCATATGTTAATTTGCGTAGAGAGCAATCAAGGGTGCCTCGGGAGAATAATGAAGTTGCATTTAGTCTGATTCTGCAATAATGAAGCTGCTTCAATATGCATTGGTTAAAACAACATCTTCTGGTGCATCCTACACAATTCAAGTTGTTAAGAATCAGAAGTGATTCTGAGGCAGAATAGCAGCCATGGTTTATGATATTGTATCAAGCTGAGACCAAGAAAACTGAATTAAAGACAACTGTTGTTTCTTTTCTTGAATTTTTTGGGTACTATGTATGTTTGTTAGACTATATGTTATTATCTATTGTATTATGTGATGTACTAGTGTGATGGTTGGATTGTTTTCATCACACGTTTTGATCCTAGGTATTTTGTGTACTACCCGATGAAGTACCCAAGAATCAGATTATACCCGTCCGCACACTACCTGAAAACCGATTTCTACCCGTTCGTAGAAAATGCTACCCGTTACCCGTACCCTACCCGATTTTTACTACCCGTGCCCGTACCCGTACCCGGAGAAAAAATAATAGGGTAGGGTATGGGATGACCTACTACCCGCCCGAACCCGACCCGTTTACACCCCTACCTCTCATGATTCATCCTCCTCTTTTCTTCTCTGGCCAAGTGATCTCCCTTCGGCTAAAGGCAGCTCAAGCCCTCCCCTGGCTCCCATTTCTCTCCCCGTAGCTGCCAAGGTCCCCAACCGAAGTGCTCTCCCTCAATATTCTTTCTCCCAAGCACGCAAGCGGCCAAAGCTTCACCGCTCATCTCTCCATTGCTGTCTCCCTAGCCATGGCCACGTCCACCAGCCGAGACTACGTGCCCTCACGCATGCGCTAGTTCCTCCCCGTGCTAGCCACCTCTCAGACATCTCCATTCAAGTCCTCGCTACCTCTGGTTCCTTGCCAAGCTCGCCGGAAGCTTACTTCATCCCTTCTGTTGCTTCACCACGAGTTCAGAGAGAGAGAATCAACAACATATTGATCCACTGCCATTCCTTCCCTAGGTGAGCTCTTGATCAAATCCTTCTCATCTTTGGAACCTTCTGCAACCAACTGAGCTTCCCTCCATGCCATTCGTTTGCAGCTATTGTCAATTGGAAGTTCTCTGCAGCTTCTTCCTCCTGCAGTCGAAGCGAAAAAGAATCGACCCAAGAAAGTGAGCTCAAATAGCTAAACCTGTATCCTTGTCACAAGAACTACAGTGGCCTAGTGGATGGAGCCCTTGCACTTTAATCGCGCGACCAGGGATCGAACCCCTTCTCAGCCTTTAAACCGTCGCAGTTTCTTGTTGTCTTCTCATGTTCTCTGTAGCCGTTTCATGCTACCTCAAGTAAGCTCGTTAGCTTCTTTATCCCAAGCAACACACTTGGCGCAGTGGCTTGAGCTCTGTTCGTGGAGTGGCAGGTCTTGGGTTCAAATCCTAGTCCAGCCCATTTTGTTTCATTTTTGCCATATCTGATTCAATCCTTCATATCTTTTACTAGGAAGCTCCAAATCCAACCAAATAACTTTCTAAATTCATATTTTGATCTCTAGTTTCTGTTTGTGCAAAAATATTTAGGGTTGTTCATGCCAAAAATCGTTTTATTAATATAAATCTTGTTTTAGGTATTAAAAATGCATGTAAACTTGAATTAGATGTTTAAATGTTTGGTAATGGTTGTAGCCACTTTATTCATGATCTAAAAACAGTATCATACCTGTTAGATTGAACTTGATCAGGGTTGTGTAATTGTTTTATATGTTGCTCCCTTAAATAGGTTGTTTATTGCTTATCGAAAACCTTGATTTCATGCTTATGTGAGTTAGATGTGTAATCTTTGAAAATGGATGTGCTCACTGTTTTAGTGCTCCCAAAATAGTAGGTTACCCAAGAGAATGAAACTAACTAGTATGCTAAGTTTGTTTCAACGGTTGCTTCATTAGCTAATAGATAACCTCACTTAAGTGACCTTCTTTATCGGAAAACCCAATAGCATGTGAGATACTAGTTTAACCCTTGAATTGAATGCTTGATGTATGTTGCCCTCTGTTTAATTTGTAGATTCGAATGTAAATACTAGTCAATCTTGCAAGAATAGTTCACATGCATGCAATGTAGGATTAAATTTTCATAAGCCGTAATTCTCCTTTAGTTGAAAAACATCTCGGATAAGAGTAGAAAGTCGCGGAACCAGCTTTAAAACACTCTTAGTGATACCCCCAGCTAGTCCGTGAAAAATGGTTAAAGAACTCTTTAAAGTGTAGCCGCAAATGTAAAATGAAAATTGAATAGTTATCGCGTAGATTTTATTAACACTTAAGCCTGTTCGGTAGCCCGAAAAATAACTCGTCTAAAACAGAATATTAAAAAGAATGGCCTAGAATCACTCTAGTATATAGACTACCATAATCTGGAAAAATATTTAATTTACTTCTTGCTTTGCATTTGAATCCTATTAGTGCGAAAACCCTAAATGTTATGTTTGTCAATGGTGTATGTTGTAAATAGATGAGCGTTAGCTAGTACTTAGCTAAAGAACTCGTGTTGTAATAATCATCCGAAAACCATTTAGGTTCATCCGATAACTATAATCTAGTAAATGCCCTTTTAATATTAAAGGTCGGTACTACCGGAACTCGAGAACGGTACTACAGAAAGTTGTAATACCGCGATCCGAGAGTCGGTATTACTGGGAAAGCGATAGCACCTTAATTAATGCCTTAATTCCATTAATCCAAACAATCTTAGCTTCTTGAATTCGTAAAATAAGAATAGACAATTCATAAAAAGAAGTAATGGTGTAGATTAGATCATTAGTAAGAGATATAGGAGAAAAGATAGATTAACAAGTATACTTGAAATCTTATAACTTAAACCCCGAAATCATGTTTTGTTTTGTGTGATGATTTATTTGGATTTCTATCTGGTTTTTCTATCTGTATTCTTTTTGCCTCTTTGGAATTTATCTTATTGGAGTTTATTATTATTTGCTATGTTCTCGCGGTATGACGAGTAGAGCCTGACGTAATCGACGCTACTCTTAGACAAGTCCGAACGAGTACACGGCGACAACTCCGGCTTCATCGACAACACGAGCCATGACTTCGACTTCGTTGTAAAACAACGTATAGCAAGGCAAACACCCTTTGAACATGTTGATCCCAGATTTTGAAATGTTTTCATCAATGTTTTTACATGCATGCATTATGTTAGTAAAATACTAATTTGTGGTTAATGGTAGCTATGACCCTCAATTGTGGATATCCTTAATCAATATTGCCATGTGAACCTTTGATAACTCTAGGACATGGATTGACACATGAATATGTGAAATGGGTATACGCGCTTAATAATCATTCATGCTTAGCCATGCTTAGATGAGATGTTTAGTTCTTGAAAAACTTAAAAAGGTTGAATATGACAAGAAAGGATCTTGGTAGTTTAATAAAAATGAAAATAAAACTATGATTTGGACGCGGGTGACTTATTGGCAATAGCCGGTTGTGTGAGGGTGTGCTCACACGTAGTTAGGTGAAGATTGTCGCCCGGGTCGGATTAAGGACCGAACTCAGTGTTGTATGATCCAAGATTACCCGTACAACCACAATGCCGGTATGGGACGGCTATAACCAATTAAGTTGCTTAAAACTGGTTTTGCATGTTGGAAGGCCGTAGTAGCACGGGCTGTTCCTGCGGGATTGCTCGAAGGGGTGCCCTCACCGAGGTGTTGGGAATAACGCCTGCCGATGCAACGGTGTATGCTTTGCTATGGGGGAGAAATGGATGGCAGGGATGGACTGCCGTGTGAATGATTTGTGTTGTGACTTGGGTGCGTTGTTTCTTCCGCCATAGCAAAGGTTAACGTCACCGGGCTGGTGCAAAACCTGGGTTGAGTAATGTAAAGGTTATATATGATTTTTCCCTGGCGACACACCAAAGGAAGTGTGTAACTAAGCTTTGCAAAAAGGGAAGTCATTATTTGTGGGTAAAGCTGTACCACTCTGCAGAGTTAAAACTAATCGATTAGCCGCGCTCTCGGTTATGAGCACTTGGCGAACTTGCACTAGTTAGAAGGTGTTTTAATAATTTTTGCTAAAATGTGAAAATAAAATTTGGAATAGAATTTACCCCGCAGATGAGCCAACATTTGACATTTGTTGGCAATGTTGGACTCAGCTGTTGTGCCCTGTGTGGGCAAATATAGCGGTCTTTGTGTCTAGGTCGATATTGGTGGTTTGTGCCATGTGTTGGCCTTTGGATGGATTTGTGGATATGATTATGATCAATTGGGATATGTTGATAAAGATGCTCATTACTTCACTTATTCATCAATTGTTTTATGAAACATGCTTTCAAATTACTATTCAGTATTCTATTATCAATTTCGCTTTACGCAAACAACCGTAGAGACCCACTTTGTATCAGCTTGCATGTATCATAGGTTTTGCAAACACTTCAAGTCTTGCTGAGTACGCAATGTACTCACCCTTGCTATCGTTGTTGTTTTTAGGTGAGCAAATAGAATATCTCGAAGGATCGTGCTTGACGCAGGTTTCGGGGTAATGACGATGATTTTGTCTAGGGCTCATACCTTGTCAGTTGCCTGAGGGATTGGATGGGCACACTACAAGATTTATGTTTCTTTCCGCTGCAATATTATTCTAAGCTGTAAGACTATCCTGTAAAATAGCCTTCGCAATAGTAATGACTATATTTTGTATGGTTATGATTTCCATTTGTATGTGCGTGCTAGCTACTGATCCAGGGACTAGCACAGGAAGCACATTAGAACCTGTCTTTTATAGTGCATTGTACTGTAAAAGGGAGGCTCCTCACATTTTACGTACTCCCTCCATTTCACAATATTTGTCCTACACGTGTACATAGAAAGCACAAAATTTAAGTAATGTATATAATAAACTTGGGACCATACATGTATAGTACTATGTCTATGTAATAGGAGCGATCATTGTCCAATAACACTAAATGTTACTACAATTATATGCCTCCTTGGTATGCGAGTCAAACACATTGTGAAATAGAGGGAGCAATTTTTAAGGAACACAATTTTAAAAAATTGTGCAATGCTAGTTAAATTGACACCAACATCTTGATTCTTGAAAATGTCACACATATGTTTACGTTAGCTTTACTTCTTATTGAAAATACTTTTAAAATACCAAATTAGCATATATTAGCCGTAAATATAATCTCATGAACAAATTGCTAGCCTAAATATCTATACTACAATAAGAACACAACCATCTTCCATCTTTTGTATATTTGTATTAATGCGCATCTCATTTTGTGATGCGTTACATATTGTAAATGAGGAATATTAGTTAGAACAAATGTAGACATCTCCTTTTGTGATGTGTTATAGGCCTTAAACAAGGAACATTAGTTAGCAATAAATGTAGTAATGTGGTAGAGTTTTAACGTACTCCCTCAGTTGTTTTTTATAAGGCGTATTAGGTTTCGTTAGGACAAGGCTTTGACCAACAATTACTCTATTAGCATATAATTTTTATGACACAAAATTGATATTAGTAGATTTGTATTCAAAAGTACTTATATATAATTAAGATTTTGTATTGCATAAATGGTATATTAATGAAGTAATCTTTGGTCAAAGTCTTGTCCTAACGAAACCTAATACGCCCTCTAAATTCCAACGGAGGGAGTACTAGTTTATGGGAGACAAACAATCAACGTGAGAATTTTGCATAGTGCGTGATATGATGATTTCACCATGTCTTAGTCTCATTTATGCTTAAGCTGATAGATTACATATGTGCTTTGACTGTGCATTGCAGAAGGTCACAAGAAAATTATTAATTAACAAAAAATGTATAGTACAATTACGTTTGCATATTTATTTTACCTATTGATTGCGCACGATCAATGTTTTAATTCATAATCGGCAAACAATCCATGTGAAAATTTCCATATATCGCAATATGCCAATACCACTATCTTATATATCATTAAGACTTGTGTCGGTGTTTCGAGCACCGGCCAATGAATTTGTATAGGTAAGAGGGGGGTGCACGCTCCCTCTCCCCGACGGCTTACTCGGGTGAGCACAAGATGTACATCGGTTCTGGCCGAACGCCCCTACTCCAATGTGGGTTTGATTGTATTGACCTGGTTGTCCGCTGCCTTATACATGCTCGCTTCCTCCCCCTTTATAGCAGGCGAGGAGGAGGTTGGCATCATGCTTGAAAAAGAGAAAAGATCGTTTTAGTCGCCGCAAGTGGCGGGCCGATGGGATCGGCCGCCGCCCCTTGCCTCGCCGGCCTGTGAAAGTTGCTTGTAGTAAATGCGAGAGTTGGGGACTTGTGCCGCTGCACATCATTACGGCGCATTTAATGCGCCGATACGCAATAAATGTCGCCGCTTCTTCAGGGATTTCGCGATTCGGTTCTTCCTCGCCACCGTGGCTTCGGCCCGACCGTACCGGTTCGCACTTACGCGCTTTTTCGGGTACCCATGGCCTGGTACGCCAAGAGTCTCCCTTGAGCCCCCGTGCAGTGCCTGAGAGGTGCTCCGGGTCTTGTTTCGCGGCCGTGATGCCGTTGATTCGCTGGCCTGACCGGGAATTCCACTGACGGCATGAGCGACCCAGACCGGGTGAAGCCCCAGCCCCGAAATGCTGGAGAGCAGGCCTGGGGGTTTTCGCCGGGTTTGGTCGGAAGAGTCTGACGCTGCCATGAAAGACGACCGGTGTAGCCCCGAGCCCCGGAAATGGCCTGAGAGCTGTGCCTCGGGGTTTCGCCTTGCTTGGTCGTTGCTTTTATGATCGGGAGGTCCGATCAAGCAAGATATATCTGCAGGTTCGTCCGTGCCGCCAGCGCTCGGCCGATTTCGGGCGAGCACATGGCGCCGTGTCGCGCCGCCAGCGAAGGTCCGATCGTCCTGGCGCACGCGTGGCGAGCGGGTCGCCTGGCGGCACGTGGCGCCCGTCGCGGTTTTCAAGCGCGCAGATGGTCGACCGCCTGGCGAGCATCGTGGCGCCGGGTTACGCGCGCATGGCTGGTCGCTCGGGCGAGCACGTGGCGCCGTTAAGCGTGGTAATGCGGCCGTCGGGCAGATACGTGGCGCCCGTGTCGAGCGCCGGGCGCGCGCAAATGGTCGCCGCTTCGGCGGACACGTGGCGCCCGGTCGAGCCGCCGGGCGCAGAAATGGGCTGGTCGCCGGGCGCTATGGTCGTGCCTACCGGCGCGGCTGGTCGGTCGCTCGGCGAACACTGGCGCCGTCGAGCTGGCCAGCGCAGCATGGCTTGATCGCTTGCGAAGACGCGCCGCCGAGCCGGGGCGCGCAAGAGCTGGCTGGTCGTCGGCGTAACACGTGGTGCCCTGGGTCCCGCCTCCCTTTACGCCCCCGCCACGCGGGGACCAGGAGGGTGAGAAACGCGCTTGCCTTCGCTGGCTCGAGCGCCGCCTCTCGTGGGCTAAGCGAGTGATCCGTGGAATTCGAGGCTCTCGCGAGGGGTCCCTAGCGACAATCCTGCCACAAGGCGTCCGACTCCACTCGGGGCGATCCATAAAGAATCTTTCCTTACTCGATCCCAGATTCGACCTTGGATCGCTCACCGATCCAAGGCGCACTGGCCGCCAATTGGCCGACGGGTTCCGCTGAGAGCGTGAGGTGGTGATCCCTGACGTGAGTTAAGGCGATTGGTCGTCCGCCGACTCCAACTAGGGGCCCGGGGCCTCGCTTGTCCTCACCTCCTCTGCCTCCATTTTTTTGTCGTGGTGGATATCATCGCTGCCTCTTGCCTTAGGGACCACTGTGGGCCTGCATAGGCCTGTGTGTATCACGTAGTTAGAGAGTTAGGAACGAGAGAACGCCACCGTGGGAGGTCGTTTCGACCGATCGTGGGTCGACTGGGCACTTCTTTCTTCGCCAAGTACACTAGCCAGAATCGTACGCCGCGTAGGGCCGTAGTACTTTTTGGTCGAAAGTTTGGCCGCCTTGGGAGGACCTGACGATTGGTTGTGACAACTCACCCGGACTTTGTAGCTCCTCGAGTGGGCGCGCTTTGTTTGTTACCGCCGCCACTTCTGAAGGAGTAAAACGAGTGTGCAAGAAGAAGGTACTTATCTTTCTTTATGATCAAGTAGATTTTTGTTCAACGCTGAATTGGCGTGTGCCGGTTCGCCTCGCCGCCGCTTGGTGCCGCTTTCTACGCCATCACCAAAAGGCGCCGCCATGAATGTCAAGTGTATCCTCTGGGCCGCTGCTTGGCTGGACGCCTATAAATAGGCGGAGGTGGGCGCCGACTTCATTCGGGCCGACGCGTTGAGATTTAGCCGCCGACTTGCTTTTATGGTCGCTCTCCCATTCCTGCCTAAGGATAAGAATCACCGCATCGATGAGATCGATCGACTCCCTTCAACGAGAGGCAGAGGAGGAGGAGGAGTTGGGGCGACGTAGCCGCTGGCGCCTCAGATGCGCGGCCTCTGTCGGCGACGGGTTGATCGAGCCTGAGCGGGAGGCGAGGGAGGAGGAGCGAGAGCCGGGCGCGACAAGTCGCGGCTGCCGGCCGAGGGAACCGCCGCGAGCGCTGAGCAATTGGGGAGCGGGCGCCGCCTCTCGCGCTTCCTTCCTTCCGGAGCCTGGAGTTTCCATCACGATATCTAGGCTCGCTGACGATCATGGCCGCTGACGCCGGACGTGTCAGCTGCATTTTCTCCGACGCGGGCCCCCCCTGTTTGACTCCAAGCTCCCCGGAACCATAGAGGTCACACAGGGGGGCGAGGCCGCCAGCTTCTGAAGGTGCGTCCGTGGATCTGGCTCTCGTCATGGGTTTCGACCCGCTTACTTTTGTCGTAAGGTCCAAAAAAATTAAAGTGAAGTCAAGTCGTGTTTCTGAGAGGGACGATAAGTCAGAGATCAATCACGGGCGGGGAAGACTCCTTAAACGAGAAAGCTTTCTTGGTTTTAGACTTTCTTGTTTCTAAAGAATGTAAATGCCGCTGAATTGAAGAAAATAAAGGTGTTCGTTTTACATGTATTTTTCGCTATTTTTCGCTTGTCACGTAAGATATGCCGGGTCATGGTTCTGTCCAAGGGGACCAACCGACCAAGGATCGACATGTTCCAGCCGCTTCAAAAAAGTAGGAAAACAGTTTTGGCGCGAGCGTTAGTTCCCCGGCAATCAGATACTATCCTCGCTTTCGCTTTTTTTTTCAGATACCACTTCGCAAATCAGATACTGGGCGAGGGCCGTGGTACTCGCAAGTTGGAAGAAAGAAAAGAACACCAATGATCGGGGTAGATGATGGTGCTGAACGCGGTCGACCCGAGTGGAAAAATGCCAGTAGGCCCGGTAAAAAGGTGAACATGGTAATGAACGAGGTAGAAAAAGGGCTAAGGGTAGAATCGCCTTAGCTTTTCAATGTTCCAGGCGCTTGACAAGATGTTGCCATCGGATCCTTGAGCCGGTAAGTGCTGTGTCAAGGACTTACTACAGGAAGGGACCTCCTGGCGAAGGGGAGAGCTTGTGCTTGCCTTTGTTGGATCGAACTGGCGCAGTAATCCAGTCACTGCGTGTTGAACGCCGCTTCTAACCTTATCGTGGTAGCGCCAGCAGTTGTCTGCTGGTATTTACCGAGCGAACGACGGCGACATCTCGCGCTTCATCGAGCTTTGGCCGATGCGTTTTGCCGACTCGAGCCCCGGTCTCGTTGAAGGCCTGAACTTTGGGGCGCCGTGAGTCCAAGTTTGCTGGTAGGATGGCTTCGCCCAATGCCAGGAAGAACGGGCGTGAACCGGCCGACCGGTCGGGTGGTCCGTAAGCTCCAGCACGGAGGTACCTCACCGCCTAACGCCCCGCTGCATCTCTTCGGGCCGATCAAGATTCGTGGCTTGAGCCCTTGGAGGATCATGCTGCTCGCTGCTCGACTCGGTTGCCGCGTTCGCGGGCGGGCGATGGCCACCCAATCCACGCGATATTGGCCGCCGCAGAGCTCGAAATCCCTTTCCTGAATCGCCCGCTGTTTCGGGTGATGATGGAGTTCGGACTCCAAACCGGTGCAGATGATATCATGGATGAAGTCCACGTCCTACCGGGCTGGCGATTGTTGTGATCGGCTTGGCTTCTATCCACTTGGTGAACTTTGTCTATCGTGAACCAACAAAGCGTGAAGCCCCAGGGCGCTTTCTTGAAGGGTCTGATCAGATCGAGTCCCCCTCAAAGGGCCAGGTGATAGGGATCGCTTTGGAGGGCTTGCGCTGGAGGTGAGTTTGCGAGCGAAGAATTGGCACCTTCAGACGTCCGGATGATTTGCTCTGAGTCGCTACGGCGCTCGGCCAAGAGAAACCTGGCTCTAAGGCTTTCCCACTGTGCCCGTGACCCAGTGGTGTCCGTAAACCCCGCCGTGGATGTCGCGAGCAGCCTCTCTTCCTTGGCTACCGACACACTTCGAGGATTCCGGAGGGGCTCTTCAGAGAGGTCGCTGCCGATCAAGACGTAGTGATTTTGCCCGACGAGCGAGGCGTGGCCAGGCCGCCGTCGAGGGAACTGCTGGCCACCGATCGATGAAGGGATTCTCCATCGGCCTGTCATCGTGACGTTGTAACCCGGCCGACCACCACCTTGTCGGTCGCACGATCGTCTCGGCGATCGTCCGGATGGATGCTTGGTGTAGGTCGAGGACGAAAATTTCCGGCGGATCGAGGCGTAGAAGCAGGCTACCAGGATCGGGCCCGTTGTTCCGCTCAGAGCTGCGATGGAGCTCAAATCCTTTGAACTTTTGCCCAGCTATGCATTTCACAAAGAGGCCGCCATCCGATCGCCGCGAGGTTCTCGCAGCCTTCATGACTTGATCGACGACCGCTTTTGAGTCGCTTATGCACGATAACCGCAGAGCCCAGGCTTGGTCGCGATGCGCGAGACCGCACCAGGGCCTCATACTCGGCGACGCTTGTTGGTTGCGCCAAAAGTAGCCTGATGACGCATCAAGCTTGTTCCAAGTGGTGAAAGAATGACGCACCCGGCCCCAGCCTCCGCTTTTGGAAGGACCCGGGCAAGCATATCGCCCGCACTCAGGGTCTTCGACGAAAGGCGGGCCTGGCTTCGGTCTACCTTGGCGCACTAAGTCGGCTAGAACTTGAGATTTTATGGCAGTCCGAGGACATAGGATACGCCATGCCCGCTTGAGCTCGAAAATGCCCACTGGCAATTCTTCCCCGAGGCGCGCGGCGGTGGATGACTCGCCGAGTGGTAGGAAGTTACTAAAACGCAGTCGCTGGAAGTAGTGTACCACTTCCTTCGTGGATCGGACGCGTAGAGCATCTTCTCGACCGCGTACCGTGCCTTTGACTCGAGAGTACTTCGCTAATGAAGTAGATTTGGCCACCGGATCTTAAGGACTGGCCTTCTTCTTCGCTGCCGCGACAAGCGTGCCGATTTACCTGGTCGCGGGCGGCAATGAGAGTAGCAGAGGCTCTTCGCGCGGCACTCAAGATCGAGGGGTGGTCGAAAACCTTAGGTCGGCGCCCCCGAGCCTCCTTCGCCCACCGGGCGCTGATTTCTCGTGAGTTTGTGGCCAGGGCAAGCCGTCACGAGGCGGACGTGAAGCGACTCGTGGCCGCTTAGGCATCCTGGCCACCTTTGGGCCCCTTTGAGGTTGGCCGAACGGCCCCATCCTTAAGATCATGAGATCTTGTCTCACCGGGCTCGATGCCGCTCGAGATGATGAAGCCGAGTAGCTTCCTCGGGTACCCCAAAACGTGATTTCTCGGGTTGAGCTTGATAACCGCCGAAGGTTCGCGAAAGTCTCTCTCCAGACGGGCGATGATGTCGGTCTTCCGGTCTTGATAACGATGTCGCGACGCACGCCGACATTGGCGCCGATTCGATCTGGTCCGAGAGGCAGGTCCGCATACATCTCTGGTATGTAGCCCCGCGCTTCTTCAGGCCAAACGGCATTGTCACGAGCGTAACGGACCGCGGATTGGTGGGTGAAGTCGCGAGTCGGGTCGCCTTCTTTTCATCGCGACCGTGGTACCTCGAGTAGGCATCCGTAGCGACAGGGATTCGCACCGCGCGGAGTCTACCATTTGGTCGATGCGGTGCAGGGAATGGATCTTTCTTGACATGCCTCGTTGAGGCTTGTGCAGTCGACATACATTCTCCATTTCCGCCTTTCTTTTTTACAAGCACAGTATTTGCTAGCCACCGGGTGGCGAACTTCTTTGATGAACCCGCGCCAAGAGCTTGGCTTATTTCTCTCCTATGGCCACGCGCTTCCTTTCGCCGGGCGCAGACTGGCGATCGTCAGACCTGTGCCTGATGTTCAGGGAGTGCTCGGACTTTCCCGGGATCCCCGCATGCTCTGAGGGCTTCCATGCTAAGGCGCCTCCTGGCGCGTGAGGAAGTCGACGACGCGCTTTCCTATTTGGCAGAAGCGTGGTCCCGATCCGAAAGCGGTTTTAGTCGGGTCCTTCCGGGTCGACTCTCGATCGTCTTCGTGTCCCCTGGATTTGAAGGAGCCCTGGTCCCCATAGAGCTCCGGGAGCGGACGAGGTGTCGGGCTCGAGGTCAGCGAGTTTCTGGTGACGCGACGCATCGCCGAGGCCAACTCGCAATCGCCTTTCAGCCAGAGGCAGCCGGAAAGACGCGTTCTGCGTGATCACCCCATGCGTCTGCATCTTCAGCCTGTAGGTGTAGTTGGGGATCGCGCATGAACTTCGCGTAGCTTGGTCTCCCAGGATGGCGGTAGGAGCCGAAAATCCACGACCTCGAAGGTGAGGGTCCCGCGAAGCACCTGCTCTCGAACGTGACGCAGTCGACTCGCCGAGCAGCGGGTCACGCCAGGAACGACGCCGTGAAAGGGTGCTCGCTGGTCGGCTCGAAGCCGATCCCTCGATGGCGCCGAGGGTCTCAACGTAGCGATGTTGATCGCCGCCGGCCCATGAGCACCTTAGTCGCGCTTTGTTCCCACGATGGGGTCAATGACGAAGCGTACCTGCTGCGGACGGGTCGTGGTGGTACCGGTGATCGGAGACTCACCACCGAAGGTATTTAGGTATACTGTTAGCTGCTAACACCTTCTGGCAAAGTAGCTTGAGCCGCTTCCCGGCCGGCGAGCTTGCTTGGTCCGTCAAGATCATGAGGCAACCGCTCTGAAGCTGCCCCCGCTTCTCTCGATCTCTTGGTCGGCGGAGTCTTGCCTCTTTCCTTTGCCCTGCGTGGCGCGTGTGGGGGTTCTGGAAAGAAAACGCCAGACTTCGGCAGTCCCCGAGCACTTGTGCTCGACTGGTATCCGTGGGTTCTGACACGGTTTCCATCGCCTTCGGCTGGTCGGCGTTTCGCTTTGGCGCTTTCCCGATCGGCTCGGTGGGTCAGAACCAGCGGTCCTCGCGACTGTTTGCTGGGCGCCGCTTGGGCGGCCTGAGGAGGGCCGCCTTGCGTCCTCGCTCGATTTCCTTTGTCGAAGATGACATCTACGCCTCTTCGCCGCGTGGTTAGTGGCAATGTCCAGAGTTCTTTGGTGGTCCCGGGGCTTCGGCACACCCCGCCTTATGGGACCAGGTCTTGAAGTGGTGTCAGATGAATGCCTTCTACGACATCGGGCTCGCGGATGTCGTGGAGCTCACCTGCTGGGAAAACGCTGATGTAGTCCTGAGGTTCTCTCTACCGCCGCCAAGCACTTTTCAGGTCCCAGGAATTCCTCGTCGCTGTAGGTGCTCGAAGTTGCCAACGGCGGTGCTTGAGGTCGCCCACCGGGTTCGATGATGTTGGGCGATATTCGAGCCATGCCCGGCCGAGTCCGCCAAGTAGATGGGGAGGTATTGATGACAAAAAGGTCGTCCGTCAGCCTTCGCCTAAGGCATGCGAGCCGAGAATCTTCCAACACACATCGGGTTTGTAGCCACAGATTACAGGTTGGACGGCGTCTTAATCCGCAGTGGAACTTCGCGCGAATCCTCGACAGAACGCCCGTGGGCCCGGCCATTTGGCTCGGCCGCGTCCACGCTACGGAGCGCTTTCGGGCGACGCACGCCGGCCGTCGTTCTCGTTTCTTCGCTTGAGGGTGGTGCGAGCTGCCGCTCGCCCCCAAACGCTGGTGCGCCGGTGCGCGATGCCTGGGTTGTCCTAAGGTGACGCCGCTTTGTTTCGCTCCGACGGCCTCACCGGGCGTTGCGCGCGCTATCCAAGAGGCGCCCGAACGCCGCGATCCAGTGGGCTATACGCTTGCCGGGCGCTTCGCCGCCTTTCCACTCGTGCCCCGGAGGTTCTCGTGGGTAGCCTTGGCCGCAGGATCGCCTGGCTCGAATGCCTTGGCTTGAGCAAAGATTGGCACGCGGGCGAGCAGTTTTGGCCATGGGGAAAACGATGAATCGCCTGCCCTCTAGCTACCGGGTGGTGGACTGGCGCGAAGCGCCGCGCCCGGCGTAGTGGAGCAATGGCAGTAGCACCGCTTCCAGTCGCCGGAGCTTGTCAGCTCGGCCTTTTGAGCTCGAGCTCGCGTCGCCGGCCGAAGGTGCGCGGCAGCACGGTGATCCTCCTTGTGTTGGCGTGAGAGTCTCTGGCGGGGTAGCGCGCCGCCGCTGTGTCGGTCGCGAGCGTGGTTCGTTTTATCTCTTCCTCCGCTAGAGCCGTGGTCGGAGGAGTTGTCCGAGTGGTGGTCGCCGCATGGCCGACCATTGCCACGGGCGAGGTCGCTGTGGTGCACCGCCATTGCTCGATGCCTCCCGTGATCGCCGGTGATGGGACTCCGCGCAGCCGCCGCGTGGTCCGCGCGGGACCTCGAGCCGAGGTCTCCGGATAGCGGTGAGGGCGCTGGGTCTCGCGGACACTTGGCGCCGAGTATGGCGGGGACGATCACTATCATCGCCGGTGGTGACGGTCGAGGAGCCGAACGGATCGACGCCATTTCCGCATGGCGACGCCGAGAAGGAAAGGGAACCGCCGAGAAGTTGCGGAAAATGGCGCAACGCTGCAGTGCCCTACCGGCGCGCCAATCGCCGGTGTTTTGAGCACCGGCCAATGAATTTGTATAGGTAAGAGGGGGTGCACGCCCTCTCCCCCAAGGCCATTACTCGCAAAGTGAGCACAAGATGTATCGGCCAACGCCCTACTCCAGCTCGTGGGTTTGATTGTATTGATTCCTTGGTTGTCCGCTGCCTTACATGCTCGCTCCCTCCTTTATATAGGCGCAGGAGGAGGTTACTGCTGCTTGAAAAAGAGAAAAAGATCAGAGCTTTAGTCGCCCGCAAGTGGCGGGCCGATGGGATCGGCCGCCGGCCTCTTGCCCTGGCCGGCCGGCTCGTGAGTTGCTGTAGTAAATGCGAGTTGGGGACTTGTGCATTGCCATCATTACGGCCAGCATTTAATGCGCCGACACGCCAATAAATGCTCGCTTCTTCAGTGGATTTCGGCCGATTCGGTTTTCCTCGCCAGGCTTCTGCCCCGACATCGCCTGGCTCACGCATGCGCTTTTTCAGTCACTGGGGTACCCAGGGCCTGGGTACCCGTCAACTTGTTTGTTTATACTTAGCCTTTTTGGCTTATAGGTTAAGCCAACCTTTTGTCTCAATAAGTTTAAAAGCAATATGCTTTTATACGTGGTAGAGGTTAGTACTTTTATCCTAACTTCAGTGGCATTGGTCTAAAACCAACCCTCAGTAAGCCTAAAAGGTACCTCTTTGATGGCTTTTGGTTTTTAATTATATGGAGGATTATGGCTTTGGAAAAGTCCAGTTAAAAATCCACTCGTTTGTTTATGCTTTATCATTTTGGCTTTTAAGCTGGAGAAAAAGCCCAAACAAATAGGGCATAATAATCATATTGATAAATTAAACATCTCTTTTTATAACTATATGTTTCAATTGCATAATCTGTCTTGGAGTATTGGATTGATTGCAAATGTGTTGATTTAACCACCCTTTTGACTATGCATTATAGTTGGTAATATAGAAACCATTCATTTTCAATAATTATATAGTACGATTGCATATTTGTCTTGAATATTGTTTAATTCAATATTTTAATTCATAAGCAAAAAATAGTACGTCGTCAAACTTCGAATACATATTAATGGCACATCTCATTTTTTGATGATTTACAGATTGTAAATGAGGAGTACTAGTTAATAACAAATGTAGGCATCTTGTTTTGTGATGCATTACAGGTTGTAATTAAATAAGGAATATTAGTTAGCAGTGAATATATTGATGTGGTAGAGTTTTATTGTAAGTGATAGAAACTAGTCTTGGGCACTTTTGTATTGCATGACACTGATGTTATCATCTTTAATCTTTCATATAAACTGATTAGTAACATGTTCTTTTCAGGTTAAGTTGGGGGCTTTAGTACAAATATAAATATACAACATTATATATTATACTATTATATTTTTTGCTGTACTAGTAATCGTGTGCACGTGCAATGCATGTTTTTTTATAATATATGCATTGCATAAAATATTTAGTCGCGTTCAAAATTTAGAAACCACATCTATTTTAATATAATCTAACCCAAATTTATAGATCGCTCTCGAATACTGCAAAATGCAAAACGACCAATAAGTGCTGTTCATTTGTATTAATAATACAAGGCTAAATTAGTTCAAGACATATTTTGAATACATGTCATATTTGGTATTTACTTTAATAATAACTGGTGGCCATCACCGCTGCATCAATTCCATCATGATAAACATTGCCATATTACCGAACTTAAAGAAATATTATACTATCAAAATTATATATGTTTCGGAGAGAGAGTGCGAGATACATATTTGACATTTAAAAGATCATGAATATTGTATGTGATATATAACAGTGATGGAAAGGACAATAAATATAATTTTTGCAAATGTTCATCCACGTTATATCCCTGTGCTTATGCCATTAAAATGTCTCAACTACATAATATATATTCATTCGCTCACTTTTCAAGAAACATAATTCTCAATAGTCAAACAAGAAATAGTATAATCGAAGACGAGGATCCAATCAAGATCAATACCAAGACTGCTTATATATGCCTTTTGATTGGACTGTCCCAGAATTAACATACACAAGAAAATTGTCATGTTTATGAACTGGAACATTATTTGTTCTTGCCTCTTATTTTCATATAAACATTTATAGCTTCGTATCCTTCCTTAGGCCTTGTTTGTTTCGGCTTAGGTTTTTTGGTTTTTGGTTTAAAGCTAGCTTTTTGGCTTAATGAGCTTTTAAGCTGTCTGCTTTTAAGCCAAGACATATTGTTTGGTATCCTGGCTTATTAATAGGTTAGATGGTACATCTTATAGATGAAAAGTCTAAAATACCCTAAATGAGATGGTGGATGAATTCTCAATTTATATATGATGGCATTTGGTGGGTAATTTTGGAGACTTTTAGTGGCAAAGGGTTATTTCATTCAAAAAAGGCCAAAAAAGCTCATCATGTCTGGCTTTTAGCTTTTAGTTATACAGGGGCTTTTGGTTTTTTTAAAGCCCGGTTTAAAAGCCAGGGGCCTTAAAGCCTTAGCTTTTCTGCATACTAATAAGACATCTAGTGAAATGATATTTCAAAAAGTTATGTTGAGTATTGCGACAGTGATAGGGATAGTCACACGGTAACAAATAGGGCTGTAAAAAAAGCTCGAGGCTCGCAAACTGTTTGAGCTCGATTCGTTCCAGGCTCGATTCGAGCTCGGCTCGAGCCTGGAACGAACCGAGCTCGAGCCTGCCTTCAAGCTCGCGAGCTTCACCGAGCCGACGAATAGCTCACGAGCCTACTCGAGTTTGGATCGAGCTTCCGTGAAACGAACTTTCTCGAGCTTGTTATCGAGCTTACTCGAGCCGAACTTACTCGAGCTTGTTACCTAGCCTACCGAGCCTACCAGATTAACCGAATTTACTCGAGCTTACCGAGCTTATTCGAGCTTATCAGCTTACCGAGCTTACTCGAGCCGAGCTCGAACCTACTCGAGCTTGGACCGAGCCGAGCTCGAGCCTGGATCTAGGCTCGGACCCCAACTCGAGCTCGGCTCGAGCCTTACCGAGCTCGAGCCTGACAGCCCCAGGCCCGCTCGAATTCGGCCCGTTTACAGGCTTAGTAACAAAGAAGCACAGCTTATACCATAGCCATCTTTTCGAGATTGCTTCCATCCTGCATCAGAACCTATAGATATGCACCAAGGAAAAATGTAATCACAACTTGTCTATTTGGTTGAACATGAGCAAATGAGTTATCCACGATCTACATACAGATCCAAACATGTCAATCCTGACTCCTGAGCATTCACAAGTTTGCCGCTTGCCAAACAAGATGCCAGGACTCGATCGTCGATTGGCCATTAGCACAAAAAACATAAGGAATTAAAACTAAACTGATGTATTGCAATGCAATCTCTCACGTGAGCAACCAACGCAAATAAGCGTTACTCCAAGCCCCCACACCACTCCGTGAATGGTGGAGCCAAAACACAACCGTAAACAGTGATGGATCTGGCGTTGAGTGTCGCACCACCACCTGCATTTTGTGCTCTTCCGATCGAACGCCGTTAGGGCCCTAGAGGTGCTCATATCTCATGGGTGGTAGACGCATGCAGGACTAAAAACTAGCTATGACCACATGGAACACTACTAATATCCAAATCCAAAAGTAAAGAAATCATATGCGGGACAAGTTGCCATCACATTTTTAGGACAAATGAATCGAGAACTGCAATCCGCGTGCAAACATACCAAGATGTATAAGACATATAAGATGTACATGCATCACTAATGAGCATTACATAAAAACATAGGTTTGACCGAAATATCTCTTTAAATCCATTTCTTGCGAATGAGCAGATCGAATAATCAACTATTCAAATCTTGTAAGAAAAAAAAATCAATCATCCATTATATAAATTTGAGATAACCATGTGGAAATTCAAATTGAGATTTGAGAGGATCAGAATTCACTTACTTTTGGACTTAGACAATGCACCACTCAGCCGTTGCCCCCACTGATATTCTCGCTAGCTTCCGGCTCCCCAGCAGCACCCAACCACCGTGTCGCCACTCGCTTGGTCGTTCCCAACTGTCGCCGCGCGCTGCCTACTGGAATCACCTTTGTGATGCCCACGGCGAGCGCCCCTGAGGCCCCCAACGGCGAGCACCTCTGGCCCTTCTCGTCTCCGCAATACGCTCGCTCGCTCCGTCGCGCTCCCGCTCGCCCACACCAGCGTACAGCTTTGGTGGACACGGACCGCGGAGCTCGCCTGAACGGTGGCTCCGCCCCTGGTCGGGAGCGTGCAATTACCTTCTTTGATTTTGGGTTATTGTACATAGGCTCATATACAGTCATCCAAAGTGGTCATGTGAGGACGTTACTACGGGAGTACGTTGGCTCCGCATGGGAATCAACGAAGGTCCACGTCGTGGGGGAGGATGCGAGCATGGAGTGAGCCTCGCTGGCATCGTGGCCGTCGTGGGGGAGGAGGGAGTGAGGGACCACGGTGGTGTCGTCGGTGCCAGGGGGAGGCGAGGCTGGAGAAGGGGCCGGTAGTACTGTCGCCAGTGCCAGGGAGAGGAGGAGGCGCGCGCGTGTCATGGGGATGGAAAGGATGGTGTGCCTGGACCTCGAGCAAGGGTAGGTATCTGGTATCTGGTAACTGGTATCTGGTATCTGGTATCTGGTAGGAGTAGAAAAAAAGGTAGCTTTGCTGGGATACGTAGCCTATAAATGCTACGAAATCCTCAAAGAACCAAATCGGCTCTCCCTCATCGGCAAGACGGCACACGCAGTCATCCTTCAACATCGTCCTTCATCATGCGTATATATGCCGAGAGGTGCTTCTGAGCTCTTCTTTTTTAAAGTTACACAAATATTAAAGTATTAATGAAGGGTAGATGAGGATTACTTACTCATTCGCTTGCTTCAAGATTTGTGCAATTTATATTAGAAAGAAAAGCATAGGAGCATTGCTCGCCCATCGCTAATTTCCAGTCTTAAATCAATCGCTAACTAACATGGAAATGCAGTATATATGCATGTAACCGAGAACCTTCTAGTTTGAAGACTCGTGGAATCGAGCACGTACCCTGCTAATGTCTTCTGTTACAACAAGAGCCAACTACTAATCTCCTCGCAGCTAGTTTTTTTTTTTCTTTTTTTTTGGGTAGAGTTAGATGTATTAACATCATTAGGAATGTCATTATTGGAATCGATGGTTCGATTAATGTATTAACAGCTGGTTCTTTGTTGGAGAAATGGGCCAGATTGGAGGCGCAAGGTGGAGGTATTAGCAGGGCAGTAATGATGTTTTAATGGGTCATTATACTTGTGCTATTTTGGCCAGGGGTCCAACTCAAAACGTGAGCCATCGGATCTGAGAAATGGATGGCCGTTATGTTCCGGATCAGCCAACAAATTTAATGCATATTTTTCAAACTAGTGCGTTTTATATTAGTATAGAAGTAAAGAAGTATGTGTATATATATCTAAAATATTGTTCCTAGTTTCCTTATCAAAAGAAAATCACACTGGTTTTACATAAGTTAGTCCTTTTTTTTCAAAAAAAATGTAACAAAGCAGATAAGTTTATTCGCAAATGAGTTAGAGCTATCATGTATAATAGTAGACGTCTGTTGTCTATATACTCCACCATGTCATCTAAAGATAAAACTAAAGATAGCTTATACAATAGATGGTATCGTAAGGTTGTCTGTATGAGATTCTACAATCTTTTAATTATGATATGAAAAATTATTTATTATAGACAATAACTCATATAATAGTGTTTTATGTTATCTAGATGGTCGTCTCTTCACGAAGAGATATATATACTCTTTTTCATATCAGTAAAAATCTTACATGGCAGAACATATAAAGAGCTGATATCACCATATTGTACATGCTCTTATTTTGTGCTTTGGTAATAGCACAAACAGAACGTGTACTGATTTTTCATTTTTTTTTTTCTATTTTGATTTACATTTCATCTAGCATGCAACCAGTCATAGAATGTTATACACATAATAGAAAGTGAATACATTTTTTTAGAGAACTCCCTTTACAAGATCCATCGTCACAACAGGATGTGCATAAATAGTTACAACCTTTTCGGCCTTTTGCAAATCATGGGTGTGAGCTAAGGTCACATATACCTTAACCATTAAGGTCTTGTTTGGTAGGGCTCCATATCTCAACTCCATCTTAGATCTGAAATTTGTAGGTTAAAATAAAGCGAATTAAGTTTATATTTTTATTCTTAAATGTAAATAAGATGACCCATCTAAACACTCTTAATATACCCACAGCTCTAGCTCCACAGATTTGGTGGAGCTAGGAATACCCAGCTCCACCAGATTCACGAATCTGGTAGAGTTGGAGCTCTGCCAAACACCCCCAAAGACTTATTTTATATTCTTCCGAATATTAACATTCATATAACAGAAGGCAGGACTGGGCGTTCGGTTTAACCGAAAAATTCGGTTTCGGTTTTCGGTTTATTTGGAAATTCGGTTATTCCAAAACTGAAACCGAATTGTGTATGAAAAATTCGGTAACCGATACTTCGGTTAACCGATAGTTCGGTTTCGGTGTCGGTTTTAACCGAATTAACCGAACTTGGCAAAAAGAGAAACTTAAATGTAAAATGTTCCATCAGTTCTCTTTCTTACATTGCATCTATTCAATTATGTCAGTTGCCACATAATATTTTATTTGAACTAATATGTTATTATACTAAACCGAGCTAATTTTTATATATCATATATAGCAAATCCAATAAAGTTCAAAATATATAGCCACATCCATTCTTCTTTGCAATGATATTTGTATCCGCAATAGATATACTATACAGTTGCAGACAAAACAATAGAAAGAACTCCGGGCATTTGTTTAACAGTACCTAAATGGATTAACTCCAAGTGTAGTTGCTGCTAGCAAGTAGATTGCCTGCAAATACCCACAAAATAAACACATAATCTCTGATGTGTAAAGAAATTCAGGAACCAATTTGTTATCACACATTATACGTTAGAAAAGTTACTTCCCACATAAGCAAATGTAAATCCGAGTAACAGGAAGGGTGAATTTGAATCTGCCTTAAAAGGTCAAGTGAAAACATAAACAAAAACCGGTTAGTTCGGTTAACCGAGAGTTAAAACCGAATTAACCGAAAACAGTTCGGTTATTCCATACAGCTAACCGAATCAACAACCGAACAATTCAGTGTCAGATTTTTCGGCTTCGGTTTCGGTTTTCGGTTTATTTGCCCACCCCTAACAGAAGGAATACAGAGGCTCGAAGAGCCCCCGCGCTGCGTTTTTGCAGCCAGACCCCCAAGGTTCGCATCATTCCGAGAGGGCACTGGCTGATTCGGTGCGTGCACATCGCATGGGGTGGTTGTCCGATCGGGATCGGCTCGTGTGAGCCTGTGTCATTGCCTCATTGGTGGGATCGCTCGGTTCGCGGCGGGTGGCCCCGCGGCTACCGTTCGATGGCTCTTCAAGCTTCGTGTGACCGCTCCTTTCGGAGCACTCGCTGTCGCCCGAATACTTCGAGGGCCGCTCTCCTTCTCCCTCCCTCCCCCTTGCCTTCACCCAGCTGCGTCGCTATCACCTATGCAGCTCCTCCCCACATGGTTGCCCTCGTCCTTCCTAGAGAACTAAGAGGTTAGGGGGCTGGTATAGTATTGATCTCACCTCAGGGTGAACAATTCCAATATGTAATCCAGATGCAATTACATCCTACTGATAATGTAGCAGAGTATGAAGGTTTTCTAGCCAGGCTTCAAGCAGCAAAATCCCTTGGTGTTTGTCAGCTTTTAGTGAAAGGTGATTCGCAATTAGTCGTAAACCAAGTTAGTAAGGAATACAAGACATCCAATGAGGTAATGCCTCACTACTTGGATGAAGTGAGAAATTTGGAAAAATACTTAATTCACTATGAAGTCCAATATATTCCGTGAAAAGATAATCTTTTAGCAGCCCGGTTAGCCAAACCGGGATCCTCACGATCACTTGTTTCAACAGGTGTATTTCTTGAACAACTATCAAAACCTTCTATAGATTCTTCCATAGAAGAGTCTCCGACCAGCGATCAGGTCAGAGTCCTCGAACGAGATTCAGATTGGACTAAACCATTTAAAGCCTATCTAGAACATAAGACACTACCCGAGGAAATACAAAAAAAGACAGATTAATTCGAAAGGCGTGAATGTACAAATTACTCGACAATACTGTTTATAGAAAGGGAACTCATGGAGTTTTAATGAAATGTATATTTCAAGAACAAGGGATAGCATTACTTCATGAGATTCATGGGGGCTTGTGTATATATACTTCTTTCCTTTACAATACCGTTAAAAAAAGAAGGGTGATACTAGCCTCATCGACATTATACATGCATCAACAAAAACATAATACAAAGTCTTATCTAACATAAATTGCATAATATTTGTAATTTTAGGCGCACAAATGTGTATTTTATACATCAGAGATTGACATGTAAATGTTTAATACATTAGTAAATTGCTTAGGAAAAAATTTAGATAGTGTAGCTAATTAGAGTTGGTTTTCCATGTGAATGTGCACAAAAGCACACCTAAATCTGCCATGGTGTTGCACTATTTTTTCAACCTAATGCAAAATGATTAAATGTTTGACATGTTGCGTACTGCAACTGATGTTTGGCGTGATGGATGTATTTGTTTTATTTGTGCATGTTTTCCTTTAGTTTTTTTAGTTTAATAAGTATTGTAAAATATAATTGAATGTACGTCCAGATAAAGTAATAAAATTGGAAGGGAATTCTAATTAGCCTTTGAGGATAAAATATATTTGAATGAAAAATTGGGTTGATTGTTTTTTTTTTCACTCAGAGGAGTCGTACAAATGACTAACATATGGTAGTTACATCATGAGAATAAAAATCATGAGACATAATGTATGCCATCTGGAGAAGTGAAAAAAATTAATCTGAAATATTAGCTAATCGGTGTTACTGGATGGTGCGGAGTGCGTGGGTGTGTCTTGAGCCCCCAACCAATTTGCAAATGGAGCAAGATAGGGGAAGGTTAGTATAGAGGCAGGGGTTATGAGATGGAGACGAACACAAAAAGGAGAAGGATAAATATGTAAATGAGCTTACCTTAGTTTGAAGTTGCTCAGTTTGCAGCCACATTTAATGAAGCTCTCCATAATAGTCGTTTGGTTTACCATGCAGGGATGGTGGTGTTGGTGTGGGAGATAGTGCCATGGGTAATCAAGGAGGTGCCGCATGGGAGGCGGCATGTGCTATGGACGATGTGGTGTAGGGGAGATAGGGGGCAATGGCATGGCCATAAGGGGGCGTAAGGGATGGAAGCATTGGTGATCATATTTGGTCGGATCTCGAGGGGCACGTTCAAATCTAGATGGTGGAAGGTAGGAGCGGTGGTGGGGAAGGGTCGGTTGCACATGGAGTTGTTGAGAATATGAGGGGCAGTGATGGTTGCGCATGGGTAGATCATGGCAAGAGGAAGGTAGCATGGGCTCCGGGGTCTTGGCAATGGGGAAGGTGGCGCACGACTCTTGCTGGCGATGCGGGTTTCTAGTCAGCGACGAATAACTCTCATCCAATCTGTGTGAAACGAGTGAGTGGGCGAGTCAGATGAGGGAGAGTGCGTCAGAGGGAGGAGCGAGACATGGCCACGGAGCTGTCTCAGCGGGTGCCACGTGTTGTTGTCTGGTGCAATAAAAGGAACACGTGTTGCATGAGTATCTTGCTAGAAAAGATGGAGCCACGTGTTGCACGTTGAGCCGATGGATCGCCCCCACCAGCCACAAAAACTAAACCAAACTGGCAAACCACCCAGGCCCGTCCTTCACCAGCGACCGTGACGACGCAACAGCAAAAACTCAAAACCGGTCAGACACCAGCACGCCGCGCGCACCAAATAGGCGCCGACGCGGCGGAGGAGGCGAATCGAGGCCCGAATATTTGGGGCCGAGGCGAAATTTCGAAACACAAGCCCGTCGCCGGATCTCGCCCCTCCTCCGGCCACGATCGAATCGGCGGCGGGTCCGGCCGGCGATCCGAGGGGATCTCTCGCCGAGATTTGGGTTGGGTTGGGTTGGTGGGAGCCGGGGGGGCCATGGCGTCGGCGCAGGCATCCTCCTCCGCCGCCGCCGCCCCCGTGTCGTCGCGCAAGCTAAAGGATCTCCAGACCGGGAAGAAAATGGTAGGTTTGTTGCCTGTTGCTTGCAAAACACGTACGCAGTCGTTGGTTCCACGCTATTGCTAATTAGACATTCTCTCTGTGGATCTTTTGGTCCGGACACCGGACACGTTTGACGGCATAGAGAAGTTAGGGGTGTTGCATTGGCTGCTATTACAAGTGTAGTTCAATCAATCGTTTTGCGTATTGCAGAAAAGCCAAATGCCATCAAATTTGCCCCATTATTAGCACGCTCAATTTGAAAGGTTAGAGCTAAACTATTGAAATTTAGCTGTTTAGATCTCGCTATTTCATGAGCTGACCTTGAATGTTAATTCAGTGCAATTTTAAGTTCAAGTTGGTTGTAGGGTAATAATGTCTTATTTTCCGATCCAGCTGGCGGAGTTCCGTAGGAAGAGGAATAATAAGGCGGCGAAGAAGGACGCCACCACAGCAGACCAAGCAACGCTAGTTGTCCCCGACGTAGTGGAGAACCCCCCTCCAAATGCCAATAGTGCTAACTCCGGAGATGCTAACACTGCAAGCACATCATCTACGCTGCCTGCTGTCTATGAGAATGGCCCAACGAGTTCTTCCAGGAGCTCTGAATTCCTGTCAAATGGTCCTGTCACTGTAAATGCATCAGTCAGTGTTAGTAATGTTGGACCCCTGCAAGATGCTGTTAGTGACGGAGGGAGTAAGTTTTATGGGAGCTTGAGCTTCTCTGACCTAGTTAATGGGCATCATGAGGATTGGAGAGGCGAGGCTGCCCGTAAAATGGAGGAGCGCGGTCCTGACAAGGATGCGCCTTTAACATCTAAATTAAGTACCTTTGGAAACACCAATAGTTTAGGTTCCCCTTCTCCTGGTGAGGTTTTGCCGAGTTGGGGAAGGGATTCTTTATTGAGTCAAGTACATGGTACCGAACAAGCTAGATCATATTCATCTGGTGGCCTTTTTGGGAAGTCTGAGAGCACTTATACTCAGGGTTACTCCGTAAATAATGATATCTTTGGTCGGTTACGAGGTAAATCTGAGGGCCTTATTTTCATATGTTAAACTACAATATCTGATGATTACCTTGAGTATGCGGCTCTTTTAACCCTTGTTTTTGCCCTCTATGTAGCTACCTCTAAAGACTCTTCCCAAGTTGAGCACTCTGCATATGCCAGCAGCCGGGAGTATGGCAGTACCTTCAGTAATAAGATCGCTGATAATGTGGATCATGATGCAAATAATGCATCCGATTCCACACCTGCTAGTTTCGACATACACGATCCTTTTCTGTCAACTGGTTATCCAACTACATACAATCGATCTCGGCCATCTTTTCTTGATTCTATTGGAGTACAGAGAGCTCCAACAACACAAGCCCCATATGGGGAGCCCACAAATGCTAATAAACTATTCAGCAATTCAAATTCTGAGAGTTTGTTTTTTCAGCAGCCAAATCAACAATCAACTCAAAGCAATGATGTGGATAGTTCTCTTACAACAGGGAGACAGGAATATAATTATGAAAAAGGGCCATATGGTAATTCCAATCCTCCTGATGCCTTGCCTTCCAAAGCTGTACGTAGTCTGCAACATGGTAATGAGATGTTCCAAAATTTCACAACTCAAGGGAAAGACGACGATTTTGCAGCATTAGAGCAGGTGATGAATGCTAATCATTTATCTTATTGTTACCTGTGCTTTCCTGTGGATATAAAATAGTCATATATGCATCAGAGCAGTTCTAGCAAAAATGCATAGTGGACATAATATTAAAATTTTCATCTGTATAGACAGAAACTAAATGTTTACCTGTTGTTTGATTTTATGCCAGTTACACATGAAACACTAAGTGGTGACTTAATGAACTGTGGTATAGCTGCTATTTGTACAAGATCAAAAGTTTTTGTGAAGATTATCTCTCCACCAACGATTTATCCAGAAGGTTATCTTAACAAATATATGTTTCACAACTTAGATTGAGTCACTTATTTGTTTGCGTCCTGTGTATCATAATTGTTCTGTAGTGTATTTCCTTGGTCGAGAATTCTATCCAAATTTTATCATGAGACATTTCAGATTCTATGATATTAACAGCATTGACCTTGGATCCGGATATTTTTACATATGTAGTTTTTATTTTCTGAAGCTTCTGACACACCTATTATTTGGAAATTAGTCACTTGATGCTTGTCCACAATATAGTGTACTTTTGCAATTTGCATGTACATTTTGTTATTTAGGTCCATCAACATCCTACTGATAGGCTCCAGTTTGGTTGCCAGCTCATCGAGGATTTGACAAAAGAGAAGTTTTCCTTACAACGGACTCTTGACAAATCTCAAGAGTTAGCGCAAACGTTGGCCACAGATAACTCATCATTAACAGATAAGTTCAACCAACAGGTATGTGTAAGTTGGCACAAGTTCCATGGCGCTGTTGTTACAATAGTTGGAAGTTGGAGTTGGTGACCTCACAAAGTTGTCATTGATGATTGCTAAATCCACAGCAGCAGAGATGTTTTCCCTGTCATAGTAGTAATGGAAAAGGCAAACTTTTACATAATTTAGTTACTGGCTATTACTATAACATAGTAATTTAAATGTCAAAATTTGAGTTTTTCAGTCCTCAGTGTTCCACCTTGTTCAGATATCTGAAATTCAACTAGCACAACATGTCAGCAAAATGGTTGCCTACACAGTTTCTTGAGTCTTGTCTATTGTATGATGAAGTTGCTAAGCAGTTTGATTCAAAATTTTGAATAGAAGATTTGCATAAAGTCTGGCTGTAAAAATGGGGCATAACAACGTCGTAAGCGAAACAAAAATTGAAGTCACAGCCCACAGGTGCTAAGTGAGATTGGAATATTTAAGCAAATAGCAAGATTTAACTGATCCGCTTCCGCTGTCTTTACTGCTTGATCTATCAATTATCAAATTCTTCCATAAATTACAGCTTTGTTATAACTTATAAGGATGGAATAAATGCTGATTACTCGTTTTCTTTTAGTCAATTTTAATCAGTGTATTGTATGCATTATTATTTTTCATTTGCAAATGTCAGGCACAAGTTATCAGCCAGTTGACATCTGACATGGAGAGGTTGCAGGATGAAATTCAAGCTCAACTGGTTAGGCTTTTCCACCTTTTCTAGCATTTGAAGTTTGTGAAAAATTTAAAAACATTCTCGGTTTTAAGATTTTGTAGTCGCGCTTCCTGTTATGTCAGTATCTGCTATTCTGTGTGTTTGTAATTGTGGTATGTGCTATATAATATAAAAACATGATTTGTTTCAAAGAGGTATTTACTGTCCTGGAAAGTGGCAAGACAAACGGCACCATAAAATTATTGACGAGTGTACCTATGTGGCCCTGAGGAACTAGGGGAATGGTTGAAGCCTTGAAGGTTTCAACAGTTGAAACATTGAAGGAAGAATTGAGTACATAAGAGCATGGAGTGCTTTGATCACTAATTTCCACACAATATGCACAATATGTTTGGATTTTTGGTGTTTGACAGGGCGGGCTGCAGTATGCTAATGAACTGATGTAATTTTAGAATCACACTCACTTGTTATGAACGTCTTGTCACTAGACACATAAGGTTGTTTTTGCTAAATTTGACTTTCTGATGATGTCTCTGGTCATTTAAGCATCATCCATGTGCTCATTGTTATTATCTGTCAGTATGAAGCTATTACCATCTTTATGATATAATGTGTCTTCTCTTCCTTTTTTAACCCTCAAAATGTAAGAATCCATATTAATTTCTTTCTAATTCTATTTTTACAACAGCTGGCACTTGAGTCTGTCAGAACAGAATATGCTAATGCCCAACTAGAATGCAATGCTGCAGATGAGAGGGCGAAAGTACTTGCTGCAGAAGTCATTCTATTGGAAGATAAGGTGCTTTGCTATATCCTCACTTGCTTCCTGCTCATTAGCAAATTAATCTTGTAAATCAACCTACCTTCTGAACAGGATACTGTGGTTGATACTGTTTGTAGGTTTTGTTAGGCTATTTTTTCCCCTGAGAGCATCAGTTGTTTAGAGTATTTTATGCACATTAAGGTCATAATTATCAGAGATATTGTGGGAAGAAATCCAAGTAACAAAAAATATCCCATCCACCTGCAGCACAGGGCATAAATCCATAAACCCATAATCTGCAGGTCTTGGGATTTGAACTCTAGTTTTGACCATAGTAGCTGGGTTAATTGCATCTTATTAATTAGTACACAATATTGTATGGTAGTTTTGTTGTGGGAGTTGCTGACTAATAAAGTTGGGGCATTTTCATGCTAGCATGTCAAGCACACAGCCACTCTGTATGCTATTTGACCTCATTATACTCGTTTAATCTTATGTTCATTGTAGCAATGTTTTGTTTTAGCATTTAACCAGCATATTTGATAAAGCCATCTTGGGTTTCGAATTAAATGAATGCATAATTACATAATATAATAAGATGTATGAAAACTTGAAACTTACGTAAAATTAACACTTCTATTGAGGTACATTTTTAGTATCAACCATCAGCGCCATGGCAGTTTGATATATCTGTCTATTTTGTAGGCTCTTAAACTGCGGTCAAATGAATTAAAACTTGAAAAGGAAGTTGATGGTTTACATTCAGAGATTTCTTCATACAGGTAAGGTTTTGAGCTAATTTGTTGGGCTAATCCACATGATTCAATTGTATGAGTGCACCTTTTTTGAAGGATATAAAATGAGTTCTCGCATTTCATGATAAGTGAAATGAATCCTAAAGAAAAATATGAATGATTGAAGGTCATGGTGCTGTCCACAGTAGCATTCTTGAATTGCTGTGCAAATAAATACGAGAATTATATACGTTAACTTGCAAAAGCATGACATGATTTGACTGTAGCTGTGAGCTGAACTTCCTAGCTAAGGGTGCTGACAGTATATTTCTTTTCCTTTTTTATTTAACTATACACAGTCGCAAAGTTTCTAGTGTAGAGAAGGAGTGTCAGCATCTTCAATCTACTGTCGAGGATCTTCAAGAAGGTATATAGCTTTTTACTGTAATGTAACACTTATTGAACCACTTCTCTTCACCAAACAGTTCGAACTGAATTTTCCTTTATGGTCCATTCTAGAAAATCACTAGTGTGCTCACATATCGCATGCATAGTTTTGTGTCCTGTGTATTTTAGACTCCCACAACCTTTTGTGTTACATTTTTTATTGGCTGTCTACTACTGAAAATTGAACTAGATATTTATATATCTGGTTGGAATAAAGCATGTATATTTCATGTAGACATGACCTATGCATACAATTATTGCCACATCATTTGACTTAACCATCAATGCATTCGGACAGAAAAGAAGCTCCTATACTATAAATTCAGGAACATTCCTGTGACTAAGGTAAATGTCATAGAGAAACCTTCAGCCGACAAAAAAGATGCATCGACTGCGACAAAGGATTTAGGTGTGATATTACACTCCCTCTTTGCCTGTTCATCTATCTTATATATCAACTAATTTTCTGCTTGACGCAAATATGTTTTTTCAGATAAAGGGGAAAGCAGCTCTTCAGAAACCCTAACCAGTACCATTGACACATTAGAAGATGCTGGAACATCTGTTTTCCGGTCCAATAATATGTTTGCTTTTGCTTCCTTCCAAGAGGTGTCTTCGAGCATTCCAGATGATCAGCTTAGAATGATCGACAACATCAACTCCTTAATGTCGGAGGTAATCTCTTTGATGTGCAGACTCTCAAGTGTTATGTGTAACTATTTACATTAATTATTTATTCCCAAACAACCTTGACCACCATGCTTGATTTTTGGTTGAAAAATTACCATTCTTATGATAGTATTTTTCGCATTGCAGTTAGCAGTGGAGAGAGAGGAGCTGCTGCGTGCACTGAGAATTGAGTCGTTCAATTGCTCCAAGCTGAAGGTATTGCTCTTTTATTATGCAGCATATTTTGTTTCTATTATTTCTGTCCAAGGATATTCCTACCAAAATTGATAAGATGCTTGTAACATATGAAATATGATTAACCTCTAGGTACTGGTACACCAGGCTTATCTATTGGAAACCCAGTTTACTGGTCAACATGTCAAAGAAGGCCACCTGTGTTCTGTTACAGATTTACAGTGCATCTATCTTATGCAATTTACACTTTTATCTTAAAGGAGTTGAACAAGGATCTGACACAAAAGTTGGGGATTCAGACAGAGAGACTTGAGCTAATGACTTCTGAAAGGATGGCTAACGAGCACGTCCTTGCAAAACCAATTGACACACTCTCCATCAATGATGCAACAATGTATGCTGATGAAGGAGATGAGGTAGTTCAGTTCTTACCATGAAGCATTTAACAGTAGGGTTGATACTTGATAGTCGATCCCACGAAATAACATATTTGGAAGCTTTCGTGTGTGATGTCACCTTGACTGTTCTTTTGGAAAAAAAAAGAGTCTAATCTATCATGTGCTCTAGATGTTTGATTATCTTCCTCAACTTGTTAGCTTCTATGAACCATACTTCTGTGTTACATCCAGAAGCACCTTGAACAGTTTATGTCCAGGCTTCTGACACAGAATATTATCCAGGCTGTCGAACGGGTGCTTGGCTGGATAATGAAGCTCTTTCCTGGAGGGCCAAAGCGGCGCACGAGCAAACTCTAGTGGAAATAGAGTTATAGTATACCATAATGATTCGTTCATTTATATATATATATATATTTTTTGCCCCGTTTTGCTTCTATAGCATGATGAGAAGTTCAAGTTGTATATTGGAGTCATTTGATGTAACCATTCCTTTTTCTATAGAAAATGAAAATGTATGGTGTGACTTCGTGTGGTTAAGTGGGGAGCTACAATGTTGTATTAGCAATCAACAGATAGCCTCCAAGAGTGCCCTTTTTGCGTTATGCGTGGGGGGTGGATATGTAACCTGTAATTTTTGCATCGATTTCTTTCCCGTCGTACTGAACTTTATAATGATGGAATAAGTCTGGTCTTTGTCTTTGTGGGCAGCTTTGTCCTCTTTGTGGTCTTTGTCACCAAGTCATCGACGTAGACCAGACTTATTCCATCATATCTTCGCATCTGAGTTGTCCTGCAAGGGTCTGGAGCTGCTGGGGGGCAACACCGTGCCGCCAAATGCCGCGCCCGTGGACGTGGACGAGGCCGTGGCGGGCGAGAATGCAGCGACGGGGTGCGGGGCTGCAGCCACCGGGGGACGCCGTCGCCGACGCCGACGATGCTGCTGGATGCAGGCTCTACAGGAAATGTTAGAAATTGGCCTACGAGTGGTCTATTTTCTTTAATTTTAAAGTATATATATGATTTAGTACCATATTATTTAGCAACGTGGAGGAAAGATAATTTAAAGGTGAAGTCCTTGCCGCCTCTTGAATAATGATACTTGGCATGAGCATAGGATAGGTGGACATGGACTAAACACGTGCATACATTCGCATATTATCGCGTGAAAATTCGCGTGATTTGCAACATGCGACCACTCGCGTTGTATTGTGTCTCTTGGCACTTTGAATTCACCTTTTATTTTGTTTAAATGTGATTTAAACATCTGTTTTTATTCGGTGTAAGTGGCATAAACGCCGTTAGTTTCGAATGAGTTTAGTGAGTTAATTGACATTATGCAGTTAGTTACTAGTAACTGCCGCATTCCAGTTACTGATGCACGTGTATATAAATACCTGGAGACGCTCAAGACAGAGACATCGAGTTCCTTCTTCATTCTTCCTCCTCTCTGAATTGTTGTATTGTTGTGTTGAGCTGTTGAACCTCGTCGGTCTTCCTCCTCGGCGTGCACCGTGAAGGAGTGTGAGCGCTATCTCCAAGCCATTGCTGCAGAGTTCACCTACATGGGCGCACGACCACTTTGCTTCTTCATCGAATTCGACTACTTCCACGACCCCGTCTGCGCTGCGTTGCTTTCTATTCTTCAGCAAGCCCAATTGTAAGTCATTCGTGTGATTGATCGACTCTGTTAATATACAGTACTTGAGCATAGTCTGAAGTACAATGTGTTACATGCTGTTTTATGCATATCTAGTTTTTTGTTATATTTGCCTCAATATAAAATCTGGAATAAAAATATTGTGCCTATTTTCAACAATCCAGAAACCTTATTGCGAATATTTTTGTGATTCAGCAATGGCTGGTGCTTTGGATGCTATGAAACCTGAGAGGTTTTATGGTGCAAATTTTCGTACATGATAGACAAGGACCAAGTTTTAGCTCATGTCATTGGAAGCTATGATGGACGATCGACCCACAGTATCCATTTATGGTTGACCAAAACATGTAGTTTGATAATGCGAACAACACTGCACTAGGCTGTCTTCTGACTATTTTGGCACATCAGCTCTATGATGTGTATATGAACTACATTGAGTTGTAGGATGCACTTGACCAAAAGTATGCAAAAGGTGAAGATGGTCGTTGGTTTTACGTGTGTAAGCAATTTTTGATTTTATCATGGATGATACTAAGTCGATTATTGCATAAGTACACGACCTCCATCAACTGGTTGGCAAGATTGCGCACTTGGGTTGTGCATTGCCTCCTAAGTTTGTGGCTGCAGGCATTGTTGCCAAACTTTCCTTGTCTTGGCGGTATTTTTTTACTAGCTTAAAGTACAAGCGGAAAGAGATTTCTGTTGATGATCGCATTGCATCCCTTGATGTGGAAGAAAAGGCATGAGCAAAAGATGCACCAAGCACCACCGATTAGAATAATGCCAATGTCGTCGAGAAGAAATCATATGGCAAGAACTTCAAAGGCTATAAACTAAACAAGAAAACTATCTTTAAAAAGAAGAAAATTAAGAAAAAAAGACATAAAGAACATCACATATTTCATGTACAGAAAGGATGATCATGTGGCAAAAGACTGTCGCTATCACAAAAACATGACAAATGAACCAGACAAGAAAAATGCTAACGTGACCATAGGCGAGGCCTCAACTTCAGGAGGGTATGGTAGTTATCCTATTTTTTTCAGCATGCCAATCCACCAAATGGTGGGTTGATACTAGTGATAATGTTCACGTGTGTTCTGATGTTTCTTTGTTTTCTTCTTATCAGGTATCTGGGGCTTCCTCCGTCCTAATGGGGAACAGGTCGCATGCTTCTATTCTTGGTGCTGGCATAGTGGATTTGAGGGTTACTTTAGGAAAGATTGTTCACTTAAAGGATGTGCAGCATGCGCCAACAATAAAAAAGAACCTCGTTAATGGTTCTCTCTATGCAAGGATGGTTATAAGCTAGTATTTAAGTCAAATAAAGTTGTAATGTCTAAGTGTAGGAACTTTGTTGGTAAAGGCTATGAGAGCGGAGGCTTGTTCCGCCTAAGTACTTTAGAGTTTTGTTATAATATGAATATTGCAACTGGCTTGAATAAATGTGTGGCTAATATTTGGCATTCTCGTTTCTGTCATATTGGTTTTGATAGCATTGCTCGAATGTCCAGATTACAATTAATTCCAAAATCTGATATTATCAAAGGATCAAAGTGCTATTCCAATGTGCAAACAAAGCCCTAGAAAATCCTTTAAGGGATTAGATGAAGAAGAGAACTTGGCACCATTAGATCATATCCATTCTGACCTGTGTGAGATGATTTAATTGTTGACAAAAGGAGGTAAAAGATATTTTCTAACCCTTATAGATGATGCAACACGTTATTGTTGTGTATTTGCTGAAATCAAAGGATGAAGCTTTAAACTACTTAAAAATTTATATAGTCGAGGTTGAGAACCAACTAGAAAAGAAAATTTAAAGACTACGGTCTGATCAGAGAATATATCTCTCATGAATTCTCACAGTTCTGTTCTGAGTATGGTATCATCCATGAAGTTACACCACATATTCTCCCCAATCAAATGAGGTAGCTGAGAGGAAAAACCGAGCAATAGCCAACTTGGTAACTGCCATGTTGGAGAGTATCGGTATGTAAAATGTGGTGGGGGAAGCTATATTAACAGCAACTCTTATCCTAAACAGAGTAATCACTAAAAAGCTTGAGATTACTCCATATGAGGGACAGAAGGAGAGAAAGCCTAATGCCAATTTTCTGCGAACTTGGGGGTGTTTGGCAAAAGTCAATATACGATTGCAGAAAAAGAGAAAGCTTGAACTTAAAACAGTCGATTATATTTTTCTAAGATATGCACATAACAACACAACCTATAGATTTTTAGTAGTAAAATCAGAATTTCTTGATATTATTGATAACACAAAAATAGAGTCCAGAGGTGCTTCATTCTTTGAGGATATTTATCCTACAAGAACAGCAAGTAGTACTTCACGAATTGAGAATACTCAAACCGAAAGCAACAACAACAACAACAACAACAACAACAACAACAATAATGAACCTACCACTATTTTTGAACCAATAAGTGATATACTACCAGTAGAAGATATTACTGAGGGGGATAACAATTTAGTCGCAGAGACTCCTTGTACGGGCAAGAGACAAATGGTTGAGAAAACTTTTTGCGATGACTTTATTGTATAGGGTGCACTTCTCAATGTTACCGAACAAACGTACATCGCGTAAAACAGTGAAAATAGCACATAAATGTTCCAAATGTTCCTACAAAGTCTTTTTATAAATCAAGATATCATCAAAGTAAACTACTACGAATTTACCAATAAAAGCATGTAAAACCTCGTTCATTAATCTCATGAAGGTACTAGGGGCATTAGTCAAACCAAATGGTATAACTAACCACTCATATAACCCAAACTTAGTTTTAAATGCCGTTTTCCATTCATCACCTAATTTCATACGAATTTGATGATAGCCACTACACAAGTCAACTTTTGAGAATATAGTGGAACCGCTTAATTCATTAAGCATATCGTCTAACCTAGGAATAGGATGACAATAACGTATAGTAATATTATTAATGGCTCGACAATCAACACACATACACCACGAACCATCTTTCTTGGGCACTAAAATAACAGGGACAACACATGGACTGAGAGATCCACAAACATACCCTCTATCAAGCAATTCTTGAACTTGTCGCTGAATTTCTTTAGTCTCCTCGGGGTTCGTATGGTATGGTGCACGATTGGGTAGCGAGACACCGGGAATTAAGTCAATTTAATGTTCAATCCCTCGAATAGGTGGTAATCCCGTCGGTACCTATTGTGGAAATACATCAGCGTACTCCTGTAAAATGTTAGTAACAGCAGGGGCAAATAAGAAGGAATATTCGTGAATGAAAACAAGGCTTCTTTGCGTATCAAACCGTAACAAATAGAATTGCTAGCATCTAAAGTGGAAATTTCAGATTTAGTAGCAAGGAAACTTGATCCTTTTAATTTTATTTCCTTAGAGAGACTTGGGTCAGATTGATTCTTGATATGAAATTGCTCCAACTCACTAGCTACAACCTGATTTTCAGATTTAGGGGAGTTTTTATTTCTACTAGCTCTAGCAAGATCATCTTTTAAAATTTGTTTAGGAGTTATAGGATGTGACACAACCTTCTTGCCTTTGTTTATGAGAGTGTATTGATTTGTTCGACCATGATGTAAACAATCCTTATCATATTGCCACGACCTACCTAACAACATAGAACATGCTTGCATAGGTATGACATCACAATCTACATGACCATGATAAGAACCTAAAGCAAAATGTACTCTCACCATACGAGTTACCTTAAGTTTGCCACTTTTGTTGAACCATTGAATGTCGTAGGGCTAAGGATGCGGCCTAGTGGAGAGTGCGAGCTTCTCCACCATCTCCGTGCTGGCTAGATTATTGCAACTCCCACCATCAATGATTTGACGATGCCTTTAATGTGAAATAAGTTGTGGCTCTGATTTTGCTCGGCACGAGTAATCTGAGCACTAAGCACACGGTGCACAATAATACTCAAATATTGGTCAGCATCACCAGCACTCACGTGCTCTTCTTCATGTTCTGAATTCGAATTGCCGTCTTCATGTTTAGCAAGCAAAGAGTACGTTTCTTCGTCATGATCACTTGCTGAATTGTACTCGCCATCTTCGCGAATGATTAGCACGCGCTTGCTTGGACACTCCCTCATCATATGGCTGAAACCCTTGTAGCGATGGCATTGAGTGTCTTTTGTGCATCACATTGAGGCGACCGATGACGACGAACTTTTTGTAGGAGCTGGTGTGGCGCTCCTCGTTGGCGCGAATGCATGTAGTGCTGGATTTGCATTAGAGGGTGTCGGTTTGTTCTTGGAGGAGCTTGGTGTAGTGGTATCGCCGGATGGGGCAGTGGTGGTATGAGGCAGCCATGAAGTAGTACGACCTGTAGAAAAGTTAGTTTTCACCCTCGATTATCATCCCTGCACTTCACGTTCAGCTTTACAAGCCGGATGGAATAAATGAGTTATCGAATTATAATCCTTATAATCTAGAATATCCTGGATTTCTAGATTTAATCCACCTAAGAAACGAGCCATGGAAGCTTCCTCAGTCTCAACTAAACCACAACGCAACGTGCCAATTTGCAATTATTGATAATATTACTCTACTGAACTTTTTCCTTGGTGTAGACGCTGCAATTTATTTAATAAATCTCTAACATAATATGAGGGAACAAATCTATGTCTCATGATCAGCTTTAAAGCTTCCCAAGTGGTGGGTATATTATTTGGATGAACGCGGCAATGCTCTCTCCACCAAACAGAAGCAAAATCAGAGAATTCACTAGTGGTAGCCCTAACTCTTCTATCCTCAGGAAATTCATGGCATACAATTTTTTGATCAAGTAATTCCCAACTGAGGTAACCATTAGGGTCATATTTACCTTCGAAAGGCAGTCTCGATGGATTGGAGAAGATCTTCTTACAACAATATACGCTCATTAGTGAGTTGTACATCTTCACTAAGACCCTCAGTGGTGACCCTCGTCATCCTCTCAAAGTGAGCAAAAACATCCTTCGTTCGTGGAGAGATGTAGCGAACTCTCACCACCTGACATTGTTAGTAGAAGACAAGAAACAAAAAAAATCACAAATACAATGTTCTTATCACTACGTAGGATGTGGTGAAAAGTCGCTCAACTCTCAAGCTTCGACTAAAACTCTTAAAAGTTCTTACCGTGCAGCGGGTGTTGCCGGTTGTTGGCGTGGTCAAAAGTTCTCCAAAGTTTGGATGAAGCAGTTGCCAAAGGACCGAACAAATGTATGAGGTAGGAGGTGGAGCTTGGATAAACAGTTTTCTCACTCGCACGATTTAGTGGCACAATATATCAAATATCAATGCATGCTAAAAATATGCTCAAACACTAGCCTAGTTGCTGATCTTTAACTAGGGAGAACTCAACAATGTCTAAGCCTAGATACTAAAAATTTGTGAGTGGAGAATAATGTAGTGACAGGCAAAGGGAAAAAACAAGAAAGGAGAGGAGCAACCCTATGGACACAAAGGAAAGGACCCCTTTTTCTTCTTTTTTATTTTTTTTTCAAGATGACGGAATTCACCAGAAATCCTTCTTTGACCTCACTGATCCTAGGGAGCACTGCAGCTCACAACTCTCTCTCTCTCTCTAAACTTTGATCTCTTCCAAAACACAGCAGGAAGGTTTGGGATTCCTTCTTATATTCCTTTGGTCCGCAACAGGAAAAATTTTCTTTCTTTCAGAAAGGATTTACAAATTGAAATTTTTGAATCGAAATTGATTTCAAATCCAGCTAGCAAACCGAAATAAGATGTGAACTCGGACACAAAAGGCTAACAAAAAATAGGACTTGGATTCCCTGTCGGATTCGACTAGGACTTAACCTGGATGATAACATGAACTTGCACCCACACGGATATCTCACCGAGCAGTCTAAGAGTTGGATTCTCGGTCTCATTTATTTTGGTGTTCTTCTCTACTAGAATTGAGATAGCAAAGGATGATAACACAAGGAGGGGTATGATCTAATAGACACTGAGACACCCAAAACTGATCTCAACCAGCAACTTCTAGATGGATGCAACACAAATTCAACAATGCAAATACTAGATAATAATATTGCTAACAGCTAAAAACAAGGGTTCGGTTGTTATGATCTAACCTATTTTTTTGCTGTTTCTGGACTTTAGGGATGAAACAATATACTACTAAAAAGGATAGGAAATCTCTCACCGAGCAACCTAGCGCTCTGATACCACTTGATGTAACGTTGTTCCCGATCTTTCGATGAGAGTGATAATCTTCGATTTGGGATGAATTAACTTGGACGATCCGACTACAACGTACAACGACAATGCGCCTTAGTAATCGCTAAACCAACTCCAGACAGTTATTGACCTTGCCCTGGGCACGATCAACCTGAACACGAGGTTCAATGCCTGCAAGTAGACGAAGAAACAAGCAAGAACAAAAGTAGAAGCAATTTGAAATCGCAATTAAGAATTGAGGTTCACGAATATATAGAAATCACAAAGGTGGGGTTCTGCGATGTTGTCTCCACAGGCAGTCATTTGACACGTCTCGATGACAATGTAGTTTGGCTCTAGGCTAAAACTAAGATCAACAAAACGCACCTCAATTGGTGCAGCTAAAAGGGTATTTAAAGGGAGGAAAGGAGGAGGGTGTGCCCAGCTTGGGGAGGAGGCTGAAACCTAGGAGGATTCGGCCTAGTCTTGGAAAAATCCAATTCGAATTCTCCCCTTCCAACCCTAGACTCTATTCTAAAAATATCTAGGACTCTAATTAAGGCAATACGACCTGCTGCTATTACATGGCCCATGTGGCTGAATTAAGTGGCTTAGCACCTTCCATGGACTTGGCCGAAATCCCTTTGATTGAGGCCAAGAAAATTTGCTAAGTCTTGTTATGGTTGTTTGAATGTCGTAAAATCACCACTTGTCTCCTTCACTTGATTTCCTTCTCTTTGTGGTGCTGATTTCCTTCTCTTTGGAGTGCTACCTATATCTCCATTCTTGACTCCTATGCTCCATAGCTTGTCTCTTGTATCCATGCTTGGCCCATCATTCCTGAGTATCAAATAACAATTTGAATTAGGCAGTATCAAATCCTTAGCAAAATTAATATTATTTCTGAGGAATGAAAGTACCTGATAATTGATTTGACGAGTACGTGCTCTAGTAAGTGATCCTTGTATTGTTGAAGGAGTAACAGATGTTGATGTTGATGTTGATGTAGTGGGTGTAATAGTGGTGGAGATGTCCTCATCACTTTATTGTATACCTCGTGTATGATGTGCCAAAATCTATTTTAGAGGCTTATGCACTACTTGATGCTGAGTATTGGAAAGAGGCGGTCCATAGTGAGATCGATTCCACCATGGCTAACAGGACTTGGGAGATCACTGATCTTTCTATTGGATGCAAGTGGATCTTCAAAAAAGAAACCTGGTAAGCATGATAAGCTCGAAAAAGCTTGGTAGGCTCACGTAAGCTCGGTAACAAGCTTTAGTAAGCTTGACTCGAGTAAGCTCGATAAAAAGCTCGAGTAAGCTCGATTTATGAAGGCTCAATCCAAGCTCGAGTAGGCTCGTGAGTTATCCGAGCTCGAGTTCAGCTCGTTTGGAACTCGAACCGAGCCTGGACCAAGGCGAGCTCGAGCTCTTTTTACAGTCCTATTAGCCTACAGGATACCCATAATGAATACACCTAATTAGCAACTATGAGGTCGCAATTCATGAGGATGAGGCACCAGAGTGTTACAAATGTTATCATAGCATCAATCTTCGCTGTACAGACGCGTGTGGGACAGGGGAGCGAACATATGGCGCATGGTGTGTGTGGGCCTAGAGTGGACACATGGCATAGCATATGTGTCGACACTAGACACATGGACATATACCGAGGAGTGGTTTTGATTGTATACCACATAAACGGCGTGATGTGGAGGGCGTCGGCCCTTAAGGGAGGGAGGTGAATGTGATAGCCTCGTCCGTTACTCTGAAGACTCATGTGTCCTATATGAAGCGGTGGTGTCATTAGTCTCACATTGCTATTGGGTTCACCTCCGAATTAACTCTTTTACTCGAAGCGTGGATGAAAGTGTAAGTGATGCGCTATATATGTACGGGTCAACGTCATGGGTAGTCTGGACATTGAGCGGATTTTTTGACAGGATGTTACACTTTTATTCATGTTTAAATATTTGTACAACTTTTAAAAGTGACTACGTTTGGCTTGGATGTGATCATTTTGTAAAAAATCTTGTCCGGTGATGTTCCCAATATCCCATGACTTTGTAAAGCTCAAAGTAGCCGTTCTCTAGTGCAGGTTCATATCGAGTGCCTATTTGTCTCTCTTTCGCTGTCGGTACGGTTTGGCGATTTCATATGCAGGTTGCACGCTTGTTTTTTTAGAGAGAAGTTTTGCTAAAGCAAAGAAGGACGGCGATGCGAGCGTGTGCCCCATGCAAAGGGTGTTCGGCCAGCTCGTACCTCACATGTTATTCGCGATCCAATTTCTCTCCGAATTAGCACAGCTCATCCACGATGGACGTATCGAGTTCGAGCCCGTCCTTTCGGGGATGGATGGTCAGGATACCTATCTCTCTGCTCTTGTGGCCCAAAGACTCAATGGGCCGGGATGCATGAAGAGGCCTAGCCCAATTTACAGAAACACACGTAGGCTTTCTAGTATCTAGAACTGCCCGCTGTTTCCGCCGTCTTGGCGCCGATTCGCGGAAGCCCCAACCAAGAGAAGCACACTGGCGGTGATGGCGGCGGCGGGAGAGGAAGCGGAGAGCTCCGCCGCTGGCGAGCGGCGGCGCGTGCCCTTCGCTCGGGGCGGCCCGGTGTTCGTCCCCTTCATGGTGGGCCCCATCTCCACCGTCCCCGAGTTCATGGCCTCCGCCCTCAGCGAGCTCCAGGTGCGAACATCCCGAAACCCTAGCCCTCCGATTTCGATTTGCCCCCAAAAGTTTTGGTTTAATACATTTTTTTCTTCTGTTTTTCGTTTGCATCCAGTCTCTGCAAGACGAATTGGGCGACTCCGGGGACGAATTCGACGATGAGCTCTCGTAAGCCCCATGGTTTCATTTTTTTGTTCAACAATCCTTTTCCCTCTGTGTGTGTATATGCTTATTAATGTTTCGGCTTTCGCTTTGTGGGTGTTTCAGCGTCGCTGAGCTGAGGGTGCTTTCCGAGGAGGAACTGGTGGAGCGCGCCCTCCGGGAGGCAATGGAGGTAGCGTAACCTCTCTCCTGCTAATCTACTTGCTCTAATTCCTATGCCGTGAACGATCTCTTGATGTGAGGTTTTGTTGATTGGTGTTTGTAGGAGGGCTGGGACTCTGGCGCTCCGACGCAACCAGAGGATCAAAGGTTTGATGGAGGGTAAGCGATCTGCTTTGCTTGTTGCTTGGTTGGTGCATTTTTATTGTGGTTGATTGGTTATATTGTTATTATGGTTTAGGCAAGTCGGATTAGATGCAAGTCGGGCAGACGATTCTTGGATAAGGTTGGCATGGTGGTTAGTTAGCTTCCATGCCATTCAAAAATTTTGGCAAGGAAGGCTATGCTAAGGTGTGTGCCATAGTAAGATCTTTATGTTGCGGTGTGCAAGCTGGGACTCATAGCGAGTGCACTTGAGAATTTGTAGCATAGCGGCACTGTTGCAAACTTTGTGCACCACATTCCTTTTGTGACTCATAACCTCATTCCTGACATTTAAATTTTCACTCTGTATTTTTTTTTTGCCTTATGTGGCTGAAATGATCTGATATGTCCTTTTGATCTAGAACATGCAGAATGTCAGCGAGTTCCACCCCTGGAAATGGGACTGTCACCTCAAACCCATCAGTTGAAAGAGAGAGTTCCAGATCACCTACAGAGGATTTGGCAATTGTGTCGTATGAACCACAAGGAAGCAATGGAAAAACAAGGGGTGGAAAGGGGAAAAGCATAGGCAGGAAGGGAAAAAATAGTACCCTCACCTCAGATTCATCAGTTGGAAGAGAGATACCCGGATCACCTGTTGACAAGGCAATTGTACCGCATGAACCACAAGGGAGCAAAGGGAAAACAACACGCGGAAAGGGGGAACCCAGAGGCAGAAAGGGGAAAAATGGAACCATCACTTCAAATTCATTGATTGACAGTGAAAGGCCTGTATCACCTATCAAGGATATGCCAGTTGTTCTACTTGATCCAGAAGGCACAGATGGACAAACAAAATGCAGAAAGGGCAAAAAGAGAGGCAGGCATTTTGATCGAGAAGTTCGAGCACATATTTTACAAGTATGTCTGTCACTATTGGTTGCCCCTGTGCTTTGTTAAATGCAATTGCTGTTGAATTCATCTTGCGTAGCAGCATCGTTGCTTTGTTGCATCAATTCAGTTGTCTAAAAAATAGTCATGTCTACTGAAGACATACATGGTATTTGAGTAGATTGCTATGCTCTTGTCTTGTGTAGAAGTGTATGCTAGATGCAATTGTTGGTATATTCATCTTAGATTACTTTAGGTTTAGGACCAGGAATCAAGACATATTGGGCTGGGCTATTTAGACAATACAACCATCTGGTTAAGAAAAATGACTTTGCTGGTGCTGCTGGTCGATAAGTTTGAAAACATTGTATTGAAATTATTACAAACAACAAGTCCATGAAACTTGGAAATTTCCAATTTTATTGTTATTGTAACAATGTCTGTCTTTCATATTTACCAATTATACTAGAATAGATGGAATATCTGTAAAATAACTTACAAGCCCTATGCTTTAATGTAGGATTAGGGCTCTTTTTCAGTGATCTCTATCGTTTAAAACATATGCTGAATGTTACCTTGTATTTCTAATGTAGTAAGTAGTAACCTGTGATTTCTGTTGTCATTGAAGTTTTTATGTTTTTAGTCTTTACAAATTGTGATCATGGTTTGCATCGTCATATGTTTGTGACATCACCGTAATCAGGGGAGCTATCTTACTAAAGCAGAGAAGATGGCAGAAATCAAGGTCAAGCAAGAGGAAGACAAACGTGCAGCAAGGTTGCACTCCTTCAGGTAAAACAGTTGAAGTTTTTTTAGTGTGTATTGTGTATTGTGTATTGTTAGGCATTCCATTTTATGATTGTGCCACACACACACACACATCTTTTGGACTTTGATTTTTTACTCAATCTCAGTGGGATAGTGTTATTCAAGCCATCACCTGTTGGTAAAAAATACGCTGTCTAGCATTTCTATCGGTAGAATGCTAGATGTAAAAGACCGATACTAACTTGAGCATTCTGGCATCCTTGATTTTAAAGAAGAACTAAGTTTGGAATATATGTTTTTAACTTAGAAATGTCTGTAAAAATGGTTACTAGGTAATAACCAGAAACATATGTACCCAATTCATTATGGTTTTGACTCTGAAATTGAACTCAGAATGCCCAAAGCCCTGTGAAGTGGTGAACAACTTCATTTAATCTCACATACCAGATTGAAGACAAAACAGCTGTATTATACTCTCTTTCTTAAAGCATAATTTTTATTATTATAAGTTTTAGTAAATAACAATGTAGAAGTGATGGAAATTATTATTTGTTGATCACCTGGACCCAGCCAAGCTGTACTCATTGTTTCAATGAAATTTATACTACTGGCCAGAATTACAAATTTAATATTGAAGCTTGCCCCCTAAATCTTGGATAGCAACTAGCCCATTGTTTCAGGTTGGGCCCGGCTACTCTTTGGACGTAGAACATGATGGTTGTGTTATCGTTTACTCATGTATGATGTTCCGTCCAGTAGGAATATTTTGCTTCCTATCACCGCCGCTGAATAATCGAACTAGAAAAACAAAATACAATTGTCCATGGTTATCAGTATGTTATCCACTTAAGACCATAAATTAGTTGATTTTATTTGGTCTGTTTTTTTTCTTATCATGACTTCTGTAAAAAATATTAGTCTTTTGATTGCAGTGATGATTCTGTGATGTCCAAAGGTTCTAAGGCATCGGCTGAGAAACTTGATATGGCAAGATCTCTTAAATACATCAGTGCGCCTTGGAAGGTTTGTATAGGCATTTTAGCTTATTTCATTTGCAATATCTCTTTACACAAGGTCTTCTTTTGTTCTAGGAATTTTACTCTTACACAAATTTTTTGTCCCAGAACAAAGCTTCGAAATCTGAGGAACACAGACCTGTAGTCTATCCTGAAGTAATTCTTTGTGTGGAAATTTATGAGAAGAGATATGGATCTGTGAAAGTAATATGTTAAACTTTAGTCACACATGCTTATTTTTAAGGTGAGATACGTGTAGATTAATTTTTGTGGTGATCTCTGTTCCCAACAGAGCCAGGAGTTTCTTGTGTTGGGAAGCCAGCTCCTTACAGATCTTAAGGACAATATTTACTGCTTCACTGATAAGTTGATGGAGGTGGCCAAGCAACACGATCATTCTGGCTATTTTCTTATCGAGGTATTTTTTTGGGGTGAAAATTTGAGACATGTTCTTGAAGATGTGTTGCAACTCTGTTAATCTCCTCTCTCTCTCTCTCTTTTATCAGGACACGTTCTACAATGATATGAGACATTTTTCTGCCATTGATTACAGTAAACCTATACTTGATTGGTTTAAAAATTCCAGTAATGAGGTGGCAGAGAAGTGGGATGTCATAACCTCTGGTGTGTTGAAGAAACGTCAAAAGGACTTACTGAGTGGTTTGAATATTTCAAATGTGCCTGAGTTTAAATCTGCAAAAATGCAAAGGACTCGCTTTTCTGACCTGCACTTCCGGCTTGGTGCTGGATACCTCTACTGCCATCAGGTTCTCATCTATTCTCTTTATGCCTTAACAGAACTGCATTGTCTTTGAGAAAAGTTGGTGTGCAGTCCCTATTTCTCTCCATTGTTCTGATGGATTTTTTTATATCTTTTTTCATATGTTTAGATCAAATGGTAATTCATCACTATAAAATGTTTTGTTGCCTATCCTTGTTTTCAAGTAAAGATGATAAAAGAACGTGATTTACCTGTTACTTTGTTATGTGATGTTTGCAGTAGAATCTAAAATCAGTTAACTCAAACTGCAGTACTGTATGATGCTTAATATTTGCCGACAATTCGCTTTGCAGTGCATAAAACGTGCAATCTTATTAGGCCAAAAGAAAAGGTTCCTTCCCCCCCATGTTTCTGACAACAAAACCCTGCACATTTTCAGGGGAACTGCAAACACATGATTGTGATTAGGGACATGAGGTTGATCCACCCCGAGGACACACAGAACCAAGCGGAATACCCTCTCATGACATTCCAGTTGCAGAAGCGTCTCCAGAAGTGTTCGGTGTGCCAGATCTACCATGCAACAAAGATGACGGTGGACGATAAGTGGGCTCTTAACAATCCTTGTTATTTCTGCATCCAATGCTACTACCTCCTCCACTACAAGGAGGACGGCTCACTGCTCTATCCTCATACTGTATATGATTACATCCAAGAGTAAATGGTTTCTTTTGCAAAAGAACTATTCTTTAATGTATATTCTTTGTTGCACGGGTCCCAGGTCCCGACTTCTTAATTTCTACATCTCTACTGGTGGCTCTCTGTTTAATGTTAGTTGTTAATGAGGTATGCCCTGTCAGTTGTCGTATATTACTGTGGGCTGGTTATGTCGGTTAATGAATTGAATAGCCTATCAAAACTCAACTGTAGCAACAACATTTTGAGCTATCTGGTAGCCCGGCTGTCCCACTGCCTTGGCACAGGCAGCAAATGCGCCGTCGTCTCTGCCCCCAACGGCGAAGGCTCCGGCGTCGTTCTCTATCTCGGTTGTTTTTGCCGAGCTGGTCTCTCCTAGCAAGTCTCCAACCCGCCAGCGCCTCGCGCGGCTGTTGCGGCAGGCGGCCGCGTTTATGCGCTCGGCGGCTCGGCTCGTGTCGCGTGCCGTTTTCTTTGCCTTCGAACGGCCGTGTGCGCACGTCAACTAGGGCCGGCAAAAAAAGATGTTAGACTTGACTTAAAATTGTTTTGATTATAGTATTTAATAAGTTCAAACTAAAAATAAGTTTATTTTGAGCAAAAATATTAATGTGGTTTGGCCTGATAGTGACTTGTTAACTTGAATTTAAAATAACCACTTAAATGATAAATAAAATAATTTTATATTAAATTAAATCAATTTCAAATAAAACTCGATAATAACTCATCAAGCTCGATAGCTAGTCCTAATGTCAACAGCCACGTATACATGAGGAGCTTGGCAAGCCACATTTGCCGTACATGCCCGTTCGCTGGCCGCCACGGCACAAGTTGTAATTTTGGTTTGTTCCTGAGTGCTCCGCTGATCGAAATGGTGCAAGGCTTGAATGTGCTCGTCGGCGCCGTGGTGCTAGGTGCGGAGGACGTTTTCGGCAAAGGAGCGAGTATCAGTGTCTGTCGGCTTCAGCACGTGGGTGGTTGATGCGCCTCTAACAAGGTTTCAAATCTCGGTTTTTTGATAAAACCTTGAAGGGGACCAAAATTTGAAATCCCGAAGAGATCTTAGAATTTTAAAAAAAAATTGAATGAAATCTAAAAGGCAAAATTCAAACCCCATTTTTTACCACGATTTCAAGATCTTAGCCGAAATTGCCGATATCTCGGTAAATTTCAACAAAGTGAAAAATGGTTGAAACAATGTCAAAAAATTTTGAAATTTTTTGTGAATGGTTTTGACACATCATTAATATTTTTCACAAAAAAAATCAGATGATGATCAAGTATGAGAAACTTTTAAAAATTCTGACAATGATACTGTCTTGATAAAAGACTAACCAGCAAAATTCAACCGAATGAAAAATTGTTCAAACCATGTTAGAAAATTTTGAAAAAAAAAATAGATGGTCCTGACACATAAATATTGTTCCCATAAAATTTTTAGATAACGATCAAGCCTGAGGAATTTTAAAAATTTTGGACAGTGCTACTTTCCTAATAAAAGACTGACCGGCCAATTTCAACCAAATGAAAAATGGTTCAAACTATGTTAGAAAATTTTGAAAAAAAATTGAATGGTCATGACACATCACTATTGTTCTCATAAAAATTTCAAATGATGATCAAGTCTGAGAAATTTTCAAAATTTTTGATAGTGGTACTATCCTGATAAAAGCATGATGATTAATACATAAATTTGATTGAACAACCAAAGAAGGTTTAGAATATTTGAAACTTTTAGAGAAAGGTGCAGAGGCAATGCTTAAGCTCACACAATGATCATGTTCAAGTGAATATAAAAAATTCTGGCAAGGATAATGTATCATTTATGTTGCTCCTGTTTTTGTTTTTATTTTTGAGGTGAATTTATAAAATTCATACGTACTTAAGCTCAAGGACAAGTTTACCGGCCAACACGTAAGTGAACAAGCACATACCTAAGCACTTAAAGCTCAACAACACTGGCTGACACTTAAGGACAAGTCCAGTTAGATCTGGTCCTAAAAAACACGACAAGTTTACTAGCCAACACGTAAGTGAACAAGCACATACCTAAGCACTTAAGCTCAACAACACTGGCTGACACTTAAGGTCAAGTCCAGTTAGATCTGGTCCTAAAAAACACCAACCCAGTACATAAAATCATGAATCTGATATAAAGAAGCTAAATTTCGATGATACATAATGCAATTTTGGAGCTAAATGACGAAATTTTGGGCTAAAATGAGATTATTTGGTTACCTATGTGTGCGGAAACATCTATTTATTCATAAGGTTTATAACTTTACACTTGTGTTCAGACTTCAGAGTCTTCAGACTTTAGAGTGTATGCTTGTACAATTTACAAATTTTGATTGAGCAATCAAAATAGGTTTAAATTTTTTAAAACTTCTAGAGAAGGGTGCTAAGGCAATGCTTAAGGTCTCCTAAAAATTTGGATCATGATCATACTCAAGTGAAAATTTGACATGATTTCTGTCTTAATTTTGTTCATTTTGTTTTTGAATTTTTAAATATAACAAATGTAGTTCAATTCTTTTTGAAAAATTTTATATATGTTCCTAGACTAGTAAGGATAGTACCATAAATTTTTTATAGTATGATCAAGCTCGTACAATTTTATAAAAATATGATAGTGTTTCTGCTATTTTTATAAAACGTCTCAAAAATTCAGTTTTTCAACAAATTTTTATGGAAAATGACATTTTTAAGGGTTATTGACCCAAATCTGGTCCTCAAAAGTCAAAGTCTAGTAAAAAATCCTAAGATTTTAGTGAAATTTGCCAAGATTTCATCGAGATTACTGAAAATACTATAACAGTTTGAGTTTTTTCGAATTTTTTTATCTGACCGGGATTTTGAATCTAGGAGGGGGACGAAATCCAATATTTCACTAGGATTTTTAACCTTGGTCTCTAACGCACGTTGCAACGAGTAACCGTCGAACAATAATACTCCCTCCTTTGATAAATATAAATTGTATTGTTACTTTGCACAAAAATTAATATTGCGGTAAAATTAAGAAAGGTATAAGAGAAAATAATTTGCATACTCTTTTTAATTGTCTTGAATGATGAGAGACGGTCTTCTGGGCCGACAAGAAGGCAGCCCACCGGTGAAGTGCTAAAAAAGTAGGCCACATGACGCAGCGAGTGGCCGTGGAGAGCCGCGGCCTTATCCGCACCACCCCGCGCCTTTTCACGTCCCTCCACGCCGGCCGCGCCATGGGTCACCAATGGCCGCCGCCGCCGCTCTCTCCTGCTCCTGCTCCTCCTACAGCCTCCTCCGGCGAAACGCCTCCGCCGCCGCGGCCTCCCTCTCCGGCTTCCACTGGGGATCCGATGCCCGCGTCCGCCGCCTCCGCGTCGCCCCCGTGCACGGTTCCTCCGCCTCACCGCTGCTCGCTTCGATTCGCACGCTTTTCTTGTGAACGCGCACGCCTTTCTTGATTTGACGCGGGGCTGCGCGTGCAGTTGTGGATGACTCCAAGGAGGTAGTAGGGACGGCCGCCGATCGCGCCGATGGGAGGTCCGAGACGGACAAGCTGGTGGACGGCATGGACTTCGGGGAGCTCTGCGACGACTTCGAGTGCATAAGCAGCCCCTACGTGGAGTCCACGGCCAGGCAGCTCGCGCGGGACATCCTGGAGCTGCGCGAGGGCAACCGCGCATTCAACTGCTACGCAGTCTCCGTCAAATACAAGGTGCGGATCTTTCTGTTCTCAAATGTTTCTCTTCTCCCTCCGAGCTGTCCCATGAAATACATACAGACATATAGTAGTGTCAAAGTCAATGTGTGATAGGATCATAACATCCTACAAACAACTGAAACAACCCAAAAAAATTCAAAATGAATTTAAATTGGAGTTGATTCAAATTTCGGTTCAAATTTTGAATTGAAGTTTGAATTTTGTTTTTATTTGCATTTGGTTGGTTTTCATTTGTGCTTTTGGGCCAATTCCTCTTGGGCCTTTCGGCCGTTTCCTGTTTTCCCCGGCCCGTTGGCTTTCGGCCCACGCGCCTCCCCAGCCAATTGTGCCCGGCCGGCCGGCTCCGTCTCCCGACCACGGCGCCGCCCCGCTGTGCGTTTGCGCCTGGATCACCTGGCCGCATTGTGTTGGCCGTCGCCGCCATGCGCCGCCGCCACGTCACGCCGCCTCCATGCAGCTTACCGTGTCGGTGGCCGCCGCCGCGCCTGCACAGACGCTTGTGCCGCTCCCTCGCCGCCGCGCGGCGTTGACCGCCTTGGCTCCAGCTCCTCGACCGGCCATGCGCGGCCAGACTGCCGCTTACCTCGCCGTAAGCGCGCCATGGTTGCCGCTTCCTCGCATAGCGGCTATAAAAGCGAGCCAGGCTCCTCCTCTCGCTTCGCCTGGCGCTCGTGAGCTTCGCTCCTCCTCGCTTTCCGGCTCCGGCTCAGTCGGTTGTCAGCTTCGCCCGCCTCCGAAACCCTAACCTAACCTAGCCTTCGCGCTCGTCCGCGTCTGCCCCTCGCCAGCCGCGTCGCCACGCCTCCGGCGCTGTTCACGCCGCCAGCCGCCGCCGCGCTCGGGAACCCTAGGGTTCCCTCTCTCGGCTGAGTGGGCGGTCCGACCACTCTCATCAGCGCCGTTCGGCCTTATGGGCCAAGCCTTTCGGTCCAGCACTGTGCTGGCCGAATTTTGTTTTTCGGAATTTAAATTATTTATTTAATTCCGAAAATCGTTTTAAAATCCAGAAAATCCCCAGAAAACCCCCAAAAATTCCAGAGACCCCAGAAATCCACCAAATACACTACCCGAACCGTTTCGATCCACTGATCTCAAAAATGCCCTCCGTTCCTCAATCCGGAGTTCCCAAAACTCCGAATTGCCCAATTCGCCCTTCGTTCTCTCTCTCGGCCCGGTTCCGGTTTCCGATTTCGTTTCCGTTTTCGGTTCTTTTCCGTTTTTCGTTTCTTTATTTGTCGTTCGTTCTTATCGCGCTAGATCCAGACGTTGGACAATTCCGGAAGCAGTCCCTGGAGCCGGAGCTGTTCCAGGAGCAGACGTGGATCCCAGAGAAGATCCCGGAGTAGACGTTGGACCCGACGGAAGCCCGAACGACTACTTCGACTACAGTTCGGCCGATCCGATCGCCGAGCAAGGCAAGCCGTACACCCTTGATCATGTTGATCCCAATTATGCCATGCTATAGTATTAATTATTTTATATCGCATTATTTTACTGTATGTTGAATTATTGAAAGTCGTATTTTAGAATGACATGATACCTAGGTAATGCCGAAATTACTTACTGAAACCTCCTTGAAATTATTGAACCAGATTAAATCCTTTGTAACCCTAGATAATTACTTTTACTCTGTTAAGTTAGTTATTATTAATCTCGTAGTTAGCTCAAATGCTTTTCAAAAAGGAAATAAAATGCCGCCGAATCTCGGATTCGGATGTTTGTGAAAGTGCTACAGTTTGGGGGACAGAATCGGATAAATCCCGGAGTGGATGTAACTCCGATCCCCGGCTGATGATTAATGCCTTGGTTTGTCTGGTGGCCGGTAGTATGGGATACCGGATCGGGTTTGCGGATGAAGGCTTGATCTTTGGCAGTGTAAGGTTAACAACCCCCTTGAGCAAAGTAAACAACTTAAGTATCCGCTCAACCACAGTGTTGGTCGTGGAGACTAGTATCCGACATAGCTCTAAATTAATCATTCTGAACCTAAAATTGGATTCTTTTGGTGGCTACTATTCTCTGGAAGAGAATAGGACCGGCCTTCTGGCGGGGAAGTGCACGGAGGGGTGGAACGGGAATGGTCCTTCGCGACATTCTTGGTTCTCACAACGGTAGATGCTAATGGGGGACTGTGAGCCCAAGGTAGCTATACAACTATCGGTTAACAACTAAAACAACAGGAATGGTTAACGAAATGCTGTGATCATCTCGACCGACCGCATGTATTCTAGTTGCCTGTGAGTAACGGTCGTTGATATCTTGTGGGTAAAGCTGAGCACCTCTGCAGAGTTAATCATGATGGTATTCGAATACGCCGTACTTCCGGTTAATGAAGTTAAGTTTGAACTGGGGTGATACCCGTAACCAAGCTCAAGATAATTGTTTTGGAATTTGGAAGAAGTTGGTTAAGTGTTGTGGACTTGTGAAACCCCCCTCCTTAACTATTATTTATGGTTTGTGTTTCAAATGTAAAATGAGTTGGAAAATAAAACTGCATCCAGATACTTAAACCCTAGTTCCTTCCTTTGGATAATCCCCTGCATATAGTATTCAAAGTTCTCCGTACGACTTGTTGAGTACTCCCGTACTCACCCTTGCAAAACCCCCGCCCTTTCAGAGTTTGAAGAAGCTGGAGCGTTCCAGGAGTTCGTAGTTGGCGATTTTGTCTGGTTTTGAGGTCTTGGTCTTTTGCTCAGGCCTGCCTGTGCGGTGTTTTGCTTGTAAGTTATTCGGGCCCTGCTGCGCCCTCTTTTGTAAAAACCCTGGCCGTTAGGCCCTATATTGAATAAAAAGAGTTGAATTGGCTTTTGCCAGGTAATTGTACTCTTGTTTTCCAACAGTTAGTCTTCCTGGGTAACTGTTGTGAGTTCTCGCACTGCCCCTAAAAAGGCGGTCCGTCACAACAACGGCCTTCTTATGGTTGCGTAAACTACTGCTTGGTAGTTCATGGATGCCAAGAATGCAACATCGCGACGGAAATATTGATGTGCTCAATGCTCATTAGTCATTGTACGGTGCCTGTCTTGGCCATTCCTCGAATGTTCAGATATTCATAACTGCCATGCCGTCCATGAGCTGCCTGTGCAGCTCAAATTACATGTTTGCACGCGTATCATCATAGTGGCACCGTGCTTTCTTCTTTCAGGACCCTCTCAGGTCATTTGTCGGGCGTGAGAGGTACATGAGGCCATTGTGGATCACCAAGGCATTGGAAAACCCTACAGTGGTAAGTGTTGATCGACCTGCAATTGCTTGTTTCAGCCTTATGCTGATAAGGAACATTGTTCACTGTCACCCGCTCAGGATCTAAATCCAAACTTGCTGCACAGCACACCATTCTGATATCTGCTTGAAGTATAATGCTATCTGATCAACGCTCTTGCTGTTGCGTCAGACAGTCCAGGAAATGTCAATGCAATCGACAAGCTCACTGACCATCAAATGGACATTCAGAGGGAAGCCTAAGAACCCAATCTTCTCAACCATCGGAGGGGACTTGATCGTCCGCGTTGACTCGCAGTTCGTCTTGAACCAGATAAGTGGCCAAGTGCTCGAACATGTCGAATCATGGGACCTCTCTGCCTCATCTCTTCCTGCTCAGGCCTACTTTTGGTTGTCCAGGAGGGTTTACTCCACTGTTGAGGCCGGCAAGGATACAATTGAAGCTGCTAAGGGTACGGCATCTCGGCGGTTAACCAAGAAAGACCAGAATTCAGAGGCTTATCCAGATCCCTCAGGGGATCCTACAAAGGTACATGCACGGATCTTTCATAAATTGCATGTAAATTTACAACTGTACATGCATGGATCTTTCATTAATAAATTGCATGTATATTTGTGTCACTAAATGGTACTCCCTCCGATTGGAAATGTAAGGGGTTTTAGCCTTGTGCACACATATTTAGAAGCTTGGTGAATAGACTAAAATACCCTTAGTTATTGTTTATTAAAGAGCACGTTGGCATAAAAAAGAGACATGGAAAATTGTACAAGGGTAATAAATGGAACAAGGGCAAAACTGAAAGAAATGGGCTAAATTTAGCCTTGGGATACTAGAACCCCATATATTTTACAAATAGTATAGAGACCTAAAACCCCTTACATTTCCAATCGGAGGGAGTAGTCACCAACTTATCTTTATACTATTATAAAGCAACAGTTGGTGGCAGTGGTGAGTTCTACCCACGTCATTAATTGCCCTGCTTAATTGCCCTACTTAATTGCCCTGCTTAATTGCCCTATGCAAAAAACGAAGCGTTGCTTTAATTAGCCAGCTTTCGCAAGAAACGAAGCGTTAAAGATAGATATTTGATCTTGTGAAATAATTTTTTTTTATTTTTTAATCTTTATTTTTCGTTATCAATTTTGTTTTTCGTAGCAATGCACGGGCATGTAACTAGTCTATACCTATCCGGTGATTGTGTTTTCAATACTTAGTAAAAGATGACGAGATCAGTTCAGTTATGCCAGTTACTGAGCGTTTTTTTTTTTGTGTGTGTGTGTGTTCATGATGCAGTTCTTTCAAAGGCCAGATGATGGGTTGAATCAAGATGTGTATCAAATTGCGCTTTTCCTGGCGGTGGTCTACTTCATTGTACAGTTTTTGAAAACGACTTTGTGATTGTACTAGCTCCAACTCAATCTGAAACACTGTCCTAATTAATTCTCCAAATCGAGCTTGTGTGTATACATATGCGCGTATTTTTGTAACAAAATCATATCACAGGAATGTCCACGCAGTTGATTTAGCGTCTTCTACAGACAGGCATGAGTTTTGAGACTTTCAGAATTACTTCATGGTCTGGTATGTATGTGCAGATATTAATTTGGCATTGATCAACTCGTGTTGCCACTTCGCAGTAATAGTGAGTACTAGTCGATAGTTGTGACAAGAGAATGAAATAAGAATCCTCCTGAATCTGTTGCGTGCAAACGTGATAACAATCCAAATATCGCAGAAATGTTGTCTGTTATTCGTATTCGTGATAAGCCACCTATTCCAAAATTCAATAAACATTTCAACTCAGCAGGGGCGGAAGCAGGCTACGAGCTACCGGGGCCTGCCATTAAAAATTCATGTGAAATATATTAAAAATCAGTAAAAAAATGTTATGTATTAGTCTAAAAAAGTGTGGTCTTGCTCGAGGCATGAGCCTAGACTAATTCCGCCCCTGCAAGTGAGACTTATAACATAGATATAAAACAACAATATATAACTAGCCAGACAACTTCGTAAACCAATTTTGCTAGTTTTAGACAAAATGTTGGATGCTTAGAGCATCTCCAGCAAGGGCCCCTAAAACAGGGTCCCTATTTTGGATTTAGGGACTCCCCCTATTTTTTGAGGCCCTGTTTTGAAAGACAAGTTCAAAGAATAAATTTCTAAATCTCAGCCTCTATTTTACTTTTTCTCCTATTTTGACATATCCGCTATGTATAATCTTCATTTGACACCACTAAAATTCAATCAAAAATATTTGTAATACATAAAACATAAGCATATTAACATTTACAATTTAAAAACATGAAATTTCAAATTTAAATTTAAAATTTTCAAAACATGATAAAATTTTCGAAGTCTCTCATGTATTTCCCTATCTTCAATAATATGGGTTGTACTCGTGTCCCTGGGAATTGAGGCTGAGGAGGCAAATTTAGGAGCCTCCTAATTTTAGGGGCTTGAGTTGGAGCGCCCTGGGAATTGGGGCTGATGAGGCAAATTTAGGGGCCCCCTAATTTTAGGGGCTTGAGTTGGGGCCCTGCTGGATCTGTTTTTTTACTACACTCCATATTTTAAGGTTTAGGGGCTGGTTTAGGGGCTCTGCTGGAGATGCTCTAACCAGTGCCATTTGATTTTTATCCAAGAAATGAGTGGCGTACGCCTGTTTGTTTCGGCTGGAGATTGTAGAAAACAGCTTTTAAAATCTGGATTGTAAAAGCTGAATTGTTAAAAGCTGAAGGTTAAAAAACTAATGGCTGTTTGGCAACTCGGATTACAGTGTGTTTAGATTGCTGTTTTTACAATTGGAGGGTGGTAATGATGGGTAATTTCGATTGAATTTCGATGGGCATTTTGTTTTTTTTGCAAATAAAAAACTGAGGAAAGCTCCTCTAGAGTGGATTGTGGGATTGCTACAATCTGCCTCCCAGATTGTTACAATCCAGATAAAAAGTTGCATGTTTATTGACCTTCTAGATTTTAAAAGCTGTTTTCTACAATCCCTAGCTGAAACAAACAGGCCCAAAGTCTCAAACAAATGATTGGTTCGACGAAGATGTTGAACTGTTCAGGGCATGTACAGTAATATAAATAGTAGCTGTCCATAATACATCTTCATATCATCTATAAACATTACTAAAAAATAACTTATACAATGGATCGTCTACATAGTTGTATGTAATGGTCTATCATTTAATTAATAGATTGTCTATATAATAGTACATAACATGTAAAGCCATCTATAAAACCGTCTATTAAATAGTAGACAACAACTTTTTTTCTCCTTCACATCATTTAAAATCCTATATAGTATCTCTTATAGACAGCTAAATGTGAACTATTGTACATGCCCTCATACGAGAGTGAAGTAAATTAGAAGTTTCAGTTAATCTTACCTATCTTCTTACCGGGAGAAAAAGATTTTAAGAACAGCAAGTTGTAACGAATCGCGCTCATACCTTACTTACGGCGGACATCTCTAAAAAACAAACATTTCTTTTTCTGCATTTCTCCACCATAATTCAATGAGATCGCCTTGTTTAAGAGTTTTCAATGAGATCGATGAGCAGGCAAAGGGCATGAATGATGCATATATAGCTGTTTTGTACACATGCTACACTTGATACTACTTATTTTGCAGGATGGCGCGGTACAGGCAGCTTCCATCCTGTGAGCTTCAACCGTAAATTGAATATATTCTTTTAATTGGTGATGCTATTACAATAAGAATAGGTAAATAATTTATCGAATTCAAATTCGGACGCAAATTCAAGCCAAGAAAACTATTATTCGACTGTAAAAACCAATACCATATTATTCACTTCCATATATTTAAACCGGATTCAAATACAAATATGGATAAATAAGATATTACGTTTAGACGGAAAATCCAATCATATTTGCAATTTATCGAATTTGGTAATAGAATGTTTCGGATAATTTGTATCTAGCTAGAAGTCGTCTACCGAGCCTCCTGTCTAGGAAGCCATCTCTTTTCTAGCCTCTCGAGCTTTATTTTTTTTACAAATCTAGCCCTATATGACAAAAATTGCAAAAATGGTCCTTTGCCTCACCGCTACCGTGCTACCCGAGCGCAGCACCACGTGCTCTTGCGCTCAGCTGCCCACTCCCACGCTTGGCCACTTGCTCCCATGCTCAGCCATGTGCCCAGTTGGCCACGTGCACCCGCATGACCGCCCGCGCCTGCGAACTGCCCTTGCGCACCCGCGCCCACCGGCGCTTGCTTGTTTGTTGCCCATGTGCACCGACGCTGGCCCGCCCGCGTTTCGCGTTTGCCTTGTGCGGAAGCAAGCTTCCATGCTACCAGGTCGCGATAGGTGACGCGCGTCAGCTATTGGTTTTGCAATTAGGCAAGGGTCATTTTTGTAATTTTTATCGTACGAGTTAGATTGGGGAACAAAAAGAAGAGAAAGAGGCTACTACAGTAAAAAAAAAAACTTTGTAATACCCAACCCATTGAAACTTGGAAATCCCCCAAGTAGTTTAGGTACCCCTTCCGTCTCACAAAGAGTGCATTTCTAGGTTTTTTAAGATATATTAGTGTGCAAGGTAAATGACTAATGTGATCCTCATTACTCCATACACAAGCATGCTGGTGCTTCGGTTTCCACAGGCACTTAAATGAGCATGCATACACTTACAGCTGGGCCCTACGGACTAAAGATGCACTCTTTGTGGGACAAATTTGAACACTAGAAATACACTCTTTGTGGGACAGAGGGAGTATTTAGCAATTTTTGGGATCAGTGCGTTATAAATGGTATGCGTGTATTTTTGTGGAGGTTTTTAAGCCGGATTTAAAAAAAGCCAAAAGCCCTTGTATAACTATAAGTCAAAAGCCAGATAAGATGAGCTTTTTTGGGCTTTTTTTGAATGAAATAACCCTTTGCCACTAAAAATCTCTAAAATTACCCACCAAATGCTATCATATATAAATTTAGAATTCATCCACCATCTCATTTAGGGTATTTTAGACTTTTCATCTATAAGCTGTACCATCTAACCCATTAATAAGCCAAGATATGCGTGTATTTTTGTGGAGGTGGTGGTAAATCTGATTTAGATAAGTACCTTGCTGAAGATACAGAAGATGATATCAAAGATTTTGATATTCTCTCTTGGTGGAAATGCAACTCACCCCGCTTTCCTACCTCTCACGGATGGCTCGTGATATATTAGCAATCCCTATATCAATTGTTGCTTCTGAATCAGCTTTTAGTACTAGTGGTCATGTTCTTGATAATTTTAGAAGCTCCTTAACTCCGTTAACACTCCAATGCTTGATATGTGCACAAGATTGGTTGCGTCGTTCAAAGCGCATTAACATTGAAGCCAATCTAGGGATTTGACAAAATTCGAAGAAGGTGCTATAATCTACACACAATATTTCTATTTATCTATTTACGAGTGATGTAGATTGCTTCAAATTATCGCGTTCTTTTTGTATTATGTAGGTATTGAAATGTAACACCAAGTTGATGATGTTATCAAAACATCCAGTGTCTTCTCTTCGGATCGTGCTTGATGCTTGAAAGTTAAAAAGATGTGACTTTTGTTTTTGGCAAATTGGGTTGTTGACAAATCTTCTATTGATGGTTAATTGCTATTTTTTTGCAAACTAGTATGGAGTATGGACTAGACTATGGAGTATGCACTATGATGAACCTTTTAAATATTAGTGTGTGTCTACTGATGGATGAGTAATTCAGTATTTTTCTCTTGTTCTTGTGTTGTTCCAAACTTTCGATTTGCGAAATATGTTGCAGTGCTACTGCTAGCTAGCACTATTGAGAAAGGAACTTGAGATACGGAAGCTATCTGTTTTGCCACTTTTAGTTAGATTTTGACGAATAATTTGCACACTTTTATGAGGACATTATTTGGCCAGTTTTTATGCTCATTGTTGAAAACATGTATAGCCATAAACAATTACTGAATTCATTGATGAACATTGTTGCAAATATAGATAATTTGCCCCCTTTTTTGTTTGAGAAAATATAGTTCATTGACTCATTGTTGAACATTGTTGCATGCAAACAGCCAAACATAGAGAACTTAGCCTACAAGTGTTGGGTGCTGGCTAGCTGAGCGCCTGGCCGCCTGCTGCCTGAGTGTCTGATGTATCTGATGTGCGCCTGTGCAGTGTGCACTGCCCTTTGCGGTTGTGCACTTGTGCAAGGCTCTGTGCTCCAGCCTCCAGCCAATCGCCATCCGAGAAATCAGGAGGTTAACTACATCTTTAAAAATTCGCGTCAAATTTGGTAAATATGGTATTTACCGATACCGTACCGATATACATTGGGATTTACCGATATCGAACCGTATTTACAATAAATACCATATTTACCGAACTAGCAATACTGTATTAACTGAATATACCTTACAAACCGATGAAACCGAACGAACAGTTCCACTCCCACCTTATATCAACTAAGAGGAAGAAACACCAACGGGAATACCTTTGGTCTCAAAAAGTCAAAACTCAAAAGATAGCAACACTTGGTTAACCATTTTGTATGGGTTAATTTAGAAAAATATAAATGGGTTGCTAAGTGTGATCCCGCGTCAGGTTAGGCCTAGGGCTGTAAAAAAAGCTCGAGACTCGCAAACTGTTTGAGCTCGATTCGTTCCGGGCTCGATTCGAGCTCGGCTCGAGCCTGGAACGAACCGAGCTCGAGCCTGCCTTCAAGCTCGCGAGCTTCACCGAGCCGAGCTCGAATAGCTCACGAGCCTACTCGAGTTTGGATCGAGCTTCCGTGAAACGAACTTTCTCGAGCTTGTTATCGAGCTTACTCGAGCCGAACTTACTCGAGCTTGTTACCGAGCCTACCAGATTAACCGAATTTACTCGAGCTTACCGAGCTTATTCGAGCTTATCGACTTCGAAGCTTACTCGAGCCGAGCTCGAACCTACTCGAGCTTGGACCGAGCCGAGCTCGAGCCTGGATCTAGGCTCGGACCCCAACTCGAGCTCGGCTCGAGCCTTACCGAGCTCGAGCCTGACAGCCCCAGGCCCGCTCGAATTCGGCCCGTTTACAGCCCTAGTTAGGCCCATGGGAGTACACCTAGCCCTAGGGCCCGGTGATTTTTCTTTGTGGGCCGAATGAGATTGAGCCTAGGTTTCACTTTTCATCGAAATTCATAAAATTCACTCGTATCGTTTCGGTTTGAAAAAAGATTTTGTTCGGTTTACCACTCAAATTCAAATTAAATTTAAAAAATTTAAAAAAAATCCCTAAAATTAGTATTAATAGCTTTATAACCTCTGGTGTGAAAAAAAATGAAGTTTGAGATTTTACAATATTTTTTTGCAATTATTTCCATTTTTCAACCTATCGCCAATTTTCGCCAAAAAAACGCTCGAAATTCACCGCTTTTCAAACGATTTTCGACCTTTTCGTTCGAATTTCCTTCCATAGTTTGACCAAATTTCAAATTTTTTGACTTCCAAAATTGTTCAGTTTTTTTTACAAATTTTGATACTGCCGACTCGTTAAAATTCGAGACCGAAACAATATGGTTAACCTCATTGAGCCTATGCCTTCGATTTTCAGTGGTCGGAATCTAGCTTTGCAACATCGCCCGCCCATGTAAAACAATTCGGATCCTCTGCCCTTGCTACTCAAATTTTGGGCTAAAAAAATTTGGAAAAAAAAAAATCAAATTGCTACAGTATTTTCGAAAATCTAGTTTAAGAATATGAATTTCAATTAAAATATCCGAAATTTCAATGAAATTTACCAAAATCTCGAATACTGTCGCAATTTGTTTTTTTTCTAAATTTTTTTAGCCTTTGCTACTCAAAATGCAGGTTAAAATGCACCGTGCATTTTGAATAGCAAAGGCAGACGATCCCAATCGCCATGTAAAACTGCAGCTAGATTTTTTATCAGCTGCCTGATGCCTCACTTGCTGATATTGCTGATATTAGGGGTGAAAATGGTACGGGTTAATCCCGACCGATCCGATCAATCTTAAAACCGTATCCGGGAAAAATTAGTATCCGGCCGGATACGGATACGCAGACGGATACTTGCTACCGATACGGTAACGGATACTGTGACGGATATCCGACCAATAGCTGCGTATATGGTAACCGGATATTATCCGACCGGATATCCGAATCAACAAAACAAGGGTACTTCGTGACTCAAGTCAAGACTCAAGAGTCAAGGGCTTCATTCGATTCCCCGCAAGCCTCCGCCTTTGCCTCCCCATTCGATTCCCCAACCCAAAAACTAACCCTAGTGTTGAGCCTCCGCCGCGCCATGCATGAATGCAGTGTGTTGGCCTGTTGGGCGAGCGGGACTTAGTTGTTCAAGTTATGTATGAATTTGATACCTTGTTATACTTGTGTTGTGTGAGTTGTCAAATTTATGTAATATATATGAATTAATTGCTTGTCAAATGTTTCAACAAGTATGTATCCGTTTGTATTATCCGTTTCCGAACCGAATCCGGTATGTATCCGCTCCAACATTACCATATCCGAAACTCCGAAATATCCATATTCGTATCCGTATTCGATCTTACCGTATCCGATTCCAAATCCGGAAAAAAAATATGGGTTAGGATACGGGAACAGCAATATCCGACCGTATCCGATCCGTTTTCACCCCTAGCTGCTATTATCCGAGATGACTGTACATTCTTCTACCTTCGCGTCGCAATCGTAGCGTCAGGGTGATATCTGACATTTTCCAGGTATAATATCCCGGGTACTGCCCGCCAGAAGCGAGCCGAGCCACAAATATTGTCCAAGATCGACAAAGCTGCAGTTTGATTTGGAAAATTTGCCGGCAAGGCTCCGGTAGAACTCGCACAACGTGGAGAAACCAGAGTGGAGTGCAATCGAGGGTTTGAACTTTTGCTAGAAAAAATCGCTGATTCCTGTTCGTGTGATGCTGATTGTCTGTCTGATTCTTCGGAGATACTGCAGATTTGTCCTGAATTTCACTGCGTCATGAAATCGCACTACACCGGCAAATAGTTCACGCACGGCATAAATTCAACAGCAACACATGCATTCTCATGCGGCGTGCAACATGAAGGGCTGATTCCTCCATAGAGCCCCGCGCCCAGCACCATGTTGCCTAGGTTGGGAAAACACGAGACATACAGTGAACTTTCTCTTTCTTTCTTGATCATTAGGGCTTGTACTGACAGTCTAGCACAGGTGTAGCACTTTTATTCATTTCAATCAAAAAGGAAAGGAAAAGGATATATGATGCTGATTCCATGTTACACAAATTCTCTCCTCCATGAAGCCTTGAGAGCTGAGCAGGTTACCACTTACCACACAATCCGATCATCCAGATACCGAAAATGCCCTCTCCACGAAAGCGAGCTACAAGATGCAGCGCCACCACAAAACGGCACAAATTGCCGGGGGGCTGCAATGCCATTTCTCGGAAGGAACTATCTCTCGTGGAAAGCCCATAGATACCACCCAGCTGATCAGGATCATGGATCCAAATCCGATAAGATTTTAGAAATCTCGACAGAGATTTTGGACTTTGAACCTCCTAGATTTTAAATCTTGATCGGATTTTTTTTTTTTAAATGCTACAATACCTTTTGAAATCTCGACGAGGTCCGGGTGATTTCGGTTGAAATCTCAAAAAAAACTTTACCGAATTTTCATTTTTGTGGATCAGATTTGATTGGATTTAGGGTCAAGACCATCCACAAAAAATTACAAAAATTGTTGACGTATTTTTTATTATTTTTTGGTCAGTTCAATTTGACCAAAATCTCGATAATTTTGGCCGAAATATCGGAAATCTCTGTTGAAAAATAATCGGATTTGAAAATTAATTTTATTTCGTCCGAATTTTATTTGAAATTTCGAGATTTTATCAGGATTTTAAATTTTGGCCACCTCTAAGATACATGCCGAAAACCAAATTTAAAACCTTACGCAGGATATCCCTTCGAGCTCACCCATTCGTATGCGGTATGCTGCCACTGCTGCTGAAAAACATCTCTCCTACCACCCGTTAGGCCATTACCTTCCAAAACTCTACCATCCAATGGCGTTACGCCTCTCCATTTCCTCGTCTCACGGGCCGGCCTCCTCGCCGGCCATCTCCACATGCCGGCCCGCCGACTGCGGCCGCTTCCCGGCCTTGCTCGGCAGCGCGGCAGCTTCTCAGAAGAGGAGCCTGACGGTGATGTCTAGCTCTGAGGCCAGGGGAGTGACCCCGGTGCAGTCAAGCAGCTTGGAGACGGCCGCGGTGGGAGGCGAGGTGGTGGCGGTGACAGGACAGGTGACGGAGGTGACCAAGGAAACCTTCTGGCCAATTGTCAAGGCGGCAGTGCCCAAGGTCGTCGTCCTCGACATGTACACCCAATGGTACCGTACAAACTCCATCAATCTCTTCGTTTCAGCTTTTCACCATTGATGAAATCTGGTCTCACATCGTCAATTCGTTGTACGAGCTAGATCAGTTCATTTAGAGATGCATGAAAAATCAAGATGCATCTCATCCCACTGCATAGTGTAAAGACTGCCTGATTTGCAGGTGCGGCCCTTGCAAGGTGATGGCACCGAAATTCCAGGAGATGTCTGAGAAGAACCTCGACGTCGTGTTCCTCAAGCTCGATTGTAATCAAGACAACAGGGTCAGTAGGAATTACTCTCCCGTTTCTTGTATAGTTGTGTATATACTGTTTTTGTTGAAGAGATCTTGCTAAGCTTCTTGGGGCTTGTTACTTGCAGCCTCTTGCAAAGGAGCTTGGCATAAAAGTTGTACCAACTTTCAAGATTCTCAAGGGTGGGAAGGTGGTCAAGGAGGTCACCGGTGCGAAGATTGATGAGTTAGCCCACGCGATCGAGACAGTGAAGTCAAGCTGAGCAATGCCCTGAAAAATTGCACCAAGTAGCATGCTATCACTAGTGTACACTATGGAATGAACCACCCTTTGTGGAAGTGGATAATCAACATGGAGAAAAACAGCTGTTCTAGTTCTTCTGCTTATGATGATTTACCAAGCGTTCAGAACAATATACACTCGTTCATCTGGCGTACATGATGTAAATAACCATTGCATACTTCATGAGAATAACATTGCTTTCTAATCTTATTAATTTGGAAATGACCTATCTTGTATACTGAGCATGTTTTCCAAACTATATCATAAAATTCTCTTTCTGAACCCTTACAGTTACAAGCATTAAGGTGTGGAGTTCAAATTGCCTTAGTTACGTCCATTCCTATGATATTCCACGAACCATATCTTAGAATCTCTTGCTAAGACACTTATCTAATATGTAAGCTTTTTTTTAAAAAAAAATATTAGCAGGAGATCTGCAGATCTTTACAGAAGAATTAGAGAATAATCCTAGTACGGGGCCAAAGTCCCCGCAGCTAAAATACAAATGCGGAATAAGACCTTTACAAGGATGGCCTAGGCACCGAGGAACCCAAAACCAATGAACGACTACTTGACTTGCTGCGAACTGAAATGTAGAGCTTAAAGTGATAGTGTTAGGTACTATGCTCTCCTACATCAATTCGTTAAAAGATTACCAAACTTGTTATAGAAACTCGATGAATACCTATACAAATCAAAATACTTTACCAAGGTAAGTTTCAGAAATAGCATGAGCTGTGAAGTAAAGGTACCTTAAAGGTGTATTGATCCGTAGCTCCTGCTTTCCTTACAGTTCAATTAGCTCTGTTTTATGCCTGCCTAGCTTGCAACATTCCAAATGAATTCACATATGGCAAAGAGAGATGTTTCTGCTGCTTTTCAGTTCCTGATAGACATCCTGCCACGCTCCCTCTGTCGATCCTCGACCCAACTAGACCCTGGTTGTTTGAATGGCAATTTTGTTCTCATCATCGACCTAACTCTTTCTGCCTCCTCCCATTGTTCTTTACCAGCATATATATTCGACAGCAGTATATAGTTCCCAGTGTTCCGAGGCTCCAACTCAAAAAGCTTGTTTGCGACAATTTCTGCTATCTCAACATTGTCGTGTGTCTTGCAAGCGCTCAGCAGGGCACCAAGAGCCCCGGGGTGGGGGCCCATCGGCATCGTTTGCACCATCTCATAAGCCTCCTCAAGCCTCCCTGCTCGACCAAGCATATCAACCACACAGGCATAGTGATCTGGGCGCCGCTCCATCCCATAATCTTGCACCATCGCATCCCAATACTCCAATCCTTTATCGACAAGCCCTGTATGGCTGCACGCGGTAAGCACACCGACAAAAGTGATTGGATCGGGTCTGACTTCCTGAGCTTGCATTCTTTCAAACACTTGAAGTGCCAGCTTTGCATGCCCATGTGTCGCCAGCCCACTAATAAGTGCAGTATAGGGGTATGCATCTGGCTGTGCAATCTCACTAAAAGCACTGAGAGCCTGCTCAACATTGCCGCACTTGGCGTGCATATCTACGAGTGCTGTTAGCACCTTCTCATTCCTCTCAATCCTCTTCTGGTCGACATAAGTTCCAACCCACCCAGCCAACTCCGTGCTGCCAATCTGTGCAGCAGCAGAAATAACCCCAACCATGGTGGCTGCATCAGGCTCAATAACAGCAGCCTCCATTTCCCTAAACAGCGCAAGTGACGCCTTTGGCCGCCCACTCTGCGCATACCCGTTAATCATCGCTGTCCACGCCACAAGATTCTTTGCTGGCATTTTATCAAACAGCTCACGCGCGCTCCGCATTGAACCGCACTTGCAGTACCCTACAATCAGCACCAACCACGAGGCCGAGTCCCTGGTAGGCATTTCATCGAACATGCGGCGAGCAGAAGTGACGTCGCCGGCATTGACGTAGACGACCACCATGGCGTTCCAGGAGACCTGGGTTCTGGAGGGCATGGAGGCGAAGAGGAACTCGGTGACGGGCACGCAGGCGAGGCGGGCGTGTGCGCAGAGGAGCGAGTTGAACGAGACGGCGTCGGGGACCGGTATGTCGGCGAGCGCGGCGTGGGCGGCGGGGAGGTCGTTGCACTTGGCGTAGAGGTCAACGAGTGCGTTGGCGACGGGGAGGCGGGCGGGGAAGAGAGCGAGGCGGAGGGCGAGGGCGTGCAGGGAGGCGCCGAGAGGGAGGCGGCGGAGCGACGAAGCGGCGTTGAGCGCGAAGGGGAGGGAGAAGTGGTCGGGGGAGACGGGCAGGCGAGGCATGAGGAGGAGCAGGCGGAGCGCGGCCTGGGGGCGCGGCTTGGAGAGGCCGCGGAGGGCGCGGTTGAGGAGCGAGCGGAGGACGGCGGGAGGGGTGGCGGCGTGCACGCGGAGGAGATGCGCGTGGAGGGCAGCGGGCGGGTGGTCGGAGCCGAGGACGCGGGAGAGGCGGTCGAGGCGCGAGCTGCCGCTTGGTTGGGCCGCCATGGTGGTCGCCGTGGTGGGTGGAGGGCGAAGGGAACCAACTGGTCGACTTTGATTGGACATTGGAGGTGGGGTCGGGGGCATTTGAACTTGCAGGCTGGGCCGTGTTTGCAGGAGTGCTTCTGGTTTGGTTGTATTTTAGAGTAGCGCAGGGTATGGGCTGGTTTAAGATTGCTTGTAGTTGGAGCTGTTGCTAGTATGTTCGAGTGATTTCTAGTTGCAAATGTGTTATAAGGTCAATTGCACTGTGGATGAGAGGATTGGCCTCTGATGGTATTTCACTTCAAACAAGCAGAGCCCAGGTGCTCCAGCGGATTCCCTTCGCGATTCCTTTCGGACGAGATTTGGAGAGAGAATCTGGATAGAAAGGAATTCTCTCTCCAATCCCTTCACAAATTCTCTTAAGGGGAAACTGTTGGAGATGGTAGAAAATAAAGGGAATGAATATGAAGAAGGGAATAAAATGAAGGAAAATTGCTGGAGATAGTCTTAGGGCGCGTTAGAGGGTTGCTCTGATGCTTAGAGTTGTTATCATTGATTCTTAATTTCGTATGACATTCTGGGAGTTGAATTGAGCTTATGCTGTAGTTCGTTTGTGTTTTTAGTGGCTTATCTTTCATCCTGTCTCCAGTCCAAACTAGTTTTACAAATGACAGTGCTTATAATGGACAGTAGCAATTCATGGATGAGTTGATTATTTATAATAATTAGAGTACTCATTCTGTGGTCTTATGCTTTGACTTACCAGGATGAAGTATTACAATGGGTGTCTGTTCCACAAGGTCGAGAAGGATTTCTTGGCACAAACTGGGGACCCAACTGGAACTGGCACTGGGGGTGATTCCGTGTACAAGTGAGCACTTTTTTTACTTGAACTTCCAATATGTGCATTACTTTCGTTCTTTGCTTCTTCACTTTTGGTTGGTGACCTTTTGCAAAATTCTTAATGGACAGGATTAAACATACATATATCTTGGATGATCCTTTCGATGATCCTCCTCAGCTTGCTGAACTTATTCCTGAAAATTCTCCCATTGGAAAGCCACTTGATGAGGTAATTTGAGTGATGCAATTGTGTGCATTTTCAGTAAGATGAGAGATGACGACTCAAAATGCACCAATCTCATCACAGGCTATATTCTTACCTTTTTTTTCCTTCCCTTTTACATCTGTAAAGAGTTATTTAGGCTATCATTTTCTATTTTAAGTTTTCGTATTTAAAAAAAATAGCCGTTCAAATTTTTCCGATAAAAAATAAATGTTATTCATATGGCGGTTACGAAATATCATTATAATATAAGAGGGAGAAAATAGAGGGTGGGATTTGAAAAATGCTGTTAGAGAGGGAAGAGATATAGGGAATAAATCTTTTTAGTGAATTATGTATATGGGATATATGGATTCAAATTTAAGAAACGCCGTTGGAGATGGCCTCATCCTTTCTTTCTTTCTTTTGCGAGGAGAGTTTGGGTTTGCTAACCCTTCTCTTTTCATTTTCGTTTTTACTAGCATACCACTTCTATGCATAGAAGAAATGCGATGGGACAAATAGTTGCCTTTTAACTGCAAAACACTGGTGTTATGAGAAAAGAAAATCTGTAGAGATCATTACGGCCTCCGACTTCCAAGTATAAAGACCAAAAATACTCATGCATGAAGCTTGCAGCCAGCCAACCGGCACTCTAGTTGATCTGGCACCCGGTTTCATGTGTTGCCAACTACAGATAGTATCGATTAATATCGTATAGCTAGTGTTCAGAGATGTGACCTGTACTCAGAACCCTAATGCCTGATTAGATTAATCCAGTCTCTGATCAACTATTAAGAATGACTAATCTAGATAACTAGCAAATTTACTCGCGCAACTGCGCAGCTAAATATTATGATACGATTATCTTTGATATATAACTATATTTTCTATAATTATGTATTTTTTATATAACTCTAATATCTATATAAATTAATATGCAACGTTATAATCTGGTTCCACAAAAATAAGTGGTGGAGATCTTTGGACTCTTTCTTTTAATCTAAGCCGTTATAATCCCGGTAGGTTTGCTAGATAGACGGTTAGATATTTTCTTTAAAATAATAACATCCGATGGTGAATAACCTTGGACTCTTTCTTTTAATTTAAGCTGTTATAATCCGGGTCCGCTCAGATTAAGGGCCAGATGTTTTGCTTTTTTGTGAGAATTTCTAGCATATTTCTCTTTTTTCTTAGCGACTCTCGTGAGTTTTTAATATATAATACATTAGACAAATTAATATGCAGGATTAACAACTGTTTAGATGCGATTAACTTACATGCTTTAAACTTACGTAAAGCTTGTAGAAGATTAATTTCTTGATACCGGTCAAAATTCGATGCAGTATAGATTAATGTAGGCAGAAAATTTTGTTCGGCGTCGGAGAGCTCGTGCTGATAAACGTGTCGCAAAATGTTGATGATTACCGTAAATCAATCCCAATGCCAATTAAGAATAGATGAAGAATATTCGCAATAGATAAACAAATATATATAGGGAGATCAACTCTTTTCTTTTGATAAATTGTAGATTGTTTCTCTTGTACAAAGATGTGCTGTATTTATAGCCATAACACTTCAGAGGTAGTTTCAGAATTCGCTCACCAAAATCAGAAGCCCGAATATGGCTCAGTTCGTTTCAGCTTCTGAATTCTGGATTCTGGATTATGGGAGAAAGCTGCTTCTGATTAATGGGAGAGTCGGGCTGTGTTGGCTACGATTTCTAGGTTTTGGACTAGGTTGGCGAGAATCAATAAGAATTAGTGAGAATCAGATTCCAGTCGGATTCTGATTCTATATAGATATCAGCTTCTGATTTTCGAAGAAGCTATCCAAAATCCTTCTATTTGACACATAATCCGTTTTTTAAAAAATATAAGCTATATAGAAACTGAAACGAACGGAGAGTGTATCTCGACAAACAAAACCAACAGGGAGATTATATCACAACAATCACCTTCTTCCTTGATTCCTTCTCCACGCCCCCTTCTGTTTACAATGGATTGACAACGTTATCACATCCACATGTCATCCATTCATTGATTCCAAACCACTTTCTTTAATCCCCGGATTCGCTAAGAGCCAAGGCTCCCGCATCTGCGTGTCTTCCTCATCGCTATCTAGACCACCAAATTCGCTATCCGGAACCAACAAACCCAAAACTTAAGGAGCCACGTCACTGCGATAGCAGCAGTACCTGACAGGTGCAGGGGAACACAATGAGGGGGCTGGCTCAGGTGCCTACTCTCTACCAAGTTTACCGCTAGCCTCTCACCGAGTCACTGACTACCCGTCCCCCCAACCCAACAGCTACAAGAAGGCGATGCAGTTGATAGGCTTGACTCTTTCCCATCATCGCACATGCCCTGCTTATCTGCTCCACACACGCACACACAAAAGGCTCAGTTAGTTTCAGCTTCTGGATTATAGATTCTGGATTATAGGCGAAACTGTTTCTGATTATGGGAGGATCGGGCTAAACCAGTTACAACTTTTAGGTTTCGGACCAAGCCGACGAGAATCAACCAGAATCAGATTTCAATCAGATTCTGATTCTATATAGAAATCAGCTTCTGATTTTCAGATAAGCTGTTCAGAATCCTCCCGTTCGACAAATAATCCGTTTTTTTTTTTTAAAAAAAAGGAGAAGCTGTCTTGTTTTACGGAATCGTTAGGAACAGTGGCCGACAGAACGCCATTTTACAGGCGTGTTGACCGAGGATCCAGTGGCTTATTACGATGATTCCCCTTGTTTAGGCAAAAACAGCAGTTGCTCCGTTTAAAAAGATTTCCAAATACTCGTACCGTTTGTACGCGGAGCAATTTGGACCACACGAAGTACAACCTCTACACCACAAGGGAAGGAGATCGATGTGTGCCGCCAGTTGCCATTCCCAGGGGACCTGCCCATCTCCATTTTCCAGATGTTGCTGAGCTGTTTGCCGATTGGGGTATCATAGGAGGGGCAAGGGTCTCCAGGCTAATAATTCCACGTCGCCCCCTGTCCGCTTGTGGCAACCTTGTACGGTGTTGAGTTGAGATATAGCAGGATTTTTTATTCTGGTTCTTCAAACATGACGAAACTTTATCTATCTCTTTGCCAACGAATTCAAATCTATCTCTAATGAATTTTCTCCTATAAATATGTCACTCTATCGTACAAGAAAATAAATCTAATAAAGAGAGGGGAGTATTATTTTCTTATATTGTGTATGCTCTTCCTGATTGTTCTATCGATTCGATCGACGCATTGTATTTGATCTACGGCGGTCGTTCTCGTTTTGCAATACGTTATCAGCATAAATCTCCCTGAGGCCGATCAAGATCGTCTGACTGTATCGAATTTCGATCGATATAAAACGATTAAACTTACTGTAAGTTGTACGTAAGTTCAAAGCACGTAAATTATTTACATCTAATTTTTTTTTAATCCTATGTATTAATTTTTCTAATTTTCTAGATTAATTGATTAGTTTAATTAGGAAATTAGGGTTTGTGTAGCTATTATTTATTAAAAAATTAAGATTTTTTCTTGACGATCGCTCTTGTAGTGCCCCCGCCCTACCGCACCGCCGTCCAGCCTCACCGGCCCAACACCGATCATTGGCCGAGCCGCGTGCATTGTGTTTGATCTACGACACTCAATTGTACAAGAAAATCAATCTAATAAAGAGAAGAGAGTTTTACCTTTCTATATTGTGTGTGCTCTTCGTAATTGTTATGGTAATTTAATCGGTGCATTATGTTTAATCTACGACGGCCGTGATCGTTTTACTGCATTGGGCAGCGAATATCCGGGCCGAACTCCTAACAAGGGTACCAGATCCACCTAACAATTCCAAGCACGAAGAGCTGTTTTTTTCCCATGTGGTTTCAGGGCTACAGTACGCCGTTCGGATCATCATTGGTTACGCACATCACCCGCAAGTCGCTTCCCTAGGTAGGTACAGTAGGAAGCAGTTGCTTTCTAAAGACAAAACTGCACAGAAGATAAAAACGATGCGATGCCCGTGAGGCCATGTACAATGTGATGCTTGTACCAGACGCTTGGACGGAATACCTGCTTGATCTTATCACGGTGACAGAATTTGCATGCCAATCGCCTGCTGCGCTGCTCGAAGGGAGACCGGCGCTTTGTTCGATCTATTCCTCAGCACAGACGCTTCTCTTCTTGCGATGCCGAATCTCGAAGGGTTCCTGACGTGGTTCACTTGGCACTTGCTATCCATGAGATGGAGAGGAGGCTTCCAGTGTCTTCGTCGATGTTAGTGTAGCTTCCCTTGAAAGCCTGATACACATTTCTCAATTTTTGTCAATATTGATCACCAAAGCTTTGTGCTTTAGTGGCTAGCTGGATTTATTTCCAAGGGTAACTCGTGACAAGATTAAACATCTTGGAACTTAATTTTTGTGTCTGAACTGATAGCAGAGTAAAGATTTTGTAAACAAACAGGGGCGGAGGAGCCAGTATGGCGAGCTACGTACCTAACTCCGTCTGCTATCTGCTAATACCTAAGGCCATTTTAATTCTGGATGATACTTGGAGAGATGGCTGTGATATTTTGTGTGTTCTGAGATTTGAAGGTCTTAGACTTTGTCGTATTTTAGTGTAAGGTGCTGTCTCGGAGATGTCTCTCCAGTTTTTGGGAGTTTGTTTTTCGTTTTGTTGCCTGATCGATGAGTAGTGCTGGGCTGTGAAAAGCTTTATTTCTGTTGATGTTTCTATATACACTGAAACTGAACGCTGTGGTTGGTGGTTTCATTCTAATGGAACTGGGACATCAGCTTGGATGTCCTTTTGATCTAAAAAAAAAATACCCCCAGTCCCCATGTTGGCCTAATTGATTGGGCTTTAAGTCCGGTGATCGCCATGCTATCTCAAAAGTCAAGAGAGGAAAAGAACAAAAAGAAATATAAAATAAAAGGTCATTTAATTAAAGATATTTTGTTGGTCTTGATCTCATCTAGGCATTTAGCTGCAAAATTGTTTATAGAATTAGTTAATTCTTTGGTGATTTCGTATGTAGATTTGACGAATTACTTTGGCAAGACGTCTAGTGGGTCAAATCTAAGTGCTCTAGTATGCGGAAACAATGAGGCAAGTGGACAATGAGAATAGGTTCAAGAGGATGTTGATGTTGAGATTAGGATGGGAGATGCACATGTCCAAAAAACAATAACGGGTAATAAAGGTTCATAGAAATAATGATTTCATCATACCATATTTTTTTTCTGTCCTCTGCTACTGTAAACAAAGGATGTGATGCGTCAGGCGGTCAGACCTGCTCTGTCTTAAGCTCTTTGATAGGTGAGCATTGCTCAAAAATAAGAATCTGTAGGTAATATATATCAATTTGTTTTTTTCCCTTGTAAATATTCAATGCTTTAACATAAAACTAATGCAATTCGGCTTACATAAAAGCTATGGTGTCTGACTGAACTCTGAAGTGCTTAAGCAAAAGCAGCCAAAGCTGCTGCAGAGTAATCATCAAGCACAGTTTGTAGTTGATGTATCTTCTCAAGTAGTATAGTTTGTAAGTGTCATGGAACAGGCTTTCTAGTTTCTAGTGTTAGTATGAGCCAAAAACCTTTGTAAGCAACTAAACACTATCACTTCTTTTTACTTTATCTTTCAGTGGATATGGTTTTATCAACTAAGTAATTTGTTTTTGGCATCACTAAATTTTGTTCGACCTTGAAGTGTTTAGCATAGTTATATACATGCATGCAACAAACCCTTGATGGCACCTGATATTTCAGAACACGGTGGGTCTTAAATGTAAGTTCTTCTGACTTCTGTTGACATATTTATGCTACTACTTTTCCCATTTTAGTTCCCTTGCCAGCAGTTTCTGCATTTTAGAAAGGGTAAGAAAACCTTCTACAATTTTATTGTCAATATTTTTTTTGAAAGGAAATATTCTTCTAATTTCATCACGTAAACTTGGTATGCGCGAAAAGAGGAGGGTGGTCAGGGCTTCAGCCAAAAGCAAAGTGAAGCGCTGACTTCGTATTGTGACCGGTGGAAGAGGCTATCAAGCGAAGATGGTCTAGTTTGTATTAGAGCAAGCAGTCGCTTACACATGCTTCTAACCTTTTTAAATTAAACAAGCTTCTGTAAATTAATTGTTTGCATTGGAGGTCTGGACTACTGAATAGATGCATCATAATTTAGCATTGTTTTTCTCTCTTTAAACATCTATCTAAGTATCTTTGCATTGGGCATGACATGATATGCTACAAACTAACTCTTGTCCAACTGTCAGCAACTACTAATGGTATATTTTTCAATCATGAATGGTCAGCATGGCCACCAGCTACCAGGTTTAAAATCTCGCCGAGATTGCTGGTCGTCAAAATACCAGATTTAAAATTTAACTTTTTTTTATTTTAATTATATTTTAATTAAAATTCTGAAATCTCATAGAAATTTTAAAGGTAGACCCATAACGAGATGTGGTCCGAAAAGAAATTTGTAACATTACCAGCCACCAGCCAACAACGCTACCGCTATGCTCAATTGCTCACTGGTGCGGTGACTGCTCCGATCTCCCAAGTAGGTCACTTCTGGCGAGACAGATCAGAGATCAAGCCATTCAGCCTGCCTATGGCGAGAGGAGAGCTGCAGGCTAGGGCACTGGATGGGGAGCATGGATAAGGCACGAACCACGAGGCTCGCCATTCTTGTTTCCCGGACCGGATCCCTTGGGATCTTCTAGCCAGTCTCGCAGTGGCTAATCGAGACGAACGCATTCTCCCTCAGATTCAGTGCACGATGCCACATTGCCACTACTGACTACTGAGCCGGAGGAGCCGGAAGCAGTGCTAGCAACCGGCTATTGTGGCAAAGCAATCCGCATTGGATGCCAAGATGGCTCGGACTGAGACGGGCTCGCTACGCAGACCCACGCAGAAACAAAGGAAAGATCCAAATGGCGTAGGCATCGGTACCGAGACAACGACAGTGCTCAACTCTGCCACGCCAAGCGAGAATGTGCAGTGGCGATCACCATTCGTTGGATTGGACAGGAGGAAGGGGGAATGCGTTGCAAAGGCTGTACGTATCATCCTGAATTCGACCCAGATATGACGCGAGCTCGCGACCCCAAGAAAACATATAGCCATTCACAACTTGATAATATACACGAACAATCCATTACCGCGAAAAATATCGCCACCAGACGACAGCGGCGGGCCACCGCCGCGGTCACCGGAGGCGGAAGTACACGCAGGCAGCGCGAGCGAGCATTCCCGAACGTCGCTGTCTGCCGGATCGGCACTTGGAACCTCCCTGCCGCCGTGGCTGTGGCTTTCACCCGCACCAGACACGGACAAGAACGACAACAAGAACAGAGTGATGAGGTGATGAGGATTGGTTACTAGCTAGCAGCAAACAAAAGGAATGCCCACTCTATATATCTGCACAGACGCCGGCCGGGCGCCGCTGCAACCGACCGGCCGATCACTTGCTTGTCTCAAAACTGCGCTTCTGGCTCTGGCTCGCTGATACCATCATCGAATCCGTCCCATCATTGCAACGCCGCGCCGCCGGACACCGATCCGTCCACGTCGTCGTCCTCCCGCCTCTGCCGCGCCCAAGAACAAGAATTCATAACAGTTAAGAGGCTGCAAACGTAGTAATGGAGTGTTGACACGAAAGATCCATTTTTTGATGGGTTGCTTGGTGTGTTTACCTGTTGGGACGTGAGGAGGAGGAGCGGGTCCGGGGTGCAGGGCGGCGGGGCCTCGAAGACAGCGAGGGGGAAGTGCTTGAAGACGACGCCGACGTCGAAGTAGATGACGCCGGAGGAGGGGACGTCGACGCGGATGCCGCGGACGGGGAACCAGAGGAAGAGGTCCTGCGCGGAGACCCCGGAGAGCGCGGCGATCCGGCCGTAGCTGATGACCCCGGCCACGCTGGCGTTGTACCGCAGCCCGACCTCGAACCGCGCGGTGCAAGCCGACTCCAGCGCGGCCTCGAACAGCCCGCTGCCCGCGTCGTGCCGGAACTCTGCGATCCCCGCCGGCAGCAGCCCCCGCGGCAGCCCGTAGGCCCGCAGCACCTCGTGCGCCGTGTCCGCCGCCGTCGCCGCCGCCTCAGCCCCACACCCCGCCGCCGCCACCACCATAAGCAGCGTCCACAACGCGGCCGCCATTCTCAAACAGCCGGCGATACGGGGGACGGAGAGGAATGGGATGGCAGGGATGGAAGGGAGGGGGGAGGCAATAATTGAGGGGGAAACAGAATGAAATGCGGGGGTAATGGATGGGGATGGACGCGGGGGGGTGGGGCCGACCTGCCCGTGACCGGAAAGCGCTTAATTAGGGGGGGTCTCGGTTTGCCCCGCTTAAAAGTGCTTTCGAGAGAGAGGGCGTTTTAATTAACAGAACAGCATCAGCATTGGGCGGACGGCAGGGCTGGGCTTGCCGGTTTTGAGCGCGGCTCGGCGCTGGCGCCGGATTGGCCGCGTTTCCTGCTTTTTCCTGCGTATTTTTAGGCTTGTTTCTGTTCTTGCTTCGAGTGTTCGTTGCCTTTTATGCCTTCTTTGTGTAATTGTGTTGGTAGCTCATGTGTGATGTGTCGCATGATCGAATGCCTAAGAGCATCTCCAAGAGGGGCCCTAAATATGGCCCTAACTTGAATTATAGGGCTTTTAGAGGAAAAGATCAACTCCAACAAGGACCCTAAATTGTTAAAATTTATGAAATTGTTTTAGGGCCCATGGGAGAGAAGCTATATTTAGCAACTCTGTGATTGAGCCCTATCTTCATTGAGTTTTAGGGCCTAATTGCTGGAGTGAATATTTCATTGGAACCCTAAATCTAATTAGTTGGGGTCCTAAATTAAAATTTAAGGCTCATTTTTAGGGCCCTCTCTTGGAGATGCTCTAAGGTAAGAGGCGTAAAACGAGGTGGTGATCACGCGAACTAGGCGCCTCGCCGGTTAGGTTAGGTTAGGTTATTATCCTATACCCCTCCCGTCACATATACATATCGGTTTGAATATCGATGCAGTTTTCAAAACAAAACTTTAATTTCTATTTTTTATTTTAATACATTTATAAGACCCAATAAAAACTATAATATTTATATATGATTTTATATATCAATTTAAATATTAAAGAGGTATCGACAATCAAAATTTTTAAATTTTGATTACACCCGTATACAAAACAACATGTGCCATGACAGGAGGGTATAAGAAGTAATGACACTCAAGACGAGATGGTAATAAACTTAGTTTTTTCCATTTCGCCGGGGAGATGAGGCAGAGCAAGCAGCGCCAATTTCAACGGCAAGTTAGGTGCCTCACCGGTTGGATTACCAAATGTGGAGCATCTGCTGTGAACAACGTTTAGCCGGACCTTTTGTGATAAAATTGATTAATTATATTGGAACCTGTTAGACAACCTCGCTATCGAATAGTCCGGGGTTGCCTAATAGATCTCAAGTGGAGAATAGACAGGGAGAAAGAGAGACACAATATGAGGAGGAACCAGGCCTGCTTTATTATTCAGATGCTTCAGACAATGGGAGTGACCCACGCTCCTATATATAAGTTCTCATAGAGATAAGGAAGAGTCCATATCGGATCCGAACTGCTTCCTAACACTCCCCTTGGACTCTTCATCGAGATGCATATGCCTCATTAAAACTCCATAAAACCCAAAGTGGGAAAAATAATTGGAGAAAGAGTACATAGCATACGCTTGTTGGAAGTTGCACGGATTGCCTCATCAAAAACCTTATGTAAGAAAACTTCAACTAAAAACTTACTTAAGGAAAAAGAGTACAATCCACCCAAACTTCAATGTTAATCTTCAAGATTCACGTTGGGTACTCAAACTTCATGTTTGAGATTTATGTAGGAGTATGTGAAAATTCTCCTCAAATCTGCACTTCTCTAAGCCTCAACATCCCGATTCTCTAACACATCTTTCAAAGGAAGATGCTGAGTGACTTAGTGAATAAATGCGAGATTTTCACCCACTTAGTATGCAAGATCTTTATCTCGCTCATCTTATGCATTTCATGGGCATAAAAGAACTTGGGGTTGATATGCTTTGTAAGGTTACTCTTCACATATCCCATTTGCACTTGTGCAACACAAGTCGCATTATCTTCATAGATAATAGTAGGGTTTGTTCCATGTTCGTGCCACATGACTTCTCGGATGTGGTGAACCATTCTTCAAGCCATGCACATTCGAGAGGCTTCATACAATGCAATGATTTTCGAGTGGTTAGTCGACGCCGAGACAAGAGTCTCGCTTAGACGACTTCCAAGAAATTCTTTGTTCCACCGCAAAGGAAAACATACCCGCTTAGACTTGCCAAGATATGGTCCGAGCAGGTACTCAAAGATCGGGCGTAGCCAACTAAATTCAATTCATTGTTTCTTCCGTAAACAAGCCGAGGTCTTTGCTTCCTGAAGGTAATCTAAGATGTCCTTCACCCTTTCCAATGCCTTTTGGTGGGTTCTGCACTGTACCGCTTAGCAAATTCACGCGAACGCAATGTCCCCTAGTGCTATTCTGCAGAAGGTACATGAGCGCCTCCAATTGCACTCAAACATGGGAATTCCGCTCCCGTGACTTCCTCCCCCTCTTCTTTAGGCCTCAGACGGTCTAGGTCTGCTGGAGTGACCTTCCGAGCCATTGGGGTCTTTAATGGGTATGCCTTTTCAAAGCCAAATCTCTCCAACACTTTCTCACAGTGTAGGATGCTTGGTGTACCAAGATTCCGCCTTGGACATGTTCAATTTGCCAAGCCTAAACAGAACTTGGTTTTACCCAAGTCTTTCATTTCAAACTCGATTTCAAGTATGTGCATGCTTCTTCAATTTCCTCATCCGTCCCAATGATGTTCAAGTCATCTACATAGACGGAGATTATACAAAATCCATTCGTGGATCGCTAGTATAAATACACATGGACAATCTTCACTGCTCGTAGCCTTTCTTGCAGAGAAAGTCACTCAAACGATTGTACCACATTCTTCCTCGATCAGTTTTAGCCCATACAGTGATTTCTCCAATTTCACACTCAGATAGGTTTCTGCTTGCTCTGGCCTTGGTTCGATAGGGATACCTTCCTGCATTTCTCATATAAATCTCCGAATCCAAGTTTCCATACAAATATGCTGTGACAACATCCATTAGCTTCATTTTCAACTTCAAGTTGACTGCTATTGAGATCAAGTATCTAAAGGTAATTCCACCCATGACCGGAGAATAGGTTTCTTCATAATCAACCCTAGGACGTTGAGTGAAACCTTGAACAACAAGCCTTGCAATGGTTGTTGCTCTTTTCATAGATTCTCCTATTATTACAAAATTTATGGCCATTTCGTCATGGTGTGCTTCATGCACTTCTACTTGCTCTTCATTGCTATTTCCCATTCCAGAGCAAGTTCCTTTAGTTTTTCTCCGCCAATGTGTGCACACATTATTTCCCGCGCTTCTTCCAATGGAAGATTCAAATATGGAATTGCCTTTTCCACAGTGCTTCTTTCCAAAGGCTGTGTCTCAACTGGCTCCCCTTCTTGCTTTGGGGCATTTTTGTGATTGGCTATGGTAAGTCCTCTTGCCCATTTTTCCCCAGACGTCTCCGGTACTTTGGGTTTGAGAAGCTGATTTCTGTTCTTTTCCTTTGAGGCCTCGAACAGTGATGAGGATACCTTCCGCTTCTTTGGTATTTCCACCCTCTCCGTGCATTTCGCTGGTATATGCGACTTAACCACGCTCTTCAGATCACAAAAATGATCAGGCAGTTCATTTGCTAAAGACTGCAAATCGGATGTCTGCTTGACGTCATGATATGCTTCATTAGAGCGAGGGTCATGCACGGGGATCCCAATGGAATGCCATATGATTTTCCGGCATTTTTCATCCAATGGTTCATTTCTCCCTAATGACGGGAAAGCGATCCTCACAAAAATGCAATCACTGAATTGGGCTGTATGCAAATCTCCAGTCGTGGGTTCCAAATACCTGATTATGGATGCATTCTCATAACCAACGATATCCAGACTTGCGGAGAGGCCCATTGCGTCATTGTGGGGTGGTATAGGTACATATACCATTCATTCAAATCTTCGTGATGACCCATTGCACTAGTTGCATAGTTGAATGGATGTTGTAGGCCGACGGTCTATAATTGATGAGCTGCCACGCAGATCGCGTGTCCCCAACAAGTGTTGGGCAAGTTACAACTCGCAAGAGCGGTCCGCAATGAACTTAATCCTCTTTATTAGTGCTTGACTAGCCCATTTTGCGTATGGACGTGCGGTGAGTGCTCACAGTTATTCCCGTTCTTTGTGCAATAATCATCAAATGCCTTGGAAGTGAATTCACGGCATTGTCCATTCGAATGGACTTCACGCGATGATCGTGAAAAGCATTCTTAATTCGGCGATGATCTGCGAGATCAGTTCTTGAATGCATGATTCCTTGTTGACAAAGAAACATGTATGCGACCATTTCGAGGAAGCATCAATGAGCACCATAAAGTATCAAACGGCCCTCGATAAGGGCTGAATCGACCGCATAAATATCCCCTGAATGCGCCGTGAATGCAGGGATTTCATGTTGCACTTTCATAACAGAGGGTCTAGTTATTAATTTCCTGCACATGCATGGCACACAAAATCTTCATGATTAAATTCTTAACATTAATGCCATGACCTTGTGAGTTGTTAACTATATTTTTCATCAATCTCGCATCAGGATGACCTAATCTACAATGCCATAAAGCAAATAATTCGAGCTTCTAAAGACAATAAAGAAGTATAGATCATGCGTGTGCATTGATTTTCGTGGTAGTATAGCCGATTCATACGAGGATATTTTTCTAATACCATTTTTCATACTCGCGTGCTTCATAATGCACAAATGCTATTTGCCATTTTCTTCATTGGTTTCTACGTGAAACCCATTGGCGCGGATATCCTTGAAACTTTAAGAGAGCGCGGTTGATTCAGTGGTACAAGGGGGCTTCTTCAATTACCAAAGTTGTACCCATTGGCACATAATTGTGGCTCTTCCCGAGCCTATTATATGAGTCGGCTTCGCGATAGTCGTAATCCTTCCAGCGTCTTCGTGATCGTCTGAAGTATTTCGACTCTCTTAAGATGGTATTTGTTGTGCCACCATCAACAATGCATATTTCCTCCATTGGGCGCCACGATTTCTAGATGAAAAGAAAATAATTCTAATCATATAGTGGGCAAAGTGATTCAAATATTGCTTACAAATAAAGAATACTGGAATAAAGAATAAATTGCAATTCGATTCATGAGAAAAGAAAATGTATGGTTCTTCGAGAGCTTACAATTCATTACTCAAAATTCATTAACAACCATCGTTCTATAGCCTGCAACTTCAAAGTAACCTAATCTTGGCTTTGGAGCAAGATGGTGGGCTTGAGTTTCTCGAATCGCTTCAAGCACAAATTGCGAACGCAGGTGTACTACCTCACCATGTATTCATTATTCATAGTGGTGAAAAGTGATACCTGGGAGTACAAAATTTGATCGCTTTTGCTCGGCAATAGTTTGCGTGTCCTTCGAGGACCCTAAGCGGTGGCAAGCTTGGAGCTTGCTTGCAAGTATGATCTTCAAACCTCGATGCCCATGTGAGATAGTTACGACCTTTGGCCGGTCGGCTTCAAACTCACATTGAATAATGCCAGGTATTTGCATATTCAAAAGATTCTTTTCATTAGATTACTGTGTAATCTAATAGGGAGTGGTTGCAAGATTCATAATTGCATAATTAAATTCTCATGAATTTCAAAGAAACTAAAAGAAAGCAATAATATCAAGATTCATATATTCAAAGATGAATGCAAAATTCATAAGTACAAGATTCATAAGTACGAATTCATAAATGCAAAATTCATAAGTGCGAGATTCATAAATGCAGGATTCATAAATACAGATTCATAATCGCAAAATTCATATATACACGTATTCATAAATATTGAAATACAACTACGTGCATGTAGGTGATCGCTTGCAAACGATCGATTCATATGCACGATCGGCCAGGCGATCGATTTAACGCGGGCTTCGCGCGTGGTGTATTCGGGTTTCATGCGCGCCGGCCTTCCCTGGCGTTGACGGTACGCTTCAGGCGCTGGGCTTTGAATTTCATATAATAAATTATATTAAAGCAATAAATACAATGCATGGAACAGAACAATAATTGCACAATTCATAAATTCAGAATTAACAATAATTGCACAATTCCATAAATTCATAAATGCGAAATAAATTCTTAGAAATTTCCGAATTTTTCTTAGTATTTGGCAATTTTACATTAATTATACAGCAATTTTCCATCATCACTTGATATGAAAATAAATTTCAACATGAATTAAACATGGCATAAGTCTAATTACAACTTATATAATTCTTGTTGGTGGGAATCGAAAACAGTAATGAATATCTCTAATTTGACTCTTGGCCAGGTCAACTGGCCTTTAGGGCTCACATGAGGAGGGAGCACTTCCGCTTCCGTGTGCCAATTAAAGAACCAAGCCTCATGTGTGTTTTCCTAGACACCAATTGTCTCATATCTGTTTATTCATTACCAAAATCAAATCCCAACCACTCATGTTCTCATAAACTGTTGTATGAGAAATTCTGGAATTTTCCTAACACTTTTCATAATTTCTGCTGATTTCGAAGCAATTTTCAGAATTACTTTACAACAGGAAATTGAATTTCAGCAAATATCAACATGACATAATTCATAAATTCACAAATATCAACATGACATATCTTAATGAGATGTTGAAATTGTGGGATTAATAACAGCCGGAGCCTTTTTTTTCTGCGCAATTTTAGGCTGGTTTCTGTTGTTATGATTCAAGTGTTAGTTATCTTGTATGCGTCGTTTGAGGTGGTGACTTAAAACGAGAAGCCAGTTACCTTGCCAGCCTATGTTTGTTTGAATTTTTTTTTCTCTAACTTAAAAGTTAAAAAAAGCCAAAGGTCCTGTTTATTTAGCTTTAGCATTTTTGCTTATAGGTTGAAGCTAGATTTTAGACTTAAGGCATGTTTGGCAATAAAGTATTTTCATAGTTTATAGACAAAACCATGGTATTTTTTGTCATAAAGTGTTTGGAAGCAACCAATTTTTTTTTTTTTTTTGAAAACCATGGTATTGTCAATACCATAGTATTTTTGGAGTATTGAAAACTCCACTCATACCTCATTTTTGGGCTTTTGGTGCTGGAGTACAGAGAGAGAGGTGTACATGGCTGGTCAATACTTTGAAAATGCCATGCAAAAGACTTTGTAGCCAAACAGTTTGTAGTTCCAAGAAAAACCATGGTTTCAATGGTGGTAGATGAAACCATGGTATTTATGCCAAAGCAATTTTCAAACTATGGTTATGTAATACCATGGTATTGAAAAACTTTGTTACCAAACAGAGCCTTAAATAGCTTAAAAGTAATCGGCTTTTATATATGACAAATGTGTGTAGTTTTAATCTAACTTCAGTGGTATTAGTCTAAAACTAACTTTCAATAAACCAAAAAGTACCCCTGGCAACTTTTGACTTTTAATTATATAGGTGTTTATGGCTTTTGAAAAAAAAACCGGACAAAATACCGCAAATTTTTTTTAGACTTTAGCTTTTTAGCTTTTATAACGGTGAAAAAAGCCCACACAAACGGGGCCAAAGTCTAAACAAAGTGATGCCTTTTTGGCTAGGCTTTTTCAAAAACTATAAATCTCAATATAACTAAAAGCCAAACGTCTGTTGTTTTATTATGGAGGGTTGGTATGAAGGCTAATGTTATTAAAGTTATGATAAAATTAACTCCTCCTACCATGTATAACAACGGACAGCTAAAAAACCTAAGCTAATCAAACATGAGACCTCGCTTGAAATTACTAAGCCTAACAACACTGAAAAACGAGATGGTGATCATTGCAGTGGTAAGGTTGGTGCCTCACTAGTTGGATTACCGGATGTAGAGAACTTGTGAACAACGTTTAGGTGGAACTCTGTGATCAATGGAATTAGTATAATATATATATATATATATATATATATATATATATATATATATATATAAAGTGAGAGTTTATTCACACGTCACATTAATTGCACTGCTTAATTGTCCTACTTAATTGCACTGATAAATAGCCCTACGCAAGAAACGAAGCGTTGCTTTAATTAGTCAGCTTTTGCAAGAAACGAAGCGTTAAAGATAGATGTTTGATCTTATGAAATAGTATTTTTTTATTTTTTAATCTTTATTTTTCATTATCAATTTTGTTTTTCGTAGCAACGCACGGGCATATAACTAGTATATATTGGAACCAGGGTTCACAAAATCGACGAAAACCGCTCGAAAATCACGGCTTTCGACTGTATCAAGCCGGTTCAAAATCCTAAACCGGTCGGCAGACCGGTTTAATTCAACAAAAATTCAAAAAATTTATTCAATGAAAATCGAGCAATTTTTCGAGAAAACTGACGAAAATCGCTCAAAAAACCGACCACCCAAAAGGTTCGAGTCGCCGATCAGTTTTTCAATAAAACCGAATGGTTTTCGTTTTTTTTTTTAATTTATTTTGAATTTTTTGTTCAAATGCTTGATTTCGAAACTTTTTGGTTTTTTAACGATTTTCACTTGATTTTCACGGTAAACCGGTGTCAACAATCGGGATCGCCATCAAGCCGGTTCAAAATCCTAAACCGGTCGGTAGACCGGTTTAATTCAACAAAAATTCAAAAAATTTCAAAAAATTTATTCAAGGAAAATCGAGCAATTTTTCGAGAAAACCGACGAAAATCGCTCAAAAAACCGACCACCCAAAAGGTTCGAGTCGCCGATCAGTTTTTCAATAAAACCGAATGGTTTTCGTTTTTTTTAATTTGTTTTGAATTTTTTGTTCAAATGCTTGATTTCGAAACTTTTTGGTTTTTTAACGATTTTCACTTGATTTTCACGGTAAACCGGTGTCAACGATCGGGATCGCCTGACCGCAGAGATGAGATCGGATGTGATCGTGTGTGAGGGCCCGAGAGCCTGCGTCCCCCCCCCCCGAGGCGGGCATTACTGCTGGTTACGACTTAAAGAAGAAAGGGGTTAAAGACACCAGGAATTGTACTAGTTCGAGCCCCCAAGCAGGGTAACAGCTCTACTCTAGTCTTGCCTTGAGGCGGAGAATTTTCTATACCCCTTTTACAAGTAAGTGCGTCCTCATATATATAGAGGTTACATAGTCCTCCTCCCGTTTACTGGAGGTCGGTCAGGAGTATTCTTCGGAGGGGATGGGTCCAGATCCGCTCCGATCGGATCTCAACTGCTCCCCCGGGGTTCGCGCCCATGCCCTGTCTTCGCGGATCTCAGAAACTACCAAGCCTCTGACCCGGTCCCCACGAGCTTTAGGTCTTGGTCAAGAGACAGCCTTCGATCCCCTTGCTCGAGGTCGCGTGGGTCTCGGCCTAATCACCCGGGTAAGGAGCTCGAGGTCGAGCCTAGCCCTCCAAGTCGAGTTTGAGCCGGGACCTGTTGATCACGCCGTTTCAATGGGCAGGGTATCTCAGCCCCCGACAACTGGTACCACCGGGACCTCGATTTTCAGTTCAAAAACCGTTTAGTGAACCTGATTGGAACCATGTTAGCGTGAAATAGGAAAGGAGGACAAGACTACATGAATGAGAGAAGCGTCGTACCGGCACTGTGCGCATGAGAGGAGCATATGACGTAGGCATAGGAGTAGCCTGTCGTTGCCCAGTTGACGGGGAGGTCAAACAAGGAGGAAACAGCGGGGGGGGGAGGAGGGAGGGTGAGGACGAGATTGCCATGCGGCATCCATGGAGCGCCAGTGTCCTGTGGGGACCGGGCTGCAGTCACAGTGTGCCAAGGTTTGTTTCTTCTTCGCAGCATCGGTTTCCTTGCTGAGCAGATCCTACTGCACGCAACACGATCCTGCAGGGAAGTCCATCGTAGTAGCCGGGTACAACCTAAGTGAAAAAAAGGAAAGGTGGTGTTTCTGTGTATCACATTTTAATATAAATTGTATAAATTTTAAAATAAATGGAAGGATAAATAATCATCGTTTATTTATGCTTTTATTGTTTGGACAATTTTTAAATAATAATACATAGAAACACCTTTTAGAAAGAAATTAAGGCCCATGCAGAGATTAATTCCACAAGAAAAGTGCAAAAATAATGTTTCTTTTCTTAAAGCTCCTGCATAATGCTTGTGTTGGTTACAAAATGCATGGACCGAGAGACACGGATTTACATAGAAAACCCTTTTAAGATAAATCATGGGTGCACAAAGCCTGTATCAGTACATGAGGATAGGTTTACAATAAAGCTCTCTTTTCTCTTCTATTGCCTTTTTCTTATCTTACTCTATCATATGGACTACATGGACATATTTACAATAGAACATAACGGACTATGTATAGAGTAGAACTCTGAATTTAAGTAGGAAACGAAAATGAAACAAATTCATATCACACTTTAACAATCTCCACCTTGAGACGAATTCGCTCATGTATCCAAAATATCACAATATACTGTAAGTTCAAGCTCCATTGGTTTTAATTTAATGTCTAATCATTGTTTAATGACAAATCTAATGTTTAATAAGACTAACATGTTTATTGAGCTTATTGTTAGTAGTCTCATAATTTGGATGAAAAATGGAAAACCTAAGGTATGCGCTCGTATTCTTGCTTATTATCTTATTGCATACTTAGGATTCAAGTTACAGTATGAATTCCTCCATTGTATTACACCAAAATGTGCATTATATTTTCAATCCATATATATACATGGATGGACTCATATAGGTGGAGTTTGTAATTTAACTTTATTTTTCAATTGTATTGATCCATGTCTTCTTGCCGAACATAAAAGATCAAGACTTTGAAACTAATCTTTAAGTATATATTATTATTGCTGAGTTATAGTATACTCATAGTAATATAGAAGAAACTCCAATGCAATCAAGATTGAATATATTCATATTGTTTCACAATCCAATTAAATGCATGCACATATCTATGTGGAGTTTATTCTATAGTTGATGGTCTACATATGTATTGATCCCCTTCCGTTCCACTCAAATATATTGAATCATTACTTGAAACTATCAAAATGAGTATATGAAACTTGTGTAGTTAATATATACTCATATCAATTTAAATGAAAATTTAAATTGAGATCGGTTGTGTTTTAATCATCGTAGAACACTTCATCATGTGTTGATGGTGTTCCTTTGATCGATTAAGGATAATCGATAGTTCTTGAGTATAATGAAGCATTAGTTACATCTAAGTACTCAAGGCACATTTATATCATTAAAAATGATTTGGGTTGTGCTTAATCAATCTTGGGGGCATCCATTATGTTTTAATGAAGTGTGATAAATGAGGGGTCGAGTTCTTTGCTTGAGATTCATCATGTGTTGATAAACTCAGTAAACCCTTAATTGGTTTTTGTATGGAGCTAACCATTTGACATGTGTTGCGAATGGGTGAAGCTCATGCTTTAATTTTTGCATGATGTTTTAATTTGCAAATGTTGCAAATAGGAGAAGATCATGCTTGTCTTTTATTGAATTCTCATTTGAATTGGATGTTGCATGGAGCTAAGATCTGCATGTATTGAAAAGAGAGAGAGCTCATGCAACTTGAGTTATTTGAGCTATTGATTGCATGGAGCTAAGATTTGCATGTGTTGCAAATAGAGAGCTCATGCATTTGAATTAGTTGAATTTTGCTTGGAGCTAAGTTTTGCATGTGTTGAAAAAGGAGAGAGCTCAAGCAAATTGGTTTAGTTGAATTTTGCATATGAGCTATGGATTTGCATGTGTTACAAAAAGGAGATAGCTCGTGCATTGTGGTTTATTTGTTATTTGCAAATATGTTTTCAAATAAGCGAGAGGTTATCAGTTTTGATCCTAGAGCATGTGAATAGGACTTGCAATCGTTGGTTGCAAGTTGACTTGATCTCTTGTTGATAGTCACATGGATAAGAAGATTGAACTCATAGGTTTTTGGTTTGTTTGCAACTAAAATTGGAGTTTAATGCGATTCTTTGAAGTATGTGATTAACATTTATAAATGTGTTTTACAAAGTACTATGACCATGTGTTGACCTTCACGTAACTCAAAGAATCAATCTTTGTTAGCTTGGAGAAAAGATTTAAAGAAAAAAAAATCAAGTTTTCTCCCTATGGCCGGCATTGCTGCAGTGATATGGCCGGTACTGTCGAAGGTTGGCAGTACCACTGCAGTGAAGTGGTAGTTATTTCCCAGTGGGCGTGTTTTTGTGCCCATCTCGTGGCCAGCACTATCGAAGCTCAAGGATGGTACTACTAGAGGTGCGGTAGTGCCGGGCCCAAACTGTCGGTAGTTATTTTCCAGAGAGGTTACTCTAGAGGTAGCCTGAGGCCAGTAGTACAGCACGTGGGGGCCGATACTGCCGCTCGAGTGGTACTACTGGACTTTGGCTTGTAGTAGTACCGGGTTTCCTATGCAACAGCTAGTTTTCTAACCGTTGAACTGGAGGCCGGCACTACCGGACCCTAGAGGGTGGTAGTGCCGGCTTTGCTGAATTTTTCTAGGAATGCCCCCCAATGGCTAGTTTCGAGTGGGGAACTATAAAAGGACCCCATGGGGGTTGTGCTGGTTGCTGGTGTTCTTGGATGTTTATGGGAGTGAAGTGCATATGTTGCCTTTCTCTATTTGCTATTTGAGCTAAGGGTGAGCCCTAATTGCATGTGTTGCAATTAACAGTGGGTTGAGAGCCTCATTGTATATGTGCTGCACTTGAGGAGGATCTTAGTGCATGTGTTGCACTTATGAAGTCACCATAGTGCATGTGCTGCACTAGGTGAAGCTCAAGCGGAGTTCTTGACTTGTTACTCTTGGAGGTTGCTGCCTCCTAGACAGCGTAGAGCATCATGCACAGGAGCTTCTCAATGGAGATTATGAAAAGCCCGGCAAAGTTTGTGAAGGTCGGAGCTCGCTTACCCGAAGGGGTAAAGTAGCTACCACTAGTGGATTCGAGGCTAGTGCTCAAGTGTGGAGCCGGTCCATCGTGTTTGGGCTTGCCTCAATGTGGATTAGGGGAGACCAACAAGTCTTCGATACCACGGTAAAATATCGGTGTGTCTCTCTTGTTCTTTGCTTACAATTCTTATTTACATCGTTGCAATTTACATTCGTAGAATTAAACTGCTTGCTTGTCTTTAGAATTGCAATTCTTGTGTAGAGACTTAATTAGTTAGTATGCTTAGTGAGCCTAGTTGATTTAGGCCTTAATTATCAAAACATTAGTTTATTTCTTTCGCAGTATGTGTTGTTAAGGTTTTGACTTAGATGTACTTAGGCGATTAGATTTTAATCGTAGAGATTTTTTTAAAGCCGCCTATTCACCCCCTAGTAGGCATCCTCGACCCTACATATACTCAAAATAAGTTTTCAAGAATAAACCTTGTACCTCGATAGTCTATCGGAATAATCAGAACAAGAAAGACAATCAAGTGCGGCCATCACACAACAGCGCGATGTACGGCAAAAATATAGGATCAAAGGAACATGAGACTTCAATTTTTATGTGGAAAATCATTTTGAAACCCACAGATGCACGAAGGTTATTTCACTGTATGAGGAGATGTTTTACTATGAAAGTCATGCTCTTGCTATTGACTACATAGACATATTTATAGTGATACATAATAGACTTCGTGTATGAGTATATTTGAAATAGAGTATGAAATGGATTCGTATCACACTCAAACTCAACAATCTCCACCTTGAAACGAATTCTTCTTGTAGCCAAAATAAAATGCAATTATCCTTGAAACATATCAACATGAACACCTTATGCACCTAAAGTCCAAAGGACTATTATGAATAAGAAAAATTGAAACGGTCTTATGCAAATGCTTCTCACGAATCCAATTTGAGCAAGCAACTAGTAGCCTAGTAGGTCCAAACACACACCTATCAACAAAACAGACGAATAAACCTGAATCTTCAATAATTCATAATCCTAACAAAGTCTGAGTATGTACAACCGACCTTCTGATCCAAATGCTCAATCATCAAACAGCATAAACTAAAACATCACCTATGGTGCATGGTAGATAACAAAGAACTCGTATTGTCCTCCATCTGGAACACAATATTCGACAAACAATGCTCACTAGAGAGCAATTTGCACGTGTGGCTATCAAGTAGTTCAAACTACCGACTTCAAAGGTAATTAAATTCCATGAAATTATTGAAATTGGTATTGTAAAACCGTCAGGATGAAAATAAACTTTTGTGTCATCAATGGAATATAAACTACAGTAGACCCCTTATATCGAGCTGTGACAACTAGACAAATGTTGTAGTATCGATGCAAAACAAATTCCTTGCACTTAAATCTTTCATCACAAACTGATATTGAAGCAAATTCAACCTTTTACTTTTAAAATAATAAAACCTGGAGAGTATCATGCAAGTTATCATCAAGCTGTCATCAAATTCTTGAGAACAAATATTGCCACAGGCTTCATAATGGTCGCGCAAGCAATCTAGAATTGCAACATATCCAAACAGTGATTGAACACTAAATTCAGTTGTCTCCTCAACTGGCATTGATTTTCTTATGTTTTTTTCCAAAGTCATCTCGATTAAGCATAGCCCTGATTAACTCATTGTGTTGAAAGCTTGTAACTCTACCTTAAACTATACATATGTGGATCTTACCACAAAAACCTGTAGTATACAATAGATCATTGAAGAAATCATCAATGATTAATCCCACATATATAGATGCTACCAATAATAGGTATAACAACCCGAATTGCAATGAAATCCATCTCCAACAGAAACAATACGACAATCAACTATAGCAGAAGATTGTCGACAGAGATGGCGTAGAATGGCGCCAAGAGGCGTGGACGATAGTGTTAGCAAAACTGGTGTTAGAACAACCACAAGGGTAGAGTCATGGAACATACTTGATGTGAGTTGAAATCATCAAATTGAGACTGATCAATCTTCTGGCATATTCCTTTTGCGCATATATCAATGGATGATGGCTTGCAATAGAATCGCTAGAAATCCTTGATGTGGATGTTGTGCACAGTGCAGACATCGTGCGATGGTCATGATGATGCTGCACGATGGTCTCCCTTGATTGTCTTAATGACACCGCATGGATGGCCACCCTCGAGAATTAGCCTCCTCTCGAGGGCAACAGCTAGGGTTTCAAACCGGAGCTTTGATACCAATAGTGTTCAATTAGGCCCTAAGCATCTCTTTATTATCACACGAAAAACTTGATTTGTTGAAGGTATTAGCAATCTAAAAAAAAGGAAAGATAAATTATTAATGCATGGAAAAGGTATTGTCATCGCTGATATGTAATCAAACACGTGTGGCCGTTGTTGATGAACAATTAGCAGATTTATCACGCAACTGCGTGGCTAGATATTAAGATGCGCTTGTCTTTGATATACAACTCTAATTCTTATCATTGGAATACAAATGTATTTGTTATAAAACTCTAATATCTATATATGATTACTTTGCACCGTTATAATCAGGCCCCATCAAAATAAATAGCGGAAATCTTTTTTTTTCCGATTAATATGAGAATTTATAGTATTTTTTAGGATTAATATGGTATTTTTTTTGTCTTTAAAATGAAAGTGGTATCGTAAATATTACCAAATGTTTTATTTATATAGATATATAGATATCATGTGAAAAATGGCAGATCTAGTAATGACGTTATCTCCCTTGGCGAAACAGTCTACCTCCTCGTTGGGTCGCTCAACTCGCTCCATCAAACGCACTTACAATTAATGCAGCAAGCATAAACGAACAACAGACGAATGCATTAAGTTTTCTCTTGGAAAGTGAATGCATTAGTTGTGCATCTGGGTTTTGGAGGCATGCATCCTACACTACGTGTGCGCCCTCATATCTCTACTATTCTAAAGCAGCACTTGGTGGCAGTGGTCCATTCTTCCCACGTCATTAATTGCCCTGCTTAATTGCCCTGCTTAATTACCCTACGCAAGAAACGAAGCGTTGCTTTAATTAGCCAGCTTTCGCAAGAAACGAAGCGTTAAAGATAGATGTTTGATCTTGTGAAATAAATTTTTTTTATTTTTTAATCTTTATTTTTCGTTATCAATTTTATTTTTCGTAGCAATGCACGGGCATGTAACTATCCATTCTAACATCTGACTGTACCTGACCTAAATGGTTTAATCGTGGATTGAGAGAAAGAGCATATTCACCTTTCTCATAGAAGAAATTTGCACTGAATAAAAAAAGTTCTTTCTCTAAGTTGTAGTGCAAGAAAGTATCTATTTAAAACAAGTACAACAATAGACACGACTAATGTCTATATACTCATCCATGTTATCTACCAACAAAACTAAAGATAACTTATACAATGAATTGTCTTTTAAGTTTTTCTCTATGAGATCTCACAATTTTTTAGTTATAGTATATAAAAAGTGTTTATTATAGACAATAATTCATACAAAGTAATTTTATGATGTCTGTGTAGTCCTCCCTTCACAAAGAGACAGCTAGACCTGAGCAATGGGTTGTGCCTTTTGAGCCAGTGTTTAGCACGGTTGACCCAGCATGGCTTAAAGCACCCCACGACGCGAATGATGGGTCGTGCCGGTCTGGAAACTTGGCATGATGGATGGCCCGGCCCGGCACGAATGTGGCCCTTTTGTAAAAAAAATATCCTATCTACAGTCCAACCCATCATCAACTATCTTATCCCAGTGGCTCAACCCATCATCAAATACTATCTCTCCCTTTCGCCTCCTCCCTTAAGGGGCTGTTTGGTTGCCTTCTCATCTCACTGCTCGCGATTTAGTCGCCTAGGCCAGTGAGAGCCGTGTCTCATAGATGCAAAGAGATGGTGTTTGGTTGAGTGCATGAGTTGAGTCAGCCGTGAGAAGAATAGGAAGAATGTGTTTGGTTATTTGTTTATGTGCCTCCCCATGCCTTGCATGCACCCGGCTGCATCCCACCGGCCAGTGCCCATAGAGCGACCAAAATCTACGTTTCCCCACGGCTGGCTCAAGAAATGCAATTGCATCTCGGGGGACAGGCTCCACCCCTCGTGCAGCCAACCAAACAAGTGTCTTTTGTATCTGTAGATGCAATTCTCTTTGGATGCAGCCTACCAAACAGCCCCTAACCTATCCGGTGCAGCCGTCATCTCCCTACACCTCTGTCATCTCTGTACTCTTCTCTCACCCTCTTGCACCCCTACTTCCTCCCCGCACTGCTACCTCCTCCCGTCACCTTAGTGTCAGATCTGGTAGCCTTTGATCACCACGCCACCGGATACGGTCTTGAGGCACCACGTACCATCTTCGCCAACTATCCTGAGGAAGAGGACGAGGACGACGACGGATCTTGACGATCGTCAGCACCTCGACACCACCAAATCCGGCCTTCCCATACTGCATTACCACCATCCCCAGCCACCATGCGTGCTTTTCCCCCGATGCTAGCATCTTCCTCGCCGTTGGCTGAGTTACACTCTGTCCTCGAGACTACATCAATAGGTGCGGACTTGGCTCTTTTTCTCTCCTCTACAATGATCCAAATGTATCGAGTCTGGGCTGACACGACATGAGGGTGGCACGGCGTGCCTATGGACTGTGCCTGGGCTCGTTGGAAGCGAATCGGGCTAGCCCGATATGTCATAGTTAGACCCACGGCCCATCGAGCCTGTATCGTGCCAACCCGGCATTTCCCAATGCCCCAGTCTAGAGATAGCTACACTTTCTGTCCTCATTTTCTCTTCCTAATGTTAACAAAAATTGTACGTGATAAAGTTTATGGATAGCTGACGACACACAATTTCACACATCCTTAATTATCCTGCCTTAGCTTAGCGGTCAACAAAGATAATTGATTAGGAATAAAAGGAAAAATTTTACATTGTGATATTTAGGGCATATTTGGTTTGAAGCTAACTTTGTCACGTCTAAGCTCAGGCATGCTACAGATTCTTAGAAGGGTGTTTGGTTCGTTGTTATAACTATGACTTCTCACACTTTCTTAGACCTATGTTCCACGCGCTATAGACTCAGTTTTTTTTTTACCAAATTTTAGTTAACAACCTAATCTAAAATCCACTCAAAGCCTAGCTCACCATGGGGTAGCCCACGCATGCATAGCATCATACTTATATTTTCGTTCTTACTTTGTATAAAAGGGTTAACATAGAGGTGTTATATTTGGACCCAACATGCATTATGCTATTACAACTCACTTTAGACAAGCAATGTGGAAATAAATTCCACCTTCGCTCTCCATAGGTTACACGGGTCTTCACACTAATTGGTCGAGGTATTACACTCTCCCTTAAGAGATGACGTTCTCGACAACACACCGTATACAAGACAGATACCCAGAATCATCCCTCGATATACGTCCGCGCGTCTAGTGTCGATACATATGCCATGTCATGTCTTCACTCCGGACCTACACACGCCATGCGCACAGCCCGCGACCCTGTCCCACATGCGTTTGTGCAGCGAAGGTTGATATTTTGATACTAATAAACTGACCTAAAATCCGCTCAAAGTCTAGCCTACCATGGGGTAGACTCACGCATACATAGCACTCCACTTACACTTTTGTTATCTTTTTGTATAAAAGGGTTAACCGAGAGGTACTACGCTTGGACCTAATATGTATTATATGCTACTACAACTTAGTTTAGATAAGCAACACGAGACTAATCACACCGCAACTCTACTTATCTTCACACTAACGAACGATCCAGGGAATTATATGTTACCATATTTATGTCGCTGAAATTTTTTTTGTCAAAGCTTGCCATACTTATCTTGGATTAGTTACAGACTCGATCCGCCCGTCAGTTATGCGTGTCCGGCGACCAATCACCGTGTCCATAAAAGATGCTACTGCACGGGTGAACCTGGCCGTTCACTCTGGCAGAGATACAATGACGCCCTGTGAGCCGTCACAGGCGAGGGGGCACATAATAACGGTGGGGAAGGTTTTTTCTTTTCCTTTTCTGCTTCTTCCCCATGAAATCTTGCTGCTAGCTGCACTGCACGCATGCAGCCTTCACTTCATCTTCAGGCTACAGCCATAACTTTCTGTCGGAATCGATGCGCGACATCGATCTTAATTTGTCTCGCTTCATGCCCAGATCGATGCCCGTGGTTGTTTTCCGGCCTCGAGAAGAAAGGAGATAATAAGATTATTAAGGCCTCGTTTGGTATGGTTTCAGATTCTAGTAGAAACCGAAACGGTTTCAGATTCTTGGTAGAAACGTTTCAGATAGAATTAGAACACTTTCTGCAAACCGTTTGGTACGGTTTCAGATTCTAGTAGAAACTAGTAGAAACGGGGTTGAGGGTGATTCAGCCCGGTGTGGAAAAAGAAGAAACGTTCCGAGGAGAAACACTTCGAGTTTTAGCCCGTTTGGCTGGGTTTCTCCCAGATTCTAGTAGAAACAGCTCGGTTTCTAGTTGCCAAACGGGGCCTTAGTCTCTCTCTCCCTCCCCAGGCGCTCTCTCTCTCTCACCGACCTGCACACAGGATGGCAATGGCAATGGCGCAAAGGATTTGAAAACTTTGTGCTTAGGGCATGTCCAATGGTAGAGCCAACTACTGGCTATAAGAAAGCTCCATGTCACTTATAGCTAGTTTAAAGACAAGCTCTCCAATGGGTTGGCTATAACATATTCTCCAACATTAAATGTGGGTCCACATGTAATTGTCTTTTATTTTTCTTGGAAAACACTATACTTTGGCTCAGTTAAGAGCGCTCTCTCTCCTCTACTTTCCTCCACATAAAGCGAAAAAGATGAGATTTCCTTTATACTACGACATGTCTCCATTGGGGATGCTCTTAGATCGATCGAGGAGAGCGCCTCCGGTCCAATCAAACGGTCCATGCATCTCCATCTCGATCTGCATCGCGCGCGCACCCTCCTGTTCGTGCGTGCTCCCGGAGTCCCAGTTCAATAATTACTACGGTCACTTAGAGCCCAAGTCAAACGCTGCGGGCCCAGATTTAGTCACGTCTCACCCACCGATGGGTTTATTTTAGTTTGGTTTAATATCTAGCCTGATCTAATTCTAGCTTGCGGTAAGATGCATGGACAGCGTCGTGCGTACACGCGTCATGATAGATGCAACAGGAGCTTGGTTATATTGGAGTGCTTGTTCCTGTCCACTGTTAACGTGTGGTTGAGACGTCCTTTGCGCCCGGCCGTACGTGTTCATGGGGCATGGCTTCATGGATTACGATGATTGCTGTTACCTACTAATAATCGAATAATCCGCCTCGATAATTTACTGGGAGATTGTTTCTCTGCTGTGTTCTTTCTGTGGTGGGTGAGCACGCTAGTGCTCTCCTTCGATTTTTTTTTTTTAAATAATAATATTTTAATCAATATTTACAGAAATAATATGCCGAAAATAAAAATAGCAAAACTACCCTCCTATGTCCATTTGAATTGCCTGTCGCCATTTGAAACGAGTCGTGCTTGAATGTCCTAGGACGGGGAAAATTCCGATTTTACCCTCTGTCGCCATTTGAAATGGACATAGGAGCTCCTATGTCCATTTCAAATGGCGACATGACTCCTATGTCCATTTCAAATGGCGACAGGACCCTGTCGCCAATTCAAATGGACATAGGATGGTAGTTTTGCTATTTTCTTTTTCGGCATATTATTTCTGTAAATTTTGATTAAAATAATATTATTTTTTTTAAAAATTCGCTCTCCTTCGGTAGGAAAGAGAAACATGAGGGAGGAGATTAGCCAGTTTAGATAGGTCAAATGGGCCGGCTGGCTTTGGTTGCGGGCTGGCATAGCTAGGCCGACGAAATTGGGCCATGAGAAACTGGGCTTGAAAGGAGCCTAATTCGCTTTCTAGGCCCTCACCATGATTACGTGCTACGTATTGTATTCAAGGATCAAAATCCGGTTGAAATTTTGTGAAATATCGGATTTTGGACCTTTCGAGTTTCATAACCCCGGTGAAATTAAAAAAAAATTAAAGTGCTATAGTAACCTAAAATCTCAGCGAGATATCGGTGAATTTGACTGGATTGGATTCTTCACATCGTTTCCTACGTGAAACAGTCGGTAGATCATCGAGTTAACCTATGCACATTAATTCTTGCGGTCATAAATTAAGCACCTTGATTGTTAGAATTTTTAAAAATTTCTCAAGCTTGATCATTATCTGAAAATTTTATTGGAGTATTAGTGATGCATCATTACCATCCACAAAAATTTTGAAAATTTTCTAATATGGTTTGAACCATTTTTCATTCCGTTGAAATTTGCCAGTCAGCCTTCAGTAGCACTGTCCGAATTTTTGAAAATTCCTCAAGCTTGATCATCATTTTAAAATTTTATGAGAATATTATGGATGTGTCAGGACCATCCACAAAAAAATTCAAAATTTATAACGTGGTTTACACCATTTTTCATTCGGTTGAAATTTACTAGTTAACCTTTTTTTATCAAGATAGTAGTACTGTTTGAATTTCTAAAAATTCCTCAGGCTTGATCATAAATCTCAGTAAAAAAGAACCGGATTTGAATTTTGCGTTTTGGATTTCGTCCAAAATAACGAGGTCTCGGCGAAATTTCGAAATTTCGAAGGGTGACAGATGTGAACTGAAAACGAAACTAAGAACCTTGATTGTATCAGACTATTAGTTAACGTTGCAATTTCCTCCTCTCAATGAATCCCGGATTTCTTTCTGTTCCTTGAGCGAGAAAAAAAAAAAACAATTTCTGACTTCACTGAACCCTCTATGGCTCTATGCATCTGAAAAATGGCTAATGCGACAAGCACAAGATAGACTGAGCCTCGATCTATCTCCAAGAGTCAGGAGCTAACCGTCATTTCGCCTCGCCGAGCCAGTACATCTCGCAGTCCACACGCCCCTGATACGTACGGTGCGTACGTGCAACGCGTGGCGGCCTTCGTTGTACCTAGTCACGCACGCAGGTGCACGCATGCACGAACGAAGATGCGAAATTAATTGTTGTAGATAGAAGCGGGTGAATCTTGATCGAAAGAAAGATACAGCGAGTGAATCTTTGATATCTGCACAGCATGGAGGACGCCCATATATACACAGATATGCCTCTGGCGATTCGAAGCACCTGGAGATCGCTTCCTGCTTTGCTCCGAAGGCTCAAAGAAAAGATATGGCGGCTGCTGCTGCTGCTGCTGCTGCAGAGGGGGATGAGGTGAAGCACGACGGTGCCAAGAACAAGAGCAGGAGGCCGCAGGGGTGGAAGTGCATGCCCTTCATCATAGGTTCGTTCGGCCCGGACTTCGGAATCCACTCTAAAATCTAAATCGATTTCCTACGCATCTCCGTCTCCCAACCTGGGCCTTCGTGCTCCGGCGCTCGCAAATTCACTGGGACGGATGGGAATAGATGTACCTGTGCTGCTCTATCCGTGCTCAGAAATCAGAACGTCCTTTTCGTCTTTCGTTCATGCGTCAACCGAGAAGAGAGTATCCGCGCAGATTAAAACGAGGACAGCATCGTGTACAGCTAGGTGGGAAAAAAAAGCTTGAGGCTCGCAAGCCGGCTCGCCTCGAATCCGGCTTGAGCCCTCTTCCCAGGTCGTGAGCCAATACCTGAGGGACGATGTAGGCGAGCCCGTGGAACCGTGCGCGGAGGAGGGCAGGTCCCGGGTGGCGTGGGCGGCCGCATCTTGGAGCCAAGGGCAGTCAAGGATCCAGCGTGGAGCCGCGCAGGGGGGGAGCTTCATCTGCGCCAGTGACATTCGATCTGTAACTCCATTCGCGCAACCCGTTGAAACTCCATCCGTGTGGGCGTCGCCGCCCGAGAGCGCAGATCCGAGGATGACCGACGATGTCGGCAAGGATATGGAGCGTGTGCACAGAAGAGGGGTGGTCCCGCGTGGCATGAGGCATGAGCGGCGGTGTCGCATAGCCTAGGGAGATTGAGGATCCGTCGTGGAGTCAAGGGTGGCTGAAGCTCCTTCTGCGTCGATGCCGAAGCTCCATCCGCACAGGCGCTTGCGCCCGAGGGCACAGAACCGGGGGCAACCAAAGCTCCATCCGCCCCAGTGCCATCCAAAGCCCCATCTGCGCAACACACCCAAGCTCCATCAATGCCGGCGCACGGGTGACGGCATCACAGCGCGCAAGCCAGTGCTGGAGCCACCATCTGCACATCGCAAGCCTGGAAACAAACTGAGCCGAGCACAACTTCTGGCTCATTCCCAAAACAAGGCGAGCCGAGCCGCATTTCAAACGAGCTTTTCGAGCTTAGCTAGACTAGGCTTGTTTCCACCCCTAGGTTTTCTAGCCATTCGTTTCGATATATAGGAGTATCCCACAGTTATGGACACGATCACACGAGCCAGGTTCGGATCTGTTCGGGCTAAGGCCGAGGTTGGATTGGGTTGGGTTTTGTCGGGCTTTGGTTGGCCCTCTGGGCCGAAAGCAAAGTAATGGGACGCCTGTCACGGCTATCCGATCGGGCATTGAGTTCCATAAGACCTCGAACATTAATCTGCTGATCGCAGCAAATCCGATTCAGGATGCACACATCGGTGAAAGCAAAGCTTGTACCTTGTAACTAAATACAGCACGCTAATGGCGGTTGACATACAAATCAACTCAACATACCACGTCATAGGGTACTCATTACTGAATGGCTATCATTTTCTGTGTATGCAGCAACTGAGACGTTTGACAAGTTCGCGTCAGTTGGGGTGGCAGCAAATTTGACGATCTATCTCGTGAAGCGCTTCAACATTGGGCAGCTCAAGGCAGCAAACATTACCAACATCTTCTACGCTACGATGAACTTGGCGCCGCTGCTAGGAGCCTTCATCTCCGACGCCTACTTGGGAAGGTTCAAAACCCTAGCATATGGATCCTTCGCTAGCGTCCTGGTATGTCCATGCCACGACAAAAGCTCTTCTCTGTCTCATCCCACCTGCTCGTCGACCCAAAAGGAAACGCAAGATCTGTTGTCATTGTCAAAATGGGGCTCCAACAAACGAATTGAATAATCAGCAAGATTGATTAATGGATGAAATGATAAGAGAGGAACCCCAGTCAATGCTTAACACTTTAATTGTTCACTTAACGCAACATAGCTTGATATCTCAGCAAATGATATGTTTACTGGTTTAAGCTGTTGTAAGGAATCACTGTTCGCAGTTACCCAGATTTCCCACCAAGATCAAGGAGTAATACCGCACTATGTAGACGCTATAATGTTACAGCATGCTGCTACATACTATTACTTCATGTAGCTTAAAGTACAAATGCAAAGCACATGACGCACAATTGACCTCATTTAGATCAAGATGCATATTCTAGTTAGACTGCACTTGCTTGATAGACACAACCTTACACAAGCTAAAGCAACATGAACATCACAATTGTACTAAAATTCCTATAAAATGCTTACAAATATCAAAATTTGATGGGAATGTGCATTGCTTCAGAGTCTATAGTACATCGAGATTAACTTCTTCCTGACCTGCGTATTTATTTGCCATGAAAACAGGGGATGCTGGGAATGACTTTGTCTGCAGCACTTCCAGCTCTCAAACCACCAATCTGCAATCAAACAGCCCGATTAGGTGAACACTGCAATAGCCCATCAGCACTCCAGCTGAGTGTGCTATACATTTCCCTAGGGTTCCTAACTATAGGTGGTGGAGCGATCCGGCCCTGCAGCTTGCCCTTTGGAGCAGACCAATTCGATAAGACCGACGAAAAAAGTCGAAAGGGCCTAAACAGTTATTATAACTGGTACTATGGCACAACTGCTGCTGCCCTGGTGTTCTCTATGACTGTTCTCATCTACGTCCAGAACAACATTAGCTGGCCAGTAGGATTTGGCATACCCACTTTCTTCATGTTTCTGGGAATTATCATCTTATTTGCGGGTACCAGACTTTATGTCCATGTACCACCAGAGGGAAGCATCTTCTCCGGAATTGCAAAAGTTTTAGTGGCATCATTTAAAAAGAGAAGACTCAAGCTTCCATGTCCTCACGATATAAATCAACAGGAGTTGATGCTCTACAACCCTCCCACAAGGGGCAACCGTATTTTCAGATTGCCACTTACTTCCCAGTTCAGGTAAACATATGTCACCCCTATACATGTACAAAATTGAAAGTATTGGTAGGTAGAGATGCAAACAACTTCCAATAAAAACTAAAAATAACTAGCCACAGTGAAGGTATCTGTAGCGACCCGGGTAATTAACCTAGAGTAATTAGCCTCCACCTGGGCATTACCCTATGTTAATCACTCGAATCTCGATATAGTAGCTAGCAAAGTACCGGGTAGTCCAGTACTCTGTCAGGTACCATACCGTGATCAGAATATTGCAGCAGAACAATAATTAGAGACTGAACTGAAATATATTACATTCCAGCCACGCATGGCTTACATGTCCATTACATAATTAGACATTGGTTCCAAGTACAACAAAATTTATATTACAACGGTCTCATCCCATGACGACCGTCCCAAAAGTAATCCTTTCTACCCGATCATCTAGTTCTCTTGATTGTAGTAGTAATAAGCATCTTCCTGAAGCTCCTGATCCTGCTCATCGCCTTCAGTCCACGCCTCAACGGTGGATCCATCAAGCTCGCCTTCTAAGCAAAGGGGAGGATTATACAAGAGTGAGTACAACGTACTCAGCAAGCACTAATAGCAACATAATGACATGAATCTTTCTCTCCTTTCCACAGATCTTTCCTTCCCTCAACTCTGGTTTTTAAATAAATTAGGTTTTCTTTAAAAGTTGGCCAATTTTATTTTAAACTTGACTACTAGCACTTGTATATGAGACAGACTGATCTTCCGTAGCCTCCAATCCAGGAGACAGGCATGAATTCATGATTTTTATCCCTGCGCAGGTTTGTACCACTTTACCCATAGTGACCCTCCTCAGAGAGGCCCCAGAACGTTTATCACTAATTCAGAAATAGATCTCCAACCCTGTTACCCGAGTCGTGAACTCCTTCCCTAGACAGTCTCAACAACTCGCGGCTAACAGTTGTACTCCGACAGTCAGTCGTCGGCAGTAACTCTACCCGTGGCTTCAAATATACCGCCATTTCCGTGGACCTGTACCCCACGGGCCTCGGCATATCGAGTGTACGCCATATAACACTTACCCAATGTGGAGATCTAAATCCTTCATAGGACAACCTTTTCTGACCGTTTCCACACACTATGGTTGATACTGCAATTACGGCTCAATGCCCAAGTGTAGTTTGTAATTCCTTATATTCTATCCTCTGTAGAGGGCCCCACCGGCATGACAATCCTTCTCATCGGCGCCCTCTACCCACCATAATAATAATACGACCACGGATTCTTCCGTGAACAAACCAAATCCATTTCCTTCCGTGTCACATGACACCAAACCCATTTCATTTTCTCAAACATAGTTTCAACCGCATCCAATTTAAGGTTTTTAATTTGAATATAACGTTTTCCATGCAAGAGTGATACACATAGTATACAGAAATCAATTTAAAAGATCTTAAACAAACATGAATCAAAGGGCTCTTGCTGGAGTAGAATCAAGTGTTCGACCTCGCTCTGATTCTTTGGGGATGGTTTGACGGGTTCGACTCGAGACCTGACAATTATAAAGTATTACTACGGCATTAACTAAACCTGCTACGGAAATCTATTCTTCTACGGACAGCGTCAAACTAACTAGAACCCAATAGCTACCCACATTTCAATTTATTTACAGCAATTCAAATTAACAATTACATTAGCACAATTAATACAATTTACTCAATTTTCTATCTGATTAACCGCAGCTTTTAGAAATTAAAATAGAAGCCTTTTCCTACGATTCAAAGTATCGTGATTAATCTACGAGAATTGCACGAGATCAGCCAGATTCCTAATTTTTTCCTTTTCTTCCCCCTTCTTTCTTTTTCTCTTTTCTTTTCTCTTCTTTTCTTTTTCTTCTCTTCTCTTTTTCTTTCCTTTTCTCTCTATTTCTTCGGCCAACTGGGCCTTCGGCCCATCTGCTCCCCTCTCATTTTCTTTTTCCTCTCCTCTCTCTTTTTTTTCTTTCTTTTCTTCTTTCCTCTGCCCGACGCCTTGGCTTGGCCCTTCGGTCTCTCTTGCCTCAGGCACTCCACCTCCCTCTCTGGCGACTCGACGCCGCCGCGACTCCCTGCTCCCGCCGCCGCCGCCGCTCCAGCCGCCGCACGGGTGCACCCCTTCCTCTCTCTCTCTCTCTCTCTCTCTCTCTCTCTCTCTCTCTCTCGGACGCCCTAGCGCCGCCGCCTCTCTCTCTCTTGGTCGGCTCCCCAGCCCGGCCGCTCTCCCCTTCTCTTTCCTTCTACTGGACCGGATCCGCCCCTACTGCTAACTCCTCCCTCTAATCTCTCTTCTACTCCCCTCTCTCCCTTACTTGCCCTAATGGCTAAGGATGAGAACAGGTGCTACCGATCTACTCTTTGATTTCGTTCTTTACTTGCTGATTTCGCATTTTGGGTGGATGATAAGAACAGAGGCTACTTGATCTATTCGTTTTTCGCATTCTACTCATTGGTTTCGGTTTTGATTGCTTGAACGAGTCGATGATGGAGTTCTAGAGGGACGGCTAGGCATTGATCTAAGCAACCCTAGAGTTCAAAGCTGAGACCACTAGGAAGTAGCACTACTACTGCTACTAGGAATTGGTTGTGCACCTGAGGAATTGGGGGAGGGTTCGGTTCTTGGGGAAGATGATGTTGGTGCTGTTCTTGGGGGTGTTCTTCCTTGCTCGGTTCTTGCGGTACTCCTTCTGGCTCTCGTTCGGTTCTGCTGTTCTTGGGGATCCTCCGGTTTCTTGCTCGGCTTGGGGATCTCACAGTTGCAGTGCGTCTTGTGGCTCTCCTTACTCCTCGCCTTGTGGACTTCTCCTGTAGCTTCGGCTCGGCAGGGATCTCCGGCTCCTTGCGCCTTTTTGCTCCTTGCTCAGGTTTGGGGACTCTGGTCTTTGTCGATGCTTCTTGTTCCTCCTTCTTGCTCTCTTGTGCTCCTCACTCTGGACTGCATGTGCTTGAGCGCTTGCTTTACGTGGTTTGGCCGAGGCGAGGAAAGAAATGGATGCTTGCTATAAAGGGAAAGGAAACGTACGGGTGGCCGGCCGTGCCCCTCCCTTGCGCCACGAGTCTTCTGGCCGAGGCAATAGAGCTGCATGGCTTTGAAAGGTGTTGGTCTTTGTCTTTGCGGTTGCTTTTGGGTTGGCCGTGAGCCGGGCAAAGGATCGGTTGGCTTGAAGGCATGGAATGGTCCAGGTTACCCTGTTACCTCTTCTGGCTCTTTACTGAGTTACTGCAGGGGATGGCTATTATTTGGGTTTCTAAATACTGCGGACACCCGCAGTCCGAACAGGTAAGTCGTGGTTGCCGGATGATGATACCCGATCTAGCGAGAGGTGCCGACTCGGCCCCTACGGGTCTGGTATCTCAGTGATCAATACCTCGCCTGCGGGACTGACGGCAATCCCCTTCTATCTTTACTCGTTCTACTCGCATTTTGAAATCTTTTCGCAAACAAATACGCTAACTACTGCTCTAATTACTCATTACTACTGTTGTTTGCTTAGTTAATTTTCTAGGTTATTACAGTATCACAACATGCATTGTCGTTTAATTGAAGTTTTGCTCATTACCTCTTAACAAGATGGAAGACTTGTACAACTAGATGCTAAATTCATACAGAGTATGTATATCCTAAATTGCAAGAGTATTTTGTAGGCTTAACAACACCAACACGTTGACACATAGTTATTTACCAATTAACGATATCCATGTACTGGCTAACAAAATGCAGAAATTCATGTGCGTTGGTAAATGAAAGCCCTTTTCTGCAAGTAAAGTGAGTATAATGTCCTGCATGCTTGAATAAAGTGAAAAAGAAACATAAGGAACATGCTGATCCTGTCAAACAATAGTACTAATCCTTTCAACAAATTATATACTAGATGCTAGGATTGTCTGATGCATATCAATTGTTCTTCCTCAGGTTTCTGAATAAAGGTGCAATTGCAAGGGATGGTGATGTAAATCATGATGGTTCTGCAAGAAATTCATGGGAGCTTTGTAGTATCCAACAAATAGAGGAGGTTAAATGTTTGATAAGAATTGTGCCTATTTATATTTCTGGTGTCATATGCTCTGTCGCAATGGCTCAACAATTCACCTATATAATCTTGCAAGCATTAACAATGGACTGTCACCTTGGGCCACACTTTGAAATTCCTGAAGGCTCTGTTATATCTATATCCCTCATCGCCCAAACTGTATTCATCCTCATTTATGACCGAATTTTAGTACCTATAGCTAGACGATTCACTGGAGTGGAAAGTGGAATTACACTTCTACAGAGACAGGGTGTAGGGTTGGCGATTTCTCCCATTTCAATGGTGGTAGCAGGACTTGTTGAACGTAAAAGGAGGAACTCGGCTTTGCCTAATGGAGGAATATCACCTATGTCAATCTTGTGGCTTACACCACAACTGGTTTTAATGGGTATTGGTCAGGCCTTATATGTAGTTGGACAAATGGAATTCTACAATAAGCAGTTTCCAGAGAACATGCAAACCCTAGCAGCATCCCTATTCTTCTGTACTTTAGCAGGAGCAAACTACTTGAGTACTGCTCTGGCAAACATCACAAGAAAGGTTACTACCAGAGATGATGGCACAAGCTGGTTAACAGACAATATTAATCTTGGCAAGCTTGACTATTACCTCTATTTCATTGCCCTCATGGGAGTACTGAACCTTTTCTACTTTCTTATATGTTCACACTACTATCAATATAAGGCCATGTCGCTCCATGCTGAAGAATCCATCAAAATACATACCAAGGAAGAGGCAGCTACAAAGATTGACATCAACATAGGTGCAATTGGCAAATGAATATTGCATTGGTAATTTGTCCTGCACAGAGAATATACTTTTGGACAAATTTTCAAGAGGCCTTAGTTTGTAACATGCCAAGTGACTTTCATATTACCTTATGAATGTGGCAAATAACAAGTGTACCATAGTTTAGCCGCCCAGATGACTGGTCACCCAAAAAATATGAATAAAGAGCTAAAAACATCTGTCGTATTGGAACTTGATGAAGTGTGAGTTCCTGATACTTGATGAGGCCTGTTATATTTTGTGGAACTTAACTAAGTCTGTAAAATCTGTACAACAAGTAAGCACAGGCCATTCACCATTTGCCAGTACAGCCTTTCATGCGTATAATGTTTAGATTACTCATAGATTGTTTTAGGACCAGGGCTTGGAAAAGTAATGGTAGTTAAAGGCGGCTGCTGGTCAAACCAATCAGCTCCATTTAAGGTAATCTGTTGGGGTTTAACATGTGAAGAAGCAAATCGCCAAGTTATATAAGCTTTCAATTATTATTTTTTGGGTGATCCTTCATATACTTAACTGCATAAAACAAGTAACTGTTTCAAAATCTAAAAGAAAAACGAGCATAGAAGACCCCCCCCCCCTTTTTATGGAGACTGAATTTGATTTATTTAACTTTGAATAGGATGTTTAGGATATGCACATTGCAGTGAGTCTAATAAAAAATCACAGCAATGTTTTTATCAAATAAAGAGTTTGTAGGCAAAAGCATATGTGTTTCTGTGAAGGGGATGAATATGTCGATTGTTAAGTTTACCCCACCATGGAAAGTCGTGGAACAATAAATGGTGCATCAAGGACTTTGTCAAGAGCAAAACTTATCCGCAACAGTCATCCTAGCATTTGCTTTATTATTTTATGATTGTAACATTTAACATAGTAATGTGTAAGATAAATATCTTCATAAAGCTATATCTTTCCATCCATAGCATCCTTGGCGCACTTAGCTTCATAATCATTTGAGAAGTGAACAAACCCAAAGCCTCTTGACCTTCCAGAGTTTTTGTCATACATTATTCTCACTGCAACAACAAATAGTCTCCATATATTTTTTCTAAATTATAAGCATAACAAACATAAAAAAGGCATTAAGCATTACAATATGTGGGATGAATAGAATATAATACTAAAATCCATTATAGCCATACAACCTAATACCAAGCAAACACTAATATGACTCCACCAGATGATTCCACAGTATATGCACATCGGCGTGTTATCTCTCGGAGTAAACCACTGTGCCATGTGAACCAATAACCACGCACCATAGATGAACTTGCGCCAAACATAAAGATAGCCATTGACAGGAATCCACATGCATTAACTAGACTATGTGCAGGTACAGTTGTACAGATAATTAGACTTTAGAGGGCTGCCAAATGTTTATTGATTGAATGAACAACAGTGTTGCAAGCTATCTATGGCATAAATTCACATATCCACACTTACCATAAACTGCCATAAGGGTATTAACAGGTCCGTACAGATACAAACCTGACTTGTAGCTGTACCCATGACGTTGAATACATAGGTCAACCTTAGCAATCTCATAGTAAGCAAGCAATAAGGTGACTAAAGTCACGGAACCAATCACAAATAAACCCTCATGCCTCATCATAGCAAACAGATGCATCCCTTCTAGGGCATTTCCATTTTCTAAATACCCTGACACCATTGCAGTCCATGAAACCAAACTCTTGTCCCTTAAACCATCAAACAACATTCTTGCAGAACTTAAATACTCACAATTGGAATACATTGTGATTAAGGAATGAATTGTAGGAAGCTCTCTACTGAACCCACGGATTATAATCTGGTCATGAACCAACTTTCCTCTCCTTCAATCACCCAAAAGTGCACAAACACTTTCACCAGCATGTACTTTCTCAAGAAGGGAGACCATCATCACCGTCCAAGTAAAAACATTGTTAACAGCAATCTTCCTGAAAATCTCTCTTCCAATCTCGACACCAACAAAACTCAAGTACATGCCCAGTATTGAGTTTGTAACCGAGACATCCAAATCAAGCCCGATCTTGAATGCATAAGCATGTGCATTCTCAGACAATCCAAGGTCACCACAGCCAGTATAAGCTTGAGCAACGCTTATCATGGTCACAACATTATGAACTGGACAAAACAAACAAAGCAGCCTCTTAAACTCCAACAATGCTTCCTCAAACAAATCATTGTGCACTAACCCCATAGATCATCGCATTCCAGGTAACCATACCAGGATCCCTCATATCACTAAACAGAGCCCACGCCTTCATGGGGCATCCACATTTTGCATAGGAATCAAGCAATGCAGTCCAACAAAAGGATTGGATTCCAACAGACTCTTCACAGCCCACTCATGGATGCACTCGGTGAGCACGGTGTCACCCAGCCCAGCCGCAGCAAGCGACACGCCAACCAAGGTCAACAAGTTCGAGCACATCCCCGCCCTCGTCATACCAAGAAACAGTCCAATCGCCTTGTCAAACATCGCACTCCTCGCATGCCAGTATATTGCCGCCGAGAAGGCGACCACGTCCCTAGCAGGCATTTCGTCAAACAGTTCGCGAGGCTGGGCACCGAGACTCCTACGGCCTCGGAGCCGTTTCGTCGAACACCTACCGTGCGCACCATCTGAACCCGTCCACCACCAACCAATCAAGAGGTTATTTGCTACGGCCTAAATGAAGCAACTTTTAAGTGAAAATGGTAGTCGCAGTCTATGGGTTGTTCTTTACCTTCAGTGACGGTGCCAAACGAGAAGGCGTCCATGAGCGACCGCTCGTCCGCGGACCACGACAGCCCTGCCCGCGCTCGCAAGAAAAGCGAGGCAAACATGAGGTGAGATCCGTTAAGCGGTTGGGTATTGGATCGGAGAAGGAACCGCAGGCAGGAGAGCAGAGTGGTACCGGCGACGAAAAGCTTGGAGTTGGAGGGCGTGGGCGGGGGAGGGGTCGACTCGTCTGGTGGTGGAGTAGCGGCAGTGAGAGAGCGGCGCGGGTGGTAGTTGTGGTGGAGAGGGGCGTGGCGCAGGCGGGAGAGCAGCGCCCGATGTGCCATGCGGCCCATGCACGCGGTGGCGGCGACGGCTCTCTGTTAGATAGTTTGATGAGCAGTGCTTCTATGCTTTTCCTTCTAGTACAAGTTGCATAAATATTGAAGTAAATCCACTCTTCATTCATACTTTAATAGTTGTGCAACTTTTAAAAGGAAGAGCATAGAAACACTCCTCTAGTTTGATTCGTGGTCAAAATAAAATCACTACTCCATCCAGTCAGAGATACATATGTTTTGCGATACTTATGGTTAAACAGAGGTAGAGATATTCAAGAGTACATCTACAATTTTTTTAAGAATTTTTCATGATATTTAGTAGTTCAGTTGCACGATGATTGCACCGAAAACTTAATTGCACAGGACATGTTGCCTAAATCCTGGTGCCCATCTATTATGCATACGTAAGCGTGTTTTGGTAGGAATTTTGTAAGATCATCGATTTATTCCTGGCCTGGTGCTCACTTATTATGCATCCATAAACATGTTTCGGTAGAAATTTTATAAGGTCATCGATTTATTCCTGGCCTCCATTTGTTTAGGTATATGCTAAGGGGATATACTTGTGTGTGTGTATATATGTATGGTGTGTGGTGGTATATCTGTATGCCTCCTCTTATAGTCGGAAAAATAAAATACGTCCGTAAGACTGCAACGGCGTACGTCTACTTCGGGTCCACTTATTAAGTTACTATAAGAAATCGGCGATATCATTAGCCATTGCCTCCTCTTATAGCTGTTGCGGATTTAAACGCATCCTCTGAAAAAGTCGATCCGTCACAGAGACGTAGCCTTTAAGCCTCAGCTTGTTAATTCAATCATTGTGTACGATGATCCGGTGAAGTGGGTTGATAGAGCAAGTAAACAACGAAAATTTACCGGCTAAATCATTAGCCGCAACAAGTCGTTGCCAAATGCCAACTTTTAGTTTCCAGTGACATGGTACGGTGCCTGCCACCGGTGGCACTGGTTACCTCCAGATAACAGATGCTTCCCTACGACCAGCATTAGCTGGTATGTCACTCTTCCTAAGCTTGCTTTCATCCAGCTCAAGAAATGGCATTGCAGCACTACCTAATGCACTAATTACCCTACGGCAGTAGCAGCCAATGAGAACGGCACCAAGTGCAGAAACAACTTGAAACAGACGCAAAATCTTGACCTGAAGTCCTGAAAGACACAGTAACTCGTCAGTGTGAAGGGAAACTTGGCTAACGCTGCCCTTTAACTGCTAAGCCATTCGTACTGGAGGAAGCAACAGGTTCTGAAAGCGCCTAAGTAAGTACGAGTTACAGAAAATACACGACAGCTGATGAGCTGAAAGGAAGCATGTGTGTTTCAGACAAACAACAAGTTCAGTACATAAATATCGGGGTATCTCCAGAGAGAATCGATTATATAGGTTGGATAAAAATTGTGTGAAGAACAGGAAAAAGAAGAAAAAAAAGAGAGCGACAAACTCAAACAAATCAAAGGCGGTTAAAGACGACGACACAACGAATCATTCTAGAAGCAACAGCGCATCTGCCTTGGCTTAGCTAGGAGCTAACAATTTTCCGTAAGCATTGTCCCACATCATTGGATGGCTGGCCAGTCCTTTCTAATCTCAAAGTAGTAACTCATCTCCAAGTAGCACTTGCCATCATCATCAACAAACTGAAAAACAAATGAATTGCGGTGGTGATTAGTTGAGCAATTGCCTTAAAGCATCGTAGTTAACTCCATAAATAAACATACCTTCAATTTAGCAGAATAGGAACCTCTTGCAAAAATGCCAGCAGGTGTGGTCTCTTCTTCACCCTCATACGTGTAGGGCTCTAGCTGGGGACTGAATGTCCCCAGCATCACCTTCTGGTTCTCCACTGAAAGAAAGGAACATCAAATAATCAACTACGTCCACTTCAAAAAGGACAAATATGAGATGGTGATCATTGTTGCACGGATCGCAGTTATCTTGAAAACAATTCATTTTCATCCGCCTTCCGGAAGTTATGTATGGTGAGGTCATTGTAGCTATTACGTCGTCTTAACTCTTAAACTATAATTACCAGAAACATGATTTGTACGGTCACGGTAGAGGATTTGGGTTCGCTGTTCATCACTTTTTCTTTCAATCTTCACTGCAAACACGAACCATGTGTTCTAAACCGGTTCGTGTTCGACGATTTGTGTGGGTTTTTAGCGAATCTGGTAATTATGTATTAAACTAATAGCAGATTTGAGGTGCATGGGATAAAAATCTGATCTTTGACTGAATAAGTAGGGAAGAAAAGTTCAGGTAAGGTAAAAGCATACTTTCGCTTAGCGTCTTCAGAAAAGAAAAAAAAAAGAATTTTTTATACTTACGATGTTATTAATTTAGAATGGCCTATCGATCTAGGTATGAGAAGTTCCCAAATTATACACCGAGTTACTGACGACCACCACAGAAAATTTAGTAGAACAATTAACCATGGTATTCAAAATGAACTATCGATGTCTTCTGTAACTTTTAATTAGATGTAGAATTTACGCATCGTTTATATTCGATCTGCATATACAATTTGGGAGAATTTAGCCAACGTGAGGAAAATGAATTGATCAAGTAAGAATGCACAGAACAGGTCTGATTAAATAGAGTGATCACGAGGTGTCACCTCTTACTCCAGTCTTCCAGACAGTGTTCGTGTACTTGAGTCCTGACACGATGTTGTTGGAGACGATGAAGGAGAAGCGGAAGCTGTAGGGGCTGCCGTCCTTGAGCGCGAAGGCGTAGCCCTTCTCGTCCGCCACGAAGGGGATCGGCAGGACCAGGTCCGGCCGGTCCGGCGACAGTATGGTCAAGTTCAGCACCCTTACCTCCGGCTCGGCAGTTTCTGCATAAGAATTCCGAGATCAACACATGCACGTAGTTTTGTTCTTGTGTTGAAGCAAGCGCAATGTGCAGATCCATATATATGAACTTGAGAGCAAGTGCAGATGTTATGGTTACTTACCCCCAAGCTGTTCTGTGTCAACCTGCCCAAGGAGTTGCTCCTTCCACCTCCTGAGGCTCTCATCATCCTCCATTAGTAGGAAATTAAAGATCACAGAAATCAGAAAAGATCATCAGTACCAGCGTTTTCCCGAACAAACGGAGAAATTAAAATTATCGATCGGCACCTTGTCGAGCTCGAGCTGATCCTTGAGGGGGACCTGGGGGCCGAGCACGACGGCGCGCTTGCCCTCCTCGTCCTCCTCCTCCTCCTCGACGTCGTTCACGTCGGCGTTGCTGGCCGACGACGCGGTGCGCTCCTTCTCCTTATCGCCCATGAAGGCCACGTGCGTAGTGCGTACGTTACGCGCGCGCGGTCTCTTGCTCCCACACGGACGGGGACGGCCGGTGGATGAGGTAGCTAGCTAGCTCCGATCGCCGCACTCAAAGTTTGGAAGCGGGTGCGCCGAGGTGGTGGTAAGTACGCGGCGCGCTGGTGTTTGGATTGGTGGAGGGGAGGAAAGGGTCGTGGGCGTGCAAGAGAACCGCCCGGGCGGCCATGGGAGCCCGCCAAGTGGGCGCGCCTCCGCAGCGCGGGAGCCGTGCGCTGCGCCCGTTCGTTCGTTGGCCGCGAGCGCCTTTGCCTTCTCCTCTCCTTTTTTTTTTTTGTTTCGTTTCTTTTGTTCCTCCCTCGCGTTTCCTATCTCGGCTACCCTGATGCATCTATTTTCTGAAAAAGTTTGATGGTATTATATATGGGATGTGCCTTTGATTGTTTTAGAATCGGCCTGCAGTTTCGGAACACTGATCTTGTTGCGATTCAGGGGGATAAATAATTTGGAAATGTCGATTTCTTTTAGCGGTTTTAGAAATGTATCGATTTGGAGCATGTTCCTCTTCCTACATCTCCTTTCTATAAAGCTAAAAATTTCGCCAAGGGCTATGGTTTTGGTTGAGCCCATGTTGAACACCTGATCTGGTCGTAAACATAAACGTGGGCCTGCCAAGCTATTGTGGGCCTGTCCAGTTAGTTTGGGCCTAGCTGGTTGAGTCAGCTTCATTTCTGGGCATGGCCGACTAGGTAAAGAGAAAATTGGAAGCATACGGCAGCGGCCATGGGCGCCACGCCGGTGCGATGGCCGCGGGTGCTGGCCCCGGCGCACCTCGCCGGGGCCATCCGCCGGCAGAAGAACCCCCTCGAAGCCGTCCACCTGTACTCCGACGCGCCCCGCCGCTACCCGCCCACCTCCTACCGCCACAACGACGCCGTCCACTCCTCCCTCCTCACCGCGGCGTCCGCCTCACCCTTCCTCCCCTCCCTCCTCCGCCGCATCCTCCCCTCCTCCCCCTCCGCCGATTCCCTCCTCGCCGCCTCTATCCCCCACCTCCCACCCGTAGCCGCCGTCTCCATCTTCCGCTCCTCCCTCCCCTCCTCCCCCGCCCCGTCTTGGTCCCTCTCCTTCTCCGCCCTCCTCCGCCGCCTCCTCTCCCACGGTCTTCTTCCCGAAGCTGCCCGCATCTTCGCAGACTTCGCAGGGAACCCGGAAGTATCGCTAGCTTCCCGAGACCTTACTCTGCTTATCACTGAGCTGTGCCGCGTGCGGCGCCCTGACCTCGCGCTGCAGATGCTCGACGAAATGCCTAATCAGTTCCTCGCGCCGGGTAGGGACGCTTACCTCGCGATCGTGCCTGCCCTCTGCGATGCTGGCATGCTCGACGAGGCCACGCACGTCCTCTACTCCATGCTGTGGCGCGTGTCGCAGCGGGGCTGCGACACGGATGTTGTGACATACCGGGCGTTGCTGGTCGCACTCTGTGCGGCTGGCCGTGGTGACCAGGCGGAGCTGGTGCTGGATAAGGTGCTCAGGAAGGGGTTGAGGTCGCCAGGTAGTCGGCGCTCTCTTCGTGTTCCGATGCTTGCTGGGCTTAGCATCGAGGATGCCCGGGAAGTCATTGACCGAGCATTGGTTATGCGAGGCGGGCGAACTACCGCGAGCTTTGAATCCATGGTTCTTGACCTCTGTGATGACGGACGGTTGAACGAGGCAGACAATTTGTTTCAGGACATGGGCAAGAAGGGGTTCAAGCCAACACTGTGCATGTATGAGGCGAAGATCACTGCTTTATGCAGGGCAGGGAGGGTGGATGATGCAGTGAAGGTGTTGGAGGAGTTACCCAAGAATGACCTTGTTCCGACTGCGACAACATATAACTTGATAATGAAGGGTCTTTGCGACACAATGCAATCAATGAAGGCACTCGAATACCTTAAAAGGATGGATAAACAGCTTAACTGTGTTGCTCGGAAGGAGACTTTCTCTATCTTAGTCAATGGCTTGTGTTCAGAAAGCCAGGTTGTCGAGGCAGCAAGGGTTATGGAGAGGATGGTGAAAGGTCATCACCGGCCTGATAGAAGTGAATTCAACAATGTTATTGAAGGTTTATGTTCTGTTGGCAGAACATACGATGCATCCCTATGGCTAGAGGAGATGATCGACCATGGAGAAACACCTGATGTCCGTATTTGGTCTTCCTTGGTTTCGGCGGCTTTAGGAGTAGGAGAGAGCGTTATGGTTGCAGCTATGTGAAGTGTGACCCAGCCAAGAAGACTCTTGAAACATACCAACAAAGCAGTTCACTTATTATGTATGTAAGTGGCAAAAGGGTTTCCTATTAGCAAATTGGTTTCTATAATTAGTAGCAGTATCCTAAACAAGGTTGCATTGTCTTGCCAAGGCTCGAATAAATTTTGGTGTCTACATTGAAGACAGATTGTTATTTTTGACCTTTATGGTTGTGATGAGGAATTATGACTTTTGAGTCCATTGCTTGATTTAAGTGTTACATAGAGGATTAACCTGTCATCCCGATGTAACAAATTCCATTGCAATTGACTCAATTGCTGGCACAAGATATAACAAGTTGATTAACTATATGATTGTATGTGTACCCTCGTAGTTTACAAAATTGCTGGGATAATCCCCAGGCATAGGTACAGAATTGCCAGATCTTGTCCTGGCTGAGTCTTACAAAATTGCCGGACATCCAAGCAGGGTTACAAAATTGCTTGCCTGATCTTTTCCAGGCTAATAAAATTGCCTGACCATCCAATCAGGGTTACAAAATTGCCGGACCTTTCCTGGCTGGCTGGGTCATCCAAGCAGAGCTACAAAATTGCCGGAATCTTCTCGGAGCCCAGCTGCTGAATTGACAAAATTGCCGGGTAATAGCCCATGTCCCTCGCTCGTTGGCCGGGAAAATTGCTCGGGAACGGTGGGCGGCGGTGGCAACATCAGCTGAATCCGGCGGCCATCCATCGCCCAAAATTGCCGGACTCACGATGTTGCACATCTGACTCGGACTGACTGTTCTAGACCGTACTATGGAGCACATAGATGGCAGTCCACTGGGAGCAAAGGGTTTAGTTTCCCCAAAGCTGCAACTGCGTGTCCCTGGAACCGAAGCGCATTCCTCCGGCCAGATCGCTGAGGTAACGCTGCTGCTCGACGCTGGAAGAACAATGGCTCGTGCCGGTGCCATCGGCCGAAATCTGCGTCTCGTAGCCGTCCATGCTCATGAAGTTGTCGCCAACGCCGAACCCGATTGAAGTGTCGATGAAGCTGTCGCCGATGCTGAGGGCGGGGTACTCAGCCGGCGTGTCCATGCGGTTGCCGCCGATGTAGGGGTACCCGACTGGCACGATGGCGTTGCACGACTCTCCGGTGCTCCACATGGCCAGATTGGGCCAGCCACCGTCGGCATTGACATTGCCTGGCACCTGCATCTGGTAGCCGTCCATGCCCACGTAGCTGCCGCCAGTGCATTGGAAGCCGCCATACCCAGGCTGCACGATGGCATTGGGCGGCTGGTAGCCATCCCATGCGAGCCGGCCGTCGTCGTCGTTGCCGTCGCCCGGCATCTGCAGTTGGTAGCCGCCCATGGCCACTTCGTTGCCGCCAATGTATTGGAAGTTGTACCCCATGCGAGGCTGCATCATGCCGGCGTTGTACGGCTGGAAGGCATCCCGCGTGACCTGCTCGAGCCGGCCGTCGTTGATACTGCCATAGCCTGGCGCGTGCATCTGGTAGCCGTCCAAGTCCACGATGTTGCTTACAGGGCACGGGACGCCATGCCTGCTCGAGCCGGAAGGATCCGACGCTGCCTGGTCGAGCCGGTCACCGACGGCGTCGTCGTCGTCTGGCAACCCCAGTGCCTTTCGCCTCTCACCCGTAGCCCGCAGCGCCCCATCGATGGACTCGAGCAGCGCCTGCAGCTCTTCCAGCGTCATCTCGTTCAACACCGCGTCCGACGGCGCGAGCGCGTCGGGGCCGTCCTGCCGCTGCCTGGCGAGCTTGGCTTTCTCCTTGCCCAGCTGGCCCTCGAGGTAATTCATGTGCGTGTGCTCCGCCCGCTTTTCGGCCGGGAGCGCGCGGTACCTGTCGAAGATGCCGCCCTGCGACTCCCACACGCCCGTCGCGCCGCCATCGGGGCTGGCGCACACGACCGCGACGGAGATGCCGCAGAGCGTGGCGAGCTCCCGCGCCTTCTTCTCGAGCCCGTCCTTCCGCTTCGCGAAAGTCACGGCGCGCGTCCGCCGGTTGCCGATGAGCCTGATCGGGATCTTGCGGCCCGGCATGGCGGTGGCGGTGCAGTGCTCTCCTTCCCTCGGTGCGATGGATCTTGTGCTTTGCACGGTGTACGGATCGGCATATATAAAGACACACACACACGCACACACACGCCGAGATAGCTGGACTCGGACTCGTCTTCAAGTTCTAAACGCGCTGCAGCTACTAGGCTCGTAGGCTCGTAGCCACTAGGCGTATCATTACTCGTCCGTAATTTCGTGTTAGCTGAAACAAAATGATGCAAAACCAAAGCTTAAATCCTCGATTCCCTGCTGATTTTGCACCAACACATTGGATCACGACGTTGGAAGCGAAAACAGATCGGATCTGTACGCCCAATCCGAATTTATCCGCAATTAATGCGAGAGATCTTTCCTTCTTTTTTCGAGTGGCTGCTGCGTACATGCAAGCTCCCTATTCGATTGCGTTTCTGCCTGCTGATTTTTTGCCGCATTAATTCACGTGATTCTGATGGTGAGCGGCACCGTGAGAAGATTATAAAACGGGAAATGGAAGGTGGACACGCAGTAAGGAAAGTGCTATTATTGTTATTATTTTCGAAAGAGTACAAGCAGCAATCAGTTTCCATTGCTTCCATATTAGTAGCAGTAGGCACAATATACATACATCTCTTTCTAGCGCCAAACTCTAGATGAAGTTCATTAAGCTCGCTTTTTTTTTATTTCAGGCGATGCAGTTCAGACCCAGGCACCCTCCCAGCAAATTCCTCAGCAACTTCTTCTGCAGCACAAACAAGATCACCATAAGATAATTTCCAAAAAAGAGAGAGAGAGAGAGAGAGAGAGAGAGAATCACCATATGATTATTAAAAAGATTCGCATTACGTTCACGTTCAACTAGGATTCTTGCCGTAATTTGCAGTTCGGCTGTAATCCAAATAAAGCTCCAAGAGCGCGATATATGCAGTACTTAAGCTTTTGAACAAAAGGCCAGTCACATCTTTGGTGAGTACTATAGAGCTATTATCCTAAGAAAAGCTACTCACGAAAGTTCAGATTACCTCAAGAAAGGTTTGTGCCAATCACATGATGGAAACTAGCTAAACAAACCCACTTGACTTGGCTACACGTGTGCCCAGCAAAGATGCAGTGATTTTGGAACAAGCAACAATTACAGGGTACTACTTGCCTTTTTCACCTTGCAGAGTAGGTTTGGGGAGATCTTGTACAGGTCCTCATCCACCGCGGCCTTTGGCTTCCACTTCTGCTGCTCATTCACATAATGCTTTCTGCCTCCCTTCCTCGTAGGAGCAGCTTTTGCATTTGCCTTCTCCCCCTTCACTCGAACAGCACACTGCATTTTGGTCACGAAATAATAAGGGACCGTTTGGTGTGAGGCCAATTTTGCGAACAAATTTCGGCATCGTAAGTGCGGCAAATGTTTGGCATAAAATTAAGCATATAACGCATGGAACATGAGGCTAAGAAAGTGTGGCAAGTTACTGAAAATTTGTGGCACATCTAAGCTTTAGACGTGGCAAAGTTATCTTCGAACCAAACAGACCCCAAATCTCTCTGTTGTTGCCAAACACAATATAGGAAACTAGTATCCTAATCAGGGAACTGAACTAGTATCCTAATCAGGGATCTGAACTCAATATGGGAATTAAATTGAACTAGCTAGTATCATAATCAAGTAAAGAATGAAGTGTTTTTGTTTGACCTTCTTGTAATTGTAGGGCTTGGCTGGGAATTGGGGCACCTTGAACAGGGTCTCGTCTTTCTCTTCTTGTGCTGTGAAGAAGAAGGCTCCTGGCTCGAAGTACTGGGTGACGGGCATGTCATCCCACAGGTTCCAGTCGCCGAACGCCGGGATTTGGCGCCACTTGCAATCGTCCAGCGCCTGTCAGAAAACGAAACGAACTTCACTGAGCAACTGATGCGTGCTTGGTTGAAGCAGATGAAGCACGGACATGGACAAAAAGCATCCGAGAGCCAGGACTGAAGAATTGTGTACAGGTTTCCTTCTGGAACTAGTACTTTCATGTGATCAAAACAGTGTCGATGTCAATGCATGACATGTACTTGTCGAGAAAAAAAATGTCTACTGTAAGAGCATAGTATATTACAGTAGAAGAGCATCCTTCAGCTACAATGGCAAAGTTCGCAAAGCTAGCGTAGTTTCTTGCCATTGCAAGGGAGTGTAAACCCCGAGCCTCGTTAACGAACCAGAACACAAGTTTAGCAACAAGAACTGAAGCATACAAAATGAGAAGAAAAGAGCAGCAAAGATGAGATGCATCTCCATGGCTCACCTCCATCTCGCAGACCCGCAGTTACAGAAGCAGAAGCAGAAGCAGAAGCGAGAAGACAGCTAGCTGTGAACGAGGGAGGCAAAAGAGCAGGAAAGGCAGTCAAAGCTCTATTGGAATTGGGCAGAGGAACAAGGAGCTCTCTATACATAGCCAGGCAAAAGCTTAGGTAAAGAGAATGCGGGGGCACACACGTACCTAAACTTTACAAAAAGCCCACAGGAAAGCAAGAGCCCAAAGCAGAGAGTGTTCAGCTGTTACTGAGCCGAGGCAATGAGCACTACGTACTGCTTCTCTCTCATCATGTACACCCACACCCCCCTATGGCCCTATATCCCTTGCTTTCCGAGTTAGCTAGTGTCCTTACTTGCAGTGATGATGCTGTTCTTTTGTGGTCAGCTACCATTACTCTCTCGGTCCCTCTTTCTCTCATGCACGCACAGAGTGTGGCGGTAAATTTGCCGGCTTTTGGCAGCAAGTCTTGCAGTTGTATGATAAGCAATGAGTGTGCGTGTCTCATGCTTTTGTCACTCGCGAGAGGGGATGGCACGGCGGTCGTCCCGGCAGGCCCTGCCGCGGCTGCGAAAAGCGGCAAAAGTTGGGTGCTTTTCTTTGGAACCATGGCCAAATCACAATGATTCTTTGGGTTCCGCGGCAGCACGCTTTGCCGCTTTCAACCTCCCAAAGGAGCCGTGTGCCCGCGGCCGAACCTGTCTAATCGTGTACTCACTTACTTGAGAGTTGAGGCTTTGTTTGGGAAACGATCCGTAGTTGGTCGAAAATACCGGATGTAATGAGGAACCAGTTGGCCATGAGTTTGATCAGATTTGCTGAGTGAGCCCTTGGTATTCATGCCATCAGCCTGGTATGCATAATGCATGCCATCTGCCTTTCGCAAGTCATTCAGTGTGTCACCACTCACCGGAGCACGTATGGTGTGGTATGATACTGAACATGCATGATGGTGGTGTATCGATCCTTGCTAAAGAGATGAGTGCCTCCAGAGGCGTAGCTAGCTATGGGGCGCACTGGGGCGTGCGCCCCTGCTCCAACACGGTGACAGGAAGGATGACATATCACGCTCACAAGAAATTCGAGGATATCACGCTCATCCTTCCTGTCGGTAAAACAAGGCACGATCAGATTAGCCCAAAAAAGATAGATCATCACTAATGCAATGTCAAATAAATTTTAAAGAAAGAATCTAGATATTGTTCATCTTGCATTTGATGTTAGATTTGTTGGGTATCACTAATGCAATGTCAAATGAATTTTAAAGAAATGATCTAGATATTGTTCATGCCATGGACCTAATTATGGATGTGAAAGAGAACTTGCAAAATTGGATTTTTGTCGGCAATGAAGGTTATCAAAACTGATTTGCGCAACAAAGTCTCCGATGATTGGCTCAATGACTTAATGGTGTGCTACACCGAGAAAACAATATTCAAATCTATTGATGATGAAGCAATTATGGACTGCTTTCAAATGATGAAAACCCGTAGAATGTGCTTGCCTGTTGCCTCCAAATCCAACTCGTAGCTAGTGTGCCTAGCAACTTCATTTATGTGAGTATTTTATAAACTTATACTTTGTTTCACTTGTTAAGTGGTTATTTATGTATAAATTTAGCTTTTACTAGTAGTTGGAATGTTTAGCTTAGCCCCCCCTCTAATTTAGTCCTGGCTTCGCCACTGAGTGCCTCCAATGCTCACTTAGAAAGGAATTTGCCATGATTTCACAACGGAGTATGTGATCACTGCCAGGCCAATTGGCATGTTAATAGTATCCCTAATCAAGGCATCCCCAGCTAAGTGCAGGTAGACTCAAGAGTCAAGATGCTTGAATTGGCATGTTAATAGTACCACTAATCTCTCTCTCTCTCTCTCTCTCTCTCTCTCTTTCTCTCTCTCTGACAGAGGAATAACTTCTAGCCTCTCCCAAAGCAAATCAAAGGTTTGTTGCTAATGTAAAGGTACATAAAGCTATGTGGAGCAATGGTCCGGGCCTTGTACATGCGGATACCTCCATGGGCCATGTAAAACAACCTTTCGGAATCTACTTTGACAAAGACAGGAGCCATTAGGAACCTGGCGATTTTTATAAACCACGGCCCGTATAGCGAACTTCTTTTTCTGTTTTTTCCTTTATCTTTCCAAAGTCTTTAACACATCATCTCCTCCTCTCTTTTCTTAAAAGTTTGCTGCCTCTGTGTTTAGGCTTTTGATGTGTGTTACGTTTATCTTAGGCACTGAGCCAGTGCATTTGTCCCAAGTGAAGTGACATGCCGGTCTGTTTTTTTTGCTGCTGCGTGCAGGTAGGAATAAGCTCATTCTGGTTTTTTTTTTTAAAAAAAAAAATCAATACCTCCGGTATTCATTAATAGAGGACAACTATTAAATTATAAACACACACCTCTGTACACAAGTACACACACTGGCTCGGTAAGTGGTACATGTATGAGATGGTTCAAGAAAAAATTCATCCATGCGTTTGGTTGGTTGAATGGAACAATCTCATCCTAAATCAAGTGATACAAATTTGAGGAATATTCCCTCTAGATGCTGAACCATCTCATTCACCCAAAATAATGGAACCAAATGGAACCAAACACACCCTAAATCGAGCAGTACTCAAGGCGAGCGAACCAGGCAGGCAGCCGGCGTCCTAGCAACCCGAGCAAGGCTCGGTGCTCAGCTCATTCTGGCTCTTATCTTCCTGTGCGCTTAGAACTAGTCGATTTGACTTTCTTCTTGTATATATGCAATGACAGAACATAACATGGGACATTTTAATCGGGACCACAGCTCTGCGCTAGCTCTTGCTTTGGTTTTTGCTATTTGCTTTCCAAGTTTGAACAAAAGTTGTAGCTATATACAGTCAGGAAGAGACCTGGATGCAGGTATAATAAATGATAAATCATTAAAAAAAACTAACACGAGAAACAAATCCTATTGTAATGCGATTAGCATTGGGTCGTTGCAAACCAAGCATTCAGTTTGCTTTAGAAGACAATTGAGACACCTGTTACGCCCAAATGGAGTGGGTATACCGACGGAACGTGTGAATTTCTCCAACAAGGGAAAGGGAAGCATGCAGTATGTGGCAAGAGAGAGAAGATAAAGGAAATCAGAACGTAGGAAAAGTAGTCACATGCTCCTGATCTATCAGACAACAATAGGACAGTAACGTAACATGTACAGCCAGACACACTGGGAGTCACAGGCACGCTGACAGGTTACTTCACCACGCTGCCCTACAATAGCCCATGTCCCACTCGCCGACCGTGGATACGTTTCTCACCGCAGGCTTAATTAGACTATCTCCAGCAACTTTTCTTTATTCTATTCCCTTTCCTATTTTTTTTCCCCATATTCATTCCCTTTATTTCCTATTATCTCCAACAGCATCCTCTCAAAAGAATTTGTGTAGAGATTGGAGAGAGAATCTCTTTCTAAAGAGATTCACTGTTTGAATCCCTTTCGAAGGGAATCGTGAAGGGAATCCGCTGGAGCACTTGGGATCTGTTCGCGAAGGGATTTGAAGGGGGAAGGGAAGCTGCTGGAGATAGTCTTAGGTTAAAATTGCACGCCCGACACAGAGAAGCACGTAACATACATCCAAGTCCAATTCCAGCCGAGAACGCCAGTTGTTACCGTCGCCTCGCCTCGTCCGTGGGGAAAAAAAATCAATGGCACTAGTGTTATAGAACATTTACAACATCCTTAATTCATACTATGATGTATATTGAAGAGAAATAAATTAACTACTTTGAAATCTATGAGATTATCATATATCTACTCTTTAAAAGAAATGCTACGTGACACGTGATCACCTCACACATGTATGGAAGACCATACAGATATATGCCACGAAGAAGTGTTCGTAAAGCTTGGCCTTCCCTCCCTTCCCGCAATGTATTCCTCCCAAAGTATGCACTGGATTCAGTCAACATGCAACAATCAGTTAATCACGCTGAACCACAAACTTCAATAGCAAAACTTGCTATGCAACATTGTTCTCTAAAAAAAATACTTGCTATGCAATACAGCCAGCATCGTCGCTTGCAAATACATGCTCCAAAAGCGAAACGCTCCTTAAAATTTTTGCTTCGTCATAACCCAAATCGCCAGATTTTATTTAGGGCATAAGCACAAACAGATCTGGCCACTCCAAGATCCTAAAACCACAGCCTAGACGCACGGAGGCATTGCAACAAGTGAACAGACAGATTCAGCATGCCACCAAGGGTAAAAGGATAAGCTTGTATCACCTTGTAGGGGAAGGAGGAGGAGGTGTGGTTTCTTGACCTTGGTTGGCGACCTTGACGACCTGGGAGAACTCGCCGGCCTGGATGTGGCGGTGAAGCGGCGTGAAGAGGTCCTCCACGGCGACAGGCTCCGCGGCAGCATCAGAAGGTGGTTCGCTAGGGGCGGATGCGCCGGGGGTGGGCTGGCGGGCGGGGAGCGGGAATGGGAGAGGCGAGAGGCGCAGCGGCAGAGCGAGGCGGCGCGGCGGGCAGGCCAGCCGTGAGCAGAGCAGCCCGAAGCGGGCGAACGCGAGGAAGCGAGCGAAGCGGGCCAGGCGGCGAAAGCCGAGCGAGGCAGCTTGCTTGTGGCGGGCAGGCGGCGGTGGCGTATGACGCGCAGGCGGTGGCTGGCGATGAGCCCGGCCGGCTGCAAATAGGGTTTGCAAGCGGTGGGATATGGCGGCGCCCTATATTCTTGCTATTTTTTGTCGGCGTCTACTAAGCGGCGAAAATAGGATTACTATTTAAATCGACCAGCGAAGCCAATGAAAATAAATAAAAGTTTTCGTCGGTTTACACTGATGCCGACAAAAATACTATCATTTTCATCGGCTAAATATAAACCGACGATAATTTTGATCATAATCGTCGGTTTAGAAAAGACTGACGAAAATAATTTTAGGTCGACGAAAATAATGTCGATTCCTGTAGTGTGATGCCATAAAGTTTTTCCCGCCCGTGGGCAGTGTCGTATCGTCTCTACGCGTATGTGCGCACATGCTCATGCGTATAGAGCATCGCGAACGTGCTCTCGCCGACGATTCGATCGGTCGAACAGAGGCAAGCCCGCGCGCGAGCGGCGAGCACATGGCAATGCACGTCACGGGCGGCGCTATATATGTAAGGGCGCCCGTATCATTCCTCCGTCAAACGTGACGCGCGCGCAGATCACACGAGCACTTGCCCCATGCTACATGTACACAGGCCTGGTGTGGTTTGCGTCGTGTTGACTTGTGTGTATACAAGTAGTCATGTATGTGTACCGTGCTGTGGCCTGTGGGTCTACCGTACGTGTTGATTCTAGTAACAAGCTCCTTGTGGTTTTCGTATTCCTCTGTGGGCATGCATCTGAACTTCTTATTGTAACTAGCGAGATGGTCTGCGCGCTTGTACAGACATCACCATTAAAACATACTAGTTAGAGCCGCGCGCTTCGCCGCGCCGTGCGAAATTTGATAAAAAAAATGAGGAAAAGCGGGGAAAAACGGAAAAGCGACATGAAAAGCAATTTACATTTTTTTGGGGAAGCGGCCGCGAAAACATTTGTTCCATGTTAGGAAAAAAGCGGTTCCGCGGAAATAAAATTTTCAAGCAAAATGAAGAAAACGGCTTTCCATTTTTTTGTGGGGAAATAGCCACGAAAACATTTTCCCCATGCTTGGGAGGAAAACGGATAGCGAAAACTTTTTGGGGGCAAAAGCGGAGAAAGAGCGGTTTTCCATATTTTTTGTTTTGGAAAAACGGGCAAGGAAAACATTTTTCCCATGCTCGGAGAAAAAATCGGATGTGCCAATTTTTTCGGGCAAAAGCGGATAAAAATGGTCTCACAATTTTTTGGGGCGAAATAGCCACGAAAAACATTTCCCACATACTGGAGGGAAAAGCGATCCACGAAAACATTTTTAGGGCAAAAGCGGAGGAAAATCGATCAGCGAAAACATTTTTTCGAGCAAAAGCGGAGAAAGGAAAGCGGTTGTACATTTTTTTGGGAAGCGGCTACGAAAATATTTTTCGCATGCTCACGGAGAAAAACGGACCGAAAACATTTTTGGGACAAAGCGAGAAAGGACCCGACGTAAAGCGCGAGGACCTATTTGTTATAATTTTGGACTTGTTAGCTATTTTGAAAAATTAGTAAAGGGCTCGCTATTCGCATAGCCAGGGAGGGCCTCTATGCAAAGCGGCAAACCAGGGGACCTAAGCCTTGAGCGCAGGAAAAATATCTTCCTCTCACAAAAAATCGCGCGAGGACCTAGACGTAATTTCAGAAAACCGGAGGGACTTTTGCGCAAAAAAAGAGGGGACACGTGGGGGGCCGGTTGGCCCCCAACTTCTTCCCCTATAAGGGTGTTAATATATGTAAGTAACTCTCTCACACACACACATTTGTTTTCTTATACTACAAAACTTTCTTCTTCAAATACTTGCATAGCAAAATAGTAAACATAATATTTTCCATTTATATCGGTACATCTCATTATTTTGTTATTGCAATGTTTGTCTAAACTACATGCTAATGTTACGCATCACATAGCTTATACGGTAATGTTTGTCGAGTAAACATCCGTTAATCACCCTCCCAGTCACTTAGTATGAAATTTAACAACACTCGCTAATTTATTTTATTTTTATTCTGGATTTGCATAATTTTTGAACTGTACTTCTTATAGACTTTATTTTTTCATTATTAGTTTGGAACTAGTACGTAAATCCAGATGCTAATTTTTATTTTGAATATATGTTATTGTCGACGATTAGGAAACGGGTCCCCGCTGAGCTTACTTGTTGAATGAGGGATCAACATGGGCCCCTTTTTCGATGAAGGGTTTGCGTTTGAGGAATGCTCGTGAGGGAATCAGATACTCGGGAAGTGGACAAAGGGATTATACTGATTCGGATCTCTCACTGCGGAGATAATAACTCTACTCCAGTGACGTTGGCATTGCTGATTGTTTCAAAACGTGTTCATGCGTGTCTCTCTTCGCGTGACTCTCTAGCGTCACCCTCTTGGCCCCTTTATCAACATGTCCAGGAGGTATTTATAGCTTACATAATATCCAACATAACTACAGCCGAATAATGGGCACTTGACTGCGTTAACCGCGGCTGTAATCGAAGCCTTGATTTACACCACGTTCCCGTCGTGGGCGTAACGGGATCATGGCGTAATTAGCGCTATTCGGACGTTACGTGCCGAACACGACTTTCCGACCATGTCGTTCGCGGGTTAGCCTGAGCCGAGCGTAGTTGGTCATGGCTGAGCATGGATGCTCGTGCCACGAGCATGGGTGCTCATGATCAATCATCGAGCCTAGTCGATTAGGCGGACCCGGCACGATCATGCGAGGGTCTTCCTCGGGAACATCATCCGAGGGTACGCATGGTCGGTCGAAACCGGCTGCCAGGGAACTACAATACTTATGGAGATTATCCAATCCCCGACAATTATTTTTTATTATTCCTCAAATGAACACTTTCTTTTAATGTAAAATTTATTTTTATTTAATTTTGAATATTTGTTATTTTTTATTGTACTTGACAGAGATTATTTCTTTTAATCTTTTTATTTTGGATTTAAATTTTTTGTTAGGATTTGTATACAAATTTAAATGTTAATTTTTATCTAATTTTTATTCTAAATTTCAGATACGTAGGGGTTTTAATCCAGAGTTTGTATCAAAATCAAATTTATATATTCCATTTATTTTTCATTCCAATTTTTTGTTGTTATTCTTTATTTAATTTTGAATTTAAATTTTATGTCAGACTTCATAAAAAAAGCCAATTGCTAATTTTATCTTATTTTTATTCTGGATTTCCAAATGAAAATCACACTGCTTCGTCCTATTATTTTTCATTTTGAGTTTATATTAATTTATATTATTTTTTGTTGAATTTGAAATATTAGTTTTATGTTAGAATTCGTATACAAATCTAAGTAATCTTAATATGATTTTTCTTCCAAATTTTTGTTGTGTATGGGTTTTAATTTGTAGTTCATATGAAAATCAAATGGTTAATTTTATTTTATTTTTTATTGTACTTGGTATGGAATCTTTATTTTAATATAAACCGTTATAACTTGGTCCCACTAGATGGATAGTTATATGTTTTTTTAAATAATAACATGTAATGGCTACTATAGTTCAACTTAGTTAGGGTCCACCGAAATAAATACCACACATATTTTTTTTTTTTGTGAGAATTTCTAGCATATTTCTATTTTTTTGTTAGAAAAATAAGATAGTAGTTGTAATTAATTAGGGCCTACCATATTAAGGGCTAGATGTTTTGTTTCCTTGTGAGATTTTTGTTTTACCTATTTCTCTTTTTTTTTAAGTAACTCTCGTAAGCTTTTAATATATAATAGATACTAGATGAATAATATTCGTACTTTGTTACACGTATGATTTTTATGTATCTAATTTAAACATTTAAAAAAAAGCCAAAATTTCGAAAATTTGATAGCACGTATAAGACTATATGTGAGTTCTCGTATACATGCGTGGGCGCGTGCACGGCGAATTAATAGCTTGGTGCCGACGCGATTCGATCTAGCTTACCCGTGACTGGCCAGTAGTCCTAATGCATACAAGCGCGCGAGCAGATGCTAATCACGGGCCACGCTATCCCCACGCTATATAAACATCTCTACGATATACTCGGTGGTACACACCAAGTGCCTTAACTACACAACACATTCGTACGTAGCTAGATATACATAGCTAGCTAGCTAAGCCGGCCAACCCGATCCCATGGCCGGGAGGAAGGCGATCACGAGCAACCCCGCCGTCGCCGTGGCGCTGGTGGCGCTGCTCGTCGCGGCGACCGCATCGGGCGCGACCGAGCTTTGCAAAGTCGACACGGACCGCGTGAAGGCCGAGTGCAGTTCGTACTGCACGGTGGGCAGCACGGAGGCGGCGCCGAAGGAGGGGTGCTGCAAGGCGGTGGAACACGCCAACTTCTCTTGCCTCTGCCATTACAAGAGCCTACTCAAGTCCGGCGGGATCGACCCCGACCGCGCCATGCAGATCCCGTCCAAGTGCCACATCCCCGGGGCACCGGCCTCGTGCTAACGCAGATGCGCGCGCGCTCCAGTGAAATTACTCGGCTCAGCGGCAGCCATCGCTAGCTTTGTGTTACGTTAGGTCACCGTACGTGTCGTGTTTAATACGTTAAGTCTCTGATTCCTGGTTTATGCATGCTTGCGCTACTCATGCATGCTAGCTATCTTGATCTTGTGCTAGCTTCTTGTTATCTTGTACGTCGTTGTTGTGTACTACCTACCTCAAACCATGTTGCAGTTTGCTGCCTTCTCTGATCCAATAAATTCCCCTTTTGTCTGCTCTTTTTATTTAATATATGTCACTTCAAATTTGTTGGTTTTGATATATGCATGGTACTAGTTACGAAGTTTTCTCTTTGACAGTACAATCCCACTGCTAATATGCAAAAATTGGAAATATACCTGTATGTATAAACGTTTCATGACTGTATTTTAATGTTCCTCCTTCCTCCTCCAGACGTCCACCCATTCTCCATCATGGTCTGTATTGTGCAAGAAGGAAGCTGGAGTAGAACTGTAGAAGGACAGTGGCCGTGGCAAGAACAATAGCAAGCCAACGAAGGACCAAGATGTAGAATCCCTTCATGTGCCTGGAGATTGCGGCAAGTTAGACCATCTCCAAGCCTTTCCCAGAGTTTCATTCCCTTCCCAGCCCCTGAAGGGATTCCCTTCCCAGTTTCCCTTCCCTTCCCAGCAAATGAGTCCAACCGTATCCCTTCCCCATTCCCTTCCCTTCAAAAAAGTAACTAACTTTTTCCTATCCCCTCCCAACCATCCTTGCAGTAGTATATATTAAGGGGTTCTATGCATCTGGTTGTCCACCCCCAAAACACATTGCCAACCTTTATCCTTGGTTCATGAATTCCGTGAATCCATTGAGGCCTGAGTACTTGTCGTCGTCAAGTGATGACGACGAGGTTCTGCTTCTCATGGCTGTAGCAGCGGAGGAGGAGGAGGAGTCCGCGGAAAACCGGACCCATCGTAGGGGCTCAGTTCCCGGTCATGCGGTTAGGAACAGAGGTCACCGTGAAGGAGCGGCTAGACTCCATGCTGATTACTTCGCGACTTCCCCGGTCTATGGGCACACATTGTTCAGGCGGAGGTACGAAACCCCAATATTTTAGCAAAATGGATGAAGCATTGCAAAAGTCTGTTATTTTTCAAGAATGTAGTGTTGTGTGATACGCAGGTTTAGGATGAGCCGGTCCCTTTTTATACGCATAGCTGAAGCTGTGGAAGGACACGACGATTGGTTCAATCAAACAAGGGATGCCACCGGGAAGCTCAGCTTGCACCCTCTACAAAAGATGACGGCAGCTATCAGGCAACTAGCGTACGGTGTCCCTGCAGATGCTGTGGACGAGTACGTGCGGATTGGGGAAAGTACCGCGCTTGAAGCTCTGAAGAAGTTTGTGAAGGCGGTGGTTGAGGTGTTCGGCGAGCAATATCTCCGCTCGCCGACAGCTACGACTTCTGTGAGGCTCCTAGAAGTTGGTGAGCAGAGAGGTTTCCCTGGAATGCTTGGTAGCATCGATTGCATGCACTGGACTTGGAAAAATTGCCCGAAAGCATGGCAGGGAGGCTTCACAGGGCATACCCGCAAGCCTTGCATAGTCTTGGAGGCTGTGGCTTCGTACGACCTGTGGATCTGGCATTCCTTCTTCGGGATGCCTGGTAGCTTGAACGATATTAATGTGCTACATCGTTCTAACATTTTTAGCAGGGACAATGACGGATCAACTCCGGAGGTAAACTACTCTGTCAATGGTAACCAATACAACTTGGGATACTACCTCGCCGATGGCATATATCCTGAGTGGGCCACCTTCGTCAAGGCCATTCCTGCCCCAATGGGAAACAAGCGGATGTACTTCTCCAAGATGCACGCCGCAGCAAGAAAGGATGTCGAGAGGGCTTTCGGAGTGCTACAGGCTAGGTTTGCTATTGTACGAGGACCTGGTCGTAGCTGGAATCAGAGGATACTCTGGTACATAATGACTGCCTGTATCGTTTTGCATAACATGGTTATCGAGGATGAGAGGGACGGTCCACCGCAGGAGGAGTATTTTGACTATATGGGTACCCCTGTCACCCCGAGGAGGTCCCCCGAAGGGTCGGTCTTGCACTGCATCGAAGCAACGCAGAGGCGAAGAGACCGCGAACAACACCATCGGTTACAGGTGGACCTGGTCGAACACCTTTGGGACCGGCACGGCGGGTAGTATTGTCATGTAACCGTGTCTTGCATCATTGAATCCTCACGAACTATGTATCGTACGTACCGTTCTGCAATGCATGCAAGGTTCAATAATAACGACATGTTTAGCGGTTGTCCATACACAGAATAACAACCGAAATGGAACATCATAGCAGGGTCCATACACAAAATAACAGGTTCCATGAAGATACATTCATGCACGACACACAATAACAAGTTCCATACACAAAATAACAGAGTTCTTACACACAATTGCAGGTTCCATGAAGATACATTGATGCACGACAAACAATAACAGGTTCCATACACATAATAACAGAGTCCATACACACAATAACAGGTTCCATGTAGATAATAAAAGGGTCCATACACTTAATAACAGAGTGCAGACACACAGAAACAATCAAGGAAGGTCTGCTGGCATCTTCTTCAGAATTTCCTCCTGCCGCTTTCGATAGTACTCACGAGCTGCCCCGGTCAAGTTGTTCAAATCGATGTTAATAATCCTCTCCTCCTCCGCCAACTCCATCAAGTTCAATTGTCGACGCTTGATCTCTACCAAAGCGTTTTTGGCTTGGCCGATGAGGTCAAACTGCTCAGTATACAAACCCACTGATGACGCACTAGAGGTACTGCCCCTCTTCCGTGCCGCCTTTGCCGCCTCCCGGCCAGTGGGTCTAGTGGACTCATCACCTGAACCAAATGGGTCAATGTGGTCTGGAGTGTTGTTCGAACCCCCCGGACTACCCCCATGTGGTCCTTCGCGCGTAGTCTTCTGCCTCCTGTTGCCCAAGTGCGCAGCCCACTTCGGGTGATCGGCTAGAAGGACCCAACAGTGTGGAAAGGCGAAGGCCTTACCCTCAACGTCCTGGTACATCCGCGCTGCATTAGCCATCTGTCCATCCAATGGACATGGACACGGAAAAAACACTTCATTAGTACATTTGAGTGCGTGCATATAAGAAATCATGATATGTAAGTGGTGCCTACCCTGTCACGCTCGGTGGTACCACTCTGATTCAAACCGTCAATCTGGGAAAGAAACCCGGCATATTTGCTTACCGACTCATTGATGGAAGCCCAGTGGTTCACCATCCCCTTAATGGATCTTTCCGTGACATGCTCTTTCTTATGAGTATTGAAATACTCCGCAATCCGAGCCCAGTATGTATCGGATGCTTGGTCCTTGCCCACAATGGGGTCCTGGCTCACATTCAGCCAAGCGGACACTAAGACCTCATCCTCGTGAACGGTCCATTTCATCCTCTCAGTCTTCGAGATTGCTTTCTTCCCCTTCTTTGTTAAGGACGGCCGAGGGCGAAGGCCTTCCGAACTTGGAGCATTGGCTGCAGTCACATAGGTTGCAGGGGGGAGACTTCCATCAGCATTGATGTTCAGCCCTGGTTGAGGTGACGGAGGCCATGATATCTGACCGGACTGATCCTCCATCAATGTTGCGAAGAATGGGTCCATGAGGTCTTTCCTGAACAAGTACAAATGATCAGTCCAACAAATTGTGAAGTAATATAAACATGCAGATAGAGGACATCATCACAATAGAGGACACAAGATACACAGTTTGTTCATGAAAATAGAGGACTGAAGCTACACAGTTTTGTCATGACAATTTGTTTACAGTCTGCAAAAATGAGTAGGAGTATAAGCTGGTGCACTGTCAGTTTTGTCAGGCTACATATTCAGTTTTGACAAAACTGAATACACTCATACTTATACTCATACTCCTTTTCGCAACAAGCAGTTTTGCAGAATAACACACTTCAGCAGCCTGTTAATACAAGCAGTACACTAATACTTATACTCATACTCCTTTTCGCAACAAGCTTCTACTCATATGTGTTATTCTGCAAAACTGAATAACAGGCTATTGAAGTGTCTGCGAAGTGTGTTGCGAAAAGTGTGTTAACAAGTAGCAGTATCACAGCAGCCTGAAGTGTGTTGCGAAAAGTAGCAGTATTGTCGCAACAAACTGCCCCAGCATACTCAATCCATTAATACTTATACTCTTACTCCTTTTCACAACAAGCAGTACACCCCTGCGACAATACTGCTACTTGTTCTACAAAACTGAAGCAAACTGCTGTGAATATATGCTGGGGCATTTTGTTATCATGAATATCTGCTGAAGCATGATTGAGAAATATGAGTGCTGTCGCAACAAGCAGCACATATGACCAGAAGTCTGTTATACAAGCAGTTGAATCTTCAGCATTGTTGTTCTACAATAAACAAAACAGTAGGACAATCACAGGCTGCATGAAGCTTCAGGCAGTAAAATCTGCTACGGCAATAGAGAAATAACAGGTGCAAAAATGTACGAACAGGCAGCTGCGACAATATCAGTCATACAACCTGAAGATTGACAAAACAAGATATGGATCAAACAGCCTCACGATTGACAAAACAGGATATAAATCATACAGCTTGAAGATTGACAATTAACACCTGTTATGATCCTTGACAAAAACAGGACACATAATTAACAGGATAAAACTGTCACACATCATTCAACAATCTATCATACATCACACAACAGCCTCAAGATTCCTAATAGCCTCAAGATTCATACTGAAGATTCAGGATCAGCCTGAAGATTGGCATGAATTGTACTGAAGATCATTATTATAACATCCTGAAGATTCATACTGAAGACAGGCTAACAAATGATATAATGAAACCGGTGTTAATGATCTCCAGGCTGTTATAACGAAACTTAACATTCTATTCACGAAACATGCTAACAAACGATAAAGGGCAACCATTACTCGAACACTGGTTCATACATGACATACCAAAATGACAGGTCATAATACCGACACCAGTAAAACACTACAAGAGCTTCGACAAAGTGCACATTTAAATGATAATACACCACACAAAAGCATCGTCCATTCCGTACTAAACATATGCCAGGTGGCACGAACGATCTGACTCCACTGACCAGTCGCTATTGACACCCAAATCCTCGCTATCGTCATCCGAGGAGCCAATGTCAGGCCAAGTTTCGGCGGCATTGCTGTCCTCATTATGCTCACTGCCATCAAGAACCTCTCCGAACTCTACTGTGTCCAAGGAAATCTGCATCAAGCTCTCCGCTACCGCGTCAACTTGAAGAAGTGACGTGTTCATGTCGTTGGACCAATTATCATCCCTACCACTGAAGTTCTCTTCGACGACCTTCTTGAGGTCCTCCGCCTTCTCCTCTAGCATCATTCGCAGCTTGGAGATGATCTTCCGTAGCTTCTGCTCTTCCATCTATCACCCATATTAATTAATCGTCACAAAATCGCCAATCTATCTATATGAATTCAGCCAATAATCTAAAACGAAACAAAGAGTAAAGCTAATGCGGTTCTGTCACTTCTCTCTCAATCTTATGATTCTACACTGCAAGTTCAGATTGCCTGCTTCATTCTCCCCAATCCAGGCTCCCACATTTCTTCCATGAAGTGTCTTCCATGCACTGCATTTCTTCCCCCAGATCTTATACACAACTCATCAGAAACTCCTTAACCCTATGAGTTGGGCTAGCTTAATTAGCAAGCAATACAGGGAAAAGGTGCAGATTAATACACATTTGCTGAGGGACAATAGGGCTTCTAGACATCCCTGTGCATCTCATACAATTATTGGAAGCACGGTGCGTGTGTGTGTGTAGTTGGAGGCCAAGGGGTTTAGATTAATTAGATGTCTGACTAAATTAGCGGATAGAACAGCTACAGAGAATAAGAAACAGGCTTCTGTAGCTTGCTACTTGGAACCCCATAGGGTCATGGTGGTGTTGGTTTTCCATCCTGCAAAGGCGTCATCGAAATGCTTTTAAGTAGCACCAATGAAGCCTACACAAATGCATACAGGCTAATTAAGAAAAAATTGTACTGCCCCATACAAGTCTGAATTAAGTTCCTTGCTAACAGCGGAAAGGCGGCCTATCTTAATTTGCAAAAAGCTCTCGAGTTTGTGAAAAGTTGGCAGCACTTTGGAAAGGTAGGGGAAAGACAACTTGTCATGAAAGTTGAAGGAGGTCATTATCTTCAAATTGTCCTAATTATATATGCTAGTTATAAACCCTACGGTTTGCAGTCAACAATCGAAACCCTAACCGATCAATCTTGCATGCAGTACCTCTCAATCCACGTTTTCTTCCCCCAAATCGAAATCCTAGAAACTTGCCCCCCCCCGCCGCCCTGCTGATTTCTACCCTCATTGCTGATTTCTTCCCCCAAATCCGAACCAGCAAAACAAATCGAAGATGGCAAACTTGTACCTTGAATTCGCGCGATCCTGATCGACGCCGGCTGGTGCAGCAGATTGCCTTCCTCGTCGGATCCCCTGACGCCCCCCACCTCCGGCGGACTTTTCCGAGGCCGCGCGCGACTCGGAGGTCGTTGCTCGCCCAAGCGCAGCCCGATTGCGAGGGGAATGCACAGCGCTCCCCCCCCACTACGGGATCCTCTCTCCTATCCCGCGTCGATCCCTTTGGCGACGGGCATCGCTTGGAGGTCGTCTTTCCCTTCCCACGCCCTCTCTTTCCCATGCCGACGGGAACGGGAGCGGGGACGGGAAACGTTTGGAGATGGTCTTACATTGATTCGGAACGAGATCTGCCGGCGATGGTATTGCATCACTTTTGGCATCGGTGAGCAGTAGCTAGAAGCTTCGGTGATGCCGTCGTGTTGTTGCTAGAAGTCGGTGATAACAATATTTGTGAGTGTGTGATGATTAATGGACAATAATATTTGTGATAGAAAATAATACGGTATTGCTAGCGATCGGACGACAGATTTTTTCGCAACATTTTTTTCCACGCGCGAAACATTTTTTTCCACGTAATGAAACATTTTTTTCTACGTAGTGAAACATTTTTCTTCAACAAACAATAAAAAAATGTTTCATGTGTTAAAAAAATGTTCCATACATTAAAAAAAATGTTACGCGGCGTCCGAAAAAAAACAAAAAAATCGGACATCCGGGTGGAAGTTTCTCCCAAAATAATATTATTTGTGATGGAACTAGGTACTATGGGGTTTGTTGTTTATGTGTGACAGGAGTTGCAGCGGAGGGTCGCAGGTGCAGACGTAGTACATGAGATCGTAGAAGTGCATGTGGCATATGAGGTCGCAGGTGCAGGAGGCGCAGCACGCGAGGATCGTAGATATAGCGAGTGAGTTACGCGAGAGCGACATGTGGGTTGTACGCGTGCATGTGTGAGTTTTGGGCCCTATGTGCATATATTGAGTCATGTGTAGGTTAGATATGTATGTATGTATGTATGTATGTATGTATGTATGTATGTATGTATGTATGTATGTATGAAATTAGGGTTTTTTGAGGTGGGTGGCGCAGGAAATGATCGACTCCCTCCATACGGTGACAATCAACCAGAAGTCCAGAACACGTATGGGCGAGCGTCCCAAGATCCTCATGTGATAGTAGCAACTAGGTAGGTAGGCGCGCTTCGCTGCGCCGTACAGTGCAGTCCACAAAAGTAGAATACTGCATCGTCAAAATTACGAAAGACAAATGTTCACACTTCAAAACAAATGCGACGTACATTGCATATAGTATATTTGTATGATGCATAACTGGGAAGTAGATTTAGAAGAATGCACTGAGGCATAGTCTAATGTGTGTCCTAACATAAATTAAGGTAGTATACGCATAAATTACATCTTGTACATGATACATGTAAAAGCTAACAAAGATGAGGTTATGGTTACATGTTTCTATAAAGTTGATATAACACCATCCGAAAATAAGCATATAAAACGGCACCAAACAAAGCATAAGGCATGCCAATTTGCCAACAATGTGAAGAGATAAAGTTAGCAAACCAGGCCTCTGGTCATCGCTTGTTAGCCAAACCCTTTCAGTCAGATGCAACATCCTCATCTAAAAGAAAACAAACACAAAATAATTATTTTGTTGGGCCCTAGCTAAAAAGGTGACGATGATAATATAAATATAGCGAGACAACAATGACTATAATGAATATAGATATATGGAAAACCTGCAAATGCTAATGCTAGCTCACCCAAAAATTTTGTACAACCACTTTGAAATAAAAAAATGAGCCCAAATATTCACAATAGTTTGCTTGTAGCCAAGAGCCCACATAGCAGGAAAGGAATTAATTTGCAAGCCAACAAAATTAACTTCAACCACTACATCTATTCGTCATATATTTGGAAAAAGTTATCAAATTATAACGATGCAAATCATTATTGGCAGCAAGATGTACTTGTATCACTTTCATGTGTTCAGTGTTGAGAGGTTTCGATCAAGGTTACAGATGTAATTACCTGAATATTGTTGTTTAACTAATCCTAGGAACATATATAGTATATAATATAGGTCCAGATGATAAAACGCAAAAAAACAAATCTGTTTCAGCGTGAACCCTATAGAAGAAAAGAGTTTTCTAGAGCAAGCAGGTCTTTAGGTTAAAATTAGCAAGCACCTAAGGTTTAGCTATCTATAGGTTTTGCCTGCTAATCCATGGGACCAACCCATATTGCTGTACTTATGAAGAAACACAGGAAAAAGGAAGCTTATCTGCCCAATCTTCGTGTTCTCGCTATGAGTTTCGGTAATGCAGCAAGGATCCAATACAACAGGAAAATGAATCGAGCAGCTCACAAGAGTTTATTGTATAGACAAAAAACTGATATCTATGCCATTTGTACTGCAAGAAGTATGCTCATAACAACTATAAAACAAAGACCATGACAATGATGCAGCCTTTGTTTCTCACAAAGTTTGTTACTAATAGCCCAAATACACAGCACAGGAACTAATACACTGGAGATTCCAAAAAATTGAATGGTATAATATTTCAACTGAAAACATAAGTTTAATGACACATCATTATTTGTATAGCAGATATAAACTAAGTTACTAAATTCTGAATCAATACCGATTTAGTCATATTTTCATTATAGAAGAAGTGCAACAGCGCACTGGCAGTATAAACAGGTCGTGTCCAAATGGGTGAGTTGATGGAGGCTACTACATAACCCTTACAATTCGCGGAGGTCATTTTGTAAGAACAGAGAATGAGAACAAGACTTCGGAAACCGTTGGGTTTTATTGCAAAATTTTGGTGACCAGGTTTTTTTTCCCAAAGGGGGCGGTTCTGGATAATTGTTACACGAAAATACACATAATTATCTGCATAATTTTTGCAAATGCTTGTTCTCTAACTTCATTTCTTACTGGTTGAGCTTATACACTTCCATAATAGTGGAACTGTAATTATAGTTTCTTTCCCTACTACGATGCATCTTCTCTTTATGCTCCTGCATGGATCCATTAATATACTATGACTAGGTATATTTCTTTTCCCATAATATCCCAGGGCAGCAACACATCAAGCAACAACCGGTGTTTCGACAGCAGTGGAAGAAAGACCAGCATCAGATTCAGGCCAATCCTGACCGTCCCATATCTCGGGCAATGCTTCCTTGATGCTGTGGATGCTCTCCAGCGCATGATCAGCCCTTGGAACGACGGCTGGCCTGCCAACCTGAAGCAAATTCACAAAGTAGGGTATAAAACATTTTTCTTTGGAATTTTGGATGATGTATGCAGTCTTACAATTACGGTGTGGAAGCCTGCAGCTTTTCCTAAAGCTATGTTTCGAGTGCTGTCATCAAAAAAGATCTGAAAATATAGGTTGAAACTATCAGATTGTCGTCACATGTTAGGAAGGATTCTTGATCAGGTATTCTAGAGAAAGGGATTGTGCTTACTGTCTTCTTGGGATCAATATTTGCAATCTGAATTGTGGCTTCCATTGCTTCAATGGAGGGTTTGCAGAGGATGGGTGATTTAGGTCTGAACCCATCTGATTCGTTCAAATCATCAAAGTTAGAAGATGGTTCATCAGAGATGGAATTCTGGGACGTGCATAGGTCATTGCATGGCAGAACTGGTGCATTCAGTGTCTCAAAGCATATTATTCCCTTAAAGCAGTCCTGTAAACCCAGCCTACGCACAACCTCCTCCGCATGAGCTTTATCATAATTTGTGAATATCTACAGCAAGCAAATTTAGGATGATAACAAGCATGTCTTCATGTGTTTTTCAAAGCATGTTCTTCTAGGATAAAATACTGATACAAAACCGTATGCATACATTAAGAAAAACGGGAAAAAATATGGTGAATTATCATACTATTTTTCTCTGTGTAATGGAAAGCAGAAGTGTCCTCAAAACAGGGTCAGGCCTTAGATTGTCATATGGCAATCTACCATGAACAATTGCATGGAACTCATCGTTGTCGAACTCGTAACCTAGTGCCTGCAGGGAAGTAACAGTCGCATGATTAGAAAAGAAGTCACTTTGTTGAGAAGACTCGAGTAGTTTTCTTTTTCAATATAAAAATACAAGGTTTAACACCGATGAAATACAAGCTGTACCTTAAGACCAGCCATTGTGGTGCCATATTCCTTGTACAGTTCCAGGCACATTTTTGCAATTTGGGTTTTTTCAATTTGCAGATGGTGACGCATGTAATCTGGTCATCAAAATTTTAAAATTTCAGACCCTCCCAGCATTTGTGAAAACATAAATGCTTCATAAAGCAGGAAGATATGGAGATGATTAGTATGATTACTTACCTTGTATGTTTTTGCGACAAGCTAGATGGATGCCGGCACTGAAGTGATACAGAGTATCATCCATATCTAAAGATGCAATAGCAAACACCTTTAGTGGCTTGAAGGAGAAATAAATCAACAAAAAAGTTCTCTGGTTTTTTAAGGCATGGAACATACCAAACAGCAAGCACTCATATTTAGCTCCTTCAGAAATAGCCTCCATTCTCAATAGTCAAAAGCTGCAAAGAGAACTGGTTGATGAAATAACACCAATTTGAGAGCAACCTGAAAAAAGAGAAGAAATTTGTATAGATTGACGAATGATCCTTAGGAGATGAATCAAAAGTTAAAAACAGATTCTGCAACATGCCAGGTAAAATAGGTCTACACAAACTGGAAAGTACACAATTATACTAAAGCTGCCTGACCAGAAACTTCAGCGATCCACAATCATGTTGTATTGCTACAATTTAAAATTTTGCGACGGTGTTAGGAAATATAATACAGGATCGAGCACTCATCGAGATTCTCTTGGCTCAGAATCCTGACAACTCCAGCAGAATATTGTTATGGTTAAGCTTTTATGCGAGCGGTGATGTGGCATAGTAAATTACATCTCACCATTGTTCCTACCCAAGAATGGGTATATTCTGAACAAAAACCGTATGAAAAACACGGGAACAACAATAATTAATCGAAAGAATAAACCCTAAAGGAACCGGCTAACATGAGGATACGGATGGGTCGGTGCGATGCTTTTGAAAGCGTGATCTCCTGGCCCTCCTGGATCTTCCATTACGTGAAAAAATGCCAGACACGGCAGCAAACAGGCGACAACGAAGCACCAAACGGCGAATCAGGACCACAATAGATGAAAATCGGGAAAAATGAGGAAAGGTAATACCTACAACTGTAACACAGGGAAGACGGCTGGCACGCAAACAGCAACGGAGCCTCTCCGATAGCCCAGATCTCCCATATTGCGAAAAGACTGGAAACGATGGCGAATCAGGATTGCGACACAAGGAAAAGCGAGGAATCGGAGAAACCGAGAAAAGGCAACACCTGCAACTGCAACACCAGGAAGACGGTAGGCACGCCAACACCAACGGAGGCCACGGACCAGCAGGCGCAATGCTGTAGAGGACGCCGCCTCCCCGATAGCTCAGATCTCCTATTTTTCGAGAAGACGGAAACGTGGCGTTAGGTGGAGAGAGAGGGGGGGAGAGAGAGAGAGCAATGACAGAGGTGGTGAGGAAGGCGCGGTGGAAGGGGACATGCCGGCAGGGAGCAGGGGATCGCGACGGCGAGGCGGCTGAGCGTCGGAGGCGAGGAGGTGGCCACACTCGCACAAGCGCAGGGGCGAGGAGCGGGACGCGTATCATGCCTCCATTTGATCCAAACCGAGGCAGCGACGAAACACGCGAGGTGGCAAGGGATCATCAGAGATGGCGGCAACACGACCGTCGAGCTGGATCCGGCCGGGGGGGCCGAGCCGCTAGGGTTTCGACGGGATCAGGGCGGGAGCTGGAGCGCCATCGGGAAGCGAGGCTGGAGCCGCGCAGGCGTTAGCAGAAGAGCAGCGCAAGGGCTCAAGAAAGGGCGATGGCGCCGAGAGGTGAAGGAGGCTGGATCGAGGGGGGCGAAGGGGCTAAATCGAGGATGCCTCGAGAGCTCCGTGAGCCCAATCCCACGAATCCCACGACGCTTTATCCGCCGTCGGTTGGGATGAGCGTCGAGAAGACGGCCACCGAACCGGCAAGGGCGAGGCCATGGGCCACGCGGAGCCTCGCGCAAAAACTGAAAAAGTCGAGGACTGCCGCGCGAAGACTGGCGACGTGGATGCCTTGGGAGCTCGCCGATCCCTTCCGCTTTAATATATGTAAATTCAATACTGTAGCGATGGTAGCGAGTCATCAAGAAAATAGAGAGAATATAGAAAAGAAGAGAGGAGAGAGAAGAGAAAAGAAGAGGGAAAGAAAGAGAAAAGTAGAAGAAAATTTGAGGAGATTATTTGAGGATTGTGCTTTCATGTAAAGGGATTTCTTTGATGAAAATCAGTAAGTATGGATTCAGATATACTAATTATTGTTTGCGTACAATTGCTTTCTAGTTTGCATGTATAATCTAGTTTTGTTTCATGGCCTTAGATCAATTATTCTAGATTAATTCTTTAGGTTTGATCATTATTTTTGCAATTTTTAGAATTATTAAAAATAGAAGAAAAAAAGGTTTATTTGTTAGTTTGCACCAATTCACCCCCCTCTTGGTGCGTCTCGATCCTTCAATTAGTATCAGAGTGGGTTTGCTTTAGATTTAATTTAACAATTAAAAAGCAAGGCATAACTTGCATCTTTTTCTTTGATTAAACCTTCTGTATTTAGTGATGATGATTACCATTATTGAAAAGTTCGCATGGAGTAATTTTTAAAATCCCAAGGGTATGAATTGTGGGAAATTGTTGCTACAAAATATGTAAAACCTGAAAATATTATCACTAAGGAAGAGAAAGAGCTTTACACCTTTAATCAAAAGGCAATGAGTTATTTCGATGGTGTATTGTCTAGAGATGAGTTTAATAGAATTTCTACATTGACAACTGCTCATAAAATTTGGTATTCTTTAGAGATTATTCGTGAGGTACCAATGAAGTTAGAGAGTATTCATGAAGGTACCAATGATGTTAAAAAATGCTCAAATTGAATTGTACACACATGAGTATGAATTATTCAAGATGAACCCTGGGGTGACAATTAAGGATTTTGGTACTCGCTTTAATGAACTTGTTAATAAACTTTCTGCCCTAGGAAAAGTGCTCTCACAAGGAGATCTATGTAGAAAATTGCTTTGGTCTTTAGATAAAAAAATTTAGTATGTTGAAATGACTGCAATAAATGAGTCTAAGGAATTGAGTTCTTTGAAATTAGATTCTTTAATTGGTACTTTGATGACATATGAGATGAGCATGAGTCAATATAATAATGATCTTTTTACTGATACTTCCATTGCTGTAGTCACCGTTGAAAAAGAAAAAGATATGGATGATATGTGTTTGATGAGCTCTCAATTTTGTCTAAAAGAATAAAGAAGGTTTTAAGAACAAAGTTTTCTAAAAACAATGAAAAGGGTTTAAAAAAGAAGAAAAAGTGATCTTAGTGATATACAATGCTTTGAATGTGATAAATCTGATCATTATAAGAGTGATTGTTCTAAGCTTGCTAACAAAAAGTTTAGCTCTTTTTGCAAAAGTAATTTTTCAGGTAAAAAGATGAAGCAGGTACTTCGTAAGACATTTTTGAAGATGACGAAGGAGCTTGATCTCTCAGGTGATAATGATGAGGATGATCCATTGGCATGTCTTGGAAAGGATGATGATGATATTTCTGATCTGTCTCATGGGGAGGAACATGAGCAATGAGGACGACAACGATGAGGGCACCGATGATGACAATGAGGTAACTAAGTTTGAAATTTTTGAAGCTTTTTGTGCACAATTTTTTTTTTCAAAAGCATTGATGAAGAAGTATAAAGCATTAAAATTATAATATGATGTGCTTTTTTCTACCAGTAGTAACAGGGATGATAAATGTGACTCTTGTGTAGAATTGAAAATAAAACTTGACAAAACATGCAAATCTTGTGAAAGTTTGAAAAATAAAATTTTTGATCTTGAGTATGCTTCTTGTGAGTCATATGAATTTTATAGGAGTGAGAATGCATTGCTGAAATCTAGTTCTTCATCATGTGATAATTGTTTGATCTTACAAAAAGATGTAGATTCCTTGAAAAATTATTTGGTAAAAAATTGCTCCAATTTAGAAAACGATGTAAATAAGTTAGCAAAAGATTTTTCTTGCAAGAATTTTTTGGAATTAGAAGAAAATTAATTAAACTTGAAAAATGTCCTTACACCTTTTTATGTAATAGATGTCCTAATCTTGCTCAAGAAAACAATAACTTGAAAATGACTTTAGAAAAAATGTGAAAAAATGGTGAGAAAAACTTAAATATGATTCTAGATACATCAAAATGTTCATTCATGAAAGAAGGTCTAGGATACATTAAAAATTCATGCTCTCAAACTCCGGTCACTAAAGAAAATTCCAATTTGCATGTTGTTACCTCAAATGCTAAATCTAAAAATAAAATTTTAAAAATATTTTAATTGTGGAAAATTTGTACATACTAAAACCAATTGTTGTGCTAATTTATGTCCAAAATTTTGGAATAATTATTATAATGTTAATTGCTATAACTGCGGTAGGAATATTGCTAGAAATTATTTTCCACATCCTACTCGTTGTTTTGAGGCTAATAAAATTAATTTCTAGCAAAGCAAAAATATTTGTTGTGATAATAAAAATCCTCAAAAACAGCAAGCAACCTTGGGCATCACACCTATATATAATGCATATCGAATTAGAAGCATGGTTGAGTCAAATAGTACTAAAACATTGTGGGTTCCAAAAAATTCAACAAAAAAATAGCAAAAGGTCATATAAAGTTTGGATTAGCAAAGGAACGACCCCATGTTGGAAGAAATGCGGCTTAATTTGCACGACCAGCAACAGATAGACAATGCTCCTATCACGAATGAGGCAGCAAGCCTTAACGGCGATAACCTGGAGGCATTCCGTATCTCCACCACGGCAATCGTTCCGGCATCGATCATCATGGATGAGCCCTCATAGCCACCTTGACACAATAATACTCGCATCACTTACCAGCGTTGAAGTGCATGCATAGCCAAAAAGGTATGCTCAGGATGACGCAACTGAGAGGGCACATCACCAATTAGCCAAACAGCTCGACATTCTACCATCGAATGAGACCATGGACAAAGCATCACTGCAGAGATACCTTGACACCTTCAAAAAGCCGTTAACCCTGAAGATTCTAGAAGCCTTTGCATACCTAGTCAGGCTCCGAAACAAAACAGACCTAACGGCGGCTACAAGGTTCGAAGCTTGGGAGATCAGGGCATTCTGAGATGTCCTTTGATGATTTCTGTTGTCCTATTACGATCATGTCTTCATGGAACCTCATGCTCTTCTGCCCTTTTTGCGAGACGGATTTGGGGTAAAGTGTTCGGCTGGCTCCACTTCCAACCGCACTCAGTGCAGATCCGAAACAACACCAGCGATAGGAATCTCACCACTACCCGGTGGTGGAAAACCATTGGCTTTCACACACCATCACAAAGGAGGATGGAGGTCGATAGAGTTCTCATTTACGCCTTTTGGAATTTATGGAGGGAAAGAAATAACAAAATATTTCAGAAATCCTATCAAACGGTGGAAGATGTGTTCAACCAAATCACACAGAACGTGGGTGAAAGAAGAAGAGCCTTCGCAATCGCCCATGGTTGGCACGGTGTCTATGCAATTGGCCCTAGGAGCGTTTCAGGCAGGGTGTAGGTGTCTTAGTGCTAGAGCTTCATCGCTTGGTTCCTTTAGTTTTGCCTTGGCTTTCGGTTAAGGTCACTTGTTCAGCTAGGCTCTTGGTTGAAGTCTCTTTTTGTTTTCTTTCTTAAGCTATTGACATGCATGTGTTTTTGTCCCTTCTCTTGAATGAATGGAAGAGCTCCTGCTAATCTTTCAAAAAAAATATATTATGGACAGAATACTATCTCAACGACTACATACTATTATACCGATGACTTCAGTCTCCAATCTCAGCTTCATATGCCTTCATTCTGATGATGTAAAAGACCAACGCACCAGAGGTGCAAAGACTCCTTAATTAGGACCAAACTTGTCGTTCAGCATGAAATCAGTTTGAAAATGCCATAATCAGCAAGTGATTGGCCGAAACTGTTTGCAATGTGTTCTTTAAAACTGGCTGAAAGAAGGGGTAAAGATCAGCAGGCTCAAATGGAGCTACTTCGTTCAACCAAATGTTTGCATGTGAAATCTGCAAGTTCAAACTTTCATTTACCACCATGCAAGTAAGTCAAGCAAAATGAACAGAATGGACCACTCCATGAATACTCAAGATCTCTGTGTTTGGGAACCTTCAATTAGTCGCAAGTAAGTCAAGCAAAATGAATGAAAATAATAGAATGGACGACAATGCAAGTAACTAAGCACCTGCTCAGGCTGGTAAATTAATAGAGCTTGGAAAGTAGCTCGCTTCCATCAGGCTATCTCCAAATCATGCATTATACCAGTTAAATCATGCAGCTATCTCCAAAGTACTTCCAGAAATAAGCCAAATTCCAACAGTGTTCGGAGAAATTTTACGGTGTATTATACTGGTATTATTTAATATGTTGTAATAATCAAATCTATCCATTCATCCAGTAGTACAGTAGTAGAAACATCCTTAACAAATCAACGGTTTGATCTGATTTTTTACTTAGGGCCTGTTTGTTTTTGCTTTTGATTCTGGATTCTAACCCCAAAAACTGAATAAAAAACAAACAGTCTGATTCTAGAATCTGATTCTCACAATCCAACTCATCCAAATACACTAGAATCCACAATTTTGGATTCTAGCTTTTGGAGAATCGGCTTCTCAATAACCACAATCCAAAATTAGTTTTTAAGAATCCAAAGCAAAAACAAACAGGCCCTTACATAATATATACTATCAGTATATCAGTATAATGCGTAGTAAAATTTTCTTTTTCTTTTAATCCCACCATGAGATCGTTCGATGCACTTAGTCCGTCCAGAGTCCAGACTCACGGATGGAAGCATTACCCATAGATGAATCTGACCATCAGAAACACTGAGCTATCAAATGACAGATTAAACATTAATCGATCTCCAAGGAAGATCACACCAATTGTCTGATGGTGCTCGTTCACCGGAAAGCAAAACATTCATGCGAATTCACGAAATTAGGGAACATTGGGCATGGGGGCGAATGGCAGCCACCCCCAGATACACAACACAAGCGAGGATCGGAGAAGAAGAAACTTAAAACGGCTAAAAGAAAACATAAATCCATCTAAGTCCCAAGAATAGTATGCGTTAATGGCCAGCAATAGCGCATGAGCGCCTAGACATGCGGGCGACGCATGAGCGCAGGCGATGCATGCAGGTTATTGCAGGGAACGTGCATTACATTACGCCCGACGGCTACCCGGCGCGCGACCGGCCAAGCTAGCAGCCATGGAGATCACATGCTCCCCTTGCCGTGGCAGCCTCGCCCATCTCCTCCTCTCTGTCCTCCTCCTGGCATGCTGGGCGCCGGGCGCCGCCGGCGACGACTCGGACTTTGACGACGGTACCTCGCCCAAGTTCCCCGGCTGCGACAACCCCTTCCAAAAGGTAATGGTACTCGGCGATCGATCGCGTGTACGAGTAGTGCGTCGCGCAGAGAAGGAAACACGAAACGACAACCCCTTCCAAAAGGCAATTCCATTTGCGCGTACATGCAGGTGAAGGTGATGTACTGGGTGGACGGCGACGAGAGGAATAGCCTGACCGGGATCACCGCGAGGTTCGGCGAGATGCTGCCGACCACCGCCTCTGACAACCAGAAGCTGCAGGCCGTGGTTCCCAGCCCCAGGAGCAGCTGCGCCAAGTCATCCACCCAGGTAACCATTCGGAGGTGGGCATCGTGCTGTGCCGTGCCGCCAGGCCTATCGTGCTTCGGGCCGAAACCGTGCCGTGCCACGACGGCCCATCTCTAACCATTCCCAATTTACCATCCACCAACGATCAACGCCAATCGATCCCGCCTTCATGAAGTCATTGACCCGACATGCTTCCACTTCAAGTGGCACAAGCGATTGAGCTGCATTTCCGTCCATTCCAGCTGGCCAACTCCATTGCTGTGGCGGAGCGCGGGGATTGCACGTTCCTCGAGAAGGCAAAGACGGCTGAGTCCAGCGGGGCAGCGGCGTTGCTCCTCATCAACGACGTGGACGGTCAGTTGTGTAATCAGTGCATTTGCATTAACTCTGCATGCACCACAGTCTCATGGCAAAAACGTGGCAAGCAAGACCAATGTTGGTGTTCCTGCAGATTTGCAGAAGATGGTATGCACCGAGAACGACACGGTTCCTGACATCACCATCCCGGTCGTGATGGTGTCGCGATCTGCAGGCGTCAAGATCCTCTCAGGCATAGAGGATGTGGCAAAGGGTGAGAGCTGAACTAATTAATCTCTTTCTGTTGTTTTTTTGTAACGTGATTGTGATCAATGATTTATGGCAATCATTTATGTGGGCGCTTAATTTGCAGTGGACATTCTGATGTACTCACCGGAGAAGCCGTCCTTCGATGGCGCCATACCTTTCCTCTGGCTGATGGCCGTCGGGACCGTGGCATGTGCCTCTGTTTGGACTGTGGTCGTCGTCGGCGATGAGGTATATGCATGCATAAATTTGACACGAATTTTTGTAATGTTTTTTTTGAGAGGTGCTTCTATGCTCTTCCTTCTAATACAAGTTGCACAAATCTTGAAACAAGCGAAGGGGTAAGTAATCACCATCTACCCTTCATTTATGCTTTAATAGTTGTGCAACTTTTAAAAGGAAGAGCATAGAAGCACCTCTCGTTTTTTTTTCTTCTGAAACTTCACTTTGGAGAAAATGAGGATGGTTAACAAAATCCATGATCATATCATATGCATTTCCAATGAAATGATTGGACGAATTTACCATTGTGATTTTAATCTGGCAAATGCATGTTTTTTTTTGGTGTGATAAGAACGCTCCTTCGTTGGGTGGAGAAGAAGCCCCTGAATCAGAAGTCGTGGAGCTGAAGACAAAAACCGCGTTTGTATTCGTCATCACCGCATCGCTTGTCCTGCTGTTCTTGTTCTTCTTCAAGTCCACCTGGTCTGCATGGTTGCTGGTTGTGTTGTTCTGCCTCGGTGGTCTTCAGGTGCGTACCCAATCTGGCATAACCTGGTTCAATTGATCAGTGGACTAATATGCGTGCTCTTTTACATTACACTAAATTGAATATGAACCGTTCATTATTTTTGATCCAATAGATCGGATTAACTAGAGTTTTTGTATACTTCGGCCCTGTTTGTTTCCTTCTCCAGCTTATATAATCCAGCTTTTTGGTGTTGGATTATATAAGCTGGATTATATAAGCTACCTTTAAATAAGCCGGTGGGTTGTTTGTTTTCCTGGATTATTACTGTGTTGGATTATTAGTTTGAGATTATATAAGCACCCTAATGGCTGCTTATAGATTATTATAATCTCATGCTTTAGATTATATAATCTAGATTATAATCTAGGCTGTTTGTTTCCCCATTAACTTATATAAGCTGGATTATATAATCCATAGGGCAAACAAACAGGGCCTTCATCTGTTAGTAGAGTAGTAGAAACACCCTTAACAAATAAACGGTTAGATATGATTTCTACTACATATTATATACTACAAGTATAATACACCATAAAATATACTACCAGTATAATGCACTGTAAAATTTCTCCTTTTTTTATGGCTCCTGTATATTTTTCAGGGCTTGCACTATGTTGCCTCGAGTCTCATTGTAAGGTATGATATTGCATTGTTGTACCATTGATTGAAATGGTTATTGTGTTTGCTGGTCTAACTAGTGCAAAATTGATGTGCACAGAGCATGTGAACGATGTCGAGATGCAAAAGCAAAACTTCCTGCCATAGGGAACGTGAGTGTGGTGACACTTCTTGTCTTACCGGTAGCCCTAATCATTGTCATTTATTGGGCTGTACACCAGAATTCACCGTTTGCTTGGGTTGGTCAGAACCTCATGGTATGATGTGTTTGTGTTCCAAATAATTCATTCTCTTGCTATAGAGTGCTCTTTTTTTTTTTCTGAGGTGGCTCTTCTCATTCAGGGCATCTGTATGATGATTCTTGTATTGCAAGTGGTCCATCTGCCAAATATAAAAGTAAGATCACCATGGACATACTACGTTAGTTTAGTAAGTTCAGCAATTGTAATACTCTTGTATACCTCTCTTATGTACACGAGATTGTTTTTAGGTTGCATCAGCCCTTCTTGTCAGTGCATTTCTGTATGACATATTTTGGGTGTTCATATCACCCCTCATATTCAAGAAAAGCGTCATGATCACTGTAAGTTTGTCTCAGAACAGAGAGTAAATACAAATTCCAGTGTAACATTGTCTTCCGGTCATGATCCAATACACTACAGGTTGCTCGTGGCACCGATGATGGACCGAGTCTTCCCATGGTTCTGAAGATGCCAAAGGAGTTTGATACATGGAATGGCTATGATATGATTGGATTTGGTGACATTCTTTTCCCAGGGCTGCTTGTCGCTTTTAGTTTCAGGTAAAACCAGAACCGGTCTCCGAATCCATCAACTATGTCAGTTAAGGACTGCTTGTTGCTAGTGATTATTTGCTCCTTCTCCTGAAATTTACCAGCTATTCTCGAGTTGTAGATTTGACAGATCACATGGCAAGGACTTGACTGACGGGTATTTTCTCTGCCTAATGATCGGTTATGCCTTCGGTATGTAATATTCTCTCCACTTCTGAATTGCAGAAGCATAACGCTACTGACATTAACATTGTTACCCCGATGTAGGTTTGTCATGCACATATGTTGGCCTGTACCTTATGAAGAGTGGCCAACCAGCTCTGCTCTACCTTGTCCCTTCAACACTAGGTACCAGAGTGATGTCTCCATTGACATCTCCTTGCAGAATGTTGAGTTCTAACATGTCTCTGCTATGAAATTATGCAGGAGTTATCGTCACATTGGGTGCGCGAAGAGGGGAGCTTAGTCAGCTCTGGAATGCTAAGGTTTAGCTTGTGGAATGCTTCTAGTTGACATCCATGGTTGCATCCAGGAGTGCAGCATTGGTTTAGTTATATATTACTGATCTAACGGTTGTTGGTAATATCATGCCAAGTTGCCAACCATCAGCATGAACATTGGTTAGAACCTTTTCTGTTTCAGTGTACACTACCCATGAAGGTGATTACCACTTATCAGTGTGTTAGAGTATACACTGCCTGTGGTGAAACTGTGATGTAAAATTTATGCAAGATTAGCTTATCTTTGTTCTTGGTGTGTTCAACTGTATTGCAATGTAAAATTGTACTATCATTCAGAATATTAGATGCTGCTCCGATTTCTGTACTCCTTCCTTTTTGCCCCTCTGTTTTGAACTTTTTCTTTTCTGTGGTGTCACTACCATATGATTAATTATCAATAATATACGCACGATAAAATTAGGAGGGAGACTAGGGAACGGTATACCGTTCTAACGGTATAGCCGTGAAACTTATGAAACTTAGTGCTAGTTTTATGAGTTTCAGCGTTTAGTTTCATCAGTTTCATGTATCATCAGTTTTTAGTGCTAAGTTTCATGAGTTTCAGTGTAAAAATTCACAAGTTTCATGAGTTTCAGAGGTATACCGTTCCTACGGTATACCGTTTCTTAGTTTTTCTGTAAAATTATACTTTTCGAAAGCAACAAGGGATTGGGAAGTAGAGAAGATAGGATTCGAGATGGGGAAGCAAGAACATGGTTGGGGAATAGACTTGGAATTGAGGCTAATGCTAAGCATTCTTCGTGTCAACACTATATGGAAGTTCATGTCTTAAATGCGGCCATTAGAGTTTGGGCTAAACAAACATGTGGTTTTATAGTCTCTCTGCGAGGATGTGGTTTTATAGCCTATAGAGATGTAGGTATATACCTAACTGTATCCTGATGTCAATACTTACATATTGTCGTAGTAGCGTCGGTGTAACATCATCGGTCACACGTACAAGTGGTAATAGAAATGTTTAAAAAAAATAGAAAGCAGACTTGGTAAACCTGGCAAATCACTTTCCTTTTCCTTTAGAAATCTCGCAACCGGATGTCTACACCATCCAAATGTATCATTAAAATTTAAGATAATTTTTACAAATTTATTTTAAAATATAAGATGTGCTTCATATTTTCTCTCTTTTAACTTTATTTATCTTTCATCTCCCTTCAACATTTATTACGAGTAAACACTCATATTAACTATTTTTTGTCTAGCTTATTCTTTTTTTCTTCGGTTTCCTTTTGACACTAACACGATGGAAATCATGTTCATTTCTTATAATATCCTTAATATTTGCGCTGGTCAGTTACGTTTTATAAATGAAACAGTTGGACTCGTCAAGGCCAGGCCATGAAACACTTCAATAGGACTTGTTGAAGTATTTGAGTTTTTCAAAAAAAAAATTGATATTTCATGTAGCTCTATCTATTCTCATTTGGGAAATGTCTCATATACCATAGGATAATGATATGGTCCATTTCGCTCGGACCAAGGTTTCAAATTTTATTTTTGGTTCACATCTTGTTACCCTTCGAAATACAAAATTTTGGCGAAATCTTGTTATTTTGGGCAAAATTGGAATATATTCAATTCTGATAAATTTGAAAATGAAAGTTCTAAAATGTCCAAAATTTCAACGAAATTAACTGAAATTTCACCCTTTTTTGGAATGGTTTTCTGAAGCTACAAAAAAACTGGAAAAAAATGGCATATGGCATGAAAGTGAGAAAAAAAGAGTGAGTTGATTGACAACACTAAGTTAAGGTTCATCCTTCCCCTGGGCCTGGATCAATTCCCATGTCGAGCAACAATTTTTGCACTCTTTTTTTTAAAAAGGCAACTGTAGCCAACCAAACTAACCACTGAAGCCAACCAAAAAATTAATTGCAGCTACAGGATTCAAACCTGTAGGGGTGGGCATTCGGTTTTTTTCAGTTTTTTCGGGTTTGAAATATTTCGGTTTTTGATTTCTGATAACCGAATCGAACCAATTTAGTTGCTAAAACCGAACCGAAACCCGAAAACCGAAATAATAGATTAATTCGGTTCGGTTCGGTTCGGTTTTTCGGTTTCGGTTTTAAAATGCCCAGCCCTACAAACCTGGGACGTTCTGAAGTGAGCTGGGCAATCTTTCCAACTGAGCTATGCAATGTTGTTGCAATGTCTTAGACTAGTTATCTCTTATACAATTTTCACACCTCCACTCCAAATCCAGTACTGCAGACACTAAATTCAGTCCTACAAGCAATATTTCCAACCAAAACTCGGTTCAAAACACTGAAATTTTGACAATAATTACCAAATTTTTTTAGAGCATCGTAGCATTTTTTTTCAATTGTTTTTATTTCACCGGGCTTATGAATCTGAGGGGGTGAAATCTGAGATTTTGAAACATGGCTCGGATGGCCCGTTCCATTTATAAAATCGATAAGAAGCTATGACAAACGCGTGCCCCGCCGTTGCAACACAAGTAGAGCTGTAAAAGAAAGCTGGAGGGTCACGAGCTGTTCGAGCTCGGCTTGCTTTAATTTTGATTTTGACTCGGTTCGAGCTCCAAACGAGCTGAACTCGAGTTTCATCCTAAGCTCGTGAACTTTACTAAGTCAAGCTCGAATAGCTCATGAGCCTAAAAAATTTACGAATCACTTGTTAAATATTACTATATGTTAACTCTTATCAAGTTTACTCGAGTTTAAGTATTTTTTATTGCTAAAAAATAGTGTATATTGAATTGTTTACTGTTACCGAGCTCAAGCTTGTGTCCAGACTTCAATTCGAGCTCGTTCGAGCTCGAATCGAGTTTTTATCGAGCTCAAGCCTAGGAGGCCAGGCTCGCTCAACCTCGGCTCATTTACAGACCTAAATGCAAGCAACACCCCTTATCTGCTTCTCTCCCTCCCCCATCATGTGCTCACATCTGGTGATGCTCCCACCGTCCCCTTCTCCGACGAGCTCCGGCGATTGGCCATCCAAGCTCGTCTACGCCGCACTACTCCCTAACCACCCTGGTCGCCTCACTATTCTCCGAACTCGAAACCACAACCGTCTCCACCACCCTCGTTCCTTGCTCCGCGCTCTCCATAGCGCCAAATCTCGCATGGGAGGAGGCTGTTGCTGCCAACTCTGGCAGGGGATTGGGGCCATCGTAGTACGAGAGCAAGGCATCGTCATGAGGACCATACGTGCTGCTTACTGACAATGAGCCGCCAAGACGGCTGTTGCTGCAAGATTGCGCCAGGTTTGGTGGTAGAGGAGGCAAGATTTGGTTTTATTGCATGCATTTGCGCAATTTGTTGCAACAATTGAGTGTTTCATTTGTTGCAATGTGTCTTCTTAAATATGGTAGCACGAGGAATCTTGTTGTAATTGAGATATAAATTTGTTGCACAACAACTTTTCTTGTTGCAGTTGGTTGTTAGTTTGTTGAACCATTTTTCTTGTGTGATTGGTTGTTTTTACAGTGGAGAATTTTGTTGCATCAATGTTGTACCTCTTTGTACATTAGTTGTAAGCGTGTGCAAATTCCCCGCTGTATCTGTCCCTCCCACAAACACCAAGACACGGGGATCAGTCGTCACCAATATTCAAAATCTCGACGAAATTTTGGGAATCACGGCTGAGATCTCGGATTTTGAACACCCAAGAGCCTAAATCTCGACCGGATAATTTTTTTTTTTAAAAAAAATCAAAATACTACAGTAATAGCAGGAATCACGGCGAGGTCTCGGGTATTTTGATCGGAATCTTAAATATTTTTATCGGATTTCAATTTTGTGGGCCGTAGTTGATTGGATTTGGGGTCAAGACCATCCATAAAACATTTCAAAAAAAAATTGACATGTTTTTTTTTACCATTTTTCGGTTGGTTCAAGTCAAAATCACGGTGATTTTGACTGAAATCTCGCAAATTCCGTTGAAAAAAAAACAAATGTAAAATTTTATTTTTAGATTTTGTTTAAATTTTATCTAAAATTCTAAAATCTCATCAAAATTTTAGATTTCAATCCCCTCTAAAATATATACAAAAACAAAATTTAAGACCTTAGGCTCTCTCTAACGATGGCCTGGAAAACGGTTTTTTTGGATATTTGATGGCCTATTCAGGCCTGTAGTCATCCCAAGGGGGCGTGCTACGTGTGTCTCTATCGAAGAGGCCGAAGGGGTTCATCCCTATATAGAGATACCATCCTCGCGCGTGCTATGTGCGAAGGAGAGACTTGTCTGACGGTTGATATACAAACAGAAAATTCAGGCCATGGTTGAGAATCGATCTCTAATATAAAGACCCAAATCAAATACAGACCACACTGTTCAAAGCTCGTACAGACCTGATTTTTCAGGCCATAGTTGGAAAATCAGGTCATCGTTGGGTTCAGCCTTAGCCGCCGAAGCCTCTTCTGCTACGAGCTCGTGCCACGCCGTCCGCGAGGAAGAGAAATGCCCCACGATTCCACGAGCGAGCCTGATGAAGAGATGCGGTGTGTTGTCGAGGAATCGGTCAATCCAATGGTGAAAGTCAATGGTGGGCAGGATGCGATGACAAATATAGCGCCCGGATTATAACGTCTGGACGCTATCTCAGTCCCTCTAAGGGCATGTACAATGGTTATATTTAGATGTCTATAAGAGATGACACGTAGGATTTTAAATGATGTGGAGGAGAGAGAAGAAGGAGAGAGAAGACTGATGTCTACTATTTAATAGACAGCTTATAGACAGCTTTACATTTTGTGTACCATTGTATAGACAGTCTGTTAATTGAATGAGAGACCACTACAGACAACTCTATAGACGATCCATTGTATGATTTATTTTTAGTGTTGTCTATAGATGATGTGGAGCTACATTATAGACAGCTGCCATCTATACCATTGTACATGCCCTAATAACCTCATCAGCCACACACTGTTTGTAACCATAGCTAATAAAATGATTAATACACATCAAAGCAAAGAAAAAAGATTAATATATGGACCTAAGTATTTTACCTTGAAAAGCTAACATATTGTAGCAAAATAAAATTATGCTAAAAATATAAAATTGTACCGACGGAAATAATTAAAAACCATAAACATTTTATAAAGGAGTGAAATGGGCATCGTTCTTCTTCTTATTCCAAATGGAGTTCGTTTTATTTAACCACTGCAAACTTACCTTTATTAACCACAAGCCCCATGATCACTTACTATTATTAATCAACCACCTCTCTCTCTCTCTCTCTCTCTCTCTCTCCTCCTCCTCCTCCTCCTCCTCGTCCTCCACTCCCTCGTCCTCTCCGGTGGCATTCTCCACATCCGGCGTTCTCCTGCGGCGGAGCCCCAACCCTGCGAGCCACCGTCGTGCTACGCCCGAATTGAACGAGACCGGTGGCTAATCAGCGCTTTTCATCTCCCCCATGATGGCCGGCTGCGACGCAGATGCGGTACGGCTACCGGGCTAGCGTGCCGTGGAGATCCATCCGGACTTGGGTTGATTTCTTCGTTTGTTGGTGAGGAACCCTAGCCTTCTTGGATGGATTTGATTGTTCTAAGAGTTGGTGATCAGATCCCCACGTCTTAATTTCTCCCTCTCCATTCAATTAGTTGCGGATCCTACTAATACAGTCCATCAATCCATGGTTCGTTCGATTAGGTTCTTCTTCTTTGAGCGGGCAAGATCGATGACCACATAGGACTTGGTATCCAAGGTGCGGGTGTGGCTAGTTTCCACAAATTTCAACTGAACCCCCATGCCACACGCTAATTCCGCCACTGGGAAGAAGGCCCCCGCCGGGGCTGGTGGAATCCGGCGGTGGCTCTCCACCGTCATCGTGTCGGTGGTGGCTCTGGTGCTTACCCTAGTGGTGATATCGCTGTCTGTGGGCTCGTCTCTTCCTCGGACGGCGCTGAATGAGTACTTCCCTGTCAAAGCTAATGACCCATGGAAGCTTTCGTCAATGCGTACTGATGGGAACAAGAATGGTAATGCCATTGCTGTTCCGTTACCGGCGGGCGTGTTGGAGGGTGGCCAGGAACCCTTGGCTGAGCACAGGGCTCAGAGTGGTATCATGAATTCAAGCGAAGCGTCTTTGAGTACAAGAGAAAGTGATGACAAAGTAGCGGATCCAGTTGCCACCGGTGATATCACGTCAACACATGAGGAGGGAACTCTCCCTGTCTCCTCAGATTCGTCCAATGATTTTCAAAGGGCTGATCAAGGTGAGGTGCTAGTATATTTCCCTGTTTGTTTTCTGCACAGCATCTTACAAACATGAATGAGATGTTATATGTCATTGCACTGTTATGGTTTATTATGTTTTCATGATAATGAAATAACTGGGATAAGAAAAACCGACGTGTTGTGATTGTACAGGTAGCTGTGATCTATATCATGGGGAGTGGGTTTTTGATTCTTCTGGGCCACTGTACACAAACAACTCTTGCCCTGTGATCACACAGATGCAGAATTGCCAGGGAAATGGGCGACCGGACAAGGACTATGAATATTGGAGATGGAAACCTGAACACTGCATCCTCCCACGCCTTGATGCTAGGAAGTTCTTGGAGTTGATGAGAGGCAAGACACTTGCCTTTGTTGGGGATTCTGTTGCTCGAAATCAGATGGAGTCCCTCCTTTGCATTCTGTGGCAGGTGAGATAATCCACATACTATTCATTGGCACTATAAATAGTCTACATTGATGGTAACTTGATAATTACTGGTTGGGACCAATGTCCTTGACATGATTTTTTTTTCTGAAACTGATTGTTTTAAGTACATAATCCTAGACCTTTTTATGCATGATTTACTCTGAGTTAGGGGTTATTATGGATTTATGGATGAGCCATATTAAGTTTTTTGTAGCTTTATGATGCTTGCTCATAATAACATTATTTACAATTTCCTTTTTAAATAGAAAAAAAGGTCAGAAGTCACCAGCTCTACATAGTTTATATGTAAATTGGTGGAACTATCTGTTTTTTTGGTAGATTTGCTGCCATGTTGATTACTATCCAAATTTTGTTGATTACTATCTAAATTTTGCAACTGTTTTTGCTGATGCTGGACCAGTTACTGGGTTACTGCTGTTGTCTGCTGCAACCAGAATGAAACCAATGCTGTCATCCTGCACATTGGATAGTGGATACCGTATCAGTCTTAGCCTCCAGGAAACCTGGTTTAGATTTTAGACTTTGCTGTCAGCTCTTTATTTTCTCATAGAATGTAAATAATTTGGGATGAAATCGCAAGATTAGCTTATGTGAAAAGCCCATTAAAGCAGCAGACCAGTCGCTGATGACCAGAAGAATGCGAAACAATGTCCTCAATTAGGAAGCATAATTAATTACTTATCACGCCTTTTATTGAAAGGCAACTCTTGCAGCTTCACAATACTGATTATCTTAACTATTATAAGAATGAGTTGGTGGTGATGGTGAGTCTGCCAAACCGTTCTTAGGCCAGAACAGTAGGGGCCCAAGCTAGGCCCAGTAGGTGAGGAATTCCATAGCTATTTGCTGTTTGTCTACCCTTATTTGCATTTCATTGTATTCCCTTGTTCAGTGATTCTTCAGTAACGGATCTCAAATAAGTGATAGCTCAAGTTTTAAATTCTCGTTTTTTTGTTTTTAAGAGTTTAGAACTTGTGGTGTCATCATCTATTTGGGATCCGTTGCAACGCACGGGCACTTTACTAGTTCTTCTAAACAGTTGAGAATGAATCCTGACATGGTATTATGGAGAGGGAGCTTTCTGAGTAAGAATTGCTTCAAAGTGTGCACTGTCAAGTTATGAGGTCCTCCGCATTTTGGTTTTGGGAAATCTCCCCTTAGGAAGACTATTGCTAAGACTATAGCAGTAGTCTTATTATGCATTGTTGCTTCCATTTCCTCATCATGAATGATGTATTCGTCTTCCTGCAATAAAACACATGTGAAGGGACTTTCCTTCCTATATTAGCAGAAATGTCATGATCAACCTAACAACTTTGTGCTCCTGTGTTGAATGTATTTGTAGCTTATGTCATCAAGCAACATAATATATGCTTTCTTATCTTGAAGCAATGTGATGTTCTTTTACAGGTAGACACCCCAGTAAACCGTGGCAGCCGTAGGATGAACAAGTGGATCTTCAGGTCAACCTCAACAACTATCATCCGCATCTGGTCTTCATGGTTAGTACACAGGTCCGATGAAGCTGTGGGGTTTGCTCCTAAGGGTCTTGATAAGGTTTTCCTGGATATCCCAGACGAGACCTTCATGGCACTTCTCCCAAGTTTTGATGTGCTTGTCCTCTCCTCGGGACACTGGTTTGCCAAACGATCAGCCTATATCCTGAATGGCAATGTTGTTGGAGGGCAGCTCTGGTGGCCTCGTCAAGCTGGCAAAATGCAGATCAACAACATTGACGCTTTTGGTGTGTCTGTCGAGACTTCCTTAACTGCTGTGGCGACTAACCCAAATTTCACTGGTATAGCTATTGTGCGCACATATTCACCTGATCATTATGAAGGTGGGACATGGAACACTGGTGGATCGTGCACTGGAAAGGTTAAGCCATTGGATGAGGTTGTGAGGAATGGATTTACAGATACAATGTACGGAAAACAGGTTACAGGCTTCAGAAAGGCAGTGGAGAATTCTGGGAAACATGGTTCCAGGTTGAAATTGATGGACATCACTGAACCTTTTGCCTTAAGGGCTGATGGGCATCCTGGTCCATACAGAAGTCCTGACCCAAACAAGAAGACACAAAGAGGGCCAGATGGAAGGCCTCCACCTCAAGATTGTCTACATTGGTGCATGCCGGGACCTGTAGATACATGGAATGAGATGTTGCTAGAGACTATGCGAAGAGAATTCGAGGGAGATGGAAGCTAAAGAAAAAGGCTTACTGGCAACGTGCCATCATGTGACACGTTCTGCAATGCTGGTAAACATCGGAGTATACCACAGCGTTTATCCTATAGTAGTGGTGTACCACAGCGTTTATCCTATAGTAGTGGTGTTACCGCAGACAGGGAGAATTATAGCTTTGGATGGGGAAAAAATCTGTGTGTATTTGACCACAACTAGGATGGGGAATGGGAGTTTAGGAGTGTGTAGTGGCGTTACTTTTTTGTCCGTATCCTGTGGCTAAGAGGGATAGGAAATAGCAAGCAATTGATTTGTATCAGGTAAGTTTTGTTGTATTTTTTGTCTGACACATTCTTGGACATATGATTTTGTGCAGAATTTTGTGGAATTCAAAACCCCATGGCGTAAACTGATGTTTAGTGCTCTGCGTGAGTGCTTGTCAGCTAGGTATGAGAATACAAGTGATAAAGAACTTATCGTTCACAATTTGCTGGGATGACTGAACTGCAATTTCTGTGTTGCGCCAAATACAGTTGCTCTGTTGCCACCACAACAATTGTGATTACATGCAGACATTGATTACATCCAGATGGTTCTGGTCTTTTCTAGACACGTCTCTGGTTCAAATTACGATCTTGCTATGTTGTTTCAGAAAGAAAGAATAAAAAATTAAAAGAAAATGTATATCATCTTAGCACCACTCATTTTTTAAAGACTAGTACTGCTCTTTTTGAAGTATCCTCTTAACTACTTGTCAGCTTGGTCGATGAACTTTTGGTTACAGAAACCGTGCATTGTAATCGGCATTAGTTTACTAGTAGCAAGTTGGTGCATCGAGGCTTTTGTAAAACCTTTGTACGAAGGACGGTTATAAAACCAAAACTCGTATTGTGCTCTTAAAAACAAAATTCCGATGGAAATAACCTAACCTACAAGGTTACCTGGAGAATTTGGCATCAAATGCCTTCTTACTCAAGGGAGGTAAAAACAAATGTGGAAGTGTAAATTAAGATATTACTCTTTTTTGAGGTAGAATTAACTGGCTGTAAATATAATGATGTCAGTATTCCGAAGAACTGTCAAGCATTAAGGAAGTTGCTCAAGAGTTATCTCTAACAAAGGGAAGCTATCTGCTTGCCCTCTCATTGCTACTTAGCTTGATGTCGGTACTACTCTCTTCACTATAAAGTTTCAGATTAGCTTTTCGTTAATCAGGCAAAGAAAAGGAATGAAAAGAAGTACGGCTCCAACCAAATTATATTCCCATCAAGACACACAAGCTTAAGCAATGCTCTTGTGAGTTGTGACCCTTCTCTAGTCAGTAACGTCAATTGCTCCGGGAGGAAGATAATATTGTTATGTCAGTTGTCATATGAGCTTTGATCTCATCTGTTAGGTGGTATGCTTGGAATATACCAATTGGCCTTTGCCTCCATGTTATCTCTTTCTAAAGATTTCTCCAAAAGATCACCGATCCATAGTTTGGTCTATAAAACACCTGTCATGGCAATTCTTTATTTTTCTTGCACTGGGGAGAAGCTGCTTTAATAAGGGTTCAAGTTTATGCCATAGCACCTTCACCGGATGCTCTTTGCTCTTCTTTTGGGTAACCTTGTGAACAGTATGCTAGAGCAAGTACAATAACAAAATCTGCTACTTACTCCATCTCTTATCCATATCATCTAGAGTAAGCACTAAAATTAGCTTGTATAATAGCTATCTCTAATAGTTGATTCTAGATGCTGTGCAATAACTATATCTTTTCTCTTGTACATAACTAATCTACATGTATTCCCATGCAAAACTAGCTACTAAATAAGAGCCAGATCTCTTCTCTCTCGTCTTTTCTCACTCTTTCATATAGGGCACCCAGCTGAGATGGTCTTATTGTACATACCCTTAGTAATCTAGTTCCTAAGCTTGCCCACTGATCACTAGGCTAAAATCTTTGTGTTTGGTTGCTCGTACTAAGTTGTACATATATGAGATAGTTCAAGAAAAAAAATCATCCATATATTTAGTTGCTTGAATAGAATCATTCCATCCTGGATAATGGGATACAAATTTTAAAAATATATTCTTTATATATGCTAAACCATTCCAGTCACCCAAAATAATGGAATCAAATGATACAGGACCATCCCATCTCATTCTACCTCATCCCACCAACTAAACACATAAATGTTTAACAAACTTTTCATATTGAACCACTACGCCTAATTAATACTATCAATATACTCCCGTCAATTCACAAAAACTTGTTGGTTTGGGATACGTGCAGTCAAATTTTTAAAACTTTAGTTAGCGATATCTTTTTAGATATTTAGATTGGATGCTTGAAAATCATATGTGTAGATTCGTCTTGAAATGTACTTTCATAACATTATGATTTTATTAGATTTTTAAAATATATTAGAAATTAATGATCAAAATTGAGTTTCAGGGACTGTGTTGATTTGCAAAAATGACTTATTATTTGTGACCCGAGGGAGTATGTGTCAGTACCTGGGTTCACAAAATCGCGAAAAATCGGTCGATTTTCGTGGTTTTCAACCGTATAGAGCCGGTTCGACATATAAAACTGGTCGATGAACCGGTTAAATTCAAATATTTGAAAAAATTTATGCGACGCAAGACCGACTGGTTTTCGATCAAAACGTCCGATTTGTGTCAAACATCGTGTGGTAGTGCATCAGGCTTTAGCGCATGGTCAAAACCTATCGGTTTTCGATAAAAACCGATAGGTTTTCAATTTTTCAAAAAATTTTCTAAAAATTTTGAATTCTTAACCCTTCGGTTTCTAACGATTTTAGAGTGATTTTTTTGCTCGCTATTTTTTATTTTCCAACAGTTTTTTCGGTTTCGATTTAGTTAACCTTGGTAACTACTCAGCGTAGCCCAGATCGATCTGCAACAAATTGAAACGTAAGATAAGAACAGTCATTACTAACAAACACGGGGCTCACAAATCACAATGCAACCAAAGGATATAATTGAAAGCAATCAAATATATTCTTATGCAAACAAATCTTTCGGCAAATCCCAAATTTGATATTTTAAAAAAGCTCCAATAGACCACTTCAAACAATCCTATCAAGAAGTGCGCAAGTACATGGGAAAAGAAAAATATGTTGCGAGAAGGGATAAATTAAAGAAAGAAACGAAAAGTTCAACACGGATTAAACTTCAAACCGCAAATATTTTGATCCTAATCCAACAAATCAACTAGGTGAATAAAAAAACAACCATCCACTGATTTTCTTCTCCTCACGAAGTCCTGCCCAGATATTTTTTTCCCTCTTTATTTTTTTGAGATGCGGAGATTTTTCCCATTTTGACCACGCAACGCATGCATTTTTCATCTTTGGCCAGCTAGCACTATCGCCATTTCAGCATTGTACACGTGCCACATCCTTTGTGTGCTCAGTCTTGCCGCTTGCCCATACGCGCGATCCATAATCCTCTGTACTCCTATCTGGTCGACGCATGACATCGCACCGTTCGGTTTGTGGTGCGAGCCTAACTTCAGGGCGTGCTAGGCCCATCAGCTTCGTGGAACACAGGTGACTTGTTAAATTATGAGACGGTCACGTGAAAGATCAAAATGATGATGAGAGAGAGGTGAATGATTTTAAATAATTTTTTTATTTACTGGAGAAATATTTATCAATCAAAAACTAAAAAAAAGTAGTTTAGAATTTCAAACCGAAGAGGACACTACCGGTCTTTGAGGGCGGTAGTGGCGGATCAGCGGTACTACTGCTCTCAGGGGCAGTAGTGCCGGCTAGGTCTGGCAGATGAAGACAACACGAGTTTTGGTGCATGAAATGATGACACTGTTAATATTTTGGACCAAAACTCGTCAAACGTGGTAGGCACCTCCTTATAGATACCAAGAATCTATTCTAACCTTCAATCACAAGGATTGAAGTTAAAGTCCCAAACTTTAATCAATCAATGGAAGAATACACCGAGAATCAAATTCTTAGTCTTGGACTTGTTCGTGGGGTTTTGATGATCAAAAATGATCTTGGGCCATCTCCCACACGTCAAAGCAAGCAAGAGCTCAAGAGAAGAGCTTCAAGAACACAGTCGACAAAGATTTCTCTAAGATTTAGCAAAAGATCGGTTCTAGAGAGAAATAAGAGAGGCGATGCCTAGGTAATTGGGACATGATCTAAGAAAGATTCATCCTTCAATCACTCATCCTTGTCACAAAATTCATAAGCATTTAGGAGGGGTAGCAAATCCAAATGTGCAGAATTTAAATTGCAGAAAAGTAAATACTGAATTTAAATTACGGAATGTAAATACATAATGTAAATGCGTAATTTAAATTCAAAAGTAAAGGAAAACAAAGCCTCACAACAAGGTTAGCAAAGCTCAAAGGATCACAAAAATATTCAAGAGGAGAGGCGTCCCCTCTTCCCCTCTATTTATAGCACAATGGAGTCAATTTTCACCCTTGATGACATTCTTGGCCCTCAAAAAACCTCATCAAGGGTTGAGATGCATTCTCTCTCATACATGGGCTAACTCGCAACCCAATACCATAACGGGTTTTGCACACTTCTCAAAGCGAGCTAACTTAGCCGCTATTCCATCCTCTAAACCGCAATCCAACGGTTCTCTTTGATCCGAGCAGCTCTAACATAGCATTCCAGTTGTTCCCTTGCCTCCATAGCTTGCATCGACTCTGTCTCCGGTCATCCTCCGACGATCCCTAACTATTTGGACATCCGGCACACCTCGCCTTGTCTCGGTCATACTCCACCTCACCATGATCTCGCTTCGTCGTCCTGCAACCATCAAAAATAAAGAAATCCATCACATAGCATTGTCCAATAATTTATGCAAATGATATGAAGAATATTGCATTTATTTCAGATCATGTCTCGCAGTAAAAGTCGGCACTACCGCCCATCTGGGACCGATAGTACCGCTCAGTCGGCACTACTGCTCCCCAGAGGCCGGTAGTGCCGCTCGCGCTAAAGTCCGTGCGAGAACACCTTTTTGAAAAATAACTACCGTCGTTCTACGACCGGTAGTTCCAACAGGCCGGCACTACTGCCATCTCAAGTCGGTAGTGCTGCCCTACACTGACTGCACCTCAAATTGCTTTATTTTCAAAATCTAATTCAAATTCAAACTTAAACCTAAGCAAACCTAGATCAAATAAAGTCAAATACTCACCACAAATATAGATATATTTTTTTAGTTTCTCACCACGTCTCTTCCCGTCTGGCTAGATCAATACGATGTTTATTTGGTCGACATGGTTATAAATTAAAAGTAAAAAAAAAAAACTCAAAACCATCCACAAAACCTCTTGGGGACGTAATTTTCAAATACATGTCATTCTAGTTTTCAAATTTTGTTTATAAGTGCATTTTTTTACAATTTCTCTTTAACAATTTCCAATACCATTTACTAGCACAGATTAGAATAGGACATACCACATAAAGATATAATAAACAGGGGTAATATAGTCTTTTTAGATATGCATTGGTTGAAGTGTAACCTTGAATGAGACATTTAAGGATGCGCTTTATCTGATTTTACGGGTGAATGACAAAAATTAAGTTAAGTCAAGAGCTAAAGGACGAATGACTAAAATTAAGCTAAGTCAAGAGCTAATAAAGGAACGAAAATATATTCTTGCCAATTAAAAAATACATCCACCACGAGGATAGGATATGTGGGGGCCACAACCACTATGAGCGGCACTTATTCTGACTCGGTGATTCCTTATGATATGACCTAGCAATATAAAAAAGCAAGGGTTAAATCACCAACTGAAATAGTACGACTTGAGGAGGGATGATCGTATATGTGGCCACTTCACCAACAGATGGAACCATTTGGAAGCGAGGAACACGATGGTCAGATGGTCCATTAACTGTCTCTGGCAGCTTTTTTTCTCTTCAAATTTCTTCGCAAACAGATTTTAATTGCTCCAGCGGATTTCCTTCACGATTCTCTTTAAAAGAGATTCGAACAGTGAATCTCTCTTGAAAGAAATTCTCTCTCCAATCCCTACATAAATTCACTTGAGAGGATGCTGTTGAAGATAGTAGAAAATAAAGAAAATGAATATAGGGAAGAAAATAGAGAAGGAAATAGAACGAAGTGAAATTGCTGCAGATAGTCTAAACGCGTAGCCGTGGTTTTTCTGGTGGTTTCACGAAGCCTCGTCAGCTCACCTATGTCTATGACTCTATGTAGCAGCTTGGATCGGGGACCGATCGACGATGGAACGTCGGGCACACACCGGCCCCCCACACCACACGTGTCAACGAGACGATGTAACAAGTCTCGTCGCTCGTCGCATCATTATTCCATTATCCATCTAACTCTGGACCACTAACAATTATTTCCTTCAATTCGGTCGCCTTTTCCTTACCACCTCCAATTTAAGCCAATGTTTTCTTTTTGCATTTTGGTCCCATGAAATTCTAGCGAACCCCCTCAACTGAGAACCAATTTATAAAATAACTGTCTCTAAATATTATCTCTAGATGTTGTGTAATAACTATCTCTTTTCTATTGTATATAAATAATCTACCTATATTTCTGGAGCTAAGTTTACTATATGCTAATAGCACAAAGCTGGCTACTAAAGTCCTATTTAGCAGAGCTTCAGTTGTGGAGCTGGGTGTTCGTAGCTTCACTAAATCCGTGGAGCTGAAGTTATGGATATATTAAGAGTGTTTAGGTGGGTCGTCTTGTTTACATTTTATAATAAAAATATAAACTTAATTCACTTTATTTTAGCCTATAAGTTTCAGATCTAAGGTATAGTTAGAATCTAAAGCTCTGCTACACAGAGCATAATAAGAGTAAGCTATCTTCTCTCCTCTTTTTTTTCTCATTTTCTATAAAAAACAAAACTAATGTATAGGCTAATAGTAAGGTGATATGATGTTATTGTACTCCATGATCAAGTGATGTTACATTTTTTTTAGAACTACCAAGTGGCAGTACGATGGATCGAGCGGCTGGCAATCGTCCCAGAGTTGATCAAATAGTGGAGGGCGGCATGCATGGAGGCATGGACCATGGCTTGCAAGTTGCTAGCTTTCCTTTCAGCAATAGCTAACGAGAATGGCTGAACTCGTACTTTCGTAGTGATATGCGTGCAGTGCTAACAACTTTATACAGTAAGCTTCTCTAATTCTTTTTGAAATTGAAGCTTCCTTAATTCAGTTTATATATGTGATTGACCAATTTTTTTAGTATTTTTTAATAAAAAATTACAGAAGTAATATACCAATAAAAAATAACAAAAATACCCCTCTATAGCCATTTAAAATGACGACAGCCTGTCTGTAGCCATTTAAAATGACGATAAAGAGTCTATCGCTATTTCAAACGATGACAAAAGGCTCCTCGACGACGGCAGCCTTTGTCGCCATTTAGAATCGCGACAGAGAGTCTGACTCTCTGTCGTTATTTCAAATAGCGACAGAGAGCGCTGCAAGCAAAAACAAGAGAGGCAAAGAAAAAAGAAAGAGCGGAAAGAAAGGAGATAGAAGCTTATATGAATTTTGTTAAAATAAATAAAAATCAAAAAATAAATATAATGAAAACAGGGCAGCGCGGTTTAGGTTTCAAAAAAAATACAGAAATAATATACGTGTTAAAAAAATTTGACAAAAGTTCGAGATGGAGGTTTGTTAAGTAGAAAATAACAACACGTAGAGAAATTAATAAGAAACAATTCGTAGAAGCGATGTTTAATATTGATGGAAATGAAATGAAGGCAGGGAATACATGATATCTTTTGAAATTTTTGGTTCATTGATGTAGCGAAAAATTAGAGAATTTGAATCGATAGTTTTTGAATTTTTTGGTTCAGTGATGTACTATAAAATTATGAAATTTTAATTGATAGTTACTACTTTTTTGTTGAGTGTTGTACTCAAATCATGGAATTATAATCAAATCGATATACATATGATAAACATAAAAATGCACAAAAGGCGTACAAAATGATAGAAGATAGATGGCATATATAGAACCATTGCATTGTATGACATATAAAACAAGTAGACATATAAAACAAGTAAACATACGTGGAGCATACAGTTCGGTTCATTGCGTATGTTAGCCCTCATACTTGTACAATACAAATGGCGACATGAACGAATAATGAGCAGGAAGTACAACTATGATGCATGAGTGCATTTTGGAATTGTAAAGAAGTCATGCTGCATGTTGTAGACCTTGCAAGGAATGATCCATCGGTTCCTTCCTCTTTGATCTGGCGAGGCTGTTGTCCTTGACTTTCTTCTAATTAGGCCTGTATAGATCAACCCAATATAGTCTTCTTGAACGATCTTCGGCTCTTCCTGGAAACGAGCCGCCTCGGCCTGTTCCTTCAGCTTCTTTTGATGTGCCTAAAACTCATAGATATGTTTCTAGTAGTCCACTTCTTCAGGGCGGAGGTGAGTCTGTTGTGGAAGGAACTTGCCTCGGAGGTGAGTCGACGACACACACAACTTGAACGCGTGTGCATGGGATGAACCACCGGATGTGCTCATCGTACGTGCCGTGGTCATAAGGGGAAGTGCACGTTCGCTAATGCCTACGCCCACTGCTAAGCATGAGATAACATGCGTGTCGCCCAACTCGCAATATCAACGAAGCCCTTCCGTGTCTGTCTGCATAAAGAGATTCGCAACGTAACCAAAATAGTAATGACATCTGAAAGAGTGATGCAATTAAAAGTGATGTGAAGAACTAACGTGTGGACGCTCGGTGAGACGACGCCACCAGTAGGGACGGTGAACGCTTGCTGGAGATCGAAAGGCCTCATGACACGGTGGGCGGCGTAGGTCTCCACGAACTCGTCGAAAACAAGGTAACGCCATCTCAGCCAGAAGGCAGTGTCTAGGGATGGCAATATTACTCGATTACCCTTGTACCCACGGGTAAAAACCCTAATAGATGTGGATATGTTCCTCTTTTGTTGCCCGCAAGTATGTTTATAGGGGCCAAACTTTACCCGACGGGTAAATGGGTATAGGTATGGGGGAGCTCCACCCGTACCCATTCCGCCCGATTTCCCGCCACCTTCTACTGACATGTAGGCCACAATAGACGTCTAGTTGGCACCTTGATCCCCAATTTGTGGTACCTCATATTTTAGTAATTTGTGGTTGGTGATGCCGTGATGGACGATTTGTAATGTGTGTGATGATTGATGAATTATTTCTATTTAATTATTGAACTTGAGCATGTGTGATGACTAATGAACTATTTTCATTTTAATTGTTAAACTTGAGTATATGTGCGTCATTTGACTGCATGTGTTATTTTAATTCTTATCCCTATGTGCATTTGAATTTTTGAGTCATTGATAATCATTCTTCAATTCATAGAATGTAATTGATTCCCACAATTTCATTAAAAGGATTGTATCAGTACCATTGCTCAAGCTCCAAATGCCCTTTGGTTCGAAGGATTATTGATGGTGGCGGGTAAACAGGTACCCGCGAGCGATAGGTATGAGCGAGATTCTTTACCCGCCACCCTTCGTGGGTATATCCGTGAGGGAGATTTTGTCTGATAGGTATGGGTATAGGTATGGGTGAGCACTACCCGTGCCCGCCGCACCCGATTGCCATCCCTAGCAGTGTCACTAGTGTATTGCAGCGAGAGGCCCTGAGGTAATTGCGCGTCGACAAGCTTTGGGAGGTACAGATGGCAGATGATGTGATCATCCATCAGCTGGTCAAACATCGCTACATACTCAAGGTACGAAGGGCGCAACATAATTGGTGTGAAAGTCAGCTGCAAAAAGCGAAATAGGTGACCGTTAGTATGAAACATGGCAAATCATTATATAATTACCGATAAAGGTGATTGTACTAACCCATCGGTGACAACACAACGTCAACCCCGAGAGCCCCGTAGAAGCCTCTGCCATAAGGTGGCAAGTCCATCTGTGGTCGTCCGATCTGGAATATCTTCAACAACCACAGATGAAGCAATAAAAGACACCCAACAAGAGTGGAGGAGTTCGTCACGCGACGACACCTGTCACAAAGGGTTTGGTAAGTGGCAGCGAGTACAGCAGGTCCCCAAGCCAACTGTGGGAGCTCCTCCAGGTCGGCGCCCACGATCGTCCTCGCGAACTGGATCATGTGATTATCGATGTTATCCCCATGGGACGAGTAGAACAAGACCAGCCGAACAGTCTGAGCAGGTACGTCTCGAAGTGGCGGCTGATGACGTACTCCCCCACTCTGTCCGCCATACTCTCGGGTTGCAAAAGGTAATGCTCAGGCTAAGAATTACAAGGGAAAATGAAATAAAAAAATAAGAAATTAAATCGCACATACGTATAACTGCACCAGACTGTGCGTAGAATTGAAAGGTGTGTATCCTACCTCCTCCGGTAGCACGCCCATGAACCGGTCCAGGACCTCTGTCCGCCACTCTAAGTGGACGTCGTCAGTCACACCGCGTCCCCGAAGCAAGGTAGGTCCAAAAGGTAACTGACATCCTCCAGTGTCGGCGCTATCTCACCCCACGGTAGGTGAAACGTGTGCATCTCCGGTAGCCAGCGTTCACCAGAGTGGCCAGTAAGCTCCTGTCATAAGAGAACCTCCTGGACGCACCCATCTATCCATCACATCAGGGGCAGCCGCCTCCACCATCTGAGCTAAAATAAGTAACCTCGCCGCTCTCAGCCCGCAGGAAAACACTATAAGTACAATCGCTACACACATACAAAACATCGTAACGTAACAATGAGAATAGTACACTAACCTCGGAATCCATCACAGATCAATCCGCCATGCTCTCATGGGGGTGCGCGAGCGTAGGGCGCTAAGCTCGAACGCTGGCTCCCTGTCCGAACAGCAATGTCTGACGCATTGATACATGCATCGAAAGTAAATAATGCCCGCTTGAGTACCATCTTTCTAGGGAAGCGCTATGAAGGCTGCTCACAAATATTGACATAAGCCCCAGCATTCCTTTCCTTGATCACCTGAAGCATACCTGGTAAGTTCCAATAGGAATCTCCGTACGTACCAAACGTTGCTTCTAATGCCTTCTGCTTCATTCTCCATGCCTTGTCATAGCTTATGATGTACTAAAACCTCTGATCTATTGCAAGTATGATGGCACATGGCTCTAAATCCAGGTTGCTCACAATCTCCCTGTACATTGTATTCGCAACAAAGCATGAAGATATGTTTCTATGCGATTGCGTAGACTCCGTCAGCACGCATGAGTGTGGGACGACTATAGAACACTCTCAAATGGTGCCCCACTTAGGCTGGTGAGCATGGCATGCCATGGCCAACCCTTCATCTGGCATCTGACATCATACACCCGCTAATCTGACTTTGCAACCTTAAAGGTTCTATGCAGCAATACTACCCATGTTGTCACTGCTTCCTACACTTCACACTTATTCTTGTAAATTGCTCTTTACCACACCTCATTCAAATCGTACCCCCATGCGACGTTTTCACCCTCGTTGACCACCAGCTTATCGAACTGACACGCATCCCACTCTGTAAGGAAAAGGCTCTTCATCGTCTTCATCATTACATAAAGCATTGTAGTCATGTCTCTCTGTCTCCATCGATTGCACCAACGATTCAATATGTTCTCCCTCATTTGTCACACCCATTGGTTCTTGCACCTCAGGCATTGGAACGTCAACTTTCTCGCCTTGCACTGCCTCTTGATCCGAACTAACATCCTATCTCACTAAGCATTCTCTAGCTTGGCTGCTCTCCCCAACTTACTCTAGTTTACCACCAACAACCTCTTGTTGTGTCGTATGGACAACATTGGCTTTCTGAAATGCTTGCGCCAACAACACTAATGGTCATCCTTTTTCAATCGTCATTGTTACATACGAACTCCACGACTTCGACCCCTTCAGTTCCACTAACTCCCAGTACATGCAATCCCATCTCCGACACCCTACTCCGTGCAGCTTCAAATTATGCAATTCACAATCCAACGAGAACATCTGGTACACTCATCTTGTAACCGTGCTCCATGAACGCTCCCTTACACGTGACAGGTTAGCCATGACACTTGAAAAAAAACTTAGTTTCACCCCTTATGTACCCATGTGCGGAACTCCTTCTCCGTAGTGTATTTTAAATTGCACTTGTTCATCCATACATGTTAAGCATTTCACGAAATTTTTAATATTGTTGTACATATGTAACATGATGGCGTACTCTACACTACTTAAAACAACTGTTTCAGGCATACATAAATTTATTTTTTGAACTACACACTATCCTGCATACTTTTCACAGTTTTTTATGTTCATAGTTATTGCTACTCTATGCAGCTAATTACTTACGAACCTAATTAATCAGATCTCCCAGTCATGTATGTAAAAAATTATTGCTACTCTATGAACCTAATTAATCAGATCGCTAAATCATGTATCTAAAAAATTATTGATATTCTACATAGTTAACTACTTACAAACCTAATTAATCTGATCGCTAAGTCATCTATTTAAAAAATTATTCCTATTCTACACAGCTAACTTATTACAAACCTAGTTAATCTGGCCACTAAATCATCTATCTAAAAAAATTATTGCTATTCTACACAGTTACTACTTACAAACCTAATTAATCTGATCGTTAAATTATGTATCTAAACAAATTATTGCTATTCTACACAGCTAACTACTTACAAACCTAATTAATCTGGTTGCTAAGTCGTCTATCTAAACAAATATTGCTACTATACACAGCCAATTATTTACAAACCTAATTAATATGATCACTAAGTCGTGTATTTAAAAAAATATTGCTATTCTACATAACTAACTACTTACAAACTTAAGTAATCTGATTGTTAAATCGAGTATTTAAAAAATTATTGCTATTCTACACAGCTAATTACTTGTAACCTAATTAATCTGGTCGCTAAATCGACTACCTAAATAACAATTAATAATCTACATAGCTAATTACTTACAACCTAATTAATCTACTCACTAAATTGTATTTTGTTAAAATTTATTTTAAATAAACAAAAAATTACCTGCAAAATGGCGATGCTTTCTTCTTCCTCCTCCTCCCATCTTCCTCCTCTTTTTTCTTCCTCCTCCCTACTTCTTCCTCCCCTCCTCTCCTTTTTCCTCTTCTTCCCCTCCACCTCTTTCCCATCTTTCTATGGATGGCAGTTTTATCCATGGATTTGGGTACCTATAGGTACACGATCCGATAAGAGCAGGCACGGGTAGTACTTCAGACACATGGGTTTTCGGGTTTTGGTACCTGATAAGATAATAGGATGAGCATGGGTGTCAATTGGTACCCATAGGTACCCGATGGGTATCGTATGACATGTCGACCCCACTTTTATATATGTATTCAAAAACAAAACCATAAGTTTAGGAGACCTCGGTCGAATCGCCATCCCCATTGCCCATTCGCCCCCATGGCTGCCTCCTCCCTCGCTCACTCTCCTCCCTCTCCGGCTCTGCAGCCTCTGATCTCCTCCTTCGGCTCTTCGTCGCTTGGCCCCCGCCGTCCCCAGGCCCTGGCCGGCTTCCTCCCCTTTGGCTCCCCTCAAAGCTCCTCCGTCTGCGTCGCTCATCCCCGGCCCCCATCGCTCCCGTCGATCTCCTCCCTCCCCTCCGGCTCTCTCCGATTCCCCCCTCTTCGTCACTGTTACGCCCACCGCCTTCCCTTCCTCTGCTCTCTGCTCAGCGCCCAGGACCACGACGCCAGGTGCGCACCCATCGACCCTAGCTACCGCATGTTGTTGTCATTTGTGGTCCCCGCTGAAGAGGTTGGGAGGACCGCGAGGATGAGGCGAGGCGCCCGTCCATGATCGGCGGTGGGAGGAGCTCGCGAGGCGCTTCGCGATAAACACGCAGCGGAAGCAAGCGACCGGGATCTGCAGCCATCCCAGGATCTTCAGCAGCATGTCGTTGCCAGCGCCGACAGTGGCGGCGCGGAGGCCTCTGCCCTGCCATCCCTCGCCTTGTCGGGACGCCGACGAGGGCGCCTGCGCCTCCTCCTCCTGCTCGCCCACCATGGCTACTACTGCGTGGTTGTTTGCCTATCCATGAGTACCTATTGGGTATCGGATACCCATCGAGTTTGGACGTGGCACAGATCCGTGCCTATGAAGTTTAGTGGGTTCAGGTAGGCAACATTTTATTCGGATTCGGGTTTAAGGTGGTCGTACCCGGAGGTACCCACTCGATTGCCATGCCTACATCTTTCTTTTTTTTCTTTGTTTGCTCGCTTGCCCGATGAATGACATTGTGGTTGCGACGATCGATGCTAAACACCTCTGTCGTCATTTGAAATGACGACAGAGTGGTTGAAATGACGAATGACGACAACTGGTGTAGTTTTGTTATTTTTTAACCAATGTATTAGTTATATAATTTTTTTATTAAAAAAGTATTATTTTAAAAAAATTCTGTGATTGCCAATCGAAACGTACCGACGGAAGAATATTTCGTAGACGTTCGAAGTGACAACCGACAATTGTGCTTATCAGGAGGTACTGCTACATTTCAAAGAGAAAATAAAAAAAAAATCCTACGCGGATCACAGGAAGCGGAGTCTTCTGGTTTATTTGCATTATTAAATCTCGTCGCCGACAAGCACCATTCTATCCGAATATCCAATCCATTATCCACCCATGCTAAGCCAACTACACCTGCCCGCCGCGTACACCGCTTCCTGCTTTCTTTTTCCTCCCCTTTTAATCTTTATCCTTTTATATTTTTCTAGCTAAAGATCAAGTTTGGGTGTACTACTTGATGGTTTGGTTTCTCGGTTTGCAAGAACAATTTTGCTCTTCATAATCTCGACCAAAATTTTCTGTAGGAAACAAATTCGAGAGCAACCCCTTGGAAGGAACTCGCGCGCTAACCTCTCCATCTACAGAGCCTCGATGATCTCCCCGTAGGCGGAGAGCACCGCGAGGCTACTTGATCCTCGCCGCCGGCGCGGCGGCCGGGGCCGCAAAGAACCCGACGGCGCGGCACTTCACGTCCATCCCTGCGGCCCCGGGCATCGGCATTGCCCCGGATGCCGGCGACCTCTTGTAGGGCCCGAGCCACTTGGCGATCATGTACCGGCTCTTGCGCCACGGCGGCACGTGCAGGCCGTGGGACCGGAGAGACCGGCGCGCGGCGTCGGCCGCCAGGCGCACCGCGCGCCCGACGGCCTCCTCCCGCGCGACCACCACCGACGCCGGCACAGCGGACACGACGACCGCGTACTCCTCCGTCGCGCGCGCCACCTCCAGCCCCGCTCGGAAGTCCGCGTCCACAATGTACCTGCTCCTATGGCCTCTCGCCGCTGGCGCGACCACGTCGATGTACTCGTACGTCCCGGCCGTCATGCCGCCGGACGCCTCCCACCGCGACTTGCACACTCCGGCGTCGTACCCGGCGGCCCGCAGCCGCCGCATCACGGCGCGGCGGAAGGCCGCGCCGTGCGCCCGCAGCGCCGTCTCTGACTCCATCGCCGCCGCGACGGCAGCAGCCAGCCTGATCCGGAATGGATCCTGCCCGGCAGGAGGGTCGAGCAGCTCCCGCACGGAGGCCGCCGCCGCCGCGGCGCGGCCGGGACCGTCTCCATCGTCGGAATCATACCCGTCCCCTCCCTTGGGCTCCGGCCCGGCGCCATCCTCCCCGCCGGCCGCGTCCGTCTCAAGAAACGCCTGGACGAGGCCGGAGAGGCACGCGGACGCGTCGTGGTCGCTGCCGCTGCTCGTACAACCCCCGTCCCCACGGAGGCGCGCGCGGACGGCGTCGTCGAGGCGGATGTACACGGCCATGTCGCCGTCGAGCTGCGGCGCTCGGTTTCTCGGGAGGTGGTGGTGGTGGTGTGGGTCGCGATGGATCGGACACCTGGGGACCCGGGTTTTATAGGGTGGTAGGCGATGCGCGCTCTCACAAGTCCCAAGTGTCGAGAGGGAAAAGGGTTTATTCCTTGCATTATACTCCCTCCGTTTCTTTTTATAAGGCGTATTTGGTTTCGTTAGGACAAGACTTTGACCAACAATTACTCTATTAGCATATAATTTTTATGACACAAAATTGATATTAGCAGATTTGTATTCAAAAGTACTTATATATAATTATGATTTTGTATTGCATAAATGATATATTAATGAAGTAATCGTTGGTCAAAGTCTTGTCCTAACGAAACCAAATACGCCTTATAAAAAGAAACGGAGGGAGTACCATTTGCGTTAATGGGGAGTGGGGGCACTGGGACTCCAACTGCTGGACTGGAGTATTTGTTTTCTAAACACCGGATTTGAGAAGTGAACCCTGGAATATGCTTCCCTTGCAAGGAGTTTTCCTCTGGCTAATTTGGTCGTGCCACGCCCGCCTAGTGGATTAGCTCCTTGGTGTGAGCTGATTGGTGGCTGACGTGTGACAACGTTTATATCTTCTCTTATTTCCCCTGTGACCTGTGTTTCTTCGTCCAGTTACATCCATGGTTCGCTAGGTTTGCTGTCTCAGTGCCATTTTTTTTACTGTAGTCAAAGTTGTGGAGTAACAGCTTTGTGAATTACTAAGTTCTAAGCAACTGCCTCCAAACCCATGGGCATGCCATTTGCATCCTTTTTTTATAGTAATGTTGGTTGGATTAGTAATTTGGTTCATAGTGCCATACTAGTAGTACTCTTTCTAACAGGACTAAAGCATTTAAAAGTGGGTGGCCCTTAGACGTCGAAAACGTTCGAGAAGTAGCATATGCGTTTCCTGGCCGGGCGTGACGGGATATGCCGTGGCATCGCGGGCTTTATCGTTGTTAATAATAAAATGATCGTAGATTGTAGTTGTACATAATCTAATAATAATAAAAAATAGATGAAGAATAATTACAAGTAAATTAATATAGAATATAGAAAAATCAACTCTTCTCTCTTTATTAATGGTAGATTATTTCTGTTGTACAATAATGTGTTTACATTTATATATGTAACCCATCGAGAGTAGTTTTCAAAATTTGGTCATCAAATCCTACAGTGAATATATCTCAACAATCAGAATCAAGAGTCCGATTATATCTCAATCATCCTACCAATCTCGTAATGTTTTTTTCTTCTTTTTTTTGCAAATACGGTTTTCTCCTAATAAATTTGTAAACCGCGACAAGAGTGTTGAGCCCACCTTGTTACCGCGTTTCCCTCGCTCGAAGGAGCTCGTGCGCTTGGTCCCACGCTCGATAGGTCTCCTCCTGAGCTCTCAATTCTTGATAGCACTACAGCAGTCTTATTGAGCTTCCCGTGCTTAACAACTGTCCGAAAAGAACTTTCGGTGTGCGATAAGTGTTATCTATTGTATTTTTTGTGATCAACGAGAGAGCTATTTTATCAAAAAAAATAAATTAATTAATTAAAAAAAAGACCAGATTTGCATGAAGTATCCGCGGAGTACCAGAAAAGCTACGGACTCTATCCTGTCCGCACTGTCGCGCGGGCTCCCGGAGCAGGAAGACTGACGGAGGAGGCGATGCTGATTGGGCCAGGTCAGCGCGTGCGGCTGCGTGCCAGGTGCATGGGGGGCACACCGGCTTGGCCCTTGGCGCTGCCGTGGGGGCACGGCCGCCCGCGCATTCCCGTGCGTGACCGCGGCCGCGGGGCATCGCTCGCCTCGCCGTGGGACAAGACGGATAGGGACTTGCCCTTTGCTTATCTCGAGACCCCGTCCCTTTCCCTTCCCAAAGGCTCTCTCTCTCTCTCTCTCTCTCTCTCTCTCTCTCAGGTCCGGTCTTCCCAGTCCCACACCGGTTTAGCTGTACACGTTAGTCTATACTTTAGGCAGCACGCACAATTTTTAAAACGAATTTTACTTGGGTCCGGTCTTGCCTTGGTCGACGTTTAGTCGTTTACCAGCTAACTATGTCTTCTTGGGATCTAAGGACTGCGCAAAATTTTCACTTTTCTCTCGAGCCAATGCGCCAAATGAACCCCCCCCCCCCTCTTTAGCAAATATAAGCCATGAACAATGGCTTTCCACGTTGGCGAGGCTTGGCAAAAAAAAGATGTGTCTAGTAACTCACTATTGGGAAAATATTTGGCTTTAAGAACTCGAGCACAAAGGCTCTCCGGTATAGAGAAATGTAGTTGTCGACGATTGAAGCGAGAACAAAAGTCGAACCTCTTGTTGAATGGGGATGTCATGAGCCGTCGTGCGGATCGAAGAGGCGTTCGAGCGTCTGGTCGGGAGAAGAAGAAAAAAGAGGGGACCACGGGGTTTTTATCTGGATTCGAGACCTCTCGTCGAGATAATAGCCACTGCTCAGTGTATTGTGTTCTATCTTGGGTGTCACTCACATTCTGAGATCTTGAGGGGTTTAAATACTGCGACTAGAGGTACATAGAGAGTAACTACCTCCTGGGATTGCGTAGCGCCAATCGTGCCTACGATCTTGCCCTTGACCGGCGTTATTTGAATTCGGGTATGATTTCCCTTGATCTCCGGTGATTGGTTTTGCCACCTTCCTTCCTCGCGGCATTGGCCGGGCACTCAGGCCAAAACACCCGGCGGTCGCGGCCTCTACGAGCATGCTTGCTCGTGGGAGTGTGTTTAGTGTCTGGCGAAGGTGCGAATCGCATGCTTTCGGAGGAGAAGGAGGGATGCTCGTTCGTTCTCCGAGGCATCTTCTTTTAGTGTTGCTTGAGTCGGCGGGTTAGCTTTTCAGCGTGGTGCACGTGGTCTTTTGTCGAGATAGCCAATCGACGGACTAGCCGGGGTTCAAGTGGGAACCCTCGGGCTTCCTTGAGCCTAAGAAGACTTGAGGGGGATTGAATTTCCTTTGGTCGTGGCTCCACGACCATTTTCGTCGGGAGGCGAACTTCTTTACCGTAGCGTGCTTGCTCGTGGTAGCGTCGTTTGGTTGTTCTGCGGTTCCTTCTGCGAGAAGCCTCCTTATATGATGCGGCGGTTTCTCAGCGCGCTTTCTCGGCCAGGTCGCTCGTGATGGCGGCGATTTTAACTGCCCGCCCATGTCTTTTTAACCGCTTTCACGGGAGAGGTCAGTCCGCGTTGTCTCTTTGCTCGTCTTGACCAAAAAATCTTCAAAACCCCTAGCGCCCAAGAGCCACCGTTCCACCGCTAACCCGGCCATGGCGCGTTCAAGGTTAGCTTGATGGCGAAGGAGGCTCAGTGCTCCGCGGACGAGAATGCGTCGACCAGGCTCGGTCGAGTGCCGAGGATGATCTGGCGCGCCTGCGAGAGGCGGAGAGATCGTCTCTGCGAGTTATGCGTCATCAACGGGCCCGTCTGCCGGCGACTTCGCCTCGTGCTTGCCTGCTTGAGTGCGAGATCTCTCATCTCCTAACTCTATCCTTTCTCTCGCAATCTTCTCCCCGTCTTTGCGAGGCTTATGTGGAGTGTAATGCCCGGCTAGCCCTCTTCTTTCACTTCTATTCCCGCCACCTTGGCCCAGTGGGATAGCTCGCCGATTTGCGTTTATCTTAGCCTCGGCCCAACCCGACCATACAGTATCGCCTTCGTTGCTCACGAAGGACTCGGTGTCGGGTTAGGCGACCTCAATTCTACGGAAAAGAAGGCGGAGGGTCCCGGTTTGTCTATCTTGGGGAGGGCGCTCAGCCCTCTTGAGGCAGCGCCCACTTGCGTGCAACTGAGGAAGAGCGGGTGCTCGGGGCGATCGGTGAGCTTGCCCAGGATGGGGCTCAGCGGTCGGGATATCGCCGGGACTTCACCTTCAACCGGTGTCCCCACTGAGGCGCTGACATCCAGCTTCTTCGAGGTGACGGGTGGCATGACTTCACCGCGAGGACAACGCGAGTATGTTCACGGACCTCTTTCGAGCATCGGCTGCTACGGTGATCGATTGCTATGCATATATATATATATATCTTTTGTCTTAGTCTTTGGTTGCGGCGGCTCAGGGAGCCAATTTGGAGTTGTGAGAGGTCGCGAGATGTTCGGTACGAAGGAGAGAAGAGGCGGCGCCCAATCGTCAGTCCCCAAGAACATCTTTGGCCAGTGGCGGCCAGCGGTAAGTACATCTTACGCTTCCGGCTCGGGGGCATGTTCCGAGCTCGTTCCTCCTCAGATTCTGTTTGCAGGAGAAATCGCCCTTGAGCTTGCGGTGTCGGCTGCTGGCCAGCCAACCCTTTCCGACGAGGCTCCATGAAGGGCGGTCGAGGCCGCCAAGTATCCGCCTCGCCTCCCAGCCAAGCGGTCGGCCAGAGCTCGACCCGGGACCCCACGCCGCACCTTAGTGCGCCGGCGGGGAGGAGAGTGGCGAACTCGAATTTGGTTTGATGACTTCAAGCGGAGGGGAGGCGGTGATGAGCGGCCCGGAGCGACTCGGCAGAAGCGAGGCGGAAGGCGAGAGGAGGCAGGGTCCCTCCCGGAGCCAGGAGGCGGTGGAAAGCGGATCAAGGCCCTCGGGACCCGGCTTACTCGGGTGGTCGATGACCACGAGGAGGAGGAAGAAGAGGAGGCCACCTACGCTCTGCAGTCGGAAGGAGGCGGGAAGTCGACCTCTCAAGCGACCTCGGCCATTTGGAAGAGGTCGAGCATGGATGGCGTCGACCGGCGATGGTACGTGCCCGATGGCGCCCGCGGAGCGGAGGCGTCGTGGTCGTGGCAGCCTCTGAGGCCGCCCGTGAGCGAGTCGCCCGTGGCCCAGCGACGAGGAGGCCGAGGAGGATGGCCCCTTTCGCGAGGCGGAAGGTAGGTTCTGCTTCATTCTCTCGCTCTGTTCTTGTCTTGTGATTTTCTTCGGGCTAACCCCACTGTTTGGCGTGGGCGTGATAGCTCGGATGTCGTTTTGGACTTCACTTGAGATCGTGAGGAGATGCTCGACTCTGCGATTGGCGCCGAAGCTTCGACAGCGTTATCGACCAAGTGATGGCCGAGATAGAGAGGAGGCCGCGGCTCTGGACAGGTGCGAGCTTATAGCGGGACGTGCTTTCTTGGCCGGCCTTGCGGAACCTATTCGGCCGCGGAGGCGAACGCGAGGGGCCCCGAGGACCAAGAACGCGCCTTGGCCTTGGTCCCTGCGAAAGGCAGCTGGGCGAGGCTCGGCGCCCGAGGCCGAGGAAGGGAGCTTAGTCGGCTGCAGACCAACGGCCCTTGGCCAGTGAGCCCGGAGAGGAGGAGGTCGTCCCAGGCTCCCTGCTCGACGGCCTGGGGCACGGGGCGTCCGACCCGCGGAGGTGCAAGGGCGGAGGTGATCGTCCTTGATCAAGCGCCTCGGCGCGGGCATCGTCGCCTCAGGCTATGGAGGAGACAAGAGCGGAAGTGATAAGCCCTTGATCAATGCCTCGGTCGCGAGCATTGGTCGCCTCCGACTGCGAGAGGACAAGAAGGCGGAGGTGGTGGATTAACGACCAGCTTGCCTCGGCCAGCGGGCAAGGAGTGGCGGCGCTTCGTGGTTGGCGTCACGACCCGTGTGATGCTGACCGAGGAAAAGCGACCACGAGCGCTAGCCGTGGAGGAGGATCGACCTCGGGGCGACGGGGTTGGTCGAAGGTGGTGGCCAGTTGCTCTCTGAGAGCACCGGGTGCTTTCGAGGAGGAGCAAGACCACGTAGCGCGGTCAGGATGACGGTCAATCCCTTCTTTATTTGGCCAGCGGCAGCCTTGAGGACAAGGTAGTCGGTAGGGCTCTTACAGTAAGTTTCATGTTCCTTCTTTTTCTGTGATCGACCTTACAGGAGTGCTCAAACTTTCCCTTCTCTTTTCTCTTTTACTGCCAGAAGTTCTGCATGAAGGCTATGGAGGATATCGGCCTTTACCTCGGTCTCCATGAGAGAAAAGTCTTGGTCATACCACCCACATGAGCAAAACGCCAAGATCGCTAGATCTTGGCGTCGAGTCTCGAGTCTTGTGGCCCGACTTGAAAGCAGGTGGAATCGGCGAGGAGCCTCATCGGCAAGACTCAGGGACCCGGCTCTTCAGGCGAGGCGGCAAAAACGCCAGGCGGAAGTGCGGCAGGAGCTTGACGAGGCTGGGGAGATTCTTGGTGGAGGTCCCGACACTTGTGTAGAACTCCAACGAGCTTCGGGGGCGCGAAGAGGCCCGGCTCGAGGAGGTCGCGGCCAGCCGGGACAGCGGTGAAGATCGTGCCGCTCGGCGGAAAGTTTTGGACTTGGGGCGGAAGTCGACTCCCTTAAGGAAGAACTAACGCCGCTTGAGTCGGCGTAGGACTTAGCTCCTTTTTTATTTTTAGCTCGTGTAACCACCTTAAAAAAACAGCGCTTGGGTTAAATGAGCAAACTTCGCGGTGTTTGGTCCTTGCTGTTTTTCTTGAGTTGCCTTCAACATATGCCCATATGATCCGGTTACTGCGAGAAAAAAACAAGTTCTGCATAGAGCATATATCATAGATGCGAGCAAAGAAAACAAGTTCTGCATAGATCATATATCATGGAATGCGAGCAAAGGATCCTTGGTAGAAGGGGCGGGGCGTTCCTATCATCTGGAGCCTGCCATGGACAAGGTCGTGCCCTTCTTGTTGCGAGCACGAGTTTGTTCATGGGAAAATTTAAATTCGCTTTGGTCGTGACGATTTTGAATGATATAAGTAGGTCGGTTCTTGTCGAGGAAGAAATCTGAGCCGCAGTAGACGAACTTTTAAGCCAGCATCACGTTAGAGCTACCATGCAGATAGTCCTGAGCCGGGCTTAGAGTGGATGCTCGCGACCATCTGATGAAAAGCTCTTGTGGAAAGTGAGCGATTGGGCGAGCATCGGCGTGGGAATAGCCAAAGGAAATAGTGCGCACATACTTGTCCGGATAAGTTAAAATGCGCAATCTTTGCTAAACGGCGATGCTTTCGTTCGACAAAGCGAGGGCGAAACCACGAGAAAGAAGCGTTTTATTGGAAAAGCAAAGCGCGAGATAGAATTACTCGTCTAAGCGTAAATTTCTGTGATTGATCGATGTTCAGTCTTTGGTGAGCTCCAGACCATCCCGGCATCGCGGCGAACGGCCGGGCGTCTTGTGAACACGGCCCGTGTAGATCCTTCCCGCGCCAGGGGTTAGCTTGTTGGCCTTGGCCAGGTCTTGAACTCTTAAGTAAGACCATGTCGCCGACTTGCCGAGACCCTAGGTCGGTTTATCTTGGCGCGTGCCTACGAAGAGCACATGTAGGTAAACCGAGGACGAACAGCGCCCGTTCGCGTGTCGCCGGCGAGTCGGTCGACGAGGCGAGCTCAACTTCTTGATCAGGCCGGAATCGATCGATTGCGCGAGGAACCCGGCCGCGATTTGTGACGGCGAATAGCCTCCGCGCGTGAGCGAGTCGGAAAGCGTTCGCGTGGCTCGAGAGTAGTGTTGAACTAGAAACGGCGGGAAGCTCATCCGCTTCTTTGCTTGTCTTTGGTTGAGGTCTTAAAGACCCTCTTTTTATACTGGACTAAAGCTGCCCATTTGCTTTCGCTCATTTGCTCCGTTACTCTGTGGAATCGCCCGCAGGCGAAAGCGACCTTAGTCCGGAAACCTCCTCGCGATAACTTTGGAGCAGTTCATTTGGTGAAGCCCAGGTCCGTTAATACGTGATAAGGCGGTTAGGTATCCCGAGCAGTTACCACGTGCTGCGGAGGAATCTCTTGGCGCTGGGCCGAGATGGTCGAGCGAGGCTCGGCCTCTATCCCACTTAGTGAAAGTGTCGATGGCCACGAGCAAATACTTGCGACCTTCGACCTCGGGGAAGGGTCAGGACATCGAGCCCCAGGTTGAAGCGGCCACGAGTGGTATGGTTTGCGGGGCATATCTTAGGTTAGCCGGACTTTGAGCATGGCGGCATGCGTGAGTCGTTCACGATTGGCCGTCGTCGTCAAGGCCGTCGGCGATAGTACCCTAGTCGGAAGGCCTTGCTACTTAGCGTCACGAAAGGCAGTGAGCTCGCACATTCCTTCATGGATATCACGAAGAAGTCTGGCCTTCCTCACGAGCGCATCTGGAAAGGATCCCTAATCGCCTTCCGGTATAGGAGTGATCTTCGATCGATCTCTTGAGAAGATCGCCTTATTAGCCAGGGAGCCTTCGGCTTCTTCCTCGACAATGTCCCGTCATGAAGATATTGGATGAATGCGTCATCAATTTGCACTTTGCTCGAGGAAGGAGACCCTACGCCATGGTCTCTGGTGCCTCTCTTGAGAGGAATGGAGGGCTTATGTAGGTGCTCGACAAGCACCCCAGCCGGAAGCGGTGATGCGAGAGAACCGACCTTAGACATTTGGTCGGCCAGGGAATTATCCTTCCTGGGGATGTAGATGCCGAAATTCTTGAAGTATTTCTCCATCTTCCTTACTTGACCGAATGCAGCGCCATTGAGGTATCGAACAACGATACTCCTTGTTGACTGGTTTCGACCAAGCGTAGCGAATAAGCCCTTCACAATGGGTTGGACTCCTAGCGATTTACATGCCGAAAGTCAGGCCAAAGGCGCCGTACTCCGCCCGGCGTTGTTAATCGCGTGAAATGTAGTTGGATGGCGTCTTGTGGTATTCTCCATCAGAGACCAAGATAGGCGCCCGACCAGGCGCTCGTATGCTCGGGATCCCATCATCTGAGCGAGTCGAGTTTTTCCCTTGAATCATTGGTTCCATTTGGTGGGCCGGGCCGCCGTCATTAGCCGCGAAATCAGCCAAGACTTGTGATTTTATCGCCGTGCGGTGAGAACACCCGATTCGAACTCGAGCTCCATTGCCCGCCAGGCTGTCGACCCTTTGGCGTCTGATTTTGAGATCTCCCTGAGTGGGAAGCCGTCGGCACCGCGATCTTGTGCGGCTTGAAAGTAGTAGCGCCCAACTTCAGGGAGGCCATCGATAATGAAATGTCTGATGGTTTTACGGACCTCGGGGTAATGCTCTTTTGGTCCATGCCAGTGCTTGGCGTAATAGATAGGTCATTTGGGTACCATCTCTCTCTTGCCAACACCGAGCTTACGCTTGGCGAGGAATTGCCGCCAGGTATAATAGCAATTCTTCACTGGCCGTAGGTGTGACGAGGCGGGCGGTTGGGAAAATCTTGTTTTAGCTCTTTGAGCAGCGTCGGCTTCCTCGTCCACGTAAAGCCATCATGCTTGCGGAGGGCTTCAAGAAAGGTAGTCCTCGCTCCCAGGTAGAGCGAGGCAAGCAAGGCGGCCATTCTTCGGTCGAGAGCTTGTACTTCGCTACGCATGTGGGCGACCTCATGTTCTCAATGGCTTCGATTTTCTCAGGGTTAGCCCCAACGCCATTGGCCCGACCATATAGCGAGCACCTTGCCGGCCTTTACGCCGAATCGCATTTCTCTGGATTTAGCTTTATTCGATGCTTATTGAGGTTACAAAAGTTTCTTCCAAGTCGACAGCGTGACCGAAGTACTCTTGCTTTTGACAACTATGTCGTCGACCTAGAACCTCCAAATTTACGACCTATTTGGTGCACGTGAAAGTCTACATGAGGCGTTGAAAGGTTGCTCCGCATTTCTCGAGGCCAGAAAGACATGGTCGTATAAGCGAGAGGTGCAGAGCGGGGTGATGAAGAAGTCTTCTCACCGTCTTCGGCGCGACGGTGATCGATGATAGCTTTGAGTAGGCGTCTAGGAAGCTCATGGTGCGTGACCTGGTCAGCGTCCACCAATTGGTCTATGCGAGGCAGCGGTAGTTGTCTTTTAGACGCATTTGCGTTCAAACCGTGTGTAATTCGGCGGCATCGCCACTTGCCTCCTTTCTTCGACCCGAGCTGGATTGGCTAGCCACTCGGTGCTCGATCTCTACGATGAAGCCCGGCTTTTAGGAGTTTATCAAGTTCCTCGGATGATTACTGTTTTTAGGAAAAGCGTCTAAGTTCTGTCTCCTTGGTTTTGTCGGTGAACCGCCTTCTTTGTGCTCGACCACCTCCTTGGGACCCCGGGCATGTCGGATGGTTCCAGGCGAACACATCAAACCTTGCGGAGGAAGGTGGCGAGCTTCGAGTTCTATTTGGGATCTAAGGAAGATCCCAAATGAATGACATGGCGGTTCCGGCTTCGTTGGCGGAGAGCGGCCTTGGTCTCTCCTCGGTGGAGGGCAAGTTTAGGCCGAGAGAATGCTTCGGCTCTTGGTCGGGACCCATGAGTGGGTAAGCGGCAAAGCCATATCTAAGGCTCTTTAAATTAGCAATTGAGTGCGGACATGTGGTTCCCTTTGATGGTTATAACTCCGTTCGGTCAGGGAATCTTGACGTCTGGCGTGGTGAGGCGACCATGAACTTGGCAAGAGTGGCTGCGAGGATGGCGTTGTAGGCCCGACTCAAAGTCCACCACCTCGAAGGTGATTAGCTCCGGATTCTGAAGTTACTTGGGCCGCCAAAACTTGCAGGCGGGGCGACTGTCCCGGAGGTTTGATCGAGGTGCCGGAACTATCGAAGAAGAACGCGGCCACACTCTTGATTTTGGAGCGAGAATGCATCTCGTCCAAAACCTTGGGCTGAAATAAGGTCCAAAGAGCTCCGGAGTCTATGAGGACCAGGCAAGCAGTATTGCTTGATGGTGAGTTCCACGACCATCGGAAGCCTCTGAGGGTTTGGTCATCCCAAGGGGGCCAGTCGTCCTTGGAGAAGGTCGAGGATACCTCAGGCCATTTAAATTTCTTTGCCTGGGAGGCTTACAGGTAACATGGTGCACTTATGCGACCTCCTTTAAGTCGGCGGGACTTGTAGGCGGAGAGCAGAAGATGACCCGCTATGTGATTCCTTGGTTCTTGGTATTCCATGTCATCCTCACTTTCCTCGTAGGTGTTTTCCTTTGTCATTTCACCTGCTCTGGAAGCGTTGGCATGGGTCCCTGCATTTTGTAAAGCACTCGAGCCCGGTAGGTCCACGTTCGGCAATTCCGTGGAGTCGTGCCCGTCGCTTTGGTGAAGCCAGGGCGATGAGAGTCGCCGTCGGTCGGCAGTAGCCTGCGTCCTCGAGGCTGTGTGAATTGTCCTCTTCCGGCGTTAAGCCCCGTGACTGTGGCGAGTTCTTTCGAGTTGTTGTTGTTCCTGCGCGGCTACCATGTTTGGCGAGGGTGCGCTTTCTTCTTTTTCTTGATTTTCTTGTCTCTGAGTCGAGCCCTTTTTGCTAGTGAGGTCTCTAAAGCCAGTTGGCGGCGACTTCCCTTCGTCCGGCATCTTCTTCCATTGGGCGGCCTCATCTGCGTTGGCGTATCGATCGGCCATTCGGAAGAGCTCGTTCGGCGAATTAGATCGGGTGGATCTCCAGTCTGCGTGAAGCGCCGCGTCTCGTACCGGGCAAAGCTTGGGGCGACCGCCTCGTCCCGATATGTTCGGGATCGATTCGGACTGGATAAACCTGCGGGCCAATTATCGCGGTGAGTTTCCACAATAAAATCTGTATCAAAGCGCTCGAGTCGCGCTCCTTTCGGCGGATGTAACGGCGACTGGAAATTTGCTCGGGCGAGCTGCCCACCCAGGACCGTATGGAGCCTTCATACGATTAAAGCCACGTCTGGCGGCTCCGTCGAAGCAGTCGGCGAGGTAATTTGCCATCACCCACTCATCGCCTCGGCTTAAGGATGCGGTGGTATATGTCGAAGAAAGTCGTCGGGTTAGGTCCGTTGAACCTTCGATATGGCCGGGCTTGAATCTGTTCGGCCATCACGGCGTTAGGAGGGAGCTTCGTGAAGGCCTGGCAACGGCTTCGGGATTTCGGCGGTGAAATCCTCGGTCATAAGCGGCCTCCACGCGGGTCTTCCACCCAGCGCCCGTCTTGTGCCGAGTCGGGAGAAAACCTCATGCACGGCGGTCGTCTTGTGACCGGCTTAGTACGTGGAAGCGTTCAGTGCTGTGTCTGGCGATTATCACGGATGTCGCTCGGGGTAAACTCTGTGGTATTAGGGCCTTTCGGATCAGGTTAAGCGATGAGGCGATCTCGAACATAGCTCAAGAATTCACCTCTGTCGCGGCGCCTGGGGAAGCGTTGTAGCGGTCGAGGAAACACTCCGGGCATCGGTCACGGAGAAGTCGAGACTTTTAGCTCGTGACAAGCCTTTCCAAATCTTGACTACGACCACGCACGGCCTCTAAATCTGCTTGCTCGGGAAACTCAGGTCACGGCCGGCCCGCCAAGGCTATGGCTTAGTTCCGTTTAGGTGAGCGGGCGGTGCGAGCTAGCGGCCTTTCGAGGCGCGATCGGGAGTTCGGTACCCACAAAGTTCCTTTGGTGAGCGCGCCCCCTTTGCCTGGCGGCGAATGCTCGCGAGGTCTTTCCCAAGGGCGCCTCAGTGGAGTCAGCGCCTCGTAGAAAGTCGTGCTTAGCGGCGTCGAGGGATCTTCTCAAGACTCCATGCGGCTTCCGACCACGTTGACCCCGACGGCAGGCGGGATGAAGCGATGGGGACATCATTGTATCCCCTTGAGATGCGATCTCTCGGTCGAGCTCCTAGGTAAATCGTCCCGGTATGTCGAGCGTCGTAGAGCTCATCACCCAGTCATCCTCGGGGTCCCAGGGTAATGTCTGAGGATGGAGGCCTGCCCTCGCATTCCGTGTCAGGGAAGGAGCTCCCGGACTCGGTGTGACCGATAGGATCGGTCACCCTAACGCGTCGTCGTCGGCGTAGTATCGTCGTCATCTTCAACGTGGTCCGAAAACACAAAGGTCAGAGTGTCTCCGAGTTCGGCATCCTCGAGGATCTTGATCATGGCGAGGAATCAAGCTGTCGTCCCCACGGACGGCGCCCGGTATCGGCGATTGGAGAAAGCGGGCTCCGTCGAGCTTACTTGTTGAATGGGGATCAACGAGCCCGTCGTCTGGTCGAAGAGGCGTTCGGCGTCACGAGGTCGAGAGAAGAAGAAAAAAGAGGGGACAGGGTTTTTATCACAGTTCGGGCCTCTCGTCAGTCGAGATAATAGCCCTACTCCGGTGTATTGTGTTCTATCTTGGTGTCCTCCTATTCTGAGATCTTGAGGGAGTTTAAATCTCGACTAGAGGTACATAGAAGAGTAACTACCTCTGGGATTGCGCCAGCGCAATCGTACTACGATCTCTTGCCCTTGGCCGAGGCGTTATTTGAATTGGGTATGATTTCCCTTGATCTCCGGTGATTGGTTGCCACCTTCCTTCCCTCGCGGCATTGTGACCGGGCGCTCCGACCAAAACACCGCGGCGGTCGCGGCCTCTACGAGCATGCTTGCTCGTGGGGGTGTGTTTGGGTGCTACTGCGGCGAAGGTGCGAATGCGCATGCTCGGAGGAGAAGGAGGGATGCTCGTTTCGTTCTCCCGAGCATCTTCTTTTAGTGTTGCTTGGTCGGCGGGTTTAGCTTTTCACGGGGGTACCGTGGTCTTTTGTCAGATAGCCAATCCCCGACAGTAGTGTGGACCTCATTTACTAGCTTGATATGAATGATTTACCGTACTAGCTCCTCCTATTTTTATTTTTGACAAAACTAGCTCATATGCAAATAAATTTGTAGAAATGGTCTTTTTGTCCACACCTACCACGTCCGGAGAGCGCGGAAGTCAAGCTCCCGCGGTCCCTAGCACGGCGCAGCGCGCGAGGGCACAGGAAACATAGCATAGCGCACGCGGGGGGTGGGCTCACGTGTGTGGTGGAGCGCGGGAGCTTTTCCTCCTGTGGGAGACCACAAAAGCTTGCTTTCGCTTTCACGGTGTCCGAGCGCAATAGCTATGGGCTAGAGGCTATTTCTATGAATTTGTTCGCACGAGGTTAGTTTTGTATAAAAAAAAATCGGACGGGCTAGTACAGTAAGCCACTCGGTTGATATAGGTGCATGGTAGATTCGCATTTTTCTCAAGAAAATCGAGCAAATGGTGTATATATATTTGCTTTCAAAGTCAAGCCAGAGCCAGTCCTAGAAGGCTGCAATCAAGAAGAAAGAATAATTAATGATTTATCTTTATTTACTTGCGCTATTGATTATTTATCTTATGATGTCTTAATCTCACTGATATACAAGTTCTGTGATATATATATATAGTACAATTACTTGGGACACCAAGGTGCCTGGGCACCATGATCTAAAACGGGTATTTTCCTTAAGTATTTGTATGTGAAATTTTTAGAAATTTTTAGGATGTTGAGTTCAACTAGTTTACTAACTAGTTCAAAACAAGTTTGAACTGAAATTCAAATTAAAGTTCCCTTTTTTGATGATAGTTTGATTGTATGTATGTGTTGATCATACATATAAATCAGCAAAGTATGTAATCTAAATTCATTCAAATTTTCAAATTTGAGTATATTTTTTTAAAGGTATGTGTTTCATTTGAATTCTTATAGATGGGTATATACCCTAAAACTGAAAGTTATGAAAAATATATCCGAATTTGACTTGAATTAACGCATTTAAAATCATGATGCCCAGGCACCATGGTGTCCCATTCTGTTATCCTATATATATATATATATATATATATATGAAACCTTTTTCGTACTCTTGGGAGTACGTACTCCCACCTCCAGTATACCACTTAAACTAATGTGTTATACTCTTTTATCACTTTCAGTATACTTCAATAATAATTCTAAGGTACTAAAATGCGACATTGTTGAAAATAAATCATCGGAACCATTTATTTCTTGCTATATACCATTTTTCATGTACAAAAAGAGTATATAAACAAATTATGCTATAAAGTGTGGGTTTTGATGAAATTTTTCGTGAAACTCACTTTGGAGTATCTTATAATTAGTATTAGAGTATACTCAAAAGGATAAAGAAGTATAGTAACATCATTTATGCAGTATATTGAGAGTGGGAGTACATACTTCCAAGAGTATGCAACCATTTTCCTATATATATATATATCTACTATTATAAAGCAGCAGTTGGTGGCAGTGGTGAGTTCTACCCACATCATTAATTGCCCTGCTTAATTGCCCTACGCAAAAAACGAAGCGTTGCTTTAATTAGCTAGCTTATGAAAGCAAGCGTTAAAGATAGATGCTTGATCTTGTGAAATATTTTTTTAATTTTTTAATCTTTATTTTTCGTTATCAATTTTGTTTTTCGTAGCAACGCACGGGCATGTAACTAGTACTATTATTATAAAGCAACAGTTGGTGGCAGTGGTGAGTTCTACCTACGTCATTAATTGCCCTACGCAAAAAAACGAAGCGTTGCTTTAATTAGCCAGCTTTTGCAAGAAACGAAGCGTTAAAAATAGATGTTTGATCTTGTGAAATAAATTTTTTATTTTTTAATCTTTATTTTTCGTTATCAATTTTGTTTTTCGTAGCAATGTACGGGCATGTAACTAGTATATATAGTAAATTGATCAATTTGACTGACTAAAACGGATAAATGATTGATTCTCTCGAGACGACCGTACACTGAAGGTGAGGCATACGAGACGCAAATGTCACAGGTAGAAACATCCGTAACAGTTAGCACTCGCAATTTGGGAGTACGACTTGGAAGGATCCACCTGCCGGTGGTAGCCAAGGACGGCCGTCGCCATCGTCCATCGGTGGTGTGGTAGACACCCGGCGCACGGCGAGACCCGAACACGTAATCACGTATCGGAGAGCGACGAGCGGCGCCGGTGGGCCAGGCGGGCGACGAATTATTAAAGTAGGTTGCCGGTTGCCATCGCAGCGCAGGACAATGAACCCGACTCGCTCGGCCCACCGCACCACACCCCGCTGTCCGTCGCGTCCAGCCCGAGTTGAGCCCTTGCTTCTTTCGTACGTGCCAGCCAACCCAGACCCCATCGACCCACCCTTTTGCTCGCCGTGTTCCATGTACTCCGCCACCTGTTTGTCCCGATCCCGTCCGTGCCGATTCAGACCCGACCAAGATTTTAAATCTCGATTTGAGATGAAATCTCGGAGGGAACTAAAATACGAAGCCCTGGTGAGATATTAGAATTATAGATAAATTTTGATCGAAATTTAAAAAGAAAAATTTTAATCTAGTTTTTTTTACCGAGATTTCTAAGATCTTGACCTAAAATGTCCAGATCTCACCGAATTTCAATTGAATGAAAAAATGGTTCAAAACATGTTGAAAAATTTCGAAAGTTTTTGTGGATGGTCCTGACGCACCATTACGTTTCTATGAAATTTTCAGATAATAATCAAGTCTGAGAATTTTTTAAAAATTCTGACAATGTTACTGTCATGATAAAAATTAAAAATTTCGACTGATTTTTGGATTATGAGGGTTACAATTGGCAACAATTAATATATATTATCATCACAAATGATAGGCATGAAATAAAATTGACATATAATTAAAATGAGTATATTGCAGATAATGAAACAACATTGACACATAATGAAATGCATACATGTACACAATTCATCATATATCGCAAGAAGATGTAAAAACATAATTAAAAGAAGAAGTACGAACATGTTTTACATGAAGATGTATAACAAGTTAATATTATGAGCTATATGCCATGCTATATAAATTTAAACCGAGCAAAAAATGGTTCAAACCACATTAAAAATTTTGTGGATGGTCTTCACCCCAGTCCAATCAAATTCTGCCCAAAAAACTTGAAGTTCAGTCAAAATACCCGAGATCTCGATCAAAATTGATAAGATCTCACCGAGATTTTTGAAAGTAATGTATCATTTTGAAAAAAAAAAAAATATCTGGACGAGATTTAGGATCTTGGGGGGGGGGGGATTTTAAATTTTTGTTGGGAATTTGAACCTTGGTCCCAACCTGAGCGGCAAAGGGCACATCGTCGGTTCCGCAATTGCGCCAGCGCTAGCAATGCAAACTGTTGTAAAACGATGATGATCGTTATAGATCAATTACAATGCATCAATCGAATAGTCAGAATAATCATAAAAATACAAAGGTAGAGAGACAAAGCTTCTTTTTCTATAATGGGGTGGTATATTCAAATTCACCAACTAAGAGATAAGAGTCTAATCATATCTCTATATTCAAGAACAAGAGTATTGTTCTATCTCAACACACATGATATCTCAACAAACGCGACCGAAATGGCCACGCCTGTGCTGTGTGATCAGAGAGTAATGTACGTGTTGCCTGTTTAAAAGAGCTCTTTTACACTACACTAATTTAAATATGAACCATTCATTCTTTTTACCTAATGAATCAAATTAACTAGAGTTTATTTATACTTTATCTTATAGTAGAATAGTAAAAATACATTCAACAAATTAATAATTTAATTTAATTTAATTTAATTTATATTATCTACTGTACACTATCAGCACCTAAAATTTATAGTTTAAAAACGACCGGGGGATGGCGTCTAGATACAACGAATGCTGCGCAGACTTCGCGGGATGGCGTCTAGATACAACGAATCTGTCTTGGCAACTTACGCACCATTCCATGTGCTGTTGACGCCTATGCAATTCGCGACCATTGTTAACTCACTTTTTGGCGCCTTTAATTAGACGTGCGATGCATTGTGCATCTCGATTCTGGACGGATATTTGGGCCAAATGCAAGGTTGAGAAAGACGGTAAGCTCGATCGCGTAGGGGGTAACAAGGAATTTTTTTTAGGTCAAGGCTTAAAAGTAGTTGTATGGACTTTGGTGACGATGTATAAGGGGTACACAGATGGTATTATCATCAATGTCACGAGGATAAAAGTGGGTGATTATGTGTTGATAGAATGAACAATGATGGCACATTGATCATTGCTCACCGGTGAATGCCAAGGCATAGTGGCACATAAGGCTGCATCATGCACACCGAGTTAGTAAACGAACCAACATTGTTGTCATTATGTTTATACTGATTTGCACAACTCAATAAATATATTTTATGCTATAGGGATGAAAATAAAATCAAAATAAATAGCTTCTGCACGTAATAATGCACATACATAATGACCCTTTTTAAATAATTAGGTGGAGTATATTTTTAGGCAACCAAATTAAGCTTCCTCCTCTCCTCTCCCCATCTCTTCCAAAGATTTTCCCCCCAGATCCAACCAAAATTGAGGTAAAAACCTTGCTACTAAATCTCGAACCATCCAGGCGATGCCAAAAGGCATGCAGCTGGTTACATGATACTATCCAACATTTTTTTAAGTTCTATCCGATAAAAAGCATGCTGTGTTTAATGGCTACGCTGTCATATGATCTGATTTGTGCACTCCCAATTAATTAATTGTCTTCACTAGCACGCGTACGTTGCAGAAGATTTGCATTGACAAGAACAGCCTCCTACCCTGTGTGCTCGTGGAAAGCCCGTTGGCCTCGTTCCATCTCGTCGGTAACATTTGACGAGTGTGATACTCATTGACATGTTGATATGAGGAGGCTGTTCAGGTAATACATATGGAGCTTGCAGATCGATTTATACCGGACTCTAAGTCATCAGGTGATTACAATGATTCTTACCCTGCATCATAGTCTCAATTTCATGGCAATCCAAGTCAAACCCGTCAAATAACAATTACTTTCAACATTGTACAATTTTGAGTACTGGCTAGAGCATGTACAATGCATAGACAATGCATAGACAACTGCTGTCTATAAGAGTTGACATGTCACATATTTGCTGATGTGGATGGAAGAGAAAGAGAAAAGAAAAAGAAGCTGTCTATACATTTATAGTCAACTGTAGCACGAAAACCAAGGTGATTCTGTGTAAAAATTGCAACTTGCTGTAGATAGCAGCAATACACCGACGGCAATACCTAGAATCGAATCTGGGTGAAAAAGGGTGCACATTCACGCCTCCTACTAATCGAGGTATCAGTGACAAAATTTAGTTGTTATTGCATTTGACAACATGAGCGTGTCTTTTCAAAGCATGGGTTTTAACTACACCCCCATGCTTGTCAACATGATTTGAATATTTGTACTCTAACCAAAAAAATAAAAAACAAAGCTAACATATTGTACCACTTAAGATATGAATTATAACTATATTAAGTTCTGGAGGTTTAGAGCGCTCCGACGCTATCCGCGTGTCGGTGCCGATCGGCGCTCGGTCCACTGCTCGCGTAGAGAGATCACCGATATCCTTCAGCCACCTCGCTTTCTTCTGGATTCTTCACTTCTCTCCGCCTCGGAGAAGCCCGCATGGCGCGATCCCTCAGCCTCGCGCGCTCCACCTCTACCTGCCGCCCTCCGCCGTTGTCTCGCGCGTCGCAGCCTCCCTCGGTTCGCCTCGCGGGCTCCGCACCTCATCCTCACGCACTCCGCTTCTGCCTTCCGCGGTCTCCTCCGCTTCGCTTCTCTCCGCCTCGCTCGCTCCGACCGTTCCTCGCCCCGGAGGCTCCGCGCTCGTTCGGCCAACACCGCTCGCTGCTAAGGCCCATCCCGCCTAGCCGACAGCCGTAGCTAAGCTCGTCCTCGCCGGAGATGCCAGGGTCATCAACTGCGGCTACTCCTCCTCCATCGCCACGCTCGCCATCTTCTTCCAGCCCATCCTCTCCAAGATTCCCAAATTACATCGACCAAGGCTTCATTCCTTTTTGCTGTTCTAATCTGCAGCTTCACACGTGCAGCAAGATCTGGCCGATTCGGGATGCTGGCGGTGGAGCGCAACTGGGATCAGCTGATGCGGCCAGCGCTAAAAGAAGATCGCCTGGCCAAATCAACACCGGTTCATTCGCGTTCAACTGCTTCTTCGTGTTGTGCTTTCTTTTTCATTGATTAGATACGATTAGGATTAGGTACTTCCCGTGATTGCTACTGCTATTGTTGCTATTAGGATTAGGTACTTCCCGTGATCGATAGATTGATTCGGGGTTTAGGGTGATGCTGATGGGTTTGGAGTTTTGGTCTCTCACGTGACCATCTTCGAAGTTGATTCTTTTTGCAGGGTTTTGAGTAGCTCAGTTATGATATCGATACAATCAATTTAAGATGACACAAACTTTATTTTGGTGGATGGATTTTTCTGAAGCCTTGATCGACTTGTTGGGTTGATCTCTGGCACCCTGATCGGGGGTGCAACCAACCTAATGGTTGTGGCCCCCTGTTGCCCCGTGTGCTATATAAGAGAAGGGATGAGGACAGACTAGTACTCATAAAAGAAAACAAAAAAGAGAACAAACTAGAAAGAGCAGTGCTTCTATGCTTTTCCTTCTAGTACAAGTTGCACAAATCTTGAAGCAAGCGAAGGGGTAAGTAATCACCATCTACCTTTTATTCATGCTTTAATAGTTGTACAACTTTTAAAAAGAAAAACATAGAAACACCTCTCAGCTAGAAATTATATATTTCACATATATTCAATACCGCGTGTTTCTTTTGTTTTCACCACATACTACCGAGTTTGGTACCGAAGCTTTGTTTGCACGATTGTACCGAGATATATACTACATTGGTGGATTTCAGATTTTTTTTTGCTACATTTTTAATGTCACAAAATCGTGTCCAAATTAATGGGTGTAGGTACACACCCATGCTTAGTTGGATCTATGCACGTTATCTTTCGAGGTGACTCGGAGCCTACATACATTGCCAAAGGCAAGGTTTTGTGATATTTTGTAAGAACCTAGAAAATCAACTAAGCAATTAATAGCTCAATCAAGTAATTAGAACTGTAATTAGCATAAACTAATTGCAAAAGAATTTAAAATGCGAATAGAGCGAATAGAAATAGAAGAGGATTGCCGTCAGACCCGCAGGCGAAGGTATTGATCACCGAGATACCAGACCCGTAGGGGCCGAATTGGTACCTCTCGCTAGACCCGGTTCATCATTCGGTAACCGCGACTTACCTGTTCGGATTGCGGGTATCCGTAGCAGCATTTTACCCCTTAGACAACCAAGAAACCTTGCTTTGTCCAGTGAACAACCAAGGGAGCCATTGTTTTACCCATCAGACAACTCCATGCCCTTGACCATTCCAACTCAGCAGCCAGCAAGCTCCCAGCCAGCTCGTGCCCAGCTCACAGCCAGCAGCACGTAGAGCAATTCTCAGCCAAGCACTACTCCCGAGGAAGCCAGGGTGGAGACATGGCTACAGGCCGGTCTCACTCCCTCTTCTCCTTCTTAAGCAAGCAGCCATCACTCTTGCCTTCCTTCACTCCCAGCCGAACCAGAGAACCAACAGAGCACACACGCCCAGCACACATTGTCCAGAGAGAGAGAGAGAGAGAGCGCAAGAGAGCAAGAAGCAAGAGGGTCCAGAAGCCAGAGGAATGAGAGAACCACAAGAGCACTGAACCAGGAGGCGAACCACAAGACGATCCGAACCGGAGGATCCCCAAGCCCCACTGAACCGAACCAGGAGCCAGAAGCAAGGAGGCCCCCCAAGAACCGAACAAGGAGATCCCCAAGAACCAGTGAACCGAACCGAGCAGGATCCAGAAGGGTCTCAAGAACCGAACAGCACCAACACCTCCTTCCCCAGAACCGAACCCCACCGATCTTCAGGTGCACAACCATTCACAGTAGCAAGCTACTCCTTTAGTGCACTGAATAGGTTGATAGCTTGTAGTCTCAGCTTCGCTCTAGGGTTGCTTAGATCAATGCCTAGCCGTCCCTCTAGAACTCCATCATCGACCCCCAAAACTTGCAAACAAAACCGAAGGCAACGAGTAGAACCAGCAAAGCCAGTAGTATCTGTTCTTACCGTTTAAACTCTAGATGCGAAATCTGAGTAGAGAACGAAAACCAACTAGAGTAGTAGTATTCTGTTCTTATCATGCAAACTAGAAATGCCAAATCGAACCAACCAGCAAAAGAACCGGTAGATCAAGTAATACCTGTTCTTATCTGCATTAGAAAAGAGATTAAGAGGGAGGGGGGATGGCAGTAGAGAGAGTAGCAGTAGAGGAGGGGAATGGAGTCCCAGAAAAGAGGGAGAGGGAGAGCCGTGGCCGAGGGGGAAGCCGGCCATGGAGGAGGCGGCGTGCTGGAAGCGGGCGACGGCGGCGCCAGGGAGACGTCGTCCAGAGCTAGCGGCTGGGGAGGAGGCAGAGAGTAGAGAGAGAGGAGAGATTAGGGGGGGAGGATTCGGCAGTAGGGTTGGGAGAGCAAGGGAACCGCAGGAGATCGAGCTGGGGAGCTCGGTCCCAGAGAGGAGGCGATGAGACCCAGAGAAGAAAGCCAAGAGGCTTCGGCCAGTAGAAGGAAAAAGGGGCAGTGGAAAATAAGAACAGAGAAGAGGAACAGAGAGAAAAGAAAGAAGAAAAGAGAAAAGGAAAGAAAAGAAAAAGAGAGGAGAAAAGGAAAGAAGAGAAAAGAAAAGAAGAGAAAAGAAAAGAGAAGGAAAAATGGGAAAATAAGTAATCTAATTCTTTCGTGCATCTGCGTAGGCTAAAATGCACGTATCTGAATCGTAGGAAAAATGCTATTTCAATTTCTAAAAGCACGAGTTAATAACTAAAATCTGTAATTAGTTAAATCTGGATTAACTGAATTGCTGTATTACTTAATTGCTAAAGTATTAATACTATGGGTAAATTAATGGTTTAGATTAAAAAGGGGTTGCTTTGGGCAAGTCTGTAGATTTAATAATTGGTCCTTGTCAGGTCCAGAACAGAACCCGTCAGACCAACCGCTCCTGTATACGAGCGAGGGCGTACCTATCAGTATTATTCCAGGCAAGCTTTCCTTGATCAAATTCCATTAAAGTGCCTTTAAAATTGATTTCAGTATAATTATCTATATCACTCATGCATCAAAAAGCTCTTTATATATATATTGCAAAAACTTAAATCGAGATCAGTTGGATTCAAAGCAAAGTATCTAAGTTGGAAAGTGAAAGTGGTATAAGATGAGGAAGTGATCAGTTCTATTTTCGACTTGTGAAAGTCGGTGTTGTTGGTAACAAAAGCTTAATACTGTTTTCATTATGGCGTAAAGTTATATTCTATTGTGGTGGGTAGAGGACGCCGATGAGAAGGTGAAAAGGCCGGGGGGTCCTCTACATAAGTTATTATATAAGGATAAACAACTAATACTCAGGCAATGAGCCGTAAATCCAGTATCAACCATAGTGTGAGTAATCATACAGAAAAGGTTGTCCTATGAACGTATTGTGATCTTGCATGGTGGTTAATTAGTAAATAGGCACCTAATCTGGGGGAGCCGGAAACCCCAGAGAGATGGTGGCAGATGGAAACCCAACATGTGTTTGAGGTTCTCCATATGGCGCTATATTTGAAGCCAGGAAAGTACTGCCACATTAGGGTGGAGTACAACTGTTAGCTGCGAGTGTAGTGGAATGGCCTTGAGAGGGTTCCCCACTCGAGTAACAGGGTAAAGATCACAATTACCGGATTAGTGATAAACATTCTGGAGCCTCACTCGTGGAGGTCACTATGGGTAAAGTGGTACAAACCTGCGCAGGGTCTAAATCATGAATTCATGCCTGTCTCCTGGATTGGAGGCTACGGAAGCTAAGTCTGCCTCATATTTGGGTGTTAGTAGCTCTTTTAATTAAAATTGGCAACTCTTAAAGAAAATCAAAACCTATTTCCAATAAAAAGCAGATTTGAAGGAGGTGGTAAGTTGGATTTGGAAAAAGAAGGAAAAACTCATGTATTGCATTATCTACTATTACTTGCTGAGTACTTTGTACTCACTCTTGCTTAAATCCCCCCTTGCTTAGAAGGCGAGCTTGATGGATCCACCGTTGAGGCGTGGACCGAAGGTGACGTGCAGGACTCAGAACTTCAGGAGGATGCTTACTACGCTTACTACAATCAAGAGTACTAGATGATCGGGTAGAAAGGATTACTTTTGGACGGTCGTCATGGGATGAGACCGTTGTAATATAGATTTTGTTGTAATTTGGAACCAATGTTTAGTTAAGTTGGACCATGTAAGCCATGCGTGGCTGGAATGTAATATATTTCAGTTCAGTCTCTAATTATTGTTCTGCTGCAATATTCTAAACACGGTATGGTACCTGACAAAGTACTGGACTATTCGGTACTTTGCTAGCTACTATATCGAGATTCGAGTGATTAATATAGGGTAATGCCCATGTGGAGGTTAATTACTCTAGGTTAATTACCCGGGTCGCCACATATTTACTAGGCATAATTACGCGCGATGCCGTGCCGTGCAAACTTCGGGTGGGATTCATTTTACAAAAAAAAAAACCAGGACATAAATGCAATTTTAGATTTTTTTGGGGGGTTTTAAAAATGCATTGGGTAGGAGCCATTAACGAATTTACGTAACCACAGTGTCGTTTTGCATAAAAACGGTGGACCCATTCGCGATCGTGCAGAACCACAGGACCTTTTTCGCAAAACAAAAACACTGAATATAGATTTTTTTTTTCTATGGAACCAGTGAACCATTTGCCTACAGAATCTCTAGGAAATCAATAACGCTACTGTAAGGGCAACCCATTCTTTAAATTTTGGAAGGGAAAGTAAAAAGCTAGCACCAGATCACTTAGAACAGTAGATAGCAAATGGAAGCAGCCTAAATAAAGAGAGAAAGACAAAATGCGATTTGTTTTTGGTCAATGTATGTAAATTTCTTCATACATCCATTCCTCTGGCCGTCTCAAGGGGATAAAAATCAAGAGATCTTTCTGTTATCTGTATTGCATTCCGATCCCAATGGAATAAATAAAACGTATCGAGCCAAAGAAAGCAAGGCAGCTAGAGTTACCGAAGTCAAGAAAAGTATTCTAACCTTCCTTGGAAAGAAGCGCCATGACACACCTCTCACAGAAATTATGAACAAATGATAAATCAGACCGGAAGGAAGTCCACCAAGCTGACACATTGGTTTTTACAGAAGGAAAAGTATCATCAAGAACATCCTGTAACCTAGCTATTAAGACAAATAAAGAAATCAATTATCATTGCTGCGGATTGTACAACGCAAAAATATTCAGATAATGAAAATGGATAAAACATTATAAAAATAAGCATCTCATAGGGACATAATCGGTGGCAATAGTAGAATTATTCATAGAAAGAAAAAACATAATTCGGAAAATTATTTCAATGTTTGGGCCTGATGGTCCATGCCTAAAAGGTTTCAGTATTAGGGATCAGATATAAGGACAAATTGTATTATATAATGGTTATCTCTCTTTTCAGTAATAAGAATGCTCAAAATTATTCAACATAGGCATTTCCTCCCTGCAGTTGGGTCCTAATGGAAGAAAAGAATGGGGAAAACATAGCACAATGACATGAAAAACGGAAAATCAGCACTTGAGAATGTAAAACCATGCTTTAAGAAAGCAATCAGCATTGTCTTGACGGCAACCTTTATTTCTACAAAAATATCATGACCATAAAGTTAGCAGGGGCCTATCCCATTCGTTAGTAATCCTTGTTGCATACAAAGCTAACTTAATGAGTTGCTTCATTGTTAGCCTGCTGAGTTGGTAACAAAATACGCTATGATAAACCTTGATGCATCGAAAAATAGTTTCTAGCAGTACTCATACGACCTCGTAGGCCAACCTAAGGGCAGGGATTTACCTCAGATGCAAAATGCAGTCAAATGCAACCATCATCTTTGAGAATACCCAAATTGCATACACAGACTCCATTCTGCAGTCACAGTTGGAGTGTACTATAGCAGGAGTAGTATAGAATCATTCCCACAATATCATTTAGCATAAAGAAATGTAAACCCTGCTCGCCAATCTCAAATATCTATAACCGGCAGTAGCTCAGCATGGAAAAACAGAGAAAAGGGTCAAGCATACTCTCATTGGCATTCTTTCCATGAGAAGGAAAAAAAAAGGTCTGCTTTCGGCAGCAGAACCGCTAAGAATGCATCTTTAGTTGGATAAATAATAAAAACACCGTGGGTAGAGCTATTCTACAATCGCTAAAATTAAAACAAAAGAGGTCTTGATATCTGTACAATATATCTCTTGGTTTATTTTGACATAGCAATTAGGATACGACGATGAAGAACAAAAAAAAGCTTAAGAAATGCCTGTAAGAACAGAGATCCATCAGTGATGAAGTAATAGTATGGGGACTATAGTAGTAAGAACTAAGAAGGGAAAAATTAGGACGTCTCATTTTCCAACCAAAGGTAAGATACGAAAAGTCATGTAGCTTGTTGCAAACATATTTCTTTCTTTCTATTGAAAGCAATTTTAGAGACGTGTTAGGTCATACTGTTATGTTGTACAGAGGAGATATGAGTTCCTGAGAACAATAGGAGGATCAGAATCACACGATATCGAAATGAAATGCTGAGTAGATGTACAAATTAGATAAGCTACAACCCTTATTATATCATAAATTAAAAGTCATGGATGTGATTTGAGAAATGACATATAGTTCTTTTGAGTGCGCACACATAAATAGGCTATATACGCAGCCAAAAAATTGGAATGTAGCGCAATCAAACCACAATCAATGAATTAGCCATTCTGCTTGGGTCAATTATTCAGTTAGGAGCTGATGAACCACCTTCGCAACCTACTTTTCCAACCTTCGGTGAAAAAAGTAACACAAACACAAATTAGATTGCATATATACTCATCAGATCAATGTATATGTAGAGAAACCTTGTTAAAATTCTCATACTGCCTATTTCCCAGGCCAAATTCCGCAAATTGGATATTACTCAACCATTCACATTTATTGTTCCCCTGTACTTCAACCAAACAAAGAGGGCATTAATACAAACTACGAAAATCACACACACAAAAAGTCCAACTGAAACAGTACATCTATAATTCAACCTTTGAGAGCCATTTATAAAACATAGCCACATTGTCAGTTGGTTCCCCATTGCTGTATGTACAACAACAACAACAACAACAATAATAAGACATATTAGCAACTAAATTGAACCAATTCGTGCTTTCTCCTGTCTTAATCAATCTAATAGGCAAATCAGTAATAGAAAGGAAGTAGTAAAAGTGGAGATGGCAGTGCCGATCCATCCTTACGCTGCCAGGAAGAACAGTGCGATGGTCTCCTTCTTAAGCTTCTCCTCATACTCCCCGTTAGATACCGCAAATTGGATATTACTCAACCATCCACATTTCTTATTCCTCTGCACTCCAACCAAATAAAGAGGGCGTTAATACAAACTATGAAAATCACACACACAAAAGTCCAACCAAAACAGTAGATCTGTAATCCAACCTCTGAGAGCCATTTATAAAACATAGCCACATTGTCAGTTGGTTCCCTATTGCTGTATGCACAACAAAAACAACAATAAGACGCATTAGCAACTAAATTGAACTAATTCGTGCTTTCTCATGTCTTAATCAATCTAATAAGCAATTCAGTAGTAGAATGGGAGCATTAAAAATGGAGATGGCAGTGCCTATCCATCCTTACGTTGCCAGGAAGATGGTCTCCTTCTTAAGCTTCTCCTCGTACTCCTTATCCTCCATGGCGTAATCGAAATTTTTATTGTTCTAGCCTCTTTCAAATTTTTTTTACGGATCTAGCCGTTCATCACATGAAATTTCAAAAATAGCCTCTAAACAGTAAAATGCCGCGGTTCCCAGACGCGGAAATATTTTTTCAATTTTTTATTTGGAATTCCGTGATGCCAGACCACGAGATATTTTTTTAAAAAATTAAAAATAAAACGCCGCGGTTTATTTTTTAAATTTTTTTTGTTTTTTTTAAAACGCCGCGGTCAGGGACCGCTGTTTTCGAATTTTTTTTATTTTTTTAATAATGCAGTGGTGGGGAAGAGCGGTTTTCCAAAAAAAATTTTATGCTAATAGTTGCAACCCTCACAATCCAGCGGTGTGGAATATGGAAAGGGAATATATTTTGATTGTTTTAACTAATAGTAGTATCGTGGTCATGGGAGTATATGCTGCTTGATACCTGGAAATGCTGTTCAATTTGTACTGTGATGTCAGTACGGAAATAGATAGTATCGTAGCATCAAATATAGCTAATTCAGAAAATGGTGAAAACCGCTCTCCCCCACCGCTGAATTATTAAAAAAAACAAATTTTCTTTAAAAAATAAATAGCGCTCGGGGAGCGCTGGATTTTTATTTTATTTTTAAAAAAATATCTCGCGGTATTTCCGCCACCGGGAACCGCGACATTTTACTCGGCAATTTTTTTATTTCGAATTTCGCGGACCCCGTCCGCTATATAATTTTTTAAAAAAAATTGAAATGTTTTCCACAGTTCCGAACCGCTGGGTAATTTTTTTTAAAAAAAATCCCGTTTGTTCAATATACCGCGGTGGGCATGCGGGGGATTTTTTTTAATTTTTTCCCTTTTTTAAATTTCTAGCTCTTCCCCACCGCATGAATTTAAAAAAAAAAATCAAATTTTTATATATACAACTCTTCCCCACCGCTTGAAAATTTTGAGGGTTTTTTTAATTTTTTTGTTTTCCATTTTCTGTTGAATTAATATGAAAAATCCCAAAAAAAATTATAAAAAATTTGTTGATCAGTTCAAACCACTGAGTCTAAAAATGACCTCCACTCTGCCAAACGAAGTATCTAAAATCTCTAAAATGACCAAAATACCCTCTCGACCCCTTCTCTAGACCCGTTTCCAGAATTTTTTTAAAATCGACCCCTTTACCGCTGCATATCGCGAAATTTTCACTGTTCTAGCCCATACAAAAAAATTTGTTACGAAATTAGCCGTCAGAAAACGCTTTTTAAATAGCCCCAGCGATCGCTGCTCGAATGACTACCAGCAGAGCCGAGACTGCATGCCCAAACGACATCAAATTAACCAGAAATGGTAAAATATGAAATTTTTGCGAAATAGGTCCAAATGGAATGAAACCAAGATATTTTCACTGTTCTAGCCCCCACAAAACATTTTTTTCGAAAATTAGCCGTCGAAAATTAAATGGAAAGGGAAAGGCGAAAGCAAAGGAAGAGGGAGGCGCTTCTGGCTTTCCGCACAATTTAGCGTACCAAGATCAGCAACTAGTAGATTTTAGAGGGTATTTTGGTCATTTTTTTAGATTTTAGAGACTTCGTTTGGCGGAGTGGAGGTCATTTTTGGACTCTGGGGCTCGAATTGATCAACAAAACGTATTTTTTTATTTTTGGGATTTTTATTAATTAAACCGAAAAAGGAAAAGATAAAAGATAAAAAAAACAAAAAAAAACAGCGCTTTGCCACCACGGTAATATAAAAAATGAAAAATAAATAGCCAGCGCCCCCACCGCGGTTTATTTAAAAAAACAGAAAAAAAAACATAAATTAATAATACAGCTCTCCCCCACTGCTGGAATATAAAAAAAGAAAAAAATATGCCAAAAAACTCGAAGAAAAATTGCAAAAAATATGCAGCGATCAGGGACCGCGGAAATTGGAATTAAAAAATTAAAAAAAATTACCGCGACGGGAACCCGCGATTTTGAGAGCCATTTATAAAACATAGCCACATTGTCAGTTGGTTCCCTATTGCTGTATGTACAACAACAACAATAAGACATATTAGCAACTAAATTGAACCAATTCGTGCTTTCTCCTATCTTAATCAATCTAATAAGCAATTCAGTAATAGAAAGGAAGCAAGAAAAAGTGGAGATGGCGAGGTCGATCCATCCTTACCGCCGGGAAGAACAGATCGATGATGGTCGCCTTCTTAAGCTTCTCCTCATACTCCCCATTAGATACCACAAATTGGATATTACTCAACCATCCACATTTCTTATTCCTCTGCACTCCAACCAAATAAAGAGGGCGTTAATACAAACTACGAAAATCACACACACAAAAAGTCCAACTGAAACGGTACATCTATAATTCAACCTTTGAGAGCCATTTATAAAACATAGCCACATTGTCAGTTGGTTCCCTATTGCTGTATGTACAACAACAACAATAAGACATATTAGCAACTAAATTGAACCAATTCGTGTTTTCTCCTATCTTAATCAATCTAATAAGCAATTCAGTAATAGAAAGGAAGCAGTAAAAGTGGAGATGGCAGTGCCGATCCATCCTTACGCTGCCAGGAAGAACAGTGCGATGGTCTCCTTCTTAAGCTTCTCCTCATACTCCCCATTAGATACCGCAAATTGGATATTACTCAACCATCCACATTTCTTATTCCTCTGCACTCCAACCAAATAAAGAGGGCGTTAATACAAACTACGAAAATCACACACACAAAAAGTCCAACTGAAACGGTACATCTATAATTCAACCTTTGAGAGCCATTTATAAAACATAGCCACATTGTCAGTTGGTTCCCTATTGCTGTATGTACAACAACAACAATAAGACATATTAGCAACTAAATTGAACCAATTCGTGCTTTCTCCTATCTTAATCAATCTAATAAGCAATTCAGTAATAGAAAGGAAGCAGTAAAAGTGGAGATGGCAGTGCCGATCCATCCTTACGCTGCCAGGAAGAAAGGCGATGGTCTCCTTCTTAAGCTTCTCCTCATACTCCCCATTAGATACCGCAAATTGGATATTACTCAACCATCCACATTTCTTATTCCTCTGCACTCCAACCAAATAAAGAGGGCGTTAATACAAACTACGAAAATCACACACACAAAAAGTCCAAGCGAACTGGGTACATCTATAATTCAACCTTTGAGAGCCATTTATAAAACATAGCCACATTGTCAGTTGGTTCCCTATTGTTGTATGTACAACAACAACAATAAGACATATTAGCAACTAAATTGAACCAATTCGTGTTTTCCCCTATCTTAATCAATCTAATAAGCAATTCAGTAATAGAAAGGAAGCAGTAAAAGTGGAGATGGCAGTCTTCGATCCATCCTTCTGTTGCCAGGGAAGAACGAAGGCGATGGTCTCCTTCTTAAGCTTCTCCTCATACTCCCCATTAGATACCGCAAATTGGATATTACTCAACCATCCACATTTCTTATTCCTCTGCACTCCAACCAAATAAAGAGGGCGTTAATACAAACTACGAAAATCACACACACAAAAAGTCCAACTGAAACGGTACATCTATAATTCAACCTTTGAGAGCCATTTATAAAACATAGCCACATTGTCAGTTGGTTCCCTATTGTTGTATGTACAACAACAACAATAAGACATATTAGCAACTAAATTGAACCAATTCGTGTTTTCTCCTATCTTAATCAATCTAATAAGCAATTCAGTAATAGAAAGGAAGCAGTAAAAGTGGAGATGGCAGTGCCGATCCATCCTTACGCTGCCAGGAAGAACAGTGCGATGATCTCCTTCTTAAGCTTCTCCTCATACTCCCCATTAGCTACCGCAAATTGGATATTACTCAACCATTGTAACATCCCAAAATTTTGCTTTTCTTAAATTCATGTGTGATTTGACACTTTGGTGAATTTTTGGAATTTTCTGGAATTTATTTGGGTTTATTTGGAATTTATTTGAATTTATTCCATTTTGAAATAATTAAAGAATTTAATTTTGCAAATAAAATTTTGTTGGAAATATTTTATTCGAGTCCAAAATGATCCAAAATATTTTCCGAATTTTTCTCGAATTTTAAAGTCATTTGCTATTTTTAATGAATTAAATGAATTATCGGGAATTATTTTAAATATTAATTCATTGAAAAGGACCGGCCAAGATATTATTCCTCGGTCCGAAGTCGGACTCGAGTCCGACCGAACCCGACCGGCAGAGCAGTTGACTCGGCCAACCCAGCTCTAAACCTAATCAATCCCAACCAGTTGGATCAAGATCCAACGGTGAGATCCGCCTGCAGTTCGGCGAGCCGTAATCGGCGGATCCGATCGCGCCGCCCGTCGTGGGCCGTGATCGCGCCACGTGGGCGCCACGATTTCGTCGTCTTCGCCGAAGTCCGGCCGGAAGCCGACTTCGCCGCCATGCCGTAGCGAACTAGGTTTCCGCTTCAGTAGACGGCCGAGGCTATTTAAAGCGTGAGACGTCCCCGAGGTTGCCCTCATCTCTGCGCGCACCCGTTCCCTCGAGCCATCTCGCCGAGCGCCACCGTTGAGCCGCAATCGCTCGCCGGAGTTGTCTCATCCCTCCGCCGCGGTTTGCCGGGTTCGCCGTCGTCCGTCGTCTTCCGCCGAGAAGCGAGCTCAGATCCGAGTCCCGCGACGACGCACCGAAGGGAGGCTTCATCTCGCCGAACGCCCCAAACGCCGTCGGGCTCGTCGTCGTCCCGTCTCCGGTCAAGCCAGCGCCAAGTGAAACCATCGCCGTCTGCGAGCTCGGAGGACCGTCGGATCCAGATCGGACGGTTGAGGTGAGCTCACGTGTTCCCAAACCCGATTAGATGCGGATCGTTGGATCAAGATCAGCGGTTCACAATTGCCACGCGTCTTGTAGATGCGAATATAGGATTAGATCTCGACCGTCCCGATCTAAATCGAGCGCCCACGATCAACGAGTAGTTTCAGCGTGTTAACCCTGGATCTAATCCGCCGTTGATTTTCAAACCAACGGTCGTGATTGCGCCGCGTGTCGGGAAGTTGGACCGACGCGGTGGCGCCCACGACGCTGGCGTGTGGCGATGACACGCGGGCCCGCGTGTCGAGGGCTCAAGATGTCGGCCGTCCCGTCGAGCGCCGACGCGTCACCCATGACGTCACAATGGGTCCCACCTCGCCAAGACCGTGGTGAGCCCGCGACGCCGATGACGCGTCACCGAGAGGCCCACATGTCGACACGTGAGTCGGGCCCGAGTCCACAGTAGACCCAAGCCGAGCGTGGACCAAGCCCATGGACCGGTGACGTCAGCGAGGCCAATCGAGAGGTCTGCCACGTGTCCATGCTGACGCAATAATTAATTTCGAAAAAGAAAATGATTTATTAATTCGAAATATTGATTCAAATTTAGATTCAAACTTCAAACGCTATAACTTTTATGCGTTTCAACTCCGATTTGAGTGATTCAAATTTCTAAATTTGTATAAAATTGAGATCTACCTAAATATGAATTTTATTTAATTTTGGACTAAAGTTTTTCTCTGTAAAATTATTTAATTGATTATTTAAACTTTAAATAATCATAACTTTAACGTCTTAACTCCAAATTTGGCGATTCGAGTTTCTAAAAATCCAGAAAATTATGTTCTCTCTGTTTATGGATTTTATTTGGAGTTTTGGGATGTTTTGCCTATTGTTTATTTGTGTATTTGCTATTTGCACGCTACGAGTAGGCGTTGAAGTGCAGGAAGGATTCGAGGAAAAGTGTTGACTCAGGATCCAACTCAAGACCAAGAGCAAGTACTTTTGAAGGCAAGTTGTGCTTTGACCATATTGATCCCATTTGAAATCTATTTTGATTTAAACTATTGCATGCTAGTTCAATTAGAAAGATACTTTGTTTAAACATGGGGTTAGATAAATACCAATTTGCTATATGACACCTTGATTACTTAAGTATGTGCCATGACCTTTGTCACCCTAGTTGTGGTTTACTAGTTGGACATTACTAAATTGCCAACATGGGTTTAGATCGTTGTAGTATGTCGCTTAGACTCACACGTGCTCATGACATGATTTTGGACAATCAAACGCTAATATGGACTTAATGATATATTGAACCTGTTTTGGAAAAGTATCATGTGATGTTGGCGGCCGTGGTGCATGGTAATCAATGGGGTTTGATAAGCGATTTCGATCGGGCATGTGGCAAGAGTAATGTCAGTGGGCGCCAGTTGTGGCATTGGGAGTGATGATTTGGTTTCGGGTAGTCTTGCCCTGGTCACTCTAAGGACTTAACCTTGCAAGCCTTTGAACTGGTCATACTTGCAACCACATGGCTGGAATGGGACGGCCCTAGTTGACTAAGTCGCTAAGGACTCACTTGTGGAGCCTCAGGGTGTCGATTACACCTTTTGTGTGATTGCACGGGGAGCGTATCGTGGTCGTGTGGCGGTACCCATCTAACGGTGTGTTGGTCCCATACTTCGCCTTGGCTAAGGGAAGGGATGGTGTAGAGCACGACTGGAGAGGACCACTGTGTTGTTTGAGGCTTCCGAAAGGCTTTATTACTGGAACTCGCCTTTGTGGTGTTTGACTGTATCTTGTGGGTAAAGTGCATAACCTCTGCAGAGTGTAGAATCTATTTGAATAGCCGAGTCCACGATCGACAATGCTCGGGAATTACATCCAAGGGTTAGATTTTGAAAATAACTTGGTTTTGAAAAGATGGGTTGGTTTAACAAGGAAGATGATGGAAATATGGTTTAGGATGGGAAAAATGTTTATTAAACTTCTTGAAAAGTTATTTATGCTTTACTTATTTCTACCGCTTTGAATCTACTCATATTACTTGTCAAAAGCATTTCTTGCAAATATACTGAGCTATTCCTTTGTACTAAGCCATGCATATAGTATATTAGCTTGCATTGCATGCATGACTTCGAGTACCAAGTACTCACCCTTGCCTCAACACAATATCAGTTGAAGAGGAGATTACGCCACTTTGGAGGAGGAACTCCAAGAAGACCCGTCTACTTAGGGATGCGAGCCGATCAGTTGCTGGTATCTTGGATGGCGCCACGCAAAGTTTATTTGATTTTCCATTCTTTGCTATTTCTCTTTTAATAAGTTTCGCCTTGCAAGGCATATATTTGTAACTTGGCCATAAGGTCGAGTAACCCTTTGATTATTTAAATAAAGTACTTTGATAGTATCGTATGGTATGATTGTGATATATACCGATGTTAAGACTGTGTGCACTAGCGCGTTCCTGGACTAGTGCTGAATACACAGAGGGTCCGGATTTGCAAATTCGGGGTCCCGACAACCATCCACATTTCTTATTCCTCTGCACTCCAACCAAATAAAGAGGGCGTTAATACAAACTACGAAAATCACACACACAAAAAGTCCAACTGAAAGGTACATCTATAATTCAACCTTTGAGAGCCATTTATAAAACATAGCCACATTGTCAATTGGTTCCCTATTGCTGTATGTACAACAACAACAACAACAATACGACATATTAGCAACTAAATTGAACCAATTCGTGCTTTTCTCCTATCTTAATCAATCTAATAAACAATTCAGTAATAGAAGGGAAGCAGTAAAAGTGGAGATGGCAGTGCCCATCCATCCTTACGCTGCCAGGAAGAACAGTGCGATGGTCTCCTTCTTAAGCTTCTCCTCATACTCCCCGTTAGATACCGCAAATTGGATATTACTCAACCATCCACATTTCTTATTCCTCTGCACTCCAACCAAATAAAGAGGGCGTTAATACAAACTACGAAAATCACACACACAAAAGTCCAACCAAAACAGTAGATTGCCATTTATAAAACATAGCCATATTGTCAGTTGGTTCCCTATTGTTGTATGCACAACAAAAACAATAATAAGACGCATTAGCAACTAAATTGAACTAATTCGTGCTTTCTCATGTCTTAATCAATCTAATAAGCAATTCAGTAGTAGAATGGGAGCAGTAAAAATGGAGATGGCAGTGCCTATCCATCCTTACGTTGCCAGGAAGAACAGTGCGATGGTCTCCTTCTTAAGCTTCTCCTCGTACTCCTTATCCTCCATGGCGTAATCGAAATTTTTATTGTTCTAGCCTCTTTCAATTTTTTTTTACGGATCTAGCCGTTCATCGCATTAAATTTCAAAAATAGCCTCTAAACAGTAAAAATGCCGCGGTTCCTGACCGCGGAAATATTTTTTCATTTTTTTATTTGGAATTCCGCGATGCCAGACCGCGAGATATTTTAAAAAAAATAAAAATAAAACGCCGCGGTCAAGAACCGCTGTTTATTTTTTAAAAAAAAATTTGTTTTTTTTTAAAAACGCCGCGGTCAGGGACCGCTGTTTCCGAAAAAAATTTTAATAATGCAGCGGTGGGGAAGAGCGGTTTTCCAAAAAAAAAAAAATTATGCTAATAGTTGGAACCCTCACAATCCAGCGGTGTGGAATATGGAAAGGGAATATATTTTGATTCTTTTAACTAATAGTAGTATCGAGGTCATGGGAGTATATGCTGCTTGATATCTGGAAATGGCCTATTAACGGCTTGTATTGTGTAAGTATTGTTATCGATAAAACTTCAGATTTCCATTTCATGCCTCCTTTAATAATTGCTGGAAAACTGCTCTCCCCCACCGCTGCATTATTAACAAAAAAACAATTTTTTTTAAAAATAAATAGCGCTCGAGGAGCGTTGGATTTTAATTTTTTTTTTAAAAAAATATATCTCGCGGTCTGGCATTACGGAATTCCAAATAAAAAAATGAAAAAATATTTTCGCGCCCGGGGATAGCGCGGCAATTTTTTTTTATTCTGAATTTCGCGGTCCCTGTCCGCTGTATAATTTTTTTTAAAAAAAATTGAAATGTTTTCCGCAGTTCCGAACCGCTGGGTAATTTTTTAAAAAAAAATCCCGTTTGTTTAATATACCGCGGTGGGCATGCGCGGGAATTTTTTATAATTTTTTCCCTTTTTTAAATTTCTAGCTCTTCCCCACCGCTTGAATTTTAAAAAGAAAAAATCAATTTTTTTATATATACAGCTCTTCCCCACTGCTTGAAAATTTTGAGTTTTTTTTTATTTTTTTGTTTTCCATTTTCTGTTTAATTAATATGAAAAATCCCAAAAAAATTATAAAAAATTTGTTGATCAGTTCAAACCACTGAGTCTAAAAATGACCTCCACTCTGCCAAACGAAGTATCTAAAATCTTCAAAATGACCAAAATACCCTCACGACCCCTTCTCTAGACTCGTTTCCAGATTTTTTTTTAAAATCGACCCCTTTACCGCTGCATATCGCGAAATTTTCACTGTTCTAGCCCATACAAAAAATTGTGTCACGAAATTAGCCGCCGTAAAAACGTTTTTGCGGAAATAGCCCCCAGATCAGTGCTTGCAGCGGACGGCTTGCGCTGCAGGCGGCCTGCAGCAGAGCCGGAGCGTTGCATGCCCAAACGACATCAAATTAACCAGAAATGGTAAAATATGAATTTTTTGCGAAATAGGTCCAAATGGAATGAAACCAAGAAATTTTCACTGTTCTAGCCCCCACAAAACATTTTTTTCGGAAATTAGCCGTCGAAAGTTAAATGGAAAGTGAAAGGCGAAAGCGAAGGAAGAGGGAGGAGGTTGCCGCACAATTTAGCGTACCAAGATCAGCAGCTAGTAGATTTTAGAGGGTATTTTGATCATTTTTTATATTTTAGAGACTTCGTTTGGCGGAGTGGAGGTCATTGTCGGACTCTGGGGCTCGATTGGATCAACAAAACGTATTTTTTTTATTTTTGGGATTTTTATTAATTAAACTGAAAAAGGAAATGAAAAAAGGATAAAAAAAACAACGCTTTGCCACCACGGTAATATAAAAAACGAAAAAAAAGAAAAATAAATAGCCAGCGCCCCCACCGCGATTTATTTAAAAAAACGAACAAAACATAAATTAATAAAACAGCTCTCTCCCATTGCTGGAATATAAAAAAAGAAAAAAAATATGCCAGCGTTCCCAAGCGCGGGATATTTAAAAAACGAATTTTTTTTTTTTTAATATACAGCGGTTCGCAAGCGCGGAAAAAACTCGAAGAAAAATTGCAAAAAATATGCAGCGGTCGGGGACCGCGGAAATTGGAATTAAAAAATTTAAAAAAATACCGTGACGGGAACCCGCGGTTTTGCACTGTTACGGGGCTATTTTTGCATTTTCGTTCGAGAAACGGCTAGATCCAGAAAATAATTTTTTGGGAGGGCCAGAACAATAAAAAATTCCGTTATAGCATGTATGCAAAAAAAAAACTATCAATTGATGAATGCATTCAGAGGTGGCATAGTACAACTCCACGAAATGGAACTGCTTACGAAGAACAAGGTGAAGGCGGTGCTCATCAGCAGGGGGATCTCGTGAGGGAAGACGACCACCACCCACCAGAGACGGCACCGCCGAACAACATGACCTGAAACTCCCACCAAAATCCTGCTAGGAAGCACCGGGTAGCGTAGGTGTCTAGCACCAAGGCGAGGGTGACCGCACGGGGAGGAGCTCCACGAGGCAAGCGAGGCCCGATGTCGTGGTGCTGCAAGGGCATGGGTTTGACGGTGGAGGAAGGGACACCATAGCGTGGAAAGCTCGAGAGCCCAGCGGGGGCAGAGCGCGGCTAGGCGACGACCGAGCGTGGGCGTCGCACGTGAGAGTGAGGAACGGGAGGATCGTGCAGGATGGAACAAGAGAGGTGGTGAGGACCCTAGGAGCGATTGGAATAGGTAGAGACCGAGGCCTCTGAAAGAGCAACGAATGCGACGGCGATGCCGTTCGGTGTAGGAAAGCAGGAGGGAGTGGGGCGACGGAGCGGCGGGGGAATCGAGTGAAGGCAAGCGGGGTTGCGGGAGCCAGCGAGGAAGCGAGCGCCTCCTCAAGGCCCTCGACCGCGGCCTCGAAGGCTCCAGAAGGGGAGGGGCGTGGAGGCAATCTCAGCCACACACTGCGACGCAGGCGGTCGCAGCAATAGCATGGCGCGGAGCCGACCCGCATTCGCCCAGAGCTCGAGGGCCTGGACACAAAAACGGGGACGTGGATGTCGTGGGAGGCCGGCAAATCTTTCCCGCGTTATAGATATATTATTGGTGGATAGAATCATAGAAGTACGTTTAAACAAAGCACATTAAATTTTTTAAAGTAAAAGACGGATGTGCATACGCAATGCATTCCTCACTTACATCATACATACGAGTCTCCTCTATACATATTGAGATTTTTACAAAGACACTATATCTTACAGAGCACGAGCACACGTTTTTTTTTTTTTTTTTTTACAAAAACGCTAGCATGTGAGTGCCCGTTTTATTTTGTGAAGTGCATGAGGTCTGATTCCCAGAGTCAAACCCTATCGGGCAGTTCACTCGATTCTCAACAAACCACATTATTGAGTATATGTTTTGTGTGCACAATATACATATAACATACATAAGTTATATATTTTTCCTGAACGGGCATAAAACAAACTCCAACACATATAGAACATCTGCATGGTGTGACATGGGTGTTGCAGTAAGCTCAGGTGTGTGTATTTAGCTTCTTTATATTATATCATGTGCATATTAGATTAGATCTGACAAGCAATTTTCCTAACCACAAAACAGGCCCTTCTCGTTGCTATTTTTTTTTCCCCCGGGAGCTATGATCAGTACGTGTCACTCTCCTCTAATTAGGTCCGCAGAAAAAAGTTAAAACAAGTTCAATAATTCAACCTAAAGTAAGGACTGCTCAGTGTTGAAGTGGGGACACAAATGACCAGGAAAGATTATCATGATACTGCCCCCCAGAACTTGCTGGGTCTTTTTCCGATTCGTTCAGATATGCATTCGGAGGGCTATTAAACAACACCAGAGTAGTGAACTAGTGTCACACGTGGAAAGTGAACATTATCTGGATAATGTGATGTGCACATTCTGTTTAGTATTGACTTGGCATAAACCTTGCATAACTTATTGCCTAGCAAAGTCGAGAGAGAGAGAGAGAGAGAGAGAGAGAGAGAGAGAGAGAGAGAGAGAGAGAGAGGTATTTCCCACTTGCATCATTATTCCCCGGTGATCTTTGAAGATCATTAGCAGACTGAATAACCACATGCTGCAATCAGAAAACAAACATATTAAGATGCTACGGCTATCCACGGCGGAAAAACACACCTTGATCTGTGTCCGACTGTAGGTGTAGGTGATGTGGATGCGACCGTCCCTGCTGGCTGCTGCTGATGACTGTAGGTGTAGGTGATGCGGATGTGTCCGACTGTAGCTCGGTGCAGGCACGCTCCAAACACGACACATCTCGACTAGATCGATGTGGATAAGATTTACGACGGTACATATTATACCGGTAGTATAAACGTGAAGTAGAAATTAAATATAACAATTGATTTGTTAAAAATATTTTTATTACTATACTAATAAAATATAAATAAATACTAATTAATTTGATCATCTATGTTGGACGTGGAGCCACTGTTCGTTCCATGTGTACGATTTCCGGTAGAAATAAAAAGCTGTGCCGAGCAGCCGGGACCGGCCAAGGCGGGCCTTTTTCCGGTTCAGAGGCCCACTTTCGCACCATCGATCTCCACGGGACAATGTTAGCAGAGAGCGGCAGCCCAGGCTTTGGTGCTGATCCGCACCGGCCGCTTCAGTGGGTTATTTTACGGCGGCCAATCGGCGGTGGGCGCGCGAGGCCCATGCGGTGTACAGAGCATGTGGGCTGGTGCGGCAAATGCTTGTGGGCAGAGTTTACGCCAACCAGTCCGCCGCACACGCGGATGTTGGGAAGATGGCGGCGGTTGAGGTACGATTTTTAAAAATATATATATATATTTTAAAAAAAATACTGAAAAACATATCGAACAAAATAATGACATAATTATATCTATGTTGTCAATTGTACTGGAGGCATGACTTTTATCACAATTTATTTGGCGATAAAAACCTACTGACCAAATGAAACGAAGACAAATAGACCTAAATATATCTATGTTGCCAATTGTACTGGAGGCATGACTTTTGTCACAATTTATTTGGCGATAAAAACCTACTGACCAAATGAAATGAAGACAAATAGACCTGCCGGCCAAATGAATCAGCGACAAAATTGTTGGCCAAATAAAAATATGTTGTCAATTCATTTGATGATGTACAGGCTGACGAAAACCTTCCGTTGTCAAATGAGTTGAATTGACGACAAGACATATGTCATCAAACGAATCGACAATATGATGTATTTATGTAATTATTTTTTACCATTCTTTTTGTAATTTTATTTAAGAAATATATTGCTTTTAAAAAAAAAATCGTTCAGGACGCATATCGGGCTTCCAGCCGCTCGGACTCGTGCAACGATAGGTGCAGCCTTGGCACACAAACGTGATAGACGGATCGGCTTAATAGGGTAAGTTCGACGTCCTTTTCACATCTCAGCTAGGGGTGAGTGTTTTTAAACCGAAACCAAAAAAATGAACTAAATTGATTTCATCGAATATTTTGGTTTTTTTCAGTTTTCGTTTTGTGATTCGGTTTTTATTTTCGTTGTATTCAGTTCTCGGTTTTCGGTTCGATTTTCGACTTCAAAAACCCGATTCCATCACACATCAAAATTACAGACCATAACGAAGTAGCCTTCTCCCCACACCTCCGCGATCGCGCCCCACTCTCCCCCGCCCTTCTCCCCACACCCGCGTGGCACTTCGTCACCTCCCTCCTCGCCCTTCTACCCACACCCACGGGCCACACCCCACTCTCTCCGCCACCTCCCTCCCACGTCCCGCTCGGGCTCTAGATATGCGACCCTTCTCCCCACACCCGCGTCCCACTCTCTTCGCCTCCTGTCATCGCCTCCCTTCCTGCCCTTCTCCCCACTCTCTCCATCGCCTCCCTCCCACGTCCCACTCGGGCTGTAGATATGCGACCCTTCTCCCCACACCCGCATCCTGATGGGTTCTAAGCATCATCAGCGGGCGGGGGCACCCAGCGGCGCATCAAGCACATAGTTCCTTTGAGCAACGCTAAGGAGGATCCTCAGGTTAAGGGCCCAATTGGTAAAGTTGCTACCGTTGGTGGCTAGTTTCTCTTTCTCCATGAACAGATTGAAATTGAAAGTAGGTGGTGCCATCTACAACATATTTGCAAAGTTACTTAGACTAAGTTCATAATAGATTAAGTTCAAGTTTAATTCAAAATTACTACGAGAACTCCCACTCAAAAATAACATCCCTCTAGTCATCTTTAGTGATTACACGAACCAAATTCACTATACCGAAACCGATCATCACGTGAGACGGCATAGTTTCAAAGGCGAACATCAATATGTTCATCATATCATCCATATGACTCATGCTTTACCTTTCGGTTCGTGTTCGATGCCATGTCTCAGTACATGCTAGGCTCGCCAAGTAGAACCAAAGTATTTGCTTGTGTAAATCTGGCTTACACCCGTTGTATGCGAACGTAGAGTCTATCACACCCGATCATCACGTGGTGCTTCGAAACGACGAACTTTCTTAACGGTGCATACTATGGAAGAACACATTATTATCTTGATATTTAAGTTGAAGGGATCATCTTATAGTGCTAACGACGCGATCACATCCAAGCAAAATAAGATGCATAAAAAGGATTAACATCACATGCATGAATAATGTGATATGATATGGTCCTTCTAGCACTTGATCTCCATCTTGTGCGTCATGGTATGATCTCCATCATTCCACCAGCGTGGCACCAAGGTCCATGGTGCTTCCATCTTGATTGTCTTCCTCCATTACAATATATCACATGGACATATACTTAGCACGCAGGCCATAAAAGAAAAGACAACCAAATGGCTCCTGCCGGTTGTTTAAATTTACAATAAATCTTATTTCATACAACAATCTTTGTATCAATGACCATATCACATCACATGCCCTGCAAAAACAAGTTAGACGCCTCTAATTTAATTTTTTTTCTTCATATTTTACGCGGTTTTGGTCTTTCTAGGAAAGAACCGTTCTTACATACGAACAAGAACCACAACGGTGATAAAAACATTATTAGCAAACCGTTGTAAATTAGATCATGACTATAGTAGAAGAAACTGACACCCGCAAAGCCACTTATGCAAAGCAAGTTGCATGTCGAGCGTGGAACAAGTCTCATGTGCGAGGACATGTAAGGTTAGTCCGGACCGCTTCAAATCCCACTATGCCACCATGATCCAAAAAACACGAAAGTATGCAATAACATGATCATCAACGCCCACATCCATATGTGTTTTAACCGTACATAACATCTACGCATAGACACGGCTCTGATACCACTGATGGGTTCTAAGCATGGAAAACAAAAATTTTTCCTACGAATGCAACCAAACACCAAGATCAAATCTAGGAGATGCATGCAAACGGTTTCAGATGGACTCACCCTCGTAGACCGAAAGCGGGAATAACGTTCCCGCAAACAAACGTGGTTGAAGTAGAGGTACACGCCCGACTTCAAAGTCGCGAAGATGAGCGCCACAAACGGCAGCCCCGCATACTTGGTCACACGCATTTTAACAATGACGACCTCCAATCCCTCGATCCCGGGGCGGCGGAAGTAGAGGATCCACGGAAACTCCAACAACACTACGAATTAGTGGTGGTGGTGGAGAAACTATTTCAGCGGGCCGCTTAAGCTACTGCTTGAAAGGTGGAACAGCAGGAGGAGGGAGAAAGGACCAACCAAAGGGTTATGGAGATTAGTCCCTGAGAGAGGAGCTCCACCCTCCCTTTTATAGGAGTGAGTGGACTCTCCATTCTCTCCATGTGAATGGACTCTCCATTAAATAAATAAACATTTTTATTTCTGTTATTTTAATATTTGTTAATTCTTTTAATTAACAAAAATTAACACATACCCCCTTGAACTATTCCGATATCCCGAAACTATTCCGGTGCTGTCCAAACTTTTCTCTGGTGTTCCGTATCCACTCAAAAGCGTCGATGAACCTTAAGTGTGTCACCCTACGGTTCGTGAATAAAATGGACATGATCAAGACACCTCTCTGATCAATAATCATCAACGGGATTTGGAGATCCATAATGACTCCCACTTACTCAACGATGAACTAGTGATCGTGTGAACCAAAAACAACATAACCAATTCCTTTTGTCTCGCGATATATTACTTATCCAGGATCCGATCATTGGTATCAACTATACCTAGTTCGATCCCGTTACCGACAAGTACTCTTTACTCGTTCCGTGATATGACATTCTTGTGACCTAGTCACGTGCTTGCAAGCGATGTCAATGTGATATCACCGAGAGGGCCCAGAGTATATCTCTCCGTCATCTGGATGGACAAATCCCACTCTTGATGCATGAGCCTCAACTAATACTTTCATAGTACCCAAATCCATCTTTATAGTCACCGTGTTACGGAGTGACGTTTGATGTCATCAAAGTACTCTTCCGGAGTTAGTGATTGACATCATCTCATGGTCTAAGGAAAAGAGCTATTTTGTATATGTTCAGTACAGCAACAAACTTTAATGACTTGATCGAATTTGCTATACCAACTTGGGTGTGTGTTCATCACATCATTCTTCTAATAATGTGACCCCGTTATTAACAACATCCAATGTTCATGATCAGGAAACCTTGATCATCAGTTAATCAACGAGCTAGTTTAAAAGAGAGGCTTTACTAGGAACCTTTTTGTTTATTAAACACACATGTATCAACGTTTCCGGTTAATACAATTTTAGCATGAGAAATAAACATCTATTATAAACATGGAATAAGATAATAAACAATTTATTATTGCCTCTCGGGCATATTCCCTTCACATCCCACTCTCTCTGCCTCCTGTCATCGCCTCCCTTCCTGCCCTTCTCCCTACTCTCTCCATCACCTCCCTCCCACGTCTCGCTCGGACTCTGGATCTACGGCCCTTCTCCCCACATCGCAGTGTTTGCGAGGCTGATGCTAGAGCTCTGGATCTGCGGCCCGTGCATGAGCCTCGAGGTTGATGACGCAGGGTGGGGCCGCTTCGTTGCTCGTCGGTAGTGTAAACGAAGGAGGGCGACCGCCGCTTCTTTGCTTGGTGGCACGGTAGAGGCCATGGGCGACCGCCGCAACCCCATCTCCCCCATCATCGGTCGTTGCGATTGGTCGATTGTTGGTGAGTTCCTTGCTCGTCTCGCCGATTGTTGGTTAGGTCTCCTCACCATTGCCGACTGTCAAGGTGGTTTTGGTTTGATGAGGACAATTTTGGTTAACTTTGGGATCTAGTGCTTATTTATGTGAGATGAATATTGTTATCATATTTCGGTTAACCTAAAAAACAATTTCTTTACAACTAAATCGGTTGGATTTTTTTATTTTAATCTGAGAATTTCGATAATCAACTTCTAAAAACCAAATCGAAATAACTGAATAACCACACCTAATATCTGCACGGGCAGACGAGGATGATAGCAGCCCAGGCAGGCCCAGGATTAGACCCACGAGTTCCAGCACTCCACCGAGGCCGCAGAGCAGCCGGCCGTCGCTCAATAGGAGTGGCTCTGTGGCTACACATACAAACATAGATACACCGAAATCACTGACCGCTTCGTGGCTCCAGTCCAGCTGCGTGCCGTGTTGGTTTCAAGTAAACATTCAAGCCGAAATACGCTGGTGAGGTTGATGCTCAATTCGGGGTTTGACGTTTGAGCCGTGGAGACTTTGAACAAGGCGCTTGCTTATCCGAAAAAGTCGTAGGTGTTCATTCGACGTTGACGTACAAAGAAGAATAAAATAAAATAAACGATATTCTGTGCATGTCGTCCACGCGACTCAACGGGCACGACCAGCGCTTGGAATTTAGATCAAAGTAGGTATACCATGAAATTATAAAAGTAGATAAATAGAGACGTTGGATTAAACTAGAATAATATAAACTTGAATAACGTAGATTTAGGTGGAATTCCACCTCCTATGCTTAAACACATTTTACACGTAACTCCCTAGGAAAATTACAAAATTCTACGCTCTAAGTGCAAGAGGCCGGTGGGATTCCGCCTAGATACGAATTATATTCAAGTTCGATCCAACTATTTACCTGCTTTCGTATTTTCACCGTATGTCAGGTTCTGGGACCTACGTTGAGCTAGCCAGGCCGAATTGGGCGACCCAATGCGCCACGGATGTGGCTCTGCCTTCCTGTTACAAAATGCGAATACCACTCGCAGCGCCACACAGCCAAGCCATGCGCCCATGCCCAAGGTATACCGTAACCGTGCAAGCATACTACCATTTCCGCTCCGCTCAGCCCACGGGGGAGATAGGTTAGAGCAGGGCGGGGGATGGTGCCTCCGGCGGGCCTGACTACAAGCACTGCGACAAACGGCCAGCTTGAAAGGCAAAACCGCCATCACATCATGCTACATTCATGCCCACGAGGTACCGTCCCCGCCACCTCACGCAGCCCGTCTACGCGGCACCGCGCCCGCGCCACCACGCCCTACGTGTCCTCGTCCCCAATCCTCACCGCCGCGGCGCCGTTCTTCCTTGGGACGCGCACCCCACGCACGCACAGACGACGCCCTGCACGCCGCACACGTCCAAGCTCCACAACGCCTTTCCGTTCAGGTCACCCGGCCTCTCTCCCCTCCTCTCTATAGTCTATATACACATATATATAGAGAGAGAAAAACTTTTTCCGTACTTCTAAGATTCTAAGAGGATGTACTCTCGCATTCAGTATACTACTTCAACGAATATGTTATACTGAAAGTATATTCCAATAATAATTCTAAGATACTACAATACAGTATTAATTATTGAAAAAATTCGTCGAAACTCTTTTTTTCCCTATAATTATGCTATAAATAGTAGACTTTGATGATATTTTACATGAAATTCATTTTAAAGTATTTTATAACCAGTATTAGAGTATAAGGATACGATGTGTGTATATATATCCACGGCACCATACACAGCACGGCTAGCTCACTCATCGCAAAGCAGTACAAACCAGTACGCTAGCTAGCCGGCTACTAGGAAAGTGTACATCGCATCACGATTGCAATGGCTCGTGTGATAGGTGCTTCTGCTGCTTGCATGGCGCTCGCCTTGCTCGTGGCGTCTGCGTGTGCGGCGTCCGATGGACGCGCTGATGAGCCGAGCGGGGACGCCATACGGGAGCTGCGGGGCGCCGGCGCCGGGAGGAAGGTGGGGGGCACGACGGAGGTGAGGGACGTGGAGGGCAACAGGGAGGTGCAGGAGCTCGGCCGATTCTCCGTCCACGAGCACAACCGCCGCCGGGAGTGCCGCGGCGGCCGGCTGGAGTTTGGGAGGGTGATCGCGGCGCGGCGCCAGGTCGTGTCCGGGATCAAGTACTACCTCCGCGTCGCCGCCGCCGAGGAGGGCGCGGGGAACGGCATCGGCGACCGCGTGTTCGATGCCGTCGTGGTCGTCAAGCCCTGGCTCCAGTCCCGCACGCTGCTCAGGTTCGCCCCGGCAGCCACGCCAAATGAGTAGCATAGAAGTAACGTGTTTTTGTGACTCTGGCCTGTACACTACTACGTACCAAAAATAAGATGGTCACTGGGTAGTAAAGTACTAAAGTAGTAGAGAGTGGAGAAGGAAGGTTGCACGTTGCGGCGATCGACCGACGGTTTGAAGGCTTTTTGTACAGAGAGATGAGAGTGACAATAAATATGCTGTTCTACTTCTACTTCATGGCATGTTCTTTGTCTAATTATTTTTGGAGCTAGCTTTCACTTCCCAAATCGGTCGAGCTCTTATGACATGCATGCCACTCGCCGAACCGGCCGTTGTTCATCGCGACAAGTTATCCGCGTCACGCTTCCCTTCACGTAGACCCGTAACTTTTCCACCTTTTTCTGGTGTGTCTTTATTTACTGAATAATTTTACAATTTGTAGCATTTATAGGAGGTATAAAATTTCGTTTACTCTCAGTACTAATTTAAATACTTTATAAGGATGTTGGTACGGTTACGAACTAAACATATGTCTCATTTAGTATATATGATAAAGTTTAGCTACCAATCAACCAGATCCTTATTATGCAAACCACAGCCGTGTAAGAACGACGCACAAAACATATGAAGAAGATCAAACACAAAGAACAAGAGACACGGATTTAACACGAAAAACCCTTGCGGGAAAAAATCACGGACGCCGGCCGGCAAATCTTCACCATTTTTTTGGAGTTACAAACGCTGGGAACAAATCGCCGCATGCGGCTTACAAGAGGGAATATATATAGATGATGGCGACCTAGGTCAAAACTCCGGCAGAAGTTTAGTTTTATCTCTGAATTTGGATCACCAAATAACAACATAAAATATGTAGACATCTACTCTCTCCGGTCTTTAAAAAGATGATATTTTGGACATTGACACGGTCTTCAAAACATAACTTTAACCGCTAATTTTTCTTATAATATATTTATAAAACTCGATAAAATTATAATATTATAAAAGTACTTCTCGAGATAAGTCTACATATAATTTTTATGTATTCAATTTAAATATTTAAAAATATATCGATAATTAAAGTTTGAAAGTCATTACTATGTCGAAAACATCGTCGTTCTGAAGACGGGAGGGAGTAGCGTGGTAGCTCTGAAGAAATAAGCTAGCTCTCTTTTCCTCGGAAAGAAAAACGCTCTAAAAGTCTGAAGAGATGACCGGCACTTGAAACAACCCCCTTTCATTTCACCAATCACGTACTAATTAATCCACCGCGCAAGGACCGCACCGCCCCGGCCCGCAGCACATGACGGGCAGCAGGGACACTTCACATCAAATCAGCCCCCCTAAACTGACCGATACGATACATCGTGTGCGTGCCCAAACGTCGCAGGCTACTACAAAACTAGTCTTTAGTACCGGTTTGTAACTGTCATCGGTAAAATATATCGAGGATGTTGGAAGAAGCGGGACTCGAACTCGCAACGTCGTGACTTCAGCCTCAACTTTCTGACCAACCCACATACCACCGCGTACTGATATACATAGAATATGCATTTATTTTTAATTTTCCTGAAACGAGACATCAGTACCGGTTAGTAACACGAACCGCACACCCCGTACCTTCAGTACTGGTTCGTGTCACGAACCGGTGCTAATGTGAGGGCATCAGTACCGGTTCGTGTTACTAACCAGTACTGAAAGCCCACTACAGTCCTATAGCCAATAAACCGGTACTGATGTTACTATCATACCGGTTCAAATCTAGTCGGTAGTGATGTGCCGATAGTAAGGCTTAATTTTCTAGTAGTGACAGTAACCCCAGCCACGTACCGCCACGACGCCACATCATGTATTATCGATCGTCTCGCGCGGCGCGTCAGCGGCCAACGATCACCGTCCGATCGAGGCCGCCGGCGCGGGCGCATGAAGCGGCCGGCCGGTTGGCGGCCGTAGCGTTCCTCGTTTATTGCCTCGGTCGTTGGTTGGTTATTTACCCGATCGACGGCCAGTCGATGGCACCGGCGAGCGAGCAGCGTACTGCAGAAACCCGCTTGATTGTGCATGCATGGGACCATACGCGTGCGTGCAGCCGCGGCGAGCGAGGCCCATAGATACGTTGCGTTTCACTACATGATAGGCTGATGATAGGCGCGCGCATGTCGATCCCATGGCTGTGGTGACATGCCCGGCCCGCCCTGGTCCACGGCCGCAGGCAGACACGCTCATACGAACGCGCATAGACCGCTGGAACAGGAGTGGCCCTCCTGCTGCAGTTCCCACCCCCACTCTACCTCTGCAGAGACCTGTCGATCAAGAGACTCTCCGCACCGTATCAGATATGAACAGTACAACTTAGATAGGAATGAACATGTAGCGCTTCTACGTATCACCCCTATGCAAGCGAACGAAAACGTAAGTAATCATTATCTATCTTTCGACCATGCTTTAATATTTATATAGTTTTTAAAAATATCGCGTTGCAGTATGTAATAGAGCACGAGAGTCCCGCCCCGTACCGTACCGGAGAGATGTGTTTGGGTATTTGGATTTGGATGCAATAACGCGTGTCGCGCGTGTGTCCCATGCGTGGGTCGTCTCCTGCCGATGGGGATGTGCGCGAACGCGGACTGCTCACCTGCGCCGCGCGGCAACTGTTCGCCTCCTGCTCGCGCGCTTGCTTTTGTCGGGTGGGATGAGACGGCGCTTAGGAGGGGCATCTACATCACGCCAGATGCCGGTGGCTGTATGGTATAGCCAGGGGCCAGGGGATTAATGCAGGGCGTTTTCCGGATGGCCTAAATCTGAACCCAACGTATGCTCATGCGCTGTACTAATCTTGCGTGCATGAGCTACACACCAAGTTCATGATTGCGTCGTAGGCTTGTCCAGTTCGGTCGTTAAAAGGCCTGCCCAGTGGTAGCGCACACGGTTCGGGCTGTAGATTCGAAGCCACTTTTAACTATCTTATTGGTTCAGTTATTGAGGTTTGCAACTTTGCATTGCGTTTAGTTACAGTAATGGTGAGAAAAAAAAAAAAAAGGAACCTTGTATGAGGTACAAGGTCAACAATGGTCGGCCGTGACCTTGGCGTTGATGACTGCATGACTGGTGCAAAAGCAGGGACAGATATAGGCGGTCCAACCTCTTTTCCGTGTGTGCAAGCAATTAAGATTCAGAATTGAAGGTTTGAACAAAGTTGTCCAACGATTTCGATCTCTCCGCTGGATGACACCTTAGCCATTGACCTCGAAAAGCGAAGGATGCCAACAAGCATAGGCGTAGCCACATGATTGCCCGTATGAGCGGATGTAGTCATGCGATGCTCGTACCGAGAATATTTTCAGATGTGGACAGCGCTACCGCGAATCCTCCTTAGAAACCAAAAAAACTTCCCCTACATCTGAATTTTACATCGCGTCGCCTCTCCTGTGTACTGTAACGCACAGCTTTTCTCTGAAGATGATACTAGCCTTTGCTTCGAAGCTAATAGAGAATTACATTACATCTCACTGCAATGTTCAATCCCAGCCCTGGAAATGGGAAAGGACGAGGGCATGCAGTAAGATATGCCCACTCCTGGGCAACACACTCGGCACCAAATCTGACCATATCATCAAGTGTCGCGCTACGGCAGAATAACATAAAAGCTTCGAGTGTTTGCTCATGACAGAACCATGATCTTGTTTGCGAGATGCAGTGCCTACTCTTCGTGACGACCACGATCTTGCTTGCGAGATGCGTTGTCCCTTCATGTCCAAGCCACGATCTTATGTACAAGACACATCATATTGTACTGTCCTAGTTTGCTATTAAATGTACCTCCTCTGTTCCACCCTTTTCTTCCTTGCCTTTCTCATGTTGCTTGGAGAACAATCTCTTATACCTTATGAACTTGCCGTACTTCACTGTGCTGAAAATTTGCTAGAAATATTGCCAGATGATCTTGCATTTTAATGTCTCAATAGTACTTTGGTAATTAGTTTTGGGGTGGAGTAATCGCAGTGCGTGGATTTGGGACAGTGAACACTGCTCTAAGATCTTGTGTCTCAATTAGTCATGATTTGGAGCTAGCTGAGCTATAGGATATACAAGTTCGTTTGGTCCAATCCAAGAAAAGGAGTGATCAGAGCAGCTCGCTCCGCTGATTCCGTTTTGGAGCGTGATCACAGCCAGGATGATTTGGACTCCCTGAAGTAGACTGGGAGCTCGAATTCTTAACGATAAAAGAAATGTTCAGAGAAAGGGGGAGAGCGACATATATCTATAAAAATTGCTATAGATGAACAGGAGAAGCATAGCGTCGCAGTGAATGCCGTTGCACTGCTTGTCCGATGTACACCTAGCTAGCATCTCTGCATAAATCGATGTAATAACGGGGGAGGGGAGGCCTCCGGAGTTTTCGCTTTTTTTTTTTTTTCCTGACACACTTGTTTTTGCAAATCTGCCTCCTCACGAATCAATTTATAAAACTAGTTTTGTTTCATACCACAAAAGCAATAACACGCCGGGATCGAGACTTGGTCTCGTCCGGGTGCGCTAGTCGGATCGGTAGCGTGTGTGCGTTGTAAGCATTGTTATTCTTTCTCCTTCTTTAGTGATTGCTAGAGCTCCTGACCAAAATTCGAAAAAAACAAAAGCAATAACACACGATATGTGTTATCTGCAGCGCTTCTGTACTATGGTACCCTGCCGGCGCCGTAATAGCACAATCTATCGAGGCAGGTAGGGCGGGCCCACCGTGGTAGAAGAGTTGTCGCATACGTTGAGCTCATCAGCAGGTGCCACGGACTAGCTGCTCGGCAGGCCCCTGCTAAGGAACGGGTGCTCGGCACAATGCACAAATAGTGATTAATAATGCAAGAGCAGTGTTTTTATGCTTTTCCTCCTAATGCAACTTGCATAAATTTTGAAACAAGTGAAGAAGTAAATAATCACCATCTATCTTTCATTCATGCTTTAATATTCGTGCAACTTAAAAAAAATGAAAGCATAAAAGCACCTCTCAGTAAGTAATTAATTAAGTGACTAATTAGTGATTAATTAAGCAAAAGTGATTATTTGTGGCTAATTAATTGATTTGATCGGCAAATTCCTGCAAAGGAACGGGAGTTTGGCAGGAACTTGCTGTGATCCCATGGCGCGGCAAGACAGCGGCCTCATCCTACCATGCTGGTCACCCGACCGTCGAGGTGGAGGCCGCTGCCACTGCCATCGTCTTACCGTGGTACGAGAGCGCAGTAGATGACATGTGTCACCCGCCTCTGCTTTTGAGATCAGGATAGGGATAATTTACAAATTAGTTTGCACGAAGCGAGATTTGCCAAAAAAAAAAAGAAAGAAAAAAAAAAAGAAAAAGAAAAAGTCTGTCTGGGGAAAATGCTAGCTCCAGGACTCCTCAGCCCTGCCCTAGTGCTGTCTCTGTCACTGGGTACTTATCATACAGCTAAAAAGCACCCACAAATCCAGTTCCAGGCTCCCAGCACATAACTTGCTTGTTCCTTCTGTCTATGTCCTTTTTTTAAATGAGCTCTCTTCTGGGCTTAACAGATTCCAGAATGAAATGCTAACCAGAGCAATATGTAGTGAATTTTCTCATCAGCATATTATGTCTTTTATGAGCATAATGCAGGAACCAGAAGTCTATATAATTCATTCAGAAAATAAAGGTTTCAGCTTAAGGGGATCAATAGACAGGCATAAGGATCTTAAAGATATATATCAGCTACAAATATAATGACAATACAAATGATATTACACATCTTCCCTCTTGCTTGAGAGGTAAAGGGTCTGACCGAGCATATAGGGCACCGCCTTATGTACGATCTTGTAGCTAAACATGCGAGATGATGCACCCAACGGCCGTACACGGTGCGTTTCATTTTGTTCAAAGAATCATTACACCAAGATGAAAATTAGAAGCTAAAACACTGCTAGGGCCCAACATTGTTAGGTTGAATCTCAGAGTGCTGCCGCGGCAAACTGACTTCTCTTTATATACAACGGGTGTCGAGCTTTGGATCGAACTTTTCAGTGATATCAAAGCTCCATTTTCATGTGGACTGTTTGCAACGAACCTGATCCACAGTATTTAACATCAGAATCAATTTAATGTTATGTTAATTCAGACACCAGCTAAATAGGAAACTGAAATTTGCTTACCATTGAAGCTGTTGGAAGAGTTGGCAATCTCCTGACTTTGCTCCATATCCATTTGAACAACACTTTGCAGATCATCTTGCCAGAAAGCTCCAAACTGTGAAGCATCAATTCCTCATCCTCAATGTCACTCCATACAAATATTATGAAATATTGGTGCATAGGTGTGCATTGTTACCTGAGAGGCCACATCAATAACTCCGTTGAGGAAAGGATGGTGTGAACCTATCGGCCGGCAAAATGCGGTGTCTAGTGGGTGCATAGAACCCTGGTTGTCTATGCCATTGGTTAGGCCACAACCGAGAGGGTTCCCCTGGTGAGGCTGGTTAATGTAGGGCAACGGTGCACCTGAGGTCTCAAGTGGGAAATGCGAATTCTGCAACGGGCCGCATGGCTGGTTCATCTGATCAGATACAAATTTGGAATATGAGATAAGTTGAACCGGTCGGTTGCCTCAACAAGAGAAGAACCAAATGAAGTAATGGGATCATATATGCTTGTCCTCACATCTTTAGGAAGGAGGTTAGGCAGATTGTTGAAGTCCAGCTGGGGATTCACAGTGGCCAACTTCATGGACAGAAACTGCAAAATGGATGTGAAAGGCAAGGGTTTAGACGGCACTCATCCATGTTTGCTCCATTCTAAAACGGCAAAAGCCTCGATCATTCTGCATCGGTGAATTGACGATGGACATATACCTCGACTTGCCGTTGCAACGACTGCACATAGTTTATGATCTCATCGAGCATGACAGCCTTGCCAACCACCTGAAACAAGTAACGTTTCCCAATTTCCAATCTGAGCACACCAAACTACTCAAGTGACAACAGGTGGGTGGTACCAATGACGAGTGCTTTTCGGTTACCTTGTTACAACCCGGCACAAGATCCTGCAGCAGCTTCATCCTTTGGCTAATTTTTTCTCTTCTCACCTGGATTGCCGAACAAGAGAAAACAGCAACACGTAAATCTACAGCATAGATGATCCCAAGAGCAATGCAATCGAGACCCCAAGAAATGTACCCTCTCGGCGAGGCTGTGGCTGTCCGTCGCCTCGCCGCGCCTCGCCCGGACATGAATATAGTCCTTGGGCGGCTCCGGCAGCTTTGAAGTGCTGTCCTTCCCCTGCTTCTTGCCACCGTTCTCACTGTTACTCTGCGCGGCCTTCCCTTTCGCAGAATTCTCCTCGGCGCCATTGCTCTCCTCCGTCGATTTGCACCGCTTCCCGCTCGAATCCTCCTGCAGAGTACTCTAAAAATGAAATCTTTCGCCCCCGAAACGGAGCAACACACACACACACGTAAATGAGCGGAATTCTGCGCGTACCTTAGCGAAATCCTTAGCGGAGGTAGACATGGTGCTGTCCTTGCCTTTCCCCTTCCCGCTAGCCTTCCGCTTCCTCGCATTGCCCTCGGAAGCCCCCTTCAGGGCCATCTCCGCGCTGGCCGACGTCGGATCAGACAACGACGAGTCGTCCCGGGCGTTCCCGAGCTCCAGCTCCTTCAATGCCCCGACCGGGCCGGCTTCCGGGAGGCCGAATTGTCCGGAGGCGGCGCCGCCGTAGCCTCCGCCGCTGCCTCGGGCGTCAAAGCCGGAAAGCCTCGCCGCGCGCTCGGCGAAGCCTGGGTCGGCGAGGAACTGGTCCAGGGTTCCCATAGGCATCAAGTTCTCCAGGAGTGGCAAGCCGACGGCTCCGTCGCCACCCACCTGCGGCGGCGGGTAGTGGTGGAACTGGCCCATCATGGAGAGGTTGAGCTTGGGAGGCGAACTAAGAGGATTGCCACCGTAGTGCGTCTCCGGCGAGATCCCGTGAAGAGCAAGGCCTTCCGTCGCCGCGGCGGCCGTCGAGTTGGACGCCGGGGAGGAGACCATCGAGCTGAGCGACGGGTTGAGGTGTCCGCCGGCCGCTGCCACGTCCGCAGACTGGTCCAAGTTGAGGTTGAGGAAGCACGACGGCGCCGTCGCCGGCGGCAGCTGGTCCGGGGGCCCGCAGTTCATCTCCGGGCGTTCAGGAATTGCGCAAAGATCTGTACTTTCCGCAGTTGGCCAAGAAATCGGGCAACCCACTCCCACGAAGCCGAATTCCGAGCCCACCAAGAAGGCGCCCAACCGAGAGCTGGGAGCGGCGCCCCAATCGAGCAAAGAAACGCGAGCAGCAAGCAGCGCAGCGCAGCTCCCACCAAATCCCACTACGGGGGAGAGATAAGGTCCGGGAAGGTAAAGGCAGGAGCTTTTCGTGTGCGTGACAAAGCAAGGAAAGTGGGGGAACAGTAAAGGAGTGGAAAAGAAGCACCTAAAACAAAGCAAAAGCTTGCAGGCAAAAGCAGAGAGGAGCGAGAGAGAGAGAGAGAGAGAGAGAGGACGAGACTACTAGTAGTAGAGACTGCGAGTGTGCGCGTAGGGGCAGTGTGTATATAGGTCCAGGATGGCATGGGCCGCACTGGATGGACTTGTGGGCATCATCACCTCAGCCTTTCCTGCCATGAAAGAAGGGAGAAGCTAGAGAGAGAAGCACTGGAGAAATAGCTCAAACTCAGAGAGAGAGAGAGAGAGAGAGAGAGAGAGAGGTGGTGGTTCCTGCCTTCCTGGTGGTGACTGGTGAGTGGTGACCGGTGAGTTACTTGCAGGAGGTGAGGAGGAGAGGGGATGGCATTGCTGCAAAATTATTTGTGCTGTGCAAACAAAAGAATGCTACTCTCTCCGTTTCTTTTTATAAGGCGTATTTGGTTTCGTTAGAATGAAACTTTTGGCCAAATAATTCTTTCTATTAGCGTATAATTTTTATGACACAAAATTGATATTAGCAGATTTGTATTCAAAAGTACTTATATATAATTATGATTTTGTATTGCATAAATGATATATTAATGAAATGTCGTTGGTGAAGTTTTGTCTAACTAAAACCAAATCTGCTTATAAAAAGAACGTGAAATACTAAAAATAAAGATGATAAATTGGAGATGCTTTATTTTATATTTTGTGTGTTTTGTTTTCTGATCCTGGGGTTATTTTAAGCGAGAAGGAGACGAAGGTGATGGTCCCTATAAGCAGTGGTGGTGTTGTTTAGCTCATGAAATTGAGAGATCAACCAATCATTAAATTGGGGAGGGGAGGGGACAAAGGATGCTTGGTAGTTTGGGTTGGATCCTACGTAGCCAAGAATTTAAATCTTTTTTAATTACTCTCTAATTTTTAATTCGAGGATAGAACAATAGCCCATTGGATGGAAACCGGTGTGATTTGTTTTTTTTTGTTTTTTTTTGTTTTTTTTGTGCCTTGTGAGGATTGTTTGAAGCTGATTGGGGTTTTCAGCTCCTTCTGTTCGGTGTTGTTGGTGCCTCAGCGAGGGGTGGAACTGCGTGCGCCTTCTTTGGTAGCACTCGAGTCTCATCACATTTAATTCTCCAATTTCTCTCGTTAATCTTTGACTTGTTTTGTGTCCTTTAATTTCATCGGGCCTTCTAGTACTCTTCTTTAGAGCATGTACAACGGTCCACATCAGCAGTCTCTAAGCTATCTATAAGGAATGCCACCTCAGATTGTTGATGACATGGACCGGAGTAAATAAGGGAAGAGATAATAGTCGTCTCGCATGCGTGACGACGCTAGTGCAAAAACCAATACGTAGAGACGGCTTGCAGACGGCCTAGAGACGGCTTGCAGACGGCATCGACTCCAACCAACGAATTCACGGGTTGCGCTATGGCGGATTTTTTTTTTTTTTGACTCACTCCATGCTGGCATTAAATGATCATGTAGACAACACTACAGACAACCCATTGTATGAGTTGTCTCTAATGCTATCTATAGATGACATGGCAATGGTTAGAGACAACAGCTGTCTCTTCCATTGTACATGCACTACGTAGTTTCTAACTTTCTGTCCCTTGCTAATGAAGCTTATTAACAGCGTTTGAGTATCCCGCTAAGTGCATTCTACTTCAGCTATACTCATGAAAATGGTTTCTATACTCCTGGAAATACGTACTCACACCTTCAGTATACCTCTTAAATAATATTGTTATACCTCTTTATCCTTTTGAGTACACTCTAATACTGATTATAAGATACTCTAAAGTGAGTTTTATGAAAAATTTCAGCAAAGTCCACTCTTTGTAGTATAATTTATTTATATACTCCTTTTACATGTGAAAAGGGTATATAGCAAAAAGTAAAAGGCCTCAATGAAGTTTTTTCAACCAAACTACATTCGAGTATTTTAGAATTATTGTTAGAGTATACCGAAAGTGATAAAAGAGTATAATACGTTCGTTTAGGTCGTATATTGGAGATAAAAGTATGTACTCTCAAGAGTATGAAAAAGACATATATATTATACCGGAAGAAATTGCCCCCAGAGGGAACGCCACGCCGGCAATTTTATGAAAATATCCTCTGTAAATTTAGAAATTACATTCAGACCATTCTGTCAACTTTTTTGGAAAAAAAAACTCGTAGTTTCGGAAATTCATACCAGGTCCTAGATCTCCATTTTTTGTGAAAAAACCCATAAATTTTTGAAACCGTGTTCTTATTCACTGTCTCTATGGAAAGCCCCCACGTGAATTCTAAAATTGTTATTGTTTGTTTTTTTAAAGATTTTTTAAGGCTTTGTTAAAGAAAAATAATATATATCCTAGAGGTTGATTTTGCTATCTCTATCAAAATTCATTCGCACGCAACTCTGGCTATTTTATATTCAAGCATGCAAATGACATGTGGTACTAACACAAAGGGTAGGTATTTTATGATTGGGCTGCGAGATTTGTTCAACTCATCTGCCCAAGAAAAAAAAAATATGTACTGTATGATTTACTCTTTACGTAAAAAAAATACTCCCTCCGTTTCTTTTTATAAGGCGTATTTGGTTTCGTTAGGACAAGGCTTTGACCAACAATTACTCTATTAGCATATATTTTTTATGACACAAAATTGATATTAGCAGATTTGTATTCAAAAGTACTTATATATAATTATGATTTTGTATTGCATAAATAATATATTAATGAAGTAATCGTTGGTCAAAGTCTTGTCCTAACGAAACCAAATACGCATTATAAAAAGAAACGGAGGGAGTATATGATGTATTTTTAATAGTATTGTTAATAAAAATAAATATAAGATGTATTTCACATTTCAATAAAATGTTAGTGTGATGTGCTCTCTATATTCCTAATAAATATCCAACTTTACTATATATGTATGCCCTCAATACAGTACTTCGAGATGATAATTATGGATAGTTTAGTCATAATTAATCTTTTTAGACTACGTGCTAATAATTTTTTTATAAATTTAAAGTGAGGAAGTACACTACCGGAGAGCGTTGCACCACTCGGCAGTGGATGCCTCGTACATACCGGCCGCCCACTTGTTGCTGCGGCCATCGTAAAACGCAATTTATACCTAAACTATGGGATGCTAGTGCTTCCCATTGCGATTTATATGAATCAAGTGGTATCACAGTGATCACTACATTTCTTTGGTCTCTGTTAGGTAGGTTTGGGAGTTTCGACAACAAATTTAAAATTAGCGTCATTAATTTATCGCTAAGCACTATACTCAATACATGCATGTAGAAAATATAAAAGTAATAGTGGACATTTAGAGCATGTTTGGTTCGCTGCATGCGCGCGACCAAACTCACCTAATGCATTGACCATGCGCGAGCTCGCGTTTGGTTCACTGCATCGCGAGCGCGCGGCCTGGCTCGACGCATGCAGCGAAGACCAAAATAGCACGACGCGCTTGCACGCACGGAGACGCCGCGCGCGGCCGTTTCCGCGCATGCAGGCAGGCAACCAAACACGATGTTATCAGGGGGCATAGAGGGAATATCACACTATTTTTGTATTGGAGCATGAAATACATCGTAAATTTACGGACAAAACTGTTAAAAAAAATAAGCATCATAAACTTGGACGGATGGAGTACTACTAACCCAAAGAATAATCATCAAGCTCCTTTTTTCGTGGAACGGGATCATTAGCCCTAATTTGTCCGAGCAGTGGGTTAAAGAAGCCAATTGCACAAACAGTAAAGCAGCTGCCTGATCGATCTCCCGGTATACTAGTACATGCCAAAACAGTGCCGATGGGCAGACCACTGCTCCGTTGCGAGTATACGGGAAAATGTTTTGGAATCACAGGGTGGTAGGGTAAACTGAATCCCTTTGCCCTAAAATGATAAAGTCTTTATGGAGAAGGCACCCAAGAAGGAAAAGGCGAAGTCATTCATGCTTGCTTCCGGTGCACTCCTTGCTTTTGCTCCCATAAACCCTAGTAAACATCCACTCACCCTTTCCTGGGGTTAAAACTTAAAAGTGGCGGCCTTTTCTGTGGCTGCAATCTGCGAGGAAGGTTTAATCTGTAGGAGGCAAGAACACAGAGCTTTTATTGATTTTTTCCCCACCTTTCATACAAATATAATAAGCCCAGTAATTAACCTCTGGATCAACAGGAATTTGTCCTAAAATTATAGAAGTACAGAAATGCTCTAACACCTTTTTCACTGCAAGTAAGTAAAAAAAAAAAAAAAACAAGTCGGCCGGCCACTGATTTCGAGACACGGATAAGAACGACGAGGCGATGACTCAATCCGTAGCTCCTAAGATTTTTGAGACATGAATGGCATTTGCTGGCAATCAGGTTAACCAAACCAATTTATAATTAAAAATTAAAGTTGTGATGGTACTGGTTGACCATAAAAAACTAATAAAAATATTAAAAAGTTGAAGAATTTTGAATCAAGATTTTTTTAAAATGAAATTAAAAAATGAAAATAAACCAGTATTAACAAAAAACGATCGATTTTCACCAAAAACTGCTTGCTTTTGACCAAAAATAGATCAGCCAATTGAACCTTTTTTTGCCGGATGATTTTTTGAGCAATTTTCATCGATTTTTATTATAAATCGAATGATTTTCACCGATTTTCGACCGGCTTACGGCACATAAATTTTTTTAAATGTTTTGAATTGACCGATTTACCGATCGGTTTAGAGGTTTGAACCAACTTGATACGTTTTCGCGAAAATCGATCGGTTTTGTGAACCTTGTGGCAATATACAACTTTATTTGGACATCTGGTGGCAAATGATTAGGGATGAACTAGAGAAGATCAATCTCTTCTCCTGCTAAAAAGATTTAAAAAGGCCTTGGAATTAATTCCACCGTCTCAACTGATGAAAAATATGAAATGGATCTGACGAAACCGTGGGCGTGCTCGCTTACTTTCCTGGGTGCTGACGGGGCAGAGCGTGCGTGGATTGGTTGGAGGGAAACGTGGCTCCACACCTACCAGTGATGAGCCTCCAAAAACAAATTTTAGTTTTATTTATATTTATTAACCCCCTAATGCATGCACAGTTTCTTGGCACCCCTGTTTTAAATGTCAGCTGGCTCCCTTCCTGCACCTTACAAAAATTTCAAAAAAGAAAAAAACAAACTCACTTGGTCAATGACCAACTTATATATATACGTGTGTATATATATAGCAAAATGGTTCCATATCATGGGAGTATGTACTCACACTCTCAATATACCGCTTAAATGATGTTATTATACATCTTTATCCTTTTGAATACACTCTAATACTGATTATAAGATACTCCAAAGTGAGTTCTATGAAAAATTTGATCAAATTCCACTTTGTATAGCATAATTTATTTATATACTCTTTTTACATATGGAAAATGGTATAGCAGAGGCGGCGGAGGCCTGAATCAAGAAGCCGCCCGGTTATCACCTGTTAATTACTGCAACCAGCACCTAACAGTTTGGCATAAATGTTTCTTTACAGATGTGCAGCTTATTCTAATTTCTAACTCGCAGGCCTCGGGATCGCTGCTGACGGTCACATGCTTGTTGGTGAGGCGAACACCAAAAAAAAAAAAGATTAGAGGAAAATTAGAGAGAGAAACACCAAACAATATTTATACGTATCTCCTTGTGGATGGAAGGGACTGCAACCGGTGAACCAATCCTCTGGCCCCCAGCTACTAAAGCACCAATTAGCACCTCATTAACTACTATTATAGCTTTTTTACTCTCTCTCTCTCTCTCTCTCTCTCTCTCTCTCTCTCTCTCTCTCTCTCTCTCTCTCTCTCTCTCTCTCTCTGACTTTTAGTTTTAACCTCTGAGTGGGGTGGAGACGAGATCACGTACAAAAAATTCTTTTGTACCGTGCGTAATGTGGGTGTGCATGCTTTGTAAAAGTCATGCGCACACAAAAGGGTGAGGACTATGAGGCAGGCCCCATGACTTTGGGCATGCACCTCACCTCCATAAAGTTCCATTCCAAAACCGACATACAAAACCATCATCAAACAAAACGCTGATTATTCTGTCCTTTCAAAGAAACGCGCGCCGGTTCTTCTAACAAGGCCTAACATGCATACAGTGCTATTTATATTTATCTATAGCTTTTGGGAGTATCGATCCTTTTCTATAGGGAGTATGTTTCCATAGAAAAAAAAAATCTAGATTGGAGATATAATTGCAATTTATCTGCTCACTGTCCCTATTTAAATGCTTTAGAAGAGGTTACACGGTCGTGTTATATCATTTAACAGCGATACGCATTGCCATTTATCATCAACTATTTCTTATATTTAGTATTTTCTCGGTCCGTGCACGCCAGGGGCGGATCCAGGCTCCGGGCTCGAAAGCTCACTAAAATTCTACGAAAAATTATTAAAAAATCATTAAAAATAGATATTTTATCTAAGATCAGCTGGTCCAGCCCTGGGCTTGGGCCTAGGCTAACTCCGCCCCTGGTGCACACGTTGAGGTGTGGACAAATATAGCCAAACGGAGGCCTATCCTATAAACGCAATTTTTTTAGTTACTAACCAGGTTCCAATTCGAGGCGAAAAGTAAAATGCATAGCATCACCTTGTCATAATCATAGCTAGTTACTTGATTGCCATCATCATAATTCATAAGACGTTTCCTCCCTCCCCCGGAACGAACGAACAACGAACGAAGGAACGAACGAACCCAACAGGTGTTGAAGTAAGGTGGAAGCAGACGTTCTAAGCCACTCACAGGCTACAGCATTCTCTGTATTATTGCATCAATCAATCAACCGATCCCTGAACCGCACCCGCCGCGCGCAGGCAGACAGCCATTCGGGACCAGCTCGCTCGCAGCTGGTGGCGTAGTAGTAGTAAATAGTACTAAGTAGTAGTAGTACTGCTGCTGCCACTGATCATGCATGGCCTGCTCCTGTAGCTGCAAGCAAAGAGATCAAATCGGGGGTGGTAGTTACTACCTCCTCGGCAATCATTGGAGCCCGAAAAGGCCAACACAAGAATTAGATGGGAGCGAGTGATTGCACGCCCCGCTCATCGAGTGAGCTGCAAGCAAGGGGAGCGAAGCGACGGAGCCACTGCACTGCATGCATGCTCGATCCTACGACGAGCTCGATCTCGAATTAATGGTGGTTGGATCCATAAAAACGGCCGGCCTTGGTATCCCTGCAGACGGTTTTCTTGGGGTTGATGCCAGCTAGCTAGCTAGGGTAATTTGTTAAGTACTCCTGGTTAGCGTAGCAGTGCTCCTACGTACGTATGCTAAGCTTAACCCCGTGTGATTAGTTTAAGGGGGGCGCGTGTACTACGTAGGAGTATGGGATTATCCGAGACCCCCGTGCTTCTCACCGGGGAGACTGCTGCTTTTATTTTAATCCAAGGTGTCTCTCTGTGTGTAAGATAGTAGTAGCTTTCGATTCCGTCTTTCTTCGCTGAAAACTTGGGTTTGGTCTCCATCCTCGGCTGGCCCAAGGCTGGTTTCTCTCTCCTTTGCCGGCAAATCCCTCTGCCCCGAGACTCGCTGCGACCCAGCTGTTTTGCTTACGGGGGTGTGATACTGATGCAGCGAGTAGTATATATGATTACATGCATGGTACTTGTGTAAGTTTCTTCTGCTCCTAAAAACCATGTCCCTTCCATACATTAACTGAAGTTGAGCACTACTATTACTACTACTAACGACTTATGAACCCCTAGCCACAGCTGGTTAATTGTTATTTGCAGTGAACTACGGCGCACCTGCTAGTTGAAACCAACAGTGTCTACAGCGGATGAAGATGGAGTAGATTCTGTGTATTCTACGTCGCAGGGCTTGGGTTTGGGTGAGTATGCAATTGCAAACGGCTGAATCGCATGAAGGCACAGCAGGTACAGCTTTTTGGGTCCAAATTAATCCAGCAATCTGAAAAGGGGGCTTGGACCGTATCAATCCGAGGAGCTAGCCAAATTGATTGACTCCACCAACCAGCGCACCTCCCCCCTCCCGTCTTGTCACCGCGGCATAATATTTGTCTTGAAAATGTGAAGCACGCAGACCTAAGCAGGATTTTACTACCACTGTTGCCGCTTGTTACCACACCTACCGGCAAATAAAACGATCAACACGATGCAGGGCTCGCCAGCTTGACATGCATTTTGGTAGAGCCCAGTGTTTGAGCAATGCAGCTACGGTTTTTGACATCTGCATGCACGCATGCCTCCTAGTTGGAAAAGAAAAAGGAAGAAAAAAAAGGAGGGAGGGAGAGGGAGATCCTGCGATATCCCTGAGAAAACGAGTGTTGCTGCATGAGAGCATGGGGCTATCATTATGTGATTCGGGTTTCTCATGAACATGGCAGAATTTGGCATGGATAGTAGCGCTCCGATAGCAACTTGCAGGAGGTGATCAACGTCAAGTAAGTAGTTATTACACTATATGCCCCCCTAAAAGGGGGGAAACCAGGGGCGCTTCCAGTGATGTTATCGGTTGTAGCAAGGTTAATAATACCGTTTTGATCCTGTTTTTCGACGATTGACCGATAGCTAACTTCGAAATAAAATTCGAGAAAAACTAAGGGTTTTGAAAGTCAAATAAATTTGAAATCAGGTCAAACAGCCGAGCAAAATTCGAACAAAAAGGTGCTTCAAAAGATGATAATTTCGATAGCTTTTCTCGAAAATCGGCGACACGTTAAAAAATTGGGGGAAATGTAAAAATAATAGTAAAAATTGAAAAAAAAAATTGTTGTGATATTTGTAAAAAAAACCATACTTTGTGAACTATGGCATGTTTTGTGTTTTGTTCGAACAAGAGCTCTTTAACGGTAAATTAGTATTATCATTTAAAGATTGGCCATCGGTAAGGAAATCAATCAATATAATTGGATCGCTTACTAATATAGCCATATCATGTTATTAATAGACACGTCAAATAATAATAGATGTTCAAGGATAAAATTCAACGTAAATTTAAAATGTAAAAAAATAGTAATGAAACAAGAAGTTTTGGTAGTTCATGCATACATACAAAGAGAAGTAAGCTTTTCAATATTAGATAACATTAATATATTAAAATATACCATAGCAAGATAATTTTTGTTCATACAAATATCGTTACTTCAACAAATAGTACTGTTTTCGGGTGTCATCCATTGCTACTAAATATATGTCAACAAATATTGCTACTAAATATATTTGAACACATATTGGTACTAAATACACTTCAACAAATATTGCTACTTAACATAATTGAACAAATATTGCTACTTGATATACTTCAACAAATATTGCTACTAAATGTAATTGAACAAATATTGTTACTGAAATATATTGAAGTAAATATTGCTACGTACTTGACATACTTGAACAAATATTGCTACTAAAAATACTTCAAATTTCTTCTTTTTTTGCCTTTTCTATTATCTACATTTTTTTGCCTTTTCTATTATTTGCACCAGAGATCATAAGGCTATTAATGCTAATTATAGGAAATTTTTTGATAAATTTTATCAAATTTTTTATTTTTTTAAATTTGAATTTGAGCGGTAAACCGAACGAAATTCTTTTTTGAGGGAAGCGAAAAGGATAAAATTCGCAAAATTCATTCGAATTTCGACGAAAAGGTGAACCTGGTTCTTTGTGACGTAAGATATCCCTCAATGTTATTATCATTGGGTCATCTATGTTTTGAACTTAATCTGAAGGTTGTTTTATATGTATATGCGCAAATCTGTTAACCAGCAAGTAGCAATTCAACGGTTTAGAAAGTGAAACAAAAGGATCAAAGGAAAAGTCGGGATCTCATTGCGGTTAGCAACGTAAAGTAAGTGTCATATCAACAATAACCCTGCAATGATCATAATTACCAATAGTGCTGAGCATGAGCCATATTCATAGCCCGGCTGGCGGTTGGCACATTAAGGCTTCTTAGCTTACAGTTTGCCTCTTCTATAGGAACTAAAGCATGTCTATAGCGGTGATGCAACAAGCTAGCTCGACCGTGGTTTGCAAATTGCCATGGAGACCATGATGTCACCCATGACCCACCGAGTAGTGCCACTCGGTAGTGATGGCTGCAACAATTAATGTTTAATTACCCCCGGCCTTTCGATGATTCATACTACACTTCAGAGATCAGAGCAGCATGACAGTGTCTAAAGTCTAAAACCTTTGGATACCAGTGGGATTAAGAAATTTAGATTTTAGCTCAGTCTAGAAGAAAAAAATAAATTATAAATTATTGCTGCCTTCCTTTGTGCTTCTGAAGCGTCTCATGTCGGGTCCAAATTAAGAAGATCGTTTGTCCTTGCTGGCTATCAATCTATTTCGTGCGTGCATGCTTCATTGGCAATCTGGCACATTCTACACCATTTGCTCAGAGATATTGTTGGAGCCTCCTGTTTACCGTATCATCTGAACTGCATAGACGTATTTTATGTATCTAGATCTGTTTTAGGATCAGTTATTTCCATGCCCGGCCGGAAGAAATTAAAAAGCAAGTTCGAATTTTCAATATGTATCATTAATGTTTGTCTGGATACTGAAAGTAGCCTGTGGCATCAGTTGCCACAATTTGATTGGCCTGATCAGTACTGAAAAATGGACAAGACCGTAGGCCCAAATCAATCGTAGTAGTCTTTCTCGGCGATGTTTGTAGAGCACCAAATTCTTCAAGTGTACGGGGCCAGGTAGTCATAGCGGTCCCCGCCATCGGATGCCTTTAAGATTCGTGGAGATAATTTGACATTTCTAGGTTGATGATTCCATAGTACCGTAGGCCTACATTTTTGTTTCTTAACAACGATATAGCGACCGCCAAACTACTATTTCGAAATCTATGGCAGACAAGTAGTTAGGATGGATACACATCAGTGTTGGATCCAGCCATCCCCCCGCCCCCTTGTCAAGTATAGAAAATCCCATGTAAAGCACAAGTTTGAGCCCTGCACCAAATAATACCACAAACCAAGCCCAATTCCTTATCTATTAAAGCTAAAGAGATTGGAGGCTCCTCAGGCATGCCACATCATCGAACTTGCGAGGAGGTCCTCTGAAAAAACCAAAATTACGTCTAGGTTTTTCATTGATTATTTTGCAAAAAGGACCTATTGTTCCGCATATTCGCGAACGGATTCTCTACCGTTTTTTTTTTTTGCACAATGGACCATATGGTTACGCAAATTCACTGACGGCTCCTAGACATCATATTTTTTTTAAAAAAAAAGAGCCCACAAGAAAACTAAAATTACGTTGAGATCCTCATACCGTTTTTTTTATAAAAAGAACCTGGATCAAATTTCACACAAAGCGGTGTAGCGCGAGATCCTATCTAGTAACATTAATACCACAGGGCTCAGGCAAATCTCCCATATATATACCACAGGAGTTGGTTTTCTTTAATAAAAAGGTCTTTCCTGTGACGGACCGCCTTTTTCAAGGGGTGCGTTTAAATCCGCAACGGCTACCCAGGATGATTAGCCGTCGGGAACCAAGTCATACATTGCCAGCATAAGAGCGAAACGACAATTTTTACATCACATAGGGCCTAACGGCCAAAGTTTTACAAAAGGAAGCGGCGGCTTCAATAAATTACATTACCAAAAGACCACATAGGCAAGGCCTGAGCACAGAGAAAGGACCCTAAAACCAAACCGCTTTGCCAACCACGATCTCCTGGAATTCTCCGGCATCTTCAGATTCTAAAATAGGTTGAAAAGCAAGACTGAGTACACAACAGTACTCAACAAACCGCACGGGAATATCTGAATATTACATGCAGGGATATTCACAAAGGATGAGGCAATATGGTTATTATCATTGTGGATGCAATTTTATTTTCGAAGACATTTTGTATTTGAAGCACAAACCATACATAATAGAAATAAGCAAATTTGAGTTTTCACAGGTTCATCATTACGTCAAGTTGGAAATAACAAGCCTACTTGGGTTAGGTTGCGGGATTCACCCCAATTCAAACTCAGCTTCATTGACCTAAGCACTACAGATTCGAATACCATTTAAATATGACTCTGCAGAGTTGCTCAGCTTTACCCACAAGATATCTACGACCGTTAATGCCAAGCGCTACAAACATGGACCTTAAATGCATGTGGCCGGGCCGAGATCATCAAAGCCTTTTGATTGAACATTCCCATGATAGTTCCTACCCGATAGGTCTTTGGTCCCACTGTTCTCGGCTCGCCAACTCAAGAGCTGTGGGCCAATACTATGTGGGTACCTACCGTTGTGAGGCCCGACGAATGATACCTCATTCCCGTCCCACGATCCTCTCAGCCATTCCTCGACTGGGAATGCTGATCTACTACTATGTAGGTATTCCCATGGGGTGAACAATGTACTGAGCTTTGTCGGAGACGGTTTAGCTAACCGACCCGACTTGTGGTTGAGCGAGATCTAAGTTATTTACTTTGCCCAAGATTGTGATTACTTAATATTATGCCTAAGACTTAGCCAATTCCAAACCAACAATTCACACCACACACATTGGCCTCACATCTGGCCGAGGTTCTGCACGTAGCCATCTAGTGGTTTGCCCGCCAAAGTCCTCTTACCGTAGCATATTTTTGAAACATAGTCTACATCAAGTCTCCTGCTTGATGGTTTTATTTTAATACACAAATCATTTTTGATGTTTAACTAATTAATAACTAGTAGCATACGAGGTTCAATAGCTAAATCTAGGGTTGTCAACGGGAATATGGCACAACAATACAAAGTGGGTCTTTAATCAAGCTAAGTACTACCTATGTCATCATGGCATTCTAAAATAACATTTCTAGCATTTAACATACTAACATAATGCGATAAGGAAATAATTAATAATACAATAGTATCATGGGTTCAACATGTTCAAGGAGTGCGGCTTGCCTTGCGAGGCGAGGGGAAGTCCTAGATTGTCGTCGGTGTAGTCGATCTCGGCGACGGTCACGTTCGGCTCCTTCTTCGGCTCCTCGTATTGCTCCGGGATGGGCTCCAAGGTCGGATCTAGCGCACAACACACGAGCAATAAATAAACGAATAAAACAACGAGAAAAGAAAAGAGAAAAACAAGAAAAGGGAAAACAAGGAAGGAACCGAGAGAGAAAAGGGCCGGAGGGGGGTTGAAGGGGCTTTTTCGGTATTTTGGAATTTTGTGGACTTCAAACGGCGAAACGGAGATCATATTTGGACTCAGTGGCTCGAAACGATGCGGATAGTATATTTGGGTCATTTTTGGAGTTTCGAGGGATTTTCTTGGATTTTCGGAGTATTAAATGGATTTTCTCGGATTAATAAAATCCGAAACGAAAAGAAAAAGGGAAAAGCAGTAATGGGCCGCTTCGGCTTGGCCCACTCGGCCGCACAGCGCGCGCCAAGACGGATTTGGGGCCGCGGCCATTCCACGCGGCCTAAGCCTGACAGCGAGGCCCGCAGAGAGAGAGAGGGCGAGGTGGGGCCACGAGCGAGCGAGGCGAGGCCAAAGGGTGACCACGGGCGTGGTTTACAAAATCGTTTTGAGGTTGAAAATCGAACTCTGCCGACCGATTTTTCGCGAAAATCGATTAAAATCGTCAAAAGCAAAGTGTTTGAAACCTAGAGTTTGAGCAAAAATTTCAAAAGAATTAAAAGACAAAATCGCTCGGTTTTCGAAAACCGGTCGGTTTTCAAAACCGCTCGGTTTTCTCGAAAAATCGACGGCGAGGTGAGCCTTTGAGCGATCGATTTTGGAGCGGTTTTCGGTTTTCTCGAAAAATCGTCGGTTTTCACGGTTTTGATCGATTTTCACCGCATAAATTTTTTCAAATTTTTCAAATTTTTGAATTTATTTTTAATTGAACGCAGGTTTAGGATTTCGGCCAGCCGAAACCGCGACTAATTCGAGTTTCGGCGGTTTGTGAACCTCGCTGAGTCCTCGCCAGAGACGCAGAGAGAGAAGCGGCGAGGTTAGGTTCGGGAGATGGCGAGGCGAGGCGGGTGGCGGCCGAGGCGAGAGAGGCAGTGGCGGCTTGGTGGGCGAAGGGTGGGAGCTCGGGTGGCGAGGGTTCAAGTGGGAAGAAGAAATGGCGGAGAGAGCCGTCGAGGAAGGAGAAAGCGATGGCGGGCGAGGCCGGGTCGAAGACAAAGAGAGAGGTCTCACCGAGGAGAAGAAGCGAGGCAAGCAAGGAGGCGGGGCGGAGAGGTCGCTGGAGTTTTATACCACGCTGGGCGTGGGACGTTGACGGGGCAAAGCGGCGGAGCATGACGAGCGGCGACGGGTGGTTGCGTCCCGAGGCGGCAGCGACCAGCAGAGAGGCAACGGTGGCGCGAGCGGCGAGGTCGACGCGGAGTTGGCGGAGGCAACGGAATCAAAGCGGCGACTCCGCGGAGAGAGGAGCAGCGGCGTGGCGGCGTGACGCCAGCGCCGGACGCGACGACCGCGGCGAGGTGAGCAGTGGTCAACGCGACGGCGACGATGGACCGGCGCGCGCAAGGGACTAGCGGTCCGAGCGTGGATGCCAGGTAAGTTCAACCACTCCAAGCCCATCCAATCCCCCAGATTCCAAGGACAAGATCAAGAACTCAAGAACGCGATTAAAATCCAATTAAACTGCAATTAGGGTTTTTCAATTTGGGTTTGAAATTTTGGGGCATTTCATTTCCTAAAATCCATTTTCCCTAAATGCCCATTTACCCTTCATCTTCTCACCTTCATATGCCGCCACTGCAGTCTGCAAACGTCCTCTTCTTGTCTGAGTAGGCGGGGAGCGGCTGGCGGAGGTGAGGGCATCGGGGTGGGCGGGGAGGCCTCGTGGAGGCACTAGAGTGAGTAGGGAGGGGGTAGCCGCCGGTGGTGAAGGAGGATGGTGGCTAAATTTGGAGGGCGGGGATGGCAATGCCCGACGAGCGATGGGTTTGATGGTGCTGCACCTCCTCCTCATCCTCTCTGCCAAATGAGGTGGAGATGTCGGAAGAGAGTAGGACGCTGTCGGATCTAGGCCGGCGAGAAGGAAGACGACATCAGTGACTCTCACCGACGTGCTCACTGACTCACCGTGTTCAGGCCTGATCCAGCGACGCACACCTCTGAGCCTACTCTACTGTTGTGGCCATCTTCCTCATCCTTGACGGTGTCATTCACATCCTCCTTATCCCTAAGAAGCTCCCGCCGGTTCGGTTCTTGAAGGACCTCCTTGGCCGAGGCAAGTGTAATGGTGTGCCTGGCTCAATTGAGAGGAAAAGAGGAGGGGAAGGAGAGAAGAAGGGCAAAAATGTCAAAGTGGTAGAGTTGAGAAGTTTTACCACATATTGTGGTATTAATTAGTACCGGGCTTCGGTTTGTGGTATTATTGATACTGGGCTAAGACTATTTGTGCTATGGATGGAACCATCACGAGTGCACGCACAATTGCATGGAGCTAAATTTAGTGTTTGCTAAAATATACTATGAAATATAATATAGTGTTATTGGAGGCGTTGCCACCACCTCATGTAGCATATAATTTAGTGTCGTTGGTAGCACAAATCAATCAAACAAAGCCGAAGTACGTCCCTCAATTGCTACATGCTACATGCTATAGTATATGATAAGACTTGTACACATTGAAAAAAAAGCTAAGATTTAGATTTTAAACTTAGGTGGTTTATAATATAAATATTACGAATAGGTTGATAGTTTAAGTCGAACATTTAAATTTATACTCCCTCCATTTTGTTTACTCGACAGATTGATTTTTTACGTTCTCCAAGGTTAAACTTTAACGATTAATTTCACACTAATACATTTATAAAATATCACGGAAGTATAATGTTGTGAAAATATTTTTTATGACAAATCTAACAATATTATGTTAATACGATCAATCTGAATATTTAGAAAATAACTATTGGTTCAATGAAGATTACGAAGTTTAACTGATCCAAGTCAACAACGCCAAGTAAAAAAAAACAGAGGGAGCATTGAAATTTTGAAGCTAAAACACAAATTGAGTAAACAAAACTGAATGATAATATTTTATTGAAATGAAATAATTTGAGCCTAGTTCACTACGTAGGCCTTAGAAACGTAATATTCAAATATGCCTTCTGCAAAAATAGCTACTCACACGTTTGCATTTTTATCCCGACGTCAAACCAACTTATAACTTCAACTTTTTTATCCTGGTGTCGAACCTCTACAACCTTGTGTATGAAGATTTCAAATTTCGTTTTTAGGCTATATCTTAGAGAGGTCCAAAATCCAAAAAGATTTAGAAATTTCGGATGAAATTCAAAAAGCAAAATTCAAATCTGATATTTTTTTGGATGGGGATTTTTGAGATTTTGATAGAATTCATTAAGATTTCAGTCTTTTTCAACACATATGAAATGATCTTCTGAAGCTAGAAAAAATTGAGAAATGGGTACATGGCTTGAAAATGCGAAGTGTGAGTTGGTCCAAGACTCAGGACCTCTCCGAGGGCGTGGTTAGAACAGGGTTAACCTTATCGTTAGGTGCGATTTTCGGATGAACAGTGAAATTCGATAATCGCAAAAATCGAGCCGAAAATCGCAAAAAATCACGTAAAATTCAAAAAACAGATTTTTAAAAAAAAATCAAAAAAACGTGGAAAATCGACGATTATCGGTGGAAAATCGACAGCCATGTTGATTTTTTTTTTGTGCGGTCGACTTTTGTAGCGATTTTCGACGATTTTTGACGAAAATCGACTGATTTCCACCGATTTTCGACCGGTTTTTGACACGTAAATTTTTTCGAATTTTCGAATTTTTTTTTTGAATCGGATCGGTTTATCGACCGGTTTTTGATATCGAGCCGCAACGATACAGCCGAAAATCGCGAAAATCGACCGGTTTTCGTCGATATTGCGAACCCTGGGTTAGAATCCCATGTTCTGCATTACATTTTTTTTCTAATGCTCATCCACTGCAGCCAACAAAGAACGAATTGCAGGAACCAGGACTCATGGAGGTCAGCCGAGCAAGAGTACTAACTGAGGTAAACAAGTTCGTTGCAAAGATTTTGTGTTAGTTATCTCTTATATATAACTTATATATGTATAAATTTTCCCACCTGCTCCACCCCAAATTCGGTCCTAAAAACACTAAATCCGGTCCAAATGTGTTAATCTCGGTTATTTCGCCAAAATTTTCTGAAATTACCGTAGCAAGTTGAATTTTTAAAAGAATTTTATTCAACCGGGATTATGAATCTCGGGGACCGAAATCCGATATTTCGCAAAATTTCACCGGGATTTTGAACCTTACCGTGTATGCATAGGGAACTTAGTGTAGACTTATATGTGTCTATTAATTATAAAATCATTACCACGGAACTGCATTTTTATAATCTATTTAACCTAGTTAACATATATACTTATCTTTTTTGAGCAATTAACTAATTAGAAAATTTCCCAATAATTTTAACATATAATATATGATATCAAAACCAAACAATCATACCTTTTCTTTTTGACATGCTAATGGCGAATGCTCCAATTGAATTATACTAATTGAATTTTAAATTACCAGCCATGAATGTCCTTCCCTTAGATCTTTATCAAAAGGCTGCACACACTGCTGCCATGCGCTCATAGCTTTTGGTTGAAGAGCTGCACCACTGAATAGCTAGACTGAAGAGCTTTGGTATTTGGCAGCCTGGTTTTTAGGTATAAGGGGTGTGGGTTAGGAATGTGTGTGAGAGTGGTAGACTTTGGAATTTTATACTGGTAGGAGGAGGGTAATTTTTTTCAACTTTAATGGCAAAGTTAGAACCTTAATACACCAAAACCATGAAAAACTATCTTATACCAGCTTTCAGCTTTTTGCTTCTCTAATACAAATAAGCTGCTAACTTCTAACTTCCGAAGAACCCAACCATTTAAAACAAATTCTGTTCAAATAGGAGAAACTAAAGCTAAAGCAGTTCTAAACAGGACCATACTTCAATTATATGACGTAGCTGCACACACCACTGCTTCCATCGATCGTCCAGCAATTTCCCCCTTAAAAGAACTTCTAATTCGAAAGGTAGAATAAAAGGATAGGCTAGACCAGTTTGCTGCATCCATTAATTACTTCCTAGTTAAAATTGAACAAAACAAAACTAAATTAATCTGCACCAGAAGAATCCAATTCAAAGAATCTGCCTGGATACTCCTGTTTGTAGAGCAATGACATGACCTAGGACGTAGGACCTGTTTGGCACGCAGAAATTTCACAGAAATTTCATACGAATCAATTTATCTTTCGTAGGAATAGGAATTTTTCTCCGCATTCCAACATGACCTTAGCATTTTTTTACTCTATTCACCGTGTAAGACCGGCTGAGCATCTCCAGCAAGGGCTCCTAAAACAGGGTCTCTATTTTGGATTTAGGGACTTTCTCTATTTTTTGAGGCCCTGTTTGAGAAAGACAAGTTCAAAGAATAAATTTCTAAATCTCAGCCCCTATTTTACTTTTTCTCCTATTTTAACATATCCGCTATGTATAATCTTCGTTTGACACCACTAAAATTCAATCAAAAATATTTGTAATACATAAAACATAACCATATTAACATTTACAATTTTAAAACATAATATTTCAAATTTAAATTTAAAATTTTCAAAACATGATAAATAGATAATAGAAACTCCGAACAATGAATCAAACTACGAAGCGCTGTGAATTGCCCACAAATGCTCAATAAGATCATCTCGAAGCCTCTCATGTATTTCTCTGTCTTCAATAATAGGGGATGTACTCGTGTTCCTGAAAATTGGAGGTGAGGAGGCAAATTTAGGGGCCTCCTAATTTTAGGGGCTTGAGTTGGGACTCCCTGGGAATTGGGGCTGAGGAGGCAAATTTAGAGGCCTCCTAATTTTAGGGGCTTGAGTTGGGGCCCTGTTGGATCTGTTTTTTTTTTACTACACTCCATATTTTAAGGTTTAGGAGCTCTACTAGAGATGCTCTGAGTGAGACCCACACATCATGTAGAAAAATAACCCGTTTCGTTCTCTTCTTATTCTTCCTGTACTCCCTACTTATCTTCAGACTACCTGGGGCCATGGCACGGTACTTACAAACGGTTAACATGCACGATAATAGATGCCTTCGAACTAAATTTTTTTTTAGATCAATGACATCTTTATTATATATAAATATGAGTTATTGGTGGTGATCCTTCTCTCTAAAAAAACAGAGCACCGATATATAGATCACGAGTCACGACACACTCCCCACAACTAGCGAATAAAAAGGAAAACAACCACATCTCTCTTTCCACCCACATCCGCTCCCTCCGGCCGGACTATTCCATACTTCTCGCTCTCTCCGTGAGTCCGTGACAAGTACAATTTTATTTTTCTAAACACGTAGCATGATTTAACAATTTAATTCAAAAATATATTTTCGTCACAACGCACGCGCACCTCACTGGTCACTAAAAGAAACCGAATTATCGTGCAATTTAATCCAACCTCCAAGGCCGTCGATCCATCTCGTTGCCACGCTCTTATGCATGCCACGCCACCGGCTGCCATCGACAACTGACACGCATGTCAGTCTATCCGGCGATGCGTTGCAGTCTACCGGTGGGAGCGTTGCATTGACGGCGATCTTGATGATGCGATGCTCTTGGTCGCACACGTCTGTCAGCCCAACAACACCCTGGCGTATGTTGCACAGCGCATCCAGCCGCCCGTTCTGCGCCATGTCCCGCTCCAATCCACGGCAAAATTTTGCTCCTTCTCCGTCGACGAGTGGACGCCGGCGCCGATCCTCGAGAGCCTCTGCTTGATCCGTGACTAACAGTAGTTCGATCGAAAAGAAACCTAACCACACCATCTCAGTATCAATCGAGGTACATTGTTTGATGTGATTTTGTCTTGTTTTGGGAAGAGAGATACTTTTGGTTAATCGGCTCTGAATGTGTCTTTCATGACCATTTTAGGGAAACGAAAATGGCAATGATCGACACTTCAAATCCTTATTACTATGCCTGAAAAAAAGATTCGTCCATCGTGCCTCCGTTTCTTCACTCACCGTATCGATTACTTGAGGAGCCGCGATAGCTCAACGGTTAAACTTAAACATACTACGCATTGTGCGAGGGTTTGTAAGTACTTAGTCTCCTCAAATTGCAGTGCTTAGTTGGTTAAACTTGTACGCTGTACGTACATTATAAATTTTCTGCTGTCCTTGAACAAGTGAAAAATATCCTTTCAAGAGTTGCTTAAATATATAAATGGGTTGAGCTTGCTTCCACTTGTTGTTGTGTTATGGACGGATCGAAATCGCCAAAGTCTGATCCTTTTGTTACTCATAATACTATATAAACTTGAATACTTAGTCTCTGCAAAGGGACACCAACATGCCAGGTACGCAAAGACCATTTATAATTCCTCTGCGTACTTTAGAAACCCAAAAGCACCTCATTTTTGTATTGGGATATTGCCCTTGTTCAAACACCTGTCTCGCGGCATCTTTCTGTATACGCCTTTGAAAGCAATATACAATGCCCACCAAACAATGCTTGCCAATTGGACACAGCTCTGTTTTGAATCCTAGATCTGGATCCTTTTTCTTGTGTATGTGAATGATGTATGGTAGAGTGTAGGATACTAGTTTCTTGTTCCAACCATTCCCTCCTGTTTGTATTAACAAGCACTGATCCATTCGAAGCTTATGCATGAGTCGAGATGCATGCATGCAACTCATTATTGAAACCAGCTGGTGTTTGTCTTGTGTTAGCAACATCAGCACTAATTGCGGGCTAACTAATGAACAAGGGTGAAGGAGGAGGAGGATGGAGCGAACAGATAAGAACACACAAAACAGCCAAGTTATAATCTGATTTTTTTTTTTTTAAAGTAAGACAGATCAGAAAGAGAGGAATGCTTCACACTCGAAATACTCCCTAGGAAGTTGCTAGGAACAACACAGTCACAAGCACGCATTCTAGATGTGCCACGGTTCTCTACGCATGTTCTGAGCAACTGCTGCACTTCCTTCTCTGCCAATGTGACCAAAATTCGGTGACATATATATTGACATATACCGTAAGGCTTAAAGCACGTCCGACCTTAGTACGGCAAACAATTAAATTACTCGCAAAGTCCGTCAGTCAGCCGGTAAAAAAAACTGAGACTTTGTACGGAATCCGCTGTAAAAAAAAAAAATCACAGAATAATTTTCTGACTGCTACGGTGGGGTGTGCATGGCATCTCCTAATCGCTGTCAATGATTGCCTCGGGGTCCGCGACTAAACAAAAGGGGGGTGTCTTACCAGCGTAACAACACAACAAATCGGCGAGTGACCAATGGCGCGGGAAATATTGTATCATCCATGCTCCTCCGAGACAGGGAGTAGGACTAAACCCAAAAGATAATCACACTTTAGCTTAGCGTCCGGTCAAGATCTAACCACCACCATACCACACCACCACCACCACCACCTCACAACTAGATTTAGGGGTGGCGACGGGCCGGAGGTCGGGAGAGATGGATCCCTGTCCTCGGCTCTCACGGGACCTGATCATCCCCGCGAGGTTGAATAATAGATTAAATAATTTTTTAAAATATAATATGATTTTTTTTATTAATTTACAAGTATTTAGGTATGTTCTTTTCGACGTATAGCTTTGAATTTTATATCTTAATATGTAGGGTCTGTTTGGGAGAGCTCTGCTCCTCAATTTTTAGCTCCACTCCAAATTCGTGTAGCCAAACACCTCAGCTCCATAGAACTCTAACTCCAGGAAAAATGCGAATCTAGGGGGCTGCTCCATGGTTTTTGTGGAGCTCCTCAAGGGGTACTCCAAGAAACACCGTTTCATACCCACTCGTGAAGTTGCTAGGTAATTACCCACCTTTGACCCAAGGGCATAAATGGATATCCACACCAAAACCATTTATTCTTGAAGCTGGATCTAATTTGCAAGCCAAACACCTCCCTTCCCTACTTCAACTCTATGGTGGAGCTACTTAACGGTGGAGTTGATGAAGTGGAACTGATTTTTTTGGAGTGGAGCTCTCCCAAACAGGCCCATAGATTCATGTTTTAGCTAAATATATAAGGAAAGGTACATCTCACGTATTAAAAAGCTATGAATCATATACAAAATAATCTATTTTTTTTATTTCTACCGGTCCAAGGGGCGGGGAAAGATGGGGATTTTCCCCGTGGGCCCTACCTCCACAGGGCAAGTTGCCATCCCCAAGCTAGATTGCATCTCGTCCCACGCGGCCTCGCAGGTAGACCAGATCATGTCATTGCCTCGAGTTTAACTCTTACTCTAAACCGATGAATTTGATTAGTAGCTGTTTGGTTCCTTGTCGCATCTTTTATACCAATGGCGTGGTGAGCCTTAGGCCATGTTTGGTACGATTCTAATAAAAATAAACGGTTTCAGATTCTTAATAGAAACGTTTCAGGTAGAATCAGAATCACTGTCTGGACTATTTGGCTAGCTGTTTGGATTCTGTGAATCGGGGTGGAACAGGGTTGAGGACGATTCGGCCCCGGTGTGAGAAAAAAAAAAGAAACGTTCCAAAGAGAATCGTTCCGAGCTTTAGCCCGTTTGGTTGGGTTCTCCTAGATTCTAGTAGAAACGGTCCGGTTCCAAGTTGCCAAACGATACCTTAGTCTGTGTAGTCGTCGTACTGGTGGTAAAAACTGGCTAGATAATAAGCGTGAGCACACGGCTGCCGTGGAATGTTAAACTTGCCTATATATAGCTTACACGATGACAAAACGTTCCCAGCACATCTCCCCGCGCTAAGAGACCCGCTGCTGGATCCAACGCTGTCTTCTCCACTCGGCTTGTGTTTACAACTCATCACAGGCTGCTTAGGCACATCAAACAGTGTTAAATAATGGCATAAGCCATCTCAGCAGAGCAGCTTTAGTGTAGCACTAGCACTCCACTGGTGAGATGACGTGGAGAAAAGAAAGCTGCTTTTTGCCGGTGTCAGTCACAGACGTGTACTCCTCGGTAACATGGGCTCCAATCATTGAAATAACGAGGAGGAGAGAGATGGAAATTGGAGTTACTACTGCCGCTGCTGTATAATTATTGGGTAGCTGCAATGCATGGGGTTAAACATGATTATCAGATCAGGACACCAGGTCCGGTCATCTACTCAGCTGATGTCTTGGGGTCACTTACCTGATCGTCGGACGGACGGATGGATCATCGGTCGGACCGCATATTTTTAAATTTAGTTTTCGTAAGTATATATATGGTAAAAATAGGAAAAATCAATGTAAAAAGATAATAATAAAAAGAAAGTGAGTTCTGGATTACAAATTGTGCCCGCCAATAAACGACATCACGCGCTCACACGTAAACTAGATCATTCAATCGTTGATGTTCTAGTCCATTTTACTTCTTCTGAATGGATATGTTTAAAAAGAACACGGATCAAGTGCGGTGGGTAGTATAACTGTAACTTAAGAAGTTACGTGCCAGCCGTTGGATCGAAAAGCGACGACTCAGATCGGCTCCAAAGTACGGTAGCAAAAGGTACTGTAGCGAACGTTTTTAGATAATCTAGACCATTCGGTTGTTCGATCGGACAGCTCACGCCTGTGGGGACTGCTCCACAGGGACAATCGATCGTGTCGATTGGAGCCAGGTTTTCCCGTAGGTGAATTAAGGCCCTATTTGGTAGAGCTCCAATTCCTAGCTCTACTAGATCCGAAGAGTTGGAGCGGTGGGTATATTAAGAGTGTTTAGGTAGGTCATCTTGTTTATATTTTAGAAAAAATATATATATAAACTTAATTCACTTTATTTTAGCCTACAAGTTTTAGATCTGAGATGGAGTTGGGATCTGGAACTCTGCCAAACAGGACCTAAATCTTCAGTTCTATGAGTGTGCCCAGCTCAACAAAGCCTCTGGCTCTGGGTTTCTCCAGTCCAATCGTCGGTCTATTTGGGTTTTATAACTATGGGTTAAACAAGGGAGTATCAAAGTACGTGCACATGAACACATCTAACTAAGGTAGATGTGTGCATCATGCTGTTGCAGGCACAGCCTGCACGACGAGCTGTGGGCCTAGACCATGACATGCCGCCACGGTCCAATCAACCCATCGTGTCGTGCCAGCTCGACTCGTCTTCAGCTAGTCTAGGCATGGCCCATTAGTAAGTCATTCCAGCTTCATGCCGTACCAACCTAGGCCCGGTCTATTTGTACTATTACAACAAGAGGAAAGGGACTGGAGATACACGGGGCTAAACAGTGGACACAATATTACGAAAAAAGAATTAGATTTTATTCAATCTCTCAGTCTCTCTCGTTGTCTCTCTCTTGCCCACCTCCGCCATGGCTACCTCCCTCGTCGGCTCGCCCCCTCCACCTCTCCACCTCTTTGCCCTTGCCCTACCCTCCTCAGCGCCCCTCCACTTCCATCCGGCTCACCCCCTCTCACCTCCCTCCGCCTCTTCGTCTCACCCCCCTCGGCCCCTCCTCATCTGCTCGCCTCCCTCTACCTCTGCGTCCCTTGGCTTGCCCTCCTCTGCCTCCCCCTTGACTCACTCTCTCTCGCCCTCCACCATCACCGCCTCCCCCTTCGTCTACCCCTCTCCCACATTCGCCATGGCGTCGCGCCAGTGACGACCGCGGCTAGCGTGGCGAGTCGGAGCATGCTGCAAGCGTGGCAAGCGTCGAGTGCCATGGGCGCACATTGCGCTGCCAGGTATGCTCCCTCCATCTCTCCTTCTACCTTGTGCTCCGTGCAGTGCCACGAGCAGACTGTGTCGGTCCGTGCCTGCTCACCACTATGGCGGCCCGGTAAGACCGTGCCGGTCTGTGCATAGCCCACTTCAGCGTGCCAATTATACCTGATTTTTCATGTCCGATCTATTCGCAGACGTGCCGAGCTGGCCCTAAAACACCCCAGCCGATGCCCACATCTAGACTACGGTGCAGAGCTGAGGTAGAGAGAGAAAGGGAGGACAAGTGTCTTTTGGAGCAATTGGACAGATATATCATTCGGGATTGTTTCACTGCAGGAGGCAATGGGGTTGTAGAGGGGTAGAGTGGAGGGTGTAGATGGTAGGGTCTATGTGGCCAGAGCATCACCAATCAATCACCTGCCCTTGCCTGCAGCAGATGACAAAGTGAAAAATAAGAGGCTCAGACCAGTACTAGTAAGACTGTAAATATAAGAATTGAGTAGAGGTACACAAGCTGGGAGTGTGCTCTGATCTGATCAGTAACACAAGTACACAACTCAGCGACACTGTTAGTACACAGAACATGCAAAATACAGTCCACGCTGAATGGTCAACACACATTTTTTTTACGGTCCTCGCAGAGGACTCTAGTGAATGTCTCCTCGAATCCTCACAGGTAAATTTTGCTAGAAAATTCAGCTAAACAGTGCTGAAGGTACTCATCTATAGTCCACTTTTGCTAGTAGAGCTGCACAGGAAACTATTTCGATCTGCATTTCATTTCGTTGGGTCGGCGAAAAGCCCCCGATTTGACCGAAATTACGGACGAAATTGAAACCCTGGAGCTGCAATACTAGAGTATATATATATATATATATATTTTTTTTTTGTGCAGGAATCTTCTTCGTAAGCCAAACAAGAAGAGTAGTAGTATCACACAACTACTATGTCTCCTCGTAACATGGCATGGGCAGGTAGAGGGATCGGGTTGGGCTGTCCCATTACAATCGAGGCACAGTGCTCTGCCTACCGTGCGCGAGCACACCACCATCGGCGTTCGCGTGCATCCATCCGTGTAATGTGCACAGCTGACGCACAGTCGCCGAGCACGAGATCGGAAACGGCACGCCTTGTCCGTTTGCCCCGGTGGAAAAGACGAGACGTACGCGCGTTTTTCCTCTCAGGGGCACGGCACGGCACGGCACGGCACGGCGAGACGATCCCGTCTAATCTTATGGAGGCGAAGGCCAGAGAGGCGTGTCCGCGCCCATGCACGCGGCGCGTCAAATCCGTCCATCTGCTTGGAGCCTGCACCGGTTTGATCGATGCACGCGTTGCCGCCGGGATGGCGTAACAGGCAGCCTAGCCTTGACTCGCCCGTCGAGTTCGTGTGGAGCCTAAGCAAGACGCGAGGAGATATTTGCATCGAGATGCTTTAACTCTCCCCATCAATCGGGCCTGCAAATCTGCAAGAGTTTTGGACGATCTCCCTGCTGTTCGGAGACACGTCGGGTGCACGTATCGTTCGGTCAGATGTCACCAGCCATGGCAACTTGGCTGCATGCGTGCATGTACCGTACCTTCCCCTGCAACAAACAGCGGTATACTGCAGAGGTGAGAAAGAAAAAAAAATCCATAGTGAGGCGCACACAGGCTGTACCGAACTACAGAGGCACCTGTTCCTCTCTGCTGCATCGCTCGAGACTGTAGCTCCCGAACAGACGCAGAGGCGTGGACGCAGAGGCGGTACAGTCTCGCTGAAGCAGTATTTATCCCTGTGCATCGATGACAAATCGCATGGATTCCGATCGAAACAGGCTGCCAGTGCCCTGCCGTGCACTACTGTGGCTATAGCTTCCGGGCTGATTCATGCGTAAACAGCTCGTGTTAACGTTCTTGGCGGTGCCGTGGTACACTGCGAGAAATCGACACATTCTATGAGGTCCACAAGGAGGCTGCAACGGTCAGAGCGTCAAACCAGCAAATAACTAGTCAGTCTTCAGCCAGCACTTAGTACTAGTACTATGCTTCCACACTCATTGCATGTGAGAATCATATAGAAGATGATGGTCTTTGTTAACAGCTGCGATTGGTTGTAACGTTGAAGACCATTCCAACGAGGCAACTCGAGTCTTGACTCTCTGAGTATATATCCCATCAAGGGGAAAAAAATGCTTGCAGAGAGTACATGAGCAGTATATATACCGCACGGATCACTTGGTCCAATTTAACTGGTTTCTGCACCACTTAAAACATAATGAGCATGAATGGAAAACATCGTACTTTTTTAACTAATGAACTTGCAATCCACCGCTACTTGCGACGCTGTTACACACACAGGTCAAACTCTTCCGTGTATTAAAGCTCGCTATTGCTCTCGGCGGTAGCACCACCGGATGTCTTTCCATTGACAGCAATAAGCTCCGTGTCAAAGATCAGAGTTGCTCCACCTATTGATTACAAAACTGCAGATTAGCGTTACAGATCAATGGAAAAGTACATTGTGAACACATTACATGCCCTCTTCATATTGTAAAATGCAGACACAAAACATGGTAAAATGGCCACATCAAAGTTGAGAATCTACACACGCATTCACAAGGAACCGTCAAGCAAACAAACAAATGATCCAGCCATACCTGGAATCTTCGGTGGGGAGCCTCGCTCCCCATAACCCATCTTTGCAGGTATCTTTAGCTTCCTCTTTTCACCAACACACATACCTAGTAACCCTTGGTCCCAACCTACAGATAAAAGCAACCTAGGTTGGTGGATCTGCGAGGTTTCTGATCGAACAGTATAAGCCATTTCCCCTACTTTTTTTGATGACATATCCTTGTGGTTCATTCAAGTCAGTCTAGTATGGACCGCAGATAAACAAAGAAAAGTATAGTGTTTCAGGAAAAAAGAATAACCTTTTATAACCTGGCCATTCCCAAGAGTAAATTCAAATGGATCACCTCTGTCATAGCTAGAATCAAATACTGAACCATCAGTGAGTGTCCCCTGCAACATAACCAAGCCTTCAGCTGAATGACAAAAATGTGGAAAGAAAACTGATACAGGAAAAGTATCGTAAATAGTTCTTCAATCAAACATGACAAACAAACTAGGTAAAACACACCATAAAAGACAAAATCTACAAGGGTCACTCTGCCATGCTGCTTCTCACTTTCTCTGCATAGCTATGTCAATTGGTTCATGTTAAATAGCTATATCAACTGATTTATGTTCAATAGAATTTACTTCCGGGCCTTGCAACAGTAAGGCAAAATCAATAGAATTTACTTCCGGGCCTTGCAACAGTCGGCTGAGCATAACTAGTTACATCCATTTTTTCTTTTGAATGGATTTTTAAGAGCTTGCAAAACCAAATAGGATCGTATACTTCAGATACAAGTATCGGTGAAATACTTACACGATAATGCACTTTAATTTTGTCGCCTTTGTGAGTTTGCAGGGTGCATGACTCTGGCTTGTACTGAAAGTCGGAAAAGCCAAAGAAAACACATGTCATGCATAGTCATACAGATACTGTCATTTGGAATGTAACAACAATGAACTCGTAACCTATATGTGATTGCCTTACCATTTTATAAACCAAAAGTTGCATACTCTTTGTTTAAGCAGTAATGGACTGCTGAAAGCTAGACATGTAGATACACAAAAACTCCAGCCACCATACTTAAGATTTGTGACCGAATATTGAGTATTTCAGTTCTTACATAGATTCTTAGCAATGAGTTCTTGGGGGCTGGGTAGATAACCCGTCATTGTGATCTTTTGACTAGGAGTGTTCAAACAGAAAATTATCCAGCGGCCTTCCGTGAAGGTTAGCGCGCCGGCCACCCCTCCCCCTTGCCCTCCCTACTCCTCCCTTGGTTTTCCTCTCTGCCAGTCGCCCCTCCCTCTGTGCCACCCCTTTTTTTCCACTTCTTTGTTTGGATTGTGTAGATTATTCTGAAATTTCCAGATCTGAGTAGGATGGATAATTGGCAACATTTTTTTTTTATCATGAATATGTTTACTGTGAATTTGACTTGTTCTTGTGGAATTGTTACTTGTTCACGTGAGTAGTTGTACTTGTCTGTGAATTCCACTAGTACTTGTTTTGATCTACTAGTATGCACTTGTACATGTGGATTTTTTTCTCAAGAATTCATGAATATGTTTCCTGTAGATGTGAGTGGGATGAATAGTGACAGTACAGGATGAGGATTTTTTTCCCTCAATGAATTATGCCATGGTAATTGCTAGTAGTACTAGTGTATGCTATGACATCCTTGAAGAATATTGGCAGCAGAGGATGCCATGATCCTGATGTATGAGTTCAGAACAAAAACAAAAGGTACTAGCTAGTAGTAAGGGAAAGAATATGCATTGTGGTACCACTTGCTATTTTTTTCATGAACACATAAAGCTCTAAATTTCAATGCTATTTCTGTCAATTATTTCCATGAATGCATGATGCTATTGCTGCTATTTTTGTCCATCTTATGAATGAATAAATGATAATGCTGGTGATGCTGTCACAATAGCTAATACTATGCATTCATGGATGGGTGATATTGAGGTAGCAGATGGGTGATAAACTGGTAATGTTGATTGGAATGACAAACACACTAGGATAGTATGTGAGCTGTTTGCTGAACAAGTAGCTGCTGGAAATCGCTCAAATACCTATTTGAACAATCCTGGATATACCATTGTCATTGCAAAATTTGCAGAGAAGACCGAGGAAAATTACACAAAGAGACGATTCAAGAACAAATGGAACAAACTAAGGAATGACTACATCATTTGAAAAAAAAAATGACGACAAAGGAGTCAGGCTTATGCTAGGATCATGAAAAGTAGACAATCAAGGCCACCACCGAACAATGGAAGAAATTAAGAAAAGTCATTAATCATTATCCATTCTTTCATGCATTCATGTACACTACTAGCTGTATCATCTGTCAAAGTTGACTTGTAAGATTGTTGTTTACAGGAATATAAAGGATGCGGCAGGTTTGAGAAGGCTGGACATGCTGTCTAAGATGTTTGAAGACATTTGCAACATCAATTAAGATCATTGGTCTCCTACAATGGGAACCTTGCCTCAAAGTCCTGTGCGTGCATCCCCACCTATTGATGTTGAAGAACATGAAGGCGGCAATGATGACAGTGACCAAGAAGATGAGTCACCGATTATTAGTAAAGGGAAAGTGTTGTCCTAGCAATGATAAGGGAAAGAAACCAAAGAGTGGATCTGCAATCACCGACATGAGTTATGCTGTCGCATGGTGCAGCTCATTAATTTCCCGGAAAAGAAAGGTGAATGATAATCGTATCATTTATATACATTCATACGGTCTTGCAAAAAAGAAAAATCCATAAATTCGTGTACAAATGCAAAGGACTAATACACAAATACAATTGAAGTGTTACAACCAGGGGTAGCAAGGTCCATTTGCCTCCAATCCTATCTCTCATGGTCAAACTGCTAGCCAAACACTTTACCAAGGCTTAGCTAGCACTTTCGTAAGGTAGCTTCAGAGAAGTGGATTACGTAGGAGCTGAAAAATGATAATATTGAGCTCTACTAGGGCCTAAAATAGAAGAGACTAATTGGTTAAATATTACTTTCCACACCTTCTAGTTTGTCCACCGATTATACGAATGAAGTACCAATTATTAATGAACAATACCGCAATCAAATTTCCAAATTTCATCTTTGCAAATGACATTATAAAACTCAAGTGAAACTAAGTATTACATTCCACGACTCTCCCATCCTACGTGCAAAGGAAACAAGAACCTATTTCGCACTAGCAGATCTGCATAGTTCCCTATCCTAGCATCACCCAAGCCAAAAACTTGCTGAACTCAGGGACCCTGTTATCAAATTGCTCAAACCCACTAACTCGAACCAAGCCACTTGTTTAAAGAGACTTCAGATCTTCACCAAATCAACGAACTGAAGAATCTCAGATCCGCCAGAGTCCAAATGAATAGAAAGTAAAACGGACCAGAGACCGCAGTTTGTTACAGAGTACAGACCTTAACGCCGATCTGAAGCTCCGTGACGTCAGCCGACTTTTTGGCCGAAGCTGGAGCCAAATCGAGCAAGCGATGAGCAACACGCATAAAAAAAGCAAATCTTTATACGATGGACATGTCCAGGGAAGAGGTGGAGGCGACGATCTGCCGTTACCGGTCAGCAAGATGGCCGCCGCCGCGACGGCGGCGGCGAGGCAGAGGAGCCGCTGCCGCTGCTTCCCCATCGCTCTTCCTTGGTCGCCACCCGCTACTGGGTTCCCCCTCTTCGGATCGTGTACGGACAATATGTGGTATTTTGACGCTTTGATCGATTACTCAGGTAGTCTTATACGCGCGTACGTATAGGACGTGGAATTTGCAGTATTATACGTATAGGACCTTTCGACTTTCGTTCGAGTGACGAGGTTGCGGTGGTGTAAGTTGGGCCTGCCCATCGTTTGAGCCTTTGAGGACGTGGGTGTCACTGCCGGCCTCTGTGCTCTTTTGGCAAGTGCAATACTAAGCCCTATATTCCTCGAAGGATTCGGGCACCACAGCCCCCCACGTCACCCCTCACGCTCTTTCTCCTTTTCTTGCAAAAAAAACTTCAGTTCTTTGGAATTACGGATATATCCTTTCTATTTACGAATAGGTCCTTTGTAATTTTCTGTGAGTATAAAATATTTTTTCCCGGTTCGCGTTTAGGTCCTCAGTTCGTCGTTTTACACAAAGAGCCTCCCGTTAAATACGAATTGCGAACGAGTCCTTTCTTACTTATTCAAAATAGCGAATAGGTCTAAAATTATAAAAAATAGGTCATTGCATTTTTCGTTCAGGTCCTTTCTCCGTTTTTCCTAAAAAAATATTTTCGTGGTCCGTTTGCTCTCCGGAGCATAGGAAAAATGTTTCTGTGGTCTGTTTTTTCTCCGAAAAAAAAACAAAAAATATTTTCCGTTCACGCCAAGACGGCGTTTTCCCTAAAAATATTTTCGTGGTCCGTTTGCTCTCCGGAGCATGGGAAAAATGTTTCCGTGATCTGTTTTTTCTCCGAAAAAAAAACAAAAAAAAATTTCCTTTCACGCGCGCGGCGTTTTTCCTGGAAAAAATATTTTCGTGGTCCGTTTGCTCTCCGGAGCATGCGAAAAATGTTTTCGTGATCTGTTTTTTCTCCGAAAAAAACAAAAATTATTTTCCGTTCACGCGCGCGGTGTGCGCCGCGCTTGCGTTTCTAGTTGTTCAAGTGCGTGCATGCAACCTCGACTACTTATTTACTGTTTGGCATATGGTTCAAGCTTTTCTACCCATTAGCTTTCGGCTGGTTGCATGGTTGAAAAGTAGTATGACTGAATAGTTAGACTAAAGAAGTTTGATCTTTGACGGTCTATTTTTTTAGATGTGAAAAATGCAAGTCAAAAATAAGATGAGAGGGATGGGGTTGGGATTTTATACGTAGTAGTAGAAGGATGATAATTTTCTTTAACTACAGTGGTAAAATTAGAATCTTAATCCATCGAAACCGTAAAAAGATACCACATACCAACTTTTAATTTTTATCTTCTTCTAGTATAAGGCCCAGTTCGTTTCAGCTTCTGGATTATGGATTCTGGATTATGGGAGAAGCTGCTTCTGATTATGGGAGAATCAGGCCGAGTTAACTATGACTTCTAGGTTTCGGACCGAGCTGGCAAGAATCAGCAAGAATATGTGAGAATCAGGTTTCAGATGATTCGATTCTATTCAAAACAGCCGATTCTCGGAGAAGCTGTCGAATCCTCCCGCTCGCAAATAATCCGCTTTTTTAAGCGTGTCGCTCGTGTCAAACGAACGGGGCCTAAATGAGCTGTTGACTTTTAACTTTTGCCTATGGAGAAATCAGTCATTCAGGACAGCCTCCGGCTTCCAAAAAAGAGAAGCCGAAGCTGTCACAGCCTTAGGCCCCGTTCGTTTCAGCTTCTGAACAGCTTCTGCTACAAAAAAAAAGCGGATTATTTGCCAAACGGGAGGATTTTGGACGGCTTTTCTGAGAATCAGAAGCTGTTTTCTGAATAGAATCAGAATCTGGCTGAAACCTGATTCTCACAGATTCTTGCCAGCTCGGTCTGAAACCTAGAATTCATAGTTAACTCGGCCTGATTCTCCCATAATCAGAAGCAGCTTCTTCCATAATCCAGAATCCATAATCCAGAAGCTGAAACGAACTGGGCCTTAGTCCCTGTTTGGGGGAGCTATGCTTCAATTGTGCTTCAGGTTTAGGCCTAAAGCTACCAAAACAGTCCAGCTGCACAGCTAAGCCACAGTTGAAGCACCAAAACAGTCCCCGACTCTCTTCTCACTCGGGCCCACTCGGTTGCCCCTCAAATGCTACAACTGCAGCAGTCAGCTTGCCAAACGACATATCAAGAAAAGTCACAGCCGCCAGCTACAGCTGCTTTACAACTCAATAAGCCAAAAGCAACTTTTCGGACCAGCCGCAGCTCCCCAAATAGGCCCTTAATTACAATCTATGTCTGCGTACGCCAGTTCTATCATTTATCCTCCTTTTCTTCCGCTGACGTTCTTTCTTACCGCAACGCCTTCGTGGGTTTCATACATGTAGATTTTAGTGCATATGCATACCTTCTATAAAAAAGATAAAAAATAAATAAAACAAGACGAAAAGAAAAGAATTAAGATGATGGGTGTTAATTAGCTAGTCGACCTAGACCCTCAGAAACAGATCACCAATTGTGTGTTTGGTTGGAGAGTGAGGTGGAATGGAATGGTTTCATCCCAGATTTCATGATGGAATGGCTTCATCCCAGATTTCAGGGATGGAATGGTTCCATCCCAGATTCTCAGACAGGGCCCACTGTCACTCTCACATTCCAAGTGGGATGGCTGCGTTCCAGAAAATTTGTAGAACCTGGCCGTCCCGAATCTAGAGAGAATATTCTCTTTTTTGGAACCAAGTCATCCTCAGCTCTCCAACCAAACACTAGACTTGGTGGGATGGGATGGTTCTATTCCACTCCATCTCACTAACCAAACACACAACAAATGGTCGTCGTGTTAGAAAGGAACATAGGAGAGGAGGGCACACATAGCAATTTTAAATTTGCACTGCCTAATAAATAAATTTTCTTGATCCACACAGATGCGTTCGCTCGAGGAGAGAGAGTACACGGTATCGGATGGATAATATTGTATAGCACGCAACGTAAGTATACATACGTGCACGCGCACGGTAAACGGTAGATGGGGTGGCCCTACAATATATGGTTTTTATAGTCATAAATAAAAATATCCACATCCTCAGTATATAGTATTAGATAATACTTTTTCCAATTCGTTGTATCATAGCACGAACTAATAAGGTTCAGAGTTCACAAAACCATCAAAAATCGCTTGAAAATCATGATTTTCAACCGTATTAAAATGGTTCGTCAGCTAAAACCAGTCGATAAATCAGTCTAACTAAATTTTTTTTAAAAAATTGAAAAAATTTAAACGATGTAAAACCGGTTTATTTTCGGTACAAACCGATCGATTTCAAATCGAAATCGTGTCGCAACGTTGCGGTGTTCAATCGGACGATCAAAACCAGTCAAAATCAGTCAATTTTCGATCAAAATCAACCAGTTTTTGATTTTTTTAATTTTGAATTCTTAACCTTTCGGGTTTTGACGATTTTCGAGTGGTTTTTTCCTCGATTTTTTTTATTTTTGAATTTTGGTTTTCCAACAGTGTTTTTGGTTTCGGTTTGGTTAACCTGGTAAGGTGGCTCATACGCCTGTATCATTAAACTTTTAGTATTAAAAGATAAAAGTTAAGTATTTATGGTTTTTTATTATTTTGTAGGATATTTAGGATATTCGCTGATGCCATCCAACTTTGCTGCGGCAATACGTTGAAAACATTTGACTTTCGCAGGATTTTAGAGAAAAAGCTTGCATGTGAAAAAGACTTTAAGAATTATAACATTTATGTTAAACATTAGAACTACTACACCAAAGAGCTTTACCATGTAGGGGCCCACCATGATATCTGCTTTTCTCTCTTCCCAATTTCATGTCCCCTTGCCTCTTTCATTTCCCAGTGGCTATTCTCACCGCTGGCTGCTGCCACCGCCGCCGTGCGCTGCTTTGAGCGATCACGTCGTTGCCTGTGGGCACGGTTTACAAAAGTGATTTGCATTTTAAAATCGCTAGTAACTTCATTGAAAATCGTCAAAATCATTAGAAATCGTTAGAAATCGAATGAATGTTGAAGTCAAACTTTTCTAAATCGGCGATGAAAGGAATCGAAAACGTTTAAAAATCAACTGATTTTCATGATTCTCGAGCGATATTCATTGATTTTTGACAATTTGCATATATTTTCAATTATTTTCACGGATTTTATACCGATTTTACTCAAGTTTTGGCACATTCAAGGAAAATTGAAAAAACATGCATACAATTGCAAAAAATTGAAGCAAATCATAATAAATTCAAATTAATCTATAAAACATCAGAGAAAAATTTCAACAATTGTTGAATTCAGTTATTGCTTAGGAAATTCAAAAGTACCAATTAATAAAAAGGAACAGAGGCATTATCAGATTTTATAAAAATTTAATAGATTTATTATGATCTAAAATTTTAATGGTATTATAAATAGTGCCCAGGGATAATGTAGTAAAATTCCCAGAAATATTAGACTTCATTTAGTTCCCCTAGAAAATCAAAATCAGAAAACCATATACAAAGACAATAGTATTGTTATAATTTTTTTAAAAAAATACATAGGTTTGATCATCATCTGAAAGTTTTACATAATTATTATCATTATAATTTTTTTTAAAAATGCATCTATTATAAATTTGTGATGTACTATAAGTTTTGCTGAGTACGAAGTACTCAACATTGCTTATTGTTAATATTCAGTGGGTGAAGAAATTGAAGCCCCTAGCGACACGTACTATACAGCAGGATACATGAATTATGCCGACGAATTCTTTTCAAGTATCCTTGTTAGTTACCTGAGGGTTATAATGGGCATACTACTGGATTTATGTATCTTCTATTGCACTTTAATCGGCTTTCAAAGCCTTCTTGTATGAATAATATTTCTTTAATGTAATTGCAACCTTGTGTATGGATGTGATGATAATATTGTAAATGTGTGTGCTGGCCACTTATCATGGGACTAGTACAGTATGCAATGAGACCTTCTCAGTACTCCAAAACAGAAGGGAGGGTCTCCACATTAATTGTGTCATTTAGTTGAATGTGGGTTGGTTAGACTACCACATGGCGCAATAGGGGACTTCTGACTAGGGCGATTTTAACCCTATTAGTGGCGGAATTTTACGGTCATGACTACATGGGATGGAGTTCTATAGGGGCGTTGTCGTGATTTTTTATACCGCACGCCAAAGAAAATGCGTATTTTGGCAAAAGGAGACAATCATGTTTTATGGGTAAAACTGTACAACCTATACAGAGTGTAAACCAATCAATTAGCCGAGCCCTCAGTCATGAGTATGCCAAAAAAGCTTTTCACAAATTAGACTTGATTATTTCAAAAATGATTTCAGAAAGATGGATTTTAGATGGAATGATTCCATTACGAAAAAGTTGGTTTAGCTCTAGGATGGATCCTGAGATGAAAGATGTTTAAAAAGTAAAATTATGCGGTTAAAATTTACTTAAAATATCTAAAAACTTGCTTATTTATATAAAATTTAACTATATAACATTCCTTTGTCACCTCTACATTAAAAATGCATTTCCCATGCAATTTGTGGAGTGCTTGTAGTACTCATTAAAAATGTATTTCCCATGTAATTTGTGGAGTGCTTGTAGTACTCACCCTGTTTTTTTTTTGTTGTTTTAGAGGAGGAGCTATACTATGATGGGGAGGACCAAGATATCTAGGCCGCTACCCAAATTGATTGTCTATGGCAATTTTATTGGGCTCTACTACTGTTCTACTTTACTTCCGTTGTATTGTTTTATTTAGCCTACGTGCCACTCATAATGTAAACTCGAATTATTAATAAAATATGTTGAATATATTGTGATATCGTTTTTACTGTGTGCACTAGCTTTTTCTGGACTAATACATGATGCATAGAGGATTCGGGGGTGTTTTTCCTGGGGTCTAACACGTATCTAACAACATAGAGAGTATCTCCCACAACAGAGGGTATGTATGTGTAGTATAGAGTATATAAGACTATCTAGGTGCATGGTATGTATATTTTTCTAGAGATGGTATTAATGTTTTATAGACATACTCTTTTTTTTATGTGTGAATATAAAGGTATTTGTAAAATACGCTACAAACCATGATCTATCTTGCATTTTTTTTTTTTATGTATACCACATTAGAGTCTTAGAATTAGTATATGAGTGTACCCAAAGTGATAAAGGAGTAAAGCAAAATTCGTAAAGGTTCTCTCATTAATCGAGATGAAAAAGAAGATCTACACCATTTATTTTGGTAATACCAGATTATACAATGTATGTTCTAATATCTAGCCACGTAATTCCGCGGTAATTCCACTAGTTACGTAAAGTTTATCCGCAGTTAAAGCCACTGTCCAAAATATTTGGGCATATTTGAGCTCGGACGATTGACCTTGTCCATTCCCTTTAGAATTAATTTATATTCAACTTTATCTTGCCAGGTAATTTCGCGTTAGGGAAGCCGCGTTAGATCTGAAACAAATGGCCCCGATGTAATCCTCTCCCATGCATAGTAATATAGGCTCATGTTTGTAGCATTTTGTCAGTGTCTGCGTTCGCAAACAAAAGACTAAAGACGTCTTGAGGGGTACGTAATTACGAATGCAGCTAAAGAATCATCAACCTAACCAATCACAAGTCACTGGCTATACGTTCGCTTCGTTGCATTGCCGCGCGGTCGCGCGGCAGGTTGGAAGACGAGGAGACTTCAACGACAACAGACGATATATACTCGTAAGGGCACTACAATAAGATTGTTTTAACTCACTCTTAATCAATACATATTAGTTGAAGAGAGAAGAGAGTTGGCTCTTATTTATACCATGTACAATAGTCTATCTCTAAAAATTGTCTCTAAGGATTTTAACTCATCCAGAGACAACATCTCCAATAGTTGTCTCTAAAATCATCCATCTTCGTTATATTTTTGCTCTTACACTTCATTACCTTTTGCGTTGGTTTGCGTGATCAGATTGTCTCTTGCATAAGAGGCAGCGTATTCTCTTTCCTCACGTCCTCTCTCCTCTACGTAATATTCTGTTTACATGACATAGCTAAGAGACAGCTGAAGTGGTACTATTGGATATGCCCTTAGTAGTTAGTTTTGCACGGGAGCATAGGTAGATCATTTACGTACAAGAGAGAAGATATGGCTATTGCATGACATCTAAAAATAATTTTTAGAGATCATTATTATATAAATTAATTTTTAACTTACTTATTAGCTTATATATAGTACTTTGCCATTATACTTTCTCTAATTAGGCACGATCAACTCTATCTTGATCCGTCCGACTGGGCTAGAACAGCATTTCCACAAAGACAGATAGGCCTCCCTTGGCTAGTACACACACTATCTATCCCATCTACCGAAACATTAATGTACTAGTCAAAATGCTAGCATGCATGTCGTCGTGTGAACTTTGTAAAATCTTGTTGCTGCATGCTGTACATGTCATCACCGAGGGAAGGAGAAGAAAGCTTATGGATATGTTCCGATTCAATGTGCTCATATGTCTTTTAGTACTTCTCCGTGATGTGATGTATGTGCGATCTCTACCAAGTCCATACACACGGTAGGGAGAAGGGAATGGGCAAAGTTCTGACCGGGTATAGCCTAGTCAGATTTCAGACGTACGCACCATCTCAATAATGCAGTACGCACGTACTACTACATAATTAATGATCTATCTCAGAGCGATCGAGCAAAGTAAACGAACGGACCGATCGATTGATGTATATTTTTCCCAAAACCGCTAGCACATATGTGTAGTTTACTTTATACATTAATTAACTGGCCGGCAGGTAATGGGATAACGACGATGACTAGGCTGCACGACATAGACCAGTGACCATAGATTGCAGAGTTGCAATTCTTAATATACTGACCACATCACCTATACTTGCAGCAAGTTGGAGCGCGAGGGCACCCGTATTTACCAGTGATCTATTGTTGTTTAAGTCAACTAGCTTTCAATCTTTCACTTTCGTGGCACTGTATGATATATGTAGCAGGTCTCAGCTAGCATGCTGTTCGATCTTGCCAAAATAGCGCTACTACTTAATCTTCTAAGTTTATAACTTATTTTCTTTTAGCATACAAACCAAAAAGATATTAAAAAAAATTAGACTACCTCTAAGCACGATATTCAATGCATGCATGTAGAAAATATCAAGTAAATCTAGATATTTGTTAAGGGTATAAAGAAAATATCACACTAATTTGTATTAAAACATTAAATATATCATTATTGGTAGGCAATACCATTCAAGAAAAATTGTACTAAACTTAGGACGATTACAAAGAGACATGTCTATCCTCAACATAAGAAAATAAAAACAACGTACTTGGTTGTCAACTTTATTTAATTGCGTGCTATCTATCATCGAAGTTTCCGTCTCCCAATCAGTGTTCTACTGTGCTTCCTCAAGGTTTGCCATAATTTAGACCGGAAGAGTACGTACCGGTGATGTTGGCAAGGTAGCCAGAGGGCCAGGGATACAGACCCAACACGAAAACAAGAACATAATCATTTTTTTTTGTCACTGTATTACGTGCCCTGGCAGCAATTAGAGCAGGAAGGGTGTCTGACTCTGATCACGTATGTGTACGTACGTATAGGATGAAACAACCCAAAAATTCAAAATGAATTTATTTGGAGTTCTTTCAATTTTCGGTTCAAATTTGAATTGGAAATTGGAATTTGCTTTTTTGAATTGGTTGGTTTTGTTTCGTTTTTGGTTTTGGGCCAAAGTCCTCTGGGCCTTCGGCCCGTTTTCCCGTTTCCCCGGCCCAGCTGGCCCACCTGGCCGACCGGCCTCCTCCTCCTCCGGCGTCGGCGCCGCCGCCATCGCTGTGTTGCCGCTGCCTTCTCGCCGCCAGAAGCCGCTTCCCGCTGCCGCGCCGCCGTCGCCAGCGCCGCTCGCGCCGCGTCGCCGCCGCTCGCGCCGCGCTGCTCGCGCCGCCAGCGCCGCCGCCGCTGCGCCGGTCACCGACCGCGCCCTCGCGCCGCGTCGCCGCCGCCTCGCGCGCCGACGCTGCTTCCGCGCCGCCATGAAGCTTCGCCTCGCGCTTCACTCTCTCTCTCCGTGCGGCTATAAAAGCGGCCAGCTCCATTTCTCCTCGCCCGCTCCTCGCCTCCCTCCGCCGGTGAGCCCTCCTCCCCTCCCTGCTGCTTGCCGGGCTCCGGCCGCCGCCGCTGGCTCTTGCCGCCGCCAGCTCGGGAACCCTAGGGTTCCCCTGCCTCTCCCTCTCGCGCCCGCGTGGGCCAGGCCCCGCTTCGGCCTCGCTCGCCAGTGGGCGTTCTGACCCGATCTTTATTCTTGACCCAGCATTTCCAGCCAAAAATGAATTTTCGGATTTTAATTCGATTATTAAATTCCGGAAATTCGTTTTTAATCCAGAAAAATCCCCAGAAATTCCCGAAAAATTCCGTGAGCCCCAGAAATACACCAAATACACTATCCGAACCGTTTCGATCCACTGAGTCCAAAAATGCCCTCCGTTCCTCAATCCGGAATTCCCAAAATTCCGAATTGCCCAATTCGCCCTTCGTTCTCTCTCTCGGCCCGGTTCCGGTTTTCGGGTTCCGTTTTCGTTTCGGTTTCTTTTTTTTCGTTTCTTTATTGTCGTTCGTTCTTGTCGCGCTAGATCCGGACGTTGGACAGTTCCAGGAGCAGACGCAGATTCCGGAGCAGACGCTGGACCCGACAGGAGCCCCGAACGACTACGTCAACCACAGTTCAGCCGATCCGATCGCCGAGCAAGGCAAGCCGTACCCCTTTGATCATGTTGATCCTATCATGCCATGCTATAGTATTAAGTATTTTATACCGCATTATTTTACTGTATGTTGAATTATTGAAAACGGTATTTTAGAATGACATGATACCTAGGTAATGCCGAAATTGCTTATGAAACCTCCTTGAATATATTGAACCTTATTATATCCTTTTGGTAGCCCTAGATGTTGATATTATTAAATAAATTACGGTTATTCCTGTAGTTAGTTCAAATGCTTTGAAAATGGAAATAAAGTACTGCCGAATCTCGGATTCGGGTGTTTGTGAAAAGTGCTACAGTTTGGGGGACAGAATCGGATAAATCCCGGAGTGGATGTAACTCCGATCCCCGGCTGATGATTGATGCTTTGGTTTGACTGATGACCGGCTGAGTGGGATGCCGGGATAAGCGGTGAATGAAGGCTTGATCTTTGGCAGTGTAAGGTTAATAAACCCCCTTTGAGCAAAGTAAACAACTTAGTTCCCGTTCAACCACAGGTCGGACTGGTCGGTGGACCCGCATCCGACATAGCTCAGTAGGTTAGTCATTCCTGATTTAATAATTTGACTTCTGGTAGTAACTATTCTCGTGGGAGAATAGGGACCGGCCTTCCCGGCAGGGAAGTATACCGGGGGAGAGGTGGAACGGGAATAGTGACATTCCTGGTTCTCACAACGGTAGGTGCTAATGGGGACTATGTGGGTCCACGATAGCTTTATACCTATCGGTTAACAACTAAAGTACAGGAATGATTAAACGAAGTGCTGTGATAATCTCGACCCGGCCGCATGCATTTAAGTTGCATGTTTGTTAGCGCTTGGCATTAACGGTCGTTGATATCTTGTGGGTAAAGTTGAGCACCTCTGCAGAGTTATTAATGGTAATCGATTACGCCGTACTTCCGGTTAATGAAGTTAAGTTTGAACTGGGGTGATGCCCGTAACCAAGCTCAAGCTACTGTTTTCGGAATTTGGATAATGTGGTAAAGTGTTGTGAAATTGTGAAACCCCCTTACTATTATTTGTGGTCTGTGCTTCAAATGTAAAATGAGTTGAAAATAAAACTGCATCCAGATACTTAACCCTACTGCCATCCTTTGGAATACCCCTACATATAGTATTCAGTGGTTCCGTACGACTTGTTGAGTACTCCCGTACTCACCCTTGCAACCCCCGCCCCTTTCAGAGTTTGAAGAAGCTGGAGCGTTCCAGGAGGTCGTAGATGGCGATCTTGTTTGGTTCTAGGTCTTGGTCTTTTGCTCAGGCCTTCCTGTGCGGTGTTTTGGTAATGTACTTCGGGCCCTGCTGCGCCCTCTTTTGTAAAAACCCTGGCCGTTAGGCCCTATATTGAATAAAAAGAATTGGATTTGCTTTTGCCTGGCAATTGTACTCTTGTTTTCCAACCGTTAATCGTCCTGGGTAACGGTTGCGAGTCTCGGATCTGCCCCTAAAAAGGCGGTCCGTCACATAGGATATGGCATTGTTGAGCTAGCTCGGCGGGCAATGGATTCAAGAGACAAGAGGCCCCCTTGAGCCCTGACCCTAACGGCGCTTCTTGCCCAACGTACCGCCCCAGCCGAGAGTTGATCCTGCCCTAACGGCGCTTCTCGCCCAATCAGTTGTATTTTAAGCGAGTTTTAAATATATATATATATATTGAATTTATAATATTATAAAATTATTGTACAAGGCTATATAAATGTGCATTTCTATAAAAAAAAACAAAATTTAGATCCACGAGTGGGACCGACGTATGTCCGCCCGGGCTGTGCCGTGCGAACAGACCGTCAGAAAACATCTTCTTTTTAGACTGAATAAAACAACACATTGCTCGACTTCATTGAAACTGTACAGATTTAATTCAACTTGATTCGAAAAGGAAAACGTGATGCATGCATGGCTCGCTTTGCATCAGCTTTTTGGGAGTGTATAGGCATCATCCGGATGTTTTTGTCATTAAAAACATCCAAATTTTGAACCGTACAATCAAAACACACATCCATAGGATCAACCCACCTCGAATTCAGGGGGGGTGTGCATCGATCTGAAAGCAAATCTAATGGCCAGGAATTTGGATAATAGTTGCTAAAGAAAACATCTGGATAAAACTTATCAAAACCCAAATCGCAAAGCGAAACTACTAACCAACAAGTGCATGCCAAAGGAAATATATGACGCACATTATTTAGCTAGTAATAAGAGAAAGTCTCTATAAACAAAGTTTTTTTTTTTCTGTAGTTAATTCCCGCCATCGAGACGCGAGCATGCATGCATGCTCGCCGGCCATGCGTGCGCGCCACTAGCTAGTCCCTGTCGTTGAACCCAAACTTGCGGTCGAAGAAGCGGCCGACGGCCTCGAACGCCGGGCGGAAGAACCCGCTGCCGCCTCGCCGTCTCTGGTCCTTGTTGTAGCCGTTGTCGTACTGCGACCCAGGCATGGCATACACGTTCACCTCTTTGGTGTTGATGAACATTGGCGACCGCGTGCCGTCATGGGGAGCCCAGAACGCGGCCGGAGCGTCGTACGGTATAACTGCTCCTCCGGTGTAACCACCACCGCCGTTACTGTAGGAAGAGTTGTTCTTATTGTAGCCTCCACCGCCGTTACTGTAGGAAGAGTTGTTCTTATTGTAACCACCACCGCCGTTACTGTAGAAAGAGCTGTTCTTATTGTAGCCTCCACCGCCGCCATAGTAGGGTACAGTACTGTCGTAACCGTTGCCGTACGAAGTACTGCCGTAGCCGCCATTTCCTTGACTGTTGTAGCTGTTGCTGTAGTTGCCGTTGTCGCCGCCGTGGGTGGTGTAGCTTGGGTAGTCCGCGTGGGCCTCCTTGCCGCCTGACTTCTTCAGACGCGACGACGGGCGTTTCTTGCCGCCGGTCGCTTCATGCTGGCCGCCTCCGTATCCGTCGGTGGAGCTCGAGTGCTGCCTGTCGCCACTCTGCCCGCTGAAGTATGATGATCTGTGGTTCCAAGACATCACCTCGGCCAGCTCTGTCGTGCTTCAGAGTTTGGGCTCTTGAGTTCTTTTTATCCCTGCATGCTACGTACGAACGTGTATATATGCATGATATATGTACCGTCTGTACATGTTGCTGTGGTGAAACATATATAATTACCGCACGCGGCAAAAACTTGCAAAGTTTTTTAGTGGTAGGTCAGAACAAACTTGCAAAGAACGAATTTGTTACATATATATATACTTCAGTTCGGAAAACAAAAACATCTCATGCATGGACACAGGAGGATCTTGAGCGTTTCAATTAACTGTTGATGAACAGCTCTAGCTAGGTAGATGCAGATACCAAGATATATACGTAGCAAGAGTACAGTAAAAAGAAGTGAGAAGAGAGAGAACAGAAGAGAGGGAGGCTTTCGGAGGATGCACGTACGCGTACCCGTGGGGGTCTGATAAGATGACCCTTCGAAGGATCCCGTGCGTTGGCAAACTTTGCTCCAAGCCCCGCAGCATTCATATAGAGCCTGAGTCAACGGTCTCCTCAGTGAGTCTTGCTTTGCTCAATAGAAAAAGGAAACTTTTTTTCTCACACAATCTTTGAACAGCCGTTATGCCTAAGGTAACCCTATGATATATGACTAGCTACCAAATTTTGCATGAAAGCCAGAGTCCAAAATGTCCAGGAAGAAAATATCAAAAATTAACGTTGTATATATGCACTGATGCACACAAGGACAAGCTACCGGGGCTAATTGGAAGATGAGTACGCGTCAGTGATAACGTCACATGTATGGGTTCTCTCAGCGAATCTTCAAGTTGATCAGATCACAAGCTCCCGCTTCAAGTAGATTCATCGTTCATGACATCAGACAGATGAGCGTCCAGCTTTAGGGCAGTTGTGTGCCAACGTAAGAAAACCTAAAGCCCACTTTAGATGTTGACCAGTGTTTCTATATTTTTCCTCCCAATACAAGTTATATAAACTTTAAAACAATCAAAAGGATAAGCTGTAATTAGTATCTACTCTTCATTTATGTTTTAATATTTATACAACTTTCAAAAAGAAAAAAACATATAATTTACATACTTTTTCTTCCAATACAAGTTGCGCAAATTTTAAAACAAACGAAGGGATAAGTAATCATTATCTACTCTTTATTTATACTTTAATATTTATACAACTTTTTTTAAAAAAATATATAAAAGCACATCTCTACTTATAGTACTATTCAAGATACACGACTATGTCCCTAACTGACTGGCTAGTTGAACGAGTAGTCAGTGCATCTGCAGTGTTTATATGGGCACTTTCTGGGCAGTGCATGGTCATCTCCCCAGCAGACACACTTTCCACTAAAACACACGTAGCTATCACTAGCTATAGCCAAACATTAATGCATAGCTTCGTATTTAAAATAAAAAATGCCACAGATAGCTACCTAGAACAACAATGAGAACAGCCGCAAGAAGAACCGCAATCCGCCCGCGGCCCGTCTCCCCATGTCAGGCCTAGTTAGCCCGCATCTGCAGGCCAGTTGGGCCGGCACTGGGCGCCTTCCTCGCCAGCCCATTTCCAAATCCCGCGGCGCACCACATGACCCGGCCGTTCGGCGAGCCGCGTGTCACAACCCACAAGGCCACAACTCACCCCCTTGTGGCCGCGCCGGCTCAACCATTCAGCGCAGCTGGCTGCGCTTGCCGCAGCGCCCGTCGGCCGTTGCCGACGCGCGTAGCCAACGGCTACAAGGCCACAACGCCCAAGCCACGTACGCCAGGGGAGGCGGGCCGACCGGCACCCGAGCCGGACGCCACCATGGCACGGCTCAAGTTTGGTAGCACAATCCACCTATTTTAAATTCAATATACGTTGTATAAATCTTAAAGCAAATAAAAAAATAATTAATCTTCATCTACTCTTTATTCATATTTTAATACTTAGATTACTTTAAAAACACATCTACTAAAATCACAAATCATCACGAGCATAACCAACAAGCTTACATTTTATTCCACCGGTTCGGAGGAAATGATGATAGAGTATAGATGTAAATGGAGCGGATAGTTTTCGACTTCGTTTATTTAAATATTTCGGAGCGAATTCAGAACAAGAAATGGATATCCGATAATTTTTTTGGAATTCTGAGTGGGAACCACGTAGCTTTCCTTTCCTAGCTAGCCCCTGTGAACCGTGTGGCTTGCTACTTCCTACACTAGCCTCTGCGAACTGCGTTGTAGTTAAATTTCCTTGTTGCTAATGTACTTGAATTTTCAACATGCAGTAAGGTTGATTGATCTTTATATATGTCTGGTTGATTGATCTTTATACACGAGACATATATAGTTTCTATTTAATAATATTCGTGGCCAAAACTATCCGCAATCGGTTCGGCGTGTATCCACTCTATGTTCGTGACCGAGAATATATTTCATTCCGATTCTAAGAAGAAGAAAAAGGGTGAAACATAATACAAGATGAGCAATATCTGACTGTATCTGCTTCGATTGCACTGCACCCCTATGGGTAGGTAAATCTCAAAGACTCAACAGGCCCCTCCCAGCTGAACAAAAAAGGATTTTGAACCACGGTCTCATCATGTACACATTACACAGCATGTAACAAACACATGTACACTAGTCTCAACAAGAAATTGCCATATGAAAAACGCAACAGAAAAAATACCCGCGACCATCCATATCTCAACCGAGCAAACCCACTCCCAATTGGGAAGGGAAAGGTCGTGTCTTTGTGACTCAAACCAAATATACCTCTTGTCCCTATGTCATGTGCTGATCAAACAGCATGATCGTCACTGGTTCAATGATCAGACCATGTTGGGACTTGCGAGCAAACTCCTGGAGCACATTTAACATCTGCCGCGTATTCTAGCCCAGCAAGTCCTTGAAAAGATTAGGATTGTTCCCTGTTGGCGTCAGGCCAACTTGCCGCGCGGTGGCGTCCTTCTGCAAGGCGTCTTGAAGGCTAGGGCCCTTCTTGGCTGCGACAGCGGTTGCGCCTTTTTGGGAGCCCTTTGAATGAATATCGCCTAGTGCGGGTTCTGTGGATCCACTGGTCACTCCAGTTTGTCCATCATCGGAGAAGATTGACAGAAGATCTGGTGTGTTGGAAATGCTGGGAGCTGGGGTTCCAGAAAGCACAGGAGAGGACGATGCTGGTCCAAGGAGCCCATCTAACTGTGTGAAAGGGTCAGCTGATGGAGGACTTGTTGAAATTGGCTCACCCAGATCCAGCAGATCCAGTGGGGGGGCAGGCTGAGGTGAAGCATTAGCAACAGATACTTTCTCGGTCGAAGAAATCTCTTTTGCTGTTTTTCGACCAACCTGTGCCTTCCTATCAGCTTTAGATGCTGAGGAGCCAAAAAGCGAAGCAGCCAGCCGTTGCTTTTGTGCTGAAACTTCTGTGCCTTGCTGTCTCTTAATACCATACGAGGATTCATGTGCCTGTGAACTTATTGACCCTGCCCCATCAGAATTAGAGCCCCCATTGGCTGCCTGTTGGCTTGATGTTGAGCTTGAAGGTGTGGAAGATGAGGAATAGGCTGGCCTTCCCCATTTCTTCTGAACCCCATCAAGGCGAAGTTTGGCACCAAATTCGCCAGAAAGTGCATCACCTGACGGCTGGGACCTTGACATTTGATGGTCTTCCTTATAGTAGGTTGGTTCTGGAACTGGAACCAGGTCAGTAGAAGGGAGGGTAACACTGGCTTGTGAGGTTGCTAGATGCAGTGAAGGTTTAGGTAGCTCATAGGCCTCGAATCTAAGAGTATGGGCAGATGTCTCCTGTTGGTCTTGGGTACTGTAGTTGCCAACACTTGCCACTCCTGAGCGTTCACTCTCAGGAATATATGGTGCTGCACCCTTTTCCAAAGCTTGTTGCACATAACTATTTAGAAACGAGAGGTTTCTGTCGACCTGCAACATAAATTAGTATCATAGAACTGTTAGATTTTGTAGGCAATGTCAGAACCATGTACACAAAATTAAATCATCATGAGGTGCTTCTATACTTTTCTTTTTTAAAGTTGCATAACTATTAAAGCATGAATGAATGGTAGATAGTGATTACTTACCCCTTCGCTTGCTTCAAAATTCGTGCAATTTGTATTAAGGAAAAGTATAGAAGCACTGCTCCCATCATGTAATTGCATATATTTTTCGATGCTAACACTTGGCACCTTGGCTTTTCGCATTGGGACTTGAAGTAAACAAAATCACAACAAATATTTCTGGTTTGCATGATGCCTAGGCTAAGAAATTAAAGATCACAATATCACATCTGATTATCGCATCTGGCTTGCAGCCATATAATCTTTGAATGCCATGATCCATGTGCTTGCTACAGCTTGACTAAGCTTTATTTAAAAATTATATGCCTGCTTGTGCAGAAAACATGCAAGATATGCCCAACATATCATAATGCCATCCCAAAATACATTGCTGCTAGTCCTTGTGTGATCACAGAAAAGTCCAGTCCAGAATTCAAACAACAAAATATATAACCAACATCGTATGCCAATGTGGACGAAGAACCAAAATCAAGGCCGCATTTCATGTCATTAAACATACACATTTCCTAATTAAGCAAACTAAACAATAGAAGTACCAGACTCAGTTCTAAGAAACGCATAACAGTACCTCAATATCTTCGCAGCTTGCATCTGGGGGCATTACACTTTCAACAGCCTGTTTGTCCAAGCCTAGTAAAGCTTGTAGCTCATACGCACGCTGCTGTAAGTCTGTTGAATGCGAAGCTGACAATTCATCTACCAATGATTGACACTGAAAAGAAGAAGAGCAAATTTACAAATATTAGAAGTAAAAAAACATAGAAAGGTACCAAATCTACAATAAGAATTGTGCAACTTCATGGTAGGCACTTTTGTCTGAACTAATGTTGTCGATGATTTCTTTTTTGTGCCCTCCCCACCATATGGACAATGTTTACATCAGATATATCTGAGTATTTTCCTCTCATATGAAATGTTTTTTGCTTACAACGTCCAGAATTGAATCATATACAGATCAAACAGTGGTTTTGCAGTTTTGCTTCTTTACCAGTAAAGTATCACGGCATCAAACAATTTATGGGAAAGTTGTCAACTTGTCATACAATCATGCAATGCAGACATGATATGATAGATGACAGGCTGACCATAGTCTTGAGCTTTCTTTTAATTAGTGGTGCTCCAACATTGCCATGCTAGATGGTTTGCCAAGTCTGTTAGCCTATTTGCTTGTCTTTTTAGGTAACCAGTGCTACGGTTGTAGGTGTCCGCCGAGGCATGTCAATGTGATATAATAAAACTCCAGTCAACACAAAGTTTCAAATATTCTCACTAGCAGGTATTGTCAGTCTGGTGAAAAATGCTTCTCTTTCAATGCACATGCAAAGGTACATATAACCGTTAAGGGTATTTGTGGTATTTCCCAGTGTTCTTGGGTTTAGTCGTGTGTGTCTACTCTATATATTCCCCTTGGGTTATTACAGTACAACAAACCTTGCACACTTGCACTTCTCTTCATCTAACATGGTATTAGACCAGGTTCAAAAATAAGCTCCGAAATTATCTCTGCTGCCAGCCTACCACTGCCTTCAGGGGAGCAACCTCAACTCCCAGGAGCAGTCAACTCTTAGTCAACTCTTCGCTGTAGACCAGGTTCAAAAACAAGCTCCTTGTCCTCAGTCATCCGCAGCAGAGCCAATATCCACCGCCCCCGAGTGCGTCGTCGCCGTCTCTGCCGCCCCAAGCCGGTAGTCCTCCTCGCCAGATCTGCGCTGGTGCACTTCGTCCTCGTCAGCGCCAGTGCTGGATCCACCCCCTCCGAGTCTGCCACCGCCAAATCTATCACCTAGAGCTCAGAGACCAAATGCCGCTGCCGGATCCGACAGTTTGGAGCTCAGGGACGACATGCCTTTGCGCTGCTGGCCGCCATGCCTTGTCTTGGACCTCCGCTGCCACTCACCAAATCCGCCGCCGCCATTGCTCCCCAGATCCACACCGCCTGCTTCTCTTCCTAGGCCACCAGCTCATGGGCGTGCCACACGAGCGCCCCCACCTCTGCGTCGCCGCCCCTTCATAGCGCCACGGTCGAGAGGACGCGGTCGGATCCGGTCGGCTCGACATCTCCCTTGCCTCCGATGGTCGGATCTGGGTCGAGATGGGCGAATCCGATCAGCCCATCGCCTAGCTCGCATCCAAGGGGGCATGGAAAACGAGGTGACGATTCGCTTATGGTCAACAGATCTGGCCTCCCAAGCCATCGTGTCGACAGTTCGTTCACCGCCTCGACGCTCTATCCGCTTGTTGGAACCAAAGGAAAGAGAGATCCGTCCATCCGACTACGGCTTCCTCACGCTCTCCCTCCACCTCATACCATCCGCCGACAGCGTCCTAGTGTTCTAGGGTTTAGTCTTGTGTTTGTCCATGTACTCTATGTATTTGCCCCCTTGGGCTATTGCAATACAACTAACCTTACGCAATTGCACTTCTCTTCATCTAACAGTAACAATCATAGACTCATAGTGTGCCTTGAAAAGAATACTACAGCTAATTTTAAATTAATAACAAAATTAATGAAATGACTATCAAAAAGGCGCAGATTTTCATTTACCTCAGGCAACATATCAGTCTTCCTCCCAAGAGCAATTTCAAATGCAAATATCTTCAAAATTGCCGAGATTGCATAAGCCTTCAACAAGCAAAACCAAATAAACAACAACACATGTCAATTAAGACATAACAAAAGAAGTCATGTGATCAGTAACACAATATAGACTTGGTACAATTACAAAACTGGAAAAAGACATGTCAGTAATAGCTTGTGTAGAATGCATGCAATAAAAATGGTCCTGCTCCTCCTGTACAAAGACTTCGTATGAATTTGCATGAGGATGAAGCACTTTCAGTCATGCAATAAAATAGATGGTCATACCCAGACTGAACTTCAATCATGGAAAAAAATATCAAGACCTAAACGAGGTTTGCATTAGCTTTGTTTGTACGTAGAAAATACATGCATGTTAAACTGAAATGCAACAAAGATTAAACTTGGTGATTGACGAAGCCAACAGTATTACCATTATTGGATAGATATACTCATATACTACTAAAGAATTAATTAATAGATCAAACTACCCTTGAAGAGTTTATATTACCCAACAACAATGTACCCCATGAAATACATTGTAAATTGCAGAATAACATTTCCTAAATGATACTCTCTTTGTTGATTTTTATAATTCCGGTTTGACTTGGCACGGTCTTCAAAATTGAACTTTGACCATTAATTTCTCTTACGATATATTGTTCATAACTACAATATCATGATCATTTCAAAGTGCTTTCAAATATGAATTTAATGATACCACTTTTGTGTAACTAAACATATATATTTTTTGACTAATTGATGGCAACGAAATGAAAAAAATACAAAATTTAAATCTTGAAATGTGTGGACGCCTTATAAAGAAAAAAGGAGGGAGTACATTGGTACTGTAACCCAAAATGTCTCAGGAATTTGGTCAACCAAAGCAACTCAAAGTGTGTAATGCTCCCAAGAACTAAAATGGCCGAGTAGTATTGCCTTAACCAGAATCTATCTTCTCATCTTTCAGCATAGAGCATACAGGATAGAAAGATGCCAAGGTTGATGAACGAAACATAAGCTAGGCTACAAGAGCATACCTTGACACTGTCATCAGTTGGGTGGGCCTCTGCTACATCACACAACTTCCCAATAATATAAGCAGCCAAATATTTCCCATCTGCCGTTCCATACTCTCCCAAAACCCAGCATATTATCTGAAAGTAAAATGAAACAATAAAAACCTAGCCCCAAAAACTTGCTATGGGATAGAAAGGAAAGAGGAAACATATAACTACCTGAAGAAACGAAGAAGGAAGCTTTGGCTCCCCCAAAATGCGAAGATAGGAATCTACCTGTTTAAGAAGAAAAAACAAAAAAAAGAGTTACATTAATAGATCAAGTAGTGAGAAAGTATAAAGGATCAAGCATCCAATCTAGAAGGCTGTCAAAACTTTGTGAATGGAGCCCACAGTATCAACTTCAATATAGCAGGAATTAAGCATGGATAATATCCTGAAAATTTTCCTCCAGCGTCCACTATCAAGTTAGAAAAACAAAGGACTATTCTTTTGTGCCCATCCTTTTCAAATGTGAAAGCATGATTTCTCATTTGGTTAGTTCAGTTCAATCCATCTCTACACTGCGACTGAAGGGGGATTTTACAGGAAGTTTGCAGCTACAACTGGATTCATCCAGCACAATTGGCTCAAGCTGTCTTTTTTCCTTATTTCAAGATAAATTGATCGATTGTAGATTAATTACGATTAAAAATGTGTTTATTCACAAAGAAATCACAGCTAGCACTAAGTATTATTATAAGTCCAGAGTACATACGGCTGATGATCTTAGTTGACTATCAGCACCGTCATCCTCCTCTCCAAAGCCTTCAGCAATAAGCCGCATCAAATTGTGTGCTACTCTAATGTTGACAAGATCTCCAGCATGCTCAAAGACTTTGTTCATGGTCTGGTAAATAAGCAGAGGAACCGAAGTATCTTGTATTAAAATGAAAATTACACCCAATGCTTGACAACAATTGGCAAATCCTCATGATGTTACCTGGATGAACCACTGATTGCTAGGTGCAAATTGCTCTGCTAGCTCAACACAACGTGATGCAATTTCTGTCTTGTAATGGTAATCAGTTATGTTGATCATGTACTCAATCATCCGATCAACAATCACTTCAACATTTGTTGATTTTGTCATCTTATAGAGAAGCTCAAAGGTCTTGCGCTTCAAAGTGTCATCAGGATCCTATTCATAAGAACATTATGGGTAACAAACCAAAGGCGCTAGTTGGAAAACACAACAAAAGATGCTGTCAATGACATGCATCTACTGAGGCCACAAAATAATAACCATAACAATGGATATGCCACAGTGAAAAACAAATAAATATGTAAACAGTATTGGATCAAACAAACCGATGTAATCTTCTGCTCGTTGCAATTACTTCTTCAGCTAATCTAATTTTACGCAAGGAAACATGAAAATAAACTACAGATCACCCTTCCTAGTAAAATTAAGTTCTGCAACTAGAACATGATTTTAATAAAGGGTCTTAGCTTCATTATCTTGCAACATGCAACAAGTATATATCTTATGGATAGCGGCCACATGTTAGACAATCCATTATTAGTCATGCATTAACAAAAGCTTAACTTGCTATATCCCTCACCTCTAAGCAATCGATAACAGCCAATTGGTGCTCTTCTGCAATGTCTGGATTTATTTTTATTAGCCGGCCAAGAGCATCAATGCCCATGTACTTAAGATTATGGCTATCACTCTGCAAACAGCAAACAGATAATCAAGTGGGTTAGCTTCCAATGAAAACGACACCACGAAAGTCATTTATGAATAAAGATTATGTGCAAACCTTCAGAAACTTTGATGTTGTTTCAGCTGCAGCATCTAGCATCTTAGGGTTTGGGAAAATGGATGAAATACAGCATATGCACTCGTACAATATTGCATTGCCAATGTTGCTCGCGGTGTCACCCTTCCTAAATATGTCACCCAAGACTGTGTACATATGTCCACTTGCTTGCTTATCACCGCTACCCAGCACAGCAAGGATTTTCAATAGTTTTATCTGCAAATGGCAACAGAAAAATCTAAGAGAGATAAGACAGTAACAATTGAAGACTCTGAACTGTTCGAAGAAACGTACCTCACCTACCTACCTACTTGAATGCTTCAACTAAGTTTAATAGAGTTCACGTACCTGAATAAATGGTGCGGGCATTTGGTGGTAATCGTAGGAAGTCGGAAGCCTCCGCTCCGCAACTTGTTTGAGGATGTTAACAAAACTAACAACCAGATCCTTGTACGAATTTGGATCTTCCAAAATCATGTCATAGAGGGGGCACAAAGTTGCACCCATCACCCCAGGATCATTATCACAGAGTCTCTGCACAACAATAAGCACCACTATTCAGAACCTAACTCAGAAACAGTAATGCATCTACTTCACTAACAGCTGGGAAGTTTCCCGGATGTCCCATTGAGGTATTGAGGTAGACGTGGGAGCTCCCACTATGTTACAATTTAAGATAAGAAAAACTGTTCTATCTTACATGAAAATACAAATGATAGTAAACATGTATCATTGTATTGCACAGAGAAAAATTGCATCTTCAGTGTTAAAACAAAATCATATCTTTGAGCCAAAAATGCAACATAAGACTAGCTAATTTATCTTAGATGACATGTACTAAACATCTAAGACGTGCAAAAATCACATCTTAAGGCTAAAAAATCACACATTTTAAGCCAACACAAATGCAATTGGACACAATAGCTAGTTGCTCCAACTCAACATACACAATGACAGGGAGGCACATTAGACACATACAAAAGATTAATCAACCTTTAGCAGGATTAACAGTTGTGTATCTTTTGAGACAAATTTGCAGCTTTAAGAAGCTAAGGCATGAGGAGGACGAGTTGTTCTACTTCTATTTTAGTTAGAAAAAGGTCGAATTAAGCAAAAAGAAAGAAAGATAGGGGGGAAAAGTTTGGACCTTGCGGAAATTGGAGACAAGGTGGGAGACGGCCGAGGGGGATCGCTGGTAGAATCGGTGGAGCGCCATGACGGCCTTCTTCCGCACGGCCTCCTTGGGGTGCGCGAGCAGCTCAACGACCTGGGGCAACACGGCGGGGATGGCCTCCTCGCCGATTAGCCGGCATGCGGCGGTGAGCGCGGCGCAGACGACGAGGTAGTTGTCCGACCTGAGGTCCTTCTGGATGGTGTTGACAACGAGGATGACGAGGTCGTGGCGTTCGTCGAGGAAGAGCGCGACGGCGAGGTAGCCGGTGCGCTTGAGCGGGAGGGACTCGTCGTGGGTCATCTTGACGGCGTGGATGTGGCCGAAGGAGGCGTCGTGGCCGAGCATCTCAGCGTAGACGAGGCGGAGGAGGAGCTCCTTCATCTTGCGGCGCGGCACGTCGGGGTCGGCTAGGCGGCGCTTGAGGTGCTCGAGCTCGCGTGAAATGATGCGATCCTCCTCCGCCTTGGAGCGGGCCTCGCCGATGGACTTGACCAGGTCCAGGAACTCCTTCGACTGCCCCCACCCGCCCTGCGACCCCATCGCCAGCTCCCTCCCGATCGTCCGGAGCTGCTCCATTACGTCCGGTTGGAGTCCTGGAGACAGTGGAGGTTGATCGCCGCCGGGGACGGCGACGGCGACAACAGCGGCGGGAGCGTCCGGTTAGGGTGGGGGGAGTGAGGAGGTGGAGATCTGGATCGGCCGCGTGGGGAGGTGGGTTTGGGGGTACACGGGGGATCGGGATCGGAATTAGTGAGGGCCTGAGGGGGGCGAGGCTCTAGTTTTCCTTTTCCGTTTCCTTTTTTTTAACTACTGTTATTTTTTTCCAAGGGAAGTCATTGTGTGTCTCCTCTTTGCTTCGTTTTTTTTCTCCCTTGTCTAGGATTGCAATAGCCAATAGGTACCCGAAACCCGACATCCGATGGGTATTTACTCTATTAGGGTGCAAATCTGGTCTAATAATCATACATATGGATATCTTAATGGGAGAAAACATTCACCCATCGAGTATGACGGGTACGGGTACGGGGTATTCTCACCCGTACCCGTTTACCCATTTACCCGTGTACCCCAATCAACCCAACTAGCCAAGCGGCCCAAGCCCAGCATCCCTACACTGAACTGGACCAATTCAGCCATCCCTTTTCGGCTATTCCCTACACCGAACCGAGTGTAGACAAGTCTCCAGACTTCTCCGGTCCAGACCCGCCGCTAACCCTAGCAAACCGGCGGCGGCGCGGCGCCCAAACGCTGGCGAGCGGGCGGCGCAAGGGGAGGCGCAGCCGCGTAGGTTCGGGTCCTTCGGGATCTGAGGCCGTGAGGCGGGGCCGCGGCGGGAACAGCTCACCGTGTCATCACGCCATCACGCCGTCACACTCTCGCTGGAGTTGCCGAGTTGGGGAGGACCAAGGAGGAGGAGGAGGTCTAGAGGTGAGTCGGTGTGTGTCTCGGTGAGAATCTAAGAGAGTAAAGAGAGAGAGATCAGATATCAGAGATTAGAGAACATGGCAGCGCCCCCATCCTCCTCCAACGACGGCGCACGGTGATCCCCTGTTCTTCTTCTCTCTTTAACTTTCTTTATCTTGCAGATCCTTAGATGCAACTAGGGCCTAGATGCAACAGCCATCCTCCATTCCCCCTTCCTCCTCCATTCATCTACTAACCACAATACATTAACCTCGGCCGTCCCTTCCCATCCCGAAGTGGCGTGGTCGTGGAAGAAGGTGACCATCAGCCACTGGATCCGAAAAATATCGGTGACGGTGGGACAAATATCAATTCAAATCGTCCAACGCCTTCGGCCCCTCCTATCAAAGAGGTCATGGACGCAACAAAGAAGCAGAAGCATGTCCGTGTGGCTGTGGCCAGGAGGAAGGTCACCACTGGAGCCAAAAACAACAGGAGCAGTCGGCCACCCCCTTCTACTTCTGGAATAACTGCAAGCAGCAACATCGTGCACTCTTTGGTGTAAGAAAAACATTATATTTATTTGCTTGTATAGATTTAAATTTATACTGGAATAACCGCAAGTGCTTATTCTAAAAAAAATAAACTTATTTGATTATTTTATTTGCTTGTACAGATTTAAAAAAATGTCAACGGCAAGTGGAAGTAGTAGCCAAGCAGCCCAAAATCCATCTTCTCAAGCATCAGAAGCAAATCCAGAGTCACTTCCACTGTCCGGATCACACCCTGAGTCAACCAATGACTCACAAGCTATTGAGCCATTTGACGAGGAGATAGAATTAAATGATGACGAAGATGAAGATGTTGTAGAGGGTGGTTCAAAGAGAAAGCTAACATCGGCTGTTTGGAAGGAGTTTACGCGGGTAAAATACAATGGCCAAGTGAAGGCCAAATGCATGCATTATTTCAAGAAGCTTTCTGGTCAATCAAGCAATGGTACTAAACACCTTCATGACCATCTGAAGTCCTGCACATTTAAAAAGGTCAAGATGATGGGAAACAAGACATTGGGACAATCCACTTTGCGGTTTGGTTCCACGGATGCTGGGAAAGTCTTAGTGGAGAACTACACATTTGATCAAGACATTGCTAGAAAGGAACTTGTTTCTATGATTGTGCTGCATGAGTATCCATTAAGCATGGTGGACCATGCTGGCTTTCGGCGGTTTGCAGCTGCACTTCAACCACTTTTCAAGATGGGGACTAGGAACACAATAAGGTATATGACATTATGACTACATATGAGCTGAATATGTGATTGTTAAATGCTAGCTAGAAGCCTAGAAATGAACTTGCTGATATGAATATATGATTGTTTTAGGAAGGACATCCTGTCTCAATATGAGAAGGAGAAGAAGAAAGCCATTGAGTACATGACCGGAATTAAATCAAGGGTTGCTATCACCACTGATATGTGGATGGCTGACAACCAAAAGAGAGGTTACATGGCCATCACAACGCACTTTATCGATGAATCCTGGGCACTAAGAAATATTATAATGAGGTAATTTTCTGGTTTTAATTGTCGCACAAACTTATGAGTGCATATATACAATCTAAGTGCATATATTGTTTACTAATATGTAGGTTCATATATGTCCCTGCTCCTCACACTGCTTTAGTCATTAGTGATGCACTATATGAATCATTGGTTGAATGGAATCTCGACGAGAAGATATCCACCATTACTCTCGGCAACTGTACTACTAATGATGCAGTAATTCTTTTACTTGTGAGGAAGATTGGCATAAGTAAGCTCATAAATGGTGGGAAATTGTTGCATATGCGATGTTGTGCTCATATTCTGAATTTAACTGTTAAGGATGGATTAGAAGAGATGGTAGGTGCAATTGAGAACATCCGTGATAGTGTAGCTTATTGGACTGCCACACCAAAACGGGTAGAGAAGTTTGAGAAGATAGCTAAGTATGTCAAAGTTAAGATTCAAAATAAGCTAGCCCTTGATTGCAAAACTAGATGGAATTCAACTTTTAAAATGCTTAGTACATCATTACCTTGCAAGGCTATTTTCATGAAAGCAAGTCGTGTGGATAAACAATATACTTGTGCCCCAACTGATCAAGAATGGGCTTTTGCATCTGATGTTGTGGAAAGGCTTAGAATGTTTAATGATATATCTGAACTATTTTCTGGAACTGGGTATGTCACTGCCAATATTTTCTTTACCAAGATTTGTGAGATTAAAAGAAAAATTAGTCAATGGGCAACTTGTGGCAATCCTTTAGTAGAATCCATGTCAGCTAATATGGTAGCCAAGTTTGATAAGTATTGGTCTGATATTCAAGGATTGATGGGGATTGCAACCGTACTTGATCCTCGATTCAAAGCTCACATGTTACTTATGTGCTTTGAGTGGTTGCTTGGTGAAATTGGTGAAGTTTGTGATGTTGAGGTCTCAAAAGTGAAAGAGTTGCTAAGTGATTTGATGATTGAGTACCATGTCCAAGAGGATGAAGATAACATTGACTCATCGGTATCTTCTATTGACATTGACAACATGGAAGTCTTATCATCCTTTAATGCACAAGTTGCAAGTATGAGGCCAACAGCCATGAGGTTTAAATCTGAGCTAGATCACTACTTGGAGGATGAATTGGTTCCATTATCAACAAAAAAACTTCAGTGTTTTAGATTGGTGGAAGGTGGCTGGAACACGCTATCCTACTCTAAGGAGGGTAGCAAGAGATTTTTTGCAATTCCTGTGACCACAATTGCTTCTGAATCTGCTTTCAGCACTAGTGGAAGAGTGCTTAGTGAGCATCGCAGCAGGCTCACTACTAAAATGATAGAGGCTCTGATGTGCTCACAAGATTGGCTTCGAAACAAATACAAAAGTATGTGATGTGTAATTCATTCTCTTACTTTCTTTACTGCATATGCAAATTAATAATCCATTTGTGTTTTGTAGTTGATGAGAAAGAAAATCAAGCTGCTACCTTTTGGTCTTGTCTCCAAGACACTCAAGAGGGTCTTCAGGTGATTGTTTATCACTTTATTATTTAGCAATATGCATTCTTTCTTTTGTGCTCTCTGCCTTTTTAAATAGTTTGCTACTTTCGTATATGTGCTGCTACAGGAACTTGAGATTTGACCTATGAGATGGGAGCATGGAATGGGGATTGACTTTAGGAGGATGGAACTTTTGAGAATTCAAGCGGTGTATGGCTTGGATAGTGGATGAATGCAAGTGATATGTGTTTGGTAGTTGGCAGCTTCTTTTGGTCATGAAATGGTTATTGGCTAATGTAGTAAACTAGTAATGTGTGAATTGTGATGACATATTGATGAACTTGTATTGTGTTATTTGTGTTCTTGGCTACTCATGGAGTTTGGACTATGTACTATGCTAGTATGCTGAATGTCAGACTTCCAGTATGTCGTGTTGTCGGTTATTCATAAATGGTATTTGTGTATTTGTGGTCTTGCAAGATAACTTCACATTATACCTTTGGTTTGGTATCTTCAGTTTCATATGCACCATATTGTTTTTAGAATCAGAAACTTTGCATTTGTTCATGTTAATCCATTCTCATTTAGCGTGGCCTGTCAAAGCAAGAAAAATAGAACAACTGGACCATATTTGATTTGGCGGTTGTGGGTGACCCATCGGGTGGCATTTACCCCGTTCGAGTCTAGGTAGCGGGTACGGGTGACCCGGTGGGTGAAAGGGACCCGAACGGGGATGGGTATGGGGAAGAAGTTCTACTCGTGGTCAGGTACGGGTGAATTAACGGGTGATTTTTCATCTGGCGGGGACGGGTATGGGGGGCCAATACCCGGCAGGTATGCACCCGTTGCCATCCCTACTTGTCTTCCTTTTGATGAGTTGATGGTGGATTTTGTACTATAGATTGAATTTTGGATCTTCTTCTCTACACCAGAAGTGTTATTTTTGTACTCTAGGTTGTAGATTAAAGTCTAGTATTATAGTTTACTTATTACACCAAACGATGCACAATACGAACTCTTTTGTGGAGAACTCTCACTTATTTGTATGGCAATCCAATGATTGAATCTCAAACGGTAGTTCTCTCTCTCTCTCTCTCTCTCTCTTTTGGATCTTCTTCACATATTCACTTGAATTTTGGATCTTCTTCTCTACATCAAAGTGTTATTTTTGTACTCTAGGTTGTAAGTTGAAGTTTGATATTATAGTTTACTTATTACACCAAGCGATGCACAATAGGAACTCTTTTGTGGAGAATCTTACTTATTCGTATGGCAATCCAATGATCGAATCTCAAACGGAAGTTCTCTTGTTTTGTGGAGAACTCTCACTGATCAACCGATTGCAAAATGTTTGGAGTCCGCTTGAACGAAATTGAAAATTTGGCCTAGCTCGACAGGTTGGGCTAGACTACCGCATCAGCGTACTTATTGCGATACCCGATCTTGGTAGGTGTTGCCGCAATGCCGAAGCTCGGTAGGATTGGCTAGCCCACCTTCACGCGCAGAAACACAACCATCGAGCGAATATAGCTGGCACCCGATGTGTTTTGAAGTTATATGTGTGGATTGCATGGAGTTTGTATGGACCATTATGTACTTCCTAGTATGTAGCCGGATTGATGGAGTATGTATCGAATCATTATGTAGTATGAACTATGTACCCAGTTTGTATCCATCTTTATACATATTGTTTCCATCCACTTTGAACATTACAATATGTATTACATATTTCACAAAGACATGAGTACAACAACACACATAGTAGGTGAATTAAAAGATTGTGCAACAAACGTTTAAAGAAAATGAAGTAGGCTGGCAAGAGTATATTCAAAACTCAGTTCCAGAGTAACACATAGCACGTCCCATTCCTATGGTTCCCCACCCAACTGGCAAATACATCCCTTCAATTGCTCAATATCGACGTGCAAGTTTGTGATTACAACTTTGGCCTCAATGGGGAATGGAAGTCGATCCATTTGCTAAAGTCACACTTGTAACCCTGAGAAAGTAGAGAAAGACAATTAACACACACGAGGAAGAATATACATCACATAGGTCTCCAACTGATCGTACCTCCTCCTCGTGGCCTCAAGAACATGTTCAACTATTACATATGAAAGTAACCACACATTTGGTCAGCTTTTCAGGTCGAAATGACAGCATCATGGCACATGTTTTTTTAACCAAATTGACATCACTGCGCCACTGGATGATAAAGGCCTTTCCCTACACTCCTTGGATAACCAAAATTTTTTCTGCATGACACGACCCATCACTACACCCCTCTCTACTAACCTACTTGCTCAACTACCTTCCGTAGGCCTCCCTAGCTCGTAGCATTAGAGTAGTAGACCAGGAGTCCTCAAAGGAAATTGGGGGGCTACGCCTCAAGTCCGATTGCACCCATAAAGCATTACACCACCACATCGCACACAAGCTAGTCACTACCGCACTACTCATTACACACCATGGCAAACATGGCGGGTAGCTCAAGGCTAGGAAGGGGAGAACAGCCACAGACCCGGGGACGAGGGAGGGGAGGCTGGGACCCTTACCTAGAGGACACACACATCTATGGTCCTTTAGACCCTAACCCTCTAAGCCTTGATATTCCACTCCGAACCAGTGAGTACTATACACCTATAAATCCCCACCACAACTACCCACACATCCTGACGCCTTTGCTACAATGCATGTACAAACTCGACACAATGGTCCAGGTTAGCAATGACTAGGGGGAACCCAGGATGTTGTTTCTTTCGCTACACTCTGTTCGTGGTAAGTAGTAAATTTCATATATGTACTTCCACGCATGTATCATTGTATTGATTGTAATCACCTTGTCTTCCTTGCAGAATGTGGATTGCAAGTTCACCAAATGGTTTGATTACCCTTATTCAATACATGCCTATGTTTACATCCAAACTCTCCAGATCTGCCTTAATGAGTTGCAGAGGAGCTCTAGACATGTGGTAGTCACTCGAGTTAGATGAGTTACTCAGTGACAACCAGCCATGTCCATGCTACCCATCTAGATAGCAATACAGTGTGCCCTCGGGTTAGCGCAGCAGCAGTATAGCATCTCATCTGACCTAGCGTTAGCGTAGCAATATAGCATTTGTACTGGTCAGTGTAGCAACAGTACTCACGGAGCAATATAGCATCTGCGCTAACCTCGTTGAGCAATAGCAGTATACTGATTGTCACGGAGCAATATAGCATCTACGCTAACCTCGTTGAGCAACAACAATATGCTGATAATTGTCATGGAGCAACTCTTCATCTAACCTCGTTGAGCAACTCATCTAACCTAGGGTTAGCTCAGCAATAGTATAGCATCTCATCTAGGCAACACACTGTAGGGCACCCACATAGGGGCACTCACTGTGACAACCAGCCATATCCACGCTACCCTGACAATTAGAACTCCATGTGGGTGCCCTAAGGTATGATGTTTTCACCATAGGGGAGTACTTCTGCAAGCTCGATTAGATCTACATCTACCGTGTCATTTTTGTCCTGAAAGACGCACATGTACCGTAGCAAGTCTAGTGAGGTTGGTCAGTTCATGTGTCTTGCCATTTGTACCGTAGGCATAGCCGGCAAGAGATGCACGCGAAATAACCCTACGTGCCATGTAACTCTATATTTGTTCGTGAATTATCTCCAATGGTTTTTTGGGCTTACAATTTACTAGGTTACCATGTATTCATGTTTCATGGCCTAACCGTGCGACTCAAACACGCCATGCGCTAGCTTTTCTCAATGAATCGACAACACATGCTGGCTTTTCTCAGTTAATTGAAAACAAGCTGATCAATCCTGTGCCGAAAGATTCACTACTACAGAATAGGACATCACAGACGGTTCAGAACCGTCATCACAAATGGTTTTCTGAACCGTCTGTAACCATTTCAGTGATAATCATTGCATATCACAGACGGTTTGTGAACCGTATGTGAAATACACATCACAGACGGTTCTAGTCATGAACCATCTGTGATAATATGCTATCACATACGATTCTAGCCAAGAAGCGTCTGTGATATTAATGTCATCACAGACGGTTCTAAATAGGAACCGTCTATGATGATGATCTTCATCATAGATGGTTCCTATTTAGAACCGTCTGTGATATGCATAATTCAACACTACATAAAACATTGTTTTGGATTCTAACGGGATTCAACGTCAACCTCACGTGGCTCATCCTACTACTACTCTCGCCCAAAGCACACTTAACTTTGAAATTCTAATGGGATTCAGCGGATTTAACTTCCCAAGAGGTCACTGTCGGTGTTTCGAATACCGGTTAGTGAATTTTAGTCAAGGGGTCGCGCGTCCTCTCTCCTTGAATGGTTTGACTTAGGGAGCCCAAGAAGTATACTGGTTCGGGACGAATGTCCCTACTCCAGTTCGTGTGGTAGATTCGTATTGCTTTGGGTGCAAATGACTGCACGGTGTTACAAGCGAGGGCTGAGGAATGGCCCTGAGAACTGTCTCTACTTGTAAAAAGAACCGTCCCCTTCCCTGAGGGTCCTGCCTCCCTTTATATAGACGGAGGGGGCAGGTTACATAGGAACTTGGAAAAGGAAGGATGGGGTGTCCTACGCCTGGGAGTCCTGGTCTTCGGGCCTGGCGACTGACCGGTGTCTGCTCACCCCATGCTGGGTTGGAAGATACACCGAGCGACATCGTCTTCTGTTTCGTCGGGAAGTGGCGCACCTGCCCTCTGAGCATTCGCCAGGTGCTAACGCCGTAGCACTTGACTTTGGTGTCGCCTCGGGAGGGAGCACATCCTCTCATTGTGCATGACTGGACGACGAGGCAGATGCTTGGCTTGGGCAACCTCCCTGCCACCTTGGGAAGGGACCACCTGCCTTTGCACGGTCATTCTGAACCATCGTGTCCATGGGGCAGGTGGCCAATGACCAGTAACGGTCTGGCACCCGTCCCTTGGCGGAGGTTGCATTGGCTTGGTCGGAGTCTGTGGGGGGTCCGACCCATGGCGGGGGTCGAATCGCCCCCTGGTTGGTTTGGTCGGGGACGAGCGTCCTTCGTGGCCTAGCGGGGCCTTCGGCTCGGAGCTGGGCTAGGGGCAGCCCATTCGTCGACCCGGGCCGCTGGGGGTACCCATGGTGTGAGTACTCGTCAGTCACCCATCCTAGTACTACTCTCACCCAAATACGCTTAACTTCGGAGTTCTTATAGGATCTTGTACTTTAGTGCAGATATGATCGCATGTGATGTGCAACGCGTCCCTCTCCCCTTAACCCCGCAGAGCACCCAAACACAGATTTTAATGTTATCATACTCCGAATACGATTTGAGCTATATTTTAGTGTTCTCATACTCGGAAACGGGTACAAAACTTCGACGGTCATTTTGAGGCCTTAAATGACGTTTTTTTGGAATTTTGTCGCCGCGCTCGCACTCACGCAAACCATCATTGAACGACCTCCTGATTTTCATGAATAAATGATGTTTTAGAAAACGTGCAGTAAAACTTCTCTAACTTTGACTACTAACATATAAAAAAATATTTATAAATAACATACAAAAAATATTTAGATTGACCACGTGAAAATGGTATCATTAGATTTGCTGATGTCCAAAATGTCATATATTGTTGAAGTTGAACTGAGGGAGTAGCACATAGGAAAAAAGTTTTTCTCTTGATAGTAGATTTTCACTTAAACTTTATGATATTGTTTGCACCAAGATTTGGCGCGTGCGGGAATGGAAAGATTAATACACATGCAACAGATAAAGGTCGTGATTGACAAGGACTCGGTTGCCGAAACGGAAAGGAGAGATCGGGCCATAGCCAACACAGACTCGATTGCCGTGTCCATGCAGGATTCGGACCGGCTGAGGCATATAAAAAGGGGGGACGAGCCAGAAAACGGGGATCATCAACCAATCAATCAACATACAGTCTTATTTACAATTTTTACGTTTTTCTAGTTTTCGTAGCAATCTTTCCTCTGTAAGCCGTCGAGATCAATAAAGAGTTGAGCATCGCTGATTTGTTGTTCTCATCGACTTGTCTCCAGGTTCGATCTACTTTGCTTGTTGCGCATCGCCTTTCAAAGTCGATCGACCTTTACCCCTTGGATTAGCCTTAATCGGCTAATCTAGTTATCCCCTTATCGGTCTATAGCCGATCAGTGTTAAGCCGATGGTCGTTTGTTTTTCGGCTCTGATTGATTTTACAGCTTTTACCTTGTCAATTCCAGGTCAAATTGACTGGCACGCTCAAACCCGGCTTTGTCTTGTGTGTTTGAGGCGACAAACCCTACCTCACGTTTTTTGCTCAAACAGATATAAATAATGTATTAGGAATGGTTTTCTCTTCTGCCAAAATATACTACTAGTCAAGTTGGATGCGCACATCAACAATTGATAAATTATAGATGTCATGTATATTGATGGATTCAACTCAGGTTCCCATTCATAAAATTAACATATGACATCTTTCTGGTCTTGGACTTGAAAGTCCAAGATTGTTTTGGAATATTTCAAATGTTCAGAGACAAAACAATGGCACTTTTCGCTCTTATAATTTTTTTTTAGATAATGGAAGATTATATCTCCTAGCCTCTGCATCCGAAGATGCACACACCATAATTTATTACAGCGTTCCAACTGAACATCCTTCGTAAAGGGAAAGGAATAAAACAAGATTGCAATAAAGTAGAATGACAATGAAATAAAAGGTCTCAATCAGCACAAATCCTGTGACTAGTTCTCCACCCATGTCTGCAGAAGAAAAATTTGACTACCACATTTAGCGTTCTGCAACTAGCTAATACCACCTCCTTGTCCTCCTTAGATTGCATCAATGACCATGAGCGAAGCCATTCGATACACGCATAGATAACCTGCAATGGATTAGAATTCCTTTTCTTACCAAACACCATATCATTCCAAAATAGCCAGATTGACCAACATATTGCAGCGGCGCCCACTAAAATGTGAGACTGGACATCTTTACTCATCCCATTCAACCAGTTTCCAAACATATTAGTTATACTTGTAGGCATTTTCAGATTAAGAGCTACTTGAATGATTCGCCACACTAAACGGGCAACATGGCAATAAAAAAAAGATGTTGTATAGTTTCCACATTATTGCAAAAGCAACACATTTTACTACCATTCCAGTTTCTTTCTGCAAGCTTATCTTTTGTCAAAATCACCCCCCTATGAAGATACCAAATGAAGATTTTTATTTGTAAAGGTATCTTTAGCTTCCACAAATTTCTGTTTGTAAAAGGAACATCCTGATTCATCAAAGTCTGATATAAAGATTGGACAGAGAACTGTCCATTCTGATGGAGATTCCATCTAAAAATATCTCTTTTTGGAGTTAAATTTACCCAGATAACCTTTGTAATGAGATTATGCAAATCCCTCAAATTATGACCCGTAATGGATCGTCGAAAAGACAAATTTAAAGTATCCGAATTCATTACTTCTGCCACCGTAGCATTTTTTTTCTAACAATATGGAAAAGTTGTGGAAACTGATATCTAAGGGGTGTGCTTCTGTCGACGTTTGTTGTCCGCAATAATGTATATGGGGCTATGCGCTGGATCTAAACTCGATGGTAACACAAGACAAGGGATTAGACAGGTTCAGACCCTCGACGGTGGAGGTAATACCCTAGTCCTGTGTTCTGGAATTATGACAAGTATGTATCTCACATATTATGTGTCTTGTATCTCTGTTGTGTTTTCTCGGGACACCCGCCCCCCTTATAAAGGAAGAGGGCGGAGAGTCCGAGTTGGTTACAAGGGGGAATCCCCATTAATTACTGGATAGGTTTTATCTCTAACCCTTCCTGCAAGCAATGCTAGCTTTTGGTATTACAATCATATCTTTTCTAACAATAGTTAGTTACCATCTTTTGTCCTTTCTTGTAGGGTACGATGGTGAGAGTCCGAGTAATACCCGATCTCTTACAGCCGTCCTGGGACGCCCCCTCTTGGTGGGCCCTTGCGGCCTGTCGTGTGAATACCCGGGGTCTATATACTCCACAATAGCCCCCGAGTGCTTTACAATTGAGTTGCCATCTCTTAGGTTTCCGCCAGCCGAGTCTTGCTTCATGCCAAGTGCTCCCAGTCTTTTGGCACAGCTTCTCGACTGGTCTTCCTTTGATGCCGAGTGCTTAGTTGCAGGCAGGGAAATTGTAAAGATTAGTCGGACATGCCAATTGATACACAATGTAGTCATTAGGATACTTGGTGATCAGCCTATCCTGGAGCGCACCAAAATTTGAATAAATCTTAGCGAAGTGGTATTTGTATCCAACTGCCATGATGCACAGCAGATTACCCATCATGGGGCATACCCTCGGAGATGATTACTCAAAATCAATTCATGACATCTGGCTCCGTCTTGCAGTAACCAACGATTGGCTCGACATGGGGTATGTCACAGATGATACCCAATATGATTACTAAGATTCTGGTGATCAGCTATATCGATTAGGATATCGGAGATCAGCCAGACTTGGGGTGCACCGCAGCTATATCCATTAGGATACCAAAGATCAGCCCGACTTGGGGCGCACCACAGCTATATCCATTAGGATACCGGAGATCAGCCCGACTTGGGGCGTACCGCAGCTATATCCATTAGGATACCGGAGATCAGCCCACTTGGGGCGCACCGCAGCTATATCCATTAGGATACCGGAGATCAGCCCGACTTGGGGTGCACCGCAGCTATACCCCTTAGGATACCGGAGATTAGCCCGACTTGGGGCGCACACAGCTATACCCCTTAGTATACCGGAGATCAGCCCGACTTGGGGCGCACCGCAGCTATATCCCTTAGGATACCGGAGATCAGCCCGACTTGTCTAGCCCCCAAGTGCCGGAACTTGGCTCATGGCCTTTTTGTTCCTGACACGCCTTCCTAGTGACTAAAATTCGCCGCTCGTGAGATCAAAGGTTCATTCGTCACGCTCTCGGAAAGTCACCTAGATGGAAAAAGAAGTAAGGATGTTTCCAAGGAACGTGTATATGCAAGCGTACACTTATTAAGTGTAACTTAGCCCCCGAGTGCTTTGCAATCGAGTTGCCATCTCTTCTGGTTGCATCCAGCCGAGTACTGCTTCACGCCGAGTGCTCCCAGTTCTTGGCGCAGCTTCCCGACTGGTCCTCCTTCTGTGCTGAGTGCTTTGTTGTAGGCAGGGAGATTGCAAAGAACTTGTTAGAGCTCCGCCGTTCAGGAATTCCAAGTGATACACAATGTAGCCATTAATATGCCAGTGATCAGCCCGACTTGGGGCACACCGTAGCTATATCCATTAGGATACCGGAGATCAGCCCGACTTGGGGCGCACCGTAGCTATATCCGTTAGGATGCTGGAGATCAGCCTGACTTGTTTAGCCCCCGAGCTCCAGAACTTGGCTCATGGCCTTTTTGTCCGCCTTCCAAGTGATTAAAGTGTCATAGACTCTTTAATCATCGGGCCCAAGGTGTCGAGAAGTGTCTTAGAGGCGACAATATTTTGCTGCGGTGTACAAAAAACGGACTGGCTCCCCATTCTAGCATGCAAAATATCTTCATTGACGTTGCGGCCTCGGGTTTGGAGAGACCGAGTGCATGCTTCTTGGGCTTCACGACGAATACGATCTGCCTCCGCCGCTCCTTCGGCATCTCATCGGCAATCCGAGTCGGAGTGCTCGTCCTCGATCATGTAAATCCCCTGGAAAATATGGGGGCTCCTCGTGTTGCTTTCCAGTTCACTATATCCGAGCCGGGAAGTGGGCCTCTAGCATACTACTCGTGAGTAGATGGCTGTGGCCTTCCCCAATCCGAACGGGAAGCCGGAAGAAACGCCATTGGAGTCTTGCCCGGATCTGATTTGATCCGAGTCCGAAGAGCAGTCGGAGACCCTCCCAGATTGGACCTGGTCTGGGTCCGAGAGAGACAGTTTGCCGAGTTTGTCGGCGAAGAACCTCAGGCTCCCGAAGCAGAAAATCTGGCCAGGAGCGAAGGTGGTGTTGATGTCATTGAAGGAGGCCATCAAGCTTGACGAGATTGATCGTAGCGCTTCCCCTACCTGGCGCGCCAACTGTCGACTTTTGTTGTCGGCAATAATTTATATGGGGCTATGCGCTGGATCTAAACTCGATGGTAACACAAGACAAAGGGATTAGACAGGTTCAGGCCCTCGACGGTGTAGGTAATACCCTAGTCCTGTGTTCTGGAATTATAAGATATATGTATCTCACATACTGTGTGTCTAGTATCTCTATTGTGTTTTCTCGGGACTCCCCACCTTATAAAGGGAGGGGGCGGAGAGTCCAAGTTGGTTACAAGGGGGGAATCCCCATTAATTACGGGATAGGTTTTATCTCTAACCCTTCCCGTAAGCAATGCTAGCTTTTGGGATTACAATCACATCTTTCCTAACAATAGTTAGTTACCATCTTTTGTCCTTTCTTGTAGGGTACGATGGTGATAGTCCGAGTAATACCCGATCTCTTACAACCGTCTTGGGACGCCCCCTCTTGGTGGGTCCTTGTGGCCTGTCGTGTGAATACCCGGGGTCTATATACTCCACAACTTCCATTCCTGATATCTTGCCAGAAACGAATCTGAGTGCCATTGCCAACTTGAAAAGAACCAAATCTAAAGAATTGCTATTTAACCCTCATTAAACCAGACCAAAACTGGGAATCCCCAAGTTTTCTTTCTACATAAGAAAGAGTCTTGTTTTGCATATACTTCCTTTTTATAAGAAATTGCCAAACACCATCTTCATTTAAAATTTTAAACAACCATTTACTAAGTAAGCAAATATTTTTGATATCCAGGTTTTGAATACCCAACCCTCCTTGATCTTTCGGCCTACAAAATATATTCCACTTAGCTAGTATGTACTTCTTTCTATGATTATCACTTTGCCAGTAAAATCTGGTGATGCATCCTCCGTGCAAGACTGCGTCTTCGCGACCAAGAGATGGCGCAAGACGTGCCTCGCCTGTGAGCGGATCGCCTAAGCCCAGGGGCGTGGGCCTTGGCCCAATGATGGAAATACACACCTTGGCTACCATAGCCAGGCCATAAGAGTCCCATGTGGCCCCCAAAAGACTAGCCTGATGGGGGGAGGGTTGCTCTTCCTTTTAAGGTGGTGTTCTCTCCCCTCCACAAGTAAGGTGGTACTATCATTCTCACCCTCTTGTTTCGGGACCTAGCTCTGATACCAAATGATGTGCACACGGGTGCCCGATCTTCCGGTGAGAGGATAACTTCGATTAGGCGGAGGATGACTTTGACGATTCGGCTACGAACCACACAAGGATAAGCGCCCGCAATTGCTAAACCACACTCCTAGTTGTTATCAACCGTGCCAAAAGCCTGGATGACCTGACCACGAAGGTCTATTCTTGCAAGCAATCGAAGAACCAGCAAGAACAATGATAAAGCACACACACAAGTTGAGGTTTTGAAACTTGTTTACTGCTGCTCTAGCCGAGTCAGGAGAACAAGGTTATAGTTCCACACATGGGGGCAACTAAACTTAACAAAACCTCAACTTGTGTGTGTGCTTTATCATTGTTCTTGCTGGTTCTTCAATTGCTTGCAAGAATAGGCCTTCGTGGTCAGGTCATCCTGGCTTTTGGCACGGTTGATAACAACTAGGAGTGTGGTTTAGCGATTGCGGGCGCTTATCCTTGTGTGGTTCGTAGCCGAATCGTCAAAGTCATCCTCCGCCTAATCGAAGTTATCCTATCACCGGAAGATCGGGCACCCGTGTGCACATCATCTGGATCTGTAATAATCGAAACGTTTAAGTATCCCATGAGGTATCTCGAAAAGAGATAACATGAACATTGGTAAACTGCTAAGTACAGAGTTTAGTAGTACTAATCGTCCTCCAGTGGATAAATGCTTACCCTTCCAACTACTCAAACATTTCTCAAATCTCTCTTCTACCCCTTTCCAATCGTTGATTCTCAACTTTCTATAATAAATTGGAATGCCAAGATATCTAAAAGGCAAGTTACCTGATCCACACCCAAAGAGTTGAGTATAATGATCCTCTAATTCCTTCGCAGCACCAAAACAGTAAATTTCGCTTTTATTGAAGTTGATTTTTAGACCAGAAATTTGTTCAAAAGCACAAACCAATAATTTTAAATTTAAGGCCTGCTCAAGATCATTCTCCATAAAAAGAATAGTGTCATCTGCATATTGAAGAATTAATAACCCATCATCCACCAAATGCAGTATTAGGCCCCTTATTAGCCCATTCTTTTTAGCTCTTTCCAAAATAATTGCTAACGTGTCAGTAACAATATTAAATAAAATGGCAGATAGCGGGTCACCCTGTCGAAGACCCTTTTTGGTTTGAAAAAAAGGACCAATATCATCATTAATTTTGATGGCCACACGACCCCAGGAACAAAATTCTCAATCCAATTGCACCACTGCGTTGAGAAACCTTTCAACCTTAAAGTTTTCAAAATCAATCTTAAAAATCACCCCATCCATTTTTTTCTTATGCAATTCATGAATGGTTTCATGAAGAATAATCACCCATCTAATATATTCAATGTTCAAAAAAGCGCTAGGCGGTAGGCGAGCGGAGGCCCACTGCCTAGCGCCTAGCCCGCCTAGGCGGAAACCGCAAAATGGTAGGCTGCAGCGAAAGACAAATAACTAGGTTCTACAAAAGAGTGAAAGACACATATGAAAGATAGAATATAGTCACAAAACAGTCTCACACATAACTAGCTTCTGCTCGGGCGTTGGGAGGAGCTCGGGCGTTGGCGGGGAGGAGCTCGGGCGGGGGGAGCTCGACCGCGCAGGAGGCGGGGAGGAGCTCGGGTGGGGGGAGCTCGGCCAGCGAGGCGGCCAGGCAGGGAGGAGCTCGGTCGCTGGCGGCTTGGGAGGCGAGGCTGCGGGGAGGAGCTCGCACGGCGAGGACGAGATCGGCTCGGGGTCGCGAGGTCGCACGGTGCGGGGCCTCGGGGTCGCACGACGAGGATCGACGGCGGCGCAGGGCCTCGCGGTCGCACGGCAAGGATTGACGGCGGTGGCGCGGGATCAGGGGCGCAACGAACCTCGCTCAGCTCCTCTAATCGGGTAACCCTAGCCTCCACTCTCTCCCTCTTTTCCCCTCTTACTCCTCACCCTGTACCGCCTAGGCGGCCGCCTCCTCCTCCGCCTTTTCACCGCTCAGCTCCGCTGATGCTCGCCTGGGCGTCCGCCTAATGCCCCTGAGCTCCACCTAGGCGGCTCCTCCGCCTAGAGCACGCTTTTGTGCCAAGGCGAGGCGGAGGGCCACCGCCGAGCCCCCTAGGCGCCGCCTTTTTCCGCCTTTTTGAACACTGAATATATTTCTACCTGGCATAAAAGCCATTTGAGTAGGGCGAACAACAAGATCAGCCACTGAAGTAGCCCTATTTGTACAAACTTTGGTAAAGATTTTAAGACTTACATTCAACAAACATATTGGTCTGTATTGTTGTATTTGCCAAGCATCTTTATTCTTTGGTAAAAGAGTAATTATCCCAAAATTCATACTATATAGAGGTAAATAACCTTTAAGTTGCTCTTGAAACATTGCTAGTAAGTCTGACTTAATTACTTCCCAGAAAAACTGATAAAATTCAGCTGGGAACCCATCTAGTCCTGGGGCTTTATTATGTTCCATTTGAAAAACTGCCTCCCTCACTTCTGATTCAGTGAATGGCTGAGTAAGAAACTCATTTTCTATGTCTAAAACTTGAGGAATATCCTCCCGGTGAGATGCAACCATTGAAAAGTGATTTGAAACTAGTGATCCAAAAAGACCTTTATAATAATTGGTTATATATCACTTAAGTTGAACATCGCCAATTATTAATCCTTCTTCATGCTCTAGCTGGAAAATTCTTTGTCTCCTATACTTGCCATTTGCAATCAAATGAAAATATTTAGTATTATTATCCCCTTCAAGTATATGTTTCGTTTTCGATCTTTGATACCATTTGATTTCCTCTTCACGTAAAAATCGAGCTAAACTCTCAGAAGTGCGCTGTCTAAGAATGAAATCTTCATTAGACAGGCTCTGAAGCTCTGATTTTTTATCCAACTTATCAATTATATGAAGAAGTTCTTTCTTTTCTTTCTTATAAGATCCACTGGTATTTTTTGCCCATCCCCTTAAAAATTTTCTAAGACTTCGAATTTTAGTTTGCCATCTATTTAAGGGAGAATGTCCCCTATTTTCATTATGCCAACCATTAGAGACCATATCGAAAAACCCATCTGTATTGAACCAACCAAGTTCAAATTTGAGCATTGGCATATTTCCTTTGTGGAATGTTGTCCCAATTGTTAGTAGAAGTGGCGTATGATCTGACATAGACCTACTAAGTGCATTCACTATCACTAGGGGGAATTTTTGCTCCCAAGCAGTGCTCATAAGCACCCCGTCTAATTTCTCAAGAGTTGAATTTTCTAAGGAGTTTGCCCAAGTAAAACGATGGCCGGATAAATCAATTTCTCTCAGATCTAGGCTTTCAATGATAGCATTGAATAAGAAAGGCCATCGGGGTTGGAACCTAGAATTGTTTTTCTCATCTTGTCTTCTAATCAAATTAAAATCGCCACCTATCAAAATAGGTAACAATTCTTTTTTACAAACATTAACCATTTCGGTCAGAAAATGTTCTTTGAGATGATTTTGAGCTGCACCATACACATCAATCAAAATCCATTGGAAATCATCATTCTTGTTTCGCAAATGAAACTTCATATAGAAGTCTCCTTCATCAATCGAACTAATATCAAAAGAAAGCAAATTGACTCGTAATAAAATGCCCCCAGACCTTCCACAAAGAGGCATGCAATGCCACAAAAAATCAAGTCCACCAGATAGATGTTTGAGACAATGTGTAGAAAACTCACTCTTACCAGTTTCAAGAAGAGCAACAAAATCAATCTGTTGTTCTCTAACCAAATATGCTATATATATCTGTATTTAGCCAAGTCACCTATACTTCTGCTATTCCAAAAAATCCCTTTCATTTAGTTACTTTTTTTAGTGGGCGACTTACCCGAGTCTTGGGCTTGATTATGGTGGACTTTTTTTGTGACAAATGTCTTGATAATCACTACATAAGTGATCGTCCTTTTTGTTCAACACTTCATCAGTTAGATCACTACATAAGTGATTTAAGGTTTTACTATCGATCCTCATCCTCTACAACCTGATGAACAGGTCTATGAATTTTTTGTTTGTTTTTTGTTGCTTTAAATCTAGCCTCCTCTGCCTTTCTAATTTCTTTGATCGAGTTTCCGTCCTCATCTTTATTATTTCCCAAAGAGATTCCCACTCTATTTAACTCAGATTTTATATGAGCATCTGAAAATTTAAGCAAAGAGATTGGAAGATTACCTTTAGTAGCTTCCATATTTCAAATAGACGTTCTATATTTTGCTTTCTCCAATATGTCCAAATTCGCTGAAACCATCCCCCCGGAATCAGGGGTGTGTTCAACCTTCTGCACCTGCGAGGAAATACATTGAAAGACTTAACTGAAATAAACTCCTCCACCTCATCGGCTAGAGGAGAATCTGCCATCTCCACATGAACTTAATCGATCTTCTTTCCTGAAGCCTCCAAGCCTGTTGATACTTGATACAAAATATATAACACCTGTTGATTCGTCAATTGCCTCCTCCCAATTCTCTGACAAGGATCCTTTGCCTCAACCTAAATCCAAATAAGTTAGTTCCGAATGCAGAAGAATCAACTATTGTAACTATTATCAGCACATTATCAATAAATACAGCAAATACACAACAAATGTTAGCTATTGAAGGACCGCGTACACTACTAGCCCGTCCAGTTCTACATAGCAAATGAACAGTAATAAACTGATGATTCCAGAGGCAAGTTTGTTAAGGAAGAAATGCACTGTAAATTGACCAAGAAAATCAAGACACTGGCTACGCACATCAGCTAGACAACTCAACCACATTACAGAACAGAAAAGTATGAGAAAATATTAGCATAAACTTACCCAATCAAGAGGCAACTCTTGAGCAGATTTGTTCTGGCCTTCTTGAGATTCCACCTGGAATCCAGTGGCATAAGCACAAAATGAATGATACATTAACAAAAAAAAATGTGCAAGATAAAGATCAACTGTGCATTAAGGTTCTCAAGAGTCAGAAGAGAGGCTAAGACCAAAGACAAAACACATATTTTTTACTTTGTTTAGTATATCAATCAGTGAAAAATATCCTCAGATGGAATAAAGTAACTTTCCCCAGTTTTGCTGGATTCTATTGTGGGCATCGGTAGATTCAGCCTTTTTTACCATACAACTTTGATAAGTTTATGTCGCAACATCTTCTCTGCATCTAAGTCACTATACACACATGATCCTACATAATATCAATTGAATAACAAGATCATGCTAGCGGTAGTTTAAAGTTTCCCATTACCAGCATTCAGTTTCCAACTTCTCTGCATCCTTTTTCTAGAAAATAACTAAGAGAAGTGCTTCTATGCTTTTCCTTCTAGTACAAGTTGCACAAATCTTGAAGCAAGCGAAGAGGTAAGTAATCACCATCTACCCTTCATTCATGCTTTAATAGTTGTGAAACTTTTAAAAGGAAGAGCACAGAAGCACCTCTCAAAAAGTAAAAAAGAAAGGGGAGAGTAAATGTAATTGAAGGAACTAGTTAAAGAATTAGAGCTTGCATTTTGTTTAGTCGTGTTGTTCTTATTTGCTGTCTCGTCTTTAAGAATTCCCCTTGCTCTTAACCTCTGCTTCAAAAACTCAGGGAGATCGTCAGTACATTTTGCTATATCAGTTCCATCTCTAGGTTTATCTAAACGAAAGAATATTAGTTAGCCCTTCCATTTATAATACTAGAAAGCAGCAAGTAACTTAGGGAGAAGTGGCATATAATACTAGAAAACAGTAAGTAACTTATAGAGAAGTGGCAGACTCGTTTGAGCACTTGGCAAGTTTGCAGTATAATAAGCACCGCCTCCTGGTACACCATAGCCATTGCCAATTTCAACATTGCCTGGAAGCATGCTTAATCATCAGGTTTAGCAAAGAGCTACCTCAGACTAAATTTTTAAGTAGAGAATTACCAGGGAACTAACTATGTCTTAAGTATAAACAATGTGTATAACAGGGACATAACATAAGAAAATGATAACCAAGATGTCAATAGTTGTGGGATACTGGGATCTGATTTCTTATACATGCAATAGCTACATCAAGCAGCTGCAGACCACCAGTACAGATGAATGGGAAAAACAAACCTTTGATTCTGTATGACTTGCTGGGTCGCAATATCCTAGTTATCATACATAACCACCGTTAACAAAACAGCAACATAACTGCAAGCATAATCTAGAGGATATGAATACCTAGCTGTTCGTGAAGAACAGCCTCTTGGACAGCAGATTCAATGTTTGCTGCGCTACCATTCTGATTGGCAACCTTGTGAGCTGTCTGATGGCCCTCAAGATCTGATTGTCCATTTCCCAGCGTCCGTGGTAGCATCAAGAATCTTACTTTGAGCTGGAGGGAAAGGGGCGTTGGGTTGTGCAGCAAAGAAGAGGATTGTTGTATTGTGATTGTTGTCATTGTTGGGTCTGGTGTCATATGGTGGAGGATAAGCATGTGGACTAGGCTGAAATTGTGAAGGACCATTGGAAGATGGCGGCGGCCATGTTTCAACACCAGGAGGTAACTAATGGCTGATTCTGAGAGTTGTCCATTATTACGCAGCAGCTAAATATGACATGTGACTAATTAAATTTCATCAGCTCGCGCTCACTTAACAAATCTGCAACACAAGGCAATAAAGTGTATCAGTGCACAATTACCTTAATAGCTTCACAAATATTACCTATGAATCACCGGTCTTTCACAAAGGTGCCGTACCAGTATCGAATACCGGATCGAGAAGCCCGATCCTTCTCCAATACTCTGCAATACTCCCCGATACCTCTAACCCATAACACAAAGCCCAAACAAAGAAAAAAACCCATTCCAGCCCATGAAGCCTAACCCTAAAAGTCTATCTCTCCCACAGTAGCCCCCTTCCCTCGCGCAGTGCGAGCTCGTCAAGCAACATCGAGCGCCCCGCAAATCGCTACCGCCTCCCCCTTGTCCAGCTGCCAAAAATCGTGCCGCTACTTCCTCCTCCAGCGCCGCAAATCATGTGCCCCTCCCCCTTCTCCTACCACAGCAGCAAATCCCGTTGTCTCTCCCTTCTGTGCCGGCCATCTTGCCCGCCCTTCTGTGCACCTCCAGACAAGTCACCGGTTGCTCTACTGCCTCTTCAACAAAGGTGAGTGCTGCATGGATTGAGGTATGAACAGGAGGAAAGGAGGCAACAAATGTATAGTTTTCAATTTTTCATCAAGGTAATCAACTTATTATTGTCCTATTTACATTTTTTATTTTTTAATACATATATACTCGTCGTATCGTCGGATTCTTGTTTTTGGAAAATTGGGTATCAAATCACACTCACACATCTCCATGATTCCACGTAACCCTAATGTATATGTAACAATTAGAGGCTGTTCGGTTCGTGCCTTTACCACTGCAAGGCCTACTCGAGCTTTCCCCGCTTTTAAGAATTTGCCAGGCAACATCTTTTCGATATCCAAATCCATTCACCTTGTAATCTATGAACAGCAACCGCACCTGCGTCCGCTACCACTATAAGTTGTTAACTTGCGTCGCAACATACCAAAACTTAAACCCTAATACTAGCACCCAATGCTCAAAACAGTGGGCGAAGGTAGAAAACTTTCGATGGTGGTGCACACTTCGCATGCATAATTCCGAAGTATTGTACAATCACACCCACACCAAAACTGTCATTTTGGTTGCTCCACATTAACAAATCACAATAATTTTTCAAATTTCCAATCACAGCATTCCACAAATCCCAAATTCCCAAATTCAACTCGAGAAATTCTACCCAGTTCAACACCTAAACCATTCAGCAGTTCAGCTAGCCCTGAACGGGAGTTTCTGCAGCACCAGCGACCTGAGAAACGGGGGATTCAGAGAAGTGGCTACTGTTCATCATCCGAAAACGGTAACAGGTACCTACTGCTTTCTTTTCTGCAGATCCTCGGGACTGTGATCTGTCCAGTTCTTTTGCCAGCTTATGGTTTTGACTTTTGAATATGAATTTGGAAACTTCTAATGGGCGATCTTGGAGTGGATCACGTTTTTGGCCTTTTGGGTGTTATCACCTGATGATGATTCGGATGATGAAGCCGAGGCCGACTCAATACCTCCGGCAACCTTGATTCAGGACGCTTTAGATGCAAGTTACTCGGAGAAAGAATTGGAGCTGGTAGTTCATCAGATCATCAATTCCTGTCAAACGAAGAGCCTTCCAGCCAGGTGCAAGGCAGACGTGCTTCCTCCTCCACGCGGCCATGGAGGGGGCCTTTGCCGTTGCCACGAGCTTCACCTCCAGTGATGTTCGGCGACGTGCTGGCCAAAGCCAAGGTCAAGGTAGCTTTGGTTCTAGTGCTGATCATGGACAATTTAACTGTGGTCAATCCCATTCGCAACCACGTTTTTCCGGCCGTGGCCGGGGGCGCTACAATGGAAGATTTATCTCTGGTAGAGGCCGTGGTGGTGCTGTTAATTCCATGGTGACACCAAAGTTTGGATCACAAACTGATGTGGGGTTGAGTGCTGCGCATTCTTCAGCGGTTCAACCATCCTCAATGGCCTCCAGTGCAGAAGACTTTAGAAGCTCTGGGCAACACCAAGATAGTCTGTTCGCGTTGTCAAAAAAAGGGGCACTCTCACGCAGAGTGTAAAGCTATGGTGGTCTGTGATATTTGTAAGAGTGATCAGCATATTGCTAGCAATGTGCCCGACATTAGAACTTCTAAAGCCTACTATAAATTTGTGTGGATATGCGGTGGATAGTCTCGGGTTCTACTATATCCCTTTTGAGCAGTGCTTCTATGCTTTTCCTTCTAATACAAGTTACACAAATCTTGAAGCAAGCGAAGGGTAAGTAATCACCATCTACCCTTCATTCATGCTTTAATAGCTGTGCAACTTTTAAAAAGAAGAGCATAGAAGCACCTCTCATCCCGTTTTCGGATAACAAGAAGCTCCGTATTGATTCTAACAAAATGGCATTAGTCCACATTGTGGGCAGCCAATGGACTATTGATAGGATGCGCGAGAAGCTTCAATGGGTAATTCCTATTAAGTGGCAATGGGAGGTCAAAGAACATAGTCCAAATTGTTTTTCGGTATCTTTTCCGACCAAGATTGATCTATTGAGGTTGACGAGCATTGGGGAGGTAAAGGTAAAAGGACAAGAAGAGGTGAGCATGTCCTTTGAGGAGTGGTCGCCGAAGGCGGATGCTAAATTGTAGCTTCAGAAATTTTGGGTCCAAGTTTATGGTGTCCCCTATGAATTTGGGATTACTTATCTTTGTGTGCGGTAGGCTCCATCATTGGTGCTACTCGGTATGTTGATACGGTGAGTACCCGAAAGAAGGGAATTGTGTGCTTACACGTAGCTATGACAGATGCAAGGTTAGTCCTTGACAGCACAGATATTTGTGTTGGGGATGCTCTTATGAATTTTTTTTTTGTGGTAGAAAGCAAGGATCCTCTGATCCAGGAGAATTTGGAACAGCCTGAAGGGGAGGATCAAGGCAATGACAAGTAATAGATGGATGAAGACACAGAATTGGCTGATAGGGAAAGTAAAAGGTCTAAAACTACAAAGACGGGATCAACAAGTTCAAAAATGTCATAGGATGCCCCAATTCTTTCTTTCGTGCTATTTTAGATAAGGGACCTGATGTTTTTGCTGATTGGGTTATAATTGGTGTCAAGGATATTATAGCCGAACATGCAATTGATTTGGCAAATTTAAATGAGGCTGACTCTAAAGCTATTCATTCTGATACAACCAATCAGCTAGCTCTTGGTGGTACTGGGTTTGAAGCAAAGTCTGAAAATTTTGGTCATTTTGCTGTTGCTGATCAGAAGGACATTGGTGGTATTGTTGCCAACAATCTTGACAATTCTATTGACAATCAAGTGTTGGCATCTGTTACCGAGTTGCAATTTGCTGATAAGGTTCATGGGGGTACAGATTTTGATCAGGTGATTGCTGGTGTTACCGAGGAGGATGTTGGTTTGTCTGCAGTCCATGATGATGCAGCCGATCAATTTATGTAAGATCTTGGTAGTCATGTTTCCAAAATGTTTGTGCCTGATGCTTTTGCTGACAATGTTCTAGGATGTTCTTTTGGAACTATCAATCAGGTATCTGCTACCACTGCCAATTTGGAAGTTGATCTGGTCGCAGTTATCAGTATTGATGTACATAAGTCAGATGTTAATGTCTCTTTTATTCAAGTGGAGAATGCCAAGTATCCTTCAGCATGTGAAGTTGCAGGACCTGTTACGATTCTTACTTCTACACAAATTCTCCCCTTTGAACCATGCAGGAGTGTGAGATTGAATATCCCCGTCATACCAGATGGGATGGCAATGGTTGATTTGGATATTTTGGAGAAGGCCAAGTACAGGGCTTCTATCCGCAATTTGGATGCTCCCGAAGGTAATCCTAACACCTCTTTCCTTTCTTTTTCTGATTCTCGTATGTCTTCATAATTGTATAAGGTTGGCATTTCGTTGGGAAAAACTAAGGAGGATATTGCGAAGTCGATTAAGGTGATTAAAAATTTAGAAGTGGATTGTTTGAAAGCATCAATGGAAAATTGTCATAATCATTGATCTTCTCATCATGTTATGGAAGATGTGGATCAATAATTTCTTGATACTGCTACCCTTAATCACTTATGTAGTGATTTACTTATGCAGTGATCCCTCTACAATTCGTCTTAAAAATAAGACCAAGTTTGTTATGCCAAAAAATCGGAAGGGTCGCCGACATAAGAAAGTAAAGAAATGAAATGTGTCTTTTGGAATAACAGAGGTCTTGGTAACTTGGCTAAATACCAATACATTTCAGATTTAGTTAAGGAGTAACATATTGATTTTGTTGCACTACTTGAAACGGCAAGAGTGAGTTTTCTACCTCTACCCTAAGAGACCTATGCGGTGCTCAAGAATTTCTTTGGCACAGTATGCGGCCCCATGGGATATGAGGGGGAATTCTAGTGGGAGTTAAATTGACTTCTTTTGATATTAGCTCCATTGATGAACATGATTTTTATGTAAAGTTCCACTTGAGAAATAAAGATGATGGTTTCCTATGGATTTTAGTGGATAATTATGGTGCAGCACAACCCCAGTTAAAAGAAAATTTTTTGACTGGATTTGTCCATGTTTGTAACAAGGAATCATTACCTATATTAATAAGGGGTGATTTTAATATGGTCAGGCGACAAGATGAGAAGAATAAGGCCAACTTCGATCCCCGATGGCCTTTCTTATTCAACGTTGTTATTGACACCTTGGATCTAAGAGAAATTGAATTATCTTGTCGTTGGTTTACATGGGCAAATACCATGAAAAATCCTCGGACTCTCATGAATTTACACGTGAAAAACATCTACATTCAAATAAAAATGCCAAACTAGTATAAAATAGAAATTTAGGATTTTATATGAATTTAGAAAGAAATTGGAGTCAATAGGAGTTCGAACGAGCAAAAACAGGCTCCCGAAAGTTTAAAAACAAATAAAATATTTTTTTTATTTTTGGAATTATTTTTCTAAAGAAAATCTGAATTATTACGTAATGCTGATGTCTACGGTAATTTTCAGAATTTTGGAATTATTTTTAAACAAAAATTGATTTATGACGTCATGCTTGTGTCATAAAAGAATTTTCATGAAATTATTTTTGAAAGGAAAAGGAGGTGGACCTAACGGGTGGGCTCGTTCCATGAACCTGGTACACGGTCGAACCGGGTGCACTGTGAGCGCGCACGACGATGCCGGTGAAAGCTTTGCGGGGCACGGTGAGCGTGCACTGTGCACCCGGTGAAAACTTGCGGGGCACGGTGAGCGCGCACGACGATGCCGGAAAGGGAGGGAGCGGTGGTCGAGTGCGCACCGGCGGTGGTGACGAGCGCAGCCGGAGAGGGAGGAGATGGCGGCGGGGGTGCTCGAAAGTGAGAGGAGGGAGGAGGAGGGGAGGGGAGAGTGCAGGGAGAAGAGGGAGCACAAGGGGGTATTTATAAGGGCAAGGGGGCACACGGGTGGGTGGCCGCCAGAGCAAATAAGGGGGTGGCGCGATTGGGGAGGCAGTGGGATAAGAGCGGCGGGCGCGGGCGCTCTCATTTGTGCGGAGGAAGGGGAAACAGGCGCAATAGCGGTTGGGAAATCAGAGCTCGGCGGCTAGCAATGGAGGAAGGAGAGAGACGACGTGGTGGGAGGATGAAGACGACTCGACAGGTGGGACCTCCGGCCCACCTGTCGGTCGGGCGGAGAGGGAAGGGGGGTGGGGCGGCACTAGGCCAGAAGGAGGGAGGTGGGCCGAGAGGCCGGGGTGGGCTAAAGAGAGAGAGAGAGAGAGAGGGGGTGTTTTTTTTTAAATAACCAAGAAATAGAATTTAGTTTTAAATAAATATTAAATAGGGTTTATAAATTCTAGGAAAATTCTCAAAAATAGTTTGAACCATTTTGAACTTATTAATAACATAACTTTGGATTTATTTTTCTTGAACACAAAATATTTTCATAATAGAAAAAGGCATTTAATAAATAAAAAAATCCACCAAAATTCTCAAAAAATTCAAAATAAATAATAAAAGGCCAAAGGAAATTTTTAGGGTGTTACAACGTACGTGCCCATGGAATTGTCACACTCCCGAGCGTGCAGCAAAAACCATAGGTATCGCCATAGCACCGCTAATTGCCGTCCAACTAATTTAAGAACCGTCATCGAACTTAGCTAGCAATTGTGTTGCAAGAAATCAACCTTCGTGTACTTACTAAATTCATGGTGCAATGATTCACTTAATAAAACAAGTCAGTAGAGAAAATAAGAGGAGAAAGGGGCCCGGCAGCAAATCAGCACTTGAGTGGAGGCCGCAGTGGCTTGTAGGTGTGGTCGAGCGTGGCCCCTGCGCGCGAAAAGGAGCCAGACTGGGCAATGAGGCTGAACACGTGGAGGTGCGAGGGAGAGCAGAGGAGGCTGAACGCTCGAGCGGATGTGTGATCTGGCCGATGCGGGGGCGCAGCCAGGGCAGACCGAGGGCACGGCGCAAGAATAGCCCGGTGCTACGGGCACGGTTGGGCTAGACCCGCAGGCATGGTAGCGTCGAAAGGTGATCGGTGCCGACAGGCGTCAGGCGGCGACGGTTGGTGGTGAAGGCACCGGATGGGGAAGAGCCAGAAGAGGTGAGGAAAAGAGAGAAGAGTGGGGAATGGGAGTGAGAAGATTAAAAAAAGAGATAAGGGTGCCGAGAGTCCAATCGGTTAGGAAAATAGAGGAATAAGGGAAAAGGAAAAAAGTGAAATAATTAAAATTATGCTAATGATAATAATAATAATAGTAATAGTAATAGTAATAGTAATAATTATGACAAAATGGCATCAGGATAAGGACTAGTACAAGTGGGTAATTAAATAAGAAATTTAATATTGCTAGCGACCACCAAAAGGATCGGAATGAAGGAAATCACACCTCAGTCGACACGCAGTAAAACAAATTAAATATGCCAAGTTAAAATATGATAAGCCCGATATTTTCAAATTAAAATACGCCCAATTAAAATAAGTCAAATTAAAATACCTAATTAAAAACAAACAACACCTAAATATTAAATTAACCAGAGTCAGAAAAAAATTGAACACTATAAAATTTATAGTAAGATAAACTACAATTTATTCTACTCAAATGGCCAGAGTTATGTAACACCCGTGTTTTGTAATTAAGCTTAATCAAGCTAATTAAGTGTGGATTAGTGCTCTGAATTGTTTTCGAGTTTTGATTTGGAGTTATTTGCTTTCGATTTCCATTTTGTCGTTTTGTTCGTTTGATTTCCCCGATCGGAGCCTCTGAATTCGAATTTGGGTGAAATTTCGATTCGCATAAGTGGAAACCCAAACCTAAGTTTCTAAACCTTCATTAGGATCCTTCGAACCTATTCCAAAGGTCCTCTAGACATTTGAACAAGAGCCGTTGCGAAAATCTCAAAGTCCAGGGTTTTATTTCTTGGCGGCAAGATCGCCATTATCTGCAGTTATCTGGCGGCAGCGATCGGCTTTTGCCGTCGGTACTGCCGGTCGAAGCGTCTGGAACGGGGAACAGAGCCTCATCGTTATCTCCTCGGTTTTTGCGCCCGACCACGTCGCCAAAACCAGGGGGAGGACCTTCTCCTCACTCCCTCTCCCTCATTTCTCACTCCCTCACCTCTCCTTCTTCCTCTCCTCCCTTTCCATTGCTTCCTCCAAGTGCGAGCTCGCCCTGCCCTTCTGTTGCTGGCCGGTTGGAGCTCGGTTGGAGCCAATGGAGGCAAGGACAAGGCATGGTGGAGCTTCCTCAAGCCCTTAGTCAACTCCTTTTGAGGTGGATTCAAGGTTTGAACTTGATTCCTTGAGTTTGATTCAAACCCTAGCCTCTCCTCTTCCTTTCTCTCTTTCTTATTCTTTTTGGTTAAACCGTAGAAACCCTAGTTCTTTTAGTGGATCATCATTTCTCGAGTGGTTAGTTAGACCTAGGTCGGGGTTAAAAGGGTCTTTTCGCGTGATCGGGTCACTTTGAAAACCCTGATCTATCTTTCGTTGGGCTTATTCGCCTCAAAATGTCATTTCTCGAGTTTTCGGAATCTTCCCTTTTGAAACCCTAGCCCCGGAAAGTCGAGAAAGCGACCCGCGAATATATTCCACGCCTCGAAAGTCGATTCCTGTGGAAGAATCGAGTTTGAACTCGATTCGGGACGAGAATCGAATTCGGGAGTAAATTAGGGTTTTCGGATTTTAGAGGTTCGATCATCGTGAATTGAGGGTTGTAGTCGATCTCTCGATTGTGTAGGACCTTAGTGCACTAACGGAGCTAACACGTGTGTTGCAAATCCGCTGCTCCAGTAGATTTGCAAAAGTTGCACTTTGGGCATTCGAAGTGATTTTGTGTTCCGAAGTTCCAAAGCTCTCAAATCCAACGCGTATGAGTCCCTAGTGCCGTAGGAATCTCGTTGCCGCGAAGAAAACCAAGTTTCGACGCTTTTCGGGTCGAAATCCGTTTTTGCGCCACTTTCAGGGTTCGAAAAGTCAAAAAGCAAGATTTTGAGCAAACGAGCTCGAAACTTGGCGAAACCTGCGTGAATGGGTCCCTAGAGTCCCTAGAAACCTATCCATGCCCTTGCGTCAAAGTTCCGAGTTCAAATGCACAAAATCCCACCTTTTGGAAATCATTTCTCTGGAAAGTCAGCACTACTGCAGGCTTGGGGACGGTACTGCCGGATGGCCAGGACTACCGGAGTTACTTTGCCGGTAGTTAAAAACTAGATAAGTCCCTTTTCGTTCTCTGGCGACCGGCACTACCGGGCCATGGGGTCGGTACTGCCGCCCGTGCGGTAGTACCAGAAATTGCATGCCGGTAGTTAAATTCCAGAGAGCACCCAATTCGGTCCCATGCGAGCGGCACTCAAAGGCAGACCGGTAAATCTGCCCGGCCTAAGAGCGGCACTCTGGCGAATACTGCGCAGATCGCCGGACTCGAGGCAAAAATTTGGATTTCTTTTCCGTTTAAGTTCTCGTTTTCCGTTTTTGGTTCTTATTGATATTTAATTGCTTCTAGTCTTGTTTTGATCGATGTTTTGGTCTTGTCGCTTTTCGTGTAGACGTAAACGCGTCGAACGCCGCCGCCGATCCTTACTATGTCCCGGAGACCGATTTCACTGAAGAGCAAATAGGCAAGCACCTCCTTTGATCATTTTGAATCCCATATTTGCAAATCATAATTTTTGATTGTCAAAACTATTATGCATGCTTGTATGTTTGTTATAGTGTTAGCTTGTGGGAATTGGTAGTTACACCTAGAATTGGTGGATTTCCTCAATCCAATTTGAACAGTGAACCTTGACAGACTTTAGAACCATATTAGACATATTAGCAAATGTCAAAAGGGTAATAATGAGCAATAATTGCATGCGCTTAGTTGTGCAGTAGAAATGGTTGCAGGAGATCGTGATGCTCTCAATTACAAACTCCTGGAACTAATTTGGTGGATGGTTGGGTTTGGTTAGGATTTGGATTTTGGTTCAGATTCGGCTGGTGATTGGGTTTCCTTTGGAAAAAGGGATGGTTGCGTGAGTAAAATGGAAAATTCGGAGAGTTTAGACCTGGGCGAGATGTTGGTGGATTGGAGTTGGTTTGGTATGGTTGTTCCAGTTGGGCGGATTGTATTGGATTTGGATTGGATCACAAGCCAGGGGCTTGTCTTGGTGTTGGTTTGGTTTTGGGTTGGTCCCTTGCTATGGGGAGGTTGCGGGCTAGTGTGCGCTCAATGGGGCCGCTAGTGCTGATCCTCTGTGGCGGTAACAAGTGGGTTTGGGAGATCTCACCCTAAGGACCGAACTTGATACTATTACTGAGTCCTAACGTGCAACTACATGTTCCAGTATGGGATGGCCTTAGCCTAGTACGGGGAAAATGATCCGGTCTTGCATTCGAGGAGGGCAAAGGGGTTTGGACGCATCTATGGTGTCGGTGCGTTCTAGGGACTTTCTCGTCGAGGCATCGAGGGAAGTTTACCCAATACAACGGTAATGCCTACTACATGGAGGTCGTGGGCTAGTGGGGGCCCGTAGGGACCACTAGCGGCTTCTGTGGCTATAGTTAGGGATGCACATTACCGGGCCGGTGCAAGATTTGAACCCTGATATCTCGAAAGGTTTCGTCACTGTCTAGCAAAACGGATACTTCTGGTATCGCGTGGCATGGTTGACATGATTGCTAGAACGTGTCATGTAGGTATAGTGTACAGTCTCTGCAGAGATAACTAAACTAATTGATTAGCCGTGCTCACGATCATGAGCAGCTTGGGAAGTACTGTCAAGTATAGTTTTTGGGATTGGTTTGGTTTTGGAAAATGGTTGGTTTTGGACTGGCTTGGGTTGGTGTGAGTCTGGTTGTTGGGAAAAGTATTGGTCTGGGTGAATGGATTCTGGAAAGGTGGAAAGGTTGATTAAAGGTTGGAAATGGATTGGTTGGGTGTTGGTTTTGGTTAAAATGGTTGAACATTGTTACTTAGTTTGAAATGTTTTCTTTACAATCTCTTTTACAAATTACAGATATTTGAATCTATTATCATATTACAAATAAAATTTGCTTTGTGCTCAAAAAGACTTAGTGTAGAAACCTGATTATCCTTGTCATAACCTGCATTTCTAAATATGTAATTTCCATACTCTAAAGTCTTGCGAGTACATACGTGTACTCACCGTTTGCTCTAACGGATTTTGGTCAGAAGAAGAAGAAGAAGGTAAGACTGAAGATGTGCCTGACAAGTCGCAGTTCGCGGCCGAGTTCAACGAATTCGCGGAGGGTTAACTGGACATCCTTTCCAGTCAGTTGCCTGAGGGTGGAAGGCACACTGCGTTTTTCTTTTGGACTTCCGCTGGGTTTCATTCGGTCTTTTGGACTTGTTCAGGCTGTAAAGCCGTAACTTGTAATTATTAAATACTTGTAATAATCTTTACCTTTCAGATGTAATATATTTACTTCTGCAATGATATGGTCTGTCTCGAATGATGACGTGTGGGTACTGGGCTACTGATCCAGGGAACCAGTACTATGCACACGGTTGCGGGAAGCTCGGATCGTGATCAATCGGTTGGCGCGTACACTTGTCTCGAGTGTTGCCGATCAATTGGCCTCAATCCGAGTACGGATTTAGTTTAGCAATCAGATGTTATTACGGGTTGTATTAATCTCTAGTCTGATGCAACAGTAATGACCCTGTTGCTAATCCAAGTCCGGAGCCCCCACGACAAGTTATCAATTTAAAATCTCATATAAAAAGGATAAGTTTAAAAGATCTCCTCTCCGAATTAAAATCTTATTTATGAGGAAATTAATGATTAAAGGTACACTATTTTCTAAACTAACACATACTCACTTGCACAGGAAGAATATAAGAATAAAAAGGAGAATGTGTATATATGAAAGTATAAATAATTAAGCCATCAATCTAATAACAACAACAACAATAACAATAATAATAGTAATAATAATATCAGGATAAAGTATAAATAACCCAGCAATCACTCTAATAAAAATAAAAAGAAGAATAATAACAAACAGAAGAATAGCCGTAATTCAAACAAGAAATAATACTAATATTGAAAAATATAAATAAAGAATAAAACACAAAGAGGGCAACTAAGGAACCAACTAAATAAAGAATAAAACAAACAAAGTGAAGCATAAAAATATTAGTAGTCATCATAATGAACCAACTAAGGAAATAATCCTATAGTTGAGAAAAAAAACTCGATCAATTTTAATATGCAAAGCAAATCAAAATACACCAAGGTAAAATATGGCAAGTTAAAATATTTTGAATTAAAATGTGCTGATTGAAATTAGATCAATTAAAATATCCATAGCTAAAATAAGCATTGTTAAAACACATCAACTAGAATACCTCCGAATTAATGTACACAATATACACACATCAATTTTAATAAAAGTCAGGAAAAAGGGGTTGGACACTGTAAACATGTAAAAATCTATTAGCCACTAAACATAGCGTCTTTGTAATTTCAGGAATTAAATCCAATATGATCGTTGATCTTTTACCGCGACAATGCGAGGATGATTTCTTTTATCAAAATGCAGGCAAGCTTCCTTTGATCATATTTGTGAAATCGTTTTTAAATATTTTCAAATATCATCAATGCATGGGAAGATCCTATTTAAAGAAAAACCTAAATCGAGTTGTTGAAAAAATGGATATTGGTGCACTGCTGATGTAGTATGTGAATTTGTGAATATGTTGAAATAGTTCATCCACCGGATATATATATATATATATATATATGAGGTGGGTATAGGGTGCCATATTTGAGCATTGCCGGAGGGGCCCTCTACATAGGTTATGATATAGGGATAAACCACTACACTCAGGCGATGAGCCATATTAATTGTATCGGCCAAAGTGTGTGGAAACGACAAAAAAAATGGTTGTCCTATGATGGTATTTGTTCTCCACATCGGGTAAGCGTATTGTTCTCCACATCGGGTAAGCGTAGATAAATAAGAGTAATGTGAAGCTGGGATACACCAAAGGCTCAGTGAGGGGCACAATTGATAACTAGTGTTGGTTGTCTTATTTGGTGCTATATTTAAACTCCATGAGATGAGTAACTCCGATTTCAAGGGTTGGCTGAGGACTACCAGGAAGGGCAGAGGGTTGGATAGACGGTACATCGACTTCATCAATCTGGAGTAATTAGTACTTTTGATATTACATCTATGTTATACTTTGGTCCTATGTTTAATTAATATAATGAACATAATAATGTTTCCATTTCAGACTCTAATTATTGTTTTTATTGCAACACTCTGAATATGGTGTATTAACTGGTAAAACGTTGGGTGCATTTGATGTTTTGATCGGTTAGTATGCTAAGATTCGTGTAATTATCTCAGAGCAATAGCGGTGGTTACTGTCATTATCCTAAGCTAGCTGTGCGGGTCGCCACACTCTTTGTCCTGGGCTCCCTCCGCAAGGTCGGCAGCCTCCCCCTCGCCGACCAATTCCACGCCCCTTCCTGACTCCCTCGTGCAACGGCAGCGAGTTCGTCTAGTTTTCACTTATCGAGACGTACTGCAAACAGGGTTTCACATGTCGATACCGACAAAGTCTTGCAAAAATCGATTTTCGAAAATTGGCAATGTCGAGCCAAAAATCATCAAAAATCGCAGTTTCAAAAATAAAAAAATTTGGGAAAAAATAAATAAATCAATCAATGATTTTTCTGGAAAATAGACGGACTAGCTGAACCTTTTTGCGGACGATTTTTTGAGCGATTTTCATCGATTTTTGAATTTCACCGATTTTGAGGTTTGCATCGCATAAATTTTTTCCGGATTTTTGAATTTTTAATATTATTTTAAAAAAAGTTTGACCAGTTTAGTGAGCCGTTTTAGAAGTCGGACCACGTCGATAGGGACAAAAATCAAACGAATTTCATCGAGTTTTTGAAACTGATTGTAAGTGTGGCGTGCCCGGGATGACCATAAGGTGTTTGTTTGATGGTCTTGAAGTCGAGAGCGGAGTTTCCGTGGACAGTTCACTGCGCTGCCCTCCAAGCGTACGTCGATTCTGCAAGATTACTTTTGGCAAACACTCATTTCCATGAGAATTATCATCTCCCTGGAAGGTACGACACGACGTTAATTAGCATTTCTCTTGCTTGCGGAACAGTCTACTGTAGTCTTGTATGCTTAGCTTTTTGGATAGGGAAGAGAAAGCTCAGAGGAAGAACTTTTAGTGGCACTACTCAGTGCTGACTAATCAAGTAACCCAGATAGCTGGCTAACTTATGAAAGCTTATCCATTCCTTGGCAAAAATCATCGACTTTTACTTTGCCCACTTCATAGTTAACCTGCAGACTGCATAAATGAATAGATCGTCGAAACGCATACAGAACGATGTAATTACTTAAGAGAAGTGCTTCTATGCTTTTTCTTCTAGTACAAGTTGCACAAATCTTGAAGCAAGCGAAGGGGTAAATAATTACTATCTATCTTCATTCATGCTTTAATAGTTGTGCAACTTTTAAAAAGAAGAGCATAGAAGCACCTCTCTTACGTTAATATTGTTTGAGGTCCTACTCCTTGATAAACCTGCAAGAATGCAACATAATTCGTTGTTGAACCTGGAAGGGCGATCCTATTCACTGGCAAAGATGCAGTTATCTTCTTTTTTGGGCCAATTCTCCTCCATTCATATCCTTGATTTGGCAATGGAAATATGGTGGAACTTTCAGTACAGTTTGTTCACATTCTGTTTTGGATCAAGATGCAGTTAGAAACGCTACTTTATGAGTACTTACATGCTTTTCCTCTCTATACAAGTTGCACAAATCTTGAAACAAGTGAAGGAGTAAGTAATCACTATCTACCCTTCATACATGCTTTAATATTTGTACAACTTTAAAAAAGAAAAGCATAGAAGCAACTTCTCCTTTCTCTAAGTAACTACTTGGGATATTACTGTTGTTTGCCTTTATCACGAGGCCTATTTGAATAGAATATGAAGGCTTCATGTACCAGGAGGCTATACTTATTTCTAAATATTTCATGCATAGTTTCCTAAAGACCAACAATTTTGCCTGTGTTCAACAGTTCACCTCTTCCTTTGCCAATTTCAGATCTTACAGGGCGTGCTGTTATTTGCAAATTTCAGACGAACATTGAAGCACCTACATGCATGAAGACAATTCACGTCGTCATCATCACCATCGCATCTTGTGTTGTGAAATCTACGTCATGACATATGAGGCACATTTTACTTGCAGCCACTAACTCGGTGCAAGTAAGAATCTTTCTACGTCTATGTCAAATGCATGCTGACATCCTGTAGCTCGCAAGGGCCTCAGGTTTGTGTTTTCTTCTGTTCTTATTGTCCTCACTGTCAGCTTCCAAGATACGTGGGCAACTGGGTATCACTACATTGTGACCAGTACTCTTCTAATATTCATGTGGATGTTAGCTGCTATATGTTGATGCTACTCTGAGGTGGCGTTTGGTTGGATATGATATGGCTATTTATAGATTTGAAGTCGTCCAATTGTTTGGATAAGTGGGTGGGTATGATATGGACCATGGTCATTTAGTGTTTGGAAATATTCCCTCAACATGTTGGAACCGTCCAAAAAAGGATGGACGGGCTTATCCAGTTTGTTGTATACAGAGGTATACTCGGTCAAATTCAAATTTCACTGAAGTGTACTCGGTCAAATTATGGTCAAATTTTATCCGAAAATTCAAATTTTGTTTAAATTTTCTTTAACAACGCCCCTGCTGTTTAATAGTTGTCTGGATTTAATATTTTAACTACAGTATGGATATCAACTGTAGATGAGATCTTAGTAGACCGCCTTTGTGATTCTGCAGCATATTTTTTTGATCTTCAGTTAACCTGAAGTCAAAGTCAACTGCTGCTTCCATCACATAAAAACTTTCTGCTGCAGGTTCTGAGATGGCTCTTGTTCTTTGTTCTTACTACCTCGGAATGCACTACATCGGTTTAGTCATCAGGCGCTATATATAATACTCCGGCGAGAAAGCCTATGTGGAACAATATTAGTATTTGTTCCATATTATTTATTTAAAATGAGTTATAGTAATATATAATACATGTTGGGTTTAAACATACCATATTTGAATTAACCATTTTACATTAAACGATGACGAAAGTGTAAACGGGTTGCTATGTATGCATGGATCCGCCCAATGGTGGGCTAAGTACATTGAGCGAAATTTAGGTCAGGTTGTTATTGATGGTATCAGAACATCAACATACATTGCACAGACGCTTATGGGACAAGGGTGTGGGCATATGACGCACCCGGAGTGGCCATATAGCATGGCATGCATGTATGCTGGTATTGGATACACGAACATGTATCGATGGATGGTTCTAGATATCTGCCGCGTATGCAGTGTGTTGCCAAGGGCATCCACCTTAAGAGGATAATGTAATACCCTGGCCCGTGAATGTGAAGACACATGTGGAGCGGTGGTGTAATACTTATTGGGTTCAAACATAGTATCCCCAGGTTAACTTTTTTTACACAAAATAAGGATGAAAGTGTAAGCGATGTATTATGCATATGCGTAGGTCGGTCTTATAATGAGCTAGGCCATTGAGTGAAATTTAGGTCATTGTGTGTTATATGCGCCTTCTCCAGATACGCTCTCTGCATGAAATTTCCTCTGAAATCTAAATACCGATTTCGCAGGTCAGCTTCCAAACTTCTAGCTAATCTGATTATTCTGCTCTTATCATGTCAAGATAATGCATCGACTAATTTGTCTGCACTGCACTGTACGTATGCATGATACAAAAATAGATTCATTTCCGTTCTAGTCCGCCGCCGGCCAGTCTCTCCCATAATCTTTATCTTTATCTTTTCTTTTCTTTACCCCTGTATAATTCACCAGTTAAATCTTTTCTACATGCACACACTGTTCTGTCCCCACAGAGGGTACTTTGCTTTGTTCACCCTAACACGTGCACACAGAAATCCAATTTCCTCATAATCAAGCGCTCAGATGTTCTGAAACATCACTTCATCAAATCTGATGGACGCAATCACCCGGTTCATCCCCTCAAACTTCCCTTCCCGCCCGTCCCCCCAATCGCGCCTATCGCAATCACAATTAACCCAAGCTCCCCAAAATCCATCGCTCTGCACCTACGGTATCCCTCACTACAGTAATCCCGCAAATTAACATCGGCTAAAAACCGACGTTAATTAGCCCTTTGCCGACGTTAATTATTATTAACGTCGGCAAAGGGCTAATTAACGTCGGCATTTAGCCCACGATAGTTAATCGACGTTAATTAGCCTAATTAACGTCGGCTGCCGACGTTAATTAATAATTACCGTCGGCATAGCTCAGCCGACGATAATTATCGCCGAGTTCGCTAATTAACGTCGGCTTAGTCCTGGCCGACGGTAATTAGTGCCGTGGGATAATTAACGTCGGCTTATATTAGGCCGACGTTAATTAGCGCTTTTCTTAGGATATTTGTCGAGCGAAAACAGGACATCGGGATTACTAATTAACGCCACCGACCGTAGGCCGACGTTAATTAGTAATATCAGGGGCAACTTTAGCCCTATTTTCATGTTTCGCAATACAATTCAATACATAATATAATCAACATTGACAGCAATTCACACATCAACACATACAATTCATGAATATAATCAATCAAGCACAGAACATGCATATAATCAAGTTACCGATCCATCATAATATGCAAATTGTCATAACATACAAAAAAGGCCAAAGTGACAACTACAAACGCATCCAAAAGTACATCTCGAATCATACACATCCAAAGTGACAACTATGAAACAATCTACAACTGCTGGCCGCCATCTGGTTGATTGGAGTTCTGGCCGCTTGATCCGGAAGCAAAGAGCGTGTTGACAAAGGCAGTTGCACCGTCGGTTCCCTACACAAGGAAATGCAAGATTAGACAATAATATAAGAATGAATGTACCATAAGGAGACAAATAAGAAACGAACCGAGGATCTGCAGTCTTTGCAAGTGTTGCAAAGTGAGTCTTGTAAGACGAGGACCCATGTGCCGTTGATCCCTACATAAGGCAACAATTATAGCTAGATTGATCAAATTTTACTAGATTTGCAAGGTTTGACAAAGTTTAGCTAGAAATTAGTAAGTGTAGCTATATTGAGTAAATTTAACTACATTTACAAAGTTTAGCTAGAAATTAGTAAGTGTAGCTATATTGAGTAAATTTAACTACATTTACAAAGTTTAACTAGAAACGGACCAAGTTTAGCAAAAATGAACTAAATATCGTTAAATTCATCAAACTTAACTCTAGAGATACTTAGTCTTGCTAGATTCACTAAGTCTCGCTAGAAATGACTAAGTTTAGCTAGATTGTCTAAATGTAGCTAGTTTGAACAAGATTAGGTACAACAAACTAGTATTAGCTATATTGACTAAGTTCTACTCGATTAACAAAATTTACCGCAAATACAGAAATTTGTAGGAGGTGCCGGAGGATACATCCACGATTGCGGTGGTGGCGGCGTCGGTTTAAAGGGTGGAAAGACATTGTTTTGGCCCATCGCCTGGATCATTGCCTACAAATTGAATGTATAAGTATTTTGAATTAATAGATTCTCTAAATGCAATAGATTGAAGACTCGAACTTACTTGAATCGCCACTTCTTTGTTGTGCACAGTATGAAGCATAGTACTCTTGTTGCGCCCTTGCATAATCATCACGTTGGCGCAGCCTCACGCAGCCTAGTAACCTCCAACTCCTGCTCACGAGGAGCGACGGCTACCAACCCCGAGTGCAGGGACGAAGAAGATCCCCTCTGTCGCACCACCGCCGAAGTCGATCACTCCAGTGAACATGGAGTACCTTCAAAATGCGTGACCACAAAGGCTTGAGCACTTGAAATTATGACTTCATGAAATTTTACAAGGTATGACATCTCACCGTCCATGGGCCTTGCCGCCTCCACTAGCATGCACAGCTACGCTGGCCAATCGGTTCCTTCCTCCAATCATAGTCTGCGCACCATGGCGCTTGGCCATTTCTCGCCATATTTCTCTGCATAACCAAATCGAGACAATTTAAATGGGAGCGCAAATCAAACAACTTAATTTGAATTGGATCAAAATTGTGACCACTAACGGCCGATCAATAGTGCATTGCCTGTTGCTCAGTGTGTCGGGTCTCGACCTTTATGACCTTCCACGTACACTTCAATATCACTCATTTGAACACCGGTCTGAGCCTCCTGTAGACATAAGTTAGGTGCATACATATATTTGGTAACATGTATTTTGCAAAGATTGCTACGGCCAGACTTACCATGCGCTTAGCTTTACGCATATGTCCATCGGCGCCATACGTGTGCTTTGATTGTTTGCCTCGGCGATCCTCGGTTCTTTCTTGACTTGGCGATGAACTCAGTGAAGCCCAACGCCGCAAAGAGCCTGGTAAGCTTCTCGACGGTCCCCAACCATGGAATCATGACCTGCACAAAGATATTAATACATTAAAACAGCATTACCAAGAAACGTTAAACTCAAATAGCGTGTAATATTTGTTGTTTTACTGCATGTATCTTGTTCCTCGGTCAAGTAACTTTACGAAGACCCGCGAGTCCTGTTAATTCGTTGCCCTTTAACGGACCTCAAGTAAAGATTTGTTGCTTGAATCCGAGCATTAGACAATGCATCTTTGGTCACCCGACGTGCATTTACATGGAAAACTCTACGAGCATGCTCCATGTTTGCACCGTCGACCAAACGGTAACGCTTCTACAATTGTTCATCACAAAGAATAGTTAGAATAGTAAAAATCGGCAGTTGAACCAATACCAACCGCACAGAGAATCTTACCCAAAAGTCACTCCAACCGCCCTGAGCATTCAAGTGCTCGGCATTAGGAGCAAGCGGTAATGATCCCAACTAGTAGCAACAAATTGCTCGCCATTGGTCATTGTGACCAACCCGGGGTAGTGCAAGCGGCAGAGGTTACCTAGCACGTAGTTAACCCGCCTATGGTGCCCTCTGTAGTCAAACCCCGAGTCATCCCATGAACTGCAAGACTTATAAATGATATAGTTCCAGTTCGGAAAGAAATGAAATAAGACATGGTTTAGAAAATACAAACCTATCGCCAACAGGTGTGATCACAACCTTGTCCTCCTCCGTCTGGCGCTGGAGGGGGCGACAAGATGGCTCCTCCTAAACCTCAAAGTGGCTCAGGTAGAACCCTCGGTCGTATCCCCACCCATTGGGTCCTCATCCCCTTGGCCCACATCGGCCTCCCGATCCTCATCGATCCCGGCTACAACAACAATAATAATGAATGAATAAAGAAGATAATAATCAAATAAATTATGAGAATATAACATTCTAGTTTACTGCGTCAACATCAACCTCCCGATCCTCATCGATCCCAGCTACATCAACCTCCACGATCCTCATCGATCCCTGCATCGACATCCATGGTAGCAGCCACTTCTTCCTCCGTCGTCTCATCCTCGCGAAATAATACAAGACAGCTTATATTTATGTTTTGACATGAAGTACACATCAAAAGCTTAGTTACCTCTCCACTGCAAAGGAACACTACGACTGCAACTTAGGGTCCACTGGACTCAACAAAGCACGCCGTCTACTTGCGCTTGAAGCGCTACCCTGAAACAAGGCCTCCTCGTCGCGCGAACTACTGGACTTCCTCCTACCACTGAGGACTCCCTTCGCCAGCTGCTTGATCGATCGGGGCATCCTGTTGAAAGAAAAATATCAAGTTAGTATAACAACAATAATAATGAATGAATGAATGAATAAGATAATAAACACACAAAATTACTTGTCAAAATTCATCAATGTCGCGATGATGTAGTCTCCTTCTTTCTAAGGGACGACTTGTTACTTTTTTCTTGATTGGTTGTCTTTTCCGTTTCTCGTGAATCGTTATATCTCCACGGTCTCCGACTAATGAATCGAGACCTGGGCCGCCTCTATATCAAAAGTGCTTGGCAATTCTTCATCTTGGAAAACCTCAACAACCTCCATGGCCTCCGGTGGCTATCAAGATAACCAAAGATCACCAGGAGTATGTAACCGTTCTCGGGATTCACTTTGTACACAACCCACCAAGCACTCAGTCTTGTGCATGGATATGGCATATAATACACTGCTCAACTTGGTGAGCAAGGATAAAATTGTCATAGCCATGTAGTCGTTCGTTGTGTTTGACTTCTACCATCCCATCTTGGTTTTGATGAGTCCCATGTTTGCTATCAAACCAAACACAATCGAAAAGACTACTTTCACTCCTTATTCCTGCAAACTTGAACTCGAGGATGTTTTGAATGATTCCATAGAAATTTGTTTCGATCCCTTGAGCATCGATTGCCCTAGTTACAACTCCAAGATTTGTTGTGGCCGCAAGGGGACGACGCACTTCAAATTTGGTTGAACGGAATCGAAACCCGTTCACGTCAGACGCCCATAGCTTTTAACAGTTACACGGCCATAGGATAGCTGAAGCAAGTCCTCATGGACATTCCCATATTTCACGCACTGCCAACAAAATATAAGATTTATAATATATTGAAACGTAACATTACAGAATATTATAGGATGTGAAGGTGTTACATGATCTCGGAACCAAGTGATGAAATTAGGGCCCCCATTTATTCCATCCCGACGCATCGTATTAAGTTGCTTGGCAGTTGGTTGACGAATAGACGTCCAGTTCTGCTTATCAAATTCACTGTAAATGAAAACGTAAATGGATACATATATGAATGATGTCTTCGGCAACATAGCTTGATTGACATGTACAAATAAACGCTTACATGAAATATTGTTCCATCTCTTCCATATTGGAGTACATGTACATCAAAGCAGACTTCTTTTCTTCCGAAGTGTAATAGTAAGCAGTGCAACTACCAACAGTAGTACCTCTCCATTGGAAAATCTGTAGGTCACTACACGGTGTCTCTTCATCTACATGGTACCGCATCGTGGGAGCATTGACTTTGTGTTCCTCTGCAAAGTATACACTCGAGAAGTATGATATCTCTTTTAGAGAAAATGCTTCTGCAATGCACCCTTCAACTCTTGCCTTATTGCCAACCATAGCTCGAAGTTTCTTTAGAGCTCTTTCAATGTGATACATCCACATCTTGAACAGGACCACCTACCTTAGCCGTAAGGTAGATGAACAAGTAGATGTTGCATTGGATTGAAGAAACCCTGAGGGAATATTTTCCATCTTGCATACAAGCACCGGTATCTCTTTCTCCAACCTCTCCATCATGTCTTTCGATATTTCTTTAGCACATAATTGTCTATAGAAATAACTTAGCTCAGCTAGCACCTTCCACACATTATCATTAAGATACCCACGAAACATTACAGGAAGGAGTCTTTCCATGATTATGTGGTAATCGTGGCTCTTCAACCCATTTAGCTTCCCCGTATTCACATTCACAGCTCGTCTCAATCCCACTGCGTAACCATCGGGAAATTTCAATTTCTTCATCCACCTCAACACTTCTTTCTTTTCTTTAGGTTTAAGGCAAAATGGAGCGCGTGGCTTACCCCTGCCGGTGAGCTCAAGTGTTGGCGATTCTGAGATCTCTGCTAAGTCTCTTCGGGCCTTTAGGTTGTCTTTTGTCTTGTCCGTCATATCCATGACCGTGCTTATAATGCTTTCACCAACGTTACGTTCATGATGCATGACGTCAATGTTGTGCATCAGAATCAAGGCCTTCGCATATGGGAGCTACCATAATCCACAAATGTGAGTCAGGTTGTGCTCCTCTCCAAACCCTTCAAACCCATCTTCTTTCTCCACCAATTTACTCAAGATATCGGCAATTTACGCCCGATTAGGCGTTTGGCGGACCCTTTCTCGACAATTGTGTCCTTACGGAAGGCATTCCTCTGGAACCTAAAGGCGTGTCTCGTAAGGTGAAACGCCTATGGCAATCGAAGTAACAAATCTTTCCACCATTTATAAGGCGAAAACAATCGATTATGCGAACCACAGATCGGACATGTAAAATTTCCATGACACTTCCACCAAAGAAAATACCATAGGCCATGAAATCATGGAGGACCACAAATATGCAACACGAAGGTTGAATTTACATTTCTTATGTGATCATACGCCTCTACCCCTGTCCATAATTTTTGACTCTTCGATCAAGGGTTTGAGCATCACATTGAGACGCTTTCCAGGATGTTCAGGGCCGGTATGATGAGGCACAGGAACATAAACTCATATTTCATGCAAAGGGAAGGTGGAAGATTGTATGGAATAGCAAAATCGCCAACACGAGTATGATGCGGCGGTTGTGTTGAAAGGCGTGAAACCATCGGCCGCCAACCCAATGCGAACATTTCTCGCATCCTCGTGAAGTCCTCGTCAAAGCTATCTAGAGCCTTCCATGCCTCACTATCCGACGGTGTACCATTACTCCGTCGTTCTCACGCACACCTTCTTTGTGCCACCTCATGTGTCCGGCACTTCGCTTTGAGATAAACAACCGCTTGACCTAGGTGTGAGCGGCATATACCGGTTGCTTGTGTGCAACATCGGTCGTTACCTTTTCACCTTCTTCGCTCACCACCTCGACAAATCTTGGTTTTTTACACACTAAGCAATGCTTCTCTTTCTCATGCTCCTTCCAGAAAAGCATGCAGTTATCCTTGCACACATCAATCTTCTCATACTTCATACCGAGACCAGACAACAACTTCTTAGACTGGTACATGTCTCTAGGCATCTTATGAGTCGCCAAAGATATCAGAGATCAATTCCACGAGATCATTGTAACAATTATTGGAAAAGAAATACTTGGACTTAATGGCCATGAGCCGCGTCACAAAAGCAAGCTGGGTCACTTTCGTGTGTTCGTGCAACAGCTCTTCAGAAGCTTTAAGTAGCTCAAAGAACTCCCGAACCTCACGTGTTGGCGGATCCTCCGAGTCTACGTTAATCTCTGGACGCAAAGCTTCTAGCATCTCATCCATCCTATCATCGCCCGCCCTATCATCTTCCTCTTCAACCGCAACTTGAGGTCCTTGAGCACGTGACTCACCATGACGTACCCACAACTCAAAGCTTGGCATGAAACCGAACCGACATAGGTGCAGAGACATCGATTTCTTGTCCTGGGGGTGGAAATTACGGCACTTGCTGCATGGGCACTTCACCTTAACAGTACTAGACATAGAGAAGGCACGGTCGACAAAAGCGGTAGCCTTGACCGTCCACTCAGTCGAGTGAGCCCCACTTTTCTCCCAACCTTCATACATCCATCGGCGGTCGTCACCCATACTTGAGGCTATATAGGTTAAATCAACAGTTATTAGGTTTATTTTGTTTCTATATATCACGACCCTACATCTATAGGAAAGGATATGTCCTAAACCCACCCAAGAGTGGTAGACAAAGAACGGATTTATGACGAGCCTGTAGAGTCCGAATGAAATTTCAGCAGCATAACCCCGCTGTTCTCCACCTGCACACCCGGATATGGTGCAGGGGAGAACAACAGGGTTATGACGCCGAAATTTCATTCGTACTCCGTGGCTCATCATAAATACCGCACTTTGTCATCCACTCCGAGGTGTCCAAAAGGGACAATTAGGACCAAAGACATCTCACATGTGACACATGTGAGACATGCCGATCCGAAACGGGTGACGCATAGGTTTCGTGACACTATGTGATTTGAAATCAAAAATATAAATGCATTCTAGAATGCCAAACCCAAATCAGGTTACATAGACAACCTATGTGAAGATGTGAAGAAATTCCTCTCGGTGGTTGCCGATCTGGGGCCGCCAGGCTTCAGTGAAAGATCTCGAGGAGGCAAGCTCCTTGTCATACTACGTAGTTGATTTGCATGCTTGAGTTCGAATTGCAATAATTGTTGAAGCGGTTTCGATAGCTGCCCTGGATGTTGCTCTTATTGTTATATTGCGTAATGCGGTGCTTAGCATTGTTGGTTATGGTTTTGCATTGCTGACAACTGTCATTCATGTACATATAAGTAAAACTATGTTTCTAAAGGTGATTTTTTTGCACTATATTTGGTAAAAAAAAACCAACCTCTTAAGAGGTAAGATCATCACCTAGCCATAATTGGATCAAAGAATAACTCAAGGTTCCATGATAAAAGTTAGATTGTAGTTACGGTTTTTGTACTTTCGGTTCTTTGTCAATCTTAGGAAGCAAGTCTATGAAAAGGATTGACTGAAATGTGCTTCATGTGTCACGGCATAGTTCTACCTCATAAAATGTCATGCTATTCAAATATTTTTAAGTGGTTGAAACATGCAAGCTTTGGAGTAAACTCCCAATTTCACTACTTGTGAATCTAAGCCGTGTTATACTATGTACTATATTCCTCGCTTGTTACATTCTCCCATGGGCTTGATGATTGCAGGGATCAATGTTCTCGATGAGTGGATTGCCTCTTGGTTACGAGGGACACCGAATCTGGATTAGGTGATGATATTTGAGGACTCCTTCGAGAAAAATGGAGAGTTCCAGAACTGACGGGCCTCTAGTTCCGTAAACCCGACATATAAGTAAAACTATATTGTGTTTTGTTGCAATTTGAGTTCTTGAGTACCATATATATGTTTGGGCTGCTACTTTTCTATATCCTTTAATATATGGTAGCTTGTTATATATTGTGCAGGACAAAAGTTTCGTGATATTTTTCAATTAAAACGTGGATCCTATCTTGATCTTCCAGTGCCAAGATTTGAGAGATGATGCATTCTAACAGCTTTAGATGTAACTTCTTCATTGCCACCTAGGATGTAGCTTAAGTTTGTCGAATTGTTCTATCTTGTTATTTGGTGTTCCTTTCCTAACAAGTAATTATCTTCTCACAGAATGCACCAACTCAGTCACTTCTTAACCAGGGCAGAAGACATTCTAGCTAACAAGGAGGACGAGTTCATGGATATCGACCTTCAAGCGACGCTGGGGACGGGTCGTAGCAGTGGAGAGGAGGACGAGGTTGACGCCCGGGAGGAGGAGGACGCCGCACGCCTAGCCGGGGGCAGGCTCGCCGGGTGGAGAGGACGTGCAGGGCAGGGCGGCGCGCCGGGTCGGGCGCGGCGAGGGCGGCGCGCTGTCGGAGCCGGGCGCCGAGGGCGGCGACGCGGTTGGGGTAGGAGCGTGGCGCGCAGCGATGGAGGCGTCAGTGGCGCGGAGCCGATTGAGCTCGCCGCCGGTCGCGCCGGGCGCGGCGTAGGCGGCGCGCTGTGGACGGGCCGGGCGCGGTGAGGGCGGCGCGTGGACGGGGCCGGAGCGGCGAGGCAAAGACGGTTGGGTAGGAGCGTGGCGGGCGGCGGCGCTGGCGGGCGCGGAGCCGATTGAGTGTGGCGCGAGCGAAGAAAGGATTTCGGGGCCAATCCAGGGCTTATCTTTAATTACCGTCGGCTAATTACGGCCGACGTTAGTTAAGTATGAATTATCGTTGGCTAATTACGACCGACGTTTATTCTGATTTAATTATCGCCGCTAAAGATTATGCCGACGCGTTAATTAATTAACGTCGGCCACCTGGTCGCCGACGTTAATTAATTAATTAACGTCGGCATAATCTTTAGCCGACGATAATTAATATGGCCGACGTTAATTTCCCTGTTTCCTGTAGTGCCTCCCTCCCTGCGGCTGGCGCCACCCTCCCTCCCTCCCTGCGGCCCGTGCCCTACTCCCATGCGCCTCCCTCCCTCCCTGCGGCCGGCGCTGCCCGGCCTCTCCCTGTTCCAGCACTCGGCGCCGCTCCCCTCCTGATCGGCGACGGTGCCGCTCCCCTTCAACTCCGCCGTCGCCGCCGAGATCCACTCCCTGGTCCAGGGCGTCGACGACTCCAGCTTCGACCCCGTGTACCGCGAGCTCTTAATGGATAGATCGATGGAATAGGAGGAGATTTTAATTGCTTCGCAGATCAGTTGTTGGATCGGATTGAACCCAAGGAAGAAGAAGCCTTGGAATTCTGGAAACCCTCGCGGCGTCGCATCGCATGCCTCCTCGCCGCCGCTGCCCATGTCCCGCATGAAGCACCTCCTCTGCAAGCTCCACCTCTCCGGCCGGTGGGGCGGCTGCATGCCGGCGGGGCCGTCCTCCGACCACCACCGTCCGCGGCCGGCGCTGGTCCGACCACCTCTGCCGCGCCGTTGACCGGCCGAGCCGGGCGGCTGCTCCGACCTGCGCGTGGCGGTGGCGGTGCCCGAGCCGAGTCTTGGGGGTGTGGAGGCGACGATGACGCGGTTGGAAGAGGAGAACCAGCGGCCGTGGCTCTTGCGATCTCGGCGTCGGATCCGCGGGGCTCGTCGATCCAGACTGGCCCAGATCCACGCGGCCGAAGCGATCGGCTGGGCGGGGCTGCGGGGGCCGTGGCTGGGGACCGGAGCCCCATGGAGGCCCTCTCCGCGTGCTACTGGAACCACAACGTCGTCAATTACGACGAGAAGCCAGACAGAAATTAAAGTAGCACTTTGGCAAGACTCTCGTGAACAATTTTTCCACTATGAAAGGTAATCAAAACTCAAAAGCAATCGCCGTAGTGTCCTGTTTTGCAGAACACTTTGCTGCTAAGAGCAATCCCAGGGCTCAACGATATGGGCAAGGCTTTGCTAGGTACGTACCGTACCCACTCATAGACTAATTACTCCGTTAGATCTCATTCTTAGCTTCAACTTAGTATTTTACTTCCCAGTACCTGAGCTCATGCCTCGCACTGCTTGCACAAGATAACTAATTAACACAGTACGTGAGCTAATGCAGGGCCGGTTTCTGAGCAAGTTATGGTGCTTCATAACATCGAAACATCTGTTCTCGTCTCTGAAAGTCAGGTCCGCCTGTCAAATTAATTAATCACATCTTAAATCTCTTTCAGGTTCTAAACTGGTTGCAGTAAAGCTCCCTCCATGCACTTATACAACCTGCAGTCAAACCTATAGAGAGAGAGCTAGCATAAGCTACGTACAAAGATCAGCATATACCACTTATGTCACTGATATATCATCTCAAGTACAATTAATATTTCTGCTGTTTTATGTTTGCAGCTCATCTTATGATTTGTTACTCTCACCATCACCACATGTTAGTGTACTCAGTCTGAATTCTAGCCAAGCCACTAATAACGTGTTGTTTCTCTTGATTGCAGATCTCCACCAGCTCCTGATTGAAGCTGCAAAACTCTTGAATACAGAAGCTCCTGATTTATACATACGGCAAAATCCTGTTCCTAATGCTTACACCTTAGCAATCAGTGGCAAAAAGCCATTCATCATCGTTCACACAAGCCTTGTGGAGCTGCTCACTAGAAAGGAATTGCAGGTACAATTTTCTTCACACACTCCTCAATACATTATTCAAGGTATAATATAATAAATTATTGCTAATGGCTGGATATATCATTTACTAATTGGGGGTAGGTTGTGGTTTGATTAGGCTGTTTTGGCTCACGAGCTGGATCAACTGAACTGCGATCATGGCGTGTGGCTTACATTTGCCAATATACTAACAATGGGAGCATACACAGTCCCTGGTAGGCCCTCTGACCACATAACTTAATTCCAGAGGCCAGGTGGGTACTACCTTTCGCCTGCATCTGATGGTCACTCTCTTCAGGTTTTGGCATGGTTGTTGGTTTCCTGGAAGAGCAAATGCAGTGTGGCTACGAGTCATGAGTGACTTGTGATAGAGCATCTCTTCTTGTAGCGCAAGACCCTAAGGTACCTTTCACCAATTAAACAACTTGTTTCGAATGTTGATTGATATAATATACTTTCTGGATGTAACTGTAGTTACATCCAACAGAAGAGCTGGTTGCTGGTGCATTATAACTCAACAGCTCTTCTTGTAGCGCAAGACCCTAAGGTGAAGGGCTCAAAAGAAGCTTGCAAAGTACAGAGCCATTTGATATCCCTATGGATCGACTCAAGAAGAGGTAAGCACATCCATAGTTTCTTCTTGTCATTCAGATAATTACTTATGGACCAGCCATTTAGCATTTGAGAACATCAATATTTGTTATTTATTACTCCATCCTTTTCGCTTTATGAGTTTATTATGTATTGCAATCTTTTTTGCAAATTATAAGGTATGCATGTAGATTTAATTCTAATTATCTATTTTGCCCTTGTTTATTTCATCCTCTTTCCTAATTGTTTATGCATGGGCACCCACACAAACCATCATCTCTCATGTTTCCTACACACTTAATGTAAGGGTACTATAGTAGTATAGTCATTTTTTTGGTGACTTTATCAACCTTAGAGATTTCTTAATGTTTGTGCCCGATCAAAATGTGCCTTATAAAAAACAATAGCAGGAGTAGTACTGAATGTTCTGTTTATTTCCCTTTTGAGTTTTGACAGATGCAGCAACTTGGGATCTACTCACGACTTGATCAAATATTCGAAGCTCCTACTGTTGTAAAATATGTTTTAATTAGTCAGGCTAATTTGGATCATTCAGTATAACAATGCGTACTAAATCTGCACCAAGTTGTACTGGCTATTACTTAAATTTTCCACTCAGAGTCGTATTTTCTCTTTCGTTTCTCCTTTTTTTATGTCCATGTAGTATATAGGTACAAATGAAACACATCACAGGGTAGATGATGTACCAAAGTTAGGTATTACTGACTTGGACTCCAGATAACCATTACCGGTGGTCCTAATCAAGATACGGTGGTCATTTGTCAGCATTTATAAATGCTGTCAATCCTTCCCGGCTTTTCATGTGTGCTATGTGTTATAATATCAGCCTTAATAAATTTGTTAATTATATGATTCACCTGCCATGCCTGATGCGTGTTTTATTCATGCAGATTTAGATGTTGGTGACATTGAAAGGCTTCGATCTCAAAAAGATAAACATATGAAAGATATTGAAGGCATGGAGGAAGCCTTAAAAACGCTTCACAAAGAACAGATGCAATTAGAAGATAAAGAGGCAAAAATACACAAGCAAAAGGTTTCATATTTTTTTAGTTTATTCACTTCATTAGATTTAATTAGTGTCCAGTTGTTTATTAATCGCTTATCAATCCAGTTTTTTTTTCTGATACTACTTATCCATCCAGTTGTTTTTTATAGTGCTTATCTTTTAATTTTCATAATTTCAGGAAGGGATTACTGACATGATGAGGTCCCAAAAGAAGAAGCGAGAAGAAATACAAAGGCGCATTGGTATGAGACTCTTTCATGTTCTTCTGCATGTAGCTTGTATCATATGTTGCTCTCCTCTCTAGATATTAAAAGAAGAATGCTGGAGGACATATATACAGAGGAAGATGTGGAATCCAACACAAGAAAGCTTTTTGATCAGGTGGCTAAGTTAAATGATCAGCAATTTCGAGCAGTGATGAAACTCAAGGTTAGTAGGGCTTGTAACTTAATAGGCTAACCACCGATATTTCGTTTTATCTTGAAGACCACCATCAAAACTATTTGTACTTCAATTTTATTTAAATTTTTTCAGAATTTGCTTATTGAAGCTGTTGCTCTCAAATGGAGTCACACAGAAAAGAACATGGCTTCCATTTAGCTTGATACAAAGGTATGCTCTGCGAGAAACTATGAGCCTATGACCCTTTACTTTGTCATTTGTTTTTAATAGAACGCAGACCATGTTTCTTGGAAAAATAATTTTGCACATTGATCCATCCTCTGTTTTCTTTAGGTGGATCCCATTTTCATTCTTTCACTGGTAAAAGGTTTAGCTCCAATTACATTGAATGAAGTTATGTAACTCTATTCATCCCATTAAGAAACCATAAGTTACATTTTTTTCTTGCACAGGAAAGAAGATTTGCAGTTCTGATATCAACTATGATGTCAAGCCAAACAAAAGATGAAGTTACGCATGGTATGCCTCGGGAAATTTCTCTTTTTTTGAATTGGTTATATACTATATATTCTCTTTCGCTTTTGCTTTTAGTTTTGCAATATATATGAAAGTAACTGCAATGAGTGGCTGTTTTAGCTGTCTTCATTCTTGTTCCTACTCCTGAGCTTTGTTTGTTGGAAACCCTCGGGAATTCATATTACCTATATCAGCTTTTGAGTGTACCTTGCTGAATTCAAGACAAAGCCGAGAGGAAGGAGGTCATGAGAGCACAATGGTAGCTTATAAGGCAGCTCAGGTTGGTTCATTACATTGCTGGGATAAACTATGTCCTTCAAGTTTATTTGGGTAGCAAATATATATTTCATCCTATCTCATGACTCTTGATTTTTTTTATTGTGTACTAGACTTTACAATGTTTCACGAAAATTGTCTATCCTACAATTCATTCTCAGAGTATATTGCTCTAGTGAACTGGCTCCCACTCATCCCATAAGTCTTGGACTTGCACTTAACTTCTCGGTGTTCTATTACGAGATTCTGAACTCTCCAGACAAAGCTCGCAACCTTGCAAAACAAAGTTGGTCTAACGCTTACCTCTCTATTTCTGTTTTTATTTTAACTTTGTATGTGGTTCTCTGTTGTACACCTAGGGTATGTTTTGTGCATTTGAATATGAAGATTATAGTGGTAATCATGTTACAGAGCCAAAGCAAAATGTGCCAGCAGTTTATTTAGAAGGAGCAACTGGTACTTCATAATTAATTTTCTTTTCTGTCTTATCTTGGTAACGGCATATTTATCTCCTATGCGACAACTTGGTATAGTTGGATGCATGTATATTAATGTTACTTTGATATGATGAGCAATTGCCAATTGATCCCTTTACATCACATACAAATCTAGACGGTGGTACGCCCGTGCTAGCATTTTGTGTCATTTTCAAGGATAAGAGTTTAAGATTTGCAAAATATGAAAGCTCCTTTTTCTTTGATTAAGAAGCTGGTGTTTTCTTGTCCCTAGATGGCCCAACCCATAAACTTATGCTCCCGAGTCAACTTGACGAGTCAACTAGCTGGTGTTTTCTTGTCTCATCTACAGGCATTTGACGAGGCCATCTCTGAGTTGGATACCCTCGGAGAGGAATCTTACAAGGACAGCACATTGATCATGCAGCTCCTGAGGGACAACTTGACCCTATGGACCTCCGAGGCTCCGATCTCACGGTATCTCCTCATTCACGACTAACTGCAGTGGCCTTGCCGTCTTCCCCTTGACAGTTCTCTTCACCAATCACCATCCGAAACTGTGTATTGTGGCAGGAGGACGGCGCCGAGGAGGGCAAGTAGGCCTCGAAAGGGGAAGCCGGCGAGGGCCAGTAAATGGGAGGGGGATGAATCGATGGGTCCGCACGGTCGTTGGAGCCCATTGATGTCTTCGAGATGCTTGGTTGTCTTTGCGCTCTGGATTCATTGTTGTTGTAGCTTGGTAGTGGTGATCGAATTAGCTCCATTGCTTCGCATTTGCCGGGTTGGCACACGGTCCCATGTGGGCCGATACCGTTCTCCTGGATTTGACTCGCATGTGTGTGTGTCTTCAGATTAAGCATTATGTCATTTTGGTCTAATGTCGCACAGTTTTAAGAGTTGGTTACTAATTAGGGCCCGTTTCGTTTAGATTTTTCTGCTGATCCATCCGGACAATAGATGATTTTAGAACTTTCTTTTTTCTAGAATACTATTTTAGAACATTCTCCATGGGTTGATGAAGCTTTTGTACTTACTGCAGTTTATAATAACTATTAGGGCAACATTGCTTATTTAAATTGTATTACCAAATATCGCCGTAGCGTTAGCACGGGCAATATACTAGTTGAGATCAGTAAGCCAGAAAGATAATGTGCGCATGCATGCATGCACGACCCATGCATCATTATCTTAGTCATCTCCTTGTATTCTTCTGACAGCTATGGAAGCACATAAAGTCCTAAGGGATTACGGGCAAACATGATCCGTTCCACCCGGACAGCTAAGATGGGATTACCCTATAACAATTAACAAATACTTTTTTAATTAACAATTACTACTCCAACCATAAAATGAATATCGTTTTAGATATATACGGATACATATGATCTTTAAAACACAAATTTATCACTAAGTTCTATGATAAAAGATTTATAAAAGCATAACAACATTATACTATAATAAAAGTCCTTTTCAAGACAAATTCATACCTATTATTTTTATGGGAAGAACTTGCAGCCGGACGTCCGATTTTTTCATTTTTTCGGACGCCGTCGCAACATTTTTTAGAACATGTGAAATATTTTTTTGAATGTAGTGAAACATTTTTTTCCTGTTTGTCGAAGAAAAATGTTTTACTACGTAGAAAAAAATGTTTCATGCGTAGAAAAAAATGTTTCGAAGAAAAACAGACGTCCGATCACTAGCATTACCATATTTTTATGTGTCCAATTTAAATATTGAAAAAGATTGATAGCGAAGGTTTAAAAGGTTTGGCTGTACGTATCCTAAAACTCAAAAAAGAAAAAAAAAACTATAACCGGAAGGAGTAAAGTATTAGCAGTGTTTTGCGTGTTGCTTTCTTTTGCTCCAATGTCATCTCATATTTGAGAAAATTGTCATTCTGCCATTCTCAAGATGCGGTTTCACCCAAATGCCACTCCGTACATTGCACACTATAAAACGCCACCCTCAAGAGTTGGCAACTCGCTGGCATGCCATTTTGGGGCTTTAAAATGATTTTCAGCCTATTTTCGTGTTGGAGTGACCATTTTGCCCTTAGGCCCACTCGCAGGTCTTCTCTCGTGTTACTTTTCTCGTCTGGGTGTGCGGTGCATGCCTTGATGTATAACTCATCCGCTGCCCACTGGTTAGGGCCTTCTTCACAAATATAAAAATATTATTTAACGAATTTTTTCTTTTATCTCTCTATTTATTTTCTGTAACTATATGCATTTATTAATTACCACTAACACAAAGTAGTGATAATATTTATCAAATCTCATAAATAAATAAATATAGTTAAGAGAATAAATAGAGACGTAGAATTAAAAAAAGGGTCTCGGAGGAAGTATCTATCTACCGATTCTACCCGTGGGCAGAAGTGTCATTTCACAAGAAAAATCCACCGAAATAGACCAAAATGGCATGGAAATGAAGTGAAATCGAAGGGAGTGTCATTTTGGCGATTGCAATGTCCGGAGTGGCATTTGGGTGAAACCGCATCTTGAGAGTGGCAGAATGACAATTTTCTCCTCATATTTGTACTTATCATTCCCATTATTGGTCGCTGCTGAGATTTGAAGATTTCAGTTCACGTGATCCGTTTTTCTTTTATGGCTTGTTGTCTGACGTGTTTAGGGCATCCTTATCTGCCAATCGAGGAAATCCTTGAGGCTTGAGCGGTCAGGGGCAAAAGCAAGGACAGCGTGAGGAGTATTTATTCCTACTCTCAAAACACAAAAGATGGTCACGGGAGGATGCAAGATGGCTGTGCGCTTCTGCATATTTTGTTTAACCTTCCGATGAAACAATCGACGGGTGGGATGAGGCATGTATTCTAACGTGAGGGCCGTCAAACTTTTTCAAGGTATTCGATCAGATGGTTGCTGCGGAAAAAATGCTTGAATATACAACACTAAATTACAAATATCAAAAATATACAACTGTAAAAAAAATTTACAAATTTGACGTGGCGGCCGCCACGCCGCACGGCGGCCGCCACGCAGTATGGTTTTTGCCCTGGCTGCCGCCATGCCCTACGGCGGCAGCCAGGTGCCACGCCAACCGTGTCGGCCCGCCCTGCAATTGCAAAAAAGAAATAAAAAAAATAAGAGAGAAAGCAAATGCAAAAAAAAAATAAAAAAAAATTGGGCTGGCTGCCGCCGTGCGGCGTGGCGGCAGCCAGCCTGTGCATGTGTGTGCGTGTGGTGTCATGTGTGCGTGGTGTTGTGTGCGTGTGTGCTGTGTGTGTGCGTGGTGTAGTGTGTGTGCTGTGTGTGTGGGTGGTGTACTGGCGTCGTGTGTGTGTGTGCGTGGTGTAGTGTGTGTGTGCGTGTGTTGACATCTGGCTGCCGCCGTGCGGCGTGGCGGCAGCCAGACTAGCCGCCGTCCGGTGTGGCGGCCGCCGTGCGGCGTGGCGGCCGCCACGTCAATTTTGTAATTTTTTTTTTATTGTATATTTTTGAGATTATGTATTTTATTGTTGTATAGTTAAGTATTTTTTCCGACCGCCTGCAGTGACGGAGCTTTGAACTATCAAAAGAAAGAGTTTATGACAGGTAATAAAACAAAAACAGACCCCACTAGTTCCTTGCAAGGTGCAAAAGGTTTGTCTTCTTTTTAGTGACAAGTCTGAGGGCAACGTGCAGATCGATGCAGCCATCTAGGATTCTAGGGTATCGATGGACGGCACGGACTAGCACGCTGATACAAGCTGAATGGCCTTGCTAGCTAGCTGTCGAAAAAAATATAGAAATTTAGAATAAAAAACTCTACATAAAATATATACATAGCTAAATAAAAATTAGCAGTTAGATTTATATATCAATTTAAGTATAAAACTAACATATGAAATTAAATAAAAAAATAACAAAAAAAATCAACGACTTAGATTAGAAGAAAGAATCTATAATAAGTATAATAAAAAATAGAAATTCCAGATAGAAAAATAAAAAGAAATCAGCGGTATAAGTTTTATACGAACTCTAAATTAAAACATGTACATAGATGAAATTCTGAATAAAAATTAGCAATAGCTTATATTAGAAGAAAAATTCCATACTAAATACAATAAAATAAATAAAATAAATTCAAAATAAAAAATAAAATGAAATCAAAAATTTAATTTATAATATTACTCAAATACATAGTAATATTTATAACTATACATATATTGAATATAATAATATTAATAAGTACCGATGTGCCGTTTTGATACCGGTTTGTACCATCGTGCCATTTCGGGTTTAATATAATAATATATATTTATAAGTATACATATATTTAATTATATTTACACCAAAATTCATTTATAATATTACTCAAATGCATAGTAATACTACCAAATATAACATATAGGTCAATAGACCGTATTATCAGTTCCACCGGCATAACTGGTATTAACGAGTATCAAAGCCGATATGGTTGGTATTGATCAGTATCGTATCGGTATGATCGGTATTGATCACTATCTGAGGCTGTTACAGTACATAGGACTACTTTGGACTGGTTGAGATACCGAAATGTTACGTAACAGCTAGTATTGATAATTATGATGCAGATTGCAAAGTTCCGACGTGCACTGCCATGTAAGGGTGTGTTTGGTTGCTTGTAACAAGTGGTATATGTATGTATGAGATGATTCAAAAAAAATCATCCATATGTTTTGCTACTTCAATGAAAACATCTGATCCTAAATGGTATTATACAAATCTAAAAAATATTTTCTATAGATACCAAGCTATTCTATTCATCCAAAACAATAAAAATAAATAATACAAAACCATTCCATCTTATACACCCTCCTCCCACGGACTAAACACACACTAAGACCCTATTTGGTAAAGCTCCGGATCCTAGCTTCACCTCGGATCTAAAACTTGTAGGTTAAAATAAAGTGAATTAAGTTTATATTTTTATTCTAAAATGTAAACAAGACGACTCATTTAAACACTTTTAATATATCTATAATTCAAAAAAAATCATCCATATGTTTTGCTACTTCAATGAAAACATCTGATCCTAAATAGTGAAACTAGAAATACATCGGATCTACAAATTTAATAGAGGCCAAATGCCTACTTATCCTCCAAGGACCACGAAGAGTCATCGCCTTGGCCGTTTCCCGGCGTCCACGTTGTCTCCAACCCCAGCCCTCGGACGGATCCGGGATCCCACCCGCCCCGCATTATCGTCCAGATACGACGGCGCCTCACGTCTCCCCTCACGCGGGGCCCAGGTTCACTCACGTTCCCCTGTCCTTCTCGCACGAATCGCAAAGCTCAATCTTACGGCAGTCAGCTCGCCACGTAGCTGCCGTGACCCTATTATAATAATTACCCCGCTCCGCCTCGCCGTTTGCGTTGCTCGATCGCTGGCTCCAAAAAACAAAACGAACTTCTCTCTGCTCCCTCCTCCTCTGGTGAGTCAGAAGCACCGAGCTCTCCGGCGATCCACACGGTTCACAAATAAGCTGCCGTTTCTTGCAGGGGGGTTGGGCGATCTGAGAACACAGGGAATCGATGGCCGGAGCGGCGGTTGACCTGGCGGCACCGGCGCCGGCTAACGGCGGGGCGTGCTGCCGCTCGGCGACGGGACCGGGGTACGCCACGCCGCTGGAGGCCATGGAGAAGGGCCGACGGGAGAAGCTTATCTACGTAACCTGCGTCTACAATGGTACGTACGCTTGCTGCTGCATAATCCCTATCCCGATTCCCATCCCAGTAGCGAATAATACGAGGGACTGAGACTATCTCCCGCGGATTCTCTTCGGCTCCAAATCTCTTCGCGAACATATCCGAAGTAATCTAACAGATTCTCTTCAGACGGGATTCAGAGAGAATATCTCTGTGAAGGGATTCTCTCTTCAATCCCTTTATAAAATCTTTCGAGGGGGTGCTGGAGATGATAGGAAATAAAGGGAATGAATATGGAGAAGAGAATAGGGAAAGGAATGGAATGAATGGAAATTATTGGAGATAGTCTGAGGGAGGCTCTACACATGCACACGCACCTGCGTTACGACTTGCCCATGGGTCTCGATCGGACTATTAATTAGGAGTTAATTTAGAGGCTCTAATATAATACGGTTTACTAACAGAGTTGCGGTACAAGAAGAGCTCAAGACTTGACCTGGACTAGACGGACAGACTATACTTAATTTAATCCCGAAAGTTTGTTTAATATACAGTATGGGAAGTGAAATTGGCCTGAAATGAGGTCAGGAGGAAGATATATTGATTAATATTCTACTGAACCTTGGTTTAGATCTCCAAATTTTTTGGAACTCAATTAGGTAGGAGTTGAATCAGCCTTATTGATTTGATGAAGGTATAGGAGTATTTCTTGGTTAAATTAGGACGAGAGCTTAATGGGTAACCGAATTGCTTTCACTCAAATGGATCGGCTTTGCTTTCATTCTGATACATGCATGTGCATACTGCCTCGATGGCAGAAGCGGACCTTATCTCTTACACTTTACGCAAGAGTCCAAACTGGCTAAGTTGCGGTTCGGAGCCGTCTACTCAGTTCCTGTCTGTAGCTAAGGTTCACATGGCTTCTCAGATTTTTCTGATCACATGAGAAACCATGTGAGGATAAGGAGAGATGTGGGAGTGTTCGATCTTAATTTATAAGCATAGAAGCACCTCTCATTTACAGGTATTAGGAATTGTGTGTTAACGGGTTATGTATGAACTTTTGCAGGTACTGGAATTGACAAGCCAGATTACCTGGGCACGGTGGACGTGGACCCCAATTCCCCGACGTACTCCCAAGTGATCCACAGGCTCCCGGTCACCCATGTTGGCGATGAGCTGCATCACTCTGGCTGGAACTCTTGCAGCTCTTGCCACGGCGATCCGTCCGCGAGCCGCCGTTTCTTGATTCTTCCTTCGTTGCTGTGAGTATGAAGTGGCGATGATCAGATGAATGATGGTTGAATTAGCTTTTGTCGAGTGCAGAACTGAGTTTGAAATGTCGCTGCGATGGTTGCTTCGCAGGTCAGGTCGTGTTTACGTCGTTGACACGGCGAAGGACCCGAGGGCGCCTGCCCTGCATACGGTTGTTCAGGCTGAGGACATTGCTGAGAAGACTGGGCTTGGGTTCCCTCATACATCTCATTGCCTTGCATCTGGCGACATTATGATTTCTTGCCTGGGGGACAAGGAGGGGAATGCTGCTGGCAATGGCTTCCTCCTGTTGGATTCAGATTTTAACGTCAAAGGACGGTATTTTTTTTGCACAATTTAGGCACATTGACATGGAAACATACCATATAACTGGCCAAATTACAAAGGGTAACATGTTACTCTCTCTAGTCACAAATATTTGTTGTTTTGGACATCGACACGGTCTCTAAAACACAGTTTTGACCACTAATTTCTATTATAATATATTCATAAAACTCAATAAAATTATAATATTACGAAAAACATAAAAGCACATATCTATTATGAAAGTACTTTTCGAGACAAATCTACATATATGATTTTCATGTATCCAATTCAAATATTTAAAAGATATTGATAGTCAAAGTTTTGAAAATTTGATTGCACCTATGTTCAAAACGACAATTATTTATGACTGGAGGGAGTATCAATTTATCATGAAAGCACTGCCCGCTGATGCAAATCAGAATCATCAAACCACCCCATGCTGGTTTACATCTTACCAAATCAGCGGTAATTAGAGTACAAACATTACCTCTGAACAGGGATGGCAATTCGATCATATGTGATACATCAGAGCTTTACTTTCGAAAAACAGGCAGATTTTTCTTTTTTTTGCCATTCCCAATGTATTGATCAACTATTTGCTACTTGTAGTTGGGAAAAGCCAGGTCACAGCCCCTTGTTTGGCTATGATTTCTGGTACCAGCCTCGTCACAACACGATGATTAGCTCTTCATGGGGAGCCCCTGCAGCGTTCAGGACAGGTTTTGATCTAAAGCATGTCCAGGATGGTCTGTATGGAAGGCACCTGCATGTGTATGACTGGCCTGGTGGTGAGCTCAAGCAGACACTAGATCTAGGCAGTACAGGCCTTCTTCCACTTGAGGTGTGTATCAAATGCTGAAAATATGAGTACAAGAATGCAGCAGCATAATCAAATAACCATGCTTCACTGTTTGTCTTCTATGCAGGTGAGGTTTTTACATGACCCATCAAAGGACACTGGCTATGTTGGCTGTGCTTTGACAAGCAACATGGTGAGATTTTTCCAAACCGCAGATGGATCATGGAGCCATGAGGTTTGTCCAAAGCTACATCCTAACGTTCTTACTTATTTTTTCCTACCGTAAAGTTGATTTCCCAACTTGTTTACACTCCTTATATTTGCATTTGCAGCTTGCTATATCTATAAAACCATTGAAGGTGCGCAACTGGATTCTACCTGAAATGCCAGGATTGATAACTGATTTCGTTATCTCTCTTGATGACCGCTATCTCTACTTGGTCAATTGGCTTCATGGGGATATCAGGCAGTACAACATTGAGGACCCTGCAAAGCCTGTGTTGGCTGGACAAGTATGGGTAGGTGGGCTTCTTCAGAAGGGCAGCGATGTCGTCTATGTGACTGATGATGATAAAGTAGAGCAGTATAATGTGCCCCAGGTCAAGGTAAATTCTATCTCGTTCCTCCTTACACCTTCTTAGTTCAGAAGATAATTTAGAATCATGAGACTTACAATTTTAGTAGTGGTTGCATTAAGTTTTCAAGTAGTACTTGTTATGAATAGCATTTGTATCCATTATGAGGCCAATGGGCCAGTATATATACATGTACAAGAGGGAGGGGATAAAAGGATAACTGGACTCTATCTTTAGTAGAATACCTATACATATATATTAGGACTCTATCTCTAACACCCCCCTCAAACTCATGGTGGATCAACAACACTGAGTTTGGAGAGGAAAACACTATGATAAACTCCAGTCTGTGTCTTCGTGAAGAAATCTGCTAACTGAAGCTCTGAAGGCACATACTGAAGAGCCACAACCTCATCCTGTACCTGTGACCTCATATAAGAAGCATCAACACCAATATGCTTGGTGAGTTCATGCTTCACTGGATTTTGAGCAATGCTGATAGCCCCTGTACTGTCAGATAAAAGAGGAGTCGGTGTAGAAACAGAAACACCAAAATCCTCAAGTAACCACCGTAGCCAAGTAACCTCTGCTGTCAAAAGAGCCATAGCCCGCAACTCACCAAGACTAACGAAAGCGCTATTTGCTTCTTAGTCTTCCAAGCAATGAGAGAACCACCAAGAAAAACACAGTAAGCAGAAAGGGACCGACGATCAGAGTGATCACTAGCCCATGTAGCATCAGAGTATGCCTGGAGCTGTAAAGAGCTGGAGCGTGGAAAGAAAAGACGGCGAGAGATGGTTCCACGAAGATATCGTAGAACACGAAGAAGATGACTATAGTGGAGCTGAGTGGGAGCAGAAACGAACTGACTCAGGATATGGATTGGATAAGAAATGTTAGGACGAGTGACACCAAGGTAAACAAGACTCCCAACAAGATGGCGATAGCGAGTAAGATCCTCAAGAGGTTCACCATCAGTAGGTCGAAGGTGAACATTGAGCTCCATGGGAGTTTCGGCTGTACGCTCATCAGTGAGAGAAGCACGATCAAGAAGATCCTGATATACTTCTCTTGGGAGAGAAAGAAGCCCTCAGAGGTAGAAGAAACCTCAATCCCAAGAAAGTATCGAAGAGGACCAAGATCAGACATGAGAAACTGCTCATTGAGACGAGCTTTTACAAAGGTAATATACTGAGAATCATCGCCAGTAATGATCATGTCATCAACATATAGAAGGAGAAGAGTCCGACCACGAGAAGAAGTGTGAACAAAGAGCGCAGGATCATGAGCACTTGCAGAAAAACCAGCAGCAGTGATCACTGAAGAAAAACGCTCAAACCAAGCACGAGGGGCTTGTTTGAGCCCATAAAGAGAGCGACGAAGGCGACAAACCATGCCCTCTCGAATGTAATACGGTGGTGGCTGCATATAGACCTCCTCATGCAGCTCACCATTAAGAAATGCATTCTTGACATCAAGCTGAGAGATGGACCACTCACGGACAGAGGCTACAGCAAGAAGAGTGCGAACAGTGGTCATGTGAGCCACAGGTGCAAAGGTCTCATCATAATCACGACCATGCTCCTGCTGAAAACCACGCGCCACAAGACGAGTCTTGTAGCGCTCAAGAGAACCATCAGAGCGAGTCTTAATTTTATAGACCCACTTGCAAGCAATGGGGCGGACACGTGGAGGAAGTGGAACAAGATCCCACGTGCCGGTGCGCTCAAGGGCAGCAATCTCCTCTGCCATCACATGCTGCCATTCCTGATGAATAACAGCATCACGGTAAGAAGTCGGCTCGGCCAAAGCGGCACCAACAAAGGCAAAGCGCTCAGGAGGCCGAATAGACTGTCGATCGCGAAGAGCATAACGAGGAGGAGACACTGAAGAAGATGGCTCATCAGAAGAAGAAGAAGATGGCACATCAGAAGAGTCCTCAGCTGGCGGACGACGAGTGTAGTGGAGAGGATAGGGAGAAACATCTGAAGAGACCTGGGTAGGAGAGGACGGTGGTGAAGGAACCGACGATAAAGGAGACGTCGATTGTGAAGGAAAAGTGACAACTGGAGTATCAGGAAAAAGTCAGAAAAGACGGTGGCTCAACAAGGGATGTAGGAGAGGAAGAAGAACGAGGATAGAAGGTACGAGACTCATCAAAAGTGACATCTCGTGAGACCCGTATACGTCGGCCAACATGATCCCAACAACGATATCCCTTATGCTCAGCACTGTATCCCAGAAAAACACACTCAACAGACTGAGCAGTTAGCTTGGTGCGTTCACGAGGATCAAGAAGAACATAGCACACACACCCAAAAAGGCGAAGTCCAGAATAATCAGGAGGCATGCCACAAAGACGCTCAACTGGAATCCCACCCTTCAGAGCAGAAGAAGGTTGGATATTGGTCAAGTAGGTAGCAGTGGAAACGGCCTCAGCCCAGAAGTGAGGTGGAACAGCGGAAGCAAGCATAAGAGCGCGGGCTCTCAAGAAGATGACGATGCTTACGCTCAGCCACACCATTCTGAGCATGAGCACCAGGACAAGAAAACTGAGAAAGAGTGCCCTGTGTAGCAAGAAAAGCTCGAAGAGCACCTGACAGATACTCTCCTGTCGAGTCAGCACGAAGAACACGAATGGGAGAATCAAACTGAGTGCGAATCATGGTGGCAAAAGTTTTATAGATGGATAAAACCTCACTACGAGAGGACATAAAATATATCCAAGTGTGGCGAGAGAAATCATCTATAAAAAGAATATAATATCGATGACCCTTTTGGAAACAAAAGGAGCCGGACCCCAAACATCAGAATGAACAAGATCAAAAGGACGCTGTGATATAGAATAACTGGAATGGTAGGGGAGTTGTAGCTGTTTGCCAAGCTTACAACCCATACAATGTAAAGAGGCATCACCAGACACAGAGCCTAAAAGCCCACGACGAACTAAAGAATAAAGACGCGAACCACAAAGATGGCCCAAACGGTGATGCCACTAAGCAAAAGTCCCAGTAGAAGAAACAACATATGCTGAAGCGGTAGAGGAAACAGAAAGACTGGCAGAGGCAGCGGAAGGTAGATGAAGCCAGTCAAGCTCCCAAAGACGCTGAGAATCATGGCGACGAGGGCCAGTCCCAACTATAGCCCCCGTGCGGCGATCCTGAACACAACAAAAGTCAGAATCAAGAATAACCCGACAGCCATGATCAATAAGTTGACCAGCGGATATGAGCTGCATGGTTAGTTTGGGAACATAAGAAACAGCAGGAACATGAAAAGAGGACGACAAAAGATTGCCTCGTCCCGCAATGAAGAGAAGTACCATCTGCAGTCTGCACAGTGGTAGGAGCAACAAGAGGACTAATGGAATGTAGTCTCGTGGGATCTGATGTCATATGAAAAGAAGCTCCAGAATCAAGAATCCATGGCGTGATACCTGATGAGGAAGGTGGTCTCTCACTGGAAGACTGAGTAGCAGAACCAGCCGAACATGTCTGTGTAGAGGCAGCCATGCGACGCAGTAGCATAAGGATCTCCTGAGTGGAGTCAGAACCAACAGGAGTCTGCTGAGAGGAAACGCCTGATCCTCCATTGCTCTTAGGAGGACGGCCACTTCGACGAGCAAGATTCTTCTTCTTCCGGTAGCAGAACTGCTCCACATGGCCATTTTTGTCGCAGTAGGTGCAGTGAAGACCTCCGCCCCCAGTAGCCAAAACTATAGTAGGCGCCACCGACGGAGTTGAACAAGGCGCCGCCAAGACTGAGGGAGACACTAGCAGACCCGTGTCATAAAGACGCGTCATCTCAGACAAGTCTCCATTAAAGATAACCGGACATCGAGTAACCGAAACAGTCCCCGAAGAAGAACCTGCAAACAAAAACATTTTTTTTTCTAGTAAAAACTTCACGAGCAAGCAGATGGAACCGAACTAGCCATCCTTCACCAAGAGGCACATGAACTCCAAGCCAACCGGACTTGAAAAGTCACGGACGTGAGAACCTTTCGACTTCAAAACTCTGGATGTTTCAAGTCTTCACGTGAAGCCAAAATTCAAGACTAGTCAAAGCTAGTTCTCACAAGAAAGCTCGGAAAGCACGCTTGTTGCTCTGTTCAACCTCCACAGAGCACAGAAGTCCGGCAGAGACCGAAATCGGCACAAGGCTAGATTCGGCCGGAGACGGTGCGGACCGGAGGCAGCAGGAGTCAGCGCAATGGCCGGAGGCGCACGAAGACTTCGGCCAGACCAGGAAGCCAGGCGGCAGGAGCTCCGTGTATTGCGACCGTTGGCGTCGGCAGGAGCTCGGCCACGTGCGGCAGGCGCACAAGGTCGCCGGTTCAGCGCAACAGCCAGAGGCGCACGAAAGAGGCGCGACAGCCGGCGGTGGCGGCCCGGCGATAGCAGGCGCGGCAGCCGGCGGTGACGCTGCAGCGGAGCGCGTCGGCTGGAAGACCAAGGACGGTGGTGTCCCAGCGCAGGGAGCGACCAGACTCTTCCGGCTTAGGCTTGGCTCTTTGCCCCGGCGTCGGCGTAGCACGCACACGGAAAGCACGCAGATGTACAAGAGGGAGGGGATAACAGGATAACAGGACTCTATCTCTAGTAGAATACCTATACATATATATTAGGACTCTATCTCTAACAGTACTATACGTCTATACCACATCTACCTTGCCAGCTGCTGTACATTGCCGTATTCAGAATACTTCATCTGCATTGGAATCGTGCACACCTGTTCTGACTTATAATTGAGTGATCCAATTAAACTGCAATATTTGCTCAAGGAAAATATGTTAGGGTTAGCATGGCACACAAAAACTGAAGATCAGATTTAATGTGGAGAAATTCTTACGGGAAAAAACCACATGAAACAATCCACTATAATGGTTCAAGGATTACATGTACAAGGGGTTAGCTTGTATAGACAAAAGAGTCTGAGTTGTAGATTATTTGGGCTAACAACCTATTTGGATACAACCAAAAGATATCGTAAGTTGAGATATTGAGTTATTTTCGATAAACCTCCCCTTAACTTTATCCATAATGAAATTGTCTTCAAAACCCCAAAAGATAATTAAACAAATACAAGTGCGTTAAAAGTCCAAAGGACTTTTGAACAAGGAAGACTAGAGTTGTCAATCCAAACATTTGTAGTGCAAAAGACAAAAACTGTAATAGTCTTATCCAAATACTTCTCATGAAACAAAATTGAGCAAACCACCAGTAGGTCGTGAGAAAGACTAGAAAAGTCAATACAAACACACAGCTATAACAAAGCAAACGAATAATCTGGGTCTTTAATTCATAACCCTAGTAAATTCGTCTGTGCAAATGACCTTCTGAAACAAATGCCCAAAATATCACCTGCGGCGCTTGATAAATAGTGAAGAACTCATATCATGGATATTTGACATGGTCTATTTGGAACAATAAATTTGTCAAACAATGCTCATTGAAAGAGCAACGTACGATAAATTGCCTACTAAAATTCCATGATATAGTTGAAACTGCTCCTGCAACACTATCAAGATAAAAGATAACTTTTGTGTAGTCAATGGAATATAAATTGCAATAGACCCTTCATATTGAACTAAGACAACAAAACTGTTAAGGATATATTATCTCTTATAGTTATAGATAAGTCTCTGTTATAGATAGAGTCCTATTCCTATTCCTTTCCCTCATGTACTCTATATATTGCTGTGGCCTTTGGCCCTCATATTCAATACAAGTCATATTCATAACATGGTATCAGAGCCTAGGTTTAAACTCTAGCCTCTCCCTTCCGCTGTTTTAGATCTAATCTGCTGCCCCGGGGGGAGGAGGAGACTCCCGGGGCAGCACCCGCACGGCAAGAGTGACGGCGTCGGCTTCTTCGTCGGCCTTGTCCCCCAGCACCGACTTTTGTTGCGCCTGCCAACCATCGGCCTCCAACGCCGACACCCGGTGCCACGTCGTCTCCGCTGCAGCATCAGTGCAGAGGACGTCACGCGGCAGGAGATCCGCCCGATTCACCCGCCGGCAGCGACGCGTTGCTGCAGTGCCTCCTTACGAGCGTCACGCGGTAGTAGAGATCCTCACGGGCGGTGACACACGAAGCTCTGCTGCAGCGTCTCGGCTGCTTGCAGCGTCGGCTGCAGCGCCTCCTGCTTCCCCGTTCTCCTCCGGCCGCAGCATCACCTCCGGCCGCCGTGTCGCCGCCGCGTGCCTCCGGCCGCGCGCTCGGCTGCGACATCTCCTCCGGCGCGGCATCACCTCCGGCCGCGGCGTGGCGTGCGCGTTTCGATCGCCTCTGCCGCTTGCGACACGCTCTGCTGCCGCGTCATCAGCCGCTCTGCCGCCGTCACCCGGGTCTTCCTCCGCGTCGGGGCTGCCGTCGCGTCCCCGGCGGCCTCATCGGCTTCATCTGGATCCAGTCGGGGTGGATGGGCACTAGCCTGGCCGCACGCGCTGCCTGCCCTGCCACCGAAGCCGACGCACCCTCCATGCCTCCGACCGCTCGTGGGCTCAACCGAACAGAGAGCTCTTTGACCGATTAGACTCCAACGAGATCTAAAAGTGGATTTAATCCATTTTTTAGTTCCATTGGGTTGGGATCCTTTGTGGCTTGGTTCTCAGTCCGCTCCTTTGGCGGCTCGGCTTGCCCTCGTTGGCTCTCATCGGCATTGCTCTTTTTGTCAGCTCCGGCTTTTCGACTCTGCTTCAGCTCTTTAGCTCTCCATCTACTGCTTTTATTTTCTTTAGTCTTCCATTGCGTCCATCCAAGTCTCTAGCATCTTGATTCTGTCGTCGCTCGGCTCTGCTCTTTTATCAGCTCGACTTATTCTGTCAACTTTTATACCTCGGCTCGGCTTCGTTTTGTCGGCCTCGTCGGTTCTTCTTTGTCGACTCATCCCGTCGGCTCTTTTTCGTCGACTCTGCCATACATTCGACTTTTCTTCGTCGATTTGGCTTCTTCGTCGACTCTGCCATACATTCGACTTTTCTTCGTCGATTTGGCTTCTTCGTCGATTTTTCTCCATCGACCCGGTTCTTCTTCGTTGACTCGTCCCGTCGGCTCTTCTTCGTCGACTCTGCCATACATTCGACTTTTCTTCGTCGATTTGGCTTCTTCGTCGACTTTTCTTCACCGACTCGCTTCTTCGTTGGCTATCTTCGTCAGCTCGATTCTTCAGGAGTTACATGCTACGACGGCTACTTCAAGACTATGACTTTGGATTTTCCCTTTTTAGTTCATCTTTTCCAAATGCAATGCTATTGCATACGCCTTGCATTTGTGGGGGGGTGTTAAGGATATTATCTCTTATAGTTATAGATAAGTCTCTGTTATAGATAGAGTCCTATTCCTATTCCTTTCCCTCATGTACTCTATATATTGTGGCATTTGGCCCTCATATTCAATACAAGTCATATTCATAACAAAAACAATGTTGTAGAATACACTTAAAAGCAAAAAAAACCCCTTGCACTTTAATACATCATCTCAAATAGAATTGGAGCAAAATCTTCACTAGTAAAAACTCCGAAGAGTATAATGCTACTAACAAGGTGTCATCAAATTCTAAAATAACGTTGTAAAAACCTCTATAATGGTGGCGCAAGCGATCCGAAAATGGCAACATGTCCAAACGGTGATTGAACACCAAATTAACGGTGATGAAACACCAAATTCAAATCAACGGTGATGAAGCACTAAATTTAGTTGTCTCCTCAACTGATATTTTTTCTCTCCAAAGTAGACGATGACACGTCAAAAAAACTGATGATAAAACATCGAATAAAATGGCCAATGATTAATCTTAATGAATGCCATCAATAAAAGGAATAAAAGCCTAAATTGCAATGAAAATCCGCCAATAATAAGCATGAAAGTCTGAATTGCAAAGAAATACCACCAATAATGAGCATAACAATCCGCCAATAATTGCATTGCAAAGAAATCCCACTATTTAGCACTGGAACAATCGCCAGGGTGAATAGCAATGCTTTCCTCACACCCACTAAGAACGGCTCTCATTTAAACCTACCATATAGCGAAACTGATCTTGCCATCGAAATTCTCAATATCAAATTTAGTAGATGACATGGTGGAGAAAAATTACAGATCAAAAATATATGATAGATTCTAAAAAAAAACTTCCTGATAAGCTTCGGATGCACGTGGCAAAATCCGGTGGAAATCAGAAGCAAATGCTGGAGTTGAGAAACCAGAGCTGAAGCCAAAAGCCATAACGAAAAGCTGAGAGCTGGAAGCCGGAGCCGTGACCTTAAAAAGAAGATTAAAATCCCTTGTGGATCTATTTCAAATCTGGAAGAACTTTCACACCCAAGTAATCACCGAACACATGCATGACTTTCTCAATTTGCTGTGTAAGCTCACGGTTTGGTTAACCCTGGTTGGGTCGGCGGTCGTGATGCCTGGAGCGAGGGCAACGAGCGGCCGCACCCATAGTCTCCTCCGGGGGCAGCTGATTGATCCAAAAAAACCATAGGCTCTGGTACCGTTTGTTAAAGTTAGCACGACACACAATAATTGGAGATAAAATTTAATGTAGAAAAACTCTTCCGGAAAAAAAAACCATAAGAAACAATCCACTATAATTGTTCAAGAATTACATGTACAAAGGGGTTAACTTATATAGCCAAAAGAGTCTAAGTTGTAGATGATTTAGATTAGCAACCTATTTGATACCACTAAAAAACATGGTAAGTTAAGATATTAAGTTATCTCCAACAAAATATTTTATCTCTAGTTACTTCATTATTACTCTGACTTACCATGCTTGTTATAATCAGGGGCATCGACTTAGAGGTGGGCCACAGATGATTCAGCTGAGCTTGGATGGCAAAAGGGTATATGTGACCAACTCTCTCTTCAGCCGATGGGATGAGCAGTTCTATGGCCCTGATCTTGTCAAGAAGGGCTCTCACATGTTGCAGATCGATGTCGACAGCGAGAAAGGAGGGCTGACCATCAACCCCAACTTCTTTGTAGATTTTGGTACCGAGCCGGACGGTCCCTCGTTGGCCCATGAGATGAGATATCCTGGCGGCGACTGCACCTCTGATATCTGGATCTAAATAATGTATTCCTCGTACAGGCAGCTGGAGGTCCATGGTGCTGTGTTCACTGTAAATAAGATGGTTTCCTTGCAGTGTCTTGTGCAATGTCAGGGAGGATAAATTCCACATAGGACCTCTCACATTGTAATAAGAGATGCCTCCAATGCTGAAATTTCTGATACTGTAAGACCATGTATATCGTTCGCTTAAAATTCTCTAAGACGTGCCATTGAAATGCCTCTGTAGCATTTGAGTTGCAATAATCTGCATTGATCTACTGCACTGAAATGGAAATGTGAGTTATCAGAGCAGAAGTACGGCTACAAATAACTGTGGTTGTGCTTTTGTCAGGGTAAGCAACCGTGAGTAGATGATTAGCATGGGGAGATTTTGCTTCAAGTCTTGATTGCATCAACAACGATGGCACGTACGACCTTCAGGGTCAAATCTGATCTGAATTTCTTAAACGGCATTTCAGAAAGAGAGCACTTGACCTCCAACCAATTACGTACCAAGATTATAATTATCACATTATATCCAATCTGATCTGAATTTTAAGCTAGCCTTGTATCTGTTTAATTTAGTTTTAGGTGTGCATCTCCCCCGCAATATATCATCTTGGAAAAATATGGATTAAATGTGTAAAATCAAGCATAATAAGGGGGGCATTTTTCACAAATTTGCTCATATCATAGTATCATACGCTATATTGTGATTTAGAGGAAGCCTATGTATTTGTTATGGTACATTTGGGTGTGATGCCAAAGAGATACTCCCTTGATTTTATAACCACATAAAGCCTATCGGTTTCTTCAGTCAAAATCTGTAAAATTTACCAATAATTAATCTAACAATATATATACATGTGATGGCATAAAATTGCACATTACATTTCTATATGAAAATATTTTTATCTACTAATTATCGTTGTAATGTAAAATAAATTAATAGTGAACGTTGTGATTGTGATTACCTAAGGAAATGTTGGTGAACAACCAAGCTCAAGGGAGAGGGTGATTTTCTTTTTGCTGGTACAAATCAAGGTACCCATGGCAAATTTACTATCTTATTGATATCCAGCCTCCACAAGATATTTTCATGGAGAGAGACTAGACAACGGCGTACCTTGCGTCGGTATAACAATAAGTTTCGTAAAGTTTCATGAAGTCTCATAAAAAATATCTGAAAAATTTCATGCTTCGATAAGTTTCTCATGTTTCTAGAAGTTTCAACAAGATTCCAAGGAAGTTTAAAACTAAAAAGTTTTAGCGAATTTCAGATTTTTGGCAAATCAAGATTCAACAAGTTTCAGCCAAGGAGTTCCACCAGTCTCAATAGGTTTCACCCAGTTCCAACCAAAACGTTTCGAAAAGTTTCGCTAAGTTTCAATAGGTTTCACCAAGTGTCAGACAAAATTTTTCAAGAAGTTCCAGTAGATTCCACCAAGTTTCAATAAAAGATTTCACCAAGTTTCAACGGGTTCGGCTAGTTCGACGAGCTCACCTTGGATACAACGTCGACGAAAGAGGTGGTGTTGGTGCCCACCTTGGCCAGCATCGGCGGGGACGACGACATGGCGAGGGGGTTGTTTACTGCATTTAAAGGCGTCGAAGCATGCACGATGACTCATGACGGCACCGTAGAAGTAGAAGACAACATTGCTAGATCAGGTGGCGGCGGCGGTTTTGTTCTTCGTTGGCTCGATGGATCACACAGCCGAACGGCGGGTTGACGATGAGCCACCGTGGGAACGACGAGCATGAGCCGAGTCCCTAGCTTGTCGGCGGCCGCCTTTGCTGCTGCGTGCGGCGTGCCAATGCAACCCATCACGCCATACATCCAGAGTTTCAGAAATTGCACAAACATTTCAAACCCAAAACCAGTGGATCCAGCCATCACAATCACCAGTACTCGCATCACCACCTCGCGGCATCTGATGGCAAATCAGTGTCGCTGCTAGGACCACGCCCTTGCCTACACGAATAGCTACCTCAGTTAGCCCATCCGCACCACGGCTGCTCGCAGGTAGTCGTGTGACACCACCCCATGAACCCACAGCATGTTCAACCGCTTGCCATAGCTTCTCTCTACTTGCGGCTCATGTCCATCACCACCGCACGAATCCGTGGTCGGGCTCGACTAGTAGTTGCTCGATGTCCGCCGTTGTCGCATGAGCTCGCGACATATGCGAGTTGGGCTCAATCGTGAGATCCGCTGGTGACGGCAGCGAATCAGTCGACCGAGAAAGGGGAATCAAATGGGGGAGAGAGGAGAGAGAGAGAGAAGAATGGGAAATGGAAGTTGGGATGATTCAACGAGATTTGGACTCAGTTTGAGACTTTGAGTTGGCTCTATGTCACATGCTCTGGAATGTAGCTAGTACTTTATGATTTGTGGAGGAGATAAATCGAACAATAAGAAACGATCCATATAGTCGGGCCATGTTTGGGCCGAGACCCGGCACAGCGGGCTGGACGACACAACCCAATTAGTTTTTAAAATATTTTAACTTTTTTTTCCTCCAATTTTTTGTGTATTTTCTCAAATTTTTATGATTTTCTAACCCTTTGTTTTTTTTTTTTGAAATTTTAGACGCTACCGGACCGACCGCGGGCCGGCACGACCCATCGCCCTGCGAGAAACCATGCCAACATGAAACAGTCCATGTAGCTAACAGGTCGTGATTAGACCAAGAACCTAGCCTAATCTATTTATTAGCTGAGCTGAGCTTAAGGGGCTGTTTAGTTGCCTTCTCTTGCGTGGCTTGTTCGACTCAGCTAAACTGATTGTATACGGGATGTACAGATGCAGAGACGGTGTTTGGTTGAGTGTTTAGTAGGCATAAATTTTAAAATTGAAATATTTTGAAATTTATATAGCAAGTGTGGTCTAGTTTTGTTCAAAAAAATGTCAGGAACTCATTTTTGAAATCGGTTTGTAATCGGAGATGCTAATCAAAAGATATAAGCAAAAAAAAAGAAAAAAAATGAAATTTTTACATACCCACGTGACACCGCATGCAAGATTTGCCATTGTGTCTGACGGTGGTCCCTTGCGCAGAACACGAGCCCGCATCCAGAGATACACCCATTTTCTACGTATCTCTAGAACCAGGCTGCATGGAGAATCTTGCATCCAGAGAGTCAGGCTTAAAACTAGATGCAGGCAACCAAACACGAGAAAAAAAACAAATTTTACATCTGTAGATGCAAATCTCTGTATATACAGGTAACCAAACAGCCCCTAAACGGACGGGCCACACACTAAACAAGCCGTACCGGATCAGGCCGCCCGTTTGGCCATGTCACTGGCCCCTACAGTACCACATAGCGAGGCAAGGCACCACAAAACCCTAGCCGCCTCCGCCTCGCTCTTAAACCCCAATCCGTCTGCCTCCGCCGCTTCATTCCCTTCCCAGCCGTCTCGCCTCATCCATCCCCCTCAGGTACGTCTCCCTCCTGCCTTGATCCTCTATTGATTTATTGCTCCCTTGTCTCGACGGATCTGGTGATCCATTATCGCTGTCTTCTGCTAGATTGATTGTTATGTAGTCTCAAAGGGGCGGGTTTTTTTTTTTTTTTTTTTTTTTTTGTGGGGCGGGGGAAGTTGACGTTCGTTTTGCTGATTTTTGTTTTCGGATGTTGTCATGGTGTTACGGATTGCAAGTTTTCCAGTGGAAGTCTGTGGTTTGAACATCTAACTGACCGGAGATCCTTGGCTGAAAAGGGTCAAACCCCTCTGATTTGTTGTGATTTGCGGTATCTAGTTAAGCTGGTTTGGTTGAGATTAATCTTGTGCGTGAGCTAGATTGTATGGCTTCTATAAAAGATCAGACATCATTTTTCTCGGAAAAGTTTGCTCCAGAAGCTCGCAATAGCTGATTGGCATCATACTTCGTTATAGTGTCGTTCAATAGTTCATGTGTATGATTGCTAGTGTTTATCCTTGTTTGTCTGTTTGGTTCGTTCTCTTGCTGAGGACTGAAGATGTGTGCTTGCATATCTGTGCAGATTTAGTCTTCCTCCATGGCGGCCTTCAACAAGCTCGGAAGCCTTCTTAGGCACTCTGCTTTGGCGAACAGTGTGTCGACCGGCTCAGCTCCTGCCATGTTCAATGCTGCTCGGCTCATGTCCACCAAGCTTTTTGTGGGCGGTGTGTTTTCTTGTTTCACTTCTGATGTATGTCCACAAACTTGTCTAGCTCGCCAGGACATATCCTGCGTCCTTTTTCAGGTCTTTCCTGGGGTACTGACGACGACTCGTTGAAAGATGCGTTTACTGGCTTTGGGGAGGTCGTTGAAGGTCAGTGTATACTTTGCAGCCTTGTTCTGTGTAGCACATGAAAAAAATTTCGTACTCACCTGCTGTTTGTTCTGAAGTGGTTCATTTAATGTTATATTTTGTGTTTGAGGATTTACATGTGTAGCAATACTTGAGCATTCTGTGGAATAATATCGATGTCATCATTCTTGCCTGCTGTTTGTTCCTATCTGGTTCATTTTATGTTATATTTATTATTTCAAGCTCTAAATATTTTTCATGTTGCAGCTCGGGTTATCATTGACAGAGGAACTGGAAAGTCAAGAGGGTTTGGCTTTGTGAGCTTCGCCAATGGTGAGGATGCAAAGAATGCTATGTCTAGCATGGACGGTCAGGTGAGTTAGAACTAGACTCGTGCTTTGTTGTAAGTAGTGTTACTGAATAGTAGCATTTGTCTAAAATCTAAATGAAACAGGTACAGATTCAGGGCCTGTTTGGATCCATTAGTAGCTAATAGTTAGCTAGCTAATTGTTTCTAGTTAATATTAGCTAGCTAATTATTAGTTGAAGGGTGTTTGGATCCACCAGCTAATATGTAGCTAATAGATGCTATTGTCCGGAATACCCATGCTATTAAATGCTATTGGTGGTAGATGCGAAGGGTATTTTGGTTAAATGCCACCTATTAGCTGATATTAGCTGGGTTTGGCTAGCTAATGAGATAACCATTAGCTGGGTGCCCAGCTAATAGTTAACTGATCTATTAGCTGGGGGCGTTTGGATCCACTCCAGCTAATTTTTAGCAGCTAACTATTAGCTGCATGGATCCAAACAGGCCCTCAGAATACTACACAAGATAAATGTTTTCTTGTTGAGGGATTCAATTCAATATCTATAACATGTGAATGGGGTTACGATGAAGATGGATGCTTTTCATGATGCCCATTTGTATTGTTAGGGTGTTCCTTTTCCTTCCCTACCTCCCTGATGAATGTCTAATTTATTGTGTCTGCCTTTACCTGATTGCTAATATTTACTATATATATTTGCTAGGCTTCAGTGTGTAATGCCTTTTCATCTCTTGTAGGATCTTCAAGGGAGGAACATCCGTGTGAACTTTGCGAATGAGAGACCTGCAGGGAACCAGGGCTTTGGGGGTGGCGGTGGCTATGGTGGTGGTGGCGGGTACGGGGGTGGTGGTGGCTATGGCGGTGGCAACCAAGGCTATGGCAACAGCAGTTTTGGTGGGGCTGGAGGGCAGGATGCCTTATAAGAAGAGCACTGACTATTAAAAATTCAAATAATGAGCTTTAGGACCTGATGTGGCTTATGTAAAACCTTCATGTTCTGCTATTTGAGCTTCTGTCATTTATTCCCAGTCGTTGAAGCCCTAGGTGCAGATCTGGTGCTATCATTTTGGTTTACTTTGAATGGTGAAGACAAGTGTGTATTCTTCTAGATGTAAAGCACATCATGTGCTTGCATTGCGATGGTCTCTATCTATTGCAGTGTGTACAGAATGATTACATGTTTTATAGTTATTAGATGTTCACCCCGTGCATTGCGATGGTCTCTATCTATTGCAGTGTGTACAGAATGATTACATGTTTTATAGTTATTAGATGTTCACCCCGTGTATTACGTATTGTATCAAATCGAATGTTGAGCTTTGTGTTAAAATTCCCAGCCATTGTATTGTCGACTGTTGAACGGATGAGCGGTTATTTTTTGATTGTTTTCATCTTTGATTTCTTGATGCCAGGATGTTTTGGACAAAATGTCTGGATTGTATTTTTTGTTATGCAAAGCTGTTTCTGTTAGAAGCATGGCATAAACCTCACTTGTGCCATTGGCTCTGCTCTCAGCAGGAGCCGTATGTCTTCTGTGATTAGCTATAAATACTGCCACTGGTCGTATGCTGTGAAACAGTTATTCTGAAGAGCGAGTTCTAATCAAGATCCTTAAAAATGGTTGAGGACGGTGTTTCAACTTTCAACTAGAAAAAAAATCTTCGATACACTGGTTTCAAATACAACCCTATGATCACCAATCATCAATTTTCTAATATATGGTGGGACAATATGGTCTCTAAACACCCATTTGATAATAGAAAATGTTCTTAAAAGAAATGATACACTAGTGCGTCTATATGGTCTAATACGCTCCTATGATAATTAACTTTTCTAAAAGATCGTCCCACCAATATGGTAGAAAATTTTCTTGAAAGTATAATGCAATACGAGTTTTAAAAGATTTAGACTGATGTTTGTGGCATGCCACACTTTCTTAGCCATATGCTCTATCTATCCTAAACAGTTTCTAGCCGAAACTTGTCACACTTTTAACTCATAATTTGTTAGCATAATGCCACAACTCAATTAACAAGTTTGATCGATTTAGACTGATGTTTGATTTGCAGTCATACTCGTGGCATGCCGCACTTTCTTAGCCATATGCTCTATCTATCCTAAACAGTTTCTAGCCGAAACTTGTCACACTTTTAACTCATAATTTGTTAGCATAATGCCACAACTCAATTAACAAGTTTGATCAATTTAGACTAACGTCATACTCGTGGCATGCCGCACTTTCTTAGCCATATGCTCTATCTATCCTAACCAGTTTCTAGCCAAAACTTGTCACACTTTTAACTCATAATTTGTTAGTCTCAAAAAAGTACGACGTATAATATTTGTACCACAAAAAGTTTGGCAATACATGACTTCCAACCAATCATGCCCTAAACCCTACCATTGTTGCTTCTCCCAGACAACGCCCCGACGGCATGAATCCGCCGCACCACCACCACCGCCGACTCCACCTCCACCTCGATCCCCGCCACCACCACCACATCCACATCCACCTCTGCCACCACGGCACCCACCTGCTCGCGGCCGCTCCGCCCGCCCACCACCACCCCCAGCCGTATCCCCGCCTGTTCCCCAACGCTCACCCGCACCAGACGGCGCCGCCCTGGCAGCCGGAAGAAGCGCTCCACGCCGCCGGGTCGGACGGGTATGCACCACGACGTAGCGGGCGGCGTTGGCTCCTTCTGGAGCGGTGCGATTATGATCGGCTCCTTGGTTGGGTGCAGGATGCATGGAGAGGCGGCCAAAGATTTTGAGGAACCGGCGCCGCAAGGGGAGCCAGGAGAGGAGGTTTTTCTCGAGGAGGAGGAGCCGTTTTTTGTTCTTACGGACGAGTGGACTGAATTCTTCGCCAAATCCGATGCCAAGAGGAGACTGGGTAATCGTCGTCGTCGTCGTCTCTCTCTCTCTCTCTCACTCTCTCTCTGCAGCAATGCTTCTTATGCCTTCGCGTTTCATCCTTACCAGCAGCTCTCTTGTGCGGCAGCTAAACAGCATCAGAAGAAGAACAAGGGTCGCAAGAGGTAGCTGGCCGTGCCGCCGTCGTCAAGACTCGAAGCTCAAATAATGGAGGAGGAAATGGAAAGGATCGGCCAGCGTCAGCTTACTCTCGATGCCATCAATGGAATCGCCGTTTCAACCCCCCCCCCCCCCCCTCTCTCTCTCTCTCTCGCGGGTGTGAATTCACAGTACTTGATGCTCTGTTGTAAGAGCTTCCAAATATAGTGTTCCAAGTACTTGCTTGTTTTTTTACTTACGAGTTACGACGTTCTGGTAATTCGAGTATAATATCCCTTGAATTGCTTCTTGGCAACTGTGATATTACAAATTTTTTAAGAAAACGTTGATCGACATAATGGGTAGTCATCATTAACCAAGAACCGGAGGAGCGAAGTGGCTACAAGTTCCAACGGCATATTCGAATCGCTCTACTGTTCACAGGGCAGCCATAGCTTAGAAAGGTACAAAATTTCATCGAAATTTAGCGAAATTTCGGATCTTAGGCCCTCCTAAGTTTTATAATTCCCACGAAATTAAAAAACTCTTAAAAAAATTCAAAGTGCTACAGTAACCTATAATCTCGCCGAGATTTCGGTAAAATTGACCGAGATTTGAATAAAAGTTGATCGAATTTGACCTGATTTTGACTGGATTGGATTCTTCGCGTCGTTTCCCACCTGAGACAGGCGGTAGATCATAATTCCCACGAAATTGAAAAAACCCTAAAAAATTCAAAGTGTGACGGTGCGTAAAATCTCACCGAGATCTCAATCTTTTAGAACGAAATTTCGTCTATATGAGCCGAAATCTCGGAATTTCGTTTCAAAAATTACCGGATTCAAATATTATCTTTTGGTTTTCGTTTGAAATACCGAGATTTTACCAAAATTTTGTCTTTCAGAGAGTGCCGAGATGAAATCCGAAAACGAAAATTCAATCCCTGGCGTAGAGACAGGCCTACAGGGCAAGCGACACCATCGACCATAGTCATTCACACAATGACTTGAAGCATGACGTGCGACGGTGCAATCATCTCAGTGCAAACCTTCTGCAAAACCGGACACAAAAAATAGATTCATGCCAGAATTGCTACTGTACAATGTACAATCCAGTCCGCACATTACTATTATTCCTAGGTTGTGCAAAAATGGCAATCCAAATGCTTCCTACAACGAACATATCTGCAGTTAGTATGAATTACAAAATAGCTGGACGGCGACCTGCTCATCCTTGTTTACAGTACAAAATCTGACTAATTTAAATATGGCCCATAAGTTTGTTCTTTGCATTCCACATTGTTTACAAAAGAAAATTATAAAGTTCAACCACGGTGTATCTCCTGATGCCGTGTGTTTGCGTTGACGAACATCTATCTATTCATGGTAGAAGGTACTCAGCAGCAGGATTGAACCATACACCCTTGAATGATCTGTGAGCCATACACTCTTGTTGGCTATTGATCATGCCCTTCTTTATGCAGCTCAAATAAATTCGCATTATTTATCATTGATCAAAATTCTCGCAGCCTACTTCCGATGCTTTCTTTTTGCTTCAGTTCTTGGCCGCTTTTCCTCTTCCCATTCTCTCTCACGCATTCTGCAATTTAAACAAGGTTTGTTAGAATACAGTAAATATTACACAGGAATTAAAAGAAAATCGTACTAGCGATCATTTTTCTGCAGGATTTACCGATTTACTTCTAATATACCTTATGACCGCAACATATTTAAGAGTAAGATTGAGCCTACTCATTTCAATCTGATTATTCACTTTTGTATGTATAACTATCACCATTTTATTACGAAAAACTCAAAATATATGCACCAATATGAAGGTTATCACCGTTTCGAAAACAAATATCTAAGAGCCCACAGAATCATTCAGTTAAAATATGATTCAAGATAACTAAGTGATGTGAGAGTATTTTATTTTTTACTTATGCAAGTTTAAACGTTAACTTCTTTCTAGATACCTTAACAGAGTTACACGTCAAACAAAAAAAATCAGGGTGCACCACTTCTGCATACATGATCCATTGGTCGTGGTTTGATGGCTAGGATTTAACATGGTGTCACCCACAACCATTAAATAGGTCATAAATCTCAATATTCACTATAAAAAGAAATAACTAATTTGGAAACCACCAATTCTTGGTAAGACTACTACATTGAACTGGTTGTGTGAGGTAGCTTCTTGTACGTTGTCATAAACATGAGAATTAGTGTAGGTACATACTGTCATCATCTGATGAATGTACAGACCAGACATATGTCAGTCAATTGAACAAGACGAAGACTAAATGAAACCAAAAGAGGTTGCACAAGGATAAAAAACAACTTTTTAGATGCAATCACCACGTGTGATACATATGTAGAGGTATTGTTCTTGGAACATAATTGGTTTGCTGCCAGCTACACAGTGCCCAGCCAAGCGCGTGGCACCACGTGATCCGCAATTTAGGAAGGTGGAATTTATACATTCTTTATCTGCCTAACAATTTGGTAACCCGGAATAGCAAACTACTTTTCTTGAATAAATCTATCATCATGAATAGTTAAGATTTGTCTACCAATCTTATCTCCCTAGAGGTGAGTGGTGTGGGCTAAAAGAGCTCAAAAAAAAATGATCTACAATTTGCACAAGGTATTTGTAGTCTGTGACTTTGTGTCCAGAACATAGGTGTTTTAAGGGGAAATTGTAAAACGAAGAATTTTCGACTTCATTCTGTCAATATATGAATATAAAATTGATCCTTCACACAAAACGGATTATGTGGTTCACATGACAACCAAGATGTGAAAGATACATTGCAAAGTGTATAATGGTGCAAATTGATGGAAAGTGTGCAATGCTTATTTTAACAAGAAATTATTAATTCCTAAACTTACTGGTCAGCCTCTCTACGACTTGTCTTGCTTGTTAAATCCTTGCCATGCATCCTAGGAAGTTCATCAGGATGAGATGCCCGATGCTGTGAAATAGCACCCTTTCTTTCTCGCTCTCGTATTTCAAATAATTGTGAGCTACCAGCTCCATGGCTGGGAGGCTGTGGAGCAGAAGGTGTGTATTCCCCAGCTTCTAAGGCAGACTGATCTCTCTTAATCTTTCGCCGTTTGGAAGCACTATTTGGGTCACTGTCTTCCTTCATAATATTACCCTTGTCCCTATCCCTGTCATCAACCTACACAAACATTAAAGGATTAGCAAGTCACACAACTATGCTCTTCGGGTTACACACTGAATAATTGCATGTCTCTGACGTCAGTTCATTAGATCCATACAGCTGTCAAGTGACAAAGCGAACAAGTACCGAGCACAAAGACGCAGCATTAACTTTTATCTATAGAACTAAACAAGAGAGAACAGTGGTCACAAATCACAAAAGAGGGAGGGGGTAAAGACATATTTACCTTGCTTGATGAAACATCCCTATCTTCACGCTTTCTATCCCGGAGATCTTCCTCCCTTCTGTGCTTCCCATCATCCTGCAACAGCGAAGCATTCTCCTCCGAGTACCACCTTTCTTTATCATCGCGTCTGGGAGACAACCGTTGAGTATGCCTGGTGCTACCACCCCTTCGGTCACTATCTTCATCTCTTTGGTTAGCACCAACTGATTGGGGTACAAAACTTGTTGGAAGAGGTGGAGGCGGTGGCAAGCTTTGTCCTCGGAACCGTTCATCAGAAGGATGTGCACGATCTATGGATGGTTCAGAATGCTTAACTTTATTCCTCTCCTCCTTATTCCTGTCTTCTCTTCCTTTTTCAGGAGCTCTATCTGTCCCTCTGTCTTGCATCCTTTCAATAGAACGCTCTCTCCTCTCCGATGATCTGTCTATTGATCTCTCAACCACATCATCCCCACGACGCCTCTCAGCTCGCTCTGCTTTTTCTCTAGGGTCTCTATCATATTTCTCATCAAATTTTTCTTTTAATTTCTCTGTCCTACTTAGGTTTTGTTCCTCACTAGCACTCTTCTCATGATCCACAGAACGAAATTTATCTACTGATCGAGAATCCAAATTTTTTTCCTTGTCCGTGTGGTGTTCTGTCAAGTCAATATCCCAGCCTTCAATCTCTCCTTTCCTCCGTTTACCTGCTTTATCTTGCTCTTCAGCTGGAGCAGATCTTTTTTGCTGTTTCACGGTAGAGTCAGTCAAGTCAGTACATTCACCAGAGGGATTAGCTGTTCCACCGCTATGTGTAGCCAAGACCGTTGATCTTTGGGAGGAGGCTGATACCTTTCGTGGCGCCGGATGTACGTTACCATTGGTACCAACCAAAGAACTAGTGCAATTGGTATCTTGCACACCATCAGCTGTCTGAGACAATATTTCTCTATCAACAGAAACAGCAGAGGCTTGTTGATTAACACCCCTGCTAGTAGATTTCCCAGATTTTGCATCTTCCTTTACGGTATCATGCTTAGATACCTTCCCAACATTGTGTGCAGCACGCTTCTGTGGTGCCCTTGTCTGTGGTAGTAAAAACAATTAGAAATAGATAAAGATAAATATCGAGCACAAAATTGCTCACTGGTATGCATCCAAACATAATACAGCACTATAAATTACCCTTTTATATAATTATATAATAGGTTAACTTATCCATATGATAAACTGGAAGTACCTCAGATTCTGCAGTAGGCTTCGAAACCTTAACTCCTTCATCAGACAGAAATTTTGGAGGTTCATCTGCACCACGTGTAGCCCCTGAAAATTTTCCTTGTGCAGAGGAAGATGGTATTTGACTATCCAGTCCATTTGCAGACAAGGCATTCTTCTTTTGTTGAGCATCGGGCTTCATGGCACCTTCTGACCTTTCATGTTTACTCTCTGTAGATTTTGCACGAACACTCTGATCTTTTGCTGTCAAGGGATCCATTGACTGATTTCCTGCAGGAGATCTAAATATTAGTCATGTTCAAGCTAGTCACAATGGTTTGGACAAAAAGTACCTTTTGTACTTTCTATTTACCAGGAACAGATTTTGCCGGCACTGGCTTCAGGTCAAGGTGACCCATGCCAAACTCTTCTTCAGATAGCCATGAACTCTGCAAAATATTGAGCGTTCCACACGTAAATCTCATAATCTCATACAGCTGGCTGTCTAATGGTAGGCCGAAAAAGTACCAATTAAGAAAGATGTAACACTTACCTTGCGAGCTGCCAAAGCAGCAGCTACACCAGTGGCCAGAACTTTCAGATCTTCCCTTTCATCCCCCTTTAGCTTAGCAACCTGGAAAAATGTATTGGTAAGATAGCCCAGAAGCATATCAAGAATGATGAATAATAATGGATTTACCCGTTTCTCGAGATTGACACCACTTTTACGAATCACGGGAAAAATACTAGATATCTTTGTGAGCACAATAAGGGCATTTCTGATTTCCATGTATTCTTTTGATTCCATACATTGATTAAGCACCTTGGTGATCCTTGAACTCCACTTCCAATGAACCTTTCAAAAGTACAGAAAAAAATAATTTTCAAATACATATAATGTAAAGAAAATTACAAATCAACGGATGACCCCATGAAATTTAAGATATTAAATATTCATTTATTTTATTGTTTTTTCAGGTGCACCGTGCACATGACCAAAATATACAGCAAAATCAGCAATGACCAATAGATATGAAGTCCCTGAAGTGAAACCATGCTGAATTTATATCACCGATTGAAGAAACAAGTTTCACCCCCCAAAAAATAGGGAGATAATTATAAACAGAAATACATGGAGTGGGTAAAAAAAATTCACATTTACACATAACAAAGCTAGGTGTCCACTACACTTATTTCAGAGCACACGCGTGACCAATCCTACTGTACAGCTCACTCAAGCCAATCTTGCACATGCGGCACCAACTCCTACATTTGGAATCTTATTGTTTCTGATCACAGCATGACAAAAATACAATTTAAGAACTGAGCCTCCAATGTATTTGGTATGAGAAACAACAGAGGAACTCTGCTTCTTCAGAATACGCTAATTAGCCACATTTTTGCAAATGTAGCCAATGACAAGCTACACGAGTAGAAAAAAATTACGCTAATTAGGGGAAGCATTTATATCTGGCCATCTAGGTACTAGCATGCTATCTCTACATGTGTCATTGGATGAATATTGAATACACCAGATTTAGGTCAAGGAGACCCGGTTCCTTTAACGTAGTTTCTGAATTTGTGACGGGGTTCATTAGCAAAATTGTAAATCCATACTTACTCACAACACATCCATTTAAATCTGGTGCATCAAAACATCATCCAATGGCTCGCATTGAGAGTTAGAATGTTAGCACCTAAACATGGTTTTGTGCACTAGTATTCCACATGGGATTAATTCCTGAATTGAAAAATATACCAACTTTGTTTTTTTTACATATGTACAGCCATGAAGCCACGTTTACAACTTTTGGAAATTTCCACATGACTATATCATGCCATACTGGGTTTCCATGCCGCTGTCCACTTGTCCTATATAAAAGTCATTACTACAAGTATGTAGCTTAGTCCCAAATCAGTTTGACCAAGGTGATAGGCGCTAGACACTTGGGGCCTGTTTGTTTCAGCTAGAGATCGTAGAAAGCAGCTTTTAAAATCTGGATTGTTTAAAAGCTGAAGGTTGAAAAGCTAATGGTTGTTTGGCAATCTAGATTATAATGGGGGTAGGCTTGGGCGTGAACAAAACAGGGGGGCTTGAGCGTGAACAGTGAGGGGCAATGGTGGGTAATTTCGACTGAAGTTGGATGGGTATTGTGGTCTTTTGCAAAAAAAAAAAAAAAAAAAAACTCCTCCAGAGTGGATTGTGGGATTGCTACAATTTGGCCTCTAGATTGTTACAATCTATATTGAAACTTTCCTGTTTGTTGACCTTCCAGATTTTAAAAGCGGCTTTCTATAATCTCTAGCCGAAACAAATAGGCCCTTAGATAGGCGGCAGAATTAGGACGCTGCCTAGCGCCTAGGCGGGTTAGGCGGTTTCCTTTTAGAACACTGCCAAAAAAAATTCTAAGTTCTTATGATGAAAGCACAAAACAAGCTCTATTGTGATCTCTATGTTCATTAATTCCACAAGGGAAATGACAAAACAAACAGAAAATACTCAATTATACGATATGTATAACTTCAAGGAGTGAGTAAAACATACTCGAATAAATTGGCTATAAGATACACGCTGGCTATTTGGAAATCTGAAGTACACTGCAAAACCCGGCTTATTTCCACATTCACGCTCATATATTGATTCATCGCTCTGCAAAATATTGTAAATAAAAAGTCAGAAGCACTATAAAAAAATGTAATTACCAGCAGGAAAGCTATCCAATAATAGGCGCTACCTCCATTCTTTACCGTGAATACTATGGTAAAAAGTGTGTAGCATACTTGAAGCAATAAAATACCTTCCAATAGTAAGCCATCTTCAATGTCTCCTGAAGAAACCTTCCAAGCCTGCCGGCTTCATATTCTGTGCAACAACAGATCATTGGCTGTAGTGTCTTGCAGATGAAGACATCAATATGATTCACTGTGTTGAAAAATGGAGTCTCAAGTGAATGCAGTGTTCGGACAAACGTAGCACAATACACAGCATCCTGCATGCTAAAAACACAGCGTGGGTATATGCAACGCTGGAGAAACTCCATGTTGATCTTCAGTGCATCTGGACTAGAACTCAACCACTTATCCTTTTCACGGGCTAGCCTTTGGAGCACTGATGCAATGTGCTGCTGGTGCTTGTGAGATTCATTGTTCAATTTGTCAAGTAAATCTTGGATTCTCTCCTTGTCCTTCTTACGTCGTGATATTGCAATGCTAGAGTTATCTGAGTTATCTTCCAGTTGTTTGAGATTTTCATGCAGCTTCTTGATTTCTGCTTCATAACGATCTTTTGGGAAATGAAGATCATATAGTGTTAAGCCCCAGAAAGTAGCATATAATTCAGGTGAAAGACCATTCCAGGCTTTTGTTGGCAAAATTGTCCGGACTGAGTTAAGAAGATCTGACCACCTGTAGCAAAACATAAAACAGAAAACTGCGTGTGAATCGAGAACCTATAATACCATAGATATGCCAAAGAAGTGTCATTCTCAGTTAGAAACAGAAAATATTTGAACCGAAAGTGAACCTCAAGGAGGATTCCAAAGTTAAATTCATGGGTTTCTGAAAAAAATAATTATTCAAGGTATAGTCGCTAGTTCCCTACCAGCTTCCACGATATAAAGATCTTCCTGGATCTTTTTAAAGGCAAACAGTTGGGGATCAAATTCTCATAATTCTGCTCTGGAGTTTCAAGGGCGTATACTCTCAACTTTTCTTTCTTTGTAATTTATTTTTTACATTTATACTTATAATGAGGGGAAAAAACCCATTGAAAGACTTGTATTGACTGGATGTTGTAGGCCAGCAAAAATGTAGAAGTTTGATGGTTTTGTGGACAATTAACACACAATTGTGGAGAAATAGAGGAACCAGCTAGCTAGCTTTTGTACCTGGAACTTGCTACAGGAAGGAAGTGTAGGACTGGATTTCAAGAAGCATATACGATTGAATATAACAAAACTACAAAAGTATATAGCAAGATGACCCAAAAGGTGAAAAATGAAATAACTAAGATGTGATAATCCATACAGCTGAATTGATCCTTAAAATGCACAAATAAAATATGAATCTTGCATACGAACTCCAATGCTCCATGTTAAAAATGTATAAATTAATGCAGGTTATAGGATAATTAGGGATTGTGTTCTATGGTATAATACTATTACAGCATCTCCATCACCAACAAAGGCCATGCAACTTGCAGCACATGCAAACTCGTGGAAGATGTTCATAACAGACTTACATGATTGACTTCTGAGACGAGTCAACATGCAGGATCATATCATCACATGATACAGACTCCCCTTCTTCATTGTCATCCAGAGGCCAAAAGGTGTCACCCCCATTAGTGCTTTTGAAAAGCCTCATCACTGGGCGGTATATAAGAAAAGCAACCTAGAATAAAGTGAAAGCAGTATCATGTTTACTCAAGTAGGTGTAATAAAACAACGAAATAAGCTCAACCACACACAAAAAAAAGGGATAGTAGTACGCAAGATAGAAGTGTATTACGTCTGGCTCGATATGATATTTATGAACCAGATCTTCCAGCGGAGGTATTAGTTGAACATAGGTTGTTGGAGTTACTGCACTTGAAAGAAATTCAACATACTGAAGTAGTATTCCATGGCACCTATCAAAATGCTCGCTGACCATTTTGATATATGTAGCATCCGCATTTATTATAATCCTGAGAACACAAACATTATCAAGTTTAAAAGAGTGGTGCAAAAAGTAAAAACTGAATATGACAGGATTTTTGTCATGAATTTCCTATACAGGGATCTCACAATGCAGATAATCAAACTTTATCCATTGGGTGCTTTCTGGATATTTTCTTCAACATCTACTTCTAAAATAAACTACTTCCAGAAATATAGTCAAGACTCATGCCACTTAATTAAGGATAGATCTTGGCTCATACATCCATGATAAATGTTAATATGTCATCTATATTACAATTATAATATTACATAATTGTGCCAAGTCTTTAAAGCCCACTTAGTAGAGAATACAGAAGGAAAATAAAGACAATCTGTGCCCAGGAAAGCCAAAGCATGCGAACATGCGGAGAGAGGGACCACAGAGGATTTTGCAAGTTCAAGAAAAAAAAAACTTACTTGGATCGATGCTGAGCAACAAGCAGTAATAGAGGAATTGCAAGCTTGGGTTCTTCTTTTGGAAGTAAAGAATCCCTCAACTTGTTTGTAGACTTATTCAGGACCTACAAAATAAAATGATTTGGCAAATTGCTTTTGATGAATTTGACCTAACAAGAGAAAGGAGCACTGGTTCCCTGCAACCTTATAGTTCCTTGTTGATCCAAACAGTGAAGCTTGAAGCCTCAATGTTTCACTCCCTGCCATAGCATCAACCTGTTCCTCAGTCATGTTCTCGGTGTACTGCACATTTGCCATTTGCTGAATGAGTTCCTGCATGATTGATCATTTTAGACTTCAAATTCATATACAATTCCAAGGCAGTAAGGAAGTTTCAAGGTAGCCAACAGACCTCCAGTACAACAAGCTCAATGCCCGAGCCTTTCTTCAGTTGATTAACGAGGTATTGGAAAAGGCTCTTTAGCTCCACGGAAAGATGCTTCTTGCACCTGTTAAAATTTTTCGGTTCAAAACAGAAGTCAATAGCAGTACAATGTCTGTCATTAATGATGGCATACACAAATAGGGGCATAAAAATAAAAGATAATAGCCCAGATACTGAAAAGGGAAACCCGCAGAGGCAAATTTATCTTCATCATCCAGATTATGTGAGGTCAAAATGTTTTTTTTTTTTTTTTTTTTGGGGGGGGGGGGGGATAGCAGCTGATGATCCTAATTCCTAATAAGAAAACAAAACCTCTAAAATTTTAGGTTACAAATCAATTCCCTTGTGCTGAGATTGGCATATTCACTAGTCGGTAAATCACGTGTAAAGAATGTAAACACAGTTCAGGCGTCAAAAATACATACAGGTGCCCCCAAAATGATGCAAGACACTGGAGCCAGTCTGACAGATTAAGACCATCATCTTTAAGTTTCTCACGACCACCTTGAGCCAAACGTTCAATTACAATATATTGCAAGATGTCATACTCCAGCTGTAAATGAAGCACATTCAAACAATGCTATAAATAGAACTTATAACAATCCAATGAAATGAGCAAAACAATTACAATAGAGGCGATAAAAAGGGTAGAGCATAGCATAAAACACACATCACATGCGTGGCTAATACCTGAGTCAAGTATTTAAAAGCATCCACAACTGGAGTTATCATGTCCCTGTATGCTTCAACCTGCAAATTGTGACAGTGTATTGTAGAGGTATAAAAATGTGGAAGAATTGAAGATTAAGCAGAATCAAAACAAACAAGGACTATAAAGGTCAACTCCCAGAATCACTGAATTATCATAGTTAACCCAGTAAAAGAATATATCCTTTGGCCAAACTCCCTCCATTACCATTATGTCAGCATCATTACAATCAACAATGATCGTATTAAGTAGATCCAGACTCAACATTAATGAGATAAACATTCTCCTTCGTCATTTACGATTTGACTGTTCTCTCATCTATGTCCCACCATCCTGGGCAACACGACTTACTGCAACTGCATCCTATTAGGCATAACATCAGAGGATCAAGCAACGGCAGAGCAACATTTGGCGTTCTGGTGCATGCTAACAATACAAGGCTAAAGTAGATCTAGAGAGGTCACCACCAAGGAAGGGCATCACATATCACACCCATAAGCAGATATACTACACAAAGAGCTGATGTAGCCAGTGTCAAAACAAACAGAGTTTGCATTCGGTAAGCACAGCATCTAGGCCAAAAGAGCATACGCCGGATACAGTCATGTTGGTGTCAAGATATCCCAGTGTGGATAGAAGTGCCAAATACAGTGGGGATGGAGCTATCATCAGATGTAGCAATGGTAGGCCATCTCCAACACCAGAGAAGTAAAAAAGAAAAAAGAGAATAAGTCATTTGCCCCCCAAAAAAATCAACAGTCGCTAGCCCAAATGGAAGTAGGTCTATCTAATATTTCCAAAGGAAACATTATGTTTCAGATATAACTGCAGCATTTGAACTTGTTTTGAATAAGTTTGCCCCAATTAACAATTATATGCACATAAGTTGGTTCAAGATACCTGTTGGACAATTGTCCGAAGTACAGTCATTGGATTTGCATGAGCAAGTTTAGCCACCATGCGTCCAAGCTGCTTCAGATTTTCCTTAGCCAACCGTTTTAAGAGCCTTCTGGTGTCCAGCTAATTAAAAATAAGAATGCCAGTGAATTTAAAGCTTAAGATAAAAGAACAAAATGAAAGAAAGAAAACCAGTCATGGAATAAGTAGGCAACCTTTGCAGTTTGCCTTGCAGCAAGGACAATTGGGTTTTGTTCAGTGTCCTTCTCCCATTCACCATACAAACCATAGCGGGCCTAAACATGAATCGTACCAAATTGCTTAAAAACGAATAGGGCAGTAAAACAAACCATAAAGCAACACGACAAACCTCGTAAGGAAGAAGGGAAAGAACTCCCCATATCTCCATATCAACAGCAGGATTAGCAGGGATAAGCTGCAATGAAGGAAGCAAGCATGACCCAAGTGCCTCTTCAATCCGAGATTCCGGAGACATTACACCTGCTGTACGGGTTGATTCTTTTGATGAGAGGTAGTATGCTTTTAGTACTCGGCAAACCTGGAAAGTTAACATGTAAAATGGGACATTAAGTAAACAATATCCAACATTTTTAGCTACTTGAAGCTGCACATGGAACTGCAAAATTGCAAGGTAAGGTATTCATAGGACAGCCTGTTCCAATGCCTTCTAGAAGGATGAAATGACAACTTTTTTTTGTTATAAGCTACAAAATATATTCTTGATTTGTTACAACTAGGTAACAAGGATGGCATTTTGGCTTCTTGATTTATTACAACAATGCAAGCCAGGAAAATACTGGTCATGACAACCATTGATGACAGGGAAAAACTTGTGATATGGTATTCTTTGTAGTTTGTACAAATATGACAACACAAATCAATAATATATGACATAAATGCACCAGAGAAAATCTCAAGTAATAGACAGTATGCCAGCATCAAGTATATCATGATAGTGAGCAGGTCCTAATACGAGAAGAATTAGCAATAAAAAGATTTGAAAGTACCTTCTGAAATAATTGTGTGTCACGATGAAGGTATGGTCCACAAGCAGCAAGCATTTGGAAAAACTCTTTCGGCTGATCAACCAAAAAATTTAATGAACTAACAGGTGATGCGTCCATCAAGTGAGCATCGGTGTTACGAGGGATTCTATAATATGTTTGACAGATTATATCGTAGGCTGGAGAAATAGTGTTTTCAATTATTCTGCACAAATGAAAAATAGAATTAAAGAACATAAACTGGGGAATGTGGCCATTGCAATACAAGACACAAGCACACCATCATATGCCCTGTTTGCATTTTTGCACAAAAGTACAGGTAACAATATACAGATGCTGAGGCTGCTAATAGCATATGCAGAGAAAGTTGACAAACCTAAATAAACCATCAGAAATTTCAATATGCTCAACAGGATTTAGGTGTGCAAGATGTTCAAAGAGAAGCTGTGCATGATCCCTGGCAAATAACAGTAGAGTTCGATTAGAAACATTTATAACATGTGAAAAGAGAGAGATGTGTTTAATGCAGAAATTCAATTACAACCAATTGAGTATAACTGCTGTTAAAAAACTTCGCAGTATAATTACACAACAATTAAAATCAATGGAACACATATAATTACCAATCATGAACTGAGAGGAAACCAAGAAGAAGTCCAAGTTTCTGGTTCTTTTCTATCTCAGTGGCACGCTCCCCAACTATATCATTTTCCATCTCCAATGCTGTGTACAAATCAATAGTTATTTCTTGCTTCTCATCATCCATAAGGTCCTTTCCAGTAGCTGCAAGATTTATTCTGCCAATTTTACCAGCCTGGAATCAAGAAAGAGATGACTAAGCTCCATAAATTGAAACTTCATTACATCAATGTCCTATAATTATTGAAGTACTGAAGATAAATACAGCCATGGCATCAATGTAAACCAAATTAACATGCACGACTTGAAATTGTTCCAGTTACTAAAAACACAGTTATGCCATTCTATAACCAGTAAATTGTACTGCTATATTAGTGTGTGTGTGTATTGATGTTGACACAAAGATACTTATATTTAAAAATAACCGTATATATGACAATCCTTTAAAACCTATAACTACAAGAATGCCAATAAAAAAGAACCCTTATAATTTTGCCAATCTAGTCCCATTGTAGATTGAAAAACAGAAATCCCAATTATACCCTATCTCCTCAAACCCAAACTTTCTTCTTCCCAGTTCCAGACCCCATGCAATTGTCCCCTCATAATAATTCGTGTGCAGCCTTCTACCCATGTTCCACCCCATCTGAAACAAAATGCTTTGTTTTGGATCCTAAGGCCTACGCACCATGGCAATATTACTTGCATAAATTCAAGTTTTCAATGCATGGTCTTCTATTCCTCTTTTAAAATGGTGGAATTCTTTTGTTTCCAAAAAAGAGCAGAATCGCAAAAATATAAGAGCTGTGTTTTGGAGTCGCATTATTAAGTTTTATGGCATATATATACACAATTCTCCCTCATAATCCTGTAAAATACAGCAAATCTTTTATTAGAAAAATGAATTTCAGAAGACAAAAATGCAAACTAACCTCGTCAATTCTCCTTGAAACAAAGGAGTCAAAATGCTCGAATGCTTCATCATCATTTGGAAGTAAATGAACATAGCTGAAACAAAAGCCGCAAACATTTCATGAACATCTGAGGTGCACTTGAAAAGGCCATTCCCAAATAAATAGATCTGGCAGCAACAACAACTCATACTCACAAAACGTAGTAGGAACCAGGAAAATAAAAATAAACAAGAACTTCATATCATATTCATACTACAGAGGGATTTCCTTTAACTCAGCAACATTCGCATTTAACACATTTTGAGGAAAAAAATGAATTAATAAAAGTCTAGTGCTGCTGAAATAATAAGAATTGTAAAATTATCACACAATTCTAAGAATAACCCATAAAAATACAGAGCAAAAATTGAAGAACAAACAGGGTATAAAGTTGAAGAGGACATCACAAAAGAAATATAATATCGAAATACTAAATCTACATGGATATACTAAACCTTGTTGCAAACATGATCTCAAAATTATTTAAAATCGTGATATACTTTTCCGAGAATACGAATTGTAGATATATTTTAAGGATGATGTTTAAAATCACTTTTTGCAATCAGGAAATCTACAGAAACAGGATAATTAGCTAACTTACAGATTATCCAAGTCAATAAAACCAGATTTGACCAACAAGGCTGCTATTCGGAAAAGACCAGATGGAACAGGGCTGTTGACATCTAATCGTTGATAATATTGGAATTTGAACCCCAAAATTTGAGCTGCATGGGACTGTAATAAAGGAAAGTTGTAAGATGGGTTGAAAATACTACATGAAGTACGATAATAATCTTTAGAGGCTGTCTACATGATCGAATTAAAATGAATACCTTTGGAAAAAGAGGTATAAGCTGATTAAAGATATTGTCATCTGGATAGAGTTCAAAACATTCCAACACCTAGCAGACAAACAACAATAACAGAATTATGTGGTTTCAACGACATACTTTACAATATTAGGTAATAATAATGGGATAGCACATGAAAACTCACAATGTCAAATACACGATTGGGGTCCAGGTCAAAATGCCCAATCAGCGACTGCCACAAAATATTATGTCATTGCACAATACTGTTTACATGCTCAAATCATAACATAGGAGGAATAAGGAAATTCTAATACCAACCTTTATAATGCTGACAGTAACAGAAGAAGTATTTTGGCAAGCCAAATCTGAACCAACTTGACAAAGGAGGGTTACCTGAATTATCCAGACAAACGAAGATAAGTAGGTTAAAAACCACCAATGTAAACTAAGCCTAAGTGAAGACTGGAGCTAGCCATAAATCCCACGTAATTGCGAGATATAGTCTCAAATAATTTTCGAGCTAAAAATATAAGAACATGGCGTGTGGATATATACATTTGTAATCACAAATTGCAATTGTTCGTTGAAGTATCTTTAGATTGGAGAGTGTACCCTCTAGGTTAAGTAGAAGTTAGAACACAGAATTACAAACAAAATTTTTTTTTTGAAAAACACGATTCTTTGCTTGCCACTATTTTGCAATCCAACTACGCAATTTAGGATCAATCATAAATTGCATATTGGAATAAGCTAATTGCTTTACAAACATCCCTTGAACTGTAAACTTGTCCACTCAGTAATTAGGATAAAATACTAATCAAGTAACTTAGGGCAGTACTGCTAACCAAAGAATCTCCGTGTAGAAACTAGAAGCACACCAAGCACAGTTTTCTAGGTTCTGCTACTCATTTCAAACAGCATGTGGAAAAGATTATGATCACTGAAGTTTTCCAAAAGAAAACATGCACCAATGTACAATCATCACAAGAACAAGAAGTAAGAAGTTTGACAGATAGATATACATACCAACTTGGAGTAGCCCTCACTTTCCTCTCTTAAAAGGTTGAATTTAGTTTGCTGATAGAGAAGTCGTGTGTTTACTCTGACCTATCACCAATTATTAGAAGCAACCATTAAACAACCACACTGCCAATGATTAACATAAACATTTTTTTAAAAAAAAAAATCATGCATTTTAGCAAATTAGGTAACAAAATGAGTAGAAGGGCATTGTTCAAGAACCATGGTCAAAAAGCATGGTCATTGATGTGACACAACACATTTTATTTTATGTGAACACACAAAAGGTATCAGCATTAGATGATACTAACATGAAATCCTGACAATATGTATGGTATTAGTATGTGACACATACCTCCTTGGATTTTAAATCCTGGCCCTTTGCCTTACTCTGTTCAACCTCCCAGAGGAACTCTTCCTTCAAGTGTACAAGTAGAGGAAATAAGGACAGCATGTGTCAGCTTCAATCTTGAAAGTGGTGCAACAGACATGCAAGTGCCCTAGTACAAGGAACAACAATACTCACTTCACATCGCTCTTGAAGAAGCCTAGGCACAATCAACGATGACTCCACAAATGACTTGGTCTGCAAGGAAGAGTATTCAGCTGGTGATTAGTGAACATTACATTTATAACCAAAATAAAGTAAGCATCGAGAAGATGTATAGTCTATTTGTGTTACTAAAATTATGAATAGATGTAAAAGTATCAAAAAGAGTTGTTACCATCTTGACAAGACGGCTGCGATAATCGCCAGAGATTGTAATCTGCAGGTTGATAAAAGTCAGCTCAACTACTAATGCAACAAACAATCATTCAGAGGAGATAGCAATATGCCAATACAAACAATAGAGGGGTAAAGCCAAGTTATATCATTCTGGAAAAAAATGCATCTTGAACTTAAGCATGGCAGCTAATCGAAAGAACAACAAAACACGATACTATGCAAATAAGAAGTGACGAAAGGTCATAGGCTCGTAGGGGAAAACAAAAAAGTTATAGGTTGAAGCATGATGGTCGCTGGTACATAGCTAGGCAAACAACATCAAGGGTAAAAAATTAAATGGCAGGACAGGGAGTGGCAAGAGACTGAACTGAGGATAGCATTTACATTTCTATTGTGCCTCTATTTGTTGGAAGAATGACAAAAAACTGCGTAGAGACATCTATAACTCTATCTTTCTGGTATAGATCCAGAACAGTTAAATTTAGCTCAATTGCACTGAACAAGACAAGTAGAGCCATGCACGGAGAACATCATAAAAAGTTCACCAGAAACTGAAAGGAATAAATTTGAATTTTTGTCCCTTCAGCTTGCTTATCTCGATGAGCATTTGCGCTTCCCACAGAAGATCATCAAATATCAACATTCTATATACAGCGCATGTTCATGCACATAAGCATATAAAGCTAACTACTTTCGCTTTTTAGTAGTTCGAGTTATGGTAGGCTTGGGCCATTTGGCTCTCTGTGAACATTCTTAATCATATCCTTTGACTTTCGACCATTATATGGTTCATTTGTGTTATTCAGTCTAAAAGCTGTAACTTTCATGTTCAAAGGGAAGACAAATGTTTGATTTGTCTCTACTACAACATCAGCGGATTTTTTTTTTCCAAACATAGCCTTAGGGCCTGTTTGGGGAGGCTGTATTTGAAATTTGAAAAGCTTTTTGGCTTCTTTGGGCTGTAAAGCCGCTGTAGCTGGCGGCTGTGGCTTTTCTTGATATGTCATTTGGCAAACTAGCTGCTGCAGCTGTAGCTTTTGGGGGGCAACCGAGTGGGCCCGAGTGAAGAGGGAGTTGGAGAGGTGGTGCCCAAGCCAGAGAGAGTCGAGGAAGCGACTGGGAGGGGATACGACGGGATGAGGGGGGACACAGAGCGAGCGGGGAGACGGTCGAGCGAAGCCACAGCTGAAAAGCACCTCCCTACCAGCTGTGGCTTTTAGGGGTGCTTCAGCTGTGGCTTAGCTGTGCAGCTGCTTTGCAGCTGGGCTGTTTGGGGGAGCTTTAGGCCCAAAGCTGAAGCACAGCTGAAGCGCAGCCCCCCAAACAGGGCTTTAAACCCTATCCAGGGCTTCGAGGACTACTACATCCTACCAAATCAACTGAGAGATTATCCATCATGAAAACACCTTACAATTCAACCAAACTGTCAATTCAGCCAGAGCAACAAGTAATACCAACTACAAACTGATCAATTCAGCTGAGTCCTGCATCCAGTGATACTGCCTACGATCCCCCTCTAGCAAATTGACTAGCCAAACGCACTCCACTGAGGCATTCGAAGCTCACAAAGCACCACACGGCAGCAAAAAAGAGTTGAGTATACTGACATCCTGCCCTAGGTGGGCGACGATGTCAGCGAGCACCGAGCCGGACTCCTCGCGCCGTCCCTCCTCCACGAACACCACCGAATCCAGCGCCACCCGGCACTTCTGCGGCGGTAGGTCCCCCCGCACCTGCACAGCACAACCCACGCAATCAGCACAAAAACCCGACCAAACCAACGGCAGAGCAAAACCGAATCACACGGCAGTACAAAGTGGCGGTAGCTCACCATCGCCCAGCACAGCTCGTAGAGGAAGCGCGCCATGGGGACCGGATCGGGGCGGCGGAAGGCGGCGGCGGCGGCGGACTGGCTCTTCCATTCGCGGAGGCACTCCTCGGTGATGTACTTGTAGTCGGGCGCCTGGAGAGGGGGCGACATGGCGACGGGGGCGGTGTCAGGGTCAGGGTTTTGGGGGATTAGGGTTTCATGGGAGGTGGCGAGGCCTGAGGGCTGAGGAGGAGGAGCAGGTGCGAGATGCGGAAGAGAGAGCGAGGGAGGCGGAGGTGTGTGCGAATGCGATACGGACCATACAGTGGCGTGGTCTTTGTTCACCTTGGGCTTACGGGTTTTGGAAACGGAATGTGGGATAGTACGTAACCGGACCCAAAATACGGGCAGTGGATTGTTTCTTTGGCCTTCGGCTGTGCCTGGTCTCATCTATGCCGTCAAATTCCAGATCGGATGGTTATAGCATTTTCTATGTTTCACTTCAGCAAATGATGCTACCCAAACGTCAACTGAGATGCCGTTTGGAGAGAAACTTTTTCCGATTCCTGCTGAAAATGAAATGAACTTTTCCGGAGGAATTCTTGTGTTCTAAACAGGCCACGGGACCGAAGATATTTTTTTTCTAAAAACAATAATTGACACAAACAAAAATAGGTTAAGTTAATATCTTGCCTATATGGACTTTTGCAAAACTATATATGTATATATATATATGAGTTTAAATATTTTTTACTTTTTTGTTATAAGATGTGAGTTAATTGACATATACTATGTATATTAGACCCAGGGTTCTCCGGCTAATGCGTTACTCATCGGTCGACGCATGCGCCGCATTGCCGCTACGCGCTTCAGGGTATGTTTATTTTTGTTTTGGATTTTAAAAAGTTGATTCTGGATTGTGGTTGTAGAGAAGCTGATTCTTTAAAAGCTAGAATCCAAAATCACATATGGAGTAAACTATGGATCCAGTGTTTATGGGTGAGCTAGATTGTGATAATCGACTTCCAAAATAGAGCTGTTTGTTTTTTATTCATCTTTAATATCAAAATCTAAAAGCAAAAGCAAAAATTCTAAAATCAAAAGCAAAAATAAACATACCCTCAGTGATTGGACCCTAGCCTCTAGTCAAAAACTGGAGAACACAGCCGTTGGACTAACCAAAAGTTGGCTGTTTTACTCGCATATCCTAAAGGTGATTTGTTATAACTTATCAGCATACTCCTATTCCGACCCTATAGTCCGTAGAAATTACCAAAGCAGTCATTTGGACTCCTTCGAGGATTCATCTAGTATATCTGCTTGTGTAAAGTCTAATCTTTGTGCTCCCCCATATACTCATGTCATTAACATCCTGCTATTTTTCTTCCGGACACGTTCGTTTTGACGGTTTAGGGTGCGTTTGGTTCATGGGATGGGATGGTTATGTACCATTTGGTTCCATTATTTTGGGTGAATGAGATGGTTCAGCACATAGAGAGAATATTTCTTAAATTTGTACCACTTGATCTAGGACGGGATGATTCCATTCAAGCAACCAAACGCATGGATGACTTTTTTCTTGAACCATCTCATACATGTACCACTTACAGGCAACCAAACGCAACCTTACTTCACTTCCGAATGCATAGGCCGGAACTGACAAATGGATCGGAGTGGTCTTTTGCGCGGGCGTTGTAAATGTCAAAAGCCTAATGGGCCCAGTGAGGACAAAGGACGCTCCATCACTTGTTTGCACTTCCAGCATCATATCACCCGTGCTGCTGCTGTTTATAGGTTACGCCTGGGCCTCTCAACTTTGAATTTGTCCTGATGCGTGGAACCCATTCTTGGGCCTCCTCTATAATACACAAAACCACATTAAAAAAAAAAAGGTCCACACGCAACCTGCCGTGCGATATATATATATATATATATATAGGAAGCCTTTTCATCTCTTAGAAAGACGTCTTTCCCACCTCCAAAGATACCACTTAAACGAATATGTTATACTCATTTATCATTTTCAGTATACTCTAATAATAATTCTAAGATACTACAATGCGATATTGTTGAAAAAAATTCATTGAAGTCCTTTCTTTTTTGTTGTATACCCTTTTTCATATATAAAAAGAGTATATAAACAAATTATGCTACAAAGGGTGGACTTTGATGAAATTTTTCGTGGAGCTCACTTTGAAGTATCTTATAATCAGTATTAGAGTATACTCAAAATGATAAAGAAGTATAATAACATCATTTAAGCGGTATACTGACAATGGGAGTACGTACTCTCAGGGGTACGGAACCATTTTCCTATATATATATATATATATATGAAAATGATTTTCGGGTGTACATACTCTCATCTTAAATATACCACCTAAACGAATGTGTTATACTCCTTTATCACTTTGGATTAATCCTATTATAATTCTAAAATACTCCAATGTAACATGTTTGAAAAAATTCATGGAAGCCATTTACTTTTTGTTATATACTGTTTTCCATATGCAAAAAGAGTATATAAACAAATTATGCTTTAAAGAGTGGACTCTGATGAAATTTTTTGTGGCACTCACTTCGGAGTATTTTGTAATGAGTATTAGACCATATTATTCAAAAGGATCCCGTGGCCTGTCTAGAACACAAGAATTCCTCGGGAAAAGTTCATTTCATTTTCAGCAGGAATCGGAAAAAGTTTCTCTCCAAACGGCGTCTCAGTTGACGTTTGAGTAGCATCATTTGTTGAAGTGAAACATAGAAAATGCTATAACCATCCGATCTGGAATTTGACGGCATAGATGAGACCAGGCACAGCCGAAGGCCAAAGAAACAATCCATTGCCCATTTGCCCTTGTTTTAGGTCCGGTTACGTACTATCCCATTTTGCTTGTTGGATGCTTGGATTTTAACATGTTGAATTGTAGTAGTGCTTGTTTTTTAGGCCAATAATGCTTCAGTTTTGGTTTGATGCAAAATGTTAAACTTGTTGCTTTAGTTATGCTGCTGACAGTAGGTGAATTAAACGAGGTTTACAAATGGCAAATTAGCTCTATTGAAAATGGTTGAAAGAGGCACACAGGAAACAACAACTTCCTCTTCTGCAAAATGAAAGGTTCATTATCTAAAGTGAAGGTCCTAGTAGCAAAATCTTTTATATATTGATTAACTTTTGTTTGTGGTCTTGTAAGCAAGTCTAGTAGATCTGAAAGAAGGTATCCACAGTTTGATATTTGCAACTCCAAGGTGCTCGAAACTCCCATAACTCAGTCTATTGCAGTTGACCTTCGCCCAAATGCTGGTGTCAATAACCTTGTAAGTGTGGAATGTCTTTTGGTCAAATTCGGTTATTGCATATGTGTCCCTGAAGAGAGATTTTGATATCTGGGACTCAATTCGCATGCCTCTCTAGAATTGACATCCAGTTCGCGAGCCTTTCAAAATTTGACACCAAGGCATGCGAACCTTTCTATTCAAGTGTTTTCCCCCTTTTTTCTTCAATTCACAATTTTCCTTTCCATTTTCCTCTCCCAGGCCATGCGAAATGACCCATACGCCTCCCTTATCTCTATCTCTTCAATCATCCATTAGACCAAGAGAGCAACGCACGTGAATCTCTCTTATTTTTGTTCGCTCCTCCCGCTTTTTCTCTTTCCGTTTACGTGGCGGCTGCTTCAGTGCATCGGAGCTCCCTCCTCCGAACCTCCACGGTTCGAGTGCGGTGCTGGCTGGGCTAATTTGTGCCTCAATGTCGCAGGGGTCTTCGTCCTCCGGCGTCCGCACTCGAGGCTAGCACCAGTGCTTCCAAAAGACAGAAAGTAGTAACACAGGAAAATCAAAGGCTTGTTACTAGAAGGTAAAAATCATGCATAAATGTTCTACACTTGAAAAACCAATGAAATACTAGCCTATGTTAGTGTTTGCTGAAACTGTACATTTCTCTTTTTTTAAGTCAAATGGCATTGGGCATGGAAGGTGGATCGGGGACAACTCAAAGCAATTCAAGCCCTGGGCCTATGACTAGAAGGTAAAACCATGCATTAGTGCTCTAATTTTGCCAGTCTCATTCAATACTAGTCTGTTTTGCTAATTACTGAATCTATTTTTCAGACAACTGGCATTGAGCTTTGGAGGTGGAATAGGGATAAATGAGCACCAGACCACCCCTCCGAGGCCAGAAAATTCCCCTGAAAAGATAGCTAAGAATAAGAAGATCACTCCAAGGAAGGCAAAAAAATATACCAGTGTCCTAGTGGATACTTTTGTAGTCTTGGTTTGGTGAATGGATGCTTTTGTAGTCTTATTTTGGTGAATGGATAATTTTGTAATCTTAGTTTGGTGAATGCACTTCACCATTTGCACATGTATGCTTATGTCTCTGTGGAAGATCTGAACTAATCAGCTACTTGTTCTTACCATTATCCAAATCATCATTTGTGGATAACTGTGTGTCTCAGGTGTCTCACAGGGGTCTCATCAGTGTCTCACGGTTTTTCGTATTTCCAGTCAAAACGTGTTTTGCGAAATCAATATATTTTAATCCAGAAGCTTGATCGAATTGATTTTTGTTTCATTTGGTGCGGATTGAAGTCTAGATTCTTGTGTTCAAATTTCAGCTCAATCCAACGGTTAGATCTCTCGGAAATTGAATTTTACAGAGAGTAATTGAAAATTTTCCGTATCGTTCAGTTCGGACGGTCCGAACTGAACGCGTATCGTACTAGACAGCTGTTTCGGACGGTCCGAACTAGCGTATCTGTCACGTTCGTCACGGACCAAATTGAACAGCCTGCAGTAACGCGCATTTTTGGAGGTCTTACCGTGCTCAAATCATTTTTTGATCTACATGAAAGTTGTAGAAAACTTCGAGACGCATCTTTTTTATGTTGACCAGTTTTTCATTTGAGCAACGGAAAAAATCAAAATAAAATTGGGAAGTGTCACGGACCAAATATCAACTCTGTCACGTTCGTCATGGACCAAATTGAACAGCCTGCAGTAACTCGCATTTTTGGAGGTTTTTCTGTGCTTGAATCATTTTTTGGTCTACATGAAAGTTGTAGATAATTCCAATACGCAACTTTTTCATGTTGACAAGTTTTTCATTTGAGCAACAGAAAAAAATCATAGAAAATCGTAAAGGTAAGTGCATTTGCGCCGGACCAAAAACTGCTCGCGATGGACCGTTCTGTAATTCGCGATTTTGGAGGTCTTCCCGTGCTTGAATCATTTTTTTTGTCTACATGAAAATTGTAGAAAACTTCGATACGCATATTTTTCGTGTTGACAAGTTTTTCATGAGAGCAACGAAAAAAAAAATTGGTGTCAACACTTCGGCAAGAACATATCTAACATATGAACACTTTGCTACTACTAAACAAGGAGGTAAGAATCAAACATGCAAGCATAAACACAACCAGATCATCACAAAACAGAACCTTTATAGCAGTGCCAGCACCACATTACAGCTTAGCAATCAAGAGTACCCATGAATCAGGTTCTAAATATTACAAAAGCATACCAGGTCCTAAATATTGCCGATTAATATTACAAAAGCATTCTATGTCCGAAAATAGTGCTGATTAATTAATATTACAAAAGCAGACAGGTCTTTGAATCCTCCAATTCGATCGATTCATCACCTTTCTTTGGAACCTCTTGGCCTCCCTGGCTTCCCTTTCTTAGCACGACTCTTTCTACAAATGGTAAGAGGGCAAGAAGGTAACAAAATTGAAATTAAAAAACATGCATAAATCAAGGCTCAGAAAAGCTTCTAGTTTTACCTTTTTTTTGTTCCATTGAGAGGGCACTTTGGGGATGTACTCCTATGGCCATAAGCTAAACATCCTTTACACTGCACCTGGAACAAGCCTTTGGTTCTAGGCTTGTTGCCCTTCATCTCCAAGCAGCTAGGAATTCTATTTTTCCTTTGTCTCCCAACTGGTCTCTTTGATAGAGGTGGCAACACCTTGAACCCAAGATCCACATGTGCCCACTGAGACTTGTCAGTTAATGGTCTAATAACACCAGCATACGCTAGCCTAAAATGGTAGACTGAGTAGTAAGGATGCAGGTAGTCTTCCATCTTAGGATTTCTACATGTTACTATGAGTGCCAAAGCATGTGGGCATGGTTTCCCTGAGACCTGCCACTCTCTACAAGTGCATATATGGTTCTTAATGTTCACCACATGTCTTATGATCTTATGTGTAGCAGTGATCTCTGTCACCTCTGCTTCATCCCTTCCACCATCTTTGACCTTCAAGTGGCCCAGTTGCCTACTCATTGCATTGAGTTGGCGAACTACAATAGGAAGCATTACATGGCCTTCTAATTTTTCACCTATTTTCCTCCTTTTTGCATAGAGTTCCATAAACTTTGACCTAAGTGTGTCTGCAAGCTCGGCTATTGGAAGGTCTTTAATGTCCTTCACCCACTTGTTCCAAACCTCTGCAACATTATTGGTAATGTGGTCACACTTTATGTCTTCTGAAAATTTGCTCCTCATCCATAGCAAACTATGATATTGTTCCAGATAAGGCTTCACCTGATCACTTGCCTCATAAATCTTGTTCATTAAGTACTCAAAATATTCTGGCTGGAAAGTCCTAGCAGCAGGATACATTCTCCCAAATGCAGGCCCATGAAACCTCTTGACAAAATTCTTCATCAAGTGGAAAAAACATTCTCTATGCTCTGCCCAAGGGTACACTGTCTTCACAGCATTCTCTAATCCCTTGCAAGCATCTGAACTTATAGCTAGGAAAGGTGGATTCCCAATTGCCTTTTGCAACTGCTGCATAAACCAAGTCCAATTATCAGTGGTCTCACTGTTAAAAAATCCAAATGCTACTGGAAACATCCAGTTGTGTCCATCTAAGGCAGTAGCTGATGGTAGGTGACCATTCCATCTACCATTGAGAGATGTGGAATCTATGCTCAAGTATGGCCTACAACCATTTAGGAAACCATCAATGCTAGCTTTGAAGCAACAAAAGAATCTATGGAAATACACACCATCTGCTTGATCTATGATATCTATCTCTACAACACTTCCAGGCATTCTGAGCTCAACCTCTGCCTTGAAATTGAACAAATATCCAAAACTTTCTTCCCATCTACCAAAAATTTGTTCAGCAGCCTTCTGCCTACCAAGCCACACTGTTGAATACCCTATTTTCACTTGATACTTGTCCTCTAACTCTGTTTGCAGTTTCTTTGCACCCATGTTTGGGTCCTTCTTTAGATGAGGGATTGCCTTCTCTGCTACCCAATGATATGTTGCCATCTTGGTCCTCACTCTACCAGTGGATGAACAAAAATGCTCCTCTTTGTTCAAAGTAACCTGCCAAATGGAAACACATTGGTTAATAATATATAGATGCTCTAAGATTGAACTAGAAGCTCCCTTAAAAAGAACTATAGTTATAAGTAAAGTTAAGAAATTATGGAAATGTAGCAAACTGTACCCTAACTTGCTTGCCATCATGCATCAACCTTGCAACAATAGCCCATGCACAGCCCTCGGCTTTGCAATAGCCCCTGTATCTATCCTTACATGATTTCTCTATTCCCAGCTCGAACTGAACCTTTATAGCATGCTGCCTCACTGCTGCCCTGAATTCATCCATACTAGCAAATGTGCTTCCAACTTTCATTGGAGGGTTTTCCCTATCATAAAAAACTGAATCCTCCCCAGGGATGAGATCATGAACTGGCAACTCTGCGCCTTGTAAGTCTATAGGCACATTTTCATCATCATTTTCATTTTCCTTCTCTTTTTCAGTTGCAACCCTATCTGTCTCCCTTTTCTCATCCTCTGCTCTAAGACCAACAAATGCATACATTGCATCTTCATCCATCACTGCAACTGCTGCACCTATCTGCTCTTCTGCAATTGGAACTATCTCAAGCCTATCCCAATCAATTACATGTCCAACATCTGGTTGATTGCTTGCAATTGGAACTATCTCCAGCCTATCCCAATCAATTACTTCTGCATTACCATTATCTGTGACCATATTGCTCATGACTACCTCTGTAACAACTGAACTAGAACCCAAACCTATGGGTTTCTCCTCAATATCCACAAACAAAAATAACTTCTTATCATTCTGCCTTTCAGAGAACGCAAGTGACAAAGATTTATCATCCACCAATTGCCTTTCCCCACAACTACTCATGTCAAATTCACATATTATTGGCTGCTGGCAGCTTCCCCAATTCACAATTGCAGCCAAACCCTTTAATAAGCTATCAAAGGTACAACATCGATAATCCACAACCCATTCATCATATCTCCGCGGCACATCAACAGAGGAACCATCATCTAGCTTGGCTGAGAACTGCGAAATCTGAACGCATAATAGAAATGCAGCATCCGGATTGATCCTACCGAGTACCCACAAAAAAAAGAAGGATTATACGTATCAGTCAGCTGTAGCCTAAACGTTCTTCACGTTCACGAGATTCACGGATGTTTCCTTCCCCTAAATCAAACGAAAGAGATGGCAACCTCAGAGAGGAGAGGGATTAGAGAGAGGAGCCTTACTCGGGAGGGACCTCGAAGGGAATCATGGCGCCTGTGCACACCGTTGCGGCCACCCAGCTGCGTTGGTCTACTCCGGGCGCCCAAACCCTAGAGGCACCACCGGTCTGTTCGTCGTTCTCCACCGAGAGAGAGAGAGAGAAAGAGAATAATAGGCTGGTACGTACGGAAGAAAGGAGAAGAGTCCTGATGCAAGTGAAGAGATAAGGGAGGGGCAGAAGGGTCATTTCGCATGGCCTGGGAGAGGAAAATGGAAAGGAAAATTGTGAATTGAAGAAAAAAGGGGGAAAACACTTGAATAGAAAGGTTCGCATGCCTTGGTGTCAAATTTTGAAAGGCTCGCGAACTGGATGTCAATTCTAGAGAGGCATGCGAATTGAGTCCCAGATATCAAAATCTCTCTGTCCCCTGAACACCAAGAACTTGGTGTCCTTCTGAACTTGCATGTGTGGATTGTCTGTCAGATAAGAAGCCTTTTGGATGTGTGGATTCTCAAACCTTCTGGAAGATCATGCTTGCATGTGTGGATTCTCAAACCTCCTTGAGATATATACCTACCCCAGTTTTACATGTATATTCTGTTATGAATTATAGTGTATTTTGTTCTACATAATTGGTGGTGTGATTCCACTAATGGATGGACCTCAGACTGAAAATTGTATCCCTATTCCAGTTTGCAGAATTTATAGCTTGAATGTTTGTTGTTTATTCCAATCAGCAAAATTGGAATAAACAACACAATTCTTCCACCAACAAAATTGTTGTGTGACATTAGTATTGAGCAGAGCAATTGGAAGTGTGCCTGCTGGTGATCCTATTTTCTGTTTATCTCTACTATTCTAAAGCAGCATTTGGTGGCAGTGGTCCGTTCTTTCCACGTCATTAATTGCCGCTTAATTGCCCTACTTAATTGCCCTACACAAGAAACGAAGCGTTGCTTTAATTAGCCAGCTTTCGCAAGAAACGAAACGTTAAAGATAGATGTTTGATCTTGTGAAATAATTTTTTTTTTATTTTTTAATCTTTATTTTTCGTTATCAATTTTGTTTTTCGTAGCAATGCACGGGCATGTAACTAGTTCCTTGTTAAACTTGTTTAATTAATCTTGGAAATACACGAGAAATTTCAAAAGTTATTTGGTTGAATTGATCTTGGACAATACACAATAAATTTCAAATGCTACGAGGGACAGTGCTTAGCCAGATTACACAAAGGATTCATCCCCATCAACCGTATCAACCGTATTTGGTGCAACAACGAAAGATACTTAGCCATATTCACACTGCACTGCAACACTTACAAAAATGGCTGTAAGAACTTAGCCATATTCATCAACTAGAAGATGTGAGCGTATTCAGGCTACATGCAACTATCCAAACATCGTCTCTTGCTTCTAGACAACTATCTACTCATCTAATGCAATCAACCAAACAACTGCTCAATACATCCAACTTCATCATAAACAAGCAACCAAACAACCCAACTTGCATCCACTCAGCCAAACCAAGGCTAGCTTGGAAGGCTCGTACAGGATAGGCTAGGGTGGTGTAGGTAACCAAACACACCTTATATATCATCACCAATTCAGCATGCACGATATGTTACTGTTTAGCTCTTGTAGCATCCGGGCACCATCATATTGGATCCTCACTAATGGCCCCAGACGACAACATTAGCCGTCACACACCATCCATGTATATATACAGACAACCTCTAAACTAGGTCCACAAGTCAAGCAGTTCTAAGCCTAGCACAATTTTATGTAGTATACGAAGACTAATACTACCTCTAAAATAAAGCTCATAACTATAATAAAAAGCAACAAAAAAAATAAGGATGCCTACTCTAATCCTATTATAAATTCCATCTAACCCAATTGACAGGTGGGGCATACAATTTTTTTATTAGCCTCTAGCGCTAAAGCTAATACCAAGCAAACGGCTAACCGCACGAGCGCGGCAAGCACGTGGGAGAGCCTCGTTGCTACTCTCGCGCTCGCTAGCACTGCCACGGCGCCAATAAGCTTCCGCGCTCATCGGGCGCGGCAAGGAGATTCCGTACCCCGGTATGCGATAGGGGTGAGAAAGAAGACCGAATTTACAAATACGTGCGTGAAAACTAGATTTGCAAAGATTAAAACCCAAAAAGTTAGGTAAGCGGCGAATTCACACAAAAATAGATTATGTCATCCATTGGTTCCCTGAAACGAGAAACACGAGCAATGATACATGAAACAAATAAAGTGCTCTTGTCCTCTTTGAAGATGCGATTGAAACCGCTACATCTCCTCTCGCAATCTCTAGCGTCTTTTACACAAGAAAATTTGACAGCAACTACTACTAGTTAGTTAATAGTTATAGGCGCTGCAAAGTCCCCCTACGGACCAGGGTTCAAATTCTCGCCAAAATCCCGCGAAATTTCGGCGAAAATTCGGATTTCGGACCCCCCTGAGTTCCATAATCCCGGCGAAATTAAAAAAATCCTAAAAAATTTTAAAAGTGCAACAATACCCTATAATCTCGGCGAAATCTCGATGAAATAGACCGAAATCTCGGTTTTTTAACCGAGATTTGAATAAATTTTGACCGGATTTAACTGGAGTTTGGCCGGATTGGATTATTAGCGTCGTTTCTTATGTGGGACAATCGGTAGATCATAATTCCAGCGAAATTGAAAAAACCCTAAAAAAAAATCAAAGTCCGAGATCTCGGTTTTATCTCGCCGAGATCTCGGTGAATTTGACCGAGATTTGATTAAAATTTGACCGAATTTAAAATTTAGTTTTTGTATTTCGTTCGGATTTCTTCCGAAATAACGAGATCTCAGCGAAATTTCGGATTTCGATAGGTGACGATATTTAATCCGAAACGAAATTTGAAACCCTGCTACGGACTACTACGATGTAAATACGTACATACGGGTTTTGTCATCTGTAGGCGTGCTTTTTGTATCGTACGTGCAGCGATAGATGCAAATATGTCCCACACGTGTCGTATCGTAGGTACATGGGCGTACGCCTGAATCCTGATTGGAATCAAATGGATGGATTATTTCAGGCGTACCACAAGCGAATTTTTTTTTTAAATATATTATATTTTATTCCGAATTGCAGAAATAAATGTATTTCGCAAGAAATTACACTTTTATACGTCGTCTGTCCATCTGGGCGATAAGCCTTGTCGCTCGATGGATTTGCCAGGCTGTGAGACTCTTCGCCTGGCGATCCCATCTGGCGACATAAGCACGCCTCGATCAACAAAGCGGCGATTAAAAATCCCCTCGATGGATCGGGCGAGCGATAGCATGCGGGTCTCCTGCACTCGATGGATCGCGACGTATATTTTATATACCTCGCCTTGTCGCCGGCGAAACAGAGGCAACAGAACGAGAAAAAAAGAAGAGAGAAAGAGGAGAAGAAGAGGAAAAAGAGAGAGGAAGAAAATTTCACGATTTTTGAGCCCGCTAACTGCATACTGTGTAATTTCTCGTTCTTTAGTTTTGGTATTTGTAGATCTAGAAATCTAGTTAAGAAATGTAGTTAGATGTAGAAAGATTTAGTAAACCTAGTTTGTAGTTATATGTAGTAATGCAGGACATAGTAAATTTAGCAAACCTAGTTTGTAGGTATGCGAGTCGTTTCTAATTTTTGTAGCAAAGAGGTTATGATTTAGTAGAAATGATTTTAGATCTTGGTTTGTGTGCGTTGATATATCGAATGTAGATACTTTGAACGGATAGAAGTATTCATTTCTTACGAATGCAGCTTGGGTACATATAGCGTAAAGTAGTTTGATGTATGTCGAGTAGAAATTAATCGTACGTAATGTACTTACAGTAGTTGTTCAATTCTTTAGTAGTAGATCTATTGAATGTAGTACTACAGAGATAGCGATTGTTACGTAATGTAGTACTTACAGAGATAGCGATTGTTACGATCGTAGGTATGTATTGTTAGAAATGTTGCAAATTTTGTACGCATTAAATAAGTAATTTTGTAGCATATAGATATACCAACGCAGTTGGGGTCGAATATTTTTTACGGGAAGTATTTAATTCGTGGGTGAATGAATGGATTTGCAGATATGGCGTAATCGAGTTCAATTTAGAATATATTATGGCGAAGGGGTTGTAATGTATGGTTCTGGAGGGTGCAGATCTAAGTAACTTCCAAAAGATGTAGACAGAAGTTTGAGTAGGGTCGAAGAGCGCACATTTTCTTCAAGTGATGAAGTGGTTGTATTATACTTTTCGGATGGAAGAAGAGAAGTGGCAAATGAAGGTATTTTGCCTCAGAGTATGCGTAATAATCCATTTTGTTGGGAGCTAGTTGAGTTGAAAGGAACCGTGATCGTGAGATCATATGAGGGGGACAGAGCAACGGGGATGGAACCGGGTGCTTTAGTGCAAGCCTATGCCCGGATGTAGCTCTCAAAGAAAGAATGGACGGGGAGTGTAGTCAGGCTCAAAATGAGTTAAGTTTTGGTGACACCGAAATTGGGGGGATCTAGTGGGCAAAGCGGTACATCCAGATGAAATGAATCCAGGACATTATTTGCGAAAGTGGCGAACAATCCGAATTTGGGGAGGATTTAAGCAAATGTTGGACAAGTAGCGCTCGGAGAAAGTGCATTTAAGGTGAGCAAATTGATGAAATAATGCGGTTAGGATGGAAGAGGAAGACCTTTGAGTACTGATAGCATGTGAAGACGCATTTATGAGTCCGACGAGGAAGATGGAGGTATCGTGAGCCGCTGCGTAGAATGAGTGGAGCACACATCAATTTGATAGGTTGGTTGTTAATGAAACCAACGACATGCGTTGGCAAGACACTTCAACGCAGGTTAGGCCCGACAGATGTACGCGACAAAGCGAGGCATGCGGTGATGTCGTGGAAAGATTGGGCCTTATCATTAAGAAGGACTTTCGGGTTAAGAAATCCACGACCTGCTCTGACGTGGTGTGTGTGAGATCCATGGTATCGTGCGGAGAGTGCACGCATACAAGCCGGGCGGGGCCACCCATTGGTTATGCTCGGCGTTGAGCAAAGACAATTGATGATCGAGGAAACAATGATGGCTCACAGTGAACACGTCATCTGGGTTTGTCGCGAATCTCATGTACTCAGAGATAGTGGAGAACTCCGGGCTTATGAGCCCTGCTATTATCCGAGCTCTCGAGAACAGATATCAAGACACAATTAGCTATGGGAAGGCTTGAGGGCTAAACAGGAAGGCCTTAGAAACGAGGTTTGGGAAGTTTGAAGACTCGTACCACAATCTGCTCGCATCGCCGGGGCTTGCATTCAGTGAAGAAATCCGGCACTTACTATGATTATCAAGATTGTCCGCCAATCAAGTGGCCAACTAAAAGGCATCCGAGGAGAGTGTTCTTCGTGATTCTGAGCTTGCATTAAGGCGTTTACCACTGTCAGTCTATCATTGTCGTATGCGTGGACGGCACATTCTTGACCGGAAATACAAAGGGCAAATTTTGATACCGTGGGTGTTGACGGAAACAACCAGACTTACTGTGCTGCATTCGGCCAGAGAAAGTGAGAACTATGAGAGTTGGCTATGGTTCTCATGGAACTTGAAGATTGGGGTGGTCAAAACTGTCAGGATGTGTGCGTCTTCGGTGCATGTCGAGTCTCGCTTAGTGCGATCAACCACCGCAAGCAGAGGAGCCATTTCCATGGCCTGACTTGCAGAGCCGATGGTGCATGAGGCATTTGGGCGCAAATTTCTACAAGCAATTCAGAACAAGGAACTCATGAACATGTTCAAAAGACTATGCGTAAGGCAACCAGAGAGCAAGTTCCTGACTGTGGGAAAAATATCGATGGTGACAAGAAAACACAAAGAGGAGGCGAACAAGAGTATCTGCCAACAAGGCGAGGCCACGAGGCGGAGCCTCTTCCCCACGCCAACAGAAGATGACGCGACTAATCGCTGCCGAAGGCAAAGGCCAATCAAATGTTTCTGATCGATCAAGCACTAACCGATGGAAAAGTGGGCACTGCTACATGACACACATGGTGCCGTATACGGTGTGATGACCAAGAATTTTGCGTGTTTACAATCGGGTAATGAGAGGGATGAGGTGTCTCCCATTGGTGGAATTGTTGAGGGAGTGCCGCGGGCACAACCAAGTACTTCGTCGACAGACATCAAGTCGCAGATAGTCTTGAGAGATGAGAAGCTCTCACTCTCCATGATCAAGAAATACATGGAAGAGAAGAGTCTAAGGCGACCAAGCATAGAGCTATTAAAGTTGGTGCACGAACACGGGCTCGAGGTGATATGTAAGGATAAAGGACGGCGTGGAACCAACCAGAGTGCGACATGGGACATCTGCAGAATGCTCGTGTAACAAGCCCAACCTTTGCACAGTGCCGTGTTCTCATGTGATAGCCGTGATGTGCTTTATTTGGAATGCAACCTGGTACCTATCTATCTGAATATTTCAGGAAAGGGTGATGGCAACTTGGAGCGCAGGAGCTGTATGGTTACGGTGTTGTGGGTTCTTTCACGGCAACTCCTAGTGCCGATGAAAGGCTCTGGTCCCATTTTAATGCAGTAGATGGAAAGGTGGCCTAAGACAAGACGATCGAAATGACATGGATGAGTCCGGTCGCAAGCGCGTGAAGAAATGTTCATTGTGCAAGCAAACAGACATACGCTCAAGAATTGCCACGCACAAAACGAAGGAGATGAAGGAGGAGATGGCAATCCGACGGTGGCGGTGGATCGCCCTGCGGCGTATTTAGTCTGCACGACGCCAACGTACTCACATGAGAAGCAATTTAATGCATAATGTAATCGATGTGACGTGTGTTGTGTGAACCATGTGTGACCATGTGTGTAAGCCTCGTTGCATGTGGTCGTGAGTGTTGTACCTAAAAAATTATTGTAATCGCTTTCAATATTTATGATGCTTGAACAATTTTACGTGAATGTTTGTTTGAACACATTGTTGTGAGAAACCTATAGTATTCGGACGATTTTCTTTTGATATGGTTTTGAAATGTAACTCACAATTTGTTATTTATGGTGTATGGTCATTGACGAGAGATGACGAGTGGCCATTCGAGTTCTTTGATCCGGTGGTCGACAGTAGTCACCGCGCTCCGCCGCCACCTGCTTTTCCAATGAGGAGGCCAGGCGACACGCTGGGCGCCCTTCGTCCGAGACACCGATGCGACCGGGATATCGATCCTCGTTGGGTCCCCTGTAACATATTACAATTGATTTCTTTATATGTTTGAGGTATTGTTCTATCGGGTGTTGTACTGGAAAAATAACATGTTTTTCCTTTCAGTAGGCTTCGAGCTTCGTGGTTGCTCCTTCGGCCGGATGGTGCCTGGATGTGGAGTCGGCGGTTTCGCTCGACAGTCCTGATCACCGCCCGTGGATCGGAGGCGAGACCCACACCTTCCACCTACCCGCTTGGGAGATGGCGATCACCTTGCAGGGCGTGTCGTGCACCGCTTTGGCCTCCCGATCGCCGGCTGACGCCAGGGTGCCACACGACGCCGACCGCGTGGCACCCTACTTCAACAGCTCCGGTGTGCTTCAAAGACTAGCACGGGTTTCACCGACACCGCGGTCCTACGCACTGCGGTGGCTTCGATACTGCGGGTATCGCGAACTACACTATGAAAAACAAGTACTCTTCAATTACAACTTACAACAACATGTAATATGTGATCTTCTATCTTGCAGCCTTCGCGAGCTCGCCCAGGGGGCGACGACCACAGGTCACCGCCACTTGAGGCGTACTGCCCTGTGGCTATTCGCTGGATGCTTGTTCACGAGCCCCATGGGGATAGCGTGATGTGCACACCGTCTGGCCCGCGAGGAGATAGCGGACGCCGACGACGCCGCGGTACTCGGGGTCCGCTGCCTTCTGCAAAGACGCGAAGCCCTCTGCGATGGTGTACCTGGACCGGGCGCCAGTCGACCTTCACCGATGCCCGCCGGGTACAACTGTGCATACGAGGTTCCAGACGGCGCCCGCCATCACTGGAGCGGGTTGACCTTACAGCGATGGCGACGCGGACGGTCGACCATGGCAATTCATCTGGTGCCACCGACGGTAAGATATTTGAACGAAAGTTTGGTACTATTGCTTGTACATTTTTAATACTAACTGGTAACGTTTTGTTTCTTTAGCCTCAGAGTGGGCACACCACGCGCCAGGGTACCTTAGCTCGCGGCGTTCGACCACCTCACGGACGACGCGCGCGCTGACGCCAGACACTCAGGAGCGTGCACGCCAGTGTGACCGGGCTACCGTGTCGACCCTCGCGACGCGAGACGCGGGCAGATCGCTCACACGCTTCTCCTGGTGTTCGACGTCCGGTCGAGGCTCACGCTGGCCATCGAAAGTGATGAGGCGCTTCGGCCTACGACAGAGTTCCTGCCGGCCGGCCTGGCTTCCCACACGCCGCCACGCTGCAAGTTCCTCAATCGATGTTCCATAATTACTATCGTGTGTTGCCATCTAATATTTATACATTCATTTCTCATCCACAACAGACCAGGAAGGGGGTGCATGGGGCCACCGCACGCACGCGCGATGGCGCCATGGATCGAGGAGTGGGCCCGAGCCCTCGAGGCGTCCGACGGCGATGCGCCATACGACCGAGACTTACCAGCGCATCGACAAGCTGGTTCACCTCAGCACACGCGTGCGCCTGGTACGCGCCGACCGATCCTCCAAGGCACGCTCCCCGCCCAGAGACACGATCCCGCCTACACGGACGCTGCGCCACGTCGCAGACGTTGTATCCGGAGAAATATCGTTTAACGATTTTCAAATCGGTGCTATCTAATTTATGGCGATGTATTTTCCAGATCGACATGCTAGGCCGCTTCACGAGGAGTCGCCGAGGATGTCGCGATTGACTGGGCCACGGTGACCGTGAGCGACGCTGCCGTACCGGCTTCTGGTAGGTTCAGGACGACCGACGCGCTACCGAGTTGGTCGGATCACCCTCGCCTGGTGTGGTCCCCGACGACCGCCGCGCTTACTTCGAGGGGACCGGTACCGGTGCAGGCGAGACACCGAGTCGCTTCTTCTTCACAAAGACGGTGGAGGTGCGGCTTCCACACCGGAGGTGCCGCAGTGTGTGTTTTTCATGTTTTGCATTCACTTTTCATGCTTTGCACTCACCAAGTCACCGGTCTTAACATTTCTTCCCTTTCGCAAATGCCGCCGGAGGTCCCGCAGGTGTCACGCACCGTGGTTGCCGACGCCTCTCCGATGACTACGACGGGCGGGTGATGACCTTGCGACGACTACGAGGACGTAATCGCGGTGGAGGTACCTCGTTGATCCACCCGATTCGACTTGGTACCGCGACAAGAGTGGCGCCACGACGCCAGGTCGTCGCGATGATGCCACTAATTTCACCCACCTCAGTCCGGTCGTCGCAGATGGGTGCCGCCACCTCCACCGACCCAGTGGGTCGTCGCAGAAGGTGCCGCCACCTCCACCCAGTCGGGTTCGCCGCAGTTGGGTGCCGCCACTCCACCGACCCACCCGAAGTGGGTGTCGCCACCTCCGACCTTCCCGGCCGCGGTGGGTGTCGCCACTCCAAATGACACTCCATTGGTCATTGGTGCCGCCACCTCCAGACGCAGTTGCACCGACGCAAAGACTGTGACACCCCCACCACTAGCCGATCGACTGGGTACGCCCACACCTCCAATGAGACCACGAGGGCCCGCCACCGACGACGCACTGACGACTCCGAGGTCGATCCGGAGGAGGACTACACACCAAACAGGAGGCGACGAAGAGGGGCCGCACTAGTTTTTTTATTTTTCAGTGTTTGTAATTTTTTTGTTTATTTTGGTTGGCAGTTTCGATTACGGCGGTGATTGATGGTACTATGTTATGTAATACCATCTATTTTGTGTACTTTGTCATATTACGTGGTTCATTACATATTTCGTCCGCTTTTCCGACTTTTGTCATATCATCTTTTCACTTTGTTAGATGACCTTGAAGCTTTTGTCATATCACCTTACGACTTTTTGCCGACTTCACTGCTTGAGCGAGAGAATACAGGATGCGAACATCGGGACCATGACAGCCGCAACGCTAAAATCGTTAGGGTTGTTGGGCGTTGTCGCGGCGCGTAGTATAATACTTAGGGTTGTTGGGCGTTGAGAATTTATATGCGAAGAGAGTTGTAACCGTAGAGATATTTTTACGTAATATGGTAGTCCGTAGATACCAAATAGCAAAACCTGGTACCTCCGCCAAAAAAATAACTTCCAACATGCCATCTCTACGCCGCCAAAATCCTTCATCGTTATGGTTCGCAAGGCGCCGAATGTAATACTTAGGTAGTTGGCCGTTGAGAGTTCAAATGCGAAAAGAGTTGTAATCGAGATATTTTTACAGAATATGGCAATCAGATACCAAATAGCAAATCTGGTACCTCCGCCCAATAAATAACTTCCAACATGCATTTGTATGGTCACTAAAAACCTTCATCGTTAGGTTTGGTGCACGAATGTAATACTTAGCGTTGTTGAGCGTTGAGAGTTTAAATGCGAATAGAGTTGTAATCGAGATATTTTTACGACTCTCTTCGTGATATAAAATCCTCAACGCCCAATAACCCTACGCTTTTATAGTCACAAGACAAAACCATGTAGTCATTTTCTTTCTGTTGAGCCATGAAAGCCACCTAGATTGCATCTCGCAGTCGGTACTCCAACGCCATGACCCGCCGATGTCATCTCGCAATGATGTGTACTCCACCGCCATGACCGGCCGATGTCATCTCAGAAGTCAGAAAAGCAAGATGCATCCGTCGATGTCAAGCACACCACTACCGCAAGGGAATCCGATGCTCTTGGATTTTTCTTTCTTGCTCGAGGACCGCGGAAATTGACTTCAAAATGAAAAACCGCAACGGAAAGCCACGGTTTTATGATGTTATCGCTCGCCCAGGCCCCCACCTCGCGCTTAATGCTCCGCTAACTCGGTTGCTACCGGCCAGACTTCGACGCATCGCAACGCCGCCACGCGTGCCGATTTTCGTTTTGGCCCCTCGCCCGCACGATGATGTGCCGCCACCGTCTCGCTTTCTACCTCGCCCTCGCTTATAAATTGCAAGGTCGCACTTATATCGTGCAAAAGCGATACATTGCCCGAGTTCATAAAGTTTGGATTGAGTTGAGAAAACCCAAAGCGCAAAGAGGAGAACGGGTAGTTTAGCTTTCCTTTTTTTTCCAAGATTTTATTTCGGCGTCTTGTTCCACAGGTATTATTTACAAAAGTTCTTTTGTACTATGAGTCACATTGTTGTGTTCTTGGTTCAAGACACATTGATTTGTACTTTTATGTTCTTATTGATGTTTTTGCTTCGTGGTAGACACCGACTTAAGTGTTCGGTCTGCTCAGGAAAGCCATGTCAAGGCGTCGAGCTCGCTGGTTGCCAATGCAGTATGTAATTTGCCCTAACCGCCATGTGGATGCTCAAACCTTCTACATCAACGCCAAATAGCAGACGAGCGTTCTATAGATGCCCAAATTTCTTTGTACGCCTAAATGTATTTCGATATCTTCATATTTTGATGATTATTCTCTGCTCAGCTTTTAAATAGCCATGCTCACACTGCCGTAGTCTACGGATGCCAATATCGAAGTGGCGCGGTATAAATACAAACATCTTTAAACAAGACGCTCCAATGGTAGAGCAGAGGACGGATCTTGGCGCAGAACTTAACAAAGCACCTTGCAGAATTACCGCAGCATAGGGAGTTCGGCCTGAACAAAAGAAAACCGTGAAGCGATGATCGCTACTTGAGCACGCCGCATAAGATAACCACGAAGCCGTAAGCCCCGATTTGGTTGTTCCTCTTGACGGAACTAGCGTGAAGACTACAAACGGACGCTGGGAGTTTTTCAAGAAGAGGGTGTTGAATTCTATGATAGTGATGATTCTCGAAAGTTCTAAAGCCGCTCAACCTTGCATCCATTTGTATGTTAGTTCTTATTCACAAGAAATGTCATGTGTAGTTGTTCTCCTATTGTACTGTAATATGAATGTCATGCTTCTTGGTAACTCGGATTTGTCATCGATTCGCACACCAAACAATACAAGGAAGAACGAATTTTCAATTTTAAAATCGCAGTGATTATTATAAACAAACAATGACAACAAAAACAAACAACAAATCAGAAAGCAGCAACGACGCTTACTGCAAGTGCCATTATTATAAACAAACAATGATATTAGCACTTAGTCCATACACCATGAGTTTTCTCATCCCATTCAGTTGTATTTATAATCCAAGCAAAGGTGCACAGTACGCCCTGTGAAAGCATATCAGCCGGGTAAGCTCAGACGACATATCATGTCGGTCGTCCGAAATGTCATGTCAAATGCATGTGTGCCAGATATTGCCTGAGTCGTCCCTGGCCAAAAGCATAGCCGGCAAAGCTTTTATCGCACCTCCTCAAGATACAAGCTGCGCATATGTCGGTATCAAGCACAGTAGAGCCGAAAGCGAATCCGATGCTCGCGATTCCTTTTAAGCTTCAAGTCCTGTCAGCTCTATCTGGCTATTTAACCCCCTTCATGCCTTCGCGGCGTTGCATCGACCAAACCATCGCTCCAATACAACAAAGAGAACCATCACCGCCAACCCAAACGAGCAAAGACCAATGGAGTTCCTCGCCCCCAAGGCACAACGTTATCGAAACAATCCCGAAGGCACGGAGGTCCCCATGTGCCTATGCGGGATCCTTGCGCCTTCCATAAGTCAGACAACTCATACACTTACTGTATGAGGTCTGGAGCCGCCGCAACCCGACTCCGAGCCAACGCTGGGATGCGGATGCGCGGAGAAGCCGGTATGTTCATACTCACATTTGGTGCTGCTCCCAATTCATCGTGTTGTAACACCGTGTGATGTGACTAATTGCAGCCTCCAACGTATGAAGTTCATCCGATTCTACGACGCGGAACAAACTCCGAGATGGAGAGGGAGGCGAATCGGGAGTACTCGATCGAGGGCTATCGTGGAGCAAAGCAGTGGTGTGAGCAGATGAGGAGGAGAAGCGCCAACAAGATTTGGAACATATGCATGCACAGAGGGAGGCCGAACGACAGCAGCGCCATGCAGAGGGAGGCCGAGCGAGAGAAAGCGTGAGAGGCAGTTAGGCCGCAGCGGCAGGAGCCGAAAACTTGCGTGAAGTGGAAAATATCCTCGCTTGCACTCAAAGCTTCCAAGAGAAGGGCCCTTATTGTTTCCTCCGCCTAAGGAGCATGTTACGTTTAGTCCAGATACTCGGTAGAGTGCCGCTGGAGCATGCCATTGTTGTTTAGCATTTCTAAGCCGTATGCAATTCAAGACTTTCTTATTGCTCCCCATCTATCTGCATAAAAGGTACCGCATATATATTTCACATCTTTGAAGATAACTACAAGTCTTCAAAAATAATTACGAGTTGACCGGGAGTGAAGAAGGGCCACCTAAAAACTGCACATCGATTTTCTCATGCTCGTGATCGAATGGCTTCTAAATCCGACAGCTTTAAAATCGAAATTTGTTGCGTATATTTATTTATGCAATTTGGAATAAAATATAATATATTTTTAAAAAATTCTCATAAAAACTAACAAAAATATCAAAAATGGTATATGTCGCTTGTTCATAGGGCGACATCAATAATGTCGCCCATGGGGATTTTTAACTGCCGCATGCTGATCGGGCGATTGAAGTCTCGTCGCTTCGCCTAACGCGGCGAAAAACACGAGAGCTCTCCCTGTCGCCCGTCCATCGGGCGACAGGCTTATATCGCCCGATGGACAGGCGACAGACGTATAAAAGTGTAATTTCTTGCGAAAGACATTTATTTCTGCAATTCGGAATAAAATATAATATATTTAAAAAAAATACAAGCTATATAGCCCAGCATGCCGTAGTGTACCACTAGACATCTTAATGACGCTTTGCTCCCCGTTTGTGCCCACACGGACCCGCACTTATCCGGTCACAGATATTTGGTGTTTTAGACACCGACGGATCTTTAAAACATAATTTTAATCACTAATTTTCGTATAATATATTTATAAAAAGCTTAATAAAATTATAATATTATAAAACTACTTTTTAAGACAAAACTACGTATATGATTTTTATGTATCCAGTTTAAATATTTTAAAAGGTATACATCATCAAAGTTTTAAAATTTTGACTACAATCATGTCTGAAACGACAACGATTTGTGATTAGAGGGAGTAGTAATTTTGTAGTACTATTATATGATCCACATGATATATATACACATATACATACATGCATACATATATGTATGTATGTATTCATTGATTGATTGGCTCGAAGAGATTTGCGTAGCCTGCAGAAATTATTTCTCATTGCGGATATATTTGTATCTCTAATCAAGATCTTGCAGTTGCCGCTTGCATATTACGCAGCATGCAGCAACAATTTCTAGTACGTACGTATACGTACTGTTGGACTATGATTTAGCCCATATATGTTGTCTCTCTGTGTACTACTACTATACTACACTGCAATTAATGAATCTTCCCTTCTTGATAGAGCGTACAACAATGTTAGAATGTTTGTTTGTTTGGGCGTTGCAACGTTGCATGCATACATCATACATGGAAGTAGAACTGCCAGGGTCATGATCTGATCTGCAATTATACGTACTGTCGATCGAGCTGCTTCATGAAAAAAATGTTCAACTATACAACTCGAAAATACATAATCTCAAAAATATACAACAGTATAAAAATTTTTCAAAATTAACGTGGCGGCCGCCACGCCGCACGGCGGCAGCCAGGCGTCACACACAGGCACACACGCACACACACTGCCACGCACACACACGCCACGCTGGCTGCCGCCACCCTGCACGGCGGCAGCCAGCACACACACTGCACGCACACTCACGCACACACTACACACACTGCACGCACACACACACTGCACGCACACCACTTTTATATTTTTTAGAGAGTGACTAGGGAACGGTATACCGTTGCAACGGTATAGCCATGAAACTTATGAAACTTATCAGTTTCAGTGCTGGTTTCATGAGTTTCAGTGTTTAGTTTCATCAGTTTCATGTTTTATCAGTTTTTAGTGCTAAGTTTCATGAGTTTCAGTGCAAAAAATCATAAGTTTCATGAGTTTCAGATGTATACCGTTGCAACGGTATACCGTTTTTTAGTTTTTCTGTATTTTTTATTTCTTTTTTTTGTTTCTTTTTTGTTTTTTGCTTTGGAATGTTGTTTCATTTTTTTTATTTTTTTTTGCTTTGGCAGGTTGTCAACTATTCCATCCACCGGGCTGCTGTTTTGCGGAAAAAAAAGCTAAAATATACAACATTTAATCAAAAATTTCGAAAGTATACAATAATAAATTTTTTTGCAAAAATATCAATTGGTCCCGCCACGCCAGACGACGGTGGCGGCAGTGGTTCTCGACGCTACCGCCACGTGTCCCTTTTATTTTTCTCGTACAATTTTCTTAGTTTTCTCTCGATTATTCAACCGGTGTCGGATCACGGTTGCCCACGATAGAAAAACCGGCGTCTTCGACTTATACTGAAAACCTCGATTAAATGTCGACGCTCCTTATCCCGCATACAAATGGTGCGCAACAAAAGATACACACATAAATACTCATCACCGTAATATAACCTTACCACCCATACCAAAAACAAATGGAGTACCAAAACCTTTCAATACAGCTGTACAAGCAACAACCCGCAAAGCCTAATAGCGAAGAAAGCGAGCAGCGCGAAGGGAGGGAGAGCACTACAAAGCCACAAGCAATGGCGTGAAGAGAGCCTACACATTAGAGCGTGAGGAGAGCGACGGACGCCCTGCCTTATATAGAAGGGGACATCATTACTATGACGTTTATAATAATCGCGATTATCTTATGCATAACGTTATCATTTATTTATAATAACGGTATTTAGCATTATTATTAGTCGTAATTTAAAATTTCTGCGACATTGGATTCAGACACGAATGACTTGACGCGACTCATCACCAACCAGCTGTTGTTCATCCACATGCACATGCCAAAAGCATTCCAAAGTGCATGCATGATTGAAGGGTGTCGGTCAAATTGGATGAAGGAGAGTCGTGGGGGGCCTCGGGAGGGAGATGGGCGTGGAGGGCACCTGGCTGCCGCCGTGCTGGGTGGCGGCAGCCAGTTTTTTTGCAGTTGTATAATTTTGATATTTGTAATTAAGTGTTGTATATTCAAGCATTTTTTCGCTGTTTTGCTCACATGCATGCGACTTTCGGCGTTCAAAGCAACTAGACAAACCAATTGCGGGGACAAAAACTGGCGCCACCTTCAATGCAACCGTGCAAAGCAACCTGCCAAAGCAAAAAACAAAAAAGAAACAAATAATAAATAAAAAATAAAAAAGAAACAAAAAATAAAAAAAATGAAGTGGTTGTGTGTGTAAACAACAAAAAAAAGAAATAAAAATTATGTGTGTGCAGTGTGTGTGCGTGTAGTGTGTTTAGTGCGTGTAGTGTGTGCGTGTAGTGTGTGCAGTGTGTGTGTCTGTGGGTGCTGGCTGCCGCCGTGCGGGGTGGCGGCAGCCAGCGTGGCTTGTGTGTGTGTGCGTGGCAGTGTGTGTGCGTGTGTGCCTATGTGTGTGACTGTCAAGGCCCCAAGTTCCAAAAGTTCTGGGACATCCGGAGTATCCGGATCAGCATCCGGAGTGTCCGGATCCAACCCGGAATGTCCGGATAAATGTCCGGAGTATCCGGATTGGCCTGACCGAGCGCCTCAACCCGGAGTGTCCGGACCAAACGTCCGGAGTGTCCGGGTTAGTGTTACCGAAGACCCCAACCCGGAGTCTCCGGGTTAGCGTCCGGAGAGTCCGGTATTTGCGGGGGTTTAGTATAAAAGTCCCATTTCGTGGCTCTCCTCCATTCTTTCTCCTCCATGTTGTTTCCCCACTCCTTGGTGCTACTCCCCTCCACCCTAGCTTCACTCCGGTGAGCTTCCCACCGGCCGGTGACCCTCCGTGGCTCCTCCCCGGTGACTCCTCCATCCCCGGGAACTCCTCCTCACGCCGACTTCTCCTTCCTCCGCCCGGCATTGTTCTCCTCCATCATCCTTGGAGGTAGGTCTTTCTCTTGGAGGTTGATTCGTGGGATTCTTGGGTTCTAAGACTATCCATGGTGGGTTTGGGACTTAGGTTTGGGTTTGAGAGTTTGGGGAAGAACTTTGGAGTTCTAGGGTTTTGGGAAGTGGTGGTTCTTGGGTTGGTTTTGGGGTTGGGTTTTGGGGAATGTAGGTTGCCTAGGTTAGAGATCGGGTAGTAGCAAAGCCATTGCGCGGCTTGGAGCTAGTCTTGGTTGGGCAAGTAGGACGTCGTCGTTTCTAGGCGGTTTGAGCTAGCTCGGGGTTTCTCCCGGCTTGCAAGTTGTAGAAAAGTCGTGGATCGGGTCGATGTGAAGCCGTAGGAAGTGGTAGGGCTCCCCTCCTCAAGTCGCGTTGGGCCAGATGCTCCAGGTCCGGAGTGTCCGGACACCCAGCCCGGAGTATCTGCCCTAGGCCGGAGTATCCGGACACAAGGTCCGGAGTATCCGGGTTATCCGGACTGTCCGGATCAAATAACCGGACTGTCCGGGTTAGGCTATTCTGTCCGGTTTCGTTAACCTGTTCGGTCGCGTTGTCTCGTCGGGGTTTTCCTGTTGTGTTCATTTCATTCGCATGGCATGCATCTCATTCTGCATTGTACTCGTGTAGGGAACGATCCCGCGGAGACTGACGCCGCGGTGACCGAGGGTGTTACCGGAGAGCCGACTGTTGCCGACCCACAGGCAGAAGAACAAGGCAAGCACCTATGCATCTTGAACCTGTATTAAATTGTAGTTTTGGAAATAACTTGCTTATTTGGTGAATTAAGTTTGCATTAGGAGTTGAATTGGGATAGGACTAGATCCCACTTGCTGCACATCCATCCGTTGAAATTGTGCATACTTCCGTTGGAACTAGCTTAGGGGCAATACTATGAGTCCATGCTTAGTCATGCTTAGAGGTCGGGGTTCGGGCCAAGTGACGGAGGGTTCTGTCACTTGCGGTTGTCATTATTACACACATACTACATTATGTTGGACTTGGAATTGGGAAAGGTTTTGGGAAAGAAATGAATTGTGGACCGGGCGGGGAGTTGGTTCATTTGGGTATGGAGACTCAAATGTGTAGCCCCGTCTGTGTCAGTTAAGGACCGATCCGTAAGTGGAATAAGATTGAGCACACCCCGGTTGGTCGCATGCCCGATTATGGTACGGTAAGACACTCTTTCTCTCATACGGAATCGATGGACCGTAACTTCCTGTGGTTGGACGTGGTTGAGGGCGAGGCTTAGGCCGACTCTCGAGCGCCAAGCCGGGCTTGGGGCTGCTCGAGTGGGTGCTAGGTTTTCGGGCCACAGGAGGACGCTTCAGCGATTGGGTATGATTGGGAGGGGGTTGACACTAGGCCCTTGTGGTAAGTGTCGTGCGATCAATGCTTCCCTGCAGGGTTAATTAAGCGATTCGAATTGCCGCGCTCTCGGATATGAGCAAGCTTGATCCGAACTTCTTCTGCGTAGTAAACAACTTGAACTTGTGGTTCGCCGTTGGGCTTGAGCTAAATTTTGATATGAGATGACTTGCTTTACATTCTGTTAATTACAATATCCTGTTAGAAGTAGGTGTTGTTACAACTGCTAGCTATATTGAGAAAAACTTGAGTAGATGACAAAAATTGAAACAAAGTTAAGCATTTCGCACTTTTAACCTAAGCCTGTTTACCTTGCTACCGACAAATGCATCTCCTTTGGAGTCGGTCATATATGGACCCCGGGTAAGTCTTGCGAGTACCTTTTGTACTCATGCTTCTGCTTTGTGATTTTCAGGTGAGGGTCAGGTGGGCGGATGCGAGTTCTGCTTCATCGCCTCTGACCAAGGGCACCGAGTAGAGGCTTAGCGCGATATCGACACGCCCTAAGTGTTCAAAGCGTAACACTTCCGGAGAAGTTTTATTTTGCTAGTGTGTTGCGATTTGATTCACTTTTGTTGTATAGATAGCCTTTTAAATTGTGTTTCGTCGTCGTTTAAGTCTCTGTCGATGTCTCGTGGTGGCTTCTAATTGTGGTCGTACTGCTGCGGTGGTAGTTGCATTACTTTTGGACACATATATTATCGGGGATTGGCTATCTGGCAAAAGACCACGGTACCCCCGTGAAAAGCTAAACCCGCCGACCTCGCGATACTAAAAGAAGGTGCTCGGGAGAACGAAACGAGCATCCCTCCTTCTCCTCCGAGCATACGCGTTTGCACCTTTACTCACAGAAGTACCAAACACGCCCCCCCACGAGCAAGCATGCTCGTAGAAGCTACGACCTACTCGGGTGTTTTGGTCGGAGGGCCCAGCGAATGCTACGAGGAAGGAAGGAGCCAACCAATCAGCCGGAGATCAAGGGAAATCATACCCGAAATTCAAATAGCGCGAAAATCAAGGACAGCGGGTCACGGATATGGATACATAGCGTGATCCTGTGGAGGTAGTTGCCCTTTTGGTACCTATAGTCGTATTATTTAAACCCCGGAGGATTTGTAAGGGGAAGGGAAAAAGAGATAGAACACAATACATCGGAGTAGGGTCATTATCCCGGCAGAGGGAGGCCCGAACCAGGATAAACACCGTGTCCCCTTTTCTTCTTCTCCCGACCTGGCATCGCTCGAACGACCTCTTCGATCCGCACGACGGGGCTCTGTTGATCCCCCATTCAACAAGTAAGCTCGACGGGAGCCGTTCTCCAATCGTCGACAGCTGGCGCCGTCCGTGGGGATCGACAGCTTGATTCCCGTGCAGATCAAGATCCTCGAGGATGCCGAACTCGGGAGACACTCGGGACCTTTGCGTTTTTGACCACGTTGAAGATGACGACGTGTACTACGCCGTCGACAACGTGGCCAGGGTGACCGATCCTATCGGTCACACTGAGTCTGGGAGCCCTTCCCCGGACACGGGAAAGCGAGGACAGGGCCTCCATTCCCCAAACATTACCCTCGAGGACCCCGAGGATGACTACGACGGTCTCTACGATGGCCTGGACATACCAGACGATCTAGAGCTCGACCGAGAGACTGCATCTCAAGGGGATACAATGATGTCCCCATCGCTTTCATCCCGCTCTCGTCGAGTCAACGTAGCCGGGAGCCGTACAGAGCCCGAAGAGGGATCCTCGGACGCTGCCAAGCACGACCGCTACGAGGCGGCCAGACTCCACTTGGAGACGTCCTTGGGAAAAACCCTCGCGAGCATTCGCCGCCAGGCAAAGGGGAGGTGCGCTTCCACGGAAAGGAACTCTCGCGGGTACCGAACTCCCGATCGCGCTCCGGAGCGCCGTCAAAGCTCACCGCCGCCAGTTCACCGGAAGCGGAGCGATTCTGAGCCTTGGCGGCGGTCGTGCATGACCTGCGCAGTTTCCCCGAGCAAGTAGACTTGGAGGCCGTGGGCAGGGTCGTAGCCGAAGATTTGGAAAGGCTTGCCGCCGAGCTGAAAGTCTCGGATCCTCCCCACGACCGGGATGCCCGGAGTGTTTCCCGGGACCATCACAAACGCTCCCCCATGCGCTCGCACAGAGGTGAGTCTCGGAGCCATGCTCGGAGATCGCACTGCATCGCTTAACCCGATCCGGGAAAAGCCGAGCGATCCGCAGAGCGACCTCAGAGCGGTACCTCTATAATCGCCAGACACGAGCGCTCTGAACACTCCACGACCAAGCTTGCCGTCGCAGACGATCGTCGCATGAGGTCTTCTCCGACTCACCACAAGACGGGCGTTGGGCGGAAGACCCGCGTGAAGGCCGCCGTGACCGAGGGTTTCACCGTGAAATCCCGAAGCCGGTTGCCAGGCCTTCACGAGCTCCTCCGGACGCCGCATGGCCGAACAGATTCAAGCCCGCCACGCCGAAGATTCAACGGGACCCGTAACCCTGACGAATTTCTCTCAATATATACTACCGCCATCCTCGCCACGAGGCGATGAGGGGTGATGGCAAATTACCCGCCGACTGCTCGATGGAGCCGCCAGACGTGGCTTTTCAATCGAAGGAAGGATCCATACGGTCTGAGGGCAGCTCGGCGCCGCGCTCAAAGCAAATTTCCGTGAGCTGTTACATCCGCCAGGAAAGGAGCGCGACCTGAGCGCTTGATCTGACGACGGGAAACCCTGCGATAATTCGTCCAGAGGTTCATCCAGGTCCGGAACTCGATCCCAAACATATCGGACGAGGCTGTCGTCCGAGCTTTCAAGTTCGGGGTACGGGACGTGCGCTTCACGCAGGACCTGGAGATCCACCCGGATCTAATCGGCGAACGAGCTCTTCCGAATGGCCGATCGATACGCCAACGCAGATGAAGCCGCCCAATGGAAGAAAATGTCGGATGAAGGGAAGCCGCCTCGGCTGGCCTAGAGACCTCAGCTAGCAAAAAGGGGTCGAATTCTGTAGACAAGAAGATCAAGAAGAAGAAGAAAAAGCAACCCTCGCCAGCCATGGTAGCCGCGGTGGAACAACAACAACCCCGAGCAACCCAGCCGCAGCCACGGGTTTAACGCTTCGGGAAGAGGACAACCACACAGGCCTCGAGCGAGGCGACCAAGCGGACCGACGGGCGACCTCATCGTCTGGCTTCACCAGCGCAAGACGGCACGATCTACGGAATTGCCGAACGTGGACCTACCGCTGGAGCGATTTCAATGGCAGGGGTCCCATGCCGACGCTCCAGAGCAGGTGAAAATGGCAAAGGTAAACAGCCCGCCGAGGAAAGTGAGGATGACATGGAATACCAAGAACCGAAGAATCACATAGCGGTCATCTTCGGGCTCCTCCGCCTACAAGTCCCGCCGACTTAAAGGACGCCGCAAGAGAAGTGCACCATGTTACCAGGTAAGCCTCGGTGCAAAGAAATTGAAATGGTCTCGAAATATCCTCACTTTCTCCAAGGACGATTGTCCCCTTGGGATGACCAAACCCAGAGGCTTCCGATGGTCGTGAACCCCACCATCAAAGCAATACCGTCGGTCCGGGTCCTCATAGACTCAGGAGCTCTTTGGACCTTATTTGATCAAGGTTTTGGACGAGATGCAGATTCCTCGTTCCAAAATCAAGAGTGTAGCCGTGCCCTTCTTCGGGATAGTCCGGGCACCTCGATCAAACCTCCGGGGCAGGTCGTCCCGCCTCGTGAGTTTCCGGCCCAAGTAACTTCGTAACGGAGCTAATCACCTTCGAGGTGGTAGACTTCGAGTCGGCCTACAACGCCATCCTCGGCAGCCGGCCTTGGCCAAGTTCATGGCCGCCGCATCACGCCAGATCGGTGCACGAAGATTCCCGGACCAAACGGAGTCATAACCGTCAAAGGGAACCACAAGTCCGCACTCAATTGCGCATTTAAAGAGCGCTGGATATGGTCGGCGATTGCCCACTCGCGGCCACGACCAAGAGCCGAAGCATTCCCGCCTAAACTTGCCCTCCACTGGAGGAGAGACCAAGGTCGTTCCGCTCAACGAGTCGGAACCGGCCAAGGTCGTTCGTTTGGGATCTTCCTTAGATCCCAAATAGGAACTCGAGCTCGTCACCTTCCTCCGGGCAAAGTCGGATGTGTTCGCCTGGGAACCATCCGACATGCCCGGGGTCCCAAGGGAGGTGGTCGAGCACAGGCTAGCGGTTCACCGACAAAACCAAAGGAGATGAAACTTAGACGCTTTTCCGGAGAAACAGGCAATCATCGGGAGGAACTCGATAAACTCCTAAAAGCCGGCTTCATCAGAGAAATCGAGCACTCCGAGTGGCTAGCCAATCGATCCCGGTCGAGGAAGAAAGGAGGCAAGTGGCGCATGTGCGTCGATCACACGGGTGCGAACGCAAAGCATGCCCAAAAGACAACTATCCGCTGCCTCGCATAGATCAATTGGTGGACGCGACTACAGGTCACGAGACCATGAGCTTCCTAGACGCCTATTCGGGCTATCATCGATCGCCTTATCGCGAAGACGAGGAAAAGACTTCCTTCATCACCCCATTCGGTACCTTACGCTATACGACCATGTCTTTCGGTGCGAGAAATGCGGAGCAACCTTTCGGCGCCTCATGCGTAAAACTTTCGCAGACCAAGTAGGTCGAAATTTGGAGGTCTATGTCGACGACATAGTTGTCAAAAGCAAGAGTACTTCGGGTCACGTTGCTGACTTGGAAGAAACTTTCTGTAACCTCAATAAGCATCGAATAAAGCTAAATCCAGAAAAATGCGTGTTCGGCGTGAAGGCTGGCAAGGTGCTCGGCTACATGGTCGGGCCACATGGCGTTGGGGCAAACCCGGAGAAAATCGAAGCCATTGAGAACATGAGGTCGCCCACGTGCGTAAAGGAAGTACAAGCTCTGACCGGAAGAATGGCCGCCTTAAGCCGGTTCATTTCCCGACTGGGGGAGCGAGGGCTACCTTTCTTTAAAGCCCTCCGCAAGCACGATAGCTTCACGTGGACGGAGGAAGCCGATCGCTCGTTCAAAGAGCTAAAACATTACATCTCCAAGCCGCCCGTCCTCATCACACCCACAGCGGGGGAAGAATTGCTACTATACCTGGCGGCAACCCCGCAAGCGGTGAGCTCGGTGTTAGCGGTAGAGAGAGATGGTACCCAGCGACCTATCTATTACGTCAGCGAAGTACTTCATGGGCCAAAGGAGCGTTACCGAGGTCCGTAAACTCAGACTCGTTCGATGGCCTCCAGGAAGTTGCGCCACTACTTTCAAGCACACAAGATCGTGGTGCCGACCGGCTTCCCACTCAGGGAGATCCTGAAAAATCAGACGCTTGATGGTCGCATAGCCAAGTGGGCAATGGAGCTCGCCAATTCGAGCCGGTGTTCTCAGCCCGCACGGCAATAAAATCACAAGTCTTGGCTGATTTCGTGGCGAGAATCGGTCGGCTCGGCACCACCACCACGGACCAATGATTCAAGGGAAAACTCCTGGACCTTGTATTTTGATGGATCCCGAGCATACGAAGCTGGGGTCGGGCGTCGCCTTGGTCTCCCTGATGGAGAGCAACTTCAAGACGCCATCCAACTACATTTCGCCGCGACTAACAACGCCCAGAGTACGAGCCTCTTGGCGGACTTGAGCATGTAAATCGCTAGGAGTCCAACGGCTCACCGTGAAGGGCGATTCACGCTTGGTCGTGAACCAGTCAACAAGGAGTATCGGTGTTCCGATACCTCAATGGCGCCAGACTCGGCCGAAGTAAGGAAGATGGAGAAATACTTCAAGAATTTCGAAGTAATCTACATCCCCAGGAAGGATAATTCCTGGTCGACCAAATGTCTAAGGTCGGTTCCTCTCAAACCACCGCTCGTGGGTGCTTGTCGAGCACCTACATAAGCCCTCCATTCCCTCTGAAGAGGAGGCACCAGAGACCGGCGGTAGGGTCTCCTTCCTCGAGCAAAGCGCAAATTGGATGACGCCATTCATCCAATACCTTGCGCATGGGACATTGCCCGAGGAAGAAGCCAAGCATTCCCGACTAATAAGGCGATCTTCTCAGTACAGACTGATCGAGGACGACCTATACCGGAAAGGCGCATTAGGAATCCTTTCCAGATGCGTCTCTAAGGAGGAAGGCCAGTACCTTCTTCGTGATATCCATGAAGGGATGTGCGGAGCTCACTGCCTTCGTAACGCTTGTGAGCAAGGCCTTCCGACTAGGGTACTACTGGCCCACGGCCTTGGCGGACGCACGGTCTGTCGTAATGACCTACCGAGCATGCCAGTTTCATGCTCGAAAAGCCCGTCAACCGGCATATGCCCTGCAAACCATACCACTCTCGTGGCCGTTCTCAACCTGGGGGCTCGATGTCCTTGGACCCTTCCCCCGAGGTCAGAAGGGCTGCAAGTACTTGCTCGTGGCCATCGACACTTTCACTAAGTGGATAGAGGCCGAGCCCGTCTCAACCATCTCGGCCCAGGCGGCCAAGAGGTTCCTCCGCAGCAATGTGATAACTCGGTTCGGATACCCACTGCCTCATCACAGATAATGGGACCCAGTTCACCGCTGAACTATTCCAAAGTTAATGCGAAGAGGTCGGGACCAAGGTTCGCTTCGCCTGCGTGGCGCATCCACGAGCAACGGAGCAATTAACGAGCAAATGGGCAGCTAGTCCAGGGTATAAAAAAGAGGGTCTTCAAGACCCTCAACCAGCACAAGCAGCAGTGGGTGGATGAGCTTCCCGCCGTTCTTTGGTCTGTCCGCACCACGACGAGTCGAGCCACAGGTGAAACGCCTTTCCAACTCGTCTACGGTGCGGAGGCCATCCTGCCTGCCGAAATCGTGCTAGGTTCCCCAGCAGTGCAAATCGATCGATTCCATCGATCAAGAGGTTGAGCGCCTCGTCGACTGGACCTCATCGAAGCAACACGCGAACGGGCGCCGCTCCGGTCTGCGGTTTACCTCTGTGCTCTTCAGAGGCACGCAGCCAAGACAGTCCGACCTAGGGTCCTACAAGTCGGCGACATGGTCTTACGAAGAGTTCAAGACCTGTCGAAAGCCAACAAGCTGACCCCAAGGTGGGAGGGACCCTACACGGTCGTGTCTACAGCACGCCCGGGGGCTGTTCGCCTCGCGATGCCAGGATGGTCGGAGCTCACCAAAGACTGGAACATCGATCAAGCTGCAGAAATTCTACGTTTAGACGAGTACTCCTATCTCGCGCCTTGCGTTCTTTCCAATAAAACATTTCCTCTTTCTCGTGTTTCATCCTCGCTTTGTCGAACGAGCATCGTCGTTTATCAAAGATCGCAGACGAGCTTATCCGACAAGTATGTGTGCACCATTTCCCTTGGCCCTACGATGCTCGCCCAATCGTTCACTTTCCACAGTAGCTCTTCACTGTATGCGTGGTCGGGCGCGAGCATCCACTCTAAGCCCGGTTCAGTGACCACTCGGGTATGGCGGCTCTACGTATTGTTGGTTTAAAGCCCGTCTACCTTGTGCTCACACTTTTCTCGACACACCGACCTATCTAAATCATTCAAAAAATCGTTACGACCAAAGCGACCCTTAAATTTTCCCATGAACAAACTCGTGCTCGCAACAGTGAGGACACGACCTTTGTCCATGGCGGGGGGGGGGCTCCGTATGATAGGAACGTTCCGTCCCTTCTTCCAAGGATCCTTTGCTCGTATCTATGCTATATGCTCTTATGCAGGAACTTATTTCTTTTTCTGCAGAACCGGGATCATATAGGCATATGTTGAAGGCGAGCTTGAGAAAAACAGGCAAGAACCAACCACCTGCAAGTTTGCTCATTTAACCCGAAAGGTTGTTTTCTTTTTTACAGGATTTACGCGAGCTAAAAATAAAAAAAGGAGCTAAGTCCTACGCTCGACCTGAAGAACAGCAAGTTCCTCCTTAAGGGAGTCGACCTCTGCCTCCAGGTCCAAAACTTTCCGCCGAAAGCAAAGACGACCTTCACCCGCTTGTCCCGGCGGCGCTGCACCTCCTTAAGCTGGGCCTCTTCACGCCCCGAGCTCGTTGGAGTTCGGCCACAGTCGGGGACCTCCAACAGAACTTCCCAGCTCCTCTTCGAGGTCGGCACACTGCTCCGAAGTGTTCTTCGCCGACTCACTCTCAAAGAGCTGGTCCCGGCCCGACGATGAGGCTCTTCGCCGACTCCAGCCTCCTTCAGTCGGCCTCGCGCACCTCGGAGACCCGACGCTCGAGATCGGAGATCTTGGCGTCTTGCTCGCGATGGTACGCCTAACTCCTCTCGCTGAATCATGAGGCATCGATGTCCTCCATAGCCTTCGCAGCAAACTTGGAGCAAAGGGGAAGGAAAGTCAAGAAGAACCCCTAAAAGATTGCTCGACTCATATAAAAAGTTGAGAGCAAAACACTTACCAGAAGAGCCCGGCTGACCAGCTTATCTTGAAGCCGCTGGCGGTCGGTGGCGCCAGCTCGGAAAAAGGGATTAACCCACGCAGGGTCATCCTGATCCCGAGCTAACGCATCACGATCTTGCCCCTCCTGGGCACCCGGTGCTCCCGGGAGGGCAACGACGTCTTCTCCTTCGACCAACCCCAGGACGCCCTGAGGTTGGTCTTCTGCGTCGACAGGCGGCTCGTGGCCGCCTTCCTCCTGCCCCGCCGCTGCGCCTGGGGACTGGACGCCGACCGCCGCTTCCGCCCCTTGCACCTCCGCGACCGGAAGCAATGGGAGCTCCACGCTCGGAGGCGATTGGTCGAGGACGACCACCTCTGGCCCATCAACGGCCACCTCCTCTTCGTGGTCCGCAGACGGAGGCAGCTGGTCGGGCTCAGCGATCACTTCCGCGGCTGGGCAATCACGACCGCGTCTTCCCCTGGGTCCGCAGCTGGAGGTGGCTGGCTAGCAGTAACCAGCTCCTCCTCTTGGCTCGCGGCCAAGGGCGGTGTGTCGAAAGCCGCCACCGCTTGACCACCGGAGCCCGTCGCCTGGGGCTCGCTTGCGCTTACCCCTTCGCAAGGGACCAAGGCCAAGGCTTCTTGGTCCTCAGCCCCCTGCGGCTCCTGCTCCTCCGCGGCCGGGATAGGATCCACGTCCGCTGAAGGAAGCACGGGTCCCGCCGAAGGAAGCTCGGACTCCACTGAGTCCGCAGCTGGCGCCGGCTCCTCCCCCGCCTCGGCCATCACTCGGTCGACGACGCGGTCGAGCTCGGCGTCAACTGCAGAATCGATAATCTCCTCAGCCATCTGACGGAAGTCCAAAAGCAACACCCGAGCTATCACGCCCACGCCAAACAGGGTGGGGTTAGCCCGAAGAAAACCGCAAAACAAGAACAGAACAAGAGAATGAAGTGGAAGCTTACCTTCTGCCCGACGAGCAGCGCCATCCTCTTCGGCCTCCTCGCCTAGGGCCATGGGCAACCTGCCCGCGGCGGCCTCGTAGGCCTCGGCCACGACCACGACGCGCTCCTCCGCGGCGTCGCTGGCACGTGCCATCGCCGGGTCGACGTCGTCCATGTCGACCTCTTCCAGCACCGAGGTTGCTTGAGAGGTCGACCTCCTGCTCCGTCCGACTGCAGCATAGGTGTCCTCCTCTTCTTCCTCCTCCTCGGGGGCATCGACCACCCGAGTAAGCTGGTCCTGGAGGGCCTTGATCTGCCTCTCCAGCCGCTCCTTGGTCGGGAGGGACCTGGCCTCCTCCTCGGCCTTCCTCGCCTGCTCGGCGAGCTGTTCCAGTCGGCCCATCAGCTCCGGCCTCCTCTGTTTGAAGTCATTGTAGGATCGAAGTACGAATATAGCAATCAGAGGGGGGGTGAATGATTGTGCGGAAGCTAAAACCAAATTCTTGACCTATTAAAAGTTCACCCCAAAACAGAACCAAATAATTGCCTCGTTTTCGACAAAAACAGAATGACAGAGGTTTGGTAAAACGAGAATTACCGGAGATCCAACCGTCGAAACGATCTGAAATTTGGACACAAGAAACTAGATTCCAATACGAATCGAACCCAAAAAGAATCAGCTCGATCGGACTTACGGATCAAAAGTTATGAGCTTCGCAAGCTTGCTGACCCAGAACTTGACGAGAATCAATCTAATCAAAACTTCAAGATTAAACAAGATCTTCAAAAGATTAATCAACTAGACTTTGAGAAACTCTAAATCAATACCCTAGAACGGTTTTTGATGGATCAAATCAAGATGAAACTCAATGATCAAAAACCAATCTAGAATTAGAACAAGCATGCAAACAAGAACCAAAACAGAAAATATCAGAGCGACGTGGTTCTTGTAGCACGCAAAAATCTTGGAAGAATTGATCTTTATTTCTTGTCTAAAATACTCTCATCAAAAGAGTACAAACCCTAAAACCAAGCTCAAAGCTTGATGCGCCAGCTCTACTTGGTGCGTTTCAACAGAGACCCCACCTATTTAAAGCACCAACCCACAAGGAGTTCGAATACGATTCCTATTCCTAGAAGGAACTGTATCCAACACAACTCTCCTTGGCCGAGTACAACTCTTGCACGCTGTATGGCAACCCTACCATACTCACGTGACTAACACTTTGCACGCGTATGGCCACTGTCATACTCACGTGACTAACACTTTGCACGCAAATGACCTCTGCCATTCTCACGTGACTAACCATTCTTCATGTGCACCATTCTCTTAGCCCGAACGTCCCGCATGACATCCTTGACCACCAGGACCTCGGTTCCTCCTGAACCTAGTCCCGAACCTCGGTTCCTCCATGAACCTAGTTTCGGTCCGTCATCGACCACATTCGTCTTCGAGCAATACCGCACATGAACAAATCACAAAAGCGAATCCGAGCACAAGTCCACGACTTGACTCAATGTCAATCCATGCAACTACTCACATGAGCATTGCATAAAGTCCACTTCAAAACACACATCATGAAATCATCACAAATTTCATAATCTCAAGGTCAAACCATTTCAATTCTTGCAAAACATCCTAAATTGAGCAAAACACGTTCACAACGGACAAGAAATAAAAACCCTAGAAAAAGTCCATTCACGACGGACAAGAAATCTCTGTCCACAGTACATGTGAAACTTTCGGCCCAAGAAGAAAACATTAGGTGAAAACACGCTCACAACGGACCCAAAAACTTTGTCCGTTGTACATGCGAAATCAATCCTCAAAAAGCCGTTCACGATGCACTCCAAAAACTTTGTCCGTCGTACATGCGTAGCTTACTGGATTCTTGGAAAATAGGGTTTGGCTTATGCGCTCAAAATCATGTTCACGACGGACACAAAAACTTTGTCCGTTGTACATAGAAGAAAGAGGTTGTCAAAAAGCATGTTTACAAAGGACCAAGAAAGTTTGTCCGTCGTAGATGGGAAACTTACTGTTTTCTTTAGGATTGATCCGGCGCCAAGGCAAAACTTACTGTTTCTTGTCAATTGTCAAAACCCATGAACAAACACATTTTGCAAATTCAAATCTAAGTTAATTTTTCAGTTCAAAGCCAATTTTTCAGCACATGATTTCACAGTCATCATACCAGATTCGGAGTTCGCTTACCTCCTGGCGGTCGGCGTACTCAAGGTGCGGCATGGTGGTCCTGGTCGAAGCTCGGCGCTTCGACCGCTTGGCGCGGGGAGGCGAGCCGGATGCCTGGCGACCTCGACCCGCCAACCTCTTGCGGGAACCCCTGGCCGGGTGTCGGCTTGGCAGCCGCTGCCGACACGGCAAGGTCAAGGGCGACCTTCTCCTGCAAACAGAAATCGGGAGAAATAAGCTCGGAAAAACATGCCCGCGGGCAGAAGCAGAAAGAGGTACTAACCGCGTCACCGCGGTCAAAGACGTTCTTGGGGATCTGACGATTGGGCGTCAGCTCCTTCTCCTTCGGGGCACCGAACATCTCGGCGACCCTCTCATCAACTCCAAATCCCCGGAGCTACGTCACAACCGAAGATTAGAAAGCAGCGATCACCAGAAAGCAGCAATGCTCGGGAAAGAGGTCCAGGAACATACCTGCGTTGTCCTCACGGGTGAGGTCATGCCACCCGGTCACCTCGAAGAAGGGGTGCTCGCGGCGCCTCAGGGGGGACACCCGGTTGAAAGTAAAGTCCCGGGCGATATCTCGACCAGTGAGCCCCATCTGGGCGAGCTCACTGATCGTCCTGAGCACCCGCTCTTCCTCGGGCTGCACAGGCGGGCGCGCCGTCTCAGTAGGCGGAGCATCCTCCCCAGTGTAGACCAACTGGGACCCCTCCGCCTTCTTCTGGTAGAACCAGAGGTCGGCCCAACCCGATACCGAGTCCTTCAAAGCAACAAGAGGGTACTCGTATGGTCGGTTGGGCCGGAGGCGAAGATAAACGCAACCGGCGGAGGCCGCCCCACGGCATGCGGAAGGGGGAGTAGAAGTGGAAGAAAAGGCTAGCCGTGGGCACTACACCCACGTACGCCTCACAAAGATGGGTGAAGATTGCGAGAGAAAGGATAGAGTTGGGGTGGAGATGAGAGATCTCGCACCCACAGAAGGCAAGCACGGAGGCGAGGAAGTCGCTCTCGGGCAGACGAAGCCCGTTGATGGCGTACAACTCGCAGGAGACGATCTCCGTCTCCCGCGGTGCCGGCACCGCGTCGCCCCCGGGCACTCGACCCGAGCTTGGGTCGACGTACCTCTCATCCGTGAGCACCTGGAGCCTCCTTCGGGTCATCTGGCTGACCTTGAAGCGCGCCATGGCCAAAGAAGGAGGAGGAGCGAAAAGGGTTCTTGGGCGCTAGGGTTCTTGGAAGGTTTTTTCGGCCGAAGACGAGCAAAGAGACACGGTGTAACTCCGACCTCTCCCGGTAGAAAGGGTTAAAAAGACAGTGAAGGGACGGGATAAAAATCGCCGCCTATCACGTAGCGACACTGGCCGAGAAAGCGCCGCTTCCGAAACCGCTGCATCTGCAGGTGAAGGCTTCTCTGAGAAGGAACCGCAGAACAACCAAACGACGCGCCCGCGCGGAGTGAGCACGCGGCGGGTAAAGAAGCTCGTCTCCCGACGTAAAATGGTCGTGAGCCACGACCAAGAGAAATTCAATCCCCCCTCAAGTCTTCTTAGGCTCAAGGGGAAGCCCGAGGGTTCCCCGCTTGAACCTCGGGGGCTAGCTGTCGGGGATTGGCTATCTGCCAAAAGACCACGGTACCCCCGTGAAAAGCTAAACCCGCCGACCTCGCGATACTAAAAGAAGGTGCTCGGGAGAACGAAACGAGCATCCCTCCTTCTCCTCCGAGCATACGCGTTTGCACCTTTACTCACAGAAGTACCAAACACGCCCCCCCACGAGCAAGCATGCTCGTAGAAGCTACGACCTACTCGGGTGTTTTGGTCGGAGGGCCCAGCGAACGCTACGAGGAAGGAAGGAGCCAACCAATCAGCCGGAGATCAAGGGAAATCATACCCGAAATTCAAATAGCGCGAAAATCAAGGACAGCGGGTCACGGATATGGATACATAGCGTGATCCCAGGAGGTAGTTGCCCTTTTTGGTACCTATAGTCGTATTATTTAAACCCCCCCAGAGGATTTGTAAGGGGAAGGGAAAAAAGAGATAGAACACAATACACTGGAGTAGGGCTGTTATCCCGGCAGAGGGAGGCCCGAACCAGGATAAACACCGTGTCCCCCTTTTCTTCTTCTCCCGACCTGGCATCGCTCGAACGACCTCTTCGATCCGCACGATGGGGCTCTGTTGATCCCCCATTCAACAAGTAAGCTCGACGGGAGCCGTTCTCCAATCGTCGACATATATATATCAACTGCTGTTTTTCTTGTCTGCTGTGTGGATGTCCGTATTTATAGGAAGGTCATGCCGAAATTTTCTAGTTTTTGATGGCTTAGTTGTTTTTTTTCGGGTTTTTGGCTAGTCGTGGGTCCTTGTTGGTTGTTTTCGGTTGGGTCGGTGGTCGTCTTGGTTTGTCTTTGTGCGTGGTGTTTCCGCTTGTGCGTTTGGTCGTGACTGTTTCGAGTTCGTTGCCCCCTTTGTGCAAACTGAATTGATAACAGCATTGTTAACCGGTATGTGAGGATCCTGGGCGTGTTTCGGGTCGCATACCGGGGGAATACCGGGATTGTTGTCGGGTTAATCGAGTGGGTTGCTGTCATCTCAGTTGGGTTTGGGTGCTAGTACTGTGAGCGCCACCGGCGGTCCGTTGCTAGCCTTCAAATCCGATAAGAACGACAGGACATTCGATAATCCGAGGACGATCTGGGCGGCTCCCTGACAGTGACGCCTGGCTGCCGCCGTGCGGCGTGGCGGCCGCCACGTTAATTTTGAAATTTTTTTTTACTGTTGTATATTTTTGAGATTATGTATTTTCGAGTTGTATAGTTGAGCATTTTTTCCGCTGCTTCATTTGGCCGGTTCGCACTAGTGGTGCTAGCTAGCTGCAACCCTGCAACCACTTTGGATGATTGGTATCACGGAGTTGATCGATCTAGGCCAGATCGGCGTGCATGCATGGTCGTCTTTCTTCTTTACAGAAAAGATGCATGGTAGCTGTTAATGCTAAGAAATGTGAAGAGAGTTAATTGGTAATCACATATGTAAATACTAGGTTTATTTTTTACTGAGAGTGTACTAGCCGATTTGATCCTGCAATCGATAAAAAAAAATAGTATGTGATTTAATCAACCGTTAAGCCGATTATTTCTTCAAGTCTTGATCTAATCTAATCCATTCCGCTGTTTTGAGCCGATTAGACAAAAGAGTAACCAATAGATCTAATCAACCTGATTGAGTTGATTAGATGAAGAATAAAGGTAGATTTTTCCCGAAAAAGACGATGTGCAATAAGGTTGGAGAAAAAATAGACCTAGGTGGCGTAAGTCAACAAAATCAATAATCGGCGATGCGCAACTTTATTGAATTACAGAAGAAAGTTTACAGGTCTAAAAATTACTTCTAGTCGATAAAAAGTAAGTAAAGTATATGCAAGTTATTTGATTGATTGGTTGTGTCTTCTATGTTACCCGTCTCTTTTTGTTATAGCACTCAGATCAACCGTGTCCTCCTTGGACTCGTAAAATACTTCATATCGGTTTCAGCTTCCCTGAGATACTTTCATTTTAGCACTAACATCGTTATAATCTGATAACATGTATCGATTTATGACTATACAAACCCGACACTATCCTTAATCAACTAACCATATCAAACTAACAATCTCTTATCAAATCAGCCATGCGTCAGATTCTAGTGTCAATATATGCCCCCATTTTTGAGAGATTGCGTTAATCTCTCAAAAATCAGCACTATCAACTTAAACATTGAATTCCAACAATCTCTTCCGAAGCCCATTCTCTCAACTTCCACCGATTTTCGCGCCATTAATGGCAAATTTCCCGTGTAAATCATGCGAACACATGATCTAATGCATTAACTGCAGTAAAAAGTTCCGCGATATTTACCCGCTAATGCCATTGACTTTACCCCCTATAATACAAGGCTCATTCATGTGTCATTTCACATGCTCAAGATCTCAATCTTCTCATCGTCGACTTTGCACCTTTTTTCTCAGCTCTCAATTTCATTGGCTTCTTTGATCTCAATGAACCCTCGCCAGGTATTTTTTTTCTGTCCCTAACTATGAAACTCAATTCTACCTATATTCGATATGAAATACCAACCCATCGGCCATTATAGATCAAGAACTCCTTAAGCTCCCAACAAACGCCCCATGTTTAACTTAGCAGGATGGAGCAAGAGTTTTAGGGCCTGGTCGACTGCGCTAGGTGAGTGGCACGATTGATTCAATCAGGTAGCAGCACAAAAACTCTAGTTTGGGAACAAATGGGGATAGCCGAGTGCCTCCCATTATCTTTAGCCAACTCTTCCCCTCACGAGACTTTAGTCGCCATGGCCTGTTATTTTTGGTCCGACACCTTTAATGCATTTGTCCTTCGACCTGGTCTCACCAGCCCAACCCTTCTTGATGTTACACAACTTTGCTATCTTAGACCGGATGGTGAGTAGCCATCGTCTTTTAGTGCCAAGCCGTAATATAAGTTTGTGACCACCAAGGACGAAGGATGGGACAAATGTATATAAAACAATAGAGAAGTCGGCTTAGTGTCCGATAGGGAGCACATAGCTTTCCTAAACATGTGGCTCGATTGATTCCTTTTTGCAGCGCTTCCTAACTTGGTTTACAACTAATTGCGAATCACCTTTCTCTAAAAGCCGACGAACTCCAAGGGATTTAACTGCTCGGAACCAAGCTAAAAAACTTTATACTCTGCTATATTATTAGTAGCAGAAAATTGCATCTGGATTATGTATTGCGAGTCACTGAAGTTGCACCGCCATTCCTATCACACCTGCTTGTCGTGCGGCTACCTTCGATGTTGTCGCACTTGCACGCGATCGAAAATCCTGACGAGAGACTAGTTTGAGGCGAATCAGAACTTGAAGGAATACAACAAGTAGTCTGATGGCCAACGCCGGTGAATCGGGCGACGCATCGGACTGGAATCGCATGGAACCCTACTGCAACATACAACTCATGATAAAATTATCTAGTCTAAAGTGAATAATATGCGCAAACTCATGATATTGTCCTGATGCAAAGTGAAAGGGATGGTAAGAAAATATGGTGCAAAGTAAAAAATAATGGCTAATGTTGGTGCAAAATGCCATTTTGGTAATAAAACATGATGCAAAGTGAAGTTCACACTATTTTAGGGTTTTTTGGGAAGCAAAAAATTATGGCCCACCCCAAATAAGGCCTTAAAATGACAAGAACTGTATAAAGAGAAAAAAAATGATTAAAGATCATCCCAACGTTGTATAATGATACTCTTTCCCATCACAAATAGTTGTCATTTTAGATAAAGTGTGGCCAAACTTTAAAACTTGGACTATCGATATATTTTTAAATATTTAAATTTGATACATCGATATATTTTTATTATATTTTATAAATATATTATAAAAAATTAGTGGTCATGTCGATGTTTGAAGAAATAAATGTGAAGACTAAAAAGTCTACTATTACCTTTAACCACAATCAGGTTCACAAAAACATTAAAAATCGGGGTTATCGACCTTATCAAGCCGGTTCGACCACTAAAACCAGTCGATAAACCAATCTAATTATAAAAAATCAAAAAATTTACGTGACATAAACCGGTCGATTTTCAGTTAAATCACCAGTTTTCGGTAAAAATCGTGTGGTAGTGTCGTAGTGGTCAGCATCCTCCAATTGGCCAGTTGATTTTCGGTCAAAACCGATTGGTCGATTTTTGAAATTTTTGATTTTTTTTAAAAAAATTGAATTCTTAACCCTTTAATTTCTATTAATTTTTCACTCGATATTTGGATTTTGCAAATTTAATTTTCAAACGGTGTTGTCAAAATCGGTATGTTAACCTGACCACGATCACCATCTCCCGTGCGCCGGAAGTGCCTCACCCTAGTAACACGTGGGTTCGGCGATAGATGACCCCACCCGTCATTGTGATTCGGGTTACGAGGGGTTGTTGAGCTCTGCTGCAGAAGGTGTCAGTGTGGTTTAACTTTAACTAGTTACATGCCCGTGCATTGCTACGAAAAACAAAATTGATAACGAAAAATAAAGATTAAAAAATAAAAAAATTATTTCACAAGATCAAACATCTATCTTTAACGTTTCGTTTCTTGCAAAAGCTAGCTAATTAAAGCAACGCTTCGTTTTTTGCGTAGGGCAATTAAACAGGGCAATTAAGTAGGGCAATTAAGCAGGGCAATTAATGACGTGGGTAGAACTCACCACTGCCACCAATTGCTTTATAATAGTAGAGATATGAGAAAAAAATTCTATGCAACGGTGTTGTATATCGTGGCCTGTACAACACCATACGGATTGGCGCCACGTATCCCGGTGCGTCAACCTCCATACAAAAAATAATTAAGTGATAAGGATTAAAATGCATTAAAGTGCTTGGAGATTGATGAATTTGCATGAAAATTAACGCAGCAGACACGTGGCGTCAATCCGCATGGTGTTGCACAGATGACTGTATGCAGCACCGTTGCATAGAATTTGTTTCCGAGATACGAACCCCACCTCACTTCCCGGGTCTCTTTACTGTTTGTCCCCGAGCTGAGAGAGAAAAAGAGAGGAATCGAAAAAAACAGAACAGAACAACCTGTAGAAGAAGAAGGCGCCGTACCGGAGCGGAGACCACCTCCAGCTGGCCGCCGCCGAGGAATGCGGCGGGGAGGAGTGGAGCCACGACAGTAGCTAGCTGCTCGGATCAGCGGGAGAAGGAGGGAGGTGGCCGGGAGCTAGCTTATAGATATATATATGGGTGTGTGGAAGGAAGGGGCGGGGTGGTGCTTCTGCTCCGGCGGCGGCGGGGGCCGGTCGGAGCGTGTGAAGGCAGCGATCTTCTCGGCCAAGGCCACCTCACTGGCCGCCGTCAGTGGCCACGGCACCGGCCTCCTGATCCACCGTAACCTGCTGCTCACCACCCACGGCAACCTGCCGTCCGCCGCCGCCGCTGAGGACGCCGAGGCGCTGCTCTGCCACGGCCGCCTCGCCGCCCGCCTCGTTCCCCACAGGTGAGCGCTCCCTTCACCTCCTTCTAGCCCGGCCCCTCGAAACTAACTAAATCGCTGCCGCTTTTGTGCGCGTTTGCGTCCTTGTGGATTTGCTCGGTTTGGTTCGGTTCTTGCAGCGATTATTACGGAGTGATTAGGCTAAGATCCGCAGCAAGCAAGACCAGCCAGCCGCTGCCTTGACACGCTGCGGCACTGGGCGGATTTGTCGGTGTTGGTGGGAGATCTGTTGCTGCTGGTGATGATTAGCCATGGTGCGGCTGATTAGGGAGAGGGAATACTAGTCAGTAGTGGGTTTTCCTGTTAGGTAGTTGGAGTATGTGCGATCGTCGCTGTAATGATGGTGATCACGAGCTGATTAGTGTGAAGGAAGGAGTGATTGCTTTGTAGAGTTGGAAAGTCTTAATAACTTCTGCTGTTCCACAAGCAGTGTTGAAAAGCGCCACTGGTTTTTGCAGAAGGTAGCAAGTACATATCTCTAGTTGGTTTTGAATGGATCGAAGCAAGGAGGAACATAAAATTACTCTGATTTTGGTCAAATGTAGATTGGTTAAATTCTGTTTCTTTTCTTCCCTGTAAAGGTTTTGGAGGGACATGACATCCGAGCAAAGTTGTGACACCCACATGATAAAAAGCAGCAAACTTGAGGTCATGAAAAGTCCAAATGTCTTGATTTTTCATTTTATGTCATGTCAGGTCAGGTCAGGTCAGGTCAGATGAACTTTGTTGCTCAGCCAAAACGGTTTTTCGGAATGTACCTCGTGATTGTGATTGTTGAGAAATTTTACCTTCTATTGTACCAACAGTATATAATGTACAGTAAAAATCAAATTTAGTCATTGATTTATTAAAGATATTTATACTACCATACTACCGGAGGAAGTATAAATAGGTACTAGCTAATCTGATCTATTAGATCGAAAAGAATGAATTGCCCATATTTAATTTAGTGTACCGTAAAAAAGCTCTAGATTTATGCTTTTTGTTTCAATAGTTTTTCACTGCCGTTTTCTTAATATTACTCTTTCTTATTCTATCCTTACTTATGTTCTTCCTGAAATGACTATTTGTGCAGATTCTTCATTACCAGCTCGATTCTTGACCTTACAATAGTCGGCCTTGATTCTGCAGAGAATGACTCAGCTTTGCAGGCTCAGCAACCTCACTATCTGAAGACATGCTGCAAACCAACCCTAGATCATGGGAGTGTTGTATACCTGCTGGGGCATACTGGAAAGAAGGAACTGGTGATTGGCGAGGGGAAAGTAGTGGTTGGCACAGACAACCTCATAAAGCTCTCGACGGATGGGGTGACATGGTGCCCTGGCTCTGCCGGTTTCGATGCCCAAGGGAACTTAGCTTTTATTATCTGCGATCCGATGAAGCTGGCCTCCTCCCCCACCACGAAGTCATCTTCAGCATCCTCATCCTCACCACATTCGTCGAAGAAGGATCACCCAATGCAATTCGGGGTCCCCATATCTGTGGTCTGCGACTGGCTGTATCAGCATTGGCAGGGCAGCTTGGATGAGGTTAGCAAGCCAAAATTACCTCTTGTTCGACTGATGTCCAGCAGGAGCGATCACTCAAGCACCTCTTTCACTCGCCGCCATGTGTTCAAGCCTGCAGATGACGAGGATGACGATGCGTCGGTTTCTTCACGAGTGACTTCGAAGCCTACATACCAGCAGGGGTCAGGTAGCTCAGCCAACGCAAGGATTTCGCATGATGCGAACCCTCTGGTCGATCTGCGCACGAACAATGATCACGGAGTTTCAACTCCAGAGATACGCGAGCCACCGCCGAGGCGAAGTCCTTGTCAGGGTCAGAAGGATTCTGCACCAATTCAGCTCTTGGATACCAACTTCCCACCTGAGGTTCCCAAGACTATCTTTCTACCGCTTCCTCTGAAGCAAATGCTTCGCGACGAGAACAATGCGGAGACACCCAAGCCAAGAAACCAATGCAGAGAGAATGGCTTTCCATCAGGGCTGACATGGCACCGCAACGCTGAGGCTGATTCTATGGATCCTCCGGTTGCTCCTCCGCGGGAGGATTGCGGCAGCGAGGGGCAGTCGAGCTCGTCGCCTGTCGAGCTATTGGAGTACAGAAGTCAGGACCAGCTTGGCAGCGAGGAGGAGACCATGTACTCAGCCGAAACCATGGAGAGCAGGAACATCCCAAGCCCCAGGGAGAAGCACGTCGGGAGGAGCCAGAGTTGTGTTACCTACGGTAGGTGGAGTTCTCCAAGGACCTCGTCGATGAAACACGGAGCCTTGAGAAAGCAGCACACGCTCGTCCCTGCGCGGAAGACGCACTCGCAGAGCCGGGCTCTGCCACAGCGGAGCCATGACTATTTGAGCCCGACGGTCTCGTCGGCTATGAAGAAGAGGAACTCCGTGGAACAGCAGCAGCCCACGACCGCGAGGCCCCGACGAAGCATTGCTCAGTCTTCTCCGAAATGGATGCTTTGATGGTTCTCTTCTCTCTTTCTTCCGGTTCTCCAGGACGAATCAGCAGAGCCATGCCGATTCGGTGAAAAATCTGCTGATCCCTTGTTCTTTCCTCGGGATTTTTCGGAATATTTGATGATTTGCCTCGAAGTTGACGTGCCAATTGATCATTTTGCCCATGATGTCTCATTGATATGTGGGTCTTGAGACCACATGTGAGTGAGACACACGGGGCAAATGATCAATTGCGTATCAACTTCTGGGCAAATGATCAAATGCCCCGGATTTTTCTGTAAGTTGATGCTCCCTCCTCTCTCTCTCTGGCATTGTGTGTGCAGAATGACTTGGGTAGATAAAAAAGGGGGAGAAAAAAAAAAGAAAGGAAAAGTTCAACAGAAAAAGGTTACATATCAGATTCAGATGTGTTGAAGGCATCAGGCGTGAGCTGTTGAGAAGTGATGTATTCTCGTATGTAGGCTCTCTGGATATGAAATGCTATATGCCTTCCGTTTACCACTTTTAACTCAACATCTACATAGATAAAAACAACAGGTGATATTCGTTTTAAGGACAAGAAAATTCCACAAAAATCCTGAAATCCTAGAAATGCTCACATTAATCAAAAGAAGAAGAAAAAGATCTACTCCGGTGCAGATTAATCCTATATATAAGAAAAATAACTTCTACTCTCGGGTGTAGTTATTCTCACATTTGATATACCACTTAAATGAATTTGAAATACTCCTTTATCACTTTAGGTATACTCATTCACTAATTATAAGATACTCTAATAAGTCTAATGTGAACCACGTGAAAAAAATTGAAGGGAGTCCATAGTTTTTAGTGTATTTTGCAAATACTTTTATGTACGCATATAAAATGAGTATGTCAAAAAAATGTACGTACCATCTTTGAAAAAAATGTAAATTCTACATAGATAGTCTTATATACTTGTATACTATGCGTGTATACCCTTCGTTACGCAAGATACGCCCTACATTGTGAGATACGGTATATGGAGTAACTTCTCCGGGGAGTAGAAAAGAGGCAAGTGTATGTAAATATATATAAACGAATACAATTGCATTTCAATTATAGCAAGTACAATTGTATATCAAAGGCAACTGTATCAAAATCTCTAGCCACACAACTGTGCAGGTAAATCATACTCATGATTAATTATTTTTTGGCCAAAATATGCCGCTTCCATACTTTGTTACTTTCCATGGGATTGATTATTATTGAGAGGTGCTTCTATGCTCTTCCTTTTAAAAGTTGCACAACTATTAAAGCATGAATGAATGGTAGATGGTGATTACTTACCCCTTCACTTGCTTCAAGATTTATGCAACTTGTACTAGAAGGAAGAGCATACAAGCATTTGTTTGCTGTTAAGTCGCGGTATTGTCACATCCTAAATTAAATCAAGACTAGAAATAGGTTGAAAGAACGCCTCGCTGATTATGCAGATATGAATGAATGTTGTTAAGATCTAAGAGTATGCATGCTCACTGTAATATCGATGTCTGGGTGCAAAAATTATGGCAGCGTGAATGGAGTCTATTCTGAACCAACTTTCTATCCAAATTGCAGTGCAAAAAAACTACTCCCTCCGTTTTTTTTATAAGGCATATTAGGTTTCATTAAGACAAAACTTTGACCAACATTACTTCATTAATATACCATTTATGCAATACAAAATCATAATTATATATAAGTAATTTTGAATACAAATATGCTAATATCAATTTTGTGTCATAAAAATTATATGCTAATAGAGTAATTGTTGGTCAAAACCTTGTCCTAACGAAACCTAATACGCCTTACAAAAAAAACGGAGGGAGTACTACTCCTGTTTCTCTACTATTCTAAAGCAGCACTTGGTGGCAGTGGTCCGTTCTTTCCACGTCATTAATTGCCGCTTAATTGCCCTGCTTAATTGTCCTACGCAAGAAACGAAGCGTTGCTTTAATTAGCCAGTTTTCGCAAGAAACGAAGCGTTAAAGATAGATGTTTGATCTTGTGAAATAATTTTTTTTTTATTTTTTAATCTTTATTTTTCGTTATCAATTTTGTTTTTCGTAGCAACGCTAACTAGTCTCTACTATATAAAGTGAGAGTTTCTTCCCACGTCACATTAATTGCCCTGCTTAATTGCCCTACTTAATTGCCCTGCTTAATTGCCCTACGCAAGTGTCGACGATTGGAGAACGGCTCCCGTCGAGCTTACTTGTTGAATGGGGGATCAACAGAGCCCCGTCGTGCGGATCGAAGAGGTCGTTCGAGCGATGCCAGGTCGGGAGAAGAAGAAAAGGGGGACACGGTGTTTATCCTGGTTCGGGCCTCCCTCTGCCGGGATAACAGCCCTACTCCAGTGTATTGTGTTCTATCTCTTTTTTCCCTTCCCCTTACAAATCCTCTGGGGGGGTTTAAATAATACGACTATAGGTACCAAAAAGGGCAACTACCTCCTGGGATCACGCTATGTATCCATATCCGTGACCCGCTGTCCTTGATTTTCGCGCTATTTGAATTTCGGGTATGATTTCCCTTGATCTCCGGCTGATTGGTTGGCTCCTTCCTTCCTCGTAGCGTTCGCTGGGCCCTCCGACCAAAACACCCGAGTAGGTCGTAGCTTCTACGAGCATGCTTGCTCGTGGGGGGGCGTGTTTGGTACTTCTGTGAGTAAAGGTGCAAACGCGTATGCTCGGAGGAGAAGGAGGGATGCTCGTTTCGTTCTCCCGAGCACCTTCTTTTAGTATCGCGAGGTCGGCGGGTTTAGCTTTTCACGGGGGTACCGTGGTCTTTTGCCAGATAGCCAATCCCCGACAGCTAGCCCCCGAGGTTCAAGCGGGGAACCCTCGGGCTTCCCCTTGAGCCTAAGAAGACTTGAGGGGGGATTGAATTTCTCTTGGTCGTGGCTCACGACCATTTTACGTCGGGAGACGAGCTTCTTTACCCGCCGCGTGCTCACTCCGCGCGCTGGCTGCTTGGTTGTTCTGCGGTTCCTTCTCAGAGAAGCCTTCCTGCAACGGTACGGCAGTTTCTCGGGACGCGGCGCTTTCTCCGGCCAGGTGTCGCTACGTGATAGGCGGCGATTTTTATCCCGTCCCTTCACTGTCTTTTTAACCCTTTCTACCGGGAGAGGTCGGAGTTACACCGTGTCTCTTTGCTCGTCTTCGGCCGAAAAAACCTTCCAAGAACCCTAGCGCCCAAGAACCCTTTTCGCTCCTCCTCCTTCTTTGGCCATGGCGCGCTTCAAGGTCAGCCAGATGACCCGAAGGAGGCTCCAGGTGCTCACGGATGAGGGGTACGTCGACCCAAGCTCGGGTCGAGTGCCCGGGGACGACGCGGTGCCGGCACCGCGGGAGACGGAGATCGTCTCCTGCGAGTTGTACGCCATCAACGGGCTTCGTCTGCCCGAGAGCGACTTCCTCGCCTCCGTGCTTGCCTTCTGTGGGTGCGAGATCTCTCATCTCCACCCCAACTCTATCCTTTCTCTCGCAATCTTCACCCATCTTTGTGAGGCGTACGTGGGTGTAGTGCCCACGGCTAGCCTTTTCTTCCACTTCTACTCCCCCTTCCGACGTGGGACGGTTCAGCCGATATGCGTTTATCTTCGCCCGGCCCAACCGACCATACGAGTACCCTCTTGTTGCTTTGAAGGACTCGGTGATCGGGTTGGGCCGACCTCTGGTTCTACCGTAAGAAGGCGGAGGGTCCCGATTGGTCTACATCGGGAGGATGCTTCGCCATCGAGACGGGCGCGCCCTGCGGCAGCCCGAGGAAGAGCGGTGCTCAGACGATCGCTGAGCTTCGCCAGATGGGGCTCACCGGTCGAGATATCGCCGGGACTTTACTTTCAACCGGGTGTCCCCCCTGAGGCGCCGCGAGCACCCCTTCTTCGAGGTGACCGGGTGGCATGACCTCACCCGTGAGGACAACGCAGGTATGTTCCTGGACCTCTTTCCCGAGCATTGCTGCTCGGTGATCGCCGCTTAATCTTCGGTTGCCAGACGAGTTCGAGGACGGTTTGGGTTGACGAGAGGGTCGCCGAGATGTTCGGTGCCCGAAGGAGAAGGAGCCGACGCCCAATCGCCGATCCCCAAGAACGTCTTTGACCGCGGTGGCCGTTAGTACCTCTTTCGCTTCGCGCGGGCATGTTTTTCCGAGCTTATTTCTCCCGATTGCTTTGCAGGAGAAGGTCGCTTGACCTTGCCGTGTCAGCGCCGCAGCCGCCACAAGCCAAAGACACCCGGCGTGGGTTCCATAAGAGGTTGGCGGTCGAGGTCGCCAGCATCCGGCCGCCTCCGCGCCAGCGGTCGAGCGCCGAAGCCGACCAGACCACCACGCCGCACCTTGAGTACGCCGACCGCCAGAGGTGGCGAACTCCGAATCTGGTATGATGACTTCAAACAGGAGGCCGGAGTTGATGGGCCGATCGAACAGCTCGCCGAAAGCGGCGAGGAAGGCCGAGGAGGAGGCCAGGTCCCTCCCGACCAAGGAGGCGGTGGAGAGGCGGATCAAGGCCCTCCAGGACCAGCTTACTCGGGTGGTCGATGCCCCCGAGGAGGAGGAAGAAGAGGAGGACACCTATGCTCTGGTCAGAAGGAGCAGGAGGTCGACCTCTCAAGCAACCTCGGTGCTGGAAGAGGTCGACATGGACGACGTCGACCCGGCGATGGCACGTGCCAGCGACGCCGCGGAGGAGCGCGTCGTGGTCGTGGCCGAGGCCTACGAGGCCGCCGCGGGCAGGTCGCCCATGGCCCTAGGCGAGGAGGCCGAAGAGGATGGCGCTGCTCATCGGGCAGAAGGTAAGCTTCCACTTCATTCTCTTGTTCTGTTCTTGTTTTGCGGTTTTCTTCGGGCTAACCCCACCCTGTTTGGCGTGGGCGTGATAGCTCGGGTGTTGCTTTTGGACTTCCGTCAGATGGCTGAGGAGATTATCGATTCTGCAGTTGACGCCGAGCTCGACCGCGTCGTCGACCGAGTGATGGCCGAGGCGGGGGAGGAGCCGGCGCCAGCTGCGGACTCAGTGGAGTCCGAGCTTCCTTCTACGGGACCAGTGCTTCCTTCGGGACGTGGATCCTATCGGCCGGAGGAGCAGGAGCCGCAGGGGCCGAGGACCAAGAAGCCTTGGCCTTGGTCCCTTGCGAAGGGGTAGCGCAAGCGAGCCCCAGCGACGGCCCGGTGGTCAAGCGGTGGCGGCTGACCCACCGCCCTTGGTCGCGAGCCAAGAGGAGGAGCTAGGTTATCGCTAGCCACCACCTCCACCGGCCGACCTGTGGGAAGACGCGGTCGTGATTGCCCAGCCACTTCCAGCCGCGGAAGTGATCGCTGAGCCCGACCAGCTGCCTCCGTCTGCGGACCACGAAGAGGAGGTGGCCGTTGATGGGCCAGAGGTGGTCGTCCTCGACCAATCGCCTCCGAGCGTGGAGCTCCCATTGCTTCTGGTCGCGGAGGTGCAAGGGGCGGAAGCGGCGGTCGGCGTCCAGTCCCCAGGCGCAGCGGCCGAGCAGGAGGAAGGCGGCCACGAGCCGCCTGTCGACGCAGAAGACCAACCTCAGGGCGTCCTGGGGTTGGTCGAAGGAGAAGACGTCGTTGCCCTCCCGGGAGCACCGGGTGCCCAGGAGGGGCAAGATCGTGATGCGTTAGCTCGGGATCAGGATGACCCTGCGTGGGTTAATCCCTTTTTCCGAGCTGGCGCCACCGACCGCCAGCGGCTTCAAGATAAGCTGGTCAGCCGGGCTCTTCTGGTAAGTGTTTTGCTCTCAACTTTTTATATGAGTCGAGCAATCTTTTAGGGGTTCTTCTTGACTTTCCTTCCCCTTTGCTCCAAGTTTGCTGCGAAGGCTATGGAGGACATCGATGCCTCCGCAGTTCCAGCAGAGGAGTTCTGGGCGTACCATCGCGAGCAAGACGCCAAGATCTCCGATCTCGAGCGTCGGGTCTCCGAGGTGCGCGAGGCCGACCTGAAGGAGCTGGAGTCGGCGAAGAGCCTCATCGTCGGGCTTCGGGACCAGCTCTTTGAGAGTGAGTCGGCGAAGAACACTTCGGAACAGAAGTGTGCCGACCTCGAAGAGGAGCTGGGGAAGTTGGTGGAGGTCCTCGACTGTGGCGCCGAACTCCAACGAGCTCGGGAGCGTGAAGAGGCCCAGCTTAAGGAGGTGCAGCGCCTTCGGGACAGCGCGGCTGAAGGTCGTGCTGCTCGGCGGAAAGTTTTGGACCTGGAGGCAGAGGTCGACTCCCTTAAGGAGGAACTTGCTGTTCTTCAGGTCGAGCGTAGGACTTAGCTCCTTTTTTTATTTTTAGCTCGCGTAAATCCTGTAAAAAAGAAAACCGTTCGGGTTAAATGAGCAAACTTGCAGGTGTTTGGTTCTTGCCTGTTTTTCTCGAGCTCGCCTTCAACATATGCCTATATGATCCCGGTTCTGCAGAAAAAGAAATAAGTTCCTGCATAAGAGCATATAGCATAGATACGAGCAAAGGATCCTTGGAAGAAGGGACGGAACGTTCCTATCATACGGAGCCCCCCCGCCATGGACAAAGGTCGTGTCCTCACTGTTGCGAGCACGAGTTTGTTCATGGGAAAATTTAAGGGTCGCTTTGGTCGTAACGATTTTTTGAATGATTTAGATAGGTCGGTGTGTCGAGAAAAGTGTGAGCACAAGGTAGACGGGCTTTAAACCAACAATACGTAGAGCCGCCATACCCGAGTGGTCACTGAACCGGGCTTAGAGTGGATGCTCGCGCCCGACCACGCATACAGTGAAGAGCTACTGTGGAAAGTGAACGATTGGGCGAGCATCCGGCCGGGGGCCAAGGGAAATGGTGCACACATACTTGTCGGATAAGCTCGTCTGCAGTGCTGGTAAACGACGATGCTCGTTCGACAAAGCGAGGATGAAACACGAGAAAGAGGGGAAATGTTTTATTGGAAAGAACGCAAGGGGCGCGAGATAGGAGTACTCGTCTAAACGTAGAATTTACGCAGTTGATCGATGTTCCAGTCTTTGGTGAGCTCCCGACCATCCGGCATCGCGAGGCTTAACAACCCGGGCGTGTAGACACGACCGTGTAGGGTCCCTCCCACCTTGGGGTCACTTGTTGGCTTTCGACAGTGTCTTGAACTCTTCGTAAGACCATGTCGCCGACTTGTAGGACCCTAGGCCTGACCGTCTTGGCTGCGTGCCTACGAAGAGCTCAGAGGTAAACCGCAGACGAGCGGCGCCGCTCGCGTGTTGCTTCGATGAGGTCCAGGTCGACGAGGCGCTCAACCTCTTGATCGATGGAATCGATCAGTTGCACCCTTGGGGAACCTAGCACGATTTCGGCAGGCAGGATGGCCTCCGCACCGTAGACGAGTTGGAAAGGCGTTTCACCTGTGGCTCGACTCGCCGTGGTGCGACAGACCAAAGAAACGGCGGGAAGCTCATCCACCCATCTGCTTGTCTTTGGTTGAGGGTCTTGAAGACCCTCTTTTTTACCCTGGACTAGCTGCCCATTTGCTCGCTCGGCTGCTCCGTTGCTCTGTGGATGCGCCACAGAGGCGAAGCAGACCTTGGTCCCGACCTCTTCGCAGTAACTTTGGAATAGTTCATCGTGAACTGGGTCCCATTATCTCGTGATGAGACGGTGGGTATCCCGAACCGAGTTATCACATTGTCGCGGAGGAACCTCTTGGCCGCTGGGCCGAGATGGTTGAGACGGGCTCGGCCTCTATCCACTTAGTGAAAGTGTCGATGGCCACGAGCAAGTACTTGCAGCCCTTCCGACCTCGGGGAAGGGTCCAAGGACATCGAGCCCCAGTGTTGAGAACGGCCACGAGTGGTATGGTTTGCAGGGCATATGCCGCTGACGGGCTTTTCGAGCATGAAACCGGCATGCTCGGCAGTCATTACGACCGACCGTCAGGCCCGCCAAGGCCGTGGGCAAGAGTACCCTAGTCGGAAGGCCTTGCTCACAAGCGCTACGAAGACGAGTGAGCTCCGCACATCCCTTCATGGATATCACGAAGAAGGTACTGGCCTTCCTCTGAGAGACGATCCGGAAAGGATTCCTAATGCGCCTTCCAGATAGGTCGCCCTCGATCGATCTGTCTTGAGAAGATCGCCTTATTAGCCGGGAGCTCGGCTTCTTCCTCGGGCAATGTCCCATGCGCAAGGTATTGGATGAATGGCGTCATCCAATTTGCGCTTTGCTCGAGGAAGGAGACCCTACCGACGGTCTCTGGTGCCTACTCTCAAGAGTGAATGGAGGGCTTATGTAGGTGCTCGAAAAGCACCCCCGACGGAGCGGTGGTTTGAGAGGAACCGACCTTAGACATTTGGTCACCAGTGAATTATCCTTCACGGGGATGTAGATTACTTCAAATTCTTGAAGTATTTCTCCATCTTCCTTACGCCGGCCAGCATGGCGCCATTGAGGTATCGAACACCGATACTCCTTGTTGACTGTTCACGACCAACTGTGAATCGCCCTTCACAGTGAGCCGTTGGACTCCTAGCGATTTACATGCTCGAAGTCCGGCCAAGAGGCCTTCGTACTCTGCCGCGTTGTTAGTCGCGGCGAAATGTAGTTGGATGGCGATCAAGTTGCTCTCCATCCGGAGACCAAGACGACGCCAAATTTCGAAGCGCCAGATGCTCGGATCCATCAAAATACAAGGTCCAGGAGTTTTCCCTTGAATCATTGGTCCCGCTGGCCGGTGGTGCCGAGCCGACCATTCTCGCCACGAAATCAGCCAAGACTTGTGATTTTATTGCCGTATGGGCTGAGAACACCGGCTAATTCGGCGAGCTCCATTGCCCACTTGGCTATGCGACCACCGGGCGCCCCGATTTTTCAGGATCTCCTGAGTGGGAAGCCGGTCGGCACCACGATCTTGTGTGCTTGAAAGTAGTGGCGCAACTTCCTCGGAGGCCATCAAAGAACGAGTACAGTAGTTTCTGGACCTCGGGGTAACGCTCCTTTGGCCCATGAAGTACTTCGCTGACGTAATAGATAGGTCGCTGGGTACCATCTCTCTCTACCGCTAACACCGAGCTCACCGCTTGCGGGGTTGCCGCCAGGTATAGTAGCAATTCTTCCCCCGCTGTGGGTGTGATGAGGACGGGCGGCTTGGAGATGTAATGTTTTAGCTCTTTGAACGAGCGATCGGCTTCCTCCGTCCACGTGAAGCTATCGTGCTTGCGGAGGGCTTTAAAGAAAGGTAGCCCTCGCTTCCCCGCCGGAAATGAACCGCTTAAGGCGGCCATTCTTCCTGGCCGAGCTTGTACTTCCTTTACGCACGTGGGCGACCTCATGTTCTCAATGGCTTCGATTTTCTCCGGGTTTGCCCCAACGCTATGTGGCCCGACCATGTAGCCGAGCACCTTGCCAGCCTTCACGCCGAACACGCATTTTTCTGGATTTAGCTTTATTCGATGCTTATTGAGGTTACAGAAAGTTTCTTCCAAGTCAGCAACGTGACCCGAAGTACTCTTGCTTTTGACAACTATGTCGTCGACATAGACCTCCAAATTTCGACATACTTGGTCTGCGAAAGTTTTCTGCATGAGGCGCTGAAAGGTTGCTCCCGCATTTCTCAGACCGAAAGACATGGTCGTATAGCAGAAGGTACCGAATGGGGTGATGAAGGAAGTCTTTTCCTCGTCTTCGCGATAAGCTGATCTCGATGATAGCCCGAATAGGCGTCTAGGAAGCTCATGGTGCAGTGACTCGCCGTCTGGCCCACCAATTGATCTATGCGAGGCAACGGATAGTTGTCTTTTGGGCATGCCGCGTTCGCACTGTGTGATCGACGCACATGCGCCACTTGCCTCCTTTCTTCCTGACCAGGACTGGATTGGCTAGCCACTCGGAGTGCTCGATTTCTCTGATGAAGCCAGCTTTTAGGAGTTTATCGAGTTCCTCCCGGATGATTGCCTGTTTCTCCGGGGAAAAGCGTCTAAGTTTCTGTCTCACTGGTTTTTGTCAGGCTGAACCGCTAGCCTGTGCTCGACCACCTCCCTTGGGACCCCGGGCATGTCGGATGGTTCCCAGGCGAACACATCCGACTTTGCCCGGAGGAAGGTGACGAGCTCGAGTTCCTATTTGGGATCTAAGGAAGATCCCAAACGAACGACCTTGGCCGGTTCCGACTGCTGAGCGAACAGCCTTGGTCTCTCCTCCAGGCTGGAGGGCAAGTTTAGGCCGGGAATGCTTCGGCTCTTGGTCAGGGCCGCGAGTGGGCAACTGGCCGACCATATCCAGCGCTCTTTCGTCGCAATTGAGTGCGGACTTGTGGTTCCCTTTGACGGTTATGACTCCATTTGGTCCGGGAATCTTCAGGCACTGATACGCGTGATGCGAGGCGGCCATGAACTTGGACAAGGCCGGCCTGCCGAGGATGGCGTTGTAGGCCGACTCGAAGTCTACCACCTCGAAGGTGATTAGCTCTGTTCTGAAGTTACTTGGGCCGCCGAAACTCACGGGCAGGACGACCTGCCCCAGAGGTTTGATCGAGGTGCCCGGGACTATCCCGAAGAAGGGCACGGCTACACTCTTGATTTTGGAACGAGGAATCTGCATCTCGTCCAAAACCTTGACTGAAATAAGGTCCAAAGAGCTCCCGGAGTCTATGAGGACCCGACCGACGACGGTATTGCTGATGGTGGGGTTCACGACCATCGGAAGCCTCTGGGGTTTGGTCATCCCAAGGGGACAATCGTCCTTGGAGAAAGTGAGGGATATTTCAGACCATTTCAGCTGCTGCACCGGAGGCTTACCCTGGGTAACATGGTGCACTTCTCTTATGGCGTCCTTTAAGTCCGGCGGACTTGTAGGCGAGGAGCCTCAAGATGACCGCTATGTGATTCTTCGGTTCTTGGTATTCCATGACATCCTCACTTTCCTCGGCGGGCTGTTTACCTTTGCCATTTTCACCCTGCTCGAAGCGTCGGCATGGGACCCTCGCCAGAAATCGCCCAGCGGTAGGTCCACGCTCGGTAATTCCGTAGATCGTGCCTGCGGCGCTGGTGAAGCGGATGAGAGGTCGCCTGTCGGTCCGCTTGGTCGCCTCGCTCTCGAGGCCTGTGTGGTTGTCCTCTTCCTCGGCGTTAAACCCCGGCCGCGGGCCGGGTTGCTCGGGTTGTTGTTGTTCCACCGCGGCTACCATGGTGGCGAGGGTTGCTTTTTCTTCTTCTTCTTGATCTTCTTGTCTCACTGCACTGAGCCCTTTTGCTAGCCGAGGTCTCTAGGCCAGCCGAGGCGGCGCTTCCCTTCATCCAAAGATTTTCTTCCATTGGACGGCTTCATCTGCGTTGGCGTATCGATCGGCCATTCGGAAGAGCTCGTTCGCCGTTAGATCCGGGTGGATCTCCAGGTCCTGCGTGAAGCGCACGTCCCGTACCCCGAACTTGAAAGCTCGGACGACAGCCTCGTCCGATATGTTTGGGATCGAGTTCCGGACCTGGATGAACCTCTGGACGAATTGTCGCAGGGTTTCCCCGTCCGTCTGTATCAAGCGCTCCAGGTCGCGCTCCTTTCCTGGGCGGATGTAACAGCTCTGGAAATTTGCTCGGAGCGCGGCGCTGAGCTGCCCCCAGGACCGTATGGATCCTTCCTTCTGATTGAAAAGCCACGTACGAGCGGCTCCGTCCAGAACCGTCGGCAGGTAATTTGCCATCACCCTCACGCCTCCGTGGCGAGGATGGCGGTAGTATATATTGAGAGAAATTCGTCCGGTTCGGGTCCCGTTGAATCTTTCGACGTGGCCGGCTTGAATCTGTTCGGCCATGCGACGCCCCGGAGGGAGCTCGTGAAGGCCTGGCAACCGGCTCGGGATTTCACGGTGAAACCTCGGTCACGGCGCTTTTCACGCTGGTCTTCCGCCCAACGCCCGGCGCTGGCCGAGTCGGGAGAAGACCTCATGCGACGGTCGTGCCGACGCATCGCTGGTCGTGGAGCGCTCAGAGCGCCAGAATCTGGGCGATTATAGAGGTACCGCCTGAGGTCGCCTGCGGATCGTTCGGCTTTTCCGGATCGGGTTAGCGATGCAGTGCGATCTCCGAGCATGGCTCCGAGACTCACCTGCGGCGAGCGCATGGGGAGCGTTTGTGATGGTCCCGGAAACACTCGGGCATCCCGGTCGTGGGGAGGATCCGAGACTTTCACCGGGCGGCAAGCCTTTCCAAATCTTCGGCCACGACCACGCCCACGGCCTCCAAGTCTACTTGCTCGGGAAATCACAAGGTCATGCACGACCGCCGCTAAGGCTCAGAATCGCTTCCCGCTTCCGGTGAATCAAGCGGCGGTGAGCTTTGACGGCGCCCGAGCGATCGGAGTTCGGTACCCGCGAGTTCCTTTCCGTGGAAGCGCACTCTCCTTTGCCTGGCGGCGAATGCTCGCGAGGGTTTTTCCCAAGGACGTCTCCAAGTGGAGTCCGCCGCCAGTAGCGGTCGTGCTTGGCGGCCCGAGGATCCTCTCCGGGCTCAGACGGCTCCCGCCACGTTGACTGACGAGAGCGGGATGAAAGCGATGGGGACATCATTGTATCCCCTTGAGATGCAGCTCTCGGCCGAGCTCTAGATCGTCTGGGTATGTCCAGGCCATCGTAGAGCCCGTCGTAGTCATCCTCGGGTCCTCGAGGGTAATGTTTGGGGAATGGAGGCCCTGTCCTCGCTTTCCGTGTCCGGAAGGGCTCAGACTTCGGTGTGACCGATAGGATCGGTCACCCCGCCACGCTTGTCGACGGCGTAGTACACGCCGTCATCTTCAACGTGGTCAAAAACGCAAAGGTCCCGAGTGTCTCCGAGTTCGGCATCCTCGAGGATCTTGATCTCGCACGGAATCAAGCCGCCGATCCCCACGACGGCGCCAAATTGCCGACGATTGGAGAACGGCTCCCGCCGAGCTTACTTGTTGAATGGGGATCAACAGAGCCCCGGCCGTATGGATCGAAGAGGTCGTTCGAGCGATGCCAGGTCGGAGAAGAAGAAAAGGGGACACGGTGTTTATCCTGGTTCGGGCCTCCCTCTCGCCGGATAATGACCCTACTCGATTGTATTGTGTTCTATCTCTTTTTCCCTTCCTTACAAATCCTCCGGGGGGGTTTAAATAATACGACTATAGGTACCAAAAAGGGCAACTACCTCCTGGGATCACGCTACGTATCCATATCCGTGACCCGCTGTCCTTGATTTTCGCGCTATTTGAATTTCGGGTATGATTTCCCTTGATCTCCGGCTGATTGGTTGGCTCCTTCCTTCCTCGTAGAAGGTCATTGGCCCTCCGACCAAAACACCCGAGTAGGTCGTAGCTTCTACGAGCATGCTTGCTCGTGGGGGGGCGTGTTTGGTACTTCTGTGAGTAAAGGTGCAAACGCGTATGCTCGGAGGAGAAGGAGGGATGCTCGTTTCGTTCTCCCGAGCACCTTCTTTTAGTATCGCGAGGTCGGCGGGTTTAGCTTTTCACGGGGGTACCGTGGTCTTTTGCCAGATAGCCAATCCCCGACAGCAAGAAACGAAACGTTGTTTTAATTAGCCAGCTTTTGCAAGAAACGAAGCGTTAAAGATAGATGTTTGATCTTATGAAATAGTTTTTATTTTTTATTTTTTAATCTTTATTTTTCGTTATCAATTTTGTTTTTCGTAGCAACGCACGGGCATATAACTAGTTAACTTTTAAGACGCAGCCACGTTGTTGTCTGTCTACAATCCATTGCATACCTATGAAATGAACCGTGCTCGACATGTCACAGACAGGCTGGCCCCACGAGCAGAGTCGCCGTGTGCACTCCTTTTGTAAGTGCAGCATTTCATTACATATTTTCGTTGGAGTTCTCAAAATATTCTGCCTCGGATAAAATGCCTGGTCAAAGAGGTTTGGGGCTTATCACACGCCATTGGGCATTGGCTGGCGATGCTTCTCATTCCAATTCTGATGACCATGAAGTGACCAGCGCCTGCCTGCCAGCGTGTCGAATTCTGGATTATAGCCTGGTTTTCGGCTTCTAGATTATAGATTTTAAATTATGAGAGAAGCTGTTTATTACATAGGAGAATTGGGCTAAACGGTTACAACTCCTAGGTTCCGGACCGAGCCGGTAAGAATCAGCGAGAAACAGTTTTCAACTAAATTCTGATTCTATAACATAGAAATCAGCTTCTATGTTAGGGAACAAAATTTCAACAATGTAAGGCTCAAACATGGAATGCTGCAGGCACATGCATAAAAGATTGAAGTCAACTTGACCGATGAATCCAACTAAGCATGAATCAACAACGTCACAATTTGAGGATTTTCTGTTTCGTCCTCAATTTTTTTTACTACTGATTTTGATGCTTTTCTGCACATGGAGAGGTTATTGCCACTCTGTTCCACAAGGAACAAAGAACATAACATTGCTTAATAATTTGCAGGAAGGATACTTCTTTACCGTTTTCTCAACTTATATGCTAAGGGTGTCAAATGGGAGGATTTTCCCATGTCAATTTCTGAATGATGCATCTCAACATAGTTACATATAATAGCATTCAATCTTACAGAGAGAGAACTACAAATTTACTGGAAAAAAAAGGCACGCTTTCGTTACCAGCAATATAAGTTAGTGAACATTACAGCAGCTCACTGTAGACATAGATGGTTTACAGGTTATTTCCAAACAAGAATGAACAGGAAAGGATGAATTTAAGCTGAGGCTGAGTCATAAGCAAGAAGGAAAAGAAAGAATTCAAGCTGAGATTAAGACATACTCAGTTTTGCGGCCTACTTCTAGCTGTTCCAAGAACGTGGAAGTGCACACTAGTTAAGAGCAGGGTTCCACTTACCGTTTTTTCGATTTTTGAACGATTATCGAATTTCGAAAATCGACAAAATCGAACCAAAAACCGATCGAAAATCGTAAAAAATCGAATAGTTTGAAAAATCAAATTTTTTGATTTTTTTTTCAAAAATCTCGATATTTGGTCGATAATCGCGATACTTTCCTCGAAAATCAGCCGATAAAGTGAACTTCCTAGTTGGCCGATTTTTTGAGCGATTTTCGGTCGATATACCTTGATAATCGCTCGATATGGCTCGATAATCGCGATATTTGCGTTGGACAAATTTTTCGAATTTTTGAGTTTTTTTTTTGAATTTAATTGGTTTACCGATCGGTATTCTATATCGTGCCGGTTCGATAAGGACGATTATCGCGAAATTCGACCGATTTTCCACGATAAGTGGAACCCTGGTTAAGAGTGTAGATGTAAGGACCTGAAATTCAATTAAGCAATTAGGCAGCAAAGTAATCAGCAATTTGCTTTTAGCAAAGAACATAAAACTGCATAATCATAAGGTGTAAAAAAAAAACAAAATTTCATCACAAGCAAAATATTTTGTGATAAATCAGTAAAATGCTCAAAAGTAAAGAGGTAACTTTGACCGCCATCACTTGGATAAGATCAAGCCACAGCCAGCATCACATACATTCCCCCATTCCTTTACTCCAACTGAGACAGCAAGTAGCCAGCACACTCCCTTTTCCTCAGTCTCCAGTCGAGAGGCAACAGGCAGCATTTCCTTTTCCTCAGTCACAGCAGAGAGCAGCTCCCTCATTCATCCGGGTTATTTCAATGAATGACACTCAATTGGACTGTCGCGGACAAAACGACATTAAATTGGCTTGCCTTTCGCGAAATGACACCGTACACTCTAATTTCATCGTGGAATGACATTTTAGGCGTTTTTTGGGCATTGTTTATATTATCCGCCGATTCAGCATGTGTTCGGGACGAAAATGCCCCTGAGTCGCGGCTGCTTTGAATCAGTTGGGCTGGCTCGTCCCCATTGGCTAGCACATGCTAGGGTTCCAAGCTGAGCGGCGACGGCGATGGCGGAGAAGGCAACGCCGTCGACATCTAGGCTTTGGCGGCATTGAATTCGGTGGCATTGACACCGGCTCCCCATCTAGTAAGCTTCATTTGTCCTGGTTCCTCCTCCTTCCTTTATGCGGATTCCGTTATGCCCGCTTGTGATGTGGAGTAGATGTCGCATTCCTCTAGCTTCGGTTCTAGTTGGAAATCGCCTTTGGAGCCTACTGGGTTGCCCTTGATTGTGTGTCCCTATTGCAACATCGAGAATGTGTTGGAGCTGACAGCAAAAACAGAGGTTAACAGGGGGAAGAGGTTCTACAAATGCCTGCGCAACCAAGCTTCGGTGAGTTTTGGGAGTGTTATGAAATTTTGATTTGATCGCTAGGTTTCAGGAAATTTTGATTTCATGTATGCAATGAAATTTGTATGCAACCAAACTTGAAATTTTGATTTTAGGTTTGCAATGAAATTTGTTTTCAGGATTCGAATGGTTGCAAATTTTTTATGTGGCAACCCCAGTATGAGGAATACCTTGGAAGAATTGGATTGGGAAGAGAGTTTGGCAAGCGTGAAGCAAGAAATGATCTAAAGGAAGATTTAGAGGAGGTAAAGAAGGAGATGGCAGCACTAACAAGGCAAATGTTGTCTGGGGAAAAACTATTGTATTGTTAGGTTGTCTTAATATAGTTCTTCTGATTTTGTTAGTAATTGTAATGGTTATAAAGTAGCATGTATAGGAGCAATGAATGAGCAAGTATGTAAAATGAACAAGTATGGGGAATGCAATGAATGCAGTAGCTTATGTTTTCCTCTGTTTTATTTGCCAATGGTGAGATTATCTGGTTTGTATCAATGTGTGAAATATGTTTGGCATCAGTGCATGTTCACCAACATGACTTTGTTTGGCATCAGTGCAGTTCATCAGCTTCAGATGTGTGTGAATAGAACTTCAACGACGTGAATTTCGACGTGACTTTGTTTGGCATCAGTGCATGCTCATCAGCTTCAGATGTGTGTGAATAGAACTTTGTCTGGCCTCAGCTTCAGAAAATGTTAATAGAACTTCAGGCGACATGACATCAGTTTGGCATCAGTGAAATATCAATTTGGCATCAGCTTCAACAAAAATGAAAATGAGAATAACAGTTTGGCATCAGCTTCAGTTTGGCATCAGCGACATGACATCAGTTTGGCTAATGTTCAGAATACAGGTCTTATATCAGGTTCAGACATGAAAATGTCAACAAAGCTGATGCCAAACATGAAAATGTCAACAAACCATGAAAATGTCAGCGACATGACATGAAAATGTAAATAGAATTTCACCAGGTTCAGAAAACAGGTCTTACATCAGGTTCATAATTGCATACAAAAGGTCTAGCAATATGTAAAAGCTAATGTTCGCCGAGCAACATGCAAAAGTACATTTTGGCCACCAGGTTTCCCGTGCATACAAAAGCTAATGTTTGCCGAGCAACACGCAAAAGTACATTTTGGCTACCAGGTTTTGATTACATTTTGCTGAGCAACATGTTTTTGATTACACCCATTTTGAGGATTGAAAAGAAGCCCACTTGGAGTCTGTTCTTTTCTTTGGAGTCAACTTTTTGGCCATGGTTTGGCTAGTCCCCTCTCCAGCATCATTGCTCGTTGCCAACTGCTTGCGCCAAGTAGGATGGGTACATTATAATTTGGGTACAGTCATGCAACAGAAGTGTCACATTGTCAACAAAGCAAGATTATACCTCATGGGTGTGGATTTGGTATTGTTGGTCCCTTATGGCTGAATGGCACCTTCCTTGCAACTGATCTTTCTTTTCTTTGAGGAGTGGTACACTCTTTTTGTTTAGGGCCACTCTTGGATCTGCTTTTCCTGCAAATACATATACACAAGTTCAGGGTTACTACATATCATATCAATTGTAATAGATTATCAGCTGCAAGTACCTCTTTTTGGTCCCATTTAAGGAACACTTGGAGCTAGTCTGCCTGTGACCCAATTCACCACAGCCCTTACACTTGACCTGCCATTTTCCCTTACCCTTGGCCTTTCCCTTCCCTTTCTCAAGACAACCTACAATCCTTTTCTTCCTATTGTAGGGTCGAGGATGCGCCTAGAGGGGGGGTGAATAGGCGTTTTAAAAATTCTTCTCTCTAATCGAGGATCGCCTCTAATTACCCCTATGTCAAAACCTACACAATTAAATTATAAGCGAAGAATAAAGTTTTGACAATTAAAGCCTAAATCAACTAGGCTCACTAGTGCACTAACTAAGTTATGTCTCTAAGCTAGAATTGCTAGGTTGATCAAGCAAGCTACACTAAGCAATTCTATTCACAATCAAGCAATTGATAATATTGCAATAAAGTAAATGCTTGAAAGTAGAAGAGACAAGGGACACGATACTTTTTACCGTGGTTCGGAGATAACCCTCCTACTCCACGTTGAGGAAGTCCAACTCACTTTGGACCGGCCCACTCACTTGAGCCTTCACCTCGAATCCACTAAGGTTGCTTTTTACCCCGCCGGGTAGGCTAAGCACCAACCTTCACAAACTTTAGCCGGGGCTTCTCACAAACCTTGAGAGCTCCCGCGCACGACGCACCGACGCCGTCTGGGAGGCCACCACCTCCAAGAGCAATAGGATTAGCACTCCGCTCAAGCTTCACCGAACGCACCTCCGCGTCTCCGGTGATCACCTAGTGCAACTCATGCAACTAGGGTCCTCTCAATCCCCCTCTAATTGCCACTCATGCAATTAGGATCACTCTTGAGCTCAAAACCAAATTGGAAGGGGCAAAACCATGCAAAACCCTCCCACAAACTCAAACCTAGCTCAAGAACACTTTAGAGTGTAGCAACAACCAGCTAATGCCCCCCAAGGGGGTCTTATATAGCCCCACACACGAAAACTAGCCGTTGGAGGCAAAACTGCCACTTTTCAGCCAAGTCCGGCACTACCGGCCTCATAGCCCCGGTAGTGCCGGCCTTGACCTCCAACGGTCGGCAACGGCTAGTTACCCGGCACTACCGCAGGCAAACTGCCGGTAGTGCCGCTCGAGCGGCAGTACCGGCCCCACTGGGCGGTACTGCCGGCCTCAGGGCAAACCACAGAACACCTGTTCTGTAAAACAACTACCGGGGTCCAACCCCCGGTACTGCCGCACCTCCGGCAGTACCGGCCCCACATGGGCGGTAGTGCCGGCCAACACCTCAGAGCACTCTGCTCTCTGGAAAACTGCTACCGACGTAATAGGGCTGGTAGTGCCGACTTGAGCGGCAGTACCGCTCCCATAAGCGGTACTGCCGGCCCCAGCGGTACTACCGCCCTACTACCTCCGGTAGTGCCGGCCTCAGGAGAAAAACCAGTTTTTCCCAAAAACTTTTCTCCAAAACTCAATCCGACAATCCTTTGAACCAAGGGGTGATCAAACCATGATCACACTTAGTTGCAAAACACTTTTGCAACACCACTAAACCATGCTCAAAGAATTCAACCAAACTCCAAATACTTTGCGAAAACACCTTTCGCAAACTCTTCAAAGATTATATTTGCAAGAACGTATTAAGCAAATAAATCCCAGAGTCTATAAGGTTTATCCTCTTAGCCATGTGATGGTCAAACCACGACCCAAACTGACTTGCAAAAACCACGGTGCAAGTATCACATGCTTTCAGGACCGGAACCCATAGACATCCCGTTTATTCGCACAACGAATATGCAAATAACAATTAAACCTCAAGGAATGAGCTATCTCTCTTTTGCAACACTTGCAAATCATAGCCTCATCCCAATTCCAAATCAACTTAATTTGCTTGAGCATCCTCGTTTTGCATCTCATGCAAAACCTAGCTCCAAGCAAGTAATAAATCCAAATCAGAGTGCATGAGCTCTCTAATTGCAACTCCTGCAATTCTCTAGCTCCATGCAACTAAACCAAACACTTGCTTGAGCTCTCTCCGTTTGCAACCCGTGCAAATATAGCTCCAAGCAATACCAAATAAACGCAATAAGGATTTTGTTTGTAAAACAAAAACAAAAGCATGAAGCTTCATCTATTGCAACACATGCAAAGAAATGAGCTTCACGCAAAAGCCAACGCATTAGCTTATCCTATTTGCAACTAATGCAAATCAAAGCTCAATGCGAAAACTCCAAGCACAAGCTTGACCTATTTGCAACAAATGCCAAATAGAACTTATGCAAAATCCAAGCACGAGCTTCACCCATTCGCAACACATGCCAAATGGATAGCTCTATGCAAAACCAAATCCAAATAAGATTTGAGCTCGAGTGACTACAGGATTGAGATCACCAACTTATGATAAAGCTTAAAGCAGGAACTCAACCCCTCTTAATAGTACGACGCTAATAACTAGACTCAAAGACTAGGAAGGTCCTTAGCCTAACTAGTTATACCTTAGCCGCCGCAAAGCAATCCCCTTTGGGGTCTTTATGATCTTTAATAGACTTGTACCCGGGATCATCACTCTGGCTGTCTCTTGAAGTCTTTAGATCTTCAATCATCTTATCTTCAAGATCGTCACCCAGCTCTATAATCTTGTTCATCTCTTCTTGATGAACCTTCTTCTTTTCAACCTTTGGAACTAACCTGGCTCAATCATCACTTATAGAAATGGTTAGTCCAAGATGCATGGTTGTCTCAATCATCTAAGTACTCCATTAACACATAATGGATACCACTTACATCAATTGAGCACAACCTAAATCAATCAAATGAACTTATATGTGTCTTGAGTACATGATGCAACTAATGCTTCATACTGCTCAAGAACTCTTCATTTGCCTTTAATCAATCACAAGAACACCATCAACACATGATGAAATGTTCTTTGATGATTAGAAGACAAATGAACTCAGTTTAAACATTCATTTAAATTGATATGTTCCAATGTATTGATCCTTTTAAATATATGGAGTGAAGAATAGATCAATACATCGATACATCAAGTTCAAGTGTGAACTCCCCCTAAATATGTGCATCCATGTAATATATGGATTGGGAAACATAATGCACATTTTGTGATTAATGTCATGGAGAATTCAAACTTAAACTTGAATTCAAAGTATGCAATTTATACTAGAATGGATATGCATACATACCTTGGTTTTTCATTTTCCATCCAAATATGAGACTATTAAATGTAACTCAATAAACATGTTAGTCTCAATAAGATTAGATTTGTCATTAAACAAAGATTAATCATTAATCTAAACCAATCACCAAAACCAAATGGAGCTTGAACTTACACCTATGCCTGCCTGCTGACCTCTTTGCATTTGGTGGTAGCACCCTTGACCCAAGGTCCACAGAGGGCCATTGTGACCTATCAGTCAAAGGTGGAATGATACCTGCATATGCTAGCCTGAATAATCTCATTGAGAAGTAAGGGTGCACATAGTCCTCCATATTGAAGTTTCTAATGGTACTTATGAATGGCAAAGCATGTGGACAGGTTTTCCTGAGACCTGCCACTCCCTACATGTGCACTCATGCTTATCAAGATGCACAACATGTCTCACCACTTCAAGTTCCTCATTGACCTCACTGACTTCAGCTATGTTCTTGCCAGCAGTGGTGACCATCAAACTGTCCACATTCCTTGTCATTGCATTAAGCTGATGAATAACCCCAGGGAGCATGACACCTTCAAGTTTTTCTCCTAACCTCCTCCTCCTATCATATAGCTGCATAGTTTTCTTTCTTATTGCATCAGCTAGCTCAGTAGCAGGTAGGTCCTTTAGCTCCTTCACCCAGCTGTTCCAACACTCAGCTAGATTATTTGTGATATAGTAACACTTGGTCTCCTCTGAAAACCTACTTCTCATCCACGCTAGGTTGTGATACCTACATAACCATGGCCCAACATCAGGGCATGCTTCATGTATTTTGCCCATGTAATGGTCAAACATGTCTGCCATAAAAGCCCTAGCAGCAGGGTACATATTTCCATAGATTGGGCCTTAGAATTTTTTGATGAAATTATCCATGAGGTGTTTGAAGCACTCTCTATGCTCTGCCCAGGGAAACACCTGCTTAATTGCATTTTCTAAACCCTTGCAGGCATCCAAACTTATTACCAAATGTGGTGGGTTGCCTATATATGGCTTTTTGCAATTGTTGCATGAACCAGGTCCAATTATCTATGGTCTCTACATCAAACAACCCAAATGTTGGTGGAAACATCCAATTATGGCCATCTAAAGCTGTAGCTGAAGGAAGATGGCCATTCCATCTCCCATTAAGTGCAGTGGAATCTATGCTAATGTATGGTCTACACCCATTCAGAAACCCATCTATGCTAGGCTTAAAACAACAGAAAAACCTATGAAAGTACATGTTCTCTCCATCATGTTGTACATCTATTTCGATTACACTTCCGGGACTTCTAAGTTCTATTTCTGCCTTGAATTTAAAAAACATCTCAAAGCTATTCTCCCATGAACCAAAAATAATGTCCATAACTTTCTGCCTACCAAGCCACACTATGCTGTAAGTTAAATTAGCAGAGTACTTACTGTCTGACACAGTTTTCAGTTCACTTGCTCCCATATTTGGATGTTCCTTCAAAATTGGGATTGCCTTCTCTGCTATCCACTTGTATGAAGCCATCCTTGTGCTTACTCTCCTTGTAGATGCACACACGTGCTCAAACTTATTCACTATCACCTGCATATACAACAACTCAGGTTATTAAAAAAAATAACAACATTAATATGAACAGAAAGAACTCCGAATAAACTAAAATTTATACCCGAATAGACTTTCCATCACGCATCAACCTTGCTACAATAGCCCATTTACACCCCTTTGCTTTGCAGTAACCCCTGTACCTATCTGACTAACCTTCTCTGTGGCCACCTCAAATTGATTCACAATTGCATGTTGCCTCAGAGCCATTTTAAACTCATACATAGATCCATATGTGCTCCCCTCTGCCATTGGAGGATTTTCCTTGTCGTAGTGAACACAAGCCTCACCGGGTACAACATTTGGAATTACATTGTCATTTGTCTTATTGTCATCATCAGTAGCAGTGAAAGGTGACGTAGCCTTGGCATTGTCATCACCATGTCCTTGCTCTGCATCTCCTTCCACCCCATGTCCGTGCAACCCATCTCCTTCCACCCCATGTCCTTCAAGACAATCTTGTTCCCACTCAAGACTAAAACCCAACATCTCATAGATGGCATCTTCTCCAGCAACTGGATTATTACTGCCTATGTATATATCTGGATTGTTCATGACACAAAGCTTATCCCAATCAAGCGGCAATGTAGATTCATCATGTCCATGTGGGACACTTCCTTGGTAGCTACATGAACCCCCGGCACTATTGACTACCTCGCTCGACCTTGAGTTAGTACCATAAGTACTACTTGCAACACCAGGATCGATCGTAACAACATCAAAAACACAAGCAAAACAAACACAAATGCCTGTTAGGTACAAGACCTAACAGAAATTTCTCCATGTATCCACTTGCAGCAACAGGGTCGATCGTAACAACATCAAAAACACAAGCAAAACAAACACAAATTGTAGGATCGAAATATACGAATATAGCAATCAGAGGGGGGGGTGAATGATTGTGCGGAAGCTAAAACCAAATTCTTGATCTATTAAAAGTTCACCCTAAAACAGAACCAAATAATTGCCTCGTTTTCGACAAAAACAGAATGACAGAGGTTCGGTAAAACGCAAATTGCCGGAGATCCAACTGTCGGATCGATCTAAAATTTGGACACAAGAAACTAGATTCCAGTACGAACCGAACCCAAAAAGAATCAGCTCGATCGGACTTACGGATCAAAAGTTATAAGCTTTGCAAGCTTGCTATTTCAGAACTTGACGAGAATCAATCTAATCAAAACTTCAAGATTAAACAAGATCTTCAAAAGATTAATCAACTAGACTTTGAGAAACTCTAAATCAATACCCTAGAACGGTTTTTGATGGATCAAATCAAGATGAAACTCAACGATCAAAAACCAATCTAGAATTAGAACAAGCATGCAAACAAGAACCAAAACAGAAAACACTGTAGCGACGTGGTTCTTGTAGCATAAAAATCTTGGAAGAATTGATCTTTATTTCTTGTCTAAAATACTCTCATCAAAAGAGTACAAACCCTAAAACCAAGCTCAAAGCTTGATGCGTTCAGCTCTACTTGGTGCCTTTCAACAGGAGACCCCCCACCTATTTAAAGCACCAACCCACAAGGAGTTCTGAATACGATTCCTATTCCCTAGAAGGAATCTGTATCCAACACAACTCTACTTGGCCCAACCTGGCCAAGTACAACTCTTGCACGCGTATGGCAACCCTACCATACTCACGTGACTAACACTTTGCACGCGTATGGCCACCTGCCATACTCACGTGACTAACACTTTGCACGCGAATGACCTCCTGCCATTCTCACGTGACTAACCATTCTTCATGTGCACCATTCTCTTAGCCCGAACGTCCCGCATGACATCCTTGACCACCAAGACCTCAGTTCCCCCTGAACCTAGTCCCGAACCTCAGCTCCTCCATGAACCTAGTTAGGTCCGTCATCGACCACATTCGTCTTCGAGCAATACCGCACATGAACAAACCTAAAACAAATCCGAGCACAAGTCCACGACTTGACTCAATGTCAATCTATGCAACTACTCACATGAGCATTGCATAAAGTCCACTTCAAAAGAAGCATCATGAAATCATCACAAATTTCATAATCTCAAATTCAAATTATTTCAATTACGCTCAAAACCCTAATTCAAAGAAAACGCATTCACGACGGACAAGGAAATATGGTCCGCGTACACATAAAAATCACTCAAAAAACCATTCACAACGGATGACAAAATCGGTCCGTTGTACAAGTGAAAGTTTCGGTTCCAAGAAGAAATCATTAGCGAAAACACGTTCACGACGGACAAACAAAATCGGTCCGTCGTTCATGCGAAATCAAACCTCAAAAAGCCATTCACGACTGACCAAAGAAGTTTGTCCGCCGTACATGCAAAACTTACTGGTTTCTTGGAAGATTGAGTTCGACTCATGAGCTCAAAAACACGTTCACGACAGACCCAAAAACTTTGTCCGTCGTACATGCACAACTTACTGGTTTTTGAGGAAAATTGAGTTTGGTTCAATGAGTTCAAAAGCATGTCCACGACAGACCAACAAAGTTTGTCCGTCGTAGATGGGAAACTTACTGTTTCTTGAGATCTTGGTCCGGCGCAAAAGCGAAACTTACTGCTTCTTGTCAAATTGACAAAACACATGAACAAACATATTTGCAAATTCAATTCTAAGCCAATTTTTCAGCACATGATTTCACACAAATGCCTGTTAGGTACAATACCTCACAGAAATTTCTCCATGTATCAACTATTCACGCCAATCCCGGAATCCCCATTCACGAGCCCTGACCCCTAACAAAACCGAGGGAAATTTGACTAGCAGGTTACCTACGACCACCGCTACACGCTTCCATTCCGCCGTTGTCAATGCCGACCGGTGGTGCCTTCTCCGCCATCGCCGTCGCCGGAGCGGAACCCTAGCGCGTGCTAGCAAATGGACGACCATGAGCCGGCCCAATTGGTTCAACCAGCTAAGGCAAGTGCGACTCAGGGGCATTTTAGTCCCGTCACATGCCGAATCGGCGGATAATATAAACAATGCCTAGAAAACGCCCAAAATGTCATTCCACGATGAAATTAGAGTGCACGGTGTCATTTCGCGAAATGCAGGCTAATTTAATGTCGTTTTATCCGCGGCAGTCCAATTGAGTGTCATTCATTGAAATTTCCCCATTCATCCCCTTTCCCATTCCAAGAGCAAGCCAAAGCCAGCAAAGGTGAAGCACAGGCAACCTTTTTCCTCACTTCCCCACTCCAAACCAGAGCAAGAACCAGGAGCAAGGAGGAGCCCAGCCGAAGCAAGGAGAGGAGACCAAAAAGGAGTCCAGGAGAGGAACCAGGAGGAGGAGTTCCAGATCAAGGAAACCTTCAAGAAGAGGGATCCGAGGAGGACGAGCAAGAGGAGGAACAAGGCAACCACCACTCCATCACCATCTCCATCTCCACACCAACAGCACATATCACCACCAGATCCATCTGCATCAACATCTCCCTCATCAGGTGCACCCTCACAATAGTAGTATTACTAGCAATGTAGTATGCATAGATGAAGTAAAGTAGATAGTCAATGAGTAGATCGCGAAGCCTAGGGTCTTAGGTTGTAGCATTAGAAGAGGGAGGTTGCTGGAACGGCATCACTGAATGATGCACGGTGAACAGATGGAGAGGTTCATAGGGAGGTGTTGCTGGGAGGGGGTAGACCGAAGGGGGTGGATTGGAGGGAGTAGAGGAGAGGGATTGGAGGGAGAAGAAAACAGAGAGGAGGAAAGGGAAAGAGTCAGCCGAGAGGAGAAGCTAGAGGAAGTTCGGTATGGAAAGAAGAGAAAAGAAGAGAAGAGAAGAAGGGGGAAAAGAAAAAAAAAAGAGAAAGAGGAAAATTAGAGAAATGGGTTGATCGTCGCAAACCGCGATTAGTTTAGTTAATTATCTAGCTGTACATCTAAAAAAATAAAAAAAAGATGCTAAATTACGGTGATTAGTTAAATAAATAGCTATATAGAACTTGAAAAATGCATAAGCAGACCAAAATAAGAATTAAAACCCTTCTTCTAACAAGTTTGCAACCGTTAGAAATGGTTGTACATCATAAATCACCTTCAAATTAATTGCCATAGATTTAAATATTCATAATTTTAGGGATTGCAATAAATGCAACAGAATGACACTTTTCAAATCTGAGTGAGGATGATCATATTAATCCTTATTCAGGCAAGTTCCATTGATCATGTTTTGGATCAAAGTTTTATGAGAATTTAATGCTGAAATTACTATGGTCACTACTTGCCTATCAAAAACCTATTTTTAAATTAAAAAAAGGAGAAATGGAGGATTTAAAATGGGATCGTAAGAATCAACTATGGGTTGAGAATGTAGGCCACAACTATGTGTTGAGATTTAGCTATGGGCTGGAGTGATGGAAATCAGCTATGGGTTGAGATTTTAGAACGCAGCTATGGGCTGATAGTTTAGAACACAGCTATGGGCTAAAATTGTTAGACCTCAACTATAGGTTAAGACTTTAGGATTCAGCTATGGGCTGAAATAGTTAAGAGCTCAACTTTGGATTGAGATTTCAGAATTTTGCTATGGGCTGAAATTGTTAGGAGGGTTGGAGGCTACGGAAGCTAAGTCTGCCTCAATACGGGTGCTAGTAGCTGTTTTCAAAATTAAAATACACAACCCTTAAAAAACCAAAAATTTAATTTCTGTAAAATTGTATTCTGGGGGAAGGTGATCATCATATGGACTTTGGTTAGATTAAGAGAAATTCATCTATTGCATTTTGCTAATAATGCTTGCTGAGTACTTTTGTACTCACTCTTGTTAAATCTTCCTTTTCTAGACTTTAGCTCCAGAGTTCAAGCGTCTGGTTGGTTCACTGGTTGGTTCAACAAGGCAGCTGAATTCTACCATGAGGGTTAGATGGATGAGTAACCATGCTTCGACTTCGGCAGTCTTTTGTGTAATTAGTATCTATGTATTATACTTTTGTTGTACTTAGATCCTATATATAATTATGTACTGGACTTGTAGCCTGCGTGGCTTGGTTTATAATACATTTACATTCAATTTGTAATTATTATTCTGTTACAACATTTTGATCATGGTGTACTAATTGATAAGATATCAGGTGCGCTTGATGTTTTGATTAGTTAGTATGTTAAGATTCGTATAATTATCTCAATGTAATGGTAGTAATTACTGTCGTTCTCTAGGCTAATTACACGGGTCGCCACAGTAAAATCAAAAGTCACTTCACAATCATGGCCAAAGCTGTCCTGCATCCAGGGGAGGGGAGGCACCGAGAAGACTGACGGTCTAATGGATGTAATAAGAATATAAATATACGAGAACTTATAAACAATAGTCAAAGATGGGGAGAAAAGCGGTGTGTTGATAACTACAGAAAGATTGGTACATGAGCTATCTTTTGGCATATACTTCAGCATCACCTATGAACAGCACAAGCAGTAAAGAAAGGTTGTTGGCACGTTCATACCTTCTGTTATTATAACTCGTGTGTAAGCACTGTTTGCATTAGGAGTTGCATTGCTACAAAGCTGAATATGTGAAACAGATAAGAATCAAAGGCAACGCATTCAACACATATTTTGATAACATAGTTTCAAATAAACAGTAGATTTTGCTAAGTTAACTTAAGAACAAAGACTGCCTTTGGTGCATGTGTATGTGAGTTTGCTTCTTCACAAGTAGAAGTTCAATGTCCAGGCATGTAACTATAAATGTAATCAAATAGTGTGAAGCAAAATGAAATGCCTGATAATAAATATACTTTGTTAGCAACGAAAAAATATTCCATCATTCCACAATAAACAACAGTGTAATGCTAATTTGCGAACCTATTGATGCTGATTATCGAAGCCACAAAAGATCACACAAACTAAAAGATAAAAGCCTTCCTTAAAAAGCTGGGTAAGTCTCAGATAGCAGTGGATGGACCAGACATAAAGGCACACTAGTAGTATTTGCATGCATGTATGCATGACTAATATGAAGAACATGGCCTCCTAAATGTCCTGCACAATTCAAACTTGCTGAAGCAGTGAAGAGAACGTGGTTATGGTTTTCAGGGCAGAACATTCTATTGCCGAGGCACAAGGTTTCGTAGCCTGAACTCAGGCATAATGATGATGTCCGTGAGAATGATGCTAACAAGCAGCCAAGGTTAGCACATGCATAGAATGCAGGAGTTGTCAACTTTTGAAGAAAAACACATTGTTTTAAAAAACAACGAATAAGAAAGCATAAAAGGAGGATAATTTATGTGGCCAATCCAATCAGTTTGAGAATAAGTTGGCCTGATTTGACGTGCTTTCGCATTCGAGGACAACGATTGAGACGCGACAGATACCATCTACTAAAAAGCACTGAATCTCCAAGCTAAAAACTATGGTATCAAGACGAGCATCCTAATCACACATTCATGTGAGAAAGCCAAGAAAATTAAACCCCACGAACGCTGCAAACAAAACCTTAGTGCCAATCTCCAAACCAACCCTTTTTTTTTTTTTTCTCTTAATCGATTCCAATGTAGCAACTACACCATATAGCAATGATCACAGAAAAAATAGCTAGGAACAGTTAACAATTGCCACTTAAACTAAGCATCAGTGGGGAACTCTTATATTCTTCGCTACCCCACCATCGCTCTACTCTCGCTCTCGCTGGCAAATCCCGCGCAAGAACCGAATCAAACCAGGACAGCAGCACCTCAGGTCAGAGGTTGCAGCCGAGGCAGTCGCAGGACTTGGGGGTGAAGGAGCAGAACCCAAAGGGCCGGTTGGGGATGTTGCAGTTGATGGAGTAGCAGCAGGGGGAGAGCACGCAGACGCCCCTGGAGCCGCCGCAGCAGGTGCAGGGGGCGCAGAGCTGGAAGCTGCCGAGCCGCCTCCGCGTCTCGTTCAGGACCATGGCGCTGAACCCGGCGCCGGCCTCCAGGGCCATGGGCACCATGCGCGCCGCCGGCTCGGGCGGCGGCGCATCCGCGCCCGCACCAGGGACCTGCGCGACGCGATGTGAGAATTGCAAGGAAGCTGCCCCAAGCTCTCTTTCGGAGATTGGACGGGCTAAGAAGACGCTTACCCGGGAGCAATCCGAGGTCGCGGCCAAGAAGAGGAGCAGGAGGAGGAAGAGGAGATTGGGCGTGGGGGTGGGCATTCTTGCTTGCTTAGGGTTTGTTGGCCTGGCTTGGTGGTGGGCGGGGGAGCAGCGGAAGAAGGTGGAGACGAAGGCAAGGGAGGGGTTTGAACGCGATGGAAACGGGGAGATCAGATGAGGGGGATGGGATCAAGACAGGGAAAGGTCGGAGAGAAAGGCTCCTTTTCGGGGAAACTTCGCTGGGGACATTTGGACGCGCCAGCTGTCGTCATGGGACGTTTTACTGTGTCCAGTGGCGGAGCATGGGGATTCGGGATTCCCCTATGTATTTTGAAAATACCGGTCTCAGTTTATCTTCTGTTTCTCGGCGAGTCATATATACATATATTAGGGTGAATCGCGCGCTACGCTGCGTCGGAATTGATAGAAAAGAATTTAGTCTGGTACACCGTAATGTCTACGGGAAATTGGGTAGTGTCTGCAAAGGAGTGCAATGTCACGACACAAAGCAAGAAAGAAAAACAACTACATATGTAAACAAGTGCTGGAAACAGTAATTGATAAGAAACATTTTACTATAATAACCAAATAACGTACATAAATTGAAGACCAAAATATGATCAATCCAGCTACTTCAATTGGAGGATTGACAATCTGCACAAGTTTGCTAAATATGCTTAGCAAGTGAGGAAAAGCTTCCTCCACAATGTGATATAAAGGTATCTATAAGTATACTATGCAGGATTGTGCGCTACGTTGTGCCGTAATTTTTTGATGAAGTGTTGTACATGGTTAAAAGAAAAAAAATATTATACCACGTATATTAATCAAGACAAAAAGGCTGCTTACAAAGTGTACATATAGACAACCTATTCCATAATGGTGAGTATTTGGTATCAAAACTAATCCTACCTCTAAGTTATCTATATTGACATTGGTCAGCAAGTATTCATTGCAAAGATCAATATAGAAAATAATTAATTAAAGCTCATAGTGTGATTTACTTCATATGAACAACGAAAAGTTTACAGTTCACATTACGTACTGTAAAAGAAACAACAAAAGCGAAAAACTCTAGTATGTGCAGTGAGAGTCTAATGGAGTAATGGATCTATAAATAGGGCAAAATTAGTTTCTTTGAATAAATATAAGTGGAATATAAACAATATATTCGTAATATACCTAGAATAGATCCCCGTAATAAAGATGAAGTTTATCCAATATTAGCAATCTAGAATCCATTGGCATTGTAATATCTGCAAATGAGAAGAATATCAGTGTTGCTAGATTGGCGTTACTCCATGCCAAAGAGATATTGTAGAAAGACAAAAGGAAAATGAACAGGAAAAATGGACATAAAAACAGTAGAAATATTTTAAAAAATTATGGAATAACTTATATGAATGGAATCCATGCTCCGATGTTTCTTTGTTTTTTCACCAATCACAGCACACGTGTTTGTGTGAGATATGGTTTTCACCAAAACCATGGTTACAATTCTCAACTTCAAAAGAAAAGAACTTATGTGTATCCTTTCTATGAATTTGAGTATATTTTTTTCAAAGGTATGTGTTTCATTTGAATTGTTATAGATGGATATATATCCTCAAACTGAAAGTTTTAAAAAATACCTGAATTTAGCTTGAATTAACAAATTTAAAATTATGATGCCCCATTTCGCCATCACACACACACATATGAATTCCATACCTTGGGAGTATGTACTCCCACTCTTAATATACCGCTTAAATGATATTATTATACGTCTTTGTTCTTTTGAGCATACTCTAATATTGATTATAAGATACTCCGAAGTGAGTTTCATGAAAAATTTCAGCAAAGTCCTCTCTTTATAGCATAATTTATTTATATACTCTTTTTACATATGAAAAAGGGTATATAGCAAAAAAAATAAAGGGCTTAGATGAATTTTTTTTCAACAATGTCAAATTTTAGTATCTTAGAGTTATTATTGGAATATACTAAAATTGATAAAGGAGTATAACACATTCGTTTAAGTGGTATACTAGAGGTGGGAGTACGTACTCCAGGAGTACAGAAAATGCTTCCAAAAAATTAGAGTTTTCAGTTTTAAGATATGCTATTATAAAATTGTCTTCAAGATATACCGTTACTAGCATACAAAATTAGAAATATACTATTATAAACATTTTAAGACCATAATAGGAGACTCCACCTCTGCCAGCACCAATGGCGTTTGGCCCCAATCTTCTTCCTCTGCCAAGAATGGTGGAGCAATAGTTCTTGAATTAGGGCCAATTTGTTTCAGCTAGAGATTGTAGAAAGCAGCCTTTAAAATCTGGATTGTAAAAGCTGGATTCTTTAAAAGCTGGAGGTTGAAAAGCTGATGGCTGTTTGGCAATCCAGATTATAGTGGGGGTAGGCTCGGGCGTGAACAAAACAGGGGGGCTTGAGCATGAACAGTGAGGGGCAATGGTGGGTAATTTCTACTGAAGTTGGATGGGTATTGTGGTCTTTTACAAAAAAAAAGCTAGAAAAAGCTCATCTAAAGTGGATTGTGGGATTACTACAATCTGACCTCCAGATTGTTACAATCTATATTGAAAGTTTCCTATTTGTTGACCTTTCAGATTTTAAAAGCGGCTTTCTATAATCCCCAGCCGAAACAAACAGGCTTAGTGAATACCTCCCAGTCTCCCAGACTCCCAATAGTCTTGTACTAAAAACCAGGCCCTGCTAAGCTCACTCACTCTAAGCCACTGCTGGTTAGTTGATCTCTGGGTTTCTGGGGATTTGGGATATATGCTCCAGGTTCCACTTCGTACCGCTCGCAGTTGAAAAAAAACTATTTAGAATTTTGCTTAAATTTAAATTCAAAAATTTTAAAAAAATTATCCAAAATTGCTCTATAATTAGTATTAATAGCCTTATGACCTCTGATGTGAATATTATTTGAAAAAAAATGAAGTTTAGTGACATTTTTTGAGCCATTCAATTATATTTAGTAGCAATATTTGTTGAAGTATATTTAGTATAAATATTTGTTGAAGTATATTTAGTAGTAATATTTATTGAGGTATATTTAGTACCAATATTTCCTTGTAAAAATCAGCAGCTTGAGGCAAAAAGGGCACTATCCATAAAATCATGACCTGTATTAAAAAAGTACATCTGAGTTTTTCTTGAAATCACATGTAAACTGCTAAGAGATCATTAGACTAAATCAAAATCCCCGATTTAACTTGTCAACAATCAATATAGAATTATATGAGGCCTCTAGTGATAAACCGTCCATCATTCCTTTCTATTATTTTGAGAGAGAGAGAGAGAGAGAGTCATATCATAACTACATATTCAACATGAATGCAAGTATTAAACAGTCAACTGTAGTGCATAAAAACTAAATAGAAATACATTGTTACAAGATCTGCTACATTCTACAAAAATCATAGTTGATCAAATAAGTGCAACATTTGAATCAAAATTTTGGACTACACCTCCACAACATACTGCATGTTTCAATATTTGTTCAATTATATTTAGTAGCAATATTTGTTGAAGTATTTTTCAAATATCATTTTTGGCCTTTAATGGCTTTTTACAAATTTTACAAGAATTTTTTTACATTTCCCCCCATTTTTCAACTACTAGCGGTTTTTCCAGTTTTTCGAGCGAATTTTGAGACTTTTCGAGCGGTTTTCGAACAATTTCGCTCGAAGGTTTGACTATATTTTAAATTCATTTGACTTTCGAACCAAACGGTTTTGAGTGAATTTCGAATGATTTTTCTCAAATTTTGATACCTCCGGGGCGCTAAAATTTGAGTTCGAAATGAAAAGTGAACCTGATATGCTCCCTATTTCAAAGTTCTGCCCTTTATTTTCTTACTGTAAAAGTAACATTCAAAATTGATGTCAGGAAGTTTTGAAGTATCTATGTACGGTGTGCAGTTAATTATACTTGCATTATTAGGCACAGCTTGGTATCACGTCACTTTCACATTACCGTAGTGTGTGTGTGTGTGTGTGTGTGTGAGAGAGAGAGAGAGATCTTGAAACGTCCGTAATTAAGTTGCAAGTACTCTGAGAAGCTAAGTTACAAGTTCTAGTTGAAGTACTGAGAAAGAAACCTGAAATATTTTGCCGGATGCCATCGGAGGGTGAGGTGCATTATGGGAGGAAGGAGGGGTACAATGGTCCTAAAATGTCCATAATGACATATTTCTAATTTTCGCATGTTAGCAGTGACAGATCTCTAAGATAAAACTTTGTAGTGGTATATTTCAAGACCGAGAGCTCTATATTGACGTATATCTAAATAACCGTTTCTTGGGGGTTCATCGGGAAATTTCTCAAAACGCCCGTGGACTTCAGCAGCACGGTTAGTTGAGAGCATCAGAGAATGCATGATGCAGATGCATCCTCAATCCTCAATGCAATGTAATTCATGCAGATTTTGTGGTAAATGAATTTAATCCACCGGGTGCAGGGGATGGGGGCCTCCAAGTGCATTTGATCTCCATGTTGGAATCTGTCGGGTGCTTGATTCCAAAATCCATGTCCGATCCTGACAATCTTCTGTTTGAGTAATTTACAGGGAGGTCTTGCAAGGATTCAGGGAATCAGGCGGACTGCCGGTCCTCGCTACTGAAGATCACCCAACCTGGACGATCACCGGATCAAGGCTACAGAAATAAAATTAGGGTAGAGGTGTTTCATCGAACCAGGGTATGAGATATCGTATATTGGTACGCAAATTACTAGATTATCATCAATTTATTATTACTCCTGCGTAAAAAAAATATCTGAGCCCTTTTTGGCATATACGACTACCAAAAAAAGTGAGGCTAGGGAATGTGGATGAGACACAACATAAATCCATTACTCATGAAATGTTGGCAGAAATCAGTCAAACTTCCAGAGTTCCAGAGGAATTTACCATAGTTTTGAGGCAGGTATTTATGCTCACTTCGCCACTAGAAAACTGGTTGGACCAGGTTCGACACCTTATCATGTCGTCATTAATTTTGGTTGTTGGAGGGAAGTTTCTTACCTCAGAAACTTTCTGTGCGAAATAATGATGGTGATGTGACAACCGAATTCAGGTGCACTTTTGTTCTTCGTTTTACCTTCACCATGTGGTTGAGGTCTTGGTGGGGTAGCAGGCTGCAGGATCTGCAGTAAATTAATTTTGAGGGTTTTTATGTTGCTCTTGCAGACAATGTAGAGCGATATCCATTGCCGCTAAAAAAAGCTCCCAGTTAATGTAACAGCCAAATGAAATCCCAATTCCTACTAATTGATAATATACATCTTTAGCTTACAACACCAGAATGCAGGTTACAAATAATTAATGCAATGATGCAACAGGGATTGATTTGGTGGGGGGGGGGGGGGGGGCCCCGGTCAGGAACCTTAGACGCAGCAATGTGGATAGTGCAGGAACCCTGAAAACTGGAAGTCTGCATTTAAACATTATTTCAGTTGCAAACGGATTTTCCAAAGATCTGCATTAACAAAAAATAAGTGTACATCTCCGGTAGCAACTCAATTTACAGATCTGGATTCCGGGAGTTAGAAAACATTCACAGCGCCTGAGACGGCGTGTGATGGATTTTATACGTCAAGGCCGGTCAACTGCAAAATCGCTAGGATGCTGGAGTAGAGGCAGAGAAGCCGTAGACTCCCGTTGGAGTAGCCATTGGATGGTCAAATTTGCAATTTGCGCCGAACTTGCAGATGCCATAACGAGAAAAGAATTTGCACAGTTCTTCTCCCTGAAAATATAAAAACAGATATCGTCTTCTTAAGTAGCAGGACTCAGACTAAACACTGTTTGTTCAACTATTAAATATGGTGAGTTACTCAATCAATAACTAAACGTTGGTGCTTCATGTTGTGAATAGCACTTGTATTCAACATAAGACCAATGGACTAGTATATATACACGTACATGAGGGTATAGAAGGAAAACTTATATAAGTCAATATCTATACAAGGCTAACAAACTATATACAAGGATAATGTCTAACACCACCCCTCAAACTCATGATGGATCTACAACACTGAGTTTAGAGATAAAAATTATGGTGAGCTCTAGTTTGTGTCCTCGTGAAAAAATCTGCCAACTGAAGCTCTGAAGGCACATACTAAAAAAGCACAACCTGATCCTGTACCTGTGACCGCATATAAGAAGCATCAATACTGATATGCTTGGTGAGTTTATGTTCCACTGGATCTCGAGCAATGCTAATAGCTCATGTACTATCAGATAAAAGAGGAGTTGATGTAGAAACCCAAAATCCTCAAATAACCACCGTAGCCAAGTAACCTTTGATGTCAAAAGAGCCATAGCCCGCAACTCAGCCTCAGCACTCGAACAAGAAACTGTTGTCTGCTTAGTCTTCTAAGCAATGAGAGAACCACCAAGAAAAACACAGTAAGCAGAAAGTGGCCGACGATCAGTGTGATCACTAGCCCAGGTAGCATCAGAATATGCCTGGAGCTGTAAAGAGCTGGAGCGTGGAAAGAAAAGACGGCGAGAGATAGTTCCACGAAGATATCGTATAACACGAAGAAGTTGACTATAGTGGAGCTGAGTGGGAGCAAAAACGAACTGACTCAAGATATGGACTGGATACGAAATATCAGGACGAGTGACACCAAGATGGCGATAACGAGTAGGATCCTCAAGAGATTCACCATCAGTAGATCGAATGTGAACATTGAGCTCCATGGGAGTCTCAGTTGTACGCTGATCAGTGAGAAGCACGATCAAGAAGATCCTGGATATACTTCTCTAGGGAGAGAAAGAAACCCTCAGATGTAGAAAAAACCTCAATCCCAAGAAAGTATCCAAGAGAACCTAGATCGGACATGAAAAACTGCTCATTGAGACGAGCCTTTACAAAGGCAATATATTGAGAATCATCTCCATAATGATCATGTCATCAACATATAGGAGAGTCCGACCTCGAAAAGAAGTATGAACAAAGAGCGCAAGATCATGAGCACTTGCAGAAAAACCAGCTACAGTGATCACAGAAGAAAAACATTCAAACCACGCACAAAGGGCTTGCTTAAGCCCCATAAAGAGAGCGACGAAACCGATAAACCATGCCCTTAGAAACAGAATACCCTGGTGGTGGCTGCATATAGACCTTCTCATGCAGCTCACCATTAAGAAAGGCATTCTTGACATTAAGCTAAGAGATGGACCACTCATGGACAGAGACCACAAGTAGAGTGCGAACATTGATCATGTGAACCACAGGTGCAAAAGTCTTATCATAATCACAACCATGTTCCTGTTGAAAACCACGCATCACAAGATGAGCCTTGTAGCGCTCAAGAGAACCATCAGAGTGAGTCTTAATCCTATAGACCCACTTGCATGTAATGGGACGAACACGTGGAGGAAGTGGTACAAGATCCCACGTGCCAGTGCGCTCAAGGGCAGCAAGCTCCTCCGCCATCGCATGTTGCCATTCCTGATGAATAACAGCATCACGGTAAGAAAGCTGCACCAACAAAGCCAAGACGCTTAGGAGGCCGAATAGACTGCGATCACGAAGTGCATAACAAGGAGACACTGAAGAAGGTGACTCCATCAGGAGAAGAAGATGGCACATCAGAAGATTCCTCAGCTCGCGGACGACGAGTGTAGTATAGAGGATAGGAAGGAACAATGTCTGAAGAAACCTCTGGAGGAGAGGTCAGTGGTGAAGAAACCGTCGATAAAGGAGATGCTGATTGTAAAAGTGGAAAAGTGACAACTGGAGTATCAGGAAAAGTCAGGAAAGATAGTGGCTCAACAAGAGATGTTGGAGAGGAAGAAGTACGAGGTAGAAGGGACGAGACTCACCGAAAGTGACATCCTGTGAGATCCGCATACGTCGGCCAACAGGATCCCTTATGCTCAGAGCGATCCTAGAAAGACGCACTCAACAAACTGAGCAGTCAGCTTGGTGCGTTCACGAGGTGCTAGAAGAACATAGCACACACACTCAAAAAGACGAAGTCCAGAATAATCAAGAGGCATACCAAAAAGACGCTCCACTGGAATCCCACCTTTAAAAGTAGAAGAAGATTGGATATTGATCAAGTATGTGGCAGTGAAAACAGCCTCAGCCCAGAAGTGAGGTGGAATAGCGGAAGCAAGCATAAGAGCACAAGCTGTCTCAAGAAGATGACGATGCAATCGCTCAGCCACACCATTCTGAGCATGAACACCAGGATATGAAAACTGAGCAAGAGTGCCCTGCGTAGCAAGAAAAGCTCGAAGAGCTCCTGACAGATACTTCCCTGCTGAGTCAGCACGAAGAACACGAATGAGAGAATCAAACTGAGTGCGAATCATAGTGGCAAAAGTCTTATAGATGGATAGAACCTCACTACGAGAGGACATAAAGTATATCCAAATGTGGCGAGAGAAATCATCTATAAAAATAATATAATATTTATGATCCCCTTTTGAAACAAAAGGAGCCGGACCCCAAATATCAGAATGAACAAGATCAAAAGGGCATTGGGATACAGACTCACTAGAAGGATAGGGAAGTTGTAGCAGTTTGCCAAGCCTACAACCTGTACAATGTAAAGATACATCACCAGACACAGAGCCTAAAAGGCCACGACGAACTAAAGAAGACAGACGCGAACCATAAAGATGTCCCAAACGGTGATGCCACTGAGCAAAAGACCCGGTAGAAGATGCAACAGATGCTGAAGCGGTGGAGAAAACAGAGAGACTGGCAAAGGTAGTGGAAGGAAGACAAAGCCAATCAAGCTCCCAAAGACGCTAAGAGTCATGGCGGCGAGGGCCGGTCCCAACCAGAGCCCTTGTGCGGCGATCCTAAATACAACAAAAGTCAGAATCAAAGATAACCCAACAATCATGATCAGTAAGCTGGCCAGCGGATATGAGCTGCATGGTTAGTTTGGGAGCATAAGAAACAACCGGACTATGAAAAGAGGAAGACAAAAGTGCCTCGTCCTGCAACAGAAAGAGAATTACCATCTGCGGTCTGCGCAGTGATAGGAGCAACAGGAGGACTAATGGAATGTAGACTCGTGAGATCAGATGTCATATGAAAAGCTCTAGAGTCACGAATCTATGGTGTAATACCTGATGAGGAGGGTGGTCTCTCATTGGAAGATTGAGTAGCAGAACCAGCTGAACCTGTCTGTGTAGAGGTAGCCATGCGACGCAGGAGCGTAAGAATCCGCTGAGGAGAGACGCCTGAGCCTCCAGTGCCTTTAGGAGGACGGCCACTTCGACGAGCATGATCCTTCTTCCAGTAGCAAAACTGCTCCACATGTCCGTTCTTATCGCAGTAGGTGCAGTGAAGGCCTCCGCCCCCAGTAGCCGAAACTGGAGTATTCGCCATTGACGGAGGAGTAGAATGAGATGCGGCCAAGACTGAAGGAGATACTAGCAGACCCGCACCACGAAGGTGAGTCTCCTCGGTACGAATAGCTGCAAGGGCCTCCAATAGGGTCACTCGAGGATGAGGAGCAAGCAGTTAGGCACGAATCTGCTCAAATTCAGCCCGAAGACGTGTCAGGAAGTCATAGATGCGGCGAAGCTCCAAATGAGAGTGCTAACGCTAACAACACAGGCAAGTGCAGCAAACCTTTGGACCCAGAGAATCAAGCTGACGCCAAACCGAGGACAACTGCGCATAGAACTCATCCATAGTAGAATCACCCTGCTGCAGTGACTGCTCCTGTCGCATAACAGCAAGGTACAGAGAGTCGCCGGCAGGCTTATAGCAATCACGAAGATGTGCCCACATCAACTGTGCCGAAGACAAAGCGACAATGTTACTAGTGAGATGCACCTCCATGCTGGCAACCCAAATAGTAGAGACACGAGCATCTTCATCAATCCATGTCTTGTAAGCAGTGAACTGAGTCTGAAAAGACTCCACAGCATCAGCATAATCATCAGACGCTTTCTGTCGAGTAGCATCATTTGCCTCCTTAGGAATAACAGGTGTGGCAAGGGAAGCAGGATGAGGCGGACAAGGTAGCTCGCCAGAAATAAACTCCCAAAGACGCTGACCGCGCATGTGAAGGCGCATATGGAGAACTCAGTCTCGATAATTGAGACCATAAAAAATGACTGGGCAGCGAGGAATGGAGACAGTGTATGATACAAAACCAGAAGATGACGATATTTTTTTTAATGAAGCCTTAACTTAACCTCATGAACTTAAAATGGACTGGAAGCCGAGTGGGCACTACAGTTCGATCAGAGTCAGTTCGGCCGAAAGAGTTGAGGTCATCAAATCGCCAGAGTCGGGGCGTCGGCGCGGAGACAGGGCCGGCCGATCCTTGCTAAAGACGGCCAGCGGTGGACGAACATCGGCCGGAGAAGAGGCGATGGGAAGAGCCGCCGAAAAAAAAAGGCGCAAGTGCACCACCGGTGAGGAATCTAACCCTAAAACCGAAAAAAAGGGCGCAAGTGCAACACCGGTGAGGAATCTAACCCTAAAACCTATGCTCCGATACCATGTTGTGATAGCACTTGTATTCAACATGAAGCCAATGGGCCAGTATATATACACGTATATGAGGGTATAGAGGGAAAGCCTATATAAGACAATATCTATACAAGACTAACAAACTATATACAAGGATACTGTCTAACACTTCATAGCTACCCAGTCACATTGGCATCTTATTCTTATAACAATGCTATAATTGGTATACTGACACCAGTAAGTAGCGTGTCTACTATAGTGGGATTATCGGCTGTAACTTCGACATTGAGTTTTCATGATAAAACAGACTTACAGAGCATAAACAAGAAAATTATGGTTTAAACAGTCCTTGAATCCACATTATTTAGCTTCTTTAGTAAATTAACATGCAGTACATTTGTTGCTTGGAGAATAAATAGATCATCAATATCAGGAGTTATACCATTACAGAATCAATCACCAAATGAGAAACAGAACAATAAATGAAACATACTTCATTGTTGTTCATTTTTCATGATTATGCATCTTTATGCACATACATTATATCTTTAGTTCTAAAATTCATCTCGATCTCAGCTACAGACCGAGGAACAGACGTGCTTTCCTTTTTAAAAGTTGCACAAATATTAAAGCATGAATGAAGGGTAAATAATGATTACCTACCCTTTCACTTGCTTCAAGATTTGTGCAATTTGCATTGAGAGGAAAAACATAGAAACACTACTCATAAATCAATAGCTTAAACAAGGAGGGTCTACTCTGAGCCTCTTCCACAACGGGATGAGGTGGTACAACAATCAACAAATCGACAGAAAAGCTATAAAATATGGAACAAAACCATCGTGAACAATGGAAGAATGATAGACAAAACAACAGTGCAGAAGGGTTGACAAATACTTACCGGACGTAGTGGAAGACCCATTGGACTTAAGACACAGTCTGGAGGAGGCAGTGATCGCACCCGGGGATGATGGAACTTGCACACTGCACCAAATTTACAATCTCCGGTCTTCATGTAGTATTGGCATTCTGGTTGATCAGGTCTCTCAGGAAATACATTCTCTCTCTGCAGTGCGTACTGAAGTACAGGGTACGAACTGGATCTGTAGGGCGATAACATTCCCTGATTGCCGGAACTGGCTTCGCCTTGCTGAGAAGTTCCATAGGTTTGTTGAGCCCCTGGTGACTGCAGTCGACTCTCAGAAGATGAAACAGGCAGAATTTGGCCCTTGAGAAGTAAGAAAAATAACAAATATCAACCCTAAGTATAGACTCAACCAATTGATGCAGCAGTTGGTTTTGATGTCATAGTTTTTGTAGAGAACTACGTCATTAGAGCGGAAAAAAAGGATAATAGACCAAGATGCACAGAACAGAGCTTCCCAAGATGCATATAGAATAGACTCATTTGTGATGGAACTTATTTCTTTCCTTTAAGCAAATCATTCTGTACCTAGTTGAATAGTTGATCTATAGGAATAGGAATTCAAGCTGCAACATAATGCAAGCATAGACACGCCAAACAGAGCCATGACCTATGTAGCACCAACACATTGGTTTGGTGCCATATCGGTGTTCGACACTGATACGACACTGACACGCCGCTCGACAAACATCGGTCACGTATTGGATAATTTGATAGCCAAAGTAAATAATTTTAATGTTCAACACAGCTTCGACACTTCATCAACATGTATCCAACACATGGTGACACAACTCAGACCACCTTAGCTACCTAAAAAGTAACCCTACCCACCCGAGAGGAGCAAAACACCAACATTAATGCCCCATTGTGAAATCATGTTGACACTCTAGATAAAGATGATTTGTCTAGAGGAAATGTCAAATGAAGAAGCGAGTGTTGTAAATATATTGGCACTAGTAGCTACTCTAGAGTCAAATTGCACTTGCTGAAAATTACTAATGGTGATTGAAAGATATGTACAAAGATGACGGTCCTTGTTCTTGGTCAGTTTAGAAGTGAAGTTGCAAAGGCTGAAGTACATATTCCTAGTTTATACTTTACATTATTTCAGTTTGACAAACACGTAAAAAAATAGAAAATAATACATATGTGTATTGTTGTTATTATTATTACTTAAATATATATAACCATATTGCCGTGTCAGCATTTTTGAAAAAAAAAATGTCGAAACCCGTGTCGATGTCGTGTCATGTCGACGTATCCGTGTCTGCATCGTAGCTCATGACATATATGAATGGAATTCAAAGGTTACACTTGCAGAAATCCAAATAAACACAAAACACAAGTTAAAGTTGATAATGTCATATTTTACACTTGACTTGAACACCCCCCTCCCCCCGCTGTTGGTCTAGTAAATTAACATAGCAATAATATTAAATGCTAACCATTTCACGAGAAAAATTTGTTACGCCGCATGACTATGAGAGGAAATGATCTTACAGGATATGAGTTCCAGCTTGGTACTTGAAAAAGACCCTGTGGTACAATCATCGGTGCATAGTTTGAAGGACTTTGCCATCTAGGGCTTGGAATAAAAGAACCTGTTGCAAAAGTCCAGCTTGCTATAGTTCCAGTATAGGAATGTGGACCAGTACTTGCAGAGGTATGTACAGAAGGATAAATAGGTGAACCACGTGAAGAAGCCACCGCATTGGAAAGTTCTGGATGGTGAAATTTACATGTATTCCCATATTTACACTGTCCTGTTTTTAAGTAATATGCACACTCCTTTTCATTCTACAACAGTAAAATACACTTCAGTTCAGTACATCAAACAGAAAAAAGGTAGAAAAGGATGGACAAATTATATACTGCCAACAGTAAAGTACAAACCGGTCGGAGTGGGTATCCTAATGTGTTTAGCTGCACCCTCCCTGCGATTCCTGCCTTTTCTCTGGGATGGTGGAATTTGCATGTAGGCCCAAATTTGCATGTTCCAGTCTTCAGATAGTACTAGATGAAAAACGTAGAGAAAATCTTTCAGTTCAACACTTGTCCACCAATCACCATGACATACTACTATACCACCCTTGGATTGCAAGATTTAGACTCGGGAAACATGTCAAGACAAACAAAAAATAGGTAGTTTTTTTTACACAAAAAGACATTATGAAAGTGTGTGACTATCGTTCTGAACAAAACTGAAGCTAATCATCTAGAAGTTCTTTTCTTGTTGTATGAGTACTTTTACCAATGCTTGTAATTATTGTCTGGTTTCTGTTGTCACATGATAATCAATTCTTATAGAGAAACACCGATGAAAGAAGTCAGAGATTCGCTAAGTGCTCATATGAACTTCACCGTTTTGGAAACCTATACGAGTGCATCAACAAAATTTAATACTCTGTTTTCCCCGCATGTTTTCTCTAAGCATATGATAACCAGATAAGTGATTGCTTCTCACAGTATCGCGTAAGCAGAACACATGCCACATATGGCGTTGTTAACCACTGTTAACCAATACACCAATATGCCTGAAGCCATGTCAAACTTATGACTAAACCATACTTCTGAATCACAGAAGAGCTAATATAATAACCATAGTTACCTGACATTCTGGTTGTCCCACCCTCTCAGGATATTCTCCTTTCATTCTGGCAGAGGCAATAGCCTAACATTAAACAGATCCAATCTAACTTGAGAATAAAAATATGAGATATGAAGTAAAGAAACATACAAAGATATAATTTTACAGAAAACTGGCAGTCACTACTGTAATGCATCACTAAACAACAAGGATCTGCAGCCTGTGGGTCGCCGGTGATAATTATCCAAAAAGAAATGCAGCATGCTGGTGACATTTATGACACATGAGTAACATATATCAAACTATCGAATGCAAATGGTAATTTTATACGAAAACCTGGTAGACAGCTAAACTTGTTCTATTGCAGAATTTTTTCCTAGTTTTAGTCTATTCTTGGAAATTAATTCAGAAGTGATCAGCACCGACATAATTCGTGAATTATGTTTAGAAGATCAGATCACCATTCTGAATGAGAAGATTGAACAGACTGGGAAACATCAGGCCTCATGTGGCAATTAACCCAAATTTTACGTCAACATGACCATATAGAACTAGAAGCATGAGACACAAGGAAAGGTAGCATCATCCACAGCCATCAAGCTAAAATCGTTTTATCAGCATACTGATATGGGATCTTTATGTGTCTCCAAATGAGAAAGTAATTAATTATCTATGGGTGGTCATATAAACAAATCGTGATACAGTGCTTTTCATGCATCACTTCTTGCATTTCATTACATGGTACAATGGGATTACGGGAACCAATCGACACAAGATGCTTCTCTTCCAATTGCAAATGCATTTTAACAGTGCTGCTTTAATGTACATGAGAAAAGAAAATATTGGAAAATATGCTCAACGTAACCCTGATGATTATTTCCTGACTGAGACTGCACCGTGAATCAGTGTGATACAAAGCAATATGGCAGCATAATAACAGTTGGGGAAGTAGTTATTCACCAGATTTCTATCCGGAGGGTGATCGAACCTGCAGCTCATGCCGAACCTACACAATCCAGTCCTGAGGTAGTAAGTGCAGTCCGGTTCCCCCGGCCGCTCAGGATATGGCCCAGGTTGCATAATGGCACCGGTGCTCATGGTCATCTGCTGCCACATCTCCTCTGCAACCGCAATTGCACACACACTTAGAACTTAACCAAAAACCACCACGTATAATAAAATCGGGATCCGCAAGTCTGCCGTGTAAGATTTCACACTGTAAACCGGTTTGAGCTACAAAACCATCCACGTTTTACTAGCAGCCACATACACACGACACATAGCCTGGGATACCACTTAATTCACTAATATCCCACCGTGGTTGTAACAAAATACTACAGAAACATCCACCAATTCTATGTGTCACTGGCGGTACCAGGGGGTGGCGGGTATGCCCCGGCACCCCCAAAAGTTTTAAAAATGCTATATATTTATATTTTTAATAGGCTAAATTTGTTGATTGAACTGGTTTTGATTTTGATGGTTTGGGATTTTTAAGACTTTAGAACTATTTGTATTACTTTTAGCAAATTTCAAATATATGTGTTGTATTTATTATATTATAAAATGATTATACAAGACTATAGATTTGTACGTGTTAAGTGTGCACACTTACAATAACATTTCGAGCTCGAAAATCGCCACTGCTCGTCACCGATTTTCGTCGAAAATCGGTAGAAATTGAATGGTTTCAAAGTCAAACTCTTTAAACTCAGCGGTAAAAAAAGAGATTGAAAATTCACCAAACTAAGCGAACCAATTCGGAAATCGATTTTTGATTGATTTTCAAGCAATTTTCACCGATATTTGAGTGGTTTACGTCGCATAAAATTTTCTGAACTTTTTGAATTAGACCGGTTTATCAACCGGTATAGTTTATCGAGCCGGCTCGATACGATCGAAAATCATGATTTTTATCAATATTTGAAACCCTGTGCACACCCATCCAAATTTTCCTAGTTCCGCCACTGCTATGTGTCACCGACCAGAGCAAAAAATACAAAACATAGAAAGTAATCGACACATCACCGTCTAACAAAGGCAAGCATCCCGAGGAAACCCCAATTCCACGCCCACACGAACAACACCGCACAATACAAAACATGGAAAGTAATCGACGGCATTCCGTGATCCATAAGAGAATACTAGGAGAGCAACCACTAATTCCACAGGAAATTACGCAAAAACTAAGCACCCGAGCGTAACCTACGCGGCGGAATTAAGCGTCCGAAACCCGGATTCCCCCAAATATCCAGACCACTCGCCCGCGAGAGGGGAGAGCGGCGGAAACCCTAACCTTCATAGAGAGCGGCGGGGTCGGGTGAGGGCGTGTCGGTGGCGGGGGGTGGGGGAGGAGGAGGCGAGGGGCCGGCGGCGGAGGCCGTCACCGTTACCACCGCGGGAGCGGAGGCCCTTCCGGCGTCGTCCATCGGCGGCGAGGGGCGGCGGCCATCACGCGATCGCGGCGGCGGGAGCTGCCATTCGGAGCTCCGGCGAGGGGAAAGCAGCGAGTGATCGGTTTCGGTGCGTTGTGGAATAGAGGAGGCAGTTTTCCCTGCACTGCCCCCTTGTATTTATTTCTCCCTCCCCCTCTTTTTGGTGCGCGGCTTGCTACGTGCACTCGCGCGTTGCGGTGGTAGCACGCGCTTTTCCTCTGCGTGCTCTGTGGCGTACCATCATACTACCTAGGAGGCTAGGAGGCTAGGAATGACAATAGTTTCCATCCCTGTTTTCTACCGGATCGAGTATGGGAGGGTGCTTGATTTTTTACGTTGCCATCTCTAGTAGCATAGGCTCAAAGTGTTTCTGATTTAAAATTTCTCAATTCTTTCGCAGGAATATGAGCGAGTATCGTATGCATGATTAGTTGATGAAACGAGTTGCTTGAATTGCATCCAATAGAAAATAGGATATATTTTTCTCGAATTTTGTTACTTTCATGTTCAACGTGGGAGTTGGAGGTTATCTTTGAACATACCCGTTTGCATCCTCGCTAGTTGGTTTCAAACCCAAGAGCATCACATGATCACATCAAGTGCTAAAATACAGCTACCCAGAACAAGTACGTTAAACAGTAGAAAAAGCAAAAAAATAAAAAATCAATTGGGAGCAAACCTTGAGAGGAGTTCCAATTACAGAACCTGTTTCAAGAATGCGTTTCTTTTTTCTCGAATTCGTGATAGTGTGATGGGGTGTTCACCGGTGATTTTCTTTTTTCGTATGCGTTTCTGGCCTTCTTTTTGTTCGGACGTAAATTGTGAGGAGTAGCAAGAGCCTGGGAGCAGAGTGACTTGAGTCCGTGGTTTCGGCTTTCCTTTGCCCGCTCCCTTTCCCGTCATCTTGTTTTGCTTCTCCCTCTCCCTTCTGTACTTTACCATCAAGTTCTTTCCAGGCTCCCGGTGAGTCCTCTGTCCCTTTTTATTTTGGAAGTTGTTTCTACGAATCGTTATTTAAAAATTGCATGCACATTGAAATATAAATAGATGGCAGATGATGGTTACTTTTATCTTTATTTGTTTATTATTAGAAAGTTGGTGTGCAGAAGCATTGCTCTTTCATTTTTTTTCGTAATTGGCCTTTTCACTTCTCGTGCTAACCGACCACTTGTTTTTTCCCCGTACGATTCGGCAACTTTGGGCATTATAGGTTTGGACAGTTTGGTCCTCGGCTTGGAGCAGAAGCAAGCATATAGCAAGGCGAGACAGCGCGAGAGATGTGGTATCTGATTAAGCTGTGCTCGGTGGTCACCATGGACCTAGCTAGAGAGGCCCACCAGTTGATGGATGCCATTCCATGTTAATCTATAGTGGCCAACCGTGGTGCTGGATGTGTACGTACGTGTATATATCTCGAAAGAGAGGCGTTTTCGGTTAGACAACAGTGGCGTATCTAGAATTTTGAGTATGGGTGGTTCAACTTGGCATAAATCTTTTAAATACCATTCAAATGCAGACTGTAGTTAGCAGTCGGTGCATTGCACATAATTTGCAAAACACAATTAAAATTCAGTTTCTTAACTCTGAAATTAGAGTACTTGCCCTTTATAAAGAGCTAGAAAAATTACTAGTCGAGAGTAGCAGAAACAGAAGCTACACGCCTAATTTTCTCATGACAAAAGATGCTCAAAGCAATCGATTAATTAGTAGATGCCTACTGCTGCAAACAAAAAAAATGGTTTAATACCAACAGTAAGCAACATAGCTGCTACTTCAAAAGATTAACAAAACAGCAGCCCAATCAATAGATAATCTAACATTCTGACCAACTAGCAATTTATGAACTAGTATAAGAATGACAACATCTAACACATGCAAGTCACGAACGGAAACAGAACTACAGAAACTACTTTATACTAGTTTAGGTGTCACTGGGCCTTAGGCTGAGGATTTTTTGGGTGGGCCGTGGCCCACTGGGACCACCCTCTGGATATGCCCCTGTTAGACAACCTCGCTATCGAATAGTCCGGGGTTGTCTAAGAGCATCTCCAAGAGGGGCATTAAATATGGCCCTAATTTGAATTATAGGGTTTTTGGGAAAAAGATTAACTCCAGCAAAGGCCCTAAATTGTTAAAATTTAACAAATTGTTTTAGGGCCCCTAGGAGAGTAGCTATATTTAGCAACTCTGTGATTGAGCCCTATCTTCGTTGAGTTTTAAGGCCTAATTGCTGGAGTGAATATTTCGTTAGAGTCCTAAATCTAATTAGTTGGGGTTCTAAATTAAAATTTAAAGCTCATTTTTAGAGTTCTCTTGGAGATGCTCTAATAGATCTAAACTGGAGAACAGAGAGGGAGGGAGACACAATATGAGAAGGAACTGCTCTGTTTTATTATTCTGATTGCTTCTGTGTACACGGGGTGACCCCCTGCCTTCTATTTATAACCTATTACTAGAGTTTCGGGAGAATCCACATGAACCACGTGGGCCGAGTTTCCTAACATTTTCCTTTCATTCTGACGGTAGAGGTATCGACAGTATGTATATTTTGCGGCAGTTTTGCTATATGCTCCTGGCAGGACCGGGCATCCTCTATTGTCAACAGGTAAGATTAGAGAGAGGAAAAGACATGGATGGACGAGCTGAGAAGTTGAACTTGAGAGGCAGCTACTCACGGCCCAATACGAGTGTATGGTCGTGGTCACACCCGATGGCCCGAGTTAACTTATCTGGGCCGGTGCTGCCGTTATTCTGACGCCTCCCAATGCCCACTATCTGGACTCGTTCAGTCTCCCAGGACCGTGGAATTGTGACCCTAGAGCACCATAAAAAGGAAGGTTCCATATGCTAATATAAACATGTAACAGTAGTTTTTTAAAATTAAAAAACTAAAATTCAGTATATTACCATTAAATATTACCAATAAACTTAGTACATGAAAAAAATACAAAGTATTCATTAAGGACAATCCATTAGCACATATATATTATTAATATCTATAGAAAATTTTGGTTCCTCATGAACACTTGTAGTTTATGCATTAGGTGAATTGGCTACGTTTTCATGCCCACACACATAAGAATAATCCTTATTGATATCATTATTCTCACCTAAATTCTCATTAGGTTGCTGCTCAACATGAACTAAGGCCAATACCAATTCCTCGTAATTTCTAGAAGAACCCGTGTCAATCCTAAAAAAATTGTGAATGGATCCTTTTTGTATTCTACCAACCCATCGATCCGTTTCTTTTTTTTCCTTTTGTTACTTCCAGATAAATACTTTCTAGATCTAGCTGACATCTTACCACATAAATAGCATAAGAGATGGCGTACTGTGTACCAAAGAAACAAAAGCACCTGGATTAGAATTTGGAACCGAACTGTAGAAAAAGAAGCTTCAGCTATATGTGAAAAAGGTCCTGAAAAATGAACTGAACATCATCAGTCTTTTCAGGGGACAAAAAACCGAACATCATCAGTACCAAAAAATTAAAATTTGATTTGCTAAAAGTACTCCCACGAGATATATACCCATCACGTTGGAATATTGGAGGAATTTCGTATAAACAATAGAGGAATTGTACTGCATCCAATAAATAAATTCTTACTAAATTTTTATATGTTTTGTTGGGTGCAAACTTATAATGTTTGTTCTCAATTTTCTCATTCCCTTGGCTATTCGGATGTAGGAGGAGAATCACTTCTTGGGGCAGGTCACCCTGACACCCTCTTTCTATTGCAGGGGCCCTTCTCAAAGCACACCGTCGTGGGCGACCAGGTGTCACCACGTCGCGGGGCTGTCGTGGGGTACTGTTTGTGTAAGATTTGCTTGTGGGCGTTGTTGAATAGAGAAAGAAACGAGAAAATCAGGAGATGAAGAGAAAACAAGAAGTACTAGGCATTTGCCTATTTGGGGGGTCGTGAATTGAGAGGAGATTTTGATTTTCGAGTAAAGCCATTGAATTGAAGGTGGATCGCTTCGGAATCCATAAAATCGGGCTCTTTTCCTCCATTAATTGGCGAGGCAGAGGCAGGAAGCTGGGAGGCGGCGACGGCGCTTCATTTCTAGGGAAGCAAGGCAGCGAGTGAGGAGTGATTTGGGGGAACGATGAGCGATGAGCTGAACAACACAGGTGTATAGATAGGCTGGGGGCCCTAAGCGATCGCCCCTATCACCTAGGCCCAGGAACGACCCTAATCTAGGTAGTACAGTTTCGATGGAAACGACCTGTTAGGTAAATTCCATGAAGCTACAAGTGTTTTTTAGGACCACCTACAACTATTAGTTTTAGTTTCTATTCTATAAAATTATATATTTTTAAAAAACTTATATCACAAACTATATATTTTGAATTAAATATTTTTGTGATAACCTAAAACCTATAGTTTTATGATAGTTAGTAAAAAAAAATTATAGCTTTGTGAAATATAATGTTCTTTTTTCCTCTTATTTTTAGAGCTCTTTTACAGTACACTAAATTGAATATGAACTATTCATTCTTTTCAATCCAATGGATCAGATTAACTAAAGTTTACTTATACTTCATCTGGTAGTACAATAGTAGAAACACCCTTAACAAATCAATGGTTATATCTGATTTCTACTACATACTATATACTACCGGTATAATGCACCGTAAAAATTCTCTATTTTCATACCCATCCAATTTAGCGCAGGAGCATTTCCATGCTAATTACTTCACGCAGCTTGGAGTCATTTAGGCTGTGTAAAACACAACCTGGCCCCAGCGAGTAGAATGTAACGCATATTACACTAGATATCATAGTGATTACAAAATGCCGGGAGAGCACACACAAGATAAAAATAAAAAGGGTATAATTGCCCTCCAATATTGCTAGTACTACTTTTCGTACTAGTATAGCGAAGTGCTTTCCAGCTTAATTTATTGCCAAACAAAAATGGAGAGACCTCAAATCAATCGATTCCAAACAAGTCTAGATACCGGAGACTAGAAATGGAGCCCTTCGGAGAAGGCAGCACTTTTAACGTAATATCTATCTCTACATCTATCTATTATAATATTAAAGTAGAGACAAAAAAAGTCACTACGTTCGCTCTTAAGGCTAAAAATTCCCACATTAATCGGAGGGAAAAAAAAGATCTACATCATTGATCATGGTGGGTCCAGATTATAATGGTCTAGATTAAAAGAAAGAGTTTGTGTATTGCATAATACAGGATCTAGATTATAACGGTCTAGATTAAAAGAAAGAGTTCGTATCATTTACATTACACAAATAGCTAAAAATTAGAAATTGGATTCCATACGATAACGGTTTAGTTTAAAAGAAAGAGTCCAAAGATCTCCACCACTTATTTTGGTGGGATCAGATTATAACGGTGCATATTATTTGTATCATTTACATTACACAAATAGCTACAAAAATTAGAAATTGGATTCCATACGATAACGGTTTAGTTTAAAAGAAAGAGTCCGAAGATCTCCACCATTTATTTTGGTGGGACAAGATTATAACGGTGCATATTAATCTATATAGATATTAGAGTTATATAAAAAATACACAATTATAGAAAATATAGTAATATATCAAAGATAATCATATTATAATATATAGCCGCGCAATGCGTGGATAAATTTGCTAGTTATATTTTTAAAGCAAAGGCAAAAGAAGACATCACATTCGCTTTCAATGCTGAAAATTTTCACATTAGTCTGATAAAAAAGAAAGATCTACAACATTGATCATGATGGTCCATATTATAATGATTAAAAGAAAGAGCCCATATCAAATACAATCCAAACAATAACTGAAATTTAGAATAAACATAAAATAAAATAAAGAATTTGATTTCTATACAAATTTGTAATTAAAATCCTTAAATAAAAATAATTCAAAATAAAAATTAACAATTGGATTTGTTATGAATTTCAAAAGAAATAACTGAAATTCAGAATAAATAAAGTTAGCAATTTGATTTCAATACAAATTCCAAAGTAAAATATCTAAATAATGGTAAATCAAAATAAAACTTAGTAATTGAATTTGAATATGAATTTCAACCAAAAATTTGAAATATAAAAACAAAACAAAATTAACAATTTAATTTCCATATATTTTTAAAGTAAAATCCTTAAATAACAAAAAAATCAAAATAGATTAAATAAAATTAGCAATTTAGTTTCTATACAAATTTCTACGTAAAATCCCTAAATAAATATAATACAAAACAAAATTTAAACAAATACTAGCAATTGGATTTGTACATGAATTCTAACAAAAAATAATTGATATTCGAAATAAAAATGTAATGAAGTAGCAAATTTTATCTTGATATGAATTCCAAAATAAAATCCCTAGGTAACTATAATTCTGAGTAAAAGATAAATAAAATATAGCAACTGAATCTTTATACAAACTCTATTAAAAAAATAACTAAAATTGGAGTAAATTGCAATTTGATGTCCATACAATTCCAAGGCGAAATACCTAAATAAGTAAAATTCAAAATAAATCAAATAAAATTAGTAATTCAATTTGTATACGAACTCAGATAAAAACAACTAAAATTTGTAATTAAAGAAAGTTAGCAAGATTCATGAATAGTGTCGGAGGATACCACGAAAGAGTGCAATGGTGTTAATTTGTCTAAATGATATATGGACTTGCCATGAAGCGAAGAGCGTGGAAATGGTGCGGGTAATGAGGATAATGTCGTGTTGCTCACCTTAGCCGTTCAATAGGATAATGTTATGCTACTTGCCGAAGTCGTTGAAGAGAAAGGCTAGAGTTCTAGGAGCCAAGAGCCACGACAACGAGTGGTGAGTGTCATCATTATTGAAGAAATCAATGTACAAATAAGCTCGATAACGGGGAATCTTTGGTACAGAGGAGATGAAACTTTGCATTGAAAATAAGCTATAATGATATGGGACCATCACGTAAGTAGGAGCGTGCCATCGTTGGTGAGTTGGACAATGTCACTGATGATGGTGAGAAAATTCTACATATTGTTAGACAATGAATAAAGCAGATATGCCGTAATAAGTGAATACGCGAGGTCACCATGTTTAGCGAGAAAGCCATAGCGTTCAAGTGGCTAATGTCGAAGAAGATGAGTGATGGACACGGGAGAAGAGGAAGCATGTGTGTATACATGCGTGCATTTGTAAAAAAAAAGAAGCACGTGCATATAGAAGCAGAGAGACAAATAGCTCGAATTTGGCACAACCATAGAAAATAGGCTTAGTGCCACCTGAGACATCATGACGGGTGTCCCTAGCATGCATCAACAATGGTTGCATGTGTATGCATGTTTGATGTTGCAACGGTATCAATATGCAATAATTGGAGAGAAATAGAAGAAAATTATGTGGTGAAATGAGTAGCAGCTAAGAGATTGTATTGGAATGGGTAACAGTTAAGAGGGATCGATTAAGAATTAGCCATGCTATTGGAGGTTGAAATAGAAAAGTTGTAGTGGCGAGAAGAGATGGAAGGCAAGGTTCGATAGGGTAGCCGATGTGTGAGGGATTATAAATTCAAAGTAGGTATCACATAGTGCATAGGTGTAAGCTTTAACAAGATACTATAATAGCATGCAAAATAATAAGATAATTTACCATACATATGTAACCTACAAGATACGTAAGCATGTCCTCAAACATCTAAATTATATCATTCGATACCAAAAATTTTGAAACAATCTAACTGTGCAAATGCTCGGACCAAAATGCTAGTTTTCAATGAAAACTCCATCAAAACTCAGTTCGAAAAAGACATTAACATACCACTTTTAAAAAGCTCAAGCAAACTCAAACTCATTTGGAATAAACTTCAAGAAGAAGACTTCAACATCGAAGTATAGAGAAAACATATGAGAGAAGGCATAAATCAAGACCGAACCACTCTTAGAGTTTGAATTTGACAATTTCGTGAGCTTGAATGTAGACTAAGAGCCTGTTTAGGGAGCTGTAGTTTTTTTGAAAAGCTATTTTTTATTCTAGGCTAAAAAGTAGCTATAGCATTTTATAAAAGACCGTTTGACAAAAAAAACTAATTTCCTTCAATATTAAGCTGCAAAACTAGGTTCAATCTAGCTTTTCGCTTTTTGACTTTCAGCTTTTATATACAACTTCAAGATTATAAAAAAAAACCATTTAAAAGTTAAGTTGTTCAAAGTTTTTACTAGCTTTTCGAAAACTAAAATTAACTTCAAACTCCTCGGCAGGGCCTAAAACTCAGCTCCTTCAAAACTCGAGCTTGACTGAGGTCGTCTAGACCTTGCCGAGCTCGAATATTGGAGCTGGACCTTATGTCGTACGTACAGCCCCTAATTCCGTGGCGTCGCATGGCACAGCCTGATGCATGTGCTCCTTTACCGTGATCGCGGTTGCAGGGGGCCCCGCATAGGGGTGGAATCGAGCCGAGCCGAGCCGAGCTCAGCTCGGCCGAGCTCGCCAGTTTTCGAGCCGAGCCGAGCCCGGCTCGTTGCATACATCGAGCTCAATCTTGAGCTCGGCTCGCTCGCTGAGCCTCGAGCCTCGGCCATGAGCCGCCTACAAGGGCACCGCAAGGGCCCAAATGCCCTTCATTCTCACAAAAATGAAGCTCCTCCATCCATTCTCACTGCTCGTGCTCCAGCCTCCTCTAGGGTTCGGTTAAGAAGCAATTTCATATTTATGGAACGCCTTTTTAAGCCTGAGATGGTTAGATTGCTCTTTCATTTTATAAAGCGCAAACATGTAATCTGGAAAAAGAATACTCCGCTTACTTTTATCTCAGGCAAAAGTAATCGAGACCCAATACAAGACATTTGAAGTACTAAGAAGAGTAAACTCAAAAAGTAAGGTAAGACAAGCATTGCTCATTAGATGTCTAGCATTGGGTATACTGATTACTGTATTGTGAATTCATACCTTATATAACTCAATGACTGTCGAGCCTAACGAGCCTAACGAGCCGCTCACGAGCTGGCTCAGGCTCGGCTCGTTGGCCAAGCGAGCCAGACGGTAGGCTCGGGCTCGGCTCGTTGGCCATGCGAGCCGAGTCGAGCCGCACCGAGCCGAGCCGAACCCGAACCGAACCTCAAGCCTCGAGCTAAAATTCCGCCCCTAGCCCCGCATCACAACGAGGAGTCACCCGGCGCTGTGCCGCGCCGCGAGTCTCCATCTTTTTTCTTTCGCCTTTTTGTTTCTCTCTCCCGAAGTCCAACCCCATCCATCAGCGCAACAGCCCGCGCCCCTGCACGCGGGGCCGTACATGTGCGCACTACGCTTGCAGCTTTTGGACCCTCATAAAGAACGAAGCCTCTGCCGCTGGGCTACGAAAGGGACCTGCAGGCCCACGCGTGGACCCAACCACAGCCACGCTCGTCTCGTACGCACGTCATCACATACTCCAGTAGAACGTAGCGTAGCTCGTTGACTTCACCAGCTCACTCGCATACGCAGTCGGTTTGCGTGTGAGCTAGCGTGCATCGCCATGCTTTGCCCGCCTGGCTGTTGCTTCTGCTGCTGCGTATCGGAATGACGGGGGCGTGAAGCGAACCTGCAGGATACGCTTGGATAATTACGGATACGTACAGGAGCATTTCAGCGATATAAAGAGACCAACGCCCTGTCGTAGACTCGTAGTGTTAATCATAACGTACTTATACGCTGTGTGTGTATGAGAGAGAGAGAGAGGGGGGGGGGGTCAACTTGTGATGATTCATGATCAAACTGAGTCCATCACTCCATTGGTGATCAAAAAAACCGAAGGTACTTTGCCTGTAATATAGCCGTATGATTGTGTGTGTCGTACGTGCTACCATGAGAGGAGAGAGATCGAGTAGCGAGTACTACGTACTACGTACTAAGGTGTGCACCGATCGTGCTGGTACCTGGTGTTGCCGCGTCACAGTCTACTCTACTAGCAAAGTAGCAAGTAGCAAGTAGCTCCCTCCTCTCATTGATCCTCTGAGCAACAGGACCGACCGACCGACCGGACCTGACCAGTGGACAAGGCGCTGGTACACGCGATCCCATCCATTGGAAGCGGAACTCTATGACTCTATGTTCAATCCAACACAACACAAAAACCCCTGTCGCGATCACCTGTCGCCCATCGGCCCATCGATGGGTGGTCCCTCCTCATATGCCTGTAAATTTTACCTGACAAGTTAAGGTGCTTTTCCGATTTTTGTGAGGGTTAAACTGTTCCCTATAACATTTCTAAAAAAAATTGGCATTCTAGATGGCACGTATAAGCTAGGAGAGCAGAAGCATTGGTTTTCTTTAACCCTATTGCACTTTTTTTTTTACAAATATGATCCCATACAAATAAATTTGTAAAAAGAATGCCCTCTCCAACCACATAAGTAGTGGCAGGTGGCCCGCTGCGGCAATCCAACCGACCACAGCAGCAACACTGGGTTCATCGTGGTAAGTGAGGTGCCGTGCTCCCCCAACTCGGAAGCAAACTCCTGCCGCGGTGCTCTAGCACAACAGGTTGCTGCCAAGCTAAGGAGTGAGGCACCTCGATCGCCGCGGTGGGCCTGATACCGTTGCTGTGGGCCACTCATCTGCCGCGATACATAAGTGCGACAGATGACACACCACTTTTGCATCGGAAAGTGACTATTTTTTAAATTTTATTCGCAATCTATTAATTTTTTTTTTAAAAAAAGTATATAAGAGGATCAGTTAAGCCAAGCTTCACGAGAGTAGGCTGCGAGCTGCCAGCTTCAGTAGTTCGTGGCGGTCACTTGTGAACATTGATTGGAGCTCGTTGCTCATCATGGGCTCGTGTTCCAGTTGACTTGGTGAGCCTGTATCCAGGGTTAACAAAACCGAAACCGAAAAAACCAATGGAAAACCGAAATTGGAAATTCGAAAATATCGAGCCAAAAATCGCTCGAAAATCGTTAGAAACTGAAGAGTTTCAAAACCGAGCATTTGAACAAAAAACATTCAAAACAAATTTAAAAAAAAAGAAAACCATTCGGTTTTCTCGAAAAACCGGTCGGTTTTCTCGAAAAACCGATCGACGAGTTGAACGTTTTGGGCGATCGGTTTTTGGAGCGATTTTCGTCGGTTTTTTCGAAAAATCGCTCGGTTTTCACCGGTTTTCGATCGGTTTACATCGCATAAATTTTTTCAAATTTTTTGAATTATTTTTTTAATTGAATCGGTTTACCGACCGGTTTAGGATTTCGAACCGGCTCGATACGGTCGAAAACCGCGATTTTCGAGCGATTTTCGTCGGTTTTGTGAACCCTGCCTGTATCTGTTTGGCAAGTTGCCGTTCTCTATCCATCAAAAGAAAATGGTGCCTCCAAAAAAAAAAAGAATTGGAAGGTTGGTTTCATCTTATGCAAACGACCATTTTGTAGAGAGTAACCAGTGCTTTATATCTGTGGCAAGATCAAGTGTGATCGAGTTATTGCCATCTTAACAACGTATCAAATGCGCGGTTCTCTTATTTGGTTATTGACATTACAAGGGTTTAAACGACGAGCTAACAATCTAAGGGCCTGCTTGGATTAGGGGTATTTCATTGGAATGTTTTAGGATTTAGTTCAAATTTGAACTAAATCCTAAAACATTCCAATGAAATACCCCTAATCCAAGCACCCCCTAATGCTTTATTTGAAAACATAGGAATTCGACAGCTCAATCCCCTATATGTCAGGAAAAATTACCAGATTCACATGAAATAAGTTCAATTCCCCAAGGATTTAGAAAAAACTTTCGATGCTGCAACATTTATGGATGACATTTTTCTTAAACCATCTTATATATGTACCATTTGATACAACAATCATAACACACCTTAACTTACAGTCCTACGCAATGAACATACAAAGAGATATGACGAGACGAGTCACAACAACAGGATGCACAAGCAATCCTTAAAAACGGGCGTCTGTCTTCCGGAAAGGGTGGCGATAAAGATCGCAAAACACAAGCAAGTGCCACTCCTGTTCTAGTGGCAGTTTCGTCAGCGAAGCCGCAAAAAGCCAAGAGAGCGAGGCGAGGAAAACGCAGCAGTGCACCACCTCGCCTCCTCCTCCTCCTCCTCCTCGCCCCAGCTTGTTCGTACGCTCTCCTCCCGCTCGCTCGCTCCTCGTCATGCCTCTCGCGTGCCCGCCCCGATCCCCGTAGGAGCACGGCACCGACGACGCCACCGCCGGCGACCGCCATTGCAAGGCACGCGCCCCGGGTAAGCAAGGCCGATCGTCCTCGATCACCTTCCTCGCTTCTCTGCTCCTTCGCACTCTCCTCGCACTCGCTGCTCACGTCTCTCTCGTGCTCGCTCCCAGTCCCCGCAGGAGCGCGGCACGGCACCGTCGGCGGCGCGCGCCCCGTTTCCTCCCCGATCGCCGGCGATCACCACCACTGCTAGAGTCCCAGGCCGGGTAACCGAGATCCACCCTCCAGTCTCCGCCTCTCTTCTGTAACCTCTTCATCGTTTTGCTCTGTTGTTGGCCCGTACGTGAGGCAGTACTAGTGGAGTGCTCCCACTCCATTCTGTTCATGTCGTTCTCCCGGAATCCGTTTTGGCTTTTGCTCACAAAAGTCGCCTCCCGTCTTCCCGGTCCCAATTCCATTGGGATCGTTTGCTCGTCGTTTCCGCGAAACAAGTGTTTCTTTTGTTCGTTCCTCCAAATTCCGCCCCCATCCCATGGGCCATGGCTTCAATACCTTCGTGCGGTCTCGTTCTTCGTGCTAGAGTTTAGGGGTTTAATTGCTGTAGTTGTAGTACTCCTCTTAAATGCTGCTACTTGTATTTAATAATGTACTAGTAATTGTACTAGTAGCTGGTTGGTCAGGCTCCACACGGCCCCATAGACAAATCACACCCAAATGATGGTCCAAATCCCAGGGAGAGGAACATCCCCACTTTCTCCAGGTTCTTGGAGAAGTACTGCTGCTGTAATTCTACTAATCCGATTATCCGACTCCGTTCTAGTTCTTCAATCTCTCTAAGCACATCGATTATGATATTAGTAGTAAGCCGGGCAGGATCAGCCCAGAAATGCCCGCGACTTCTTCTGCAATTAGCCCCCTCACTTCTCTGGCCTTTACATTACAGCAGTTGCCACACTGGAGTGGTCAAATTTCTGTCCCTGGAGGAGTGAGTTCAGACTTCAGAGAGCCCGGCAGACACTTCAGATTCTTGTGTTGGGGGCATGATTTGATGTGCTTGTCTTCCTGCTAGTGTCCTCCTGTTTACCTTGCGTATGTCAGTGTCGCCACTTGCTGAGGATGGTGTGTGAACTGTGAAGTGAGGTTTTGGGCAAGGGGATGTGTGTGGGAGTAGCCTTTCTTGTGCCCTGGGGAGTGCGCTGGCTTCCTTCCTGTGCAGGAGGTGGCCTGCCTTTATGATGCTGCTTGCTTGGTTTGTTTCCTCTGATTTGTTTTGATGTAAAGCTGTACCTGTACCCCTATATTTTCTTTTCTTCTGGAGTAATAAAACAGTTGAGTGCTTGTGATGGACGGATGTTTTCAGGGGCTTCCTGTGCCTGTTTCCCCTGCTTCTTTGGCTTTATGGAGGGTTTTCCGTAACTTCTGCTGCTGTTATCCGCAGATCTTTGCACTTCATGGATTTGTTATTAGTCTTTTGCCGAATATTGTGCATGATCCTACACCCTTTATTTACAGCGAAGATTACAACTGTATTAGAATCCAACTTTTTTTCTCTAACTTACCATTTTATCTCTAATTTTAACCGGATTCGATCCAGGCTCTATCCCAATACTTTCTCCCAAGGTGGGCTAAAAATCCATCTTGTTACATATTATAGTACACTCGCTAGGACCTAACCCTTTAGTGAAACAATTAGCCAGCCAACTGTTCACTAGATTTGACGTACTCCAGCTTTAGTATTTTGTCATCAAGCTTCTCCTTGATAAAGAACCTATCAATTTCAACATGCTTGGTACGACCATGCTGTACTAGATTGTTAGCAATGTTGATCGTAGTGTCACAATGCAATACCAAGTGACCACTCCTCAGCACCCGAAGTTCAGACAATACCGTTAATCTAGATCATTTCACTCAAGCTTAATACCATTGCTCTATACTTTGCCTCTGCAGTAGTTCGAGCCATAACTTCTTGCTTTTTACTCCTCCATGACACAAGTTTACCACCCACAAAGATGTAGTGTCCACATGTAGACCTCCAATCATCTATATTCCTCACCCAATCAGCATCACAATATCCTTCCATATTCAAGTGTTGATTCTTCCTAAACCAAAGTTCTTTCTTAGGGCTACTCTTTAAATATCGTAGGATCCGAAAGACAGTTTCCATGTGTCACGTTCTAGGATCATGCATATATCAACTTACCACACTCACTGCATATGAAATATCAGGTCTTGTATGATATAAATATATGAGACGCTCAACCAGTCTTTGATAAGCCTCCTTGGCAACTGTATCACCAGACTCAGCACAGAGTTTGTGATTCCTGTCAATAGACGAAGCAATAGGGTGGCATCCAAGCATACACTGTCTCTGCTAACAAATCAAGGACACACTTCCTTTGAGAGAGGACTATCCCTTTTGGAGACCAAGCAATCTCAATTCCAAGCAAGTCTCGAAGAGGTCTAAGATCCTTTACTTCAAATACTTCTCGTAGTCTCTCCTTTAGACAATTGATTTCTTTCACTATCATCTCCGGTTATCACAATATCATCAACATATATTGCTAGTATGGTGATATGTGTTCCTCTATGCTTGTAGAACACGGTATGATCCCCATAGCACTGGAAATAGCCCATGCCACAAACTGCACGTTTGAATCTGTCAAACCATGCTCGTGGAGATTGCATCAGGCCATATAAAGATTTTTTAAGCTTACACATCTCTTTGATGGTTTGCTTGTTCTCAAAGACACGATTATCTCCATATATACCTCCTCTTGTAAATCTCCATGAAGAAATGAATTCTTCACATCCAACTGATGAAGAGGCTAACCAAAATTAACAACACAAGAAATCAACGTCCTTAATGCGCTTATCTTCGCTACTGGTGCAAAAGTCTCTTCAGTCTATGCCATATGTCTGACTATAACCTTTTGCAACCAACATCGCCTTGTATCTATCCACCTTGCCGTAAAAACACATTTGAATCCCACTGCTTTCTTTCCAGCTGGAAGTGGAACAAGATCCCATATCTTGCTCTTCTGAAGTGCACCAAGCTACTCCTTAATGGCATCCTTCCATTTAGTATCTTGTTTAGCAACCCACCAATCCTTTAGAATAGACATTGTCTGGAGAGATGCCTCAGTGCATTTGTATGCAGGAGAGATATGGGAATATAAGATGAAATTTGCGATGTTATGCTCAAAGCCATAAAGCGGCGGAGGCTTTTCAATATTAGCCCAATTGCCCTATGTTGTGTAAGAGGTAACTCTAAATGGGAGGAATCAGAAGGAACATTACCACTTGCCTCAAGGGGGGGAAGGAACTTGATGGAGAGAGACCAGAGGAGAGATTCAGTACTGAGACTGAATTAACTGGATTGACTGGTTGTTCAGGTTGTGATTATTCTGATAAAACTTTCTTCACTGTTGACGGTAGCTGCTGTTTTTCCCCTGTTTTTTCAATTTCTTTTGAGGGACAACCTCAACTTGGTTGACACTCTGTGTCTATAGTACGGCCATCACATGTTCAAATTCTAAAATCGGGGCAGTAAGGAGATAAACAAAATTTGTCCAAGTAGAGGATGATTGATAGTCATTACTATTTTGTTCTCCTTTTGTTTTGTTGTAAGCATAGACTGGTTTTGAACATCTACATCGGTCAAAACCTCAAATCTGTTGTAGGACATAAATTAGCTATATGACTTGAGCATCTAGCCTGGTCCAAAACTTGACTTTTATCATAAGCTAAGAGAAAGGTGAATTTTCCTTTTTGTTCTTCAGTGCACATTGATATATCATTTTGGAGTCATTACCGTGAACATAATGAAACTTTGCCTTACTGTAATGATATGTGGTTCTTTTGCAGCTACTGACATGGCTAATCTCTTCATGCAGATTGCACTTTATACAATTCAAAAAAATGGCAATGGGATTTAGAAGTTTCTGCCTTTTCATCCTACTTACATGCTTTGTCCCCAGCTCTGTCTTGGCTGAATCAAGTGATATAAATACTTTGCTCACTCTGAGGGACTCAGTCACTGAAGGAAAAGGCTTCCTCCGTAACTGGTTTGATTCAGAAACTCCGCCGTGCAGCTGGTTAGGTGTTACTTGCATAGGGCATACTGTTGTGGCCATCGACTTGTCTTCTGTGCCACTCTATGCCCCGTTTCCGTTATGTATTGGGGCATTCCAATCGCTTATTCATCTCAACTTCAGTGGATGCGGATTTACCGGTCAACTTCCAGACGACTTGGGTAACTTGCAGCATCTCCGGTACCTAGATTTGAGCAATAATCAGCTTACGGGGCCCCTGCCTGCCTCTTTATATGACTTGAAGATGCTGAAAGAAGTCGTGCTTGACAACAACTTATTGTCGGGACAATTAAGCCCTGCCATTGCTCAGCTGCAGCAACTCACTAAGCTATATATATCCATGAACTACATCTCTGGAGGCCTTCCTCCTGAGCTGGGCAGTCTGCAGAACCTGGAGTTCCTGGACCTTCACATGAACAATTTGAATGGGTCTATACCGGCAGCTTTTCGTAATCTGTCCCGGCTCTTGCACCTTGACCTAAGCCGCAATAATCTCACTGGATCAATATTTCCAGGAATAGGCTCGTTGGTGAACCTGTTGACTCTTGATCTGTCGTCAAACAGTTTTGTGGGGCCAATACCCAGGGAGATTGGTCAGCTGGAAAATCTGGAATTGCTAATTTTGGGACAAAATGATTTCACTGGAAGCATTCCGGAAGAGATTGGTAACCTGAAGCGGCTAGAAGTACTTGAACTCCCTGGATGCAAGTTAACAGGCACCATGCCTTGGTCAATCGGTGGTCTTATAAGCCTGAAGGAACTTGACATATCAGAGAACAACTTCAATGCTGAACTCCCAACATCAATGGGTGGGATGGGCAATCTAACGCAGCTGATTGCAAAGAGTGCAGGGCTCAGTGGTAGCATACCGAAAGAACTTAATAACTGCAAGAAGCTCACTCTCATACATCTGTCCTTCAACGCCTTCACTGGCTCTATCCCTGAAGAACTTGCAGGTTTAGAAGCTATTGTCACATTTTCTGTGGAAGGGAACAGATTATCGGGCCATATTCCAGATTGGATTCAGAACTGGGCAAATGCAAGATCCATAACACTGGCTCAAAACTTGTTCAACGGACCTTTGCCAGTGCTGCCCTTGCAACATCTGGTTAGTTTTTCTGCAGAAACTAACTTTCTCTCAGGTTCTATCCCTGCTGTGATATGTCAAGGCAACTCCCTTCGTTCACTCATACTGCGTAATAACAATCTGACCGGGAGTATCAAGGAGACATTTAAAGGATGCACAAACCTCACTGAGTTGAACTTGTTAAATAACCATCTTCATGGTGAGATTCCAGAATACTTGGCTGAGCTACCTCTAGTTACTCTAGAGTTGTCCCAAAACAATTTTACGGGAGTGCTGCCTGACAAATTGTGGGAGTCATCAACCATTTTGGAGATCAATCTCAGCAATAATCAGATCACCGGCCTGATCCCTCAAAGCATTGGTAGGCTCTCCAGCCTGCAGAGGTTGCAGATAGATAACAACTACTTGGAAGGACCCATCCCACGGTCTGTCGGCGCTCTAAGGAATCTGACTAATTTGTCTCTACACGGCAATAGGTTATCTGGGAACATCCCACTAGAGCTTTTCAACTGCAGAAACCTTGTCACGCTGGACCTGAGCTCTAATAATCTGACCGGGCACATCCCGAGGGCCATATCTCACTTGACAATGCTCAATATCTTGATTTTGTCCTATAACCAGCTGTCTGGTGCTATCCCAGCTGAGATCTGTGTGGGATTTGAGAATGAGGCTCACCCTGACTCGGAGTTTGTTCAGCACCACGGCCTTCTTGATCTGTCATACAACCGATTGATTGGTCAGATCCCGACAGCGATAAAGAAGTGTGCTATGGTGATAGTGCTTAACCTGCAAGGCAATTTGCTGAATGGCACCATTCCTGCAGAGCTTGGTGAGCTGGCAAATCTTACAACCATTAATCTGTCTTTTAATGCATTAGTTGGACCGATGCTTCCTTGGTCTGCACCATTGGTTCAACTGCAAGGCCTTATTCTCTCTAATAATCACCTAGATGGCTCAATTCCTGTTGAGATAGCCCGAATTCTTCCCAAAATTTCAATGCTAGACGTGTCCAGTAATGCACTTACTGGAACTCTACCACAGTCTTTGCTCTGCAACAAATTCCTAAACCTTCTGGATGTCAGTAATAACATGCTCTCTGGGCAAATTCCATTATCTTGTCCCAAAGACACAGAATCCTCGAGCTCACTGCTATTCTTCAATTCAAGCTGTAACCATTTATCAGGGAGCCTAGATGAGTATATCTCGAACTTCACACAACTGTCTTCTCTTGATATGCACAACAATAGCATCACTGGAAGCTTGCCTTCAACACTTGCTGACCTCAGTTCTTTGAGCTATCTTGACCTCTCAAGCAACGATTTCTATGGTGCCATCCCTTGTGGCATCTGCAATATATTTGGCCTCACGTTCGCCAACTTCTCTGGTAACCACGTTGTCATGCACAGCTTAGCAGATTGTTCTGCAGGAGGCATATGTTCCACTGCTGGTACTAATCGTAAAGCGGCCCATCCATCTCATCGAGTTCTAAGGGCAGCATCCATCTGTGGCATTACACTCGCTGCCTTCATTGTGTTAGTTCTACTGGTGGTTTATCTTAGATGGAAGCTATTGAGAAGCAGGTCCCTGGCTGTTGTATCTGCCAGCAAGGCCAAGGCTTCCGTTGAGCCAACCTCAAGCGACGAACTCCTAGGAAAGAAATCACGGGAACCTCTGAGTATCAATGTTGCAACATTTGAGCACGCGCTGCTGAGGGTCACCGCAGATGATATTCTGAAAGCCACCGAGAATTTCAGTAAGGTGCACATCATAGGCGATGGTGGCTTTGGCACTGTCTACAGGGCAGCACTCCCTGAAGGTCGGAGGGTCGCCATCAAGAGGCTTCACGGTGGCCATCAGTTCCAAGGTGACCGTGAATTCCTGGCTGAGATGGAGACCATTGGAAAGGTAAAGCACCCGAACCTTGTTCCCCTACTTGGCTACTGTGTTTGTGGTGATGAACGGTTCCTGATCTACGAGTACATGGAGAATGGGAGCCTTGAGATGTGGCTGAGGAACCGAGCAGATGCAGTTGAAGCACTTGGATGGCCCGACCGTCTCAAGATCTGCCTTGGTTCTGCCCGTGGGCTTGCATTCCTGCATCATGGCTTTGTGCCCCATATCATCCACCGGGACATGAAGTCAAGCAACATTCTATTGGATGAGAACTTCGAGCCGAGGGTCTCTGACTTTGGCCTTGCCAGGATAATCAGCGCATGCGAGACTCATGTTAGCACTGACATCGCTGGTACGTTTGGATACATTCCCCCAGAGTACGGACTGACAATGAAATCCACTGCCAAAGGCGATGTCTACAGCTTCGGTGTCGTCATGCTGGAGCTGCTCACCGGACGGCCACCTACAGGGCAGGAGGAGGTGGAAGGGGGTGGAAACCTCGTCGGCTGGGTACGGTGGTTGATCGCTCACAGTAAGGAGAACGAGCTGTTTGACCCTTGCCTGCCAGCTTCAGGTGTGTTGCGGGAGCAGATGGTGCGCGTGCTCACCATTGCTCGGGGCTGCACCGCCGATGAGCCGTGGAAGAGGCCGAGCATGCTGGAGGTGGTGAAGGGCCTCAAGACGACCCGGACGATGGAATGTGGACCTCTGGTTGTGACAGTATCTAGGGGCATGTAATGCTGGATCTTGGCTACAGCAGTGCAACTGGGAGATCACCGAAGGCTGTTCTTGACACTAATGTAATAATGTAGGCTAATGGTAGGTAACATGTAGCTAGGGAGTAAGCTATCTGGAGCAGGGTTCACCTTTCCGTTTTGCCGATTTTCGAATGAACAGTGAAATTTGATAATCGTAAAAATTGCATAAATTTTAAAACCAGATTTTTTGGAAAAAAAATTCAAAAATCGTCGAAAATCGACGATTTCGATGGAAAAGCGACGATCTATCGATGGAAAAGCGACAACCATGTTGAATTTTTTGTGCGGTCGACTTTTGGTAGCGATTTTCGACGATTTTTTACGATTTTCGACCGGTTTTTGACACGCAAATTTTTTCGAATTTTCGAATTTTTTTTTTTAATCGGACCGGTTTTTGATGTTGAACCCTAGCGGTACGGTCGAATTTCGACGATTTTTGAAACCCTGATCTGGAGACTGTAATGAGAGAAACTAGTGTTACTCATGTTCAGGCTGTAGTTGGAACTAATGTGGTAATCTTCTAATCTGGAATTGGATCCATGTACTGTCTCCTCTGTTAGTAGTTCTTATGGCAGTATGAGTGTTTGACTATTGGTATATTATCCAAATTCAGAAGGCCGAATCTGGCGAAGCGTAGCGGAGGCCCGTCGTCGGGAGGCTTGGCATTCTTCTTTAGTTTTGCAGCCTTCACAATGCTTCATTGCAATTGATAGGCCAAGGAGGAATATTGTTCCGCCTACTAGGCTAATTTCATAATGCAACTTTGTCGCTTATGCTTTGAGTTGTTCAGAGGAGATTGAAACTAATGTAGAACCTTCAACTTACAACGAAGCGATTATTTCTGTTGATCACAAGAACTGGATGATTGCGATGCAAGATAAGATGGAGTCACTTAAAAAGAATGGTACTTGGGAGTTAGTCCAGTTGCCAAAAGAAGAAGACCGTTCGCTGCAAATGGATCTTCAAAAGGAATGAAAGAGTGTCTCCCACTGAACCGGTAAGGTTTAAGGCAAGGTTAGTTGCTAAAAGATTCAGTCAGATTCCAATTATTGATTATAATGATGTATTTTCCCCTGTTGTAAAGCATAGTTAAATATGTACTCTCAGTATTGTAGCTATGCACGATTATGAACTTGAGCAATTAGATGTTAAAACTGCATTCTTACATGGGGAATTGGAGGAAGACATCTATATGGACCAACATGAGGGTTTTATTGTTCCTAGAAAAGAGAACCTTGTCTGCGGATTAAAAAAGTTGTTTTATGGTCTGAAGCAATCTTCCAGACAATGGTACAAAAGGTTTGACTCATTTATGCTTTCATGCAGTTTTAAGAGGTCCGAATTTAATAGATGTGTATATATGAAATTTGTCAATGGGTCAGCTATATATTTGCTTCATTATATTGATGATATGTTGATTGCTGCAAAGGACAAGTCAGAGATGGCTAAATTAAAGGCACAATTAAGTAATGAATTTGACAGGAAGGAGTTAGGTGCAGCAAAGAAGATTCTTGGTATGAAAATTATCAGGGATAGAAAGCCTGGCTTGTTGTATCTTAGCCAGCAAGGTCACATTGAGAAAGTCCTTTGTCGCTTTAATATGCATGAGACAAAACCAGTGAGTACTCCTTTAGTTGCCCATTTTAGATTGTCTTCTTCTCAATGTCCTGAGCCTGATGATAAAATTGAGTTCCTTATTCTAGTGTTGTTGGTTCACTTACGTATGCCATGGCCTGTTCTCGTCCTGACCTATCTTATGCAATGAGTGTTGTCAGTAGATACATGGCTAATCCTAGTAAATAACATTGGAAGGCCGTTCAATGGATTTTCAGGTATATGTGTGGTACTTCTAATGCTTGTTTGCAGTTTGGAAATATAGAGATGGACTTCTTGGTTATATTGACTCAGATTATGCTGGTGACTTAGATAAGAGAAGGTCTCTCACAGGTTATGTTTTCACCATTGGTGGTTGTGCCATTAGTTGGAAAGCAAGTTTGCAGGCTACTGTTGCTTTATCCACCACCGAGCTGAGTATATGGCCATTTCTGAAGCATGTAAGAAGCTATTTGGCTGAGAGGTTTGTATGCTAAGCTTTGCGGAGTTAAGTCTTGCATTATTATATTTTGTGACAGTCAAAGTGCTATATGCCTTACAAAGGATCAAACGTTTTATGAGAGAACAAAGCACATTGATGTCAGGTATCATTATATTCGTGATGTTATTGCTCAAGGTAGCATTAAGGTATGCAAGATCATTACACACGATAATCCTGCTAATACGATGACAAAGCCAGTTCCTTCTACTAAGTTTGAGCTTTGTGTTACAGTTTAAGCCTTAGTGGTTTTTGGTGTCGGCGGTTTTAAGCTTAGTTGGTGTTACAGTTTGTTTTATTGTTCAGGGAACATAATTACTTTGAAATTGCTACAAGATGGAATTTGTGTCAAGGTGGAGTTTGTTGATATATGATCCAAATTCAGAAGGCCAAGTCTGGCGGAGCGTAGCGGAGGCTTGTCGCCGGGAGGCTTGGGCTGGAGCAGAGCAGAGTCTAGACTGGCCCATCAAGTCGCCTCGCCGGGGATGTGGCCGGGTGGGGGGGGGAGGGGTGCAGAGCTCCCCGCGTTACGGATCGCTATGGATTTGTTTCCGAGTAGGATCTGAGGTCGCCACTATATATACCTTCTTGTAAGCCACGGAAAAATGATAAGAGAGATTGTAATCCCCTGCGTTTTGTAACACTCAAGGAAATAGTGAGATTTTGCCGACCAGTATTCGTGGTTTTTTCTCGCAAAGGTTTTTCACGTTAAATCCGTATCTCTTGTTTATCTTTTTGATTTGATCTACCTTTTGCTTTTGTGCCTGTGGATTATAACATTGACAAGCTCAGAAGATGCTTTGGCTTAAAGTTTTTGTGTTTAAGTACTTCTTAGGATTGCCAATATTTTTATGTGTTTGTGTTCTGTGTTTAAGCTCAGAAGATGCTAATAGGATTCTTCTTTGGTATAACTTGTGGTGCTGCTTTGACAGAAAATATATTTCTCATGTGCTGAGGCACTAAATAGAATTGACAGAAAATATACTGACAGCGATGGTATATATTGGCAGGCCAACTGAATCTTCAGAGGATGGTTACATGCAGCAACGAGTGGCTGAGAATTCAGGCTCTGTTTGGAATGGAGAATAGGGTTTGTTCTACTTCCTGTAAAATTCCTACAAAATTCCTGCGCTCCAAAGGGGCCTCAGAGCCCTACCGTCTACATGGATCATGACCGGAAGATTGCAGTACGTATTTCGGTTTCAGAAGCTCCAGATTGTTGCCCGAGGCTGTACTCCTAAGAGAACATTACAGGATGTGGAGTTGGATTACTTGCGGATTAAGGGTTGAGTGAAAACACAAGCCCGTGTATGTACGGTTCAGCCTTGCAAAAACAAAATCTGCCCCTTCCACCTACCGTGTGCAAAATCCGACACCTGAACATCATTTTGCAGCCCAAATTGTACAAAGCTTGTGATATGAATGTTAATCATTGTAGTTCTTTTCTTTTTGCGAGTAAACATTATAGCACTTGTTAAAAAAACATGCTTTATTACTCTACGGATCTACACCATAAGGGAGTGTTTTAAACTGCGTTTGTACAAATTGTACTAATTTGTTACCCGGCTAAATTGAACAATGCTTCTATATTTTTCCTCTCAATACAAGTTGCACAAATCTTGAAGCAAGCGAAGGAGTAACTAATCCCCATCTACCCTTCATTAATACTTTAATATTTGTACAACTTTAAAAAAGAAGAGCACACCTCTCGGCTAAATTTCCCTACATTGAGATGGCAATTGGAACCTACTTACCTACCACACATTGATTAACTGTAGACCATCGAATGAGAAGCAGTCACATCGCATGCATGTATAATCCATCCTTCTCAAGCAAACAGCTTGTCTTGCTTAAAAAGGCCGGGCACGCATGGGCCTCACATGGTACCAGAGGCACATTCAGCCTAACAAGTGAGTCAGACCGGGATCGATTGGGCCTACATCTGTGTATCAACGAATGATCCCTGACGGCACGGTGAAAACAGAATTACAGGGCGATGAACTGCAGAACTGGTACTTGTTGAATGTTGACTAGCTCAGTCGTAACTAGTACATGAGAGAGAAGCCTTGGCTTTTTAGCCGCGGTTGACATGTTATTTTTTTAAAATCTAGCTTCATACTAATACGATTATTAAATTAGCCTCATCTCTTACTGTAAAAGCGACGGCAAGTAATATATGTCACCTACCACGTCTGTGTATCCCAGCATCCAGTCGACCGCAACAAGAGGAGGATGAGTGCAAGAGGGGCTGGCTGCCAGCTATAAAGTAGCTAGGCAAGACATGTTGCCGCGGCATCTTGCAGCCCAGCCGGAGGAATACGGTTGTACACCTATCGCGGTGGGCCCACTAACTTCTACTGTAGATTCGGGCTCTTGCCGTGGTATACGAGCATGATAGGTGATATTTATCACTTAATATGTTTTCGCGATCGGGTAAAGTGCTATTTTCACAATTATTTTTATATGAAAGTTAGATTTGAAAAAAAAATACTGAAGGGCTACAAAAGGTAAGGCTTCCGAGAGGGAGGAAGGGAGGGAGAGAGAGAGAGAGAGGCCATGGGTTCCATCTGCGAGATGCGAAGCTAGCTCCTCCTCTTCACTGTTATTTGCTTTTGCTCTGCAATTCTGGAACTGCTGGCAAGATGAATTCTCCTCAAATCAACAGCAAATGAGAAAGGTAACAAAACTAAAACAAAAATGAACATGAATGCTATCGATAATAGCCAAAAGGGTCCACAAAAGCCATCGCAAGGGCCAGGCCACTGTTCGCTTTCCCTAACACTTTAGTAAGCATTTAGTCGAACCGGTTGGTACTTGAAACTCGCAAGCAGCTGATCTGCAAACTGCTTTACCATCACACACGCACGCGATTTCCATTTTTCTTTGAACGAAAAATGTGGTGCAATTGTGGGTAATTTGACTACTTTCATGTGCTTCTTCGTATCTATCGAATATCTAAATATGGGATATATGTACATGCAGAAAACTCAGATGCTGTACCATACACGATGAATCACATATCAGAAAACTAATAATATCTCGGGCCTGAATTATACGGGATAAGATATGCATGAAAGGAATATCCCCACATTTGGGAAGGACCCGGTCATGTTCCCGTTACGAGGAAACCAACCCGAGTACGCTGAAAAACAAGGGATATTCGCCGAAAAACAAGGGATATTCGCCGAAAAACAAGGGATATTCATCGAAAAACAAGGGATATTCGAATATACCACACAGATATCGAAACGGATGACTCCTCATGAAGTACGACCAGGTGTTTCGAACTTATTATGACTCAGAAGAAGGCTACCCTAACCATATAAATAAAGGGGTAGACGCTTAGAGGAGGAAGGGAGACTCAAGCGTACACCATCCAAGCAGCACGGACAACGAGCGATCTTCGGAGGGTAGCGCCTAGGCTTAGGGCTTAGCCACCCCCAGAAACAGTCTTTATTGTAGCTAAAACTTGATCTCTCTATTATGTACTTTGTCATAGTATATCCATACAGGAGTAGGTTATTACTCGATCGAGAGGCTCGAACCTGTCTACATTGTGTGTTGATTGATTTCCTGATTGACTCTGCATCCTCGAAGGTACCCGAATATAAATTTATTATCGATTTCTAACCTTCGACAATATCCGTGAAAAAGCTAAATACGCCCTAAAATAGTGGACGAAGGGAGTAACTTGCATCCATGTGCACGGTATACTGCAAAACATCGATCGGTAGGAGGTGGCAGGAAAGACATACCAAGCATAACAAACAAACAAACGGCCGTGGCAAAGCACCGGAACAAGAACCGATGCAACGCCTCGAACAAACCAACTATATACTCCTATAGTTTCACCTTTCCTAGCTGATTAGCTCCCCCAACCCAGAGGCGGAGGCGGACAAATGTTCTTCTGCTGGACCCAACACTATGTTTGAGGGAAATCGTAAGCATCCTTAACTGTTTCATCGACAGATAAGAACAATAATCTGATCTGAATCATCAGGCCGATCCAGTGCGTAATGCACACGGCGTACATCTCATGATCCCGTCACCTACCTACAGTTCGTTCTGCTCTTCACGAGCACCGGTGTGATCAGGGTTTGAAAAATCAACAAAAATCGTTCGAAAATTCCGATTTTTAACCGTATCAAACTGGGTTGAGATTTGGAACCGATCGGTAAACTGGTCCAATTCAAATTCAAAGTAAAAAATTTTGAACAAATTTGTCCAAAAGTTCCCAAAAAAATTGTGTAAGGTTCTAAGGCAATGCTAATAATGCTGTAAAATTTTCAGATGATGATTAGACCTATCTATTTTAAAAAAAATTTATAATAGTGATATTGTCTTTGTATATACTCTTATGTTTTTTATTTTCTAGGGGCACTAAGTGAAGTCTAATATTTTTGAAAATTTTACTACATGATCCTTGGGCACTGTTTATGATGCCATTAAAATTTCAAAGTAGGATCAAAGATTGTAAAGTTTTATATAAATCTGATAGTGTTTTTGTTCCTTTACATTAATTGATGTTTTTTTTATTTTTTAGAAGCAATAAATCAATTACAAAATTATTGAAATTTCTCTGATGTGTTTTATAGATTAATTGGGATTTATTTAGATTTTCTACATTTTTTTCAATTTTCCTTGTATTTTTTTATTTTCCTTGAGGGTGCCGATTTTCAATGTAAACTGATCGAAAATTGAACATCGATGCTGATCTAGGTAGAGAATTGAAGAAAAACCAATCGAAAATCGAACAAGATCGGTCAAATCGGTCGATTTTCGTTTTCTTCACCCGTTTTAACCATTGAATTTAGAAGTTTGGCTTTGCAAATCATTCGATTTCTATTGGGTTTTCGTCAAAAATCAGTACCGATGAGGTGGTGATTTTCCAACTCGATTCGGTAAGGTAAATCCTGGGCGCGACCCTTGGATTGAATCCGGCTCAAATGGAATCGCATGGCGATGAATCGACGACGCAGGCAGAAATTCAGAAATTGCCCTGGCCCCATATCACAAGACATTTTGGTTGTTTGTGTACCTGATTGTGTCGATATGCCGCCCCGATTATCAATCCACATGTAGATACCATCATTAACAAGAGAGACAAAGATTAGCGTCTCAGGTCACGCATCACGGCAAAGGACGGCTCATCGGATTCGTATTACCGTTGTCACGGACGCGCAAGCATGCTACCCCCGGCCGGTGCGCAGAGCGCAACCGCCTTTTGCCAAATCCACGAGTACGGCGACACCTGGGCCCAGATTATCGAAAATGTACCGGTTGCGGGACCCGCGCGCCAGTGACCGCTTGTAACGGGTTGAAGCGCACCGATCGTACGTGTAGCGGTATTGTCAACGGAGTAACACTGTGCTGGGGGGGTGGCCTAGCTGTTGCGGCCGGGGAGATGGAAGGAAGACGGCCGAGGAAGACGGTGAGCGTTAGTTGAGACGTCCAAATCACGTGAACCGAAAGAGGACACGAGGAAGGTGGTGACAATGGCATGCCTTTCGACCCATCTCAGCTATCCTATCTAGTACTAGTATCTACTCCCTCCGTTCGGAATCAAGCGTTCCATTTTTGTTCTAAATGCGTATCATTCTGTAATCTTAAGATGGTTTTTTACCCTTTATTATTTATACACCCTTCCTTTTTTGGCTATTTTCAATATTATTTAATGCTATATATTAGAGTAACACACACTATCCAATAGTAATAAGTTGTCTGATAAAATAAGGTAATTTAGTCTTTTATTCACTTGCCTGGATTAAAGTGCAATATCCTAAAACGTCATCTATTCAGGAATGGATGGAGTATTGTTGTGCTAGTATCTTAAGCCGCCATTTAATACAGTAGGAAACTAACCTAGTTTGTTTCTACTCACTCCGCTCTCCTTTACTTGACGTACTAGAATATGTTCCGACACCAATATATTTTAAAACTATCTATATTGTCTATATGAAAATTATATCAATGTGTTTGTCGTTAAAAATACATTCATGGTATTATGATTTTATTAATACATCTTAGTGTGAGGTTATAAAAATAATAAGTAAAGTAGCATCTCGGAGACCATAAAAAATAAAAAACACTAAGTAAAAAAATGGAGGAAGTACTAGTTGGTTGTTACTCCATGGGAGTATATTTTGATAGAAAAAGTCCATATAACAACTTAAACTTTGCTCGAAAGTCTGCCCAATACGCTGAAATATGAAACCAGGCATTTAATCCATCGAACGTTGTATTCCGGTTTAAATAACATAGTGACCCGATTTCACATAGCAGTATTGACCGTGCGGTGTGATGAGTGGACGGTTTTGCCATGTAGGATGACACGTTGGGGCAAGTTTAGGTGAATGACAAGCGGACTCACTGGGTTTCTTTTCTAAATTGAAATAGAGAAGGGGAGCTGCAGGGGCTGACAGCCATGGAAGTATGATTGGGAGCTCGGCGGGAGAGAAGTGCATATGGGCCCACCTACCATTGACCTAACTTGGTTAGCGTGTCATTATACATTGTGCCACGTAGGATGACATGTTGAGCAAGTTTAGATGAATGACAGGTGGGCTCACAGGGCTTCTTTTCTAAGCCGAAATTGAGAGAGGGGAGCTGCAGGGGCTAACAACCATGGAAGTATGATTGGGAGCTAGGCGGAAGAGAAGTGCATATGAGCCCACATACTATTGATCTAACTTGGTTAGAGTGTCATTATACATGGCAAATCCGCCCACTCATTGCGCAATATGGGCAATACCACTATATAAAATAAGATCAGGGTGTTATTTGAACCCGGTTGCAAAGTTTGACAGGTCAAATATCTGGCATCATAGTTTGGAGCGTTGGATGGATTTTTGAGAAAAATTCGGGGTATTATATAGACTTCTTCCTATTTTGATAGAGTTTTTACAGGTATCACTAATCTCCACTTTTAGTAGCTTAATGTATATTTTGAAACCTCCGGTGTCATATTTTGAGAAACCAGCGATGCTAAGAGCTTCTCGTGGGGGCAGATTCCCTGATGCATCGCGTGATGTTGGTCAAGCAGGGGGTTTCATAGAGCGAAACCTCATCGAGATTTTGCGAAATCTCAGATCTCATACCCCTCCGAATTTTATAATCCCGACGAAATTAAGAAAACCCTAAAAAAAATTTGACGAGTGCAAATACCATGGGTGTGCCCCCATCAGCCCGGGACCACGAACAGGCTGACCTCCTTGAAAGCCCAGTTCTGGCGAAAGGCCTGTAGGCCGTAAAGAGTGGGCCTGGCCCTGCTCGTAACCACAGTGGTGGGCGAGTCCGACCTCTTAGGTCGAGCACGCTGGCCGGGCCACCACCACTGGGCCGAGGCGACAGGACCCGCGCTGGCGTCAGGGTAACTTCCCTGCGCACGCGATGTCCCCTGACGTCCGTACCAGGGTAGGCGACCCCTTCCCGAGAATGTCAGAGGACCCGCCAAAGTCAAGCCCCAGTCCCGTCATCCTGACACACCACAGAGGAGGGCGCCCCTTCCCGAGGCCAAGCTGAGGTCAAACACTATTTAATCGCCGGGTAGCGGTTGTCTGAGCGGTGCGTCACTCTGTCAGCCCGGCCGAAGACCACTTGCCGTAGGACTACCAACCCAGCGTAGGGTTGGGCGGAGGCCGGTCGGACGACAAGACAGAAGACCAGACTCAAAGGCGTACAGTACCCCTTCCTTTTTCTCTCCAAACTCCCATGTAACCTGCTGCCTTCAAGTATATAAGGAGAAGCAGGGCTCCGGGGGGAGGGGGCGAGCAAACAAGCAAGCAAGCAACCCAACGAAAACCAATCGAGCACAAGGGAGATCGATCCATCGAACCCCTGTCTCGCATGTAACCCTCGGTTCGTCTCACGAATACAATACATCCCAACGGCCCGAACTGGAGTAGGGACATTCGGCCCGAACCAGTATAAACCCCTGACTTCCTGAGTCAACCATTCGAGGAGAGGGAGCGCGCGACCCCAACTAACAAAAAATTCGTATTGCCGGTGCACGAAACACCGACAAAATTAAAGTGCTACAGATTTGAATTTTTCTTTTTAAATTTCGTTTGGGTTTTATCTAAAATAACGAGATCTCACTGAAATTTCGGATTTCAAAGGATATCACGATAAAACCCTAAAATGAAATTTGAAACCTGCCGACTATACCGTAGCCTAAATCTCGCTAAACATCTGCAGATTGGACATAAAATTCTTGGTAGCGCATGTCCGGAACGAAATTCCTTATCTGCTTGAGTGGGTGCAGACTGCAGAGGAGGGGAACAAGAATATCTGCAAAAGTCAGGAGGCGTGACCTGAATAGCACTGCTACCAACTCGTGACCAAGAAGCCTGCTTTAGCTAGATACTCCTAGATTACACCAGAAGAAGAAGAAGCTTCGAATTTGAAGCTAGATTAGCTTCCTAGCCCTCGAAATCGTAGAACATGTATCGCAAGAGCCGAAAGAGAGCGTGTACCTCGAAGCTCGAACCCATAAACGGGCGCGGCCTAAATCCACGCGCCCGTAGACGATAAACAATCGCCACATGGACTCTGCAAGACGACAACCTCATGTTACTCAACGTCGGAGGATTGACCTCTCTAGTGATCGCGGCCACAAAGCACGCCGTCGCATTCACAGAGTTCACAAGCAGTGACCAACTCGAAGCTGCAATTTAGTCGATACTAATAAAACAATAGTATAACATACGATAAAGGGATGAAACACAAGTCGAGCCATTTATCCCATTAAAAAAATGCTAGGAAGATATCTACGTCACGATTCAACCGAAGGTCACGAGTCACGACACAGAACCTGCAAACTGCTCGATCGTGTGCTCACAGTCACATGACATGGGCACGGTCTTCGCACGCGCGGAAGCAAATGCAGGCCGCCACATGGACGTACGCGTACAGCACACAGCGCCGGCCACACCGAGACGCAACAGAAGATCGAGACGCGGAAGGCGCGGCTGGCCGGGGCAGGTTCACATGCGCGTCGCGCGCACCCACCCCACCCAAAAGCCCAACCACCGAGACGACGGCGACGAGGGGAGCAGCGCAAAAAAGGGAAGGAACCGAACAAAAATCCCCGGCAAAATGGCTACGTTCAGCAATGGCCGAAGCACAAGAAAACAAACGCATCGGAGCAGAGCAAGCTCCAACTCAAACTCAACCCCAACGAGGGGATGCAGAGAGAGAGAGAGAGAGAGAGAGAGAGAAATCACCACGTCCCAATACGCAGTTCCAATTCCACATGGGGCCGGGGGAAAGTGACAGAACTGAGCAAGCAGGGAGAAAGAGACAACGGCTTGTGACCGAGCCACCGGCCAACTTAGCTCGGCACAGCGCTAGCTGTGGCAGTACTGGCGGCGAGTGGTGGCGCTGGCAGTGCTCGTGCTGGCAGATGTAGCTGTGCCGGCGGCGGCCTGCGCGGCCATGGAGAGCTCGAACTGCCGCATGGAGAAGGCCGGCATGGAGGGCTGCTGCTGCTGCGGTGTTGGCGCGGCGGTTGAAGAGGAGGTGAACGCCTGCAGCGGCGGGGCGGCGCGGTTCCATGAGCGGACGCTGTTGGTGGTGTTGGTGCTGCCGTCCCACCCGATGTGCGCCACGTGCTTCACGTCCGTCGGGAGGCCGATCACCATCTCCCGCACCTCCTCCTCCTCCTCCTCGAAGACGGCGAAGATCTGGGACAGGTTCTTTAACCCCTTGAGAAGCCTCGCCACCAGCGACTGCCCCTTGGGCTTGCGCGCGGCCCCATCGCCGCCGCCTACATATTGTAATTAAGCACCAATCAATAGCTCATCATCAGTCAAGATCACCTCGCCGGCAGTTAAGACTGCTCAGCACACAAACCTTGGGGCTTCTCGGCTTGCCGGCTGTCGACGACGTCGACGCTGGAGTTGGAGCGGCAGGTGGAGGAGAAGGGGATGACGATGAACCGCTCCATCCGGCGCTGATCCTTGCTCATGGCGACCAACCTAGGCAGCTACCTACCTACCTACCTACCTAGGCAAGCGGCGAGCCTTAACTCGAGGGAGATATATATCAGGTATGGACGCTGCAGTGGTACTACAGCTGAACCGGCCAGTGATTGCCAGGTTTGGTATAGGGAGAAGAAGAGGAGGCAGGGGGAGGCAAGCAAGCGGCGACCTGCAGTGCAGTGCAGGCGGGAGAGAAGAATACTACTGCTAGTAGCCTAGTAGGAGGAGGAGTACCATGCCACTACGCTGTTGCAACTCGCCTACTCCTATATTGACATGGTTATGGTGTAGCAAGCAGTACACACCGCGAGGAAGGAGAGAGAGAGAGGGAGAGGGAAAGAGGGGATCAGTGGGTTTGGTTGGTGGTGTTGGGTTCGGTACCCAGGCCACACTTCACCTCACCCAGGCCTCCTTTTGGTGGAAAAATTGGTCAAATAAACCACAGAGAAATTGAAATTTAAAAAATGACCTGCAGGTAAACGAAATGTGTTGAATGCCACCGGTTTCCGCCAGATGAAGTGGCTTCCGCCGTGCGAGGCGGCGGAAAAGGCGTTTCCGCCGTGCCATCTGGCTTCCGCCATGGGAGGTGGCGGAAAGTGGAGGGTTTCGGCCGTGCTGGGTGGCGGAAGCCGGCTGGGGTGGCGGAAGGGGGGTTCGGCCGTGCGGGATGGCGGAAGCGAGCGGGCGGCCAGCGTGATTCGAGGCAACGATGCCACCAATCGGCAGATCGAAACCGGACAGGCAGCGTGATTCCAGGGCAACAAAGTTCACGGGGGAGCATGCGCACCGAAAGGTTTTTCGGCGTTTTGTGATTGAAGTAATTAATGACTAGTATTAGCACAAATTAATTAAAAAAGACTTGCTTAGTGTAATATAATCAACACGAAATTAATCATCGTTTCGTCTATATAATGGGCAGTGGTCCGGGCAACGCTCTCTCATACCTGTTGCTCTCGCTTCGCTTCTGTCAGGTGTGCTCTGATCGCATTCTTTTGTTATGTTTGTAGCATCTATTTATATTTCATTAATGTGAGATTTGATACGACGATTTGCTAATTAATTTTTTATGTTATGCAAATAAACTGGAAGGTGCAACGGGGTGAGCTCAGAACCAAGTGTTCTTACTGTATTCACAAGGTGCTCTCTCTTGTTATGTTTTTTTTTATATTTGTAACATCATTTACATTTGCATGCATACCATCACCCAAATACAGTTCATACCCAAGTACAGTGATGACCCTAATATTTGCACTAGACTCTAGCAATTTTAGCAACAAAATTTTTACATAGGTGATTGATGATATGATTATAATCCATCTGCTTAAACACACCTACATGTTTAAAACACTTGATGATGATGCCATTACACGACGGTTATAAAGCATAAAGACTTAAAAATTTAGTTTGTTTCGTACTAGATGTGATTAGAACATTAGTCGTACGTGAAGCACTAGTTCAATACTTCGATGTGAATTTTCTTTTATGTTATAGCACTAATCAAACTTAGAGAGAATGAACCTGCCGTTAGTAGTAAGTAGATTCTTTCCCATCGAAGTAATACGTACCATCGTTATATTTGAGGCAAAGTGAGCTAGGTTTTTATTGAGGTTCGTAGTACTGCATGCATTACTTTCAGTGGTTGGAACATACATAAATTAATATTTACACGTAAATAAATGGTAGGGTGCTTTGGTGGACGAGGCAAGGACTTATTGTAGGAGTGTCGATCTGTTCCGGTGCTGTGAAGGTAATTTAATCTTCATCTTTGTACACGTTGTTATTATTGCATGTGATTAAAAAATAATGTTTATTTGGTATTGAAATGTAAAAAATTTGAACTCATCAATTTGTACGGTGTTTACGAGGTCTAGTGTAAAAGGATAAAATGTAGGAGTGTTGTCGACCTGTTAGGTGGTGTGAATGGGTTTTTTAGTTAATGCTGTATACGATGTTTTCATATTCGTCTTTGTGTTGTAACATCGTCAATTTAATAAAAAGCTTATAATCGAAGATTAAAATATGAAATAATTTGTTTGCTGTATTTTATGATATTGCATGCCTTTATTGAAATGTTGGACGATGCAAATGATTGTTGGAATAGATAAAAGCAAGGAAAACGAGAAACTAATAAATGGTAAAACGGTAAAATAAAAAGAATTACCTTAGTAAATTATGTATAACCCTAAAGTACCCCGGATGATGACCTAGGATGTGAAAAACAGTGTGAACATCATTAAACCATGAACTGATTAATTTTTTGTGAGTAAAAGTTATAGCTGACCTAAATAGTAATAGAATTATGGAGAATTATGGACATAACTGTAGACCTCAAAATTTTAACTATAAGTAGGTCTTACCATTATACTCAGTCAGAAATTTTTTTAAAAATTAAGAAGTAGTTTAGCTATTTTTTTCACTTAATCATTGCAGTTTTCAAATTCTGCAAAAAGTAGTAAAAGAATTGTAAGAAAATAAATAATGTGATTCTTGTGCTACAATTTTTATGGTAAAACTATAATGTATATTCACACTTCCAGTAAAACTTTAAAAAATTAATATGTCCATCTAAACCCTAACAAAAATCAAAAACCGAAAAAATTGTATTGTGCAGCAGGTAATGTTAGAATTGTTATAAAATAACAGTAAATAAGTTTAGGCTAAAATTTTTATTCTAGAACTATCTGGTAGATTCACACTTGCAGTAAAAATTTGAAAAATTAATATGTCCATCTAGACCCTTACAAAAATCAAAAACCGAAATAATTAAATTGTGCAACAGGTAATGTTAGAATTGTTATAAAAAAACCGTAAATAATTTAAGGCTAAAATTTTTATGGTGAAACTACCATGTAGATTCACACTTCCAGTAAAAATTTCAAAAATTAATATGTCCATACAGACCCTTAAAAAAATCAAAAACCGAAATAATTGAACTGTGCAGCACGAAATGTTAGAGTTGTTATAGAATAACCGTAAATAATTGAAGGCTAAAATTTTTATGGTAAAACTATCATGTAGTTTCACACTTCCAGTAAAATTGAAAAAATTAATATGTCCATCTAGATTTGTACTGCAGTGAGTAATGTTAGAATAGTCCTAAAATAACCGTAAATAATTTTGGAAATAAACATGCATATTTGCTAATTAGGACATAATTTTATGTAAATGAAATGGAAGGTGATTATGAGCTGTAGTGATAATAAATTTAATGCCTATTAATGCAAGAATTGTTGTAGTAGGGGTGTTGATAAGAAATTATTTTTGCATAGTTATTAATCCAGTAGTAATACGTACCATCGTTATATTTGATGCGTGTGAGCTAGGTTTTTATTGAACTTCATAGTATTTCATGCATTACTTTCAGTGGTTGGTGCATACATAAATTAATATTTTAATGTAAATAAATTGCAAGGTGCTTTGGTGGACGAGACAAGGACTTATTGTAGGAGCGTCTATCTGTTCGGTGCTGTGAAGGTAATTTTGTGTTGTACACCCTGTTATTATTTCATGTAATTAAAAAATCATGTTTATTTGGTAATGATAATATAAATTTTTGTACATAAGTTGGATGGTGCGCATTGTAGTGGAAATCAAGAATTATTGTAGCAACGGTTTAATGTGTAGAAATAATTTTAATTATTATATTCGATGCTATTAAATTTAGTTGCTTGTTTACTGGAAGGTGGTTGAGTGGTACGTAGTATTACATGCTATTAGTTTACGTTTCGTGTCTATTGAAATGAAAAAAAAATTGGACTTAATTAATTTGTACGGTGTTTACGAGGTGTAGTGTAAAAGGGAAATATTTGATTACGAGGGAGAATCTGAGACCTCAAAATTTTCTTGTAAGTAGGTCTTACCATTATCCTCAGTTAGTAAAATTTGTAAAGATTAATAAGTAGTTTAGCTTTTTTTTCACTTAATCATTGCAGTTTTAAAATTCTGCAAAAGGTAGTAAAAGAATTGTAAGAAAATAAATACTATGATTCTTGTCCTGAAATTTTTATGGTACCACTATCATGTAGACTCACACTTCCAGTAAAAATTCCAAAATTTAATATGTACATCTAAAACCTTACGCAAATAAAAAACCGGATAAATTTTACTGTGAAATAATGTTAGAATTGTTATAAAATAACCGTAAACAATTTTGACCTAAAATTTGTACTGACGGAGGGAAACTTATCCATTAGCTTAGTATAAAATTTTGTAAAATTCTGGAGTTGAAATGACCCACGAACCTGGAGTGGGAAAAATGGTTTGTGTGATGAACATTAGTACATCAGTAAATGATCAAGTTTAATAATTGTATTTTTATGTGAAATAATGGCTTACATAATAATACACTTTTGTTATGCATGCTACCATGTATTACTAAATGACGCAATTTAATGACGCATGGACAGATTTCGATGGCTACAACACTGCATATTTACTACGGAGATGCTCCCACAGTAGTGCGCGGACCTTTTGTTAGCATGCAGAGAGCACACACACGCATGCCACAATAGATCTTCCTATTGGACCTAAAGACCTGATAGGGATAGTAGCTCAAAAAATAGGTATTGACCGGAGAAGATATAAGCTGCGCCTACAAGCGGTTCGGCCCCGTTTGGTGCCGAAAAACACACAGGTAGTGTGCAAACGGTGGGAGCTTAGAAACAGAAGTTACTGGGACCTGTACGTTGCAAAGGCCGTGGATGAAACTTTTAAGATTAGTGTGTCTGCCGAGATGGTACCACGTCCAATCAAAGCGAGGAGGAAGGCACCGGGCAACCTCGCTTGGTGCCTGTAGAGGGCGACATTGGTATTGCGGTAACACGTTAGAGGTGGGAGGGTCATCTGGGGGTCATACTACAGAAGTAGAGGAGAGTGTGGGGGGAGAGCACGGGGTTAATGTGGTCGAAGAGGAGGTCGATGTGGAGGTCATGGATGATGAAGGCCTTGACGCCACGGGTGAAGGCATAGAGGATGGTGAGGATGATGTGGGGTCTGCTGTCGCATATTTTCGCCAATTAGATGCGGATCAATGCGTAATTGCTGATTACTCACATATTTCCACCGCCCCCTGCACCGCGACATACAGCTAGAACAGTGTCTTCCCCACTAAAAGGGAGGCTGGTGCACTTCATTAGCACCACGCCATCATGACCCGGCCAACACTATGTAAAAAGTCGGGCGGATGTCTATGTGGTTAAATGCGCTAAGATCGGACAATGCCTGCACTGCACGGGCAAGACCGACCAAAGAATGAGAGCCGCTTTATCATTTCACGCTACACTCGGCACACTGTTGCGCCGAGGTGGTGATGACCATTAACAATTCCATGGATGCCAAATTCATAGCCCAGAAATCCTTGGAGTCGCCGGCCGACATCAAACTAGCACCAAAGTCCATAATTGCTCAGATGCAGAGCAAATACGGATGGTAATCCCGCACCATCCGGGCGTGGCGAGCAAAACAGAAGGCCCTAACGATGTTATTCGGGTCATTCAAAGAGTCCTACAACTGGGCTCCTCGCCTTCTGCGCTTGAGATAGCCTGAGACCAACCAGGCCTGAGAATGGGGCATTGACCAACGACTGTCTTTGCTAGAGAATGGATACATTCTTTGAAGGTCACCAATTCCTTACGAGGCTTTGCTTTGGGCATTTGCACAAAGGTGCATCGAAGCATTTAGGCATTGCCGCCTCTGTGGTATGTGTGGATGGCACGTTCCTAATCGGGAAGTACCAGGACTCTTCTCACCGCCTCTAGTCGACGGAAACAATCAAATAGTCCTGGTTGCCTTTGCGATTGTAGAGAGCGAGAACAACGATAGTTGGCTTTGGTTCATGCGGTTCGTGAAGACCAAGGTGGTCGAATAGGCTCGGGGTGTGCGTCGTCTCGACCGCAATCTTTGGGCTGTTGCATGCTCGAGGTTATGAAGGGGAGGGACCCTTCGTGTGCCTGGCCTCGATGTGGAATGCCGGTGGTGCATGCGACACCTAGGTGCAAACTTGTACACCGTGATACAAGAATCGCAACATGGTGAAGCGCTTCAAGATTATGTGCATGCAGAACCAAGCGCGTAAGTTCAAGCAATATTTGCACGCTTGAACGAACGCACGAGGAAGTTAGTGGCGATCAGGAGCAACAAACCTCCCAGTTGTTGGTGGTCAAGGAGTTTCAGACGGGCGTAATACTACGTCACAAGATGGATCGCCGCAAACCGGCGGAGAGATGGGCATCGGCACACCGACACGCACGGCGCAAGACGGTGAAGAAGTAATATTCTATTATATACCCGAATATGTCCCGTTCTCTAATTGAAGTGTGATCGCATTTTGATTACATGGTGATGACCACGAACATCGCCGAGTCGCACAACAACGCTCGAGAGGGGTCCGTGGGTCGATATGCTCAATAATTGAGCTCACTTTTATCGGACCATGGAGTACTTCCGAGACCGTGGCCGTGCAGCAGTAACAATCGGAGTCCACATTTGCACCGCGCGTGTCGAAGCTCTTCTAGAGAAGCGCCACTTGAAGGCACAATTTCACTTGGCGCAGCTTGTTCGATCCCGTCTGGAACGAATTCAAGATTTCATGTAGGAGGAAATATGCCTCGGGTATATCGCGGGCGACACCGGCCCAAACGTGTTGGATTGGAGCGGACAAGGCTCATTGCACTTGTAACAAGCCCTGCCTGGAGCATATTCCGTGCTCCCACGTGCTTGCCGCCTGTCGTCAGCTTGGTGGCAACACGGGAGCCCAGTTTGTGTCCCCGTACTACAGAATGCAAGCTATACGAAACACGTGGCAGCCAAAAATGAGAAACTTTGGCGATCGTAGCTACAGGGACATGGTGGCCTCAGACGCGTGGCATCCGCTCCTTCGACGGCGGGATCAACCAGGAAGGCCATCGTCATCGCGACTTAGGGGCGACATGGATGCTTCACAAGGTGGTGTTGGTCTCATGGCTTTGTGGAAAATGCAGCCGGGCCATGACCGCAGAGCATGCCCTAATAGGCCTTAATGTCGCAATTGAGCTATTTCGAATATTGTATAAGTGCGAACTTATGTCCATGTCAGGTGCCGCTTGCGTACGATCTAGAAAATAAATGGAGAAATTTTTTTATGTCATTGTGTTGCCTTCTTATTTCAATAGGATGATGATAAATTTTTCCTTATGGAGTAATCTCGTCTTTATTTTTCTTGAAGGTAGCGGGAAGCGGCCACCAAAATGGCACTGCCAGAGTTGCTCCACGAACAAATCGACTCAAAGCATAGGGCCAGGAAATTGGCCGCACGTGAAGAGGTTGTAAGACACACTACATAAGTTCATGGTTTTCATGCACATTAATATTTTCCGTCTGATATACCATCTTCCTCTCCAGCTTCATGCCATGCGTCTAAGGGGATCCTGGTGAAAATTCTCGACGCAGATTCGATGTCCCACTTGCACATTGCGGGCTGCTCCCATTTGGCGAAGCTTATGAATGGGGCAAACATGGGCCGTGGGAAGACGGACTCTCTTCCGGCTTTAGACGCTGCACTTTTGACAGCCCTTGTTGATCGTTGGCGACCAGAGACGATACTTTCCACTCCGCCGCTTGGGGAGATGACTATCACCCTACGAGATGTGGCGTTGGTTACAGGGCTTCCTATTGCTGGCCATCCATTTGTTGTTGCAAAGCCTGAGCGAGTGGCATGGCACCACTACCTAGAGAACAGGTAACATATACATATTGCATTTAATCAGCACCACTCAATAAAAATTTTAAAGGCCGGACATGATTAAATGATACTGTAGGTTCAGAGTGGAGTACCATGGGAGCGACCAGGGGGTGTCATTCTCATGGTTGCGTCAGTTGGAAGAGTTCCAAGCTTGCCCGTGACGCGGACACGGCAACCGTGAGCAGACACTACGAAGTGTACCTACTCGGACTCTAGGGGTGTGATGTTCACGCACTCAAATGGAGACAACGTCGCTACACATCTTGTGTGGGTTGCCCTACTAGCCATGGATGCGCGAACGGGGACGCACTACAGGGTTTCAAATTGGGATCCGCGGTTCTAGCGGACACCTATCGTGCCTTGTGTGACGCGTGCGCAGACGACAAAGACAGAGCTCCATCTTGACGGGTTGTCCGTATCTTCTGCAGCTTTGGTCCTGGTTTTACCTTCCCATGTCTCGTCCAAGAGTGGACAACCCTTACTACCCAGTGCGTGTGGCTGATGATGTACCCCAGCCGATGCGTCCAACTTTTGGTTACATATACATGCACGCTAGGTTGCGTTGGGCGCAAGAAGTTGATCGCGGGTCATACATGCGCGTCGTCGCCGACCTGGACTTTCTGACCCAGGATCACGTCGATTGGGACCCGTTCTCCAACGCACGCATGCACGGCAGCACAAGGAGGGCGCGCATATCATTTGCGTGCAACCAAGACGAAGCGTCATCGCTCACGCAATGCCACCTAGTGTGCATGAATGCCGCCGAGGTGTACTCACCGTAGCGCGTGTGCAACGGCAGCTTTGGTCGCCGATGCTGATTCCTCCACCCCCCCCACGATCCGCCGGTCCGTCGCATGGGTAAGCTGAAATCAACATTACATTTCTGAAGTCCCACTATATTTATCATCATATTGGACTAACGGCATGTAAGCTAAATTTTCAGGAGGAGCTCACAAGGCCACAACTACGACTGGAGAGTCGTACATCAAGCACACATCACGCGATGGCTGGAGTCAGCTACGGCCGATGTGTACGAGCCAACTGGGCCTTACAATGGCACTGAGTACTGGGCCTACCTCGACTGGTACAGGCCTCGAACAAGGTGTGTTCTTCTTGCACGGCAAGCCCACGAACAAGCACAAAACTATGTGCAGGACTACGCCGAGAGAGTTCACAGGCTGGTACGTGTACAGACTCCCATATGTGTTTAAATACTTTCGATAGCATGTACAGCTTGGACATCGATATGTACTAACAGAACGATGTATTCCTACACAGACTCAGGAGTCCGCAAACTTACAGAGGCGAGGCGGACGAAATGTTTACGCAAACCGGGCATCGTGGTCGACGGTGGAAATCCTAGGCGTGGTTTCTTTCAGAGGGCGGGGATCGCTATGCGATCCGCCATTCGGCGCTTGGAGGTCACCGTCGACCACACGAAGAAGCTATGATGAGGCGGCCGATCCAACCCCCCAGCATTCGTCCCCACCCTTGAGATCAATGTCCATGAGGTATCCTCTACCAGTTTCCCAGGCGGCACCGACACACACCAAGACGGGCATCCACATCAAAGACATGGTGCTGAAAGCCATCGGCGCGCTCAGCGTTCACGCCAGTCACCGGGCCCCATCCAACGGGAGAGATGTCACAGGGCCTCGATATGAATCGTCCACTGACTCCACCGATCGGGATGGGCGACGACATGTTCTGCTCCCAGCAGACATTTGGATACGGGCAGAACGCTCCCCCCCAAAATGAAGGAAACTGGCAGGCCTTCGACAATGCGTTCACTGAGACATTTGGTGCCGACTTTGGATTTTCTAGCTTGCTGCAGACGCCTTTTACCTCAGACCCACGTCCTGACCAGGCTGGAGGATCTAACTGGTTATCTTCGACAGGTGGTTCACAGTTGGACCAGACACCACTACCACCTGCACCGCAGCCTAGCCCATTTGCAGGATGGAATATTTACCCTGGATCAGGGTATGTTGCCGCCCCGCCAGCACCGACGGAGGATGAGCAGATGGCGCAGCCGACAGGACGAGTTGGACCGTCGCAAGCAGCAGGGACAAGAGTAAGACGTGAACCCCAACATTACACCCCTAGTGCATATGATAGTAGATGGGGAGATGGGGGACAGTGATTGTCGTTGGGGTGTATGTACCTTTTTGTAACACTAACAATGCAATCAATAAATATTTTCTACGTGTTGACTAATATTCCTATTTCTTGCAATAAATTATGCGATGCTAGTATTTTGAGCACATTTGCAGTATTGAAGACAAAAAACGAAATTGGGGATTTTCAGCTTCTCTTTTTTTTTTTGAAATCTGGGCACTACTTCAAACCGGCATAACTTACTCAAAATTAATCCAAAATAAGGGAACAAATACATTTTTGAAATGTACTCGAAATTCCCTACAAGTTGTTAGGCAAATTTTTTTCCAAATTCGGCCTCCAATAAATTCAAATTCGCATCGCAATATCCAATTCACCAATTTCGTCCATTTCGGACAATCGAAAGTAAAAACGGCATAACTTTCTAATGGAATGTCCAAATGGATTGATTCCAGTTGGAGATGCTAGATAATTTCACCCTCTACAACTTCCTAAGCAAATGTAAACTCCAATTCGGCCTCTAAGTAGCTCGAATTCGCAGAAAACTGAGAGCCAAAAATCTGGCCAAAAAACAGCGCTACATTCACTTTTTGAGCCAAGTTTAAAATCAGTGTTTGACACCGGATTGGCGAGATGAGTCCACCAATATATAGAGAAATGTTTTTACTTCGCAACCATGTAACCCGTGCACTCTAGGTCATTATAGATTGCCAGTTACAACGCTCCAAAGTTGGTTGAAAGTCATAAGTGCGGACTGAAATTTTTGGCTCTAAACTTTTGGTTAAGCTTGGGATACTCCTAAGTGGCAGTTTAGGACATTAACTGAAGCCGGGAATTGACCTTAAGAGCGGCTAAAACTTAATTGATGCGAAACTTAGCCGCTAGAATCGATGCATAAACACGCAAAGCGAATCCGATCTTTGCCACGTGTAGCTTTCTGTCCGGCCCTCGCCTCGCCTGACGCTAATGTGCCCATCGCCACCGTTGCCCATCGCTACCGCAGCTAAGCTATAGCCAGGCCCCCCACCGCGCGCGGCAAACGATGCCTCTGCCAAACGATTCCCTCTCACTTCCCGCATTCGGCGGCTTTTGGTGGGTGAAACAGCATCGGTACGTGATACGTCGCATCAAGTTAATTCATGACGGAATCTCAACGCCGTATTACCCTAAGTATTACAAACAAGACAAACCCTAACGATGAAGAATTTTCGGCGGCCCGTAAGAAAGCATGTCCGAAGATATTTTTAAGGCCGAATTTGCTATTTGGTAGACGAACTACCATGCAGCCGCGCACAAACCCAAATGCATGCGTGGCAGACACTTCCTGAGTCGTTTGGTTAAAGCTTAAGCTGCCAAAGCCTCGACCGCACCTCCTACCAGCTACAAAGTCGCATGCATCTGTCGATATCAAACACGACCACACTGCAAGGGAATCCGATGCTCTGGATTCTTTCTTTCCTTGTCGGGGACCGCGGATATTAATTTCGAAATGAAATAAAAATACCGCGACGAAGTCGCGGTTTTGCAATGTTATCGTTCAGCCAGGCCCCCACCTCGCGCTAATGCTCCGCCAACCGGTGGCCACTCCTAAGCCACTTTGCCACCGCAGTGACTTCTTGAGCGCATCGCAAACGCCGCCACGCGCGATTTTTGTCTTGGCCCCTCGCCCAAGACGGTGATGTGCCGCCACGGTATCTGCTTTCTCCTCGCTCCTGCCTATAAATTGCAAGGCCGCTGCACTTCTATCGTGCAAACGCGATACATTGCTCCGAGTTCATAAAGTTTGGATTGAGTTGAGAAAACCCAGAGTGCAAAGAGGAGAACCGGTAGTTTAGCTTTCCTTTTTGCAATATTTTATTTCGCGCCTTGTTCCACAGGTATTATTTACAAAAGTTATTTTGTACGGTGAGTCACATTGTTGTGTTCTTGGTTCAGTACACATTATTTTGTACTTATTATGCTTCTTATTGATGTTTTTGCTTCGTGTAGATACCGACTTAAGTGTTCGTCGGTTCTGTCCAAGCCATGTCGAGCTCAGTGGTTGCCAATGCAGGGCGGGTAATGTGCCCTAACTGTCATGTGGAAGTCCACACCTGGTACTCCACCACTACGTAAAAATAACGAGCAGGCGTATTATAGATGCCCTAATTTCTCTCAGACGTCTCTACGATTTTTCGATTTCTTCATGTTTTCATGAGTACTCTCTGCTCGAGTTTGGTATAACCATGTTAACATCGTCGTAGCCCACGGGATGCCAATATCAGCGGTGGGCGACGATATAAATACACCGAGCATCTTTAAACAGACGCTTCCAATGGTAGAAGCAGAGGACGGATCTCGCGGGAACTTAAGGCTAACAGTGCGAGAATTACCGCAGAGAGAGGGAGTTCGGCCTGAACAAGAAGAAAACCGTGAAGCGTATGATCGCTTCCTTGAGCAGCCGTAGAAGATAACAACGGCCGTAAGTCCCGATTTCGTTATTCCTCTTGACGGCCCAGTATTTGAACTCTACAAACGTGACCGCTGGGAGTTTTTCAAGAAGAGGGTGTGGAATTCTATGATAGTGATGATTCTGGAAAGTTCTAAAGCCACTGTACCTGCATCCATTTGTATGTTAGTTCTTGTTCACAAGAAATCTTTGTTGTAGTTGTTCTCCTATTGTACTTTGTTCTAATGCTATTATGTGTTTCGTTGTATCGTAATGCGCTTTGTACTATTATGAACCTTTACATTATGTTCACCAAGTTATTCGAAGTTTTTTTTCGGTTGAATGGAGCATATTTTTTATTACATGTATGTAATATCATATTCACCGACAACAGTCATTCAACCTTGTAAAAGCATTCTTTATCAAAGCGATAAAAGCATTGTCAAAGCGATAAAAGCATTGCGATCAAAGCTGTAAAAGCATTATTTGTCAAAGCGATAAAAGCATTGTCGCCAAAGCGGTAAAAGCATGCCTGGCCATGTCAAATCAAAAGCACGCTGTTAACTTTTTCACTTTTGTCATCGGTAAAAGCTGCATAAAGCATTCTAGTGACCTTGTCGCTTTGCTCGATTCTCTCGTTTGGTGGTGGCGCGCTATTTAAGCCCCAAAGACTCACCTCCGAATACTCACACCAACCCACCGGTGCCAATGGAGTTCCTCGCCCCAAGGCACAAAGATTGTCCAATCCGTCCCCGGCGGCACGGAGGTACGAATGTACCAGATTTGCTATTTGGTATACGGACTACCATATTATGTACAAATATCTCAGTTACAGCTCTCTTTGCATATAAATTCTCAGCGCCCAATAACCCTAACTATTAAAGTCACGCACAAACCCTAACGCCGAAGTATTTTCTTCGGCCTGTAATAAATCATGTTCGAAGTTATTTTTGGGTCCGAATGTACCAGATTTGCTATTTTGTATACGGACTACCATATTATCTAAAAATATCTCGATTCTGACTCTCTTTGCATATAAATTCTCAACGCCCAAAACCCTAAGTATTAAAGTCGCGCACAAAACATGTAGTCCTTTTCTTTCTGTTGAGCCATGAAAGCGACCTAGATTGCATCTCGCAAAGCTGTGTACTACACCGCCATGACCGTCGATGTCATCTCAGAAGTCGTAAAAGCATTGCTTTATCAAAGCCGTAAAAGCATTCTTTGTCAAAAGATGTAACAAGATGCCCGCCATGTCATATCAAAAGCACGCTGTTAACTTTTGACTTTTGTCATCGATAAAACTGTACAAAGCATTCTAGTGACCTTGTCTCTTTGCTCCGATTCTCTCGCTTTGGTGGTGGCGGGCTATTTAAACCCAGTGCTCGCCTTGAATACTCACACGAAGCAAGCAATCCAAACCACGAAGCACAAGTTTGCGGCCAACCAACCGGTGCCAATGGAGTTCCTCGCCCCAAGGCACGTTGTCGATCCGTCCCTCGACGCGGAGGTCCCCATGTGCCTATCACGGGGATCCTTGCCGCTTCGGCAATCAGAGACAATTCATACACTTACGGTATGAGGTATTGAGCCGCCGGAACCACGACTCCGAGCCAATGCTCGGGATGCGGATGCGGCGGAGGAGCCCTGATGTTCAGACTCGCATTTGCCGTTGCATCAAACCGCCCAAACCTTAACACTGTTATACCATCTTTTGTCACCAACTTCAGCCTCCATTATGCGAAGTTCATCAAATTCTACGACGCTGAGCAGACTCACGAGATGGAGAGGATGCGGAATTGGGAGTACTCGTGATCGTAGAGCTATGTTAGAGCTGCAGTGCCGTGAGCAGGAGGAGGAGGACAAAGCGCATGAAGGTTGCCGAACAAATGCGTCAGAGAGAGGAGGCCGAACGGCAGCGCGGCCGTGCAGAGGCCGAGCGTGACAGAAGCGCGAGAGGCGGTTAGGGCCAGGGCGGCGGCGGCAGCACCGATGGGTTGCGCAAGGGGAAATATCCTCGGTGCACTCAAGAAAGTGTCACGAGAAGGGCCGTTGTTGTTCTTCCTTTCCTAAGGCATGTTAGGTTTAGTCCGGTATACTCGGTAGAGTGTGCCATACATGCCATTGCTGTTTACCATTTCTAAGCCATATGCAATTCAGTACATTCTTATTGATCTTGGTTTTAATTTGGAGTTTAACCATTTTGGAAAGCTCATTTGGATTTTCAATTTTAGTTATGTTATTCTTTTATTGGCTTGGAAAGTAGAACTTGCAATGCAAATTGAAATTGGTAAAGTCTAAAACTTAAATGGGACTACTGATAAACCTTAGATACCCTATTTATCACCTCTGAAAATTTTTATGGAATTTGGAAATGAATTATTATTTTCAGGAACCCAAAAAACAGTAAATGGAATAGTAGACCTAGAGCAATGTTAAATTTATATAAAAATAAATATAAATGATCTTGATCTGAAATTTTTACCATAGTTTGGAAATGACGTCTATTAAGTACAGTAAAAATTTTAAATCAATTTGAGTTGGTTTGCATCTCCAGAAAATATGTTTTCGAAAAATGCCATTTAATGACAGCCACCTTGTTAGATTTTTCTAAAAATAACGGCTCGGTATTTTTTGTTGAAATTTTTACAGTACATCACATTCACTGTTAAATTCCCATACAGATATTTCCAAAAAAATTTACAGTATTTTTGGTTTCACTGTTGGTTATTAACTCAATGCATGCTTGGATGGATGGAAGCACGCAGCAAAGCGCAAACATCCGGATGAATGAACGGACGTGCAATACAACTGAACTGACGATGAATGGAAAGCAGTAGCGGCTGCCTGAATGGGTTTGGTTTGCATGGACCAAATGCCCAACTGCTTCTCTCTGTCACTGCCCGCCATTCCTCCCTTGCCTCAAAATATACTAGGAACGTGTACGCGGCGGCACGCCGCGTTAGTATCTGCGAATAATTAAATAAACAAGAATATGATAGATCTATTTGATACTATGATATTTTTAAATAAAGAAATGAGCGAAATGTGTTGAAACTGCACGATTTGTATAGTTATGGAATAATAGGATAGGACCACATTGAAATATATACATATGTAGAAATATATTCAGGTTTGATGACCACGAGCGTGCATGTGCTTGCCGTGTGCGGGCCAGTGAACGAAAGGGCAAGCATCAGTGGCTGGGCGGTGTGATGTGCATAGGCATAGAAGTGAGGAATTCTATAGTGTGTAATATAGGAGCGATGCAGCGGAAAGCCTAGCACACAAATCGCAAACTAACATGAAAAGATGTGATTTTTCTGTGCAACAATCAGTGTGAACTTTCCAGGCCAATTGTCATCAAGGAACCTGCACGCGCGCAACAATCACAAATGCATTAATATGGCTGTGCAGTAAAGGACACACATATATAAAGAATTTTTTTTATAAATAATCATATTTTATTTGAATATTACAAATATATACCTATATAATTTTTTTTTACAGAAGTAACCTCTTTTCGCGCCACGTCACCGCGAATAGCGACTTTTCGCGCCACGTCAACGCGAAATGGAGAGATTCGCGCCACGTTGACGCGAAATGGCCACGTGGGGCCACGTGGCGTAGCGGGGTGGCGCCACCGTGGCAGCCAACTGGCGCATTCGCGCCTGGCGCGACGAGCGGCCGGCAGAGGGGGCAGGCCTGGCGCATTTCGCGCCCGGCTCGGTGCGGCAGGGCGTGGTGGGCCAGCGGCTGGGCGTGGCGAGCTGGCGGCGGGGGCAGCCGGGCTGGTGGCGCAGCGCCAATAATGCGGCCGAAGGCTCCCGCCTGCTCGGTCCAAGCCAGAGAGAAGAGGAGAGAAAGAACAAGGAAAGAAAAGAAGAAGAAGAGAAAAGAAAGAAGAAGAAGAAGAAGAGAAAAGAAAGAAGAAGAAGAAGAAGAAGGAAAGAAAAGGAAGAAAAGGAAGAAGAAGAAAAGAAAAAAGGAAGAAGAGGAGGAGGAGAAGGCAACACATTTTTGTGATCGTTCGTTCGTTCATCGTTCGTCGTTCGTTCTTCGTTCGTTCGTCGTTCGCCGGTAAGTAATTTTTATAATTATTTTTTTGTCGGTGTAATTTATATATATGTAGGGAAATTATAGGTAGTGTTATTAACATATTGTATTATGTAAATAATTTTCTTATATGCGTAATATATAAAATTATGTATGAATATTGTTGTATATGTGCAAGTAATATTGGTACGTAATATAATATTGGCCTAGAAATATATTAGTTGGAATATTTAATTATTAGAGCCAAAAAATGCTTTGTTGGTTGGGCAAAATTAACATAGTAGTTATTATTTATTTATGAGACAAAAAAAAGTAGGTTTAGATAGATAATAAGATGGTATGTACTAGAAAAAGAAAATAAGGATAGGAAAAATTGCTGGGGACACAGGAAATTATTAAGTAAAATGTAAATATTGTTATGGTATGAATTAAATTTTGCAGCACACACCGTAAAATTGTTAGAGTATCAACTAAAACGTAATTTCAATTATGTCCTTAAATATTTAAATCGAATATATTGAAATGGTCATAACTTTTTATCCATAAGTTCAAAATAAATGAAACAAGTTTCTAAATTCATGGAAAAAATAATTAAAATTTGGACTCTGGTTTAAAATAGAATTCACATTGAAAGCGCAATTGAAATTAAAAAAAATGAGGCAGTATTCTTTAGAATCCTTATCATAACCTGATCGTGTGATATCAATTTCGTAATAAGGTTAAATAATAATTTGATCGTGTGCTTTCAATGTGTTAAATAATAAAACTGGTTTAGCTTGATCATGTGATATCCATTATTTCGTAACCATAAATTCAAATTGAATGAAATAATTTTCAAAAAATCCTGCAATTTTGTAAAGTCATGGAAAAATGGAAAAGAAATGTAGTTATGTATCGTTGTGATGTGAAATATGTTTGATTGTGTAGTTCAATATCCAAATGATGTACGATGCAACTGTTAATTGGTACCATGATGTACGATTATAAATGTGTGTAGTGCAGTTCAAATTATTTCGTTTCACAACTCTATTGCAGTTGCCATTAATATGTAGTTGGTATATAAAATATTTATTGCGCATATCGTAAACAATTTTTAATTTGCAGTAGCTACGTCTGATATGGATGCATTCAAAGTGTTTTACGGTGACGGAGTGGTCCATGATTGGCAATACTGTGTAGATCTGAGTAGCTTTCAGCAGTGTATTTTATACCATCAGAATCCGGATGAAATGAGTTTCGAAGATCTGTGCGGGTGGATTTGTCACAGTCTTTCATTGAATCCTATAGTGCATGATGTGAGCATTAAATGCTTGTGGCCGAGAGGTACACACGACTCGGTATGGGTGCTTAGACCGTTGGAGCGGGCTCAGTCTTGGAGGAACTACGTCAATTCATCAAGACGACGTGGCTGGGGTTTTGTCCTCTATGTGCAGGCGACAGTCAAAACAGACTTGGCAAGTAACGAAATCCCAATCGCGGTGCAAGCGTAAAGTCCACGGAAGTTCATGAGAATATTCGATCAAGCGGCTGCGGCTGGCGGACAAGCGAGATGAAGGGAGGAGTTGGAAGGGTTAGTGGATGTGCTAGAGGAAGACAATCTACGGGCGGCGGGGAAGAAGAGGCGCTTGTGATTGATTTAACACGATGAATCGTCCTCGGACGATGATGACAGTATGTCCGCACAGGTGCCTGCTGCTTGGAATAGGGGCGAAGCGAAAGACCTAGCAGTCGATGATGCCGCTGACTCGACATGTGAGTACCAACCAATTGAGGTTCGTGTGCACGCAATGTACGCGGAGAAGTCCGCTTTGCAGGGATGCTATAAGGGTCTGGGCAATGAGCTTGCGGCGGCCGGCAAGAGTTGTGAAATCCGGTAAAGATTGTTACGGTGAAGTGCGAAACGCCGAATGCGGTTGGCGTGTTCATGCCCACAGGCCCAAGTATGAGTTGAATCGGGTAGTCACGAAGGTTGTGCAAAGACGCTTGTGTTCGAGCAATGTAACATCGAGACATCGTAATCGACCTCATCTTTCATCGCGAACGTGATGTACGGAGAGATTGTGGAGAAGTTTGACATGGAGGCACAACACATAGTACTTGCCATGAGGAACAGATATAAATACCAAATCAGCTACGCCAAAGCGTGGAGGGCGAAGCAGAAGGCATTGGAGAAGCGCTTTGGTACATTCGAGGCATCCTATGATAATCTTCCCCGGCTTCTGGACGTCTTGAAGGAAAGAAACCCCGGGACATATACTGCTATACATGATAGAGAATCTCAGAACCCACCCGGCTTTATGGTTATGGAGCGTGCTTTTATCGCACTTGGGCCTTGTGTGGAGGCTTTCAGGCATTCTTGGCCGATTATGTGTGTGGACGGGACTTTCCTCACCGGCAAGTACAAGGGCCAAATTCTGACGGCCATCGGTGTGGACGGAAACAACCAGATACTTCCTATAGCCTTTGCTTTCGTGGAAGGTGAAAACTACGAGAGTTATCGTGGTTCTTCGTAAAATCGAAGATCGGAGTTGTGAAGGATAGGCCTAATGTGTGCATAATCCACGACCGCCATGCTGGGCTGATGAAAGCGATAAAGAAGATGCAGGGAGATGTACAAGAGCCCTTTCCGTGGCCGGATTTGCAGAACCGGTGGTGCATGCGATATATGGCAGCTAACCTGTTCAAATATTTCAAAAGTAAGAAGTTGATGAACCTATTCAAGAGGTTGTGCAAGCAAAATCAGCAGAGAAAGTTTGATGCCATCTGGGAGAAGCTTGACGAGCTCACTAGCAAGCAGATACGTGACGGAGAGAGACAAGCCGGGGGCAGTACTTCGGAGGCACCACAGCGTTTGCAGCCATTACCGGACATTGACCCCCCAAACATCAGAAGGAGGCTTTCCAGAAACATCAAGTGTTTCTCGCACTGGATCGAGGCTGAACCGGTTGAGAAGTGGGCACTATTGTATGACACACTTGGGGCAAGGTATGGGGTTATGACAACCAACCTTGCTGAGGTATACAACTGGGTAATAAGGGGTCTTCGTGGCATGCCCCTTGTCGCTATCGTGGAAGGTATGTTGTACGGTACAGTGAGGTATTTCCGGGAACGGCATGCCGCGGCAGTGTTGCATGCAAGTACCATTCAGAGTCCCTACTGCAGCGTTGTTACAGCTTGGATAGCGAAGAAGGTTGAGAAGGCCCTCCTACATTCCGTCGTCGTCATGGGTACGACGGAGTTACGATTTGAGGTAACACTGAGGAATATGGAGGGGCTGGGAATGTCGAGTGGGAGAATCACCCATGAAGTGAGCTTAGGCGGTGGTGGGGATGGCATGTGCACCTGCACTTGCCGAAAGCCGTACCTTCTACATAAACCCTGTTCGCATGTCTTGGCGGCCTGCGGCCAGATTCAGATGAGCAGTGTACAATTTGTTTCTCCGTACTACATGGCGGATACGGTAGTTCAAACGTGGTCCGGTGAACTACATGGGTTTCGTGTTGCTGGAAACTTCACTGAAATTGCCAATGCCACGCGCAGATGGGTCCCTGACATGAACAGAGTGAAGGGCGGGAAAGGTCGTCGCCAAACGCGCCGCATCCGCAACGACATGGATGAGTCTGAATGGAGGCCCTGTCCGGAGGTGTGTCCTATGTGGAGAGTACGGCCATAGGAAGAACAAATGTCCTGCGAAGAGCGTTTCAGATGGAGGGTCTTGACGTATGGAATGTAATAATCATACATGTCTTGTTCGAGGGTTCCCCCCCTTTGTATGGAATGTAATAATCATACATGTCTACGTTAAATTCTTATGGCTATGACTCCTGACAACTATTGTATTCCTTCTTTATGTCATGCTTCGATATGCTAGTACTTGTAATGTGAAAAGAATTGCGCCTGGTTATGTATTGAAGAAAACTACATGTGTTTGTTACGGGGCATGGTGTTGCTTGTTTATGCTTTTGACATAATGTCTATCTTTGATCTCGTCAACATAAATTATTATTTTGTTTTGTCGTGCGCAGGTATGGCGGCTGTGGGCGAGGGTTGCGATTGGCCGTACGGCCTTCTTGATCGTCACTTGGACGCACGCCACCGTGCATGGTTGCACGCTACTACCAGACCGGGCACGGATCCTGGTGTCTTGTCCACACGGACTCAGATGCGTGCATGGGGCCTTGACGACCGCCGGTTACCAGGTATGTAAGCGTACTAAGTTTTGTGGTACTTAATGGGTTGAAACATGTTGTGGTCTAACTTGTAATTCATTGTTGCAGATTGGAGGCGGCGGGACTACTTCCGCTTGCACGGATGGTGGAGGCCACAGAGGAGGACCACGTCGAAGGTCTGGATGGCGAGGTCATTGTCGTCGAGCGATCCCGACGCTTCCCTTCGACCGATCCTCCTTATCGCCTCGTGGACCGCTGGCGGCCTGAGACGCATACCTTCCATCTGCCCTGCGGAGAGATGACGCCGACTCTGCAGGATGTTTTGATGCTGACCGGCCTCCCAATCGCTGGCCAGGCGGTTGTGCCACCGGAGGTGGATGACGACTGGCGTGACGACCTTTTTGCTCGGTTTGCAGGAGTCCTCCCGCCTGCACAGGGAGGCGAGCCGCAGTACGCCCCGCTACACCCACGACAGCGGCACGGTCCCACTCTCACGTGGCTTCGCCAATTCGAGGTATGTGTCGGCACGGTTCAAAATTGGTTCGATTTACTTTATCTGTGTAACCAAAAACATTTCCTTCTTGCAGGTAACTAGGATGGCTGGGGACGCCACGGAGTACCAGGTGAGCCGGCACCTGGAGGCTTACCTGTTGTGGTTGTTCGGGTGGGTGATGTTCACCACGACCCATGGAGACAGCGTCGACGCTAGGCTTGTCCCGGTCGCACGGGCCATAGCGGATGCTGCCCCCCATGAGGTTCCCGAGTACAGTTGGGGTTCAGCTGTACTTTGTGCCACCTACCGGGGACATGGGGACGTAAACTAGGCAATCTACTCAATTTTTGAACGACATGCAAGCATACATATATCTTACGTCATGTCATCACTTTCAGGGCGACATGGGGACAGAGATGGAGCAAGACTTGAGGTCCATGAGAGGCCGTTTGTGCGGGGGGTTGGAGACCTCCCGGGAGGACATCACGGCGTTCATGGATCGAATGATCGCGAAGACGGCGAGGATTGTGCGGGCCGTTTCTTGCCGGCATAGTTTTGACGCCGCCGGTGTGGGGTCGCATACGTCGGGCGTAAGATGCCAGGAGAGTCCGGATCAAGACGACCGCCGCCGACGCCACCGCCACCGACACCCCGTTCATACCTACCACGCCGCCGCACCGACAAAGACCCTTCGGACCTAGGACGCCGCCGTATTCGCCGCCGCCACAGACCACCGGCACTCGTCATGGCGTTAGCCGCCCCGCTTCTTCGTGGCAGGTAATATTCTCACTTAGGCATGCATTGCATTTTGTGGTAAGTAACTAATAGTCGTGTATGACAGGCCACGGTTCGGATACTGGCGGCGCGACATGGATGCCTACTCCTTTCTTCATTCCGACCCAGTGTGTTCAATATGCTTAAATGGCCCGACATTACTAGACATTTTACTTTGAAATATATTTGTCACTCGAACTGACTGTAGTACTTCTAGGTTACCGTCCGGAGGGCCAGACTACGCCACACACGCAGGCGGACGACTTCGACACGGGTTATCTTTGGACCGACGATCCGGACGTCTGTTTGGGTCGCACCCGAGCGCCCCACGCCTACACACCCTCTGAGACCCGAGTTACGCTAGCCGCACTCTGTACCACTGAGCTTGGAGCCGGATCGAGCAGCCAACAGACCTGTGGACCCCTTCAGGGCCAGACGCCGAGCTGCAGATGCACCTCGGCAGAAGAGGCGCACTGCACGTGCACAAAGCGTGGAGGTGACCAGGGAGAGGGAGGTGACCAGGGAGAGGGAGGTGACCAGGGAGAGGGCTACGACGAGCTCGACGATTGAGTACTGTATTGCTACGGTGTATTTCTGCACTGTAATGTTTGTTGTTGATTGTACATTTCTGTCAGCTTTTGTCAAATCAAACTCGTGTCATTATTGCTTTTGTCCCACCGCATGCAAAGCGTCAGAAGAATCCGAGATATATACAGTTTGCTCCTGTCATTGTCCTTATGTGCTCATGCTTCTTCAAGTGGTATATTTCTAATAATCGTAGTTCTTTTGTTATCGTAGTATCCGCTAAGTTCACGGGCTGGAGATAAAGCGGACTCGAATCGCTGACATCCGCCACAGGGTAAACCACCGCCTCTCAGGCCTCGACGGCTATCGCCATACTGGCGAACCCTGATAATTTATTAAATTGTGGTATATTTGTGCAATTTAGATTTGTATGTTGTATACTACAGCTTTTTTTCCAGCTGAATTTCAATCAGAGAAAAAAAATCAAAGAAAAACCAAATAAAAAAAGAAAATCGGTGCATGTAAAGCACTGGCCGCCATGTGGGGTGGCGGCAACCAGGGCTGACGCCATGGGGGGTGGCGGCCGCCGTATGGCATGGCGGCGGCGAGGGTATTTTTGCAAATTTTTATTCTTGTTGTATATTTCTAATATTTATTATTTGAAATGATGTATATTTGAGCATTTTTTTGGACTACTCGATACCACTAAGGGTTATTGCGCTAGTGCATTTTAGATGCAAACAACGGTTTAGATAAAATATTTTTCCTTAATATGCTAGCCCAGATATCAAATAGCAAATCGCATCAATTCTTACAAAAAATTACCGCTAAACACGATATTTTACGGACTACCGAAAATGCTTAAACGCTGTAGTTTCTGAGTACTAGATAAATGGGTATTTACGGTAAACTTAGTTTGTACATTTCAATTTCAAGATGCAACATTATACTTTATGTGAGATATTACGAATACTTATATCTCAATAAAAATTTTGAAAGTTATTTCGTTCGATTCGGAGGTTCAAAATTAACAAAACCCGTGAACCCTAAATATATCTTTAAGTAAACTTGATTTAAACAATTTAGATATAGATGAACCGTAGTTGTTTTTTTCATATAATCTTAATCCTTACATCTTCATACAAATTTATAAAATCATTTCATTATTTTAGATTAATATATTTATTTGTGCAAATTTCAAAAAATATTAATGGAAAATTTCCCCAGCTGAAAACTTTTTTTCCCTTTTCCTCTCTTTCTTTCTTTCCTTATTTTTCTTTCTTTTCCATTTTTCTTTTCCTATCTTTCTTCCTTGTTTTGACGTTCTCTTTTTTTCCCCCTTTTCCACTGTTTCTTTCTTTCCATTTTTCTTTTCTTCTCTTTCTTCCTGCTTCGTTGGCGAAAGACGCTGCTCTTTCTTTCGCCGTTGGCGGCCTGTTGCCCGGTCTGCCCGAAATGCGCCCCTGTAGCATGTCGCGCGGACATGGCGCGAATTGGATTCCTGTCGCGCCACGCAGGCGCGAGAACCCCCCTCCCCGTGACCACGTCAGAGCGAAGCGATGACGTGGCGCGAAATGGTGCAAATCGCGGTGACGTGGCGCGAAATGGTGCAAATCGCGGTGACGTGGTGCGAAAAGTCCTAAATCGCGATGACGTGGCGCGAAAAGAGTCTACTTCTGTAAAAAAAATTATGAATGTATATTTTTGTAATACACAATTAAAAAATGATTATTTATAAAAAAAATTCGTGAATTTTTTTTTATAAATAATCTTATTTTAATTGTGTATTACAAAAATATACTGCTATAATTTTTTTTGCAGAAGTAGTCTCAATTCGCGCCACGTCACTGCGAAATGGAGAACTTCGCGCCACGTCATCGCGAACTGGAGTATTTCGCGCCACGTCATCGCGAACTGGAGTATTTCGCGCCACGTCATCGCGAAATGCCCACGTCACGGGGCTAGCCGACGTGGAGCGCCGACGTGGATGGGCTGGCGCTTATCGCGCCAACATGGCGCGAGGAGTTTGGGCGCAATTCGCGCCAACGTGGCGCGACGTGGGGCAGCGCGGGCAGCACGGGCAGCGCTCAGGGTCACATGCGTCCAGCGTCGAGGAAAGGAAGAAAACAGGAAGAAAGAAAGGAAAGAGGAAAGGAAAAGAAAAATAGGAGGAAAGGAAAAAAAAAGAAGGAAAGAAATAAAGAGAGGGAAAGAAAAAAGAATAAGATTTAATTTCTGGAATTTTTCGTTAGTATTTTTTCTTCAAAATTTGCAGAAAAGAATATATTAATGTTAAATAAAGATTAGTGTTAAATAATGAAATGATTTTATAAATTTGTATGAAGATGTAAGGATTAAGATTATATGATAAAAACAACTACATATTTAGGGTTTGCGGGTTTTGTTATTTTGGAACCTCCGAATGAAACGAAATAAATTTCAAAATTTTTATTAAGCTAAAAGTATTCGTAATATCTCACAGAAAGTATTAGCGGTAAATATTTGTAAGAATTGATGAGATTTACTATTTGATATCTGGGCAAGCATATTATGGAAAAATATTTTATCTATACCGTTGTTTGTATGTAAAATGCACTAGCGCAATAACCCTAAGTCTTATCGAGTAGTCCCATATTAGAACGCTTAAGCTATTTCGGCAGGCCGTAAGATATCGTGTTTGGGGGTAAATTTTGGTAACAATGGATGAGATTTGAGATTTGATATATGGAAAAATTATGGGAAAATCTTCGATTTACACCATTGTTTGCATCTAAAACGCACTAGCTTAATAACCGTAAGTATTATCGGAATTTTTTTTATAAATAATCTTATTTTATTTGTGTATTACAAAAATATACTTACAATAAGCCTTTTCGGTAGGCCTAAAAAATCGTGTTTTGGGGAAATTTTTTGTATCAATGGATGTGATTTGATATTTGATATTTGGACTGACATATTATGGGAAAAAATTTGATCTACACTTTTGCTTTCATCTAAAACGCACCAACGCAATAACCGTAAGTATTATCGAGTGCTCTAGAACTATAGCGCTTAAGCCTTTTCGGCAGGCCGTAAGATATCGTGTTTGGGGTTATTTTTTAGTAATAATGGATGAGATTTGATGTTTGATATATGGACTGGCATATTATGGGAAAATCTTTGATTTACGCCATTGTTTGCATCTAAAACGCACAAGCTCAATAACCCTAAGTATTATCGAGTACTCCGATAAGAAATTAAAAAATGCAAAAATACAATACGTAAGTACGTAAGCAACAACATAACATAACAACACAGAGCCCTTCTGGTAAATGAAATAACGGTAACAACGTAACATTACAATATAGGAAATGCAGAAATAATGGCTTAAAGTTAACATGCCTTAGGTAAACGAAACAATAAGGGTTATTCTGCTACACTACTGAGTGCACCGGGGATATTTCCCCTTGCGCAAACCATCGGGGCCTGCCGCCCTGGCCCTAGCCGCCCTCTCGCGCTTCCTCTCACGCTCAGCCTCCAGTTGGCCCGCTAGGCGCAGCCGTTCGGCCTCCCTCTGTGCACGCATTTCTTCGACAGCCTTCATGCGCTTCTCCTCCTCCTCCTGCTCACGCCACTGCTGCTCTACCATAGCTCTACGATGCGAGTACTCCTGATCCCGCATCCTCTCCATGTCAGGCGTCTGCTCCGCGTCGTAGAATTCGACGAACTCGCACAACGGAGGCTGCAGTTGCATATAGTATTACCGTATGAAGGTTTGCACGGTTTGATGTAACATGAAATGCGAGTACGCACATACCGGGCTTCTCCGCCGCATTCGCATCCCCATCGTTGGCTCGGAGTCGCGGTTGCGGCAGCTCGATCTCATACCGTATGTGTATGAGTTGTCTACAGATTGCCGAAAGCGGCATGGATCCCCGCATAGGCACATGCGGACCTGCGTTCCTTCTGGGATGGCTACGGCAACGCTGTGGCGTGGGGGTGAGGAAAACTCCATTGGCACCGGTTGGTTGGTTGGCGAACTTGGTTGGGGGCGAGGGGAAAGCTTGCTGTGATTATTGGGAGGCGACCACTCGGCCTTAAATAGCCAGCCATAGGGTAGAGTGGCGGACTTAAGAGAAGATCAGATCCGCGAGCATCGGATTCTTCTGACGCTTTGCATGCGATGGGACAAAAGCAATAATGACACGAGTTTGATTTGATAAAAGCTGACAGAAATGTACAATAAACAACAAACATTACAACGCAGAAATACAACGTAGCAATACAATACTCAATCATCGACATCGTCGTAGTCCTCTCCCTGGTCACCTCCCTCTCCCTGGTCACCTCCCTGCCCCTGTGCACGAGGTCTGGTACGCCTCTCCTGTCGACGTTCATCTGCCGGTCGACGTCTGGGCCCTGAAGGGGTCCACCGGTCTGGTGGTTTCCTGATCCGGGCGCCAAGCACGGGTGGTACAGGAGTGCGGCTCGAAGAACTCGGGTCTGTAGGGTGTGTAGGCGTGGGGGCGCTCGGGTGCGACCCCAACAGGACGTCCGGATGCGTCGGACCAGCATACTCCGTCTCGAAGTCGTCCGCCCGCGTGTGCGGCGTAGTCTGGCCCTCCGGACGGTAACCTGGAACTACTACAGTCAGTTCGAGTGACGAATATATTTGAAAGTAAAATGCCTTGCAATGTCAGTTTACGAAGCATATTGAACACACCTGGGGTCGGAATGAAGAAATGAGTAGGCATCCATGTCGCACCGCTAGGGTATCCTAACGGGAGGCCTGTCATACACGACTATTAGTTACCATGGAATGCAATGCATGTTTAAGTGAGAATATTACCTGCCCCGAAGAGCGGGGCCTGCTGCTGCCACGACGAGCTCCCAGGCTGCCCCTGTGGCGGCGGCGGGTACGACAGCGTCCGAGGTCCGAAGGGTGCTGTCGGGGGCTGCGGTGGGTACAGCAGCGTGGGAGGTGTCGGCGGCGGTGGTGTCGGCGGCGGTCGTGTACTTATCCGGACCCCCTGCTGTCTTACGCACGACGTATGCGACCCCACAGCAGCGGCGTCAAAACTATGCCGGCACGAAACGGCCCGCACAATCCTCGCCGTCTTCGCGATCATTCGATCCATGAACGCCGTGATGTCCTCCCGGGAGGTCTCCAAACCCCCGCACAAACGGCCTCTCATGGACCTCAAGTCTTGCTCCATCTCTGTCCCCATGTCGCCCTGAAAGTGATGACATGACGTAAGATATATGTATGCTTGCATGTCGTTAAAAATTTGAGTAGATTGCCTAGTTTACGTACCACAAAGTGCATCGCCGATGCAACATGGGTGGGATATGTGTCGTGAGCACGAGCCGGCACAATATCCTTCGGGTCAGCAGGGGGCAAGAGGCGTACTCGTGTAAGTGGGGAGTACCATTGCAGGTACTCCTGGTATCCCTGTATGTCGATATCGTCATAACTGCAACCCGGTCTTGTAGTGCCTCGAGTCCATCGCTCCACCCAAGGGGCCATCTTCACGGCCCGATTAGTCCGGCGGCCACCTCTCCTCGAATGCCTACGGAAGTTGTAAACTCGTTAGCATGTGCAATGAGTTGCATTCGAAATGTAAGGGGGAGTGATGTTACCGACATGTGTGTCTCTGTGGGGACTGGCACGCCGCGTGGAACAGGGACCTCCTGCCGGAGTCCCAGCTGCCTCATTACCCGGTGAACCGAGTAATCCTCAACGTACACATCGTACACAAGCTTCCATCGTGTGTGCAAGTACACCAGATCTCGCGCGCAAAGGATGGATAAACCATGCGGTGCGCGCTTCCTAACCTCCGATAAGGTGTAAGGCTCCCACCGGACACGCTCCGGCCGCAAAAGGTCGAACGCCTCGGTGAAGTGGGCGTAGACACTCCGTACCTGCAGACCAGCCCATTGTGGCTACAGAAGGTACCGATACAAAGTTAATACGAAAGAGGCTGTAAAGCGAGATTGCGTAGCACAAAAAACATGTTTGTACCCGTCTGCGGCACCAAAGAGAGCCCATCGTAGGGTGGTCCACCTCCGTGTCCCCGTAGAACTCCGGGCCATACACCCGGTCGTCAACCTATGGTCGTCCAATCTGGAAGCGCTCGAACGACCATAGCATGAGCAGGAGTGGGCATCCGAAGAGGATCGAACCGAGGCGCGTCCTGAGGCACTCATCGCATAGACCCCGGTAGGTGGCACAAAGTACAGTTGACCCCCAGCTGTACTCGGGAACCTCATGGGGGGCAGCATTCGCTATGGCCCGTGCGATCGGGACAAGCCTAGCATCGACGCTGTCTCCATGGGTCGTGGTGAACATCACCCACCCGAACAACCACAATAGGTAAGCCTCCAGGTGCCGGCTCACCTGGTACTCTGTGGCGTCCCCAGCCATCCTAGTTACCTGCAAGAAGAAAATGTTTTTGGTTACACAGATAAAATAAATCGGACCAATTTTTAACCGTACCGACACATACCTCGAATTGGCGAAGCCACGTGAGAGTGGGACCGTGCCGCTGTCGTGGGTGTAGCGGGGCATACTGCGGCTGGCCTCCCTGTGCAGGCGGGAGGACTCCCGCAAACCGAGCAAAAAGGTCGTCACGCCAGTCGTCATCCACCTCCGGTGGCACAACCGCCGCCAGCCGATTGGGAGGCCGGCCAAGATCAAAACATCCTGCAGAGTCGGGCGTCATCTCTCCGCAGGCGGATGGAAGGTATACGTCTCAGGCCGCCACGGCCGTCCACGAGGCGTAAGGAGGGATCGGTCGAAGGGAAGCGTCGGGATCGCTCGACGACGATGACCTCACCATCCGGCACCTTCGACGTGGTCCTCTGTGTGGCCTCCACCATCCGTGCAAGCGGAAGTAGTCCCGCCGCCTCCAATCTGCAACAATGAATTACAAGTTAGACCACAACATGTTTAAACCCATTTAGTACCACAAAACTTAGTACGCTTACAAACCTGGGTATCCAGCCGTCGCGTCAAGGCCCCATGCACGCATCGAGTCCGTGTGGACAAGACACCAGGATCCGTGCCCGCCCGGTAGTAGCGTGCAACCGTGCCCGGTGGCGTGCGTCCAAGTGACGGTCAAGGAGGCCGTACGGCCAATCGCAACCCTCGCCCACAGCCGCCATACCTGCGCACAACAAACAAAATAATAATTTATGTTGACGAGATCAAAGATAGACATTATGTCAAAAGGATAAACAAGCAACACCAAACGTACGCGAGATAGATAAAAACATACTAGTTTGCTGGAATTAAACTAAGAAATTTTCACATAACTAGCGTTGATGACAATCTTAGCTAGCAGATGCAACGAGCACAAGATTTTCCGTGCCCCAGAACAAACACATGTAGTTTTCTTCAATACATAACCAGACGTAATTCTTTTCATATTACAAGTAGTAACTCCTCGAAGCATGACATAAGGAAGGAACACAATAGTTCTCAGGAGTCATAGCCATAAGAATTTAACGTACACATGTACGATTATTACATTCCGCATACAAGCGGGGAACCCTCGAACAAGGCAAACGCCTCACAGGCATATACGTCAAGACCCTCCATCTCAAACGCTCTTCGCAGGACATTTGTTCTTCCTATGGCCGTACTCTCCACACAGGACACACCTCGGACAGGGCCTCCACCTTCGGACTCATCCATGTCGTTGCGGATGCGGCGGCGTTTAGCGACGACCTTTCCCGCCTTCACTCTGTTAATGTCGAGGACCCATCTGCGCGTGGTATTGTCAATTTCAGTGAAGTTTCCGGCAACACGAAACCCATGTAGTTCACCGGACCACGTTTGAACGACCGTATCCGCCATGTAGTACGGAGAAACAAATTGTACACTACTCATTTGAATCTGCCCACAGGCCGCCAAGACATGCGAACAAGGTTTATGCAGAAGGTACGGCTTTCGGCAAGTGCAGGTGCACATGCCATCCACACCACCACCCAAGCTCACTTCGTGGGTGATTCTCCCACTTGACATTCCCAACCCCTCCATATTCCTCAGTGTGACCTCAAATCGTAACTCCGTCGTACCCATGACGACGACTGAATGTAGGAGGGCCTTCTGAAACTTCTCCGCCATCCAAGCTGTAACGACGCTGCAGTACGGACTCTGAATGGTACTTGCATGCAGCACTGCCGCGGCGTGCCGTTCCCAGAAATATCTCACTGTACCGTACAACATACCTTCGACGATAGCAACAAGGGGCGTGCCACGAAGACCCCTTATTACCCAGTTGTATACCTCGGCAAGGTTGGTTGTCATAACCCCATACCTTGCCCCAAGTGTGTCGTAACCGATGCCCACTTCTCAACCGGTTCAGACTCGATCCAGTGCGAGAAACACTTGATGTTTCTCGAAAGCCTCCTTCTGATGTTTGGCGGGTCAATGTCCGGTAAGGGCTGCAAACGCTGTGGTGCCTCCGAAGTACTGCCCCCCGCTTGTCTCTCTCCGTCACGTATCTGCTTGCTAGTGAGCTCGTCAAGCTTCTCCCAGATGGCATCAAACTTTCTCTGCTGATTTTGCTTGCACAACCTCTTGAATAGGTTCATCAACTTCTTACTTTTGAAATATTTGAACAGGTTAGCCGCCATATGTCGCATGCACCACCGGTTCTGCAAATCCGGCCACGGAAAAGGCTCTTGCACATCTTCCTGCATCTTCTTTATCGCTTTCATCAGCCCAGCGTGGCGGTCGTGAATTATGCACACATTGGGCCTATCCTTCACAACCCCGATCTTCAGATTTCTGAAGAACCAGAGCCAACTCTCGTAATTTTCACCTTCCACGAAAGCAAAGGCTATAGGAAGTATCTGGTTGTTTCCGTCCACACCGATGGCCGTCAGAATTTGGCCCTTGTACTTGCCAGTGAGGAAAGTCCCGTCCACGCACATAATCGGCCGGCAATGCCTGAAAGCCTCCACACAAGGTCCAAGTGCGATGAAAGCACGCTCCATAACCATATAGCCAGGCGGGTTCTGAGATTCTCTATCATGTATTGCAGTATATGTCCCGGGGTTTCTTTCCTTCAGGACATCTAAAAGTCGGGGAAGATTATCATAGGATGCCTCGAATGTACCGAAGCGTTTCTCCAATGCCTTCTGCTTCGCCCTCCACGCTTTGGCGTAGCTGATTTGGTATTTATATCTGTTCCTCATGGCAAGTACTATGTGCTGTGCCTCCATGTCAAACTTCTCGACAATCTCTCCATACATCACGTTCGCGATGAAAGTTGATGTGAGGTTACGATGTCTCGATGTTACATTGCTTAGAACACAACTGTGCTGCACCACCTTCGTGACTACCCAGTTCAACTCATACTTGGGCCTGTGGGCATGAACACGCCAACCACATTCGGCGTTTTCACACTTCACCGTGTAGCAATCTTTACTGGACTTCACAACCCTCGCCGGCCGCTGCAAGCTCATCGCCCAGACCCTTATAGCATCCTGCAAAGCGGACTTCTCCGTGTACATTGAGTGCACACGAACCTCGGTTGGTCGGTACTCACATGTCGAGTCAAGGGCATCGTCGACTGCTAGGTCTTTCGCTTCGCCCCTATTCCAGGCAGCAGGAACATGTGCGGACGTACTGCCATCATCTGAGGATGATGATTCGTGTTCGTCCATCACAAGTGCCTCTTCTTCCCCCGCCGCCCGCATATTGTCTTGCTCTAGCACATCCACTAACCCTTCCAACTCCTCCCCTTCATCTGCTTGTCCCGTCGCGGCAGCCCTAGATCGAATATTCTCATCAACTTCCGCCGGACTTTCTGCTTGCACCGCGACCGGGGTTTCGTTACTTGCCAAGTCTGTTTTGACCGTCGCCTGCACAAAGAGGACAAAACCCCAGCCACGCCGTCTCGATGAATTGACGTAGTTCCTCCAAGACTGAGCCCGCTCCAACGGTCTAAGCACCCATACCGAGTCGTGTGTACCTCTCGGCCACAAGCATTTAATGCTCACATCGTGCACTATAGGATTCAATGAAAGACTGTGACAAAGCCACCCGCACAGATCTTCGAAACTCATTTCATCCGGATTCTGATGGTACAAAATACACTGTTGAAAGCTACTCAGATCTACCCCGTATTGCCCCTCCTGAACCACTCCGTCACCGTAAAACACTTTGAATGCATCCATAGCAGACGTAGCTACTGCATATTAAAAATTGTTTATGATATGCACAAGTAATATTTGATATACCTACTGCATAATTTGAACTGCAATAGAGTTGTGAAACAAAATAATTTCAGCTGCACCCTACCACACTACACATATTACAACGATACAGAACTACGCTTTTTGCATTTTTCCATGATTTTACAAAAATACATGATTTAACATGAATTTAGAAACTTGTTTCACTCAATTTGAACTTATGGATCAAAAGTTATCACCATTTCAACATATTCGTTTTAAATAATTGAGGAGAAAATTGAAATTACGTTTTAGTTCATACCCTAACAATTTTCTGGTGTGTGCTGCAATATTTGCTTCATACCATAACAATATTTGCATAATAACTTTCAAATAGTATACTACATTTTACTGAAAAATTTATGGTTCTAAAGTCGCGGTGACGTGGCGCAAAAATAGGACACTTTTGCAAAAAAAATATGGATCAAAATGTATGACCACTTCACTTAGTATGACCACTTCAATATATTCGATTTAAAAAATTGAGGACAAAATTGAAATTACGTTTTAGTTGATACCCTAACAATTTTTGCGTGTGTGCTGCAGTATTTAGTTCATACCATAACAATATTCGCATAATAACTTTCAAATAGCATACGACATTTCACTTAACAATTTTCCTGTGCACGCATCCATTTTTCCTATCCGTTTCTACTTTTTCTGTACATACCATCTTTCTTTCTGTCTAAACCTACCTTTTTAAGTCTCATGAAAAATTACTAACTACTATGTTAATTTTCCTCTAATAATCAAATATTCCAACTAATATATTTCTGGACCAATATTATATTCCGTACCAACATTATTTGCACAAATACAACATTATTCACACATAATTTCATAACTTATGTATAAAAAAAAATTATTTACATAATACATTGTTTTAGATTACTACAATTGTTTTTTAAGACTACCTATAATTTTCCTACATATACATAAATTACATGACGAAAAAATAATTAAATAATTTACTAACCGAAGAACGACGAACGAACGATGAACGAACGACGAACTAGCACAAAAATGCCATTGGCTTGGCTCCTTCTCCTCCTCCTCCTCCTTCTCTTTTCTTCTTCTCTTTTCTTCTTCTTCCTTTTCTTTTCTTCTTCTTTCTTTCCTCTTCTTCTTCTCTCTCTCTGGTTGCCTTGGTCTTCTTCTCTCTGGTTAGCTTGGCTCCTTCTGGCTTGGACCGACTGCCGTTCGGCAGCAATAATGCAGCCCGCCTGCTTCGCCGCTGCCTCGGCCACCGCTGCCCGCTGCCGGAGGGAGCACGCGCCCGTCGCGCCAACGTGGCGCGACATGCCGCCCCATTTCGCAGTGACCTGGCGCGATATGCCGCCGTGGCGCCACGTGGACCAGTTCGCGATGAGGTGGCGCGAAATACTCCAGGTCGCGATGACGTGGCGCGAAATACTCCATTTCGCAGTGACGTGGCGCGAATTGAGGCTACTTCTGCAAAAAATAATTATAGCAGTATATTTTTGTAATACACAATTAAAATATGATTATTTATAAAAAAAATTCCACCTGAGTGAACTGGTTGTCGCTAACCCCACCCCTATAATAAAGACAAAGAATTCAAGCTATTGCTAAATAAAACAGCTCAATAAAGATGACTAAAGACAGATCCAAGCAATCATTCTCCATAATTGAATAACCACTACTATTTTACTTAGAAATCGACTACCGAAAGCGGCTTTTGCTGGTAGTCATAATTGAATAATCCCTACTATTTCACTGAAAAACAGACCAACCTGAAGATAACAATCTGATTTTGTTCTCTTTCCAGAACTGGCGTAGAAATCAACAAGTAACTCCCTGAAATAATGTCCAGCTCGAACAGGTGATAGGAGAAAACACATCATTAATACCCATTGCATATTGAATAGAACATGCCAGAAAGCGACTAACATTTAAGATAAACCAAAGAAAATCTCTAACCAAATGAGGCCATCATCCTGAAATCTTTGCGGCTTAAACAAAGAATCGATGTTTCTAATTTGGTTGATTGAGAACGCACTGAAGTCTTGTATTTTCAGATTAGTGGCCATTTGCGAAAACTAACAACGTAAGCAACTCAAATAAAAAAAAGCATGGGACAATGGTTATCATCTGTCAAAATTCTTCAGATCATCGAGTTTTAAAAGCATTTAATTGCAGGTAAGAGTGGTTAAAACGAGGGAAAACAGTTGCTTACCGCAGTAATTGAAGGTATATCAAACTGTCCAGGTGAACCATGTGATACATCAGTTCCCAAAATGATAGTTGGGACTTTGGATATAGGAGGAATAGCAAAAGACGTTTCAATTTGTAGTAATGAATTAATCCCACCAAGCTAGTTGAAATAAAGAAAGAAATAACATAAGTATTTAAAGATGTAAATGTTAACAATGATTTACTAACATTTGGGGGATGGGGGAATCACGAACCTGTGCATTTATCTTTAATAGAACATTTGTAAGATACTGATTATCGACTCTTCTAGGGACCAGACATTGTGTGACAATACCAAACTTAGCAAGACATTTTCGCTTCCGAGGCCCTATTAAAGAAGAAAGAAGGTATGCTATAGAGGGCATAATATGCTTTATTTGAACAAGCACAACTAAGTGCTCCAGGAAGCTTTGTTTTTATCTGTTTAAACATGTCATCCACCCTTTTGGTGGCAGGAGCCCGGCTCATTGAAGGATTTTCTTCAAACACATCAAAAAGTTTATCTACTTTGCGCAAACTAAAAAAAAAATGAATAAAAATGCAGATTTTCTTAAAACACATAAAAAGCTAGATCTACTTTCAGTAAAGCGGGGGAAACAGTGAAAATGGAATTGCACATAGCATCTATTACCTTCATATTATCTAGCAAACAATAAGCCAGTTAGGATATTTGCTGTAAGCGATAAATGGTAATTCCTTCATATTGAATATCTGAATAAGTCTCCAATCTAATAGAAATTTTAAAAATGATCTTACCAGAAGGAATGATCTAAACATATTTTGATTGAATGCACAATGAAGAATCAATTTCTTGCTATACGGAATTGGACCCGCCAGTGTGAAAATAGATACGATTTGTTGATTAATAATAGGGAGCATCAACAATGGAGCATAAACGAAGGGAAAAGTAGGACTACATTTAGTAACACCACAGCTATAAAGATTAGCATGTCTTCTCCTCTTTTTTTGTGGCAGGGGAATAGTGGAGGACCACTTTATCGGGATTAGTAGATTGTAGTATCGTTGGAGCCTTAAGAAAACAGGCGCACTTATCTAGAAAGTAACAAATGTATACAAATGTCAGCTGTGAAATTCATGGAGCTCGTAAATTTCCCTTGTTCTGATGATATCAGGAGGTTGCTTCCCAATCGATTTGCGGTAAAACCAGCTAGTGAAGCTATTAATACGAAGGATAGAACTTTAGTTTTTGACAATGCCGCGCACACTATATTGAGCTCAAACCTGTATGACATCGTCATTAAAGAATATGAAAATATCGAAAGTATGTAAGACCATGATTTTTTTTTGTTGACGCTAACATTGCTCTTTAGAGGTCATTATAGGAGAATCCGAATATTAGTGTTTAATCCAAACTGCCGATCATCGTTAGGGATACAAAGAAGTATTCTGTAAACAGCAAACAAAAGCTAATTCGGTTAAATCCATAGGTCTCAATCCGCTAACGAATGCATGTTATAAAGTTCATAAAACCAAAAAGAAAATAATAGTACCTAAACCAACTAACGAAGTTATTAATACAAAGGATAAAAAATATAATTTTTGATAATGTCATGCACACTATATTGAGGTAAAACTTGTATGGCATCCTCATTAAAGAATATGAAAATGTCCAAAGCATATAAGACTATAAATATTTGTTGCTAACGCTAACATTGCTCTTTAGAGGCCGTTATAGGAGAATCTGAAGGAACTATTAATTAAAGCACATATTGTTCCTGTGTCATGACCCGTGTCGGGCTCTTAGTATCTAATTCAAATTGCTGGTCATTGTTAGGGATACAAACAAGTATTCTCTAAACAACAAACAAAAGTTAATTCGATTAAATCTAGAGGCTCCAATCGGATAATGAATGCATATTATGAAGTTCGTAAAAGCAAGAAAGAAAATAATACTACCTGAAAAATCTGGGCAAACACAAGCATGAGGTGAGCAAAGTTGAGGCCCCAATCAGGTGATGAATGCATATTATGAAGTCCACAAAAGCAAGCAAGAAAATAATAACACCTGAAAAATCTGAGGAAACACAAGCATAACGTGAGCAAAGATGCACTTCATAAAAGCAAGAAAAAAAATAATACCTGAAAAATATGGCCAAACACAAGCACAATGTGAGCAAACCTGCACTGCAAAATAAAATGGTCGAATCTTTTCTATTTTAATAAGTAAAAGGGAAAAACTAAGTCCCTGGGTTATCTGATCCTAATTCTACATGAGCTCTGAGCACATAAAGAAACTGGTGCAGTTTCTATATAGACCAATTTAATTTCACAAATTTATGGATTTTCTGTAGGGTCTAATTATACCATGCAGGCTTCTCCATTGAGGATATGTATACAAATCTATATTGCTTCATATACCTTGATTTCCTTTTGATGATGCCACACCCCCACATTGAACATGAACATGGTCGTCTAGCACTGTGTCCTCTTGATATCGCAGATGTAGCACTCAAATAAAACATCAAACATGAGGATGTTGCAGTCAAACAGAGAAGGAAAAGAAAGAGAACAGAATGCATATGATTCAAGTAAAAATGATGGTTTATCATCAACCTGGCAGTTTCGTTAAGCATGTAGTATGCGCATAAACATGTACACTCTGGTATGCGCACAAAGATGTAAATGGGCAGGAGGGGAGGCGAGATGCGCTACTGGAGGAGGCGAGGAGGCCGCGCCGTGCGGCTTATGCGAGCGGAGGGCAAGGCACGGGAGCGAGGAGGACACGAATCTCGTGGTCACGGGCGATGTAACCGGCGAGGCAGGCGACTGGTGGGCGCACCGGCGGAGCGCGTGAGGCGTCGGAGGGGAGAAGCGGTCAGCAGAGGAGGCGAGGAGGAGACCAAGGTGGGATGTTGTTCGCATGAACGGAAACGTGGATAGGCTCTGATTTTGACGGAGACGAAGAGGGCGGGAGCTGGCCTTGGCTAGATCGGGAAGGCGATGCCTGGTGAGGAGGGGTCCGAAAGGGCGGCGGCGGCGCGGGGCTGATCGAGAGGACGAAGAGGAGACGGGGGGGATGGGGACGGAGGAGACGAAGAGGGTGGGAGCTGGGCTGGGCTGGATCGGGAAGGCGAGGGCGGAGTGAAGACGATGCACGGTCGGGAGGGTCCGGAAGGGCGGCGGCGGTGCGCGGTGGATCGAGGAGAGGAAGAGGAGACGGAGGGATCGATAGGAGGAAGAGGAGACGGGGGAAATGGGGATGGAAGAAGGATCGAGAAGGAAAGGTGGCATGCAGGCAGCGGAGGACGCGTAAGCAAGCAATTTCGGAGATCACCAGTGGCCTTTCGACGAAGACAACCACGTGGACACGCCCGGAGCGGAAAAACCTCCGGAACTTAATATAGGTATAATACCTCTCTATCGGAGGTGAAAATGGGTTAGATACGTATCGATATTGGTTTTTCTTTTTCTACCCCATAGTTCTTTCGTGATTCGGAATCGGATACACGCTAGTCGGATACGAACACAAATTCGGATATGTAATGGATATGCTGGATCAAACCATACGAGTACATGACCATAATAGCAAGTTATATATTAACCAAATCTAATAGACATCGTAGAAAGAATGTGCTACTTGAGAATCAATAGAATCGGGCGTTTGCTCGGGTGGTGAGGCACTGAGGCACACCAGTGGGCGACCCACCCGCGTGCATTCGAGCTTACTCGATGCGTGTGCGCTCGTGAGAGTTGGATTTAGTCCGACGGTTGTTTCTCTTCTTAGCGAATGCTAGTAGCTCCTAGCCAAAAAATTTCAAAAAAAGGGTCAATATAACCGACTAATTGTCAAGATAAAATATGCTACTTGAGGAGTCCTAAATATTTGATGGGGAGAGAATTACTATCATGCTCATTTAGGTTAAGGGAATCATTTCACTCTTGTGGAAATTAATTCCCATTCCTGAAATTTGTTCAAAGCAGAATAAGATCCATTTTAGTATAATCCACGTTATTATCTAAGAAAAACAAGGCGACATCTGCATATTGGAGGTTCACCACTCCTACAGTGCAAAAATCAGAAAGAAGACCTCAATTAATCCTCTCATTATTGTTAATGCACAGAGCCACATATCCATTCACTACTACAGAATATGACAACATTATCGCTTCATTTGTGTTGGTTCCTAATTTTTGCAAAAAAAAAAACCCGATTGTGATATATCACAAATTTTCGAGGCAGGATCATCACAATCAGTTTTAGACAAGCACCGATTGTGATAAAAACCCTCATCACAGTTGGTTCTACTGTTATGAGGGAACCCCCTTATCACTGTCGGTTCCTTGCTAGAACCGACACAGATAATACCATATCATCACAGTCGGTTCTAGATAAGAACTGACTGTGATGAGGGGGTCCCATATCACAATCGGTTCTTTGCTAGAACCGACACAGATAATACCACATCATCACAATCGGTTCAAGATAAGAACCGATTGTGACAATTGGTGTCATTACAACCAGTTCATATCTAGAACCGATTATGATGAGCCTTGCTAGGTTTTTATACCCTCGGGATGAACTCTCCTCTGTTGGTGTTCTAGAGCTAAAAAAACCGTCGTCGCCCCAAAAACCATATACTCTAGTTGAAACTTATACTTGGGTGAGAAAATATGAAATCCTTGAGGATATGCGTTAAGAGGGTAAGTTGAAACCTTAGATTGAGCAGATTTTCCCTCTATTTTTCCTCATTTGCAGCTTTCTTCAAAAGGTGGGCATTCTTAAAATCCCTTCAATTTTGCATTAATAAATTCGATTTTGATTTGATGAATGTGTTACCTGTCATTAGTGATATGGTTGATACCAATATGGTTGAGAAATTATGAAATCCTCGAGGAGATGGTGGTTTGATGGCAAAGTTGAAATCCTAGCTTGAGGATATTTCCCCTCATTTGTGGTTTTCTTCAAAAGGTAAGCATTCCTTCAAATCTCTTCAATTTTACGCTAGGAATTAAATTAAATTTTGATTTGGTGAATATATATTGTAAAGTGTTTGTATTCTATATATATTGTGAATGTGATATGCATATTGTAAACCAATCAACAATAGTGAAATGGAGATGAGGGGCTCATTATAGTCGGTTCTTTGCTAGACATTCAAGCACCTTTGATCAGCAACATGATCCCCTCATTGTCCTTCCTCTTGATATGTGGTATTTCACTGACGTTAGGCTAGTTGGGGTTGTTGTTGCTGTTGCTACAATTGTTGCTGCTGTTGCTACTGATTTTTGGCATGTCTCTGATACTGACTCAGATGAGGAACTCCAGGTATCTGACGAGTAGTTCTTGTTCCCCTTCCTGCACCACTCCCACAAAAAAAATCACCAACCCCCCCCCCCCCCCAAAAAAAAAAAAACACAAATGGAAACCGACAACCCTAGAGGTTGCTAGATCTGATCAGGGTAGGGGTGGGATGTTATGGATCGGCAGAGGCCAAGGGATCTCCTTGGCTTGCCATGGTGTGTCTTCCCGCGGCGGTGGAAGTAGAGAAGCACGGTAGGTCTCGTGTGTTGGTGGTAGCGTGACTCCCGCCCGGGGGTAGGGGGTTTTGGGCGGCACTAGGTGGAGACCCACTAGGGGGGAGGGGGATGGATGTGAGGTGGACTTGAGATGGCGGTGAATGGGTGCATGAGCACGGCCACCGTGTCAGCGGGGCGGGAAGCGACAAAGAGTGTGGAGAGGGCGGTCGGGGAGAGGCGGAGAAGGCAACGCATTGCTGAGACGAAGGAGGAGTGGATGGCGGCGGCCACCGCGGTAGTCGGGGAGATCCTGGCCAGATGGGGATGGAGACGGAGGCGAAATTTCGTGGGGGGAGGAGACGCAGCCGGGTGCGAGGGAGATTTTGGTGAGACGCGGCTAGGGGGGGTGGATTCGACATGTGAGACACTGAGAGTTATCAAGACACCGATAGCTTGTAGACAGTTATCATCCTGATATCGTATAGAATAATTATCCGATATCTGGATCCCGTTCTAGATCCGATCGATATATAAATGCCTTCCTAAATTTGATCTCGATCAAATCCGACTTCAAATGAGACAGAAAATATCCGATCCATTTTCATCCCTACCCCTGTCTCTCATCCCGTGTGATAGGTATACTGCGTTTGCGTGGGAGATACGGAGTCTTGGCCTCTCTGTCCTGGGTCCTGACCCTTTGGGGTGTGTATGTACGCTCCTAGTAGCGTAGCTGTGTACCGTATTCGTTCGCGCTCTTGCCCGCGAGGTGCACGTACGTACGCTTGGCGATTTCATGATAAAAAGCCCATTGCACGAATCAGAGATACAAAAAAAACATACGAGTTTCACTAAAGCAAACAAGTGTTTTATACGGTGCATGCTGTCGTATGTATCTCTAGTTCGGAACCCGTGTTGCTAAGGGAAATCGGTATCATTTTTTCTTGTGGATCTGAATATATGATGGGCTGATGAAGGACTTCTGGAAGCCCACATTGGATAAGCCCACACAAAAAGGCTGGATGGAAAGGTGCCACGGAACAGGTGCAATCATACGGTCTCGGTGTTATTTGCAGTTGCGGAACTATAAACTTTTTAACGAAGGTGTGTGTGTGTATAGATATATATATATATATATATATATATATATATATATATATATATATAATTTTGCAGTTTTATGCAATAATTTTATACCGTTATAAATTTAATATATAAATATTTAAAATTTACTAAAAGTATAATACCGATAATTCTAAGATCTAACAAAAAAAAAATTCAAAACCACCAAAATCGAAACCAATTCATTACAAAAAATTAGTCTACTGAAGAGTGATATTTTTGCACTTATCAAATTTTTGAGGGTATCGGGGCATACACCCGGCACCCCCTAGTTTTGCCTATGTTATTTGTTAGAGCATCTCCAGCAGAGCCCCTAAACCAGCCCCTAAACCTTAAAATATGGAGTGTAGTAAAAAAAATAGATCCAGCAGGGCCCCAACTCAAGCCTCTAAAATTAGGAGGCCCCTAAATTTGCCTCCTCAGCCCCAATTCCCAGGGAGCCCCAACTCAAACCCCTAAAATTAGGAGGCCTCTAAATTTGCCTCCTCAGCCCCAATTCCTAGGAACACGAGTACATCCCCTATTATTGAAGACAAAAATACATGAGAGGCTTCGAGATGATCTTATTGAGCATTTGTGGGCAATTCACAACGCTTCGTAGTTTGATTCATTGTTCGGAGTTTCTATTTATCTATTTATCATGTTTTGAAAATTTTAAATTTAAATTTGAAATATCATGTTTTTAAATTGTAAATGTTAATATGCTTATGTTTTATGTATTACAAATATTTTTGATTGAATTTTAGTGGTGTCAAATGAAGATTATACATAGCGGATATGTCAAAATAGGAGAAAAAGTAAAATAAGGGCTGAGATTTAGGGGTTGTTGCTGAACCTATGCTCTGAAAACAGGGCCCTAAAAAATAGGGGGAGTCCCTAAATCCAAAATAGGAATCATGTTTTAGGAGCCCTTGCTGGAGATGCTCTTAGGGCATGTACGTTGATCCATATGGGTTGCCTATAAGCCTGTGTCAAATATGATTTTTATGCTTTCTTAAAAAAAATGATTTTTATGATGTGAATGAGTGAGAAAGATGTTATCTATTATTTAATAGATGGTCTTAAAAAACTATTACACATAATTATACATATAATTCATTGTACAAGTCGCATTTACTTCTGTCTGTAAATAATATAGAGTTGTATTATAAACCATCGTCTATACATGCGCTTAACCGCGAGTCACAGTCGTTCCAAACTCTGCATACATATGTGCGTACCATTCTTATTGCAAACAGTTACATGCTTAAACAATCGATCACATCCCAAAATTTAACAGCAAATTAACACCTGTTTTTCGTGTTCAACAACTGATAATTTTTTTTAGATCAAGAGGACATCAGACCTAGTTTTCCATTTAAGAAAAACCCAAGACAGAACAACAACTGATAAATCGATCAATTCACCTATGATATGGGGTTTCAGCTTCGCAGCGGAGTGGCGCATTGGCCACTCGCTCGCCATCGATCTGTTGCTAACGGCAAGAGCCTTCCCATGATTGCTCCGAAGAATCCGATGGATGGATGGGTGAGGAATGGAGAGATGGACGAGGACCCATGGAGTTGGGGGACGGGGTGATTGGATCAGAAGATGTCGAGGATCTCCTGGATGAAGCCGTTGCAGAGCGGGCAGTTGCCGCGGCTGACCCAGAGCTCGCGGGAGCAGAGGCGGCAGAAGGTGTGGCCGCATGGGATGAAGGCCGCGCCCTTGTGCCGCACCATGCACACGCAGCACACGTGCACCATCTCCTCCTCCCGCCCCTCGCCGTCGTCCTCGCCCACCGCGTTCTTGTGCGCGCCGCCGCCGTCCTCCTCCTCCTCGTCCTCGTCGTCGTCCCACTGGCTGTCCGTCTGCTCAAGCAGCGCCATCAGGGACATCTGCGCTGCCGGCGCCTCGTTCTTGCTGCCTTCCTCCTCGTTCTCGTCGTCGTGGTCGTCGTCATCTTCATCCTCGTTGTCGTCGTCGACCACCGCGCGCCTGGTGCTGGCGAACGCGGAGGTGGGGCCGACCCGTGTGGAGGTGACGCGCGAGAAGGTGGGCGTCACGCGGAGCGAGGGCGCGCGGGAGAAGGTGCGCGAGAACGCCGCCGCGGCCTCGCCGGGGGAGTAGTTGTACTTGTTGCTGCGGTTGCTGTTGCTGTTGTTCAGGCTCCCGGCGCTGTTCGTCGCGGCGGGCTTGGGCGACGGGGTGGTCCACGCGCTCGCCGCCCGACGGAGCCGGAGCCGGTCGCGCAGAGGCTTCCAGTTGATCATGCCCCCGCCACCACCGACGCCGGAGGCCGCGTCTGCGGCGGTTGGGCTACCCTCGCCATTCCCGTCCCGGCCGATGGGGTCCATGAGCGTGGACAGCCTCCGTTCTCCGTCGTCGTCGTCGTGGGGGATCTTGAGGAAGTCGCGGATGGCCGGGTCGGCCTCGGACAGCTGCTCCGAGAGCGTCATCGTCCGCCGCATCTCCGGCCGCCGGTCCATCTCGCTTGGGCCACCGCCGCCGCCGCGTCTCCGGGTGCCTCCTTCGCGTGGGGGTGGAGGCGATAAGGTGGTGGTGGTGGTGGTGGATGGGAGGTGGCATCTTATGGCATGGTTGTGTTGGGCGCGAGTGGGAGAGGAGGAGGTGGCGGAGGGTGGAGCGGGTCTCGCGGGCTTTTTAAACTCCGGTTTAAAATTAGTGTGGCGATCAAGCGTGAATTACTGTGGTGCCATGCGTAATTGACGGCGGCCATGCATTACAATTCGACCACACTGCTTTCGATTTGTTTTGCACGACCCGAATTTTACTCCCTAAATAGTCGGGGGGTAAACTGCACTTACCGTGCGAATTTTTGAAATCTGTATATAGTAAATTGCTAACTTTCAAAGTAGATGGTAAAAGTAAAGTAGGAAGAACGCAGGGAGAGAAGTAACACACGCCTGGAAGTGGGTACTTGAACAACGTTCACGTATTGTGGTGCGTCTAAGCAACGGCGTTTAGGTTTGAGCTCCTTTCTTTACTGTTTAACCTCGCGTAAGAGTCCGCAGCACCTCGGAAAACCTCTCGATTCCATCGCTTCGATAGGGGAAAAAAAACAAAACACAGACAAGTTGCCCTGACAAAAACTTCACCAAATTTCGTATGTGATTCTGCCCTTCTGCACTGCGCCTCGTCCGATCGATGTTGCTGACTGTACTCTTCTGTAATGGAGAAGTCTTTACAGGTGATCTGTACTGTTCTCACTCGATCCCACATTTTTTTCCCCTTGGTGTTTTGAATGAGATTCTGAAATGTAGCACTTCAGTTAGGTGTTTGGTAAGGACGACGATGGCTGTGTCCGCAAAGATAATTTATGCTCTTAGCTCTCTACTGTGCACGGCCGCGTGTTCGGTGACATCAAAAGTCTTAGTTGGTACACTGGTACAAGGAAACTCAGGGTCCCTGCATTAACGCTAATTAATCTGCTGTCGCTTGGCTATTGCAACCACTTCGGTTGACCTCTCCACATTGTGTATGTACGCGTCACGCAGCGCGATACAATACGCATTACAATACATGCAGATGCAGAAGTCATGGCGTAAGCTGATCGCGAGCGAGAGCTTCACTGTTCAGGTGTAATTGCGAGGCGTTCGGCGAAATAATTTGAGGAGTGACAAAGAACTCTACTTTCTCTGTCCCATAAAGAGTGCATTTTTAGATTTTTTAAAACAGATTAGTGTGCAAGGTAAATGACTAATGTGACCCTCATTATTCCATCCATAAGCATGCTGATGCTTCGGTTTCCACAGGCACTTAAATGAGCATGCATACACTTACAGCTAGGCCCTACGGACTAAAGATGTACTCTTTGTGAGACAAATTTTGAACATTAGAAATGCACTCTTTGTGAGACAGAGGAAGTACGTTATAAACTGCACTGTCTCTACTTTACTATAAAATACATGATAGATTCATGCCACGCAAGACATTGCAAAATGGAATGTAAATACACGGACCGGTACAGCAGTATACGTGATGCCAAGAAGGAGCATTTGGCTCGGATCTGCAGCGGCAGGGTCAGCATCCGGCACTGTCTTTTTTCCCCCAGGAATAAACCCAGCGTAACGTACCCACGATTAGGCCGGAATAATTGGGGTTACATAGATGCGCTGGGACACCCACCAACAAAACACATGATCGCTAACCTCCTCCCCTCCCCTCCCCTCTGCCAGCCTGTGATCGATCGATGGCTACATGCTTGCCTAGGGTTTCTCTGCTTCGTCCTCTGCTTTCCAGTGGCAGCGTGCGAGATTGTTCTTATTGCCAGCCAGTGCTGGTGGGGTTCGGACGCTACGGCCTCGTGTGGCGTTCGATCCAGGCGCCACTCGCTCAAGATCCCGTCCCGTCCCGTCGGCGCATGCAAGTAATTAAGCATTCAACGTTTAGAGCATCTCCAAGAGAGAACCCTAAAAAAAGAGTCTTAAACTACAATTAATTAGATTTAGAGCTCAAACGAAATATTCACTTCAGCAATTAGAGCCTAAAACCCAACTAACATACAGGGTCTAATCACAGAGTTGCTAAATATAGCTACTCTCCTAGGGGCCCTAAAACAATTTCCTAAATTTTAATAATTTAGGATTTTTGCTGGAGTTAATTTTTTTTTCCAAAAGCTCCATAATTCAAGTTAGGGCTATATTTAGGACCCCTCGCCACTCTTGGAGATGCTCTTACAGAATCTGGCCTCGTTTGGAACACCGCATTTCTTTTCCGAATCTCTCGGAGACTAACCTGTTTCCCTCTGAAATTCCCATGTCTGCATAATCTGACATCGTTTGAAACACATCGATTTTTTTCCCGATCCCCGCGAGAATTAAGCTGTTTTTTTTTTCCTTCTAGAAATCACCGCGTCCCAAACGTAATCGAAAGCTGTCAGTCAGACTTGAGCGGTCGTCGTCGTCGCCGTCGCTGTATGCACGACATGTCACGGGTTTACAGGGCAGGTCTTGCCGTACGGGCAAATAGCGCACAGCATCCGTGGCTGTCGTGGTTGAACAGAGCATAGATCCATCCTTGATCGATATGGCAAGCCAGGCAGGGAACGAGCATGGCAGACGTATTTAAGATCTGACCAGAAACCGTCAGTTCTACATGGGTGAGCAAAGAACATCAGCATCCATGTCCCTGGCCTTCTGCAGTTCTGCACCGTGCGACATGTTTGTTAATGCCGAGGGGAGTCCTTGCCGTGTTATAATGCTCTGCAAGGATCATCCGACCCAACCAATGCCTGTTACGCGCAGCGACCATGACGAGCGCAGGCATCAAGCAACGGAGAACTAGGTAGCTATGGAGCTGAGATCTTGCAAAGTACAATCTCACCAAACCAATATGTCCATACTTAACATCGGCTTTTCCCCCTTTAAACAAGAACAAATAAAGAAGCACACTCTCCACACCCCTAAAAACACTATGACACTAGGAAGCAACCACAGGTAAAAATGCTCCCAATGATTGGGGGGGGGGGGGGGGGGGGAAAGGAGCAGGAGAAAAGGCTAGAATTATTTCAACAAGGGCTTGCATTTCTTTCGCGACAAATCACTCAGACAAACCAATATACGAGGAATGCGCGGTCCATGAGGACTAGATAGACACCCCCTATTTGCATAGCATTTGACCTAATTAGCCTCTCGTTCTTGTGATTGTGATGCTGCCCCTTCCCCCTTCGGTATGGATCTTTGTCTTGTGAACCACAGGTTTTCCAGAAATAGCTGAAGTTTGATATAGAGCTGGTTCATCATCCTTCTTGTGCTTTATCTTGTACGGCGGTGGGGCATGAATTCTCTGGTTTATGTCGTGCAAGGTAACATCGCCATGAAAACCGCACGGCTTGATAAGCTCGAAAGGGTAGGCAACCGATGTGTTAAACTTTCTCGCTCTAATAATATTTTTCCCAGCTGTGAATCAGAGAACAATGTATGAGTTCACAGATTGCCTGTGGGCAGCAAACAAAGGTCACTATGCAACGAAATTTTCGGGGTGAGGGTTGGGTTGGGTTGGGGGGGGGGGGACAGAATTGATGGTACTTTAATGAAACTGCAGTAGAGCTGGGCACACCTTTTAGAGGTGTAGACCGATATTGCACGGGGTTCTTCTGAACCATGTTAGCTTGCTCCTGAGTTAAAGAATTTCGATGCGCTGAAAATTAAACAAAGTGTTGGGTATTAGCAATTTTATATTTGCGAAAAACAGCAATAATGGAATTCTGGAAATACTAAAGCGGTATATACTAACCAGAGAGATTGGCTTTTTCCACGGCAGCAGCAGGACTATTCCTGTTGAGAAGGATCAGAAACCACGAGAAACAAGAATACTTCACGATTGATGGTTAACTGAAATACTGTTTAAGTAATGCAGAAGATGAAGCTCAGATAAAAAAGCATACATTTCTTCAGACGGACAACGATGCTCACTATCTTGCGAGCAATCAACTAGCCATTCTTCTGGTAGTTCCTCTGTCCCATCACAGTTTAACAAACACTCGTCACCTAGAGTCACCTCTAGAATTAGGATAAATGGAGATGAAGCATCTCAGTCCAACACTAACAGAGCTGGTGGAAGACCTACTTGAGAAATCCAAATTCACTTGCAGACTTTCTGAGAGTCCATCTTCTGTCATAGGACACTCCATCTACACACATAAAAAAGACATCACACTGATGGATTAAAACACCATGATAATGTATTTAATCATTGATTTGATACAGTTTGCAACCCAAAAGTATTAGTGCATAGTTCACTTCTTTTTTTTACAACAGGTCACAGGTGACTTTGAGAAATCCTTCTAGAACACACACCTCAACATTTTCTGAACAGAACTGCAGCATGCGTCTTCTTTTAGCTTGTAATGTTTCCTTTCCTTCATCAAAGTCCTTGACAATAATATCTGCATTGTATTTACATAAGGCCACTAAACTTGAAGTGCCTTTTGGATATGCACCAAAAGGCAAGAGAGATCAGGAATTACAATGAAAGCCATTGTTCCAATTAAAGGTAAAATCATGCTTCATTTGCATTTTGCACAATTCTAAGTGGTGGCTCCAATCAAACCCATATGCGTGCAAGAAGGCAAATGACAAGTACGAAAATCGTAACCAAAATACTGAATTATCTACTTTTTATTCTTGCATACAGAAATACAACAAAGTATAGTGTACAGACAAGCTACCAGAGCTATATAAAACAACTACAGGGGGCAGATATAATTAAAGAACACTACAGGGGGCAGATATAACAAGGAGCTATTATAAATCAACTACAAGAGTTTCGTGTATTTACAAAAGTAGTATTAAATACAAAATTTCGGTTTTTGTTCCGGAGATCACTGGTTTTTTTGTAAATACACGAAACGCTTGTATCGTTTTGTAAATACGAGTCACTAGTTGTCTTAAATACGAAATTTTCCGAGAGTATGCAGACTGTGACTTCAAAACTAGGTGCTAGTCATCCCTCTCAGATAGTACAGTATTAGTAGTGGATGGCAACCATGGTATGTATGCAAGTAAAATTTTCTTTTACCTCCTATGTCACAGAACTGAAAATCTATGTCTGTACAGTGTTTTATTGGAGTTTGCTCATCGAACATGCTCCAAGCATCACCCACATTGTGGTTTGCTTCACCCCACAAGCAGCTAGACGGATCTGCCAAATTAGGAAACAAAAATCTCAGCATCTTTGTATTGGTACAGTTTTAGGACAGAAGGAATGGTGCAAAGTGTGTTGCAAACCAGCTAACAAATCTTTCTGCAGATCATACTCCTGACTCTGCCATCCCCACATCTCACTGTACGAAGTTCCACATCGAAGAGCATCGTTATGGATTGATTATTCAGGCAAAAACTTGAAAAACAAAATAGTGATAAGTAGAGTATATTTCTTTGTACATGCTTATGATATGAGAAGCGCTGCAATCTGAACAGAAAATTACATTGGCCATCTGAACTCAAATTTCAACTCGGACAATTTAGATCATTATCGTTGCACCTATGGAGTAAGTGATGTAAAAGTCAACCAACAACTACAAAGAGGAAGAACATGTATCTAAGGTAAACTTGTTCATCTTGTGAACAACATTACAAGGGTTTTGCAGTGGAATGCCAGAATGTTCAGAAAACCATCTGTCTAACAACGTATTGGTATCTGATAAGAAAAAGGAAACCTTGGATGATTAGGAAAGTTCAGGCAGGCACATTAAACAAAATGCCTAAACAACTACTAGTTAAAATCACATCAAATCATATAATAACATCAGCACCACAATAGTTGCCACAAACATCACGAACAACCATGAACTAAAGTTTCAGAGCAAAATGTATCAACAACACAGCCAACTTAACTGCAACTAACTGAAACACAGTACACCACAACAGAGCAAAAGCCACAAAACTTCCTGCAAAAGAAACCACGATCTTTTTCTCCCAGAATTAGAAGTTTTTTTCCTGCATCCTAACATCGTAAAAACCAAGAGAGAAAAAAGGGACAGCACAGTTGGTAACGAACGACTAGTACCACACCAAACAATCGTACCAAGAAGGCAAAAGTTGGGATCAACAAGGACAGAACTAAAGCGAGGAGAAGAAGAAGAAGAAGAAGAAATCGAAATTCCACCCCAACCAGCTCATAGAAAACCCCACCTTTTCCCAAAATCCTCGCGCCGTACGGAGCTGAACCACGCAAAGATAAAGAACCCGGGAAGGCAAGAAGAGCTCACCTCTGATCGCCAATGCCACCGCCAAAATCCATCCCTGCACAGCAGCGCACAGGGACTGGATCCAAGATTCGGTCTGCTAGTTCACCATGGACAGAGGTAAAGATGAAGAAATCGGAGCCGGCACAAACGGGAGAGGCGAAGTGGGTGGGGAGGAGGTGGAACCGTGGAAGAACTGGAGCGGAGAGAGTGGGTAGCGGGCAGTTTCTTTCAGCGCTCTCCCCCTTCTCTTCTACGCTCTGTGGCTCTGTCTCTTTCGCTCTCAAAAAACTATACTTTTTTTTTTATGTCTCGCCTCCCCCTCTCTTCTCTTCTGTGCTCTGTCTCTTTCTCTCTATAAACAAGTCCAAAAAACTTGTATTTTTTTATTTATCTCGCTCTCCAGTGTCAGTGTGACTGCACAGAGGCACGGAGACCGACAAAAACAAAACAAAAGGAGCAAAGGCAAGTGATGACCGATTATCTTATGATGACTAGTTAGGCAATTTAGATGAAGTTAGGCAATTTAGATGATCGTGACTGATTAGTTCACTAATTGAGCAGCTGCAGGAGAGGTTGATGATTGCAAATTTGCACAAATGGGGAGTGCAAAGTAGAGGCTGTGAATAGTGCTGCTACTGCTTCAGTTCGAGAGGCTTGAAGCACAAGGAAGCAAATCGAAAGCCGAACATGCACGGCAAACCGCCAGTATTTGGTTGCCTGGCCAAATGCTAGAGTTTATTTTCATGCCGTTGTAGTTGTATTGTACATTTCTGCTTAATTTCTACGACTCAGAAAATTTGATATGCACTCTGAAATGCTTTGATTTTTTGTGAGAGCACTTGCACATTTTCGCTCGTTTTCTACCGCGTGAAAATTTTGATACCTACTGTAATACTCCATCTGTCCAAATTTATTTTACATATTTTTCTCTTAGCGTATAGAACAAAAAGTTATTAAAGAGGATTGACTCAGAGTTATTTTTTTGTAATATGGTTGTCAAGTGCTTGAACTGGTTTTTGAGGTGGGAGCAGCCTCAGACTTTGTAATGAGATTTTCATAATGAAAATCTGGGGCATGTTAATGTCCTCTTTGATCTAAAAAACTTATCTTTAATTATTATCTCTAAGCGCTATATATTAATACAACGTGAAACATGTCTCATACTTATGATAAAATTATTAGAAAAATCGGCCTATAATTTTGGAGCAGGGAGTATGCTTGTACTCCATTTTTGTGAGAGGACGCGCAGGATCTATTTTGCTTAATTTATTAGCGAAAATAACATGAATAACAATTAATGCATTAACTAGGGAAACGGCAGGGGTAGATCGTGACCATTAAATATGGGACCTAAGGCTTCATCCATTCATGTGACTCGGAGCATTGAAGGCTCCTCCGCCACACGTTGAAATGCCCAGCAGCGGCTGACACATGGGGCACAAACTGAGTGGCCCACCTGTCAGATGAAACCACGTAGCTTATCTGTCGTATTAAGCAATCTGTCGTATTAAGCAGTAGTAGAAATTAGTACGTGAAGAAGCGGTAACAGAAAGCTTAAGCCGGAGGAAAGGTTAGGGCTGCACATGGGGGCGTTATGGCCAGAACAGTAAATTCGAAGAATGTCAGCTCAGTGATTCGTCAGATGAGATTAAAATTAGGGGCTGGTTTAAAGATTACACGAGAAAAAAGTGATTCGGAATTGTTAATTTAAGGACGTGACGCTTTCATAGTCTGACATCTGACAACGCTTTCGTTCTTCTCCGTGAAAAAAACATTTCAACGAAAAAATAGGACGGCAACTAGGAGTGACCATTATTTCACCGAAACTGGGAAATTGAATCAAATCTAACCGAATTAACCAAGAAATCGTTTTTTTTTTATGTTCGGTTTTATATTTCGGTTTTTCCATACTATTTGGTTTTCAGTTTAATTTTTTTATTTCAAAAACCGAACGAACTGAAAACCAAAATAGCCAATCACACGTTACACAAAATTTCTCGCCCATATCCTAGGTCGAATCGCCCCCATTCTATTCGCATTCCCCGTTGCCTTCGACCTGAGCTCTAGATCGAATCCTTTTCGACCCTCCGCCTCGATCTCTGTCACCAACGCCTTGATCCGTTGTCTCCCCGATGGCCGATGCCTCCTCCCTTAGCGTCGCCTCGAGTCGATGTCATCAGTGCCGCCGACACCTCCTCCCACATGCCGCCTCGAGTCGACGTCATCCATGCCTCCATCTGCTCCTCGTTGTTCGTCCCCAAGCACCGCCATACCGACGCTATCCCCATGAACGACCTCCCTCTGCCTGAACTCCCTCCAACTGGCAAGGTAGAACTTACTCCACCTCCTCATATATTTTCAAATCTACGTTGTATATGGCAAATGACCTATCTTTTGATATGATTGATGGAAAGGGTAGAAGGTTGAGGTTATTATGTGTTGATTTAGTTAGGACTTTATTGATTTTTTTATAAATAATTATTTTTTATATGTGTGTTACAAAAATATACATCGATTTTTTTTTTTTGCAAAAAGTGGCCGTCTGTCGCGCCACGGTGTAGCGACGGGAAGCCCAATCGCGCCACCCTGACGCGACTAGACCAATCGCTCCACCTTGACGCGACTGGAGTAGGGGAGGGGGAGGGGGTGACGTGAAGGGAGGGGAGGGGGTCACGGGCAGGGAGGGGAGGATGGGTCAATTTTTATTTTATTTTTATATTATTTTGTAGTATTTAAATTCATGTATTTATATCTTTTATTCAGAAGATCCAAATAAAGTGAAATAAAATTATAAATTTGAGTTAAGTTATGAAGATTTAGATTATACAAAAAAGTCTATACGATTTTTTTTAAATAATTATTTTTTATACGTAAAATACAAAAATATACCTAGATTTATTATTATTATTATTATTTTGCAAAAATAGCCATCAACAGCCAATGACAATTGGCGCAATTCCAATCCCTCCGTTGAGTCAGTAGGCTCAAGGGGAAGGCCCCGCCAAGTAATTTTCCAATTAAACCTCGGGGGCTAGCTGTCAGGGATTGCATAAATTCCATAATTGCCATGGTACCCCGGCAGCCGGTTTCGACCGACCATGCGTACCCTCAGATGACATCCCCGAGGATGGTCCACGAGCATCATGTGATTGGTCGGTCCGTCCGATCAGCCCAGGCTCGACGCTCGGCCCACCTACATTAATACAATCTGCGTGAAAGAAAATAATTTAAACTATGTCCTACCACTTGTCCACCGTACTACATACATTTAGTAAATAAAGCAATCAGGTTATATACTGTCTAATTAACACAAACAAACTTATTCTACATCATTTGGATATCACATGATCAAGTTATACCAGTTTTATTATTTAACGTATTGAAATCAAACCTAATTAGGAAATGGTACAAACTAAATTGAAATTTAAATCTATTTGCATATTCAGAGAGCCTATGACATAAGGATTCTATAGAATTCTGTCTCGTTCTTTTTGAATTTCAGTTGAACAAAATTTGTATTGAGTTAGTTTGAAACCTACACATTGAATTTGAATTATATTTTAAACCAGAGATCAAACTTCAATTTGGACTTATGGTTCAAAGGTTATGATCATTTGAATATGTTCGGGTTAAATAATTGAGGAGAAAATTGAAAATACGTTTTAGTTGGTACCCTAACAATTTTTCGGTGTGTGCTGCAATATTTAGTTGATACCCTAACAGTATTTGCATAATAACTTTGAAATAGCATACTACATTTTAGTTGATACCCTAACAATTTTTAGGTGTGTACTACAATTTTTGTCCTTTTCTACTTTTCCAATATATATCATCTTTCTTTTCAGTGTAAACCTATTTTTTAGTCTCGTAAATAATTACTTGCTACTATGTTTATTTTGTCCAACCGACAACACATTTTTTGGCTCGAATAAATTAATATTGCAACTCATATATTTCTGGGGCCAATATTATATTATGTACCAACATTATTTGCACATATACAAAATTATCCACACATAATTTTATAAATTATGCATAAAACAAAATTATTGAGGTACTACATTTTTTTAGGCTACTCTAAACGTTCTCCAAGACTACCTATATTTTTTCTACGTATATATATATATATATATATATATATATATATATATATATATATATATATATATATATATAGGAAAAATACTTTGTACTCCCGGGAATAATTACTCCCATCTCTGAAATACCACCCAAACGAACTTGAAATACTCCTTTATCACTTTGGATACACTCATATACTAATTATAAGATATTCCAATGAAATCCACATGAAAAAATTGCAAGGGAGTACATAGTTTTTAGCCTATTTTGCAAATACCTTCATATACATATATAAAAAGGAGTATGTCTAAAAAGTGTACATACCACCTCTGAAAAAATGTAAATACCACCTAGATGATCTTATATACTTACATACTACACGTACATACTCTCCGTTGTGCGAAATACTCCCTACATTGTGAGATACGACATAGGGAGTAATTACTCCCGGGAGTAGAAAAGAGGCTTATATATATATATATATATATATATCAATTATACCGATGAAAAAATAATTATATAAATTACTAACCGACGAACGAAGAACGAACGCGAAAAAATATTATCTCTTCCTTTTCTTCCTCTCCTCCCTCTTCTTCTTTTTTCTTTTCTTCTTCTTCTCTTCTTTCTCTTGGCTCTGGCGCTCTGGCTCGGTGCTTGCCCTTTGTGCTGCCCGCTGCCCGTTTTCGCTGCTCGGCAGCCGTTTCTACTGCAACGGTAGTCGTTTTCGCTGCCACGTGATTGGCGGCGCGACTGCTAGAAGAGGTGGCAGCAGTCGCGCCACGGCGGCACGATTGGCTAACGTGATAGCGAAAACGGTTGCCGTGGCAGCGGACGCCAGCTCGCGGCAACGCGTGACGGCTCGCGTGGCGGGTTTCACGATGACGTGGGCAGGCTGTCGTGCTGTCGTGGCGCGACTGGCTAGCTGTCGCGCTACCGCGGCGCGACTGGCACCCTGTTTTGCAAAAAAAAGAGAAAGAAATCGACATATATTTTTGTAATACACGAATAAAAAATAATTATTTATAAAAAAAGTTCGGACTTTATTTCGCTTTTCTTATCTTCCACCTCGGGTGGATGACACGTGGGAGTTAAGTTGAAGATCCTGGTGTTGTCGTGAGTGGTTGATAAACAACTATTGCAGTTTGATTTAGTTATGACATATTTTGGTTTATCGAAAAACCAAAATAATTGAAGTGAATTTTTTCGACTAATTCGGTTCGATTTTCGAATCTGAACCGAGCATTTCGGTTGCTAGTTTTCTAAGAGCAAAAAAAAAATTAAATTAAAAAAACCGAATGCTCACCCCTAATGGCAACCAAAACCAAGCGCATAATTTACATGGTGCCTCATCCGTCTTGGCGGATCCACCATGAAATCGTGATCCATTCTGTAGTTTTGTGCAACTTGTGCAAGTCAACCAATCTAAGTTTATCTGTATGGTTTAGATCTTGATCTTGCCCACGAATTATATATCTGTTTGCAAGCAACACAATAGACCTTCGTACCGTGGATCAACGTGTTCACCACGCCGTCTGTTCACGAGATGAGCATTAAGTCCAGACCTCAGCTCAGACCATCCATTCTTAATTTCCAAGTAAATTAAATAAACATAGGTACCGCGGCACAAGTCACAGAAAACTCTGATTAATTTATAGAACATAAATTAGTTGAACGTAGGTACTGTTGCGAAAGTTGCAAAAAACCTTGGTACCACCGTAGGTATTTCGGCCTACACATTCCAAAAATAACGATAAATTCAAATATAATACCTGTGGTTACATGTCAATTACCACTATACCTGGATCTTCTAGAATATGGGTATGTAGTGCTTTAATTTCTAATCTAGCGGCTTAAGAACGTTCATGGTTTCGGTGGACCCATGATGCAATCACAGTTCAAAATCTCGTCGAGATTTTGGTCATCTCAACCAAAATTTCGTTTTCCGATTGGGGTTAAAATCCTAAATCTCAGCCAAATAAAAAAAATTAAAAACATTCAAAATGCTACGGTACTTTCAAAAATCTCAACAATTTCGGCCGATATCTCCGATATTTTGATCGGATTTCAATTTTTGTAAGTCGGATTTGACTGAATTTGAGGTCAAGACCATTCACAAAAAAATTCAAAATTTTTTGACCATTTTTTTAAGAGTTCAAAAGTTGACCGAGATCTCGGTAATCTCGGTTGAAATCTTAGTTGAAAATGATCGGATTTGAAATTTGGTTTTTATATTTCATCCAAAATTTGTTCGAAATTTTGAGATCTTGTCGAAATTTCAGATTTCGACCACATCCAAGATATGTACCAAAAATGAAATTTGAAACCTTGGATGCAACTGACCAGTACCTAGTAAGAACGATTATACAAACCAAAAGCAGCCAGACCACTCCACCTACTCGTGTCAATGTACAAGGATAAAAGATTCTTCTCCCTGCCAACACAACTAGATGAGTGAGCGTGGCGTACGCCGCGCTAGTCATAACGTGCTCATGTATCAATAGAATAATTTTAGATGATCTTTCCATAATTTAAAAACTTTCAAGTGCTTTTTACGAAAAAGTTTCCAAAACCTATTTTTTGGGTGTCTTTTCGGTATTTTTGCGGTCTTTTGCGTAATTTTAAATAATTTGGGGGGTTCACAAAAAAGTGAATTCCAAATTTTTCGGAGGTCTTTTACGATAGAATAATTTTGGACGATTTTTCCACAATTTTAAACATTTTTGGTGCCTTTTTACTATAAAGTGTGCGAAACTTGGATTTTTTGGTGTCTTTTTTGTTTTTTTAATGTAATTTTAATAAATTTTAGAGGCCTTTTCTCTAAAAAGCGAGTTTCGGAGTTTTTGGGGGGCCTTCCCCCCAAAATTTCTATGGCCTTTTACTAAAAAAAGTGCGAATTCCAGTTTTTTAGGGGCTTTTCGCTAAAAATCAGACCTGGGTGTAATTCCTAGAATTTTCAAGGATCTTTATAAAAAAAATCTAGCTCAACGCACGGCCACAACGCGTGGCTATTGCGGCCTTGCCACGTGTTGTGCGGCAAAAATCAACCGACCGACACGCGCGCCCATGCGAATTGCAAACTGATCCGGTCAAAATATTTAAGCTGTATAGGTGGGGCGCCGCCGCAGAGCGGCCACGGTGCCCCGAACTAACATTGTTACGTGATGGTTGCGCGAGGAGGCCGCAAACTTTGAGGTTTAATATACAATGTATATAGACTAGAATGGCAATCGACAAGAGGAAATATTGGACGTTTTGAGTGCTCGACATATTTGATGCAACTTGTACATTTATTGTTCAAAAAATAGTTTAAACAATTATAAAAAATTCTAAAACAGATTACATAGGTAGAATATGATACGACCTACCCTGTTACAAATTTTGATATGATCTGATCTATCCAACTACAAAATTTTAAATCCAATTTTGCTCCACATTGAGAAACAAAAACGACAAATTTCAGTTAACACTAGCTTTATCTTTTTCCTTTTTTATTTCGAGCAGATTTTGTCTTTTCTGTTTCTTAATAAATAGTATAAATTTGGATTTGAAATTTATGAGATGATACATCATATCTTACCCTACCCATCAGTTTCCGAGCAATGGAAACACAGGTAGCACTAAACTGTTGGGAACACCCGATAAACAGAGGCTTCTCATAGGAAATCCACCAGTAAAACGAAATGTTCTCCTGTTCCTACATGGTAATCACACGATAAACAGAGGCTTCTCATAGGAAATCCAACAGTAAAACGAAATGTTCTCCCTGTTCCTACGTGGTAATCACACGATAAACAGAGGCTTCTCATAGGAAATCCAACAGTAAAACGAAATGTTCTCCCTGTTCCTACGTGGTAATCACACGATAAACAGAGGCTTCTCATAGGAAATCCAACAGTAAAACGTGCAGCGCACGAATTCCGATGCCGCGGTAACACAAAACTAACCGTCGTCTCCGTGCACTTAACGTACAGGAAGACAGACCGGACGGTCAGCAAAGCAAAACAACGCATGCCGCTTCGAGGATCTAAAACAAACAGCAGATCATTGGGAGTACAAACAGGATGGATGGATAAACTAGTCAAGGCAGGCAAAGTACCAGATCTTGCTAAACAAAGCTCTCCTAATGTCCTCCAGCTATGGCACAGGACCAAAGCTTCACAGATCACAACTTCTTTATACTTCTTTCATGTACTCCTAACGATAGATAGAGTCCACTAGGCAGAAAATAACTAGGGCTGCAACAGCTTCTCCTAAGCACTAGGCAGCAGACAGCCCCCAGTCTGGTGAAGCATGGCATCGATCTCGCCGCCGTCTTCCATCTCGAGCTGAAACAGTTCGCAGGTGAAAACAAAAGCCAGGGATTTACTAGTTACGAAAATCTGCAGACAAGGAACAGGAAGAACACCTCATTGCATGCCATCAGCTTCTTCAGTTGGGTTGATCTCTTGATGCAGAAGAACACCTCATTGCATGCCATCCTACGCCGCAAGGGATGAGAATGAGATGCATGAGACTAGGCACTGAGAAAACACAAGCTGAAGAGAATTCGTAAAACAATTCACTGCCTAGTAAAATGTGGCGACATCCTCTGACATACAAAGCTTGACGAGTAAATAGATGAATGATTCCGAAACTTTTGAATTCAAAGATCATATCCGGTGGAAAAGCTCGCAACCTCAAACAAATGCGTGTTTCAAATTTGAGAGGTGCTTCTATGCTCTTCCTCTTAATACAAGTTGCACGAATCTTAAAGCAAAAGAAGGGGTAAGTAATCATCATCTACCCTTTATTCATGCTTTAATATTTGTGCAACTTTAAAAAGGAAGAGCATAGAAGCACCTCTCTTCAAATTTTGGCCTTTGTGAATTGTTGTTTTTGGTATACTGCGCTTCTACTGTGAGTCTGCAACCAGTAATTATACCTCCATTACTTCCGGGAGGATTGCCGCACGCAGAGGCCCCCCACGCGTCCTCCCCCTTCTCTCTCCTAATTTCGCGAAAAGGTCCTCAATTTCTTCGAAATTACGTAGAGGTCCTTGGGTAATTTTCTGTGAGAGAAAAATAAATTTTACCGGTTCGCGTTTAGGTCCCTCGTCCGGTATTTTGCAGAGAGACCCTCCAATAAATGCGAATAACGAACGAGCCCTTTTCTTATTTTTCAAAATAGGGAATGGGTCCAAAATTATAACAAATAGGTCCCTGCACTTTACGTTTGGGTCCTTGCTCCGTTTTGCCCGAAAAAAAAGTTTTCGTGATCCGTTTTTCCTCCGGAGCATGGAAAAAATGTTTTCGTTGCCCGTTTTCGCAAAAAAAAAAAAAATTTCTACGTTTTGCTCGGAAAAATCCTCCGTTTTGCCCGCGAAAAATGTTTTCGTGATCCGTTTTTCCTCCGGAGCATACGAAAAATGTTTTCGTCCCCGTTAAGTGATCCGTTTTCCTTGGAGCATGGAAAAAATGTTTTCGTTGCCCGTTTTCGCAAAAAAAAAAAAACTTTCTCCGTTTTGCTCGGAAAAATCCTCCGTTTTGCCCGCGAAAAATGTTTTCGTGATCCGTTTTTCCTCCGGAGCATACGAAAAATGTTTTCGTCCCCCGTTCGTGATCCGTTTTTCCTCCGGAGCATGGAAAAAATGTTTTCGTTGCCCGTTTTCGCAAAAAAAAAAACTTTCTCCGTTTTGCTCGGAGAAATCCTCCGTTTTGCCCGCGAAAAGTGTTTTCGTGATCCGTTTTTCCTCCGGAGCATACGAAAAATGTTTTCGTCCCCCGTTTTTCAAAAAACGAATTGGGAATTTGTATTTCGTCCGTCATTTTTCCGTGAAAAATGTTTTGACCGTTTTTACTCGTTTTCTACGGGAAAAAAATGTTTTCGTTCTTCGTTTTCCCTCAAAAAAAAAACTTTTCCGTTCCGCCCCCAAAAAAATGCTTTCGTGGTTCATTTTTCCTTGTTTTTCCCGGAAAAAAAGTTTTCGTGTTCCGTTTTTCTCCGAAATAACAGCAAAAAAAATTTCGCCCGTTTGTGTGCGCGGCGTGCCGCCGCGCTCACTTTCCTAGTAAGCCAATTGGCCCATAACATACACGAATTTCTGACACAAGTATTTGAACATGCTGCTTGCCTTACTCGATGCGTGGCAAAGTATAACAAGATTTGATTATGAACCAAACAGGTCCTACATTATCCCTCAATTACATATGGGAGGTTTCAAGGCTCCTCAAGCATCCACCTCACTTTCACCTTCTCTCTCCTCTATTTTCCGAAAAAGTCCTCCGTTTTTTTAAAATTACGTATAGGTCTTTGTGCGATTTTCTGTGAGAGGAAAATAGATTTCCCCGTTTCGCGTTTAGGTCCCTCGTTCGGTATTTTACAGGGAGACCCCCATTAAATGCGAATAGCGAACGAGCCCTTTTCTAATTTTTCAAAATAGCGAATAGGTCCAAAATTATAACAAATAGGTCCCTGTGCTTTACGTTCGGGTCCTTTTTCCGTTTTGCCCGGAAAAAATGTTTTCGTGGTCCGTTTTTCCTCCGGAGCATGGAAAAAATATTTTCGTTGCCCGTTTTCGCTCAAAAAAAATTTTCCTTTCTCCGTTTTGCTCGGAAAAAATGTTTTCGTGATCCGTTTTTTCTCCGGAGCATAGGGAAAATGTTTTCGTTTGCCGTTTCTCTAAAAAAAAATGTAAATCCGTTTTTCATCCGTCATTTATCCGTTTTTGTTGGAAAAAAATAGTTTCGTTGTTCGTTTTTCCTCCAGGGCATGGGATAAATGTTTTACGTCGTTTTTCCTCGTTTTTTGCCCCAAAAAAAAACACAAATTCGTTTCCCGTTCACGCGCGCGGCGTGCGCCGCGTGGGAAAAATATTTTCGTTGCCCGTTTTCTCTAAAAAAAAGATTCCTTTCTCCGTTTTGCGCGGAAAAAAATGTTTTCGTGATCCGTTTTTCCTCTGGAGCATGGCAAAAATGATTCCGTTTACCGTTTTCTCTAAAAAAAATGAGAATTCGTTTTTCGTCCGTCATTTATCCGTTTTTGTTGGAAAAAAATGGTTTTGTTGTTCGTTTTTTCTCCAGAGCATGAGAAAAAATATTTTACGTCGTTTTTCCTCGTTTTTCTACGAAAAAATTGTTCCGTGGTCCGTTTTTTATCCGAAAAAAACACAAATTCATTTCCCGTTAACGCGCGCGGCGTGCGCCGCGCGTACCATCCTAGTTTACATAAGAAAAGCATAGCTATTTGACCCAAGTCCTGGTTGAGGCCCTGTTACCAGAATAAACCCCAGCCGGAATAGGGATGGAAAAAAATTGCGAGTGTCTAAGGATAGTCTGAGTATTTTTTTTTGTTAAATAGCACTTAAATTTTAAGCCTTCGGGTCTAGATCCAATGGATAAAATCAATTTGCCTCCTCTTCTTCCATTTAAGTAATATTTTATCAAGAGTACTCAATTATTTAGGTATTAGATGAGGAACATTATTCTTTTCTGCATGGCCTTTTTATATCAATTATATACTAGTTTTACACAAATTAAATTGTGAAAAATAACGTGACAAATTGTAACAAAGAACATTATTATTTTTTGCATGTCCTTTTTACATCAATTATATACTAATTTTATACAAATTGAATTATGTAAAAAATAATGTGACAATTTGTAAAAAAACTAAACAAATTATAATGAACACAACAAACAGAAATGTGGATCACAAAGTTAAAATGATAAAGCACAACATGTATCACAAAGCAATATCTAATAGACAAAAAATTAAGTGCTCACAAACCAAAAAAAAACATCAATATCAAATAGACAAAAAAAGGTGCTCACAAACCAAAAAAACACTTAGGTAACAAAGCTACTTTGCCACCTACTGCTATTAATTCGCCACCTCCCTACGTTAAGATGGTACTTGTTGTTGCACCAGGAGTTGTTATGCCAGACATGTCAGTATGGATATTTTGTACTCATTGAGCAAAGATGAGCTGTAATAGTATGATAGTATTCAAAAATATATCTTAAGGATGGCCTAAAACACTTATGGTATGAGGGCTATTTAGCAATTCTCAACAAAAATTTCCTCCATAGCTAAGACCCTATTAGGAACCAAAATTCTGTCCCAATTTTAAAGTAATTTGAATTGTTTTCTACTCCATCCATTCTTGAATAGATAACGTTTTAGAATTTTTACACTTCAACCAAAGCATATGTAAAAAAACCAATTTGTTCTTCTTTATTAGATCACTTATTGCTTTTGGATGGTGTATATTACTCTATTCTACGGTAATAAATAAAATTAAGAAAAATGAATGATAGAAATATGTAAAAGAAAAAATATTTAAAAAATATTTTGAAATTATAGAATAATATGTATTTCTGAATAAAGTTTAAAAACTAGGATGACATAAATTCAAGTACAGAGGAAGCATGATATTCCAGCGTTCTAAAAGAATAGAAGAGGATGTAACCACGACGTTCTCCGTTTCTCAGCCATCCTGCACTCCCTCTCCGGTTCCTTCTCCCTCCGCTAATCTCTCTCGACTACACGCACACCTCGCCGGCAAGTAAGTTTCATGCTATCCGTCGACCTCTTTGCAATGGTCAAATGCAACACCTGTGGAAAACTAGATCACAAGCAGCCAGACAGTTGACTACTGTCAATGTACAACTATTCACCCACACCACTGTTGAAACAAAACACTAAAATTTTTTAGAGCAATTTTCTCTTGTGTTACTTCTTGTTCTTTCTTGCTTTGTTCATCATCTAACATGTTACAATCACCTGTTTATGTAGCAAAACATCAAGTACCAGATTAGATAACAACTCATGTGTTTGATTCGGACTCCAAACACTTTCCAAAACAAACGTACCTAAACCAAACTTTTCTTACAAGTTTAATTCCAACATCCACCCCCTAATCTTGTAACATCTAATTCCTAACACAACTCTAACTTGTTAAGGTAATCGGTGTCAACTACGATGTACTCAACACATACTCGATATAGGATGGAGAACATATAGTCTTAACACCCTCGTACTCAACTTACTTTTAACTCAAGACGGCAAACACATCTTCTCAACATCTTGATCTCATCTTTTCTGGGCAGGGAATGACGAGTGCAATGGAAGTAAATGCAAAGTGGGATGGAAAATTGTTTGTCGACCTTTTGATCTAGGAGGGTTAAGTATTCTGGACTTGCATACGTTCTCCAGAGCACTGCGACTCCGTTGGCTTTGGCTAAAGTGGACATCTCCAGAAAGACCCTGGAGGGGAATGCAGACACCCTGCGACCCAACTGATCACATGTTGTTCTATGCAGCCACGAAAATCACAGTCGGCAATGGCCAAAAAGCGACCTTCTGGACTTCCAGATGGATGCATGGAAAAGCGCCAGCTCAATTGGTGCCAGGTCTCTACAAACACTCCAAACGAAAGACTAGGTCTGTGGCAAATGCTCTGCAAGATAACAACTGGATCCGCGACATCCGCCACAATCTCTCTGTACAGCTAATCTCTGAGTTTGTACAATTGTGGATGGAACTTCAGCTAGTAATTTTGGCACCGCACATTGAAGATGAGATAATATGGACACAAACATCCAGCGGAGAATACACGGCTGCTTCGGCTTACCGCTTGCAATTTGCAGGTAGCTTGTTTAAATCGTACAACACGACAATTTGGTCAGCTTGGGCTCCGCTGAGTTGCAAAATCTTCTTCTGGCTTGCGCAGCAAAATCGGCTTTGGACAGCACAACGCCTTCAGATACGAGGGTGGCCAAACCAGTATTTTTGCCAAATGTGCTATCGAAATTTGGAAACGGATTTTCACCTTTTCGTAGACTGCCCCCAATTCCGAGAGTTTTGGGTTGACATCGCGAATTGGACACGCCTACCTTCGCTCAAGCCAGAACATTGGAAGCCGTCGTCCAGTTTAGAACAGTGGACTTTCTGACAAGTCGAAAACCACTCAGATTGCAAAAAGGGAGTTAAAAGCCTGATCGTCCTTATTTGCTGGCATTGGTGGAAAGAGCGAAACAACAGAATTTTTCGCTGCACTTCGAAATCAAATGATGAATTGCTTCAAGAAGTTAAGGATCAGGCCTCTTGCTGGGCCCTTGCTGGAGCCCGAGGAATTAAAAAGTTGTTGCATCGTCCAGTGTAACGCAAGTTTTAGCTCTTTTGCTTTTCTTTTTTCTTTCTTCCTTTCTTTCTCTTTTCCTCTTTCCGTTTCGTCTCCTTAATGTTTCCTTAGTGCAGTTTTCCTGCACTCTGTACTTCTTCTTTCCCTTCTTAATACGAGCTTTGGCTTTTCAAAAAAAAAAAAAAAGACATCTTGATCTCATCTTCGACGGAATGAGTTTGGATGGTGAACACACCTCTTCAACGTTCTAGACTCAACTTTGACGGACTCGACTTTGGACGACGAACTCATCTATTCAACATCCCAGGATCAACGTCGTGTTGCAAGCGGACTGCGCTGCCGCACTAGTTTCCAGATTTTTCTTGCATGCTGAACTGCCGCTCTGCTGGACGTCATGAGGCTTCGCTACTGTGCCACCTGCAGCAAAATTCCTCACATGACGCTGCTGCTTCTCATTAGCATGTGTGCTCGTTTCAGATTTCTACGCCACTCGAAGCCTTGGGAGCTGCCACCCCGTCCCCGTCTAGTGGTTTGATCTTAAACCTGAAGTTTTGATATCAATTGTTAGAACAAAACGTTAAAATGATTTTATCTTGTATTACTTCTTGCTCCTTTTTGCTTTGCTCATCATCTAACATGTTACAATTAATATCCTGTTTATATAATAGAATATCAAATACTAGACTAGGTAACAACTCATGTGTTTAATTCGGACTTTAAACACTTTTCAAAATAAAATTTTCTTACAAGATTAATTCCAACAACCACTGTATAGATGCATGTGCCTATCATCTCAAGGAAATCACAAGAAAATAGGACGCTTATCATCGGCAATCAGGTAACTAGGTCATAAGAAACGGCAAATAATTGGGAACAGCAAGATACATATCTTAGGAAATGGATAATCAAGCCCAGGGTTCACAAAATCGACGAGAACCGTTCGAAAATCATGGTTTTCAACCGTATCGAGCCGGTTCGAAATCCTAAACCGGTTTAATTCAAAAAATCCAAAAAAAGTTAAAAATTTATACGATAAAAACCGGTCAAAAACTGATCGATTTTTCGAGAAATCCAATGAAAATCGCTCAAAAAACCGACCGCCTAAAAGGTTAGAGTCGCCGACCGGTTTTTCGAGAAAACCGACCTGTTTTTGTTTTTTTAAAATTTTGTTTTGAATTTTTTGTTCAAACGCTCGGTTTCGAAACTCTTCGGTTTTTGATAATTTTCGCTCGATTTTTGCGATAAACGAGTATCGCTGGATCTCGATTTTTATTTCGAAAACAGTTTGGTGAACCCTCAGCGAGTCATGACAGCAAAAAGTAACCGAATCTCTTCAAACAGCGCCCCTAAATCCTCAGCTATGGCACAGGGCGAAAGCTCCACAAGTTCTTCCGTTTCTTTCATTTACTCCAAGGTAGCATAAGACACAAAAGAATGGAGGCTGCAGCAGCTTCTAAGCACTAGGCAGGCACCCTCCAATCTGGTGAAGCATGGCGTCGATCTCATTGCCGTCTTCCATCTCCAGCTGAAACAGTTTGCAGACATGAAAAATGCAGCGCCGGAAAACATCAGTAATGGATTTATGGCGTGTTAGGGAGCTACTAGTTGAGGAAGCTTGCAGGATAATAACATCACGCACATCGTCAGGGATTGCTTTTCAGGAGCCCTTAAACTGCTCCTCGACCGGAGGTCAAGTACTGCCTAGCGTTTTCGGATTCAGGGATTGCTCCCCTTATTCCAACAGATATGGTGCTCTTCATTATCATCATGGACATGCGATTAGACCGCTCCCACTTCTCCACTGTTAAGTCATAGAGTTTCTTTTTCTCAGCGAAACTCTCATCAACAGCGGTAGGAGCTATGGAAGCGTTCTCACGTAATGCATAGTCCAAGTCCGTAATTCCAAGAACGATTTGCAATTTTTCTTTCCAAGAGGGGAAGTTAGTTCTAGAGAGTTTGTTTAATGCCATTCAAAGTATTGACAATGTTGGACGTATTCATTATTGAATATACACACACACACACACATGAATAAGGTAATGTCTGGCATGAAATTAACCCTACGTTGGTCTGATTAATAACATGCTAATGACCGAAAATTTAATAGTTCTAATTCGCATCACCGTTGGGCAGAAACGAAAAAGAACTAAATTAACTTATGGGTAACACATGGTCATAAACAACGTTGGTCAGAATATGATCATGGTTATAACATAATCTCAGTTTCAATTAAATAGGTATGATACATAGTTACAATCAACTTTGGTCAGAATATAACTATGATCACAAAATAATCCCAAACATTATTAAATCTCCAATCAATATTTCCCGTTGGTTCCATATTAATTAGAGACAACAGAAATAATCATCATAAAGAATTAATTATCTCATTAAATTTGCTCAATAAAATTAATCATGGAATTAATTAAATTAATGCCCAGGAAATCATAATATTTGAACAACATTTACCGGATTAAAAGGTATAATGAGCAAATATTGAAATGAGCTAAATAATGATCATCATATACATCGCCACATTGATTGACTTGCTCAGAAAATTAATCATAGGATTAATCTAAATATTAAAGTCCAGAATGTTAATCATAAAATTATGCCCAGGAAAAAATTAATGGAACAATAATCACCGCTAAATTTAGATGTGACATAAGGCATCAAAAGATTTAAATGAGTTAATTAAATATTAAAAGCAAAGAAAGTGGCTCCAAAACACATATGGCCTTGCGGCCTGGCGAAAACCCAGCCTGGGCGCTGCCCAGAGACATCACGGCGAGCTCAAAAACGGATGCAGCCTGGGCTTGCGCGGTTCAAATGACACGAATCCTAGCCGTAAAAAAAGAACGGATGGCTAGGATTGCTTTGAGCCCGAACCAAAAATCGAAACGGCACGGAAACCTAAACCTAAAGCCAATCGTCTCCCACTCCGAAAAAATCGCACCGCAACGACTCAAGAATCGGAGGCGACGAGATGCGTCGCAGCGAGGGCACGCGATCACGCTGGCGAAGACGAGCGTGAGCGACGCGCTGGAGCGACCGAGCGCAGCGCGGAGAACACACGCAGGCGCGCGGCGACAAAGATAGACGCGGGCGAGGATGGCGCGACCGAGCGGGACGGCGACGGTGCACGCGCGAACTCCGGCGGTCAATAAGGTAAGCCCCAAACCCCTTTAAACATTAGGGTTCTTCATGATTTGGGAATTTTCGGGCTTTAGGGTTCGGGATTTGGGGGTTTTGAGGGGCAAATCCGAATGAGATTTGGGATTTAGGGTTTCGGATCGAAGTTCTAGGGTTTTGATCTCTTATCCCCTCCTTCTAAATGCTAAATCGAAAGGCTAATATCATAAGGCCATACTCAACAGAACAGCACACCAAGATAAAGTATTACAACGGTTAATAAGTCACCGTTGGAACCTCAGTATCTATAATGTACAATTCTATCTCAATGGAATAATTACTTATTCTTAATGGGAGATTGGTTTATTTCTTATGGTCCTTATTTCCAGAATCAGAGGCTTTCCAATAAACCCATGCCGGCAACATGCTCTCGAAAGAGACTGGGTGGTAAGCCTTTAGTGAGTGGATCCGCAAGCATAGACTTAGTACTTATATGCTTGACATCAATTACCTGATCCTGGATTCTATCTTTCACAACATGATACTTAATGTCAATGTGTTTGGCAGCACCACTTGATTTGTTGTTACTCGAATAGAAAACTGCGGCTTTATTATCGCAGTATACTGTTAGTGGTTTAGATATACTGTCAACCACTCTTAGTCCGGGAATAAAATTCTTAAGCCATACAGCCTGCCCAGTAGCCTCATAACATGCCACAAACTCAGCCTGCATCGTTGATGATGCAGTAAGGGATTGTTTGGAGCTTTTCCACAAAATGGCTCCTCCCGCAAGTGTGAAGATATAATCTGATGTGGATTTCTTAATATCTACACAACCTGCAAAGTCAACGTCTGAATAACCCACAACCTCAAGGTTATCAGACTTCTTATAGTGAGCATGTAGTGCTTAGTGCCTTGCAAATAACGCAAGACCTTCTTAACGGCTTTCCAGTGGTCCAACCCTGGATTCGATTGATATCTGCCAAGTATCCCGGTTACGAATGCTAGATCAGGGCGAGTACAAACTTGAGCATACATAATGCTTCCGACAGCTGAAGCGTAAGGAATCCCCTTCATCTGATCAGATTCTAATTGATTCCTTAGACATTGGAATGTTCCAAATTTATCGCCCTTAACAATAGGAGCAGGCGTGACAGAGCAGTTATGCATATTATATCTCTTAAGTACTCTGTTAATATATGCCTTTTGGGATAAGCCTAATATCGCTTTGGACCTATCTCGGTGAATCTCAATGCCCAAAACGTAAGAGACATCACCAAGATCCTTCATGTCAAAATTAGCCGAAAGAAATCTTTTGGTCTCATACAGCATATCCTTATCGCTGCTAGCCAACAAGATATCGTCCACATAAAGCACTAAAATAGTGAATTTGCTCCCCTTAATCATAATGTATATGCAATTGTCCACATCATTTTCTTTGAAACGAATTTCTTATGGTCTCATCGAATTTAAGGTACCATTGTCTAGACACCTGCTTTAGCCTATAGATGGATTTCTTAAGTCTGTATCCCATATGTTCCTTGCCTTCCACGACAAAACCTTCCGGTTGAGCCATGAAAACATCCTCATGCAAGTCACTATTAAGGAATGCAGTTTTTAACATCCATCTGATGTAGCTCTAAATCATAATGAGCAACAAGCGCCATGACAATTCTTAACGAATCTTTCTTCGAGACGGGAGAGAAAGTGTCAATATAATCTATCCCTTCTCTTTGTGTAAACCCTCTTCCTACAAGCCTTGCCTTGAATCTTTCGACATTTCCTGTAGAGTCATGCTTAGTTTTGTAGACCCATCGACAGCCTACTGTTTTGACTCCATCAGGAATTTCTACTAGATCCCAGACGTCATTAATGCTCATATACTTCATTTCATCCTGCATGGCCTCAAGCCACTTGGATGAATCCTTAGACATCATAGCCTCCTTAAATGATGTAGGATCATCTACCTTCCCTATGTTGCATACATCTTCATTCATGTATACAACATAATCATTAGGGATGGCTGATCTTCTTTCCCGCTGTGATCTCCTTAGTGGTTCATTAGTTGTCACAGGAGGTTGTTGAGGCTCATCGTTAGGTGCTGTACTGTTGATAGCTAAATCCTCAGATGGGGGGTCAACTCCAGAATTCTCAGATGGAGGTATAACTATATGAGGTAAAGGAACGATAGTCTCTTGGATTATCGGCAATGGTACATAAGTCCGAATCTCCTCAAGATCTATTTTCCTAGCCTCTGAGCTCCCACTGATTTCATCACTCTCTAAGAATACAACATGGTGGGTTTCCACAAACTTAGTGATATGATTTGGACAATAAAATCGATATCCCTTAGATCTTTCAGGATATCCAATAAAATGGCAACTTATTGTCTTAGGATCTAATTTTTCAAGATGTGGATTAAAGACTTTAGCTTCAGCAGGACAACCCTACACACGTAAATACTTTAAACTCGGTTTCCTTCTAGTCCACAATTCATAAGGGATTTTTAGGGACTGATTTACTGGGAACCTGGTTAAGTATGTGTGCGGCTGTCTTTAATGCTTCCATCCACAGACTAACTGGTAAACTGGAGTAACTCAGCATGCTACGCACCATATCCATAAGGGTGCGATTGCGTCTTTCAGCTACTCCATTTTGCTGAGGTTCACCAGGTGTGCAATATTGTGCTACTATGCCATTTTCTGAAAGGAACTTAGCGAATGGACCGGGAATTTGTCCATAAGAAGCATGTCTCCCATAATATTCTCCTCCACGATCTGAAGGAGTTATACCCATCAACAGAAGTCACAGGAAAAGGTCCACATATGTCAGTGTGGATTAATTCTAAAACTCCTGTGCTTCGTGTGGCTCCTTTCTTAATCTGTTTTACATATTTCCCTTTAATGCAATCAATACAATGATCTGAGTCAGAGAAGTCGAGTGGTTGGAGTATCTCTTCCTTAATGAGACGTTCCATATTCCCCTTCTAAATGTGGCCTAAACGACAATGCTACAATTTCGATAAAGTCTCATCACCTAGACTTCTCTTTCACTTATTGGTGGCATCACACACATTCATTGATACATGAAAGTTTTTTTTTTCGTCGAATTGCGAGACCAACATTATTAGGTTTAAGCTTACAACGCGTTTATTATTCCCAAAGATACAAGTAACACCATCATCATCTAATAGAGAAACTTGTTTGATTCAGTTTTGGGAGAGAAGTGTAGCTTCTTCTTAGACTTATGATCCCCTTGGAAATTTTCTTTTGTTATGGCCTACAAGGTTGGCATAATTCTTCTTTTCGGCCTTTAGTCTTTCTTCCTCCTGGACACACATGGTAATCAATTCGCTCATAGTCCACTTCTCCTTCCGAGTGCTGAATGTTATAATCTACCGTGAAAAGATCAGACTCAGCAGAAGAGGAATCATAATGAAGTGAACCAGAAAACCTTCAGAGATTTCCATGTCCATGCCCTTAAGCTTGGAGCCATACTAGTTATCATGATATGCTCTCTTAGGCCACTCGAGTCATCGTACTTGGAGGTGAGCATCCTCGTAATTAAGTACTGGTATATACCTTTTGAGGAGCCCTTAAACTGCTCCTCGACTGAGGTCAAGTACTGCCTAGCGTTTTCGGATTCAGGGATTGCTCCCCTTATTCCAACAGATATGGTGCTCTTCATTATCATCAAGGACATGCGATTAGACCGCTCCCACTTCTCCACTGTTAAGTCATAGAGTTTCTTTTTCTCAGCGAAACTCTCATCAACAGCGGTAGGAGCTATGGAAGCGTTCTCACGTAATGCACAGTCCAAGTCCGTAATTCCAAGAACGATTTGCAATTTTTTCTTTCCAAGAGGGGAAGTTAGTTCTAGAGAGTTTGTTTAATGCCATTCAAAGTATTGACAATGTTGGACGTATTCATTATTGAATATACACACACACACACATGAATAAGGTAATGTCTGGCATGAAATTAACCCTACGTTGGTCTGATTAATAACATGCTAATGACCGAAAATTTAATAGTTCTAATTCGCATCACCGTTGGGCAGAAACGAAAAAGAACTAAATTAACTTATGGGTAACACATGGTCATAAACAACGTTGGTCAGAATATGATCATGGTTATAACATAATCTCAGTTTTCAATTAAATAGGTATGATACATAGTTACAATCAACTTTGGTCAGAATATAACTATGATCACAAAATAATCCCAAACATTATTAAATCTCCAATCAATATTTCCCGTTGGTTCCATATTAATTAGAGACAACAGAAATAATCATCATAAAGAATTAATTATCTCATTAAATTTGCTCAATAAAATTAATCATGGAATTAATTAAATTAATGCCCAGGAAATCATAATATTTGAACAACATTTACCAGATTAAAAGGTATAATGAGCAAATATTGAAATGAGCTAAATAATGATCATCATATACATCGCCACATTGATTGACTTGCTCAGAAAATTAATCATAGGATTAATCTAAATATTAAAGTCCAGAATGTTAATCATAAAATTATGCCCAGGAAAAAATTAATGGAACAATAATCACTGCTAAATTTAGATGTGACATAAGGCATCAAAAGATTTAAATGAGTTAATTAAATATTAAAGCAGTAAAGTGGCTCCAAAACACATATGGCCTTGCGGCCTGGCCAGAAAACCCGACCACTGGCGCGGCCTAGAGACATCACGGCGGCGAGCTCAAATTAAAACGGATGCAGCCAGTTGCGTGATGATTCAGCGACACGAATCCTAGCCGTAAAAAAAGAACGGATGGCTAGGATTGCTTTGAGCCCGAACCAAAAATCGTAACGGCAGGGAAACCTAAACCTAAAGCCAATCGTCTCCCACTCCGAAAAAATCGCACGGCAACGACTCAGCAATCGGAGGCGACGAGATGCGTCGCAGGCGAGGGCACGCGATCACGCGGGCGAAGACGAGCGCGTGGGCGAGCGACGCCGCTGAGCGACCGAGCGCAGCGCGGAGAACACACGCAGGCGCGCGGCGACAAAGATAGACGCGGCGAGGATGGCGCGATCGAAGCGGACGGGCGACGGTGCACGCGCGAACTCCGGCGGTCAATAAGGTAAGCCCCAAACCCCTTTAAACATTAGGGTTCTTCATGATTTGGGAATTTTCGGGCTTTAGGGTTCGGGATTTGGGGGTTTTGAGGGGCAAATCCGAATGAGATTTGGGATTTAGGGTTTCGGATCGAAGTTCTAGGGTTTTGATCTCTTATCCCCTCCTTCTAAATGCTAAATCGACCCAAATAAAGATTAAAACGAGGTTAATCAACTCCAATCCGAGAAGAACAAATCCGATCCGGGCTCCAAAAAGTGCTAAACCGAGACTAAAACCGGGATTAGGGACTAATTGGAACATGTATAGGTTAGACTGCTCTGATACCAAATGTTAGACTTAAGTGTTGAACTAAATCATGAACTAGCCTAAGTCATGATCACAATAATGCAGAAATGAATAAATCACTGACCCGGTAAGGTGGAATCCATTGGGGTTCCTTTGCTCGGTTGAAATTCTTTGCGCAATGAAGAAATTTGGGGCAGCACCGAAATGAGTCGGTGAGGGCAAAGGTCTTCGGTTGCCTCGTGCGTGAACCCAGATCGGTGGGGGTGTCCGAGAGAGAGGATGAACCAGTCTCTCCCTTCTTAGTCTGGCATTGGCAACCGGGACCCAAACCAAACATATATAGGTGAGCTCCCGATCAGAGCGCATGTAGTGGTCATTAGATCCGAAAATTTCGGAATTAGTTAGCCCATTTGAGATCACCACTAACATTCTCCCATTAAGAATAAGTAATTATTCCATTGAGATAGAATTGTACATTATAGATACTGAGGTTCCAACGGTGACTTATTAACCGTTGTAATACTTTATCTTGGTGTCTTTGTTCATTGAGTATGGCCTTATGATATTAGCCTTTCGATCAAGTGGGAGAATGTTAGTGGTGATCTCAAATGGGCTAACTAATTCAAATTTTCGGATCTAATGACCACTACATGCGCCTGATCGAGCTCACCTATATATGTTTGGTTTGGGTCCCGTTGCCAATGCCGACTAAGAAGGGAGAGACTGGTTCATCCTCTCTCTGACACCCCACCGATCTGGGTTCACGACGAGGCAAATCAAGACCTTGCCCTCACCGACTCATTTCGGTGCTGCCCCAAATTTCTTCATTGCGCAAAGAATTTCAACCGAGCAAAGGAACCCCAATGGATTCCACCTTACCGGGTCAGTGATTTATTCATTTCTGCATTATTGTGATCATGACTTAGGCTAGTTCATGATTTAGTTCAACACTTAAGTCTAACCGAGGAAGCTTGCAGGATAATAACATCACGCACATCGTCAGGGGTCTGCTCGCCACGGAGCCTACGACCGTCAAACAGGCATGCGATAGCATTGATATCCACAGGCTGGTGATCGCATTAGGCATTCATCAGCTTCTTTAGCTGCGTTGATCTCTTGATACGGAAGGAAACCTCATTGCCATCCTATATATGAAACATAAAGACAAGGATATTCTAAGACATGGCAGTGATGGCACTGAGAAATAAAACTGAAGATACCTCTGTAAAACAATTCCTGTTCGACATGAAAAATGTGACAATATGCTATTGTTATACACCGAGCTTGATGATTAAGTACAAGAAATATTACGGAATATTTTATTTGAAGTGAACCACAAATAATACACACTGAAAAAGCCCGCAACCACAAAAAAAACCTTTACTTTCAATTTCTAGTCCTGCACTACTGCTGTTTTGTTACTATGCTTCTAAGGCTATGTTTGTTTAGGCTGGTGCTGGAGGAGAAGCTGCTGGAGCTGGAAGAAGCTAGCTGGCCTGCTGGAGCTGGAGGTTAGAGCTGGAAGAGACTTGATAAAGGGGATGGCAATTTTTTGTAAATAAGATCAAGTTGCAAGGGTACCAGGAAAGTGAGATTTTCAGAAGCTCCAGCCAGCCCGAGAAGCATCGTTTTCCTTGCTTTTCTCGTGTAGTGCAAATTGGGCTGGAGATTCTCCTCTCCAGCTAGCTGAAAAATTACTGTTTGTTTTAGCTTGTAACTTATGAAGGCCTAGAAGCCAAATAAGCCTAAGCAGAAGCCTAAACAAACACAGCCTAAGGCAGCGGATGCGGTAGAGTGTTAGGAAACTTAGTCCTTATAGACAGAAAGGTTATTTGTTAGAAAACTTAATTAGATGTTTATATATAGAAAGACTTATATTTATTGTCCACCATGCTAACGTGAGGGAGTGGATTTAGAGGAGGTGTTCTCACTGGTTACGTGCTTTAAATCTGTTCGTCTCCTAATCGCCCTCGCCGCGCATGAGGAGTGGATGGTGCACCACATGGACGTAAAATCCACCATCCTCAACGGTGATCTCAAAGAGAAAGTGTACGTCGAGCAACCTCCTAGCTTCGTCGCCAAAGGGCAAGAGAAGAAAGTGTACAAGCTATCGAAGGGGCTCTACGGGATGCGGCAAGCACCTAGAGCATGGTACTCGAAGTTGGACACTTGCTTGGCGTCCCTTGGTTTTGGTCGGAGCACGCCGTGTACGTACGTGGTTGCTCATGGGGATCTACATCGACAACCTCATCATCACCGTTTTGGATCCACAAGAAATCGCCAAAGTTCAAAAAGGAGATGAAGTCTCTCTTCAAGATGAGTGACCTCGCGTTACTTTGCTTCTACCTCGGTATCGAAGTGCATTAAGGCGACAGCTTCATCACCCTCAAGCAAGTGGCATATGCGTAGTGCGTATTGGAGAAGAGTGGCATGGAGGACTGCAATCCGTGCCAGGTCTTCATGCAACCGAGGTTCAAGTTAAGCAAGGGAAGCACGACTTCGTCAACCGATGCAATGATGGTCTGGAGCATCGCTGGAAGTTTAAGGTACTTGGTGCACACGCGTCCGGATATCACATACTCAGTGGGATACCTGAGTCAGTTCATGGAGAACCCGACAACCGAGCACCTTGTGGTGGTCAAGCACATATTGCGCTACATCACTGGCACATAGCTGTTCGGGTGATGCTAGACCCGGTGGACGGCCCAGCCTCGGCTGATCGACTACAACAACACCGACATGGCCGACGAGATCGACACATGCAAAAGCACTACAGGGTGTTGTTTTTTTCTTGGGCAAAGCCCCATCAATTGCCAATCACATAAAGAGAAGGTGGTGGCCTTATATTCGTGCAAAGCCGAGTACATCGCTGCAACGATGACAGCATGCCAAGGCATATGGCTTGGACAACTTCTTGCCGATGTGAAAAAAGAGGAGGCCAGTCCAATAATGCTCAAGGTAGACAATAAATCGTCAATCTCCCTTAGCAAGAACCATGCCTTTCATCATCGAAGCAAGTATATTGATATGAGATATCACTTCATTCGAGAGTGCATCAAAGAAGGGAAGGTTGAGGTCGAGTATATCAACACTGATTGGCAACCCGTGGAAATCCCGACGAAGTGACTTGGGCGTGTCAAATTCCAGGAGTTGTGCGCGAAGATTGGCTTAGTTGAAGTCAAGAAGCACTAAGTTTAGGGAGTGATTTGTTAGGAAACTTAGGTGCTTATAGATAGAAAGGTTATGACGACGATTGCCTGAAGCCCATTAATGGTTATGGCTTTTGAGAAGCCAGTCATAAATGCGGCCCCTATAACGAAGAGAGTAAGAGACACGTTAAATATTTCGGTCAAAGTTACTATTGACCACGTAAATAACTACTCGACCTAATTTAGGTTGGTCGAAAACTAAGCGTTACCAGGCAGGCTATAAAGTCTTTTACTATACCGACCTAGATATAAATCAGCCCGACCAGGTTCTGGTCGAGGTAAAATCCTTCGCGCAAGGATAGCCTGTAGAAGAAGCACTCTCTGACAGGTATAGATAACCGCTTGGAAGTTGCCCCTATGAATAGGCGCATCTCTGACGAAAAGCCACCTTTTTTATGAGAAGACGCATTTTAACCAAGAGACATCCTTTGGTGGGAAGACACCTCTTAGAAAACGACAACTGCCATCTCTTCTATGCTGTAAATAGGTTTCTCTCGCCAAGGGCAAAGGAGATCGAGAACAATATATGTTCAAATTATCACATTCACTTGTAAAAGACATCATCTGTACTTTGTAAAGAGCAGAGCAATACAATTTCCATCCATCCTCCTTTTCCTTTTAGTGTCACTGCCAAAGATAGGCAACCCAAATTATAATCATAAGCTCGATCTAGGGACCCCCAAGTCCTGAACATCGACAGTTGGAGCTAGAAGGAAGGCATTCGTTTTGATTTGATGTTGAAAAGGATTAATGTGCAATCATTGTAGGTCATGGATGAAGAAAACTCATTTGATCTCGCCAACTACTCGGACCTCACTACCAATGACTACTTGGAGGAAGAGGAATGTAAGTGTGATTTCTAATCCGAGTACATTTCAAAAGCCGAGACATCCAAGTTGGCAGCATCATCAGATAAGGATAAGACCACATCAGCAGCACCGATTCCTGGGGACCAATCAGGAAACTAGAGTGATTCCATGCCTACCCCTATCTTAGAGGCAGAGAACTAGGGCATATGCCATATGAAAATCGATAATGAATGAATTTATCAAAACAACAATAACTTCCATGAATCATCGTCTTCCGATGAGGAAATGTACACCCATGCACTCAAATCCGAAATCAGCGTTTGCATGATTACGAAGGGGGCAAAGGAGCAACGAGTGGAGCGCAAACAATGCGAATCTCAAGAAAAATCCGCCCAAAAGCAACACAAGAATCTCGCGGTTACCAAGCAAAAGGCCATGGAAGAGGCAAGACGCCTTTACCATGACAGCCAACTAGGAATCTCGTGTAGGCTAGACCTGTTGGGAAGTCATCCCCGATCGGCCCTTCCAGTCATGCCCCAGGTTCCAAGGATGGTGGTAAGGGACATAAACACTGTCCCAAATAGTCCACAAGACATGATTTGCATTATCACTAATGCAATCATAAGTCAACCCGCGGATGGAGATATTGTACCTATTATAAGATATTTAGCTGTTGATCTGCAAGAAGCTGCTACAGATGTGCAGAGTAAATCTCCTTCTGTGGGGACTTTGACAGATTACCGTGCGGAACAATCTTCTGATCGACGTCAACAGAGTACTGACCATCAATAGATGAATATTCCACAACGAAGAAGCGCTTTCGACAGGCTTGGCCCAGGTGAAAACATTAATCATGGTTGGCAACGACCTCATTCTCCTGATTATACAGATCAAGTTCCTAATGTGTGTTCACGTTTGGGACTATATACAGGATGTAAAGCCTTTTCGCTGGGGCTCAGAAATGTCGGCTGGCCTGAGAAATTTATTCCAGGATCTTTGGAGAGTTTTGATGGTACTCAAAGTCCATCAGAATTTCTTCAAATTTATACCACCACCATCCAGGCTGCGGGTGGCGATGAGAAGGTAATGACCAATTATTTACCTACTGTTTTAAAAGGATATGCAAGAACTTGGTTGTTCAATTAACCTGAAGGATCCATTTATAGTTGGAAAAATTTGTGCCATACCATTTTAAATAATTTTAAAAGCTATTTTATGCAAAACCTGAAAAAGAAGATGACTTACATCGTCTTCGTCAAACGTCTAATGAAAATCTATGTCAGTTTAATAAAAGTTTTGTAGAGGTCTGTAACACGATCCCTAATATATCAGATGACCCTGTGCTTCGTGCTTTTAAATAGGTTGTACACTACAAGCGCTTTACAGAAGACTTAAACATCCACCCACTGTCCATCATATCAAAACTTTTCAATATGGCAGATCGATATTCAAATGCTCATGAAATGGTTGAATGGAACCGTATGGTCGATAAAGGACATACGCCCTCACATCCAAGTTTGAAGGTTTCTAAAGGTAATATATTGAAGAAATCTTCTACACCTAAAGACTGAAAGGGTAAAAACAAGAAAAAAGGAAAAAAGATCCCTCAAAGAGAGGCCACAGACGTCTCAGAATGACCTGTTTATTCCAAGGATAAACAACCTTGCAAGAAGAAGCCTGGTCGGACCAATGATCAGCCCAATCATAAAGCTTCTACCTCAAGCAATGGGAATGAAGATGGTGTCCTCTGCACAGTGCACCAGGACATGACTTGTGCAATTACCGAATGTGGCCAAGGCGTATGGAAGATTTTTACTCTAGGGTCAAATACCGACTTTGCTAAAAGGGAGAAATTCCTGACCTAGGAAGCCAGAACTTCCGAAATAGTCGGATGTTACAGGGACATTTAGCAAGGACGAATGTTCAAAAGGTATGTATACTTCTCGAAAACTCCCCTTGGCTGTGTCTTCTACTATTAGTAATTGCAAAGTAGGAGGAATACTAGTAGATGGAGGAAGTTCGTTAGACTTACTTTTCATTAATACTCTTGATGAAATGCAAATCCCTTGTTATAAGATCCGACCAGTAATCAATCCCTTTTTCGGAATTGTCCACGGTTCTTCGATAACTCCAACTAGGCAGATTGTATTACCTATCATATTTAGATATGCTAGAAATTTTAGAACTGAGTTGGTTTCATTTGAAGTTGTTAACTTTGAGTCAACATATAACACCATTTTGGGTAGACTTTCGCTCATTAAGTTATGGCAGTTATTCATCATGCCTACTAGAGTATAAAAATACCTTATCCTAAAGGCGTGATAAGTGTACAAGGTGATTTGAATACTGCATTAAACTATGATCGAAAATTACTTGAAATTATCGATCAACTACCATTACGAGATACTAATTCAAGTATTGCATCTTTACATTGAGAAGAATTCCATTTTTGCGGACGTCTCCGTACAACTAAATTCTTTTTACCCAGAATTCTCCCCCTAATCTTCTCATTAGAGGCAAGAGTAGCTTTCTGAGGTACCTCCACTTTTTTTGGTACATTGATTGCAGGTATATATATATATGATTTTATAACACCCTTGTAATCAGTAAATACATCTGGCAAATTATTTGCAATTTATTATTCTCTGAACCTCTAGTTTAGATTCTTAGTACGTGGATCTAAGAACTTAATGCCAGTGACATTCCAATCTATTTCTCGACATTCTTCGTGGTACTTATCTCCCATTAATGTTGGAAAATTATCCTCATACGAAATACAATCAGCTGTATTTGTCAAGATTTGGGGAAAAAAAATCCTCATATCAGGAATACCTAGGCGACCATGTCAAATCTTGAATTTGTCAAAATTTGAAAAAAAATTGTTTCGAACACAGCATGCGGTTTAAGTTTGATGTACGTATAGTACAATTCGGATAAATATGAAGGAAGTTTTTCAACCACTTATTTTCCGTATCCATCAACTTTAGTGAGGAGAATATATTCCTCGTCTCTTTCACTAGTAGTTTCCACATGAAAACCATTAAGACGGATATCTTTAAAACTTAGTAGGTACGATTTGATTGAGGATACAATAGAGTATCTTCAATTGTCAATTGTGTACCCATAGGGAGAACTATGATGACTCTTTCAGTGCCAAAAATCAAATTATCGCTTCCAGCGATAGCCATTATATTTCCATTTCTCTTTGTCAAAGTCTGAAAATATTTTGTTTTTCTTAATATTGTATTTGTGGTACCACTCTCAACAAGAAAGATTTCGTCCTCCATTGGATTGTGCTACCAAATTCTAAAATAAAGAGTATGATTATTAACTCAAATATAGAACAAGTACATCAATATATATATTGTATGTCTACAAATACAATATGTGCTTATACAATACGGTTACAATACGCACATCCGTATGGAACTTATTTAACTGAAAATGTACAAAAATATTATGTAAAACAATTATGACCAACTATTTACATAAGGGGATTACAAACTACACAGTGTCTCAACCGATTTTGGGAAGCATATTCAATGGACATATCATCTGTTTTCATAAAGTCTCCTTCCTTTAGCTGAACCATCTAATGGTGCTAACATTCAGAGCAATATCCTCTGATCCCATTTCAAGATCTTTGTCTGTTGGTCAAGTGAAGTGAACTTCAATATTATCCTCTTTAGGCCTTTTGCCTTTGCCCACAAATTGTTGATATAGCTCAATCAAATGTGTAGCAGTGCGACATTATTTTACATAATGGCCTTTGCAGCCACATTTATGGCAAAGACCTTTTTTTTAGAAAAAATTCTTTTTGAATTTTTCCTTGCCATATCCTTTGCCTTTGAATTTTCGCATATTATTGGATTGCCACTTTTTCTTTTTCTTGTGGCGCTTCTTACACCCATGGCTACTGCTAGTGCCCTAAGTATTAGCATGTGCTTCAGGCACTGCCATTGCCCTTGTAGGGGGAGTATGATGATTTTTTATAAGAATTTCATCATGTTTCTCTGCTTGAAGAAGAGTATATATCAACTCAGAGTACTTTGTGTTCATCTTTTGGCGATATTGCTGTTGAAGTATATGCATAGAAGGGTGGAAAGTGCATAATATTTTTTCTATTAGTTCAGCATTACCAACTCCGTGGTCACAAACTTTCAGCTTGGAATTTATTTTATGTATTGTTGAATTATATGTTGCCACAGACTTGAAGTCCTAGAAACGTATAAGTAACCACTCTCATTGAGCTTCTGGTAACATGGCCGATCTCTGTTGGTCATACCTCTCATTTTTAGAGTTTGAAAATTGAAGCAAATCTTCCTCCATCAAGTACTCAGTTTTTAGGTCTGAGTGGAGGTGATGCTAGATAAAATGCAGAGCTTCATATTTTGAGGCTTGTGAAATTTGTGGGTCATTTTGTTGAGGTTCAGTGATGGTTGCACCAAAACCTCTACCCATCAAAATTATCTTTAGATTCATCACCCAAGTCAGATAATTGCTGCCATCGAAGGCCAGCTCCGAAAACTCCTTTCTGGAGATGTCTGCCATGTCCTATTTTCCATGCAGATGTAATTAATTTACTTTCTCAAAGTAAAATTATAGCATGAAATTGTTGTAAATCAATATACTAGGGTCAATATATAATAATTGCATTTTCCTGAAAAATTCAAGGACTAAGATGCAATTTTTACTTAACTACGACAGCTAAATTTGCGATTTCCCTAAATTTATAGGGCTAGATTGCAAACTTTATATAACGATCCCATTTATTCATAGTTATATATTACTCTAGGGTCCTTTTACAAATTTACCATCTACCCTTAAATAGGCCAACTGGCCCATTTTAAATCCGGCGCTAGGGTTTTCAACCCTAGCACCATGGCTGCTGCTACTTTGGGCAGTTAGGGTAGGCCGCTGCCGCCCCAACGCCAATGAGAGGCTAGTCGGCCACTGTGCTCTCCCCATCGACCTCTGCATGGGAACCAAAGTCCTCGACGTCACCTGAGGGGCACTCCGATCGCGTGGCTTGATCCACTGCCGTATCCGGTTGCTTGGGCGCTTCGGGGAGAGTTGCCACTCCCTTAAGTGCTCTAGGCACCTCTACCGCCTTGGGCGCGTCGGGCGCCACTGCGATGCTGTCAAGTGCGGCAAGCGTCGCCGCCCATTGGACATGTCAGCCGTCTCGGGCACGTCGATTGACGCCTCTCTGGAGCCCCGCCAGATCCAATCGTGGTGGGTGCCTCCACTTTGCCGAGGGTTGCCGCCTCGGTGTCAAGCGCACCGGCACATTGTCGCTTGCTGCCTTCGACACATCGGGTGGCGTTGCCACCTCGCCAGACGTCACCACTGCGCCAGACAGGGTCATGGGGGCACAGCGACAGCCGGGCGACCAATGCCGTTTGGCGAAGGCCCTCCCTGGCCTCGTCCCACGCACCACCGTTGCACCAACCGCCGCGTTGGCTTCACCGCACGTGTCCTGCAAGCAGACTAAGGTGGTCACCACGGTCTCGGTCGAGCCTACCACTCTGTGGGGTACTTCGGCTCCTACGGCCTGCTCGGTACCGAAAAGCACCATGGCCCCCTCGGTTGCTGCAGCCAATGGTGGTCCATCGACTATGCCACGAAGAGGCCGAGCATGATCTCGCTGGCATTGATCATATCGCACACGCCAATGGCGAACTCTCGGCTAACGATGTTGTAAAGTAGGATGTGAAAGATCGTCATTTTCAAGTTCATGATTGATGCAAGTACATTTGAGACATCATCATTGTTACGAGATGTGGCCAATGATCATTTCGTCTGCCGTCGACCTCTGTTTGCCCGTGCTTAGTGGATTAAAGCAGTGTTGATAACGTGTTGAGAGTAAAATAGAGATTAAACTAGAGAACATAATAAAGAATGATCAATGAGATCGTATTTTTTATTGCACATGTATTTACATATTTATACATATACCAATGAATGACAGTTGATGGTGTCCAAAAGGCACATATTCTAGCATTATTAACTTATTACCAGTAATCACACGTCAAACAGAAGCTTATCATAGGAAATCCAACACTAAAACTTGCAGCGCACGAATTCCGATGCTGCAGTAACAAAAAACTAACCGTCGTCTACGTGTACTGAACGGACAGGAGACATCGAACGGTCGGCAAAGCATGCCGTTTCGAGGAGCTAAAACAAGTAGCAGATCAATGGGAGTACAAACAGGATCGCTGGATAAACGAGTCATGACAGGCAAAGTCCCAAATCTTGTTTTAACAAAGCTCTCCTAATGTCCTTACAGCTATGGCACAGGTCCAAAGCTTCACGCTTCATAGGTTCTTTAGACTTCATCCATGTACTAGGCAGAAAATAACGAGGGCTGCAACAGCTTCCCCTAAGCACTAAGCAGGACACAGCCCCCAGTCTGGTGAAGCATGGCATCGATCTCGTCGCCGTCTTCCATCTCGAGCTGAAACAGTTCGCAGGTGAAAACAAAAGTCAGGGATTTATCACATGTTAGGGATCTACTAGTTTACGAAAATCTGCAGGTAAGGAACAGCACGCGCCTCATCAGGGGTCTGCTCGCCACGGAGCCTACGACCATCAAACAGGAATGCAATAGCGTTCATATCCACAGACTGGCGGTCGCAGTAGGCATTCATCAGCTTCTTCAGTTGGGTTGATCTCTTGATGCGGAAGAACACCTCATTGCCATCCTACGCCACAAGGGATGAGATGCGTAAGACTTGGCACTGAGAAAACACAAGCTGACGAGAATTCGTAAAACAATTCACTGCCTAGTAAAATGTGGCAACATCCTCTGACATGCAAAGCTTAACGAGTACATAGATGAATGATTCCAAAACTTTTGAATTCAAAGATCATATCCAGTGGAAAAGCTCGCAACCTCAAACAAATGCATGTTTCAGATTTTGGCCTTTGTAAATTGTTGTTTTTGACCTACTGCGCTTCTACTGTGAGTCTGCAATCAGTAATAAGCCATTACATACACGAATTTCTTACACAAGTATTTAGACATGCTGCTGCAAGAACATGTACACAAATAGCATTACTTATGTACAACAAAATAACGTTTTAAGTAGATCAATTGCTTGATAAACATAAACATGATTTGCTATGGCCGCTGAATAATATTACAAAATTAGAGATCATACATGCATATTATAAACAGGACTTTCTTCGACTTGAATACAACTTCTAACCTCAGTATTTGGCTCAAAAACACATTCTTTCTACATCAAACTTGCGAACTACTCAAAACCAGCAGTGAGCAGTGGCCTATCAAATTCCCTCTTGTCCATAAACAGATAATGGCGTGCCTTAGATATTAGCACTAGAATGAAGGTGGTGTTCAAATGATACTCCCTCCGATCACAAATAGTTGTCTTTTTGGACATAGGATTAGTCAAACTTTCAAAACTTTTGATTGTCAATATCTTTTTAAACATTTAAATTGGATACAAGAAAATCATGTGCGTAGATTTGTCTCGAAAAGAACTTTCATAATATTATAATTTTATTATGTTTTATAAATATATTATAATAGAAAATAGTGATCAAAGCTGTGTTTTGGAGACCGTGCCAACGTCCAAAACGACAACTATTTGTGACCAAAGGGAGTATTCGCCTCATGTTTATGCGAACGAAGTAAAGGATTTAGCCGAAATTGGGCTCAATGACCTTTCATTGGGTATAAAGGTCACTGAGATTCTATTTTACTTGAAATTCTTGAAAACATAGAACAACATGTACTCCTTGTTAAACAAGGAAAACAACCTAGCATTTACAACTTACATGCACAATCAACTCCAATTTCACCAAGGATGTCCTACAGAATCAATCCCAACCAAGCTTAAAGGGTGATTCAGAGAAACCCACAGGAACCTCGCTAAGTTATACAGGTTACACATGATAATCACCAGCGTCAACCAAATTTCCACATCCTCCAACACTAGCTGAAAAAGTAGTCCTTTCAAAGCGAGGGAGCAACACATCCACTAGAAACCAGAATGTATGGGTTATGGCCCCAAACCAAGACTGCAAATTTACTTGCGGAACTGTCTGACAGATCCGCTAGGTCACGGCACAGAACAGCACACACACACCATATAGTCAAGTATACCAAAACAATTAGACTAGCAAGTATCATGGGATTGAAATTCTCATTCATGATGACTAATTCCACCATGTTTCATCTTGCTCTTATTCCACATTGTCTACCCTCCATTAGAAATTCTGCATTTCAGCTAGTTTAGATTGCTCGATAAGCAATGTCACCTTAATCATTCTCTGATCTTCACACTGTCTCCAAATAATGCAAATAACGCTTACCAAGAAAATCAATAGTTCAATGTAACATCTAATAGACTATGCAGTATACCGACAAGATCAAGGACGCATTAAAGCACAATCGAAACCTATAACGAACAAGCAGCGCCATGCCATCCACGGCTACCCTACCAATCTCGCCCAAACATACGCAATTGTATTAACACAAGAGGCAACCTATTAGAGACCGGTCACGACTAGGGCATAAAGGACTTAAGCGGTGGGGAGGAAAGGAAGGATCGGTGGCGGGTTGATGTGGGCGCCACCCTACTCGCTTGTCGGCTTCTTGTCCCCCTCCCCCGCCATGCCCAACATCTCCTCTAAGCCTTCTCTCCTCGCACGGGTAGGTCGGATTGATTTGTCGCAACGCCGCAGAGTCCAGCGATCGGAGTTGAAGCTGGGGGTTGTTTTCCTTTGCGATGCGTCGCCGGGGAGGGCGGATCGGAGGATCTTATAGGGCGGCTGCTCAGAGTTGGATTGAATACGTGACCTTGCATCTAGAATCCCCAAACGGGGCGCCTATGGACCACATGTTTCTGCCGATTGGATTGGCTGGCCTCATGCGGGAGGGCATGCAGGCTGTTCGATCAAGGATAAAATTGACCTGGCTAGAATGCTGAATTTCTATGTGGCCTCGTTTGTCCTCCCTCCTACCAAGGATAAAATCTGGCTAAAATGTTGACCACCGCTAAAGGTAACTAAATGGGATTCTCTCTTTCTAAAAAAGTTGTTAGCTATCATAAGGTCATATGCTTCGGCAAAGTTCAAGATATCCTCTCCTTCTTGGTTCCTATCGCCATAACCAAAACTCCCATGAACCCTCTCAAACCCCCCACTAGTTGTACCAACATGACCGTTGAAATCACCTCCTATGAAAAACTTCTCACTGCTTGACACACTTCAAACAATGTCATCTAGATCCTCCCAAAATTGTCTCTTAATGGCCTCACTCAAACTTACTAGTGGAGCATAAGCACTAACAACATTCGAAACTAAATCGCCAATGACTAGCTTGACTAGGATAATCCTAGCCCAAGTATGGGGGTGGGATTTGGAGAAAGCTATAGGACACTTGCTAAGATATACCTAATTACAACTTATATATTGATAATGCACTGTATTTGCCAAGCTATACCAACATAATTAGATAACTATGATACAACAAACCATATTTCCTCATTACCCCAGTTGCTGAAAAAAAAAGATCTTTCTGTATGGGCAGTATGGCACCTCCGCACAGAACAAGCACCGTAGTCAAGTCATCTACGATGTTGCTCGAAACAGTAATGCTACAAAGAACTCACCTTATTACTGTTGCTCATCACCAATCTCCATTAGAAACTCAGCACCAAGACATTAGTCCTACCACAGATTGACTGATGCATCATAATCACTCGTTCCTTTACACACCCTTTAGACAATAGCTCAAAAGAAACATCTGTACAGAATACAGTCAACCCTATCCCATTGTGTTTCCTGTCGCAAGGAAACAAGCACGCACATGAGCAAATCAAGTACTTAGTACAGCGAAACTAGGGACGCTTGCCTAGAACAACTAAGGTCGCGGCAGCACCACAGCAATCGCTACCACACCAATCTGAATCCATCGCGCAATCTGAATCCATCGCGCGGAGATTGGATTCTCGAATTCTCGAATCACGGCATGGCTGCCCGACCTACCAATCTCAATTCTCCAATCACGCAATCATTACAATACAAGAACCACTAGGAAGAAAAACTTTCGCTGGATAACACAAGAATCGCAGAGTGGAGCGGGGGGAAGAGGCAGAGGCGGACCTGTCCCTTGACCTTGAGGTTGATGTGGGCGCCGCCGCCCTGCTCGCCAGCCGGCTTCTTGTCCTCCTCTCCCGCCGCGGTCGACATCTCCAACCCTCTTCTCCTACCAAACACAGGTTAGATTCGACGCACAGAGAGGAGGGAGAGACGAGCTCTCCTCAGAGCGGACCCCAAAGTCCAATAGTGCGGGCGACCCAGAGCCTGCTTTAATACTCCCCTGGCGTCCGGATCCACCCTGTGGGGAGGGCGTCGGGTGGGCTTCGGGCCTGGGGCCGCATAAAACCATACACGCGTACTTTGCACGCGACCAGGTCGGAGCGAATTGTTTGGTTCTAGCCAAACTTTATCGTACTTCGATGCATATACCTAGGTTTCACTTTTTCGTTTCCAACTCAAATTTTAGTATCCCAACGATATTAAAATTTATGAAATTTCACTCAAAATTCGCTCAAAACTGCTCGGTTTGAAAGTCAAATAAATTTGAAATATAATCAAAAAATTTCGAAACATCCGAGCAAAATTCGCTCGAAAAACCGCTGGGTTCGAAAACCACTCGAAAAGACTCGAAAAACCGATGGTAGTTGAAAAAATAGGGAGAAATGTAGAAAAATTAGGAGAAAATTGTAATAAAATTATTGTAAAATTTGAAGAAGAAAAAAGCCATTAAAGATCAAAAATAATATTTGAGGAATTACTTCAACAAATAATGCTACTAAATATAATTGAATAAATACTGAAACATGCAGTGTGTTGTGGAGGTGTAGTCTAAAATTCTGATTTAAATGTTGCACTTATTTGATCAACTATGATTTTTATAGGCTTTAGCAGATCTTATAACAATGTATTTTCATTTATTTTTTATGCACTATACTTAATTATTTAATACTTGCATTTGTGTTGAATATTTAGTTATGATATGATTTTCTCTCAAAATAATAGAAAAAATAATAAACGATTTATCACTAGAAATCTCATATAATTCTATATTGATTGTTGACAAGTTAAATCGGACATTTTGATTTAGTCTAATGATCTCTTAGCAGTTTACATGTGATTTTAAGAAAAACTCAGATGTACTTTTTGAATACAGATTATGATTTTATGCATAGTGTCCTTCTTGCCTTATGCTGCTGGTTTTTACAAGAAAATATTGGTATTAAATATACTTTAATAAATATGACAACTAAATATACTGCAACAAATATTTATACTAAATATACTTCAACAAATATTGCTACTAAATAAATTGAATGGCTCAAAAACGTCTTCAAACTTCTTCTTTTTAAATAATATTCACATCAGAGGTCATAAGGCTATTAATACTAATTATGGAGAAATTTTGGATTTTTTTTCAAATTTTTTGAATTTAAATTTGAATTTGAGTGAAATTCGAAACGGTTTTCCTTTTCGCATGCGAGCGGTATGAACGAAATTCGTGAAATTTCACGAATTTCATTCAAAAAGTTGAACCCTGCATACACCCAACAATCGTGCCAAGAAAGCAAAATTTGAGATCAACCAGGACAGAATTAAGCGAGGAGAAGAAAAAAAATTCAAAATTACGCCCCCAACCCGCTCATAGAAAGCCCCACCTTTCCCAAAATCTTTGTGCCGTACGGAGCTGAACCACGCAAAGATAAAGAACCCGGGAAGGCAAGAAGAGCTCACCCTCTGATCGCCAATGCCACCGCCAAAATTCATCCTTGCACGGAAAGGGGTCATTTGCAGTCTCTGTAGGGACTATAACTTAAGCAATCTCCACAGGTGTGAGCCGTCCGATCGAGCAACTGAACAACTTAGATCGTCCAAATCTATTTGCTACTGATATTTTAAGCTCTGATGTTTCTTTGCAATATCGTGTGCATGCAAACGCCGCTGATCCAACGGTTTGCAAGCAAATGCTTAAGTTGAAGTTATAATAGCAACTGCATGTGATCCTGTCCATCCTTGCACAGCAGCACACAGGGACTGGATCCAAGATTCAGTCTGCTAGTTCTCCATGGATAGAGGTAAAGATGAAGAAATCGGAGCCACGATAAATCGGAGAAGCGAATAATTGTGGGCATTTTTAAACCTAAATTGAATTACCAAACTGAATTGAACCAAATTAATCGATTATTTCGGTTTACAGTTTTTGGTTCGATTTTTGTTTTGGTATAATTCAATTTTTGGTATTTGATTCAATTTTTTATTCTAGAAACCGAAATAAGCGAATAACCGAATAGCTCATGTATAATACCATTTTATAATATTCTTCCTATAATTACCAAATAATTCCCATGTTCTAACATTTTATACATATGTGTGGTATATTCATATGTTGTACTATGCTTATTCTATAATAACATGAATATTGTATAGGTTTATCTTTATTATGTGTTGTAATATGAGAAGAATAAAATCTAATGTATATAGTGTTTATTTATATTTCGATTAACCGAAAAAACGAATTAACCGAATCGAAATATTTCAGTTAATTCGGTTTGGTTTTTTATTTTGATAAAAAAAATCGGTAGCCAGTTTCTAAAAACCAAATTATTTTAAAATAAAAAAACAAAATGATTAAACCGAAAAAAATCAAATACCTACTCGTAGAGGTTAAGTGAGGTGGCAGAACTGGGCACGGAGAGTGTACGTAGACTAGTGGGCATTTTCTTTCAAAATTTTCATTGTTTTGGCCTCATGAAATTTTTCTTTTTTAAAAAAAAGCAGGAATTTTTTTTACAGATGTAGCCCTTGTCACCGGTCTGCAGCGGAGCTAGTGCGCTGCAGGCCAGCCTACAGCTCAAGACGAGCACTACAGGCGGCTCTTCACATGTGGTTAAGGCTTGAAGTGGAAGCATTGTAACACCTCAAATTTTTTTTTGCTTTTCATGAATTTAATTAAGATTTGGCACTTTGGTGAATTTTTGGAATTTTCTGGAATTTATTTGGATTTATTTGAATTTATCCCCTTTTTAAATAATTAAAGAATTTGATTTTACAAATAAATTTTTATTGGAAATATTTTATTTGAGTCTAAAATGTTCCAAAATATTTTCTAGAATTTTTCAGGAATTTTTCTGAGAGTTTTGCTATTTCTAATGAATTAAATGAATTTCTGGGAATTTATTTGGATTATTTAATCGCTGGAAAAATCGAGTTGGTTTGTACTGTTCATCCGACCGGACCCGAGTCCAAGTCAGACTCGAGTCCGGCAGAGCCAAATTGCCGTTCGGTTGAACCCAGTCGCCTAACCCTAACCCTCTCGACCGTCCGATCAAGATCGAACGGCCGAGATTGAGCCACGTCGCCCGAACCCAAGCCCGACCGAGCCAGCCAAGTCACCCGAGCCGGACCCGAGCCCAAACCCCCGCACCGTTGGATTTTGATCCAACGGCTCATGTTGAGCCACGTCACCCAATCCGAATCCAATTCGGATTCCGCCGCCGCAACTGTGTGGGCCTCGGTTTCCGCGAGTTTCATGGACGCCGAGGGCCCTATTTAATGCGTCGCCGCCCCCACCGGGTAGCTGACTTCCGTGCGCACCCGTAGCCCTAGCCCACGTCGCTTGAGACGCCGCCGTTTGCCCGTGCGAGCTCGCCGTAGTTAGTCTTGCACTCCGCCGCGATTAATCGTCGATTCCGTCGCTGTCCGCCGTCCTCCGCCGCCGTTGAGCTCAGATCCGGAACCGCAAGGTCAAGCTGCGCCAGAGGGGACCTTTCACTTCGCTGGAATCGCGCCCAAACGCCGTCGGGCGTGTCGCCGTCCTCGTCTCCGGTGAGCTAGTTCCGCCGCGCGCCATCGCCGTCGATCGAGCTTCACCAACCGTCCTATCCTGATCCAAGGGCCCAGAATCGTCCACGTCACACCCCGGTGAGATCCACGTTCTAATCCCCAGATCTATTTCCAACCGTTGGATTTAGATCCAACGGCGTAGATCGCGCCATGTAGCTAGAACCGCACCGCACTAGATCCAATCTCAGCCGTTAGATCTAGATCAAACGGCTAGGGTTAGCCGCGTTGTAAACTCCAGATTGGATCTTGACCGTCCGAACAAGATCGAACGGTCCAGATCAGCCGAGTAGTTTCTTAACACGTTAGCCAGATCCGATCTGGGCCGTTGATTTTCAAATCAACGGTCGAGATTTAGCCACGCGTCTTAGAAAAGTCGGCCGTCGCGATCAACGCAGTCACGCCCGATCGCCGACGCCAAGACGTGACGCCGTCGTGGGACCCGCACATTAGTGACCGCTGAACCGCACCATGACATCACCCGTGACGTCATCCTGACGTCACGGTGGGGCCCGCGTGTCAGCACACTCGGCTGAGCCGTGCGCTGACGTCAGCAGAGGGGCCCACCTGTCAGAGACACGAGCCGTGGACCGAGTCCACGGTGGACCGAGCCAAACCGTGCGCCGGGTCCATGGACCCGAGGCGACGTGGCGGCTCCCGATTGGTCCACGTGTCATGCTGACGCAATAAATGAATTTCCGAAAAAGAAAATGATTTATTAATTCGAAATATTGATTTCAAAATTGGATTCAAACTTCAAATACTTATAACTTTTGCGTTTCAACTCCGATTTGAGTGATTCAAGTTTCTAAATTTTCATAAAAATGAGACCTACTCAAATATGAATTTTAATTAATTTTTTATGATGAATATTTCTCTGTTTATAATTAATTAATATTTTCTTTAAACTTTAAACGGTTATAACTTTTGCATTTAAACTCCGAATTTGACGATTCCAGTTTCTAAAAATTCATAAAATTATACTCTCTCTGTTTGTGAACCTTATTTGGATGTTTGGACACTTTTTTTCTACTATTTATTTATTTATTGCTATTTGCACACTTTACGAGTAGACGTTGAAGTGCCCGAAGGTTTCGAAGGTGAAGTGTTGACCCAGGAGTCAGCTCAGGTCCAAGAACAAGTGCTTTTTGAAGGCAAGTTGTGCTTTGACCATGTTGATCCCAATTTCAAATTAATTCGATTTAAACTATTGCATGCTAGTTTAATTAGAAAATGCTTTATTTAATTATGGGAAATTAGACAAATGCCAAATTGTTGTATGACACCTTGGTTAATTAAATATGTGCCATGACCCCTTGTCACCCTAGTTGAGGATTAAATAGTTGGATATTACTAAATTGCCAACATGGGAATTTAGATCATTGTAGTATATTGCTTAGACCTGCTACGTGCTCATGACATGATTTTGGACAATCAAATGTTAATATTGACTTAATGACATATTGAACCTGTTTTGGAAAGGTATCATGTGTTGCGATGTTGATGGCACGTGGTGCATGGTAATCAACTGGGGTTTGATAAATAGTTTTCGACCGGGGCATGTGGCAAGAATGATCGGGTGGGCCAGTTGTGGAACCGGGAACGTTGTTTTGGTTCTTCGGGTAGTATTGCCCTGGTCACCCTAAGGACTTAACCTTGCAAGCCTTTGAACTGAGTCAAACGTGCAACCACATGTCTGTAATGGGACGGACCTAGTTGAATAAGTTGCTAATAATGTACCTGTGGGACCTCAGGATGTCAACTACACCCTTTGTGTAGTTGTACGGGGGAGCGTACTGGGGCTGCGGCCAGGTACCCATCTAACGGTGGATTGGTCTAAACTTCGCCTTCGCTAAGGGAAGGGTTAGTGTGCAATCGCCGGGGAGGACCACTTGTGCTGTTAGAAGTTTCTGAAAGACTCTGTTACGGACACTCGCCTTTGTGGTGTTTGACTGTATCTTGTGGGTAAAGTGCATAACCTCTGCAGAGTGTAAAATATATTCGAATAGCTGTGTCCGCGGTATTGGACATCGCTCGGGGATTACAGTCAAGGGTTAGACTTTCTTGAAAATAACTTGGATTTGAAAGGTTGGGATTGGTTTATTAATGATATTGATGGAAATGTGGATTAGGAATGGAAAAGATGTTTATTTAATTCCTGAAAAAGTTATTGATCTTAAACTTGTTTCTACTGCTTTCAAATCTACTATTGCTACTTGTCAAATGCTGTTTACTGTAATTATGCCCTGAGCTATTCCTTTGTACTAAGCCATGCATGTAGTATATTAGCTTGCATTCTGTGCATGACTTGCTGAGTACCAAGTACTCACCCTTGCCGCAATACAACACCAGTTGAAGAAGAGTCTACACCAGCTTTGGAGGAGGAGCTCCCAGAGGAACCGTCTAACTAGGGAGCGAGCCCAGTCAATTGCATGTGGTATACTGGATGGCGCCACGAAGTTATCTTATTTTCCGCTAACGTTATTTCTCTCTTATTAAGTTTTCGCCCTGCGTGGCGTATATTTGTAACTTGACCTTAAGGTCAAGCAACCAGTTTGATTATCTAATTAAAGTACTTTATTGGTATCGAGTGGTATGATTGTGATATTTACCAATGTTGAGACTATGTGCACTAGCGCGTTCCTGGACTAGTGCTGAATACACAGAGGGTCTGGATTTGCAAATTCGGGTCCCGACAGAGGTGGTATCAGAGCCATACTGACTGTAGGCTCACCCATAGTTAGAATAGTCGTTGTGAGGTTAAAACTTATTTTCTAAAGATAAAATTTGTCAAGATAATGAATGAATTCTCGACTTACCCCTTTCTTCCTTGTTCATACCCTTGCTGAGTTCTTCTTGTCTTCCACTTGATTTCAAAATGTTGTGTTCTTACGCGAGCATCTTTTGGCAGATGATGATGAAGAACAACTACGCCGAGCGTGAGGGAGGCTATGCCGCCGAGTTGTGGCGTATGCTTCAGTTTCTTGGAGGTTTCGAGAGGCCGCTCTACCGAGGGACTACACTCGTGCAGGCAGGAGTGGTCATAGGATGGGACGTCAGGATCACGGTGTATGCCCGAGAGAAGACGAAGTTCAGCCGCCCATTCCACTTCACCGCCAGGAGGTCTACCTTTGAGACGGGAATCCAAGAGGTGTCGCGTCGAGCAATGCAACAGATCGCTCGCACCTACTCCAGGAGTGGAAGGCCTGATGTTCCGTCACCACCCACGCCGAGACAGCAGAGCTCGGCGGAAGCCGATAGAGGATGAGGATGCTACCGCCACTCACTTAACCGATTCGCCGCCCGTGCGAGGAAGAGCCGATCGGCGACCACGATTCGAGGAGTTGAAGAAGGCTCGCGAGCAGGTTGAGGAGGAGAAGAAGCACTTGGAGAATGCCCGTGAGTACGTCGCTTATGCTACGGAAAGGATCGCAGAGCTGGAGACCGCACTGTATGGACAGGGCCCCGATCCAGTGTTGGAGTTGGAAGCCCCAGAGTCAGAGGAGGACCCAGAAGAGGCGCCACCTGCACCCGCGCCACAGCCACAGCACCAGCCAGATCCCGAGCCAGAGGAGGACGCCGCGTCATCAACCACAGCTGCAGTTGTGGGGCATGGCGATTGTTTCGCGCCTATGCCGTCGCACTCGCCGCGAGGAGGCAGTGGAGGTTTTCTCGACGAGTGAGCGTAGGCGTTGAGGTTGAGACTCCTTCGTCGAGTCGCGTTATAGAATAAGAGTCACCCTTTTGGGGCGTTGGATTTTCATTGATTGCTGAGTGTGCAATATGTGTTGCAAGACCCTTAGGCATTGTAAGCAACCATACCGAGTTATTATTATTAATAATAAAGTTGGATTTTGAGTTACACTTTTCCCCGCATAAGTTTCTCTACTACTTGTCTATTCTTGTTCCCTCTCATCTCTAAACCTTAGAGCAATCGACAGATGGTGAACACCCGCGGAAACCTTGGAGGCAATGGAAGTGGTTCTCGCCCAGCTGGAAACCCCAATGATGGAGCACCTGCACCCCACCTAGCACCGCCAGTTGACATGCAGAATTTTAGAGCTTTTCTTGCTACTCAGACTCAGTTGATGCATGCTATGATGCAACAGATGCAACACGTCACTGCTCAGGCCACCGCTAATCAAGTCAATCAGGGACAACGCCAGAATTCAAGACTGTCAGAGTTCATGAGGACTCATCCGCCCACTTTCTCCGGGAATGCCAATCTGTTGGAGGCCGATGATTGGTTAAGGTCAATTGAGAGGAAGCTACACATTGCTCAATGCATGGGAAATGAGAAGGTACTCTACGCTTCTCATCAGTTGGAAGGGACCGCCGCAGAATGGTGGGAGAACTTCTGTGCCACGCGGGAGAACCCTCAGGACATCACTTGGGAGGAGTTTACAGCTGCATTTTGTCAGTATCACGTGTGGAAGGAAAGTGGAATTTCAAGCTACCGCCGTTAGAGATGGACAGTTGATGGTTAACAGCGCCAAGGCAATCAGCATAGAAGATGTCTCAGTGGTGAATGAGTACCCAGATATTTTTCTTGAAGATCTACCTGGTATGCCACCAGACAGAGACATAGAGTTTGTGATAGAGCTTGTACCTGGTACAGCACCGATAGCAAAGAGACCCTATCGAATGTCCACCGAAGAATTGGTAGAAATGAAGAAGCAACTTGAAGAATTGATGGAGAAAGGATTTATCAGACCAAGTTCGTCGCCGTGGGGAGCGCCAGTTCTGTTCGTCAAGAAGAAGGACGGGAGTTTCAGGATGTGCATTGACTACCGTGCACTCAATGAAGTCACCGTGAAGAATAAGTACCCGCTACCCAGGATCGATGATTTGTTTGATCAGCTGAGAGGAGCCGGAGTTTTCTCCAAGATTGATCTGAGATCGGGATACCACCAGTTGAAGATACGATCGGAAGATATTCCGAAGACCGCATTCTCGTTAAGATATGGACATTACGAGTTTACTGTTATGTCTTTTGGTTTGACGAATGCACCAGCATATTTCATGAATATGATGAATAAGGTGTTCATGGAATACTTGGACAAGTTTGTTGTTGTGTTCATAGATGATATCTTAATCTACTCCAAGACAAAGGATGAACATGCAGAGCACTTCAGGCGAGTCTTGGAAAAGCTGAGGGAACAACAACTCTTCGCCAAATTCAGCAAGTGTGACTTTTGGAAGGACAAGGTGGAGTTCCTCAGACATGTAATGAACGCAGAGGGAGTCGCCGTAGACCCAAGCAAGGTAGAAGCTGTGTTACATTGGGAACAGCCGAAGACCGTGACTCAGATCCGGAGTTTCCTTGGAATGGCAGGTTACTACCGCCACTTCATTGAAGGCTTTTCGACAATTGCGAAACCTCTCACGCAATTGTTGAAAAAGGAGAAGAAGTTTGCATTGACGCCAGAGTGCGAAAAAGGTTTTCGAGAGTTGAAGGAGCGATTGACATCAGCGCCGGTGTTGGTTCTACCGGATGTTAATCAGAGCTTCGATATTTATTGTGACGCATCGCGCCAAGGACTTGGGTGTGTGCTGATGCAGAACAGAAAGGTCATCGCTTATGCATCAAGACAGTTGAGGCCACACGAGGAAAATTATCCAACGCATGACCTAGAGCTAGCTGCCGTAGTGCATGCTTTGAAGTTATGGCATCATTATCTGATCGGAAACAGATGTGAGGTATACACGGACAATAAGAATCTCAAGTACATCTTCACCCAATCAGACCTGAACATGAGGCAGAGGAGATGGTTAGAGTTGATCAAGGATTATAATGTTGGAATCTATTACCATCCCGGAAAGGCTAACGTGGTGGCCGATGCTCTGAGTCGGAAAAGCCATACTGTGAATGTGTTGATAGCCACGAGTCAGGATGAGCTATGTGAGGATTTCCAGAGAATGAGGATTGAAGTCGTACCAGAAAGATTCTTGGTCGCATTAGAAGTGAAGCCTACCCTAGAGGATCAGATCCGAGAAGGACAGAAGGATGATGACAAGACCCACAGGATTAAGTCCAAGATGGACGAGGGCAAGGCAAAAGACTTCAGACTGGACGAGCAAAACACGTTATGGATGCAGGATCGAATCTATGTGCCAAACCAGAAGGAGATGAAGCAATTGATTTTAGAAGAAGCCCATGACTCCAAGTATTCAATTCATCCTGGAAGTGCCAAGATGTATCAGGATTTGAAAGAAAGATTCTGGTGGCCGAGCATGAAGCGTGAAGTTGCCGAGCATGTTGCGCTGTGCGACATATGTCAGAGAGTCAAGGCACTTAAACAAGATATTTTACGGGCTGCCGAAAAGGCTTAAGTATTATCGTTTGTTGTCGATAATAATACTTAGGGTTATTGCACTAGTAGAATTTAGATGCAAAGCAAGGTGTAAACAAAATATTTTTTCAGAATATGGTAGTCCATATATCAAAGAGCAAATCTGCTCTGTTATTGCAAAAAAATTACATTTAAACATGATATTTTACGGGCTACCGAAAATGCTTAAGCGTTATCGTTTGTTGTCAACAATAATACTTAGGGTTATTGCACTAGTAGAATTTAGATGCAAAGAAATGTGTAAGTAAAATATTTTTCCAGAATATGGTAGTCCATATATCAAAGAGCAAATATGCTCTGTTATTGCAAAAAAAAAAAACATTAAACATGATATTTTATGGGATGCTGTACCGCTAGTGTCAAGCGTTGTTAAAATTTTATGTATTAGTGATGTACCTTGTTAAGACTTGTTAAATTTTTATGTATTAGTGATGTACCTTGTTAAGACTTGTTGCAATTATTGTAATATTAATGGATGTTGTTTGTTAACTTATTGCAATTATCCACAAGCAAGCCAAATAACCAGAAACCGGATATGCATATCCGGTTAACCAAAAACTGGACAAGGAATTTAAAATTCGGAATACTCCATGTCCAGTTTTTGGAGGAAACGAATACGAAATTTGTTTTTGTAAATACGAGTCAAAAGTTGTATTAAATACGAAATTTTTCGAAAAAAGCAAAAAAAAAATATGCATGTCCAGTTTTTGGAGAAACGAATACGAAATTTGTTTTTGTAAATACGAGTCAAAAGTTGTATTAAATACAAAATATTCCGAAAAAAGCAAAAGAAAATGTATCTCCGGTTTTTGGAGAAACGAATACGCTTTGTTCGGTTTCTGGAAAACCGGACTTGCAGCTGTAGCGGAATTTGGATATTCACAATCAAAACTAAAATATTTTTACATATTAATAATATACATGATTTTACACAAATTTATAAAATTGTCTCATTTAATTTGGAGTTGTACAGCGAAAATTATTGTCTATTGAATCAACTCGAGTAAAAAAATTAAAACAGCCAAAAAAAGAAAAAAAAAATGGAAAATGGACTTGCAGTGGAGTGCTCCCACCGCAAGCCTTAGCCACACGTGAAGAGCCGGCTGCAGCGCTCGGCTTGAGCTGCAGGTCGGCGACAAGGGGCTACATCTGTAAAAAAAAAATCCCGCGACTATTTTTAAAAAAGAAATACTATTAATGCAATATAGTACATTCACATTTCAATTTTGTTCACAACATCAGACACTCCTAAATCTCTTATTTTAATTCAATCCATGTTGTATTTCTTTCCAATGCATGCTCTAGTGGTCACATTTATCATGAGTTTAACGAGCCAACTTGAGTTGTTAACGAGTCGAGCCGAGTTGAGGTTTCAGCTCGCTAAGATAACGAGTCGAGTCGAGCAGGCTCGTTATCTTAACGAGTTTGACCGAGCCGAGTCAAGTCAAATCGAATTGGCTCGTTATCCACCCCTAAGCACAAGGAAGCAAATCGAAAGCGGAACATGCACGACAAACAGCCAGTATTTGGTTGCTTGGCCCAAGGCTAGAGTTTATTTTCATGCCATTGTATTGAACATTTCTGCTTGATTTCTACGACTCAGAAAATTTGATATGTACTCTGATATGCTTTGATTTTTGTGAGAGCACGTCACATTCTCGCTTAATTTTCTACTACTTGAAAATGTTGATACCTATTGTAATACTCCATCTGTCCAAATTTATTTTACATATTTTTCTCTTAGTGTAACATCCTCAGATTCGCGTTCTGGGAAAAAAAATCTAATTTAAATGAAGTAAATTCAGAAATTGGAGTTTCCTTGGTGTTTATGTTAACCTAGCATCCTTTCCCATCCAAAATCGGAATTCAATTCCCTTCCATTCGAATAATCGAATTTCCAGATTCCCGCCAGTACCCGAAATTTCACCCGAGTTCGAAAATGCTCCAAAAATCCTGAAATCACTTCAATTAGGTCCCAAATATTCCAAAATGATTTTTGGAATGATTCCCAAGATTTTTGGAAGCTCTCTGGTATTTTATCTCGCGCGGCTTTTGTTTAATGCCCGCTTTTCGCTCCAGAATATTCAAATCCACAAATTTCATCCAAATTCTGCGAAACCAATTTTATTGGGTTCCAAATATTCCAAAATGGTTCAAGGAATTCTTTCGAAATTTTTAGACCATTTTTGCTATTTTTTCTCTAGGGCGTCACTTTCGCGTAAACATCGGCCAATGAGGATGTGACACGTGGCGCTACAGTACCCATCTTCTTCAACCTTTGGACATGCCCGATGGTTTTGCCAGGCAACAATGGAGGAAGCTTTCATACCTACTTTCCTTCATACAAATCACCATAACTCTCTATTCATTGCTCCGATTCGCGAACGGCCGGGTCCGTTGAATCCGTGACGACGAGCTCTTTCCATCCCTCACCATCAATAGCCCGGGGTCTCGCCGAAAACGGTTCAATCCTTCCAAAACCGAAAATCACAATTATGGCAATGAATCGACCGTTTCAACTCTGTTTCGCGTGCTTCCACCTCTCATTGCTCCGTATTAGAACCCTCTTCCCGATGGTAGCACTCACCCTTTGCGTCTCCCACCCATCCGGTCGCTAGATCGAAGAAACCGACGATAACGCGCCGTTCATCGTGTTCTTGGCCATAGCTCCCTCTTCAGTGGTTCATTTTTCCATTCCGTTTGTTTCCTTGTGATCGTGTGGTCTAGTTTCTAATTCATCGATCAATTTTAGGTTCCATCAAGAATTGAAGACGAATTTCGCCTTTTTGTCGCTTCGGCCGAACTCGAGTTTTTCGCCAAATTCGTCGTCTCCGGTGAGAATTGGTTCAATTCCTTGCTTCTATAGGTTCCTTACGATGTCCTCTAGATGATCCATCTTCTTATTTTGCAACGTTTCATGAAGATTGGTGCAAAAATTCGGATTTTTGGAGATAGTTGGGCTCTATTTTTTTTTGGCTTCACTGTGCTCGTTCGACGGCCGGCCGACCGGCCGCCGTCATTGCCGCCGCCACCCTACCCGCCTCGCCGCCTCCAAGCTCTCCTCTGTTCTTCCATGGCTATGGCCCAAGCTTGAAGAAGAAGCCCCCCACTCTATGACACTAGGGGCCCACTTGTCATATGCACCAAGTAATCCTAAAATCAGAGGAAAATCAGAAAGGAATATTCCCTCGTTTTCGATTTTTCAGGATTTTTGAACTTCGGAAGCTCATATCTTTTCCGTCCGAACTCCGATTGACTCCGTTCAAATTTCTAAATTCATCTAAATTCAATATATTTCTGCCAGTACTACTTTTATAATTTTTGGATTTTATTTATTTTCTGGTTATTTATTTGTTGTCTCGTTTTGCGCGTAGCCGAGGAGCCGTCCGAGTCCGCCGACCCCGCCGCCGAACTCCAAGGTTTCGATACCCTCGCTGCGATCGAAGACAAGTCCCTTGACGCATTTTGATCCTATGATTTCAAATGTTTTAACACGTTTTATAAACTTGCATGATATGTTTATCATCGTATGTCAAATATAAGTGAGTAGTTAATCCGATTTGTGAATACCTCCTTCGTTATTGACATCCATGTTTACTTGTAACCCTAGGACTTTTGTTATGCCATGTTTACCCTATATGGTGACCTTTGTTGAATAGTACGGTAGAATTGCTTAGGACCAATATTGATGAAAATGACTCATGGGTGGGATTATACAAAAAATGATGATTTAAAGTGTGATTTGGAAAGGATTATACATATTTTGGTACTGTTTTTCCAAAATAAAAAGAAAAGGAAAAAGGATTTGGACTTGGGCGGATTGGAATGTTGAGCGGGTGCGGATTGAGCACTAGTTTATATTGTGCAAGTGCCGCCCCAAGTCAATTAAGGACCGACGCTTATGATTGTCCATTCTAAGTATAACCGTACTACCACATGTCTAACATGATACGACCTGGCTAAATAATTTGTAGAAACCTAACTTAGACTCGCCAGTTGGTGGACTGTGGGTGCCAGATAGAGGCAAGTTGTACTCCCCACACGGCACAAGAGGGGGCTTCTGTACTGGGTAGATAGAACCCTAACAGCGGTGAAACTTCAGCGGGTGAGTCGGGTTAGGCGTACACATTGTGAAGGTCTTGTCATGATCTCTCTGCCGACACACCAAAGGAAGTGTGTTAATTGCATGGCATTAAGAGTTGATCATGTCTTATGGGTAAAGCTGTACACCTCTGCAGAGTTAAAACTATTCAAATAGCCGTGCCTACGGTTAAGGGCAAAGCAAAGAATGCTTTCATACTGGTAGACTTTGGTTTTTGGTTTCAAACTAAATAATGATTTGTTTTGGGATTCGGGAGTGGTTAGAACTCTCGGATGTTGAATTGGCGGATTGAGCCAACCAGGTAGAAAGAACCTGTTTTATGGTCATGACGGATAGAGTCATGTATGATTAATCATGATCCTTTAAACTTGTGGCGGATAGAGCCTTATATTAGTGATGGTGGTTAGAACCTTCACTGCAATATTAAATAATTTAATTGTTAAAAAGAATTGCTCAAATATGCTTTATGAAACTTATTAGCAAGTATGGTTTATTGAAATTTGGCTTTGTGCAAAAGAACCATGTTAAGTCTTCCTTGGCAAGCCTCCCATATGCATACTTTCCCGACTTGCTGAGTACTTTTGTACTCACGTGCTACATCCGTTGTCATCATCAGAGAACTACCAGGACGCCGTTGAAGACAGTGAGTTCTACACTGAAGAATTTGAGGAAGATCGCCAAGATAGCTAGGCGCGTGTCTTGTCGTCGCCTGTGGTGTTTTTGGTTTTCGCCCCTTTTCGTTGCTTTTGCTTCCGCTGTCGTGGCTCCGGTCTCGTGACCGAGTATTGTAATAAGTGGCCATGTGGCCCTTACTTTATTATTTATGTTACAACTTCGTTATGTTTGGCAATGACGTATCACTGTTGACTGTGTGTACTAGCTACTGATCTGGGACTAGTACATAAATACATAGGAGATTTTGGATAATTGATCCGGGGTCTCACACTTAGCACGTAAAACAAGAAGACATTGAACATGGCTAACTTATCCCTAATTATTATCTGCAATATACAATACCCTATATTTTAAACAGAGGGAGTAGTTTGGCAAAATTAACTGCAATATGTTGGAATTTATCAGATCAATTTTGTTTCAACAATATTATGAGCCTTCCCGCGAGTGGCGACGTGCACGCACAACCCACGCCATGCTTCGCGCGAGGGCGGAGCGCGCGGCGACGTGGACGCATAGCTTCAAAATAACAAGAAATAAAATTCTAAATTTAAATCTTAATTTTTGTCTTGGATTTAATTTTTACTGCTTTACGAATTCCTCATGATTTTTACTATTTTAAAAAAAGTTTTGTATCGGTCAAAATAAGGTATCCCATATTTAAATTTCAAAATCAAATGAACATAAATTTTTAAGAAAATTTAATTAAATTATAAATAAAACTTACATCATCTCCAAAAAGTTTTAGGAAAATTTAAAATCATTTGTTGCCTCTGGAAAACGAAAAACAGTGAAATTTAGATGCATTAGTACCATTGTCAGAATTTTAAAAAATCAAAAAAGTTCGATCATGATATTAATTTTTTGTTGAAGCTTGGAAATTCTCTTAGGAACCATCTCAAAAATTTCCAACACGATTTATTTGCTCAATAAAATCAATAAAATTTCTTTAAATGCATTATTAGTATTGTCAGAATTTTTTAACATTGTACAAGTTTGATCATGATCTGAAATTTTTTATGATAAATTAGGTATGCTTCACAAAATTTTGAAAAATTAAATTTATATGATTCCTCTAGAAAACCAAAAACAGTGAAATTTAAATATACTAGTAGCATTTCCAGAATTTTTTAAACTATAATTTGAAATTTTATGGTAACTTATACATGCTCTCAGGACCCTTCTAGAAAACTTTAAAAAATGATTTAGTAGCTTAATTAAATTAGTGAATTTGCTTTAAATGCATTAGTGGCATTGTTAGCATTTTTAAAAATTGCACAAGTTTGATCATGATCTGAAATTTTTATGGTAACTTAGCCATGCTCTCAGGAACCTCTCAAAATTTTTAACTTGATTTAATAACTCAATTAAATTAGTGAAGTTATTGAAAAAAAATCAAACAAAAACGCTTTTGCTGGGAATCGAACCCAAACCTCATGCATGCGACGCAATTGTAGAATATAGAACAATCATAGCACAATTAACCAAATATCTAGGAAACAACTTATTTATTCAATTTTAAATGATAATTGCTCAACAAGATCGTAGACCAAATGTTCATTTAGGAAATAGCTCTAAACTGATAAAGAGATTTATAAGGAATATGTGACATCAACTAACAAAGTGAAGGAATACTTAAAAGATTAATCCATGTCTCCATATGAGTGGTAGGTGTCCTCTTGGGACTCCTCGAACTAAATAATTTCAAGAACCATATCATCACACTCCTTAGCTTCCGTGTCAATAATTGGTTGAACGGTGAAGTATGGCTCTACGTTGTTTCTCTAGGTCTTATTGATTTTTCAATAGATTTAATGTAAAGGTCTACCATATAATTCGGGATGCAATAGTTACACGACCAATGGCCAATGCATCCATACTTAAAATAGGGCTATTTAGGGTTTGCAGCCTTATTAGCTAAGTCTTGCTTCTGAAAGGCCCTTGGCCCTTTACTTTTACTTTTTCATTATAGATTACCTCTTCCCCTATCTGATCTGCCATTCTTCCTCTTATCCCCTTTATTCCTTTGGCCCTTTCTACGTCCACGGCTATTGCTAATCTACTGAGCATTTGCATGTGCTTCGAGCATGCATGCATCCCATTAGGGATGGAGTGATGATTCTTCATTAGAAGTTCATCATATTTTTCTACCTCTAGCATAATACATATAAGCTCGTAATACTACTGGTGCTTAGCATGATGATACTATTGCTACAGTATCATCATATTAGGGGTGAAAAGTGCATAATGCCTTCTCTATCATTTTAGCATCACTAATTTTCTAGTTACATAATTTAGTTCAGTGGCAAGCTTGTTCATGACAAAGCTATTTACTGCCACCGCCTTTAAAATCCTAAAAATGCGGGATGATTCATTCGTGCTGTGCTTTTGGCAACAGGACGAATCTTTGCTAGATATTTATTTTTCTTCAGGGAAGCCAAAGGTACTAGTTGGTCCTCTTCCATCAAATACATGACTTCACGTTCGTATAAAGTTGGTGTTTCAGGAGGTGCAAAGTCATACATATGATGGCTTTGGGAAAAGGCGATTCTAAAAGTCAAGCTGTTAAATTAATCTTAGTATTAATTGTTCGGGTAATTTAATTGTTGCTGCCATTCAAGGCAAGCTTGATAAATTCTCTCTTTTACGATGTCTGACATATCTTATTTCTATTTATGCAAACGACTTTTACTGCTAGTAAAACCATTATATTGCATGCTCACTCTTTGATCACTAAAGCTTCATCTATATCTATTCAGTAGATAATAATCTAAAAATTTTAAGTATTTTCTTAGCATTTGTCATAATTTCTCTGTTAATTATTTAAGCAGTTTTGAAAATGACTGAATAACAGAAAAAATAAATTACAAGGTAATTTAACCATGGAATAATGCTAAGAAAATAAATCCAGAGACACAAGGCTCCAAATATGCTAACTAGAATTTTCTATTAATTACCAAGCAATTTTTAGATTTACTGAATAACAGAAAATAATTCCAATACACATAAAATATGGAATAATGCTAAAAAAAACCACTGTATAGAGCATCCAATATGTTCTAAATATCAAAGTTACCAAATTTTACGGAAGTTCGTATACCTAGAAATTCAATTTCTAGGTACTAGGATTTATCATTAATTTTAAGAATTATTAATCTATTTATGAAATTACTGAAAAATGATGGGCCATGCGGCCCATTAAGCCCCATTAAGGACCCAAGATGGCCCATATTGCGATGGCGGCTACGGTTAATAACCTTAGCCACCGCTTGCCTTTGCGCTGTAGGGAGGCACTGTGGTCAGGCATTGGCAATGGCGGTCGGGTGCTGGTCGCGGTGATGCGAGGCGAAGTCCTCGGCGGCTGCTCATTCAAGGCGCCCAGAGTGGTGGCGCCTTCAGGGCAGCCATGCTCGCGGTGGCAGTGCTGCGGGCACCAAGTGCGGCGAGCGACAGGGCCCTTAGAGTTAGTGGCGGTGCTCCAGACACCAAACGTGGCTACCGGCAGAGGCGCTTCGGGCGCCATACGCGGCAAGAGGAGGGGCCCTCGACGGTGGCTCACGTCAGGTGCACAGGTGGCCATCGTCGGCTTGCAACTTCTAGCCAGCATGAGCTGACGGGGTCCTCAGCGCGGCGCGGTCAGCAAGAGTCACGACCACGGGAGCATCGATGCGTTTGCAGCACCAGTGGTGCGCATAGGCACCTGCGACTGCGTGCTCAGCCTTGGTTGCGTGTCCAGAGTTGTGCTATGTGCGCGGAGCAGCCGACTCGTCTTGGTACGGTCAGCGTGGTCGTGTGACGGTCGGTGCACTTGGCTGCTGCCCAGGGACAGCAAGGAGGAGGCGACATGGTGGCTCGCTTGACGCGTGGTGGCAATGCGGGCGAGCTCAACTTAGGCCAAGGAGCTGCAGGGCGGCGCCGACACAGTTGGGCTATAACGCGAGTGCAGCACTGCTTCGGGCCAAGGAGCAGTAGGGCGGCGATGGCTCGAGTGCCGGTGAGGCCGCGAGGCGCGGTGTTGGGACGAGGGTGCAGAGGCCGGAGGCCGAAACTGCAAGTCTGTGGGGAGCCATTAGCCGAAGGCTGGCGCGACACGCCTGCGAAGCGGCGGTGACAATCAATTGCTGTTCTTCACTTTTTCCCTTATTTTTGTTTGGCGATAAACAATCTCCCACGATGAACAGAAATTATATGCATCCCCTTTTTATGAATAGTACATGGCAATAACAATTAATCTGTGATATTGATGATCTACAGGAGCAAAATAATGTAGACGCAATCCACTTACGTAGCTTGAACTTACGTAGGGCTTGTGGATGATTTAATTGCTTGTAGCCAGATGATTTTGATGACGTGTAGATCGATGCAGGTAGACGATTTCGATTGGCCTCGATAGAACTTTGTGTGTTCGTTCATCCATGTAATTTCGTCTTTGTGTTGATGTGATCGATCTCTTGTACGAGCAGCATGCAAAACAAACATAGATCAATTCGTGATTAGTATCAAGAAAACAAGATTGATCTACTTGCAAAGAATATAGAATGACAAACACTACTTGTAGATTGATGTAGAGCTTCGTATTGATAAGGTGTTGTAAAACATAGTCGTTCACTCATACCAATCAACAGCACACCAATAGGAACACATGAACAAAAGTAGAAGTACATGTAGAGGTGCACATAAAAGTATGGGCAATGATCTCTTGTTTTTATTAGATTAATTTTTTTGTACAAAGGGGTACCCAATATATAGCAAAGCCAACTTGCAGATAGATTCGGATTCGCCCACCAATAGATAGAGTCCTTCCACATTTGGACTGAAATTCTATATGTATATCATAATAGTGTGCACATATAATAATTAATCGAGAGATTGCAGGAAAATATCAAAACGTCGTAGAGGTTGGTGCTATTGAGATAAGAGTCCCGTTGCAGAGTCTACTGCTCGCAGCAAAATGCTGTTAGTTTCTTTCACCTCCTGTCGTTGAATCCGTGCGTCACTGTCAATATACTACAAATCGCGATGTCCGGGTTATGATGGTAAACAATTGATCTTATCTGATGAGAATAAAATTCTCTACAACATGCGCCACATGTTCTCTATTGAAGTGAGTCTGGTTATAGATCAAAACAATCATAGTACACGTGCTTCCAATTAGATAGAATCGGCCATGGAAGTTCACATGGGCGATGTACGAATTTTCCCAATACGATAGAACTAGCTATGAAAAATCATTATTCGAATTCCCGATTGGTAGAAAATTAACCATGGCTTCATGCAAATCAATAAAGTGGAATACCATACTATGTTGATTCCTACCCCTCGCACGGGAGCAAGATTGTTTTATGCTTCAAAGCAAGCATCATCCAATGCATAATATGCACATCGCCCACTGCAATGCTGAGGCGCGCAATGCACATAATTTCCATAGATCGACACCATGACCAGGTGTTGACGAGAGAAAAAGGGCCACTTTAATCATTCACATTACCATCAGTTTAAGACCAGCGAGGCTAGACAAAATTATGGCCAAGTGGCGACGAGGCAAGGTCGCTACTCCATCAACATTCAACACGTCCCAAACGAACAGGATCGAACACTCCGCTGCCAGGCACCGACGAGGCAAAGGTAGCATACACATCCGCGTATGATAAAGTCATGCTTACACATGGCTAGGCACTTACGAGACGAAAGTCATCCTCTTCATTAACATATCATGTCTATGAATCGACATAATGATGACGTATTGTGACCGTGCATCAGCGAAACAAAGCTACCTGCATCACACCTGCATCTTCACCAACATTATACATACATATGGACAAGCAATATAAGCATAAAAGATAACTACCACGGTGCAGTTTAATCGAAGGTATTATGTAGGCCAAGCTTACAAATGTAATTAATCGGACGCCATGCAAAGACAATGGGAATCAAGCGAACTACGCAATATTCAATCAAAAATTCTCCTTAAGCAAAGACATAGAAGACAAGATGAACTCTTGGGATGCATGTAATTTTGTATATTCAATATAGAATTAATGAAATGCAATATTCCCATGTGTTCATTGGACTGTTTGTTTTCCACAAACAACGCTACGTGTACTTTTATTGTTCAAAAAATAATTTAAATAGTTATAAAAAAATGCTAAAACAAATTACGTAGGTAGGATATGATATGAACTACCCTGTTACAAAATTTGATATGATCTGATCTACCAACTACAAAATTTTAAATCCAATTTTACCACACATTGAAAAACGAAAACGACATACTTTAATTAATAGTAGCTTTATCTTTATCTTTTGAGAGGTGCTTCTATGTTTTCCTTCCTAATACAAATTGCACAAATTTTGAAGCAAACGAAAGGGTAAGTAATCCTTATCTACCCTTTATTCATGCTTTAATATTTGTGCAACTTTAAAAAGGAAGAGTATAGAAGCACTTCTCTTATCTTTTTTATTTCAGATTTTATTTTCAGCAGACTGTCTTTTTCTTTTTCTTAATAAATAGTATAAATTTGGGTTTGAAAATTCATGAGATGATAGACCATATCATACCCTAACCTACCCATCTATTTTTATTTTTTTTTTTAGAATTCTTCATTACTAAATCAGTTTCCGTGCAATGGAAACACAGGTAGCACTAAACCGTAGGTAACACCCGAATTGTTCTCCCTGTTCCTACATGGTAATCACACGATAAACAGAGGCTTCTGATAGGAAATCCAACAGTAAAACGTGCAGCACACGAATTCCGATGCCGCGGTAACACAAAACTTACCGTCGTCTCCGCATACTGAACGTACAGGAGACTGAATGGACGGTCAGCAAAGCAAAACAACGCACGCCGCTGCGAGGAGCTAAAACAATTAGCAGATCATTGGGAGTACAAACAGGATCGCTGGATAAACGAGTCATGGAAGGCAAAGTCCCAAATCTTGTTTTAACAAAGCTCTCCTAATGTCCTTACAGCTGTGGCACAGGTCCAAAGCTTCACGCTTCATAAGTTCTTTAGACTTCATCCATGTACTAGGCAGAAAATAAGGAAAGCTGCAACAGCTTCTCCTATGCACCAGGCAGCAGACAGCCCCCAGTCTGGTGAAGCATGGCATCGATCTCGTCGCCGTCTTCCATCTCGAGCTGAAACAGATCGCAGGCGAAAACAAAAGTCAGGGATTTATCACATGTTAGGGGCCTACTAGTTTAGGAAAATCTTCAGGAAAGGAACATCACGCGCCTCATCAGGGGTCTGCTCGCCACGGAGCCTACGACCATCAAACAGGAATGCAATAGCGTTCATATCCACAGACTGGCGGTCGCAGTAGGCATTCATCAGTTTCTTCAGTTGGGTTGATCTCTTGATGCGGAAGAACACCTCGTTGCCATCCTACGCCACAAGGAATGAGATGCATAAGACTTGGCACTGAGAAAACACAGGCTGCAGAGAATTCCTAAAACAATTCACTGGCTAGTAAAATGTGGCAATATCCTCTGACATGCAAAGCTTAACGAGTACATAGATGAATGATTCCGAAACTTTTGAATTCAAAGATCATATCCGGTGGAAAATCTGATCAAAAATATCCGGTGGAAAAGCTCACAACCTCAAACAAATGCATGTTTAAAATTTTGGCCATTGTAAATTGTTGGTTTTGGTAATACTGCGCTTCTACTGTGAGTCTGCAACCAGTAATAAGCCAATTGTCCCATTACATACACAAATTTCTGACAAGTATTTAAACATGCTGCTGCAAGAACATGTACACAAATAGCATTACTTATGTACAACAAAATATCGTTTTAAGTAGATCAATTGCTAGATAAACATCAACCATAAACATGATTTGCAATGGCCGCTGAATAATATTACAAAATTAAATACATGCATATTATAAACAGGAATTTCTTTCGGCTTGAACACAGTTCTAACCTCAGTATTTGGCTCAAAAACGCATTCTTTCTACACCAAACTTGCGAACTGCTCAAAACCAGCAGTGAGCAGTGGCCTATCAAATTCCCTCTGTCCATAAACAGATAATGGAGTGCCTTAGATATTAGCACTAGAATTAAGGTGCTGTTCAAATGATATTTGCCTTATGTTTGATGCAAGTATGCAAACAAAGTAAAGGATTTAGCGCAACTGGGCTCAATGAACTTCCATTGGGTATAAAGGTCACTGAGATTCTATTTTACTTGAAATTCTTGAAAACACAGAACAACTGTACTCCTTGTTAAACAAGGAAAACAACCTAGCATTTAAAACTTATATGCACAGGCAACTCTAATTTCACCTAGGAGACAAAGACAGAACAATATATGATGGTTTCACAAACCAGTCGCTACCTCTTCCTAGGAATCCCAGCCAAGCTTAAAGGGTGATTCTGAGAAACCCACAGGAACCTCGCTAAGTTATACAGGTTACACACGATACTCACCAGCATCAATAAAATTTCCACATCCTCCAAAAACACTAGCTGAAAAAGGAGACCTGTTTAAGCGAGGGAGCACCACAACCACTAGAAACCAGTATGTATGGGTCATGGTCCCAAACCAAGACTACAAATTTACCTGCAGCACTTTCCGACAGACCCAATAAGTCACGACACAGAACATCACACACAGTTGAAATTGGTGTTGAAATTCTCATTCATGACAACTAATTCCACGTGTTTCATCTTGCTCTTATTCCACATTGTCTACCCTCCATTAGAAATTCAGCATTCAGACACTAGATCTAGTACAGATTGAACGGCAATCGATATCATCTTAATCATTTTCTGTTCTTCACACCGTCTCCAGATAACGCTTACCGAGAAAATCAACAGTTCAATCTAACATCTACCAGACAATATGCAGTATATCGGCAAGATCAGCGACGCATGAATGCACAATCGAAACTTAGAACAAACGAGCAGCGCCAAGCCATCCACGGCTACCCTGCCAACCTCACCCAAAAATACGCAACTCTATCAACACAAGAGGTGACCTAGTAGAGGCCGATCACAAGGATTTCAAGGGCTGTGTGTTTCCGCCCATTGGATTGGCTAGCCTCGTGCGGGAGGGCATGCAGGCTATTCGGATCCAGGGATAACCTGCGGGCGCCCATTTTGTGGGCCGCGTGCAGATCATGGCTGGCCAGGCCTCGTGCAGGAGGGCATGCGGGCTGTTCGGATTCAAGGATAGTCTACAGGCGCCCGCTTTGTGGGCCGCATGTGATCTGCACACGGAACCCTTCAAGGATGGTGGGCCCCACCTCCCCACCCGTTTGCTTTCTGTTGCTAAGGAGTAGTATGGCTTCTCCGCGGTGTGAAGAGGTTTGAGGATTTCGCCTGCAATGCGAAGTTCCGAGCGCCATGCGGCGAAAGTGTGCGGGTGCCATGGCATTGCATATTTTGGTCTTCCCCAAGCAGAAGCAAACCAAGCGCAATACACACTGTTGCTAGGCCCGGTCCGTGGAGAGTTTGGCCTGGCCCTGCCTACAGTAAGGCTCAGGCCCAAACTTGTCCACGCTTATGGAGCTCTCTAGCCACAACAGTTAATTCGACCTCGCCGTCTCGCCAGAGTTGAGCCGGAGAGGTTCGACCTCGCCGTCTCGCCAGAGTTGAGCCGGAGAGGACCCGTTGAATTCTAGTAATCTCATATTTCTTGAGTTTTTTTTTCCTATTTTGTTTTATAAATCAATTTGTTCAAGCTTTGTTCTTCTTTGGTGAGTTCTTAGCTGCCTTTTCTTTACTCATGATGGGTTTTATTTGATTGACTCATCTGGATGACGATGGGTGACACCTACTTTAGAGATTAACATCGGCCTGCGTTGGGTGTAAATAAATCCCCTGTGTTTTTCCTTTGACAAATCACATTGCTACCAAGACGTAGGTCCTACACATCAATTCTACTTCCCGCTACCACGATTGCCAACAATCATGACATTGTTGCAACTTGCAAGATATGGAGTCTACAATGAGGAAGATAAAGCAGTTCATCGCATTCATCAACTCAAGGACTTGATGGTACTCCCTCTGTTTACGTTATTTTGTCACTTTTGACTGTAGTATAGTACCAAGACAATCAACTTTTTATACAAATGACCAAAATGCCATTCATAACTACCCAAATTGGCCGTGGGCCCACCATGGAAGGAGGAAATGTGGAATAATTGATAAGGGCAAAATGGGAAACAATGCATCGGGAAGCGCAAAGTGACAAGTATTTGTGAACAAATAAAGTGATCAAAAGCGACAAGTAAACATGAACGAAGGGAGTAGCATGTTCGTTTAGAATCTTCAATGTAAAAGTTGAGTACTCGTGTACTTTTCTTAAGTTATTTATACAAATCAAAGGGTTTTTCCTAAAAAAAAAGTAAATGCAAATAATGTCCATTTGTGATCTTCACAGTTCACACCTCTTGCTCTTCCTTTTGTTGCATCTCCGAGTGATTTATTCCATATTATTGTGGAAATTTGATTGTTTAGTGTGAATTTTCCATAAAATTCCCATGTTACTGAACGGGCCTTAAAAAACACCGTAAACCTGACTAGAACATTTCTTCAAACGACTCCCAAGTAGATGTATGTCAAAATTAAACTCTCCTTATCTCCTAAACCTATTTTCAACTAACTTATTTGAAGATTATACTCTCGACAAGCTCTCTCCGTCATATTTTAAACTTGCAATGCTGCTCTCTTATCCCCATAGAGATAGCGATGGAGCTTATTCTGCTCCTCAGATGAAGAGCTAAGCTATTATTTTAATTTTTCTTATTCACCTTTTTTGTTCATAGGAACTAAAATGTACCTAGAGTTCTCTCTGCTGTCGCATTTTCTACGAATCTAATTCTTCAGGATGTACGTAGAGCTCTCTGCCTTCTTAAGTAAAATGTATACTTATATATTTTCTCTGTGGGATTGATCTTTTTCTGCAGTGCAGCTTGACCTCAAACATGCCTAACTCTTCTGAATTTTGTTATCGCTGATCAAACAAGTTCATTGTTATTGTTTTACAGAGTAAAATATGCGTTTTTTTGTAAGTTTTAAAATATTATTAGTAGACAATCTTCATTGCGACTCCAAGACTTCCCTTGCTGCCTTTTTAATGATTAGAGCTTCTCTAACATTGCTGATAAATAAAACTATTGATTGATAACTATATTAGATTGTTAAAATGCAATCTTCGTTGCCACAAAAGTTGATGCTATTGCTTTTCTAAGCGTTGGTTGTAAAACTGAGGAAACATCAATACGGACGATTTGATTTATTTACTAGCTTACAGAAAAGATATGTTTTGCTTGATATGTGTATGACAGAAAATTGATATTTATCATACAGTTTAGAATCCCGTCTTATATTTATGTATCACCCTCTTTTGGGATTCCATTGCAACACGCAGGCACCCTGCTAGTTTATTCTAAATAAAAATGAGTTAGATATTTACAACTAAATATGGTTCTCTGAATATTGTTAAAAAATTAGCAAACAGGTAGTACATTACTATAAACAAGACTTCCACCAAAATACATTTGATGGGTATGTAAAGCTGCCTCGGAAGAATTTGACGCAAGGGATGTCGAGTGCAGACTGGAGACTGTTAACAGTAAACATCCAGTCACCACTAATTCAACAAAATCCTAGCCCAAGGATGGGTTGGGATTCGGAGAAACCTATAGGACACTTGCCAAGTTATACCTAATTACAGCTTATACATTGATAATCCACTGTATTTGGCAAGCTTTACCGAGATAATTAGATAAAGCTGATACAACAAACCATATTTGCTCATTATCCCCGTTGCTGGAAAAAAAAAGGATTTTTTATGTATGGCACCCAACCCAGCACAGAAACAAGCAACACAGTCAAGTCATCTACGATGTTGCTCGAAACAGTAAGGCTACAAAGAATTCACCTTATTACTGTTGCTCAACACCAAACTCCATTAGAAACTCAGCACCAAGACACTAGTCCTAGTCCTAACACGGATTGATTGATGCATCATAATCACTCTTTCCTTTACACACCCTTTAGACAATAGCTCAAAGGAAACATCTGTACAGAATACAGTCAACCTTATCCCATTGCGTTTCCTGTGGGGAGGAAACAACCACGCACAAGAACAAATCAAATACGGAGTAAAGCGAGACTAGGGACGCTTGCCTAGAACAACTAAGGTCGCAATAGCGCAACAGCAATCGCTATCACAGCAATCTGAATCCATCGCTCGGCGAGCCTAACACACCCAATCAACAGCACCACGCCATGGCTGCCCGACCTACCAATCTCAATTCTCGAATCACGCAATTCTAACAAATACAAGAACAACTTTGGGTGGATATGACAAGAATCGCAGAGCGAAGGGGAGAGAAGAGGCAGACCTGTCCCTTGACCTTGAGATTGATGTGGGCGCCGCCGCCCTGCTCGCCCGCCGGCTTCTTGTCCTCCTCGCCCGCCGCGGCCGACATCTCGAACCCTCTCCTCCTCGCAAGCTTCGAACCAAACCAAGCACAGGTTAGATTCGATGGCAAATCTGTACTGTACCCGAGGGGAGGGAGCGACGAACCGAGGCAGACTTGACTCTACCGATCCCTTTATAGTGCGGCGACCCAGAGCCGGATTTAATACTCTCCTGACGTCCGGATCCACCCTGCGGGGCACCCTGTGGCCGCGCGTCCCCCACTCCTGAGATTGTGCCGCGTGACGAGGGTGGCGAGCTGGCTGTTCGGGGCGCTGGATCGCTGCGGCCATAGAAAAGGAGTGCGTTGCGGGGGGCGCCGCACTCCACGCGTACTTTGCACGCTACCCGGTCAAGAGTGCCCTTTTTAAAAAAGAAGATATTGTCTTTTTCTTCGCATTCTTTTCCCTCGAAGCGAAGCTGGATTGCACATTTTTTTACTGATTTTGTCCATAAATTTTGAATATATTTAATGTTTTAATACAAATCAGAACTCCATTAGTCTAAATTTATAAATCATATTTTTTTAATGATCTAATCTAACCCAGAAATACAAAGCGCATTTCATATCCCATGCAAAACTAGTGTGCTATTTTTTCCATATTTCTAATAAATATACATATTTACTTTATATGCTCTGCATACATACATTGTATATAGTGCTTAGTTATAATAATTAGGGATAATCAATCATTTTTTATATCTTCTTGGTATATGTGCCAAGAAGAAATACACCTTATAAACCTAATAAATATTTACATAATTAAATTGCAAAAAAAATGTTGTAGAATTTGTAAAACTCAATTTACATAATTAAAACTTGTCACATATCAATATAAATGTAAAAATAGGCATTCACATAATTAAAATATACCATAACAAGATAACATTAACATATTACATATACCATAGCAATACAAGTAAGTCTTCAATATTGGATAACACTAATATATTAAAAAATATCATACATTTGCTATATTTTAAATAATTGAAAGTTGTCACATATCAATACAAGAAAAAATTTCGATATTAGATAATTAAATGTACCATAGCAATACAGGTAACTTTTTAATATTGGATAACATTAATATATTAAAAAATACCATACTTTTACTATATTTTAAATAATTGAAAGTTGTCACATATCAATGCAAGGAAAATTTTTAATATTGGATAACATTAACATATAAAAATATACTTCAACAAATATTGCTACTAAATATACTTCAACAAATATTGATATTAAATAGAAAGCTGGTTCTAGGAGAAGTTGGCGTTAAAGAAACTTGACAGGTTTGACCTAAATGTCGGCTCCAAAATAATCCAAATACACTTTGACGGTTTCACCCCTAAAAAATCCTTTATTACTCCATTGACTTTTATAAGGCATCCATACATTTCAAGATTCGAACCTTTTAATTTTTATTAGCAATTAGTCCCACAATGCATATGTTTAATCTTACAAAAGCGATACTAAATATTGCTACTTAACATTGAAGAAATATTGCTACTTGACATACTTGAACAAATATTGCTACTAAAAATATTTCTAATTTCTTTTTTTTTATTTTTTTTTCTATTTTCTACATTTGGAACGCTTCAAAAACGTCTCGAAACTTCATTTTTTTCAAAAAATATTGACATCAGAGGTCATGAGACTATTAATACTAATTATATGGAAATTTTGGATAAATTTTATCAAATTTTTCATTTTTTAAAATTTGAATTTGAGCGAAATTCCGAACGAAATTCCTTTTCGATACGGATCGGAAAGGACGAATTTTACGAATTTCGATCGAAATTCATCGGCATTTGGAACCTTGCTGCTACATCATCAGTAAGGTAGCAATTAAGATGTGAAAATTGGTCTCTCAACAAAAAAAATATATGTTTTATCTGATATATGGAGCTTAGCCCAACATAGCATGGATTATTCGAAAGGAATAAGTCTATTTTACATCATTTAATTTTTGAAAAAAGTCCATTCAACACTCTCAACTATTAAATTTGGTATTTAGCATCCTAAATTTATAAAATCGGATCATTTTACATCTTAATTGGCTTGATTTATATGTTTGAGGGTTAAATACCCAGTTTTGTAGTTGATGACGTTAGATGGACTTTTTTTTTTAAAAAAAAAATGAGATGTGTAAATGAACTTATTTCTTTTCGAAATTATCGCTTACCTTGCCCCTATGCGTTTTTTTAAATCTAGCCCTCCCCGTATGTATTTACCAATTTGGCCCTCTCCTCAACAAAAAAGACCCGGCAGACACTTAGGAGCCCAAAAGGGCATCAGTTCTTTGGGAGCTCAGCTCCCCTAGCTGTTGGAGCAGGACATGGTGAAAGGACCGATGATGTCGCCTAGAGGGGGGTGAATAGGCGAATTAAAAATTAGCAGCGGAATTAAACTTTCCCGAGATGGTCAATCCGGAGTCTCCGGGTTTTGGTCCGGATACTCCGGCTTGTCCGGATACTCCGGCTTGTCCGGATACTCCGGCTTGTCCGGAGTGTCCGGTATTTTATACCGGAGTCTCCGGGATGGGTGGCTCGGGAGCACAATGCAAGTTCTTCAAACTTGCACAAAATACTACTAAAAGTAGATGACAATAACAACCTAAAACAAGTGCTAGTATGGATTTGAATTAAAGCTAGACAAAGAGCTAGATCTACGCTTTACGGAGACAAATCCACACAAGCAACACAAGCAACACAAGAAAGAGCGAGATAGAAGTGATTTTTCACCGAAGTTCGGATTCTTGAAGGGAATCCTACGTCTCCGTTGAGGTGGCTCGGTCACACTTGAGCCGGGGTCTCTTTCAACCCGCTTTCCTCCCGGTGTTGCACAAATGCACTCGCCGGCTTCACTCCTTGTCTCTTTCCTTTCGGAGGCGAGACTCGCCTTCACAAACGACCGGGGCTCACCACACAAGTTGGTAGCTCCCGGTGACTCCTAGCCGTCTAGGAGACCTTCAACCTCCAAGAGTAATAGCACCGCGGAAGTCGCTTGGAGGATGAACTAGTGCTCAACAACTCGAAATGAATGCACCTAGCACTTTTCTTCTTCCTCTCCTCACCAAAAGGGATCAACAACCAAATCAAATGGTGGGAGGAAGTGAGGGCTCTATTGAATGCTTTGGAAGTGTTAGAGAGGGCTTGAATGCTGCAATGAATGAGCTCAAAAGCAGTCCTAGCCGTTGGAGAAGAAGGGGTGGCTTTAAATACATTTTTGAAAATTAGCCGTTTTTCCCCTTTTTCGAACAGGCCGGAGACTCCGGACATAAAACCCGGAGACTCCGGGTTGTCCGGACTCTCCGGACTAAATGTCCGGATACTCCGGACTCTCCGGAAATCACAATTTTGGCCGAGTGGGTTAACCCGGAGGCACGGACGGGGTAGAGGTAGAGGTAGAGCCCGAAGCACGACCTCGGCGAAGCCTAGCAGCAGGACCAGGAGCAGCTGGAGGAGCTGGAGTAGACTGAGGACGGACTTTGTAAGCAAGATGCTCCTCATCTCTGACAAACTTCAGACCACTCACTGAAGAGATCAAGGTCATCACAAAAGGTGCATAGCTGCAACTGGCCATGTTGCTCTGCGCATTCTGTCTCATCGTCTCCCACATGAAATCGACAATATCAAACGAGTGGGTGCGCTCAACGAGGTGAAACAGCAAGTTCCTTCCATAGGAACTGATGGCAGAAGCATCTCCCTCCTTGGGCCAAAGAGTGACCCTCAACATCCTGTTGAGCACAGCTGGTACATCCTTTAGACCCTTGATGGTCCCAACTGTGAAGCTCTTAGAAGTGTCATACAAAGCCTCAATCTGCTCAGGAGTCATCACCTTCTTCGCATGAAGCTTTGGACTGTCATTGTACCTGAGGTTGAGGACTCTGGCAAACCTCTTCTTGCTAGCCACATACCAAACCCTGTCAGTCATCCACCATATGGCCTCATCATTCTTGTCAAAGTACAAGGTGGCATAGAACTGCATGAGAACCTCATTGTTCCAGTCAAACTTGTATGCCATGATATTCTTGACTTGATGCAGCTCGCAAATCTGAATAATCTCAGTGAAGACTGGATTGCCAGCAGCGGCCATGTACTCCCAGTCAATGGTCTTCATGCGAACCACTGGGTGCTCAAGTGGGTATAGGACCGTCTCATAATAATCTGACTGAAACCGGTTCCAAAACCGGTGGTTCACATACTCATCCTGGTGGAGCTCCAGAGGATCTTTCTTTCTGTGCTCAACAATGACTTTCCCTTTTCCAGATCCTGTCCGGTAATCAATTATCCTCATTGGGTTCACGGACATAGGATAGTTCCACACGGGCTTGGCCTTGGCCAGAGGACCAATGAAGCGCCCAGAAGCACGAAACTCGCTCCTCTTCTGATCACGAAGTCTGGCATGAGTATCTGCTGGATGCTCATCCGGATCGAGGAGTTGACAGAGGTGGAGGAGACAGGGCCAGTCTTGGCCGGGCGCTTAGCTGGCCTCGAGGTCCGGACGTGGGTCTTTTGGCCACTCCAATTCTCTGCTTTGCGGAGGCGGCGGAGGAGAATTTGTGGGAGAGCGAGCCACTGGCGGGATCACCGCCACGGATGTCTGGCGAAGAGGATCGCTGCCACCGGAAGTTCCACGAGAAGGATCCATCGACTGCACAGAGCGAAAGAATAGAATTATCCGAGAGGCGACAAGAAAAACAGAGAAGATTAGAATCTGCCGAGGCACTCCAACCCGAGAGTCCGGACAAAAGTCCGGATACTCGGATTGCATCCGAGACTCGGACAAAATGTCCGGACACTCGGATCGACTGAGACTCGGACCCAGAGTCCGACACTCGGATGAGCCAGAATTTTCGTGACGGCGGCCAAGGAAAGAGCAGTCCAACCCGCACAACTCAACAAATTGACTCTAGATTGCCACAAGAAGATTGGAATGAGGTCTAGGGCACAATCTAGTACAAGTTTTCGCGAAATTAGGGCACGGATTAGAACTCACCTCAACGGGTTTGAAACCGAGGAAATGCGGGAGAAGAGGGAGATCGATTCTTCGATCTTGAGAACCTCCACGAGACAAATCACACCCCAGATGAGATGAAGCACGAGAAGAGGCCCTAAGAACCGCAAGAAATTGATCCAAACCCGGAAGGAACAAGATTAGGGCATGATAATCCTTACCACGATCTCCAATCCAAGGATGAGGAGGAGTCCAAGATCCCTAGGAGAGAGAGAGGAGCACGGGAGAGGGAGAGGGAGAGGCGCCCGGTGCAAAAGGAATGGAAAAAGAAACCGCGCGGGATTGGGGGAATTTAAACTGTCCGCCCCAACCCGGAGACTCCGGATTTTCAGTCCGGAGACTCCGGCCCAACCCGGAGAGTCCGGACAAATAGTCCGGAGACTCCGGATGATTCGGAGACTCCGGATTAAATACCTGGACGATCCGGGTTGCCCTTTCGGTTAGGAAATTGACAAATTGAAGGATAGCTCAAGGAATTTGGCGGAGCGAGAGGGAGAAAGATTCCTAAGATGTCAACTTGATATATGACCAGCGAACAATAAAGCAAACAAGCCATGGTCACATATCAATGACAAGATCAGAGGATCAAGAGCCAACAACATTGGATAAATTCAAAGAAAAAGATGAATAAGGTTTTGAAAATTATTTTTCATTCAACAAACAATATGTGAGCACATGTCAAGCCACGTTACGAGAGTCTAAGATATTTAGTCCACTTCTCCATTCACGTAACCTTTTCGTCAAGAGGCTTGGTAAAAATATCGGCTAATTGATCATTTGTACTCACATGTTGGATATCAATTTCGCCTTTAGTTGCGTGGTCTCTTAGGAAATGATGGCGAATATCAATGTGTTTTGTTCGGGAGTGTTGGACAGGATTGTTGGCAATTTTTATGGCACTCTCATTGTCACACAAAAGTGGAACGCTTTTGTAGGATAGGCCATAATCACTCAAGGTTTGTCTCATCCAAAGTAATTGGGCACAACAACTCCCGGCAGCTATGTATTCGGCTTCGGCAGTGGATAAGGCTACGGAATTTTGTTTCTTGGAAGACCACGAGACTAGGGACCTACCCAAGAATTGGCAGGTTCCCGAGGTACTCTTCCTATCCACTTTGCAACCGGCATAATCCGCATCGGAATAGCCAATAAGTTCAAAGGAGGATCCTTTCGGATACCAAAGTCCAAAATGAGGAGTGTGCACTAAGTATCTCAAGATTCTCTTAACGGCCACCATGTGGCACTCTTTTGGAGCGGCTTGAAAACGTGCACACATACAAACGCTAAGCATGATATCGGGCCTAGATGCACAAAGATAAAGAAGAGAACCGATCATCGAACGATATACCTTTTGGATGACCGGTTTACCTTCTTTGTCGAGGTCTAGATGGCCGTTGGCTTGCATAGGAGTCTTTATAGGCTTGGCGTCCTCCATTCCGAACTTCTTGAGCATGTCCTTGATGTATTTGGTTTGGCAAATAAAAGTTCCTTCCTTGAGTTGTTTGACTTGAAATCCGAGAAAGAACTTCAACTCTCCCATCATGGACATCTCGAATCTTTTAGTCATCAACTTGCTAAATTCTTTACACAAGTGTTCATTAGTAGATCCAAATATAATGTCATCGACATATATTTGGCACACAAACAAATCATTATCAATATGCTTAGTAAAGAGAGTAGGGTCGGCCTTTCCGACTACAAAACCTTGTTCCAGAAGAAAGTCTCGTAGACATTCGAACCATGCCCTTGGAGCTTGCTTAAGTCCATAAAGTGCCTTGTGAAGGTAGTAGACGTGGTCCGGATGTCTTGGATCTTCAAATCCGGGTGGTTGCTCAACGTAGACCATCTCGGATAGTGGTCCATTTAGGAAGGCGCTTTTCACGTCCATTTGATACAGCTTAAAATCATGGTGAGTAGCAAAGGCAAGTAATATTCTAATAGATTCAAGCCTAGCTACTGGAGCATATGTTTCATCGTAATCCAAACCTTCGATTTGAGTGTACCCTTGAGCAACCAAACGAGCTTTGTTCCTTGTCACGATCCCGTTTTCATCTTGCTTGTTTCGGAAGACCCACTTAGTGCCGATGACGTTTTGCTTGGGTCTTTTGACAAGCTCCCAGACTTGATTGCGCTTGAAGTTGTTCAGTTCCTCTTGCATAGCCATCACCCAATCTGGGTCTTCAAGCGCTTCATCTACTTTAAGAGGTTCAAGAGAGGAAACGAACGAGTAAAATTCACAAAAATTTGCAACTCGAGATCGAGTGGATACTCCCTTGTTGATGTCTCCAAGTATGTTGTCAACTGGATGATCTCTTTGAATGATTTGATGAACTCTCGGATGAGGTACGGTTGAGTCCAAGGCTTGAATAGTAGGATCGAAGTATACGAATATAGCAATCAGAGGGGGGGTGAATGATTGTGCGGAAGCTAAAACCAAATTCTTGATCTATTAAAAGTTCACCCCAAAACAGAACCAAATAATTGCCTCATTTTCGACAAAAACAGAATGACAGAGGTTCGGTAAAACGCGAATTTCCGGAGATCCAACCGTCGGAACGATCTGAAATTTGGACACAAGAAACTAGATTCCAATACGAATCGAAACCAAAAAGAATCAGCTCGATCGGACTTACGGATCAAAAGTTATGAGCTTCGCAAGCTTGCTGATCCAGAACTTGACGAGAATCAATCTAATCAAAACTTCAAGATTAAACAAGAACGACAAAAGATTGATCAACTAGACTTTGAGAAACACTAGATCAATATCCTAGAGAGGTTTTTGATGGATCAAATCAAGATAAAACTTGAAGAACAAAAACCAATCTAGAACTAGAACAAGCATGCAAACAAGAACCAAAACAGAAAATCTTGTAGCGGCGTGGTTCTTGTAGTACGCAAAAATCTTGGAAGAATTGATCTTTATTTCTTGTCTAAAATACTCTCATCAAAAGAGTACAAACCCTAAAACCAAGCTCAAAGCTTGATGCGCTCAGCTCTACTTGATGCCTTTCAACAGGAGACCCCCACCTATTTAAAGCACCAACCCACAAAGAGTTACGAATACGATTCCTATTCCTAGAAGGAATCCGTATCCAACTCAACTCTACTTGGCCCAACCAGGCCGAGTACAACTCTTACGCGCGTATGGCAACCCTACCATACTCACGTGACTAACACTTTGCACGCGTATGGCCACCGCCATACTCACGTGACTAACACTTTGCACGCGAATGACCTCCTGCCATTCTCACGTGACTAACCATTCTTCATGTGCACCATTCTCTTAGCCCGAGCGTCCGCATGACATCCTTGACCACTAAGACCTCGGTTCCTCCTGAACCTAGTCCCGAACCTCAGTTCCTCCATGAACCTAGTTCGGTCCCGTCATCGACCACATTCGTCTTCGAGCAATACCGCACATGAACAAACCTAAAACAAATCCGAGCACAAGTCCACGACTTGACTCAATGTCAATCCATGCAACTACTCACATGAGTATTGCATAAAGTCCACTTCAAAAGAAGCATCATGAAATCATTACAAATTTCAAATTCACATTCAAAATTCAAATCCAAATCGCTCAAAACCCTAATTGAAATAAAACGATTCACGACGGACAAACAAAGTTGGTCCGTTGTATAAGGAAAAGTTTCTGTTCCAAGAAGCCAACCAAACGCGGAAAAACACATTCACAACGGACAAATAAAGTTGGTCCATTGTACATGCAAAAATGGCTTCGGTCATGAGCTCAAAACAAGTTCACAACGGACCCCAGAAGCTTGTCCGGCGCAAACGTGCCACACTCGGTTTCACAAAAGTAAAACCCTAGAAAAAGTCCATTCACGACGGACAAAAAGAATTAGTCCGTTGTACATGTGAAAATCTTGGTTCCAAGAAATTATCCAAACCGAAAAAGCTTGTTCACAACGGACCAAGAAAAACTGTCCGTTGTACATGTAAAAAATGACTTCGGTCATGGGCTCAAAAACATGTTCACAACAGACCCAAAAACACTGTCCGTCGCAGATGGGAAACTTACTGTTTCTTGAGAACTTTGTCCGGCGCTAATGCGTAACTTACTGTTTCTTGTCAAATTGTCAAAACACATGAACAAACACATTTTGCAAATTCAAATCTAAGTTAATTTTTCAGTTCAAAGCCAATTTTTCAGCACATGATTTCACAATCTCCCCCTTGATGAAAACATTGGCAACACCACTTAGAATTGATCATTTGGCATTCACTTTACCAAAGATTTTGAAATCCAAAGGATCAAAGACCAAAGTAAGAAAACACAGAAATCCCTCTTTGACCAAAATGCAAAACAAAATCTCCCCCTGAGAATGAAAAATGTGTGTGAATGTGCAATGCGCCCAAAAATTTCAAAAATACTCCAAACTTCTCCCAAAATTCTCAAATTTCCAAACACAACTCCCCCTTTTTCTTCTCCCCCTTTTTCCTTAAACTTTTCAATGATTCCCAAATTTCTCCCCCTTTGACAATGGATTCATCAAGAGTACAGAAGAGAGAACAGGTTCAAAATTTTTCCTGTAGCAAAGATTTCACAAGGAGAAACAAGGGAGTGCCAAGTAAGGAAAAGATGAGCTCATTCGATCATATAACCTTATATATCACATAATATGCAAAATACATGATCTTGATGTGATTTTAACAAGTTAGGGAATGACATGCATCTCAACCTCAATTTAGTCAACTATAACCAAGTACTAAGCAAAACCTTTAGTAGAAAAACAAAGGCTCAAAGTTGAAGCAAATAACAAATCAGGGCGAGCAAGTAGTTTCAACTCCAATCTAGTGGACCAATTTAATCTTTAAACAAGAAAGCGCATGTGGCATGCTTGAAGCATACTTCTTTTATTTCCTTGGAGTGGCATGCTTGAAGCATACATCTTGTCTTTTGAGGGAATGGCATGCTTGAAGCATACATCTTATCTTTTAGGGAAAGCATCCTGAAGCTCATAACTTGAGGCTTTTGCTTTTAACAACCCTTTTTTATTGATTCCCTTTTCTTTTCATTTTTCTTTGATTATAAACATGCAAAAGTGATTAAAAGGTCTTATGAAAGAGTAAAGTTGAAACCACACTTGCTTCATAGCCCAAATTTGTCAAGAGGATTCAATATCAAGCCTAGAAGAGTGAGATATCACATAGTATTTAGCTATAGGCAATCAAACCAAAGAATTCCGCAATATCATTTTTAGTTCAAGTGGAACAATTTAGATTATCATATATTAGCACAATTACATAATATATAAAGAAATATGATAAAGTGATCTCATTAAGTGAAAGAACTTGGCAAGGAAACTCCCCCTCAAAACAAACCCATTGGATGAACAATCCCAAGTTCTCCCCGAATAAAAGCAAAACGAGAAGAAGACAAAGGTTTTGTGAAAATGTTTGCCAATTGATGTTCAGTATCCACATGATGAAGCACAATATTTTCTTTTTCAACATGATCTCTAAGAAAGTGAAATCCAGTATCAATATGCTCAAGAAAGGGGATTACTCAAGAGGTGGCACGAACCAAATCAAATCAACATCCTCCAAAATCAACATCAGAAAAAGCTCTTAAACTAATCCATGAGGAAGCAGAAAGCCAAATGCCAAAATCTTTGAGTTCTATGAAGATACCTGAAAATCCTTTTGATAGCTTGTCGATGTGAAGCACGTGGGAAGCTTGAAAACAAGCACACAAGCACACACAAGCACGTGGGAAGAGTCTCTCATGTAAACCTCTAATTATCTCGTCCTCAACAGCATTATCATCATCTTTATGAACAAAGACACTCTCCCTGAACATATGCACTTGTACTGCATCATTTGAACTAGTGCCTTTACTTAAAACAGAAGTGGAAGGCAACACTTTCACATGAGATGCCTGCAGTGAAGGAGAACCAAATCTTATCAATGAACATATGAAGTGAGCATCCAAATTCACTAGCCACATGTTCTCCCTCCTCAGCGTGAGAAGCCTACATAGAAGCGAGAAAGTGTCGAGGTCTCAGATCTTGGGGTTAGAAATAAGATGTTTAGGAATCCATTACTGAGACACACGACGGACAACAGTAGGCACAACACAAGCAGTCTTATGCACAAAATCAAATTTGCCTGTTCCCGTGTTTCTAGCAACAAAAGGTGCTTGCATCACCCTAGGCACGTAGTGAGAAGCAAAGCGTGCCTTTACGAAATTAGACCTAGCCTTAGCTCTTTCTTTCTTTTGTTGTTTGGCTAGTCTAAAGCAAAAATCTACTAAATGTCCATCTCTACCACAATGAGTGCAAGTGTATTTAACAGGATGTTTGGCTTTAGAAGTAGAAGCAACATTTGCATTCATCATAGTAGAAGATAACACTCCATCAGACTTAAAGACAATTTTCTTAGGCTCATTGACAATTTCAAATTTTCCTCCGTCAAGTGTTTTAACAACGGTGGGAGCATGTGATTTATGATGAGCATAAGAATCAAAACCTAAACCTTTGTTATGAGTCTTGACTTTTGATTGATCCAAAATCATGTTTAGGTTCTTCTTTCCTTTAGTGAAACGTTCTAATGATTTGTCCAAGTAATTAACTTTTCGAGAAAGAGTTAAACAATTATTGCAAGGAACATTCACTTTTCCTTTTTGCTTACGACAAGTTGAGCATGAAAGAACCTCATGTGTAAGCGAGATCATCAGTCAATTGAGAAACCCTAGCATTTGCATCTTTTAATTTTAATTCAAGAGTTGAGCATTTAGAACAAGAAGTTGAACCATGCAAATCATCAGTGAAACAGCTAGCATGTTTAATATGTTTCTCATTTTTCTCACTTTCAGCATTAATTTTCTCAATCAAGGAAGCATGTTCTTTCCTAAGCGAAGTAAGCTCATTCCAAATTAAGTCACATGATTTGCAAGCATCATCATCAGGAATCAAAGTTTTAAGTCTAGCAATTTCAGCATTCAATGATTCAACAACAAAATCATGTTTCTTAATTTTCTTGTCACGTTTATCAAGCAATTTACCAAGACGAGCAACAGCAATAGCTAATTCATCGTAAGAAGGATCTACCTCATTGAAGTCATTTGTCATGATCGCTTCGGTGAAGTATCATTGCTTTTGGCCATGAGACACAACCCCGTCAACTCATGCTTGCTTGGATGTTCCTTCGCCTTTTACAAAGTGAATGGGCTTGCTTAAAGGAGCAACAACAATGTTGCTCTTTTTGCCCTTTGGCGGAACATACCCAAGCCCTTGCCTCTTAGGATTACCTTGGCGCTTACCGAGATATTCCTCTAAACCCTTGCTTGCCTTGTAGGACTTTTGAAGTCCATCTTCAAGCATCACCTTAAGCTTCTCATTCTCATGAGCCAAGACTTTCAAAGTCTCACGGTTAGTAGCACAAGTAGCAACATCAACATTATAACATCTAGCGCATCCATTGCTAGTTGAGGGTATTGAAACATTGGAGTTGTTAATTGAGGTGGAAGCGTTATTCGAGAGATCAACAAGCTTCACTTCAAGAGCTTTGCAAGCATCCATTGCTTGAGCAAGTTGCTCTACGAGTGAAGCATTGGTGATCTCAAGACTAACCACTTCACTCTTAGTCAAATTTGAATTTTTGACTAAGTCCTCATTCCTTTTTCTTTCAAAAGATAGGCTCTTCTCTAGCTCAATATTCTTCTCCTTTTCAAAAATAAGGAGATCCTCTTGAGCCTCAAGAATAGGCTCCTTTTGTTCAATCACTTCCTCCAATTTTTCAATGTCTTTAAGTAGCAAGTCTAGTTTTTCAATATCAAAATCATTCATAGACTTAAATGCTACTTCCTCATCATCACTAGCATCATCACAATCATCTAAGCCATAATCAACAATAGAAAGAGTGGAGCTCTTAGATGATACCTTGTGCCCCTTTGCCATGAGGTAAATTGGAGCATCTCTTTCGCCGTCGCTTAAGTTGTCAAAGAGACTCTTTGACTTTGTCGGTGGAGTGGCAATGGCGACGGTGGCAAGTCCATCTTCATTGTCGGAGTTGGAATCGGACTCGGACTCGAGTCGAGTCGGAGTTCCACTCCTTGCCGATGTATGCATGACCCTTGCCCTTGTACTTTTTGTTCTTGTCTTTGTCCTTCTTCTTGAACTTGTCTTTCTTGTAGGGCTTCTCTTCCTTCTTTTCTTTGTGTGGGCACTCGGCAATGAAATGACCGGGTTCCCCACACTCATAGCACTTTCTTGAGGAGTGACGCCCTCTTGACTTGTTGCCATAGCTCTTGGAGTGACTACCCGGCTTGTAGCCCTTCTTCTTCAAGAACTTGTTGAATCTTCTTACGAGCAAGGCCATATCTTCATTTGTCAAGGGGCCTCGACTCTTCTTCATCGCTTGAGCTCTCTTCGGCTTCTTGTGCAACCTTGACGGCCTTCAAGGCTACACCCTTCATCTTGCTTGGGACTTGAGCTCCTCCACCACTTCCGCTTCCTTAACCATCATCTCATCCGTCATCAACCGGCCAATCACGTCATGAGGAGTGAGTGTATCAAGTTTGGCGGTCGCGGATGAGTTGCACAAGGTTGCGGTTGGTGGGGTGATCACTCTAAGGATGATCTTGACAATTGCTTTGTCGGTGAGCTCGGTGCTTCCAAGTCCTTTAGCTTGATTTACTAGCACCATCAAGCGATCAAACATTTTGGTGTAGGATTCTCCTTCTTCTAGCGTGAATCGGCTCAATTCTCCAATGATGAGCTCTATCTTAGATTCACGGACACTTGACACACCTTCATGAGATATCATCAATCTCTCCCAAATGTCCTTGGCATTGTCAAGGCCATCGACCAGTTGAACTCGAGTCGCTCAATGCATTGAACAAGGCATTGACGGCCAAGTCGTTGAAGTGTTGAGCTTTGTCTTCTTGAGGTGAGATTGTTGGGGTTTGCGGGCTTGAAACCTGTTTCAACAATCTTCCAAATACACGGATGAAGTGATCTCAAATGCATCTTCATCTTATGTTTCCATGCCGCATATCGAGTGCCATCGAAGTGGCGCTCGGCCGGACGAGAGACGGAGACATAGGATGAGGAGTTTGAGACTCCAAAAGAGAAATAATCTAAAGGAATTGCAACCCCTATCTGGAACCGAGGCTTTCTCTTGGCCATGGGTTTCGGTAACCTTCTCTATTTCCGACATCTTTGATTCTCCAAGCGGTTAAGCCAAAATAAAGGAGATTTGGCTCTGATACCAATTGAAAGGACCGATGAAGTCGCCTAGAGAGGGGAGTGAATAGGCGAATTAAAAATTAGCGGCGAATTAAACTTTCCGAGATGGTCAATCAGGAGTCTCCGGGTTTTGGTGGGATACTCGGCTTGTCCGGAGTGTCCGGTATTTTATCTGGAGTCTCCGGATGGGTGGCTTTCGGGAGCACAATGCAAGTTCTTCAAACTTGCACAAAATACTACTAAAAGTAGATGACAATAACAACCTAAAACAAGTGCTAGTATGGATTTGAATTAAAGCTAGACAAAGAGCTAGATCTACGCTTTACGGAGACAAATCCACACAAGCAACACAAGCAACACAAGAAAGAGCGAGAGAAGTGATTTTTCACCGAAGTTCGGATTCTTGAAGGGAATCCTACGTCTCCGTTGAGGTGGCTCGGTCACACTTGAGCCGGGGTCTCTTTCAACCCGCTTTCCTCCCGGTGTTGCACAAATGCACTCGCCGGCTTCACTCCTTGTCTCTTTCCTTTCGGAGGCGAGACTCGCCTTCACAAACGACCGAGGCTCACCACACAAGTTGGTAGCTCCCGGTGACTCCTAGCCGTCTAGGAGACCTTCAACCTCCAAGAGTAATAGCACCGCGGAAGTCGCTTGGAGGATGAACTAGTGCTCAACAACTCGAAATGAATGCACCTAGCACTTTTTCTTCTTCCTCTCCTCACCAAAAGGGATCAACAACCAAATCAAATGGTGGGAGGAAGTGAGGGCTCTATTGAATGCTTTGGAAGTGTTAGAGAGGGCTTGAATGCTGCAATGAATGAGCTCAAACGCTGTCCTAGCCGTTGGAGAAGAAGGGTGGCTTTAAATACATTTTTGAAAACTAGCCGTTTTCCCCTTTTGAGCAGTAGGAGACTCCGGACATAAAACTCGGAGACTCCGGGTTGTCCGGACTCTCCGGATTAAATGTCCGGATACTCCGGACTCTCCGGAAATCACAATTTTGGCCGAGTGGGTTAACCCGGAGACTCCGGACAAAATGTCCGGAGACTCCGGACTGAGTCCGGATACTCCGGACTGTATGTCCGGACTCTCCGAGTTGACTGGCTCGGTTGGAATTCAGATTTTTGGAAAAAGCAAGTTTTGAGTGCTAGTTTTGGATGCAAGTTTTGATTTTGAGCACATGCACATCCTAAAAGCGATTTTCCGTAGTACCCCCTTAATAGTACGGCTATCCTTAAGACTCAATTAAAAAGGAAAATTACAAGTATTCGTCTTGATGCCGTTTTTGGTTGAAATTTGATACTCGTGGAGACGTCCAAAGTCATTTCAAACCATATGTAATCTCGAGATCTGCATTATACTTGATTGAAATATTAGATCTCTTTAATTGTGTCATCATTAATCACCAAAATAAAATGAGGGGCCTAGATGCACTTTCACATGGCCTACCCGCGGCAGGGCTCCTTCCGTGCTTCCTGGGCACTGCACGATGCCTCCTGCTCTCGCCCGTAGGCCCGCTCGCTCGCGCACTCATCTACCCTACTGCGATGTCACGTTTCACCTACAATAACTTCTATGGCGAGAAAATAGGCTAAATTTACAAATACATATGAAAAGCTATACTTGCAAGACCGAAGTACAATGGCTAGATAAACAATTGTTTCGGATACTTTATGCCTGGCCGGGCCTACTCCGATATAGGGGGTGTTTGGCAGAGCTCCAGCTCCACCAAATTCGTGGAGTTGGCGGAGCTTGGTATTCTTAGATTCACCAGATTCGTGGAGCTGAAGCTGTGGATATATTAAGAGTGTTTAGGTGGGTCCTCTTGTTTACATTTTAGAATAAAATTATAAATTTAAGTCATTTTATTTCACTCTACAAACTCAGCTCTGAGATGGAGCTAAAATACGAAGGTCTGGCAAACAGGGCCATAGTTAGAAACATAATTGGGCCAGCCTGACGTCGATGTGCTCTGGTCCGCCCAAGCTGCAATGGGGAGGATTATCCTGCTGTTAAAGCCGATGCTGGGCCCACACCGCAGAGGCAGTACGTGTCCGACCGCGCGGCGACGCTTCCAGAAAATCACTCCAATACAACGGAAGGCGCGGTAGCAACCAGGACCAGGAGCGTTCCCCGTTGTTCTGTCCCTGTCCGTCTCTTCGATCAAAGCGGCGCGAGTATCAAAGCAAGGCGAGCCCCGGCCGCCGCGATGGCTTCTTCGCCGCTCCGGACCGTCCACTTCCGCTGGTCGTCGCCGCCCACCGCGGCGGAGGCGGCGATCACGGTGGAGGGAGGCGCCGGGGTGGACCTCGCCCGGGTGGGCCGCGCGCTGGGCCTGGACCCCGCCACCGTCCGCCTCAACGGCTACTTCCTCAGCCGCGGGCCGGGCCACGTTTCCTCCGCCGTCACCTGGCTCGCCCTCCTCGCCTTCTTCGCCGCGCGAGGGCTGCCCACCGGCGCCGACGCCGACGCGCCCGTCGCCGTCCACGGCAGGCCCGCGCCTTCGACCCCACGCCCAGGTGGCGCGCCTCTCTTCTTTGGTTACGCACCGCACTCGGTGCTGCCGTGTTCTTGAAGTACGGCGAGTTCCTGATTGATGCTACTACTAGAGACTAGAGAGTAACAGGGCTGGACGATTGTATCTCTGCATGGTGGCATTTAGTTTGCCAATTTGCGGCCGTAGAAGCTGCTTTTGCGATTAATGCTTGTGAAATTTTGTGCTTTGTGTGGGAAGCCTGCCAATCGGGTTGGTCTCTGATTCTCTGAAGCGTGGTCCTTTTGACTAGTAGCACTGAAGAATTGTTCAGAGTCGATGCTCCATGGTTGATTTTTGAGTCGGTTTCAATGGTCAGACAATAGTGACAACTGGTGTGAGCAATTTGGAGAGGTGTTTAGATTGAGAATGATTTGCGGAATTAATTATCACCATTCACCAAAGGGCATTAAGGTATTGACCTGCCCTGGTATTGGCATGCTTAAGTACTAAAAAGTAGAAACTCTTGGCTTTTGTTCCTAAGTTCATCCCTTCTTCGAGTTTTTCAGTGGTGATACAGAGATATCTTATATAGGCTAGTTGCATTCTGTGGTACTACATTGTTACCAAAATTTCTCTGTCAATTATAATTGTTGAGCTTTTAGCTGGAAGAGCACATTACAACTAGGTTTGAACAAATTTGTGTGTAAACATTTGAGCGAACTACAAAGTCGAAAAGATTTGTGCCATTCTTCAGTATTGTTCTACATCCTCATGGAATCGTTGCAAAGCAATTCTCTGACATGTAATGCTACTTGTCAATGTCCAAGTTTGATTCCTTATCCATATTTCGTGATCATATGAATCATTATCTTATCCACTTAATGCTAGAAAAATGCCATTATGTCATATATTACACTGGAAGAAACTGATTTCAAATACTTCCACAGAATTTTAATCTGAATCTACAAATTATATTTCTTTAGATCCTACATTTCTTCTGTGCTCAAAGCGAAAATCCGGGTTGGAAGCCGAAAAACGTTCCAAGAAGAGCAAGCTCCAAGAGAACAGCTCAACTCCGTCAAAATCTGGGGTTGAGTTACTTAGCGATGACATCACCCTTGATTTGAAGAGAAGACTCAGATTGGACGAGACTAGTGCAGCTAAGAAGAATGGCACAGTAGAATACAACTCAGGTGAGTGATTACTTACAAAGCTCTCAAAGCCCTAATTAATATTAATATTCATAAACAGACTACAACATATTCTGAAATATCTGAACGCGCCCTTACTTGTTCCTGCTTTGGATGATCAGTCAATGGAGCAGAAACACATCAGCCAGTTAAATTCTCTTGCAGCTTCATCGACGGGCACACAAAGCGGCCACGGGAGGAGGAGATGGTCACATCTGTTTCGTGCAAAAGAGTTCGGTGATGACCATCTTTCTTGCAGACTGTGATTGTAGTGTGTCAGTCATGGAATACAAAACTCGCGGTTGGTTTACTTGAATGAACTGCCAGAGCTATGGTGACGAACTGACATGGCTAAGAATCTTAGTGAAGTGGTGATTCTCCAGCATCGTCATGTGAAGTAGTTGGATTACGAAGAGCATAGTTTCGGTTTGGACTGGACATAATGATAGTTGCAAGAGGTGTATACTGGAGTATTTCACGAGTACATCCGTGTGCCTGATATGATGCCAGGAACTGCAAATGTATTCTCTTTGTGAATATAATAATGGCAGGTTTGGGATGTTGTACATTTATCCTAGTGCCAATAACAGTCAATCTGTTATCAGTGCATTTGTCGCATGGTATCCTCCAGGATGTTTGTTACTAGAAACTTATGAGATGAGGAAACGAAAAATCGAAAAGTTAGTGTTTGTTTTCAAAATTCTCGTTGCGTAAGTTAGTGTTTGCAAATGATATAGAAACTGTAAGCGCGGCGCACGCCGCGCGCGTGAACGAAAAATGATTTTGCTATTTTTTCGGGTGAAAAAATAGACTTAGACGTATCTACAAAAATTCTGAAGGCTAGCCGTTGAGACCGAACCTTGTGCATAAATGAAAATTGAATTTGTGTTTTTTATAGGGAAAAACGGGATACGCAAACATTTTTTCTAGCTTCCAAAGAAAAAATGGACCACGAAAATATTTTTTCTGGCAAAAACGGAGAAATGACGAATGAAAAACAAATCTGTATTTTTTTAAGGAAAAATGGATCACGAAAACAAAAAGGCGCCACACGCCGCGGGCGCGAACGAAAAACAGATTTGTGTTTTTTTTAGGAAAAATGGACTACAAAAACCTTTTTCCTAAGATCTGGAGGGAAAACGGACTATGAAACCATTTTTTTCCGACAAAAACGGAGAAAGGATGAACGAAAAATGAATTTTTGTTTTTGGGAAAATGGACCACAAAATCATTTTCTCTGAGGTCTGGAGAAAAAACGGACAACGAAAACATTTTTTTCGAACAGAAACGGAGAAACGACGAACGAAAAACTAATTTGCATTTTTTTTTTGAGAAAAAACGGTCAACGAAAATGTTTTCCCCATGATCCGGAGAAAAAACGGATCACGAAAACATTTTTCCCGGGAAAAACGGAGAAAGGATAGATGGAGTAGAAAACAATTCAAATTTGTATAAACAAATTTGTATTTTTTTAAGGAAAAATGGACCACGAAAACAAAAAGGCGCCACACGCCGCAGGCGCGAACGAAAAACAGATTTGTGTTTTTTTAGGAAAAATGGACTACAAAAACTTTTTTCTCGAGATCCGGAGGGAAAACGGACTACGAAAACATTTTTTCCGGCAAAAACGGAGAAAGGATGAACGAAAAATGAATTTTTGTTTTTTTTTGGGAAAATGGACCACGAAAACATTTTCCCTGAGGTCCGGAGAAAAAACAGACAACGAAAACATTTTTTCCGGACAGAAACGGAGAAACAACGAACGAAAAACTAATTTGCATTTTTTTTTTGAGAAAAAAGGTCAACGAAAATGGTTTCCCCATGATCCGGAGAAAAAACGGATCACGAAAATATTTTTCCCGGGAAAAACGGAGAAATGATCTAGACGTAAGAAATAGGAACCTAGTTGTTATATTTTTGAACCTGATCGTTATTCCTAAAAATTAGAAAAGAGATCGTTCGCGATTCGTATTTAACGGGAGCCTCTTTCCGTAAAACGGCGAACGAGGGACCTAAACGCGAACAGAAAAAAAAAGTTTTTTCTCCTCACAAAAAATCGTAAAGGATCTCTTCGTAAATTAAAAGGACCTATCTGTGATTTATAGGATTGGAGGGGTTTTTTTGGAAATAGAGGAGAGAGAACGGTAGGGGGTGATGTGGATTGCTTCTCCGAGCGCTTCCTTCGGGAAGTGTTTTATGGAGTATTGTCAAAACAGAAATATAGTTTCTTACATTAAAGCAGGAACATACTTATCTACAGTAACTGAAGCAGAGTTATGCGATTTTTTGCTCGAAACATTCACGATAACGTGATATGAATCATAGACATGTAAATCTTAACTATTATAAGCATGAGTTGGTGGTGATGGTGAGTCTGCCAGGCTGGGCCAGAACAGTAGGGGCCCAAGGCCCAGTAGGTGAGTCACTATTGCTTTGCTAACCTATAGTTGTAAATCTGCATGACAACTCATTATAGATGATTTGATTTACTTACTAGCTTACAAAGATATGTTTTGTTTGATATGTGTGTTACAAAATTGATTTATTGCATGGTTTAAGATCCTGTATTATAATTATGTATTATTCTCTTTTCAAATTCCGTTGCAACGCACGGGCATCTCACTACCACTGTACCAGCCACTGCACTGCAGAAGAATTACAAAATTGGAGTTCATGACTTCATACACAGAAAAAAAAAGACAATGTCAAGAGCTTCGGCAAAAATCATAAATGTGGATACTTTTGAGCATGCATGTAAATACTCGAGGATAAGTTCCCTCAAGCCTGAGGACAAATATCCTGTCTGCTTCAGGCTTCAGCACGCGTAAGGCTAACTCCAGCCTGGGGAAGAATTCCCTTGCAATTGTTTCTGAAATAGGTCCATCTGTTCTTGCACCAATTTAGTGTTTTCCCCATCTGATGTCGTAGATCAGCCACCTCTTTTCTCAATTCCTCCAATTTCCCCTGTCGGAACCATTCCAGTTTCTTCATCAGAACCTCTTCCTACATTCGGCGTCTCTCAACAAATCAGGGATTTTACAGGAGGAAATCGCTTTCTACCCAACCTTTACTGTTAATTTCCTCTCATATCTACTACTTCCCCAATAGCGAACCAAAGTTTTCCATGAGTTAGCTCTGGTATTTTACCAGGGAAATCTGTTCCCCAACCTCTGCTACTCAAGAACACTTTGGATCGGATTCATGGCCAAGGATTTTGCTGCTCTGATACCACTATATTAGGAACCAAGAATCACCCACAGAAATCCGAGAAGAATAATTGAAGAAATTGTAAAATAAATGGAAGATAGCAATGCGAAAGTAGAAGAGAAAAGTAGGAGCATAGTTTGCATTTGATTTTTCTTCTGATCGGATTACAGGAAGAGTACTTATACTCTATTTCTCAGCTCTTTGACCTCAGTCAAAGGATATCGAATAAATAGCAAACAGTAAATGTGAAAAGAAACAAAACAGTGAATAGTAATTACTATAAGGATTCCTAGCCCTTGGATCTAAATGAAACACCACCGGCTCATCTCAGCCAACGGATTCACTTAATGCTGCCTTACACCTCCCTAACTGCAGGATTGAACTTAACCAAAAGGTATCTGGAGATCTCAGCCGTTCAATCATTGAAATGTTTCTTCAGACTTGGATTCAGACTTCAGTTTTTCTGCAACCTGACACCTCCTCCCTCGCCGGTTCCTAATCTGGCCGCCACTTGTCCTCCCCTACCTCTCTCTCCCTACTTCTCCCTGCCTCTACTCGTCGAGCGGCCGACCCGATTGCCGCCTCCCTGGTTTTGCTGGCCTCTGGCCGACCTCCCTGCTTTTGTTGTGATGCGAAGGGTGTTCATCTGGGGTTTCTTTGCTATGGATTACTGAAAACTAAAGGTCAATGATGAAGTTGAGGTATGGTGCTCTAAGTGGGAGGCGAGGTGATGACGCGGAACGCCCTCGAAGCCCTTAGTTTTGCCTCCCTCAAATCTACCCATTCTAAGCAAATTACAATGCTAGTACTGCTACCACTAGGGTTGTGCACCTAATGGATGGTTGGGGGAAGAGAAGACGCTGAGGTCGGTGATGGGGAAGAAGAGGTGGCCGGTGTGCTGGGAGGATCTTCTTGCTTGGGGGAACTTCTCCTCGCTGCGGTTCAGCCTCCTGGATCCTGGTCTTGCCTTCTGTTGAAGCTCCTCCTGGCTCCTTGCTTCCATAACCTGCAATCAAGGAAGCCAGGTTCTTATTACTCCGACCAATAAGAATAACTAATGTACAAATTGATGACAAATGATAATGCAAACATGCAGATGAATATAGGATATAGTTTAGGCACACACACGCATGTTTGTTGAAGATGTCGCTGAAGAAATGTGTGTGCAATTGTGCGAACTGATGAAACGATGGCGTTTTGAGCAGACAAGCATAATTTTGATGCATTGGTAAGGAGAGAGGGGCAGAGGCAGGGGTAGCACATCTGGTTGTTTAGTTTTACTGCCTTCGGTGGTCACCACAAATATGGAAATGAACAATAACGTTGAATTTTGAAATAGATAGCATATGTTGCGCTACTTAAATGACAAGATTACTCAATGTGGACAAGCACTAGGCTTGCTGCTTGCAACCAATAAGGCCGCAACAAAGTTAAGCCAAATTCCACTCCTGTCTTGTCCATGATCAGTGATGGCTAGCTGTCCAACAGTACACCCCATTGTATTCCATCTTTCATTTTGCGAACATTTTAAGTTTTAAACTATCTTTCAAATCGTCACACCAAAGCTCCACCATACCCTCGAAATATTTTTGTTTTAGTCCGTGAAACTCTATGTGCGTCGCCGGTCGCTAATAGAACTGAAAATTACAATGCTAAGAATGTAGGCACGAACATCGCTCAGCCTCACGGACCGCGCAAAAACCGCAACATTTTGTTTGGAGGGTACGAGGGGGGAAAAAAACAGCAGCTAGCACGTACCTGCGCGAGAACGGCCGCGGATGACATACCCAGAGGCAGCGCGAGGTCGTCCCGCACGACGCCGCCTCCATTGTCTCCGCCGTCGCCGCCCCGAGAGGCCAATGCGAGCGCGGGCCGCCGCAGACGGAGCCGGATCCGCTGGCGCGGCCGGGAGGCCCGGGAAGCAGGGGAGCCGGACGAGGAGGCCACCGACGAGTCGGCTCCGGTGAGGTCGGGCACGTCCATCTCGGAGGTGGGTCCCGCGGAGCAGAGAGAACAATAATTGGGAACTTGGGAGTGCTCCCCGATCGGGTTCCTTCGTTCTGTCTCTCCCTTCGGTCTCTTCTTTTCTGATGGGTGGGGTCGTGGGACGGAGAACGGGAATGGAGGAAACGAAGCGGCGTGGGAAATAAATAAATAAACGAGTCTGGCTGTAATAACGTGTATATGGCCGAATTAGCCGTCAAGTGGAGTAGTAGTAAGTAACTAGAAACGCAAGCGCGGCGCACGCCGCGTGCGTGAATGGAAAATATATATTTTTTTTGGAGAAAAAACAGATCACGAAAATATTTTTCCCATGCTCCGGAGAGCAAACGGACCACGAAAATATTTTTTTCGGGAAAAACGCCGCGCACGTGAATGGAAATTTTTTTTTGTTTTTTTTTCGGAGAAAAAACAGACTACAGAAACATTTTTCCCATGCTCCGGAGAGCAAACGGATCACGAAAATATTTTTCCGGGAAAAACGCCGTTCGCGTGAACGGAAAATATTTTTTGTTTTTTTTTTCGGAGAAAAAACAGACAACGGAAACATTTTTCCTATGCTCCGGAGAGCAAACGGAGGACGAAAACATTTTTTTCGGGGAAAACGGAGAAAGGACCTGAACGAAAAGTCAATGGACCAATCTGTTATAATTTTGGACTTGTTCGCTATTTCGAATAAGTAGGAAAGGGCTAGTTCGCAATTCGTATTAACGGGAGGTTCTTTGTGTAAAACAGCGAACGGAGGACCTAAACGCGAACGGGGAAAAATATTCTACACTCACAGGAAATTACAAAGGACCTATCCGTAATTTTAAAAAACTGGAGGTTTTTTTTGCAAGAATGGGAGAGAGAGAGGGTGGGATCCTTCCGCTAATATAGCTGGGTAGTATTCGGGAGAGTTTTTAATGAGACGGTTTTGGGCTGATCAAATGGGCCTGGGACGGCCCACTTCTCCTTCGAATCAAAATCATTGATGGAAACCAAAAAAGTGTGCGAAAAAAACTGGAGATGCGGGGTATCGATCCCCGTACCTCTCGCATGCTAAGCGAGCGCTCTACCATCTGAGCTACATCCCCTTGGTTGTGGGGATTCTTTGGTAAACTTCAACTTTGCTAGCTAGGGTACCATGGCAGCACGATACGAGATCTGCGTTACCAGATCACCCCTCGCGTAAAACTGTACTCCTGCTCGACAAAACCCGATCATCCATTGGTTCCCCGCTTCCCCTCCTACCTGTACAGTTTGTACTTGAACTGCCCTGCAGTTGTTGCCCACTACTCGTACGTCGTTAAAGAAGATTCTCAGGTGCCTCGCTGCAGAGGGTTCCTAAAAAAACTCGAATCATGGATCACTACGGTAGCACGTACGGACGTACACTGCTAATGTATACTGTTTTTCGTTGCATGCATCAGCATATGCAGACCAGATCGACTAGAGCTGGCCGGTCACCACCGTGCCGTCCGATCGACGTCGATCCCTGCAGCTGCAATCTTCTTGTTGCATGCATGCACCGGCCGGCGTCTCCACACGGAGAGGCCAATTAACCACTTACCAATTGAATGCATCGTCCGTACGTACTAGCTAGCTTAGATTCATTCCTCTGTGCGAGCGCTCTACCGTCTGATCTCTCACATAAAATTCTGTTTAAACCAAGTTAAATGTTTCCGTTGGCACATGTTCTCCATCCCTCCACACATTTGGTTCGTTCGCACCATTATGCTAAGTTCGTCCGAATTTGGAACTCCAGTCTCCAGTCACCTTGAGTATTAATTCAGCGTGACCTGAGGACGGCCATTCATGCATGTAATTAAGCGAGCGACTCTCAGCTCAATCAAAGCTAATTAACTTGCCGGTCCGTGTTTAATTTGCTCAGGTCTAAATTTTCTGGCATGCATCTGTACCAACACCAGATTAGTAATTTACTCCTGTTTCCTTCAAAATAGAAGTGCTAATTAACTCGTGCTGATAAAATTAACCAGGCTAGCAAGCTTGATCCGTCAGCAATCGCGAGCAGCCGAATGAAGGGAAGACGGTGTGACCTTGCATGATCTGAGCAAGGCGCCATCTCAGCGCGGTCGGGCCTAGCTATCGCGCCGTGCTACAGGCCTGCACTACGTACGTACAGCTAGCTCATCTCATGAAGAATTACTCAACAAAAATGGTGCCATGATTCCGCACCTATCGATCACCGATCGCCGTGCTTGCGCCACGTGTCCCGACCGTTCTATGTATCTCCTCTTTAGTTACTAAGGCATGTATAAAGATTCATATCAGCTGTCATTAAGAGCAGTGGCGTATCTAGAAAATTGGAATAAAAGGGGCTAAAACTGAGACCTCCAAAGCTAATATATATAATATATATAATTTTTCCAGAACATAGAATAGTCGCATATAATGTAAGTATATAACAATACAAAAAAATGTACCGATCATTACTTCTGAAGAGTTATAGTTGATATTTAGAAGTTTTCATGTTCTGAAAACGCTGTAAAATATCTTTCATGTATATCTTTGAAAATATGTCCCGCTCAATGTAGCATACCATGAGATCATTTAACCAATCATCACTTATCTTATTACGCAAATCTGAAAAACGGCAAGCTACGATCGTCGATTGATTAACCACCAAATTGGCTAGCCGCTAGCCTAACTAGTTTGCATCATGGTGGAACACATGGGAATGGATCATGGATGTGCTTACCAGGAGAGAATGAGCCAACGAGGAGGGAGATTGGTCTCAGGCTCTTAGCGACGGCCGACCGGGTCAGACGGATGGCCGCGTACATGGAGCTAGGCGATTCATCATTCATTCACATGGTTACGTATAGGAAGCCCGGTGGGCCACGGGTGGGGCTTCAGCCCACCTGTGCCCCCATCGGCAGTTCCGCCTCTGATTAAGAGTATGTTATATGAGATTTTAGATGATGCAGAGAAGAGAGAAATTAAAATGATGTTTGCTATTTATAATAGACGGTCTTATAGATAGCTTTACAATGTATACACCATTGTTCAAACGGCCTATTAATTGTATGAGAGATCATAACAGACAGTCATATAAACAATCTATTGTATAAGTTGTTTTGAGCCCTGTCTATAGATGATATAGAGGTATCTTACAGGCAGCCACCGTCTATACCACTGTATATGCCCTAAGTTTTTTTACGCATCCCTGTTTGCTAGGCACCACCACCATGGTGCAGTATACTCCCATTTGAGCAATTTTTTAAAAATAATACGTTAAATTTTTACAAAAATAATATGCCAAAAATAAAATTACGAAAATATACTACTATCGTCATTTAAAATATCAACATTATCACCGTCACCAATTGGAATGGCGACAGAAAAATTGTCGCCATTCAAACAAGCAAGTGAATGCTTGTCATCAAATTAAATAGCGAGTGAGCCTCTATCACTATTGAAAATGGCAACAAAGACTTTGTCGCCACTTCCAATGATCAGAACAAGGAAGCCATGTCATCTGTTGCCAATCCAAATGGCGATAGATAACCTCAACCCCTCTGTTGCCAATTGATGGTGATAGAGAGGAAAACTTATCCCCACGCGCAACCTGTGGGACCAAATTGTCCAGAGTTACAAATAGCCGAGTTTCCAGAGAGAAAAGAGAGAAGAGCAGAGAGAAAACGGAAGGAGAATAAGGGGAAGGGGAAGGGGGAAGGGGAAGACAAAGAGAAGAAGGGGAAGACGAAGAGGAGAAGGATGAGGAAGGGCAAAGAAAGAAGAATTTGTTGCCAATTTTTTAGGCATGATTTTTATCTTTTTAATTATATTTTGTAGACATGATAGGTTAACAACCCAATTAATTAGATGTGTAAGTGTTTAGTTATGTAGATTAGTAAATAGTTTTATAGATATGTTGATATTTTAGATACGTAGTGGTGTATATATAGTTTAGGATGGATCGGATTCATTAGGAAAAATTGTGAGATTTTAGATATGTTGGATATATGTAGTTGGAAAATAAATTTTACAGATAGTTACAACATTTGTTTGTTGTAGTGTAGAGTAGCTTGTCGTGATACATATGTGTAGTTGTGCAATTGGCTTTACAATTCATGAGGTTTAGTACGTAGTAGTTGACATAACTGGGTTACATCGTGTACATAATAAAAATTTGATGAAATGCTCAATAAGTATGGATGAGCGAGCACATTTTAAAATATACTGCAGAGAAGGGGTTCCACAAATGGGTTCACAGGGTGGAATTAGGTTGTTTTTCAAGTGTGATGACTAGCCTGGCACGTGCAGGGGAGAGTCCATGGGGCACGATTATGGGATAGTTGTACCATATGCTCTCGCCGGACCATGAATTACATGATCTGAAGTTGCATGGTGCTGGCTGTCGTACACATGAATGTATGTATTGGGAGTTAGTGCAATTGAAGGGGTCGAAGTTCGTAGAGCTCATACGTAAGATTGACGAATGAGCGAGAATGGCCTCTAGTATTGTTGGCATAAGTATTTCAGAAACTCGCTTTCGGCCACGCGATGTGAGAGGAGGTGGTTGATGATGAACCAGGGAAGGCTGGGGAGTCCAGCCACAGTCAAACATGCTTACTAAGCTAGTATGTGGGAGGGGGTAAGGAGGCATGCTCATGAATTAGGGGCAACTGTGTCGAACCCATAACCGAGACGCACCTGGTGTCTCCATGAAATTACGCATCGACAAAGCTATTAATTCAAGCAGCGGCTCACGATTAAGGGGTGACGGACTGCTGGCAATGTCCCCACGAATTTGAGCGGCAGCTCACGATTAAGGGGTGGCGGACTGCTGGCAGCGTCCTTGTCACCTTATGCATGCGGCGGCACACAATTCAGTGGCATCGGTGTCGTCTTTGAAACGAACCAGCGTCCCCTACGAACAAGGAAGAGGATAACATATAACGCGATGCAAAAAGACGTTAATACCCTTTGAAAACTTAATATTTCATTTGAAAAAGTCCATAATACCCACACCAAATCAATAACCATATCTAATTTATGCTACCACTATAATGCATTGTAAAAATTATCGGAAAATAAATTCAAGGTTAAAAGATTGAATGCCATGGAGTAAGCAGCAAGAGCGTAGTCCAACGCTCCGAAGTTGATGCCGTCGAACACGAACGCCAATGTGTATTGTCCTCGTGCCGGCGATGAACTGGAGATCACCAGATGTTGAGGCAGACCGAGCAGCAACAATCGTGATCAGTAACATGCCATTGTATAGCGTTCATTCATTCGTTTGTTACGTACGCGTACCGGGACGCCTTTGTGGATCGATGGTTTTGATGACAACGGCATAGCTGGTGAAAACGCCAGCCCTGAACTGCATCCCGACGCCGAGGACAGCCATAGAGCGCGGCGCCAAAACAGTAAGCATGAATATTTAGGGTATGTTTGGTAGAGCTTCAGCTCTATCAGATTTATAGATCTGGTGTAGGTGGGTAATCCTCGTTCCATCAAATTCGTGAAGCTGGGGTTGTAGATATATCTTGTTTACATTTTAAAATAAAAATATAAACTTAATTCACTTTATTTTAGTCTAAAAGTTTCAGATCTGAGGTAAAGCTGAGATCTGAAGCTCTATCAAATAGGGCTATTATTAGAGACTTAGGAATAGGATACAGGAAAAAACATTACACTAATTTTATATCATAATATAAAATACATTATGTATTTATGGATAACATGTTAAAACAAATAAGACTCGCAAACTTTCACGGAGAGATCGTACGTTGCAGTAAAAATATGAGGTTTAGACCGTGTTAGTTACTACTTTGTTTTACTGCTAGCTTGGTCTGACTGAGATTGCTACGCGTGCAGAATGGGAGGAGCAGCCAGTGGACCATGGACGTTTCTTCCGCAGTGACCAGTTTTCAGTATAACATTTTTTTTACACAAAGTATTAGTGTACACCTATATATACTGGTGGAGTGTAGTAGGTATATGCATCTTTAATAAATATACGCCGCGTATTGTACGTGCACACCTACACTGTTGCCCGTACATCTTGTACACACAAGAGCATTTTTTTACTTTATGGGCTTCACATATCTGCAGGTGGGGATGTAGACGACAGCCAATGATTTACGCACAGCAACAGCAGAGTATTATTTTTGGAGGGTACACTATCCAATGAATCATATTAGCTATTACTTATTTATATAGAAATATTTTTAACAAAGCAATGATTAGATTTAATTTGTACTACATATTATATACTACCAGTATAATGCACCGTAAAATTTCTTTATTTTTAACATTGCCATTCATTCTTATTTTCATGTTGTTGGTGTTTTACTCTTCATACTGGTATGGATTTTTATCGTCTTCTTGTTTGCTACGGCTGCTAATTGCTTTGAAATTAATACTCCCTCCATCCTGAAAAAGAAGTCGTTTTAGAGTTGTCCTAAGTCAAAATTTTAGAACTTTATCTACAAATAACTTTTAAACCATTTGGATTGAACACATAAAAGTTACATAAATAGATTTGTCATGAAAAGAGCTTTCAAATATTATAATTTCAATGCATTTTATAAATAAAATGCAATAATTTTTAATGGTTAAAGTTGTATTTTGGAGACCGTGTCGATGTCCAAAACGACTTCTTTTTCAGGATGGAGGGAGTAGTACTCTAGTACAGTAGTACTCCACTGTGAACACACGGCAAGTGACTAGAGTAACAAATTCAAGCAGGGTCTGGAGAATTAATTCCAGCAACTCCCATTAACAATTAAGACGTACACGAACCGACGACCTTATTACAGGTCGTTGTTTTACTCCAACAGGTACAAAGAAGAAGAGATGATCGATGGAGGCAGATGCACGCATGCAACTGCGAACAAGATTAGAGAGAGAGAGAAAAAAAGATTGAATCAAATCACACGAACAAATCAAGAACAACAACGCAGCAGCACCATGCACGCACGCTCCGGTTGGTGGACCGATCGATCCCACAAGCCCCTGCTTATGGTAGTAACGGTGCTGTATAAGTCGTGGGTTAATCAATTTTTGCGCTGGATGGATGGATCGATCAATAGCTGCCGCCGCCGTTGCGGCCGCCGCGGTGATCCTGGTCGGCGTGGTTCATGCTGAAGCTGTGGATGTGGCGGGCGCCGGCGTTGTTCATGCTGAAGCTGCTCTTGCGGTTGCCGCCACCGGCGGTGGCGTCGACGGGCGCCGCGTGGTGGCTCAGCAGCAGCAGCCCCAGCAGGGCCAGGCCCAGTAGCGTCACGCGAAGCTCGTCGGACCTCGCCGTCATCGCCTCCTGCGTATCTTATCAACTGCAAACGCGAGCGCAATTTCGCAGAGATGGAGGATGGTCTGTTTATTGAGCTGGATTACTGTAAGCTTGGTGGGTGGAGGAGGCGGTGTTCTTGAAGGATTTATACTGGCAGGAGGGGGTCTGAGGGGTGGAGGGGAGAGGTTTCATGGGAAGTGCTCATGATGCTGTGGTGTTGCGCAAGAGTAGGCGAATTAATGGTGGGTGTGTGTGTGCATACATCCTAAACTTGGAGTCTTGATTTGGAACGTTACAATTAGGGCAAGGCCTTCCATGCATGCATGTGAAATGCAATTGGTTTTAATTAGGAGTGTTTGGCACAGCTCCTGAGATGGGTATTCCTAGTTTCACCAGATTTGTGGAGCTGGAGCTGCGAGTATATTAGAGTGTTTAAATGGATCATCTTGCTTACATTTTAGAATAAAAATATAAACTTAATTTACTTTATGTTAATCTACAAATTTCAGATTCGAGGTGGAGCTAGAATCTAGGATCTTAATTTCTGTCTACAAATCTTATTTTCTGAACTTTACAAAGAAATGAATGGCGGCATCTCTGTATATGAGCTATGTCGCCTTGTTAATGCATTGAAATGATCTTTCGCAACATTCTGCTTTGAACATCTTTTAAGTTTTTTTTTATATAAAAAAATGGAGGATATATAACTCTCTGAAGTATACGTGCTTGTCGAAAACTCATCGTTGTTCGCTTACTACAGCCTGCAAAAATTACCATTTGATCCATGTATGAGCACAGTGCTTACATATTCTCGTAACGAGAGGTGTTTTTATGCTTTTTTTTAAGTTGTATAAATATTAAAGCATAAATGAATAGTATACGGTGATTACTAATCTTTTTGTTTGCTTTAAGATATATGTAACTTGTATTAGGAGGAAAAGCATAGAAGCACTATTCGTAACACCTTAACCTAAAATCCACTTAAAGCCTAAAATCGAAACTTTTTAACTGAAAATTTTTTTATCGAAACTTTTCAAATCAAAAGTTTTTTAATTGAAAATTTTCAGAGTTGAAACTTTTCGGTTTGAATTTTTTGAGTTGGAACTTTCTAATTTGAAAGTTTTCAATTCAAAACTTTTCGAGTTGAAACTTTTCGATTTGAAATTTTTTGAGTTGGAACTTTGTAATTTGAAACCTTTTGATTTGAAAATTTTTAAGTTGAAACTTTCTAATTTGAAAGTTTTCGATTTAAAATTTTAGAAGTTGAAATTTTTCGATTTAACATTTTTCAAGTTGAATTTGTTTTGAGTAAAAAGTTCTTTAAAATTTTCGAAGTTGAAATTTCCTAATTTTAATTTTTTGTGTTTGAGAGGAATGAAGGGAGGGAGGTGGGGGAAGTGAGTAGAGAGAAGGGAAAAGTGGAGATAGATGGAGAATAATTCACATGACATTCCAAGCAGGTGTCTTTAAATTTATTAGTTTAAAGTAACCTCAAACTAGTTATACCCTTATTTTATTGCAAAACAAGCACGTAACACACACATTTGATCCATTCTAAGTTTTGTCATGGAGACGCAAACGAGGCTGAGAAATTCTCATCGTTTCATGCAGCTGTGTCTTCAGTATTTGGTTTTCCTTGTTTGGTCCATCCCACCAGGCCACCACCACTTCAGATTCTTGCAATCTGCTTCTTGTCTGCTTCTGCTTGCTCCTAAACTACAAAGTCAAAATCATCAGGAAAGCGCAGTTTTTAATTACCTGATAAACCAAGAAATGCACATGTGAATGCAAGTACCGGGCTCTTCTGTTCTGGAACCAGACTTCAACTTGGCGTGGTTTTATGTTCAGCTTCTCTGCCAGCCCTTGCTTTAGAGCCCAATTTTAATCATGAGACTTAATCTTCAATACTAGCTAAAAAAGATGAAAGGTCTCTTCAATACTAGCTAAGAAAGATGAAAGTTTTCGGAACTAATGGCAGGAGCTTTGCCTAATCAATTAAGAAGAGAAGCAAGCAATAGAGTCCAATACAACTTAAAGCGACAATGGATTGACCCAAAAGGCTCCCAAGAACAAAAGGGGTAAAGGGGAAAAAACAAGACTAGAAAGCCCACCACTTAGACTACTCTCTTAGAAGCAATAGCAAACTCTACAACATTTGCCTTGGCTCTACTGACTATTAATTGTACAGGGGTTGTCGTATCCTGGAAGATGCGCGCATTTCTCTCCTTCCAGAGGTTCCAAAAACCATAGATGATTATACCATCAAATCTGCATCTTGCGTGGTGCGGAAGTACCGAACGCAGTTGTAGCCACCACTCTTGAATGGAAAGTTGCAGGCTATGCAAGTTCGAAAGATGAAAGTTTTCACTCATCAATGTTCAGTAATATTACAATATGAACTTACTGGATCTATATTGGCATGCTCTTCGTTTACGTTTTCCATCACCGCCAACTGTCATTCGCGAAGCCGTAGCTTCTTCCTTTGTATGACCACTGTTGTGTTCTTGATGTTCAAGACTGATGCATTGGGTTTTCTTTTCAGTCTTACATCCTTTCCTCAGCACCATAAGTTTATGATCTGTCTCTCGAATCAATTGACCTGGGAACAATCCATGTAATTGGACTGGCGATTTCGGTTCGCATCCACTACTCTTGCTGGATCTGGAGTGCTCTCTAGTAGCTCCAATGCCAAGGGAAAGGAATTTTCTTCCATGTCAGGAATCTTTCTCGATTGGAGCCAATTAGAGCACAAGGTTGCACATTAGGCTCTGATGAGTCCTGTATATGTGGTGTAGGATTGTGGCAATTTTGATCTATCCTGATTAGGAGAGAGACATATCTAGCGATAGCAGCCATAAGCTCACAACGTCTCCGATAGGGGAAGCAAAGACTGCAATAACATTGAGATTGCTTATCAGAAGGGCGCCGATCAATTTCCATTGTATGTCTCGGGGGCGTTTCTTCAGAACCCGTCATGCTGGAAGTTGTGTAGGCAAGACACATAGCAGATGTTTTCTTATCATTTCTCTTTTGCGTTTGTTTGTAGGCCAATGGGAATGCGCTATCCTACTATATGATATAAAAAAATACTACTCCCTCCGGTCACAAATAATTATGATTGTAGACATAGGTGTAGTCAAACTTTAAAAACTTTGACTGTCAATATCCTTTTAAATATTTAAATTGGTTATATGAAAATCATATCTGTAGATTTGTCTTGAAAAATACTTTCATAATATTATAATTTTATTGAGTTTTATAAATATATCTATTATATAATTGTATTGAGTTTTATTATATGTCTATTATATAGTAAAATGTGCTCTGCTTACAACTCTTGAAGAAATTATATATATTACTGAGCCAACAGTGGCATCAGCAGTTCACAAACATTTGAGCCATCAGTGGCATCAGCAGTGTCCTAATTATTTCACTGCAAGATATACTCGTGGTAGTGTTCATAAGATTATGTAGTGAAGAAAAGGGAGAAACGAGCCTGTCTTTGACTCATCAACAGCAAGAAGATCTTAAGAAGTTAGAGCTACTGAAGGCGTCAGAGTTCACAGACTTCCCAGCGACCAATTTACATACCGCTAGAAGCCTTGGAGACCTCCTTCAGAGCCCGCATGACCTCATCGGCCTTGAGATCGCCGTGCGTGTAAGCAACTAAGGGGCTCTCAGACGGGACGACATCTTCCCTGTGGTAACTCCCTGAGCTCCTCAGCAGCTCCTCTGAGCCTTTCTCGGTGACACCTCGAATGATCACTGTCTTGTGTAACCCTGATAGCATCTCCTCGAGATCAGTGTCGCCGTGTTCCCCGACGATCACATACATGCTCCCAACAGACAGGCCCCAGCGCACGGAAAGATACCTGAAATTGTCAGTCAGAGATTGCCAATTAGTCCATATGTTGCTTCTGTTATCGGAAATGCTACGGTCAAAACATTACAATGTATGGTACTTGTTTGTTCAGGTGTCAAGGATCCAGTGCATATGTACTTACCTGAGTGCTTGTGACCTCGATGCCATGAGAGGGACAATCTGTAGCCTCGTCGAGTTCCGGCAGTACATGAGGTGGCACCGGAGGCCACGCATCCTCAGCCTCTCCCTCATCTCGTCGATCGTTTTCACCTAATGAATCAAGAGAACCCAAATTCAGATATAAGCAGGCATTGTCAACGAGTCATGTGACTATGAGTAATCAGAAGTGGAAGATGTAGGGGACCATTTTGGGGTCTTTGATGAAGAAGGAGACGCAGTGCGCATTGCAAGACTCGACGTCCGGCTCGACGGCGTTGCCGGGGCCATCCTGCGCGGCCATGAGCTTCCCAATCGTCTGCCTCGCGCCGTCGTGAGACCATCTGTGGTTGATGTGCAGCAGGTAGTCCTGGTCTGGACGCAGCCTCCCGTCGGCGTCCACGCATTGCACCGTGCCGGGGTAGTACACCTCGCTGCCGCTGCCGCAGATAAGTGCGTCGAAGTCGGTCGGGGGGATCTTGCCCAGCTGCAGAAGCTGGAGCGTCTCGGACAGCGGCATCGCCGTCGACAGCGCGAACCCCGAGATCTTGGACATCTGAGCGTCCGACCGGACCGCCCTGAACACCTCCTGGATCACCTGTAGCATCTTCTTGCTAGCGCGGCCGTCGTCGCCGTAGCAGTCCACAGCTATGACAAACAGCCGCCGGCGACGGCGGAGTAGTGGGTACTTGTTCACCGCGCCCGCGGCGGCCTCTGCTGGGCTCTTGGAACCGTCGGCGTCCGGGGACACGGCCTGTGTAGACGACGACGACGACTGCTTGATCTTGTTCATGATCCTCTGCACCTGATCCTGCGGGTCCGACGACGGCGGCTCGTTCATGGATCCCCGCTCGCCGTCGATGGACAGGCGGAGAGACAGGTCATGGACGTCCGTGAGCGAGTCCTCCATGGCCTCCTCGTCCTCGGCGCCCGCGTCCGCCGGCGTGTCCGTCAGCCAGCGCGGGTTCCTTATCCGGCACCCAGCCACCCTGGTGAGGTACGTCCGGCAGTGCTCCGGCCACGAGTAGAGGTGGATGTTGCGCAGCCCGTTCCTCCGGCAATCCTGCCACAGGTTCTTGTCTGCCACCAGCTTCAGCAGCGCGTCGGCGATGGCGTTCTGGTCGTGCGGGTCCACGAGCAGTCCATTGTTCAGTGCCTGCCATACACATGCACCACACAATTACACGTTCTGTTCACAGCGCATCGAAACAGTTCATACACAGGATCTGCAAAGCATGGGCGTTAACATTTGTAATGTCGACCGGACCGCCGTTCTTGGTGGCGACGATCGGGAGTCCGTGCGCCGCAGCCTAAAAGACATGTTCGTCAGAGTTGAGTTTTGATTTCCATGGCTACAGGAAAGTACCAGGTGATTGTCAGAGAACTGAAGTTGACCTCGATCAGGGTGAGACCGAAAGGCTCGACGAGCGCAGGATTGATGAAGACACCCTGCAGAAGACAACTCGGTGAGCGTTGAGTGGCAAAAACTGAAAGATGAAGAGTGACATGACATGCAGCAGACCTTCATTTTCGCCGCGAGGCGATAGATCTCTGGGACATCCGCCTGATTGTGATGCTTGGGGAAGGCCACACTTCCGTACAGATCGTACTTGTCGATCAGCTTCAGGACTGTGGTGAGGACGCTGGCGTTGCCGGATGACATTTCATCGATGTCATCCCTGTTCCCCATGATCAGAGTCTGAAAAGAGAGGTACATTTTGTCGCTTTGGCTTAGTACTCGTATGTTCAGTAACAGCAGGCTTAGTTTAGTACTCGAAATAAGAAGCCTTTCAACAAGGCAAGCATGATGCATGGATGGATAGTACTGCTGCTTACTAAGTTTGCTAGTTCCCTCAGTGGACGACATTCTCCAAATGCTCTGACAAGGGTAGTGATGTTCTTCTTTGGATCAGGCCTTGACAGCGCCAGGATCATCGGCTTGTGAGGATTGGTCAAAAACCGCATTACCTGCGACAAGAAGGTTCGTTCAGCTGTATTAAGATCATTGCAAAGGAAATTGTTGTACGACTGCAGAGGAACTTTTAATTGGATCAACCACTCACCTCAGCCCAAATTGGGGGCAGTGACCTCGGTGAAGCACCCTCCAAACCTGTCATATCATCTTTGATATCACCATCTCCATCACCGATATCTTCAGGAACCACAACATTGCTGAAATCCATCCCAGGAGGAATTACCTGTCAAGAAGCCACAAATATAGTGTTTCTAAAGAGCCACAAATATAAAGAAAACGTGTGAAAAAAAAATAATCTGCGTACCACATGTGTCACCTCTAACATCTAATTTGCCAGAATTTTGCCATATATGGTACAGTACTATTACGCTTAGTACTGAGCACTTACCACCATCCTAGGCATGAAACGGCCATGGCAGCTAACCCCGCGCCTCGCCCGAGCCCTCAACACTTTCTCGAGCTTGACATCGAAGCCGTCATACAATCCCCACTGCTCATCAATCTCCTGCCTTGTGCTCGTTATGACAAGCTCCGCTGCATCCAACGCCAGCTCCTCGCCCTCAATACGCCTCATGATCTTATAAGTTGAGTCGATCTCCTCCTTGGACACGCGCCCTTGCTTAAGAATCTGCTCCAGCTTGTTCCTCCCAAGCGAGTGACCAGTGAGCACCATCGGCACGTTCAGCGCACCGGAGAGGAGGGCAGCGGCATCTCCCGCATCGGCGTAGTGGCCATGGATCACATAAGGCAGGACCGGCTTCCCGTTGCCAACCTGTTCGCCCAAAGCCTTGGACATGTTCAGGATATGCGCAAGAGCTCCGTCGACGAACTCTTGGAGGTAAGGCCACAGGGCCTCTTTCCGGAGGTACTGGTCCCTTGGCCCGCAGCGTATGCGCACAATGTAAGCTCCGGCGCTCTCGCCGCCTCCCTCCGAATCAGTGGAACCAGAGGTTAGCATCTCGGTTGGCTCCCCATAGCTCCAGTCCACATCAGGAGACGACACTTGACGAGTGAACAGGTCCACTCTGTACACGCCAGGCATGGTGGCAAGCGCCCTTGCCAGTTCGACAACATATTTCACCTGCAAGAAACGAAAAACAGTAGCATGCAGTCATCCGAAGCTTGATGCTAAGAAATAGTTTCTCCAGCTAAAAAGATCAATGATGTTTACCTGGCCACCAGTATCTGAATCCCGACCCAGTTCCATGTTTTCGCCTCGGACAAGGCCATGTAGACTAGCAATTAAAGAAGGGTGAAAAAACTTGTAACAGTTAGTATCAAATTCTCAAATGCGAATTTTAAAGTGTGTCAAATTCTGAAAACTCTCAAACTCAAAACTATGGGAGTGTCACAGATCAAGATTTCAGATGCGGATCGACTATTAACACAACAGAGCAAATCCGCTTTCACTAAACTAACTGTTAGCACACGAGAGCAGGTAACTATGGCCGGATGCATTTCAGTATTAAGCTGAAATTGTTCATAGCAGTTCAGCTACCATGAAGAATGACGGCAGTAAGTAAGTAAGTAAGTAAGCGGTATGATGATATATACCTGATGAGCACAATGTAAAGCTTTTTCTGCTTGTTCTCGTCAGACCAGACGGTGAAGTCGGAGAAGTTCCTCTGGAACTTCTTCTTGGCCATGTCGTGCTGCGCCAGCTCACCGACAGTGTCCCCCTTCTCGCCCTCCGACAGATCCTCCGCCAGGTCCTCCGTCGCCTCGCGGCGCACCTGCTCCTGCTCCTTCCTCCGTGCCGACATCCTCTGGATGCCCTCCAGCTCCAGCTGCTCATCGTCAACCAACAAACCCACACAAAAAGAATTCAGAAGCATCACCAAATGGAGAATGGCATCACAAACAAGCATAAACAATTCTCTGTTCTCATGGCCGTGGGCAAAAGCGTGACTTTGGCAAGATCTACTTCTCTAGAATTGAGAATGAAAAGGGAGAGAAAACTCATCGGCCATTATTGACAACATGAGACTATAATTTTTTGTCTTTTTAGAAAACGTAGCGGTGCAGAGTGGAGACTACACGCATGAACAACATTTTTTTGGGGGAATGACTACCCATCATTCACATGATCTTTTTGGTGCAAATCATGTGGATTTTCTGGCCGTTAGATCTCTATCCAACCATTTAGATATATTCCCTCTCTATCATATATAACCTCCAGCCATCCAAGCTCACAACCATAGCTCGGCCTCCTCCCACACTCCCCCATCCCCACTGCCACCACACCCCCGCCTCCTAGCTGCCTCGTAGGCACCAACGAGGCCCCCGGGCGAGCTCCTCCCCGTCCACCGCCACCTCCCGCACCATTGCCCCCCCCCCGCTCCTCTCTCTACCACATCCCCACCTCTTGCCATCACCGCCCTCCTTCCCAGTCTCTAGTGGCTACCGCCATATGCCGCTTCCTAACTGCTTGTTGATTCTCATCACCCCCATTGACCACCACCACCCTCCTCTAACCCACTCGTGGCCAATGGCACCACCATTGCCGCCACCGCCCACCGCCAATCCTCCCACCATCCCGACCTCCCTCTATGGCCTAGGTGAAACTCAAATGCTAATCCGGCGAACCCAAGTCCTAACTCACCATCGCTGTCACCAGAGAAAGACAGAACCCGCCGGAGAAAGAGACAGAGGTAGGCGGGCGCATGAATCATCATGCAAATCGCAAGGTTAGAGTTCGACTGATTTGTGCAGAAAAAAAATCATGGGCATGATATATAGCAATTCCTATTTTTTAGCATACCCAAAAATAAAAGTGTATTTTTGATATATGACATCATCAATTACACAGTCCTGATTTTATTTAAACTGTACCACATCATGCCTACGGATTTTCTTTTCTTTTTTTTTGAGATCAATATCATGCCTACGGATTTTTCTTCTCTTTTTAAAGAAAAAAAAGATCTGCAGGCCTAAATCCCTAGGCGGCTTCGGCATTAAAAAATTCGATGCTTTCGGCAGGGCACTCAGGTTGCGATGGCTTTGGTATCTTTGGAAAGAACCCGTGAGACTTTGGAGGGGCATGCCGGTCCCTTGCAATGACATGGATCTGGCTCTCTTCAATGGAAGCACGTTGATCTCACTAGGCAATGGGCAAATGGCTAGGTTCTGGACGTCCAACTGGCTGAAAGGCTCGGCACCAAGGGACATTGCGCCACATTGTTTTCGTCTTGTGCACCGGCGGAACAACACGGTGCAGCACGAGCTAACCAACAATAACTGGATGATCCCGCTGAGAAGAATTTCGACAGGGACGCAGCTGCAGGAATTTCTCAGGCTCTGGCAAATGCTGCAGGGGGTCTGCTTACGCCCAGAAGCCCAGGATGAGATCACATGGCGCTGGACTTCAGATGGTCTTTACTCAACGAAATCGGCTTACAGGGCGCAGTTCTTCAGGTCCATGCCAGATCATAACTACTCCCTTATCTGGAAGGCAAAAACCCAGAACAAGTAAAGGTTCTTCGCCTGGGTACTTATCCAAAACAGGCTTCTAACCGCAGACAATCTAGCTTTGAGAGGTTGGCCCCACTGCTCGGTTTGCTGTCTTTGCAGATCAGGGAAGGAATCGGCCGCTCATTTGATGTTGTCCTGCCCCTTTGCAAAGCAAACTTGGGCCTTACTGTCCAATAGGATGCAGGTACAGCCTCTGCCTCATGTTTCTCAGGAAACGGCGCACTCCATATCGTCTTGGTGGCAGAACATGCACGTGGCCCTTCCAAAGGAACGACGCAGGGGCCTGGATGGGCTGCTGATCCTTTACTTCTGGAATATTTGGAAAGAGCGAAACGCTCGCATCTTCAACAATCAATACTCGCCGATCTCAACGGTCATCCAGCAAATTCTCCAAGATTTCTCTTCTTTCAACCTTGCTCGGAGGCCTTTTTCCTCAGAGTAGCCGTGCGTCTCGGCCGTCCGGGACCGTCTTGCTAGGAAGCGGTGTTTTTCTTTTATTTTGCCTTCCTCTTTCCTTTTCCTAGTCCCCGCTTTTGTAGTACTCGCTCATTGTATGCAAACTGCTTTCCTATCTTAATAAATTTTGGCAGAGCTACTGCCTTAATCTTCAAATTTTTTTTTTTTTTTTGAGGTCAACATCATAACTAGGGCATGATCTAGGCTTAGACAACAATTAACCAATCTGTCATTAGAAATAATGAAAAACATTTTAGCATTAGACTAGCTTCGATTAGAATTTTCTTCTCAGATAATTAATTCAGTCATGCAGAGTGCACTATATATCTCCTAGGAAAACAAGAACCCCAATTAAAAGCACCAGCGACCAACGAGAAATCAACAAGGAACACGAGAAAGAGAGAGAATTTTGTTTGCCTGCTTCTTCTTGCGCGCGAGGTGCCAGATTCGCCAGCACATGTTCTCGAGGCGGGTGCTGCGCTCCCGGGCGTTGCGGGTGGCGACGACCTTGATCCACGTCCGGTGGAGGTCGCTCTCGTCGACGCCCTTCACCACCTCCTCCACGAAGTAGTGCGTGGGGTTGAAGTGCATGTGCGGCCCGCGGGGGCTCGCCGTGGACGACGCCCCGGCCACCGGCGACCTCGGGTCCCCGCTGCCGCCTCCAACCCCTCCCCCCGCCGCGCCGCCGCTGTCCAGTATCGCCTCAAGGTAGCCATTGATCCACTCGTTCCCCGCCATCCCACCAATCCGGTAAGCCTGTCAGTTCTCAGAGCACACGAGCATCACGGGTGCCTCTCCCAGCTCCGCTTCGAGATTCCTGTTGCGTTGAGGCAGGGAGAGAGAGAGAGAGAGAGAGAGAGAGAGAGAGAGAGAGAGAGAGAGCGGCGTGGTGAGAGAAATTGGAAATGTTGGAACTGATCAAGAGAGAGAAACGGAAAGGGGAAGCGGGCACGTACCACGTATCGAACAGGAGAGGAGAGAGAAGGAAAAGGTGTTCTTGTGCTTTCGAAGTTTCGATCCGTTGCGGCGGGGGTTGTATGCTTCTGTTGCGAACCGAGAGGGAGAGAGAAAGAAGCATTGGAGGAGAGAGGTGGAGGATGAGAGGAGGCCGCAGCACTTGACACGCGGCGAATTTTAGGACTTCGGTCTGTTGCGAGGGAGGAAAAAGGAATTTTTTTAAAAAACAATATATTTTTTTTATTCAAATTGCAAAAATATACCTTAATTCAAAAAATTTACAAACTTGTCGACTAAATGAATCTACGACAAAATAATCCGTCGGCCAAATTTAATACGTGACAAAACAGTCTCTCTGTCGCCATTTCAATTGGCGACAGAGGTATATTTTTGAATCGAGATATATTTTTGCAATTTGAATAAAAAAAGATATTATTTTTTTAAAAAAAATCGAGGAAAAAGTGAGTACAGTGTTTTCATCTATCCTATGCAGTCCGGGTGTGTGCAGGGTGATAGGCCCACTAATACATAGCTCTATTTAGTGTGGCTATCGAGTTTCTTTCCAATGGTTATAAAATCATTTTATTTATTATTGAAGTTGTTATTTCAAATTCGAGCTAACAGCCACTCTCAAGCCAAGCTTCATTAATTTTTTCGTTCGAAATAGACTAATTTTAATTTCGAACCTATTAACTACTTATAATCAAAGAAATTTTGTTTCGAGCTCTAACGGGGTTTTTCGCTAGCCGGCCCCTATTTTTATTCTAACATTTAATTATTATTTTGTTAATCACCTTCCTATCTCTCTAATTCTTCTGTTATCACACAAACATAGTGTTGGCACCCACATTTGACATCTAGCTGATTTGGATAGAATCGATTTGGTACGATTAGTTTAAGGAATACATCGGATTGGAGAGTCATAAGCCAATACGATTTCATCAGATTAACCAATGCTGATTTTAGATGAAAAATATTGGAGGAAATTGGGGTTGATACGGACAGTTCAATAGGAAACCAAGAATGATACGATCGGACCTGATGCTATAAAACAAGATGGTGGACAACGTCGAAAAGGACAACACACCAACACACCAAAATTGTTCTACTTTTACGTTATTTTTCGTCGACTAGGAGTAGTTTTTAGCCTTGTAATCTTTCTTCTATAATTCGCTCAATCAATAAAGTTGTGCATCGCCGATTGTTGATTCCGTCGACTTACACCAAATCAGGGTTGATTTTTCTCCGATTTTGTTGTGCATTGCCTTCTTCGAAAAGAAAAAAACCTTTACCCCATCTAATCAACGCAATCAGGTTGATTAGATCTATCGGTTACTTTTGTTTGAATCGGTTTAAACGAGCCGATCAAGCTTGATCTCCATTGAAATATTTGATTAGCTTAGTAGCCGATTGATTTGCATTTTATCCTCTTGCCGATTGCAGGATCAAATCGGATGGCATGCTCGGACCCGAAATTAAACCCGGTATTTGCGTGTGTTGACTGCAATCAACCCGTCGTCAAGTTTTTGGTATCAACACATTTTTGGTACAACCGGTGGGATCTGACAGGACAATAATGTTTTTGTTAGGAAAATCAATCTCTCTGTCCGACATCAATACTGAGGCGATAATCATCCCTACCTTGAACGATTTGACGCCGGAGCAACGGAAGGAAATCGAAGATCAGAAGGGTGTGTTTGAGTAGATAATGCTCAATTATTACTAGAAGAATCGACGTAGCATCACACAAAAGACCGTGTTGCCGATGGTGAACTTCGGCAACAAGGAGGCTTCAGATGCCGCTGAAAGAGCACAGGTAAGCCGATATATGCCCGTTCAGACAGAATTATCGGATATGATTAATCAATCTATACATTGTACTCTTGTTAATCAGTCATCGGCTTTGGTTACAACTTTTAGGCCGATGATAGCTAATAGCGTGAAGGAAGTCGGGCAAGAATTAGTATTGGCTAGAACGCTGCTTGACCCCGTGCAAGCTTTGCTGACATATCCAGTATACTTTATGGGACAAAGTACTCAAAATGTCAAGCTAGCGGTTGACACAAAATCGTTGCCTACTACCCCCGCTATGGCTCCAACGCATCTGACCGTGATCTTGCAATAGGATCCTGGTGCAAGCGTGGTTACACACTACTAGGCATACACCATTGCTCCAAATTAGGCAATCAATCTAACTTACCTCCATCTGCACCGTTCTATGTCTACCCCAGATCGTTTGTACAGTCGATTGAAGCCCACATATGTCATCAGTACATTGAGCTGATTCCTCCAAGAGATATGGCGCCTTACAGGGTTGCCACACTCGGAGCTATTTGTTCCACTGCCTGAGCCGACACTAAGGCAACAAGATGTCATCTATGAATAACCACGCCCTCCAATAGAACCCCAGTTACAACGTCAACTCGAGTTTGCACTCGGGGGCAGCACAATGAATTGGCCCCTAGTCGGCAAATACCTCAAGCGCACATAGCATCGGCTAGAGAAACAGATTGGGCCAAGGCTATTAGTACAGTCCTAAGAGATCAATTTGGTATCTAGCTAATGGGGCAAACTATCTACTATAGAAAGCCGTATCCAAATTGCATCGATCGGATCCCATATCTTAATGGATATAGGATCCCCGATTTTGGCAAGTTTTCTGGTGACAACTCCACGACCACATTTGAGCACATTGGACGCTTTGTGGCACAATGTGGGGGAGGATGCGCAATCGATGGGCTAAAAGTAAAGTTGTTCCCCTTGTCCCTATCTGAGGTAGCCTTCACGTGGTTCACAACTTTGCCCCCAAATTCAGTCAATACGCGGGCTGATTTGGAAAGCCGATTCCACGAATACTTTTTCTGCGGGAGCTTAGAATTGAGAATATCAGATATAAGCTCAGTCCAATAGAAATTTGGAGAATCGATAATAAACTACATTAAAGGATTTAGAGAAGTTAGAAATCAGTATTTTAGTGTTGTGTTGCCTGACAATCAGCTAGCCGATTTAGCTTTCCAAGGGTTGATTCCTCTTTTGAAGAAAAAGTTTGGTGGCCAAGAATTCACTGATTTGAACCACTTGTTGCACAGGGTATTAGCTCAAGAAAGCTAATTCTTTGAAAACAAGGGCTTCAAAGATAGATTTGAAAATAATAAGGATAAGAAGAAGCCCATGGTAAATCTTGTTGAGTATGAATCTAGGGATTCATTTGATGAAGACGAAGTCGAAGTAAACATAGCCGAATGGGTTAAGGGGAGTAAGAAGTCCTTGGTCTGCTCGTGGCTCAAGGCAACCAAAGCTAAGTCGGAAGTTAAATACTCTTTTGATGTGATTAAGTGTGATCGTATCTTTGATTTATTGTTGTGAGAAAAAATTATACGATTACCCAAGGGTCATTGTCGGGACCTCGAATTTGCAAATCCGGACCCTCTGTGTATTCAACACTAGTCCAGGAACGCGCTAGTGCACACAGTCTTAACATCGGTAAATATCACAATCATATCATTCGATGCTAATAAAGTACTTTTATTTAAATAACCAAACTGGTTACTCGACCTTATGGTCAAGTCACAAATGTACGCCACGCAGGGCGATACTTATTAAAAGAGAAATAGTAGCAGCGGAAAATCAAATAAGGTAACATTGTGGCGCCATCCAAAGATACCACGTGCAACCGACCGGGCTCGCTTCCTACGTGACGGATCCTCTTGGAGCTCCTCCTCCAAAGTCGGGCGTAGTCTCCTCTTCAACTGGTGTTGTGTTGAGGCAAGGGTGAGTACTTGGTACTCAAGCAAGTCATGCACATAATGCGTGCTAATATACTATATGCATGGCTTGGTACAAAGGAATAATCTCAAGGCATATTTGCAAAGAAATAGCATTGGACAAGTAATATAAGTAGATTCAAAGCAAGAGAAATAAGTAAAGCATAATTAACTTTTCAAGAAGTTTAGTAAACATCTTTCCCATCCTAAACCACATTTCCATCAACTTCATTATTAATCCAAATTTCAATCTTTCAAACCAAAGTTATTTTTGAGAAAATCTAACCCTTGACTGTAATTCTAGCGATGTCCAATACCATGGACACGGCTATTCGAATAGATTCTAAACTCTGCAGAGGTTATGCACTTTACCCACAAGATACACCAAACACCACAAAGGCGAAGTTCCCGTGAACAAAGTCTTTCTGAGACTTCTAACAATACAAGTGGTCCTCCCGGTTATTGCGCAAGACTAACCCTTCCTTCGCTAAGGCGAAGTCTAGGCCAATCAACCGTTAGATGGGTACTGGCCTCGGCCAGACGCTCCCCGCACAACTTACACAAAGGGTGTAGTTGACCTCCGAGGTCCCACAGTACGTTATTAGCAACTTAGTCAACTAGGTCCGTCCCATTACTGACATGTGGTTGCACGTTAGACCCAGTTCAAAGGCTTGCAAGGTTAAGTCCTTAGGTGACCAGGGCAAGACTACCCAAGAACCAAATCAACACTCCCAATGCCACAACCGGCCCACCTGATTACTCCGCCACATGCCCCGGCCGAAATCGCTTATCAAACCCCGCTTGATTACCATGCACCACGTGCCATCAACATCACATGATACCTTTCCAAAACCGGTTCAATATATCATTAAGTCAATATTAGCATTTGATTGTCCAAAATCATGTCATGAGCACGCAGCAGGTCTAAGCAGTATACTACAACGGTCTAAACCCATGTTGGCAATTTAATAATGTCCAACTAGTAATCCACAACTAGGGTGACAAGGGGTCATGGCACATACTTAAATAATCAAGGTGTCATACAAAGAAATTGGTATTTATCTAATTCCCCATGTTTAAATAAAGTATTTTCTATTTGAACTTAGCATGCAATAGGTTAAATCAAAATAGATTTCAAAACAGGATCAACATGGTCAAAGCACAACTTGCCTTCAAAAAGTACTTGTTCTTGGTCTTGAGTTGGATCCTGAGTCAATACTTCTCCCTCGAATCCTTCCGGCACTTCAACGTCTACTCGTAAAGCGTGCAAATAGCAAATACACGAATAAACAATAGGCAAAAAGTGTCCAAACATCCAAATAAAATCCATAAACAGAGAGAACATAATTTTATGAGTTTTTAGAAACTGGAATCGTCAAATTTGGAGTTAAGATTAAAAGTTATGATTATTTAAAGTTCAAATAATCAATTAAATAATTTTACAGAGAAAAACTTTAGTCCAAAAATTAAATAAAATTCATATTTAGGTAGATCTCAATTTTATACAAATTTAGAAATTTGAATCACTCAAATCGGAGTTGAAACGCAAAAGTTATAAGCGTTTGAAGTTTGAAACAAAATCAAATCATTATTTCGAATTAATAAATCATTTTCTTTTTCGAAATTAATTATTGCGCCAAAGATGGACACGTGGCAGCACTGGATTGGTCTCCGACGTCACCGGTCCATGGACTCGGTCCACGCCGGCCGGGTCTCAGGTGGACAGGCCCACGGCCACGTGAGATCGACATGTGGGACCACTCGGGTGGCGTCATCGCCGACGTCGGCGAGGCTCGGCCCAGCGTCGGCGGACAGTGGGTTCATTCGATGACGCCATGGGTGACGCCACGGTGATCCCTTGACACGCGGGCCCGCGTGTCGCTGACTCCACGCCGCGCCGCGTGGCGCGGCGTCGGCTCCTCGACACGTGGCACGATCGTAGCCGTTGGTTTGAAAACCGACGGCCAGGATTGATTTGGGCCTCAAGTGCTTGGGCGCACGGTTGATTCGGGCCGTTGGATCTTGATCTAACGGCCCGCATCCACCCAGCCTGGTGCGATTCCCGCCACGTGGCACGACCTGCCGTTGGATCCAGATCCAACGGCTGAGATTAGATCTAGGATTTTCAACGGAACTCACCGAGGTGACGTGGGCGCGATCGAGCCCTTGGATCTTGATCGGACGGCCGGTGGAGCTCGGGGTCGGCGATGGCTTCACTGGGCCGGTTGTGGTCGCTGCCGTGGCCGAGGCAGCGACCACACGAACGGCGTTGGGGCGTGCTCGCGAGGTGAAAGGTCTCTTCGTGCGCCTGGCCGGGTTCCGGACCGGGGTCAATGGCGGCGGGGACGCGACGGCGCATGAATCAAGCGTAAGCGGCGGAGGGTGCTATGACTCGCGAGCGATTCCGGCGGATCTACGGCGGCCGAGGCTCGTGAGATAGGGCAGAGAGTGCGCTGGGTCACGGCGTCCTCGGGTACCACCTTGCAGACTTAAATGCCCTCAGATGCGCAAGACGGACGGAGCCCTAATCCCACACTACGGGCGACGCGGCGGAGGAATCCGGCTTGGACTCGGGCGGGACGACGACGACGGCCGCTCACGTGGCACGATCAACGGCCACGATCGCGGACGCGATCGGATCCGGCCGGATTCGACCGGCGCAGACGGAATCCCGACCGCTGGATCTTGATCCAACGGTTGGGATCGATTAGGTTTTGGAGTTGGTTCGGTCGAGTCACGTGGCTCGGTCGGACTCGAACTCGAGTCCGACTCGGGCTCGGCCGGATGAACAAGATAAACCCACTCGCATTTTCCAGCGATTTAATAATTAAAATATTTCCCAAAAATTCATTTAATTCATTAAAAATAGCAAAATACTCAGAAAAATTCGAAAATTCGAAAATATTTTGGAACATTTTGGACTCAAATAAAATATTTCCAACAAAATTTTATTTGCAAAATTAAATTCTTTAATTATTTCAAAATGGAATAAATTCAAATAAATTCCAAATAAATCCAAATAAATTCCAGAAAATTCCAAAATTCACCAAAGTGCCAAATCACACATGAATTTAAGAAAAGCAAAATTTTGGGGTGTTACAAACCTCCTTAATAGAATCTCGCCCCGAGATTCAGGGCTCACTACGTAATAGGTTTGGAAACTCTTTCTTCAAATCCTCTTCGCTCCCTAAGTCGCTTCGCTTTCTTCATGGTTGCTCCAATCGAACTCTCTGTAAACGGGTTGACTTATTTCTGGTCTCTCGATCTCTTGTGTCCAGAATCCTCACGGGATGCTCCTTATAAGTCAAATCCTCTTGCAACTAAATTAACTCTAGCGGTGTCCGTTCCTCAGGAACTCGGAGACACTTCTTCAACTGGGACACATGGAATACATCATGTACACCTGTTAACGACTGTGGCAATTCCAGCTGATAAGCAACTTCGCCTCTGCGGCTCAAAATCTTAAATGGTCCAACATAACGGGGTGCAAGTTTCCCTTTGGCATGGAACCTCTTAACTCCCCTGAGAGGCGTAACCCTGAGGTATACAAAGTCTTCTGGTTCAAAACTCAAATCCCTGTGACGATTGTCAGCATAACTCTTCTGTCGAGATTGGGCGATCTTCAACCTTTCCCTAATCATGGCGACCGCTTCTTCACCTCTTGAAGAATATCAGGCCCAAAGACATGGCGCCGATCTCATTCCAATTCAATGGCGTCCGACAGGTCGACCATACAAAGGCCTCAAAAGGTGACATCTCAGAACTAGCCTGATAACTATTGTTGTAATCGAACTCGGCATACGGCAAACTCTTATCCCAAGAGGTAGCATAAGCTAATGCACAAGCTCTCAACATATCCTCCAGACCGGTTGACTCTTTCTGCCTGTCCATCCGTCTGGATGATAAGTCATCTTGAAGTTCAAATGGGTTCCCATGGCTTCATGCAACTTATTCCAGAACCTTGAGGTAAATTGGGTACCTCTGTCCGATACAATCCTCTTTGGCACTCCGTGCAAACAGACGATCATGATCATGTACAATTCTGCTAATTTATCTCCCGAGTAAGTGGTCTTCACGGGGATAAAATGGGCTACTTTAGTCAAGTGATCCACTATAACCCATATGGAGTCATAACCTCCTTGAGTCTTCTAAGAAACCGTAATGAAATCCATTCCGATTTCCTCCCACTTCCACTCGTATTTGCAATGCAGTAGCAATCCTCGCTGGTCTCTGATGCATTGCCTTGACTCTTTGGCATACGTCGCACAATGCAACATGCTCGGCAACTTCACGCTTCATGCTTGGCCACCAGAATCTTTCCTTCAGATCCTGATACATCTTGGCGCTTCCAGGATGAATTGAATACTTGGAGTCATGGGCTTCTTCCAAAATCAGTTGCTTTAACTCCTTCTTGTTAGGCACACAAATCCGATCCTTCATCCACAACGTGCCTTGCTCATCCAACTTGAAGTCCTCTGCCTTGCCTTCCTCCTTGATAAACTTAATCCTACGGATCTTGTCATCATCCTTCTGTCCTTCTTGGATTTGATCCTCTAGGGTAGGCTCTACTTCTAATGCGGCCAAGAATCCGCTAGGTACAACCTCAATCTTCATTTTCTGAAGATCCTCACATAACTCATCCTGACTTGTGGCTAGCAATGCACTCACGGTACGGCTTTTCCGACTCAGAGCATCGGCTACTACGTTGGCCTTCCCGGGATGGTAATGGATTCCAACATTGTAGTCCTTGATCAACTCTAACCATCTCCTCCGCCTCATATTCAGATCCGACTGGGTGAATATGTACTTAAGGCTCTTATGATCCGTATATACTTCACATCTGTTTCCAATCAGATAGTGACGCCATATCTTCAAAGCATGCACTACGGCAGCTAACTCTAGGTCATGTGTCGGATAATTTTCCTCATGCGGCCTCAATCGCCTTGATGCATAAGTTTACTTACCTTTCCATTCTCGACAAAGACACATCCAAGTCCTTGGCGCGTCGGCCACAATAAATATCGAAGCTTTGAGCAACATCCGGTAGAACTAACACCGGTGTTGATGTCAATCGCTTCTTCACTCCTGAAATCCTTTCTCACATTCTAGCGTCCATGCAAACTTCTTTTCCTTCTTCAAAGAATTGCGTAAGAGGTTTCGCAATTGTCGAGAAGCCTTCGATGAAACGGCGGTAGTATCCCGCCATTCCAAGGAAACTCCGACCGGGTCACGGTCTTGGTGCTCCCAATGTAACACAGCTTCTACTTTGCTTGGATCTACTGGCGACTCCTTCAAGGCGGTCATTACATGTCCAAGAAACTCCACCTTGTCCTTCCAAAAATCACACTTGCTGAACTTGGCGAAAAGTTGCTGTTCCTCACTTTTCCAAAACTCGCCTTAAGTGTCCTAAGCATGTTCATCCTCTGCCTTGGAGTAGATTAGGATATCATCTATGAACACGACGACAAACTTGTCCAAGTATTCCATGAACACCTTATTCATCATATTCATGAAATAATTTGGCGCATTAAATCGATCCAAAGGACATAATCGTAAACTCGTAATGTCCATATCTTGACGAGAATGCGATCTTGAATATCTTACGATCGGATCTTCAATCGATGGTATCCCGATCTAAGATCAATCTTGGAGAAAACTCTGGCTCCTCTCAGCTGATCGAACAAATCATCAATCCTGGGTAGCGGATACTTATTCTTCACGGTGACTTCATTGAGTGCACGGTAGTCGATGCACATCCTGAAACTTCCGTCCTTTTTCTTGACAAACAAAACTGGTGCTCCCCACGGCGACGAACTCGGTCTGATAAATCCTTTCTCCATTAACTCTTCTAGCTGTTTCTTCATCTCAAACAACTCCTCGGTGGACATCCGATAGGGTCTCTTTGCTATCGGTGCTGTACCAAGTACAAGCTCTATCACAAACTCTATGTCCCTGTCTGGCGGCATACCAGGTAGATCTTCAGGAAAGACATCTGGGTACTCATTCACTACTGAGACATCCTCTATGCTGATTGTCTTGGTACTGTTAACCATCAACTGTCCATCTCTAACTGCAGTGGCTTGAAATTCCACTTTCTTCCCACTCAACTGAGATAGTCCTTCGTCCACAATCCAATACGGCCTTGTGCTTGGATAACCAAGCCATTCCCAATATGACGTCTAAGGTCTGGGTTTCTAGAATAATAAGGTTTGCTAGGAACTCTATTCCATCTATTAGTATTCTCACCCCGGAACATCTTTCGTTCGGAGTTCGGAACCAGGGGTTTGAACTAAAAGCATGCATCTAAGTCTTGCAATCCTCAAATCATTTCTAGTAGCAAAGCCTTGCGAAACAAACGAATCTTGAAGCTCGAGTCAAACAAAGCTGTGCAGTCTTGAGTTAACAAGTAACTTACCCAAGACGACGTCAGTAGCATTCGCAGTGCATCTGCGGTGACATGGTTGACTCGGCCTCTCACCACGATGCAGGGTGTGGCTCTGTGTCTTTGGCGTCCTAGCTGGGTGGTTCCTAGATTGAAGCGAATCGGGGTCACTCTCGCTGTCTTCTTTGGACAAGCTGTTGGCAAAGTGTCTGGCTCGTTGCGATTGTAGCAGCGTCTCACTGTTCCTTCTTGTTGCACGCTCGAGTAAGCGTTTCTAGCGGGCCGGGTGCGTAGTTCTAATTGACAGTCTTGGTGCCGGGATGGTGTCCTTGTTGCATTCTGTGGTTGGAATCAAGAATTGATTTGGTGCAACTCTTAGGCGCCATTGCGTTCCTGGCGTGATCCTTCTTTGTTGCATCCTGCGCTTCTGTTCTCATCCGGTTCCTTGCGCTTTGTCCTCAAGAATAAGTGCCTTATTCACCAATTCTTGGAAATCTGGGAAGGTGTGGGTGATCAATCCTACTTGCAATCCTGAGTTAAGTCCCTTCATAAAACGAGGTATGTCGGCTTTATCTATCGCTACATCCTCAAAAAGCGAGCGTGCTAGGCTGTGTGAACTTGTTCGGGTAGTCGCCACCGGCCGATTACCTTGCTTCGATGCTCTGAACTCCTCCTTCTTAAGGTCCATGATTCCTTCAGGCACGTGATCTTTGTCGGAAAGCGGTGTGAACTCTTCCCAAGTGATATCTTGAGGGTTCTCTTGCGTGGCACGAAGTTCTCCCACCATTTGGCGTTTGTTCCTTCCGGTGATGAGAAGCGTGAAGTACCTTCTCATTTCCTATGCATTGAGCTATGTGTAGCTTCCTCTCGATTGATCTTAACCAATCATCGGCCTCCAATGGATTGGCATTCCCGGAGAAAGTGGGTGGGTGAGTTCTCATGAACTCGACAGCCTTGTATTCGGCGTGGTCCCCGATTAACTTGATTAGCGATGGCCTGAGCGGTGACGTGTTGCATTTGTTGCATCATAGCATGCATCAATCGAGTCCGGGCAGCGAGAAAAGCTCAAATTCTGCACATCCAGTGGCGGTCTTGGTGCTCCCTCATTGGGGTTTTCTGCTGGCGAGAACCACTTCCATTGCTTCCAAAGTTTCCACGGTGTTCACCATCTGTCGATTTGCTCTAGGTTTAGAGATGAGAGGGAAACAAGAATAGACAAGTAATATGGAACTTATGCGGGCGTAAGGTGTAACTTTAAGGTCCAACTTTATTATTAATAACTTGGTATGGCTGCTTACAATGCCTAAGGGCCTTGCAACACATACGCACACTCAAAGAAACAAAGAAAATCCAAATCGAACTAACTCGAGTCTAACGCCTAAAGGGTGACTCTTTATTCTATGACGCGACTCTGGCGAAGGAGTCTCACTATAGAACCTATGCTCACTCATCGAAAACCTCCACGGCCTGGTACGGGTCTTTGTGGCATAGGCGCGAAACGATTGCCATGTCCAAAGAATCGTGTCCTCTGTGGTAGTCGAAGAAGCGATGTCCTCATCGAGATCGACTCCTCTGGATCCGGCTCGTGTAGCTCGAAATCTTGGCTCGGTGCAGTCCGTACAAAGTCATCTCCAATTCGTCAATCCTTCGCAGAAGGTGTGCCACATACTCTTGAGCTTCCCGCCATCTGTTCTTCTCTGCCGTGATCTCCTTGGCGGGCCTTCAGAGCTCCTTGCTTGTATCATCTAGTACATCCTCCTGGCGACAACAAATCGTGCCAACCGTGTAACCGTGGCATCCTCATCTGAATCGCCTTGGTCAAGAAGGTTATAGCTGCGAGTGATAACGGAACACCGTGCTCTCCAACTCTCTGGCGTGAATACGGTAACGTGTCGCATTGCTCGTCGTGATACCTCTTGGATACCCATCTGCATTGTAGATCTCCTGGCAAAGGTGTGTATCGGGCGATTGCCTGGGCCCTTCTTCCTAGCAGGTACCTCAATCTTCACGTCATAAGCCTTGGTCAATCCCGCTTGTCTGATCACTTCCACTTGGTATTGGGGCTTCTCAAAATCTCCGAGAGTTTGTAGCATATGCCAAAGTTCCGCGGCGTGACCAACTCCCAGATCAACGTAGTTGAACTCTTCCTCCATCTGTCACAAGAGTGCTTTACGTAAGAACTCGGAATTTTTAAATTGTGACAAGGTAAGGGAAAATTTCAGCAAGAGACAAGAAAAGAGAGAAGGGGATAAGTCGAGATGTCATTTCTTGTCTTTACAAATTTTAGCTTTAGAAAATAGGTTTTATCCTCACTACGACCATTCTAGCTAGGGTTGAGCCTACAGTCAGTATGGCTGTGATACCACCTCTGTCGGGACCCCGAATTTGCAAATCCGGACCCTCTGTGTATTCAACACTAGTCCAGAACGCGCTTAGTGCACAGATCTTAACATCGGTAAATATCACAATCATATCATTCGATGCTAATAAAGTACTTTTATTTAAATAACTAAATCGTTACTCGACCTTATGGTCAAGTCACAAATGCACGCCTCGCAGGCGATACTTATTAAAAGAGAAATAGTAGCAAATGAAAATCAAATAAGGTAACATCGTGGCGCCATCCAAGATACCACAGTAACCGACCGGGCTCGCTCCCCTACGTGACGGATCCTCTTGGAGCTCCTCCTCCAAAGTCGGCGTAGTCTCCTCTTCAACTGTGTTGTGTTGAGGCAAGGGTGAGTACTTGGTACTCGACAAGTCATGCACAGAATGCAGGCTAATATACTATATGCATGGCTTGGTACAAAGGAATAATCTCAAGGCATATTTGCAGTAAATAGCATTGGACAAGTAATATAAGTAGATTCGAAAGCAGTAGAAATAAGTAAAGCATAATTAACTTTTCAAGAAGTTTAGTAAACATCTTTCCCATCCTAAACCACATTTCCATCAACTTCATTATTAATCCAGCCCAATCTTTCAAACCAAAGTTATTTTTGAGAAAATCTAACCCTTGACTGTAATTCCCGAGCGATGTCCAATACCGCGGACACGGCTATTCGAATAGATTCTAAACTCTGCAGAGGTTATGCACTTTACCCACAAGATACAGTCAAACACCACAAAGGCGAGTTCAGTAACAAAGTCTTTCTGAGACTTCTAACAATACAAGTGGTCCTCCCAGGTTATTGGCAAGACTAACCCTTCCCTTCGCTAAGGCGAAGTCTAGGCCAATCAACCGTTAGATGGGTACCTGGCCTCACCCGTGCGGCTCCCCGCACAACTTACACAAAGGGTGTAGTTGACCTCCCGAGGTCCCACAGTGCGTTATTAGCAACTTAGTCAACTAGGTCCGTCCCATTACAGACATGTGGTTGCACGTTAGACCCAGTTCAAAGGCTTGCAAGGTTAAGTCCTTAGGGTGACCAGGGCAAGACTACCCGAAGAACCAAATCAACACTCCCAATGCCACAACTGGCCCACCTGATTACTCTTGCCACATGCCCCGGTCGAAAACTGTTTATCAAACCCCAGTTGATTACCATGCACCACGTGCCATCAACATCACATGATACCTTTCCAAAACAGGTTCAATATATCATTAAGTCAATATTAGCATTTGATTGTCCAAAATCATGTCATGAGCACGCAGCAGGTCTAAGCAGTATACTACAACGGTCTAAACCCATGTTGGCAATTTAATAATGTCCAACTAGTAATCCACAACTAGGGTGACAAGGGGTCATGGCACATACTTAAATAATCAAGGTGTCATACAGCAAATTGGTATTTATCTAATTCCCCATGTTTAAATAAAGTATTTTCTATTTGAACTTAGCATGCAATAGGTTAAATCAAAATAGATTTCAAAACAGGATCAACATGGTCAAAGCACAACTTGCCTTCAAAAAGTACTTGTTCTTGGTCTTGAGTTGGATCCTGAGTCAATACTTCTCCTCGAATCCTTCCCAAGACTTCAACGTCTACTCGTAAAGCGTGCAAATAGCAAATACACGAATAAACAATAGGCAAAAAGTGTCCAAACATCCAAATAAAATCCATAAACAGAGAGAACATAATTTTATGAGTTTTTAGAAACTGGAATCACAAATTTGGAGTTAAGACGAAAAGTTATGATTATTTAAAGTTCAAATAATCAATTAAATAATTTTACAGAGAAAAACTTTAGTCCAAAAATTAAATAAAATTCATATTTAGGTAGATCTCAATTTTATACAATTTTAGAAATTTGAATCACTCAAATCGGAGTTGAAACGCATAAAAGTTATAAGCGTTTGAAGTTTGAAACAAAATCAAATCATTATTTCGAATTAATAAATCATTTTCTTTTCGAAATTAATTATTGCGTCGGCATGGACACGTGGCAGCATCGATTGGTCTGGCCGACGCCACCGTCCATGGACTCGGTCCACGCCGGCTCGGGTCTACCGTGGACCGGCCCACGGCCACGTGAGGCCCGACATGTGGGACCACTCGGGTGACGTCATCGCCGACGTCGGCGGGGCTCACCACGGTACGACAGTGGAGTCCATCCGATGACGTCATGGGTGACGCCACGGGCGGCCTGACACGCGGGCCCAGCGTGTCAGTGACCTCGCACGCGCGCGTGGGTGCGGCGGTTCGGCTTCCCGGACACGTGGCACGATCGTAGCCGTTGGTTTGAAAACCGACGACTAGGATTGGATTTGGGCCTCAAGTGCTTGGGCGCACGGGTTGATCTGGGCCGTTGGATCTTGATCTAACGGTCCAGATCCAATCTAGCCTGGTGCGATTCCGCCATTAGCACGACCTAAGCCGTTGGATCTAGATCCAACGGTTGAGATTAGATCTAGGATTTTCAACGGGGAACTCACCGAGGGTGACGTGGCGCGATCTGAGCCCTTGGATCTTGATCGGACGGTTGGCGGAGCTCGGGGTCGGCGATGGCTTCACGGCGACCACACGAACGGCGTTTGGGGCGTGCTCCGGCGAGGTGAAAGGTCTCTTCGGGTGCGCCTGGCTTCGGGTTCGGATCTGGGGTCAATGGCGGCGGGGACGGACGGCGGAATCAAGCGAACCGCGGCGGAGGGTGCTATGACTTTGGCGAGCGATTCCGGCGGATCTACGGCGGTGAGGCTCGTGAGATAGGGCGAGAGTGCGCTGGGTCACGGCGGTCCTCGGTACCACCCAGATTTAAATGCCCTCAGATGCGCAAGACGGACGAGCCCTAATCCCACACGGCACGGCGACGGCGGAGGAATCCGGCTTGACTCGGCGGGACGACGACGACGGCCGCCCACATGGCACGATCATCAACGGCCACGATCGGCGTGGACGCGATCGGATCCGGCCGATTCGACCAAGCGATGACGGAAATCCTCGACCGCTGGATCTTGATCCAACGGTTGGGATCGATTAGGTTTTGGAGTTGGTTCGGTCGAGTCACGTGGCTCGGGTCGGACTCGAACTCGAGTCTGACTCGGGCTCGGTCGGATGAACAGTACAAACCCACTCGCATTTTCCAGCGATTTAATAATTAAAATATTTCCCAGAAATTCATTTAATTCATTAAAAATAGCAAAATACTCAGAAAAATTCCAGAAAAATTTTGGAAAATATTTTGGAACATTTTGGACTCAAATAAAATATTTCCAACAAAATTTTATTTGCAAAATTAAATTCTTTAATTATTTCAAAATGGAATAAATTCAAATAAATTCCAAATAAATCCAAATAAATTCCAGAAAATTCCAAAAATTCACCAAAGTGCCAAATCACACATGAATTTAAGAAAAGCAAAATTTTGGGGTGTTACAGTCATGCCATACCATCGGCTGATGAAATCAAAAGGCACATGTATTGCAAACGGTACCATTCTTTTTTGTATAATACTAATGATTGCAATATCTTTCATTAGAATATCCGGTCAGTTGTTGAAGACGGTCGGCTAAAGTTTGCCGAGGAACCGGCAATGCAACTGGATGACAACCCGTTCCCTATCAATATGGTGAGCTTTTCATCTAAGGGCAAAGAGTTGGCACGAGACAAAATCCGTTCATTGTTTATGTCAGCTCAAACAGTATGGCAGGCCTATGTGAAGACCGTAAACGGTGAGCAAACTATCAAGATCATGGTCGGTTCGATTCATATTGAGATGACCGCGAGGGCAAACAATTCAGAAAAGTGAAGCCGAGAGGCGAACCCAAGATCGGCAAACCCCACTGGAAAGGTAAAAGAAAGGGTTCAGGAACCTTCCAGAAGCAAGATCCAGCCAACAAGGCTACTAACCCTCCTCAGCCATGCTTTAGGTGTGGATGCGTTGGCCATTGCTCACGCACTTGTCACACTCCAAAGCATTTGGTGAAGCTTTATATGAAATCATCTGGGAGATTTTAGAAGATTCAAGAAAAGAAGGTTGAGGCACACTTCACAGCTCAACAAAATGTTGGGCAATAAGGTGAGAAGGATGACAACGTCCCTGATCCAACGGCTGAATTTAAAGAGAGCCTTCTCAGATATGTAAACTTTGTGTTGAGCTTGAGGAATTCTATAATAATATCAATGTTTCCAGGAAAAGGAACATGATTTATATAGAGACCTACAATAGTCTCCCAGTTACTCCTTTTAGTTTTTTTAATCGATGTTGCATTTTCCATAGTTGAGTCTCCTTAAGAGCGTTATTTTATCAATTTAGTATTTATGTTCCTGCATGAACATTTGGTCTACGCTCCTGTTGAGCGATTATCAGTTGTAATTCAATAAAGTGTCATTTTCCAGAATATTTGCTCATTTATGCTATGCTTGTTCTATATTTTCAATTTGTTCCCGTTGCAACGATTGAATTGAATGAATTTATTCCTTTAATATAGAACAATCGTATAATCCAATGACGGAGGAGAAAATATGTATTATAGATAGTTGCACCACAAATTCTATTTTTAGAGAGACTAAATATTTTCCTATTTTGACTAAGAAAACTGGAAATATTGTGACCATCGTCGGAAGCGATATACTCCCATATTTGGCACTACAAAAGTCATTGTAATTATCCCTACGAGCACTCGTATAATAATTGAGAATACCCTATTATACTCTGAGTTCAATCGTACTCCATTAAGTTTTAAAGACATTCGTCTTAATGGTTTCCACATGGAGACTAATAATGAGAATGGTACCGAATACCTTTTCATGATTAAGTTAAATGGGTGCAATAAATATGTGGTTGAAAAACTTCATTCATTCTCCTTTAGGTTATGTTATACATATATAAAACTTGAAGTTTATGTTGCAATGAAAACCATCAGTAAAGACCTAAAAATATTTAAGATCCTGGGTTGAATATGATGAGAAGAATAATTAATAATTCTGCAGGACAACATAAAAACTATAAAGTTTTTTAAACCTGAAGATTTTGTATGCTCTGCTTGTGCCAAAGGAAAGCTCATGATTAGACCTTCTTACCTAAATGTTAGGAGGAATCCTTGAATATCCTAGATAAAATTCAGGGTGATATCTGTGAACCTATTCAGCGCCTGTCGGGCCCCTTCAGATATTTCATGGTACTAATATATGCTTCTAATAGATAGTTCCACATATATCTCTTATCTACTAGGAATCATGCTTTTGCTAAATTAATTGCCCCAACTATTAATTTGAGAACCTCCTTTCTAGAAAAAGGATCAAGTGTATTTCGAATGGACAATGCTGGTGAGTTTTTTCAAAAGCATTTAATGATTATTGTATGGCTTTGGGCATTAATGTAGAGGATTCTGTAACACGTGTCCACACTCAAAATAGCCTTGCAAAGTCATTAATTAAAAGAATAAAACTTATTACTAAGCCACTTTTGCATAATTGTAGGCTACCCACCAGCTGTTAGGGCCATGTAGTGCTACACGCTGTGGCATTAATTTAACTCAGACAAACTGCATATCATGACATTTTCCCTTTACAGATAGTGCGTAAAAAAGAACTAAGTATTTTCTATCTGCGTAAATTTGGTTGTGCTGTATACCGTATACGTGCCAATCTCTCCACCACAGTGTACCACCATGGGCCCTCACTTGAAGCTGGCGATCTATAAAGGTTATGAATCTCCATCGATAATTAAATACCTTGAGCCTATGACACGGGACATGTACACAACTCAGTACGCTGATTGTATTTTTGATGAGGACAATTTGCCAACATTAGGTAAAGATAAGTACTACATTAAAGAATGCTGGAAAATTGATTGGAATGTCACTAGCATTCAGTCCTTAGATCCACGCACTAAAGAAACCAAACTTGAAGTTCGGACGATAATAAATCTGCAACAAATAGCTAATAATATGCTAGAGGCCTCCATATGCACATGACTAAATTTCGCGGAGACGTTCGCAAAAACAATGGACTGATCAAGTGAGATCATCACCTATGACAGTGAAAGAAGTTCAACCTGATGTTGAGAAAATCCCTGAAGTGAGCCATGGTGGGATATATGGATGCTGTCTATCTGTCTGAGCCCCATAGTGCCAAATCTCAGACCGGTTTCGTGTTTCTCTGTGGTGGTACAGCCATTAATGGTCTTTTAAGCAGACTTTAGTAGCTACTTTTACAAACTACTCAGAGATTAATTATAGCTTTATATGAAGCCTCAAGTGAGTGTGTTTTGCTGAGATGTGTAATTAATCATATCTAGAAGTCATGTGGTCTTAATATCGTCAATACCCCCACCATTATCTATGAAGATAATGCTACTTGTGTTACACATATGCAAATTGGTTATATAAAGAGCAATATCATGAAGCATATTGCTTCTAAACTTTTCTATCCCCATGAACTCCAGAAGAATGGTGAGGTAAAAATAATACAAACTAAGTTATGTGAAAATCTTGCAGATTAGTTCACAAAAGCTTTGCCAAAGTGTACTTTTCAAAGATGTGTTAATGTTATTGGAATGAATTGACTTAGAGATTTGTGAAGTTCAGGGGGATATGTTGGACAATCGCATACAAGGAATTTATCAAGCTTGTCCTGAATGGCAGCAATTACCCTACCCAGTCAATGAACACTAAGATTAAGATGACAGCTCATCTTTTGGAGCTGCTGTCTTCCAGCCTGAAGCTGGTACACCTGCTCTTCCCAAAATCGCCAGATGTATGGCTTTGCAACTCCTAAGACACCATCTTCAGATAGACCTGAAGGCCGAATATTTGATGGAAGAGGACCAGCTAACATTTTTGAATTCTCTGAAGGAAAATATATAAATAGCAAAGATCTGTCCTATTGCCAAAAGCATAGGACTAATGGCCCCTTCCGCATTTTTAGGATTTTAAAGGCTATGACAACATATAACTTTGCCAAGCACAAGCTTGTCACTCAACTAACATTCTGTAATCAGAAAGTTGCTGATACTAAAATAATCGACAAGATATTATGCACCTTCCATGCCAATACGAGGATATTGCTGTAATAATATTATCATGCTAAGTACCAGAAGTACTCCGAGCTTACATGCATGCTGCTAGAAGCAGAAAAGCATGATGAACTCTTGGTGAAGAATCATCATGTACTTTCTAATGGGAGTCATGCAATTCCCGAAGCACATGCAAATGCTCAGTAGGCTAGCAATAGCTATGGTCGCAGAAAAGGCCAAATGAATAAAGGGGATAAGTGTTAAAATGGCAGATCAGATAGGGGAAGAGGCAATCTATTGTGGAAAATTAAAGGTAAAGGGCCAGGGGGCTTCCAGAAGCAAGGTTCAGCTAATAAGGATGCAAACCCCTGCATAACCCTGCTTTAGGTATGGATGCACTGACCATTGGTTGTGCAACTATCATAACCCGAAACATGTGGTAGACCTTTACACGAAATCTACTAAAAAAGTCAATTAGACTTAGGAAAAAATAATGTTGAATCATACTTCATCTTCAACCTGTTGTAGACACGGGCGCTAAGAAGTGAGATGATATGGTTCTTAAAATTATTGAGTTTGAGAAGTTCCAAGAGGATACATACGACTTATGTGGAGACCTGGATTAGTCTCCTAAGTATTCATTCACTTTGCTAAGTTGATGTCACATATTCCTTATGAGTCTCCTTATCAGTTTAGAGGTACTTCCTGAATGAATATTTGGTCTATGCTCTTGTTGAGTGATTATCATTTAAAATTTAATAAATAGCTATTTCTCATATATTTGATTAATTTTGCTATGTTTGTTCTATATTCTACAATTTGTTCCTGATACAACAATTGACTGCTTATTAAATCATAATTCTAATATAGAACAAATGATAATTCAATGACAGGGGAGGAAATCTATCTAGAACATAGTTGTACCACACTAAGTGATTTAGAAATATTATGACTATTGCCAGAAGCGAGGCTCTAATAGTTGGCACTGAAAGAATGCCATATTATACCCTAAGTCCAATCGTGCTATCTTAAGTTTTAAAGACATTGGTCTGAATGGTTTCTATATGCAGACCAAGAAAGAGGATGGTACAGAATACCTATTCATGACTAAGTTTAATGGGTGTAATAAATTTGTGGTTGAAAAACTCCCTCTTAGCTATACTTTGCACATATAAAACCTGAAGTTTATGTTGCAATGAAAACCTAAAAATATTTAAGATCAAGCAGATCGACTTGGTTATCCTGAAAAATTAATAATTCTGATGGCCATAGCAGAAAGACTTTCTTAAATCTGAAGATTTCTTATGCCCTGATTGTGTTATAGGAAAGCTTATATTTATATCTTCTTACTTAACAGTTAGGAAAGAATCACCAAATTTACTGGAAAAAATTCATTGTGATATCTTTGGACATATCCAGCCCTCGTCGGGACCTTTCAGATATTTTATGGTACTGATAGATGCTTCTAATAGATGGTCCTATGTATGTCTCTTATCTACTAGGAAACATGCTTTTGCTAAATCAATTACCCAAATTATTAAGACCTCCTTTTCAAAAGAAATGATCAAGTCTATTTGAATGGATAATGCTAGCAAATTAACCTTAAAAGTATTTAATAATTATTGTATGGCTCTGAGAATTAATGTAGATAATTTAGTACCTCATGTCATTTAATAATGTCCTTAGATCCACACACAAAATAGCCTTGCAGAGTCATTAATTAAAGGGATAAAACTTATTACTTGGTCACTCTTGCAGAATAGAAGGCTATCCACCAGTTGTTGTGGCCACGCAGTGCTGCATGCTAGGGTATTAATTCTACTTAGACCAACTGCACATCATAAAATTTCCCCGTTGCAAATAATGCATGGAAAAGAATTAAGTATTTCTCATCTGCGAAAATTTAGCTGTGCTGTATACATGTTAATCTCTCCACCACAGCGTACTACCATGGGACCTCACCAGAAGTTGAGGATCTATGTAGATTATAAATCCCATCAATTATTTAAACACCTCGAGCCTATGATAGGGGATATGTACATGGCTCAGTACACTGATTATACTAAAGATATTTTTCGGCATTAGGTGGAGATAAGTACCACATTAAATAATGCCGAGTCCTTCGATCCACGCACTAAAGAAACTGAACTTGAAATTCAAAGGATAATAAATCTGTAACAAACAAGCTAATAAATTTTCAAATGCCTTTACTAATCATAAGGGAATGAAATGATCTCATATACCTATAGTATATGCATATGAAAGAGTGAAAATATTAAGAAGGATATTGAACACACTCTTGACACTCATGATAAAAAGAGGGGGAGGCCTTCAAGTGCATGAGACTCAATTCCGCGGAGACGTTCGCATAAATAGAGAATCGAACAAACGAAAACACTACTTGTGATAGTGAAAAAAGCTCAACCTGATGTTGAATAAATTCTAGGAGATGGTAATATCCCTAAAGTGATCCATCCTGAAGATGATAACCCTAGCGTATATTTTCGTGCGCAATCCAACGGTGGGAAGTCGGAACACCTAGACTTCGTCGATGTGGGAAATTACGAGGAGCTGGATGAAATTAATGAAGAGATATCCCTGAAGTGATGCAGGATAATCGTATAAAAGAAAGACTACAATTATCGACATATTTCACCTCTAAGAATTGCTAAAAAGCTAGATTCTGAATGAAAGTTCATGTTAGAGTGCTAGAATCGCTTAGATAGGATCAAATGAAAAGAAACAATTAAGGCAGTGCTTGCTTAATAAGAGAAAAGTTTTGGGTCCCGTTGAACAAACACCTTATAAAGTGTTCCATATACGATCAAATGGTTTTCTTATCTGGAAGAGAAATGAAAATATTCAGGTGTTGAGATATAAAGCGAGGCTTGTAGCAAAAGGGTTCTCATAGAGACCCAACATCTATTACGATGAAATTTATTCTCCTGTAATGAGTGGAATAATATTCTAAAATTTAATATTAGTGGCAACAAACTTAAACTTATTAATACAGTTGATGGATGTAGTGACCGCATATTTATACGGGTCACTGGATACATATATTTATATGAAAATCCCTGAAAGAATTAAAATTCTGAATCCTAATAACCACAACATGTATAGCGTCAAACTGAAGAGATCGCTATACGGATTACAACAGACGGGGAGAATGTGGTACAACCAACTTAATGAGTTCCTCCTGAAGAAGGGATATTGTCCCCATGTGTTCATAAAGAAATCTCAGAATAGATTCTATGTCATCTCAGTATATGTCGATGATCTGAATGTCATCGGAACCACATGGGAAATAAAGGAAGTAAGTTCTTACCTTACGACGGAGTTTGAGATGAAAGTTTTGAGTAAAACCAAATATTGCTTAGGCCTGTAGCTAGAGTATTTCTCAGAAAGAATTTTTGTACACCAGTTTATCTATACCAAGGTATTGAAAAGATTTAATATTGATAAATCTCATCCTTTAATGACCCCATGGTTGTGAGATCCCTTGAAGTGGATAAAGACCCTCTTAGACCAAGGATGAAAAATAAGAAAGTCTTAGGACTCGAAGTCCCATACTTATTGTCGGAGATTGACTATTCACTAAAAACGACCGTTTTACCCCTAGGGGTCTAAGAGCACAGACCACGCGGTTCCCCACGAAACAAGCTCGGGAAAACTTGCCCGGGCAGCCAAGGCGCCCGAGCTTGCATGCTCGGGAACTCACCCGAGGCCATGCGAAGGACCACGCTCGTGTGTACTACACAGATGGTCGGGGGACTTGGTCAAACCATTGAAAGGAAGGTGGCAACCAATTCGCCAGAGATCAAGGGAAGACGCGCCCAAAATTCAAATAAGGCGGAGATCAAGGGCGCCGGATCTTGGGCGCTACGGTTATGAAAGCACGGCGTAAATCTAGGGAGTAGTTACCTTCTATGTATCTTCAGCTTCTGTATTTAAAACCCCCAAGAGCATCTGCAAAGGGGGACTTCTTTTTACCAATCATAAACACAATACACTGGAGTAGGGCTGTTATCTCGGCAGTGAGAGGCCCGAACCAGGATAAACTCCACGTGTCTTTCTCCCGAACTCGCATTGCTCGGACGAACACCCCGGCTCGCACGAAGGGGCCCTGTTGATCCCTCGTTCAACAAGTAAGCTCGGTGGGAGCCCGTTCTCCAATCGTCGACACTTATGTATCTTGCGAATTGCACAAGGTTTGATATTACATTTGCAGTAAATTTGCCAGCATGAAACAGTGTAGTCTCAACTAGAAGACATTGGGCTAGTGTCAAGACTGTACTCATAAGCCTCCAAGGTACTCAAGATCTTGGATTGTTTTCCAGAAGAACCAAGACTTAATCATGGTGGGATATATGGATATTGGCTATCTATCTGATTCCCACAGTGCCAAATATAAGACCGGTTTTGTGTTTTTCTGAGGTGGTTCAGCCATTTATTGACCGTCTTTTAAGCATACCTTGGTGGCTAGTTATACCAACCACTCAGAGATTGTAGCTTTATATGAAGCCTCACGAGAGTGTGTTTGGCTGAGACGTGTGATTAACCATATCCAGAAGTCATATGGTCTTAATACCGTCGATACCCCTATAATTATCTATGAAGATAATATTACATGTGTTACACAACTGCAAATGGATTATGTAAAGAGTAATATCACGAAGCATATTGCCCATAAACTTTTCTATCCTTACAAGCTCCAGATGAGAGGTTAGGTAATGATATTATAACTTGAAGTCATGTGAAAATCTAGCAGATTTGTTCATTAAGTCTTTACCAAAGTCTACTTTTAAAGATGCGTTTATAGCATTAAAATGAGGTGACTTAGAGATTTGCAGAGTTCAGAGGGGGTAAATCCTTGAACATGACCTTTTGCATGATTTTGAAGATCATATTTTGTATCCTGAAGATTATAAGTTGTGCTATTTTATTTTAGTAAGTTTTCCTGAAGTCTTCTCATATGAATGTTTTTAATGAGGCAACTAGTGTAACACGGAGTGCAAGTGCAATGTACTTTTTTCTCTATTCCCTTTTTCCCATTGGGTTTTTGGGACGAGTTTTTAACGAGACATGTACATTACGCAGTATTTGCCTAAGGGGGAGTGTTATGATATAGATAGAATTTTAGTCAAGTTTGAAAGGATTCTATTTATTGGTGGGCGAATATGAATATATCTCTTGCTGGTTTTACTATATATTAGACACCTTTTGTACAGAAAGAATCAGCCTTATAAAGAGAGATAATTATACCCTTTTATATGTACTCTCTTTTTATTTATATAACTTTTTAATAAGATTGTTGATTTATTGCAGATAAACGACTTCGTTTTGCAACGTGACTCACTCCTAACCAAACCATTAGCACCCCCTGCTGTGGTGGCTAGGCGCTGGCTGTGTGGCCGCCTGCCGCCTGCCGCCTGCCGCCTGCCGCCTGCCGGTGACCCCACGGGGCCGTGTACATGTGCTGTGAGAGAGGATGTATGCGATGTTAATAGATGATTGTGTATAGGGTATATATTAAGTATTCTACCGTATAGAATAGATGTTAATAGATGATTTCCCTCTGAAGTAGCACTAGTAGTCTGAACCATGGATGGGCGATATGGAAGCAACGATAAACTTTATTGGCATCTCGTATTCTCGCAACATGTTTGCTGGCTGCGGCTCAGCTCATTGCGTGAACCACTGAACCAGCCTATAATAAATCGGGGATCGAAACATCGACGGGCTTACCAGCTTTGGGCCGAAATTTACGGGGCCAACACTTGTACGAACGGGCCGAGACATCTCATACGGACCCCGGCCAGATAAATCTCCAATATATGTATGGGCTTTGGAGTACAAGGCCCACCACTCTGGAGACGAGATCGGTTCGAAGCACTTCTTTTTGTAGCCCCAACGTACCTTTATTTTTTTTAAAAAAAAAAATCTGGTCCCTCCAATAAATTTTTAAAATATTTCCCTTCTTAACCAGGTTTCCTACCGGGTTCCTGTTTCTCAACACTCGATCAATTAAACACTTTAATTATTTAACTACTTAATTAATAAGCATACGAAAGAGTAGGTAATATAAGCTGTCTACCGCTTGCTTTCATAATCGATGACGGGATTAGGTTTGCAAATTGTTGGTACGATAATCAGATTTGAAAATAAAACTGCGTAGACGGGAGAAAATAAAAAAGCGAAAAGCTCGATTTGAGTCACGTGCTTTCGTTAAACAACCTGTCGCCGTCGAGTCAACTCAAACCATAGCAACGGCCCACGCGGCCGGCATCGTCAACGTATGGTACAGCCAGTGAGAAAACCTCCACGACTAGCCATAGACCACAGTGTGAATAGCTAAAAAGACGCACGTATGGTGTGTGCTTCCATCGTATTGTCAAACCGACGATTCAAGAAGTTGATTACAAATGCAATGGTGCATGAACGCTAATTACCAAGCACAAAAAAGTGTCAATGACATCGTAACCGGAGAAATTCAGCAATAACGGGCCTAAAATACAGTCGTTCATCCATAATCAATCAACATCACGTTAACAAAATCATATGAGCAAATACGGGAGCACACAAAAAGTAGAAAGTAAGGTTCTATCTCTTTATTAGATTAATTCTTTATGTACAAAGAGTGTTGAATATATAGGAAAGCCAACTGTAGATAAATTCAGATTCACCTACTAATAGATAGAGTCATTCCAAACTTGGATTGAGATTTTATCTATATCATAATATTCCCCCTTGGTGAATATCGTGTAATGCACATGTTTAGTTAAAAACTTCTCCCAAAAACCTAATAAGAAAAGCGGATGGAGAAAAAAGTATATTGCACTCGCACTCTGTGTTACACTAGTTGCCTCATTAAAAATCATCATGTGAGAAAACTTCAGAAAAACTCATTAAAGGAAAAAGAGCACAACTTATAATCTTCACGATATAAAGTAGGATCTTCATGATCATGCAAAGGATTATAATTCAGGGTTTTACTCCCCTGAACTCTGTATATCTCTAAGTCATCTCATTGTAATACTATTAACATATCTATGGAAAATAGATTTGGGCAAGAACTTAGTGAACAAATCTGCTAGATTTTCGATCAATAGGATCAAAAAATTTCCTTTATTAAGCGAGCGCTGCTTCAATTGCTTCTTTTTATTTGACCCTTATGTGAGCGTTTCTGGCACTCTGCCATGGACTTTGATTCTGAATCTAGCTTTTAGCAATTATAATAGCAATTTTAAAGGTGAAATATATGTTGATTACTTTAGGGATATCTTTTCACTAATTTCTTCCAGCCCCTCATGATTTTTCACAACGATAGAGTCTGGGTGTTCCGACTTCTCAGCGTTGGATTATGCGTGTAAATATACGATGGGGTTATCATCTTCAGAATTTTTCACTTCAGAGATGTTACCATCTTCAGGATAGCTTACTTCAGGGATTTTCTAAATGCTAGGTTGAGCTTCTTCTACTATCACGGGTAGTGTTCTCATTTACTCGGTTCTCTACTTCTGCGGACATCTTCACGGAATTGAGTCTCGTGCACCTGGAGGTCTCCCCCTCTTTTTATCATAAGGGTCAAGAATGGGTTCAATATCCTTCTGAGGTATTTCAACTCTTTCAGGTGCATATACTGCATGTAAATGAGATCTTTTCACTCTTTATGATCAGTGAAGGCATCTGGCAGACTATTAGATTATTTGTTGCAAATTTATAATCCTTTGAATTTTAAGTTCGATCTCTTTAGTGTGTGGATCTAAGGACTCAGCATTCTTTTAATGTGGTACTATATCCCCCTAATGCCGAAAAATATCCTTAGTATAATAAACATATCGGGCCGTGTACAGATCCCATGTCATAGGCTATAGGTGTTTAAATAATAGACATATATTCATAATCTACATAGACCCCAACTTCCAGTGAGATTCCATGGTGGTACGCTGTGGTGGACAGATTGGCATGTATACAACACAACCAAAAATTTGCAGATGAAAAATACTTAATTATTTTCCACGCACTATCTGCAACAGAGAAATTTTATTATATGTGCAGTTGGTCTGAGTTAAGTTAATACTGCATCGTGCAGCACTGCGTGGCCCCAATACCTGGTGGGTAGCCTTCTATTATTAAGAGTGGCCAAATAATAAGTTTTATTCCTTTAATTAATGACTCTGTAAGACAATTTTGAGTGTGGACATGAGGTATAAAATACTCTACATTAATTCCCAAAGCCATACAATAATCATTACATGCTTTTGAGGTCAACTCGTTATCATTATTCATTTGAATAGACTTGATCCTTTCTTTTGGAAATGATGAGGGAGAGAAGTGGCGCTCGAGCCTAAAAGGTCTCCTATCGCCCCAAAAAAGGGGGATCGGCCCCAAAACGGGCGATCAGTGGCAAGAGTTGAAAAACTTCTAGCTGGCCATTACTTCTAGCCATTGTGTCATCCTCCTATCGCTCGAATATGAGGCGATCTTCTAGCCGGCCGTTACTTTTAGCCATTGTGTCATCCTCCTATCGCTCGGATATGGGGCGATCGCCCTATATTCGAGCGTCAGGAACCTAATTTCATTATATTTTTTCTGTTGATTATTTTTGAAAAAAGATTTAAAATAAATATTAAATAAAAAATTCCTCGGTGCATCTTCCATGTGCACCACCCTACCTGGGACCTGGAAACGTGCATGGCCTGCATGGAAGCAACACACAACTCCAGTGGAAAGATTAAACGTACTAGGTCTGGCGAGTACTAGCTCGGTTGATTGGGGCTACTCGTGTGTGTGCGCTTCCATGATTTAATGAAATGGTTGTTCCCTTGACCATTTTTTTTAAAAAAAACATAGGTGTGGTATGATGAATGCTCTTGTGAGCACTGTGGGATGTCATGTAGTTGGCATGCAATTAATTGCATGTAAATCTGTATGATCCAACGCATGTTTGGAGGACAATTGTGTATCAGCAGACTATCCCAAAACTATAACTGACTAGGAACGTGTTCGCGGCGGCACGCCTCGTAAGGTAGCGTTTAAGATTAATATAGTAACGTATGAGATCAAAAGTCGTTAAACGAAAGAGAAAAATAGGACTTCAATGTATAATACACTTTAAAATGGAAGATGGAGAAGAAAGCATCATAAAAACATACTCTCTGGAGATTTATTCCAGGAACAAAAACATGTAAATCCAGCCTTCCAATAGAAACGCCAATACCTTGCACTCGCAGATCAGCCAGGTCCAACATCTTGTTTCCATCTCTCAGTACATTCATGTCAACCTGCAAAAGAGTGATCACTTTAATTTATTTGGAAATGGAAGAAATCTTTATTTAACAAGATTCTCTTTTAGGAGGTCTTCAAAAGTGAAAGGTAAGATTCTCGCTTGGCCAAACCGAACTATATCAATGGAGGAGGTAAACTATAGAAGATCAACTCAGTAAGCGGGGGAGAACAAGCACATACCTGATCAGCTGGTGAGGCACACATTATGTACATCATTTCCCTATGATCGTGTGCACTAAAATACATTTGCCGAGAACGCCTAAACAAACTTGTAGTTTTTGCAAACATGTCCAACTCTAACCTACTTTGCCATGACAAAAGCCTATCCATTTCCCAGTAGCTCTTATCCATATTAGATTTGACACAACAGAGAACAGGAATTCGGCACTGAGACTATTCTGCCTTAGCATGGGCTGAACAAACGGTGAATACTAACTTTCCAGTCTAGAACCACGACTACATTCGAATTAACCAGCTGGAGATACAGAATCAAATAGAAATTATGGAATGTTACATGAGCGAATGCAACCAAATAAGCAACCATGGTGAGATCAAACGATACCTCTTCGGGCACAACGTCTAGTCTCGTAATCACTTCTGCAATGTGTAGCCTCTGCAGAAACCAGAACTGAATCAACAATCAGAACAGATGTTTTTCCTGCAAGCTTAGGACAATTTGAACGCATGTGGTTGAGATCACCACACTCATAGCACCTTGGAGGACCACCTCTCTTTCTCATTCTCACATTCTGCAAAGCTTTGTTAAAGCGAGAAGAGAGTAGTGCCAGATCTTCTTCAGGAAATTCTTCAATTTGCTCATCTGTTAAAGAAGCCAAGGAGGACAAAGCTAAACTAGAAGAAGAATTTGCATTCGACATGTTAGGGTTAGAGATCAAGGCAATTGATTTAAAGTTACCCTTCCTAGCAAGAACATCTAATTCATGAGTCTTCAGCTTAGAATAAAGAACATCTAATGTAAGTGTACTCACGACAGTTGATTCTCTAATGGATGTAACTTTCATCTCCCAAATTGAATGTCTAATGCACCAAGCAATTGTCTAGCATTAGCAGTAGCATCAAAGATAACTCCAACAGCACGCAAATTGCTAAGAATTTTATTAAAACGTGCAAAGAAGTCATTTAACGACTCACCAGGCTACATCTCAAATCGCATGTATTCCTTTTTGTAAAGATCTTGACGAACCTCTTTGATAGTGTTAGAACCCTCATGGTAATCATAAAGAGATTTCCATACCTCATATGCGGATTTGAGATGGATCACACGATCAAAGTCGCTGCGTCCCAAGCCTTGGATGATCAAGTTGCGCGCCTTGCTATTTGCTTCAACATGTGCACGATTTGCGTCATTGACGTTGTCGTTCTGAGAGACTTGATAATGGCTTGTAAACCTTCTCCCAAATTGCGAAGACTTGCGCTTGGATGAACGCCTCCATCTTGGCCTTCCAAAACTGAAAAATCAACACCATCGAACATACACGGTTTGTCGAACAACGATCCATTAATCTAATTACCGGTTAAGATAGATTAGAAAAACCTTGCTCTGATACCACTTGTAGGATCGATATACACGGATATAGCAATCAGAGGGGGGTGAATGATTGTGCGGAAGCTAAAACCAAATTTTCAATCTACTAAAAGTTCACGCCAAATCTGAACCAAAAAGTTACTTCGTATCCGACAAAAATAGATTGATAAACGTTCGGTAAAACATGATTTCCCAGAGATTCAACAGTCGGATCGATCTGAAATTTTTACACAAGAAACTAGATTCCAATAAGAATCTAACAGAAAAAGAATTAGCTTGATCGGACTTACGGATCAAAAGTTATGAACCTTGCAAGCTTGCTATGAAAGAAGATAACGAGAATTAATCTAACCAAAACTTCAAGATTAAATAAGAACGACAAAAGATTAATCAACTAAAATTTGAGGAACCCTAAATCAATACCCTAGAAAGGTTTTTGATGGATCAAATCAAGATTAAACTCAAGGAACAAAAACCAATCTAGAACCAAAACAAGCATGCAAACAAGAACTAAAACAGAAAACACTGTAGCAACACGTGCACTGTAGCTTCGCGATTACTGTAGCACGCAAAGGATTTGGAAGAATTGATCTTTATTTCTTTTTGTCTAAAGTACTCCAATGAAAAGAGTACAAACCCTAAAGCTCTGGATTTATCTCAATCCGCTGGGTGTCTCTAAACAGGAGAGACACCCCTCCTATTTAAAGGAGCAATCACAAGGAGTGCGCATACATGTCCACTTGGCCCAACCTAGCCCAATACATGCAAGCTACCCCAAACGATTACAACTCTTGCACGCGTATGGCCCACCTGCCATACTCACATGACTGACAAACCCTCATGTGCACCATTCTCTTAGCTAGAACGTTTCGCATGATATCCTTGACCACCAAGACCTCGGTTCCTCCCTGAACCTAGTCTCGAACCTCAGTTCCTCCACAAACCTAGTTCTGGTCACGTCATCGACCACGTTCGCCCTCGAGTAATACCTGCACATGAACAAAACACAAAATTCTCCGAGCACAAGTTTGCAACTTGACTCAACATTAGTCCATGCAACTACTCACACGAGCATTGCATAAAATCAACTCAACCTGAGTAAAACACGTTCACGACGAACCAAAGTTTGGTCTGGCGCACACAGGGAGCAAAACCCTAGAGAAACCCATTCACGACAGACCAACTATTTGGTCCGGCGTAGCTCACGACGAACCAAAAACATGGCCCGGCGTACACGTGAAACTTACTATTTTTGGAAATTTTAGTCCGGCTAAAAAACATTTGAAAACACGTTCACGACGGACCAAAAAATGTCTGGTCTGGCGTAAATAGTAAACTTACTATTTTGTAAGAACTTGGTCCGACACAGGAGCTCAAAAGCACGTTCACAAGGACCAAAAATTTGGTCCGGCGTACATGCAAAAACGGCCTTCAAAAATGCGTTCACGACGGACCAAAAGTTTGGTCTGGCGTGCATGAAAAGATTAGTCCAGCAAAAAATAGGAACTTTGGTCCAGCGCAAAAGAGGGCAAATTTGGTGAAAGGATCGAGGATGGACGCCTAGAGGGGGGGTGAATAGGCGATTTACAATTTTCTAAATCAACGTAGCGGAAGAGATCGGAACTTCCGATATGGAGTCGGAGGTTCCGGTGTCTAATCGGAATATCAGATACGAGGTTGGAATATCCGATCAGAACAGAGTCTAGTGAATTGCAAAACTAATTACACCTATACACAAAATGATTTCTACTCGAAGCTAGCACAAGCAAATATCAACAATTTGAAGTAAAGCTAGCTAGCGAAGTAATCAACCCTAGATAGATCAATTCAATACAAGATAGCAAAGTAAAGCAATAAGCACATGTAAAGAATTGACATGATGATTTGATTACCGAAGTTCCAACTTCTTCCAAGGAGGTTCCTACGTCTTCGTTGAGGAGGCTCGGTCACACTTGAGTCGGGTCTTTTCCAACCCTATTCCTCGCCAATCTTGGTCACACTTGAGATGTGGCTTCACTTCTTGATTTCGTCCCTTTCGGAGGCGAAATTGGACCTTCACAAACTTCTCACGGCACACCACACTCGTTGGTTGCTCGTGAGCGACACCTAGCCATCTAAGAGTCTTCAAACTCCAAGAGTAGCAAATCCAACAAATAGATGATCTTGGAAATGAACTCTAGTGCTCAAGATATATCTCAATCTAACACTTTTAGCACTCAATCTCACTTCCCACACCTCTCTCAAGAAAGGGATCACAAAGATCAAAAGGGAGGGAGACAAGATGAACATTCAATCCACTCCTAATAACAACACATGTTTTTAGAGCTCTCTCTACTCAACTAGCTCAACCTCTTCCTCAACACTTCAAAAATAACGTCAACAACATCTCCCAACCGGCCAAGGGGGGTATTTATACCCCACACCCAAAAACTAGCAGTTGGAGCAAGAAAACTAGCCGTTTTACACACATCGGAACTTCCGATCCCAACATCGAATCTTCCGATCAGACAAAAACTCCATAACAAACTCAATCCAATATACACATCTGAACTAAGATCGAAACTTCCGATGTATCAGAACTTGCATCGGAACTTCCGATCTGGGCAGAGAAGCACCTTTGCAGATACTTTTCAAAAAGTTTCTAAGTCTAGATCGGAACATCCGATCCAACATCGGAACTTCCGATCTGCCCAGAGAGTACCCAAAACAGAGAACTCTAGGAGAATCATCCAAGTCCTCATCGGAACATCCGATCTAAAGATCGGAACATCTGATCCTCACAGAGAGGCACTCTTACTAGAACCAGCTCAAAAAGTTTCGAAGTCTTAATCGGACTATCCGATCACACCGATCGGAACTTCCGATCCTCAAAGAGGAGCACCTGAGACTTAGACAACTTACCCTCGGACTTTCCGAGGGATCGAACCTTCCGATCCCCTAATCGGAACTTCCGATCAACACAGAGAGGTCCTAGACTCTCACCAACAAACCATCGGACTTACCGATGGATCGGAACATCCGATCCACTGATCGGAACATCCGATCTAGACAAAAAGACAAATATTCCCGGTGTACGTGATGTGTATTGTGTCTCTCATCTATTTAAGGATAGATAACACTTGAGCACAGAGACACTTCTAAATCATTCACGTTGCATCCCTCTTAATAGTACGGCATACCTATAACTAGACACTCTATCTAGTTACCTTTGACGCCGCACGCGATCAATCCCCTTTGGGGTCTTTATGATCTTCAATCATACCTCATTTCCCCGGGATTGTCACTTTGCTCTTTCTTGAAGTCCTCATGATTTACGATCATCTTCTCTTCAAGATCGTCACCCAGCTCTACTTCTCTTTTACCAGATCATCACCCGGCTCTCACAAAATCTTGTTCATCTCCTCTTGATGAACCTTCTTTCCTTTTCTTCTCATCGAGATCTCCTCTTGGCGTTCATCATTTCATGATGTAGTCCTTGTCCCATTTCTTCATCTTCTCAACCACTTGGATTAAATCCTATTTTCACAACTCATTTGAAAGCGTAAGTCCAACAAACAAGGTTGTCACAATCATCCATTGCACTCCATTAACATATAATAGATGCCTCTATAACGATTGAGCACAACCTAAATCAATTTAATGAATAATTGTATTTGTGTCTTAAGTATATTGAAATAACTAATGGTTCGTTATACTTAAGAACTATCGATTATCCTTAATCGATCACAAGAACACCATCAACTCATGATGCAATGCTCTTTGATGATTAGGAGATAAACGACCTCAATTTAAATCTTCATTTAAATTGATATGAGTATATAACAACTACACGAGTTTTCATATACTCATGTTGATGGAAAATAATGATCCATAATATGTGGAATGTATGGAAATGATCATTACTCTAAACCATCAACTATAGAATAAACTCCACAAGTATATGTGCATACATATAGTTGACTTTGAACCAAAATGCACATATTCAATTTTACTGCTTTGGAGCATATCCTACGATACCATAAGTATACTACAACTAGGCGTGTTAAATATATACTCAAAGATTTAGTTTTAATATCTTGATCCTTTAATGTGGTAATGAGAAATAGATCAATGCAATGAAACATTAAGTTAGAGTGTGAACCCCCCTAAATGTGTGCATACATGTAATATATGGATTGGGAAACATGATACACAGTTTTTAGTTAAAACAGTGGAGAATTTCATATTTCAACTTAAATCCTAAGTATGTAATAAAATAATGAACATTGATACAATGCATACTTTAGGTTTTCCATTTTCCGTCCAAATGTGAGGCTACTAAACATAAGCTCAATAAATATGTTAGTCTCATTAAAAATTAGATTTGTCAATGATCACCAATCATTCTTGATGAGACGAAAATAGTAATTACCTAAACATTAGTATCATATTAGGATTTGTCATTAATTACCAAAACCAACTTAATGGATCAACATAATGGAAGTTGTTCTTACATTTGGTCTGGCGCCAAAGGGAAAATTTGGTCTGGCATGGAAAGGTCTCAACGGCACGTTTATGACAGACCGACAATTTGGTCCGGCACAAACACAAAAATGGTCCGGTGCAGAACGAGGAACACAAGCACATGCACATTTTGCAAATTCAATTCTTAAGCCAATTTTTCAGCACATGATTTCACACAAATCAAATGGTATTCGAATACGTCGTGCTTCCGGTTAATAAAGCTAAGTTTGAATTGAGGTGACTCTCGTAACCTAGCTCAAGTAGACCTTGGAAATGTTTGAAATTGGCAGTGTGTTAAGATGACTTGTGGAAATCCCCCTTCCTACTATTATTTATGGTTTGTGTTTCAAATGAAAAATGAACTTGAAAATAAAACCGCATCCACAATAGCAATTAAACTTGCACCGACCCTTGTGAATCCTCTTGCATGTAGAATTCAGAAATTCCCGTGCGACTTGTTGAGTACGGTTGTGTACTCACTATTGCTCAAATACAACTTCAGAGTTCCAAAATGCCGAAGAATTTCAAGAAGCCGTAGATGGCGATTCGATTTGGTTGTAAGGTCTTGGTCTGTGCTCAGGCATGACTGTGTGGTCTTTTTTGATGTAATATATTCAGGGCTCGCTACACCTCCCTTTGTAAAACTCTGGCCGTTAGGCCTTAATTTATGTGAAAGCAGTTGATTCGCCCTTTCGTCTGGCAATATGCACTTGGTTTCCGACTGAAAGGACCAACGATGTCGCCTAGAGGGGGGGTGAATAGGCGGATTAAAATTTACGCAGCGGAATAAAACTGGCCGAGCTGGTCAATCCGGAGTCTCCGGGTTTTGGTCCGGATACTCCGGCTTATCCGGAGTGTCCGGTCTAAAGTCCGGACTCTCCGGGTTAGCTGGCTCGGGAACGCAATAAAGGCTACTCTAGCAGGCGCAATAAACTACTAGAAATAGAATGCAAAAACAACCTAGAACAATTGCTAGATAGGATTTGAATTAGAGCTACACAAAGAGCTAGATCTAACTAAACAAATTCAAATCCAAGTAAGCAAGACTAGGAAGTAAAAGAGAGAGCGAGAGACGCAATTTTTCACCGAAGTTCGGATTCTTGAAGGGAATCCTACGTCTCCGTTGAGGTGGCTCGGTCACACACTTGAGCCGGGTCTCTTTCAACCCGCTTTCCTCCCGGTGTTGCACAAATGCACTCACGGCTTCACTTCTTGTCTCTTTCCTTTCGGAGGCGAGACTAGCCTTCACAAACGACCGGGGCTCACCACACGGCGTCGGTAGCTCCTGACTCGTAGCCGTCTAGGAGACCTTCAACCTCCAAGAGAAATAGCACCACGAAGAATCGCTTGGAGGATGAACTAGTGCTCAACAAGATGAAATGAATGCACTTAGCACTTTGCTTCTTCCTCTCCTCACCAAAAGGATCAACAACCAAATTAATTGGTGGGAGGAAGTGGGGGCTCTATTGAATGCTTAGAGATGGTTAGGAATGGCTTGAATGCTGCTATGAATGAGCTCAATAGAGATCCTTGCCGTTGGAGTGGAGTGGAGGCTTTAAATACCCTTTTTGAAAACTAGCCGTTACTCCCGTTTTTGAACAGGCCGGAGTGTCCGGACAAATAACCCGGAGACTCCGGGTTATCCGGAGACTCCGGACCAAATGTCCGGATACTCCGGACCAGCTGGAACCAAAAGCAACCGAGAGGTCCAACCCGGAGACTCCGGACATAATGTCCGGATACTCCGGATTGAATCCGGAGACTCCGGACCAAATGTCCGGATACTCCGGGTTACCCAGTTCGGTTTCAATTTGAAACTTTTCAAAACCAAATGAAGGAGTGCTAATTTGAGATGCAGTATTTGATGTTGAGCACATGCACATCCTAAAGTCGATTTCTCGTCATACCCTCTTAATAGTACGGCTATCCTTAAGACACAAATAAATAAAATGATACAATTTTGGTCTTGATGCCGTCCTTTTGCTTTTAGGTAGTCATAGGGGCGTCCAATGTCATTCCAAGCTCGATATGATTTCGATCTCTGCAGTATTCTTGGATAAAACATTAGATCTCTTTAATTGTGTCATCATTAATCACCAAAACAAATTGAGGGGCCTAGATGCACTTTCACCGACTAATCTTTCTGGGTAGCTGTTGAGGTAATTAAACGTGCCCCCTAAAAAGATGGTTCGTTACATATACATATACATATACATATATATACATATATATATACATATATGTACATATAACTTAACTAATAAAAGAAGGAGTTTACTCTATTTGTTCAACACGCAGTGCCTTTCCTCCTCCGTGCGCCTGACGTTAACTGCTCCATCCCACGTCCGAGATCTCCACCCACGTCTCGCAGTTTCCCCTCCCACTGACTCCACTCCTTGAACTCCTCTCTCCCTCGACTCCCTCATGCCTCGCCCCTCTGACTCCCTGCGTCGCGTCGCTCCTCCGCCTCCCCATGCTCGCGTTGGCCCTCCGACTCCCCGGCACTCGTGTCACCCCTCTGCCTCCCATGTGCCCTCTCTCTCACCCTCTCCTCCCCCTACCAATGTGAGATGAAGGTGCTGCACTGCTTATAATCTCAGGGAACATCGACTGCTCCAAGGCGCCTACCACATCCGTCGAAGGTGCGTTGGGCTTCGGCTCAACCCTGGCTGGGCACAACTTCAATGTGCCCTATGAGGCCACCTCGGAGGTGTACGCCACCCCCACCACTGACATGTTGTTCCCACTGGTGAGGTGAAATCCCTCTATCATCCCTCCAAATTGGACACGATCTCTGTGATTGACAAGCGAGGTGTTGATTTGGTGGAATGTATTTGGGTGTAGACACCGCTGCTGACCTCGATCCAGACACCACTTCGAGGGACAGATGCAGTGATTTGCAACATACCGATGGGGCCTTTGGACTATGCCCCATCACCGATCAGTGATGTGAGGAATGGGATTGCGATGAATGGGGCTGATCTGAAGGCTAGTATCCTGAGCTTTTACATGGTAGAGTGGATTTGGATTTTCACTATTCGTGTGTGGAGGGGATTTTGTTTATGTTAGCTGGTTTTATGCATGGAATTTTTCTTGCAGCCACCTCTGTCTCCTTGGATGAATTGAAGCCGTTGGGGGTTGATGTGAATGTTGGTACGTGTATAAGTTATGTCCACATCTTATTCTCCGCCTGCATAGGTAGTTTAGTCTGGTTGGAGCAATATTTATTGGGGAAAGCAATAATGTTTGGATGATTGTGATTTCTGTACAGCTTATATGGAGAGTCGTGAAGACCTAGACAAGGGAGCACAACCTCAGTCACCGACTAAGGTAAAAGATGAGTCTCCTGTGCTGTTGGAAGCGTAGTAGTCAGCATGTACAGAGATAGAGAGGTATAATTATTGTATAAGTATTATGTCATTCCTTCTAGGCAATATTGGGTTGGGTTAACAAGATAAATTAGATGTGCAAGAGTTATTATGGAATAATATAATATGAGCTCTTTTTGGACATCCACAAGAAGAGCGCATAAGATAAATGGCAAAGATAAAGCGCTCTATTAGTCTCGGGATGGTTTGTGTTTGATCTAGATACATCAACTATTGACTGCAATATCAAATCATGGTTTATAACAAGAATATTTTAAATCCATTTGGAACCTGAGTGTTTTCTTATACCGCACCTTTTAAAATTATTCATGAGAAATTTCTTAACAAGCAGGAACAACCTCTAGTGGGGTTTCTCTAGAGGTAGTATGTGTTAACTATGCTAACAAATGGCATGAATGACCTCTTCTTATGATTTATTGCTAGAAAAGTGCTCACCTTGAATTAAAATGCAGCAATTGGAAGAAAATTAAGAATATATAGGATCATTGTTTCTTGCTCAGAAGAAACTTTGGCATTTATCCAATCTACTAGACTACCAGACAAGTGTGAAACTTCTTCTAAAGCAAGCTCCTCTATTCGTAGTGCTATTTTCCAAGTATATGATATTTTCATCAAGGTAATTATTATGTCAAAAGTACATGTTCTTTCTCAGCTATGCAACTTGCACTGGCTACGCATGTCAAGGGTGGAAATGTACCAGTACAATGGTAGATGATATGCAATTTTTGTATTTATCCACTTTGCACTAGGAGTGGTATAAGACTTGCTTTCAGCAGTAACGATCGATGTCCTAAATTGCTTAAAGATATTAATGGACCGTCTGGATAGGGAGCATCACTCTTTATTTGTCCTTTCATGTTGTCCTTCTAATCAAGTCATTGTAGTTGAAAGAATGTCATATTACCAGCTTCTCATAGATTTGTAATGACCGGGCAGCTTGTCTTTGATGCAAATTCTAAACAGGGTAGCAACACAATTAAATCATGATTATTTGCTTTTATTCAAAATCTAGAGTAATGTAGAAGGTCCTTGCAAAGATGTAACTTTTCTCCAAATACTACTCATAAAAAGGTCCATTTTTCTATAGCATATGGGGAGACCCCAAAGTTTGCATCCTCCCTAATTTCATCAGGGGAGGAGTTCTGGAATTCAGCAATTGAATTTGCTAATGACATCACTGCTATGGATGACAAGGGCTCTCAAAGGCCTGAATTTGATGCAGCAGAGGACAAGTCATCTTGTGCAGTTGCACTGTGCTCTAAGACTCTTCTTATATCAGGGAAAGGTGACTTTGACTGTGAAAATACAGTAGGCAGCAATGATGCAAAGCAAATAGACAAATCTTCAAATAAAGTAGAATCGATGGCAAAAAATAATAGCATAAAAATAGCTCTCCTTTTCCTGTGAAGCATTTGGACTTCTTTCATGAAGATGAATTCAAGTTTCAGCCTTGAAAGATAAAGAAAAAGGTGGCACTATTCCTAGGAGTATGCATGTGGACCGGGGTCAGTTGAAGGACAGTAGCTTCCATAGAAGGGAAAATCTTATGCACTCTGTAGATGACATGAAGAAAAATACTTTAGACCCACAACGGATTCTTCAATCATGATTCCTGGTGAGTAGTTGTTCAAGTCAACAACTGTTGGGAAGGGCCATTCAACTGGAGTGGGCAACAAAGGTTCTTGTAGGATTAAAAGAGATCTCAATAAGGTAATCCATAATGAGGATAAATTGTGTGCTACATATTCAAATTGTGGAAAGCCTAACAAAGATTCCAAGAGTAAATTTGGGGCTGTTTGGTTGCCTGCATGCATAGAGATTTGCATCTACAGATGCAGAATATTGTTTTTTCTCATGTTTGGTTGCTTGCATCTAGTTTTGGACCTGACTCTCTGGATGCAAGATTCTCCATGCAGCCTGGCTTTGGAGATACGTAAAAAATAGACGTATCTCTGGATGCAGCCTCGTATTCTGCGCAAGGGGCCACTGTTAGCTACAATAGTAAACCATGCATGCGGTGCCACATGGGTATGTAAAAGTTTCCTTTTTTTCTTTTTTGTTTATATCTTTTGATTAGCATCTCCGATTACCGAACCGATTTCAAAAATGAGTTCATGACATTTTTTGAACAAAACAAGACCACATTTGCTATATAAATTTCAAAATATTTAAATTTCAAAATACATACCTACTAAACACTCAACCAAACACTATATCTGCATTTGTGCATCCCGTATTCCATCAGCCTGGCTGAGTCGAACGGGCCAGGCTCGCGAGAGAAACAACCAAACAGCCCCTTTGCTTCTCAAGAAGTGTATGCTAGCACTTCTTGCTCTCTTCCTCCGAAGGATTACTCAAAGCTCTCAACTTGGCTCCCATGAGTTTTGTGCTATATATATGAAAAAGGCATTTCGGAGCTGTATCCTTGGCAGGTTAGTTTTTTAACCATTTTCACCAGTCTAATGTTACACATTCTCTAGCCAGCAGTCCAACAAAAAAATGGTTGCCCTGTCAAGCATTATTGTATAGACTAACCAATTTTAGGGTGCTAGGTTGACCAAAGCACCAGGATTTGCAGGTAGGATAGAGTAGCTCAGGTTCAGGTTCAGATGACTGTATGGGCTCACTGCAATCCATTCGAAGAAGAGATTGGAACCGATAGCCTGCAGCCTATGTTGCAAACAAGCTTTAACAAAAATGTTTGGAGTTCTAGAGTTGACAAATTCTTTGGTTTAGCTACAATCTGAACAGTTCATTGTGCCAAGCGGATACTTACTGAAGTATGCTGTTGCAATGGGCAAACATAGGCCCACTGAAATGTCCATGGTATCGTATGTATTTTATTTGTACCAATGTTGCATAAAAAACAACGTCCCCTATTAAATGCGGAATATCTGTCCAATTGGACCTAAATGTGTACATGTATGTTTTACTATATGTGTAAGCTAAAATTGATGTTCACGGTACAATTTTCAATCACCATCTTTTAATACTCCGATGTAACGCACATACATGTTACTAGTGTGTATATGTGTGTTCACTGTGATGGCATACATCCGCGCTCTCGACTGGACGTCATGTAATATGTATACATGGAACATGCGTGACGTAAGTATCTTGTGTATGAGTTACGCGCGTCCTGTTTAAAAAAACTGATGCGTGCGTCGTGGACCCACACGTCAGTCACCCATACTTCCATTTCGTACGTAGCCGCGCACATCACCACGTCCCTGCCGCATCTTCGCATTCCCCGACGCACCCACACGTCAGTCACCCATACTTCCATTTCGTACGTAGCCGCGCACATCACCACGTCCCTGCCGCATCTTCGCATTCCCCCTCTCTGCGAGGGCCAACCCGACTGCCTCCCTCCATACACCAAGCCCACATACCGGATAGCGTTCGCACGAATCTTCACGACATCGTACAGTCTAGATGATTCCTCCTGTGGACCCGGTGCACGATCCGCATGACAGTCGACCCTGACACTGTCCACGTCCGGTCCTTATTTATATGGCGTGGTGGTCGGCTCGCGATGGAAGACAAACCGAAAGAGTCTTCCCCACCCGCTACCCCAAACCTTAGTCTCTCCTCGCGACCCAAGCGATTCACCCAATCCTTTTTTCTGGTAATCTTCGCTCCTAACCCATTGATCCCTGTATCATCCTGTACATCGGGTGATTTTCTGCATTTTTTTTTCTGATTTTTGGGGGGTCCGGCTCGGGGGGGTTGAAATGGTGAAATCATGCTCGGATTTGGTGGTTTTGGAGCATTTTTGGGCGAAATATGGGGTTTTGGGATGGAATTTTGGGGATCTTCTCGTGCCTTATGGTTAGGGGGTTGGGGAATTGGGGAAAGCGGCGGAAAGGTGCGATTTTTTGCCCCCCTTTTGTTGGGTGTGGTGCCTGGGCCTTTAGGGGAGCTTAAAGACGCCTTTTGAAAGGCTTGATCGAGTTTTAAGGGTTTGCTCGTTGATTGGAGTCGATTCGATGGGGGTGAACATGAAAAGATTTGATTTTCAGTGGTTCCGCATCTCCATCGTCTGTATTTTTGTTCAATTTTGTATGTATGTGCCGTTCCGGCCGATTTCTGAGGAAAAAGAGGGTTTATGGGGGGTAAAATTTGGTCCCTTTTTCTTAGAATGCAACTCTTTTGCTACTTTGGATTATCTTATATCATGATAGATTGGTTAAACTATGCTGTCTCAAGAACAATATTGCATTTTTTTTTACTTATTCATTCCAAAACGGCGGAGTTGTGCTTGTACTTGATGTTGAAGTGTAAATTTACAGAGGCTCTATTGGTTTCGCTCAAGAGTCGAGCCTGTAGCATTCATTGCAACAGTATGAATTCCCATGCTTTCGGAAGGAGGATTTCGAAGAGGCGGCGGACTACCAAGGCACCTTCGCAGCTTCTGGACCTGAACTCGCTCCCAGCTGAAGGAGCAGGTGATGAGGGTTCACCTTCCAGCAGTGAGCCTGTCTCAAACAGACAGGCCTCTGTTGCTGTGGTCGCTCAGACCCCACAGCTTTTGGTGCCAGCGGCTGCTGTAGGTTCGAACATTGGTATGAACAGTTTCCCCATTGATGTGGAAGTGATTGATGATGATGTTGTGATCTATTCTTCAAGAAGGTCTCTCCCTCAAGTATGTTCCTTATCCTTGGTTCTAATCTCTATATGTACATATGCATTTTTCCTTTGTTTGCTGATTTCAGTTATTTTATGATTGTTTGACAAGGAGAGAATGATGATATTGTTGTTTACTTTATGTTTCAGGCAAGGCAACAGTCGACCAGGACGGGACCTATCACTGTGATAATAGATGATGATTCTGAGACTATTGCTGGCCCAGCAGGTATCCCCAGCACGAATTTTTTTTACCCATACTTTGACATTTGAATGTAAACATATTCTTTTTGTATGAAATGAATCCGTACTTCTCGTTTCATTCTCTAATATTGAACAGTTTTGCCTTAAGTAGACTACATCATAATGCAGCTTTGGTTTATTTCCCATCAGATTAGCCTGATAAATTTGTAAGTAACCATAATTGTGACCGTTCAGTGTTGCACATGCAAAATAATGTTTGCCATCTCTATTAGGAAAATAAATGAAATCTTGTGCTTCTTGCTATGCGTAATTGCGTATCATCTGTTGATATGGCCTATGGGAAGGCTATTTTTAATATCAGATAACACAGAGGTATTTGAAATATGTCTAGGGTAGTAATTTTACATCCGCCATTAAGGCAGCTTCTAGATGTAAAATCCAGGAGCAGTTAATATTGTAGATTGCAAACATCTAATGTGTAAGGCCTGAAGTTTTATGTTTTATTAAGACAACTTCTATTTGTTGGAAAATTTACCTTGCTTAGCACCAAGAAATACTATGGTACATGTATCAACTATTTGTGCAGTTGTGCTGTCACTGCGTTTTTACAATATGTACTCCTTGTTTCTTTCCCACTCTGAATCTCTAGTACTTTATTGAGGTGCATTTTGTGAGGTTCTATTTTTAATTGTACCCACTTGCTAGCCACTTTCTAATAATTTGAATCTAACTAACTATGGCAAATATCTCCTCCATAATCTGTTTGAAATTTACCTATTGACACTATAAATTTAGTATGAGAGTGTGAGAGTGTTCACACGATCACTCTAGATTGCCTTCTGCCCTACTGGATATTGACATAGACTACTAATCATCATGGTAAGGTCTGAGTGTTGCAAAGCAACTTTTCTGGCCTCAGCAGGTTCAGTTAGATTTGCAGCTGTCCCTAGGCCAACTGGGTATGTACTTAGTGGCCATATAAGTAAAATGTTAGCCTTCAAGATCCGTTATCAGAAAATTAGCATTAAGTATCTTCCTTGGAGAATTTGTACTAATTTTTCTTTTTGTGTGGTAGGCTTATCAGTTAGAAATGAGATAAGACAATATTCAGTTCAGTCTCACAGCATTTGCTGATATTTATGTATGATCCAAATTAGGCCACAGACAGAGCTTTATGCTGTATATCGGCGCATATTTTCTTCCTTTGTCCTAGTGTGCCTTGTAGACCATGCTTCCCATTTATTAACTTGGTGTATATTGCTTTCTTTCTAGGGGAAGCTCTTGATGAGCATGTGAACACACTATTGTCTCTGGGGATGAACCCTAGGCATGATCGTTCGAGAGCATCCAACAACCCAGTATTAAATTTATCGGACACGCCTGAAACCAACATCATCGTGGTAACAATTCTACCCTGTACTTCACCGATAGTTCAATACCATAATACAGTGGCTATCAGCTCTGTAATGCTCACTTAAATACTGCAGCCCACGGTGATACAGGCACCCCCTGTACCTGTGAAGGAGGTCCCAAAGGAGCCAAAGTTCACCTGCCCAGTCTGTATGAGTGAGCTGGTCAATGCGTCGTCGACCATCTGCGGTCATATTTTCTGCCAGAAGTGCATCAAGGCCTCCATTCAGGTTCAGAAGAAGTGCCCTACCTGCCGGAGGAAGCTGACCATGCACAACTTCCACCGGGTGTACCTCCCGACGACAGAGTAAACTGATCCAGCCATTCTTCAGGTAGTGGAGCCGCAGCACCCGACCCTTTCTTCCGCATTGGCATTGTGGTGATTGTATCCGAATTATTCACAGGGTTATTATTAGCGTACAGTTTTCCAAACAATTTAACAAGTGATGCTGCCCTTGCCATTCGAGACGTCGTACCAAGCTGCATCCTTATTAGTAAAGGAATACCGTAGTGTTTTCTGTGAACTTCATGTGCGAAGAAGTATCTAATCTCTGTTAGATTTTGTGATGCAATGTAGAAGTGTCCGGATGATGTTGTTTGTCTTTTCTTAGATTATGTCTAAGTCAGGGAAGAAAACCCTGAAGTCTGAAAGTACAGGGGAAACGATGTTTTGCTGGGAGGCCTGAGGTGAAGTTTTTTGAGATTGATTGTCAACTAGAATTCCATTGCGCTGGGAAAGCAGGCTTTGTGCAGAGGGCCTCAAGCCCATTAAGGAGCATCAAGCATACGTCTCTCCCTCCCTCCCTCGCTCTCTCAAGAATAAGGGTTACTGTTAGACAACCTCGCTATCGAATAGTCCGGGGTTGCCTAATAGATTGAACTGGAGAACAGAGAGAGAGGGCGAGAGACACAATATGAGGAGGAACGGGTCTGCTTTATTATTCTCAGATGCTTGCATACAATGGGGTGACCCCGCCTCCTATATATAAGCGGTTCTGCTTAGAGATAAGGAAGAGTCCATATCGGATACGAATCCGGTTTCCTAACACTCCCCTTGGACTCTTCAACTGCGAGATGCATATGCCTCATTAAAACTCCATAAAAACCGATTGGGAAAAATAATTGGAGAAAGAGTACATAGCACACGCTATTGTGTTGCACGGATTGCCTCATCAAAAACCTTATGTAAGAAAACTTCAATGAAAAACTTACTTAAGGAAAAGAGTACAATCCACCCAAACTTCAATGTTAATCTTCAAGATTTACGTTGGGTCCTCAAACTTCATGTTTGAGATTTATGTAGGAGTATGTGAAAAATCTCCCCACGAAATCTGCACTTCTCTAAGCCTCATCATCCCGATTCCTCTAATACATCTTTCAAAGGAAGATGCCGGAGTGACTTAGTGAATAAATCTGCGAGATTTTCACACGACTTAGTATGCAAGATCTTTATCTCGTTCATCTTATGCATTTCATGAGCATAAAAGAACTTGGGGTTGATATGCTTTGTAAGGTTACTCTTCACATATCCCATTTGTACTTGTGCAACACAAGTCGCATTATCTTCATAGATAATAGTGGGGTTTGTTCCATGTTCGGACCACATGACTTACGGATGTGGTGAACCATTCTTCAAGCCATGCACATTCCCGAGAGGCTTCATACAATGCAATGATTTACGAGTGGTTAGTCGACGTTGAGACAAGAGTCCGTAGACGACTTCCAAGAAATTGCTGTTCCACCGCAAAGGAAAACATACCTGGTTTGTGACTTGCCAAGATAAGTGGTCCGATAGGTACCCAAAGATCGGGCCAGAGCCAACTAAATTCAATTCATTGTTTCTTCAGTAAAACAAGCCGAGGTCTTTGCTCCTTGAAGGTAACGGAAGATGTCCTTCACCCTTTCCAATGCCTTTTGGTGGGTTCTCAGACTGCATCTGCGCTAGCAAATTCACGGCGAACGCAATGTCCGGCCTAGTGCTATTCGCAAGGTACATGAGCGCTCCAATTGCACTCAAGTATGGGAATTCCGCTCCCAGGACTTCCTCCCCTCTTCTTTAGGCACATGCGGGTCTAGGTCCGCTTGGAGTGACCTTCCGACCATTGGGGTCTTTAAGTGGGTATGCCTTTTCAAAGCCAAATCTCTCCAACACTTTTTGCGTGTAGGATGCTTGGTGTACCAAGATTCCGCCTTGGACATGTTCAAGCCGCAAGCCTAAACAGAACTTGGTTTTACCCAAGTCTTTCATTTCAAACTCAGATTTCAAGTATGTGCATGCTTCTTCAATTTCCTCATCCGTCCCAATGATGTTCAAGTCATCTACATAGACGGAGATTATACAAAATCCATTCGGGATCGTTGTATAAACACACATGGACAATCTTCATTGCTCGTGTAGCCTTTCTTGCAAAGAAAGTCACTTAAGCGATTGTACCACATTCTTCTGTTGCTTTAGCCCATACAAGTGATTTCTCTAATTTCACCCGTATAGGTTTCATTTGCTCTGTCTTGGTTCGGGATAGGGATACCTTAGGTACTTTCATATAAATCTCGAATCCAAGTTTCCATACAAATATCTTTGTGACAACATCCATTAGCTTCATTTTCAACTTCAAGTTGACTGCCATTGAGATCAAGTATCTAAAGGTAATTCCGCCATGACCAGGAGAATAGGTTTCTTCATAATCAACCCCAGGACGTTGAGTGAAACCTTGAGCGACAAGCCTTGCCTTGTACCTTACAACTTCATTGTTTTCGTTTCTCTTGCGAACAAAAACCCATTTGTGACCTCACGGGGTTTATATGGGGAGGCGTGCGGCACACTGTGCCCAAACACCTCTCTTTTGTTCAGAGAGACTAACTCTGCGGTGATTGCCTTCTTCCAATCTTCCCAATCGAGCCTTTTCTTGCACTCTGCGAGAGATGCGGGCTCGGAATCATGATTAATGATCGTGGCAATCTTCTTTGCAAAGTATGCATCGACATTGGCTGTTGCTCTATTCATTGATTCTCCTGATATTACAAAATTTATGGCCATTTCGTCATGGTGTGCTTCATGCACTTCTACTTGCTCTTCATTGCTATTTCCCATTCCAGGAGCAAGTTCCTTTAGTTTTTCTCCGCCAATGTGTGCGCACACATTATTTCCGGTGGCTTCTTCCAATGGAAGGTTCAGATCTGAAATTGTCTTTTCCACAGGCTTCTTTCCAGTGCCAGGTCTCAACTGGCTCCCCTTCTTGCTTTGGGGCACTTTTGTGATTGGCTGTGGTAAGTCCTCTTGCTTGATTTTCCCAGACGTCTCCGGTACTTTGGGTTTGAGAAGCCAGATCTCCTGTTCTTTTTCTTTGAGGCCTCTGAACAGGATGAGGGATACCTTCTGCTTTCTTTGGTATTTCCACCCTCTCTGGTGCATTTCTTGCTGGTACATGCGACTTAACCACGCTCTTCAGATCACAAAAATGATCAGGCGGTTCATTTGCTAAATTCTGCAAATCAATTATCTTCTGGACTTCTTGATTTGCTTCATTAGTGCGAGGGTCATGCGCTGGGATCGATGGAATGCCATATTATTTTCCGTCATTTTTCATCCAATGGTTGATTCTCTCCCTAATGACGGAAACGGTCCTCGTCAAAGATCTGATCGGCGAATCAGTGTATGCAAGTCTCGATCATGGGTTCCAAATACCTGATTATGGATGCACTCTCATAACCAACGTATATCAGGACTTGCGGAGAGGGCCCATTGCGATCCATTGTGGGGTGGTATAGGTACATATACCATACAACCAAAATTTTTAAGATGGGAAATCTTCGGGATGACCCCTTGCACTAGTTGCATAGGTGAATGGATGTTGTAGGCCGATGGTCTATAATTGATGAGTGCTGCTGCGTGCAGGACTGCGTGTCCCCAACAAGTGTTGGGCAAGTTACAACTCTGCAAGAGCGGTGCGGCAATGAACTTAATCCTTTTTATTAGTGCTTGACTAGCCCATTTTGCGTATGGACGTGCGATGCAGTGCTCAACGATTATTCCGTTCTTTGTGCAATAATCATCAAATGCCTTGGAAGTAAATTCGCGGCATTGTCCATTCGAATGGACTTCACACGATGATCGTGAAAAGCATTCTTAATTCGATGATCTGCGAGATCGCTTTGCGAATGCATGATTCCTTGTTGACAAAGAAACATGTATGCGATCATTTCGAGGAAGCATCAATGAGCACCATAAAGTATCGAAACGGCCCTGACAAGGGCTGAATCGGGCCGCAAATATCCCCCTGAATGCGTTCCAGGAATGCAGGGATTTCATGTTGCACTTTCATAATAGAGGGTCTAGTTATTAATTTCCCGGTGGCACATGCATGACACACAAAATCTTCGTGATTCGGGAAATTCTTAACATTAATGCCATGACCTTGTGAGTTGTTAACTATATTCCTCATCAATCTAAGACCAGGATGACCTAATCTATAATGCCATAAAGCAAATAATTGAGCTTCTAAAGACAGGTCTTCAAAGAAGTATACCTGCGTGTGCATTGATATTCATGTAGTACAACCCCGAGTCATATGAGGGACATTTGTCTAGTACCATCTTTCCATATTCCGCGTGCTTCACAATGCACAAGTGTTCTTTGCCATTTTCTTCATTGGTTTCTACGTGAAACCCATTGGCGCGGATATCCTTGAAACTTAAGAGAGTGCGGGTTGATTCAGGGTACAAGAGGGCTTCTTCAATTACCAAAGTTGTACCCATTGGCAATATAATTGTGGCTCTTCCTGAGCCTATTATATGCGTATCGCTTCCTGCGATAGTCGTAATCCTTCCAGCGTTCTTCGTGATTGTCTGGAAGTATTTCGACTCTCTTAAGATGGTATTTGTTGTGCCACTATCAACAATGCATATTTCCTCCATTGGGCGCTACACGATTTCTAGATGAAAAGAAAAAAAATAATTCTAATCATACAGTGGCTGAGTAATTCAAAAATTGCTTGTAAATAAAGAATACTGGAATAAAGAATAAATTGCAATTCTATTCATGAGAAAAGTATGCTCTTCGAGAGCTTACTATTCATTATGCAATCTGATGTCTATGTGAGATAATTCTGACAATTCATGTCAGTTCTTCAAAAACTCACGTTAGATAATGCCACACCTTTGCACATTCATAAGGTTCTTCCATTAGATTACTACGTGCAATCTAATAGGAAATGGCTGCTAGATTCAATAAAATGCATAATTGAATTCTCATGAGTTTCCAGCAAACTAAAAGAAAGCAATAATATCAAGATTCATATATACAAAGATAAATGCAAAATTCATAAGTACAAGATTCATAAGTACGGAATTCATAAATGCAAAATTCATAAGTGCGAGATTCATAAATGCAGGATTCATCAATACAGTATTCATAACTGCAAAATTCATATATACACAGATTCATAAATATTCATAAATACGGAAAAAAAATCCCACATAAATTAAATGCGGTGTAATGCTAATTACAACTTATGTAACTCTCGTTGGTTGGGAGCGAAAACAGGTAACGAATATCTCCGTCAATTCGTCTCTTGGCCAGGTCAACCTGCCCCTAGGGCTCACATGAGGGAGGGAGCACTTCCCGTTTCCGGGTGCCAATTAAAGAACCAAGCCTCATGTGTGTTTTCCTAGACACCAATTGTCTCATATCTGTTTATTCATTACCAAAATCAAATCCCAACCACACAGGTTCTCATTTTATGCCATATGAAATATTCTGGAATTTTCCTAGCACTTTTCATAATTTCTGCTAATTTCCAAGCAATTTTCAGAATTACTGTACAACAGAAAAATTTAATTTCAGCAAATATCAACATGACTAATTCATAAATTCAGAATAAACAATAATTGCATAATTCATAAATTCATAAATTCAGAAATGCGAAAAATAAATTCTCAGGGATTTCCGATATTCTTAAACAGGCAATTATTGCAAAAATTCATGCAAAAATTCATAAATGCAGAAAATAAGGCTAAGTACAAATTAAAACAGAGCCATACAATTTTCTGGAATTTTCTAGATATTTTCATATATTTTTTTTTCTGGAAATTTTCAGGCTTTTAATCAATTTTCTGATTTCCTAACCAATTTTCTGAATTCTGTAATTGATTTTGAAAAAAGAAAATAATTAAAAGAGATAAAAACCTGGGGGGGCAAAGGGGTAATTTCCCCTTGGCCCCCTGTGCGCCAAACCGCCGGTTCCAATCCGGTTTGTTGCTTGCTTCGTGCCCGCACGTATTGAAGTCCAAGTACTGGCTCCATGTCCACTTCAATGGACTTTAATCCATAGGACAACAACTTCAAGTCCAAGTGCTGGCTTGAACAAATACATCAAGTACAGGAGGGACTTCATGTCCAAGTCGCAGATCCCAGTGGCACAAGCAAACAGCAGATCCTAGTGGCCGGCAGGTTAGGCGGCGAAACCAGAAGACCTGGTTTGTGCGGCTGTGCTGCGTTGCGGATGGGCGCGCCGAGCGGGGAGCCAAGTGACGTTGGGCGCTTGCGGCCGGCTTCATGCGCGACGGGTAGGAGCTAGCCAGGCAACTGCATGTCGCTGGCAGCGTCGGGTCGGAGGCTTCGGCGATGGCAGCGTGGTTCGGTGGCTCCCGGATGGCGACGTCTGGCAGCGGCGCGACTGCGACAGTCAATCGATGGCCTCCCCGTGCGCCATGGCCGGATTCATTCCGCTTTTGGAAATTTGCTCGGGCCCGCTTGCTTTGTTTGCCAGATTGAATTGGATAGACTTCATGGCTATCAAGTTTACTGCCTCTTCTGGACTTCATGTCCATTGTTTTACGATTTGGACTTCATGTTCATCTGCCAAATGCCGACCGGGACTTCATGTCTTGCGGCTCGGTTGACCGGGTCTTCGGCGGTCGATGGCTGCGGTGGAAGTCGGCAAGTCATGGGGCCTCGGCAGCGGCGCGGCAGCCCTGCAGGCGACTGCGGTGAGGAGGCAGCTGCGGTGGGTGGGCACGCAAGGTGTAGCGGCTGCGGGCCAGGCGGCTTTGGCGCGCAGGGGCGATCGGCCATGCTCACGCACGAAGCCGTCGAAGCCTCTCCCTGCCATCTCGTACCGCTTCAGGACTTCGTGTCTTTTTTTTTTCTATCTGGGTTCCAATCCGATTCATATGGATTTCGAATCCAATCCTGAGTTGCCCCCATTTTTCTTTCTTTCGTGCCGATCTGCTGGGGAAAAGTGAATCGGGTGTCCTGACCGGCTCGGGGCAGCAGCGGCTGGCCTGCTCGGAGCGAAGCGCTGCGTGCGCTCGGTACTACGGCGGCCAGACGCAGGCTGTCGTCCATACTTCGAGCGGCGGCCGATCGCAGCCGGTGAGGTGGTTGCTGGGGTCGGCTTCGGGCGCGACGCTTGGGCGACCGGCTCGGACGGGTGGCGAGCCAGCGGTGCTCGGCAGCGACGCGCGGGTGCCGGCTAGCCGGGTTGTGCTGCTTGCACGGTGGCTCTTCGTGACCAGCTTCATGCCGTGGTTGTGTCATTATTGGCTTCGTGCCGAACGGCAGTAACAGATTCAAGCCGTTTGTTGTTTCTTTGAACGGTAGCTTCATGCTACAGATTGATATGTATACTGTGTTGCAGCTTCATGTGCAGTGCGATCTTCAAAGTTGCTTTAGATCGATGGCTTCGTGCCATGAATCTGGGATGGTGTGTACTGTTTTCGTTTCCAGTAGCTTCGTGCCACCGACGAACACGGTACCTAGACGCATAGATTGGAAATAAAACAGGTGATTAGATTCAATCACCTTATTCTTACCAATTCTCACCTTTTCAATCTGTTCACCGGGTAGAGCTTCGTGCTGATAACGTGTTAGACAACCTCGCTATCGAATAGTCCGGGGTTGCCTAATAGATTGAACTGGAGAACAGAGAGAGAGGGCGAGAGACACAATATGAGGAGGAACGGGTCTGCTTTATTATTCTGTATGCTTCTGTACAATGGGGTGACCCCCTGCCTCCTATATATAGCGGTTCTGCTTAGAGATAAGGAAGAGTCCATATCGGATACGAATCCGGTTTCCTAACAGTTACAAGAATGATCAACGAAAGAATGATCAAATAACTCCCAAGCAGTTAACTTTGCCTTAAGCGGTTAACTTTAAAATGTAGCGAGGTGACGTGGAGGCCCAAATGAGCTCCAAAATTTCCAGGCATAAGAGTCTCATTATTTGGTTCGGCGTCGCAGTATGAATGGGATGGTTTCATCTATCTTTATCTCTTCAACCAAATAAAAAATTAGTTTATCCTATTCAACTCTCATCCCATCCAATTTTCATTTCATCCACCATTTAACTTTCATCCCACCAATTAAATTTGAATTCTCACACTATCCACCATCCAACTCTCATCACATCAACTTTATTCCTTCAACCAAATAAAAAATGAGCAGAACTATTGGACGGTATACCGTTCCAACGGTATAGCCCGAAACTTATGAAACTTGTGAAACTCGTGATCGGTTTCATGTGTTCCAATGTTTAGTTTCATCAGTTTCAGGTTTCATCAGTTTTTAGTGTTAAGTTTCATCAATTTCAGTGTAAAAAATCACAAGTTTCATGCGTTTCATTGCTATACCGTTTAGACGGTATAGCGTCCGATAGTTTTTTGATAAAAAATTGGCTCCTCCCATCCACCTCTCATCCACCTCTCATCCCTCCAACCAAACACCAGTTTGGATGACTTCATCTCATCCCATCCTATTCCATCATATCCACTCCACGCATATGAACCAAAGGCTCTATAAGAGGAGAGCATGCTACTGGTTGTAACCGGTAAAGAGTAAAATTAAACCCTACAGAATCGTCCTTTCAGATTAAGGAAGTTAAACAAACAAATCAGTTAGTAATACATCATATAATATAGTATAACAACCTTTTGTGTTCATCAGAGCAAGTCCAGTCCAATACCATAGTTGTTGAGATGCTGGCATTTGAGAGACAATCGGATTCAGCATCGAATTCGGGAGATCACTAGCCGTCGAAACAAAATATTTCGATTATATTCTCGGATAATTCCAGAGAACTATTCGGATTCGGATATTTACTGTCCATACTCTAACGGTTTTAATTGGGTCCAACCAAATAGCCCAATTTAAACCCTCTTGCCGCCATCCCATCCACCATCCCACTGGCCGGTGCCGATCGTCAATAGAGCTTTACATGCAAGAAATACTTCCACTTGCCTTCGTGAATACCTGGTATTCTTTTGCGAAATATAAAGAAATATTTGATGCTTTTGCAATGTTATTGGACTATCTGATAAAATGATTTGTTAAATTGTGATAACCCTGTTGCATATTGAACTCATACGGTTTATTAATCATTGCTACATGTGCACTATATGCACTATTTATTTTGCGCGATATCTCACGAAAAAATATTCGGTACCGTAATCTATTTCGCGCTGTATTCGCTTTGAATTTACGGTCCATATCATTCGCACCGTATCCGACTATGAGTTCAAAAAAATATGATTTATAATTGCACCTCTACCGGTGATGGCATGCACGCATGCCCACTGATGAAAACATCATTGAGCTTTTGTGCGTGAACAATACAAATAGCAGGTCTTAATCGACGGGTACTTGTCAGTTGCCATCCAGTTAGCCCAAAGCAAGGGGCGCTGCTGCTGCGTGCGGCCTGTGGCTGTGCCGCCACACACAATGAATTCAACCATTGACGCTGACACCGGGATACAATAGCAGAGCAGAGAAGAAGAGGTGGTGGCCTGGTGGGCATACGCGATGTTGACGCGAGCACACACCCTCTCCACCAGGGTTCCAAATTTCGGTCCGAAATCCGAAATCTCGGCCGAGATTTCGGATTTCGGACCCCTCTGAGATTCAAAATTCGGTCCGGTAAAAAAATTTAAAAAAAAATCGAATGCTACAGTGTAAATGTAATCTCGCCGAAATCTCGCCCGTTTCGGCCGAAATCTCGCCCGTTTCGGCCGAAATCTCGGTGATTTCGGCCGAAATTTCAAATTTGTTTGCCGGATTTTTATTTGTTTTGGGCGGATATGATTGGATTTAGGTTGAAGATCATCCACAAAAAATTTCAGATTTTTTTGACGTGTTTTGACCATTTTTTGGTCAGTTGAAATTTTACCGAAATATCCGAGATTTCGGCCGAAATATCCGAGATTTCGGCCGAAATCTCGGATTTCCCAGTAGAATTTGAACCGGATTTGAAATTTGAATTTTATATTTCGAACGGATTTTATTTGAATTTCCGAAATCTCGCCGAGATTTCAGATTTCGGGTATGTCCGAGATTTAGCTCAAAACGAAATTTGTATCCTTGCTCTCCACCTCCACCCATCTGTGCGCGTGCGGCGTTAGGCAACGCCCAAGGTTCCAAATCTCGTTTTGAGTCAAATCTCGGAGGTTCCCGAAATCCGAAATTTCGGCGAGATTCGGAAATTTCGGACAAAATCCGGACGAATTGCAAAAACCAAATTTCAAATCCGGTTTTTTTTCTACCGGGAAATCCGAGATCTCGGACGAAATCACCGAGATCTCGGCCGAAATCACCGAGATCTCGGCCAAATTGAACTGGCTCAAAAATGGCTCAAAATACGTCAAAAAATTTTGAATTTTTTTTTGGATAGTCCTAACACATCACTAATGTTTCCATAAAAATTTGAGATGATGATCATTCATGAGGAATTTTTAAAAAATCTAACAGTGGTAAAGTCGTGATAAAAATCGTATATAAAATCAGTTTTTGATTTTTCAAATGTAACAAATGAACTTCAAGTTATTTGAAAAGTTTTATATATGTTCCTATGTATTAAGGGAGGTTCTTTCTTTGAAACCACCTGCAGTTCTGAGGGAGATTCTTTCTTTAAAACCACCTGTAGTTTTTAATTTTGACCAGTAAGAAAAGATCATGCCATAAATATGAGCGCTGATCATGTATATATGAATCTCCGCCCATATATACATAGGTGATTGCCGAGATTTCGTCCGAAATTGCCGAGATCTCGCCGAGAAATCCGAGATTTGAATTTTTTAAATTTTTTTGAATTTTCCGGGATTTTGAATCTCGGAGGGGTCCGAAATCCGAGATTTCGCCGGGATTTCGCGGGATTTCGCCGAATTTTGGACCCTTGGCAACGCCTACCTCGTATAGCTAGCTTTAGCAATTCAGATTTGAGACTTCTTCTCTCACGAGTCCATCGCTTATATGATCTTTTTTTTTTTTAAGTCTAACATTTCCGTGTATTTATTTATAAATTTGACCTTCTTCCTCTACCGTAGAAGGCGTGACAGTCAACATCTATCATCTGCCACGCCTGAACTCGGTAACTGATTGAAGCCGCAGGAGCCCGGTCAACAGGTGTATAGCCCATCGCGGTAGGATTCCTGTCGTATTATCATGGCTCAGCAGCAAGGTGCCGTGCACCCTAGCATGGTAGCCGGTTTCCGAGCCCCACCTATCGCGCTACTCGGTAGCGCTAGCCTGCCGCAGCGTCAGTCACTTGCCGAGCTCTCTAGGTGCGTCAGGTGAAAGATATCGTGTACAATGCCTTCTGCAATGAGAAGGCAAATTGGCAAATATAAGAACAGAGCTAGATTTGCAAACAAAAATCTACACAGTTCATTAAGCGAAAAATTCTCCCCTCCTCTCCTCTCCTTGTTAATCCAATCAATCAGCAGGGTGCCAATGACATAAAAACGAGGAGCACTTGTTTTTTCTCAGTGCTCCTCTCCAGTTGCTTTTCGGATTGAATATAAAAAGCATTTTTTTGTTGGTCATATAGCACGAACTTCTCGATAAGAAGAATGTCATATCCTCTTGTCTAATCGGTCGTATAGCAAGAAATTTTTGTGGAACGCTAGAATTTTACAAGAATCAGTACCATTTCTCCAAAACTTCTATAAAATCCGCAGCAAATCACGTAAGAAAGGATATGATACTTTTTTAAAATGAAGGATAGGGAACTTTAAGGAATGGTTGATATAATGGTACCATTTTGTCCACTCAACATAAGAAATGGTTGATATAATGGTACTCCATCCGTTTCTTTTTATAAGGTGTATTTGGTTTCGTTAGGACAAGATTTTGACCAACGATTACTTCATTAATATATCATTTATGCAATACAAAATCATAATTATTTATAAGTATTTTTGAATACAAATCTGCTAATATCAATTTTGTGACATAAAAATTATATACTAATAGAGAAATTATTGATTAAAGCCTTATCCTAACGAAATCAAATATGCCTTATAAAAAGAAACGAAGAGAGTATCATTTTGTCCACTCAACGCTAGACGCAATTGGACTTGGCTCCCAATGTTGGCTGTGGCGTCTTCTGAACGCTCCAACTTAGGTGCAACGTTTGCGTCAGCAAGTTGATTAGTCAGGCCGCCGCATTGGGAACCTGCGACATGAGTGCATGGCATGACATGAGCACGTCATGACGTCAACGCCCGGGTTGCAAGTCTCACTTGTCTGCGCCTCGAGTCAAAATACGACGCCTTCCAGGGTTCCAGTAGTGCTGGGACGTCAGATCGGGTATTTGGGTCGGACAGGTTTACAGGAGCAGTATAATTGTTGTCAGGTGCGGCAACCTTCAGGAAATTGCGCACTTTGATAATCATTTTAATTTCTAAAATAGACATCATTATAATTATAACATATATACTAGACATATAAGAAGCAATAAATAGAAGTATAATTATGAACGACAACATACATATCTCAAACACAGGTCCTACTAGATTGATTACAAACTTAGGAATATTTTTAGCAAATGTAAGAGGCATCGCTGCCACAAAGTATTCTAGAAGATTTCACCGTGACTCACAGTACATTTCCCCTGCAAAGGTTGGTGTAGAGTATGGTGAAGTCCGTAGTAGGTAGCAGATCAGTCGTAGAAGAGCAGAGCAGTCGTGCGGACGCTTCCCAAAAACCTGATTCGTCTCAACCCGTGCAGGATCTTAAGAACGAGGGTTCCGAAGACACTGCTCTCCCTGCGTCGGTGCATGCCGATGAAGGGATAGAGAAGTCTGGTTACGCAATGTCGAGGAATAGGCGAACTCTCTCGTTCTTTCTCTTTATGTTCTTTACATATCTCTTAAAGTCGTCTCCTTAATCGATTTATATAGGACGAGAAATTTTCAAAATAAGAACGTGACGCATCCAAACTGCATTATCTCCAGGAAACCGTCCTGGATTCTCTCAACGTGCGCCAACAAACTAACCGCACACGAACGTGCGTCTCCTAGTCTGTTGCGACATGTTGTAATGATGACGTGTCAATATTAACGCACATGGCAAAAAGGAAAGTACACGTGTCACGCCACATCGCGTTCATGCGTCGTCGCAAGTCGCAAGTCACGCGATAAATACGCGAATAAACATGTACACGTACACGTGCACGTGCACGCGCGCGCGTGTGTGCGTTGCATTTCACCTCCATGCTATGCTTCAACTAGGTAAGATCAACCTTCCTTATATGTTGGTATCATTCCACCTAAACTAATATATGGTGCTAAACTTTCCACCTCGCACCATGCATGAATGGGCCTTTGGAATTTATGGAAATATTTATTTGGGTCAAGTCCAAATACTCCAACAACAGCCACCTCCTACGACTTGACAGATGGCAAGGGAGTCGGAGGTGCCACCCCTTCAGGGAAGCAAAGAGCACCCAGTTAGCCTCGAGAGACCCCCTTGTTCTGAAGGCAGAACGGATCCACCAAACTAAGAAAGGCCACAAAAAAAGCTTCGACAGTAGCACCAGACCCTTCGACCGCCCTTCGAAGGGGGATATACTGGGAGGGCATCAGAGCCTTCGGTCATTCTCCGAAGGGGGTACACTGAGGGGGGGTGCAGACAGAGGCTATGATAGGAGGGAGTTGACCTATGCTAGGGGTCATCATGGCTCCTATGGACTAGCCCTGGTAGGGGAAATGTACGACAGAGCCCTACAAACCTACGAAGAATATAGGGATATCAATGTAATTATACCCTCAGGCAAGGGGCTATAAAGAAAATTTCTTTGGCAATAATACGACACATGCTTCTTTCCTAAGGTCCCCTCTATATATTTGGGTCTCCGATAGCGCACCCCTCGCAGGATGACCCTTCGGAGCCCTTCGATCTGTACTATTTGGTTTGTCACCATAACAATAATTATTAGGGTGTTGGAGATTGATGAGTTAGTTATACTCCCTCTGTCCAAGTTTACAAGAGCAAGTTCAATAACAAAGTCTACTACTTATTCCATCTCTCATCCATATTATCTACAGTAAACAATACTCAGTTTATACAGTAACTATCTCTAAGCTTGTACAATAACTAATGTATTTTATTTTCCCGTGTGATGCTGGCTACTAAATAAGAACCGGTTCTCTTCTCTCTCCTCTTTTCTCACTCTTCCATATAAGACAAAGCTGATGTGTACATGCAAAGAGTAAGCTGAGGTGACTTTATTGTACATACCCTATGGCGTATTTGTTCTTGACACACGGACCAAGAAGATATTAAAAATAATTATATTGCCTATAATTATTATCACTAAACATTGTACTCGATGCATGCATGTGAGAATATGGATAAAAGATGAATATTTATTAGGAGTATATAGGGAACATCACCTAAATTTTGTATTGGAATATAAAATATATTTTATATTTATAAATAAGATTATTTTAAAAATAAACCTTATAAATTTGGACGGAGGGAAGTACATGTTTATGTCTCTCATCGTGTTTCTGGAAAATGCCTATACACGAAATTCCACGAAGCTTCTGTACTTGACCATTACATCTTTTAAGAAATATTTCTTTTTCTCCCAAAAAAATGTTCCTGGGATGATTAATTCATGAGTATGCCACACACATCTAATGTCATTCGCATATGGGCCTAGGCTCAATCCATCCATTTCTATGATAGAAAATCCCCCCAAAAAAATTAAGCAGTGCTGGTCTGATCTGATGCCTTCGAAGGCGGTTCGAGACACGAGAGTGCAACATGGCATGAGTTTTGGTAGCCCAAATTCCAAATGTGTACTTCCCTTTAACGACCTCCCAACCAATGCTGCCATACAAAACAGGGCACCGATCTCTGAATATTGTCTGATTCTGGTAGTGCAGCATTTCCGCTATTCCCTTCTGCATGCTGCTGCCTGCCAGCAATGTGTTGTACCAAATGGAGCTGCTTGAAGGTCATCCAAATGGGATATTTTGACATCACCGTCTCCCCCAAAATAAGCGCTCAGTCAGGGGTATTCTTTTTTGTCAATTCAAACCATTGATCTGTAAGGTTTTCATGCTCATATTTGCACGAATCTTCTTATATTTAGTATAGCCATTGTGTGAGTATGACGCCACCAAAACAATAGTAGGGCCAGAACAGGCAATAGTGTTTTTTTTTCTCCCTGAAATTTTTCAGCTTTTGTCCTCCCAGAGTTTGGTTAGTGAGCATGATTGATTTTCTTGATGGAGACATTGGCTTGATTTCTCTACAAGTGACGAAGAGATAAAAAAAAATATATTGTAGCATATGCTAGGTTTATGAAAACAACCAAGAAAGAAACAAATGAAAGGAGGACGATGGATTGATGGCTGAGAGATTTGTCACCCTGCGGCTGTTTTCTGGTGTTTGATGAATGGTGACGATGTGAATTCGGTTTGGTTGGCGGATGCAATGGCACGTTTCTCTGGGAGTTTATCCTTCAACTATTTCCTTTCTTTTTAAGTGGGAGGCACAACCTTATTTTTTAGCGACTTCATCTCAATGGTAGAGATAGCTTTCTAATCCAATATAATAATCAATGGTAGAGATAGCTTTCTAATCCATTAGGATATGTATTTCTTTCTAGTTATTCTAGCTGCGACTTGGAAAAAAAATCACAACTTTATGCTTGAGGGATACCTTTTGAATAGCTTTGGAGCATACTGCTATGATAAGGCACTATTGCTTTCAGTAAGGAATGACCTCTGTGCACGAATAAATTATTGTGGATTTTTTATAAGCTTTTATGGACTTTCATCAACAAATAGGTCTCACACTCTCACTTAATCACATTCATTGGTGAAACTAATGCCTGCATGCGAATTCGAATACATAGTAGAGGATGCATTGCATTTTCTACTCTCTTTTTAGGTGTAGTTAATTAACCACTTCAGGCGCAAGAAACGAAGCGTCAGAACGCTTCATTTACATAGAAATATAGAAATACTGCTTCAATAGTGTCCTACTGTATAAGGTATTATTTGCACAACATATTTTCTTGTTTCATGTTATCGTAATAACAGGACATCCGTTCAAATGCAACGCACGGGCACCTTATTAGTACTCCGAATATACGAGTTTCTTCCATCTTGCCTGGAGTGTAATGAGGTGCGAACTCCAATCCAGTCTAATCCAGAAACGTAGAATTCCTGAGCATGGTACGATACTATTTAGATTTTCTGCAAGGTGTGCGGAACAGCGGAGGAGGGACCACACGTTGAAAGCCCCTCGTGGGGTTCACCTCAAACCCCCCTTCCTCGGATAACCCTCTCCACCTGTCAGATTGTGGGTCCACCCTCCCACTGACACCAGCTTTTGGTCATTCCCCTCCTCACTGAGACATGCATGTAGCGCGCTATAATTTAGTCTGATTTTTCTTAAGAAAATGTAATTTCAGTTTTTGTAGTAATGTTTTTGTAAAAATCGGCTGGTTAGAAGCTATCGGCGACTTTGTGTAACCATGAGGTTTCTTGTTAAAAAAAACCGTTAAAAGATTTGTTCGCTTTTCTTTTTTCTTAAAAAAGAAAAATTGGCTCGCTAGTAGCTGGCATGTTTTTTTTTTTAAAAAAAAACATTGGATCGCTATGAGCCGTCGTCGAATTTGCGTAATCAAATATAGTCATTTTTTTGAATTCTTTATGAAAAAATGGTGGAATGGCCTATCCGTAATTTCATTTTACAGGTGAAGAACCCTTTCGCAAATATGCCAAACCACAGGGTTCTTTTTTTTTAAAAAAAAAACAGTGGATGGGCTTACCCATAATTTCGTATTTTTCAAAGGACCTAACCATGAAGCCGATGATGTGGTGGTGCTGGTTGGCCTCCAATTCTATGCAGCATAAGAAGTAGTATTATATATCAGCTGCCTATACCATATGGAGTAGAATTTTATATGATATACATGCGTGAGAAGGAGGGAAGAAAAATGTAATATCTATTATTACAGATAACTATATAGTCAATCTATATATGAGTTATCTTTAGTCCTATCTATAGATACTAGTTACATGCCTGTGCATTGCTACGAAAAACAAAATTGATAACGAAAAATAAATATTAAAAAATAAAAAAATTATTTCAAAAGATCAAACATCTATCTTTAACGCTTTGTTTCTTGCGAAAGCTGGCTAATTAAAGCAATGCTTCGTTTTTTGCGTAGGGCAATTAAGCAGAGCAATTAAGTAGGGCAATTAAGCAGGGCAATTAATGGCGTGGGTAGAACTCACCACTGCCACCAACTGTTGCTTTATAATAGTAGAGACTATAAAGATGTACTATAGATAAATACAGCCTATATCACTCTACAGCGGAAAAAGTTAACTGCTAACCCCTGATTTGCTGCTACTTTTTTTTTGTTTAATTTTTATTGGCTTTGTTTAAGCGTTTTTGGTACCGTGCAAAGAGGATTGATGAGCAGTTTGTGCTTAGCTGGTTGGGGAAAACTGAAAAGTCACGAGTCCTCCTGTAGAACGTACTCATCTTTTTTTGACTTCCACGAATAATATTCCGGCATCTTTCGGGAACGACCCCTTAGCTTTACCGAAATTGGTGGGTGGTATCGTGCAATTATGCATTTTTCTAGTTTGTGTTTTTATTAAGAGAAGTATATATAAAGAATGCACCGTATAATAATAATAGGTGAAGTATGTAGAAAGGAAAGCAATAGAATGTGACATTTTCATCAAGTGCTTTTATACTCTAGTGTTGATGAATAACCTGATAAATGGATATCTAATTTTTATTCTTGATATGTTTGGTTGTTGGAATAAGGTTGAATGGGATGCGATAGTTCTATACTATTTGGTTCCATTATTTTTAGTGAATTTAATGATTCAACATCTATAGAGAATATTTCTCAAATTTGTATCACACTATCGAGGATGGGATGGTTCCATTTAATCAATATATTTCTCAAATTTGTATCCCACCATCGAGGATGGGACGGTTCTATTTAAGCAACCAAATGCATTGATAATTTTTTCTTGAATCATCTCATACATGTACCACTTGGTACAAACAACCAAACACACTCCTAGTTTTGCTATAATATTAATAAATAAAACAGCAAGATATTCTAGTTCGGAGGAAATATTAATAACCTGATAAATGGATACCTAATTTATAAAATTAAAACGAATAAACAAACCAGCCCAGTGTCAATTACGGGAAACCTTAAACCCCATTAGCGTCGTGCCTTCAAATCTTTCCTTGAACCTTTAGGGGTGTATTCGGAAAAAAAGAGAGTCAATACAAGTAGCATAATAAAACGAAAACAAAAGCCATGAGGGGCTAAAGCATTAAAATATCCCCCCATTACTCACCTCCCAACTCTTCGTCTCCAATTCCGAATTCTCTTCGCATCACAAATTCCGATTGCTCCTCGCTTCGGATTGCATACACCAGCGCATCCGTGATTATCGACAATAGTTGTAACTTCTGGAAGAATTCGTAATCGCTCCACCATGGTAAGGCGCTTTCTTGATCTCCACTGGTTTTTATATCCTTTTTACCTGATTACTTCAGAATTTTGGGTTATACTTTTCGGTGACTGGAGACGATTTGGAGTGAGTTTTGTTTTAAAAAAAACTAATGTTTTGGTACTCTTTTGAGAAGAAATACGTAACGTTCTTCCCCTGAATTTACGCTGCTCTGCTGTTTGCGCTGCCAGTTGTTCGTTTTCTTCAGTTTGCAGTAGTTGAGAAATTGGATTTCTCCAATCTTGAAGAGTACGTTGATGGTTTCTCACGTTAATTTCTGGTACGAATCCATTTTTTTTTGAATCGTTTTCTCGTCATTAGAAGCTCTGTATGTTTGTTCTTCTGCAGTAGGTTTGTTCTGCTTATATTGTTTTGTTGATGATTTGGCGATGGAACCCACTGAATTGCGTTAAAAGATTATTTTTTTCAATTCCCAGAACAAAATATTGGGTTTTTAATCACCTCTCTTGGATGGAATTTCACTTTCCTCTCCTGAATTCCTGCAATTCTCCTACGTTGATTTAGTTTTATAGGTGCTGTTTGTGGTATTTTGACTATTTTCTAGTTTCATGATTCAGAAATTACTTTCCTGCTTTAATTCGATAATTATCAAGCGAGCATTTGATTATCCCTGGTATTTTTGCATGGATACCTGTTATTTGGTAGGCGAAGCATGTGTAATCTGATTAGAAACAGCATAATTCTCTTAAAATTTATTTCTGCGCGCACGTGTGCATGCGTTTGCTGCTGCCTTCTTCTTCTTCTTCTTTTTTTAATTTGGGCCATAGAGCTTGAGCTGCAGGTTTGGGTTATTGAGTTTTTAACTCTATTGAACGTTTCTTTGCTTCGAGGTCACAGTTAGTAGATTCCAGAGTGAGTTCTAGCATAGCTTTACCTTCCTCGCTTGGGTTTTCAGGGAATATGCCCTTGCCTTCTCCCATTACTGATTTCCTCTGTGTGAAGCCCTTGCTTTGTGATCAAGGCTAACCTGAGAAATGCAATCGATTTAGCTGTTGCTTTCTGGCCGTGGCCTTCGGGAATCTCGTCGGAATGATGTATGATGTGCTCACTCGTCGTTCTTTCTGACGGCTCGCCGCAGGGTCCAGCATCCAGCGATTCGTCGCAGAAGCGGTTCTTCAGCATGGCGCCGCCGGCGGCGCTTATCTTTTTCATGGTAATATTCATTGCCGGTGCAATCTTTACGCTCGATCGTAATGAGGTGTGTACTAATCTCTAAAGTCTAAACACGTGCTTTGGTGATGTTTACATCAGATGTATAGACAGACAGACTCCGAATTTTGAAAGCTCAATTGTCTCTGCAGAATTTGTCGATACTACAGTTGCAGCCAAGAGATGTGTTTGCAACTGAGAAGATCGGGCCTCCGACGAGTGATCTTCGCGTCGTCGAGCCAACGCCAACGGTAGAACCCAACGACATATGTGAGGTTAGACACCTGCAAAACTTGCACAAGAACATCATTCAGTTTTTTCTATCAGAAAAACTACCTCTGAAACCCATGAAACTTATGAATTTTTACACTGAAACTCATGAAATTTAGCACTAAAAACTGATGAAACATGAAACTGCTGAAACTAAACACTGAAACTCATGAAACCAGCACTGAAACTGATAAGGTTTCATAAGTTTCACGGCTATACCGTTGGACGTTCCCTAGTCTCCCTCTTTTTCTATTTTTTTTTTTTTTTTTTTTGAGAAACCCTCTTTTTCTATTGATCGTAAGAAACTGACAGTTTAGAGTTTCTGACGAGCAGTTACTGAACATTGCTGTGCCGCAACCTCCTTGCAGTATCAATGCAGGCCTTCAGGCAGCGAACCGTTGCCGAGGGGCATCGTGCAAGACAAGTCCAACTTCGAAATGGAGTCACTGGGGGGCAACCCTGAACGGAAGGAGGACGGCAGGCCGTCGAAGAGCCTCCTCGCTGTCCCCGTCGGGATAAAGCAGAAGGCGGTCGTCGACAAACTTGTCTCCAAGGTACCATGAATGATCCAACTGTTCCCTGCTGCATCCGCTCTCGACTGTTCACTCTCGGTTCGTCGGGGTAGCAGCAAGCCAGCACTGTACTTCTTGTGTGCCACTGCGATGATCTGACGGATCGTTTCCATCTGTCTGCACGACGCGACAGTTCCCCGCGGCCAACTTCACGGTGATGCTGTTCCACTACGACGGCGTGTTCGACCAGTGGAGGGACCTGAGGTGGTCTGACCGCGCGATACACGTCTCTGCGATTGATCAGACGAAATGGTGGTTCGCCAAGAGGTTCTTGCACCCCGACCTGGTCGCGGAGTACAAATACATCTTCCTCTGGGACGAGGACATTGAGGTGGACAGCTTCGATCCCCTCAGGTACCTCGAGGTCGCCGAGAGAGAAGGGCTCGAGATATCGCAGCCCGCGCTTGATCACAGGTCTCAGATTCACCATCGTCTCACAGCCCGTGCGCGAAGAGGAGCAGTTCACAGGTGACTCTAGATACCATCACTTTATTTCTTCAGAAGCGATGTTGTAATGCCATTGCGAACGAACTGAGACTGACCATGTCTCTGAACAGGCGATTCTACAAGACGAATGGAAAAGGAAGGTGCTACGGGAACAGCACGGGGCCTCCATGCACAGGGTAATAATTACAAATTGTTTTTGTCCTAAAAATCATCCAAACTTTGGACCGTACCATCAAAACACATATCCGTATGATTAACCCACCTCGAATTCAGAGGGATGTGCATCGATCTGAAAGCAAATCTAATGGTCCAGAATTTAGATGATGGTTGCTAAAGAAAACGTCCGGATGAAACTTATCAAAACATCCGGATGAAACTTATCAAAAACCCAATTACAAATATGCATTTTTCCCCCCTCTCTCTCGATCGAGAACAGCCAGGAGAGCTGCGCATCGTATTCAATTCAGCAACACAGAAGAGTTGCAAATTAAGATGCATGGCCATGGCACATTCCATACGGTTTTGGCTACCTGGTTTGTGACTCTGAGCTGTGCCAAGTTTCTGAAACTCGCCGTTGTTCGTGCAGGTGGGTGGAGATGATGGTTCCGGTGTTCTCCCGCGCGGCGTGGCGCTGTTCTTGGCACATGATCCAGAACGACCTCATCTATGCGTGGGGGCTCGACTTCAAGCTCGGCTACTGCGCGCAGGGCGACCGGAGGATGAACGTCGGCGTCGTCGACAGCGAGTACGTCCTCCACCGGGGCATCCCCACGCTCGGCGACGGCAACAAGGTGACGTCGTCGTCGGGGTCGTCTGCCGCCGACCGGTACGCCGTGAGGCAGCGGTCCTACACCGAGCTGCAGATATTCAACAGGAGGTGGAAGGAGGCGGTGGCGGAGGACGATTGCTGGACCGATCCTTACCCGCAGCCGGCGACCACCGGCTGACCGACCGACCGACAAACTTGTCGCCGCCAGCAATGGCCTCAGGACGGAGCAAGTACAGTAGTCAGTAGCTGCTTGCATTGATCTTGCTTAGATGATAGATACAACAAATCTACAAGTCGAGAGAGCTAAGAGCTTCATATATGATGTACAGATTTGTTTCTTTTTTCCTGATCAAAGATGATGTAATTATTATATTTTTCGTTAAGAGAGGTCGCTCACTGCAGTTTTGACATGTATGCGAGGTCACTCGTGCACGGCTGGAATTTGGCTGCACATTGATCCTCAGTTATCTCGGAAAAAACCCATGAATAAAAGCGAAGAAGTTGCACACAAAAAAAAAAGATCATATCCTTTAGCAGCTAATGGGTCGGGTAATACCCGGCTCGTACCGTATCCGTATCCGGATGCAAATTTACTTTAATGTAAAACTATCTTACACTGCCCGTCGAGTACATGTACAGATAATAACCAGGTAGGTTAGATTTGGATTCGGATTCGAGTTGGGTGCGTGATCGATAATACCCGGATTCTCACAATCCGATACCGGGATATAATCATGCCACAACACCGCCGCGGCCATGGACCTCTGCCTGCTCCTTGCGTTCCTCGCCGCGGGCGACGGACGAGCCGACGAGGCCCTGCGGCTCTACGCGGAGGCCGCCCGCAACGGGCCGTTCGACCCCCAGCCCCGCGTCCTCGCGTACTACGTCTGCTTCCGCGCCGACCGCATCAACGAGGTGAGGCAGTGGAATGCCGCCTACCGCCGCCTCGTCCCGGAGATCGTTTACCCAATATTCCCCGGATACGAGTCCTACGAGATGACGGAGCTCATCAACGAGCTGGTGGTCGCTGCGACGCTCGACGGCGTGCCCTCCTGGAAGAAAGGGTCTTCCTGATCCACAGGGCTTATGGCAAGGTGGACTCAGGGCTGGTCGCGGCGCTGCAGGACGAAACGCTATCCACGGCGGAGAGGCTGCAGCTCCTACCGCTCCGCGTGTACTTGCACTCCAAGGTGCGGCTTCTGCACAAGGAGGAGATCTATACGATGAAACACCACGACGGCGGCGGCACGCGCTGAAGCAACTCTGGTTTATTAAGTCTTGGTGAGCAAACTCTGGTGTTCCTGATGAACAGTAAATAGTACATAGGCGGATTAGTGACCCTGTATCAACTTAGTCACAGACTCACAGCAAGTAAATACTTGGCGTTCACAACAGAATTGCAAATATGCTACTTGTGCAATTAATTTGTTTGTTGCAAAAATGACTGTTGGTGTCTAAATACTACTCCCTCTGTCTCACAAAGAGTGCATTTCTAATGTTCAAAATTTGTCCACAAAGAGTGCATCTTTAGGCCGTAGGGCCAGCTATAAATTTATGCATGCTCATTTAAGTGCCTGTGGAAACCGAAGCACCAGCATGTTTACGTATAGAATAATGAGGGTTATATTAGTCATTTACCTTACACACTAATATGTTGGGGCTTGAGAGATCGTTGGCTCAACTATGATGGAGTGGAAGTTTTGTGGGTTCCCGAAACACAAATTTGTAGAGCTGCCAATGGTTTGTTTATGTACTCTCCTCTGAATATTGAAAATCAGTCAACTTAAAAAGTGTGAAAATTGATATAAATGACACGAAATAGACTTACTCTAAGTTCAAATTATTTTCATGTTTGCTTGTATTGGGGATAGGCTGGTTTGAGTAGTGTGGGTATATGCACACATGAGCAACTAATATTATATCTATTTTTTCCTTCCATTTTCTTCACTTTGCATGGTATTCATTTCGATTCTCTGGTATCATTATTTATCATGCAGGCAATAAACCATGTGCAGGAGGATCATGGTGAAGAGCTAGGCAATATAATCAAACGTATACTGAGGCAGTACTATTGAAACTTTTCTTTCTTATTTTTTTCTCATTTTTAACTGCTGTACATTTTCAAATGAGCAAATGATTTTTTTTGATAATATCATTGATAAATATCGATTTTTACTGCTTACTGCTGAAGTGACCGGCTCAGAGAGATCAGACTCAAAACCAAGTATTCTTGCAACACATTCCTTTGAATAACAGAATAAGCAAGCATTCTTGTTACATAATATGTGTTACAAGTATTCTGTAGCACTCGATAAGTCCCATTGCAGTTTTATGCAATGAGGAATGCAGGCCGGAGACATATCAGCATGTATCTTCGTGCAGCCTCAAGGGAAAACTATATTTTCCTGATGTATCGAAGGCTCTGCGTCTACCTAATAGTCTCCAAGACTATATAAAATCCAACTAGCAATGGCAAGGAGACAAGCATCCCAAAAATCACCCTGCAAAATTGAGCAGCAAAATGGTGTAAGACTAAGAATTTGCTGTCTGCAGAAACATTTGCCTTCGGCTACTTTCGGTTTGTAGTCGGTTCAAAATACTTACGCAGTACTAAGAATATCGGCATGCAGCCCATATTCTTTTGCGAATATGAATGACGTGATGGATTGAGGCAGCGCAGCCTGCAGAACGTTCAAACAAAGGTTAGCCAGGCCACAGGTTCCTCGTTTCAGGCAGAGACCAAAATGTCAATAGAATAATAATGTATACATGAAAAATCTTGTTTCCAAGAACAAAAGAAAACAACAACTTTTTACACTTTCTTTTTAATCCTAAGAGCTCAGTAAGCGTTGTAATATAGAGAAAAAACAAATGTTTGGTTTCTGAGATCGGATCTACGCAACCTGAGCATCACCTACCAGATGATAAGCTTCCCATCATCTTGAACCCCACTATCTGGGTGGACACCAATTGCAACCCCCCCTCCTTTTAGACCACCAATTCTTGGAGACTAGAATTGAGTTTACACTTGTTCCAGGAACCACATTCGATGCAACATTCCCCTTGTTATCTCCGGTTTGGTAAGTTGAAACATTGTTTACCTCAGTATTCAGAAGCACATATCGCCCCAAAGCAGAGCTGTGACCACTTTCACATATTTGGATATTTTAGGGATGGAAATGGCTATATGTGGGTATTATGAAGGGATCACAGGGATAGCAGTCAGGCAGCAAAGAGGCCAAATTATTCTTTTTTATTATGTAACTGTGATATGCATCAAATTAGTTTGCTGCCCCCCCTCCTCCAAAGAAAGCAAACCCGGTGTTTTTGATTCAGATGAGGTTAATGCATCTCCAATGAAATGCGCATTAATTAGCGGACTTGATGAGGAGTAGGACTGCGCTGGTGCATCTTCCAAGTGCCAACTCCACAATTGCAACTGCTGGTTTTTAGAACTTGGAACATGATTATGTTGTTGAACTTTTGATACTACTAAATGGGTGCTGGTGTTTAATTAAGAGTTTAGTTTGATTCATCATTGTGCGATAGGCGTCTGATGAGTGGTCGCTAATGGCTTGCTGTTTTTGACATGGCCTTTTGTTTAGCGGATGACTACAACCATGTGGGGACAGACTCTAGAACATGCCAAAAAGAGATCCTCCACACAGGTTCTGTGCCCATGATGCACTTTATTTGACACAAAATTTTCTTTACTCTAAGCACACTTTTGATTCCAGACCGATTTCAGTGATCTTCTCTCATATCTTTTGGCAGGGGTCAAAATGTGGCAAAGCAATAGGGACATGCAGTATTGTTGGTATGAAAAGAGAAGCTGCACCGCCCCATTGAAGGCCAAATCCACTCATGGATAAGACACTACCCTAAAGCGATGTTAAAATTTATTAGACTTTTTATCATCGTTGGAAGATATCAAAATTTTGCATTCAGCTAGTACAAAGCGGTACCAAAAAGTTTTACCACCCTCCCAAGGTACCCAAATTTTACACTTAGTTAGAACTTAGAGAAATCAAAAGTTGGCAGAGAAGTTGCTTCCATGCTTTTCCTTTTGAAAGTTGCACAAATATTTTTTTTTTCGAAAAGAGCTGCAGGAGCTCTGCCGATTCATTTCAGAGAAGAATAAGAGTTGAACAAATATTAAAGTATAAATAAAGGGTAGATAGTGATTACTTACCTCTTCACTTTTTTTAAGATTTGTGCAATTTGTATTTGGTTGGTACCTCTCAAGGACGGTAAAAAATCTCTAATTTTTCCAGATAACAAGGGCAATATCGGTTTTTGTTTCCTTCCAAGGACGATAAAAAATCTCTATTTTTTTCAGACAACAAGGGCAATATCGGTTCTTGTTTTATGTTTGACCTTTGTTTGTGCATGATTCGATTGCTCTTAAACAAAACCAAGATGACCAAGATGACTATGCTAATGCTGATTGTAACTTCACAGCTACTGTTTGGAATGTGCCCTTGCACACCGACTGCGTAACATTGCGATTAATTAATCTGCTATCGTGCCTTTGGTCATTCTTGCAATAGGGTTCATGTTTGTGGCTGATCTGCAAGCAGCATTAATTGGCCTTAAAGCCCCAAAGCCAAGTGGGTCAGGTTAGTGGTGCTGTGCAGCGCTGACAAACTCGTAGGAATTGCGTAGGATTAATGTGTAGTTTTCACATCTTATCCTCTCATCCTCCATTTGTTGGAGTATATATATCTCTATTTATTTTCTCTCGTCTTGTGACATTGCTGGTACCTAATTAAGCTAGCTATGCTTTTTATGTCGTGGACTATGAAGTACTTCCTCCGGTTTAGTAATATCTGTCGTTTTGGACATCGACACGGTCTTCAAAACACAAGTTTGACCGCTGATTTTTATTATAATATATTTATAAAACCCAATAAAATTATAATATTATGAAAGTACTTCTCGAGACAAGTCTACACATATAATTTTCATGTATCCAATTTAAATATTTAAAAATATATCGATAGTCAAAGTTTCGGAAGTTTGACCATCACTATGTCCAAAACGACAGATATTACCAAACCGGAGGGAGTATACCTTTATCTCCATTGTTGCACTATATACGCCTGTGGCATGCCTAAGCAAAACCTTTGGGCCTTGGGCGGCTCTTGCGATAATATTTTGCTGTGGATGCGATCTAATGTCGGTGATACGCGATTATGGTAGATGATTTTGCGAACTCTTTTTTTTTTGAAGTTAGGTTGAAAATTATATAAATATTAAAATATAAATGAAGAGCAGATAGCGATTATTTATTCGTTTGCTTATTTTAAGATTTATACAACTTATATCTAGGGGTGGTGCATTTACGTACCTCTGCCAAATTAAATAAAGATGAGCAGCAAGGACTAAGAAGCTCTGGCTAAGTTGTGTGCATGCATCAATCAGTCGTGTAACGCAACGTTCTGCTGGAATCTTCGAGCCACGGGCTATTTTGTCAAAAGTGGACTTCGAGACTTTTTTGTAAAGCGGTAAAAGATTATAGTTAAGTTGCATGCCTACCTCGGTGGATGGATTGGCATCAGCATACCATCAACTCTACGTATAGCAAATAGCCAATAGCCAAAAGCAGGAGTTGCATGTGTTAGACAACCTCGCTATCGAATAGTCCGGGGTTGCCTAATAGATCTCAAGTGGAGAATAGACAGGGAGAAAGAGAGACACAATATGAGGAGAAACGAGTCTGCTTTATTATTCTCAGATGCCAGGTACAATGGGGTGACCCCCGCTCCTATATATGGGCTTCATTGTAGAGGAATGGAAGAGTCCATATCGGATACTTAATCCGGTTTCCTAACACTCCCTCTTGGACTTCTTCACCGCGAGATGCATATGCCTCATTAAAACTCCATAAAAACCGGGGGAAAATAATTGGAGAAAGAGTACATAGCACACGCTTTGTCGTTGCACGGATGGCCTCAACAAATACCTTATTTAAGAAAACTTCATTGAAAAACTTACTTAAGGAAATCTCTACAATGAACCCAAACTTCTATGTTAATCTTGACTATTTTCGTTGGGTTCTCAAACTTCATGTTTTAGATTTATGTAGGAGTATGTGAAAAATCTCCCTGAATCTGCACTTCTAAGCCTCATCATCCCGATTCCTCTAATACATCTTTCAAAGGAAGATGCCGAGTGACTTAGTGAATAAATCATGTAGATTTTCACACTTAGTATGCAAGATCTTTATCTCGCTCATCTTATGCATTTCATGAGCATAAAAGAACTTGGGGGTTGATATGCTTTGTAAGGTTACTCTTCACATATCCCATTTGTACTTGTGCAACAAGCCGTGCATTATCTTCATAGATAATAGTGGGGGTTTGTTCCATGTCTGCACTACATGACTTCTCGGATGTGGTGAACCATTCTTCAAGCCATGCACATTCCCGAGAGGCTTCATACAATGCAATGATTGAGTGGTTAGTCGACGCCGAGACAAGAGTCCGCTTAGACGACTTCCAAGAAATTGCCGCTCTCCACCGCAAAGGAAAACATACCCGAGCTTGTGACTTTGCCAAAGATGCGGGTCCGATAGGTACTCAAAGATCGGGCTGTGAGCCAACTAAATTCAATTCATTGTTTCTTCAGAAACAAGCCGAGGTCTTTGCTTTCTTGAAGGTAATCGGAAGATGTCCTTCACCCTTTCCAATGCCTTTTGGTGGGTTCTCGCACTGCAGCTTAGCAAATTCACGGCTAACGCAATGTCCGCCTAGTGCTATTCGCAAGGTACATGAGCGCTCCAATTGCACTCAAGTATGGGAATTCCGCCCCGTGACTTCCTCCCCTCTTCTTTAGGCCTGGTACGGGCTCCAGGTCTGCTTGGAGTGACCTTCCGACCATTGGGGTCTTTAAGGGGTATGCCTTTTCAAAGCCAAATCTCTCCAACACTTTCGCAAGTAGGATGCTTGGTGTACCAAGATTCCGCCTTGGACATGTTCTGCCGTAAGCCTAAACATGTAACTTGGTTTTTACCCAAGTCTTTCATTTCAAACTCAGATTTCAAGTATGTGCATGCTTCTTCAATTTCCTCATCCGTCCCAATGATGTTCAAGTCATCTACATAGACGGAGATTATACAAAATCCATTCGTGGATCGTTGTATAAATACACATGGACAATCTTCGCTGTCAGGTAGCCTTTCTTGCAGAGAAAGTCACTCAAACGATTGTACCACATTCTTCCCGATCGTTTTAGCCCATACAAAGGATTTCTCCAATTTCACAATCCGTATAGGTTTCTGCTTTGCTCTGCCTTGGTTCGGGATAGGGATACCTTCCAGATTTTCATATAAATCTCAATCCAAGTTTCCATACAAATATGTCGTGACAACATCCATTAGCTTCATTCTCAACTTCAAGTTGACTACCATTGAGATTAAGTATCTAAAGGTAATTCCACCCATGACCGGAGAATAGGTTTCTTCATAATCAACCCTAGGACGTTGAGTGAAACCTTGAACAACAAGCCTTGCAATGGTTGTTGCTTTTTTCATAGATTCTCCTATTATTACAAAATTTATGGCCATTTCGTCATGGTGTGCTTCATGCACTTCTACTTGCTCTTCATTGCTATTTCCCATTCCAGAGCAAGTTCCTTTAGTTTTTCTCCGCCAATGTAAAAGACACATTATTTCTCTCAAGTGTTTTCCAATTGAAGATTCAAACTGGAATTGCCTTTTCGATTGTGCTTCTTTCCAAAGGCCAGTCTCAACTGGCTCTTCTTGCTTTGGGGCATTTTTGTGATTGGCTATGGTAAGTCCTCTTGCTCCATTTTTCCCGCACGCCTCCGGTACTTTGGGTTTGAGGCCGATTTCCTGCTCTTTTCTTTGAGGCCTCCGAATGTGATGAGGGATACCTTCGCTTTTGGTATTTCCACCTCTCTCGTGCATTTCTTGCTGGTACATGCGACTTAACCACGCCTAGATCACAAAAATGATCAGCAACATTTGCTAAATTCTCGCAAATCAATTATCTTCCTGGACTTCTTGATTTGCTTCATTAGTGCGAGGGTCATGCGCGGGGATCCCAAAGTGGAATGCCATATTATTTCCGGCATTTTTCATCCAATGGTTGATTCTTCTCCCCTAATGACGGAAACGGTCCTCGCCAAAGATACAACAATGACCCCGTCAGAGTGCAAGTCTCCAAATATGGGTTCCAAATACCTGATTATGGATGCACTCTCATAACCAACGATATCCTGTGACTTGGCGGAGAGGCCCATTGCATAAATGGGGTGGTATAGGTACATATACCATACATTCAATTCTTCAGTTGACCCAATGCACTAGTTTGCATGGTGGTTGAATGGATGTTGTAGGCCGATTGTCTATAATTGATGAGTGTCGCCAGATACAGATCATGCGTGTCCCCAACAATTGTTGGACAAGTTACAACCTCAAGCAAGAGCGTCCGGCAATAAACTTAATCCTCTTTATGAGTGCTTCAAATTTAGTCCATTTTATGGCGTATGGACATGCTGCATGAGTGCTCAATAGTTATTCCACTTCAGGCAATAATCATCAAATGCCTTGGAAGTAAATTTGTTGGCATTGTCCATTCGAATGGACTTCACGCGATGATCGTGAAAACATTCTTAATTCGATGATCCGCGAGATCAGCTTTGCGAATGCATGATTCCTTGTTGACAGCAAACATGTATGCGACCATTTCGTGAAGCATCAATGAGCACCATAAAGGATCAAACGGCCCTAACAATGGCTGAATCGTCCGCAAATATCCGAATGCTCCAGAATGCGGTGATTTCATGTTGCACTTTCATAACAGAGGGTCTAGTTATTACTTTCCCTGGCACATGCATGGCACACAAAATCTTCGTGATTCGAGAAATTCTTAACATTAATGCCATGACCTTGTGAGTTGTTAACTATATTTCTCATCAATCTAAGACCGTGATGACCTAATCTACAATGCCATAAAGCAAATAATTCGTAGCTTCTAAAGACAATAAGAAGTATACACTACGTGTGCATTGATTTTCGTGGTAGTACAAACCCAGATTCATATGAGGGACATTTTTCTAGTACCATCTTTCCATATTCCGCGTGCTTCACAATGCACAAGTGTTCTTGCCATTTTCTTCATTGGTTTCTACGTGAAACCCATTGGCGCCGGATATCCTTGAAACTTAAGAGAGTGCGAGTTGATTCAGGGTACAAGAGGGCTTCTTCAATTACCAAAGTTGTACCCATTGGCAATATAATTGTGGCTCTTCCCGAGCCTATTATATGTGATCGCTTCGCGATTGTCGTAATCCTTCCAGTTCTTCGTGATCGCCTGAAGTATTTCGACTTCTTAAGATGGTATTTGTTGTGCCACTATCAACAATGCATATTTCCTCCATTGGGTGCTACACGATTTCTAGATGAAAAGAAATATAATTTAATCCGACAGTTGGCAAAGTAATTCAAACATTGCTTGCAAGTAAAGAATACCGGAATAAAGAATAAATAACAATTCTTATTCATGAGAAAGTAAAAGCATAGTTTCTCGAGAGCTTACAATTATTAACTAATCAACCACAATATAAAAGAAAGTGCTAACAATGTTATTCATGCACTAAACGGAATCAGAAGTATGCATTCATTTCTCGCTTCTATGTCATCCATGTATGTTTTCTTCATTTGCCGAGGGCTTGGCTGCATCATTGATGTCTAGGCCGCCAAGAGGATGAAGCATGTGGGTGTCAACTTCTATGACATCATCATTGCCTACTTCGCAAAATGTGCCTCGCTGGCATTTCCTTTGGCCTTCTTCTTGGCCTGATATGCATTGATCACTTCTTTGGATTCCCAGGCATATTTTTGACCAATGCTCTGGCGCCGTGATTTGAAGCATCGCTTGGTTTTGCTGTCCATACGGCTTGCCTCGCGCTTCTTCCTTGTCATCCTTCTTCTTTGGGCTATGGACTTTCCTTTGGCCTGATGTTTCTCTTTCCACCCTTCTTGACCCACTTCATGTGGGCGGCTTTTTCACCTTATAGCCGTTGGCATTGATTTCTGGTACAATGCTCCTTCCAGTGGTCAGAGACGAAGTTCTTCTGAGAGCTTGGCCTTGTGACTCAAGAATTTGCATAACATCAATCGGGCGCTATACTCCTTGTATGCGCCTCCGATCGATAGTCATGCACTGGATAGCATTGGGGTGAAAAGTGGAAAGAGTTTTCTCAATCTTCTCCTCCTCAAAGGATCTTCTTGCCACATAGGAGAGATTAGGTACAAATTCCTGTGCAAGGCGCAGAATTGTACTCGGCCACCGCTTTGTAGTCCGCAAACTCAGACGCACCCAATCTTGGCTGTGCTTGGGGCAAGATTGTGTATTTGAGCTCGAACCGCTTCGAGTGCAAATCCATAGCTCAATTGCACTTTCTTCACCATGTATTCATTTTTCGTGTGGCTGAGATGGTGCCTGAGGAAGTGCAATGCTTGATCGCTCGCTTCGGGCAAGAGGGTGGTGCGGCCCTTCGAGGACCCTAAGCCGATGGCAGCTCTGAGCTTCGCCAGCACGATCTTCACATCGGATGCCCAAGCGAGGTAGTTTTTGAATCGTGGCTGGGCCAATTCTCGCAAACTCACGATTCACAATGCCGATATCCAGATTTTTACAAGATTCCAACATTAGATTATCAAGGTAATCTAATAAAGTGTGATTGCATAATTCATAAAATGCGGAAAGTAAACTCTCATGAATTTCCGTAATTTTTCTTAGTATTTGGCAATTTTCTCGTTAATTATACAAAGAATTTTCCAAAGATCACTTGATAAATGAAAATAAATTTCAACATGAATTAAACATGGCATAAGTCTAATTACAACTTATATAATTCTTGTTGGTCGAACGAAAATGTAATGAATATCTCTTAATTTGACTCTTGGCCAGGTCAATTCGCCCTAGGGCTCACATGAGGAGGGAGCACTTCCCGCTTCCGGTGCCAATTAAAGAACCAAGCCTCATGTGTGTTTTCCTAGACACCAATTGTCTCATATCTGTTTATTCATTACCAAAATCAAATCCCAACCACTCATGTTCTCATTTTATGCCATATGAAATATTCTCGAATTTTCTAGCACTTTTCATAATATCCTGCTAATATCCAAGCAATTTTCATAATTATCGTGACAATGAAAATTTTAATTTCAGCAAATATCAACATGACATAATTCATAAATTAAAAATAAACAATAATTGCATAATTCATAAAATACAGGAAATAAATTCCAGGATTTCCGATATTCTAAACAAGGCAATTATTGCAAAATGCGCGGCAAATATTCATAAATACGTAAAATAAGGCTAAGTACAAATTAAAACAGAGCCATTAAATTTTCTCGAATTTTCTAGCTATTTTCATATTTTTCTTGAATTTTCAGATTTTTTCGAATTTTCTAATCAATTTTTCTGAATTTCTAATGCAATTTCAGAAAAGGAAATTAGTAAAAGGAATAAAGGAAAAGGGGAGGGCAAGGGGTACTTTCCGCCTCCCTTGCGGCCCGGACGATTTTCCAAAACCGAAACCAAGTTTCTAGAATCGACTTCGTGTCCACCGCCTTCCAGGAGGCAAAGTACGGCGTCCCAAAGCCTACCGATTGAAGCTTAGCTCGACTTCAAGTCCGGGCTTTGGATTTCATGTACCGATTGATGGGTGCTCTTCGGCCGGCGCCGTGGCGGGCGGCGTCGGGATCGAGCGCCACAAACGCCGCCACGGACTTCATGCTGGCTGGTGCTCGTAGCGGGCGAGCCGTATAGCCGATCGGGCGCTGGCGTTGGCCTCGGCCAGGCCGAGGGGTCGGGCCGTGGCTAACCATGGGCGGCGGTTCGTGCCGAACACCTGAGCGTGCATCGGTGGCTTGCAGGGTCAGTCCTGAGGCGCAGAATAGCCGACGCCGGATGCGCAAGGTCCGGCCGGGCTTTGAGTTTGCGCTGGCTGGCCGGTGGCTTCGTGCCATAGTACGCAGCTATATCTGTATCTCGTTCGCTTCAATAACTTCATGAGGGGGCGCGATCGGTGCGCTTTGGCACGTGGAGGTCGGTAGGCTTCGTAGGTGGCTACTATGGCTTCGAGCCGGGCGTTTAATCCAAGTGGCGCCTTCATTGCGTTGCTGGCGCCGCTTGCTGCAATGAAGGTCGCCTTCAAGCGAAATGTGATCCAATCTACTAGATGCAATCCGAAAAATTCCAGCGCATTCAATCTAAAATTGCTAATAGATTGTTCAACAGATTGATTTCAGAACTCGCCGCGACTATTAAAAATTCATAGTAGATGACTACAACTCATGTATTCGATTCAATACCTTTGCTTGATTTTGATCGCACTTTCGCCGACAAATAAGGACCGCTTTTGGCTATCAGCTGTAGGGGACTTTTTCTTCGCAATCCGGCGGGATGCCGGCTTGATGGCGAAGTTGATTACAGATCGGATCGGGCTTATCAATCGCCGGTAGTAGACGCCGGCCGTCGGCGATGATCCTTCGCTTGTCTTTTCTCTCCTTTCAATCTTTCTCCGGTAGAGCTGTCGATAACGTGTTAGACAACCTCGCCATCGAATAGTCCGGTTGCCTAATAGATCTCAAGCGAGAATAGACAGTGAGAAAGAGAGACACAATATGAGGGTAAACGAGTCCGCTTTTATTATTCTCAGATGTTTGCATAGACAATGGGTATGACTCCGCCTCCTATATATAGCGGTTCTGCTTAGAGATAAGGAAGAGTCCATATCGGATACGAATCCGGTTTCCTAACAGCATGTACCATATGGACTACTTGGAGCATAGCAAAAGCAAGAGGTTAAATCTAGCCGATATCGACAATTACATCTCGATGAACATACGACGACTTCGTGCTCCTCTAATTAATAGGCCACTAACTACCTTATTTGAACGTAAATGCTTATGCGTTAATTACTCTTAATAAACATTTCACTACTCAGCGTATGCTATACTAGTAATTAATTAACTCTGCACATATAGATTTGTTTTGGAATACAGGAATTTTTATGCAAATTTTCAGGAATCATGCGAGATCCCTACGTGGTTTCCGGATGCCAGGAAATACGTAGTGCCTGGATGCACAACTAATTAACTTCCACTGAGCTTTAACAAGAGTAGATGAACACGCATGCAGTAAGTCAGCAGATCAAAGGGACATGAACGAAAGCTGGTACGTGCCTGTATGATGGCGACGCGGAGGACGTCGCCTCGGAGGTCGACGGCGATGGAGCCGATGGCCATGGCGGCGGGGCCGACGGCGAACTTTAGGACGAGGCCCAGCGCCGCAAAGCTCGGTCCGCACGCCATGATCTTTTCTTGCTGCGCCATGAACAATCCTGCACGCACCCAAAATAACATACCTCACAAAAGTCAGTTAACTATGCTTAATTAGTTGCTGGTAGTACTAAGTATGACTCCATAATTTCTTCAAATTTTTTATAATTCAGTCACAAATCTTTCTACCTTTCACTGTCTTTTTAGACGTCCTATCAATTACAGGATGCAACATATATACAGAGCGTACGTAGAACTTATGCCTTTCGATCAATTCCTCGAAAAGATTCCGTTGGTTTGTTACGTAGGATTCTTTGTATTTCTTTTGGGTAATTAGCATTACTAGCTAGAGTATTAGATACGAAATTGTAGCAGGTAGTGGGGATAAATCATTCGTAAAAAGGAAGATAACTAAGCGATAGCTCAACGGTTAAAACTAATTGTTCCTTGCTTGTGAAAAATAGTGATAGCACTATAGAATTTTTTCTTCTTCCGTAAAGGATTTTCCTGCTTATATTGAAATCAATAGTATTATAGTTTCAGTACGTGTCCTGTGTTTCAGTACATGATTCTGGGGGCTGCTAGCCTCCTGTATAAACTGAATATCCATTTTAATTACACTTAAAATAATCGATCTAATACGTGTACGAAGTATATATCACGTATAAAGTTGAAGCTAGGTAGCGTATAAAATGTGCAAGATTTGCATGTAGGTACCCACCCATGCTGAACATGGCCATTCCTGTGGCTGACCTGGACATGATGAGCACCGAGCCCTCGAAGGCGGTCGGCAGCGCGATGTGCAGCCTGTGCTAGTTAATTAGTTTCAGAAGCAGAAATGTTTCGTCAGTAGATCGCACATTGCAAGACTCGTTAATTGGATTACTAATACATCGCAACGCCACATATCAAAGCATGCATTTGGGGAGCAGATCAAAAGAAATGAGATACAATTAAGTTATGACTGGACAGAGCCTTTGGAGGTAGCAATAGATTGGGTCATTGATCAGCAACATGCCTGCAGGTGAGCTACACGTCAGAACGCACGTCGATGCGTCTAGCTACGTTAAGTTGCTACCCCAAACATATATCACTATCTCATCTAATTAAACCGGCAAACCGGATAATAACCGATCTCCAACCATATGTGCATGTTGGTACAGATAAACACTTCTAGCTCTACGTACACGCGATCGAATAGTATATGCTCGAGTACTCCACTGGACGCACAGAATTGGTTTCATATATACGTACGGTTATGTATTACTCCGTATTGTCTATATGCATGGTAATATGTATGTGTTGGTTGAGAGGTGTTTCTATGCGCTTCCTTTTTAAAGTTACATAAATATTAAAGCATTAATGAAGAGTAGATAAGGATTACTTAACTTCTTCGTTTGCTTCAAGATTTGTGCAACTTAAATTACGAGGAAAAGCATATAAGCACCTCTCGTGTTTGTATAGGGAGTATGTCTTATTAAGGCTACGTATTTTTTGTTGGTGCAACTACGGTTGCAGTATACATATGTACAATAATGACAAAATATTGTGCGAATGCTTTTATACTTACAGGCAATGTACGGCATGCGTGTACATATATGTACGTACTTATACGGTGTACGTACCTGTTGGCAACGCAGGCCCAGGTGATACCGACGAAGCTGGCGTAGGTGTTGGGGTTGCGCGCCAGCTTGCGCACCACCACCTTCACCAGCACCCACAGCGACGGCTTGCCGCCGGTCAACGCCACGATGCCTGCCTCCTCGGAGACCACAGCGGCGGCGCCGCCGTTGTCGTTGCCGCTGGCCTCGACGTCCTTGACAGGCGAGTCGGGCAGCGCGCCCTCGGAGTCTTCGGACGCGGCGCAGTCGACGTACATGCCGATGGCCGCCTTCCTGACCTCGAGCACGAAGAGCAGGAGCGTGAGCCAGACGATGGCCTGGAAGACGGAGAGCTGGACGACGAGCTGCTGCGCCCACTCGCCGTACATGGCCCGCGCCATGGGCACTCCGACGACTAGCGAGTTGGTGAGCGTGGAGACTGGAGAGCGAGAAGCTGGTGATGGACCAGCTGATGGCGCAGCCGCCGTTGCCGAGGAACCTGGCCCAGGCGGCGATGACGGCGACGATGATGGCCTTGGAGATGACGTCGGCGGCGACGGCGCGGTAGTTGACCTGGAAGGGGTCGGTGTGCAGCGTGAACTCGAAGGTGAAGAAAGGCAGCAAGAAGAAGGCGACGAGGCGGTTGACGGCGTCGCACTGCTCCCGCGTGAAGATGCGCCACCACCGCACCGACCCGTACCCCAGGAACAGCACGAAGTAGAGTGGCACCGTCGCCGCCACCACCTTGTACACGTCGTCCCACCCGATCATCTTCCTCCTCTCCGGCGCCGGTCCTTAATATATTTCTCCCCCTCCCGACCTCCTACTTCTTGTGTGTCGTTGAACTAGCTAGCTAGCAAATGAAGAACGTATCTGTAAAAAAAAAATTGTGCAAGCTAGAACAAGGTGCGTGTGATGCGATCGCTAGCCAGTGTGTGCTTGTAGCTACGATCGAGTGGCTATGGATGAAAGGATCGATGGTCCGATGGATGAGTATTGTGTGAGGGGCTGGGTGTGGGGGTGCTGGGTTTATATATAGTGATCGAGCGAGAGGGCCGGGGTGGCTGTGCAAACGCGGCCACGTCATGCATTGGCATGCAATATTGTTACTTCCATGTGTCACAAATAGTTGTTATTTAGATATTGATATGGTCTCTAAGACAGTTTTGATCACTAATTTCTATTATAATATATTTATAAAATTTAATAACATTATAATGTTATGAATGTAATTTTTGAGATAAATCTACACATGTAATTTTCATATATCTAATTTAAATATTTAAAAAGATATATAAAGTTAAAGTTTAAAAATTTTGATTACACATATGTGTAGAATGATAACGATTTGTGATTAGAGGGAGTAATTTACAAGAGACGATGGGTCGCGGATAGGAATGGCAACGGGGTCATTCCCCGCCGGGGAGTGCTCCCCCGTCCCCGTCCCCGCGAGACAACCCATTCCCCGCTCCCCGGCCCCGTCCCTGACCGCGGGGAGAATTTTTCCCCGTCCCCGTCCCTGTTCGGGTATACGGGGACCCGACGGGGAAAAATCCCCGGCAACAACCCAAAAATGCACATAGCATGAAAATATGTGGTACAAGCTAAAGTAATCCATAGCCCACAGCACATAACAAGTTCACACACAACACATAACATGAAAATATGTGGTACAAGCTAAAGTGATCCATAGCCCACAGCACATAACATGAAAATCGCTTCTCATCAGCTTCAACTTCTCATCAATATTCAATTCCACTTCTCATCAGCCATCAGTCATACACAATAACACAAACAAGCAGTGCATACACAAACAGGAACAAGAATACAAGATCAATACCGACGGATCTGGAGGGCTGGACCGGCGGCTCGTCCGGATCTGAAGGGCGGCGGCGCGTCTGGATCTGGAGGGCTGGACCGGTGGCTCGTCCGGATCTGGAGGGCGGGGCCGGCGGCGTGTCTGGAGGCCGGCGGCGCGTCTGGAGGTCAGAAGCCGGCGCCGGGTCTGGAGCCTGGAGGGAGGAAGCCGGCGACGGGGATCTGGAGGGAGGAGATCGACATCGGGTCTGGAGGGAGGGGTCGGCGGCTCGGCGCCGGCCGCCGGGTCTGGAGGGAGGAGGCCCGCGCCGGCAGGTGGCGCAGTGGAGGGCGGCGCGTCGCCTGGAGGAGAGGAGGAGGAGGTAGGAGTCGCAGGCAGGATCGAAGGACAAGAGGACCAGGGAATGGATTTGGAGTAGCATTTAGGAATTAGGGTAATACATACCGGCCTGAGAGGCTGAGGTGTGGGCCACACCTGTCAGAACAGGGCCCCGACGGGTCACGGGGACGGGGAGCGCTGGAACGTACCCGGCCCCGCTAGCCCCGATGGGGATTATTTTCTGCCCATATCTTTCCCCGCGGGGAGTATTTGCTCCCCATCCCCTAATGGAGGAATTCCCCGCCGAGGATCGGGGAATGGGGCCATTGCCATCCCTAGTCGCGGACGTTGGATTGGATTGGACGGGATCGAATTGGTGGCAAAGAAAGGTCCCTGAATTCAACCTTGATGGATGTGTATGGTAGGCAGATCGATCGAGTAGTGGGAGGTTGAGGCGGATGCTTAGGTTAAGGGGACCATGGAAATGGAATGCTTGCACGCATGCATGCATGCGCGTGCACAGAGAGGGAGAAAGACTTTGCCATGGTTTGCTTTGCCTCGAGAAGAGGAGTGTTCATGAATTTTTGTAAGTAAAATTTATTAAATAAAGAATAAATAGATAAAGTAAAATGCATTAGCCGACATGTCAGTCAAAAATACGCGACGTAAGAGTAACATACGAAATATAAAATTCCTGGTAACAAAACTAATTAACTTGCGAGCCAACATGTTATTAAATATATTTCTATACGTAACCTATCGAATATTAGATTCATTTGAAAGAATTTATCATAAGCAGCACTGAAGTTCGAATGGATTGTAAATTCCATGTTTGATTTAAAAGATATGATCTCTTCAAAATTAGTGACCAAGCAAGTATAAATAATAAATAATTTATATTATACCACTCTACAGACTAACAACCACGGAAATACCACTCTCAAAAAACTTCTTACCACCAGAATACCACTTCGAATTAATGTTGCCGACCAACATGATAGCTTACCTCGTCAGGAGGGCATGGCTGTCTGGCCGCATATTCGGTGCAGGAGGCTTACGTCATCATCAGCATGCATAGCACATTTCGGCGCATTTCCAACACGGACACGTCCATGCGACAGCGACATGTTGTTTGGGTGATCACATCCTATCACATACTTCATCCATCTAACACATCCTGAGATTTCGAATAGGTTGATCATCCTAACACATCGTTAGAGATGGTAATCGGGTGCGGCGGGTATAAATAGTACTCGCTCATACCTATACCCGCCAGACAAAATTTTCCCTACGGGTATACCACGAAGGGTGACGGGTAAAGAATCTCGTTCATACCTATCGCCCGCGGGCACCCGTTACCCACGGGTATACCTGTCTACCCGTCACCATCAATAATCCTTTCAACCAAAAAGCGCATGAGCTAATGATCAATGATACCGATACAATCCCTTTAATGAAATTGTAGGAATCAGCTACATCATATGAATTGAAGAATGATTGTCAATAATTCAAAATTTCAAATGCACATAGGGATAAGAATTAAAATAACACATGCAGACAAATGACGCATGGATGCTCAAGTTTAACAATTAAAATAAAAATAGTTCATCAGTCATCATACATGCTTAATTTCAATAATTAAAATAGAAACAAATCATTAATCATCATACACATTACAATCGTCCATTACACCATCACCAATCACAAATTACTAATATCAGGTACCACAAAATGGGGATCAAAAGGCCAACCAGACGTCTATTGTGACCCACATGTCAGTAGAAGATGGCAGGTAATCGGGCGGAACGGGTACAGGTAGAGCTTCCTCATACCCATACTCGTTTACCCGTCGGGTAAAGTTTGGCTTCCATGAACATACCCGCGGGTAACAAAAGTAGAAAATACCCACCTCTATTATGGTTTTTACGTGCGAGTAGACGGGTAATCGGGTGAGATTGCCACCCCTACACATCCTTGCATCCATCCTAACACATCCTTGCACTAGGAGATTTGGAATAGGCTGTTCAAACAAATCCCTGCACCAAAAACAACCATATCCTTGGCGAAGTGTCCTTGAACGCATTAATTTACTGAATAAAGGAGTAATATGGAACTAAAGTACGGTTCGAGGTCACCAACGAGTGGATAGAAGGCTTCATATCTTGGCACTTCGAGCAGAGGAGGAGATTTACTGTCAAATCAGCTTATCTGGTATTTGATCGGTAAGTTGCAACATCTGATCTATCCGAGCATTCCAAGTTCCAAACCATTTCAACGTTTTGTCGATCAGCTGCTGTTTCATGAAGAGATTATTAGTCTAATCTGCCTCCCGGAATGCAGTTGCTTTACTCCCTACAACGTGGCTTTATACTCCCGTTGAGGTGGCAGGCAGGATCTTTGCGTCAGGCGGATTGTGCCAATCCATGTGTCAGCATTTGCCCTGAACAGAGGTTGGCTCACTCGGTGTTGGTAGCAATGGCATCCCTCACCCCATTTATTTCCAGAGCATGGTAACACAAAGGAATTGTTCTTTATGGCGGGAATCTGACATGAGAATCCAGGAACGGCTTCATCGCTGGCCCGCTTGTCAGTGGTAGCTAATGAAAAGTTTGGACTCAAATATTTGATTTTTAAGCATTTTCAGAATTAGCATTTATTTCGAGAAATCTTCGCGGCCGTTTGCTTGGAACAATGGCGAAGACCATTCTTGAGCTGAAAACAGGATGCTAAATGAGTGGCATGGCAAGCAAGGAGAGTTGAGTTCAAATGCTGCGAATGGAAGGACGGAATGGTCAAGGGCAGTTTTAGGCGCTCATCAACTTGTACAGTACATATGGCTGCTAGAAGACGGGAAGGGAATCTCAACCGCTGAGCATATTAGGTCTTAGTACAGCATTTCGTATATTAACCATTCTGTACAAGCACATGAGCGACAGAACTGGCATGACACAAATTTTTATCGGACATTCACTTCTCGACAACCCCATCGATCTCTGAAATGCGCTAACAACGGCATGTGTTTAGCCACATCTCGACGCGGCGAGTGCAGCATCATAGCAACAGCTGATTTATGCGGGTAATAAAATATGCTGCCTATCTGCACACACACACACACACACACAGAGAGAGAGAGAGAGAGAGAGAGAGAGAGAGAGAGAGAGAGAGAGTTACATTGCGAATTTGGAGTTCATTATTTGTAAGATTTAATTCACTGCAGCTCTACCATACCAGAGATCTTAAGTCGAAACTCTGCACTTAGTTTGACATGGCAGGTTTCGCAAAATTTCGGGATGACTACTTCTACTAGCTTCATAGGTCACAAAATTTTAGCGGATCTGAACAGAAACAGCACATTGAAAACACAGGAGCGGGTAGACACGGCCAACGACAAATTGCATGTTCGGTTCATGCCCAGTCCACACGGCCAGAAGTTGTACATGAAAGCAGAAAAGGAAAGCTAAAACACAGACGCACGTCTCCCAGATGCTCCCAGCCCATCTGGTCAACCTGAAGAAGTATGCAGCGAGGCAAACCAATCTCGTTTTCAGGATGCGTCTCGACATGCATGACAGACGGCACGCTGGAACTCAAGCAGTGGCAATGGCGTTTGATGCTCACAGTTGAACTTCCCTACCATGTACCCAGCTAAAAGGCATTTTACCAGCTTGCTTGGCTCTCGATTGGGCCCTCTCATCCAGCCTCCTGATCCTTGCAGCAAGGGTGCAAAGGTAGTCCTGGGCCTTGTTTCCCTCACCAGAAAGGCCAGTCAGGTCGGCAACCTTCCACCTGCTAACAAGGAACTCGAGGATGTCAGCGTAGTCTCTGGCGGTGTAAACACCAAGCCTCTGTGCCACCATGGAGAAGTGCTCAAACAGCTTATCATCCTGCCCATCGAACATCAGGTGGGCAGGCATTGAGATCTTCTTCTTCATCATGTCAGCCAGAGCAAGAACGGTGCCATCTGGGTCAATCTCAAAAAGCTTCTCAACAATCTTGGTGTATGCAGTCTCGTGTCGCTTCTCGTCTGACGCAATGATGCCACAGATCTGTGCGAGTTTTAGGTCACCATAGTCCTTGGCATGGCGAGCAGTGTTCCCATGTGAGATGAAGGTTGCCCGCTCTTGGAAGGAGGTGTAGATGAAGCCAAGATAAGGGTTATTTTCTGTCCTAGGATCCTGAAAAAAACACAGCAAAAAAATGCACATGTAAGTTTTACATACTTTCAATGGACAATATGCACAGAAAGTGAAACGGCTCAAAGTAAACGGAGGTAGAGAACCAATAATGCAAAAAGTAAAATTAAAAATAAAATACCAATTTGAAAAATGTCTGAGCGAATTTTCTCAAAAAGTACGATTTAGTGCGTTACTAGTGCTCTCGAAAGAATTTCATGAAAGCCTCATAAGGCAAAAGAAGCACGAAGCTGAACAAATAAGTCAAAGGTTTAAAAAGACATGCGGTAAAATAGCTAGCAAAAAAATTCAAGTTGTTACCATTCCAGAGCCAATAAGATACTGAATTGTCTTCTCAATCTGTCTCATGTCCACTCTCCCAGTGAGGTACAGATACTTGTTTAGGAGGTCACCATGCCTGTTCTCCTCAGCAGTCCATGCCCTGGTCCAAACAGCCCAAGCAGTGGGGCTTGCACCTGTTTCATCTCGGACACCATCAAGGGTGTTAAGCATAGTCTGGTATGTAGGAAGAGCTTCCTCAGTAATCATGTCTCCAACCAAACAAACCAAATAATCATCAGGAATTTCCTTGGCACGTTCTCTGAGTTCCTTAACTTCATCATGAAATCCATCAGATGATGGATCGGGGAGGAAATCCTGTGGCTGCCAACACTTCTCGACTGGCTTAAGATGTACCAAGAGATTATCTCTAGCCCAATCATCAAGAGACTGGAATATTTCGATCTTCTGAGGCAGCATTGAATGTGTAACCTGGATATGCACCTCCTTTGGAGGAGCAGATGGCTTCTTACTCTCAACCCTGGAATGAAAAGAAACAGAGTTTGAGCAATTTTCAGCTGCATGACGACTCCATCACATGCTTTAGGCATTTCATGCAAAAAAAAATTACACTTCGGGAGAAGACAAATGTGGATGTGGTTGATGTTGATAACATTTCTACTCAGCTTGTCAAAGTGAATAAGATTTCGGGTAATAGTGAGATCGTGCTTATAAACTATATGGGGATAGGGTCAGTTCAAATCACTGATGAACATGTTGCCAATGAAGCACGGCACATATGTGAGCATCATCCTTACTATCCAATTTGTGTTGACAACGAGCATATATAAACATATAGAGAGGTGCTTCTATGCTCTTCCTTTTAAAAATTGCACAACTATTAAAGCATGAATGAAGGGTAGATGGTGATTACTTACCCCTTCGCTTGCTTCAAGATTTGTGCAACTTGTACTAGAAGGAAGAGCATAGAAGCACCTCTCATATATGCATTCATAGACCCAAACGACTTATTGATTTATGCTACAAATCTGTGCATTATTCTATTCATGGTACAGAAAAATAATAAAGGGACACGTGCATACTTCATACATGTTGTACCCAAAGAACTTATATAGTACGATCTTCATCTAACTGCATCAGGAAATTAACAACAGTCGTACTTGTTTTCGTTTGTTTTGAAATAAAGAACACCACAAAAGCAAGGCAGGTCATGTACAAAATGCCTGAAAATAAAGAATTGTTGGAGCAGATGCAAGGGTAAAAACAAAAGGTCATGACATCAAAATTCAAATCCAGAGGCGTTGAGCTGCCACTCTTTCCGTATACAGTAACATTTTCCAATGTATCGGTGTATAGCATGGTCTAATATTTTTCAACATATGGCTGTAAGCATAAGCTAACGTGTAATGATTTTATATAGATTGAAAGATAGTCCACCTGGTCAGCCCTTTTTTTTCCCCTTAAGGTTTAAAAACAAAATAAACTATGCATGGACAATTTTTCTATTGGCAAAGTAGGATATGCATAAACAACCAGATTGTACATTAGGCTTCTAGCCTCTAGGGGTCATCAGGTATACGTACAAAAACGAGTTAGGTGGTAGCTAATGTCATTGACCTTCTCCACATTACAGCCACATTCTGTGTCCCATCAAATCCTGACGTGATCTCCATACCGAACATAATAATGCAGGTATTGCATCTCCATTATTAGTTATTTCCTTGATGTTTAAGTCTCAAAATACTGCATATCACTGTCACTGAACAAATGTCCTGGATGGAAAAGAAACTAAAAGAGTACTCTACTACTCTGCACAAGTAAAAGTAAGACCAAACCAGGTGCTACTAATACCAAAACCAGCCAAATCTGCTACCCTAACCTTCCTGCCATATAAACTTCATGTATCAGTAACTATGATATCCACGTTTTGTGAAACACCTTTCGAAATTATCAATTAGTAAATATCAATGAACGGAACTTGTAAGGAACAAGAAATTCAGGACAGCATGGAACCATGCATGGATGGGCTTCCATTTTAGATTTTAAATACCTAGGGCATGACACAATCAGACTCATTCCAATGTCACAGTGTATTTCATGACTCCGCAAACCCGTCAACCAAGCAGATCAACAACACAGAGCTGCATAAAACAGCAACCTAAGAGACCAATGGTTCTGGTGAGCAAATCAAATTAAATTCCACCATACTAACAACACAGCATGGACCACGGGCTACCAAATCGAACCGACGACGATGGAAAAGCACCTTCGCCTCGGATATAAGGAGGCTAAATGCTACGGAGATGAGCCACCCGCCATGATTTTACAGGTTCATGAAACCGATCTGTACCACCGATTTTCCATAGCCGGCCAGTACAACAAACTACAGTGCTGCCATTAAAGGCAAGCATGGTACGTCCAGACCAATTCTAGAATGCAAACTAACTAAGAGACGCTCGCAGGACGCAACTTGAAGGTTCCAGCACATTTAATGTCGAGGAAACAAGGCATCAAAATAAATGTGAAAAGGAGACACACACAGAAAGGAACTCGCTTCGCTTGCAGTGGAAGGCAAAGAAACCACGAACCCAAGGAGCCGGGCCAATCCGTACTGGGAAACCGACCCACTCATGCAGAATTAAATGGCAAAGTTGTAAGCTTTGCGCCTGATCTGAGGTGACAGCGAGATGCAGCGCCCATGTGCAGATGTTAGCACCACCCAGACGGGGAGCTCGCAGCAAACAGGGACGAATCTGAGATTATCTGACAGCCCTGACACGAGCGCCAACAAGAGGCAAGAGCGGAGAAAAGGGAAGGGAAGAGGGAAAAAAAATAAAATCTTGATCCCACATTTGGAGCGGCAAAACGTGTTCGTGTCGCAACGCAAACCCAGCACGAATCACCACACCGATCCGGAACAAACTATGCACCCAAATCCCGCGCAGCGACACGGCAGCTAGGCGGGCAGAGCAACCGATCCAGTCCAATCCGAGAAGCCAATCTTTAACGGGAGAAGTCAAGAACACGAGGCGAGTGGGGGCGATTGCCCGCGGCTTACTTGGTGGAGACGGTGGACGGGGTGGAGGCGACGGCGTAGACCCTGACGCTGCCGCGGCGGTGGCGGCGGCCGCCGCCGGTGGCGAGGGGAGGGGACAGGCAGAGGGTGACGCCGTGGGGGCGGAGCGCCATCCTGTATGCCATCGGGAGCCGCGCCGCCGCCGCCGCCAAGGAGTCGGTTTTACGGGAGTGGAGGTGGAGGACGTGGCGGTGGTGGACTGCTCGTGAGGTGAGGAGAGAGATTGAGATGCGGGTGGCGACGAGGGAGAGAGAGAGAGAGAGATAGGTGGGGTTGCCTCGCGCGATCTCCACCTCAGGTTTTCGTTTCGGCGGAGCTGGGAGCGAGCGAAGCGATAGCTGATTTGCTTAGCAGAGCCAGGGGCGCAGCAGGCCTGCGGGATGCCACTCGGCTAGTGCCCTTTATTTATGTCTCTTTCTTCCTCTCTTTTTACTGATTTGCCCCTCTGATTATTTTTACTCGACTTATCGTAGGTGGTCAAATTGCTCTTTTCTTAGGGAAGGGTTTAAATATCTTTTTCCGCTTAAGGTGGAAGAGAAGACAAGGCATCGTGATATTTTGTTTTTGGGAGTGTATAGGCATCATCCGGATGTTTTTATCCCAAAAAACATCCAAACTTTGGACCGTACGATCAAAACACATATTCATAGGATCAACCCACCTTGAATTCAGGGGGCCCATGCATTGATCTGAAAGTAAATCCAATGGCCAGGAATTTGGATGATGGTTGCTAAAGAAAACATCCGGATGAAACTTATGAAAACCCTTTGTTTTTTCCACAAAGATATCTTACCTTGTCTCCCGCTTGTTCTAGACTATACTGCTCCGGGTCTTTGTTCTAACTAGCGCAATAACGCGGCATCTGAGTGGTAGATCGCAAGTTTTTGCGAAGGTGAAGTGGGTGGGGAGGTTATCTTGTTTGCTTGATGTTTGAAAGGCGAGTGTGATCGTCTTGGTTTGTATCACGAGCCTTGTCGAGATAGCTTATGCAAGAAGTATGTTGGAAGGGGCAACGGTGGAATTCCACTCCTAATTTACCCCGTCGCTGGTGCTGTCCCAGTTACAACGCCGCATTTCACTTCGCCCTCAGCTTGGTAAGAGATAGTTGTTACTCGCTGTGTTGGTATTTTGGTTTTGTATAAAGATTAAAATTATAAAAAATAATTTAGACATTTTACTTAATTATTTTAAAAGATAAAAAATAATTCTTTACGTAAATAATAATAATAAGAGATAAGCGTACATGGTTGGGATGGAATAAATAAAAATATATTATTAAATCTATATATATATATATAAGTTTTATATTTTTAAATGAATGGAAGCACTACGTACCGTATTAGGGGCAAGCTGTGCGCCGCCAAGATTGCGTACGTACGTGGCATTTAGTCGGTCGGTGCGCGTACTCTGTCGCGCGCGGCGGCGACAATTGGCGACGGGCGACGGCGCAGCGTGGGGCTGCCACCGAGGGACAGAAGGCGACAACTGCGGGCCGTGCGAGACGCCCGGCGCGCCGCCGCCGGCGACAAGTGTACGGTCGCTGCATACTAACCCTTCTTGCGTGCGTCGTACGTGCGCTCTGGCCTGCGGGATACTATACACGTACGTAGCCGCATAAAAAAAATGTGGGGAAAAGCATGTGCTTTCCGGAGAGGGGCTGCGAAAACTAATCGGTGGTACGTGGTCGATGATACCGAGGCGGCGACGGGGATGGACGCGAGGATGGTTCGATCTCTCCTTCGCGGCCGGTTGGTCGGCGTCAGCGCGCAGCAGCACACACGCGTGCGCTCTCGCAGGTGCAGTGCAGACACGGTGCTACGGCTCCGGCTGTGCCGAGTGTACGCTCCCTCCTCTCGTAGTATGATTTTCTTTCGTCCGCCGCGCCAGCGTGAATGCGCACGGGTTGGTGTGCCACCGTCAAGCCGCTCAACTCGAATAAATGTGCTAGTACAGCAGTACCTGTCTGTCACTGCAACTGCGTGAACGAACGAACGAACGGAGTACTAGCACTGTAGCAGCGACCGTCTGGGGCGTGGTTCCGGCTACATACGGTTGCGATCTGTTCATATACGTAATCATGCATTCGGTCGGAGAACTGAATCAAGATGAGGGAATCAGAAGAAAGAAAAGAATTTTACATGTACCTCTCGGTTTACTCTACTTAAGTATAATAAACTTTTTTGTTTGTGTAGCATTCTATGCTACCTCTTCGTCTCGTAATATAAGTTCAAAACTTAACATTTACATAGATTAAGAAAACATTAAATTTAATAAAAAAAAAAGTTGATATCATTGTATCATCGGAATTGCTAGGGATCAGACCTCTAAATTTTTTGCAATATTTTTTTCTACGCGTGAAACATTTTTTTCTACGTAGGGAAACATTTTTCTTCGATAAACAGTAAAAAAAAATTTGTTTCATACGTTAAAAAAAAAGGTTTCATACGTTCAAAAAAATGTTGCGCGGCGTCCGAAAAAAAAAAACAAAAATCAGACGTCCGGCTGCTAGTTTCTCCCTTGTATCATTCATACCCTTATTAAATGGCACACTACAACTACTCATATTGTTTTAGCTTAAAGTAGAGGTATACGGTGAAAATATTACAATAATTTTACATTTGATCTTCGTAATGGACTTATTTTGTGATATAACACTTCTCAGAATAGAAACTTATATTGCAGAACGAAGGAGTAACAAATTTGGAAGTTCAAACCATTATTTGTTAAGAGTAGCATAAATGAGAAAATCCGGGAAAAAATTGTTATATCAAAAGAGAGAGAAAAGGAGGACAAATGTTGCTATCCACAATTTTTTTCTCTTGCGACATACTTTGAGTTTGAAGCAAGCATGAGACGGCTTTACACCTCATGCTTGCTTGCCCTTTTGCCGTTTCTTTTTGGATGTTGTTTTTTTCGTCACAGGGTTTCTTTCTACCGGCGCTGTCTCCCCTGGACCCTTCTTTGTCCGTCAGAACCTGGTGGTTACAAACACGGCTGATGGCCCCGCATCTCGCAAGACAAAATCTGGATGGTTTGATCTTTACAAGTTTTTGGAACCTTTGGAAGGAACGGAATGCGCGCATTTTCCAAGAGGAAGCAACATCCGCCCAAGTGGTAGTTAGTAGAGCCCGTCAGGAGCTCCTAGAGTTTTCTTTTGCCACTACGAGAGTAACCTAAAAGCTTTTTCGCTTGGAGTCTGTTGTTGTAGGCCTCTCCTTGGTGTCTCTTTCTTTTGTGTAGGGGCTGCTTTTGCTCGTCCCCTCCCCCTTCTTTGTACCGAACTTGTTTTCTCTCCTTCTTAATTGATCAGAGCTCTTGCCATCTATTTTCGGATTTTAAGGGTCCTACGACACTCTATACAGCACGTCATAATTTTCTTGGATTTTTTTTTTATGTTGTTTTGGGGCGAAAGCAAATCTAGATTACACCGTAAAGACGGAATGCACCCTATATATTGCCTGTCCATGTGTACCAAGTACCAACCGGCTAGGAACTATACGATAATTTCTGTTTAAAAAGGAACCGTATAGAAATTCAGGAATTCAGAACCAAGGCTCTGCAATCAGAAATTATGTATGTAAGAAATTCAGAACTATAAGGCTCTGCAATCGAAGATACAACCGAGCAAGGGAGCCACCTTTTAGCAGCATGGTAGAATCACGGATGTACGACAGATGCCTGACTTAGGATGCATCTGGTTGGGTAAATAAGGATGAATGAGGTGGAATGGTATAAAATATATGGGACGATCTTGGATGAGATGGTACAGGAAGAGTGTTTGGCTGTCTGAATAGAATGATATAAGATTTTGTTTGGTTGCTTAGATGAAATTATACGGAATGGTACGAGATATATTTGAATGGAGGGATGAGGTTAGTATGATAACCTTTATCACTAGTGGCACAGGATGGTTTGATCAATTTAGAGGTATGGGATGATATAGCATATTTGAATAATATTTTTGAAATTCGTACCACTTCATCTCGTACGAGATGGTTTTATATGCTCAACTAAACGCTATATCAAAATCTATCTTAAACTATCCCGTATAAATTTATCCACGCACCTTAGTTCACGCACATGCTGAGGGCTATGAGGCTAGGAGGGGTGCTCGCGCGTGCTTAGGCCATCTCCAAGAGCATCCTTAAACCGGTTCCCTATCTGAAAAAATGAGGAGGCAGGAAGCACAGTAGCACAAATCCAAGCTCCAACAGATACCCCATCCTCTTTCCTATTTTTAGGGATAGGAGAGAGAATCCCGAAATCTCAGGATTCTCTCTCCCTTCCTCATTTCATTCCCCATCAGCAAGGAGGCCAACGGCCAGTCTCTCCCGCGCCCTCGAGGAGGCGAGCCACCGGTCCGCTGCTCTGTGCCACACCGTCGAGGAGATGGCTGACCTCCATTCTCCATTGTGGTCAAGCTCCTCACCCACCTCCGCCGCCGCTTCTTCGCTGCTCTCTTTGTGGCGCCGGGTCACCTTGCCGCTGCCCTCGATCTCGTCGGAACCGGGTCTTTGTCTGGAGGTAAAGCAAAAATAAGGACAAGAGAGGACGGAGAACCCATAGCCCTGGATTTGGGAGCAGTTTCTTTTGGGTTGGAGGATTCGTAGCTCAGGCATGAATGAGAAGGCCTCCGTCTCCAAGGACCTCAACGCCAAACACAAGAAGGTTCGTTTCCTTCGTGGATGATTTTTAATTTCTTGTTGTCTTAGATGGGAACTGTACGTTAGCGCCTTGATTGGAATGGAAACGAAGGAAAAATCGACATGGTGATGCATTTTCTTTGTCTTGGGCTGGAGATTTGGGATCTGCGATGCTGTGTGTTATTGATTTCCCCAGCCCAAGATTTCATGCGCAGAAGCCCGGATCTGTGTGGTCGCTTTGTAATTCTTTGGTGTGTTGCTAAGAGCGCAGATCCAAAGTTGATTTGGCATATATTATGCATGTGGGAATTGATGTGCAGTTAGATGAAATGGCCTGTAGTGAACTAGGAGCAGTCATATAGGATTGATATGTTTCGTTGCTGCATCACTGGCTCATTGCATCCAAAAGGTGATTAAAAATGTTTCCTTCCTGGTGCAAGTAAGATCTGCTACTTTGGATACATGGATTACTCTCTGTCCTGAAATTTCAAAATGATATTTGTCATCAAATAAAACTGTGATGGCATTTCTCATGATGATTGTGTTTACATTCTTGCAGTAATGGAAAATTTCATCCGTGCGAAGTAGGATTCTTGCTAGCTCTTTCAGTACCTGAAAATCTAGTGTAATTTCTCCAACATGCTTTTTGTATAATACATGTGACTAATATTATGTTTGAACTGTATAATACAATGGAGGATTCATGAGCTTTGTTCCTTTTGGTGTCTGATTTCCTAACAGCAATATATGGTATAAGAGTTCAGCCTGCAACACCAACCACTCAGCAGTTTGAGCAGTAGTCGGGTCACTTTGTGTGAGCATAATTTGTTTTGGTGGATATGTTTCTCTGCGCGCATGAGCACATGTTCTATAGCATCTTAAAGTCAAATTTTCATTTGTTCTTCTGACATAGTTTCCAGTTCATGCATTGGTTTCCCATAGCATCAAAATTTGTCCAAGTCCCTTGCGAGATGCCTGCAAAGAAATTTTGTTTCCCATTTTCCTTCTGCATTATTGCATATTAGCAGTTGCCTGGGAAAGGTGAATGTTGTGTATGAGAATTACATGGATTGATGATTAAGTTCTACCAGGTTGTTGCCAAGTGCGTGGTATGCTCTATCTTCCATGAAAAGCTATATTTATTGGAAATTGTGTGATATTCGTAATTACTCCCAATGAATTTTTCCGGTCAAAAATAAACATTGTTCATATGGCGGTTATGAAATATGATTATAATATAGGAGGGAGAAAATAGAGAGTGAGATTTAGGGAATGCTGTTGGAGAGGGAAGAGATTTAGGGAAGGAATCTTTTTAGGGAATTATGTATATGAGGATATAGGGGTTCAAATTTAGAGAATGCTGTTGGAGTTGGCCTTAGGAGAGGTACCCGCGCATGTGCGCCTGCTTCTAATAGAAAAAAGAAACCTCCAAAGAAGGAAGGGCAAAAGGTCGAAAGCTCCACCGGAGGCCGAGAGCTCATGGGCCAAGCAAAAGCCAGCTCGACGGCTCGTTAACTAGCTTTCACGTGTGCGGTCCAACAAGCATAATAAGGCCCAAGCAACTCCCTCGACTAACTCGGAATTGACTAGAGCACATGAGCTGACGAACACAAGCATATGAACGCAGCCTCCGAAAGAAAATAAAAGCATATATATAAGAACACAGCTAAAAATGAAGGGAGCAAGCAGCCAACGTACGCTTATTAGGACCATACACAACGAATGCACAATATACCATCCAGTTCAGTGCTTCGGTCACATGCAGACCAAAAACTCTGGACTCCCAAAAGACAAAAACCAACAGAGCAACGGAGCATGCATGTCGCTGTGCATCAAGACGGCATCGGGCAAGCGCGCCTGGTGACGGCGTTGAAGATGTCGGTGTACCCGACCACGCCGACGAGGACGCCGTCCTCCTCCGACTCCGCGTCCGTCACCCACACGTGCGTGGCCCGGTGGGACAGCATCTGAGCCATGACAGCCGCGAGGGAGCTCGTGCTCTTGCACGTCAGCGGTGTGCTTCTCCCACCGTACATGGTCCTCATCCGCCCGAACGCCATCTGGTTAGCCTGGCCGTTCAGGAACCCGATGCTCCTGCTGCTGAACTTCTTCGCCCTGGGCGAGCACCCGGACCCGATCTCTTCCACCGGCGATGGGCTGACCGGAGGTTCTGGGATGGCTGAGATTGGCGCCGACCCATTCTCGCCGGCGCCAACGACAAACTGCCCTGCCGATAGGTTTGCCAGCGCCCATGCAGCTGCAATGTAGTCACACTTCCACAGCTTGTAGGCGGCAATTTCCCCTATTATCTTGCGAATTCCGTCTGGTGTAGTCTCAACTACAGCTACGGCGCAGGGGTCTTGAGGGATCTTCTGAATTGCTTCCATGGCTGGTTCAGATGCTTCCACATGAAAATAGTGTGGATTGATGGCTCCAAGGGAGGAGATTGGAGACAGTGGGATGGGAGCGAGAGCACCGAGGCATCCAATCAGGAACCGGAGAATGTCTTCCCTTGACAGACAGCAAAACTTGTCCGTGGGAATGGTAGATGAGGACAGCTGCATACTGCTGCTAGCTGAGCTTGGAGATGATGATTCCATATTCTTCAGCCATTTCCCGTTGTAAAGCACTGAAAACCGCTTGGTGATGCCTGTCCACGTGCCGCTCTTGCGAACAAGGAAGCGCTTCACTCCTTGCCTCATCAACTCCAGTGCATCGATCAACCTTCAAACACCACAAAACAAGAACACTTGTTAACATTACAGGGTACTTGCCAAACATGACCTTAGAGAAAGATGAACTTCCTACAGAGATAAAAGACTGAAGATGTAGTAAAGTATGGTAAATGGATACTAAATAATTTGTTTTCCAAATCATATAAAACATCACCGCATATGTAGACCAAATTTGCAAGAATTTCAGACAGTTATTCGCTGTTAAAATATTTTATCGACTGCGAGAACATGACTATGACTTGCTACTCGGTCTTTCTAAATTGATTGGACTGCCTTGCATGTGTCATGCGTGGGCTCATGCATTTAAATTATTGTCTTGACTCATCAATCCATCAACGACCTGTAGCCCTGTACAGCTTCCACAAGGATTGTTGTTACTTTATGATTCTTACATTACATTGCCAAATGAAATCATGTCCCCGCATTGTTCCTCGTACAGTCTACCACAGCATAACCAACAGGACAACTTCTGCACCACGTGTAATCCATCTGTCTTGTTAAAGTTTTGGGGAGAGAGAGAGAGAGAGAGAGAGAGAGGCTAAAATGGGGTTGATCACATCGTCATTTTACAACATGAAACTGCTATTTTATGTCTCATGAAGAAGATTTGCTCAGTTCAGCACCAGGACATCAGGATAGCAAATACTTTGCCGTTATTGAACTATTTACAACTAAAAAACATTCAGTCCCATTCTTACACACTTGTTGCTACCAGCACGCACTGCTGCCGTTAATTCTTTCCTAATAATTAAACTCAGTGAACACTCGATTAGACAGCAAAATGCTCTGTAAGCAACTCAAATAAAAGAAATCAGCCCGTCATAAAGTTGTAAGCAAGCAAACAGCCTAAAATATTGATCTTCAGGTGATAACTGTTTAACTCAAAATAAACAGACAGATAGTGAACGTTAATTAGTTATATTTTTGACAACCCAGACAGATGAACGAAAAAAGAAAAGTTGATATGTATAACAGCATGAAGCTGGCAATTGTATTTTCTTATGCTTGAGTTGGTGATTCTAGTGCGGAAGTCAGAAAATCCCAATTATCATATGTCAACTTAGTTTTAAACATACTTAATCAACCTTTTTAATTCTACCCCAAAATCAGTTTCAATCCATTATGTGATGCAGCCTAGCACGATAAGATATCGAAGATCACGCATAAGTGCATAACCCACTATGCTTTCGACTGAAAGAGCTTGATGCGAATGACTTGCGTTAATAATACACTTACTCTTAGTTAACAAGCACAAGGTAGGCGGCTTCAGCAGGCAATTAGCATTTTTATTATATCCAAGAGTTATTTAATCACAAACCCATGTGGTCTCTAAAAGATCAGATTGACCTGCAAATAACTTTGTACCTAATCAGATCTTCTATTATCTATTAAAAGCTCATGAGTCGCTAAGAAAAAAGAGAAATAGGCTACAATTCTCACAAAAAAGCAAAACATTTGGTCCTTAATATGATGGAACCTAATTACAACCATCATAGGATATTATTATTTTAAAAAAACATCTAACCGTCTATCTAGCGAACTCGTCTTATAACGGTTTAGATTAAACGAAAGAGTCCATTTAATCTGGTAGACCTTAATTACAATCACCATCGAATGTTACTATTTAAAAGAAAATATCTAACCATCTATTTAGCAGATCCGGATTATAACGGCTTAGATTAAAAGAAAGACTTCAAGAATCTCCACCACTTGTTTTGGTGGACCAGATTATAACAGTGCATTTTAATTATATATAGATATTAGAGTTCTAAAAAACACAATTATAAAAAATATAGTTATATATCAAAGAAAAGAGAGGTGCTTCTATGCTCTTCCTCTTAATACAAGTTGCACAAATCTTAAAAGCAAACGAAGGGGTAAGTAATCCTCATCTACCCTTCATTCATGCTTTAATATTCGTGCAACTTTAAAAAAGAAGAGCATAGAAGCACCTCTCCAAAGAAAATCGTATCATAATATCTAGCCGAACGCAGCACCTGTATTAAAAAGCAAGGGCAGATCCGAGCTAAGCACGAACCAGTAACCACAGTAGATAAACTAGAATTACCACAGCCTACCGCATGAAATCACTTCCAAGATATGCCTGAAAAACACATCAAAAGGAGGAATCGAACAGAATTTAGCAGACAGAACGTGGAAAGATTCTACTTTCACTCGCGGATCAATCAAGACATGGAAACACGAACACTTATCGATCAATTGAACACTGCCACGCCACGATTAGAGATTTGACACCGAGAATCATGGTGAAAATCCTATGCTTCGTGACGGATCAATCGAAACAAACACAAAAAACTAAACTTTGTAGCCAGATGGCCGCAGCAAAATAGCAGCAAGAAACAAGGGCGGAGGCCTCACCTCGTGCCGGGATCGACCTCCCTGAGCAGCCCGGGGTTGGGCTGCACGACATCGCCGACCACGGCGCGCATGGCCCGTTCGCTAGCGCCGGCGCCGGCCACGAACGCGGCGATGTCGAGCGCGGAGATCATCCCCAGGAACCTGGCCCCGGACGGCGGCTCGTCGGGCGCCCCCCGCGGGCGCCAGACGGGCACGGCGCCCTCGGGGCTGGCGGCGATGGCCCGCGCGGCGGCGTCGAGCGTGTCCGCGTCGTGCAGCTCGGCGATCTCGGGCTTGCCGACGGTGAGGTCGCCGACGACGTGGTGGAAGAACACGGCGGCCATACCCGCCCCCCCGGCGCGGGCTATAAGAGCGAGTGGAGGAGGAGCAGGTGGAGGAGGAGGCTGGAGGGGCCGAGGCCGAGCCCACCCCGAGGTACGGCGGCGGCGGCTGAGGAGGAGGCGGAGAGGTCACCGGCGGCGCTGGTGCGGGGATCGCCGGCCATGTCGGAGGGAGGGAAGGCCCATTAAAAGCAGGAGCAGATGGAATTGAAGGCGGCAGAGAGGTCAGGCATGCGGTGCGATGCGAGCGTGAACTTCGCGACGGTGTGGAGAACGGAGCGGATGGAAGTAATGGAACGTCCACCTAAGTGGCTGTCACGTAAAAATAGCAAGTTTGCCCGTCTAAAACCAGATGGCGTTTGGTTAAACGGATAAAGATGGATGGGATATGGCCATCTTTAAATTTAAAATTATCTAATTGTTTAAATGAGTGGATTGATAGGATATAGTTATTCGATTTGTTTGGAATGTTTTTTTAAAATGCTGGATAGAGCTATCCAAAAAAGATCGGACGGGATTATCCAATTTGCTGCATGAAGATGTGAAGTCGTTCAAATTCAAATTTCGTTAAAGTGTACTCGATCAAATTCAAATTTTGGTCAAAATGTGGCCAAATTTTGTTTAAAAATTCAAATTTGAGTCAAAATTTATCCAAAAAATCAAACTTTGTTCGAAGATTCAATTTTTGATGATATTTTGTTTGAAAATTCAAATTTCGGTCAAAATTTTTTCCTAGAGTTCAAGTTTTGGTCAAATTTTATTCAAAAATTTAAATTGCGATCATTTTTTGTCCAAAAATTCAAACTTCGGTTAAATTTTATCCAAAAATTTCAAACCAAAATTCAAAACCTTGATTACAACTAGTCCATTCATCCTTATCCATCCAACCAAATAAAAAAGTGGCTCATCTCATTCATCCTCATTTATCCAACTATACAAAAAATTGGTTTATCCCTATTCACCAACTAAATAGCTATTAGGATAGTTCTATCTCATTCAGGCTGAATAATCATATTCTATCCAATCTCATTCAGACAACCAAACACAACCCTAGCAACATGAGTTCAATGGAATCGAAGTGTTCAAAACAAGGTTGGGCAACATGATCAGGTTGAACGGAAATTGCTTATAACAATGCACGATGTGGCACTTTACTCTCTCGTTGGCAATCAGTATGAATTTTCTGTTGGAGGCTTGGAGCCGGTGGGGTTTGGTTCAAATTAACATACTATAAATTCTAGAAAATCTTAAAGACTCACCCATACATGGTGAAATATAGGAAGTTTTGTACTATGTTATTATTCTAAGTGGGGGCATACTAGGGTTCACAAAACCATCGAAAATTGCTCGAAAATCCTGGTTTTCGACCATATTTAGCTGACTTGACATGTAAAACTGGTCAACTTCAAAAAAAATTGTGCGACATAAATCGGCCAATTTTTGGTCAAAATCAACCGATTTTCTGTTAAAATCATGTGGCAGTGCCACAGTGGTCAGCACCCTCCAATTGGCTAGTCGATTTTTGGTCAAAACCGATCGATTTTTGGTTAAAATCGACATGTTGATTATCGATTTTTTGAATTTTTTTCTAAAAAATTAGAACTCTTAACCTTTTGGTTTCTGAAGGTTTTCGATTTGATATTTTTTATTTTCAATTTTGAGCGGTTTTTTTTCGAAATTGATATTGTTAACTCTGGAGGAGACCAACTTATAATGTAAAGTTAGTTTTGCTTAGCTGAAGTAAGTAAAAGAAGAACACGCGCACTCGCCTCGCAATCGTGGCATGCGAGTGAATGGTGCGACGATGTTGGGTCCGATTTTGTGCGAAGCTATAACTTCGTTTTGCACCTCCCTGCATGATGATGTGGTATACCTACACGCAACAAATTGAAAACCCTTCATAATGATGTGATATAGTCGATAAACCGGTTAAATTAAAAAAATAGAAAAATTCAAAATTTAGGAAAAATTTGTGCGGCGCAAAAAAACTAGTTTTTGATCAAAACCAACCGGTTTTGTGTTAAAAATCATGTGATAGTGTGTCGGGCTTCAGTACGCAGTCAAATTCGATCAAAACTGGTCGGGTTTCAATCAAAATAGGTCGATTTTCGGTAAAAACTGATCGGTTTTCGATTTTTTTCTTCAAAAATTTAGAATTCTTAACCCTTCGATTTTTGATGATTTTCCAGCAATTTTTGGCTCGATATTTTTGAATTTTGATTTTCCATCGATTTTTTCATTTTCGACATTGTTAACCCTAGATATACCTACATATAACAATTTGGAAAGGAGAAGAATCACACTAATTCCATAGGGCTTTTATGGCACGCATTAATGTTGTTTCTAATTTTGTTGTGTGGAGTGAAGGGTCATGGTAAACTACACTAGTGCAAATTAAAATTCTACCGATCCCAAGAAGCCACGTAAGTAAATGATCATGGATTACACATCATTACACTAGACGCACAGTGTAGCGGAAGAAGATGTCGAAGCAAATCGATGTCACGTGTCCTGGTATGGTCGTTAAACAATACGATCGGTCCGACCGGTAGCCGAGCAGCAAGTTGATTCTTCGACTTCTGGATCGGACCAGTCGACTTCTTGATTAGTCCAAACAGTTGTCCTTGAGCAGCACTGCACTAGAGGGTGGGGGGTGATAGCATCATACGCACGGCAGAGATGGTGGAGGACTGCTAGTGTTTCGAAGGTGGTGCAACTCTTGCATACAACTACTACCTGAAATCCTAAGCATACGTCCCCTTTTTATAGCCCTTGGTGGCACTCAACATTTGGGCCCAATCTGAGTCCATATTAAATTCTGCCCATGAGAAACGGGTCCAATTCGAACTCTGATAACCGATTGTAACCGTCCCAAACTTCTAAAGTGTGTGATCCTATAGGTTCATGTATATTTGGACACAACTCAGAAACACTTTTTCGACTGATAACAATAGCGGTCCCTGGCAGTACATATCGATTCCCAAATATTCAGAAAGCATCGAACGAACCTACTATAGTGTGATAATGTCATGTTCACTTTGCCTCACAATATCAGATCGGACTTAAGGCAAGAGTCATGTCATCCTATGACAGCTCGATTCCTTCACTCATATCGTAGTGGCTTAATTTATCTGGATTGACTCTCAATCACATTCGGTATGGCCATGCACTTCCTTAATCCATCTACCTTGAGGTCCTAGAGATATATCTCTGTATATAGAGGGGGCAAATTCTATCTTGATCATTCATGTTCCTCGACATATTTCATGGTAAATCCGAAAACTACCTTTATAATTACCTGGTTAAAGAGTAGCATTTGGCAGCCCTAAATAAACCATTACACATCTAGAAAATCAATAATGATATCAGGTCTAAGGATCATACATACACTATATATGAGATCAACTGATGACACATAAGAATATATAATAATTCTCGCATTCTCATATGGATCTACCTAACGCATGTTATCCAATATGTGTCCACATTACTGATTAGATATCTCCATATCTCTATGACTCGTGGAACATGGTTATTAATCAATACATGTGATAATCTATGAAACATAACTATTATATAAACATAAAACATGATACAGTCATCTCCATGAATGCATCAAGGGCATACCGCCAACATAGAGTTATTGCCTTCCCTTAGTGGTCATTTGTGTCTATATGAGGAGACGTCCTTGTCGATGTTTAAGACCAGAGGGTCCCTAGATCGGGCTTACGAATGTAATTTGGATTGCCTTTATCTAACAAATCAGAAATTGAAAAGAATAAAAAATGGGATTGCTTCTTTATTTAGTTACGTGTCTTGACAGAGTACAAGCTAGTGAATTTGGGAATGAAAATTTTAATACTAATCGCACTCTTCTCCTGTGTTATGTTGTCTCCTCTCTCCCTGAATCTTCACGCAGGTTTTCTATTTATAGTTGATGAAGGATGGTAGTTGTTTATCTTCTAAAAGGTGTATTCCCACTAAAAGGTGTTTTTTTTCATTGGGAGGTATCTTTTAGTAAAAAGACATCTCTTCATAAGGAGTAACTTTTAATCTGTTATATATATATATATAAGATGACAGAATGGGACACCATGGTGCCTGGGCACCATGATTTTAAATGCGTTAATTCAAGCCAAATTCGGATATATTTTTCAAAACTTTCAGTTTTAGGGTATATACCCATCTATAAAAATTCAAATGAAACACATACCTTTGAAAAAATATACTCGAATTTGAAGATTTGAACGAATTTAGATTACATACTTTGCTGATTTATATGTATGATCAACACATACCTACAATCAAACTATCATCAAAAAAGGAAACTTTAGTTTGAATTTCGGTTCAAACTTGTTTGAACTAGTTAGTAAACTGGTTGAACTCAACGTCCTAAAAATTTCAAATTTTTTCGCATACAAATACATATGAAAAATACCCGTTTTGGATCATGGTGCCCAGGCACCATGGTGTCCCAGGTAATTGTACTATATATATATATATATATCTGTCAGGAAGAATCCTCCGCACGCTTGTCCTATGCAAAGGTAACTGCTTCTCCGACCAGTTGCAAGTCGGGGAGAAAACTATTCAATGCTTGACTAGTTTGCTGATCGGAGCAACTAAATAAGTTATTCTCAATGTGCGTATACTTAGCTAGTCAAGGATAACCGAATAAGTTATTCCCGATCAGTACATACATAGCTGGTTGGGGTAACTAACGTATACTTTATCTCTGACCAGTTTATCAAATTGGTCGGGGGATTTTTCACGTTGGTAAATTTGACTCTTGTTGAAGTTGTAACCATTTAATAGGCCTTATCTTTTTTATGGGCTCCACTTGTTTATGATATCATGGGCCTAAAAGTAAAATAGGACATATTAATCGTCGTCGGTCCTCTCGATGTAAAATATGATAGAAACATTCTTTCTTCATGGTTTCTTGCGTTGCGTTACCCGGTTTCTCCATCTCTTCATTGGTGTGCACTGGTGTGGGCAGAGCAGTGTCTCCGAAAATATTCCCTCTCTTGATCATGCACGGGAAGAGGCAAATCAGGTTTTGGAAAATGCTTCGTGCGACTGTTTGATGCTTCCTACCATGTCTTCTTCTGCAACGACATCTGACTCTGCATAACCTTCACCGGAGCGTTTCTATGTAAATTGCATTTGAACCTCTTTTCATTAAATCCTTATAGGAATACTTTGCAGTAGCAATATTGTTTACATGTACTATAAGTATTCTTATTCTTGATATTTTTTCGTTAGCATACACACACACACACGGTTGGTATGTATTTTACAATTAAAATCCTATTTATTATAGGAACTAGTTATATGCCCGTACGTTGCTACGAAAAACAAAATTGATAACGAAAAATAAAGATTAAAAAATAAAAAATAAAAATATTTTATAAGATCAAATATCTATCTTTAACGCTTCGTTTCTTGCAAAAGATGGCTAATTAAAGCAACGCTTCGTTTCTTGCGTAGGGCAATTAAGCAGGGCAATTAAGTAGAGCAATTAAGCAGGGCAATTAATGTGACGTGGGAAGAAACTCTCACTTTATATAGTAGAGATTAAAATAATTACAAAATTATGCATATATCAAACATTTTCGGGATTTGAATCTGTATTTACGGACTGTCAGATTCAAAATTGACTTTGCTAGCCAACTACCATACTCATCTGTTGCCAATTATACCTGTAAAATGATTCAAATTTATGAAAATGGTATGCTCGGGTTTACTTAAGACCAGTTTAAGATTCGAGTCATGCGCTATGGTATCTAATACTCCGTATATTATAGTCGAAGGTTTTCGGCTCTCTTGCACGACCACGTCGATTTCGGGCCGACATGCTCACTCCGTGCGGCGCCACATCGCCCGTTTGCGCGTCCATTTATACGGTTTAAGTATTTTCACCAGCTCGTTTGGCCGCTAAGGCGCCATAGCGATAGTAGAGCTCATCAGTGCGAACCCGAAGACGTGCCTTTGAGTCCTGCTTGCGCGCGTCGGCCGGGCGAGTTTTGCCACATGATGCGTGGCAATGTCACGTGGTGCTCGATTTTTTGCGAGAATGTCCCTAGAATTTTTGAAAATTATGCAAAGATCCTTTTCTTTTCGAAAAAGACCCTAAAAAAATTCGGATTTCAATGTTTTTTAAAAAGCCCCCGAAACTTCCAAAAATTACATGAATTATGAATTTCGTCGATCTCTTTTAGAAAAGACCCCCCAAATTACATCTAAATCCCTTTTTTGTGAAAAGACCCCCAAAATTGAATTTCACCTGTTTCTTTTTTTTGTGTGAAAAGACACCCAGCAATTTCAAATTTTGCAAGATTTTTTAGGCAAATGCCCCTGAAAATTTGAGAATTACATCTAGGTATATAAATTACGAATTTCACATGTTTCATTTGTTAAAGATCCCAAAAATTACATCTAAGTCCCTTTTTTGCAAAAAGACTCCCCACGAAATCGGATTTCGCCGATTTCTTTGAGAAAATGCCCCCGAATATTCTGGAATTTACATAGAATCCGGATTTCACCGGTTTCTTTTGTAAAAGCCTCCAAAAATTCTAAAAATTATATCCAGATCTCTTTATCATGAAAAGACCCCCCAGAAAGTTCTGAATTTCACCAGTCTTACAAACGCCCCCAAAATTTTTAAAAAATACATCCAAGTACTCTTTTGACATTGGCACGTGCGGGCCTGTGGTGGTTGGTGCGGCGTGCGCCACGACCACACATCTAGTTGTTTATGGTACGTCACCAACTTCAGTAAAATCTTTTTTTTTTACTAATTCTGTAAAATCTTATTTATAGCACTTTAAGATTACTTCCATTTAATCCAAAAACAGTAAAGAAGGTTGGTTTTTTTCTAAATGCTTCTAAAAATCGCAAAACTAAGGCCCTGTTTGGTACGGTTCCAGGTTCTAGTAGAAATGGAAACAGTTCTAGATTCTTGGTAGAAATGTTTCAGGTGATTCTGTGAATCGGGTGGAACGGAGTTGAGACCGATTCGGCCACAGAGTGGAAAAAGAAGAAAATTCGAGGAAAATTGTTCCGAGCTTTAGCCCGTTTGATTCGGTTTCTTTCAAAATCTAGTAAAAATGGTCCGGTTCTAAGTTACCCAACGAGGCCTAAGCCTTCCTTCGCTCGCGAATCTTGACCTTAAACTGATTGATTAATGACATGATAATGTACTCTGCCACACACTTGATAGTTGATACTAGTACCGCCACCAACACCACACATTTCTACAATTTTCGCACTTCTTGCTTCGTGAGGTGGCAAGCTGCTCACTTACTAACTCCAATCATTAAAACCATTCATTTTCTTCGTTCCCTGTCGGCGTTTCTGACCATCGTATTTGCCCTCGTGTGCCATCATCCTTTATGGACCTTGTCAGAATTGCGATCTCGATAATAGGGTTTGCAACTTTGGATCTTCAAAATTTCTAGATAATTCACGCATTTCCGAAAAAAAAGGCTTGAAACTGATATCTCTTTCCCAATTTCAAGATCGGATCTGCATCCAGCAACTGTTCTCTGTTGTTTGTGTACGGCAAAAACACCCTAAGCCCTGTTTGGTATGGCTGAAGCTTTTTAAAAAGTAGCTCTTAGCTTAGCTGTATGGCTGAAAGGCTGCACAGCTAAACGGCTGGGCTGAAAAGGATTAGTGTTTGTCAGTCTGGCTTTTTATTGTAGCTTTTAGATATGAGAAATGCGGATTGGGAATGGGGGTTAGAGTGGTGCGGTTTGGGGTTTTATACTTGTGGAAAGGGGTAATTTTCTTTGAAATCTATGGTAAAGTCATAATCCTAATCTATCGAAGCCGTAGGAAGCTACATCAGACTAGCTTTCGGCTTTCAGCTTTTTCTAGTATAAATGGGATGCTGGCTTTTGGCTTCTGGCTGCGAAAAAACTAACTGATTGGAACAGCTTCTGGCTTCTAGAGGACAGAAGCCGAAGCTGAAACCGTTCCAAACAGAGCCTCATGTTTGTTTGGGCTTTTTTTTAATAACTTAAAACTTAAAAAAGTTAAAGTCTAAATAAATATATGATTTTTTATCTGAGTTTTTTAAATGTTATAAAGCTTTAAATAACTAAAAGCCCAAAACTATCGGATGAGTGCTTTTTTGGCTTATCAATGGTTATTTTCAGACTACTACAATTGAAGTTAGGGTAAAATTACCCACCTCTAATCCGTATAAAAGACGATTACTTTTAAACTGTTTAAGCACAAAAGCTGTATTTAAACTTTAAGTCAAAAGGGCTAAGCCAATAAGATTGCAATGGACTCACTTTGCCATTACCTTGATTTTTCAATAGGTGATGCGACTGCTTATCAACTAGAATGAATTGAAAGCGCAACCAATAGATCATTTTCTTAAAGAAAAAAAAAATACCGTGGACTGGATATGTAACTTGTAAGCAGTACGTATTTCGTACCTAGAAGAACGAGTGAACGATGCACGCAGGCGGCATGCGCCTAGTATAGGTTTCGTTCTCAATGATCGTCATTTTCGGCTGCCAAATTTACTGCAATCCACTGTCTTGATAGTCTCTCTACGCTATCGCAAATCTATCCAATCAGTTGGTTGCTAAGCTTGTTCTTATCATCTACACAACCAGAAGATGAGACAGGAAATGCTAGGATTGCAGCGTACACAATCAGAATTCACGAGATGAGACAAGCTTTTATCTTACTCCTCCGTTTATTTTTATAAGATTTATTTTTTAAATAATTTTATTATAAATATAAGATTTGTATAAAAATTCAATAAAATCTTTCGTTCTATACCTCTATTTACTATATATATATATATATATATTCATTCATTACCATCTGCACGAAATATATCTTTTACCTTCTAAAACAATTAAGTGATGACATCTAAGTTATTTTTTATATCTTTCTCAATTAAATATAACTTTAATTCTTATATAAAATTAAAATACATGTTATAATAATGAATCGAGAGAGTAGATGACATCTTGGGTCCTCGAGACCTTGACCCACGGAGCTCCGAAAGGGCACTTTTTGCGATGCTGACCTGGCATGAACATCTCGATGGTCGAAAACCGGCAAGAACCCCGGCGACCATCATGTCATCATCATGCATGCCCTTTTCGTCCTGGAAAAAAACAATTGCCGTAGCTTCTGTTCATTAGAGCAAATATAATAATAAACCTACTTCAAAGTAATAGTAAATTTAAAATTAGTATGCAATAACTATCTTTAAATATTATGCAATAATTATCTATTCTCTCTTACATAAATAATCTACCTATACTCCTGTGCAAAGCTAGGTATTAAATAAGAGTTAGCTCTCTTCTCTTTCTTCTGTTCTCACTCCTCCACATAGACCAAATCTGATGTGTACAGACTAAAAGCCAGCTAAAGTGGCCTTATTATACATGCCCTTATGCGACCCAACGTGACCGTAATGATTTGGGATAAAGTCATAGATGGGAATGAGGGAGTGTTTACCGTTAGGGCTGTAAACGGGCCGAATTCGAGCGGGCCTGGGGCTGTCAGGCTCGAGCTCGGTAAGGCTCGAGCCGAGCTCGAGTTGGGGTCCGAGCTCGAGTAGGTTCGAGCTCGGCTCGGTCCAAGCTCGAGTAGGTTCGAGCTCGGCTCGAGTAAGCTCGGTAAGCTGATAAGCTCGGTAAGCTCGAGTAAATTCGGTTAATCTGGTAGGCTCGGTAGGCTCGGTAACAAGCTCGAGTAAGTTCGGCTCGAGTAAGCTCGATAACAAGCTCGAGAAAGTTCGTTTCACGGAAGCTCGATCCAAACTCGAGTAGGCTCGTGAGCTATTCGAGCTCGGCTCGGTGAAGCTCGCGAGCTTGAAGGCAGGCTCGAGCTCGGTTTGTTCCAGGCTCGAGCCGAGCTCGAATCAAGCCTGGAACGAATCGAGCTCAAACAGTTTGCGAGCCTCGAGCTTTTTTTACAGCCCTATTTACCGTACTGATTTCGAAAGTTTTTCCTTTCTTTCTAAAACTAGCACTCCTATGAAAATTTTTTGTAAAAATGGTTTCTCTTCCCACCGCGAAAGACCCAGCAGGTGACACATGTCACTTGACGCGGCCTGGTAGCGCAGAAGATGCCTAGCACGAGCGAGCATGGGAGCATGGCATGGCCCACCCGCGGGCAGGGCTCCTTCTACGCTACTCAGGCGCGGAAGGAGTGTAAGTTCAAGCTCTATTAGTTTTGGTGATTGGTTTAATATTAAGTTTAATAATTGTTTAATAACAAACGAATTCTTAATGAGACTAACTTTGTTTATTGGGCTTATTGTTAATAGTCCCATATTTGGATGGAAAATGAAAAATCAAGGTATGTACTTGTATTAATGTTCATTATCTTAATGCATACTTAGGTTTCAAGTTAATGTATGAATTCCTCCATTGTTTTAACCTCGTATGCACTTTGTATTGATGTTCATTATCTTAATGCATACTTAGGTTTCAAGTTAAAGTATGAATTCCTTCATTATTTTAACCTCTAAGATGTGCATCATGTCTCCAATTCATATATTACATGGATACACACATCTAGGAGGAGTTCGTACTCTAATTTGATGTTCCATTGTATTGATCTATTTCTTATTACCACATATAAAGGATCAAGACATTAAAATAAAATCCTTGAAGTATATATTATTATTGCCAAGTTGTAGTATACTCATGGTATCTTAAGATAAATTCCAATGCAATCAACATAAAATATGTGCATATTGATTCAAAATCAATTATTTGCATGCACATATACATTTGGAGTTTATTCTATAGTTGATGGATTATAGTATTGATCATTTCCATATATTCCACATATTATGGATCTTTACTTTCCGTCAAAATGAATATATGAAAACTTGTGTAGATAATATATACTCATATCAATTTAAGTGAAAATTTAAATTGAAGTTGTTTGTCTTTTAATCATCAAAGAACATTTCATTATGTGTTGATGGTGTTGTTATGATCGATTAAGGATAATCTATAGTTCTTGAGTATATTAAAGCATGTGTTGCATCAAGTACTCAAGACACAACTAAATTTCATTTACTTTGATTAGGGTTGTGCTCAGTCGATCTTAGAGGCATCCATTATGTGTTAGTGAAGTGAATAGATGATTTAGACAACTATATGTGTTGGATTAACATTTTCAATATTGAGTTTGAAATATGATCTAGTCCAAGTGGTTGAGATGAGGAAGAAGGACAAAGGCGCCATCAAGTGTAGATGGCGTCAAGAGGAGATTCCGAAGAGAAAGTTCATCAAGAGCGGATGAACAAGAAAGGTGCTGATCCCGGGGAGAATCAAAAATATCAAAGATCTTAAAAGACCCAAAGGGGGATCAAGTGCAGTGGCAAAGGTAACTAGATAGAGTATCTAGTTATAGGTAGATCGCCGTTCTATTAAGATGTGTCGAGTTGTTTTACTTGAGCTTCATCATGTGTCGATGAACTCAATCCGGTTCACTCAATCTCAATCTCCTTATTTGGTTTTTGCATGAAACTAACCATTTGGTATGTGTTGCGATTGGGTGAAGCTCATGCATTAGTTTTTGCATAATGTTTTGATTTGCATGTGTTGCAAATGGGATAAGTTAATGAATCAGTTTTTGCATGAAGTTCATATTTGCATGTGTTGCAAATGTATTGGTTATGCTTGGTTCTTGCATGAGCTAAGTATTTGCACGTGTTGCAAATATAGTAGCTCATAGTTGCTTTTATTCAAATTCTTATTTGAAGTGGTATTACTTGGAGCTAAGCTTTGTATGTGTTGCAAAAGGAGAGAGCTGAAGCAATATGGTTTTTAAGTGTTTGCATGGAGCTAGAGATTTGCATGTATTGCAAATAGAGAGCTCAATCACTTGAGTTTATTTGGTTATTGCATGAAGCTATGGATTTGCATGTGTTACAAAAAGGAGATAGCTTATGGACCTTGGCTTAGTTGGTTGTATGGAGCTAGAGATTTACATGTGTTGCTAATAGAGAGCCCATGCACTTGTTGATTTGGAATTTGCTTGGAGCTAGGCTTTTACATGTGTTGCAAAAAGAGAATGCTAAATCGTAAAATAGTTTAATTGCTATTTGCAAATGAGTGGGAGGTTATGGGTGTTGATCCTAGAGAGCATGCGAAGAGGGCATTAGCGATGTATTTGCAAAGTGTCGTGATTATGTATTGATCACCTCATGGCTAAGAGCATTGAACCCATAGGTTCTTGGTTGTTTGCAAAATGGGTTTTACAAATAAGTTGAAGAGTTCATTACGATTCTTTGGAGTATGTGAATATGGTTTGCAATGTGTTTGCAAACTGGCTTGATCATCACATAGCTCAAAGAATCAATATTTGGAAGTTTGGAGAAAAGATTTTGTCAAAAATCTGGATTTTCTCCTAAGGTCGGCACTACTGACGTGCTAGGAGCAATAGTATTGCTGAGGCTGCAGTACTGCTTATGGGAGTGGTACTGCCACTCGGCTAGTACTACTGGCGCTAAGACGCGAGTAGTTATTTTACAGTAGGCTTGGTTTTGCGCCCACACCTAGGCCAGCACTACCGAGCTCAAGGAGCGGTATTATCGACGGTGTAGCAATATCGCCCATTTGCTGATTTTTGCCCATTTTGCCTCCTAACGGCTATATTTCTTGTGAGAGGCTATAAAAGGAGCATTGGGGGTTGGCATTTGGTGTTGCTACTATTGTGGAGTGTTCCTTGCTCTTTCGTGAGTTTGCAGAGGAGGTTTACATGTGTTGCATCATCTCTAATTTGTTTTTGAGTTAAGAGTGAGTTCTAATTGCATGTGTTGCAATTAGAAAGTGCATTGAGAGCTTCTTGTGCCTGTGTTGCATTTGAGGAGGATCTTAGACTCGTAATGCTTGTGTTGTACACTTGTACTTAGGAGGTCACCGGAGCGCATGTGTTGCGCTAGGTGAAGTTTAAGCGAAAGCTTGACTTATTACTATTGGTGGTTGCCGCCACTTAGACGACGTAGGAGACGTCATGCGCGAGAGCTCTCAATGGAGGTTGTGAGAAGCCCCGGCAAAGTTTGTTAAGGCCGGAGCACGCCTACTCGGAGGGGTAAAGTGGGTACCACTAGTGGATTCGAGGCGGGTGCTCAAATGCAGAGTCGGTCCAAAGAGTTGGGATTGCCTCAACGTGGATTAGAGGATACCGGCAAGTCTCCGAGACCACGAGAAAAAGATCGGTGTGTCTTTGTGTATTTTTTATATTCAAGCATTTACTTTATTGTATTATTATCAATTGCTTAATTGTTCTTAGAATTGTTTACTCATGCTTGCTTGATTAGTATAACAATTATTGCTTAGAGACTTAATTAGTTAGTGCGCTAGAGCGCATAGTTGATTTAGGCATTAATTGTCAAAACCTTAGTTATTCGTTTCCGCATATTTTTTAGATTTTAACATAGAGGTAATTAGAGTGTATCTCGTGAGTGAGAAGATTTTATAAACGCTTAATCACCCCCTCTTTAGTCGTATCCTCGACCCAACAAGGAGGCCACAAACGCAATGCAATGCCCACGTACGTGGCGCCCACGTTGCATGCGCCCCCACACGCTGGCCCAGCCCCACACGCGTCGCCGGGCCCCTACAGCGTCGCCTATTAGCGCGCACTCGCTCTTCTGCCCCACGCGTCGCCCGTCCGCACGCACTTGCTCGCCCGCTCCTGGTTGTGTGCTACCACGGTACCCAGCGGGGGAAGCTTGCTTTTGCACTCCCCAGCTGCGGAAGCTTGGTGGGCCTGGTTGGCTCACACGCCACGGGACCGTGGCAATGACATGTGTCTTTTGTCGGGTCTTCTGCGATAGAGGAGATAACTATTTTTTTGTAAATTTTTCACGTTGGGCTAGTTTTGGGGAAAAAAGGCCCAAGGGCTACTACAGTGACCAGCTCGAGAATGAGAATGAGATGGCAGCATGGGCGAGAGGAGACAGAAATCCCTGGAATGAATGTATCATCATTAGATCCTTGTGGAAAGTTATTATCGTGTTTCTTTCAAAATTGACATAATTTGATCTAAAGTTATTTTATTTATCATTCAAGTGGTTATTTCATATTCAAACTAATGCGTATTTTTTCGCTTAAAATAGACTTATTTTAAGTTTGAACTCATTAAATACTGTAGTCGAAATAATTTTGTTTCGAGCTCTAACAAATTTCTTTTTCAGCGCTAGCCAATGGGCGAGAGGCTTTGCGGTCACAAGAGGGCCGCCGTGTTGATTGGGCCTCAGGACGACCTGCACTGGTGGGCTTGTTTCGGATTTTCTGGACGCCTATGGAAACTGTCAAGGCCCATAAGCCGCAGTCTGGATTTTTTTTTAGATCAAGAGGACATCAAAACGCCGCAGTCTGGATTGAGGTACAAAGCGCCAAACCGAAAGATGCGTGTGTCAATCTGTAAACCACAGCCCCACACACCATGCATTTGTGAACACAAGAGTAGAGAAACCCTAAACTAGCTTACTCTTACTGCCACATCAAGCTTTGTTGTGCCTCCAATCCAGCGAATGTTATAAGATCCAACTCCCAATCCATACTTCCAAATTATGTCGTGATTCAGAGTTATTTCCAACCTGATCAATCGACGTACTCGCCCTGTTGCAAGTTGCAACTAGAACTAGCTAGTCAGATCACTAATCACAAGGGCACCCGGAAACGGTTGAAGACGTAAGAGCCAGTTAGTACTACAGCTAGAACTACTGCTCGAAGCCTTGAACCACTACTGTTTTTATCCAGGCTCACCCTGATCTGTATGATAATAGGCTGGTTTAGGATCACTTAAGCTGCGGTCTTTAACCGTACGTCGAGTGTGATCTTTGATTTGAAGGGGTCAGGCGTGATCTTTTTGTTTACAGGGTTCCCGTGTCTTCCCTCGTGCAGGCTACGAATTCTCATCAATTCATGATCCATGTAGATCGGCTGTTGGCCTATTTTACTAAATTTTGGTAGCATTGATTAGATTTAGGAAGCATTTGATTTACTACTAAATATTGGTAAGATTCCTTTCTCTTTTAGCTCTCTAGCTAGTTTATTTTCTATTTTGGTAAAGTTTGGTGAGACAGATTTATCATCGAATCAAATAACCCCTCAATTTTCCATTTTTCCTGCAAACATTCCAATATACATCCACTGATTCTTTTTCTCTCTTTCTTTTGAGAGGATGCATCCACTGATATATTCATGCAGAAGAGAAAAAGACCGAGGTCGTCGCCATGCAGCATGGCACCGTTTCCATTCATCATGCGTGCCCGCAATGTCAATCTTTTTTTAGATCAATAGGACATCAAAACCTGATGTCCCGGTTTCATTCATGAAACCAACCAGTTTGGGAACCGCAATGTCAATCTCGACGATCCATCGATATTTTCATCGTTCACTGCCGACCTGATTGATGTCCCTCGAAACTTGTTCGACGTGTCCTGATCCATGCGTTGTACACCATCTGATCATATTTCTATCTAGAAAACACAGTTAATCGTATATATACGCAGCGAGTATATATCGATTACACAGCTTCGTAAGATTATACATATCTCTATTATTCGATTAATTTCAGCATTTGAGGGCTTAACAGGGCTTAAGGTAGGAGCTGCCTCCAATCCATCTCCTTAAGGGGGTGGTCCTCTTCTCCACCGCAAATCAAGCTCCAGCATCGATCACCGCCACCACCTTTGATTTGTGTAGAGAGATCGAGAGGGAGGGGATGGCGGGTCGGCGCAGTCTCGACACGAATGTGAGGGAGGATGTCCAGCGCACCTTCCATGGGATGGAGGATCCGAGGAAGGAAGGCGAAGCAGCGGTATCGCGACGGGGATGTGTGGAGCGAGCTCCGGCTGACGTTCGTGAGCTTGGATAGCAAAATCAGCAAGCGCAACAGGAGGCCACGCTACGGGGCGGCCGTCCCTGAGGCGTGCCGTGGCGGGCTTTGCACCGGACCAGACCATCCCGTCGTGCTTCGGGCTGGCCTAAAAGAGCTCGGTCTAAGTGTCCACCTCTAATTGAGTCAGTGCCAGTTGAAGGGGCTGCAGTATGAGGACTACAATCTTGTGTTTATGGTCATACGCCTGAGGCAAGGGAACGAGGGAAAACAGGTGTGGTAGATCCAGGATGGGGAGGGATGGCCAACACACTATTTGCCGCCGCCGCTCGGATCAGGGACGACAATGAGCGCGTGACGAATGCACCTACCGCCACCACCGCCGGTCAGACCAGGAAGGTGTAGCCCCCTAAAAAAATCCCCAAAAAATCATTACAAAACGCCGCGAGCAGAGCCGCCTGCCCCGCCGAGGGATCTCGTACCTCACGTCGGGACGTCGGCCGGCGCCGGTGAAGCGTGTAGGGCGTGTCGTCGCTTGCGGGGGAATGTTTTGGGTGGGGTGTCGTTGTAAGCAGAGGTGGGGGAGGAGTCGGTGGTGCGGACTACGCCGCCGCAACGGTCGGTGGGCGAGGAGACGATGAGGGAGACGACATCCGCGCGGTCGCGCGAACGAACGAGCAGTTGCCGATTCGCCGGATAGCGAGCAGAGAGAGACTCGCCAAATGTAGCGATTCTCTCTCCCCGCGCTAAATTTGGGGAGTGATCTACCGAGTCTTTTGGAGATAGCCAGATACTCTAAATCTGTAAAATATGGAGATGAAGAGTTGGATAAAAAGTCTGTTGGAAATGCTTTAGAGAGGGATTTTTTTTTAAATAATATTTTTTTTAAACTGAATTGCGTTTTTAATACTCGAAAAATAAAAATTACAAAAATAATACGTGGTCGCCATACCGTACGGCGAATACCCTATTTTCGCCATACCATATGGTATGGCGAAAATACCCTAATTACCCGATTAACCGTCGGTTGTTTGGTTAAGGCTATTTTCGCCAAACCGTATGGCGAAAATAGGGTCTTCGCCATACCATACGGCGAAAACAGCCTTGATTCCTGTGTAGCAGATTAACTGCGGATTTAGGGTATTTTCGCCAAACGGTTCGGCGAAAATAGGGTATTCGCCGTACGGTATGGCGACCACGTATTATTTTTGCAATTTTTATTTTTCGAGCATTAAAAACGCAATTCAGTTTAAAAAAAGTATTATTTAAAAAAAAATTCCTTTAGAGAGTGAGTTTTGAAGACCCTTTTGGTTGCTCTCCGGCCCTCCTTCCCTGTCCATATCCCAAAAAGAGGGCATGGCAGCTCCGGCACCACCGCACTATTTCCAGTGAAGAAACCACTCCCACTCCTCTGCAACCTGCTTTCTCCCCAAGAAGTCGTGTTCCCTCACCTATTTCTCCTTTGTTTATCCTTCTTGGGGCTCCCTCTTCTTCTGTCCTCTTCCCTTTCTTGATTCTTTTTTCTGCAGGATCTTTTACTACCTTGTTCTCTCCGTGGGCGCTCTCGAATGGAGATGCTTCTCGCCATGGTTCACTAAACGGGGGGAGGAGTAGAGTGTGGAGCGAGAGATGGGTTCTTGCGCTTCGGTTCATAAAGACCTCGGGTCCCCGAAGAAGCTGTTTCTTGCGTCGCCGCCGAAGGAAAAGGCCGTGAACCGGAAGGGTGGCGGTGGCTCCCCAGTTGGCGATGGCTTTGTCGTTGATCCCAAGCGCAAGGTGGAGGGGGAGCAGCGGCGACCAGGGTTTGGCCCCAAGAGCCCGGATGCTGGTACGATGGTTGGTCTTTGCTTTCTTTGGTCTTTTTCCGAAGTGAGGTCTTGATTTGTTAGTAGCTAGTTTAGTCTATCTTTTCGCGGCAAAGAAGCAAAGAAGAAGATGGCTGACTAGTCAGTTCTTTCTGTGGAAAGGGGCCTTTGGGTTTGTTTATTGATTTATATTCTGTTCTGGATTTAAGGATTTGAAAGCGAAGGATATTGGTGTGACAGTATTAATAATCGCTTTTGAATATCATTGGGGCTGCTTATTCAGGCACCGATGATCTTATCACAATGCAATCTTTATCAGTACAGTATGATTTTGGATTCAGCGGTTATCCAAAGTTTTCATCGTTCCATTTCCGATCCCACATCTACTAATGGAAAGGCTTGTTACAGTTTCCTGTTCTTAAAAGTCAGACACTTGTCCAAATCAGGATGTCCTACTATTCGAAGTGTGCTTAATGGAAGTGACCTTATTGCGTTGTTATTTTTGTAGCGAGTTTCTTAGGACGCCGGTTCGTCCTTAGCATAAGGTTGCTGATTGAGACCTAAATTGCCAAGGCATGGTTTTCATCTTGTATCTCTTACCCTGTTTCCCCAAATCAGGTGCTTGCTTCATAACCATTCGAATAGCCTGAGTTTGCCTCTAATATTGCTCTGTCCAAAATCAAATGCTAGCCCTTGACATTTCAATCTTCGAAGAAGCATAGGAGTTGGTCGTTTTGTGTATTCTGGTACACTTCTTTTTTATGTATTAGCTGAATTTGTTGCCTTCGTTGATGTATAAATATTTATGCGATATTGTTAATAGAACTGATCCAATTTCTGGCTTTTGTAACACTTGATTCTCTGAACTGAACCCATTGATTCTTTTTTATGAAGAGCAAAACTCACAGAACTTAATTTGCAGGTTTCAAGGACGAAATGTTCTTCGACTCTCGAGCATGGTTAGATTCTGACTGTGAGGATGACTTTTACAGTGTGAATGGAGGTAATCAAATAGATATACATGTTTATTAACCAAGGGAATTTAGTCTAGTGCTGTAGATTCCTTTAATTCTTGCGTGCAATTATTTTGGCCCTTCATGCTGACATTACTGTAGTGACAGTGCTTTGGTTTATGCTGCTTCCTTTTTCAGGCTACTCTATTATTATATGACTAGCATGAGGCTTGTTCCATTTGTTAAGTCCAATCTGCATGTGCTCTGATTGAGTTGGTGATCATACAGCTTTTATTTGTCTCTCTAGATCCTAAGGGTCTTAGTTTAGCCTTTGATTTCGTCTTTTGGCACTATCATGCTTCTTGGCATCTAATATCTATGAGCTGCATTGGACCCGCACCTTTAGCTCCAGTTACCTATTCCATGTGGTCCTTAATTTTATGACTCATGCAAAATAATGGAAATATAAGACATTTTCCGGCCTTTTGTGACATTCTCTGAAGTTCACTAGTGGATAACTAGATCGTCTACCAGACCATGTTATTTGTTTCAATCCGTGCATAAACATAAGATACGCTCTTCGTGTGCAGATTTCACTCCATCTCGTGGCAGCACTCCAAACTATCAATCCAGAACACAAACAGTGATGAGCAACGTCCTTCTACCTGATAATGTACAAAATTCTAAATCAACAGAGCCTTCTCCGACTGGACGGAGAAAACTGGTGGACCTCCTACAGGAGGCAATGCAAAATGGCTCTGAAGAAAGCACCGATGCCACTGGAGAGCCAGATAGTGGCAAGAAGGAGAAGAAGCAGCTGCGATCTGTTGCTGGGAGGCCATTGTCAGAATCCAGCTCGGCTTGCAGCACGGAACCGACTCCGATCGGAGAAGCCAAGAGTCGGAAAGAGAATGCTTGGTACACTGGGCGCTGTTGCTTGCCAAGCTTTGCTGATAGTCTAAGCTTAGATGAGAGGAGGCAGAAGATGAGCCCTGGGTCTTGTGCTGTTTGACAATACTGCTCCAGTGCTGCTCCGGCACTGAAGTTACTGTAAAGAAGGCAAGTGCTGAGAGTACTGTATCCTTGTAATAATCAAGCGAGTAGGCACTGGATACCATGCATTGTTTCAATAATTTACAATGCGATCGATTGGTGAATTGTGGCAACCTCTTTGCGCTAACTTGATTGACGCCGCAGGCCGCACAATTGTCCATTACTTTTCCCCGGACAAATCTGCGTGGCTTATGGCATAAACTAAGTAGAATTTGTGATTTGGCATCTGTGCCATGAATCGAGCCGGATTCGTGGTTTTGGCAGGTGCTTGATGGCATCAACGTGTTATTGCATTGCTTTGATCGAGTTCTTATGACAATGACACGCCAACTGTAGTAATGCTTGATGGCATCACTGTGTGGAAGGTTACACCGCTGCCTTCGTCATTTCTGTTCTTTCCTAGTAGTAATGATTTATGGATAAAGCTACATAAATAGCAGAAAGCTTCAAACTCTACGGCGTTTTGACATTCAACTCTGACCAGAAAACGCACAAATTCTAATTAGCAGCCAAGCAGTAAAGAAAAATACCGGCCCAGCAAAGAAATTCTTTGGAGTGGTTCAAATGAACCAAACAAGGATTATTAGCAGCAAATAAGGTCAAATTTCGTAGCCCGTACGATCAACGAACCAGCACACAGAAATACCAGTCTAACATTATAGCTTCCACGAGTATCACAACACAATGACAAAGTGGTGTCTATTCTTGTTGGACCCCATTGAAGATTCAATCAGGTTCGGCATGGGGCCGATGAGTACTATCAAGATACATCGTGTTTTCTCTTCTAATTAGGATTATCAAGTGGCAACCAATCGACAACAAAAATGTAGCGAGAGGTGTTTCTATGCTTTTTTTTAAGTTGCACAAATATTAAAGCATGAATAAATGGTAAATGGTAATTATTTACCCTTTCGCTTGTTTCAAGATTTGTACAACTTGCATTGGGAGGGAAAGCATAAAGGCACTCCTCGTAGCGAGCATTACAAGCTGGGAGGTTCCATTAAGAATACAGTGTCTCAAGGTTTACAACTAAGTATGGTAATGGTACAACCAGAGAACAGACTCATCCACCTGCCTAATATACTATCTATTACGTTGCGAAGATTTCCGGCCTTCTCCTGCAATCCGGCCGTGTACTCGTTTCCTGGCCGTTGGATTCACGGTTGTTGGCTTGATGCCGTGCCTGCGTTGGGGGGTGCGGCCGTACGTGTATTCGCGTTTGTATATTGTGTGTCGCCCGTTTCGTTGGCTCCATTGCGTGTTTCCTCTCTGTGTGTCCCTGCGTTCTCGCCTTCTCCGTCTTTTGCCCCTTCCGTCTTCTCCGTCTTCTCCCAGGCGGATTGCTCGAGGTGTGTGGTCGCCGCTGCGTATGGATGTAGATGTGCTGCGTTGTCCGTGTCAGGGGTTTGGGTCTGCCGTTGCCAGGGCGGATTGGCCTTCCCAGCCGCCTGGTTTTGTTTTCCCCGCAGGATTTGTTTGATTAGGGTTGCGCCATGTTTTTCGTCTGAACTGCTTGCTTGGCCTACCCTTGTTCTTGCATTGCTTTGTTAAGTGTGGGATGTCTATTTGCCTTCGGCCCGTATGGCCCTGCCTTCCGTCGATTTGTTGTTTTGGGGTGGTGATTCATAGTTGTTTCTTCCTATTTTTGGTTGTCTGTTTTGCTTTGGTTTCTTGGTTCTTGGGCCGGTGTGGATTATCGGCTTTCGTTGCCCTTTGGGTTTGTTCTCATTTTGTGCAAATGTCCGGGTTCTCCGTTTCTTTTCGCAGCTTCAGGTTCTTGTTCTTGCGATGTGCGGCCTTTGTCGTTTGGATCCAGGCTTGCTTTTCTGGTTGATTTTGGTCTTGGTATCAATCGATTCTGTGATGCCCGTCCCGTTCCCGTTTTAGCTAGGATGTTGCTTGGTTTGATTCCTGACGCGTGTTCCTTTTATGCGCCTGCTTAATCTTTTCAGTTGGTTGACTTTTTGTTGGGGTTGCTTAGTTTTTTCTGTTGGTTAGATTTTTGCTGCCATCGGAAATTCGTTATCATTTTTTTTACAGATCTGCTTTGCTGTTTTTATAGTGTGCGTTTTTTTGGTTGCGTATCTCGTTTGACCTGTACTGGCTGAGCTATTCGTTTTACGAAGTGTGGTTTTGTAAATGGATACCTTTGTAGACCTATTCCTCTTATAGTGCTTACGTTTCTTTTGTTGGATGTAGGTTGTGTTTGCTGGCTTTCACGGTGTTGATTACGGCGCCTGGGGTTATCCGGGTCAGGTAATGTTATTCTTGCCCTACTGAAAACAGGTGATGTTGTATGTATAGGGGTGGAATCGAGCCGAGCCTGGCTCGGCTCGGCTCGGCTCGGCGGAGCTCGGCAGTTTGCGAGCCGAGCCAGGCTCGGCTCGTTGGCTTGACCGAGCTGAAATCGAGCTCGGCTCGGGCTCGGCCGAGCCTCGAGCCGGCTCGGCTCGGAGCCACCGACGCTGGGTCTCGGCTATTTGTTGATCTGTTGATCTGTAGCATCCATTTCTATTTGGCTATTTAATGATCTGTAGCATGTAGTCATGACTATACATCTTTTGTTATTGGTTTTCTTTTAGTAATATCATTTGACATGTAGTCTTTTAGTAATAGTAATACTAACGTGACATGCATTATTCATATGACCGTCGAGCCTAACGAGCCTAACGAGCCGCTCACGAGCTGGCTCGAGCTCTCGCTGGCTCGTTAAGCGAGCCACGCGTTAGGCTCGGGCTCGGCTCGTTGTTGCGTCGAGCCGAGCCGAGCCGGACCGAGCCGAGCCGAGCCCGAGCCGAGCCTCGAGCCTCGAGCTAAAATTCCACCCCTATGTATGTACTTATCGGTTCTCTTAGTGGGTCTATCGTTTATTTGTTTACGTGTGGGCCAATTTGTTTAGTTTTATGACAGGGTGATTGGTTTTGTGATGAGCGCCTCCATGTAGAGAATTTCCTTATGGTTTCAATTCGTTTGGTTCGGGTGCAGATATGTAGCGCGTGTGGTTGCTGATGCCGTTTGGGTGTTCGGACCCTGTCTTTGACTGAAAGTCAACTTTTCGGTTTGCCTAGAGAAGGTTATGTTCCTTTGTCCTGCGACTTATGCTAATATGTAGATTATAATGTTACTTTGTCTTGTAGAGAACATGTTGAGTTGTTGAAAGCATCACAAAGATCACCCCATCCAGTTCATGATGATGATATTCCTGGATACATTGTTTTCCTGCAGCGTTGCCCCTCGCAAGATCAATGTTTTTAACCTTCATGCATGTGGCTCCAATCATCTTAACTATTATAAGAATGAGTTGGTGGTGATGGTGAGTCTGCCAGGTCGTTCTTGGGCCAGAACAGTAGGGGCCCAAGGCCCAATAGCTGAGGAATTCTGTAGCTATTTGCTGCTTGTCTAGCCTTATTTGCATTTCATTGTATTCCCTTGTTCAGTGATTCTATCTCAAATAAGTGATAGCTCAAGTTTTAAATTCTCGTTTTTTTGTTTTTAAGAGTTCAGAACTTCTGGTGTCATATCATCTATTTGGGATCTGTTGCAACGTACGGGCACTTTACTAGTTATGATAAATGAACTACCAAAGCGAGGAAGACATGAGAAAGGATCGGATGCATTGCAGCAGCTCTGCCTTCACTGAATCAGGCACCGAGGCTGTTTCAGAGAAGAGAAAATGAAAAGACTGCAAAAAGAACCAGAATAAATGAAAGAAACATTTCCCCACTTAGCATCAAAACTGCCCGGCAATGCACAATTGAGGGGGGCTATGGTAAACATTGGATGAGACATGCAAGTGCAAAAATTTAATGGATCGTCCATTGTTTGTTTTAGGTGCAGTTACAGTACGTAAACAATCAACTGATGCGAAAAGATGGACATATGCATGCCAAGATTGTACCTGATGTGTTGTGGAATTAAATACATTCCTTTTGCAACCAGAAAAAAAAATCATTGGACAAATGAAAATCCTGACCTCTTCCTTTTGGAGTGATAACATGAATAAGATCATCCACTGTCACATTATTTCTTCCTTTCTTCCAGGTATAGGCCCTAGGAAAAACAAAATGAGATTGGTTAACAACAACGATGGGGAATGGTAGCTTAGATTCTCTGGGTCAAACCATAGCACCTTAATTCCAAGCAATTGAATGTGTCATATAGCGCAGATTCCAAAGCGTTTCTAATGTGGCAGCTTAAGGCATTATACGTGTTAGCGACAAATTGCTAGGTGGTTGCAAAGGCTCAGGGCTTTCAGGGTTTCAGAATTAGGCCGGAGATGTTTGAAAACTAAGGTAGAACCTGACTAAAAGTGCTTCATGGTCCTGTTATCTGCAAAAACTTAACAGTTAAAGTAGCAATGTGCGGCAAAGAGTTATGACTTAACTGCACTTTATTGTGCTCAATGAGTGTGCAAAAAACACATGCTAGTGGGTTACTTAAACCTCTAGAATTTTCTCTACAGAAGATGCTTAACAAACAAAACATGTAATCCAACTAATCAATTGACAAGCCTATTGTAAGTTTGTTTCACAGTAACCATCTACTAAAGCCATCCACTTACTCATTCATCAGAAAGTGACAAGCCTATTGTAAGTTTGTTTCACAGTGAACCAAGAAAAAACTCTATGGCTCAGTTGTAATCCAACTAATCAATTGAATTTAAACTATACTTGAAAGTTAAAAACAATATTATTGTTTCTCTAAAGTGGCACAAATTTCTTATGCTAAAATGTACAATTCAAACCCTAGCAATTAGAACGGCTTACTGCGCACGGCGGTGTCGACGTTTGCTATCGGCAGTAATGAATATGGGGCTATGCGCTGGATCCAAACTCGATGGTAGCACAAGACAAGGATTTATACAGGTTTAAGCCCTCAGCGGTGGAGGTAATACCCTAGTCCTGTGCTCTGGGATTATGAGTAGCCAGATTGCTCTCTATGTGTGGCGTATTGTGTGTCCCTCTAGGGTCCCCCCCCCCCCCCGCCGCCGCCCCACTTATATAGGAAAGGGGCGGGAGAGTCCGAGTCTGCTACAATATGGAATCCATCTCGGATAAGTTATCCTCTGGATTACAATCCTAACGGGAGTTGGTTACCGTCTTTGGCTCTTCCTTGTTATGTATGATGGCGTTAGTCCAGGTGGAGCTCGATCTCATCTGCGGCTGCTTCGGCCTGTATCCTTCTGGTTGGTCCATACGACCCGCCGTGTAAGTACCCGGATCCATGTACTGCACAGTAGCCCCCCGAGTGCTTTGCAATCGAGTCGCCGTCTCTCTGGCTGCACCCCAGCCGAGTCCTGCTTCATGCCGAGTGCTTACAGTTCTTGCCGCAGCTTCCCGACTGGTTTCTTGTCCGCGCCGAGTGCTCTGTTGCAGGCAGGGAGATTGTGAAGAACTAAGTAGAGCTCCCTTTGACGAGAATTTCGAGGGGTATCCAGTAGAGCCAATAGGGTACTAGTAATCGGCCCATCTTAAGGCACATCGTAACACGAGTGAATCTTGCCCAAGTAGATTGTGAAGAACTCAATAAAGCTCCACGTGTTGGAAATCCCAAGTAATATCCAGTAGAGCCAATAGGGTACTAATATTCAGCCCATCCTGGAGTGCACCGTGGTTGGAGTGAGGAAATGGGAGATGCAGTGTCTATCCAGCAGAGTTTGGTCTTATCCTTTCTTACGGTGGTTAAAGTTACCTTTTTACCCTTAATTTTTTTACTGATTTACTAAGAGATATTTTGCTACCACATTATGATTTACATACGTATGATTATTGATTTACTAAGGGTACTAGTATTCGGCCCATCCTGGGATGCACCGTGGTTGGAGTGAGGAAATGGGAGATGCAGTGTCTGTCCAGCAGGGTTTGGTCTTATCCTTTCTTACGGTGGTTAAAGTTGCCTTTTTACCCTTAATTTTTTTACTGATTTAATGTGGAGAGAGATTTTGCTACCACATTATGATTTACATACGTATGATTATTGATTACAGTATTGATTAATTGCTTAATGACTTTATTTTCTTGATTGAAGTTTTGGGTTGTTTCGGGTTGCTGTCTGGATATTATTAACGAACCTGCCTAAAGCTATCTGGCTTTGATAACCTGTTTAAATTACTTCAGTTTGCTGCTGCTGCTGCTGCTGCTGCTGCTCTCTCTCTCTCTCTCTCTCTCTCTCTCTCTCTCTCTCTGCCCCCATCCAACCAAGAATATGCTGGCTACTCGAGTCTTGCATCAAATTAATTAAATGATATTACTAATGCATCATCGAAGTTCTGGTGATATTCGGACGGGAATCAGAATCTGTTCAAAAGAAAAAGAAGAAAGCGAAAAGGAAGAAGGCCAGGTAGACTACCGAAAGGCTGACCCAACAGAGACAATTTGGTTATACCTGGAAGGCTGGAAGTGGCGGAATGACGGTTAGCGTGCTAACCTGGTGGATATTTTTGTATCTTTAATGCTTCCCCCATACCAATCCAGGAGCATAGATTTAATGTTGTTATAGGTTGCTGTGAAGAATTTTACACCCTCCTAACCAAGCATCAACTCAAGGATCTCAAATTAGAGCAAGCTAATCCAAGAAACTTCCATTCAGCGGTATGAAAAGAGCTTTGTTTTTTTCTATATAAAAGAGCTTCAAGTTATTCCATTAGTAGTTATAGCATGCAAATTTTGTGTGCGCAGGTTAGCTTAAGATGGGGAGGAACTTCTAGCGGCGAGGTGATTGATCTCATCGGCTGTCTGTTCAGAATTTGACCGCGCGTTTTGGATCGACCTTGCTGCCAGTTATGATGTAGAGATCACTGTACAGAGTGTCCTTGATCTTGCTGCTGCACACATACGAGGACACACGCTTATTTTACCGCACAGTTAAAGTTATTTTGTGAACCCATCAAAGCGTAGCCGTAGTTTCCAATCCAAGTCCAGATTTTAGCGCAAGAGATTCGCTGTAACTTTTTTTCGAGATGTAAGATGCAAGAAGCCAGAGCTTCAAAGCATTTCTTTCACTTCAGCTACTCGGGTTGTTGCGTGTTGAAAGAATAGACACGTAAACACGTCTTGACAAACGTACAAGTATTATTCAATAATATCATCGAATAAATAATGGTATAAGGGAACAGCGTTATGCAACACAACTTTTGTTGCGGCTCCATACCAACCATGACAGGTTTCGCACCGCAAAACCAACCGTGTTAAGATACAGCGCTCGGCGCTAAAACTAGCACGTTTCCACAGCTCAACTATACCCATCAACGATACCATTTTTAAGACGAAATGATTGGGCAGGGTGATGATATACTGTACAAAGGGTAAACGGCAAAACTCGCACCATGCCATGCTTCATTGGGCGCAACACTAAAAAAAGAATATAACTAGAGACATACATCTATTGGGTGTCAACAAACTGAATGCAGAATGATGTTTGCCACCAGCACATATGTTCACCAATCAGGGTGACTCGTGAAAGGCGGTATCAAAATCCATTGCCGCTCGCATTGGAATTGAAAGGCAGCTGCTCCCCGGAGTGGCTTGATTTCCTAGACCTTGTTTGCTTCGGGGTGGAATATGATGAGCTCCCATCACCATGGAAGGATGAAGAAAGGCCATGGACCCGTGGTAGACCTGTCGCATCAGAGTCCAGAGAATAGCCCCTCTCAACTGTCTCGGCGTCAAGTGGTATCTCATCCAAAGTCTGGATGTTGTCAAAGAAACATAAGGGGGAAAAAAGTGGTCAGATTAAGTAGTACCAGACATTTGAATTAAGAAATTAAAAAAGGGTCGCGAAAACATACCTTGTATGCTTGCTGAAGGACCTTGAGGGTATCTCGTATCTGTTTCCTCTTTATAGTTATTTCATCTGGTTCTCTGAGCATGTCCCCAAAGAGGTCCTCTCTGCATTGGTTCATAGGGCAATGTCAAGCATTCGGGGAACTATAATGTATAGCAGAGCAATTTTGCCTTCATGTGATGTTGAACTATAATGTATATAAACAGCTTTCCTCACCTATAAAGTGTAGTTATAAGGAAATTATGCAGCTCCCTTCTTGTGTGATTAACCTGCAAGAGAATCAATTCCTTAAAGAACATGCCACAACAACTCAAAAAACATACATTTATTACTAGGGTTTCTGCTCAGCTTCCTTGCCACTAGGAAATGCACAAAGCTGAATCAAGAGGGCAGAGAAAGAAAGGAGACAAGATCACAAGAGATTTGATCAAATCCGCCTCTATTATTTTATTTTATTTTTAACGAGGAACAATGTATTTTAGAGAAATCTACCCAATGCAATGCAAGCACATTAGTTGCATTCACAAAGAAAACACAAATGCTTAAAAGCAATAGGAAAATGCTATCAGTACTCACTACTGCAATCCACAATAATAGTGGTGATTAATAATGTTTGATGCCACCAACGAACAGTATAATTGGTGTTTAACCATGCTTGACAATAGTTGAGGCCGAAACATTGGTAGATTTTAATATTTATTTACCATGTCATCTATGCTTACCATGCAACTATAAATAGCACAATGATCGCACACAGAAACAGTCATACATACCTAAGTAAATATAAGGAGTTAGATTTATGCACTCCTAAGAGTTGGACAAGAATCATACCAGAAAGTGCATAATTGCTTTTGGCACAAAGTCCTCAACATTTTTCCTGACTATATTGTAATATGACTTCAATAGCAATTTTGTAATTGCTATTTCAAGGGCCTCCTGCTCAGACTGGTTTTCTGAAGGCTTGAGGACTGTTGGTGGCTGTTTAACAATGGTATCCATCAATCACTTGACACGTTTATCAGAAAATAAAAATAAATAAGATAGCCCACCTCTCTTAACTGTATTGTAGAGAATGAATGTTCCAAGTTGGGAGTAGGTGCAGCATAAGATTTGTTCACTGAGCTATCTCTTGCAGAAGCATGTGTACGGTCCTCATTTGAAGTAAATATTGAGCCCCAGAAAGATGTGCTTCCACTACCTGAAAGATGATCAGGTAATAAACTGGTCTGCCGTAAAATCATATGACAATAATTTTAAAAATACTAGTCTGATCTACTGCACTCAAATATATCAGCACACCAGATATCAAAGGATCTATTGCATCTGCAACAGAACCCTTACCTGAAGATCCTGGTCTCTCGGTCTCAGTAGCAGAACGTACCCCCTGGTAATGGACCACAAAAGCAAAGGAGAATAATCTCAGAAACAATCCAACAATGAATAGTCATCACACTGCTACAAAAAAAAAGGTGGTGAGAAAGACCTGGATGTGGTCGGTGACAACTCCATTTACACCGGCAGTTCTAGCCAATAACGCACGTGATTTTTGAGTTTTCTCAGAAGCCTGTACCTTATCACCATCAACTCCATCCTGCAGTAAAGCACTATGAAATACTTGTGTATAGTTGATGTGGACTGGATCAAATTGCAGATGAAGGATGTGAGTGGTAAGTGCATAACTTAGCAAGAGAATCAATATCTCTGTAAGCATTATTCAACTTGCTAGAAGTGTGCCCAAAATAAACAGTATGTGTTTGCATGTCCAAAATCCTTCATTCTAGCACCACAAATCATAACATGGGTCTACCACTAGAGTTAACTTAGTCATGAATCATATTGATATCCCTCTTCCAAAAGAAATAAAATGGTTTGACACTGACATATTGATATCCATTATGGTTTGGAGCATAACAACAGGGCCAACATGAATTGCTTTTAAAACATTTCATGAGAAAAAAATTAACATACTTTTAACTGTGACTGCAAAAGTACCAGTTTTGCTGATAGCCTGCTACATATTTATAGGAAAACAAAAGTTCTCCATCAAATAAACAATAATTTGTAAAAGTGCCATTGAATATTTGTCTAATACCAAGTTCTCATAGTCATAAAATTAAGGTAACATCCATGTCATTAAGAAATAGAAGCACTGGGTGCTTATAAAGAATTCATTTGTAGTTGGCAGTGATTCTACACTTGAGTTGCCCTCAGAACCAGAACAGAAGAAATTACACTATAATGGTACATATAACATATACATACTCTTCTAACCACGGTTGTTGACAATCTAGCGGACCTAACTTGCTGCTGTGCTTGCTCTACAGCCTTGCTGCCACCGATGAAATTTGGGTGAGATGTGTTTATGTAATCCGCCTGCAGTTAATACCATTGCGAGTAAAAATAATGAAAATGATAAGCCAAATGTCAACGCAAAGTCAGAATAAACCAGGAAACAAACGATTCAAATCAAATACAACCACAACAGTTGAAACCAAATAATCTGTTTTCTGAACCTTTATTAAATAAGTTACAAAATCGTGCATGTGCGGTCGCATGTTTCTAAACTGCAATGGGTACCAGAAAAATCAACTATCCGATCAATTAACAACCACAGGGAAGGAGAATGTTTACCTCCATCTCAATAATGTGTGTTATCATATCTTGTGCTGGCTTAAGCCCATCCCGTAAAAATTTCCCAATTACTTCATCCATGCTCCTCCGGAGTATAGGAAACTGCTGCAGCTCAATGGCAAGACAGTGATGGCTCATCTGCAGCAAAACATAAGTTATTAAGAGAAGTAACAATAGAATCAGTAAACCAGCATGTTAAATGCTATTAACACTACGTGTGAAGTGAGCAAAAAAATGCTTCAACTTCAGTTTCCAAGATTTTTACAACTGGACTGGCATATTGGAAAATAAATTACGCCAAAAAGGGCATAGCTGTATCGATACACTAGGCACTAGCATAAAATAACATCACACAAACTGCCAAAAAGGTCATAAGCTGTAATGACAGTCAACTCTATACCTTGACTAGTTCATCATATATAAAATCTGCACATTGAAGGCTTGGATCAAGCAATCTGCTGATCTGCCTACGTACAAGGACTTCAAATGGTACCTGGCAATGTTACCAAAGGAGGACTGGTCAGCTCAGCTGGCCAAAAATCCATGAATTTCTATAGTTGCTAGTTCAATAGTGTACTAGAAAGGACACAAGTGCATCATACCTCGGGTACGAACAAAGCACTCCTAGGACCAGTTGCATTTTGTATAGCCATGCGTATGTCTTCGTCAGTGACATCCTCACAAGGGTCAACATCCTACGTAAGGCACATTTAACCACAAGATAGCATGGATATGATGGATGCTACATGCAGCGTAATGGAAGATCCAGTAAGCCATGCAACAAAATTACAAACCTCTAAGCTTTTAACAAAGATAGATTGAAAAATATAATGGATTCTTGCACCACCAGAAAGCTCAACTGTTGATATATCCTCATTTTTTCCTTCCACAATCGAGGAGAAAGCTACAGCATGCACACATTGTTAGCGTTTACAAATAATGACACAACAAAGTAGTAGATAAAACTTGAAAAAATGAACAGCTACAGACTTCTAAGCATACACAGTCTACATAGCAAAAGTGGCCACGGTTCAGCAATTACCTTCACAGTATTTAGCTAGAATGTTCAAAAGCTTAGCACCTTGCCCAGCCTGCAATCATGAAACACAGAGATGGACCATCAAGGCAGAGACCAAAAGAATAACAGAGAAGACAGATGAAACAGGAATATTCTATTAGGTGCTAAATAAATTAAGTCAGACAACATAACTTGGTACAAATGATTTCTCAAAAAAAAAAAACTATGTTTTTTATCACTTTGACCAAAGAATAATTCAAACCAGACCTTGGACTCGACTGGATCACCATAAAAGGCATGCTCCTTAGCGATAACTGTCAATTGAGAACTTATGCGTGACTTCAGTCCTGGCAGAACAGTCCTTATATGTTGGACCAAAATCTGAAACCATGTAAATGTATTTCTATTTTAAATCACAACATACATTGGAAAATCATATAAGGTGGGCTACAACAGACATCCTATTCACAAAAATACCTGGTTTAGCTTCTTTGCTAACTGTGGTATCCCACAGTACTGAGCAAGTCCCTGGTATGCCTGAAAAGGAGAACACGTTTCAAAAACATGTAAACCAAAGAACACAAATGTTTTTTTTTAAAAAAAAATAGCGAACTTCGCTGCAGCATACCGACTGAGTACGGAAGAATTTGTCTTCACGGGCCAGAGCATCCTTGATACTGAGGTCTGAGTTGATATCCTGCATCATCAAGAAAAGTATAGACTAAACAGCTAAAAAAACCTTTTGCATCATCAAAGAAGATGCTTATCACTGCAACAGGAAAGAACCTCCAAGACATTCATGTAATCACTAGGAAAAATTCTGGAAATGATATTTGATGATATGAACTAGGTTTGAAGTTCATCTAAGTTTAGAGCTATAAAATTAACCGCTATTTATCAACAGGCAACGGGCAGTAATACCGCACAATTACTCCATCTGGAAGCTCTGATTAGTATACACAATGAACTCACCGATCACAAAATTAAATCACTATTGAACTGTGAAAGGCAGCAACCTTAAATTAAACAAAAATGCTGCAATCTAAAGTACCTGCTGGCTGCGGTTTACCACACCAACATAGCCAAGTCGTAATGGGATCACATTTCCCAGCAAAAAATTGCGGGCATCAGTGCCCCTGTCCATTATGTCCAACTGGAAGAAAATAGAAGGGCAACCAAGATCAGAAGCGAGATAATATGAATATATGTTGCTTTTTCAATACAAGAAAGTACAGGGTTTACGGCACAGGATCAAACCTTTGTGATAACACCAATTGTTCGAGAACCTACAAGAACAATGAATCAGCCTTAGTAAGATACAATATCTTAATAGAAATGTTCTACTGGACTACACATGGACTTTGAAGGGCATACATACCATCAGGATCAGCTGTTCGAGCCATTTGAAGAGCATCAGAATTAGCTAAATCTGCATTTGCTGGAGAAACAGCCAAGATGATACATGTCTTGTGCTTGATGTATGATAATATCATAGTCCTTATTCTGGCCTCAATGTCAGTTGGTTGGTCACCGACTGGCACCTTAGTGATTCCAGGCAAATCGACCAAAGTGATGTTTAGAACATTTGGTGAGTAAATCTTCAAACGTATCTGCTTGTCTGACACACCCTTATTACCACCCGCCTCCCTGTCTGTTTCTGCCTGCATTGATGCGGACGAGTGTATCATTGACAGATATTATCATTATTCTACCAAATACTGGAAACCAAATTTAAACCAAAATCGTTGCACTGCACAATTCTCTGCTCCCAAATTTTAATTCACCGCTAAACTCTACAACAGTTATTTCGAACAACCATTAAAAGTAATTACAATGTATCAGCGACCCTGCTAAAATCCAAATCCCCACAAAAGTATCCAAACAATGTCATCATTCAAGCAAACCACTAAGACGATCAAACTAACAATATATCCCTGCGCTGCACACACCAAAATCTAAAGGGTCGTAAATAATCAAATAGATAGCAATTTACAGCCTATGCCCTTGAAACAACCACACAATGGCAACCACAAAAATCACCGCAGAAAGCAGCAATGGTAAAAAAACTGACTGCCAGTCTGCCACTAAATACGAATATGGTGCCATCAAACCCCGCATTATTATAATTCCAATCCAGAAGCATCATCCCCCAATCCAAAAACCTGTTAAGACAATACAAATCGTGCTATAACCTATATAACCCAACCCACACACTCATCAGAAACCACTACAAACTTACAAATGATTTGCACAAACAACCACTAAAATCGCAACTAAACAATCGTCCACAACCCTAGTAAACGGCCACAATGCAATACTAATCGCACTAAACTCACGAACACTATACACAAACCGCATAACCAAATCTATCTCGCAATCGAACGTCTTGCCATTCGAAAGCCTAACAGACTCAATCACCGACGGAAACGAGAGATTGAGAGGGGGACCTGGATCTCGCGGCGGATCTCGCGGAAGTCGTAGAAGCGGCGTCCGGAGAGGTGCAGGAACTCGCCCCACTCGTCGGCTTCGGCGTCGGCGGGGCGGCGGGGCTGGTGCACGAGCTGGAGCACGAGGGGGCGGCGCGTGCAGATGTCGGAGCCCCGCGGGAGGAAATCGCGGCCGACGAGCGCCTCGAGAACGCTGGACTTGCCGCTGCTCTGGCTCCCCACCACCGCGACCTGCGGCAGGTCGATCGTGGAACCGCTCCCCAGCTGAGAGAAGATGTCCTGCAGCTTGTTCACGATCGGGATCACCGACGACCCCACCGCCGAGGCGGCCGCCGCCGCCGCCGCCGCCGGCGACGACGCGGAGGAGAAGTGGTCGTCGGCCATGGGTGCGGTGCGGCGGGGGGAGGGGAGCTTCGCCTCTGGGGCTAGGGTTTTCGGGGAGGAGGAGGAGCGAGAAGGATCCCTAGATCGAGATGTTTTTTTCCTCCTTTTTGGGTGGATGGGGATTTGAATCGAGAGGTGTCGAGGGGGGTATTCGAATGCGGGGGAAGGAGAGGGAGAGTTTTCAGAATTTGACACACTTTAAAATTCGATTTAATTCACACTCCTGGCCATACATACACAGACGGCCCCATACGTCATCCAAATAACAAAGCGAATGAAAGACAAATTCTGAAATTACACGAAGGAGAGGCGGGGGGAGTGACATTTTATACCATTCCACCTTCTTTTTGCCTTAAGGAACAAGAAGAACGTGTTTCTTTTCAGGCATGGAGAGCGATTCCACTAATCCGTGGTGTTTTACCGTTCCCCTGAATGGTCCATTTTCTTGACGACGAAGAATTACTGAAGTATATCAGTGACTTCGTTAAACTAAAACTGGAGTGCTACATTACCATTAATCTTCTTAAACTGCTCCATTCATATATATAGCTAGAGGTGGGCGTCGTGCCGGCCCGGCCCGAGCCCATCGTGCTTCGGGCCGAAACCGTGCCGTGCCACGACGGCCCATCGTGCCCACCGTGCCGGGCCGTGCCGGCCCGACTCACTTTTGGCGAGCCCAAGCCGGCCCATTTGCGCTTCATGCCTACTTCGTGCCGTGCCGGCCCAAGCCCGACCCATTTTTACTATTGTGACGAACAAAGAAATAAAACAAATCACTACTACTAAACTACCAATTTTAATTACATAAGAGACTAATCACATCAACAAAATGTCAAACATAAATGCAATGCTTGAAGATGCCCTGAATCAACAATATCTGCCAACTTTTAAGCCTTAATCCGTGATTTCGCGTCTGCTCGCGCCGTTGCCGCGTCGCGTCGCCCATCGTGCCTGGTTCTCACGACGCTGCGTATACAGGCAGTCGCCGCCCGGAATCGTCTTGCCGTGCCGTGCTTTGCACCGTGCCATACCATCGTGCTTCGGGCCGGCCCAAAAAAGCCCGACCCAATGCCCACCTCTATATATAGCCTTGGTCTCATGGATTCCTGGTGTCGGTATCGAGTTTGATGAACCATACATGAATGAAGTTGTTACTTAGCATCCTAGATTCCTGGTGTCGGTATCGAGTTTGATGAACCATACATGAATGAAGTTGTTACTTAGCATCCTAGATTCCTGGTGTCGGTATCGAGTTTGATAAACCATACATGAATGAAGTTGTTACTTAGCATCCTAGAAGACGCATGATGATTATGATGATGATGATATGATGGCATATAGATAGGTAGGTCTTTTGCCAGAACTAGTGAAAAGATTATACACGGGGTATACCATTTCGAAGGGTAAAACAGGGAAGGGTCGCTTCTTGGGGCCGGGCCTCGCTGGCAGGAGTTCAACTTATGAACGATAATCGTTCGATTCTTGTGATTATCAACCTTACCGAGTTAGCCCACCCAGATCAAAAAAAATTAACCTTAGAGCTGACACGATTCAAAAAAATTGAAAATTTTGAAAAAATTTATGCTTCGTATATCAATCGAAAATCGATGAATATTTAGTAATTATCTATAGATACCGACAAAAATTGCTCAAAATCAGTCTCCAAAGAAGCTCACTTGGTCATTTGATTATTATTGAATTTCAACCGATTATTGGTGAAAATAGATTTTTTAAAAAAAAATTTAAAGAAAAATTGATTTCGTAACTCTTCGATCTATAATTTTAGACTCGATATTTCTAATTTTCGACAATTTTCTTAAAAATAGGTATTATTAGCCTGTTCGGTGCAGAAGCCCTCCACCCCACCGGCCCGCCCAGGTCAGTGGCCGCGACGTCCGCCCGGGGAGCGGGGACACAGCTGCCATCTTAGCCGTCCACCCGAAGGATGCGAGGAGATGGACGGTCGGGTCCACCAAGGAGTCGTGTTCTTCTTACTCCCCAAGACTTGGTCTGCGCCGAGCGCCCGAGCCGGTTACAGTGCGGAGGCAGAGCAGCGGACATTGACCGCGTGCGGTCCACCAAAAGGGCCCAGCTGCATCGAGACGACAAATGATCGTTGGTGGACTTAGAAGCGAGCTGACACGATCTCGCACAATCGCACCCCCCCCCCCACCCGGGGTTTTCACTTTTTTTCTGACCGTGTTGTCCACGTAATAGGAAGGAATGCAAAGCCGTGCCGTGCCTGTGAAAGTGTATAGGCCGAAGGATTGCTTCACAACTCCACGCACGGTGATGGAATGCTGCGTAGCACGCAGGATGCTACACGTAATCTGGATCATCAGATCATGTATACTAGATGTGTGCCAGTATACTAGGGCCCTATTTGGGAGGTTTAAACCCAGCATCAGCTTTCGAAAGGTTAGTAAAAATCCTTCCAACAGTTTAACTTTTAAACGGTTTTTGGCATAATATAGAAGTCATATATAAAATCTAAGGCCTTGTTTGGCAGAGCTCCACCTCAGAGTTGAAACTTGTAGACTGAAATAAAGTCACTTAAGTTTATAATTTTATTCTAAAATATAAACAAGATGACCCACCTAAACACTCTTAATATACCCACAGCTCTAGCTCCATGAAACTGGTGAAGCTAAGAATATCCAGTTCCACCAACTCCACGATTTGGTGGAGCTGGAGCTCTGCCAAACACCCCATAAAAGGCAGGTTGAACCTGTTTTTGTAGCTTATTGCTGATAAAAAAATAGTTTTTTTTATCAAACGGTCTCTTATAAAAATCTACGTTACTTTTCAACTCAAAAAAACAAAAAACATAGCTTTAAGAAAAGCTACAACTCTCCCAAACAAATCCTAAATGCATACACGCGACCGAGGGCAATAGGCCCACGCCCATGCTCGCCCAAGACGACCCCATGGACATGCATGCGGAAGCCAACGTCGCCACGCCGCACAGGCTAAACTTAGCGTGCACCCTCACGTGTGCCTAGATGCCCACACGCGGTAGGCTCGTGTGGCCCCACTACCCACGGCCCCCTGTTGCCTAGATTGCATCGTGTGCCTGCGTGCAAGCTCTACATGCCCCTTGACTGTGTGCGCACATCTGATCCGCCGAAGCGCGAACGGATGGTTCGGACGCATTGAGACGACGTGGCACGGGAGAAGACCGGAACTTTTCATCTTTAGTAATTTTAGTATATTACAAAAAAAAGCAAACAGTAAGCTATTTAGCAGCGATAAATGATAAGTGTCGAATGAAACGTGGAGAAATAATAACCCCTCTCGAAAAGAAAAGTGAAAAAAAAAGGAGAACCCGTTACCTTTTGCACCGTTGAGAGCTGAGACAGGTCCAAACGGATGGCCGAAACGAACCCGAACGACGCGTCGTCTGCTGTAAAGCCGCAGCACGAGCGACATATGGCAAGTCGCGGCCCACCCCTGTCACGGCCTAGTGACGCGCGCGACTGGCCCAATATCTGGCGGCATTCTCCACCCGAACGATCACATTTAGCCGAAAGCAATGGCCCGATAAAGTGGCCTCTTGATCCAAGCCGTGCCTGCACTAGGCCGTCTCTTCTATTCGCTATTGGGCCAGCACTAGGCCGTCAGCACCAGCCCAAAGAGAACGACCAGCTGTAGCCTGTAGGCACCACCTTCTTTCTATGGCCCAGGCATTGGTGGTGCACATCAATTTGGGACAAATTTTTTGAAAATTCGGGTGTCTGTTCAATCAAGGTGAAGTTAGGAAGACGCTTGAGCAAATGAGGCAAGGAAGCGCCGCTTCTCCTCCTCTTCTCGAGCTTGACTACCCATGCTTTTCTAATGACACTTCCCCTAAAAGTCACCGATCCGTGAGGGAAAAAAAGATCGCCTTGCCCCAAGATTACTTACTAGCTCAAGTAACTTTTGGTCAAACACGGGGCCGTCCGAACTGACAGATTAATTGGAGGGGAAAAAAAAAGATCGTCTTGGCCCAAGATTACTTACCAGCTTAAGTAACTTTTGGTCAAACACGGGGCCGTCCGAACTGACAGATTAATTGGAGGAAAAACCGAACCTGCTCGCCCACAGGAAGGCGGTTATTCTGTCATGTATGCGCTTAATTTCGTAAGCAAGGGCCACGTGAAATCTGCATGATTCAAGGAGTTGTTGGCGAAAGCGGCTGCAAATACTCAATTACCAGTGGTTCCGCAGCGTAGAATGCACTGCAGCAACAAGTTTTCTCCGGTTAGCATACCATAAAATTAAGGTTAGTAGAACGGGCAATAATTTAGTTGAATCCCCATACTGTTTACATGGTTACATCCATTGCAAGCATCTGAGGTGTCCCGTTCCCGTCCCATCGGTGCAACGAACCGCCAGAGAATAATTTACATGGTTACATTACATCCATTGCAGGACTCATCCGTAGTCATTTGAACCCGCATAAATAATTAAAAGAAGGTATTACTCACTATGGTGTAGTTAGTGCTTCATCCGGTTACAAATAGTTGTAGTTTTGAACATAGATACAGTTAAACTTTCGAAAATTTAATTGTTAATATATTTTAAAATATTTAAATTAAATGTATGAAAATCATATTTATAGATTTGTCTAAAAAAAGCTTCTTTTTTTTTGCTCTTCATAACATGAATTTGGAAACTGTTAATTAGTCCTATGTGTATACATGCCATCGTAAACTTCCTACCGGCGGTATATTGTATACATGAGTGTTTGTGTGCGTCACTTTTTTTAAAGTTGTATAAATATTAAAGCATGAATGAATGGTAAAATCGTGATGTATAGAATCATTACTCTCATTCTTTGGAATGCAAAGAATTATATACTCCCTTCAGTTATAAATAGTTATCGTTTTGAATATAAATGTAGTCAAATTTTGGAAACACTAATTGTTAATATCTTTTTAAATATTTAAATTGGATACATGAAAATCATATTTGTGCATTTGTCTCGAAAACTAATTTCATAATATTAAAATTTTATTAGTTTTATAAATATATTATAATAGAAATTAGTGGTCAAAATCATATCTTGGAGACCGTGCTAACGTCGGAATTGACTTTCCACATGAGAACCATGCAAGAGAGGAAATTAAAGACGATCACATCCTGCACTGCGCCATACTGTGACCCAGTGGAATTGGTCTCATTGGCAAATGACAATCTTGCTTGAAAAAGATCAACATCCTGACACGAAAGAGTTTAGGATGGACCAAGAGTAGTTTCCCTCTACGACACTTCTTTCATCCTTCTCTGTCCTTGGCGACAATTCTTGCAGACACAGGATGGGGAGCCAGCAGCAGGATTCAAAACACCGTCGAAAATCAAGTCAATTTAAAATCTTAAACCGCTCGGTAAACCGATTGAACTAAAAAAAATTTTGAAAAAATTTATGCGATGTAAACCAGTCGAAAACCGAACGATTTTCGACCAAAATCGCTCCAAAAATCGGCTGCCCAAGATTGTCGACAAAAATGGCTCAAAAAACCGGCTGCACAAAAGTTTCAACTCGTTGATTGGTTTTTTTGAGTAAATCGATGGGTTTTGAGAAAATCTATCGATTTTTGTTTTTTCAATTTGTTTTGGGTTTTTTAAAACGCTCGGTTTTGAAACTCTTCGGTTTTTAACGATTTTCGCTCGATTTTTACGATAAATCGATACCATCGGGACCTCGATTTTCAATTCGAAAACGTCTTGGTTAACCTGGCCAGCAAAACGTCCTTAACCAATTGGTGCCTTTTCTCCTCGGGGCGTCCGTCTCCGCGGTCTTGCTGTTCTTGTCGTCGGCCTAGGCGCGCGGTCTACCGCCGCCATATCGAGCATGGCCAATCAGGGATTCAAAAATCGTCGAAAATCGACTGTATCGCTAGGGTTCAACATAAAAAACCGGTCGATAAACCGGTCCGATTAAAAAAATTCAAAAAAATTTGAAAATTCGAGAAAAAAATTACGTGTCAAAAAACGGTCGAAAATCGCTACAAAAAGTCGACCGCACAAAAAGTTCAATATGGCTGTCGATTTTCCACGATTTTTGAATTTATTTTCAAAAAAATCTGGTTTCTAAATTTATACGATTTTTGCAATTTTTGGCTCGATTTTAACGATTATCAAATTTCACTGTTCATTCAAAAATCGCCAGAACGAAAAGGTGAACCCTGTGGCCAATCCTCCAGCACGGAAGGCTAACATGACTAGCAAGGCTAGCTGCTCATGCCGAGGAAAAGGGCAGCCAGGTTTCAGAAATTTAGCTTACAAAGTTGCAATTTTTGCTTACCTTGGCAACTTGTCAAGCAGTTCGAATCTTTAATAGTTCATGCAATTGTGGCAAAGACAAAGTTGCAATTTGATGCTATCCCTTAATATCAGATTTTTTTTCTTTCCGGCAGGCGACGCCGGCGCCGGAGCAACTGCTGCGGGCAGTGGCCGACGAGCACAGGACGATCATCATGACGTCGGTGAACGAGGCCTGGGCGGCGCAGGACTCGCTGCTGTACCTCTTCCTCGAAGGCGTTCGAGCGGTGCCAGGCCGTGCACCCGCAATGCTATCGTCGGACCCTAAAAAAACAACTTCGAAATTCTCTGTATTAGTTCAAAAAATACTTATACACACAGTGGAAAAGAAACCATAACATATACATCGTTCTTTATTAATAATAAATATTCAAAGTTGCAAATGAAATGACACGCAGGCCAACAAATAAATAAATGACTAAATAAAAGAAGCAAAACAGTAGATAGAGTCCAATTAGTTTACCACAGGCAATTGATTGGGGACACGACCTAATCCAACTGGTCATCACCATCGTGGAACTCCTCTGAAGCAGTAGATTAAGCAAGGGTGAATACAAACGTACTTAACAAATCACACCGAAAAATGCAATATAATGTACGAGCAACAAAGGAAGGTTATATAGTTCATTTAAGTATAAAGCAACAGTTTGCTAAACATCCTAAATGATTTTAAATAGCATAATTTGTAAGATAAATCAAATCTAAATATTTTTCTTTTTAACTCAGGAACCACTCCTGGAACTTTCCAAGTTTTACTCCCGATGGAATCCCTCTATCTCAACATCATTTATGTAAACCAAATTTTAAATTGCTAAATTTTAATTTGAGAATGGCTTGCTCAGCATGCCCATAACCGTGTGCGCAGCTAATCGATTAGTTTTACACTCTGCAGATGTTGTACAATTTTACCCACAAGACATGATATTCCCCCTTGTATTAGCACACTTCCTTGAGCGACAGAGAAAATCACAACAAGATCCCTATAAAAACTCATCAGTATAGTCATGTTCGCTAAGGTTTCACCGCTGAAATAATCCCTCTATTCAGAAACCCTCTCTTGCGCCAAAGTGACAATCTCACGCTTTCACCACACCACTACCTCCATATGATATGATTGTCCATGGTATGTGTGAAAGATCGGAATGGCGATCGGAGGGGGGGTGAATGATCCCAAAATAAAATTTTCCTCACCTACTGGACAAATATAGTAATCAGATGAAAACCTCTCTTGCAAAGGTTAAAAATCTGGAGCAAAAACTCTCTCCTAGGGTGAAAGAGCAAATATGTGATCTAGGTTTGCTCGTGGGATTTTGAAGATCAAGATGAACTTGGATATCTTCCCACAAGTCACAACAAGCTAGAGGTCATAAAGAAACTCATCAAAACACGATCAAACAAGGATTCATCAATAGAGGCATAAAAGAAAATGCAACTTTGCGATCTAGCGTTGCTCGTGGGGATTCAATGATCAAGATGAACTTGGATATATTCCCACTAGTCACAGCAACCTAGAGTACGCAAGAATCAACCCAAAAACTCGATCTATAAATATTTCTTCATGTAAGCTCAAGAGATCGGTTTCTCGAAAAAACTTGAAGAGTTGTCTAGAGGATTAGGATATGATCTAAGTGAAGACTCATCCAATCAATCTCTCATCTTTGTCAATAAAAACCAGAAGCAAGTAGAAGGAGGGGAGGCAAATCCAACTTGCAGAATTTAAATTGCAGAATATAAAGACTGAATTTAAATTGCGTAAATTAAAGACTGAATTTAAATTGCGTAATGTAAATACATAATGTAAATGTGGAATTTAAATTCAGAGTGGAGAAAATATTTTTGTATTTCTTTTCTTTGGAAGTTTTTACAAAACCTCACTTCATGTGAGCAAAGCTCAAAGGAGCACCAAAAATTTCTCTCAAAACTTCACCTGGAGAGGCTACCCCTACCCCTCTATTTATAGTGTTCTAAAATCAATTCCCACCCTTAGATGTCTTGCTTCAATCATAAGCTAACATCCAAAGGTCAAGATTTAATCCCACACTTTTACACACATGGGTTGCACTGATCCGGTCTTACACATGCTTTCTCAAAGCCACTTTAAGTGATTAGTTCAACAACCCTCTCACAGAAGCTAACTTGACCACTACTTTAGCTCTAAAGATCAACAACTCCCTGGTATTCTAGACCTAAAAAGCCTCAAGCTTAGCAGACACTTTGTCTCCTTGTCTCCTTGGACTGCATTGGTTCCATTTTCGGCCATCTTCCGACAATCTCCAGCCATCTTGAACCTCTGGCACCTCTTGCCTAGTTCTAGCCTCCCTTCGCCTCACTATGAACTCCAAATAGAGCCATGCATCCATCATAGACAAGAAAAACACATCACATAGCATTGCTTAATAATAATATGCAATTTTTCGTCAAAACTCATCAGAACACGTAGCATCTACGACATACCTATTTTTTAGTCCAGCGTCACTCATGACGGACCAAATAATTGGTTTGGCGTACATGGGAACTAAACCCTGGATTTTGCAGTTCACGCCGGACCGAAAATTTGGTCCGGCGTAACTCAGGACTGACCAAACATTTGGTCCGGCGTACACGTAGAACTCTCGGTTAATTAAAATTTTGGTCCGACGCAAAAACCTCAAATTCACGTTCACGGCGGACCAAATAAAAACGGTCCGGCGTACATGGATACCAAACCCTAGAAATTGCCGTTCACGATGGACCGAATAATTGGTCCGGCGTCACTTACGACGGACCAAACAATTGGTCTGGCGCATATGAAACAAGTCATCTTTAACTTTGTTCCGACGCAAATGAAAAACTTACTGTTTTGCAATCATTTGGTCCGACGCAAATGTGAGCATCACAAAATTTGGTCTGGCGCAAAACAAAATGCTTTCAAATTAAAATCCATTTCAAATCTAAATCAAATCAAACTCAAACCTGAGCAACCCAAGCTCGAAACAAGTCAAATACTCATCGCAAACAAGGATGAACATCCACATGGTCTTTCAATGTGTTAATATGGCTAGCCAGGTCTGTCTTATTTCAGATTTAAGGTAGTACGGTTAGGCTTTACATTCAACGAAACTCAGACCGGTCCTTAATCAACTAAGGGAGACTTTCCACAAACCCAAAATGTTAACCACACCACCATTCTACCATTTCTCGCTCGGTCTAAGTCATTTTCATTTTAACCATACTAATTCCATAATAACGCTAACATCATGACTCATTTTAACAAAATTTACATTTGGCATAAAATTCCCCAAAGTTTTCCTAAGTTTGGATCTAAGCATGGCTAAATAATGTATAATTATTATCATATAATAATTTATATTTTTCTTAAGGTTACAAGGGCATCAGAACTCAATTTTAAATGTGGCATATCAATATTGGCTATAACTAGCATTTAAAATAGGGTTAGGAAATAACGTTTACAACATATAGACATGCAATAATTTAAAATTCAACATACAAGTTCACAAATTGGGAGCAACATGATCAAGGTGGTGTGACTTGCCTGGTTCAACAAGTTGCTGCTCGAAATCGTCATTCAGATACTCCCCGGACTCTCCGTAATCTACGCGTGAAAAGCATCCAAATTCAAATAAAATTCAAATTAAATACCAAACTAATACTAAACTGAAATTTAAGATTTTAGATGAATTTAGGAAGAAAAACGAAGCCAAACGGAGTTCGAACGGGCGAAAATGGGCTCCCGGAAGTTTTAAAACGAATAAAAAGGATTTTCTGTATTTTTGGAATTATTTTTCTAAAGAAAATCTGAATTAGTACACAACGATGATGTCAGCGGCCTTTTTTGGATTTAGTTTTAAAAGAAAACCAAATTATGCGTCAACGCTGACGTCATAATTAATTTTCAGATTATTTTTAAAAGAATACCGAAATTACTGCGTCATGCTGATGTCAGCACCGTGATTTTTGATTTATTTTTAAACAAAAAACGCTGATAGGTGGGCCACTCGGGGCCGTGGACTAGGCGACGATGCGCGGGCGCAGCAGAGCGCCTTGGCGAGGTCGGCGGCCGGGCGACGCCAGGGCGCGACCGAGGCGGGGAGCAGGTGGCGGCGCGCACCGGCGCCGCTGGGGAGGTGGAGATGGCGGCGGGGTCGGCAGAGCCGGAGGAGGCCGGAGGGAGGTGGGCGAGGTCGGTGGGGCTCGGGCGGCGGCAGCGGAGCAGAGGACGAAGGTAGCGGGAGCGGCCGGAGAGGAGAGGAGAGCGGGGAAGAGAGGGCGGGTGGGGTGCGGGAGCCGAGGGGCGTGGGGGGTACTTATAGGGGGAGGGCGGCGTCTGGCGGTGCAACGACGCGCGATTCGCGCGGCGGCCAGCGCGGGAAAAGTGACGATGGCTACGGGGTGGCAGTTGCGCAGGCGGAGACAACGCGTGAAGGGCGGGGACGGCCGTTGGCGGCGCGGGAAGGTCCGGGCATCACAGCTACCTCCTCGCGGTTGCCGGCCGCAACCTCTCCGACGAGAAGGTGTTCACGAGCAAGGACTATGACCCTATCTGTTTCGGCTTAGATTTTTGGCTTCTGACTTAAAGTTAGCTTTTTGGAGTTGCTCTGAGGAGTTTTGAATAGCCAGATTTTATTAGACAAGCAACATTCACGCAATCATGCGTGACAAAAGCAAGACTGAGAATCGTACATTCTTTTTTTTTAAAAAAAAAAATAATAGCTGTATAGTTAGGTACTAATCATGTCTCATAACTATCGATTGCTTCAAAATTTGTATTGTTTTCATTTCAAGAAAGTATAGCTAGCACTTCAAAAAGAACCCGTTTTTGCATGTCAAAGAATCACGAGGATGTCGTCATTTGAACTCTGAAATATTACTCCAAAAATTATGGTACAGTTTTCTTTCGAGAAAACATAGCAAACAACCGCTAGACAGAATGCCTCGAATTTATGTAAAAGCATAGATGTCGTGGTCCTGGTGTTGATACACATACGATTTTAGAAGATATAGTTGATGTTTTCCTTGTATGTATAGCCAAGTAGCACCCATCCATTCGTATTATATCTAATTAATCCCTGGACGCATTAGTTGTACTACATTGCTGATCACAGCAATGCAAACTTCTCCTTGTCTTATCCACCGATTGGAATGATGTGCCCTTCCCATTACCTATCACCATGGAGTTCCATAAGGGCCATCTCCGTCGTGTCATCGTCTTCCTCTTCGAGGTGTGGACTGCAGCTACCTTGCTCTGACCCTGCTATCCATTCTCGCGGGAGAATTGTCATTTCAGCAAAGCCACTTGTTAAGAGTGGCATTTTGGCAATTTTCTGCTATTCTCGTACACAGAGGGAAATCGCTAGACATGCTGTCAGGGAGCAAATGCATGCAATCGGGGATCGGAATAGCTTCTCCGGGAGAAGAAGCATTTATTTTCTACCGATAGAAATTCTAACGAGGTAATGCTTATGTACTTCATCTCAGTAGGGCGATGCCCTTTCTCTTTGTTTTTCTTTTCTGCATTTTAGACACATCATCGTGACCGTAGTTTTGCGATATTACTATTTTGCGACATTGTGGGTCTCGGGGGAATTAGATAGTTTTTCCGCAAGGAAAAGAAAGACACCAAAATTCGAGCTAAAGGACTCGAATTTGGGTGTTGGGGTGTACACCTAGGGTTTGCAAAACCGATTTCAAATGAAAAATTGAAGAGTGTCTGGTATCGGTTTTTCGTAAAAAATTGTCAAAATTCGAGAAAAACTGAAAGATATGCCAAAGTCAAATCTAGTGGTCAAACGGAGCCAAGAAAATCGACAAACCGATCGGTAAGGTCGAAAATCAGTCTGTTTTCGTCAAAAACTGGACAGTTTGCGTCGAAAATCGATAGAGTACAAAAAATTGGAGAAAAAGGCAATAATAAATGGGAAAAATTGTGGAAAATTTTAAAAAGCCGATAAAGGCCCAAAAAACTAGGAAAATGTTAGAAATGTATTTAAATATGGAAAATTACGATAAAAATCTGGCATGGCTTTTCGTACATTTTATGACTATGTCAAGTTGCAAATTACATATTTTGCAATAATAACACAATTGCGAAAAAATATAGAAAATTTCGGCATGACCTTTACTATATTTTAGACAATCCCAAGTTGCAAAGTGTACATTTAGCAATAATAAACAATAATATATCACCAAATAATATTTCATTTCAATACCATTCACAACTCAACCCAACAAATTCACACTTCAGTGCTTTCAAAAAACATTAGATTAACATATTTGCAAGCATGTCCATACATTCATATTTGCTAGAAAAAAAAAGCAGCAATCTATAGTATAATGTGCACTTGCCGCTAATGCCTTTTTTTGCTTCACTCTCAATCCAAGCAATGGCATGATTAGAAGTGGTATAGCATGATAGTACAATATGCTCAAATCGGCCTTTCATGTTGGACCTACATAAACGCTATGTTAGTAAAAAATCAAGTTGTAATAAAATGAAATATGATCTTTGGGGCTATGAGTAGTATTGTTGGTTGTACACCTGGTTGGTCCTATTGTACTCCTCAGTGGATATCATGACCAATCCTCGTGTAGCTAGCAACTCTGTCTTGTATTCATGCTAGCTTTGCCCTGTCCATGGGCTAGTCGTTTCTCACTGTTGGTACAACATGGTATAAAATTCAGTATCTTGCCACTAATAGACCTATTGGGTAGGAGGTTGCGTATGAGAATCCGGAATGGCGTAGTCGTATGGGCGATATGAGCCATAACTTTCTTACGTCTCGGCAACGCTGTATGAGCTACCGCTATCCTGAGGTGCATCATGGCTTGCTCGATGATCCCTAACCCCTGCAGTAGTCCTCTTAGGTGATTATGGAGCCCCATGGTCTTTATCTAGTGTGGCATGAGTGTACTGAGACTCCCTTGTAAATTGTATGGGAAGTTGTGCTTCTGAGTGGGAAGTGGGAGGGATTGAGGGATCAGCAAGGGACTGACTAGGGATGGCAACGGGGGCATTCCCCGCCGGGGAGTGCCTCCCCATCCCCGTCCCCGCGACATGAAATTTTCCGTCGCCCCTGCCCTCGTTTCTCGCCTCTGGGAGAAAATCCCCCCGTCCCCATCCCCGTTCGGGTATCGGGGCCCCGTCGGGGACCCATCCCCGCGAAAAGTTTAGACAAGAGAAGAGCTCTTATAGCCATTTTAACTCTAAAATTATATTAACAGACAAAAAAAAAAGAATGCATGCATTCATTGAAAATTATGTTGTCCCGTTTATGAAAATGTGATTATGATGGGCTAGAGAATATGTTTGCAATCTAACAATTTAATTGGACTAAACTAAATTCGGGTCCCCAATCGGGTCCCCGCGGGGAAAGAAATTCCCCGTCCCCGTCCCCGCCATCCCCGATGGGGGAATCATTTTCCTGCTTTCCATCCTCATGGGACGATTTCTTCCCATACCCGTCCCCTAATAGAGGAATTCCCCGCCGGGGATCGGGGAACAGGTCCCCATTGCCACCCCTAGGACTGACCGCCATCACTATCCGTCTTGGAGCTATTGTCATTGGATTCTTGGTATGGGCGTATGGCGGGCTTCGACGATCTGTGGGAGTACTATTAGTTGAGTCATTACCCCCTACATACTGTTCCTGCTATATGGGAAGCTTCACCTTTACTTTTGAGGGAGCTCTCTTTTTTGCTTGCTTCCTCGTCGGCACTGCTTGGTGCTTCCTCTTTCCTATGTGAATGTCACCCACTATTGTTTCTATCGATTAGGGGATGTTTGCAGCCCCAGTTATCATTCGCAATGCGCCAATGTCTACCGGGCCTGTCACGAGGTGCAATGGAAGAGGGGGTGTCACTCTCTGTGTCCTCCTCATCAAGTAAGAGGTCAGCATTGGACCTCCCTCTCTCCATCCACTATCGGATTGGATTTTCTGCGTCGCATAGTGTAAGCTCCATAAGGCACTGAAATGGATCATCTTCAACTGCGGACTTGTCACTTTCTTGTTTTTGGATTCTGAGACACAAGTTGTAGTTCACATAGACCACCTTATGGAGCTTCTTATATGATAGACGGTTGCAAACTTTGGTGTGGATGAACACAGACATGCTCTAATTGCGCTCGTATTCACTGGAAGAAGCGCAATGTGAAACGATACACTGAGCCAACTGCTGGAGCATGGGTGTGTCCGAACCAAACACACCCCACTAGTGTGTTGCAAGTTAACAAAGACAACAATAATTACAATGTGGAAATACGAGAGTGGCACTATATTTAATATAACATAAGGAACATACTAGAAAAAGTTTTATGATCATGTGCCATCCTCTCAGCCAGGGTTTGCAAAACCGTCGAAAGTCGAGCGGAAACGAGAAAATCGACCTTCTCAAGGCGGTTTAGAAAGGAAAACCGATAAGCAAACCAGGCTATCGTATTCTTGTCGCATTATATTATACCGCAGTATCACCAGGGGCGGAACTAGAGAAAATATTATTGGGGTTCACCACTTCATCATATATGTGATAACAACTTATTATTCTTGCCATTTGCTTATTATTTGCCTCCCGGTGTCACAAGATTTAGATCAAGGGGGTTCACATGTACTATCTATATAGACTAACGTACAATAAATTTTTTTATATATAGATTAGTATACACTAATTTTTTTTAACCCGGTGTCCTGTGACACCGGGTATTACCATGTACTTCCGCCCCTGAGTATCACCTCACTCAATATGAGAATCCTTTCTTGATCGGTAAATTGCAGGAAGGCATACAACGGTTCCATAGATTTTACAACCGAATGAAGATTGTCCAACCTGCTAAGCTCAAGAGGCACCTCGCACCCATACATGTACCTCCACTCTGCAGTACTAACAAAGTGCTATGATAGAAGTTTCTCCGAGGCCATGCATTGCAAGAACTTGTCCTTGCGACGAAGGAAACTATCCAAAAATATGTAGTTTGTTCAAAAGCGAATAGCATTCCATTTAACCAACTCGCCACCAATGTGCTTCTTCATCATAGCGTGAAGCTTGGAATGGTTGTAAATCCATCAAGGGGTTTTTCTTGCACTCTCAATGATAGGGTCGTGATCAAGGAACTCTCTAATCTACTTCAGCATCAAATTAATCATGTGGACCACACAAGGTTTCCACACGATGTTGTGGTGCTCTCGTGCAATGAGCTTGCATGCCTACTTGTAGTTGGCACCATTATCCATGACAATTTGCGTAACATTATGCGCACCCACCCCATCGACCGCTGAGGTAATTTTTTGCAACAACAAACACAATGAAAACCTTCATTACGTCATGAGTACTTGATTTCAGAACGATCTATATTTATGGACAAGATCATTCAAAAAATAAGTCTTATAAATTTGGATGAAAGAAGTATTGAATAGTCAAATTTTATTCAACAAGCAATATTCACACGTGACAAAAAAAAAGCAAGATCGAGGATCATACCTTCTTTTTTATATAAAAAATAGCTGTATAATTAGGTACTAATCAATGCCTTAAACTATCAATTGCTTCAAAATCTATATATAGTTTTCATTTCAGGAAAGTACAACAGCAATTTGTGCATGTAGAAGAATCATGAGGCTGTCATAATTTGAGCTCTCAAATATTTCTCCGAAAATTGTGGTACAATTTTCCTTCTGGGAAAAACATAGCAAATAACTGCTATATAGAACACCCACGAATTCATGACAAACCATAGACATCAAGATCCTAGTGTCGATACATGCATGCGTTTTTAGAAGACAGTTGTTGTTTCCCATGTATGTTTAGCCAAGTATCACCCATTCAACCACACTATCTTCTTTCCTTCCTGGCCGCATTAACGCTGTACTACATTGCTCATACACCGTCCTATAAATGCAATGTCCTCAGCAATGCAAAGCTCTCCCCTGTCTTCTTTCCTTCCTGGAAGCAAAGCGCCCTTTGCATCGCCCATCGATCACCATGGAGTTCCACAAGGGCCACCTCCGCCGTGCTGCCGTCTTCCTCTTCAAGCTGTGGTTCGCCGCCGGCCTTGCTCTGATCATGTTATCCATCCTCGCGAACAGAGGGAGATCGCCGGGCTTTGTGTCGTGGAGCGGCAGCTGCGGCCGTACTGGAATAGCTCGTCGGGGAGAAGAAGCGGTTGCTACCGACGGAAATTCTAGCAAGGTAAGTAATGTTTGTGTGCTTCATCTCAGTAAGGTACGTGATGCCCATTTCTTTTGTTTTTCTGTACTTATGACGACACATCACCGTGGCCGTAGTTTTTCGGTATTTCTATTTTGTGGTACCGTCACCGTGTGTCTGAGAGGAATTATATAGTTTTTAGTAGGAAGGAGAAAGACACTAAAATTCTAATCGGAGAGGATGTGAGAACTCGAATATGGATGTTGGGGTGTACACAGGGACGGATCTAGGCCTCGGATCACATAGGTTGAGTCCGAAGTCTAGGAACTATGGTCCATGAGAGCTGACCGGCCCGAGATCTGGTCAGCCTTAGCTCCGTCCCTGGGTGTACACCCACAAGGTCACGTCCCACCAACTGAACTAGGTTCATTCTTGCTTGTATAGACTCCTTTGTATTCTCAAATGATTTGGTCCCATCATTCGACTTTGCTCATTTGTTTTGGCCATGAAAGAATAAAAATTAATTTACTTTTCAGATTTGAGGGTGTTTATACATCGGTCGTCTAATATTTTATCAGGGGTAAGTCAATCTCTTTTTTTCACCATTATACCAACATCCAAGCACACGCATCTCCAGTCTAACGATTATAAAATTTGATTTACATTTTAAATTTTTTTCATAAATCCTATAACTAGCAAAAACGATCTAGAAATTAAAGGTTTTTGAGGTAAACCGCGAAAACCGAAACCGCTCGATTTGAGCGAAAAACTGCTCGATTTAGGTAAAAAACCGCGAAAAATATGGAGAAAAACCGGAAAATAGGGAAAATGCAAAAAAAAATCTTGTAAAAATACTAGGAAGGCTAAATTTTAGTAAAAATGTAATAAATATATAAATAAGGTATGTGAAGACATGAAAAAACTCCAGAATGATATCTCTTAAATTCGAAAAAAAAAAATTCGACATGATTTTTGCTATAATTTAGACATTTGGAAGTTGTAAATTAGAAATTTCACAATAATGTATCAATAAATAATATTCATTGCAATATTACAATCACACAGGTGCAAAGATACATATTTACATAACCACGTAGCAATTTCACTACCATTCAATTGTCAACACTATTTACGTTATAATACTTTTTAATTGAAGTTGTGAAGTAGGCATAGTTCATGTTGGACCTGTATGGATGCTATATTAGTATAATATAAAGTTACAATGAAATGAAATATGCAAATTAAGCATTACCTGTGGGGCTACGGCTAATATGTATGCTATATTAGTACAGTATTGTTGCATGATCTTTTTTTTTTTTTGATTTTTCTATTTTCATTATTTGTAATACCTCTAAAACATCTCCAAACAGCCCACATGCTACCTTTTTATTTTTATTTTTTATTTTTCTATTTTTATTATTTGTAATACATCTAAAACATCTCCAAACATTATTTTTTTTGAAATTTTTTTCACCATTGGCAATATATGAATTAATACTAATTTTAGGAATTTTTTCAACAAATTTTCTCAAATTTTTTGAAAATTTTAAATTTGGATTTGAATTCGAGCGGTAAACCGCTCGGTTTTCATTACCGAGCCGGCTCGGTACGCTCGGTTTTCGCGAAAACCGAGCGGTTTACCGTGGTATTGTGAACCCTGCTCTGAGGAGTATTGAGTAGTCAGATTTTATTCAAGCAACATTCACAGGTGACAAAAGCAAGACGTAGAATCATACCTTCTTTGGAAAAACAAATAGCTGTATCATTACGTACCAATCAATGTCTCATAACTGTATAATTAGGTACTAATCAATGTCTCATAACTATCAATTGCTTCAAAATTTATACAGTTCTCGTTTCTGGAAAGTATAGCTAGCACTTCAAAAGAATCCTTTTGTGAATGCAGAAGAATCACGAGGCTGCCATCGTTTGAACTCTTAAATATTTGCTCCAAAAATTGTGGCACAGTTTTCTTTCGGGAAAACATAGCTAGCTCATCCAAAGAATCCTTTTGTGCCTATCAAAGAATCATGAGGCCAACACCATCTGAACGCTCAAATCTTGCTCCAATAATTTGTGAAATTTTCTTTCAGGATAGTATAGGTAGCACTTTAAAAAGAATCGTTTTATATCTATACAAGAATGACAAGATATTTTCTGAGGAAAAGAATGATGAGATTGACACCATTTGAACCGCACGTACAGTCCAAATTTGCAGATTTAGCTCAGCTCCTGCCCAAGGTGGCAACCGACGACAGGACAGTGATAATCACATCGGTGAACGAAGCGTTTGCGCGGCCCAACTCCCTGCTCGGCCTCTTCCGCGAGAGCTTCCGGATCGGCGAGAAGATAGAGCACCTCCTCAACCACGTCCTCGTCGTCGCCGTCGACGCCGAGGCCTTCAACCACTGCAAGTCCGTGCACCCTTTCTGCTACCTCCTCGAGGTGACATCCATGAACCTAAGCTCGGCGAGCAACTACATGAGCGAGGCCTATGTGGAGCTGGTCTGGGCCAAGCTCGAGCTCCAGCAGCGCGTGCTGGAGCTCGGCTACAACTTCCTATTCACGGTACGCATCGATAATACTGAATCCAAAAGGGTCAAGATTTGTTCTTGGAATCGAATCTACCAGTACATTAGCAATTCGGCTGATGGTGCGCAATCAAATGATTGACCATCTCGTCTGCAGGACGTCGACATCATGTGGTTCCGCAACCCGTTCCGGCACATCGCCGTCTTCGCCGACATGACGACGTCCTGCGATGTGTTCTCCGGCGACATCGACAACCTCGACAACTGGCCCAACACCGGGTTCTACTTCGTCAAGTCGACGAACCGGACCGTGGAGATGCTGCGGAAGTGGTGGGAGGCGAGGGCGAGGTACCCGCCGAACCACGAGCAGACCATCTTCAACTACATCAAACACGAGCTCGCCGGCAGCCTGCGGGTGAGCATCCAGTTCCTCGACACGGCGCGCTTCGGCGGCTTCTGCCAGCTGTTCCGCAACGACATCGGCAGGGCCTGCACGATGCACGCCAACTGCTGCGTCGGCCTTGGGAACAAGCTCCACGACCTCAGGGACGTGCTAGACCAGTGGAAGAACTACACGAGCCTGACGCCGCAGGAGAAGAAGGCTGGCAACTTCACATGGCGTGTTCCGGCAAAATGCGGGACGCCGGATAAAAGGGGCTGATTCCGGTGGCGTGTTGATGTGTTGCGTTGCTGGCACTTTTTGACAAGCTAATTCAGTTGCATTGCTGATCAATGAATCATCTGACTGGATAAAAGGGACTCAACTTGAATTAGCTCTTAGAGCATCTCCAACGGTTTTCTATAATTTAACTCCCAATAACCCTGGATTGAGAGTTTTCTAAAGTTTTTTAGCCTAAAAAAAAGACCATTCTCCAACAGTTCCTATTCCCCCCTCAAAAAAATAGTGATTGGGAAACCACACGAGCGTCCAATATCTGACCACTTCGGCCGGAGTTTTTGGGCGTGCAAAGAGTCCTAATATGCCCTGAATCTGTGAACCGTATCATACCTGATTGGGAAGACGACTTCTATTTTGAAGCATCTGGGAGATGCCAGCTGGGGCATAGATGAAGCTAGCTTCCCAAAACAACACGATTGGATTCCTCAAACGCTTTCAGGGTTCAAACTATTGCTATTCAGGGTTGAAAACTAGACATGGGAGATGGGTCGGGCTTTTCACGGGCGGCCCAGCCCAAGAACGGCACAAGCTATCGGGTCGGGTCGAGCCTAAGAATGGAGCCCATTGGACGGCCCGACCTGGCGATATGTTTGTTATGCTTGCTTGAATATCTTATGTGGTAAAGAGCCAACATCAACAGATACAATGCCAGTTCAACTAATATCGTCAATTCGGTGAGCTAAATGTTGTGTTACGAAGTTATTGCACTCTTTTACTTTGCTTATTTACTATAAAAGGCTGAGTCCGGGCGCTTACTGGTTGTGGGGCCGGGTCCGGACCGGCCCGGCCCGACTCCAGCCCGCCGTGCTTCTGGGTCGGGCTAGGTCCTGTAAAATCTCTCCCGAGCCAGCCCGACCTGGCCCGTTGGCCTTTCCATGCCGGGCTGGCCCGGCTCTCCATGGCCCGAAGCCCGCCATGCCGGCCCGGCCCAGCCTAACGCCCAGCTCTAGTTGAAACGTATTACCATGTTGCCAAATGAATTTTTTTTAATAATAAAATTTTTATTCAAAATTGCAAAAATAAACATCAGGGAAAAAAATTATAGAAATATACACATGTCGCCCGTTGGTTCGGCGACAGAAACATATCGCCGAACCAACGAGCGACAGGAGGCTGGCTGAGTTCCTGTCGCCTGATCAACGGGCGATATATAAATATCGACCGATCGACGGGTGACAGCAGGAGAGCCGCCCGATCAACAAGCGACAACAAGAGAGCCGTCCGATCAACGAGCGACAGAGGCTCGGTTTCAAAAATTTTTTAATAAAAAATCATTTTTTTTTTATTTTCTATTCCAATTCGTTGAATTCAAGATTTAATCTTTTGCTAGGAAGCTCCAAATCGAACGAAATAAATTTCTAAATTTTTATTAAGATATAAGGATCCAGATTATCTAATAAAAAAATACTATATTCCATGCAAATTGAAATTGTTTAAATCAAGTTTACTTAATGAATGTTTTATGTATTATGAAGAAACTATACAAACCATGGCTCAAAAAATCATGAAATAAATATCACTTATTTTTATGGTCTTAGATGTCCCATTTTTCCAAAAATATTTAGGAATGAACTCAGTTGAATAAACCAAATAACTATAAGAAGCCTCTCTTGCATGAAACGCTTAAGCCTTTTCAGCAGCCCGTAAAATATCATGTTTGAATGTAATTTTTTGGAATAAGGGAGCAGATTTGTTCTTTGATATATGGACTACCATTTTCTGGAAAAATATTTTATTTACACCATTCTTTGCATCTAAATTCTACTAGTGCAGTACCCTAAGTATTATTGTCGACAACAATGAAACGCTTAAGCCTTTTCGGCAGCCCGTAAAATATTACGTTTGAATGTAATTTTTTGGAATAAGGGAGCTGATTTGATTTTTGATATATGGACTACCATTTTCTGGAAAATATTTTACTTACACCTTTCTTTGCATCTAAATTATACTAGTGCAATAACGCTAAGTATTATTGTTGACAACAACTTTATTGCAAAACGAGGGTGTGAGATGGAGATTAGAGAGAGGACGATTCACAAATCAGATGGTACTACAAAAAATAAGGTAGGATTAACTAAGCCCATAAGATTAAAAGTACCAACAATCAAAATACAAAAGTGCATAGGACATATTTTGAAGGTTTAACTAAGTACATAAGATTGAAACTACCAACAATAAAAAACAAAAGAAACTAGTACCATCCCCTTTTTGGGGCGGCTCCTGTCGGCTGTGCAGACCTCCTATGAACCTGGCCCTGAGAGTATGTCAACTGCGTCGGCGCGCAGTGGGCCCTCTGTGGTCTCGCTGGAGGCTGCGTCGGTGGTGGTGCTCCCTGCCACTATGATGACCCAAGCTGATCTGGTGTGGATTGACGAGAAACGTCGACACGTCGTTCTCCTCGTAGTCCTCCTGATCTGGATCATCATCCTGCCCCTCATAGTCATCAGGTGCAGGCAGCAACCACTGTGACTGTGTACCTGTAGCAAGTGAAGAATTGTTGAGAGCATTCAAAAAGTGATTGCAAAATATGAAAAGTGATTGCAAAACATGAAGAGTGCATTTCAGTACTCACCTACAGCGTGTGAAGAAGATGGACCTGCAGATCCCCTGCCTCTCCCAAGCGACACACCATGGCCCACATCGGGAGGCAGGCGGCATCCCGCCAACTCGAGGGCGCGTCCCGAGCCATCCCAAAACCTCACGAGCAAGGAGGTGACCTCCTCTCGGTCACCTCTTAGCCGCTGGTCAATCGTGAAATCAACATCCCTGAATCCTCGTAGACCCGAGCTAGCATATCAGTCTAAAAAAGACACCACGAATTAGTTAGCATAGCTACGAAATGAGTGTGCATGAAAGCGTATACAGGACACAACGTACCACACTGTGAAGAGCCAAGTCCGTATGGGCGGGATACGTGTCTCTCGCCCTAGGGACGTGTCTAGGAGGATCCGGGCCAACGCGTACCAAACGTAGACGGGTCCGGGAAGTGTACCACTCTCAATAGGCCCGGTACATCTGCAGGTCATACGATGCATCATCAGCATGGACATCCTCCAGGGTTCCTGCCCACTCCTCGACCTATGGTGTCATCCGTACATGCCAGGGGGTGGCCCCATGCACGCCCTTCCTAGTCTGGCTATGGATCAAAAATAAATATAGAATTATTAGATGACAACACACGATAATAATTATGGAACATCGATGCAGGAAACTTACGTGTGGGACCAGACGACTGATCCCACACTGGGAACTCCTGTCATAGGCCGAACTGCCTCATCACTCAATGGACAGCGTAGGCTTTGACTTGGATGTCGAATAGGAGGAACCGCTGCATGCACCAGTACGCCGCGTCTCATGTGCAGAGGGTGGACAGGGCACCCGTTACACGAAGCTGGACCTCTGCCTGTGCATACGGCGTCCAACGTACATGGTCGTCGGTGAGGTGGTCGAACGCAGCGACAAACTGTGGGTAGCCCATCCGCACCGTTCTGTGTGCCCACCTAGGCTGCAGTGACGACAGAACGTTATCGTTAGTACTCACAAATGTTAAAGCAAAAGTACCAAAATCGTAATTGCAATATCTTACCCATCGATGGCACCAGATGGTGTCCATGGTCGGGCTGTCGATGTCATCATCGCCTGCAGGCTGAAGAGGCTGCAAGTCGATGTCGGGCCGCCCGATCTGGAACCTCTCGTATGCCCACACCTGTACCAACAGTGGACATCCTCTGAAGGTCGATCCGTCGGCTATCCGTGAACAACCATCACAGAGTGCCCTGTACGTGCTGCAGAGCACAGCGGACCCCCAGGAGTATTGCGGCACGGCGTCAAGGGGTGCGTCCGCGATCTCCCTTGTGAACTGGAGAAGGTGCTTATCCACGCTATCCCCATGGGAGCTCGTGAACAAGCACTAGCCAAATAGCCACAGCAGGTACGCCTCCAGGTGGTGGCTGACCCTGTACTCGTTCGTAGGCTCGACGATCTGTGGCCGGCTGTAAAATTTAAGATCACTTGTTATTTTAAGCTGTGAATTTAAGATCACTTGTTATTTTAAAGGTTAGTTGCGTACTATGAACTGTCGGAGCCACCGCAGTGTCGGACCGTGTGTACTGGTGAAGTTACGGTATCCAGGAGGTGGTAGCACACTCTGGAACCTCTGAAGTAGCTCCTGGCGCCACGTCGAGTCAACGTCCTGGGCCACCACAGGGTCACCAGCGATTGGGAGGCCGAGGAGGTACGACACGTCCTGCAAAATGATCGCCATCTCCTCGATGGGTAGATGGAAGGTGTGGGTCTCCATCCTCCACCGATCCACCAGAGCGGTGACCGGGGACCTGTCAAACAGGAAACGGCGACCCACGTCCTCCACCATCCGGGCGAATGGCAGCAACCCTAAAGCTCGAAGCCTACGAAAGAAAAACATGTAATTAATATCAGTACAACACTAATAACGATACTACAACAAACATATTTAGAAATTTAAATACTAATATGTTACCTGGGGATCCAACGAGGATCGAGCGCCCAGGAGTACTGCGGTGTCCTCGGTAGAAGTACGCCAAGCTGCACAGGATCCCCTCCCTCCTCTGGAAAAGCGGTGGCGAAGTGGGCATGGTGACGACGATCAACGACCCGATCTAGCAACTCGAATGGCCACTCGTCATCTCTAGGCTAGTGAGTCATACCTGCAAATTACATAAATAAAAGTTATAATTAAAATGCATATAGAAACAAAAGCATTCGAAAAACTATATAAGCATCACAATAATATGTTGAAACAAAAAGTACTCGTCATTTTGAGGCTGACTACACTCACCGCCGTCCAACTACATTCCCAAGAATATTATCTACCTACATATAACTACATTCGCTAGATCTACCCAACTACATTCCTAAGAAATGAATATATATATATATATATATATATATGGGTGTACTTGTATCGGTATAAAACATCTACATTCGCTAGATATACGCACATAAACTTAGATCTAAAATTATTTCTACTAAATCATAATTTACTGCTAAAAAATGAAACAACGAAATAATTTCTACTCTAACTACACTCTCTACAATTAATTTTTACTCTACTTACATCTAACTACATTTGCTAGATCTAACCAACTACATTCCTAAGAAATGAATACTTATATGAACGTACTTGTATCGATATAAAACATCTACATTCGCTAGATCTACGCGCATGAACCTAGATCTAAAATTATTTCTACTAAATCATAAATTACTGCTAAAAAAATGAAACAACAAAATAATTTCTACTTTAACTACATTATCTCAATTAATTTCTACTCTACCTACATCTAACTACATTCGCTAGATCTACCCAACTACATTCCCTACAAATAATTTCTACTCTACCTACATCTAACTACATTCGCTAGATCTATCTAACTACATTCCTAAGAGCAATTACCTACATCTAACTAAATTCGCTAGATTCTCTACATACATCTAACTACATTTACAACTACAAAAATTAAACAACGAGCAATTACCTGAAACTCATCGCGCAGTCCATCTCTTTTTCTCTCCTCCCTCCTTCTCCTTTTCTTTCTTTCTTCTTCTTTTTATCTCTTTCTCTGTCTCTGTTTACGATTGACGCTGGCCTGTGGTGGAATCAGGTAATGCGTATAAGAAGGGTATAGGAGTATAACAAGTGGTATCGGAACCAAGACCAGATTAATCAAATTTATGAGGTCAGTAAAGTGTCATGTGGCATAAAATCAAGATCGACGATGTGGAATCAGGTAGAGAAAGTTTGATGACGGAGAAAATTTCAGCGTGTGGTAGAGTGTAGTGAAAGATGTCCTTGTCCAGCAAGAGTTGATCGCTGCTCTTGAAGATGACAAACCAGAAAAGACGTCCGCTGAAGACTTGAAGGTGATGGAGCGGAAGGATGTTAGTATAATCTGTCTATATCTCTTTGATGAGTGACAACTGTATAGGTTGTGCATGGAAGAAGGTACACGGTTCGTTGATTAGCTCAATATCTTCAACATCGCGTGCCACTCGACCTAGTATATGCACATGCTTGCAGACATAGGCGCCTCTCATGTCAAACCGTAGCGTAGGCTAGCAAGAGTTGGTGTCGTCCAATTGGTTAATTACGCATCGTTTGAAACAGAAATCCCAGAGCATGACCCGATCGACCGAGGCATTTAAGCAGAGACGCAACATCAGCATCTCCTTCTCTCTTACCTGAAATATCCCCCTTGCATGCACTTGTAGTTTTAGACAGAGCGAGGGAGATTGAGAGAGAGATGGGCTTGGGGCTTGGAGGCAAGGAGAGCAACCTGAATCTGAACCTGAACCACGAAGTGTCGATCCTCCTAGACGCAGCTTTACCCACTATCCTCTTGTTCATCTTGGCTTCTAATAGGGTGGGTGAGCAATTGTTGAGCATATTGATCTTGGGGAATGCTAAGGACGTGGTTAATCTTACAAGTAATGGTATTGCTTCTACTTAGGGGTGCAATCGGATTAGATTATTTTTGATCGATCGACCGACCAGACAGCTTCATATCAGATTCGGATATTTTTCATATAGTTTTCATATTTGAATTTGATTTCAAATTCTGGAGATCACTATTCATCGGATCGGTATATTCTGAGAATATTTCCGGATATATCCGAACTCATTTACTCGGATATCCGAATCATCATGGCTCAATGGCCCTTATGGCCATATCCATATGCGGCGGCCCTCTCTTGGTCTCTCGTTAAGGCTCCAGCCATCCTCCACTCCTCTCCCATGATGCCACCGTCACCCCTGCTCCCTCCGTCGCCCCTCTTGCCGCCTTCCACCCCTTCGGCCGCCCTACCTCCACACATCTCATTGCCGCCCTCCACCGTCGGCCGGATCTGTTTGCACGGAGCCATGAACCTCCACGGCCACACCGCATCGAGCAGCGGTCGGATCCGTTGCTGTTGAGGTTTAGGAAGTCGGACACCGCGGTTGCTAGTGAGGTCGAGGAAGCCTCCATCACTATCACTACCGAGGTTGAGGAAGCCAGCCGTCGCCAGCAGATCTAGGATGAGGAGGAGTTGCTATGGCCGGTGTTGCGTCATCCCTCCGGATCGAGGTCAAAGCCACGCCGCACAACCCGATTGGCTTCCGCTGCTAGATTGAGGTCATACCCACCACCATGTCTCTCGATTAGCCACCAGTGTAGTGTGTAGCCAAGGCAACACGAGGAAGGGGGCATGGGTGGCGTGTGGCCAAGATGCTAGGCTGGGCTAGGCCGGGGTGATGTGTGCCCAGGGGGCGGGGTGGAGGCTAGGGTGGAGCGTGGTCGAGGTGCAAGGCTGGGGCGGAGCGTGGTCGAGGCGCTTGGCTGGGGCGACGCATGGCCAATGCTTGAGGCCAAGGTGGCGTGAGGCTGGGGCACAACACGTGGCTGAGGTGCGAGGCTGAGGTGGTGCTGTCCAGCTGAGGAAGAAAGAAGGAGATGGAAGGGAGGAAAATGAAGGAGGAAGAAATGGAGGAGAAGCCCGATAAGAGAAATGAAATAAAAGGAGAAAGGAAGGAAAGGGGGCACGGCAAGAAAAAAAAAGGAAAGGAGAAAAATGCGGTGGAGCTGGATTTCTAACGATGGACTTGATTTAGTTTGTTTAAATATAGTGGAAAACACTAATGTCAACTCTTGACATTAGTTCTGTTACATTCGAACTCATATGGTTAATTAATCATTGTTATGTGTTTGCTATATGAGGTATGATCTATTGTCACACAATATCCGACAAAAATATCTGGTACCGTATCGATTCGCTCCGTATTCGCTTCAAATCCGTAATTGATATTATACACATCTGTCGACGATTGGAGAACGGGCTCCCGTCGAGCTTACTTGTTGAATGGGGGATCAACAGAGCCCCGTCGCACGGATCGAAGAGGGCGTTCGAGCGATGCGAGGTCGGGAGAAGAAGAAAAAGGGGGACACGGTGTTTTTATCCTGGTTCGGGCCTCTCACCGTCGAGACAATAGCCCTACTCCAGTGTATTGTGTTCTATCTTGGTGTCCCTCCACATGATCTTCAGGGGGTTTAAATACTACGACTAGAGGTACATAGAAGGTAACTACCTCCTGGGATTGCGCCGCGCAATCGCATTTCTTACGATCTAACGCCCTTGACCCGGCGTTATTTGAATTTCGGTATGATTTCCTTGATCTCCTAATGATTGGTTGCCACCTTCCTTCCTCGCGGCATTGATCGGGCACTCCGACCAAAACACCCGAAAGGTGTCGGCCTCTACGAGCATGCTTGCTCGTGGGGGTGTGTTTGGTGCTTCATGAGCGAAGGTGCGAATGCGCATGCTCTGAGGAGAAGGAGGGATGCTCGCTTCGCTCTCCCGAGCATCTTCTTTTAGTGTTGCTTGGTCGGGCGGGTTTAGCTTTTCACGGGGTACCGTGGTCTTTTGCCGATAGCCAATCCTCGACAGCCTAGCCCCGAGGTTCAAGTGGGGAACCTCGGGCTTCCTTGAGCCTAAGAAGACTTGAGGGGATTGAATTTCCTTTGGTCGTGGCTCACGACCATTTTTCGTCGGGAGACGAACTTCTTTACCCGCCACAGGCTTGCTCGCGTGGGCGCTGCTGCTTGGTTGTTCTGCGGTTCCTTCTCTCGAGAAGCCTCCTTGTAATCGGTGCGGCAGCCGGTAAAAGCGCTTTCTCGGCCAGTGTCGCTACGTGATAGGCGGCGATTTCAACCGCCCTTCGCCTTTTTTAACCCTCTCTACCGGTAGAGGACGGAGTCACGTTGTCTCTTTGCTCGGCTTCGGCCAAATATCTTCCAAGAGCCCTAGCGCCCAAGAACCCTTTTCGTTCCCCTTCCTTCTTCGGCCATGGCGCGTTTCAAGGTTAGCCGATGACCGAAGGAGGCTCCAGTGTGCTCACGGACGAGGGGTACGTCGACCAGTGCTCGGTCGAGTGCCCGGGATGATGCGGCGCCGCACCGCTGGAGACGGAGATCGCCTCCTGCGAGTTGTACGCCATCAACGGGCTTCGCTCGAGAGCGACTTCCTCGCCTCCGTGCTTGCCTTCTGCGGGTGCGAGATCTCTCATCTCCACCCCAACTCTATCCTTTCTCTCGCAATATTCTCCCATCTTTGCGAGGCTTACGTGGGCGTAATGCCCACGGCTAGCCTCTTCTTTCACTTCTATTCCCCCTTCCGCACCGGCCGGGATGGCTCACGGCTATGCGTTTATCTTCGCCTCGCCCAACCGACCATACGAGTACCCCTTCGTTGCTCACGAAGGACTCGGTGTCGGGTTGGGCCGACCTCTGGTTCTACCGTAAGAAGGCGGAGGGGTCCCGCTTGGTCTATCAGGGAGGACGCTCCGCCATCGAGACGGCGCGCCGCCGTGCAACTCCGAGGAAGAGCGGGTGCTCAGACGATCGGTGAGCTTGCCCAGATGGGGCTCATCGGTCGGGATATCGCCCGACTTCACCTTCAACCGGTGTCCCCACGAGGCACCGCGAGCATCCCTTCTTCGAGGTGACCGGGTGGCATGACTTCACCCGCGAGGACAACGCAGTATGTTCCTCGACCTCTTTCCCGGGCATCGCTGCTTTCTGGTGATCGGTGCTATGCATATATATATATATATATATCTTTTATCTTAGTCTTTGGTTGCGACGCAGCTCCGAGGACGGACTGGGTTGACGAGAGGGTCGCCGAGATGTTCGGGCGCTCAAGGAGAAGGAGCCGACGCCCAATCGCCAGGTCCCCAAGAACATCTTTGACCGTGGGCGACGGTAAGTACATCTTTCGCTTCGCTCGGGGCATGTTTTCCGAGCTTATTCCTCCCGATTGCTTGCGGAGAAGGTCGCCCTTGAGCTTGCGGTGTCGGCGCCGCAAATACGCCGCAAGCCAAAGACCCGCCAGTGGGCTCTCGCAAGAGGACGGCGAGTCGAGGCCGCCAAGTATCCGCCTCGCCTCTCCGCGCCAAGCGGGCCGAGGCGCCGAAGCCGACCAGACCCCCACGCCGCACCTTGAGTACGCCGACCGTCGGGAGGTAAGCGAACTCAATTTGGTTTGATGACTTCAAACGGAGGAGGCCGGAGCCGATGAGCCGATCGAACAGCTCGCCGAGCAAAGCGAGGAAGGCCGAGGAGGAGGCCAGGTCCTCCCGACCAAGGAGCGGCCGGAGAGGCAGATCAAGGCCCTCCAGACTGGCTTACTCGGGTGGTCGATGACCCCGAGGAGGAGGAAGAAGAGGAGGCCACCTACGCTCGGGTCGGAAGGAGCAGGAGGTCGACCTCTCAAAGCGACCTCGGCTGGAAGAGGTCGACATGGACGACGCCGACCCGGCGATGGCACGTGCCGCTGACGCCGCGGAGGAGCGCGTCGTGGTCGTGGCCGAGGCCTACGAGGCCGCCGCGGCAGTCGCCCGCGCCCGGCGAGGAGGCCGAGGAGGATGGCGCCGTCACGAGGCGTAAGGTAGGTTCTGCTTCATTCTCTCATTCTGCTCGTCTTGTGATTTTCTTCGGGCTAACCCCACCCTGCTTGGCGTGGGCGTGATAGCTCGGATGTCGTTTTGGACTTCCGCCGATGGTCGAGGAGATTATCGACTCTGCAGATTGACGCCGAGCTCGACCGCGTTGTCGACCAAGTGATGGCCGAGATGGGAGGAGCCGGCCACGGCCACGGACTCCGTGAGCCCGAAGCTTCCCTCGGCGGGACCGTGCTTTCTTCCGGACGTGGAACCTATTCCGGCCGCGGAGGAGCAGGAGCCGCAGGGGATCGAGGACCAAGACGCTTTGGCCTTGGTCCCTGCGAAGAGACGATCATGGGCAGGCTCAGCGCCGAGCCCCGAGGAAGGGAGCTTGGTCGCCGCCGACCAATGCTTCTGGCCGTGAGCCAAGGAGAGGAGGAGGTCGCCCCCGACCTAACTCCTTCGGCCTTGGGGCACCAGCGCCCCCGCCACGGAGGTGCAAGGGGCGGAGGTGATCGCCCTTGATCAAACGCTCCGGCCATGAGCATCGGTCGCCTCCGACTATGGAGGGACAAGAGGCGGAGGTGATCGCCCTTGATCCAATGCCTCCGGTCGCAGAGCATTGGTCGCCTCCGGCTGCAGAGGGACAAGAGGCGGAGGTGGTCGTTAACGACCAACTGCCTCCAGCCGCGGAGCAAGGAGTGGCGGCTTCGTGGTTGGCGTCTGACCCCGAGCGGTGCCCGACTGAGGAAAGCGCCACGAGCCGCTTGCCGTGGAGGAGGATCAGCCTCGGGGCGACCCGGGGTTGGTCGAAGGTGGTGACGCCGTTGCTCTCCTGAGAGCACCGGGTGCTCAGGAGGAGCAAGACCCCGGCGCGCCGGTCCGGGATGACTTGGTCAATCCCTTCTTTCGGGCTGGCGCGACCGACCGCCAGCGGCTTCAGGACAAGCTGGTCAGCCGGGCTCTTTTGGTAAGTTTCATGTTCCTTCTTTTTTCCTGTGATCGACCTTCTGGGAGTCCGCCGCCTTTTTCCCTTCTCTTTTCTCTTTCGCTCAAGTTTGCCGCGAAGGCTATGGAGGATATCGACGCTACCTCGGTCTCCGCAGAAGAGCATCGGTCGCACCATCATGAGCAAGACGCCAAGATCGCCGATCTTGAGCGCCGGGTCTCCGAGGTGCGCGAGGCCGACTGAAGCTTTGGAATCGGCGAGGAGCCTCATCGCCGGCTCGGGACCAGCTCTTCCAGAGCGAGATCGGCGAAGAGCACTTCAGAGCGTGGCGCCGAGCTTGACGAGGAGCCGGGGAAGTTGCGGCCGAGGTCTCGACTGCGCCGAACTCCAACGAGCTCGGGAGCCTTGAAGAGGCCCACTCAAGGAGGTGCAGCGCCGGATGACAGGTGAAGGTCGTGCCGCTTCGGCGGAAAGTTTTGGACTTGGAGGCGGAGGTCGACTCCCTTAAGGAGGAACTTGCTGCCCTTCAGGTCGAGCGTAGGACTTAGCTCCTTTTTTTTATTTTTATTTTTAGCTCGTGTAACCCTGTAAAAAAAACAACGCTTCGGGTTAAATGAGCAAACTCGCAGGTGTTTGGTCCTTGCCTGTTTTTCTTGAGTTTGCCTTCAACATATGCCCATATGATCCCGGTTCTGCAGAAAAAAGGAAACAAGTTCCTGCATAGAGCATATATCATAGATACGAGCAAAGAAAACAAGTCCCTGCATAGATCATATATCATGGATACGAGCAAAGGATCCTTGGTAAGAAGGGACGGAACGTTCCTATCATACGGAGCCCCTGCCATGGACAAAGGTCGTGCCCTTACTGTTGCGAGCACGAGTTTGTTCATGGGAAAATTTAAGGGTCGCTTTGGTCGTGACGATTTTTTGAATGATATAAGTAGGTCGGTTGCGTCGAGAAGAAATGCGAGCACAGAGTAGACGAACTTTAAACCAACATCACGTAGAGCTACCATACCCGAATGGTCACTGAACCGGGCTTAGAGTGGATGCTCGCGCCCGACCACGCATACAAAGGAAAAGCTACTGTGGAAAGTGAACGATTGGGCGAGCATCTGGCCGGGGGCCAAGGGAAATGGTGCGCACATACTTGTCGGATAAGTTCGTCTGCAATGCTGCTTAGACGACGATGCTCGTTCGACAAAGCGAGGACGAAACACGAGAAAGAGGGAAACGTTTTATTGGAAAGAACGCAAGGGGCGCGAGATAGGAGTACTCGTCTAAACGTAGAATTTACGCAGTTGATCGATGTTCCAGTCTTTGGTGAGCTCCTCGACCATCCGGCATCGCGAGGCGAACAGCCCTGGCGTGTCAGTAGACACGACCGTGTAGGGTCCTTCCCACCTTGGGGTTAGCTTGTTGGCCTTCGACAGGTCTTGAACTCTTCGTAAGACCATGTCGCCGACTTGCAGGACCCTAGGTCTGACTGTCTGGGCCGCGTGCCTTCGAAGCGGCTGCAGGTAAACCGCAGACCGGAGCAACGCCCGGTCGCGTGTCGCGTCGCCGAGGTCCAGGTCGACGAGGCGCTCAACTTCTTGATCGACGGAATCGATCGATTGCACCCTTGGGGAACCCAAAGACGATTTCGGCAGTGTAATGGCCTCCGCACCGTAGACGAAGTCGGAAAGGCGTTCGCCTGCGTGGCTCGACCGGGTCGTGGTGCGCGGATGCACCAAAGAACGGCGGGAAGCTCATCCACCCATCGCTTGTCTTTGGTTGAGGGTCTTAAAGACCCTCTTTTATGCCCTGGACTAGCTGCCCATTTGCTCGCTTCTACGCTCCGTTACTCGTGGATGCGCCACTAAGCTTAAACAGACCTTGGTTCCGACCTCCTCGCAGTAACTTTGGAACAAGCCACGGTGAATCGGGTCCCGTTGTCTATGATAAGACGGTTGGGTATCCCGAACCGAGTTACCACATTATGCGGAGGAATCTCTTGGCCGCTCGGGCCGAGATGGTCGAGACAGGCTCGGCCTCTATCCACTTAGTGAAAGTGTCGATGGCCACGAGCAAATACTTGCAGCCTTTTCCGACCTCGGGAAGGGTCCAAGGACATCGAGCCCCAGGTTGAGAACGGCCAGGAGAGTGGTATGGTTTGCAGGTGGCATATGCCTGCTGGCGGACTTTTCGAGCATGAAAGCGGCATGCCCGGCAGTCGTTACGATTGACCGTCGTCCGTCAAGGCCGTCGGCCAAGAGTACCCTAGTCGGAAGGCCTTGCTCACAAGCGCCCCGAAGACGCAGTGAGCTCCGCACATTCCTTCATGGATATCACGAAGAAGGTAATCGCCTTCCTCCCGAGAGACGATCTGGAAAGGATCCCTAATGCGCCTTTCCCAGATAGGTCGCCTTCGATCACCAGACCGAGAAGATCGCCTTATTAGCCGGGAACGCTCGGCTTCTTCCTCGGGCAATGTCCCATGCGCAAGATATTGGATGAATGGCGTCATCCAGTTTGCACTTTGCTCGAGGAAGGAGACCCTACCGCCGGTCTCTGGTGCCTCCTCTTCAGAGGGAATGGAGGGCTTATGTAGGTGCTCGACAAGCACCCCACCGAGCGGTGGTCCGAGAGGAACCGACCTTAGACATTTGGTCGGCCAGGGAATTATCCTTCTGGGATGTAGATTACCAAATTCTTGAAGTATTTCTCCATCTTCCTTACTTCAGCCAGTCTGGCGCCATTGAGGTATCGAACACCGATACTCCTTGTTGACCTGGTTTACGACCAACCGTGAATCGCCCTTCACAATGAGCCGTTGGACTCCTAGCGATTTACATGCTCAAGTCCGGCCAAAAGGCCTTACTTCGCCGCGTTGTTAGTCGCAATAAATGTAGTTGGATGGCGATCGTAGCTGTTCTCCATCCGGGAGACCAAGATGACGCCAGCCCCGAGCGCCAGTATGCTCGGGATCCATCGAAATCTGAGTCCGTGAGTTTTCCTTGAATCGTTGGTTCCATTGGCCGGTGGAGCCGAGCCGACCATTCCGCCACGAAATCAGCCAAGACTTGTGATTTTATCGCCGTGGCTGAGAACACCAGCTCGAACTCGGCGAGCTCCATTGCCCACTTGGCTATGCGACCACCGGGCGCCCCGATTTTTCAGGATCTCCTCGAGTGGGAAGCCGGTCGGCACCACGATCTTGTGCGCTTGAAAGTAGTGACGCAACTTCCGGAGGCCATCAAGAATGAGTACAGAGTTTCGGACCTCGGGTAACGCTCCTTTGGTCCATGAAGTACTTCGCCGACGTAATAGATAGGTCGCTGGTACCATCTCTCTCATCGCCAACACCGAGCTTACCGCTATGGGGTTGCCGCCAGGTATAATAGCAATTCTTCCTGGCCGTAGGTGTGACGAGGATGGGCGGTTGGGAGAGGTACTGCTTTAGCTCTTTGAACGCGCGATCGGCTTCCTCCGTCCACGTGAAGCCATCATGCTTGGAGGGCTTTAAAGAAAGGTAGTCCTCGCCTCCCCAAAGGAGACGAACCGCTTAAGGCGGCCATTCTTCCGGTCGAGCTTGTACTTCCTTTACACATGTGGGCGACCTCATGTTCTCAATGGCTTCGATTTTCTCCTGTTAGCCCTAACGCCATTTGGCCCGACCATATAGCCGAGCACCTTGCCGGCCTTTACGCCGAATACGCATTTCTCTGGATTTAGCTTTATTCGATGCTTATTGAGGTTACAAAAAGTTTCTTCCAAGTCAAAGAACGTGACCGAAGTACTCTTGCTTTTGACAACTATGTCGCCGACATAGACCTCCAAATTTCGACCTATTTGGTGCAGTGAAAGTCTTCTGCATGAGGCGTTGAAAGGTTGCTCCCGCATTTCTCGGCCGAAAGACATGGTCGTATAGCGTAAGGTACCGAACGGGTGATGAAGGAAGTCTTCTCCTCGTCTTCGCGTGACAGTCGATCGATGATAGCCTGAATAGGCGTCTAGGAAGCTCATGGTGCGTGACCTCGCCGTCGCGTCCACCAATTGGTCTATGCGAGGCAACGGTAGTTGTCTTTGGGCACGCCGCTGCGTTCAAACCCGTGTGGTCGGCCTTACGCGCCACTTGCCTCCTTTCTTCTGACTGCACTGGATTGGCTAGCCACTCGGAGTGCTCGATCTCTCTCGATGAAGCCGGCTTTTAGGAGTTTATCAAGTTCCTCCTGATGATTGCCTGCTTTTCCGGGAAAAGCGTCTAAGTTTCGTCTCACCGTTTTTTGTCGGTGAACTGCTAGCTTTGTGCTCGACCACCTCCCTTGGGACCCCGGGCATGTCGGATGGTTCCCAGGCGAACATATCCGACCTTGCCCGGAGGAAGGTGGCGAGCTCGAGTTCCTATTTGGGATCTAAGGAAGATCCCAAATGAATGACCTTGGCCGGTTCCGACTCGTTGAGCGGAACAGCCTTGGTCTCTCCTCCAGGCTGGAGGGCAAGTTTAGGCCGGGAATGCTTCGGCTCTTGGTCGGGACCGCGAGTGGGTAACTGACCGACCATATCTAAGGCTCTTTCGTCGCAATTGAGTGCGGACTTGTGGTTCCCTTTGATGGTTATAACTCCGTTCGGTCCGGGAATCTTCAGGCACTGATACGCGTGGTGAGAGGCGGCCATGAACTTGGCCAAGGCCGGCCTGCCGAGGATGGCGTTGTAGGCCGACTCAAAGTCCACCACCTCGAAGGTGATTAGCTCCGTTACGAAGTTACTTGGGCCGCCATAACTTACGGGCAGGACGACCTGCCCCAGAGGTTTGATCGAGGTGCCCGGAACTATCCCGAAGAAGGGCACGGCCACACTCTTGATTTTGGAACGAGGAATCTGCATCTCGTCCAAAACCTTGGCTGAAATAAGGTCCAAAGAGCTCCCGGAGTCTATGAGGACCCGACCGACGACGGTATTGCTGATGGTGGGGTTCACGACCATCGGAAGCCTCTGGGTTTGGTCATCCCAAGGGGACAGATCGTCCTTGGAGAAGGTCGAGGATACCTCCGACCATTTCAATTTCTTTGCACCGAGGCTTACCTGGGTAACATGGTGCACTTCCCTTGCGGCCTCCTTTAAGTCCGGCGGGACTTGTAGGCGGAGGAGCCCCGAAGATGACCGCTATGTGATTCCTTGGTTCTTGGTATTCCATGTCATCCTCACTTTCCTCGGCGGGCTGTTTTCCTTTGTCATTTTCACCTGCTCTGGAAGCGTTGGCATGGGCCCCTGGCCAGTAAATCGCTTCCAGCGGTAGGTCCACGCTCGGCAATTAGTAGGTCGTGCCTGCGCGCTGGTGAAGCTGACAAGAGGTCGCCCCGTCGGTCCGCTGGTCGCCTCGTCGGTCCGCTTGGTCGCCTCGTCCTCGAGGCCTGTGTGGTTGTCCTCTTCCCCGAAGCGTTAAGCCCCCGCTCTTGGCCGGCGGGTTGCTCGGGTTGTTGTTGTTCCACCGCGGCTACCATGGTCGGGCGAGGGTCGCTTTTCTTCTTTTTCTTGATCTTCTTGTCTGCACTCGAGCCCTTTTGCTAGCCGAGGTCTCTAAGCCAGGTTGAGGCGGCAGCTTCCTTCGCCCAAAGATCTTCTTCCATTGGGCGGCCTCATCTGCGTTGGCGTATCGATCGGCCATTCGGAAGAGCTCGTTCGCCGTTAGATCCGGTGGATCTCCGTGTCCTGCGTGAAGCGCCGCCTCGCACTCGAACTTGAAAGCCGGACGACCGCCTCGTCCGATATGTTCGGGATCGAGTTCCGGACCTGGATAAACCTCTGGACGAATTGTCGCAGGGTTTCCCTGTCCGTCTGTATCAAGCGCTCCAGGTCGCGCTCCTTTCCCGGGCGGATGTAACAGCTCTGGAAATTTGCTCGGAGCGCGGCGCTGAGCTGCCCCCAGGACCGTATGGAGCCTTCCTTCTGATTAAAAAGCCACGTACGAGCGGCTCCGTCCAGAACCGTCGGCAGGTAATTTGCCATCACCCCCTCATCGCCTCCGGCGGCAAGGATGGCGGTGGTATATATCGAGAGAAATTCGTCCGGGTTCTGGGTCCCGTTGAACCTTTCGATATGGCCGGGCTTGAATCTGTTCGGCCATGCGACGTTCCGGAGGGAGCTCGTGAAGGCCTGGCAACCGAAGCTCGGGATTTCGCGGTGAAATCCTCGGTCATAGCGGCCTCCACGCGGGTCTTCCACCCAACGCCCCGTGCGCGGGCCGAGTCGGGAGAAAACCTCATGCGACGGTCGTGCTGACGACCGCTTGGTCGTGGAGCGTTCAGAGTGCTCGTAATCTGGGCGATTATACGGATATCGCTCCGGGGTCGCTCTGCGGATCGCTCCGGCCTTTCCGGATCAGGTTAGCGATCCGGGCGATCTCGAACATGGCTCCGAGATTCACCTCTGTGCGAGCGCACGGGGGAGCGTTTGTGACGGTCCCGGGAAACACTCCGGGCATCCCGGTCACGAGGAGGATCCGAGACTTTTAGCTCGGCGGCAAGCCTTTCCAAATCTTCGGCTACGACCCTGCCCACGGCCTCTAAGTCTGCTTGCTCGGGGAAACTACGCAGGTCACGCACGACCGCCGCCAAGGCCTCAGAATCGCTCCTGCTTTTGAATCAAGCGGTGGCGAGCTTTGGCGACGCTCCGGGGCGCGATCGGGAGTTCGGTACCCACAAGAGTTCCTTTCCGTGGAAGCGCGCCCCCCCTTTGCCTGGCGGCGAATGCTCGCGAGGGTCTTTCCCAAGGACGCCTCCAGGTGGAGTCTGACCGCCTCGTAGGGGTCGTGGCTTGGCAGCGTCGAGGATCCTTCTCCGGCTCCGCACGGCTTCGGCCACGTTGACCCGACGAGAGCGGGATGAGAGCGATGGGGACATCATTGTATCCCCTTGAGATGCGATCTCTCGGTCGAGCTCTAGGTCGTCCGGTATGTCCAGCCGTCGTAGAGCTCATCACGGTCGTCCTCGGGGTCCCCGAGGGTAATGTCTGGGGATGGAGGCCCCGCCTCGCATTCCGTGTCCGGGAAGAGCTCCCAGACTTCGGTGACCGATAGGATCGGTCACCCTGGCCGCGTCGTCGGCGGCGTAGTATACGTCGTCATCTTCAACGTGGTCGAAACACAAAGGTCCCGAGTGTCTCCCGAGTTCGGCATCCTCGAGGATCTTGATCCGCGACGGAATCAAACTGCCGTCCCCCACGACGGCGCCACCGCCGACGATTGGAGAACGGGCTCCGTCGAGCTTACTTGTTGAATGGGGATCAACAGAGCCCGCCGCACGGATCGAAGAGGGCGTTCGAGCGATGCGAGGTCGGGAGAAGAAGAAAAAGGGGACACGGTGTTTTTATCTGGTTCGGGCCTCTCACCGTCGAGACAATAGCCCTACTCCAGTGTATTGTGTTCTATCTTGGTGTCCCTCCTGTTCTGAGATCTTGAGGGGTTTAAATACTACGACTAGAGGTACATAGAAGGTAACTACCTCCTGGGATTGCGCCGCGCAATCGTATTTACGATCTATCGCCCTTGACCCGGGCGTTATTTGAATTTCGGTATGATTTCCCTTGATCTCCGGCTGATTGGTTGCCACCTTCCTTCCTCGCGGCATTGGCCGGGCACTCCGACCAAAACACCCGAAAGGTGTCGCGGCCTCTACGAGCATGCTTGCTCGTGGGGGGGTGTGTTTGGTGCTTCTGCGAGCGAAGGTGCGAATGCGCATGCTCGGAGGAGAAGGAGGGATGCTCGTTTCGTTCTCCCGAGCATCTTCTTTTAGTGTTGCTTGGTCGGCGGGTTTAGCTTTTCACGGGGGTACCGTGGTCTTTTGCCAGATAGCCAATCCCCGACAACATCGTATTCATATCCGGTATTATCCGTATCCAAATCCGATTAAAAAAATATGGTTTAGGGTACGAAAAGAGTGATATCTAACCGAATCCAAACCGGTTGCACCCCTACTCCTACTCAAGATCAATAGGTATAAATGTTATGCTTAACTGAAACCTGAGTTTTTCTTTGCGCATGCATCATTTCATTAACATAAGAAATGATAATACAAACAATAGTTCACTGGGGGGTGAGTAGAACTTGTTGCTAAATTACCATTTTAACATGCTATGCAGGCTAGATTTATTGGGGTAGCTAAGTTTCTACCAAGGTGGCGATGGAGGACAAGACTGTGTGATATTCATGTCGGTAAATGAAGCATGGGTGGCCCAACTCCCTGCTCGACCTCTTCCATGAGAGCTTCAGGATCGACGAGGACATGGTGTGTTGGAAAGTAATTGAGACGTGCCAAAATGGTTGGCTTGCCATGTCCTGCAAGGCAAGTAAAGATCGTAATGCAATGGCAATCAAATCAAATTAGTTTGTTTGTTTCTTTAGCTAGGCTCTCTATGTTTACTTGTTGCCTTGGTTAGCAAGTTGATTAGGTGGTCCGCTCACTATAAAAGGGTATATATATATATATATCCCATGAGTTTAAAAAATAACAGAGAGTAACACAAGAGAGAAAATTGATCCAAAGCTGTTGCATTCTTCGTGTTCGTGTGCGTGTGTTCATGATCCAGGACTAAACCCAACAATTGGTACCAGAGTGAGGCTCTAATCTTAGTGCCACGCTTGCCTTGGGGAGGCCGCCACTGCTGCTCCTCATGACAGGCTATCGTGTTCTTTTCTATGCACTATCAGCAACGGTGACATTTTAAGATATGTAGTTGGTCTGAGTTGAATTAATACCATAGTGTGCAGCATTGCGTGGCCCCAACAGCTGGTGGTTAGCCTTCTATTCTACAAGAGTGGCCAAACAATAAGTTTTATTCCTTTAATTAATGATTCTGCAAGGCTATTTTGATTGTGGACATGAGGTACGGGATGTTCTACATTAATTTCTAGAGCCATACAATAACAATTAAATGCCTTTTTTAGGTCAACTTGTTAGCATTGACCATTCGAATAGACCTTGTTCTTTCTTCTAGAAAGGAGGCTCTTAATAACTTGGGTAATTAATTTAACAATAGCATGGTTCCTATTATATAAGAGAGATACACATGATCATCTAGTAGAAACATCTATCAGTATCATAAAATATCTGAAAGAGCCCGATGGAGGCTGAATGGGTTGACATATATCACATTGAATTTTCTTCAGAAAATGCAGTGATTCTTCCCTAACTTTTAGTTAAGAAGATCTGATGAGCTTTTTTATAGCGCAAACAAGACATAAGAAATCTTTGGGTCTAGAAAAGCTTTTATGCTATGGCTAGTAGAATTATTAATTATTCTTCTCATTCATATTCAACTCAGGATAACCCAGTCGATCTGCCAAATCTTAAATATTTCTGGGTTTTCATTGCAACACAAACTTCATGTTTTATATGTGAATGGTATAACCCGGAGGAGAAGGAAGGAAGCTTTTTCAACCACATATTTATTACACCTATTAAACTTAGTCATATGTAGGTATTTTGTACCATCCTCATTCTCTGTCTCCATATGGAAACGATTTAGACCATTGTCTTTAAACCTTAAGAGAGTACGACTAGACTAAGAATATAATATGGCATTCTTCCGGTGCCAAATATGATAGCATCGCTTCCGGTGATAGTCACAATATTTCCAATTCATTTAGTGTGATACAATTGTCTTCTAGATAGATTTTCTCTTATGTCATTGGATTATACTTTATTCTATATTAGAAGTATGATTTAACAATTAAACAATTGTTGCATCAGGAATATATTGTAAAATATAGAACAAGCATAGCATAATAAATCAAATATCTAAAAAATATCAATTTATTCAATTTTAAATGATAATCACTCAGTAGGAGCATAGACCAAATGTTCATTTAGGAATTAGGACTAAACTGATAAAGAGATTTATAAGGAATGTGTGGTATCGACTAGCAAAGTGAAAGGAATACTTAGAAGATTAATCTAGGTCTCCATATGAGTCGCATGTGTCCTTCTAGGACTTCTCGAGCTCAGCAGGGAAAAGTACCATATCATCACACTTCTTAACATCCGTGTCAACAACAGGTTGAACTGTGAAGTATAACTTAACATTGTTTCCTCGGGTTTTTATTGATTTTTTTAGTGGATTTCATGTAAAGCTCGATCATATACTTCGTGATGTGATAGTTGCACGACCAATGGCCAGGGCATCCATACTTAAAACATGGTTATTAAGGGATTGCAGTCTTATTAACTGAATCTTGCTTCTGGAAGCCTCATGTCCCTAGCTTTACCTTTACTTTCTATTATGGATTGCCTCTTCCCCTATCTACTTATCCCCTTTATGCCTTTTTGGCCTTTTCTGCGGCCTCGGATATTGCTAGCCTACTGAGCATTTCTATGTGCTTCATGCATTGCATAACTCCCGTCAGGAAGTACGTAATGATTCTTCACTAGGAGTTTATCATGCTTTTCTACTTCTAGCAAAATGCATATAAGCTCAGAGTACTTCTGGTACTTAGCATGATGATACCGTTACAGTAGTATCCTCATATCGGGGTGGAAGGTACAAAATGTCTTGTCGATCATTTTAGCATCAGTAACTTTCTGGTTACAGAATGATAGTTTAGTGACAAGCCTGTGAATGGCAAAGTTATGTGCTGCCACAACCTTTACAATCTTGAAAGCACGGGCGGATCCATTAGCATTGTGCTTCTAGCAACAGGACGGATCTTTTTGCTGGTTATATATAGTTTTTCCTTCGGGGAATTAAAAAGTATCAGATGGTTCACTTTCATCAAATATACAGACTTGAGAGTCCGTATGGAGATAGTGCCTCAGGAAATATAAAGCCGCACAATTGCGGCTTTGGGAAGAATAGGGATACCACCTTCAGGCTAAAAAAACAATAGCTCTAAAAGATCGAGCAGTCATATTAATCTTAATATTCGTTATCCAGTTAAAATAATTGTTGCCATTCAAGGCAAGCTTGATAAATTCCATTTTGCGATGTCCGACCTATCATATTTCTATTAATGCAAAATAACTTTTATTGTTGGTAAAATCAATATAATGCATGCTCACTCTTCAGTTAGCAAAGCTTGATCTATATCTATGCAGTACATAATTATAAAAAAAATTAGAATTTTCATTGTATTTATCATAATTTTCTTTTAATTATCAACCAATTTTCAGAATTACTGAATAATAAAAAATAAATCCCAAGATAATTTTAAAATAGAATAATGCTAAAAAACAAATGAATAGACACAAGGCTCCCAATATGCTTATTAGAATTTTATAGAATTTTTTTAGTATTTTTTGTAATTGTTTGTTAATTACCAATAAATTTTTAGAATGACTGAATAAAGGAAAATAATCCAAATGCACACAAAACATAGAATAATTGATAGAAAATAAATCCAGATCCATAATATTATCAATGTATCGTACATAATTTTTCAAAAAAATTCTAGTATTTTTCACAATTTTTCGTTAATGATTAAGTAATTTTTAGAATTACTTAATGATAGAAAATTAAAGTTTAGCACATATTAAACATGTAATAATTGCTAGAAAATAAACCGAGGGTACAAAACTTCCATTATTTGCTAATATTATTTTACCAGAATTTTAAGGAAGCCCAATTCCTAAAAACCTAATTTTTAGGATTTAACATCAATTTTCAGAGCTTAATAATTATTTTCTGAAATTAGTGAAAATTCTAGTGGCAATAACTGTAATTTTCCCTTTTAATTAAAATTTTTCTGAAAAATCGTATGGTCGCTAGGTCGTACAGCCCATCAAGCCCACCAGGCCCAACCGGCCTGGGCACCCATTAATAGTGGGCGGCTGACGAGTACCCATGCCATGGGTACCCCCATCAGCCCGGAAGCACGAACGGGCTGACCAACCACAGTAAAGGCCCAGCAACCGCCGGAAGGTACTTGGGCCGCGGGGAGCGAACCCGACTGCAGGCAGGCCGACTCGACGGCCGGGCGGACTCGATTCCGGCGGTTGGTGAGCTCGACCACCTAACATTGGAGCTCGCGGCCAGCAAGCTCCACCACAAGACGAGCCAGGCCCACGCCCGATGTCAGTGGTCGCCTTGTGCGCAGCTGCCCTCGACATCCGTCACGGGTAGGCGGCTCCTTCCCGAGATTGTCAGAAGAGCCACCGAAGAAGTCAAGCCCCCGTCCCGTCGCCTGGCACACCGCAGAGGAGTACGCCCACTCCCAAGGCAAGGCAAAGTCAAGCGCCATTAAAGCCACCAAGGCTGACAGGAGCACCACGCGACACGCCACCCAGACAGCACTACGCAAGACTGCTCATCACAGAACCACCAACCCTGCCACGGGACGGGCAGGGGTCGGTCGGACAAGACAGGAACCAGACTTCAAGACGTGCAGGCCCCTTTCCTCGTAGTTTTCCCAACTCCTGTGTAACTTGCCTCCTCCATCTATACAAGGAGGGGCAGGGCCCGAGAGGGAGGGGCGCGGAGAAAACAGTCTTCTAGGTAGCCTCAACTCCCTAGCGAAAACATCAAGGGGATCGGACAGCCGACCCTCCGCCTCGCTTGTACCCCCCTTGTTCATCACTCAAAGATCAATACACCCACGCCGAACGAACTGGAGTAGGGACATTCGGCCCGAACCAGTATACATCTTCTGACTCCTTGAGTCGACCATTCGGGGAGAGGGAGCGCGCGACCCCATCCGACCATAAATTCGTATTGCCGGTGCACGAAACACCGACAGCGGCTAGGGTTAGAAAAAACCCTAGCCGCCGATTTTCCTTCACCACATGGGGTGGCCGGTTCTGGTGGCGCCGCTGACGCCACTGCACAGGAGCCGCCGCTGGTGAACCCGTCGCAGGTGCACTCGCCTCCCGCCATGCCGCCTCAGCTTCGTGCTTTGAGCGTGCCACTGTTGGGCAATGCGGGCATCTCGGTGCCTCAGGCACGTCGGCTTGGGGAAACGCGCAGCGGCCATTGTTGGCGTGTGGGCGCGGATACAGCGCTTCGGCGTCGCCAGCTTGGGGGAAACGCGCAGCGGCCATCTTCGGCATGCGGGCGCGGATACGGCACTCGGGCGCCGCCGTGGACACCAGCGGGAGGCAAGGCGGCTCTCCGACCACTGTCGTGTGCTTCGGGCCCGGTTGTGGGAATCACGGCTTCCGGCGACGTTGGCAGGCACGGCTTCTGGCGATGTGGAAGACGAAACGGCTGGCGTGGGCGCTTTAGGCGCCGCATCGAGCGCCTCCGTTGCATCGGGTGCGGGTGCCACCGCTGGTGATGGCGGTGTGGTTTCGAGCGTCGATCGGCGACCTTCGGGGCTGGTCGGCCTTGGAGTTCGGCCTTTAGGCCGATTTTTTTAATGAATAGTACCTTTGATCACAGTATTAGTTTAGATTAACGAGTAATTCTAAAACGTAGTCATGCTGATAACGTGTTGTAAAACGTACTCATTCACCCGCCATCGACCAGCAGCACGCCAACGAAATCACACTAACAAAAGTAGAAGCACACACAAAAGTAAGGGGCAAAGTTCTCTCTCTTTATTGAATTGATTATCTCTGTACAAGATGTGCCGAATATATAACAAAAATTAATAAGAGATAGATTCGAATTCATCCATCAATAAATAGAATTCGTTTGTACTTAAACTCTGGTTCTATCTATATATCATTACAGTCTGGACTAAGTTTGAGCTCCAGCGGCGCGTCCTGGAGCTCGGCTACAAGTGGGTTTCGAATTTTGGCGAAATTTCACCGAATTTCGCCGAAATTCGGTCATTTCGGTGGGTCCCGAATTTTTTTTATTACGGTTGTATTTCGGTTGGTTCATTTGAATTTTATCCAAAAGTTTAAATTTTGGTCAAAATTTGTCCAAAAAATCAAATTTTGGTTAAAATTTGTTCAAAAATTCAAATTTTTAGACAGCAATTTCGTCCCGAAATTCCACCGAAATTTCCGAAATTTCGGAATTTCGGTGATTTCAGTGGGTGCCGAAATAATTTTCTAACCGAAATTCGAAACCCTGGCTACAACTTCCTCTTGACGGTACATATATGTAACATCTTATAGCGGGACGCCTCGGCGAGCTCTGCCGTCGGCCACATCAGCGTTTACCGCAAAAGGAACCTGATAATTTTTGTATTTGCGTACAGGTCCCTGTTCCCATCTGCCATCGATCTCCCGTATCGGTCCGATCGGGCTGTCCACGTGCCACCGACCACTGGCCTATGCGTGGCCAACAAATCGCCGTCCACGGAGCACTCGAGGACCAGCGCGCTTTTCCCCGTCGTCGTCCTCGCGGTGACCTTCACCCGTTCCTCTTGCGGGAATCGTTGCGCCCGCCCCACTGTGCCGCCCTCGGCCTCACCACCTCCGTCATCGCCGCTCGTGAGCTCCTTCATCGTATCCACCTCCTTCGTTCCCTGCGTCGTCCCCCCGCCGTTGCACCTCGCGCACTCTTCCGCTTTGCTGGGTCGCATCCTTTGCCGCTTCTCCTGTCTCCCGCCTCGCGCACTCCGCCGGTGCTCCTCCTTCCGGCTTTCCTATGCCGCAGCCTCCGCCGGCCTCTCTACCGCCGAATCACCGATCTCTCTACCCCTAGCCTTGCCGATGGGCCGCAGCCTCCGTCGTGCCACACTTTCCCCTCCTCGGCGCTGCCGCACCTCCGTCCCCGTGGAGTCCCCCCGTCTCCCCCGTGGCGCCGGCACCACCTCGACCTCCCTCCTGTCGCATCCTTCGCCGCTTCTCCCATCGCAGATGTGGACGAGGGATTGCGCCGCGCCTCCACGCTCGCAGAGGGACTCGCGCCGGCGATGCTGCCTTTCCGTGTTGCGCGCAGTGATGGAGCTAGAGCTTCTGCATAATCCAAATTATATTCATTCCCAAACAAAGTTAGGGGTTCTTGATGCAGTTTCTATCTGCAATCGATTTGGTTTGGGATTTCGGATTTTGGCCTTGCGGCTTTACGTGAATGATGACCTGGTGTGGGACAGCGGCGCGCCATTTCGGGAACCTACATCGACCGCTTCACCGGGCACCGTGCTCCTGCCCCTGCACTAAGTATCAAGATAAAATCACATGCTCAGTGACGAGTACTCATACCATGGGTACCCCTAGCGGCCTGGAACAGCGAGCGGGCTGCCTCCTCAAAGCCCAGCTCCGACGAAGGGCCCGTGGGCCCCGAAAGACGCTTGGCCCCGATGTAGGCCTGACCTAGGGTGCTCCGACCCCCTGGGTTAGGGCCACTCGGCGGGAGCCGACCCCGCTTGGTCCCAGCGCCTGTCGCCTTCTCTAGCAGTCGGGACACCGAGGCCCCCGCCTGTATTCGGCCAACTGTCCAACGGATGTGACAACCTCTGACACCCGTACCAGGGCAGGCGGTCCCTTCCCGAGGATGTCAGAAGACCCACTAAGAAGTCAAGCCCCGGTCCCGTCATCCTGACGTCACGGAGGAGAGCGCCCCCTCCCGAGGCCACGCTAAGGTCAAGCACAATTAATTGCCGGGGCTGACAATCGTACTAAGTGGTGCGTCACTTCGCCAGCTCGGCCGAGGACCCCCCGCCGCAAGACTACCAACCCGGCATGGGGGCGGACGGAGCCCGGTCAGACGACAAGACAGAAGACCAGACTCCAAGGCGTATAGTACCCCTTCCTTTTTTCTCTCCCCAAACTTCCATGTAACCTGCCACCTCCGAGTCTATAAGGAGAGGCAGGACGCCAAGGGCAGGGGATCGACCCAAAAAAGAACAAGAAACACCTAAGGGAACTCTCCCTCGTCTGTAACCCCCAGGCAATCGTTCGCCTCAAGAAACAATATACACCGATAGCACGAACTGGAGTAGGGACATTCAGCCCAAACCAGTATAAACCCTGGCTTCTTGAGTCAACTATTCGGGGAGAGGGAGCGCGCGACCCCTACTAACCAAAAATTCGTATTGCCGGTGCACGAAACACCGACACTCAGGATATTAGGTAATACGATTGATTTGGTGTACTACCATTGCTATTTTCTTGCCAAAGATTGCAACTCTTGCTCTTGACATTTGAGAATGCTCCTGATGAATTATCTCTTGGGGCTTTGCAATGTAGAATCTTGCTTGGTGCTTGGGAATCGGAAAGGCTAAAGTTTAATAATACCTCCTCTGGCATCTCTGCAGCTGTTGGCGATCTCCGATCAATAAGCCTCTGTAGATCATCGAGCTACTAAGGTCCATCGCCTTTCCTGTACATTAGGTATTCTTTTTTAAGACTTTTGGTGCTCAAGTGTTGCGCAGCTGCTAAATTTGAGTAGGATTTGAAACTGAGTGTTAATACAGCTACATAGTTCTGGCTGAACTGTTTAGATAGTTGTTAATAGGCCAATTATTCTGAGTTTCGGATGGTTGAATTAGCTGTACACTCAGTATGGCAGGGACAAACAACTTTGCTGGCATTGGTGGGGCAATGAGCTAGAATCTATTGGTGTGTGCTCATCCCTATAACCAGATAATTTCTCCTCATGTTGGTTTCAGAGATACTGCAGATGAGGCTATCCAAAGTTTTGATGCTATTCGTATTTCATGGATAAATAACAGGGACCAAGTGAGGGTGATATCCTTTCTTTTTGGTCATTTACCCTAAAGTTCACGGTGCAATTGATCATTTGCCCCAAGTGTCTCACTAACATGTGGCCCTAGGACCCACATGTCAGTGAGATATCAGAGGGCAAATGATCAATTGCACTTGAATTTCAGGGCAAATCATCAATTAATCCTTCTTTTTGCCATCAAGGTATATACAGCTCCGGATGCTTTTTGCCATCAAGGTATATACAGCTCCGGATGTAGCTACCCACTGTGCTGTCTTTTGTGTGACGAATCCCTTCCAATCTCTTATACGTTATGTACATATATATTGGCCAAATTGTTTGATGATATGTTCGTCTGCACAAACAATGTGGATATTTGTCGGCATGATATAAACTGGATCTTTTAGGAATTGATGACATCCGCTACAGCACTATTTCAGTAGATGTCTGCAAACAGCAGATGTTTGTACACCTATTTTTGCTGATTCTTTATTACCTGCCATTTTTGTAGTGTATTAGTGTCTGGTTTTTGGGCCTAATACTATTCTGTTACTCAAATGCTTTTAGGTTTAACCATTATATGCATGTTTGATTTTATTAATGCATCCCTCTGGCTCTCTTTATGGTATGTGCAATTCTTTCAGTTTGGATGAGAAAAAAATATGAGAATGAAATTGTGCTCCCAAAGAATGCTTCGGATCCTGCACAGGCATAGCTACATACTTTATTTGTTGAATCAATTTGCATGATATATTATTTTACGCAGGAATTGATGACATCCGTTGCAGCACTATTTCAGTAGATCTATGGAAACAGCAGCTGTTTGTACACCTATTTTTGCTGATTCTTTATTACTTGCCTTTTTTGTACTGTATTAGTGTCTGAGTTTTGGGCCTAATACTATTCTGTTACTCAAATGCTTTTAGGTTTGACCATTATAGGCATGTTTGATTTTATTAATGCGTCCCTATGGCTCTCTTTATGGTATGTGCAACTCTTTCAATTTGGATGAGAAAAAAAATATGAGAATGAAATTGTGCTCCCAAAGAATGATTCGGATCCTGCATTGGTATGAAATTGTGCTCCCAAAGAATGCTTCAGATCCTGCACAGGTACAGCTACATACTTTATTTGTTGAATCAATTTCCATGAGATATTACTTTACGCACTATGCCACTATGCTTCAGTCCTTATGAACCATTATTTCCTTATTTAATTTATTCTGTTACATTGTTCGAGCAATATACGATGTTAAGGAATCAACAGCTCATGCATTACAGATAATTTGGAGCACAAGGTTATAGTTAAATGATCAAAATTCACAATTAGTGTGATGTTTGCTCCTCTGTTCTGACTATTGCTAATTTTACTCACAGTTGAAGATGATCAAGCTAGAGACTCGTGTCTCACTTATAAGGTTTTTACAAATTTTGGTGGTTCACCATCCATCCAAGAGGTATGGGGTTGATCTTTTGAGTTTTATGGTTGTGCATGTTAGAGATAGAGTCCTGTTATTTTAGTATCTATATTAGAGACAGAGTCATGTTATTCTTTTCCCTCATGTACTCTATATATTGTGGCCATTGGCCTCATATTGAATACAAGCCCTATTCATAACATGGTATCAGAGCCTAGGTTCAAACCCTAGCCTCAATCTTTTTCCGCAGCCGTCGTGCCCGGGAGAAACAATCTGCTCTCCCGGGCGGGCACGTGGACTTGGATCCGCTCCTCAAGCTTCGACCGCGCCCGATCTCCGGATATTCGCCCAACATCGTCACTGCCTCGCGCCGCCTGCGCATGACGCCGGCTCCCATGCCGATTCGTCTTCGGTTGCTGGTCTGCAACCTTTGGCGCGACCTCCAAGCCGCTCGATCCAGAGCGCGCTGTTCATTCGGCTTCCGCTCACGTGGCTCCATCGAGATGCAGCCGCGTCTGCCTCCTACAGTTGCCTCCCGCAACGCCGGCTTCGCCGATCCCCAGCCGCCTCCGTCTTCCTCTGTGCTGGCGCTGCGCCGCCTTGCAGTGCGTCGTCTGTCCAAGCCACGCCGCTTCGATCATCCAGCAATCTTTTGCGACGTCATCTATCTGGCCTCGATAGGACTCGATCGTTTTCTTTTTGAGTCTGTGGCTTCCAAGGACACACGTGAAGACTTTTCAAGCCCGTGGGCTGTGGCTTCAAAGGATCAATCTAGAAGAGATTACCGGTGAAGTGGCCACCGCTCCTCCCAAAGGTCCCGCCGCCTAGCTTTCATTGGCATATCTCTATCATCTTGGCTTTTGTTGTCTCGATGGCTTTCGGGCTACTGCTTCTTAGTACTGCGGCTAGTAATTTCTAATTTTTTTTAGTCTTCCGTTGAGTCCATCCAAGTCTTTAGCATCTTGATTCTGTCGTAGCTCGGCTCTTTTGTCGGCAACTCCGATTACCTCAGCTCGGCTCGTTTTGTCGGCTTCGTCAGTTCTTCTTCGTCGACTCAGCCCTACCGTCGGCTCTTCTTCGTCGACTTGGCCCTACCATCGACTTTCGTTTGTCGATTTGGCTTCTTCGTCGGCTCGATTTTTCAAGAGTTGGATATTACGATGGCTACTTCAAGATTAGGACTTCGGATTTTCCTACTTTAGTGTCAACCTTCTCCAAATGCAATGCTATTGCATACGTCTTGCATTTGTGGGGGGGTGTTAGAGATAGAGTCCTGTTATTTTAGTATCTATATTAGAGATAGAGTCATGTTATTCATTTTCCTCATGTACTCTATATATTGTGGACATTGGCCTCATACTCATAACTATTCTATATTATGCATTTTGCTGATCCCATAGCTGTTGAAGGAGATCTGTAGTGTGTTAGTGTCTGAGTTTTGGTCCTAATACTATTCTGTTACTCAAATGCTTTTAGGTTTGACCATTATAGGCATGTTCAATTTTATTAATGTATCCCTCTGGCTCTCTTTATGGTTTGTGCAACTCTTTCAGTTTGGATGAGAAAAAATATGAGAATGAAATTGTGCTCCCAAAGAATGCTTCGGATCCTGCATAGGTACAGCTACATACTTTATTTGTTGAATCAATTTGCATGACATATTACTTTACGCACTATGCCACTATGCTTCAGTCCTTAAGAACCATTCTTGCTTTATTTAATTTATGAGAGGTGCTTCTATGCTCTTCCTTCTAGTACAAGTTGCACAAATCTTGAAGCAAGCGAAGGGGTAAGTAATCACCATCTACCCTTCATTCATGCTTTAATAGTTGTGCAACTTTTAAAAGGAAGAGCATAGAAGCACCTCTCTTAATTTATTCTATTACATTGTTCGAGCAATATACGATGTTAAGGAATCAACAGCTCATGCATTACAGATAATTTTGGAGCACAAAGTTATAGTTAAATGATCAAAATTCACAATTAGTGTGATGTTTGCTCCTCTGTTCTGACTATTGCTAATTTTACTCACAGTTATAGATGATCAAGCTAGAGACTCGTGTCTCACTTATAAGGTTTTTGCAAATTTTGGTGGCTCACCATCCATCCAAGAGGTATGGAGTTGATCTTTTGAGTTTTATGGTGGTGCAAACTCATAGCTATTCTATATTATGCGTTTTGTTGATCCCATAGCTGTCAAAGGAGATCTGTTGAGTTACTTATTAGCTCTGACGATCACTGGTCCTCAAACCTCTCATTAAGTTCGTAAGAGAATTCTAACCACTGGATCTGTGCAAAAGAGGTGCCACATGGATACTAAGTACGCCTTCTTATGGTAGGCCTGATGGTGATTTCTTTTTTAGGTGTTATTTTATCTGGAGCCTCATAAATATCCTTGCACAAATAATCTAGAAATGCTGGTTTGCCAGTATACTGATACAGGTATTTTTCTGCAATATCATAGAATTTTCCCCAATCCATATATTTTGTTTGAATTTTCTTATTTTGAGTTCGAGATATTTGCATTAAATGTTCATGTAAGTCCGGTATCAGAAAGATACTATTAGGAGTTATCGACAATTTGTATAGCTGTATCCTTTCACATAATTTACTTGCAGCAGTTACTTTATTTAGGTATAGATTTTTTAATCCTGATTACGCTACTCTTATTGCTGACGGGATTTGTAAGCCTTATAGCATTACCTACTCTAAACATGTGATCCCCATCTTTTAGAGCCTCTTTTCATAGCCCATAGTTGATTAACTTCGAGGTACAAGGAGTGTATGTGCCTTTTATTCTTTTTAAGTTTGAATTTGTTCTTATTTCTATGTAGAAATGCTGCAGATGTTCTGCCGTGGCAGTGTTCAAGAAGGCGCTAGGCGCTAGTCGGGCGGTGAGGTAGGGCCCAGCGCCTAGACGGATTAATCGGGGATTAATCGGATCTAGGCGGTCAGTCCTAGGCGGTCGGATAAAATAGATTATGGTAGATATGTAGGATGTAAAGAACCAAATAACTAAGCAGTTAAGCACACAATTAGATAAATAACATAGACATAATGACATAGTACCACCCAAAGAAATAAGTTCTCACACAATAACCCACAAGCAACAAGCCACACAAGCGTTCATAGTTCAAATTTAGCAAAAGTGCAAAACACAAGTTTTCAAGCATGATAAAATGGTGATTAAGGTTTCAATCTCAGTCTTCGTCCTCTACACCATAATCCTTGGTTGGGATCACTTCTTCTTGCTCTGATTCAAACTCAACTTCATCATCATCTCCCTCTTCCTCGTCCTCTTCCTCTTCTCCTTCCCCTTCAGACTCCCAATCATCTTCATGTAATTCTCTCACTCTTGAGCTCCTACGATGTTGCATGGCTTCACCCGCCCCACTTGCTTCATCAATAATCCTCCAAGAAAGGCCCGTTTCGGGATCCACCTCATCATCATCCACACCATCAATCAACCAAGCTTGTGCATGTCTAGCATCGCTAGTTAAAAGGACATCAATATTCTTGGTCTTGCTTTCCTCTTTTCTTCTCAATAATTTTGCATTGAATTGAACAAAGACTAGATCTCTAAGACGGCGAGTATCTAGCTTATTTCTTTTCTTAGTATGGACCTACATCACAGGTTGCAAAGAATGAGATGACATAATAAAGTTAAGTATATAATCAATTATAGGACTTGAGAGTTAGTTAGTTACCATGTCAAAGGTGCTCCAATTCCTTTCACAACCCGATGAACTTGCCGTCAAAGAGAGCAATCTTATTGCCATTTTTTGCAAATGTGGAACATGACCTCCATATTTGGTCCACCAACTTGCTAGATAATAGGATCCAAATGAAACAACATCGACGATCAATGACAATGAGAATTGGAAATAAACAATATGCATCTATCATTCTATCAATGAAACTGAAGTAATGAACAAGAACAATGGATTACCGGGAATAATAGAGGATTTTTGGCATCCAATTAGAGCAATAGCCTTCCCAAATAATCCTTCTTTATGTCTAAATTTGTCAAATTCCACATTCATCACTACATCCATTTCCTCAAGATCACCATGGTAAAAACGATCAACACATTCATATAATCCTTCATTTATAGCTTGATCCAAAAAGATAGTTGGGTCACGATAGCTATAATATGGATTCAAGACATAACATGCTAAGTGTAATGGAGAATCAAGCCTTCTCTTCATCTTTCTATCAATGGCTTCCATCAACAACTTATAGTTGGGCTCATGGTTGTTCAAGGCCTCCTTGATTTGCTTCTTTGCTTCTAAAATTTCTCCATAGACAAAAGCCATAGAAGGACCATCTCCATCAACAATGCGAAGAACTCGAACTAATGGCTCAAAAACCTACATGTAATGGCAATATATGACACTTCTAAATTGCAAACAAAGAAAAATGAATTAATGGACAGCAAGTATTAACTTTTTTACCTTCAAACAATTGTTCACACCATTCCAAAAGGCCCTACTGATGATTGTGCCCGTTGCCTTTAGTCCTTTACCTTTCTTTGTGAGAGGGTAATCATCCCATTCCTTGCTAACTGCCATGTTCCTTAGCTCGGTTTTCTTCTCAATTAGACTTTGCAAAGTAAGAAATGCTGAAGCAAATCTAGTCACACCGGGCCTAATTATATCTCTTTTCTTTGTGTGCTTTCTCATCAAAGCCAATGTCCTATGGTGCGAATAAATAAAAATAGTCATAGCCTTTGCTTGCTCAACCGTTTTCTTGTACTTGGCCATGCCACCAATTCCTTGTAGCATCAAGTTAATAGTGTGAGTTGCACATGAGCTCCAAAAAATATTTTTTCTCTTCTCTAATAGCAAGTCTCTTGCCCCCATGTTGTTTGAAGCATTGTCGGTGACAACTTGCACTACATTTTGTGGACCTATTTGTTCAATGCAACTATCAACATACTCAAAGATCAGCTCACTTGTGTGTGATTCTTCGGAAACCTCCTTTGATTGTAGGAAACTAGTCCCTAAGCTACAATGCACACATATGTTCATTATGCTTCTCCTTTTTTGATCTGTCCAAGCATCGGTCATGATAGAGCATCCACTCAAGGCCCTTTCTTGTTCATGTGGCTTCAACAAATTCTTGGCTCTCTCCACTTCTTCCTTTAACAACTTCTCACGACATTCATATTGGGAAGGACCGGGATAGTTTGGGCCAAAGCGACCAATAGCTTCCAACATTTGCTTGAATTCATAATTGTTGATGGCATTGAATGGTATGCCTACATGAATCACATACACAAGAATATAATGTTAGCAATAGGCCAATAGCGATGACATAATAAAAAATAACCAATATATTAGTTGAGGAGGCATACCATGAGCATAAAGCCATCTAGCAACATATTGGTTGCACATGTGAAGTCTTTCTTTAGCGATGTGTTGATTAATGCTTGTTTGTCTATTGGCCCGTGATAAAGGAATAGAAGGATCAATGGGCGCTGCATATTTCTCCATAGGCCCTACTGCCCGAGGTCCCGAGGACGACCCAATCACATCAAACCCTTCTCCTTCTCCTTCATTACGATCGATGACCACTTCGTTCCTTACCTCTTGTTCTTTTGTATTCTTGACCCTCTTCTTTTCTCTAACATCATCAATTGATTTTTTGCACTTATCTTGATCTTCCTTGTTAGACTTGGGACATGCTTTGACATTGCCTCTTATATGTCCAACATGTTGTTTAATTCTATAGATCCCCCCACTAACTTCCTTCCCACACAATTTGCACTTCACTCTATCCAAATTATTTTCATCCACAAGGATCCCATATTCCCATCCTATATCATCAGAATTTCTTTTGAGAATGTTAGAACTCGATTCTTTTGCAACCGATGCTTGGGATAGCGACATTGATTCTAATATACAAATTACAAAATTATAAATGGTATTAGCATTTAGCAAAATAATATATACAAATCAATGTGGGGAGAGACAGAGAGATCAGAGAGGGGAGAGTGGGACAGACAGAGAGATCGAGAGATAGAGAGTGGGAGAGACAGAGCGAGTGGGAGAGACAGAGAGTGGGGAGAGTGGGAGAGACAGAGCGAGAGGGGGGAGAGGGAGAGAGATCGGGAGAGGGGGAGAGACAGAGAGAGCGAGTGGGGAGAGTGGGAGAGACAGAGCGAGAGGGGGGAGAGGGAAAGAGATCGGGAGAGGGGGAGAGACAGAGAGAGAGAGATCGGAAGAGGGGGAGAAGCAGAGAGAGCGAGAGGGGGGAGAGGCAGAGAGATCGGGAGAGGGAGGAGAGGCGGCAGAGAGAGATAGAGAGATAGAGAGATCGAGAAGGGGAGGGGGGAGCAGGGGAGGGAGAGGCGGCAGAGGGGGAGGAGCAGGGGAGTGACCTGTGCGGCGAGCCGGCGACGGCTTGGGGACGACGACGACCGGCGGAGAGGCGGCGGAGGACCGGAGGTGACGGCGACGACGGCTAGGTTTTCCCCGTGCGCGCCCGTGTCTCCACTCCACCGAAGGTCCTCCCGTGCGCCCGTGTCCTCTAGGGTTAGCTCAACCTCTGTTTTTTATCCTTGCCTGGCTTCATCCCTCGCCCGTGCCCGAAGTCGGCCGCCTAGGCGCCGCCGTTTCCGCCGCACGCCGCCGTTTCCCGCCGCGCCTAAACCCGCCCGGCCGCCTGCGACCCGCCTGCGACCGCCTAGGCGGTGGAACCGCCTAGCGGCCCGCCGAGGCCCGGATCGCGGCGGCCGGAGCCCGCGGAACGCCTAGGCGGCGCCTAGGCGGCGCCTAATCCCGTTTTTTGGAACAGTGTGCCGTGGAAGTAACAATGAAACAAGAGGATTTAGGTATATCTGCTCTCTTTGTATGTTTTGAACGTTTTCACTGGGTGCAAAATTTGTTTACTGTTATTGAGGCTCGTTCTAATTCTTTGTTAGAATTGAAGTGGGCAATAGGGCTGGTTGATGAAAATTAAAATTAATGACAGACTTAGTATCACATGAAATTAACATTGTTTATTGTGCCAGCTATGGTCTATGGGTTTTGCTGCATTGACTGACTGTCCAAATTGGGGATGGAGAGAGCCAACCAACGTTTACATCAATATTCAATATGTGATTTCATACACAGTTTTTGCTAACACACTAACACACTATAGAAAAGGCAGGTAATAAAGAATCAGCAATAACGCTACTGCTAAGGGACCATCAGCAATATGGTGACTTACTCTCTTGGTCACATAATTTTGAAGATACATCGTAAAATTGGTTACACTATTATAATTTTTATTTGTTAAAACTTGGGCAATCTTTACCAGCGTTTGGAAAGGCGATTGAGCAAACATGCTTGTGAATGGGATTTCATCGAAAGAATCTAGGCTAGATATTTTAAATTGACCTACTTATCATGATGTGTTTCTTCTACTGTAACTGCCTAATAACACGTTAGTGCTATAATTACTCATGTCCTTATTACTTGACTTGTTATTGCAAATTAGCCATAGGCTTCAGCAATAAAACCCTAAGGTTCAGATGAAAAGGTTCAATTGGTTTATCCATAGATAAGTACTATTTCCTATGCCACTCCTCCATTTAATTAGATGCTTGGTAGATATTACGTTTCAGGTTTGTTTCATTCCTGTCCTCCAATTAAACAAGATAAAATTTGCCTTTCCTGTTAATTACGATTGGATACTACAAATCATATGGTTCATAAAAAAAATGATTGATATTGAACTAAGATTGACCTAGAATATAATATCTAACAAATACCTATATGAGTAACATTTTTATAGCGTTAACCACAGTCTGCTCGTAACGATAGAGGCATCTCTCTTTATTATGTTATTTGGTTTGGTTAGATTGTTATGTTTATTGTTCCTCAATTTTACAGTGTGTTCGAGATCGAAAGCAAGCTCTAACTGGTCATTGGCCTTCGTAACATAATTCTTACGGTTGTTATGTTTTAAGCTGTATTAATGTTGGTTAAATTCTAGATTTCCTGTTAGCCATTTCTATAACATGTGATTTATAAACTATTTTATGCTTTGTCGCTGCCAGACAAACAATATTATCATCGGCGCGGCGTAGCGCGCATATCTTCCTAGTATACCATACACTTTCAAGCTAGCGAGTTCGAGTCACCGATGTTCTCAACATCGATCTCACCAACCGGCTATCGTCTGACCAACTGATGATTGGAATTGATTATCCTCTTAACGGTACATATGTAGGATGTTGGCGGCGCGGGCCAGGTTCCCGCCGGAAATGGATCTGGGCATCTTCGAGCGCGTCAAGCATGAGATCGCCAGCGCGGCGAAGGTGAGCATCCAGTTCCTCCACACGGCGCGCTTCAGCACGACCTGAGGAACGTGATCGCCGACTGGAAGAATTACACGAGCCTGATGCCACAGGAGAAGAAGAGCAGCAAGATCAGGTGGACGTTCCCTGCCCAGTGTAAGGCGTCGATGTAGCGGCACCGAGGCAAAGAATGACGGGTAGGTCAGAGATTAGCTGCTCCCAAGGAAGAGACACTGAGGTAAACGATTAGGTTTGGGCGGAACTAGAGATAAAATCATCGGGGTTCACTATTTTATCATATAAGGGATAACAACTTGGGTGTGTCTAAGCTTCTCCCGGATGTTTTGTTCCCAAAAATCATCCAATTTGTAGACCGTAGGATCATAAAAACCAGCCGTTGAATTAAAAAAAAGCGCAATTAAAAAGACAGCAGGCTTTATTGGGTCCGCCAGGGGAAATGGACCTAGATCCAATAACAATGTTCTAATCCAATAACAATGGGATATCAGCCCAGAAAACAAAACGAAACTTCTGCCGTTCTTTTCCTTTGGTTTCTATGGGCCTTCAGTGAATGCTTCGGGCCTTCTTTTCCACAGCCCAACTTGACTTCCAAGAAAATTCCTGTTGCCCTAATTTTATGGGTCCCACATGCATACAAAAAAAAGGAAAAATAAGGAAGTTTAGATCATAGAACTTCTGACGTGATCGGGAGAACGAAACAACAGATCAAACTCCTCCCCTCCAGAGGAAAAAAGAGGAAGAAACAGCATAGTGTAAGCCGATATATCAAATGCAAGCGAAGAAGAACCATGGAGGATCAGATGGACTTTAGAGGTAAATACCTGTTGTTTTCTGTTCTTCCCCTCTGATGATCACGGAGCATCTGCGCAAAAATAGAAAAAACCTCGATATGTTCATGCTTGACTTCCATGATCTTTTTCTTTCTTCTACAGTGCTTCACCCGTATTGCAAAAAGTATTCGGTGCTTGTTTCTACAGTGAAAAAAATATTCATTACATACTGATTTTGTTTTTGATTTCTAAACCATTATATGTGATGTCAACCTTACAAATTTATCAAATCCTGATGTTTCTCAACATCCAACAAAAAAGCTCAAAAAATTTAATGTAGCACAAAGTAGTATGTAATTATCCTTAGTTCATACATACAGTGAGACAGCAAAAAATAATTTGTAATGCTTCATATCCAAAAAAGTATCAACACAAAAAGCATATATGTGAGGCATATGCCACTTATCCACTTGTGAGTTTAGACCTTGCGATGCTGCAGTTGCTCTGATTAATTAGAAAAAATTGCACTTATCTGAACATATGCCACTTATCCAAACAAAACCAGCATACTTCACTTGGAAAAAAAATCATACTACTATGTCATTTAATTTTGTGTGGATGCATGATTATCAAGTGTAACATCATACTTATCTAACATACCTCTTGTTTTATGATCTTCCACTCTGATAATCACGAAGCATCTGCGCAAAAAAAAAGAAAAAAAATCCTCGAGATGTTCATGCTTGCCTTCCATGAACTCTTCTGTCATCTACAATGCTTCTCCCGTCTTGCAAAAAGTATTCGGTGCTTGTTTCAACAGTAAAAAAAAGTCATTACGTACTGATTGTTTCTGATTTCTAAACCATACAAAACTAGAATACTGAAACAAACAGGCTAATCAAGACTTATTGTTTTAGGGCCACTGATTTATCTAGATTTTTTTCCTCACGGTTATGGTCAACCATACAAATTTATCAATTCCTGATGTTTCTCAACATCCAACAAAAAAATAACAAGAGCAGTGTTTCTATGCTTTTTCTCTTAATACAAGTTGCACAAATTTTGAAGTAAGCGAGGGAGTAAGTAATTCTCATCTACCCTTCGTTCATGCTTTAATATTTGTGCAACTTTAAAAAAAGAGAGCATAGAAGCACCTCTCAAATATTAAATATATTGATGTTGCACAGAGTAGTATGTAATTATCCTAGGTTCATACATACAGTGAGATAGCAAAAAATAATGCGTAATGCTTCATATCAAAAAATAGATACAAAACACATAAACGATAAAACAAGAAAAGGTGTGAATATATACTTACATACTACTCTGAATAAAATGGAAAAATTGCACTTATCTTACTAATTAGAAAAATCACCAAACAAAACAAGCATATGACACTTATCCAAACAAAACCAGCATACTTCACTTGGAAAAAAAATCCTTCTGTGATTTAATTTCGAGGGAAGCATGATTATCGATGTAGCAACATACTTATCTAAAAAAATAAAAAATGAAAAATGAAACAAAACCAGCATAGTTCACTTGGAAAAAAAAATCCTTCTGTGATTTAATTTCGAGGGAAGCATGATTATCAATGTAGCAACATACTTATCTAAAAAAAAATCAAACAAAACCAGCATAAAAAATAAAAATAGAAGATCAAACAAAACCAGCATAATTACACTAATCTAAAAAGAAAAAAAGAAAATCAGCCGTAAATCATCCAATTTTATTCAGCATAATTTCACTAATCAAAACAAAACAAGCATGTTTACACTAATAAAAACAAAACAAGCATGTTTACACTAATCTAAACAAAACAAGCATAATTACACTTGTCACAAACAAAACAAGTATAAGAATCCCTAATGAATAATGCTTTGTTTATTATGTTGAGACAAAACATGGATATCTTTCTAAGATTGCAAAACTAATATGGATACTTAACTGATAAATTAGTTAAACCTATAAAAGAAATATTAGTTAAACCTATAAAAGAAATATAAGCAAAAACAAAACAGTACCTTGTACAGCTCCTGGTGTTTTAAGCTCCTTCTCTATCTTTTTCTTTGACATGGATAGCCATTGAAGCTCATCTAGCTAGGAAAAAAAAATAGTACAAAATCAAAATGTTATTTCCTCATAGTGAAAAAAAAAGATACAAAATACATACAAAACCATATAGACACCAGAACAGAGTAGCTTCTAGATGGCCATTATTACCTAATCAAACAAAACAAGCATTACTCATTTTGGATACTTAACTGACAAATTAGTTAAGTACAATTTGTCAGTTAAGTACCATATTAGAGAAGGAAACAAAACAATTAAGGTTAATTAGTGAAAAAAAAGATAAAAAATACATACAAAACCATAAAGACACCAGAACAGAGTAGCTTCTAGATGGCTATGACAAAACATGGATATCTTTCTAAGATTGCAAAACAAATATGGATACTTGACTGACAAATTAGTTAAGCCTATAAAAGAAATATTAGAGAAGCTAACAAAACAATTAGGAATAATTAATCAGACAAAACAACATACCTGTTGATTGGGGAGAAGGATATATACTCTGATGTATTTTTTATGTAAAATTGAACTTGGTTTGCATTCCCCCCCCCTTTAAGTACATAATTTGATATATCAGCAAAATAATATCAGAATCAAAAAACAAACCCGATTATATTTGATTTCCTTATGTTTCTATGCAGTTTTGACAAGGGAAAAAGCAATTGGTGAATCGTCTACCCTATTACACAATGAGGCAACAATGATGAATCAATCTACTTGGAGTAAAAACATACCAAAATGCAGTTTGTCCCGTCAAGGTCAACAAGGCAATCCATTGCCCAAACCAAATCAATCAGTGGTATGTATAACACATTATTATTTCCCCCCCATATTTATAAAACCAGTTATGTTTTTCAACCAACTGCACTTTTTGAAATTACACGATGTTTAAAAAAAACAGGAACCTATCCCATGGACACCGCCAATGACAAGTGAGGTTTGCATTTACAGCAACAATTTTCAGGTAGAAATATTTTTTCACAAAACTCTGCTCCGCCACTAAAAAAAACTTTCTATACTCATTATGATGGTTTTACTATTCATATTGAAGGAAAAACAAAAAATGATACAAAAAATAACCTTATGTACTGACCTGTGTACAGAAAATGCTGGTGGGATCCTTTGATGACGATATGCAACATATCATGGGTATGGGTGTGACAAAAACCCCCGACTATTCTAAAGTAAGAAAAATACGTTGTAGATATAGTAAAAATAAAAATGATATCATATAAAAAGAAATATGTTAAACATAAAAATAATAAACTACTAAAAAAACATTATATTATTTGTTCATTTCAGCAACAATCAATTGATGTCAGTAGTGTTGGAGACATGATGGGCAATAGTCTGGTGAGCCTATTACAGTCAATGGAGCCTGTTCGGAATACCTCTCTCTATATGCAACAGGACCGCAATTTGATGATCCAAGACCCGTTGTTGGAAACAGCACAAACAAAAACAGATTTGGAGGACATACAAACATCTTGTGATATGGTAAATTTACTATCATCAATCTAGTTGTTATACGCACCTAAGCCATAAAAAACTAAAAAACATACTAATTTTTTTTGTGTTGTTACAGAATCAAGAAGATGTTTTCAAAAACCCAGATGTCCAAACCTTGTCACCAACATGCATGACTGGAGGATATACTGAGACAATGGAATCTGAAGGAGGCAGAAATGAAGATGTTGCAGAGCCTGAACATATTGCAGAAACAGGAAAAGCAGATTTATTGGAAGAAGATATTGAGAATTTCCTGGAAAGTGAAATGATAGATGCAATGAAACAGTCAATAGGTAACTATGAGATTGATAGTAGATTCAAACCAGAAGAGGGAATGACATTTGAGACATCAGATGATGCACATAGATTCTATAACTTCTATTCATTCCTTGCTGGATTCTCCATATCAAAGACCAAAAATTACCGGTCACAGAACAAGAAAAATGCGGGAGAGGTCACAAAGCACACAATAAAATGCAACAAGTATGGGCAGCAAAAAGAACCAAACACCAACCCAATCGATGGGATTACAGAAGGGACTCTCACAAATAAGAGGAGGAGGAACAGCATAGTGAAAACCAAATGCCCGGCAGAAATGGTGGTGGTGCTCAAAAATGGGATTTGGATTGTCAGGAGGGTTGTATTAGAGCATAACCATGAAATGTGTCCCCAAAATGAGACAAGGTTCCTTAGGTCTCACAAATTCATGACAGAGGAAGAAAAAAACCTGATCCGAACATTGAACAATTGTAATATTCCCACAAGGAAGATGATATCTGTGCTCTCATTCCTACGAGGAGGTTTGAGGTCCCTACCGTACACAAAACGTGATGTGAGCAACTTGAGGACATCTATTAGACATGAGAACTCGTCAAATGACATGGTTCAGCTGCTAGCTCACTTCTGCAAAAAACATGCAGATAATCCAGGTTTCTACTTCTCCTTTGACACTGATGATAACAATAGGGTCAAGAATATTTTCTGGGCTGATGATAGGGCAAGGAAATATTATGATAGATATGGAGATTGCATCAGTTTTGACACGACCTACATGACCAACAAGTACAACCTTCCCTTCGCTCCATTTGTTGGCATCACTGGGCATGGACAAAACTGCCTCTTGGGATGTGCTCTACTAAAGGATGAGACTGCTGAGACATTTAGGTGGGCTTTCAACACATTTCTGCGGGCTATGAATGGCAAGGCACCAACACATATTATCACTGATCAGGATGGGGCAATGAAATCAGCTATAGCATCGGTGTTCCCAAAATGCAAAACACAGGAATTGCCTTTGGCACATTACGCACAAAGCTGAGGAGAAGCTTGGTCCATGCTTCAGGGCAAAACCTAGTTTGCATGAAGACTTCATTGACGTCATTATGAATTGTTTGACAGTGCAAGAATTTGAAACTTTGTGGGTGCAAATGGTAACCTACTATGATGTGGCTAATGTGAAATACTTTCAGGACATGTGGGCATCTAGGCACAGATGGGTCCCAGTGTATTTTAAGAAAGAGTTTTACCCCTTCATTCACTCGACTGCTAGAAGTGAAGGGATGAATGCAATATTTAAGGATGATGTTGGCCCACAACACAGCGTATTGAGTTTGTTCAGGGAATTTGAAAGGATTTCAGACACGATATTAGATAGAGAAGAGCAAGAAGATAACAAATCAAAAACAAAACCACAACTTTGGTCCAATTACAAGATGGAAGATCAAGCTTGGAAGGTATACAATAGGAAAATATTCATCAAATTTCAGAATGAACTCAAAGACACAACATCACTCTACATGGTGGAGAGAGATAGAAACAAAATATATGAGGTGTACCAGGCAGATAACCACCCAAGATCAGAATACAGAAGGAGAACATATGTAGTGTTGATAGACATAACAAATGAAAACTATAGCTGTATTTGTGCAATGTTCCAGAAGGATGGCATATTGTGCTCTCACATACTGAAAGTCCTCATAAGCCTTAACATTACTGAGCTGCCAGACAAGTATTTCCTAGAAAGATGGAGGATCGGGTTCAACAAATCAAGCATAATAGAGCCAAAACAACTAGCTGCAGAATTAAGAGATGCTGATAGTCTATTTAGATTTAACATATTATCAAGAAAAATGATTGTTATTGCATCAGACGCTTCGAAATCTCAGAACATGTTTGACTATGTTATGGATCAGGTAGGTAATATGGAAACAACTATAAGTGACATGAAGAAAGCGACTGATAACTCAATGCAGAACTCTCAGCAGCAAAAACCCACCCATTGGGTAGATAAAACTCAAGAAGCCATGGACCAATCTAAGAAAACAATACTATGCACAGAGCCACAACCAGCGATTGTGCTACTGGATCCTGGAAAGGCAAAGACTAAAGGAAGGACCAAGGGCAGATACAAAAGTATAGTTGACCAAATGAAAGAAAGAAAAGCAATAAAAAAGTGCAAGCACTGCGGAGAGGAGGGGCATACCATACGGGACTGCCAAAAAATTCACCTACCCCCTATCAGTAGGCCCAGGAGGAAGGAATCAAAATAGCAACCCCCAGACAAAAAACATGGGTACATCCTGAAAAACCTATACTTCAAAATTTATTTATTACTACTGCATTCATACATGTAGAATTTTTCATGAACAAAAATTTTGTATAATGTACGAAAATATATACAATACAGATGTAAAAACACATTACTCTCTGTGTTTGCAGGATGACTCTAAGTGGAAAAAAAGGTTACAACAAGTAGAAAAGATGTAGACAGAAGAAGCAAAAGTACAGAATTGATATTGACAAAAAAGAAATGTCCAATTCAGAAAAAAGGTACAAAGAAGTAGAAGATGTAGACAGAAGAAGCAAAAGTACAGAATTTGGAGGACAAAAACCATAGAAGTGTCCAATTCATCTTTATAAGTAATGCCTTGATTGTCAGCTTGTGTGTGTACTGCTCAAACACAAAAAAGAGTAGTATGTATGGAAGATTCAGAAAAAAATTGTTCAAATTTTTTTTTGCAGTTATTATATTACGTCTATACAGATTTAACAGGTCGATGTTTGTAGGACTCCATTGAATATTTTGTTTTATTTGACCTCTTTAGTATTTTTTTCCGCCAAAACACAGAAAGAAAAACATGTTTCACTTTTAAAAAAAAAACTTACATGTACTTTTCGTACGTGTGATACATCTGCCATGCTTATATAGTATGACAAAAAAATGTTGTGCAATTCATCTTTATATGTTTTACTCAGAAATATCAACTATGAAATTCGTCGTATAAAAAATCGCCTAAAGCCTATTGGTGATTAAAAAAAGTTGCCTAAACAAGAAAATACAAATATACAAAAACTCATCTCATGTTGCAAGGAACATACGAAAAATTAATGTTGAATACTAAAATACTCGAATCTATAACTGAGATAAAATATACCAATGTAGTAAAAAGCTCATTCAAGATAAAAAAAATGTCTGTATATATACTTAGTTCATACTGTATAACGGAATAGTATGTAATTATACTTAGTTCATACCATAAAAAAAAGCTAAAACAAAAAAAACGCACAACTATGTGTCTTTATGTATGAAGAATATCTGCACGCCCAGTAAACTTTAAAAAAAAAATACAAAAAAGCTCATCCAAGCAAAGAAACATGTAGTAAAGCTTATGAGCAGGTCGTCCAAGCAAACAAAACAAGTATGTACATATAAAGAACAAAACAAGAGCAGGTCGTCCGATGCTGGTGAAAAAAATACATAATTGATGAACGAGAAAAAAAAGGTGTGAATATATACTTATATTTACCACACATCAACTAGATCGAACAGTACCATTAGTGTTCAGCAACCTGTATATATGTACAAATACAAAAAATAATCAGACTGTAACCTAACACTGCAATTAAAGATTATTCTACGATATACTTATATGTATTTTACGTACATGTGATTACATCGGCCATGATATATATAGTATAACAAAATGTAGAAAAATATAAATATAGTAAGTATATCGTCTACAAAAAGATTTGGTAGGACGTAAAATTAGTGTACATCATACCTGATATTATAGCAAAAAAAGCCGTTTGGCATTATATTAGTAACTTCATAATAAGCTGTTGCCATTGAAAGCTGTAACATAAAAAACGAAATTATTAACTTCATAATACAAAAAAAGAACAGTAAAAGCATCAAACAAAACTACCCACTTATAGCAAATTCTACAACACTCTCAGCATACAAAACTTTCTATACTCATTAATGATGGTTATACTATGCACATGAAAGTAAAACAAAAAATGCTTAAAAAAGCTTGTATAATTACCTGTATACAGAAAATGTTGATGGGATCTTTTGATGATGATATGTAACAAATCATGGGTGTGACAAAAAAAATCCGATTATTCTAAGGTAAGAAACATATGTTCACAGTAGTAAGAAAAACACATATGTTAAAAAAAATTATTCGCAAATAATAAAAAAATGAATAATTTGATATCATATAAAAAAATCACAATAAATTGAGATTGATAGTATATTCAAACCAGAAGGTAAATGATGATGCACATATATTCTATAACTTCTATTCATTCCTTGTTGGATTCTGAAAAAATCAAAAAACCAAAAATTACCGCACACATTAAAAAAGAAAAAAAAAGCAAGAGAAGTCACAAAAAAGACGCAAATAAAAATGCAATAGGTGTGGAAAACAAAAAAGACCCGAAAAAACCAATCAATGAGATTACATAAGGGCTTGGTTGTCAGCTTGTGTGTGTGCTGCGCAAAAAAAAAAGTAGTATGAATGGAAGATTCAGAAAAAAAACACATAATGAGCTATACGAATCCACTAATTTGTCCCATGTGATGAACATGATCCATTGACACACACTTCACACCAAAAACCACACACTATTATGATATTTGATCAGTCCATTTTAATACAGAAAAAATGGAACGCTCCAAAACAGCAAAAAACTTCAACTTCGTAGGATCTGTAAAAAAAAGGTACACAAATAAAATTATTTAGATATGACTTGAAAATGAAAAGTAGGAAGAAAGTATAATATACTAAAATTTTAAAAAAATTGTGACTAACCTTCCCAACTAATGATTGAACTAAACTTAAGTCTGCCAAGTTGTGTTTGCTGCGCAAAATGCGGTTAAGAAGTTGAATCCTTATGTTCGGTATGTCATCAATAGTGAATTGAGCTTCGAGTGCAACTCTAGGGTCCCAAAGATCCATATATTTCATGACTAACACACCAGAGTCTTTCCTATAGAAAAAAACAAAACAAAAAATGATAGCCAGCATAACTGAAAAAAAAGTGGATATGAAAAAGAAGAATGTATGTACATTGACAATGTAAAAAAACATGGCCAGCAACATCACGAAGTACTAAACAAAATTTTTAAATTAATATAACTTACTTCAACTTTTGACGATGGGGTGAGAGATCATCGAAATCAAAGTCAAGAGGGTTGATTGATGACCTTTTAGCAGTTGAAAAAAATGATGTTGTAAAATTCGATATCTGTAATACCATTAAATTAAAAAATTATCAATAAAAAATCAAAGGCCAGTAGTAAAAAAATTATCATAAGGGAAAACATGCAGAGCCAGAAAAAAAAACATAGATATAGGAGATACATGGGAAAAGTATATTGTAAGTAAACTAGAATGTATATAGCACACTTACTAGATTCATCCTCATGGTGTCGTTGTATGACCTCCCCCTAATTGCCGAATCAAGGAATACAAACTTTTGGTCTTTGATGTCCACAACGAAAAGAAACCAATGATCCTCATGCAAAACAGGGAAGAAAATCTGGTACAGCACACACAAACACGTTATATCCATTAGGAAAAATGTACATATTGAGATGAAAAATTTGGAAACTTATAGCATATTCTGAAAGATATAAAACTGGTTGATACTAAGGGCATGTTAAAACACAGACCAATTCACACGATTGTAGAGACTTTACTTTGTGGGCAATTTCAAATTCATGCTTGACATCTGCAAACCTAAAATCCATTTCAGGCTTCAATAGTTGTTGCTGCAAAAAACATGCAAACAAAACACAGACCAACTATGCTTACTAGTTATTAAAAATTATTTAGTACGAAGACTTGAAGACAAAATACTGTACATTCACTTAGACACAAAAAAAATGATTACAAACAAAACAATACCTATATCAACAATTCACATATTGCAAAAAAAAAAATAGAAAACTATCTGACCATTTAAGTGGAACTGAACATGTAAAAAAACGAAAATACACTAAGGGGAAAGTTCAGATGGTGACATACTCCAACTGTGTTAAAAAAAAAGTGTTTCTTTGACTTGGTGGGATGGTTCTCCTCAAAAAGAAGGCGGCAAAAGCAATTAACCAAGAAATTGTCAATTTTCCCCTCAGGCTTGAGAGAGTACCCCAAGCAGCTATATTTAACAAAAGTTTTCCCATCAGGCTTCACTGAAACTGCCTTACAACTGAAAAAGAAAAACAAGACAACCATATTTTGAAAAGTAAAAAGACGAAACAAAACAATTGAAAACATGACAATATAATCGTATGAATACATGCAATGCTTACCCGCAGTGTTCTCCCGTTGCTAAGCTGATCACCGCTTGATAGTATGCCAGATCTAAGCTGGATACAATGGATCTATTCCTAACACTAGTGTATGGGTCACATATATATCTACTACCCCTCACCTGCCGTCTCTTTCCATGAGGAGGCATCTCGCAAGTTGATGAACTATTACCCCCGTTGCCCATGGAGTTTAGAATGTTGACATCCAGTTGTTGAAGGATGTTAACAGGGGTCTGCTCAATGGGGATTTTACCATGTGATGCATAGCTATGACCTATCTCACCAACAGCAAATGAATTTTTATTGTTATAAATTTTCTCAGTTTGTTTGCACATACTAATACATCTCCTATCAAATGTTTCTCTTGAAGAGATCAAAACATCTGGGGAATCCTGCAACAAAAAAATGATGGGAAAGAAAAAATATCATACGGTTATATTTTAAAAATTTAAAAACGAAACTACCAAAAAGATAAAACCATATTAAATCTATATGAAAACATGCATAATCCATAGTAAAAAAAAGTTGATTTACCAGGTTGATGGCATTCATAGCAGAAACCCCTATTGCAGTTGGGGTGCTATCTACATGCTCTTGAGACTTAATATGAACAACATTAACTCCCACCTATGTTTAAAACCAAAAATTTACATAAAAAAACATAACAAACAAAATATTTAATAATGGTCACAAAAAAAAATAGATGTAACAAAATTCATAAGAAAAATGATAAGCTGACATGGGAAAAAGTCCAAAAAAACTTGATCTTCATGATCAAACAATATAGAAAAAAATGCATTATCTCTAAGCAGACTTACCTCTTTTACATCAATGACCCTTGTGACACCATTAGTAGATTGTGAAGAAACAGAATGATTTTGAACATAGTGTACAGGTTCTGCAGCTTCCATAACACTATCAAACTCTGTTTCAATTGGAACTTTAGGTTGATAGTCGGCATTTGGTTGACAATGCGTATCAGGTGGTTTATCATCGTCGATACCAAGATCAAATGAGGGTGCCCAGTTATACAATGCCATGACATTTGCACGATACGGGGACTTGATATTATCACTTGCCCCTTTTACAGCTTCCTTCTGGACCACTATAAATTATATAATAGAAATGAGTACTATCATGACTTTGTTAACTTTACTACCACGTTATATATCAATACTAGCATGACATGAAATCACTGTTATCATGGCTTTCTTAACTTTACATCTAGCCTTTACGAAAAAAAAAACAAGCCTTGTTGTCTGTTAGAAACTTCAACAAACTATTTGTTCTCTTATTAGAACAGATGAATTTTAATGATAACAAGGTAGATGAAACAAAAAAAATTCAATTACTAATTCAAACCACAAAAAAATGCATAAAAAATAATAGTATGATCTACCAATATCCATATATTATGATATAAAAGTAATTCTGGTAAAAAGAAATTTAATAAAACACATCTCACAAAATTAACAACAATTAAAACTAAAAATCCAACATAAAAATGGCAGTAAATTAGTTGTTGTTCGATCAGCTACCTGGATCATAAGTAGTGCTAGATGAGTTCCTCTTTGAAATATTGAAATCATAATGTTGGGTACAGTTAACTTGAAACTCTGAAAAAAAACATATGATTTTCATCGTGAAAAAACTGTTGCCCCAAAAATAAAACTGAATGATTAATCATTATACAGAATGCAGTAAAATAAAAAAAGGTGGGATCTTACCATGATCGTTGCCTGAAGTGTTCTCATCAGTGCGCTGTTTATTGCAGTCATAACTCTAGAAAAAAGAAAAAACACATAAGTTTATTGAAAAAAACAAATTAGAAATTTATATTCCCACTACCACATTTTATTAAAAAATGTGTATAATAAAAAAACGGCACATGTATTACCTTGACATCTAAAACACAAACTTGATTGACATTATGTTGATCTTTACTATGTCCTTTTGGTCCACCATTAAAAACACCTTGTTTATCTTCATCAATCAGGGTTTGAATTTGATCCTTGTTGCACGGCTCTGGTTGGCTCCTATCAGTGATTGATTTATTGATGCCATGACTCTACAAAATAAGAAACAAGATAACAAATTTGGAGATTAAAATAAAAATGTCATTAACATACCGAACTTATAAAATTATTTAAACTAATAAGATTCAACCAAAAACACCTGTAGTGCACACAAGCAATCATCCTTTCTTCCGTTGTTATCTTCATTACGATTATGCAATCCTTCATTGACTTTATAGTTGCATCCATCTAAAAAAACAAAAAAAAACATGCTTGCTCTTTCCAACCATCCCTTCCAGAACAAATAAATTTATAAATTATAGAAAATCATTGTGCAATAATTTTTACGTTGAAAATCTGGGATGAATTGATCAATTGAAACACAGGCACGTCCGTTCCCCATATCCATCCCTAATTCATCATGGATGATTCCCTTAGATTCAAAAAAAAAATAAAGAATAATTATTGTTGCACAAATAACAAATAATACACATACATGATATTATATATCCTCTTAGAACTAAAAACAAAATCAATACAAACAAACATGACACATATATAATCTTGCCACTTACAGGAGAAATATGATCAATAGGAATGTAAACTTGACAAATTCCTTCTGACTGACCATCACCAACAATTATTTGATCTTCACCAATGAATTTTTCCTCTTGAACTTGAGCTTCAGAAACATGACGTTGATGAAACAAATTTGCATGCCCACCACTAGCATATTCTAGATTGCTAGATGCCCTCTTTCTCTTGTTAGATGAATGATCTGGAGAAAAAAAGTGTTATACACAACATAAAATAAAACAAAAGTTCAATCCTGATTAGCTTTCATATCACACACCTGCTGGGTATCGTCCTAGAGTGCCAGCACTACAATTCATTTCTAATCCTTGTTTGTCAGAAAGCCCTTGCATATTGATATTTTGCTGAAATGTGAGCTTGTCAATGGCTCCTTGTACATCTACTTCCTCCATATTGGAAACCTCATCAAGTCTAGCCCCATTTCCCTTGTTCATTGCATTATGAATGCCTTCACATGAGTTCTTGATGTCAATGGGCAAAAGTTTTGCTATACCAACAGCCAAGCGCTCTAACCCTATTGTAAAACTTTTGGTTTGTTCTTGCTCAAATTGATCAAGCATTGATGATATTGCATTTTTAACCTACACAAAAAATGAGCTTTAAATATACTACCAATAAGAATGAAGATTCCGTAGACAGCATTGTTATCTACAATTCTATATGATAAACAAACAATAACTACATGAAAAAATAAACTACCAATAGAAAAATGTTAGTTTTTAATGTCTCCATAATAAAACATTAAAAAAATTGAGCTCGCAAAATAACTGTGTAATTGGTTGCAAAATAAGACAAAATCCAACAGAAAAGCTTCTTCTGTTTATTGTCCAATATCCTAGTAGGATTAATATATGAGTTTCTAGAAAAAAACATGTTTGATTGTGACATGACAAAACTTGTTCTAAATTAGTAACTGCAAAGATTAAAAACCCTTCTAAAAAAATACCTCATCAAGCAATGGATTCTGGTCATTGTAATCAAGAATTAATCTGAACTTTGACTTGCTCTGGGTAGCCATCTGATTGAGGTTAAAACACTACGAGTAAGAAAAAAAAAACATCAAAACACAGACAACTCTGTCAGTTAGAACTAGAAGATATATGACAGTGTAAAAACTGTGGAACCCCACCATTTCATCATTCCAAAGGAGCTGCGATCAGACTCCCACACTAGCTAGTAGCTACTTTCATGCCGCCTAACCCCCTATTGTCCAAGCTAAATTGCAATGCCAGAGAAAAATTATTATCCGAACAGAGACAAAAAGCACAGAAAAAAAGAGCAGCCTCTAACCCTAGTTCCATGCCTCCATCCACAACCACTCAAACTCCACTCTCTTTATAAACGCCTAAAACAAAAACAGTCAACTGAATGGTCGATTATACATTGAAAAAAAATAGAGATTCAATTGTAGGAACCAAAAAATGGGCAATAAAAAAACAGCAGTAGATAATGTTTGACTTTGAAATTATACATTGAATTTCGTAAGTTCCTAGTGGCTTAACTAGACTGAGGGGGATGCTTCCATCTTTAAATGTTCATGCGACCATGCAAGACATGCGATTTTATTTCACTGTCTTCCCTGATCCTTCATAAGAATCAGTAGGCAAAAAATAATAGAGATTCCCCAATGTCCTATCTTCTCTCATTCAGTTGTTCTCATCACAAAAAGGATCATAAAAAACGTACATATAAAATCCATGTTTGACCAAACAAAAAAAAAATTAAAACTCTACACATAAATCCCCTCAAACAATTAAACTCTACCACTCCTCTTTCACTCCTCCATCATCTAAACTCATGAAAAGGGGATTAGCAAAAAATAGGACGCATGAACTAATGCAAATACAAAACAAAATCCTGGCGAAATCACCCCTAAAAATCTAGTCGACTGAACACGAGCGGCTAAAAAACTGATGTAGCTTCGCGCTTGTCTCTACACCAAACCAAAAAAAAAGCACAAAAAAACATACCGAATTTATCGATTTATTCTGGCGTCGTTGTCTTCAACACTCCTTTGTTTAAAAACAAAAAACAAAATGAGATAACACCATCGGCCACGCTGATGTAAACACGCACTTCTCTCGCCATCGCACAGCAAAAAAAACCCTAACAAGCTTACCGTTGCCTTCATCGCTTATCCCCCCTCCCCCCCGGCTAAGAACAAACAAATCAAGCAAAAAATGACTCAGATTCCCCGGTTTTTCTCCAACCCCTGCTCCCCCCACCCCCAAAATTTCTCCACCCCTCGTGCAATCTCTCCCCCCTCTTCCCATCAAAACCAAAACCGTATACGAAAAAACATCTCAGGAAAAACGCGATCTATTACCTTAGTCTCCCCCCCGACTCCGGTACGGCTGGACAACAGCGTTGAACGGCGGCGAAAATCCAGATCTACTCGCCGATATAGTCCCACTCTCGGACGACGAAAAATGCAGATCTCTTCGCCGGAAAAATATCTCCTCTCTGTGGTCTCTCTCGTTCTCCACCGAACGAGCTGTGCGCTCTGCTCGTCTCTCACATCACTCTCTCTCGAAACGTCTCTTTGGAACGAGAGGCAATAAAGCAACTGGCGCGACGATCGAGAAAGTAATAAATTTGAAACAGTACGCACCAATCGGGTTCGAATCCGGAGCCCGTTAATCCATATCGAGCCCGTCAAAAACTCACCAATCCCATGGCAGATCGAACGGTCAGTAATTTGGATGATTTTTGGAAACAAAACATCCGGGTGAAGTTTATCAAAACCCAACAACTTATTATTCTTACCATTTGCTTGTTATTTGCCTCCCGGTGTCACAAGATTTAGATTAAGGGGGTTCACATATACTATATATATACTACCATACACTAAATTTTTTTTTGACCCGGTGTCCTGTGACACCGGATATCTTTATCTACTTCCGCCCCTAGTTGTCGGCGAATTTTTTAAAAAACAATACTTTTTAAAAATGTATTACGGTATTAATATGCGAAAAACAAAAATTGCAAAAATAACACTTATTCGCCAAACAGTATGGCGAAATAGCTATTTTCGTCGAACGGTATGGCGAAATAGCTATTTTCGCCAAACGGTGTGGCGACAAATGTCTAATTACGTAGTTAACCGCTAGGCTATAAATTCTAAGGGAAACAAGGGTATTATCGCCGAGCCGTTTGGCGAAAATAGAGTTGTCGCTATACGGTACTGCGAAAATAGAGTTGTAACCGTACTTTACGGCGAAAACAGAGTTATCGCTATACGGTACGGCAAAAAATAGACCTATCGCCATACGGTACGGCAAAAATAGCTATTGTCGCCATACGGTACGACGAAAATAGCTTCTTCCCCTTAAACTCTGACGGCCGACTGTTAACTGCATAATTAAGCTATTTCGCCATACCGTTCGGCGAAAATAGCTATTTCGCCATACCGTTCGACGAAAATAGCTATTTCGCCGTACCGTTTGGCGAATATGTGTTATTTTTGTAATTTTTGTTTTTCGCGTATTAATACCGTAATTCATTTTTAAAAAAGTATTATAAAAAAAAATTCGGTTGTAGGGATACGGAGACAGCGAGAAAAGTGCGTCTGAGTGCGAACGGCTAGATGCTGTACGTACCGTATAATTGGTAAATATAAGTAAAAAAGATACATGGGCAGCCTGGGCAAGAAGAATTGCCCTGACCATCTGGTGTCTCTCTTTCATTCGTCCTTGGAGCTCCTGAATCCACGCAGTGTTTTGTTTTTTCTTGTTGGAGTCAGATAGCTAGGCTGGGCATGTAAGCCATTGCTAAGTATGTCAAGCTTGGGGAATGGAGATCTGCTGATTAGCCACGCACGCTCAAGAGGCCAATCTCAGACCATCTCCAACCATATTCCCTTCATTTCATTCCCTTCCCTGTTCCCTTCCCCATTCCCATTCCCTTTATTTCCACTCATCTCCAACAGATTCCCTTTAAAGGGAATTGTATAGGGAAAGGAGAGAGAATCCCTTTCTGGAGGGAATGGGAGAGAGAATCCCAGGCTGAAGGGAATGCTGAAGGGAACCCGTTGGAGCGCTGAAGGGAATGGAAATCCCTTCGCGAAGGGAATGAGGGAGGGGAGGGGAATGGGTTGGAGATGGTCTCACAAGCGACGGTTCGGACATCAGGCTCGGAGCATCAGGCTGTTCAGCACCTGTATCGCCGTATCGGGGCAAAAAGTTAAGACTTCTTACAGAGGACTTTGGAGCATATAGCTAACTATGCTGTAGCGCGTCATTTTCATTCCTAATGTGCCAAGTTCGGTAACATGGTGTCAACACTCAGGTCGGATTTGTGTTTTGTTTGTTGTCTATCTTGACGCCTCCGTGAAAGATGCTTCTGTACGCTAAACTTGGACCTGCTTTTTCCTTTCCTTCTTAGGCCATGTTTGCATCCATGGGCTAATTGTTAGTTGGCTAAAAATTAGTCCTAGTCTATCCAAACAGGAAGACTAATATGTGGGCTAATTTTTAGCCAACCCCTCAGCTAACAATTAGTCCATTAGTTGATGAGGGGGGGCTAATTTGGGCTAATAGCAAGTAACACGTTAGGAAAAGTCTGAAATACCCTCATGCTGGTCTTATCCTCACTTCCTCACCCGTGAGTCCGCTCCTCAGTTCATTACGAGGGGGAAAACATGACTTTTCTAAGAAATTAGTTCAACCATTAGTCATGTATCCAAACAGCTCTAGGCTAATTTTAGATGGGCTAATTATTAGCTGGCTAACAATTAGCTATAACCATTAGCCAGCTAACAGGGGCGGAACTGCATTGAGTTACCCGGTGTCACAGGACACCGGGTCTAAAAAAAAATTAGTGTATGTTAGTCTATATATATAAAAAATTATTGTATGTTAGTCTATATATATAGTATATGTGAACCCCCTTGATCTAAATCTTGTGACACCGGGAGCTAAATAACAAGCAAATGGTAAGAATAATAAGTTGTTATCATATATATAATGAAGTGGTGAACCCCGATGATTTTGTCTCTAGTTCCGCCCCTGCCAGCTAACAATTAGTTTTAGCCCATCCAAACATGGTCTTAATGAATAGGCAGAGCTTCTGCCACTTTTAAAAAAAAGGTTAAGACTTACCGTCTCCCGTCAGGAAAGGGCGACACTTTTGATTTTTTAAATTCAACGAGATGCTTCTTTAACCACTAAATTTATCAATTCAAAAAAATTATAAAAGGTGCAGGCGTACTCTTCAGCTCATGGATACGATTGAATATTAGCAGGTGACCGTAGACCACTACAAGTCCAAACAGGAAACTTCTGATCGTAGACAACTTAAACGGATAAAAAGTCTTACCAAAGCCAAACTCTATATATGCGTGTGTGTATCTACATCGTTGACCAAGCAGAGCCGTATCCCGAATCAACACTCAAAGGCAGGCTAGCTAGCTGGCCTTGTTTACCTTCGGCGTCGGAAAAATATATGCAGCACATGCAGACGTACGTAGGTGCCTCTCGCGTCGAACCGTAGCGTAGGCAAGCAGCAGTCGTCGTCGTCGTCTCGTACGTCCTATTGGCCAATTACAGATCGTTTGAAAGAGAAGTCCCTGACCATGACTTGATCGATCGAGGCGGTTAAGTAGAGACCAAACAGTGCCTTCTCTCGGCCGATCTCCATTCCAGTATCCTCCTCGTCTGTTAAGTTCTTGCCGACCGACAAGCTAGCTCGATTTGCACCTGCAGTTCCAGGGAGAGTGATGGGGTTGGGGTTGGGGGCCAAGGACGGCAACCTGAACAGGAACCACGTGGTGTCCTTCCTCCTCGGCGCAGCTCTGCCCACTTGCCTCCTGTTCATCTTGGCTTCTGACAGGGTGGGCGAGCAGCTGTCGACCATATCGAGCTGGGGGAATGAGGCTAATCTCGCAGGCGACGGTTCTGCTCCTGTGCAAGAACAAGAGGTAAGAATAGATTCCACTATATACATGGTTCAATCCATTTTTGTGTGTGTGTGTGTGTTAATGGGCACCTTTTACTTCACTTTCCACCCCTTGTGCCTAACCCATTGCCAAAACTGCGTTAGTTCGATTAATATGATCTAATTCTAAAGAATTATATACTAGTTTGTCCCATACTGTCAGAACTACAGATAAACCGGGTAATCCATGCACTGTTTCCTCTCACGAAGGAGTACAAACTACAGAGAGGTTTCATCATTAATTATTCATCAGCATAGTACGTACGTGCGGCCAGATCCATCAACCCTGCAATACATGGATGCCAACTATGCAGAAATCCGATTGCACAGATTGCACCGTGAGACTGAGGCGTTGCATAATTCTTCTTCTTCTTCTTCTTCTTCTTCTTCTTCTTCTTCTTCTTCTTCTTCTTCTTCTTCTTCTTCTTCTTGGACAGTCAGCCCACTATGCGAGGCCCAGTATGCGAGCACACGGGCTTTTAAGCCGACTTTTTTTTTTTTTTTGATCAATAGGGCATCAAACATTTGATGCCCCAGTTCCATTTATAATGAAACTGAGGAATTTTTAGCACAGTAACAGACCCAGACCACAATGGCCAGCATTACAAAACATCACCATTCATCCTAAGAAAACAGTTCTATGCCATCAGCAAAAACAAAATAGGGAACAAGTCTTTCCAAAATCAACCATTTTGCTCTCCAAAACAGTGGATGCATCAAGATAAGCTGTCGCAGTAGCTAAATCAACTCTTCTGCACTTCATCAACCTTCCATATTTTTGTTCTCCATCAAGTTACCGAAAAAAGTGGCAAATGATATCAACGCATCTGGAACCATCTCCTCCGTGCAATCTCTGTCCACCATGTTCTCATCCAAGATCAAGTTCTTCCCGAAACCAACAACAGAGGAGCTCGAATTTTCATTTCCAAATCCATGCAAAACAGATTCATTTGGTCCAACATATTCTCTTTGTATAAGGGGCTCCACTCTTTTAGCACAGTGAGCACTTTCCTCCATATTGTTTTTATACTCAACCATTTCTGAGAATCAAAGATCAAGTTATTTCTATTAGTCCACAAACTCCACAATATAGCAGCACAAATAGTATTTAAAGTAACTTTTTTCTTATTACTTAACCACAAACGAGCAACTGATTCATAATTATATCCAATGTTCAAATGAAAAAAATCACCAACTATATTCCAAATATTTTTGGCTACAATGCACTCAAAAAAGAGGTGATCAACTGATTCATTCTCGTTGCAGAAACTGCACATATTTCCTCTATCAATCCCTCTTCTCAACAGATTATCCCTAGTCATAATTTTGTTGTGCGAAAGGAGCCATAAGAAAAATTGAATTCTAGGAGGGACAGTTAACTTCCACACAGCAGGAATATAAACAGGTAAAACTCCCCTAAAGTTAATAATAGCATAAAGGGATTTGTTGAATACACTCCATTGCTATTATACTGCCAAATCAACGCATCATCCTCATTTAAGAAGCTAATACTGTTAGCCACACCCACCAACTCAAACCATCTATCCATCATTCTTCCAGAAAAAGTTCTCCTAAAAGTGCATTTAAGATTAATCCCATCCCAAATATCCGCAATTGTGAAACCTTTCTCATTGACTAAAACATAAAGGTCCCAAAACTGAATAGCTAAACAAGAAGAGCCAAACCAAGTATCCTCCCAGAACCTAACTTTATTACCATTTCCCACTCTCCAAATATAGCCAAACTTCGTAGCCTGCATTGCCCAAATAATACCTTTCCAAAACAAAGAGGCATACTCCGACTTACACTGAAAAATATTAGGACTATTCGTATTATACTTAAAATTAACCAAATCTTTCCACTTTGTTTGTTCTCACTAGAATATAATCTTTTAATCCAGGAAGCTAAAAGACACATGTTAAGATCTCTAAAATTAGGCAAACCAAGCCCTCCATAATTCTTCTCCATACAAACTAAATTCCAACTAGCTAAGTGAATTTTACTATGACCTTCAAAATTATTCCAGAGACAATTAGCCATTCGAGAATTTATAAGATCTAAAGCCCATTTAGGAAATTTGAAAAAAGAAAGAAGATACAAAGGAATACTAGAAAGACAGGATTTAACCAATGTTACACGACCGCTATAAGAAAGAAGCTTGCCTCTCCATCCTGCAATCCTCTTTATTATCTTATCAATAAGAGGTTGAAAATCATCTTTTCTAATTTTATCCCAATGAAGAGGCACACCAAGGTATTTAATAGGGAAAGAACCAACCTTACAGCAGAGAATTCTTTCATAAATTCTAGTTTCATGAATATCACAACCTATAGAAATCAACTCACTCTTGTGAAAATTAATTCTCATCCCAGACATTTGTTCAAAACAAGTTAGGAACCACTTCAGATGAAGAACCTTTTTTTCATTATTTTCAACAAAAAGAAGGGTATCATCAGCGTATTGTAAACTAGTCACCCCTCCAGGGCAGAAATCTTTACATAAACCACTAATCAAATTATAGTTAGCAGCTTTATGTAAAATTCTGGAAAAGACGTCGGCAACCAAGTTAAACAAAATCGGAGAGAGCGGATCACCCTGCCTCAGACCTTTACCAGTTTGAAAGAATTTACTCTCAACATCATTTATTTTGACTCCTACAGAGCCATTAAAAAGAATAGAAGAAATCCACAAAATCCATTTACTCCCAAAACCTCTCTTGGCCAAAATATCTAAAAGGAAACTCCAATCAACCCTATCATAAGCTTTTTCATAATCAAGTTTGAGCACAAGCCCTTTTCCTTTTTCTTGATGGATTTTATGAATCACCTCATGTGCAGTGACAACACTTTCCAGAATATATCTGTTCTTTATGAAAGCAGTTTGATTATGGAGAATAATTCTGTCACAAATAGGGCCAATCCTGTTGGTAATCACCTTGGTGATAATTTTGTAACTACAGTTTAGCAAACTAATAGGTCGGAAATGTTTTATGTTCTTAGCATTACTTTCTTTAGGGATTAGAGAAATCATGGCAAAATTAAGTCTAAACAAATCCAAGACACCTTTTTCTAAATCTTTGAAAAGGTCTAAAAGATCCTTTTTAATAATATCCCAGAATTTTTGATAGAAAAGAAAAGGAATACCATCAGGTCCAGGAGCACCTTCTGAATAAGAGTCAAAAACAGCTTTCTTAATTTCTTCTTCAGTAAAAGCAGATTCTAGAGTTGCATTTTCTTTCTTAGTAACCATATCATCCAAATGGAAAAAATTATCTCCAATTCCAATATTAGGTTTGGCTTCAAAACCGAAAAGGGATTTATAATAGTCACAAGCAATATTAATCATGCCATCATTATCATAAACGGGCCCCTCAGGCCCATCAAGTGAAAAAATAAAATTCTTTCTCCTTCTTTGACTAGCTACAGCATGAAAGTATTTAGTATTTCTATCTCCTTCCTTTATGTCTTTTTCCCTAGCTCTTTGTCTCGCTTTGGTTTCCTCAACTGCCCAAATTTCCTCCATCTTTTTTTTAACACTTATCAATCTATCCTTCTCATCATAAGTAAGGTTTCTAGATTCAGAGAGAACATCTAAATCATTAAATTCTTCTAAAAGTAATTTTTTCTTTTTCCTGATTTCAGATTCCCTATTTAAACTCCAACCTTTAGTTACTTTCCTCACATATCTAATTTTACACTGCCATCTATCAATAGCATTCATTCCTCTACAAGGAGAATTCCAAGCCTTATAAACCACATTATTAAAGTCTTCATGAAGGAGCCACCATTTTTCAAATTTATATCTATGTTTCTTACCAGTTACACCGTTCCCCGAATCCCACAGAATAGGGGAATGATCACTTCCTATTCTAGCGAGGGGAGTTAACATTGCTAAAGGGAATTTTTCCTCAAAGGAAGTGCTACAAAATACTCTATCAATAGTTGACATGGTTGGATTAGAATGATTATTAGACCATGTAAATTGCCTTCCTGTCAAAACTATTTCCATAAGATTCCATATTTCTATCCATTCATTAAATTTATCGCACCATTTCTGATCCACTCTACCATTGCTTTTATCCGAACAATATCTAACTAAGTTAAAATCTCCTCCAAGAATAATTGGGACATGTTCTTCTTCAATTAGAGTTTCATGAAGTTCAGAAATAAAAGCTTGTTTACCCTCTTCATACGGAGTCCCATACACCGTAACAAGTCTCCAAGTAAAATCATCCGTCTTGTTTTTAATTAAGCATTGTACGGAAAATTCTTTAACATCCACATGAACCACCTCCAATATCTCAGAATTTATTCCAACCAAAATTCCACCCTTGATGGATTTAGCTGAAAGCCAATGCCATTCAAAGATTCTTGAGCCACTAATTTTATTAAGAAAAGACACACTAAAATTCTCCCTCTTAGTTTCCTGCAAGCCCACAAAATCTACTCTATGATTCGTAATGAGATCCATTAAGCAATGAGTCTTTCCAGGTTGCCCTAAACCTCTAATATTCCAGAATAATCCTTTCATTTCTCTCTGTCTTTCATGGGGTGCTTGCCCCGTTTAAACTTGCCTACTGTAGTCCATCCTTTCATTACATCAACATCATCCTGGTCCTCCTTCAGAGGAACAGAAGAAACATCTACATTATCAATATTCTCAATTTGATTATCAACACGAACTTTATCTTTATTCTCTTTATCAAAGGAAACGTCTCCAACAGAGATATGTTTTTCAAAGTTAGATACTCTAATAGCATCATTTTCTTTACAGATATTTATGTTGTCAATTATCTCCATTTCTGACCTTCCCAATGTAATATCAACTCTTTCAGCTAAGGCATTTAAATCATAAAAAGAGATGGAATCAAAAGTACTCTTCGAAGACATACCTTTAGGTTTGGGGCAATTCTCTAAGTTCTTTTGTTGCTGAAGTTCCTGGGCTTTTTGTAACACCGTTTTCCCCTGATCATCAATTCTTCTACTCCTCCTTTTGCTTGGGACTGGACCCCACTTTTTCTGCCTCTTCTTCAAACCCATATCTTGCATACAGCCAGTAGCTTCATTCTCTATATCAATATTGCTATCAGAAACATTGTGCGAAAGCGATAGTTGAGAAGGCAGGTTTTCCTCCTTAATCTGCACTGCTATGTTATCACAGGGCTGCTGAATTTCAACCATTCCCTCTTTCAAAGCATCAAAGACCTCCACAGATTCAAGCATTTTTCCTCCCTCTCTTTTATATTCATCAATATCCACAACATTGATCAACTGTGTCACTTCCTCTTTATGTTCCTTCAACTCTTCCTCGGGATCCATCATATCCAACTCCCTAAGAAGATTAAAAGCTTTACTATCATCTGTCAATCCCTCTTTAAAAGCTTTGCTAACATTGGATTGGAACATCTGTAGCCAAGATTTACTTCCCATATCAAGACTAGAAAAACTACCAAAACCCACAGAATTAACCTTGCCACCACCAGATTTCCTATCTTCCAAAGTAGTGTTCTGTTTACAAGAAGAACCAGTTTGTGCCTGTCCACTTAAGTGACTATGTTCAGTATCCATTTTATCTCTCTTTTCTTCAGATTTCCCCTCATCATCATCTAAATCATCAAGATCATCATCATTATCATCCTTCGGATCATTATCCTCACCAAATTGGCTTAATTCATTTTTCTCCACAATTATATTTATCATGAATAAAACTTTTTCAGCACCCATTAACCTTTGCTTGGGTATCTTATCAGGGTCTCTACATGCAATTTGAATCCTAACAACCTCATAAAAACTTTTAAACAAACCAGTCCAATCAACATTGACAAGCAATCCAAAACATGAGGCCACTTGTTCAAAAACTTTCCAAGAACACCATTTTGGAGGGATACCTCTCACCTGAATCCAAACTTCCTGAAGTTCCTCAAAAACATCCAAATCCCCTTTCCAAGCTTCTATATAGACCGTCACTCCAGCTTTATTCAAATTGAAACTAGGTAAAAGAGCAAGATCTGTAACTTTCTTTTGAGGAGGAAAACGAACTAGAAATCTAAAACTTTCCAATTGCCTAATCTGCCAAGGCCAATTGGCATCAAAGATATTAGCTAGATTCTTTTCTAGTTCTGCCACAGTGATATCCCCTTGATCAATTGTGATGATGCCGCAGTTATTAAATCTGAAGGAAGAGCTTCGGCTAGATTCTGGGACTTCAAGATGGAAAAATCCCAAACCATTTGCACCACTTCCTACAAACCTAGCAGATTGTTGTGGGTTGTGTCGGACAGGACATACATCAACCTGGTGCCCCGATTCCTCACAAATGAAACAAAGTCTTGGATTCTTACAACTACCCACTAAATGTCCCGGTTCACCGCAATTGTAACAAATTGACTTCACATAAGGAGGAGCTACTGTCATTGATTCAGATTGAGTAATACCTTTAGATGCCCTGTCCTGATTCCCAACAGATTGGATACCTGGATTAGCAGCTGCACCTTGAACTTGTGGACGAGGGAGTTGTGCGTGTTGTGGCAAACGCTCTGGAACTGGAAGATGTTCTGGAGGATGAGGATGAGTCGGTGGAAACCATTGCTGCCCTCGGAATCGACCTCTCTGCATCCTCTGACTTCTGAACGGTGGTGGTGGCGGCCGCCATCCACGCCCAAATCCACCTCCACCGCCTCTTCCCCAGTGATTCCAACCCTGATCTGCCATTTTAACCACTGAAGCAAAGGATGGATTTCCCTTCCCTTTTCCACAGAAATCACTAGCAAAACTCAACAACCGAGGGTTAGGAGGAAGGAAATCACCCGGAGAAACAGGAAAACAATCCGAAACGGAAAACTTACCGGAGGAAATCAAGTCGCTACGGATCCAGACGAACGCTTGACGCGCCGTCTGTGCCCTAGCTCGAACAGAAAGGGGATCGGGGATGATCCAAAGCTGGCCAAAAAAATTTTCTAGATCCCCATTCTCACCTTCGATTGCCTTTGGGCCCCGGAGTTCAATTTTGTCGTCCCGAAAATGCCCTTCAATGATCGGCGTATTTGCGGAGCAATCCAAACCGGACCCTCCAGGTGGCAATGATCGACAAGGAGAGAGACGCACCTCGATTCTTTTAAGCCGACTGGATGTCCTAGCCCAAAAATTACGGGCTGAATTGGACGTGGGCTAGATTTGTGGGCTCGTATTGTCTGAAGAATAGAAGCGATCGATGTATTATGTATGTAACTCCGTGAATTGAACTGCACGAGCAGGAGAAGTTCCCCGGCCTAGCTGAGCTCCTGCCCAAGGTTGCCATGGAGGACAGGACGGTGATAATCACGTCGGTGAACGAAGGCTGGGCACGGCCCGGCTCCCTGTTCGACCTCTACCGCGAGAGCTTCAAGAACGGCGAGGGCATCGAGCACCTCCTCGGCCACGTCCTCGTCGTCGCCCTCGACGCCGCCGGCTTCGACCACTGCAAGGCCGTGCACCCGCACTGCTATCTCCTCGAGGTGAAAACCATGAACCTGAGCTCGGCCAAGCGGTTCATGTCCAAGGAATACCTCGAGATCGTCTGGACCAAGCTCTCCCTCCAGCAGCGCGTCCTCGAGCTCGGCTACAACTTCCTCTTCACCGTAAGAATTAATGGTACTAATAATTAGCTAGTAATCCAGCTCTGAAGAATGGTGATCGATAGTAACTATATTGATATATCACTTGTGCTAGGATGCTGATATGATATGGTTTCGCAACCCGCTCCGGCACATCGCCGTGTACGCCGACATGAGCGTGTCGTCCGACGACTTCTCCGCCGCGCGCGCGCCCCTAGACAACCCGCTCAACACGGGGATCTACTACGTCAAGTCCACCAACACGAGCGTCGAGATGCTCAAGTACTGGCAGGCGGCGAGGCCGAGGTTCCCCAACGCCCACGACCAGGCGGTGTTCGGCAGCATCAAGCACGAGCTCGTCAGCAAGCTTCATGCCAAGATCGAGCCCCTCGAGACTGTCTACTTCGGCGGCTTCTGCGAGTACCACGACGACCTGAGCAAGGCCTGCACCATGCACGCTGACTGCTGCATCGGCCTGGACAACAAGGTGCACGACCTCAAGGACATAGCCGCCGACTGGAAGAAGTACGCGAGCCTGACGCCGGAGGAGAAGAAGAGAGGCAACTTCACATGGACGGTTCCGGCCGGGTGCCGGAGGTCGTCGTCGTGGCGTAAACCTGTTCAACCTTGACGTACAAGAGAGGGACACAGCTTGGTTAACTGTTAGCATCGCTGCATACGGTTGCTGTACACGCTTCCATATACTGTAATATGAAGTACTATGAAGCTTTTTACACTCGAATTCTGTAGCTGAGCTCTGAATGAAATGTCAGGCTGTTAATTAGCTAGTTCTGAAGATTACACCTATGAAGAGGTCAGAAATAAAAATGTGCGACCACCCTGTCCTTCCCCAGAGTGCTAATTGTGCTGCTGCTTAATTAGTTGATGGAGACAAAAACAGTGCAGTTCAGAAACCTGTTGCAACATGAATGGACGCGAAGAATGCGTTGAGAAGCACTTGTCAAGCGTGTCTCTTGAGCTAGCTGTTTTTTCCTCCCCAGATCAATGAATGTGATGGGAAGGGAAAGGGATATAAAAGTTCAGCTGTATTCGCCCACACATGAAATTCAGTGATCCAGAGTTTTCCAAAATTATTCTCTCCTGTTCATTTGACCACCTAATAATATATCACAGAAATGACTTGTATCCTTCCATCATTGGTCCACTCTTAACTTGCGTGGCTAGCATATCTTAAATTTGTGGGATGCTACTGCATAGTATTTGTTTGTTCACATCTTTTTTTCGTAGTGACCAACTTGTCTGATCATACCATGTGGCGATACATGGAGTATGTCGTCAGAATTTTCACAGCTTAACGACGGGGACAGGCTTCCCTCCTTGCTGTGTGCACACAGCAGCTACATATTTCTCTAGCAGAAATCGATAGTCCGGTACTACTGCTAACACTTGTTTTTTAAGGACAGCAGACGCGTGATAGGAAATATTTACAAGGCACAAGAGGCTGCACCAAATTCAGGTACAAAGGGAAAAGATGAAACAAAAGGAGGGGAAAAAATGACCTGAGAGTTATCTCAAGTTTGTTGTTCTACTGATTTTTTTAGTTCCGTCGCTCCTGCAAAAATCTAGTTTGCTGTTTCATGCTTAATTGATTGATTCAAGGATTTCTTCATTGGTTGACGTATGCTTTGGAAGATTTTGTTATTGCGCTCTTTTTCACCATTGTCAGCATGTTAAGATGATAAACATTTTTATACCTTTCCGAAATCACAGTAGTCAATTTGCCCGGTCAAGCTTCCACTGCTCTAGATATGTCGTCGGTTCCCATCGGTCCGATAGAAGTGATGGCAGGCGGATCCATGGGGTAATGGATGACCACAAAGCTTGACGGCAGTCAACAAACAGGTAACGCGCTGTTTCACGGTTTCGACAAACACGTTTGACAGAAAATATTGATTTAACCACCCTTAAGTTGCAAGTGTTGCGCCATCCGGAGCTGATTTTGCAAGGCAAGTCAGTGGAAGAATTTACAGCACGACGATGTCATGATGTGGAAGGATTTGGAGACATATCCTGTGAATTGTGTGCGATAGCACCGTTTGAGGTCAGTGTCCAGGTAATCTTATCGTCCGTTTCCGGCTATGGAGCACTGCTCATGGACCATTTCCGGCTATAGACAATTGGACATGCACCAAATCCTTTTCTGTAGCACGGCTCATGGACCGTTTCCGGCTATAGACAGCATCCATGTACTGTACCTGACTCAACTTACGATATGAATAATTCTATCTCCACTTTATCACAATTCATAACCAAACAAAGGAACTAAATACTGCAATCAATCCTTTTCTCTTTTGCACGAAGCTCGAGCCGCTCATCGCTTGATCATCGGCTCGGGATCCCACCCGACCCAGATCCTTTGTTTCATAATGACAGTAGAATAGGATTAGTGTTTCTACGCATCACCTTCTCAATACAAGTGTTAAGGTTAGAAACACGATAAAAATAAAAAACATGCATTTTACGTGAAAAAACCCTGATCGGAAAATACCACGGGAGACAATCAACTAAAACTGTTCAAGTTTACATGTATAAGGGTGACTTATATAACTAAAAGAGTATGAATTGTAGATATTTTGGAAGCCTATAGAGATATTGAGCATATTTCGGATAAACCTATTTAGATATTTGACTTATCTCTAACAAATCTCCCCTTAACTGAAAATCCATAATGATATTATCTCCGAAAAACTCTAAAGGGTAATTAAACATCATGAATACCAAGTGCGCTGAAAAGTCCAAATAACTTGTTGAGTGAAAAAGACAGGAACATTCAATCCAAATACTTTTTGCGAGGTAAAATTGAGCAAACCGCCAATAAGCCGAGGTGACGCAGATTGGCTCGGCTATGGAAGACGAAGCGATGGCCGGAAGGCAAAGCAGCGGCTGAGGTGGTTGATGAGGGACGCCAAGGCAGAGGATGATTACACGGCGGAGACGACGCGACGGAGCCAACGCAACAGTAGATTGAAACTCCCAGGTATGTGATCTCATACCACTTTCTAATATAAGTGTCGGTGTTTCGTGCACCGGCAATACGAATTTATGGTCGAAGGGGGGTCGCGCGCTCCCTCTCCCCGAATGGTCGACTCAGGAAGCCAGGTGTTTATACTGGTTCGGGCTGAATGTCCCTACTCCAGTTCGCTTGATCGAGGTGTATTGCTCTTAGTGTCGAACAGTCACCGTGGGGCCATTAGCGCATATACCACTCTCAAGAAGTGGCATCGCTAAAATGCCACTCTGGCCCACTGTCATACACACAGATGGTCCCGCCTGTCAACGACAGCGGAGTGGCATTTTTAGCGAAGCCACTTCTGGAGAGTGGCATTTTATCAATTTTTCCCAAGGGGAGCTGGTCTCGACGGGGATGAACGTATCGATGGGTTTTTTGCTTCCCTTTTCTTTATCCTCCTCCCTCCCGGGGTCCTGCCTCTCCTTATATATTCGGAGGCGGCAGGTTACAAATGGGAGTTGGAGAAAAAGAGGAGGGGATACTGTACGTCTTGGAGTCTGGTCTTCTTGTCTTGTCGTCCGACCAGGCCCCGACTAGTCGCTATGCCGGGTTGGTAGCCCTGTGGCGGGAAGTCTTCAGCCGTGCTGACGAGGTGATGCATCACACCGGGCGGACGTCAGCCCGGCATTTAATGGTTCTTGACCTCGGCTTGGTCTCGGGAGGGGGCGCTTCTCTGCGGTGTGTCAGCGGTGACGAGACCGGAGCTTGACTTCTTGGCGAACCCTCTGACATCCTCGGGAAGGAGCCGCCTACCCCGGTACGGATATCAGAGGACGTCACGTACACAGAGCAGCTGGCCCTTCGAGTGTTAGTGGAGCCGGCCGACCATGCGCTTTGACTTGGGAGGTCGGGGTCGGCCGGCCGCCTAGGACTGGTTCTGATCGGTGGCAAGCCAAACCTTTGCGGCCCACGAACCTTTGCCAGAACTTGGGCTTTTTGAGGGATGTCAGCCCGCTCGCGGTCTCGGGCTGATGGAGGTACCTATGTTATGGGTATTCGTCAATAAGTTATATAAATATTGAAGTAAACGAAAGGGTGAGTACTTATTATATACTTTTATATATGTTTTAATGTTTATGTAATTTTAAGTGAGTTACAAATAGAAGCATAACTCTACAATAATGTCCCAAAATTTTTTTTCCATTTGGCACGAATGGTAGCAGACTGACGACTGTGGTAGTATAACTATTCAGAGAAAATGCTGCATGAACATGAGAGTTGGAGGCCACGAAGTGGCAGATTGGGCTCATCAATCAGGCTGTCAGCAGTATCCATGAAAAATCAAGCTTGCTACAAATACTTGTACCCACGGACCCACCCGGTTCTTCCTCCTCTTCCCCTACCTCCCCACTGTTAATTGGCTCATGCGTAGACGGTAGTAGTAGCAGATACGAAGGCATGGCGAGCTCCAAGAACACCCTCTCCCCAGTGGTCGTCTTCCTCCTTGGGGCGGCCTCGGCCACCGTGCTGCTCGTCTTCTTGTTCACCGCGGCTGCAACGCCCGCGTGGCCCGCGACGCAGACCACTCGGATAAGACAGGAGGTGGCTGGCTCGGCTGGTATGCCTTCCACTCCACGGGCAAACAGGACAGCCGGGTCAGAGAAACGAAGGAGAGCAAGAGTTCCAAAGGCTCCTCCTAACGCGGTAAGGCTTTGTTCTTGCCCTATTGTTAGCTTGTTACTTCTCTGCTTCACGGATTGCCAAATCCAAGAACATCTCCTCTAAGTTTCCTAGCTTTTTCTTGGATGCGCGCGCAAGCATTCTATTTTGCTGTCAAGAACAGAGCAAATATCGGAGGCGCTCGTGACGAGACACGGTGATCGATCTCTGTGTGTGGTGATTTTGCAGACGGGCGCGGACGACGATTTCGCGCGGATGCTGCGGCGGGCGGCGATGGACGACCGGACGGTGATCATGACGTCGGTGAACGAGGCGTGGGCAGCGCCGGGGTCGCTGCTGGACTCGTTCCTGGAGAGCTTCCGGGTGGGGGAGAACATCTCGCACTTCGTGCAGCACATCGTGGTGGTGGCCATGGACGAGGGCGCGTTCCGGCGGTGCCGGGACGTGCACCCGCACTGCCACCTGCTCCTGCCGGAGTTGGAGGGGCTGGACCTCTCCGGCGCCAAGAGCTACATGACCAAGGACTACCTAGACCTCGTCTGGAGCAAACTTAAGCTGCAGCAGCGCATCCTCGAGCTCGGCTACAACCTCCTCTTCACGGCACGTCGTCGCGGTTCTCCCACTTTTTTTTTCCTCTGTGGAACGTGTTCTTGATTTCTTTTTGGCACGCATGCCGTCGCGAATCATGTGACGTGATGTAAAATTCGCTCGTTAATTTTACGAGGAGTTGACATCGTGCCTGCGTGCACGCGGCGCAGGACGTTGACCTGGCGTGGTTCCGGAACCCGCTGGTGCACATCACGGTGGCGCCGGACATCACGACGTCGAGCGACTTCTACTTCGGCGACCCGGACGACCTCGGCAACTTCCCCAACACGGGCTTCATCTACTTCAAGGCCACCGCCAAGAACGCCCGCGCCATGGCGTATTGGCACGCGGCGAGGAGGCGGTTCCCGGGGGACCACGACCAGTTCGTCTTCAACGAGATCAAGCGCGAGCTCGCGGCGGAGCTCGGCGTCCGGATCAGGTTCATCGACAGCGCCACCGTCAGCGGGTTCTGCCAGCTCGGGCGCGACCTGAACCGGATCGCCACCGTGCACATGACCTGCTGCATCGGCCTGGAGAACAAGCTGCACGACCTCCAGAACGTGGTCAGGGACTGGAAGAGGTACATGGCGCGGCCGCTGTGGGAGCGGCGGATGGGCAAGCTCGGGTGGACGTTCCAAGGAGGAAGATGCATACATTGATTGATGAGGCAGGCAGTTCCATAATCCATACCGTACATGGTTCTTGCAGTGTTGCAGCGCCAGCTTTGCGATTCGTGCTCAGATCTGTCATGGAGCCAGGAGCTATGCAAGAAGCGGGCCTCCTTTTGTTGTTTCATCACTTTGTTCACATTTTCAGAAATTAGTATACATGTTGTACTTTAGCAACCAGGATTATATGATGTTCAATTGAATTAATCACTAGTATCCTTAGTCTTTTTCTCAATCTCCATTAGCATTGGGCCTATCTATTTTTCTCCCCTAATTGCTAGGGATAAGACGTTTGATTTTTTTACAACATTTTTTTATACGCGTGAAACATTTTTTCCTACGTAGTGAAACATTTTTCTTCGACAAACAGTAAAAAAAATGTTTCATACGTTCAAAAAAATGTTGCATAACGTCTGACAAAAAAAAAACATAAATCAATCTTCCGGCTGCTAGTTTCTCCCGATGTTGATGACAGGGACATGCTTTTGTTCGTTCTGGAATACTAGATGACAGTGTAAGTGAAAGTGAGATTGTATGGCATACTAAAGGCCGGCCGGTGATCAGCCGGTGCGGTGGATCTAGTATGGCATACTAGATGACAGTGTAAGTGAAAGTGAGATTGTATGGCATGAGAAAAGAGGAGAATGTACTTAAGCTAAGCTGAACTAACTTGTACTTGAGCACTATGCTCGATGCCGACATGGCGATTGATCCTCCTATAATTGGCCAAGAAGGCAGATATATAATGGAAACGATCAGGAAAAAGCATTAATGCCGTACATAATTATGCTTCTGTGAGCCTGTGGACGTCCTAATCAAATCACAAGCTTCATCAGTGTTTTTTCTTCTTTTTTTGTGAGGAGCAAACTCCATTGGTCGGAACTCGGAGCATTCCAGAGTTTTTAAAACGATGGGCTTGTGATCGTTGGAAAGATGGAGCGTGGGCCGTACAGCCCCACTACAAGGCCGTCACGGGCTCACGGCAACTTGTAAGTATGATTTCGTTAACGCAAAGGAAAGGCGGAGAGCTTGAACATGTTGCGCGAACGTAATGGGAAGGCGGAAAATTGAAAGAAGCAACCCAAACCCCACTCCTCCTCTCTCCAGTCTGCCGGTGCCCCCGAGTGACGACTGACGAGACGACGAGTCCACGGACCGAACCAGAAACGGGGAGATCGCTGAAGTTCTCAGATGAGCGGCGGCACGAGCCGGCGTCCCTCCGCCGCCTCCAGGAGCCGCGGAAACCCCTCCCCGTCGGAACGGGAGCGGGAAACGCGCCGGGGGGCCGCCGCTTTAGCAGCGTGGCGCCGTGGTCGCGGCGACCATGGGCCCCTTCGCCTCATGGACGTGACGTGAGCGCCCGAATCCTCTTTCTCTTAGGGGTTGCTTCCTTCGCTCTCCTCGTCGTTGCCTTCGTGGCGTATACTGGCGGGTGGCAGGACGAGGCGGAGGGCGGGGCTGCGCTGCTCAGGGTCGCGCGCCCCGTCACGCCGCTCGACGCGCCGAGGATGATGGATCCGCGTCAGGTGATGACCATTACTTCGTCGCGTTACTTTTTTCCAGCCTTCAATGTTTTGTGAAGTAGCTATAGAATACAACTCTCAATTACTCCCTCCGTTCCGAATACATGTCTTCTAGCTTTAAAATAATGTCATTCTACAATTTCGAGATGATTTTTTACTAATTTCCTCTTCTATACACCTCACATTTCAACTGAGATTCCTGCCGTAGCGCCGGGCCACTGACACATGGACCCAAATGTCAGTGGCCGTGCAGTTACACAAGAGGATCCGAATCCCCTCACATTTAGTTATTTTCAATGTTATTTACTACTATGAACTAGAGTAAGAAACAAGATCTAAAAATAAAATAAAGATGGATAATACAGTCTTTTGTAGATGTGCCTTGGTGGAAGTGTAAGAATCTAGAATGATATCTATTCAGAACAGTGGAAGGAGTTAATTAGGTGTGATTCTGGAAGTTACACATGATCTGCTGTAACAGTAGCACTTAAGACCTTAATCATGTAAGAGCTAAGCAAATAGGGGAAGCACACCACTCTTGTTTGGGAACTTTGTTGGATTTGGCAAGGGCTGCTTATATTTGAACAACAAAGTTGAGATGGCTGCTGGTTAATCTACCCGGTTAAACATATGGCAACATTACTGCATTGAAGTATTGAACTATGAATCGCTTGTGCTTTATTGGAGTTGTAATGAAGTTGCCTTAACGTGCACCAGTAAATATTCCCATCGATTTGACAATGGTTGTTAAACTTGTTAGGAGGTGTGAATAAGAATAGAGTGTCTTGGCAACCTAATGCCGCTTTTGATAAAATGCACTAGTTTCTAATGCATATGCATTGTACGTCTCTTCTAGGTTTTTGTTTGATCTACTCCCCACCTAAAACTAAGTTCTGGATAATTTAAATGCAAGGCACCGATTTCTTCCGTATTGTTGAGTTTTGGCTGTAAGCCTGTAACTAGATTAGCTATTTGATGGCTCATGTTTTACTGGATGCAGTTTCCAGGGCAATTACAAGGAAAGCTTGTATTGGGGCACTTACAGGCCAAATGTGTATCTTGGAATTCGTGCAAGGTGCTTAATTTCTGGGTGTCTTCCTCTTGTTCCTTATAATATGCTAACTGGAGAGATTCTGTTCGCTTCATTCTCTAGGACATGGTATAACTACATAGGAAAGCTCATATTGCTAGGATCATTAGTTTTGATGATGTGAGTAACCTTACTAGTCTCATGTACATTTGACACATTAAGGAGTTTTGCTCCCATTTGCTTAGTCCATTTGTAGGGAGTTAACTAAAAAAGAATAGACATGCTATTCTGGTGATTCCTGTACTGCGCCTTGTGGAGTGGTGTACTACTTGTCCTGCTGGTGCAGCAATTTTTTCTCTACTAGTTGGAAACAAATTTTTTTTTATGGCGTGAAACATCCTAGGATGTTAATTAGATAAATAATGATATTAGTTAGTAATTAGAATACTAATAAACGTATTTTGTTTTGTAAAAATTTAAAATTGCGAATAGATCGAATAGATTTAGAATGGAGGATTGCCGTTAGACCCGCAGACGAGGGTATCAAATTACTGAGATACCAAACCCGTTGGGGCCAGGTCGACACCTCTCGCTAGTTCGGGGTTCATCTCTCGGCAGTCCTACTTACTTGTTCGGATTGCGTGTGTCCGTAGCATTTAAAGCCAAATAGTAGAGCTACTATTTAGTAACTCAATAAAAAGCCAGGGAGGGGAGCATGGTAACTTTGACTGCCCAGGACCAGCCAATAGTTAATAGGTCCAAAATTGAAATAAGTCCATTTCAAATAAAAAATATATTGACGCTCAGCTCGATAGTGGCTCGTTAGCTCGAATTTAAAGTAACCACTTAAATGGTAAATAAAATGATTTTACGTTAAACTATGTCAATCTCAAAAGAAACTCGATAATAACTCGTTGAGCTCGATAGCCAGGAGTTTGCAAGCTATGAACTATAGTCATAGCTAGTGATTAGATTCGTGTGGTACTACTTATATCTTCTTTTTTTGGCTTCATGCAGTAAAGTTCCTGGGCTTCATGCAGTAAAGTTCCTGAGGAGTTTGTTCTTCAGTACCCTTCCAATGGAAACCTCCCAACCTTATTTCTTGCGCTGCGTTGTGGAGCGTGGAAGAAACCGTTCAACGGACAGGGAGCGCCGGAAGTGTAGGCTTATATATTTATTATTGGTAATTAAACAAGTAGCTCATATGTAGGAAAATGGTTTCATACTTTTGGGAGTACGTACTCCTACTTTCAGTATATCCTTTAAATGATGTTGTTATACCTTTTCATCATTTTGAGTATACTATAATATTGATTATAAAATACTTCAAAATGATTTTCATGAAAAATTTCATCAAAGCTCACCCTTTATAGTAGAATTTTCGTGGAAAAGATATATAACAAAAAATAAAGGGTTTCAATGAAATTTTTTCAACCATGTCACATTAGAATATCTTATAATTAGTATTGAAGTATACTTAAAGTGATAATGGAGTATAACATATTTGTCTAAGTGATATATTAGAAGTGGGTATACGTACTCCTAGGAGTATAAAAAAAGCTATATATATATATATATATATATATATATATATATATATATATATATACCCGTGAGAGTATGTACTTCTATCTTCAGTATACCCCTTAAATGATGTTGTTATAGTTCTTTATCTTTTCAAGTATACTCTGATACTGATTATATGATACTCCAAAGTGAGTTCTACGAAAAATTTCATCAAACTTCACTCTTTATAGCACAATTTATTTATATACTCCTTTTACATATGGAGAAAGATATATAGCAAAAAAAAGAGAGGTGCTTCTATGCTCTTCCTTTTAAAAGTTGCACAACTATTAAAACATGAATGAATGGTAGATGGTTATTACTTACCCCTTCACTTGCATCAAGATTGGTGAAACTTATACTAGAAGGAAAATCATAGAAGCACTGCTCAAAAAAAATAAAAGGCTCCAATAAATTTTTTTCAACCATGTTATATTGAAGTATAGTATAACAGGTTCGTTTAAGTGGTATATTGGATGTGGGAGTATATACTCCTAAGAGAAAAAAAAAAAGCTATTTAGATTGGGACGGATCATGTGAAAATTATACCATTAGATTAGTAATGCAAAATCTTGGGTAAGTAGCAACTCAATCCCAGTTGCCAGACATTAACATTATTTCATTGCTCGTTTACATGGATATATTTCACTACGAAATCTAGTTAGTTACCGTAATCCATCACTAATTTTCAGCTAGCACATATCAAATAATGGCTAGATCTTCGAGTCGCGTTCACAGACCATCAGACCCAACGCCATCACGCATGGCACGGCACAAGCTAGCTCCACACAGGCTATTCTTTCAAGTAGAACCATGTCACCGTTTCCTCTGCCAGCAACCACCGTCCGTCCCCATTAAAAACCAACGCTGCTGGTAATTACTCGGGGAGGTCTCGTTTCCCAAATCCACCCACGGCGCCGGCGGCATGGCCGCGCCGAGCAGCCGCGCGGTGGCCGTCGGCGGCGCCCTCCTGCTCCTCTTCTTCGCCCTCTCCTCCACCTTCCTCTACCTCACCTCCTCCTTCGCCCCCGCCGCCTCCCCCAGCCTCCTCAACCTCAAGCCCTTCGCCGCCAGGTGCCCGCCCGCCGTCGCCGCGCCGCCCCTCCGCGTATTCATGTACGACCTGCCCCCGCGCTTCCACGTCGCCATGATGATGGACGCCTCCGCCCCCGCCTCGGGGTTCCCCGCGTGGCCGCCGTCCTCGGGCGGGATCAGGCGCCAGCACAGTGTGGAGTACTGGATGATGGCGTCGCTGCAGGACGGAGGGGGTGGATTGGAAGGGAGGGAGGTCGTGAGGGTGGGGGATCCGGAGGCGGCGGAGGCCTACTTCGTGCCCTTCTTCTCGTCGCTCAGCTTCAACGTGCACGGCCGCAACATGACCGATCCCGAGACCGAGGCCGACCGCCTCCTCCAGGTGCCGCTAATCTCACACTTCGCCAGCTATTTTTGCTCTGTTCAGTGGCCTAGAATTGATTACCTCGCCTCGGATTGAGACAGCTCTGCACAAAATTGTGCTTTGTCGTGTGTCTCACTTCTATGTGTTGTGGAAAATCATCTTGGTGCGACGACGGGAAGGAAGCAGCCAAAATTACCTGGTAAAAGCTATACTTTTTTCTTGAACCATCTCATACATGTACCACTTGGTACAGGCAACCAAACACACCCTAAAAGTCTGGAACACCCACTGGGCAGACGAAACATAAAAAATCAACAATCCATTGAACACAAACAAGCGCATTGAAGATTACATGAAGAGACAGAAACCCTCGGGCTTTGAACAATGCTTTCATTAGTTGGTGTTCCATCACCATCAACCACGCTATTTAGCAGCAATCATCTACCCAAATTCCGATAGATCAGATAGACAGATGCCTTCTTTGCCCAATAATACAACGTGGGATTTTTTTCCCCTGTCACTGTAGTAATTGAGTTGTTTGACTCGCTCAAACACCATCCTAGTTTGAGCCAGCTCTAGAATATGAGAATCAGGTACTATGATCTTTCTTTTAGGTGTTTGTGGTGAGAGTTTTTGTATTAAGGATCGGGCTGTCTTATGTTTTGAGAGTACCTATTGCAGGTCGACAGTTTTTGAAATCTCACTTAAGTTTTTTTTTTTTTTTTTTTTTGGGGGGGGGGGGGGGGTGGGGGGGGGGGGGCCTGAAAAAAAAATGCAATATGGAATGGTGAATTTGCCTGTTAGTATTTACTACAGTTTACACTGTTTCTGCATATGGTTAAATCTGTTGGGATACTCATTGGATATGGCTTGTGATGCTTCCTATATATGTAAGGCTAATTGATGTTGCTTGTTGGGGTAGTATCGCCAGAAGCTGACTTGATGATGGCACTGTCTGTGCATTGTTTATCATGCTTAGCAACCGCTGCAGACTTCTTGTTGGCAATTAGGCCAGGTTGGTTTTTTGAAGAGTTTATGAGGATGATAAGACAGTGATTTAGTGCTCCATGAAACCATCACAATGAGGGTGAATTCACGTAGTTCAGTCATCAATAAAATCTGAGAATAGTGCATTGCACAGGCCATGGAAGGCTCCTTTGGAGTCTTTTTGGTAGTGAAACTTCTGCTCTAGGCAAAGAATATTCTATTGAAAAAAAATGTGCTGCTTGCTTGTGACCTAATTACCCCCCCCCCCCCCGCGCATGCGCGCAAGAGTGAGGAAACCAAACAAAATGGCCTGAAGCTGACTTGGTGCATATAATGTTTGTGGTTCATTCATACTTAGCAATCATTGGATTCATAGTCATACTCCCTCCAGCCACAAAAGAAAGTTATTTTGGGTAATTGGGTATTTGTGAGGGTTACTCTCTTATTTTCCCTGTGCAACATGTTTTGTTGTACCATGGACACTTGCATGGAATGTTTAGTGCAGAAATTCATAACTGACCGGATGTCAGTTCAGTTTTGCTCAGGACGAGCAAAAGTCTGAGGCGTCGGGTTATTGAGTTGATGCGGTTTTTACTCATATTTTCCTCCTGGAAATCCTGCAAAAGGCATGGTAAAATGATGATTTAATCTATGTTCCAATTATGCAATTATTTCCATACATATTGCGTGTCAACGTGTTTTACAGGAAAATCACAAAAAAAGATAAAAATCAAGAAAATGGTGAAAAAGAGCAAGACCCACTAGTGTGCTGGCCGGCCCAACCTTAGATCGGCTGGCCAACTGGGCCAACACATTGGCATGGGCCAGGAGGGCCTACCATCGGCCAAGCCCACTAGACACACCAGCCCGAGCCGCCACCGACTTAGCTGAGTCAAGCTAGGACTTGGCTGCTCGGCTAAATCAGTCCTCATCGGGCGATGCGCGCCGACTCGGCTTCACTCATCTTCAACCCATCTTGGCCGTCCACGTCTACACTAGTCGGCCGGCGCGCTACACCAGCCGGTCACGTTGCCCCATTATCCCTACTGACTCAAGACAGCGTGCGCATGATTGCCACCTGGCCGATCGGCTAACAAACCTAAGCCAGCTGGCCCAGGGCTATAAATTGGAGGCGTTGCCTCCAACATAAGAATAATCCATCACTACTCCATCCAGTATATATTCCTATGATAGTATGGCAACATCTGAGTCACTAGTAGCTCGATTGGAAAGTAGTAAAAGAGTTGGCCTGCGCGCCAACGGTTCTGGAGGCATATTCTTTGATAATTCAGTTTGTGTCAAGCTCTATGTACCTACTTTACCTTGTAAGAGCGATTATCATATAAATAAAGTGGCTGCTATTATAGTAGTTTGTTGTCTTAATTGTGGATTAACATATGACCCATCTCAGTTGTAACCCACTTGTCCTTTAGTGGTAAGGCCATCGCACTCTTGGGCCCGAGACGAGCGCATTTGTTGTATAGTTGCCTATTGCGTGATGTTAGGGACTATGCACACTATATGCTTTGCTACGAGCGCTCAATCCTGATTCACCTCTTTTAATCATATGTATGAGGAAACTCTACTCTTATAGTAGTGCACAACTATAAGGTGTCACCTAGAACTCCTCCATGACAAGTCCAGCTACATCTCTGAGAGTTAGACTAACTTGGTGACAACACTTAGCTTGGCTTATGTGAAAACGATTATTAGTGTGTTGCTTTTTTGCTTCCACTGTTTGGCAGCAATTTACTCAGTTTGCAAAGACATAGACCACTATCCAGGAACCTCGTGCTCACTCCTACTTCTACCAGCTACGGACTCCAGATAGCTATCTACTATCGGAATTTATCTAGATTGATACCTATTTCCATTGCTCTCTTATCCCTATTCCGGAAAGTTCGGGCGATATTCAGATAAATTGTTAACTTGATATCTCTAAGCCAATAGCTTCCCTAAGAAAAATACGATACCCTAGAATACTGTAAAGTGAAATGCTATGACGAATTCCGTGCGCTTGTGGATAATTATTTGTAAGGCATAAGAATCGCCAACAGGGCACCGTGTCATTGCGCGAAATGACTCCCTATTGTGACTGGAAGAAGTAGTTGGCAATGAGGCAAGGTTGGTTTTACGAGGATCATAAGAGCAGTTATTAAGTGCTACATTAGAATGGGGGATTGGGAGTTGGATTCAGGTGATTCACTATTCAACACTGCCGATAACAGTGCACTGCAAGGGCCACGAGCAGCCACCTTTGGAGGTCTGTGATAGTGAAATTAGTGCTTGTCACCTAATTGATTGTTATCTTGTCATGCCAATTTGTAAAGCTTGCTTAGCCAAAACAAAATAGTTTTCCCCTAGCTGTAGAATATTTAATGGTCCAAACCCTTGCGTCTTCTAAGGCGTATATGGGAAAAACAATCAAATAAAAACTAGTCCATTACTCATGTGTTGCGTTGGAACTTATTAGGGTGGTATTGAACAACGCATTTCAGGTCATTGGTATGCAGTATGATGCCTTATAAAAGTGTCATCATGTTCTAGTTTTTAATATTGAAAAAAATAATTACATGAAATACATGATTTCATTGTTTTTAATTCATTTTCTATTTTAGTTCTTGCAGGTTGAACTTATGGACATTCTATGGAAGTCTAAATATTGGCAACGATCTATGGGCCGTGACCATGTGATTCCAATGCATCACCCAAATGCTTTTAGATTTCTGCGAGATATGGTGAATGCATCTGTTCTTATAGTTGCAGACTTCGGGAGATACACAAAGGAATTGGCTTCCTTGAGGAAAGATGTTGTGGCACCATATGTGCATGTTGTAGATTCCTTCCTTGATGACGATCCACCTGATCCATTTGAGGCTCGTCCTACACTGCTTTTCTTTCGAGGGCGCACTGTCAGGAAAGATGTATGGAATTGATTTATGATAGTAATAAACTACCTTTGCCCCCTCTCTGTGATCCATGCTGATTTGCTCATTTAGTTCACTGTTTATTTTTAGTGGAATTTGTCTCAACATAAAAACAATCTAATTTTAGAGTCTCAAGAATGACATTTTCAGTGTTCATTTTTTCAGGAAGGGAAAATCCGCGCAAAACTCGCAAAGATATTAAAAGGCAAGGATGGTGTGCGCTTTGAGAATAGCCTTGCCACAGGCGAAGGCATTAAAACGGTAAGGCATCTCTGTCAATTTTATCCTTCCTTTCTTTACTTAGTGACCTAGACTCGGATGGATTTGCTCCTCAGTAGTCAGTATACTAGTGTCTTCTTAATGTATAGTGGCCTTTTGTTGATGGTTTTAATATGTTTAGGTGATCTTAACTCTTCTCTATTGAGGCTTCTTGATAATACTAACATGTCATTTTCTAAATGGTCTGATCTTAACAGTCTACAGAGGGTATGTGGTCATCAAAATTTTGTCTCCATCCTGCTGGAGATACTCCTTCCTCATGCCGCCTGTTTGATGCCATTGTTAGTCATTGTGTTCCTGTGATTGTCAGCAGTCGTATTGAGCTCCCTTTTGAAGATGAGGTTGATTACAGTGAGTTCTCCCTTTTCTTCTCAGTTGAAGACGCTCTAAGACCTGATCACTTGCTCAACCAGCTCAGACAGTTCCCTAAAAAGAAGTGGGTTGAGATGTGGTCAAAGCTAAAAAATGTCTCTCATCACTATGAATTCCAGTATCCTCCCAGGAAGGGTGATGCTGTAAACATGATATGGCGTCAGGTGAGGCACAAACTCCCTGCAGTTAATCTTGCAATTCACAGGAATAGGAGACTAAAAATTCCAGATTGGTGGGGATGAAAGTCAGTGAATTGTATACATATTATCATATCAACAGCTAAACTGGCATTTTTGGGGGTGCATGATGGGTCATGCTGGTCATTGCTTGTGCACCAGGAGTTCATCTTAAGCACACCATGGATGTGAATCCACGACGGTTTACTGAGACATGCTAACATTATTATCCTCCTTTTTCCCCAATGTCACGAAATAGTGGTAACAAATAAAGTGTAGTAATATTATAGAGCAGACGTACCTGACAAAAGCATTTGTATTATATCATTTTTTTTATAAAAAAAAAACAGAAGCACTGCAGACATATTGGATGTTGCAATTTATTCCCGTTTGATAGCGTTCCCCTCTGTGCTTGCTGCTTCGAGTCTCTTGATTTCTTGGAGGTTTTGCCCTTGTATATGTCGAAGTACTAGAAATACATGTCGCGTGATGGTGTTGCATGGGACCCCCTTGCTATGGCAGGGTTTTAGGGGCTGTTTGGTTTGAGGCCAAATTTGCTAAGCCATGCTATGCCAAAATTTGGCTAGCCAAATTTTGGTGCCCAAATTGGTGGCCAAAGTTTGGCCAACTATTGGCTAGAAAATGAACTAGGAAAATTTGGCTAGCCAATGGAGAAAAGAATCTAGCCAAAATTTGGTTGCAAACCAAATGCTTGCCAAATTTGGTCAACACTACCAAAATTTGGCATGGTAAGCATTGGCAACAAATGGATACAAACCAAACAGCCCCTTAATCTCAATTTATGCTCGCTCTCGCACGAAGTAGCGCTGTGCCTTCTTCTTCCTCGAGCCACCTTCGACATAGCGTAAACCAAGGGTAAAGAAACAGATTAGGTAAGTGTAGCGTTAGCTTGCAGGAATAATAATTAACGATCAAATGGTTAGATATCAATAAGCGGCAATTAGATGATCCCTCTCCAGCACATGAGACTACAGTTACCTGCGTGGGGAACCTCCTAATGACCAGCCTCATCCAGGTCAAAAGGTCCATTTGTGGCACCGAGAACCAGAACACATCACTTTATCTTTAGGGCACTTTCGGTGCAAGTTTCTTAATGGTTTCTATGTGTGCCATGTATGATGAAAAGCTTATGTGGCAGCAAATTAATGCAGAGAGAGAGAGGATTAGAGTTTCTTAAACAAGAAATGGTTTATTCATTGAATGCTTTAGCTTAAGAATGAGAAGATAGTAGATGGATATTTAACGATAAAACCATGTTAAGAAACGATGCATTGTATCTATTGTATTAATTGATGTTTCTTAGTGAAATAGCTCCATTTGAAATGAGTCGAAGAAACCCTTGTGAGTGTGCGTAACCCATCCCAATTTACCATAAATTCATTTCCGACTTGCGCATCGCTTAATGCTGCCCTGGATTTTCTCTCGTTCCAAGCATACTGTCGACCTGCCGAAAGTTAAAACATTTACTACAGATTGCTGTATCAGTAGACAAATAAATCAATAATGGTAACACAATCAATTTGCGTGCTTGCATACCTCATCAATAAATATAACACTGGAAGGTACATATTTCTCTCATTCGCCAAACCCACTGGGAGTAGACAAAATACTACCATTTAGTCTTGAGAAGCACATAATACACCTCATTAGTTGCTCTTGGGATGAAATAATACCTTCGACACAATGCTTGGCATTGATATGTTGGTGAAGTTAGCGCATGCTTCAGTTGCTACTGCTTTAGCAAGCATTGGCTCTGTTTGGAACGGCTTCAGCTTCGACTTCTGTCCTCTGGAAGTCATAAGCTGTTCCAAACAGCTAGCTTTTTCGCAGCCAAAAGCAAAAAGCCAGCAGCCCATTTGTACCGGAAAAAGCTTAAAGCCGAAAGCTGGTATGAGGTAGCTTCTTACGGTTTCAATGGGTTGGGGTTATGACTTTAACACTAGAGTTCAAAGAAAATTACCCCTTCCCACAAGTATAAAACCCCAAACCGCACCACTCTTACCCCCTTTTCCAATCCGCATTTCTTATACCAAAATGCTATACTAAAAAGCCAGACTGACAAACATCAATCCTCTTCAGCCCAACTGTTCAGCCGTGCAGCCCTTTAACCATGCAGCTCAGTTAAAAGCCACTTTTCAGAAAAGCACCAGCTATACCAAACATGACCATTGTTTCCCCAGTGTCAGCCTGTCAGGAGGCCTAAAGAGCAGTATCCCCTTGCAAAACTTTGAGTAAAAGATTGAGAGCAGGCACTTCTAAGATCTCAACGTAACCAGGGCAACAGAATTATTAGGTAGTCAACATAATCCTTGAAATTAAAGTTTTAACAGGGGCTGTCTCGATGGTCTGCATGACGGTTTCGGCGCAGGCACAGCCGCGCAGCAGCTTGCCACAGCCGCGCAGGGAGCGGCTCTCCTACGCAGCAGCGAAAATAGAATTTTTTTTATTGAAGGTGTACATTTCACAGGTACGACCCTATAGTCTTGTTCAATAGTTTTATAATATCATAAATTCAACATATATTTAAAATTTGCTAATAGTATAATACAAATAGTTCTAAAATCTCAAAAATCTCAAACCACTAAAATTGAAACCAATTTAATTACAAATTACCTTATGCCACTTTTTCAAATTTTTGCAGCCACACCCATATTAACTTATATTAAAGAGCCTGCAGTCCGCGGCCTCTGGGAGCGTCCACGTCAGCGTCCTTCGCGAAAGAGCCCTTCTGGTTTTGCTAATTGCGTTCAGCTCCAGGCTGCCTGCTGCCGTCGATCTTTCCTATCGGTGCGGATCTGGCCGTCCACGCGTGCTCAACCGTTGGTCTGTGCGTCGCCGAGGAATCGCCGTCCGCGGAGCTCTCGAGGGCCGGCCCCCTTTTCCCCGTCCTCGCAGTGCCTTCCACCGGCTCCCTGCTGCCGATCCCCGCCCCTCGCCACGCGTGCTCAAGCGTTGGCCCGTGCGTCGCCGAGGGATCGGCAGCCGCGGAGCCCTCGAGGACGGCTCTACCAGCCCCCATTTTCCCCATCCTCGCGCGGCCCTCCACCGGCTCCCTGCGTGGATCCCCGCCCTCCGTGTCCTCGACCGGCTCCCCTTTTCCCCATCCTCGCGGTGCCCTACACCGGCTCCCTCCGTCGATCCCCGCCCCTCGCGCCCTCGGCCGCTTTGCTGGGTCGCGTCCTCCGCCGCTTCTCCCGTCTCTCGCCTCGTGCACTCCGCCGGTACTCCCCTTGGCTTCCCTGTGTCGCATCCCCGCCGGTGCTCCCTCTGGAAGCTCCGCCGGCCCACCATTCCTGTTCACTCTCCCTCGGCCTCTCCGTGCGGATGTATAGTACTTCGACTCACATGTGGGTATGTGTTGTGCAGAGGCCGACTCCTGCAAGGAAGAGGTTGACGAGGAACTTCAAGCGAGGTGGCCGCTGCTCTTGCGTGGTTTCGGTGCTGCCGTTCTTTCATCGCCCACCGGGATTCCTCCATTGTCCCCCTTTTCCGTTGTTCTGAGCCACCGCCGAAGCATCGGGAGCAGCACCAGAAACTCCTCCACGAGGGAGCCAGTAGCATCCCCAGCCTCTGCCGCAGTCGGCCGTCCGAGGCCATCATCGACGGCACCGCCGCCGCTCATCGCCGTGACGGCGATGATGCCGTCGTCGCAGGGGCCTTCCGCGTCAAGGCCGCGCTTTCAGACAACCAACAAAAGGTTCTCGCCATTCTTCCACCGCGTCGCCGCGTCCGTCCTTGGTCTTAGTATTTCGAACTACTAATTGTATTTTGCAGTGTGTTTTTTCTCTTGCAGTCGGAGGATGAGCTGCTCGAGCTACTCGGGAGGCTGAACAGATGGAATTCACAGTCGGCACCATCAGGGTGAGCCGGGATAAACTACTGCTGCTGATAAATGCTTAATGAACTTCCATTGAAGTCTCTTTGTTTATAGCTGGCAATTGCTCATAGGTTACTGCGATTGGAACGGCCGTGAAACTCCATGAGTGATTGACAATTACCAGCCTCCCTCTGTGGTCTCTCTTTTTTTTAAGTGAATTTTCCCTGACAATAGCTAAAAAACATATGATTCATGTAAAATAGTAAGTAGTTGACATGTTAGCTTGTCAGTCCATCATACTATTTATATGTGCAGCGCATAACCTAGCATACATGTTAGTTATGTGGCTTTTATGTCTATTTGCTATCCTGCTAAAATGTCTATGGCATACGATTTCATATATTGCCAGGCGATTGATGTTCAATTTGGGTTCGCAATCGACAGTCCAGAGGCTACCCTAGCGGTGAAAAGATTGATGGCCTTCTTGCTGTTATTCACCACTGTCTGGTCATGAGCTCCGCTACTTGTCAGTCTATGAGGAAACCTACAAGGTGTACAAGCGCAAGTCTCCTCTCTATTTGTTCTTTTTTTGCTCTGTCTTGTTAACTACATCAACAATACAACCTGAATAACTAATTCTATTTCGCAATAGTGGTGCGCTTCAGCTTCTCTACCTGCTAATGTATAGTTCTTTTGCTCACCTAATATTTTTTTTGATGCTTTCTTTCGCTTATCGCTTGCTGCCTGGATTTTCCCACTTCATTTTCGGAGAAGTTGTAATGTTTGATTTCATTTGTTTTCACTAATTCGTTATTTCATCCCCTTTTAAGCTTTAGGCTCCATAATCATTACATAGAGTTAGCACAACAAAAGTACCCACTAGCTTGGTTATTATTAAACTATGCTTCACCTACATATCGTACAGCCTTTGCAAGCCATTGTTTCTGAATTACGTTTCTTCTTTCATGGTGCATTTTGTTCGAGGCAAATATTTATGGATCAACAGAATCAGTTGATGCTACTCGAAATGAATTTGTCATCAGATTTCACTGACAATCTGATGTCTTCTTAGGCGATTCGTGTCCCGTTCTGTATCCTCCCCCGATATGCCCAATAGCCTCTTCTTTAAAGGTAATCAAAGTTATTATATTCTTCATATGCTAACAAAAAAACATTTCTATCTGATGATGATGTGCTCACACACGTTGGCTGATTAAGGCATTCGATACTGCTCTCCTGCCATAGCTTTAGCTTTTTGCAAAATGATAGCTCTCTAAAGCTAACTTGCTATCTACAATATGTTTTTATGACCAATGGAATCATGTTGTTTGCAAGGTCTTAAGATGCAATTGGGACAAGTTACAAGATTTATTTTCCTATATCTGTTGCCTTTTGTAGATTAGCTGTTTTGCGAGTGAAATATTTGCCATTCAAGCATTGATTATGACAGATGCCTATTGCAGTTTACTTCTTTTATCTTCACATCAGCAACATGATCCATAGTACATCACGCCATTCCCTCAGGTTTGGCACTAATGATTATATAATTTCTTTGCCACCCCTCCATCGAATTAAATGCTTGGTAAATATTATTTTTCAGCTTTGCTTCATTTTTGTCCTCCAATTAAAGAGAATAAAGTTTGCCTTTTCTCTTAGTTACCATGGATAAAAAAATTCTATACTTAATAAAGAAAATCGTGATCGATATCGAACTGATGTTAATCCAAGATATAATATCTGAAAAATACCTGTATAAACAATGTATTTATAGCATTTACTGCGGTCACCCCGTAACCATGATTGCGTCTCTCTTGATTACACTATTTAGTTTAGTTAGATTATTATGTTTGTTACTCCTCTGCTTCATGATGTATTTAAGATAAAAAAAACTACCACTAACTGGTCAGTGGCCTTTGTAACATACCCCCTAACCATTTTTTCTATATTGATTAATATTGTATTCGAATAAACCACATTAGTTTTGAGATGTATTAATGCTGCCTCAGTTATACGTTTTCTATTCATTAATTATTTTTATTGCATTTGATTCTTAAACTATTTTATGTTTAATCTCTGTCAAATATTATCAGCGGCGCAGCGAAGCGCGCTTATCTTCCTAGTAGTTCCCTACACACGCAATCATGTTGGCAAGCAGCTGACTGAGCTGCTCGCTGCCACGCTGCCGTGCCGTGCAAGACCGCGCCGCCTCCATTGCCGACACAGTGCTATCCCCTTCGCGCCCATAACTTCGCTTCCACATCCTGTACAGCCATGTGCTCCACAAATGCCAAATGCGCCAGAGGCTGGCCGCGCCATCAATTTCGTCGGAAGAGCACCGCCGCCATAGGCGATCCGCGCCGCCTCCATGGTTTGTCCGAAGCATGATTTTTGCTCCATCTTCACGCTGCTGACTCCGCCATGCTCTAGAGTACTCTCAAATCCGCAGCAACGTCAGCACAAGCTCGTCGTCGCCCTCCATCTCTTCGGTGAACTCCACCGCCCCCAAATCCTTCACCCATGGCCACCACTTCAATTCGTCGCCACCCCTACTTCCTTCCCCAAATTGAACCTTTGCCCACCTTCTTTACTTCCTTGCGGTGCCGTGGGACCGCCCCTTCGACGTCCTCGTCGCCGGGAGGACGTGCTAGCATGGCACGCCGCGGCCATACCTGTGCACCGCGCCGCCACATCCGTTCTGCCGCCTCCCGTCGCCCTTTCCACGCCAGCCGCGTCATGAGGCTTGCCTCTTCACCATCAAGCTCCCTGCGTCCTCTACCAAGCAGTCGTGTCACCGAGAGTTGTCGCCTGCGTGCGCACCCCCGCCGCCATGGCTGCCGTCACCGCTAGCTTCCTCGGGACAGGACTGCCTCCGGCCAAGCCAAGGCCACTGTTAGCTGCTCCCGTCCCGGCCATATCCGTCCACCTCCGCCTCACCAAATGCCACCACTAGCTTACCCTCGTCCTAGAACACGCCATGCTCGCGATGTTGTCGCCATTCCGCTGTTTGATCTCCCCATCGCCGTGAGTCTCTCCACCCTGTTCCGGGTCTTCATTCCCTCTCTGCACCTCCCTCTCTCTGCCGCCGCCCCCTATTTGCGTTGCCTTCTCCTCTCTGCTCCGTCTCCGCCCCCTGACCTGCGACTCCTTCGCCTCGTCGAGGCGCCGCTCCGTGCCCGCCTCATCCAGCCACGGTCACCGCGTCGTCCCAGATCTGCTCGGCGCCACCTCCTCTCCCCGGCGTCTCCTTCCTGCGCAACGGTGTTTGGAGAGGCGGCGCTGGGGGAGGCAGAGGGGCGCCGTCGGGAGGTGAGCACGGGAGGGGAGGAGACGAGGAGTGTGAATAATACGCTAGAAAGGATCGTACGACCGAGAAACGTTATAAGCAAGATCTAACGGTCTACATTAATTAGATGACGTGGATGTGTGGTTTGCACGATTCTCTTACCTGTGTTTCACCTTCTGATGGAAAACCACTCCTGAGAAACCTCTGACGGAACTTTCTTTGCGTTGGATCCTACTAAGGTTCAAAATCTCACCGAAATTCGGTGAAATATCGGATCTCGGAACCCCCGAGTTTCACAATCCCGACGAAATTAAAAAAAGTCCTAAAAAAATTCAAAATGCTACAGTCAGTAAATCATAATTTCGATGAATTTGACCAAAATTTGACTGGATTGGATTCTTCACGTCGTTTCCCATGTGGGACAGTCAGTAGATCATAATTCCGGTGAAATTGAAAAAACCTTAAAAAAATTCAAAGTGTGACGGTACCTAAAATTTCGCCAAGATCTCGGTGAATCTCGCCGAAATCTCGGCAAATTTGATCGAGATTTGACTAAAACTTGACCGGATTTGATCGGATTCAAATTTGGGTTTTTGTATTTTGTTCGGATTTCTTCCGAAATAACGAGATCTCGGCGAAATTTTAGATTTCGGTAGGTGACGAGATTTAATCCGAAAACGAAATTTGAAACCATGGATCCTACGCAGGTGCACTTTATGATTAAATAAATGAAATCGTTAGAATAGGTTGAATTTTTTTTAATCATTTGATTTATACCATGATTTTGCGTCCGCCCATCTTGATCTTCGTCAAGACTTCCGACAAGCTTCTTTAGGGTCAGGGTTCACTTGGCTTTAGAGTTTGGGGGGTGGCTGGAGGACTAGCGGTGGGATAACAGGGGTGCCGCTGGACACAGTCTTAAGGTGGGCGATGGGCGATAGAGGTTGGCAAAGACAGCAAGATCAAGATAATGTTAGAATGCGTAGGGAGGTGGAGGTGGATCCGGCGGCAATAGCTGTCAGAGACGGGGAAGAAGGGTAGGGTGGAGGGGGAGATAGGCCGCCATCGCCAATGGCAGGAGAGGAGGTGGTGAGCGGCAGTCGGCAGAGACGGCGGGAGATGAGGAAGTGTGCGACAGCACCAATGGCGAAGGAAGAGGCACAGAAGGGCCTCGTCGGTGTGAGAGGCGACACAGTGAGGCGGTGGGGCAGCGGCGTGTCAGTGCTATCGATGGAGTCGTGATGACACGCTTGGGAAGGTGAGAGTAGGTGGCTAGGGTTACATCTCTTCTTAAGGAAGCAAGGGTAGTTAGATGGAAATTGATGTCCAAAAAGGGTTTTGATAACTTTCACCTGGATGTTTTCTTTAGCAACCATCATCCAAATTCTTGACCATTAGATTTGCTTTGAGATCGATGCACGTCTCCTGAATTCAGGGTAGGTTGCTATGTTTTGATCGGGCGGATGTGTGTTTTGATCGTAGATCCAAAATTTAGATATTTTTTGGGACAAAAACATCCGGATGATGCCTATACACTCCCGTCCAAAAATTTGTATGATTTTTTATTCTGAAATCAATCGCATATGATACATAGACACCCTTAAACAAATTTGTTTATCAAATCTGAACCTGATGTTCTGGTTTTATGACTATATAACGTGGAAAAAAGTTGGTGGAAAAATCGGTTGAAAGAAACGTTTCTTCCGAGGTACATCAGGATCATCATCGTTCACCTGTGCATCAGATTGACTTTTGCTAGTTGTCGACCAATATTTTTTACTTCAAATTGCAATTCCAGTTATTATTCCCCCGAAGTTAATCTCTACTATATAAAGTGAGAGTTTCTTCCCACGTCACATTAATTGCTCTGCTTAATTGCCCTACTTAATTGCCCTGCTTAATTGCCCTACGCAAGAAACGGAGCGTTGCTTTAATTAGCCAGCTTTTGCAAGAAATGAAGCGTTAAAGATAGATATTTGATCTTATGAAATAGTATTTTTTTTATTTTTTAATCTTTATTTTTCGTTATCAATTTTGTTTTTCGTAGCAACGCACGGACATATAACTAGTCTGTGTTATTCAGCAGTTAAGGGGGCATTGCTACCTTGTATATGGACATGTTCTGCTGATCACAGCAAAAGCTTCTTTTATATCTCGTCCTGGTTTCATGTCCTCTGAGAAAACAAAGATAACAAGAGGCCAAAGCATGGGAACCATGACATGTACGAATGGCCTGTACTAAATATTTTGACTCTTGTCGCTTGGAGACCTAGAATTAAGAAGATTGCAACAAACCGCTGACTAATGACCATTAAGAAGAACAGCAGGCACCAGATCATTGAGAACTGAGAGGCCCAAGCTGAGTCCAACTAGGCGGCAATGCTGAGGTGTAGTGTGCCTATAGCTCATGTAAAGCGAAGCTTAATTAGGAGGTCGAAAGGGGTAAACTGCACGTGAAATGAGCATGACATGGCCAAGAATCAGAAGCGATGCAATCTCTGAAACCAAACAGACCAAGGCAGCACAGCAAGCATGCTTCTGTTGTCAATGCTCGCAAGAATGCAAGTAGACAAGTTGTTTCGTATGAGCCATCCAGACTAGCTTTGGTCTCATAGGCGGACCCAGGGCCCGGTCAGCCTGGGCACGGGCCCGGGCTCAGGCCCATGTAACAAAAGTCTAGATCACGAAAAATACAGTGTCCTTTCGTGAATTCAACAACGAACCGAGCTAATAACATCTGGTTTTAACAAAAGCCCAGTTACTACTTGATAGAAACTTCCTTCAGTGATTTGGTCCCTTGTTATTAGCTCAGTAAATAGTTTGTGAACTTGTTGTCCTCCATTAAGCGTGCCCGGGCTCTAGAAAATTCCTAGGTCCGTCACTGTTTGGTCTGACTTAGTGGATGCAAGTTAAGTTGTTTATTTGCTTGTTTGTGCATCTCACGGGACTGCATTAGAGAGAAGTCCAATTTCTGTGTTTCCTCCATCCTGTATGAGTGGGTGCAATTGCATCCACCTGGCCAGGATGAATAGGAAACCAAATATGTGTCTAACAGATACAGTTGCATTCACTCATGCGATTCAGACACCATGCAGGTAACCAAACACACCTGCAGTGGTTGGCACTTGATCTTGGGGGATAACGCAATAATACATCCATCCATCCATCCGAAGGATAAGCAAACAATACCAACACGAGGCCATTTGCGTGCCTGAGACTTTGCTTTAGTGCGAACAACATACTAATAACAACATTAGTTGGCTAAGTGAGCAGACTAGGATACCATGATATATAGCGCCCATCTGCATACCCTATTATTATTCCATTCCAAGCTGCTCCTGTTGCCGCATGGGCCTAGACCTGATGGTCCTATTCGGTTCCACTCTCGCTGGACGTGAGATTATCTACGAAATTCCTGTGAAAATCTTGCGCCCTGAATATGGCGTTTATGGCGATATCAACCATCAAAATTGCTAGGATAGAGAGCAACAATGGTGTCGAATCTATTATATATTAAAAGCTCACGAGAGTCGCTAAGAAAAAAATAAATAGACTAGAAATTTTCATAAAAAAGTAAAATATCTGATTCTTAATCTGAACGAACTCGGATTATAACGGTTTAGATTAAAAGAAAGAGCCTAAGGATCTACACCATCGGATGCTATCATTTAAAAAAAAAAATCTAACCATCTATCTAGCGGGCCCGGGTTATAACGGCTTAGATTAAAAGAAATAGTTTAAGGATCTCTACCACTTATTTTGGTAGGACCAGATTATAACGGCGCATATTAATCTATATAGATATTAGAGTTATATAAAAATATATACAATTATAGAAAATATAGTTATATATCAACGATAATCGTATTATAATATCTAGCCGTGCAGTTATATGGTAAATTTACTGGTTAGTGGGAATTGTTCAATGGCACTATAAACAGTTTGAAAGCTGTAAAATAGCATCGCGTCTCACCCCCGCTCGGTCACGTGAACTTAAGAACTAAGATGTGTTCTTTGCTACGTGTGCCTTCTCGAACCAAAAGTTTTTCAAACAAGAGACATGCAAAGGAATTAAAGCTCGCCCCCAAAAAGATCACCCATGCAAACATGTTACATGCACATCACTTGCATTTGCCGGCTATGAGACTACCATCCCAGCATCCTTTTCAAGTCTCAACGTCCACCCAAGGAAAAGCAAGAATCACAAAAGACGAAACCATTACATTTTAATTGTTCAACTACACCAGCACAGCATAATTCACACAACTTTGGTGCAGTTGGAAGCACATCTTCAGGCTTCACTCACCCCTATAATCCAAGACAGCATGAGGGATTGCTAACCACTTCCCATTTGGTGTTGCCACCCCTATAATCCCATGGCAACGAAGAGTTCTACAATAATCCCATGGTATTAGAACATATACAGTTGTATAGACGGTAGCTGTCTATAATATATCCCCATATCATTTACAGACATCACTAAAAACAACTCATACAGTGGATCGTTTATATAGTTGTTGACATCAGAATCTGGCACATGACCGATTTGGTAAGAGATTGATAGTTTTGAATGGTTATTTGATTAAGGACAGTGTCGGGGTTGAAAAATATTTTGAAAAGTCATAAGTCGATAAAGGTAATCGGATCATAAGCCGATATTTGTTCTAAAAAAGAAAGTATCTCAAAGAAAGCTGAAACTGCATTGGAGTATTTTACAAGTCCAAGGAGGACACAGTTGATCCGAGTACCATAAAAGAAGGTGGCGAGCAACATAAAGGACACAACTAATCAACCAAACAACTCGTATTACTTTTTTTTTTCTCGTCGACCAGGAGTAGTATTTTTAGACTTGTAATCTTTTCTTTGTATTTCGCCTAAATCAATAAAGTTGTGCATCGCCGATTGTTGGTTTGGTCGACTTACACTATCTAGGTTTGCTTTTTCTCTGATTTTGTTGTGCATTGCTTTTTTCAGGAAAAATCTACCTTTATCCTTTTCTAATCAGTTCAACCAAGCTGATTAGATCTATCGATTACTTTTTTATCTAATTGACTTGAACAACTGTTTAGACTAGATTAGACTATAGTTGAAAGAATTAATCGGCTTAATAGCTGATTAAATCATATATTGCTTCTCTTGTCGATTGCATGATCAAATCAGCTGGCACGCCTACACCCAGAAATAAATCAGGTGTTTGCGTGTGTTGATTATTGATTAACCCCTCTTCACATTTTTTAGCATCAACAATAGTTGTCTACAATGGTCTCTCATTCAATTAACAGACTGTCTATACAATGGTACACAAAATGTAAAGCTGTCTATAAGACCGTCTATTAATAGTAGACATCAACTTTCTCTCTTATTCACGTCATCTAAAATTCTATGTGGTATAGTCTTATAGACAGCTAACATATACTATTGTACATACCCTTAGCTACGAGTTACCAAAACAAATGCACCGGGTTAACTGGTACAGTAAAACACTACAGTATTATCCACGATACTGGGTACATCTTTTATGTTCCCTTCTAACGATTTTTTAAAAATAATATAATTTTAATAAAAATTTACAGAAATAATAGACCGATTAAAACTAGCAAAAACACCTCTCTGTAGCTATTTGAAATGTCGACAGTCTCTCTGTCACCGTTTGAAATGGCGACAGAGAGTCTGTTGTTGTTTCAAAGCACGACAAAGGGTCTGTCGCTAATTGAAATAGCAATAGCTCTCTATCGCCAATTCAAAGAGCGACAGAGAGCCCCCCTCAACCCAAAACAGAAAAGGGGGAGGAGAAAGAGGAGGGAGAGGGAAGAAAAATGAAGAAAAGGAGAAAAAAGAAGAGAAGAAGAAAAAGAGATGAGGAGGAGAATAAGAAGATGAAAGAGGACAAAGAGAAGAAGAAAAGGGAGAGGAGAAAGAAAATGGAATAGCATAATTCAAAGTCGGCAAACGTACATAAATATATGCAAAGAGACATGGCGCAATGACATAGAGGAATCATGAACGGAAACTACAGCTAAGATACATGCACGCCTTTAGAAATTGTAAAGCAGTCATGCTGGTTGTACCCTATGCGGAAGGCTCGAATGAGTAACCATACGGCACTCACATGGAGTGTTGATCGTCGGGACGGCATGGATGGGGCTGCTGGTCACGACAGTGGCAAGCATAGTTGCAACTCGTATTGCCACAGCAACAGTAAGTGTGGTAGCCGCTGCTAAGGTGGACGACCTCCCCATTGTTCCTCTCCTTGAGCCTTTGATGGTGTAGGTCGCTGTTTTGGGTCTGGAGTTGTAAGTTCTGCCTACGGAGCTGGTTATTCTCTTTCTTCACCTCAGTGAGTTCCTCTTCCTTTTCATAAAGGCGTACTAGTAATGTGGCGATGTAATGTTCAGCTGCTTGTGGAAAATGGTTTGTCCAACCATTTAATGTATTTGCAATCCTCGGTCTGCAAGTTAGAGTGCATGTCATATAGCAAGACACACGTGGAATGGTATGTAAGAGTTGTAGTGGCTACCATAAATAGATGGCATCGGTAGAAACGATGTCCTAGGCTGGAAAGAGGCCGCTCGCAAACCTGGACAACAACGTCGAGATCGTGCTTGCATGTTGACCAGATCAGGTGGTCAAGTGGGCGGCCATAGTGGATTGGATTTTTCGGGTTGTAGTAATCCCTTGTTCAAATGGGAAGATCTGCGCTGGGGGATCATGGTCGTGGGGACCGTAGATATCACATTCCCTGAGTGAAGGGCCACAGCCTTGAAACCATGAAGGGTTGGCGGCTCGAGGTGCGGTATTACCCTGTCTTCCCTAACGACCCCTCCCACGTCTTGAGATGCCGCCTCTATCTATCACTGTAATGTAGTGGAGGGTGGGGTAGTGAAGAAGTGTTGTCTGGGTAGCTGGTGGTATTTATAGGCCATGTCATTCCACTCTGTATGAGAGAGAAATAAACATTGTATTGTCACTCCACGGTGCGCAGAGTGTTGTGAAATCTAACTGCAAAGTTGCTGGTGCGTGTTGTCAAATCGCTCTGCAAAGCTGCTGATGCGTGTTGTGCAATCGGTAGGACACAACTATTATCTGCATGTTGTCAAATCGCTATGCAAAGCTGCTTGTGCATGTTGTCCAATCGGTAGGACACATCTATTATCTGCATGTTATCAAATCACAGTAAAATATACAACTCAAACAGGAAAAGAATCATCAAAAGAAAAGAAACCGAACTAAATTTTCAGTAATATATCATATCCAATTAGTACATCAGGTATGAAAGGAAAAAAACTAGCTAGCGCCTCTGCGCATAGGGCGCTAAGCTCGAACGTTGGCTCCCCTTCCGGCGTTAGCAAGGTGGCTAAGCGGCTTCGGTGAGTCACATCTATCACCTTATCGAGCAACTCGTACACGTTCGCCATACCTGTAATTCAATAGTTCAATATTAGTACAACTTGAATATACATACAAAATAAAAACAACAATTACAAATAGAATTTAAATGGAATAAGTACATATAACATTTTAAAACGATAACGAGACATACAAATTGAACACAATAATTACACATGCAAAGTTTATACATTCATTATGCATATGAATTCTATACACTAAATTGACATGTGAGTAAAGTACAATAATTTCACATGCAAAGTTGATACAACAATTTCATATGCTGTCACTGCTTCCCGCACCTCACCCTTATTCTTGTAAATTGCATCTTGCCGCACCTCATTCTGATCATACCACCATGCGATATTTTCACCCTCGTTGACCATCAGTCTATCGAACTGACACTCATCGCACTCCGCAGGGAAAGGCTCTTCATCCTCTTCGTCATTACTTAAAGCCTCGTAGTCATGGCTCTCTGTGTCCATCGATTGCACCAGCGATTCAATATGTTCTCCCTCGTCTACCACACCCATTGGTTCCTGCAACTCTGCTACTGGAACATCAACTTCCTCGGCTTGCACTGCCTCCTGACCCCGAACTAACATCATGCATCAATAAACATTCTCTAGCTTGGCTGCTCTCCCCAACTTCCTCTGGTTCATAACCAACAACCTCCTCCTGTGTCGCTTCGACGGCATTGGATTTCAGAAATACTTGCGCCAACAAAACTAATGGCCACCCTTTCTCAATCGCCATTGTTACATATGAACTCCACAACTTCGACCCCTTCAGTTCCACTAACTCCCAGTACGTGCAATCTCGTCTCCGACATCCTACTCCGTGCAGCTTCAGATCATGCAATTCACGATCCAACGAGAACATATGGTATAACCATCTTCTAACCGTGCTCCATGAACGCTCCCCTACACGTGACAGGCTAGCCACGACACTTGAAAATAGCTTAGTTCCATCCCTTGTGCACCCATGTGAGGAACCCCTTCTCCGTAGTGTATTTTAAATTGCATTCATTCATCCATACCTGTCAAGCATCTCACGAAATTCTTAATACCGCTCTACCTATGTACAAAAACGATTAATACTCTTACAGCTAATTAATCTGGTCGCTAAATCATATATCTAAAAAACTATCGATATTCTACACAGCTAATTACTTACAAACCTAATTAATCTGGTCGCTACATCGTGTATCTAAAAAATATTACTATTCTACACAACTAATTACTTATAAATCTAATTAATCTGATCGCTATGTCATCAATCTAAATTACAACAACTACTCTACATAACTAATTACTTACAATCTAATTAATCTGATCACTATAATGCATTTTTAAATTTAAATTTAAATAAAAAAATACTTACAAAATTACGACACTCTTCTTCCTTCTCCTCTCTTCCTCCCCCTCCCTCTTCTTCTTCTTCCTCCTCCCCTCTCCTTCCTCTTTCCCCTCTTTCTCTACTTTCTTTCTTTCTTTTTTTCTGTTGCTCGACTCTGGTTCTGTTCGCTGCGGCGAGAGCTAAAATGCCCCTCTGTCGCTATTTCACTTGGATACAAACCCTTTGTCGCTATTTCAACTAGCGACAGAGAGGCAACGATTCAAAATCACCCCACTGTTAGCAACAGAGGAACTGTCGCCATTTCAAACGGCTACAGAGGGGTATTTTCATTATTTTCTTAGTCGGCATATTAATTATGTAAATTTTAATTAAAATAGTATTATTTTTTAAAAAATTCCCTTTTTAACCCTATGGCCGAGGTCAATCGACCTATGGCGTGGGGCCATCTAGTCTGGTAGGATGAAGTCATCCAAACTTATGTTTGGTTGGAGAGACGAGAAATGAATGAGATAGGGCATTTTTTTTTGTTAGAGGGATAAAGTTGAATATGATGAGAGTTAGATGATGGATGAGATGAGAATTCAAATTTAGTCAGTGGGATGAAAATTGGATGGTGGATAAGATGAAAGTTGGATGACCTCATTCACCCATCCATCCAAGCAAACAATGGGATGGATGGAAAAAGGTGGATGGAGCCATCCCATCCACCCTAGGCGCTCGAACCAAACACACCCTATATAATACAATTAAGTAGGATATCTAAGTCATTTTTTCTTGTAACTTTTTCTATTTTATTGCAACCTTAATCTTTATGCAAAATAAAAATACGTCAAATATTTCTGAAAAGAGTGAGTATTTATAGAACACAATTAAATTATAATAATATGAAAATACTTCTGTGCTTTTTTCTACAGAAGGGAGTAATGCAGGAGAAGCAGACCATCCCCACAGATTAGTGCAGCGTTAAGACGTCAAAACCACCCGACGACTTCTTCAAGGCCACCCAGCTCAGCAGATTAGCAACGCTAATAAGTCGACCCCATTTCCCCGTCTTTCCCATTAGCTTCCTCCTCGGCCGCTCGCATCCGATCCGAACGCGACGTGAGGATGGCGGCGCCGCCGCCGGACAGGCAGGAGAAGGTGATCGCGGATGCGCAGCACATCGTCAAGTCGCTCGCCAACTCCAAGAACGCCGCGGACGACGTGATCCGCATCCTCTCCGGGTTCGACCACTTCTCCCTCTTGTCCGACCTCTTCCCGCCTCCTCCAAACGCGGCCGCCGCCCCCGAATCCATCCCGGAAGACGAGGCCTCCCAGGGAGGAGAGCGAAAGGAGTCCGACCCCGACGACGCGGCCCGGGATGAGGAGAGGGACGCCACGGTGGAGGCGGCGGTGCGGGTTGTGGAGAGGTGGGAGTCGCAGGCGGCTGGGAATAGGCTGGTGTTCGACTCGTCGGGGGACACCGATGAGTATCTGGACGCGGCTGCCGCCCTCGTGGGCGCGACCGGCTTGCGCGCGGAGTCAGCGCTGCAGGCCGCGATGGTGCGGCTCGAGGAGGAGTTCCGCCACCTGCTGATCCGCGAGGCGTCGCCGCTCGCCGCCGAGGACCTGCACGCCTCCCTTCTCCGCCGACTCTCGCTTACGGTACCCTCCTTCTCCTCCTCAGCCTCCGACCTAGATTGCCCCTCCTTCGCCAACCACGCCGGCGAGGGAGACGAGTCCGGCGGTGCAGGCGGCAGGACCTCGGTCTCCGACGACGAGATCTCGCCCTATCTCATCACTCAGGACACCGCCAGCGCCCTCAAGGACATCGCGGACGTCATGCTGCGCGCTGGCTATGCGCCGGAGTTGTGCCAGGTCTACGGAGAGGTGCGCCGGGATACGCTTATGGAGTGCCTCGCCGTGCTTGGGCTCGATAAGATGAGCCTGGAGGAGGTGCAGCGCGTGGAGTGGGGCGCCCTCGACGGCAAGATGAAGAAGTGGATCCAGGCGCTCAAGGTCGTCGTCCGGGGGCTTCTTGCTGAGGAGCGCCGCATCTGCAGCCAGATCCTTGCGGCCGATGCTGATGCCGAGGAAGAGTGCTTCACTGAGGCGGCCAAGGGGTGCCTTCTGCAGCTGCTCAACTTTGGTGATGCCATTGCAATTGGGAAGAGATCGCCGGAGAAGCTGTTCCGAATTCTTGGTATGTACGAGGCACTAGCTGAGGTGCTGCCAGAGCTTGAGGGCTTGTTTTCAGGTGAGGCAAGGGATTTCATCAAGGAAGAGGCAGAGGGGATACTCCTGAGGCTTGGGGATGCAGTGCGTGGAACAGTTGCTGAATTTGCCAATGCAATACAGGGGGAGACTTCTCACAGGCCACTACCTGGCGGGGAGATCCATCCGCTCACGCGGTACGTGATGAACTATGTCCGGCTGCTTGCAGATTACAGCCGCTCACTGAATCATCTTCTTGATGACTGGGAGACGGAGCTGGAAAATGGAGTTGATAATGCAAATATGACTCCATTGGGGCACTGTGTGCTCACACTGATTACACATCTACAGTCCAAGATAGAGGAGAAATTGAAGCTGTATGAGGATGAGGCGCTGCAGAACATATTTTTGATGAACAATCTGCTGTACATTGTGCAGAAGGTGAAGGATTCAGAGCTAAAGACCTTGCTTGGGGATAACTGGATCCGTAAGCACCGTGGACAGATAAGGAGGTACTCCACAGGTTACCTCCGGTCCTCATGGACTAGGGTATTAGCTTGTCTGAGGGATGATGGGTTGCCACAGACTATGGGTTCGTCGAGTGCACTCAAGGTTGCACTGAAGGAAAGGTTCAAGAACTTCAACATGACCTTTGAGGAGCTGTACAGAACACAGACAGCATGGCGGGTTGTGGATCCTCAGTTAAGAGAGGAGTTGAAGATTTCCATCTCAGAGAAGGTCCTTCCGGCATACCGTTCGTTTCTTGGAAGGTTCCGAGGCCAGCTAGAGGGGGGAAGGAGTTCTGCAAGGTATATAAAGTACAGCCCTGAGGATTTGGAGAATCAGGTCTCAGATTTCTTTGAAGGGAGAAGGCTAAACGCTTGATCAATCAGTCATGTTTGATGGTCAAGGTGAGTGCTAACTTCCAGATTATGCTTTCATAGATAGGTCTTATAGATTAATAGAAGCTTTGCAGTCAAGTTTTTTTGTTTTTGTTTTGTTAATTTTGTGGTTAAATTTGCAAGATTGTAATGGTGCCTTGCTTCAGTTTAGTGTTTGGGATGGTATACTGCTACAACTATTCAAAAACCCTATCTCATATTTACACTTTACAGAGATTGCATCCCCATATTACCTTGCCAGTTGCCGGTCATAACATCACATCAAGCATATACATTATTTCAGTAGTTTATCATGCAGTGTTCATGATAAACCCTTAAGTAATTTCTACTTTTCTAGTGTTTGTTCCAAACTGAGTGACAGATTTTGATATCTCAACCGATCATTGTCACACATTTCTGCTGAAACCCTGTACAATTGTCTGTAGAATATCATGTTAATTAAGAACCACAGTTTAAGGTCTATGGTGCAGTGGACTGACTTTCAGGTACTATGTTGTTCTTGTTAGATGTATTATTAGCAAGCTAATAAAATTGCATTACTGCTTGTCATGTTGTAATCAAGAGAATTTCTATGAGCATGATCAACCAGCTCATTAACCTGATCGTTTGTATGTCTAGGGATGTTCATATCAACGATGTTGGTTACAAGTCCCTTGCAAATTTCATTGGCACCACTTTAGAGGGAACTTGACCTGCTGACATCCTTTTGAGGATTCGAAGATGGAGAAATCAGTTTTGCCTCAAGGAGCAGAAATGTTGTGAACTGCAAAGCAAGCATAATTTGTGTTAAAGGCAAAACAACCTGAATTGAATACTTTGCTTGTCGTCCTTGAATTTGTCAAGGTGAGTGCTGACTATATAGGGGCTTCCACATGGAATTTAGGACACTGCCGTGGGCTGTGTAACTGTAATTCATACATTTTATCCTTCTTTTGTGGATTGTAACATCCGTGACTTTTTTTTTACTTCAAAATAATGCTTGGCTCTTGGCATTTTTATGTATAATCTATATTATGTTCACTTTTACCTTGTTGCAGCCTTTTGTTTTCTTCAATTTAGTGTGCTGATGATAAAAAACTACAATAACTCATGGTAAAAAAAACTATAGTAACCTGTTGATGATCAAAATTCAAAAGTATATTAACTTGTCAGGTAACTAAACTTGCAACTTATGGCACTGGTCCCATTGTCCTGTATTTGTCAATCTCTAATCAGAAGGTGGTATGGCAATTTCTTTATGCCTTCTACTGTCAATCTTGTCAGGTCATAAAGTGGTGTTCTCTGTTTATCCAGCTTGCTTCCATTTATTGTCGTTCTGCTATACTGTTATTTGATCAGTGGCTTGCTCAACCCCCGCGGCTTCCTGGCTTCCTCTCCTCCTCGTTCGGACCGCGAGAACCGAGGCGCGGATCTCAGATTTGTCCTTCCCAACGTCTTCGCGCCTGAATGAGGGGAGGGGGTGTCATTCTCGCGCGGCCTGACAGGTGGTTTGAGGAGCTCTTATCTCCAGCAATTTTCCTTCATTCCATTCCTTTCCCCATATTCATTTCTTTTATTTCCTACCATCTTCAGCAGCTTCCCCTCGTATGAATTTGTGAAGGGAATGGAGAGAGAATCCCTTTGTAGACAGATTCTCTCTCTATTTCCCATCCGACGGGAATCGCGAAGGGAATCCGCTGGAGCATTTAGGATCTGTTCGCGAAGGGATTTGGAGGCTAAAGGGAAGCTTCCCCATATTCATTCCTTTTATTTCCTACCATCCTCAGCAACTTCCCCTTGTATGAATTTGTGAAGGGAATAGAGAGAGATCCCTTTGTAGACAGATTCTCTCTCTATTTTCCATCCGACGGGAATCGCGAAGGGAATCCGTTGGAGCACTTAGGATCTGTTCGTTAAGGGATTTAGAGGCTAAAGAGAAGCTGTTGGAGATAGTCCGGCAGCGTCCATGCGCTCACTCGGTCAGGAAAAACAAAAAAGAGAAGATATACACACGGATGGGACTCAGAAAACCATGCCTAATGGGCTTGCATTTGTCCGCCAGGTATTTTTCTCCTTCCGCTAACAAGTCGGACCGCCACAAATGAGGCCGACATGGCAGCGTCCCGCTACAACCGTGCGATCCCCTCCTCCTCCTCCTCCTCCCCTACAACTACAAGGCTACAACTACTACCCGTCTACGCCCCCACGACCACCTCCTCCGCCCTCCCCAAATCGAAGAGAGAGAGAGAGAGAGAGAGAGAGAGAGGGGGGGAGAGAGAGCGCGAGAGGGGTCTAAAAGCCCTAACCCCTAAACCGAATCACATCGGATCCCCCCGCCGCGGCCATGGACATGGGAGGGATGAGCGACCCGGAGAGGCTCTTCTTCTTCGACCTCGCCTGCAAGAACGCCAAGGCTACCTACGAGCAGGACCCCCTCGACGCCGACGTACGCCTCCTCCTCGTCTCCCCCCTCCTTTTTGTTTGCTTTTTGCTGGTTGCTTCTAGTTAGATGCGATGCGACGCTATCCGATCTGATCTCTCTGTGTGCGCGTGTGCGTCGCAGAACCTGACGCGGTGGGGCGGCGCGCTGCTGGAGTTGTCGCAGATGCAGAACGGCCCCGATAGCCTCAAGTGCCTGGAAGGTATACCGTGAGATTGACACCTGCTTGCAGTGACGTACGCAGGAACAAAAATAGAGGGGATGCTCATGGGAGGAAGCTAACATAAGAAAACCGTATCAAAATGCATGCAATTGAAAATACTTATCGCAATCTAAATCTGAATAGACAAGTGTCAAGGTAAGAAGGTAAAACACACCTAAGGTACTTGGTAATGAATATAACACCCTGAATGCCCATATATGCGTGTGAGCGGCAATATGTATAACAAAGGTAGCTAAATTAATGAGACAATTAGAAAGTTGTGAGCAATTACAAACATTGAAACGAAATGCAACATACTGCAAAGCCGCTAGCTATGACTAGGACTTGAAGGCAAGTCCATTCTACAAGATTTCATCTTTTAGAAGCCATCCATGATTGTTTTATCATCAATGCTTTTAAATATTTCTCGCTTAGTGTAGCACACCATCAAGTCATTGAGCCAATCATCGGAGACTTTGTTGCACAATAGAAGCAAAAGGAGGCATCCTTTGATACGCTATATTCCAACCAATCAAATTCCTTGAACCATGATTCTTGAAAATATCTCGAACAATCCATTATTTCCTTTGGAAAAAACATAGCCGAATGGTCAAGTTGGACCCTTCAACAAATATGCCCTCCTCACGTGATCTCTAATTTCATTAGGATAATCTTCAATTGATACACGACATGCTAGATTGATGATGATATCATTTGGATTAAAGTCAATCCGAGGCTAGTTGAGTTGTGCTCTTGTTGGTTCGAGGATTACTTGCACTTGGATTGTTCGAAAAATAGCTATGAAAAGTTCGTTTGTCCATCTTTTATGAATCTACAATTAGGGATGTGATCGGATCGGATACGGTCGAATATCGTCCTATTCATATCCGTATCCATATTTTTTATCGAATACAGAATCGAATACGAATAGTGTCGAATACAGAATCGAATACGAATTATACAGGATAATATCGGTTACGAATACAGATCGAATACGGATCGGAATCAACATGGATACGAATAATATTAGTCGGATATTTTAAAATCCAATTTAAGTTTTTTTTCCAAAATCGGTCCAAATTTAAATTCAAAATTCCAAAAGAAATTATTTGTATATCTTTTTTTTTTGCCTTTTTATCCCTAGCTTGTCATACATGTGACTCTGTGAGTACCCCATTGCAATAATTGAACCAAATGATTTGCAGCTGCCATATGCTGCTGAATCCTAAGTAGCCCTCCTGAAACGCCACTTGCCAATTTATGTACCACCTTTACCCAAATATTTCCAAATTAGCATCTAGCACACATGAACACATTATATCTTGTCATCCAATGCAGACCACATTTCAATACCAGCCCAAGCATCTAGCACACATTGAGATTTTTGTTGGAAAACTACCCATTAGATATTTTTTGTAAATACACTGCCTATCAAATATCAGAGTGGTTAATTGGTAGAAATCTATGCTGGCCACATTTCAATACCAGCCCAAGTATGTACTGTACAAATCCAGTGATGTTTTTCAAAATCGGCTGTCCTCAAATAAATGTATATCTTAAGTTTTTTTGTATTCGTCATGTATTTTGCCTTGTTAATGAAAGTGGTAGTGTAACTATTTTGGTCTTTGGAGTTATATATGTACTGTAAAAATCCAGTGATGTTTTTCAAAATCGGCTGTCATCAAATAAATGTATATCTTCAGTTTTGTTTTATTCTTCATGTATTTTGCCTTGTTAATGAAAGTGGCAGTGTTACAAATATAGTGTTGTAGCATGCGCATGTGGGGGAGTTTTGTTGTACATATCTTCATAGACTTCTGTCAATTGGTAGAAGTTGCTGGATGTGGTAAAAAGTGAAGTACGCTGATCCAGTGACTTATGTTATAGATGCGGAATCCAAGCTGGAGGAGGCACTGAAAATTGTTCCCAACAAGGCTGATGCACTCTGGTGCTTGGGGAATGCCCAGACCTCTCATGGATTCTTCACTTCAGACACTCTGACGGCTAATGAGTTATTTGAAAAGGCAACTGAGTGTTTCCAGAAAGCTGTTGACGTGGTATGTATAGTCTACTAAAGTGCTGCCCTGCACACAAACACATTTTTATCTTTTTATGATGAAGGCTGACCCCCAAGTCTGAGCTCATGTGGCCTGTGCATCGTATGTGCTCAGGTTCACGCATAAGCCTCTGGAAGGATTTCGGTAAAAGAAGTGTTTATACTTTATACACAGCACATATGTCCTGTTATCTTTGTGTGCCTCTTGTTTAGAAACTAAGGTGCAATCCTGTTTCTCTCAGGAACCATCAAATGATCTGTACAGGAAGTCGTTGGATTTGTCATCTAAGGTATCTTCTGTTTTCTCTTCATATTTTGCAACTTTCCATGATCTTTGTTAAGATATGAATATATGATGCAACCATGCCCTGCAATTAAAGTATGTGAGGTATATGCCTATGTGGGTTCAAGCTATAAATCAGGATCCAGGAGCTCTTTTTTTTTTTAAAAAAAAATGTTGTAGCAACTAACAGTATAAGAGCTGGTAATAGTAGCCTAAATTGGGAAAATTGTGAACCTTTTTTTTCTGACAACCTATTTTGCTATTATGCTCATGACATTTGGATGGGCCTCTCAGGCACCAGAACTGCATTTGGAGATTCATAGGCAAATGGCATCTCAAGCTTCACAAGCAGCATCCTCGACCTCAAATGCAAGGGTATTCTGTTTAGCATTACAGAACTACTTTCTTGCTTGTCAGAATTACATGAGCACTGTTCTACTTTCTTTCCTCTATGTATTACTTTAGATTTCGCATTTTTTACTGCCTGTTACAAAATTTTGCATGCTTGTTCATAAGCATTCCTCATTTTATAAATCATTAATTTACTACTAACCTCTTTTGAGCTGACTACATCTGTTCTTTAGATCTGTATGCAATTCCCTGATTTTTTTACTATATATTGGCTTTGTTCTTATTTCTCAAATAACAACCGAGGTTCTTGTCCAATGTCATGGAAAAAAAGTGCATTGTGAACTATGTTTGTCGGTCCACATACATGTGTGATCCCGAGATATTCTAGGCACCGAGTATATTCCAATTACATATGCAGTATGAACAAAAAGATGGGGATAAAAGAAATCGATTCAGCAGTGAGTCTGTATGAGTTAGGTGTAACTCTTAGTGCGGGGGTGTCTGCACATTTCTATCCTTTTGTGCTGTACTCATCAAGTTGTAATCATTTGGTAGAATTAGTCGCCAGGCTCTTACGTAACAATCTAAAAATTGCCTATTGCAGTTAATAGCCCATTCATTGGCATGTTTACCGTTTAGTTATCAGAACATGAGTGTTGGTTTTTATTTGCTAGTAATAGAGTTCTAAAATTCAGCCACTGTTTGATAGACTAGCTGTTGATTATGCGTATTCTGCCAATATTATGGTGTACCACTTGTCTTAGGAGTAGATTTTTCTTATACAAACTGTTAACTGGCTTTGATTTTTGATGTTATGCTTTCATATGCCATATATTTTGTCTGATACCTTCCCTACCTTATATGACCATATGGTGGTTTGCAGCAATCGAGGAGGAAGACGAAGGAGAGTGACTTGTGGTATGATGTCCTTGGGTGGGTGATTCTTGGTGTTGGCATCGTTGCTTGGATTGGAATGGCGAAATCTTATCCCCCTCCGCCACCTCCAAGGTGAGGTGGATCAACTCCCAACTCTACACTGCAAATGGCATGCCTATGTTAAGTGCCTCAGACCGCTAGGAGTTAGTTCTTATGGAGAGATGTGTTTCCATGTTACGGTTTGGTAAAAAATTTTCAGTGCCTGCTTTTCTTTCCAGCCTTGATGAGGTTTCATCTCTTGTCATCAAAGTACACTGCTGGATACTTTTCTACTTGTTTACCTCGTATTGTTTTGTTGCGAAAACCATTACTATGTTTTGATCGTTTAATCTCTGGTGTTTACGTGCTGCGGTGTGTTCTCGTATGGTATTAATTGTATGGTTAAGGGTGAAAATGGAGCGGATAATATCCGGACCGTATCCGTATCCGATATCCGTTTTTAGGGAAATGGCAAAAGAATCTAATATCCGACGGATACGGATAATTATGTGGATTGGGCAGCCGGATGCGGAGCGGATATAGGGGAGGAGATATCCGACGGATACAAAGTGGATACGTATATCTGGTATTCGGATATCCGTATACGGTGGAACGCCAATTGATTGAGGAGTGAGGAGTTTGCAGTGCAGGCCGGTAGGCCCAGCCCAATGGTCTCGGTCTGGCATTCGCTCTCAGAGTTGCAGCCTCCTCTAGCCTTCGCTCCAAGCCTTCGGCTTCAATAGCCCGACTGCCCGAGTTCCGAGCCTGAGTGTCCTCCAGGCTCCAGTCCAGCGCTCCTAGAAACCCTAGCCACCGCTTCCAATTCTCCCCGCCACCGGATGGCGCTGGCGCTCCGTCTCACCGCCATGACGCCACCTCTTCGCCCACCCGGCGCGTCGCCTCTACACCACCTCGCCGCAGCGGTTGTAGGCGTCGCCGAGGAGGCCCCACCCGAGTAGCTTGTCGCCGCCTCCAATCCTCCCCGCCACTGGACGGCGCCGGCGCGTCGCCTCTACGCCACCTCGTCGCAGCGGTCGTAGGAGTCACCGAGGAGGCCCCACCCGAGCAGCTTGCCCTCCTCCCCGGCGTCCTCCTCAGCTCACCATCGTCGCGGCGCCCGGTTCCTCCCGTCCTCCTCGCCGCCTCTCTTGGTCTGGTTTGGGCTCGGTGGTATGGCTTCTCTTCCCTTCCTTTACCCACTTTCTCAGTTTCTCCTCTACCCAATTGTCTGATGGTAACCAGCCGAGTAGCCGATGCCATCCCTTTCAAAATTACACTCTATGTTCTGGTAATCTGGTTCATATTTACTCATTTTACTGGGAAAAGTTCCTTCTTTTAAAAAACCCCGTTAAAGTAGTACTAGCATGAGGGTCATATGAAGTTTATAAATTAGCTTACCCAATTGTTTGATGGTTTATTATGTTTGTGGATTGTGTACTCAGTACTCTAAATCCTAATATTCTGTGTTGAAACTTGTGTTTTGGCGTTTACATATTATCCGACTAAATATTCGGTTTCGTTTCCGTTTTCGATCCGACTCCGATTACTATCTGTTTTATTATTATCCGATATCGATTCAATATCCGATCCGTTTTTAAATTATCCGTATCCGCATCCGGGTGAAAAAAAAATGTGAGCGGATATGGAAATGTTACTATCCGACCGAATCTGCTCCGTTTCCCCCCTACATATAGTGGCATTCTTGCTTTACTTCAGCGTTCTTTTTGCAGGAATACAAGTAATAAATGTGAAATACCCTTGGCATTCTCTGATTCTCGAACAGGTCTGCCTGTCTGTTCAGCATTTATAGATAACATTGTTTTCTTTTTCCGCTTTTTTGTACATAAAAATGTGAATTTTTTTACTGTTGTAGCTGTAACACCCCGGCACCAAAAATACCCTAAGTGTCACCAAAACCTATCCCAAATTAAAAAAAAAACGGCAAGATCTCCCCTGCTAAATGAACATCTACTCAGCATGCAAAGAGATAACAATCATCAAGTAATAACATTCACAACCATAAACATCTAGGAATCCGATCAAGACATTCTAGCAGATAATTCTAGTAGTTATTAATCTTAACATCACGAAGATCACAATAACCACCTCAAGAATAGATTAACTGCGAATTGACATAAAGCTTAAATACAAACATAAACACACTATCACAATAGACCAAAACTAGCTATCAACTGTGACAACTCTCTAAGTTATTATCTGAGAATGGCATGACAGTGAGTGAAGGTTAAGCTAAATCTCATCCCAACAAGTTGTCCTCAGAGTACCTAAAACATTAAACAAAACAAGTGTGAGTTCAAAATTCAACAAAGTATATCAAATAACCATATCATAACCAATTAACGCATTTAAATCAACAACATGATCAATATTTCTTATACAAATCAGCAAATACATAAAACAATAATATCAACACCATTTACCTCGTTTACTTCATTGTTTATTTCATAAACATACCTCATTAAGCCTCTTTGGAGGAGTCCAAAACTCTATTCCGAATCCATACATTACCATTAACATAACGACCATCATTAGCCATTCAATGCAACATACATGCTTATAATGCCCATTTCATAGTTAATACCGGTATAATTGAGTGCACACCTGTCAGGTGCGCACCCTCTCATTCCCATCCATCCTGTGGAGGAGGCCTATCGAAGTAGGACTTTCATATCTCACTACGTGTGAGACAAAGAGGCCCGCTCAGGTCACCTCTTCTGTTATGAATGCACAATTGCAATGAAATGAATGAATGACAAATGCATTCTATTTCAACATTCACATCTCTATCAACATGAACATAAATATAATCATCATCATTAAGTCAACCAAAATCATTAACATAACTTTTAAATTCATAATCATTTAGCATTTCTCTTTTACCCATATAATACAACATGCATTCATCACAACCATTTCAAGATCTTTCAACATAAACATATTCATATATATACCATTATGATTAGCATAAACATACTCATAATGATTAGCAAAAAATCGACATCATAGCACCATACTAGTGATACACTTGTCTTTACCCACTCGGAATGGAGTGGTAAGAAGTTGCGGCCACCCCCGAGATCACACTTCCTGCAATAACATATATGCATTCATCTCAAAACAATGCAAAACACAGTTCAAGCGACAAATAACAATAACACTTTCGCGCCTATGCTTGTAGGATCGATATATACTATTATATCAATCAGACGGGGGTGAATGATTGCGCGGAAGCTAAAATCAAAATTTTGATCTATTAAAAATTCACCCTAATTCAGAATCAAATAATTGCTTCGTTTTCAACAAAATAGATTGACAGATGTTCGGTAAATCGCTAATTTCCGGAGATCCAGCCGTCGGATGGACCTGAAATTTGAACACAAGAAACTAGATTCCAATACGAATCAAACAAAAATGAATCAGCTCGATCGGACTTACGGGCCAAAAGTTATGGACTCCGCAATCTTGCTGTGATAGATTATGCCGAGAATATATCTAACCTTAATTCTTGAAAATCCAACCGTCGGATTGATGTGAAATTTAATCTGTAGAAACTAGATTCAATTTCGAAACTAACCCAATAAGAATCAACGCAATCGGATCTACGGATCAAAAGTTATAAGCTTCATAAGTTGACTGTATCAATAATGACGAGAATTGATTAAACCCTAATTTCGTGATTAAACAAAATCTACAAAAGATTAACCAACAAAACTTTGAGGAACACTAAATTAATGCCCTAGGAAGGTTTTCGATGGATCAAATCAAGAATAAACTCAAAGAATCAAGATAGACAATGAATCAATCTACTAAATCGAAACCGGGCGAGAAAACAAAAAACAGAAATCCGGCTTTCTTACCGCGCGACTATGATAAAAAATAATTTTTATTTCTTTTTGTCTAGTCTGGTTACAGTACTCCAAACAAAAGAGTACAAACCCCAATACCTAGCTCACAATAAACAAAGGACACCCCTATTTATAATGAGCAAACGTAAAGAGTTTGTATACAAATACATGCATGCATATCCACCTAGTCCAATTACATACGGCCTAATATATGCACACAGCCCAAAATTCACGCATGCACGTGTACGGCCCACCTGCCGCTACCGTGTGACTCACTCGTCTTCACGTGCACCGTTCTCTAGTCTGAACGTCCCTCATGACATCCTCGACCACTAGGACCTCGGTTCCTCTTTGAACCTAATCCTGAACCTCAGTTCCTCCATGAACCTTGTTCCAGTCTCGTCACCGACCACGTTCGACCTCAAGCAACACCTGCACATGAACAAATCACGAAACAATATTCCGAGCACAAGTCCACGACTTGACTCAAGATCAATCCATGCAACCACTCACACAAGCGCATTGCATCAAGCAAAACAATTACCATGCTATCACAAGCATACCAAATAATTATCTCAAATAACACATGCACATGTACCACACATGCCATGAGCACAACCACTTAGCAGTATCAAATTCATCACTAAGCCAATTTTTCAGCACATAATTTCACAATCTCCTCCTTGATGAAAACATTGACAACATCACTTAGAATTGAACATTTGCAATTGACATTACTTTACAAGAAAAGTTTTTGAAATAAAAAAAAAATTAAAATCAAAAGCCAAAGTGAATAACACAAAATCTCCCCCTTTGACAAATATGCAAAGTGAAAAACTCCTCTAGGTGAAAGTAAGAAAAATCTCCCCCTAAGAAGAAAAATGTGTGTGTGAATGTGCAATGTGCCCAAAATTCTCCTCCTTTGACAATGGATTCATCAATAATACAAAAGAGAGTACAAAATCTTTTTTATTTTTAGTTTGTCAAAAAACATTTATGTACTGAGTATTATAAGTCATCCACAAATGTAATTCATCTCCAGGTCATGCTATCAAAAATACTTGCATCCTCAAATCTACACATAGATAATGTAGAGTAAGCACAACTAGAAATCAAGTACTATTAACGATTTTTTGCATGTCATGATCTCCCTTGCTTAACTATCTCAAAACCTGAAAACATTGACTTTTTGTACACTTCTTTGGTGCTTGAAAAGCTGTTTTATTGATTATTTGCAACAAAATATAGAAATGCAAGGAATTATATGCACCATCAACCTTACTTTTCAACCATGCCAAGCAATGAGATTAAGGTTTCATGGTTTCGGTCATACACAACCTCTTCCAAGTTTATATCAAAGTGCAATGATAAGCAGTCTCGTAAAGAAGAAGTGCGATAGTACATAACCTTAATCTTGCATTTATCAACAATCACTTTTTGAGCTTTAGCACTTTAACTTTGATAAATATAATATTTTGCACTTTTTGAGCAGGATCAAGATAGTTAAGAAAGTTCAACCATGACAAGATTTAATTCAAGTTTTCATTCCATTTAAATAGTCATGTCATAAACTACATCATATATGCATAAACATGAAGTTGCAAAGACCTTGTAGCATAAACATGATTTCAAATAACATATGTATATCAAATACAATGCTTAATAATTTTTCATTATTTTTCTATTTTTCATTTAAGAAACACAAAGAAGGATATGTATTACAAAATATTACAAAGTTTTCACAAACCCCCCCTCAAAACAAACCTCTTAAAAACCATCTTCAAAATTGTCACCCAATAAGATTAATTTTATAAACAAAAGTCTGAAAGAATAATCCTCCTAATAGGCAAACGAAAGAAATTTTCACCAAAAATCCATTAACTCCCCCTCAAACGAATAGCCAATGAAATCAAAAGAGAGGTGATGATATACATGTGTTTGAGTTTTCATGGTATGTTTAGTTAAGCATAAGCAAAATTCACGCATGCACGCGTGCGGCCCACCTGCCGCTACCGCGAGACTCGCTCATCTTCACGTGCACCGTTCTCTAGTCCGAACGTCCCGCATGACATCCTCAACCACTAGGACCTCGGTTCCTCCCTGAACCTAGTCCTAAACCTCAGTTCCTCCATAAACCTAGTTTTGGTCCAGTCACCGATCACGTTCGACCTCAAGCAACACCTGCACATGAACAAACCACGAAACAATATTCCGAGCACAAGTCCACGACTTGACTCAAGATCAGTCCATGCAACCACTCGCACGAGCGCATTGCATCAAGCAAAACAATTACCATGCTATCACAAGCATACCAAATAATTATCTGAAACAACACATGCACATGCTCCACACATGTATGAGCACAACCACTTTGTAGTACCAAATTCATCACTATGCCAATTTTTCAGCACATGATTTCACAATGCTTAACCCCGCTTTAAACTTCCTCAAATAGACCAATTAATGTTTTCATAACTAATCTATCTAGCCTTTCAATTCTTGCCCCAAAACCAAACTACGGTCACATAGGACAGCAACCACTAAAATATGCATAACTTTTACATGGCCGATCCAAAACTCGCATTCTCGATCTCCAATAAAACTTAAGAACACCACGCACATTTTTCGCAACAACTGGACCTTTTGGAACTGAGCCAAAGACCCTCAAAACTTAATCTAAACCTAAATCCAGATTTGCTCCAATTCTTTGAATTTATGACAACGATCAGTTTGGATAGCTTACTTCATCATAGCATAACTATTGCTATACAACTTCAAATTAAGGAAATGAAGACATTTTCAACATCTACATAAAATTTTCCATCTATATCTAAGTATTGAGAAATTCCAATTCGGCTTCCAACTTGCCCTAAATCACATAGCAAAACAGCTACTACTAACTAGTTCAAAACTTGAACAACAGACAGTAAATCAAGCATAACTTTCAAATGGCTGAACCAAATTGAGTGACCTTGGCCTCTAATGAAATTTAGGATCATTATCTTCAATTTTCTCTGAATATCAGTCTAAAATTCTGAACTTCTAGCAAATTCAAATTTCAGGACAACATACTTTAAAATAGCATAACTTTTGATTCTTGAATCCAAATCAAGCAAACAAAGACATTTTCTTAATCTAAAAGAAATTTCCTAACTTTCTCCAGGCAAATAGAAATTCTAAATCGACCTGCATCTAGCCTTTTACATCAGTTCAACATTTCAGCTACCTCCACAAGCATAACCAGAACAGCCCGATCTAAAAAGAGCATAACTTTTGATTGACTGAACGAAAATTAGTGTTCTTGGTCTCAGATTAAAGGGGAAACGACATGCTACAACTTCCTCTACATCCAAAAACTCTGGAGATGATTCTAACTTGCCCAAATCACATCTACAAAAACGGTTGTTGCATCAGCCCGAAAAACAACATTTCCCTTGAAACCCTAGAGCCACCATTTCCCTCCGAAAACCTCAAATCTATGAACCTTAGAGTACCAAAAAACTAGGAACTCCCTCCCTAAGAGCAGCACACAAAACCTAGAAGTCAAAACCCTCACCTCCATTGCTCACCAAGAGAAAAAGGAGGGAGTTGTTGCTGCCACTGCAGGGAGGAGGAGGACGCCGGCTTGGGGGAGCTCCAAGGGGGGAAAGGGCACCATGGGAGGGAGCTCCAAGGGGGGGAAGCTTGCTGCCATGGGAGAGAGCTGGTTGGGGGAGGAGGAGTTGCATGGGGGAAGGAGGAGAGCACGAGTGGGGAGGAGGCTGATCGGGTGGGGGAGGAAAATGAGTGGGGGAGATTAGGTGGGGGAAAAAGAGAAGGTTTTTCTCCCACACAACTAAAATCCAATCCCAAAACTCACAAACAGATCCACCAACTCCTGAGATTGTCTGTAAGAGGGACCCACACATCCGACTAAAAAAATGCCAAAACTTGGAGAAAGATCTGTGATATTACAGTAGCCCCCCAAAAATATTTTTAGAACTTGCCTCCGTTGGATTTTTTTTTTACAAATTTGGCCCCAATACAACTGATAAGGAGCATTGCATATGCCATGAGGCTACACGTGTATATGGAGCGCTCCCATTCAGCTATACCTAATAAAAAATTACACGTAGCGTACTCACTCCGCCGCATGTACTGTAGTGTAATGTAGTGATTTATTTTGTAAAGGCTGAGTGGAGATTAGTTCTGGAAAAAATTACATTATAATTTTATTAGGTTTTATAAATACATTACAATAGAAAAAATCGCACAGTGGCTAGTTCTGAAAAAAAAATTAGGACTATAAAAGAGTTATACATTATATAGAAAGGCATGAAATGATCTCATAAGATATGAACCAGAAAATAGCTTTGATGATTAATTGATATTATAATATATCTGTAAAACCTAATAAAATATTAATATTATGAAAGTTGGTTGTATTTACTTTCTTGCAATTCTTATTCATATTGTTGGTTGTATTTATAAATGTCTTTACTTTCTTGCAATTCTTATTCATATTGTTGGTTGTATTTATAATTGCAATTTCTTGTGTAGAGACATAATTAGTTGTTGTAACACCCTAAAATAATTTTCATTTATTTATTATTTTTGCGTTCTCTTAATTGTTCAAAAAATGCACTATTCATTTGGGCCGACCAAAACGGCCCATATTCTCAACCGAAGCATCAGATGACTCTTTCTTCAACCTGATGACCTTTTCACTCCTTTCCACCATTATTGCTTCTATCCAAGCTTCAAAGCATCATTATCTCCAGCCGTTTATCATCTTTAGTGGTGCTTTAAGTTCCAATTAGTACCACAAAACTCTCTACTATCCATTCCGGCCATCAACAGACAACAACCATCGTGTACGCAAGAAACTGGCGTCGGCCGCCGCGATGCCCGCACCCGTTGTTGTCGCTTCGCCATCTCATGGCCCTTTAAAAGGTGAGCACCGGATCCGCGACGCAAAGTTGAATCCATTCCACCACTTCTCAAATGTCATTTGCTCGTTTGCCCGCACCAAACAAACAACCGGAGGCCGCCATTGTCGGCAGCCGCGTCCTCGCCGTGCTGCCATCGCCTCAGACCACCTTCCCCAATTTCGTTCGTGTCACTTTGTTCGCAAGGTTGTCCTCTTCTAAATCCCTCAATTAATTTTGCATTTGATCTTTAAATCAAAGCTAATTTTGTCGCTTTGTTCTTGTGGCTACCATTCTGTTTTGTGGGTTTTGTACCACCATCGGCCATTGGTTGCTGCCGCTGACCACTTCGGCGAGTTCGCTGCTCCACGCCACCGCTGGCCAGCCTCTCATTTTCTTTTTCTTTGCCTAGGCGCCATGGCCATGAGACGTGAAGCTACCATGTGCATACCATTGCTAGTTAGCTAGTCACGTTGCTTCGACCATGTGCATGACCAGCACTAGCTAGCTAGTCATGTGAAGGCCAAAAGCAAATTCTAAAAAAATAATAAAAATCTGAAAACAATAATCTTTTCCTTTTTCTTTGGTTTTAGCGAGGTGGGACTGCTTGGGACAGCGCATTATAAAGGCCTTGTCATGATCTCTCTGCCGCACACCTAAGGAAGTGTGTTTTTGCTGCAAGGAGACTATCATGTCTTGTGGGTAAAGTTGTACAACCGCTGCAGAGTGTAAAACTAATCAATTAGCCGCGACCGCGGTCATGGGCATGCCGAGCAAGCCATTCACAGACTAGATTTTAAGATTTTTTTAAAAATGATTTTTGGTGGATTAATTCCATTATGGTAAAAATTGGTGTAGCTCTAGGATGGATTCCTGTGTGAAAAATTGTTTAAAAGAAAATATTTCTTTACTAAGAATATGCCATTGAAAAATTACTTGGAATATTGAAAAGTTTGCTTTGAGCAAAAACTTAACCATATAACCTTCCCTTGTTATTCCTTTATTAAAATGCATCTCCCGTGTAACTTACGGAGTACTTTTTGTACTCACCCTTGCTTACTCTGTTGTTTTCAGAGGAGGAGTTTTATGTTGGTGAGGACCAGGACGTCAGGCTATTTCCCTAGTGGATTGCCTATGTGAAAGCATCTAGGCCCCCTAATTTTTTGTTAATCTCTTTTATGGGGTTTTGGTGTTGATGATCAAGTCAAGTATCTCTTATGAAGTAAAGACATCTTGGAATGAAGGATAAAGGCTAATGACCTTTGTTACTAGTTCTGGCTTGAGAGTTGATTCAAGCCATGTAGCTAGGATAGCTATAGATTAGCCGTACTATCAAGGGGAATTATGCACAAGTAAGTACCTTGGTTCATAGGTCAAATCATTAAAATTACTTGAAGTAAAGGTCACTTCACTTATTTCCCCTCAAAATTCAATCATTCACCCTTACAGACAAAAACCTATTCACGCCGGACCTTGTTGTTTTGGACCGGCACTGAAAACTCTCTTCTAAAATCAAACCGAGCGTACACTGTTCACGTCGGACCGACTTTGTCTTGTCTGATTTTTAGTTCAGTGCACACTGCATTTACGCCGGACCTTGTTGTTTTGGTCCGGCGCTGAACTCCACTTGTTCGAGAATCAAACCGAGCGTACACCGTTTTATGACGGACTTGTTTTCATTAAAGTTAAATTTCAGTCTGTTGTCTTTTTCATGTATACGACGGACCAACTTTTTTGGTCCGTCGCAAACGTAATTCTCTATGTAAGTTTGCTCAAATGTCAAGTAGTCCGCTGGACCAAAAACAGTAAGTGTTTCTTCTGCGATGGACCAACTTTTTTGTGTCCGGCGCATACTGTCTTTTGCTGTTTTCACGACAGACTCAATTTCTCCAAAAGTATGTGTACGATGGACCATGCCGATTCGGTTGACGTAAATAGGCTTTTCAATTCTTTGGTCCGTTGTGCATTAGACAAACTGTGAAGCTTATTAAACTAAGTCCGAAGCACATTTGTTTATCATTTTTTTTATATTCTGATACGCCCAACAGCTAGCCAACGACTGTAACAATTATATTCTTTTCATTGGCTATATAAGCTGTGCCAGGGCAAATGTTAAAAAGAATTTTGGTATCTCGTTGACATTTTAGCATACTAGAACTCAAAAGTCCATCAAGGAGACTGAATCTCACTCTTGATCTCAAAATTTCCATAGTGATCTTGCTCCAAGCTTAGTCTAGCTAGTGCTGTGATAGTGAACCAAGAGATTGAACTTGTGGATAGTCTATTAATCTTGGAACTTCATGTTCTTAGACGGCTTGGAGATGATTTGGTGCGACCTGTCCAACAGGGTTCGTGGAAGGCCACCACAATGTGAGAGGTTGGGACTCACCTCACCGAAGTGGCGAAAGAGTCACCCTAGTGTTTACCAAAGCTACTGAGATTAGCTTTTGGTGGAGCAATACTTCTTGTGAAGTACTCTAACGGGGATGTAGGAGTTTATCTCTGAACCTCAGTGAAAATTCCATGTGTCTCTTGTCCTTTACTTTTTAGTCTCTACTTTATCGCACTGTTTCATCTGCTTGCCTGTTTTTAGAATTGTTGTTTATGTTGGTGCACTAGTGAGCCTAGATATTTTAGGCCTTGTTTGCCAAAATCTTAGTTTACTCTTCCGCAAATTTACTTGAGTTTTGTCATAAGGTTATTTAGTGCTCATTAGTGATAGAAATTTTTGAAAAGCATATTCACCCCCTCTCTAGGCTCATCCTCGATCTTACACTGTGGCAACTCTATGGGGCTATTACTACTATTTTGTGCTCATGCTGTAATTTCTTTTATTTGGCATGCGTGGCACCTTTAATGTAAACTTTGATTATTATTAATAAATGCAATGGATATGTTGTGTTATGATTTTGCTGTGTGTACTAGCTTTTCCTGGACTAGTACAGAATACACAGAGAATTTTATAATTGTTTTTTCGGGGTCTGACAGTTGTTAATACACTTAGTGAGCCTAGTTAATTTAAGCATTAATTGTCAAAATCTTAGTTTATCGCTTCCGCATTATTATTTGTTAAGGTTTTTACTTAAGGGTAATTAGGCGGTTAGTCTTATCCATAGTTAATCGTAAAGAAATTTTTAAAGCCACCTATTCACCCCACTCTAGTCGGCATCCTCGTCCTTACACTAGCACGACCATGCTCAAGGGGCGGTATTGCCGGTGATACGGTAGTACTATTCATTGAACTCCAGTAGCTTTTGAATAGATCGCATGTATTTTGTGCCTTGGTCGGAGCTGCATTGCCGGTGAAGAGTGGTACTGCTGGGCAAGCGGTAGTACCAGACTTTGCTCATTTCAATATACGGTACTACCGGTCTTTTTGAGCGGTAGTGCCGGACTTATGGGGTTAGGTGGTAACAGCTAGAATCTAGTGCATTTAATGTACTAGGTCTGTCGTTGGAGCTCTGGCTAGCACTACCTATCCTTAGAGAGCGGTAGTGCTGGACACGGCTAAAATTTCTGAAAAAGGCCTCCAAGAGCTAGTTTTTTCGTAGGAGTTATAAATACCCCCCGCCTGCATCAAGGACATGGTTAGTAACCATATTGAATATATTGTAAGCCCTTGTAACTCTCTCCAGGGTTTCACTTTCCATTGAAATCCGAACGGATTTCGCGAAATCCGCCCGTACCGCCCGAAGCCGAAAAGAGAAACCGTTCTGAAATTCGCTCAAATTTAAATTTGAATTCAAAAATTATAAAAAATTTGGAAAAATTTATCCAAAATTTCTCTATAATTAGTATTAATAGCCCTGTGACCATTGGTGTGAATATTTTTTGAAAATACGGATTTTAGAGATGTATTTGAGCAATTGAAAATGTAGATAATAGAAAAAAGAAGAAAACTTCACTGTGAGGCTTGAATTTATTTAGTAGCAATATTTGTTAAAGTATATTTAGTATAAATATTTGTTGAAGTATATTTAGTTGTCATATTTATTGAAGTATATTTAATTCCAATATTTTTTTGTAAAAACCAACAGCATGAGACAAGAAGAGCACTATCCATAAAATCATGACCTGTATTTAGAACGTACATCTGAGTTTTTCTTAAAATCACATATAAACTGCTAAGAGATCATTATACTAAATCAAAATCCCCAGTTTAACTTGTTAACAATCAATATAGAATTATATGAGACCTATAGTAATAAACCGTCTATCATTTTTTCCTATTATTTTGAGAGAGAGCCATATCATAACTAAATATTCAACACGAATGCAAGTATTAAACTATCAACTATAGTGCATAAAAAATAAATGGAAATATTGTTGATCAAATAAATGCAACATTTGAATCAGAATTTTAGACTACACCTTCACAACACACTGCATGTTTCAATATTTATTCAATTATATTTAGTAGTTATATTTGTTGAAATAATTTTTCAAATATTATTTTTGGCCTTTAATGGGTTTTTTTTCCAAATTTTACAATATTTTTTTTACAATTTTTCCTAATTTTTCTACATTTTCCCTCTTTTTTAACTACCATCGGTTTTCAAGTCTTTTCGAGCGAATTTCGAGCCTTTTCGAGCGGTTTTCGAACCCAGTGGTTTGTCGAGCTTTTCGAACGAATTTCGAACCTTTTCGAACGAATTTCGAGCCGTTTCGAGCGAATTTCGCTCGGAGATTTCGAGACTTTTCGACTAAATTTCAAATTCATTTGACTTTCGAACCTGACGGTTTTTAACGAATTTCGAACCGAATTTCGCGAATTTCGGTACCGCTCGGACCTCGAAAAGTAGTCTCGAAACGAAAAGTGAAACCCTGACTCTCTCTACACTCTTGTGCATTCAATTATCAAAATTGTGAGTTGTTGAGAGTAAATTGAGCTATTAAAAGCACTCAAACACCTTCAATCAAGCGTCAAATCTATTATCTTGAAGGTTACCGCCTTCTAGATGACTTGGGAGGCAGGAGAACCAGTGACCTTCTCAAAGGAGCTTGTGAGAAGTCCTGGTATTTGTTAAGGCAAGGGGCTCGCCTACCCGGAGTGGGGAATAGCTATCACGAGTGATTGAGGGAAGGCTCATTTGTGCAAGGATCCAGCTTGATTATACCAAGCTTTCTCAATGTGGATTAGTAGAGACCGACAAGTCTCCGAGACTAGGGGAAAAATCTTGTTGTCCATCTCTTTTGTGGTTTATTGTCTATTGTTTACTTGTGCAATTTACATTCCTAGTTTATCTAGTGATTTATCTTTGTTATATGACTATATAATTTGCTTAGTTGTTGGTGCATTTAGATAAACCTAGAGCTTTTAGGCCTTAATTATTAAAATTCTCAATTCTAGTTTTACTTGTTTAAATTGTTGCAATTAGAGCCGATAATTTAAAAACCTCATATTCACCCCCTCTAGTCGGTTACCCTTGACCCTACAGCTTACTAGCAAAACAAATAGATTCGGGCAGATCTGGATCTCCACTCCCCTCCGGTTGTAAGTGGAGGAGAGAAGAGGTGGAGGTAGGGCGCTTTGGCGGGAGGACGGCGCGATCGAAGGCGGCGACGGCGATAGAGGAGGCCGAGAGGGCTAGGGCTCGGTGGTGGGATGCCTCTGTGCTCACGCCGGCTCCCAACCAAATGGAACTCGATTCCGACGAAAGGGAGGGGGAGGGTAGGGATGGGCATTCGGTTAATTCGGGTTTTTTGGTTTGGTTTATTCGGTTTAAAAAAATTCAATTTTTAGGAACTGCAAACCAACCGAACCGAATAACTTCAAAAACCGAACCAAATAAACCAAACAAATTCAGTTTGGCTTATTCGGTTTTTGGTGAACCGAATCATCGGCACCCATCCCTGGCCTCCTAGTAGGTAGTAACCGGATTGCTCATCATTCACCACATAAACTAATATCAATTCACAAAATATTCATCCGATTTTTGAGATTATGAGGTAAAATAAACTAGGGCCTTGTTCTTGGCGAGTAAAAATTACATGGCGTGGAGTTTCATTTGGGCATTCAATCAATCAGTGTTGCAAGAACAGGAGAGAGAGAGAGAGAGAGAGAGAGAGAGAGAGAGAGAGAGAGAGTACCTCATCGGGTCGCTTCTCGCCGTCTGGTGCCATTGGGGTTTCTTGCTGTCGGCCGCCACAAGTCGCCTCAAGCCGCCTTAAGTCGCTGCAAGTCCCCCTTCTCCGTCGCGCTCGCACCTCGATCGCTAGTGGAGCACCCATCCGCCTCTTCGAGCACTGGCGTCACCTCGTTCACTGCTATGAGGAGGAGGTGAAGGATGCGGCGGAGGAGCTGTAGATGCCGCTCGCGCTCAGATATGGGGCTTGGGGCCTAGGGGGATGGGACGGGTCGGTGGTCCGGGCGCAGCGGATGGCGACTACGCGACGGGGCCACGGCGGCAGGTGGCGGCGCGGCTCTAGATGAAGAGTTGAAGCCGAAGGTAGGGTTGGGAGCTCGGGGGAGATGTCGAGATGGGAAACGAGAAATGCGGGTTGTTCCTGTGCTGTGGATGGGAAACGAGGAATTGCTGGCGATTAGGAGGAGATTTTGTGAAGCCAGCGCTCGCTTATTCGGTTCTACGGTCTTTGCTGTGGATAGGGAACGAGGAATTGCTGGCGATTAGAAGAAGGAGATTTTGTGAAGCCAGCACTCGGCTTATTCGGTTCTACGGTCTTTCGGTTTTCTAAGTGCAAAAACTGAACCAAAAACCGTAAACCGAATTACATCAAAATTAAAACCAAAAACCAAAAAAAAAATCAAAATTTTCAGTTAATTCGATTTGGTTCGGTACGGTTTCGGTTAAAAAATGCCCACCCTTAGGGAAGGGGAGACAGCGATGGCTAGGGTTTAGAAGGCGGTATTCGGGGTTTTGGGGTGCGAATTTTGAGGAAGACAATGTAAATGTGTGGAATTTTAATCCCAGCGGGCGCGCATGCAAGACGGCCCTGGAGAGCTCCCACCTGGGTGGATGGGCTGGATATTTGAATAGAAGAAGAAAAAAACGATATCTAGATCTCATCATGTATTTATCGGATATTAACTAATCTGAATCTGATCCCGAACGTGGATTAAGTATCTGAATGCGGTCTCAGATCCGATCGAATAGTTAAATCCCTTCTCGACCAGATCTAGCTTCAGCTCCAAATTGAATGAAAAATATCTTACCCGTTTTCGCCCCAGCACAGGGAAGTAGCGTTGGGCGTGAAAGAAAAGACGCGGCTGGTCCCGTATCAGTCACAGCACTGTTGATGCAGCTGCGCGCATGCAGGTCTCGAGACGCATCGCATCGCACATGCACGGCGACGCAATTTTTCGTGGCCGAGCCGTGGCCGTGTGGGGGCTCCAGATCGAGATCGAGAGAGGCCTCCATGGCTCCGAATTGATTGCTGCATGTTACTAGCATCTAATGCATGTACTCCGTCGATCTCCATGCATGCTGTTTGTGTATGGCGTTCCTGGCAAATCAAGAAAAGCTCCGTGCCTTGGCTGGGCTGGTGTGGCCTATCCATCATGGACGATCGATGATGAGCCCTTGACCTTTCTCAAGTCTGCCTGGCCAATCACAAGCTAGGCAATAGCTGACGGTGCCATTGCTGTATCAGCACTGCAGCAGTGGTAGTCACTGCAGGTACCGGCCAGTCTCCTAGGAACTAACTCATGTCAATTCCTAAGACCATAATGCGCGAATGCATGCATGCATGCTTGCCTGCTTGCTGCTGCTGGTCTCTTGAGGACAAAAATGGCTTAAAGGGGAGGTGTAGCATGCAGATAGGGGTGAAAACGGATCGGATACGGTCGGATATTGCTGTTCCCGTATCCTAACCCATATTTTTTTCCCGGATTCGGAATCGGATACGGTAAGACCGAATACGGATACGAATATGGATATTTCGGAGTTTCGGATATGGTAATGTTGGAGCGGATACATACCGGATTCGGTTCGGAAACGGATAATACAAACGGATACATACTTGTTGAAACATTTGACAAGCAATAAATTCATATATATTACATAAATCTGACAACTCACACAACACAAGTATAACAAGGTATCAAATTCATACATAACTTGAACAACTAAGTCCCGCTCGTCCAACAGGCCAACACGAATTCATGCGTGGCGGCGGAGGCTCAAGCACTAGGGTTAGTTTTCGTGTTGGGGAATCGAATGGGGAGGCAAAGACTGAGGCTTGCAGGAATCGAATGGGAAGCCCTTGACTCTTGAGTCTTGACTTGAGTACGGAGTACCCTTGTTTTGTTGATTCGGATATCCGGTCGGATAATATCCGGTTACCATATACCGCAGCTATTCGGTCGGATATCTCGTCATCAGATCCGTTATCAGTATCCGGTAGCAAGTATCCGGTACCGTATCCGAATCCGGCCGGATACGGATTTTTTTTCCCGGATACGGTTTTTAACGGATTCGGTACCGGATCGGTCGGGATTAACCCGTACCATTTTCACCCCTACATGCAGAGCTGAGGGCTGGTGTGTGTGGGGATCCAACAGGGATGCTTCCTTGTCACGCCTCCGGTTGCGACGAGCAGCTACAGGAGCAGCCGGACCATGGAAATGACATGGCCATGCCTCATCACCACCCTATGTCGGCTCGATGAGTGCGTTGCAAGCAGCAACTTACCAAAGCCTTACTCTCCCTCCTCCAATCACACACACTCCTCTCAGGAAGAGTATTGAAGATCTATGCCCTCTGCCATTCAGTTCAGATGGCGCAAGCTTAATTGTGAACCACCCATGGTAATCGGTAAATATCACTACTTGTGATAAAACTACGTGATCTTATACTCCGTTTAGAATACAAGAATTTCACATTAAGGTCTTGTTTGGGAGGCTAAAATTCCGACCCATCCACATAGATCCCGATCGAAAATGGACCTCTCAAGGCCTAAACAATTTAATTTCCATAGAGATCGGGAAAAATTCCCTGTCCCAACCGAGGCCTTATCTTGTCCGCCTTAGTCTCCCTTGTTGAATTTTCGATTGGACAGGCTCTTGATCTGCGAGATCGGTGCCGTTCGTTCTAATGACAGAGAGGTTATTATTACGGCCTCCATCGATTGACAGTACCAACAGAAAAAAAAAATGCAGTTTTGTCAACACATTTGAATACATTGCTTTTTCGAAGGATTTGTGAGAACATTCAAGATGTTCCTTGCATCTGACGTAAACGATTGGGCACTAGCTAGAGGCCTAGAGTACACACAAGATTTCGCATGCATTGGCGCTCTTGGTCCCTTTTCCTGGAGCGACACTTCGGGCTGGTTGGGAACTGTAGCTTTTTTTAAAGAACTGTTTTTTGGTTTTCTAAACTGAAAAGTAGCTATAATTTTTTTTTAATAAAAGACTGTTTGACAAATAGCAATATACCAAGCTGTAAAAGCCGATCAAACTCCGCTTTCAGCTTTTATGTATTACTTCTATATTATACTAAAAGCCACTTAAAATTGAGCGTTCGGGAGGGAAGGGGCTTGCTAACTTTTCGAAAATTAAAGCTGGCTTAAAGCCTTTCATATGATTTTGGGCCTCCATGTCCCGGTGTTGACCCAAAAGTCAAGAATCAAATCACCAAGCTGGAACAACAGGACTCTAGACCTACATGAGCCCTAATTCAAACAGGACGGTGGCAGTCACAACCATGGTGCAGTGCATGAACTGATGCACCCACACCAAAACCTCTGCGCCGTACGTGCAATACATACATGATACATGTAGTCGAGAGAGAGAGCGGGGGTGGGGGGGGGGGGCACGATGAGCTGATTAGTAAGCTACACTACAATAATGTAGCATGCAGCAGATGTCCTATACCAATCAAATCAAGCGAATAGTAATTTTCTTCCCTTGCGATCATGCCTGCAGCACCCTGCGCAGTTGTTGCTTCCTGGCCCCCGTCCCATTTGATGGCACGCCGGCCGGCCAGTCAGTGTTGTTTTCATCACTGTTGAGCCAATCACCGATGCCAATGCATGTGGCCTACCATCATCTCCTCTCCTCTCCTCTCCTCTCCTTTAATGTCATGAGATGTGGAGCTAGCTAGGCTGCGAGACTTTTGGATCAGATCATCATTGGCACAACATTTCTTGTGTAGTTTGCACTTGTAAGTAAGCAGCAGCAGTTAAGGCTTGTTGGTGGCCTGGCCAACATGGGGTGCCTTGCTCCCTTTGCCCACACCCAACACCGCCAGCAGCTCTCTCTCTCTCTCTCTCTCCCCCTTTCTTGTGCCTTATGAGCTGCTTTGGCTGAGATAGCAAGGAAGCTGATTAATTGGACAGAAAGCGGTCGATGTTCTCGAGTTAATTTAGGCACCCCCCCCCCCACCCTCTCCCCCCTAGGACTACATTTGTTTGGTGGTACAAGGCTCAACCAACACTTCACCACTTTTGGACTTCATGCAAATCCTCTGCCTCACGTGCAGCACCATGCAGGCTGAGCCAGCTCCATCTTAATTCCGGTACTTCGCCGTGCCAAAAAACTTTGTGGAGGCTATAGCTTTTTGATCAGTACTTGCATATGCTTTTTAGAAAGAACGAAAAAATAAAACTGGAGCAAAGGATTCACAGATCGCAAACCACTTAATTAATTATAGTTTGCTAATGGTTTGATTGGTGATGCGGTACGTTGATAAGATTTTCTTGTTTTGCTCCTCTCTTTCTGATTTAGGAATTCCTTTTGTTTTCACCGTAGAGACCTGTATAGGCCTGCTTGCTTGGAAATGCTTGTGTTTCGGCTTAAACTCAACATAAGCTAGACGAAATTTCTCAGAATGGTTTGATGCCGAGGAATTCCTCGAGGAAACTTATGGCACATTTTGAGTTCATTTTGTACTAAAAAGCTGAAAAGTCGGGCTTCCCCTGTTTCCATAACATAACATTCCAGTTTCTTCTGAGAGAGCCTTGAACCCTCACACAGATCCACAGAAACACTTACTATCCACAGCAAGACTAGTTTCTTAAGAAAAAACTAAAAACTAAACTGAATTAGCAAGTAGCCTAGAAACAGCAGCTGGTGAGGGTGGTTTCGTGGGTTCTAATCCATCTCTGGCGATCCTTGGGACGATCGATCATGCAGTGTAGTGCTAAGTGTAGGCAGCGGCTGGTGTGGTGCGGTTCAAGGCGTTGTTGCAGCCTTTTGGGTCGTCTATCCTAATAATTAGGGGATTTGATCATTGTTGAGATTACATTCGTATGTTTTTATTGCTAAAATTACCTAAATCTAGAACCATCGGATCATTGTCGAGATTCGGGAGTATCGATTACATCCGATCCTATAATTTGATCTAACGGCCCGGTGATATCCGGATTAGGTATCCAACGATCCAAAATTTGGATGTTAGCTAAAACAAAAACATCCGGATGATACATATACACTCCCAATAATTAGATCTAATTTAAGCCATCCGATTTAGATCTAACGGTCGACAGTGCAACCGTAAAGCCGCAATCACGTACCGACCGTACAGGGAAAAAACACACACGTCCTGATTGATGTGGTTTGGTTTGATAGCCAGCAGCACAAAGCCATGGCTCCCTATTTAAAGGCAGAGGAGAGATTACAGCATTGATTCCGTCATGTTACTCTCGTCCCCCCCAAATCTTAAGCTCGCTGCAACAAGATTGCAGATCATGACATCTCCTAAGCTCACTCAAGTTTCAAATGTTCTGCTTTCCTTTTCACTGTTAGGTCTAGCCGGCCACTCACGAGTGGTCCTGCCGGGGCTCCAGCCCAAGTAAACGCCCACTTACACACTGTAGAGCCCCTCTGGCTTTGCCAATACGCTTGTCAGTACACATCCCAGAGGTCATCTCTCCCCATGAAACAGATCCATCCGCAGCAATGGCGACAAGCCACATGCCATTATCACCAGCACGTTCCATAGAAAAGATCGAATAATCAGACGATCACTGTGGAATAGGACGCGCCACGCGGCTACGCAGAGTCTATTGGGTTTGAAGCTAATTTTGCTAAGCTCAAGCTCGGGCACGTACGTTATAGATTGTTTGTTAGGCGGGTGTTGGTTTGTTGCTATAACTGTGTCTTATGAGTTATGATACTTTCTTAGCCTCGCGGCCTGCGAGTGTCATAGCCATAGTTTTTTTTTTATCAAACTTTATCGCACTTGTGACTCTTAATTTTATTGCCACAAAAGGTATGACAAACCATACTTATCTAAGCTTAATTAGATAGAGCTGGCTTCATACCAAATAAGCCCGTAATCTTTTTGCTGGACGGTTGATCTAGATTTCGGACCATCATCAATTGCACATATATGTTTTCTTCGGGGAACAGAGAAATCTTATGTGTTTGTAGCACATCATCATGTACTAGCAACAATAATTCACTTTGTATAGGACGATCAACAATAATCAAATGATCACTGTGGAATAGGACGAGCGACGAGCCTATGTATCATTTTTTGTTGGCTAGATAGTTGAGCTAGATTTCGGACCATCAATTCAATTTCCCGTTTTCTCTGGGGAACCAAAAGAAAAAGACTGGTCTTGCAGTAATTTCGGATCCTCGTCCCGCCCTGCACCATATTAGGGTTAATTTGGTTCTTGATGAGACTGCCTTTGGCCAGGCTAAGAGCAAAAGAAATGGGGAGCCACACCCACACGTGAGAGTGCCCTATGACTCGTGAAAGCAGCTTAGGCTCAAGGCTTGATCCACACGCTTGCACGTGCGACCACTGGAGCAGCAAGTAGCAACAGCACAAGCACAATTACCTGCTGCTCTTACTCTGCTTCAGCTAGTGTTAAGCAACCGTCACAATAAGCTTTTTCCCCCCTCTCGACACACTTCTTTTTTAAATATAGTCACGTACAAATAAATTTACAAAACTAGCACTGTTCTTGACTGCAGAAATAATAACAGGCAACACATGTCATATGTCACGTCTCATGTTACCTACCACTGTGGTATAGAAATGTGAAAAGTGATACGTATCACCTACCATTGCTTCCGTGGTCGGGGACAGCGAATTCTGCAAATTTATTTGCACAAGGGTCAGATTTACAGTTAATCAGGACATAAAAAAATGTAGACTTCGCTGCGCAGCCTCTAGTGGGCTGGAAATCCGGATAAAGAGAAGGAGAAAGAGATAGAAAGGGAGGATACATGCATGGTGCATTGCCTTTTTCTCTCACCCCATTGCCTTATCTCTTTGCTGCATCCTAGAATCATTTTTATGTGACGATTAGAGGTGGGCATTGGGCCGGGCTTTTTTGGGCCGGCCCGAAGCACGATGGTATGGCAGTGCCAGCGCACAAGACGGCTCGTCGGCCGGGCCGCACGCAATCAGAAGACGGACGTCTGCTCGAAAACCAGCACGACGCAGGCGCAAGACAAGACGGCACGTTTGGGCGTCTGCAGACACGAACGGGCACGAAATCACAGATTAAGGCTTAAAAGTTGGCGATATTGTTGATTCGGGCATCTTCAAGCATTGCATTCATGTTTGACATTTTGTTGATGTGATTAGTCTCTTATGTAATTAAAATAGGTAGTTTAGTAGTAGTGATTTGTTTTATTTCTTTGTTCGTCACAATAGTAAAATGGGTCGGGTTTGGGCAAGACGAAGGTGCACGGCGTAAATGGGCGGGCTTGGGCTCGCCAAAAGTGAGTCGGTCGGCCAAGACGCAAGACGGTGGCACGATGGGCCGTCGTGGCACGACGGCTTCCGCCAAGACGATGGGCCCGGACCGGGCGCAAGACAAGACGACGCCACCTCTAGTGACGATATACTAGTATAGCTTTCACTGCAACCTTTTCTTTTGTTTGGCCTTTTGCTCTGCCCCTTGTGTCATATGTTGGAATCGAATATAAAATGTGACTTTTTTACACCCTTGACCCTTTCATCTCTTTCTTAAGCTTTATTCTTTTTACCCGTTTTCTTTTGACAAACCTTTTTTTTTGTTTCGAAGGAGAGTGAGAAAGAGAATGTAAGCAGAGATAGCTAGTAGGTTTGTGTAGTGGGCATACGTGTATTGGGATATGATGCTTTCTTGTCCTCTTTTCAGCCTTGGATGTGTACTCGATCCACTAGTATTTGTCTCTTTTACTCTTACCACCGTTTTTCTACCCTTATCTTTGTTCTTCTTTCTTTTGCTCCTCTGTACAATTAGCCTTTTCATTTCATGTTTAATGGTGTGACATTAACAGCAACCATCAAGGATTCAGTGACTTTAAGTACCTTGAATTGCAAACAAAACTCACACAACAGCTACTATACTATAATAGAATCAGATAAATTTACTAATAATCTCAAGCAGGTTCATCGTTGCCACAAAACTGCAAGAGAAACTAGTACTCCTGCTCTTACTCATAATGGTCACTGTTAGATTTTTGTTGTTTTTCTCAGCACCTTTTTGACCCGGCTCAGGAAGTCGATGCTCAACTTAACCGGGACGCAAAGGTAACTTATTTAAGGCGACGAGTGCACTTGCTAAAAGGAAATTAAAGTAAAAGAAATTTTACATATTACGCTAGTACTTTATACTTACAGTATATGATAGACAATAAAAATTAAATCTAGTCATCGATTTGTTAAGAGTATTGTTACTACTCTACTACTCCCTCTATTTCATAATAATTATAGTTCTAGCTAAATTCACACAAAATAAGGAGACGTGGAAAATGATTGTCTACCCTCATTTAATTCATCCTATTTGTGATTAATGAATGGTAGCTGAACAAATTAGCTAAATAGATGGCTGCATTAATGAAGTATACAAGGTTATGATGCCTCTAAAATTGCATTGGAATGTAAGTACTATAACTATTTTGATAAAAAAATTTGAATGCTAAAACTACAACCATTGTGAAATGGAGGGAGTACAAAAGAAAATATAAATAAATACTAACTAATCTGATATATTAAATTAAAAAGAATGAAGAATTGTATTAGATTCAGTGTACCGTAATAAGATTTCTAAAGTAAAGCTAGCTTAATTACTCCTCCGTGGTAACAGTGAAAAGGCTACCCTACGGAAGTGGCCGAATTAAAGCGTATCACGGCTCTCGTGCTTCTTCGCGTGGGCAAAAAGAAAGAAAAAAAAAACCGCGCATGTCCGGGACTCTCTCTTTTTCTCTAGCTTTCCTGCAAAATCCGTGATGTCTCCGAGCGCACACGTATTTTTTTTTTTTTGTCCCGGAAAAAGACGGCGTCTTTTCGCGTGGCTGCTCGTGCTTAATCGTGTTCTTTTTCGTGATGTTTTCAGATTAAGGAATTATATAAGTGGCCCGGCGAGTTTTCAGATTACGCAGGCTAACCAATTAGTTTATGGTGGTGATTTGGACGCATAACGCCGTGCGTGTTGCGCTCATGGAGTGCCGCACGTCCCTCTCATGTTTCGGGCCAGTCGCACTATTCTTCTGATTTCTGAATTTCCCCATGCGACTTGGTTAGATCGGCAAAATCTAGAAATTTTCGCGTGGCAACTTAAAGCAGTCCCCGCAGGCATGGACCGTACGATCGACCAAGCGAACAGTTCAAATCGTCCAAATCCATTTGCTATAGTGTTTTACTACGGTACTATTTTACTATAGTATTTTTGGATCAATCTGAACGGTTTTTTTCGATCGAGTGGTTCGCACATGACTACTTTAAGTTGCAGTCCCTTCGAGTCTATATTGGGCTGTTTGGTTGCCTTCTCAACTCAGTCAAGCTGTATGAGTGGAGCCAGGCTGGTGGGAGTCAGGCTAAGTGGATGCAAGGAGATGCTGTTTGGTTGGTTGTATGAGCTGGTGCAGGCTGACAAGAGATGCTGTTTGGTTGGTTGCATGAATGTTTATAGATATCATCATTTTTCCATTTGATTGGTATTCATAAACAAAGTTTAATCTTATAAATTCCAAAATAAATTGTTCATAACCACATAACAGTGTTCATAGAAACATCCAAAATACAATAAAAGTTCATAGCCACATCCATTATAAATTGTACATAGCCACACCACAACGTTCAAACCCATACAAAATGCTATATAAATACTCCATATCATAGCCACATCACAGTCTTTTGGAACAAGAAATTTGGAACAAGGTTGAATTAAAGCGAATGCACAGATAGGAAAATTCCAAACATGCGGACTCTTTCTTTTGCACCAAATTTCCAGGACCATTTCAATCACACGCCCAATCCACTTCCGTCTAATTCGAGCGAGAGCGGTAAATCCCTTCTTGGGCGACTTGGCCTCCTTGGCGGTAGCCTTCTCCGCCGTCTTCTTGCGCAGCAGCACCGGGTTGATGTTGGGCAGCACGCCGCCGTGCGCAATGGTGACGCCGGCCAGCAGCTTCCCCGTCTTCTTGTCGTTCCTGATCGCCAGCAGCACATGGCGCGGGATGATCCGTTTCTTCTTGTTGTCCCTGGCTGCATTCCCGACCAGCTCCAGCACCTAATCGCAGAACCAATTAAACACCACATCAGGACTGAGACCGGAGAACAAAGGAAACTTGGTGGAATCTGGCACTGCAGACGAGGGCGTACCTCTGCGGCGAGGTACTCGAGGACGGCCACGAGGTAGACGGGGGCGCCGGTGCCGACGCGCTGAGCGTAACGGCTCTTCTTGAGGTAGCGCCCGATGCGGCCGATGGGGAACTGGAGCCCGGCCTTCACGGACCGCGTCACCGACTTCTTCCTGGGCCGCCCGCCTTCCTCCCGGCCGCCGCCTTCTTCACCTTCCCGCCCGCTCCGGGGGAAGGGGAGGGGGGGACGGGCGGAGAAGCGCCGGCAGAGAGGAGGCGTGGGGGAGATGGACCTGCGGAGATGAGGCGCATGTGCGGAGCCAGGCTCGTGGGAAACGCCCAAATTTCTCGTTCCCACGGGGCCTGGCTCTGGGAGAAAGTTGCATCAGCAGGGCCTGGTCCAGTGGCTTGAGAAGGCAACCAAACACTGAAACATTGCATCTTTAGAGTCAATTCTCTCCAGATACAGCCAACCAAACAGGCCATATGCAAACCGTGTCCAAAGGTTAGACTAGGCCAAAGTCGTGTAGTAGTAATAAATGTCGCTGCCAAACATGCCAGAGGCACCACGAATCAGCGCGCCCATTGCTTCAGCCCAGCGGCCGCTTGGGAGCTAGAAGTTCACATCAGTTTCATACAAGCTTCACAAGGAAACAACTTTGTTGTCGTAAGAATCGAGAAAATTCCTACGCAACCACGGGCTAGATATAAGTTTTTTTTTTTTTTTTCGCGTCGAAAACGATAAAAAGCCCTTTGTCCTTCCTAAAAATTAAATCGAGAGGGGAGCCCATCTCTCTAGTACTACCACGCTAGATTCATAATTAACAAGCAAGATCGCTAGATCCATTATTAACAAGCAAGAATGCAAGATCGCGGAAGTCTGAATCAGCTACTAGCATAGAACTCCAATATTACGCTTCAACATGTCCTACTTTAGCATCAGAAGGAAGCAGTATCATGCAGTCAGTCATACAGACTATTGACACTCCCAGATCGATCGATCGATCGCATAAACATCCGTCGGTTGTTCTACCGACTCTCTCCCTGTCTGTGGGCCCTGGCTGCGTCCAATCCAAGTGTGTATACTTCTCCCTGCGCTCTGCACTGCCATAGTGCCATGCCATGGCGATCCATCCAGTACAGGAAATAGACTCCACAATAATGCGACATGTCGGACAACGCATGGCATCTGCAAGAAGGAAACAGCAAATGCGACTGCGTGCTTGTACTCAGCACTTGCACTTGCACTGGTGGAGTATTGTACAGTTGCCGACACCTCCATCGGATTCCCAAGCTCTATAGTAAATAGCAGTAACAGATCGATGGCTCAACGCCTTAAATCAGTTGAGCCACACGCTGCAACTGCGAGCTCTTACCTAAAGTGCGCAGCAATCGGAGGAGGAAGAAAGAGGGACCGAAGCTTTGAGTATATTGCTGGTTTAGCCCCCTTATTTTAAAAAAATATGAATCCTTATGAATATATTTACAAAGATAGCCCTCTTCTGACTAGGAGCTTGTAGCTTTTCGGGCAACTGCTGAGCACGAGGAGCTTGTTAGGGCTGCTACCGAGCATCGGGAGCTCGATAGGAGGCATGTTGAATACGGATCAAGCGTGTGAGCTCCTTCCGAGATGGGGGCACGACAGCAAGGTGGGTCCAGCACTCCTACCGTGGTCAGCTGGCCTGTTGTGGGCATAGAAAACTACCAAGCAAGATTCAAAATCCCAACAAAATTTCGGCCAAGGACGAGATCCTAAATCCCAATCGGATAAAGAAAAAATTCAAAGTTCTATAGTAACTTAAATTTCGGTGAAATGTGTAAGCTAGCAATGGATACAATGGTCACAAGTTTTTCTCTTTTGCCATGAGCATTTAGTAGCATTGTCCGAATTTTTTAGAATTCCTCAAGCTTGATCATCATATAAAAATTTTATGGGAACATTATGTATGTGTCAAGATCATCCAATTTTTTTTTTCAAAAGTTTCTAATGTGGTGTGCACCATTTTTCATTCGATTGAAATTTGTCGGTCAGCCTTTTATCAGGACAGTAGCACTGTTAAAATTTTTTAAAATTCCTCAACTTTGATCATTATTTGAAACTTTTATGAGAATATTAGTGATGCATCAGGACCATCCAAATTTTTTTTCAAAATGTTCTAACTTTGTTTGAACCATTTTTCATTCCGTTGAAATTTGGCTTTGGCACTCAACATTCAGTAACACTGTCTGAAGTTTTGAAAATTCCTCAAGCTTGAACATCATATGAAAATTTTATGGGAACATTACAGATGTGTCAGGACCATCCACAAAAAAATTCAAATTTTTTTGATATATTTGGACCAATTTTCGTTCGGTTAAAAATCATTGAGATTTTGGCAAATTTGGCTGAGATCTCGATAAATCTCGGCAAGATCTCAGAAATCTCAGTGAAAAAAATACTGGATTTGAATTTTGTTTTTTTAGTTCATTTAATTTTTGTCCGAAATAATAAGATCTTGACGAAATTTCGGATTTCGAAGGATGACGAGATGAGAACCGAAAACGGAATTTGGAACCTTGCTACCAAGCTCCCTAGGTGTGCCTTTCGTGATCGGGAATGGAATCATTTTTACAAATCTATTTGAAAGGAGATCATCTTTGAAAAAAAATAGTAAAAAGGCTAGAAAAACTAAAGCTTCTCAAAACTCAAAATGAGAGAGAGAAATAAAGAAGATTGGGGAAAGGCTACGAGCATGAGCATAGTTTCCTTTCAGCTTTTATTCCATTGCACTGCTCCTTGTTCGTGGCTCCTTTCAGCTCTATAAAGGTCGCGTTGCACGAATGAATAATGATCACGTTAGCCTACAGGGTACTAGAGATTACAAATATAGAAGTACTACTTCCTGTTTGTTTTGAATCGAGAGAAAGAGACCAGGGAAATTGGATTATTTTTTAATTCCAACAGTAGGAGTATTTGTTAAGGCTAAAATGAACTCTGCCTTGATGGCGCTAACTGTTGCAACATGCAAGTGGCAACAAAACCAGTGAGCAATAATGTAGTCCATAGATGGTTGGACGACCCTGTATCAGTGCTCATCGTCAAACGTCTGAACATGTTGTACAGAATCAATTTGTCCATTGTCTGCTGCTTCTCCCTGCTTGCCATATTAATCTCTCTCATGTGAAACCCGATGTGCCCCGTACCGCAAAAATCATTGATGTACTTACTGTTTCTTCTGTTCAAGAGTGTACTTAATAATACATATATGGACGGTTCTCGATATACAACTTTGATCATTACTTTTAAGTAAATATGTGTTAATAATACTGCACAATGACAATAGTTCTCACAACAAATCTAATGTTATCCACGTGCTACTAGTATATCACTGGCCAAAGTTGGTTAGAAAGGTTTGATTGCATGCTATCTAAAACCACTCCTACAGATAAGATCATCATAGACGGTTCTAAAAGATTATCACATACAGTTTTATGAACCGTCTGTAAATATGTGCCAGTGATGACAACGATGTATCACAAACCGTCAGTGAAATTCACATCGCAGATAATTCTAGCAAAGAACCGTCTGCGATGTGGACACATCACAGGCGATTCTATTAAATAACCGTCTGTGATGTGGCCCACATCACAGACCGCTCTATTACATAACCATCTGTGATGTGGCCGATAATACAGACGGTTCTTTATTGGAATCGTCTGTGATATATCACATATCACAGACAATTCCTTATATGGAACCGTCTGTGATATTAGTTTTTACTGCTAAATATTTTTTTTATTTATTGGCTAGTCTCAGAAAATGCTAGACATGCCCTATAAACAAGAAGATTACACATATCACATGCAGATTATATCACAAGCAGATTACACATCACAGATTACACAACCACTTTAGAAATCAACTCAAATATTATATTAACCAATATATCATATATTACACAACCATTTCAGAAATCAACTCAAATATTTTATTAACCAATGGAATGCGCAATTACAATTTACAAAATCAATTAACGAATAGAATACTCAAGTTTCATAAATTACGCAGCGTGGAATGTGCCTTCTGGAGCTATGACCTCACGCATCAATAAGTCAGACAAGCTTTCTCGAATTGCCTCCAGATGAGTCTTTTTCAACTTAGTTGCATCGCTGATCTTCTTTGTACCAACGAGGGTTTGCATGTTATGGCGAACGTAGAATGCACATAGGTTATTTCCCTATCCCTGCTAAGCGCATTGCGAAAATAGAATTGGTTAATTCGAGTGGTATTATTACGAAGTGATATAGGATTATTGTGTACTATCGGCTACAGGAAAGTCAAAATCGTATTTCAGCTCCAATGAGTTCTTGTGTGGCCCTCCATGAGCTCTATACACATTGAATGCCCTATGTGATTCCAAAAAACTTAGCCCCAGCTATTCCATGAGCTACAGGAGAGTTATCTACGGAGGAAACGTGATTACCTGTTAAGTAGTTTTCCGATAGTCCTCAAGTCGTTGCTACCCTTACGTAAAGAATTAACGTAGCTAACCCAGTTTTTTCTTGTTCAAATACAATTAGAACTCAGTGAAACCTACACAGGAATAAAGCCATGGTTATTAAACCTAACTTTGAGTTACGTGTAAAGTACAAATCAAACTATACTATGTATGTAGTGCAACTCTTAGGATGGGTTATAAGTATGTATTATTTATCGCTTTGAGCCAGCGATACCTCTATCACGTAATCATCGATGTAAGTAGCATTATCGTTCATTGTTTGGCTGGAGACTATGTGTGGGTCGAGGAAACCCACCGGTTCTTTCTTCCTTTTCATTTCAATGATCATGTATCTATATGCACAAGAGCAAGAAGTTATATGATATTTATCAGTAATATACGAATGTATAGACCGTGATTGCACACACTTACAATGTCCAGTATCTCATGAGTCCGACGTCGACGGCGTCGAGGTTGAAAAGATTGAATAAGTCCTCGAATTCGACCAGGAAGAAGCCTCCAGACGACTGGCTGAAAAGATGCTCATGCTTGAAGTTGATCGAGATACTCGTTACGCGTGTTTCCTTCGGCTTTTTGGCTTCTTCCATGTATCAACCATGCAATATTTTGGATTCTGATGAAAGGTCTTGTAGGCCCATTGGAGGCGGCGCCTGCTGCGGAGAAGACGGACGCGTCGGTGGCCTTAAAGCGTGGGCATGGGTGGCCGCAGTGACCACTGGGAGGGCATGGATCGGAGGGATCTCGACAGCGCGGCGAAGGCAGCCCTCGCGCGAAGATGAGCCAGTGCTGGAGCGGCCGACGTAGATCGAAACTCCTCTATTGTCGTGTTGCCGTGCTGGTACTGCCCCCGGGAGTCTCCTCCCGGGGGCCACCCCAGAGTTCCTCATCCCTCGCCACTATCCCAGCGCTGGGCATGGCTCGGAGGGATCTTCCCCCGAGCATTAAACTTCTTGAATTCTCTTTCTTTCTTTTCCTCCGAATCGGAAGGGGTATTTTCGAAGGAATGAACTAGAATGCCAATCCTCCATCCAAAGCGCGATTAGGGCTCCAAATTGCATTTATGTACTGCAAAATCGGTTCCCTAATTTGAACAGCACTGCTGCTGCCCTACCATCGGAGCTCCTTCTCAGGCGGCGCCCTTGCTGGAAGGCGTCCTCCTTGTACTGTTGTACACATGTAGCTCGCACTTACGATTGGGAGGCGCATATGATAATACCGCTCCACTACTGGCGTCAACAAGCGGTAATTACTGGAAAAATAGATGGCAACCGGCACACACTTCTCCAGAGATGCTGTCCCTTGATAGGCATTGACCATCAAAGCAAAATTATAGAGTGGTATCAAGCGTTAATTAATTTGTCCCTTGATGGATCTTGACTCGAAGGCCGAAGCTACCACATCATGATAAAAAAAAGAAAGAAAAAAGAAAACCATAATATCAAGCGTTAATTGATTTGCCCCTTGATGGCTCTTGGCTCGTATCAATCAGTTTTGCTTGCCCAACTGGAGATTTCAATAATTTCCTCCATGCACGGGCGCCATTTTGTTTGTAGGGAATAATACATGGATTATAAAACACAGTTGCTTGCGGCTCCTCTACCAAAAAAATCCATTAAATTAAGAGAAATTTTACAATACGCTATACTGATATTATATAATAGGTGGTAGAAATTAGATATAACCATTAATTTGTTGAGAAAATTCCACTACTCTACTACCAGAGGAAGTATAAATAAATAATACTAGCTAATATGATCCGTCGGATCGAAAAGAGTGAATAATCTATATTGAATTGAGTGTACCTTAAAAGAGCCCTAAATTAAATGGGAGTGTATAGGCATCTCGCGGATGTTTTTGTCTTAAATAACATCCAAATTTTGGACCATAGGATTAAAAATTCAACCGTTAAATCAAATCATAGGATCGGATATAATCGATACTCCCGAATCTCAATAATGATCCAATGCTTCCAGATTTGAATGATTTCAGCAAACAAAAACATCCGGATGATGTTTATCAAATCCCAAATTTAAATTCTATCCGTCTAATATGAATTCGAGCTGTGACCATGAGCAGCTAGACTTGAACACCTGACTGTTCGGACGAATGATTCACACAGGTTGTAAATTACAACTTAATTAGAATAGCAGCACCGTCGCACCATGCCCCCACGAAAACAGCATCGAAAGGTCAATCAATATTCGATTCCTCGCGCCCCATCCAACACCGCATGTCCCAATACGCGTGCACCATCTCTCGGTCGCTTCCTCACACAGTTCGCTGCCCTGCAAAGTCAAAGCGTGCAGACATCACGACTGGCGATTTTTTCGAAGCTTGGTACGTAGGGTAGTAGTAATACGTGCTTAATCGCCGGACGCCGCAGGGATCGTCAGCCACGGCGACAATAGCGTTCATGACCGCGATCCATTGGAATACTTAAAAAGGGAATCGAAAGAGCGTACGTCCGAGGTATGGGACGTCTTCCACTTCTACCATTTTATCTTCAGCCTCGCACGTCTCTCCCTCCAACTTTATCCAAGTCTTTCTCTCCCACATTTCTAGCTTCTCCGTTAACCCTAACACATCCTCATCTACACCCTGACTCCTTACTCCTCTTTGTCTCGTCCCTTTAGGTGGCTCATCGGCCGAAGTCCCACCCCTCTTCCCTAGACCTCCCATCCCCAACCCCCCCCCCCCCCCCGCTCTCTCTCTCTCTCTCTCGAGTGGTCCATCTGTGCTTAAGAGAGACCTTCCATAATAAACCGGAGCTCACTAAAGGTCTTCCTTTTCCAAGGAGTAGCTGGGGCTTACTGTATTTGTTGCAGCCGCGATGAGAGCCCGCTAGATCTAAAAGGAGATAGAGAAGCAGTCAATGCGTGGAAGATGATGCCGGTTGAGGGTGCTATAAGCTGCATCTGCGCTATCTACTTGCTCGTGATGGATCCGAGCATGTCGGGGATGGGGATAGTGGTGTAGGTTGACCTCATAGACTTCCTCCTCTATGCTCATCTCAAAATGATGACACTCTTAAGTCGAGTAGTTGCAGCAGTTATTTTCGAATGTTGCAACACGAAACATCAAATGTTCAATGGTTTGTTTGTTATTGCAACAAGTTTTAATTTTTAGTCCAATAGATCTGTGTACGTATTTGTTGGTTGCTCCAATAGTTTAAATGTGTTGCACAATTTTGTTTATTGATTTTGTATTTGTTGCATACATATATAGATAAGATTTTTTTTGTTGTAAACATATGAACTAATTGTTTCACTTCTAAATTTTTTTTCTTGCACCAAATTAAATTATTTATCTCACAATTATTTTTGAATTTTGCCACTAATTTTGACAAATGTCGCAGCATTATAATATCATGAATTTGTTTGATTCGGATACTTGAACAAGTTTTAAACGGTACCTCAATTCTATACTTGTGATTTTCATCTAATTTTTATAGTTTTCCTAATTTTTTTAGGATATTACACTTTTTTCGTATGTTATTGTAAGCGTTGATTACAATATTACACTTTTTTTCGTGTGTGCGTGTATGTGTGTGTATATATATATATATATATAGTACCGACACGTACGATGGGACGTAATCGTCCTTCCCAATACTTAAGACTCCATTACGGCATGTGCATCTATTCAAGAGGATTGTTTATATTATAGTGTGGTAATTGGCTAATGCAGTTATCTTAAAAGCTGAATCAAACTCGGCTCGTAGGTCCGACAGGCGATTTGGCACACACCATTGCGGAGATACCAGCTCCCACGCCGTTGAACCATACTACACCGGTTGGCAATCTGTCCGCCTTGGTTGGGCCCCCACCGAAATGACGGCAACCCCGAGCCCTTGCGTGCTACCACCAGTTCATGATGTGGCATTATTCATTGCAGTACCAAAGTAGGGTCAACCGGTCTGTACCCGTTTATTATGGCCAGGATTCCAACTTCCTCAACTTTTACACGCGAATCCCTTTCTCCTATCCTCTGAATTGTACCCCGGTTGTGTACTGCTATTATAACGTATCAGTCCTAGTATACCCCTATCTGCAGCTACAGGCTACGGCGTATTTGAGCTATAAAAAAAACAAAAACAAAGATGAGCCATCTTTTGTTGTTTCCACGACCTAAAGTTGATGTCACTTTAGCAGTAGCCTACATGGCCACCACCTCCTAAGTCCAACATAACCGGCCAAAGGGAAACCTCCAACCCGTCTCACCTCTCGAGAAGAAAAAGATGAGCGCAGCACGGCTTCCCATTGCCACCGCTAATTAAGAGCGGTAACCTCCCTGATTAACACTAAACAAAGGCCAAGCACGTCCAATCCATGGACGCAAAACAAAACAGCCGAACTGCCTTGTCCGTACCTCCAGAGAGTCCATCCAAAACATCAAAACACAAGGCGACAAGAACGCTCTAGATGGCTAGGTGCCTAGGCCACACAGATTAATAGGGGGGAAGAATTCAGCTGCAAAAATTGGAATTGTTGGGACTTGGGAATATAAGTTAAGAGAAAAGGTTTTTTGAAAAAAGCGAGTATCCGTAGAATCTCTTCCCTAGTGGAGTACGTACATCTGACAAGACGGCACAAAAAAGGAAATCGCAGAAACGCTCCATCCTTTTCCAACCCCTTGCCTTCGCTACACCCGGTGCACCGTGCAACCGGTGGACCAAGGCTAAGGAGAGAGTACACGAACCGCTGGGGGGGGTTCACTCGGGGGCCTCGCCGCCGGCGAGGAGCCACCGGTCCATGGGCACGCACTGAGCCTTGTGCGCGCGCTTCCAGTCGAGGGCCTGGCACGCACGGGAGCAGTAGTTCGCGGCGCCGCACACGGAGCACCGCCGGAACTCGTGCCGCCGCGTCTCCCGCCGCCCGCACCGCACGTGGGAGCACAGCCGGAGTTCGCCGCCGTCGCTCTCACCGGTGGCTGCCTCGGCATCGGGCTTCTTGACGGCCGCCTGCCCGCCGCGTGACGGCCACCAGTCCACCATGAAGAGGTTCGCCGGATGGGGCTCCGCCTCCGGAAGGCTCCACCCGAAGTCCGAGAGGAGCGGGCAGCCGCCCCCGCCGCCGAGGGGGAGCGCGGCTAAGGGGCGGTTGGAGGCGGCGGCGGTGAACGAGAGGGAGAGCTCGCGGGCGTTGGCGGCGAGCGCGAGGGAGAGCTCACGGGCGTTGGCAGCGACGAGGAGGCGGCGGCCCTCAGTGGGGTCACGGCGCACGCCGTACCCGTCCTGGAGGCAGTGCCCGAGCTCGCGGAGCGCGTCGACGTGGCCCAGCGCGGCGGCGCGCGCGCACAGCGCCGCCCCGGCGCGCAGGTCGCGGTCCGACTTGGCGCCCCCGCTCCCGTTGAACTGGATGACCGCCAGCGAGTACAGTGCCGCCGCGTGCCCGCCCACCGCCGCCCTCGCCAGCAGCGCCGCGCCGCCGCTCCGGCTACCCAGACAATAGAACCGGATCTGCAGAAAGGAGAGCGCAAACGCTCGTCAGCGCTTCATCTCACCATGCATGTCTAGCAATCAACCCAACTAGCTAGTATAAAATGTCTAGGGTTCTTGGACGCCGCGGTCGTACCATGCCGAGAATGTAGCAGGCCTCGAGGTTGCCGACGTCGGCGCAGCGCTTCAAGAACCGCTGCGCCGGCTCCGACCACGCCGCCGCCTTGACGGCCAGCGACGCCGGCGAGGCCTTGGCGAACACCATGTCATGCCGCCCGAGCCTGTTGAGCCTCTTGCACCTGCAACGCCAAAGATAGAGCGTTTTCAGTAGCCATCCTTCGCTTCACCGCTTTATCCCCATCCACCCCAAACTTTCCACAAATTGCAAAACAGCCCCTGTCCCCCACGCATTCTGAAGAACTCGCGAGGGGGGCTTGCAATTCGAAGAAAACGAGGTATTTTTGGGCAAAGCTACTAGCTGAGGAATAAGGAAGTGGGGGCGCCGGCGTACGTGAGGTGGAGGGAGAGGAGGTCGGACGGGGAGGAGGCGGAAGCTGCGAGCTTGGAGAGGACGGAGAGTACGAGGTCGTCTGGGAGCTCGTCCAGGTAGTCCGGCCCCCCAGCCTGCCGCTTCCTTCGCCCGGCGCCGGGGCACTCACCGGCGGCGACGGACTGTGCCAACGACCTCTTCCGCTTCTGTCCCACCACCGCCGGCTCGCCGCCGCAGCCACCGCCGCCGCTCGGATAAAGTGACCCTCTCCTAGTCCTCATGTCTCTCTAAGCGAGCCGTCGCCGGCCGGTCTCCTGAGTAGGGAAAACGGCCGGACGCGCGCGACGGGGAGGTGCGGTGTTGTGCTGGTAATGGTGTGGAAAAGGCAGAACAGAGGAGGGGTTTTATATATACGAGAGGCGCGTATCAGCCGTACTGTGAAAGGCGCGCCGGGTGGGGTGGGCCCGGCTGTCAGACGTGTCCTGGTTTCAATGGTTTTTACTTTTATCTCCCTGCTTGCGGTTGACAACCTCGCCATTGTATCGAATAGTCGGGGTTCTTTTAATAGATCTACCAGTAGAACCTGATATGAGGAAAGCAGTGCCGCTTTGTATTCAGTATGCTTGTGATACAATGGGGTGACCCGCCTCCTATATATAGCGGTTCAGCAGAGATAAGGAGAAAGTCCATATCGGGATACGAATCCGTTTCCTAACGAGATACTAATCAGTTTCCTAACACTCCCCTTGGACTCTTGGCTCACATGAGATGCATATGCCTCATTAAAACTCCATAAAACCGAGTGGGAAAAATAATTGGAGAAAGAGTACATAGCATTTGTGTTGCACGGATTGCCTCATCAAAAACCTTATGTAAGAAAACTTCAATGAAAAAACTTACTTAAGGAAAAGTACAATCCACCCAAACTTCAATGTTAATCTTCAAGATTTACGTTGGGTACTCAAACTTCATGTTTGAGATTTATGTAGGAGTATGTGAAAAAATCTCACGAAATATGCACTTCTCTAAGCCTCATCGTCCCGATTCCTCTAATACATCTTTCAAAGGAAGATCAGGAGTGAACCAGTGAATAAATCTGAGATTTTCACCGCGACTTAGTATCTTGATATCTTTATCTCGTTCATCTTATGCATTTCATGAGCATAAAAGAACTTGGGGTTGATATGCTTTGTAAGGTTACTCTTCACATATCCATTTGTACTTGTGCAACACAATTTGCATTATCTTCATAGATAATAGTGGGGGTTTGTTCCATGTCTAGGACCACATGACTTACGGATGTGGTGAACCATTCTTGAAAGCCATGCACATTCGAGAGGCTTCATACAATGCAATGATTTACAGTGGTTAGTCGGCGTCGAGACAAGAGTGCCTTTAGAAGCGACTTCCAAGAAATTGCGTTCACATAAAGGAAAACATACCCGGTTGTGACTTGCCCGGTATCTTGGTCAGATGGTACCGACATCGGCGTAGCCAACTAAATTCAATTCATTGTTTCTTAGTAAAACAAGCCGAGGTCTTTGCTTCCTTGAAGGTAACGGAAGATGTCCTTCGCCCTTTCCAATGCCTTTTGGTGGGTTACGCCTTTGTCTGAGTGCTAGGCAAATTCACGCCAACGCAATGTCCAGGCCTAGTGCTATTCGCAAGGTACATGAGCGCTCCAATTGCACTCAAGTATGGGAATTCCGGCTCCCGGGACTTCCTCCCTCTTCTTTAGGCTGTCACGGGTCTAGAGTGCGCTTGGAGTGACCTTCAGGCCATTGGGGTCTTTGCGGGGTATGCCTTTTCAAAGCCAAATCTCCAACACTTTCTGCGTGTAGGATGCTTGGTGTACCAAGATTCGCCTTGGACATGTTCAATTTGCGCAAGCCTAAAGCGAACTTGGTTTTACCCAAGTCTTTCATTTCAAACTCAGATTTCAAGTATGTGCATGCTTCTTCAATTTCCTCATCCGTCGATGATGTTCAAGTCATCTACATAGGCGGAGATTATACAAAATCCATTCGTGGATCGTTGTATAAATACACATGGACAATCTTCATTGTTAGTGTAGCCTTTCTTGCGAGAAGTCACTCAAACGATTGTACCACATTCTTCTGATTTTAGCCCATACGGTGATTTCTCCAATTTCACCTTTGTATAGGTTTTACTGTTTGCACTCTGTCTTGGTTCGGGATAGGGATACCTTAGGTACTTTCATATAAATCTCGAATCCAAGTTTCCATACAAATATCTTTGTGACAACATCCATTAGCTTCATTTTCAACTTCAAGTTGATCGCCATTGAGATCAAGTATCTAAGGTAATTCCACCCATAATGGAGAATAGGTTTCTTCATAATCAACCCCAGGGGCGTTGAGTGAAACCTTGAACAACAAGCCTTGCAATGGTTGTTGTTCTTTTCATAGATTCTCCTATTATTACAAAATTTATGGCCATTTCGGTCATGGTGTGCTTCATGCACTTCTACTTGCTCTTCATTGCTATTTCCCATTCGAGAGCAAGTTCCTTTAGTTTTTCTCCGCCAATGTAATGTGTGCACACATTATTTCTCAGCGGTTTCTTCCAATTGAAGATTCAAATCTGGAATTGCCTTTTGACGAGCTTCTTTCCAAAGGTGCCAGTCTCAAGCGCTCCCCCTTCTTGCTTTGGGCATTTTTGTGATTAGGTGTGGTAAGTCCTCTGCTTGATTTTCCCAGTGACGTCCGGGTACTTTGGGTTTGAGAAGCCCGGATCTCTGTTCTTTTTCTTTGAGGCCTCACGAGCAGGATGAGGATACCTACACTTTCTTTGGTATTTCCACCCTCTCCGTGCATTTCTTGCTTTGGTATATGCGACTTAACCACGCTCTTGAGATCACAAAAATGATCAGTTGATTCATTTGCTAAATTCTGCAAATCAACTATCTTCTGGACTTCTTGATTTGCTTCATTAGTGCGAGGATCATCTTGGCGGGATCCCAGTGGAATGCCATACTATTTCGGCATTTTTCATCCAATGGTTGATTCTCTCCCTAATGACGGGAAATGGTCCTCGCCAAAGATGCAATCGAATCGGTGTGTGCAAGTCTCGATCATGGGTTCCAAATACACGATTATGGATGCACTCTCACAGCAACGTATATCGGACTTGCGGAGAGGGCCCATTGCGATCGCTGTGGGGTGGTATAAGGTACATATACCATACAACCAAATTTTCTAAGATGGGAAATCTTGGGATGACCCCTTGCACTAGTTGCATAGGTGAATGGATGTTGTAGGCCGATGGTCTATAATTGATGAGTCTTCGCTGCGTCGCGGGAAGATGCGTGTCCCCAACAAGTGTTGGGCAAGTTACAACTTCTGCCAAAAGCGATGCGGCAATGAACTTAATCCTTTTATTAGTGCTTCAGCTAGCCCATTTCTTGTATGGACGTGCGTGCGAGTGCTCAATAGTTATTCCAGTTGCTGTGCAATAATCATCAAATGCCTTGGAAGTAAATTTGTTGGCATTGTCCATTCGAATGGACTTCACGCGATGATCAGGAAAAACATTCTTAATTACGATGATCTCGCGAGATCAGTTTGCGAATGCATGATTCCTTGTTGACATGACAAACATGTATCACGACCATTTCCGGGAAGCATCAATGAGCACCATAAAGGATCGAAAACGGCCCTAACAATGGGTGAATCGGGTCCGCAAATATCCCCGAATGCGTTCGAGAATGCGAGTGGATTTCATGTTGCACTTTCATACTGCAGGGTCTAGTTATTACTTTCCGTTAGCACATGCATGGCACACAAAATCTTCGTGATTCGAGAAATTCTTAACATTAATGCCATGACCTTGTGAGTTGTTAACTATATTTCTCATCAATCTAAGACCAGGATGACCTAATCTACAATGCCATAAAGCAAATAATTGAGCTTCTAAAGGCAGTCTTCAAGAAGTATACACTCACGTGTGCATTGATTTTCGTGTAGTACAACCAGATTCATATGAGGGACATTTTTCTAGTACCATCTTTCCATATTCAGCGTGCTTCACAATGCACAAGTGTTCTTTGCCATTTTCTTCATTGGTTTCTCGTGAAACCCATTGGCGCGGATATCCTTGAAACTTAAGAGAGTGCGAGTTGATTCGAGGGTACAAGAGGCTTCTTCAATTACCAAAGTTGTACCCATTGGCAATATAATTGTGGCTCTTCACGAGCCTATTATATGCATCGCTTCTGCGATTGTCGTAATCCTTCGGCGTTCTTCGTGATCGTGGGAAGTATTTCGACTCTCTTAAGATAGGTTTTTGTTGTGCCACTATCAACAATGCATATTTCCCATTGGGTGCTACGATTTCTAGATGAAAAGAAAAATAATTCTAATCAGCGGTGGCAAAGTAATTCAAACATTGCTTGCAAGTAAAGAATCTTTTGGAATAAAGAATAAATAACAATTCTTATTCATGAGAAAGTAAAAGTATGTCTTCGAGAGCTTACAATTATTAACTAATCAACCACAATCTAAAAGAAAGTGCTAACAATGTTATTCATGCACTAAGCGGAATCTGTAAAGTATGCATTCATTTCTCGCTTCTATGTCATCCTGAAGTGTTTTCTTCATTTCTTGAGGAGCTTGGCGCATCATTGATGTCTAGGGGCCGCGAGGATGAAGCATGTGGGGTGTCAACTTCTATGACATCATCATTGCCTACTTCGGCAAAATGTGCCTCTGCCAGGTGCATTTCCTTTGGCCTTCTTCTTGGCACGATATGCACATTGATCACTTCTTTGGATTCGGCATATTTTTACGACCAATGCCCCAAGTGCAGCATTTGAAGCACGTTTGGTTTCTTTGTCCATCACGGCTTGCCTCAAGGCTTTTCCTTGTCATCCTTCTTCTTTTGGGCTATGGACTTTCCTTTGCTTTGATGTTTCTCTTTCCACTCCTTCTTGACCCACTTCATGTGGCGGGCTTTTCACCTTATCATTTGTTGGCATTGATTTGGTACAATGCTCCTTCCGGTGGTGTGAGGCGGAAGTTCTTTGGAGAGCTTAGTCTTGTGACTCCGCAACTTGCATAACATCAATCAGTTCGCTATACTCCTTGTATGCGTCCTGACGATAGGCTGCGGGCACTACTGGATAGCATTGGGGTGAAAAGTGGAAAGAGTTTTTCTCAATCTTCTCTCCTCCTCGGTGATCTTCTTGCCACATAGGGAGAGATTAGTACAAATTCTGTGCGGCGGTGTGCTCGACCATGTTTTGTAGTCAGCAAACCTCAGGACGCACCCAATCTTCTTTGTGCAAGATTGTGTATTTGAGCTTCTCGAACGCCATGAGGCTGATCCATAGCTCAATTGCACTTTCTTGACCATGTATTCATTTTTTGGGGTGGTTTGAGAGATGGTGCGAGGAAGTGCAATGCTTGATCGTTAACGCTCGTGGTAGGTGGTGCGTCAGCCGAGGACCCTAAGCCGAGTGGCGGCTCGAAAGCTTCTTGCACATGAGTCACGATCTTCATCGGATGCCCAAGTGAGGTAGTTTTGGCCGTCTTTGGGCCAGGTCTACAAACTCACGATTCACAATGCCGGACATACGCATTTTTACAAGATTCCAACATTAGATTCTTGCGTGTAATCTAATAAAGTGTGATTGCATAATTCATAAAATCACGGAAAGTAAACTCTCATGAATTTCGAATTTTTCTTAGTATTTGGCAATTTTAACATTAATTATACAGCAATTTTCCAGCATCACTTGATGATGAGAAAATAAATTTCAACATGAATTAAACATGGCATAAGACTAATTACAACTTATATAATTCTTGTTGGTGGAGCAGCAATTAATGAATATCTCTGTCAATTTGACTCTTGGCCAGGTCAACCTGCCCCTAGGGCTCACATGAGGAGGAGCACTTCCGGATTTAGGTGCCAATTAAAGAACCAAGCCTCATGTGTGTTTTCCTAGACACCAATTGTCTCATATCTGTTTATTCATTACCAAAATCAAATCCCAACCACTCATGTTCTCATTTTATGCCATATGAAATATTCTGAATTTTCCTAGCACTTTTCATAATATCTGCTAATATCAAGCAATTTAAATTCTTGTACAACGAAAATTTTAATTTAAACCAAATATCAACATGACATAATTCATAAATTCAAAATAAACAATAATTGCATAATTCATAAAATACAGGAAATAAATTCGAGGGATTTAGATATTCTAAACAAGGCAATTATTGCAAAATCGTCACAATATTCATAAATAGAAAATAAGGCTAAGTACAAATTAAAACAGAGCCATTAAATTTTCTGGAATTTTCTAGCTATTTTCATATTTTTCTTGGAATTTTCAGATTTTTTCGGAATTTTCTAATCAATTTTTCTGAATTTCTAATTAATTTTAAAAGAAAACGATCAAAGGAATAAAGAAATTGGGAGAGGCAAAGGGTAATTTCACCTGTCTCCTGTAACCCAACCGGTTTCCAAACCGCATTTAATCAGGGGACTTCATGTCCTAGATCTATTTGGACTTCATGTCCTTATGCTGCTCCATGTTTCGGCCGTTTGAGCCATGGAGGTTGAGCGGCGAGTGGTAAACGCCGACGCCAAGCGTACCAGTGTGGGCGTCGCCGTCTTATGAGTCGGCCGAGTCGTGGCCGGCGCTAACGGGCAACCAAGGGCCAGCGGCAGACGCCATGCTTCGGGAAGCGGAGCCAGTGGCCGGCGCGTTACATGGCGGTTAACCGAACTACTGCGATCTGTGGCGGCCAAAGAATGATCGCAACACTCGGCGCAGTATAGCGGCCAGCGTCGTCTGTGAGCTGGTGGCCCGCAACGCCGCTTCATGTTGTGAGGTGGCCGCGGCGAAGGCATGGCCTTGTGACGGCTGCGTCTTCATGCGGGTGGCCGAGAAATTTGGAAGCGGCGGCGACGCTGCGAGGCCGTGGCGGTTTCGAGACAAGCGGCGGCAGCCTGAGTCAGACCAGAGGGCTGTGATCTGGCGGCTTCTGAAGTCGCGAGGAGAGGTCGCCACACGCGTGATGGCGCCGTTGCTTCGAGCAAATCGGCGGTTTCTTTAACACGGCGGCGGCTTCGAGGAGGCGGAGCATCAGGTTGGCGACGAGCGCGGCCTTTGAGCCAGTTGATTCGGTGCGCTTCGGGCGCGAGGAGGTCGGCAACGCTGCTGGTGGCTTCAACTTTCGATGGTGCTTCAGGACATGCGGCGATGCTTGTAGCGCCGAGCAAACCAGCGGCCGTCTTGTAGCCGGCGAAACGGCTTGAAGCCGAGCCGTCGGGTCGTAGCTTCATGCTACGTACCGAAATTCATTGTGTAACTTCATGTCGTACAGATACAATCATACTTTGTATACTGGAAATCGAAAGAAAACAATACAGATTCGTAGCTTCATGCCACGTAGATGCATAGAAACAACCGAGCGATTAGATTTAATCTCCCGTTGCTCACCTTTCTCACCTTTCAATCAATTCTCCGGTAGAGCTTCGTGCTGATAACGTGTTAGACAACCTCGCTATCGAATAGTCCGGGGTTGCCTAATAGATCTCAAGTGGAGAATAGACAGGGAGAAAGAGAGACACAATATGAGGAGAAGCTTGATGCCGCTTTATTAATGCAGTATGCTTGTGTACAATGGGGTGACCCCCTGCCTCCTATATATAGCGGTTCTGCTTAGAGATAAGGAAGAGTCCATATCGGATACGAATCCGTTTCCTAACAGGATACGAATCCGTTTCCTAACAAACAGTAGTCTCTGAGGCTGAGAGGTGCTGCAGTCTTGCAGCGGCAGCAGGGCTGTGGCGAGAAGGTTTAAAAAAATTTTTAAAGGTTTTATCTTGGCATTTTCTAGAATCTAAAATTTTACTGAAATTTTGTTTTTTCAATGAAATCTGAACAAAATACAAAAACAAAAATTTGAATCTGGTAATTTTTGAACCAAAATTTCCGAGATTTTAGTTTAAAATACAAAAATTTCGATCCAAATTGCCGAGATCTCGATGAAATTTTATGTGATCCTTTGAATTTTTTAGAGTTTTTTTAATTTCGTCGGAATTATGATCTACCGACTGTCCTACACAAAAAACGACGTGAAGAATCCAATCTGACTAAAATCCAGTCAAGTTTTGTTCAAATCTAGATCAAATTTATCGATATTTTGGTCAAATATACCGAGATCTCGTCGAGATTTTAGGTACTGTAGCACTTTGAATTTTCTTAGGGTTTTCTTAATTTCGCCGGGATTATGAAATTCAGAGGGGTTCGAGATCTGAAATTTTACCGAGATTTGGCAAGTAGGCCCGTAAATGAGCTCAGCTGGAATAACGTAGGTTGTGTATATGATATAACTGGTAAATAAAGCTTAATAAATGTAATTATTTTTAAAATATGATAATTGAAATGTGATACCAAATATATTAAATAGAACTTCGATTCGATATCGGTAAGTGCCATAATATTTTGGTTCGGTATCAGTAAATACCATATTTACCAAACTGGCGTGAATTGTTCTTTTTAACTTATCATTTTCAATATCGATATGGTTTATAATGCATACATTTGACCATTACCCTATCTAAGTATATGTTAGTAAAAAATTATTACACATATTTAACTACTACTTTGACGAATTTAGTGATATTATTTTCATGTGAAACTATACTTTATACACATTTGATCATTACTGTATCTAATTATACATGTATTTTTTTTTCTATTTCGGTATTCAATTTACTCGCGGCTTTTACCGAAAAACCGTATCCCAAAGTCAAATTTTTGCCATACCATACCGAATACCGTATACCAATCAAACCAAGTTGACCGGTTCGGTTTAGTTTTTTTTGCATGGTTTGTTCGGTTCGGTAAAACTAAGCACATCCCTAAGCGAATGTGGGATTCTCGTTTGAGCTTGAGGTAGGGTCCGAGTCTTAATTTAGTTTTAAACTCGATTCAATCTAAGTTTGAGTAGACTCAAGTTCGACTCGCGTAAGCTCGGTAACCATAAACAATTCGATATGCACTATTTTTTAATAATAAAAATGCTCAAGCTCAAGTAAGCTCGGTAAAAGTTAATATAGTTGTGCATACACTACAGTTTTGGTAAATATTAAAAATTCTAATATGGTAATTAAAATATGATACCAAATATACCAAATAAAACTTCAATTTTTTATCAGTAAGTATCATAATATTTCGGTTTGGTCTCAGTAAATACCGTATTCACTAAACTAACGTCAATTCTTGTTTTTTGCTTATCGTTTTGACATCGATACATTTTATAATACACACCTTTCATCCTTAATTTATCTAACTATACGTTAGTAAAATTAGCACATATATTTGACAATTACTTTAACATATTTGACAACGATTAATATGACCTTTAATAATTTTTTGGGCCTATGCGCTCATAAGTAAAAGAAGTCCATAACATAAGATAAAAACCCAAGGCGACTTCAATCAGAATTAAATTCCCCGACCATCTTGTTAAACTGGTTGAAGATAAAGAATACCTTCATTACCCCGACCAGCTATATATGTGCAGGTTGGGAATAACCTATGCAGTTACTCCAACCAATAAACTGGTCAAGGAATTGAATGGTCTTCGACTCGACCTTAAACTGGTCGGATAGGTAGTTATTCTTGCATAAGATTAGCATGTGAAAGACACTCTCTCTGACAGATACAGACAACTATTTGAAAGTTATTCTCTACGAAAAGATGTCTCCCAGTAGAAAGACATCTTTTAGCGAGAAGATACCTCTTAGAAGGGAACAACTGCCATCCTTTCGGCCAATATAAGTAGAAAGCATGCGCAAGGAACATGGACACAACAGAGCAAAGGAGAAGAATAAGATTAGTGTCAGTATATTTTTGTTCCTAATTCATAAGCCTGTACCTTGTTAAGACACGTGACTGAATAAAGAGTATTCCCTTTCTTTCTACCTTTACAATCTTGATTGACTTCACGCAAGGATAATCTTAATTATATTCATAAGCTCGATCTAAAAACCACCGAAGCTCGAACATCGACAATATCTAGTGATATTATTCCCATGAGAAACAGTGCTTTATACACATTTGACCGTTACTTTTTTATTATACTTGTATTTTTTTCATTTCGGTATTTGTTGTACTCACGATTTTTACCAAAAAATTGTATTTAAAAAAAAAACAGATTTTTACTATAGCGTACCAAATATCGTAAATGGGTCAAACTGGTTAACCGATTCGGCTCGGTTTGTTTATACCATTTTTTTGCTTGGGTCAAACAGTACACTGCCCTACTAGGCAGGAGGGCATGAATGCCATGCATCTGGAGAAAGTGACATGAATGTTAGGCTTTTAAATTTTAAAAGCCAGACTTTTCGAAAAGAAAGAAACTCCGAAAAAAAAGGGACAGTTTCACTTTCGTATTGACACCGTATGCTTTTTATGTTCACAGTTAGGATGGGGTAAATGATGGAGTATTGAATGTAGATACTGGAAACATAGATGGAGTATTGAACGGATATATACTAGTATAGTAGTATACTTTCTTTCTTTTTTTATTTCCGGATTGTGCAATGTGTTTCCGAAATACATAACACGCTTCGACGGTTGAGTTCCTGTACAGGCTTGGTTGGATGGGTTGGACGTTTTGGACACTACTATTTGATGTGATGCTTGTAGCTCGTTCCATCCTATTATATAAGGCGTAATTTCTATCAACGTGAGATCAAGGAAGCAGTTACGTCGCATGGGACTCAGGGTTAATGCATGCATACATACGCATGAGAGATGAGAGAAGATTAATACATGCATGCATACGCATGAGAGATGTGAGAGAAGTCAGAACAGGAGTCAGGAAGACGCCGCGTCCTATATTCTGAGACTTAGAAAAAAACAGTTACACCTTATATTTTGAAACGGAGGGAATACTAGTACCGCATCGGTTCGAACAAATTTGATACTTAAACGAGTGTTATACTCCATCATGTATGAGATATTATACTCTACGCAACTCTTTCTTCGATCTAAGGCACTATTAGAACTTTCCATTCATTTGTTGACGCTAGACATGACGAGTGAGGACATTTTTTTTTCCAAGTCCAAGAGGAAGGACTTTTACCATCTCGTTTTCATTTTTCACGTATATACAGCATACCGACGGAACAGCTATGGGTCGAATACAGTGCCACAATACGTATACAAGCGGATACCCTGTTGAGAAAGAAACGGAAGTATCTCCATTGAGTAAGGCCATTAGGCCATACTTGAAACATGAGATTTTTTTTTTTTATGCGCATTAAGTTGTTACTTGCGAAATTATATAGTCGTATCAAGGCCTATCTAGTTATCTTTTGGCATTACACGTTTAAAATTTCTTTCAACATCCTCGGAGAAAAAGGAAAAGAAATATCTTCCAACACGAAAAAAAAATTGCGCTACATCTTCTGTGTAGGGAACCGCACCGCCCTACAGAAGGAGAAGCAATCACTATAGTAGCTCTTTGTTTTTTTAGGTGCAAAACTAGCTTGTGTGCTTTTTTTTTACAAAAATAACCTTTTAATACAGTTTTATCGTGCTTGGGAAGCGCAGAAACCACCTTCGGCGGGGGTAGCGCGGAAACAGAGCTTTCGAACACTATGCGAGTGGACGGGTGACCAACTACGTGCGAGCGTGCATCCGCGCGATGAAGGACTATGTAGAACGTGTGGCGCAGGGTCCTAGCACTCGGGCGCGATGCGGGGTGGAAGCTCGCTTGGGCACATGGCACGGGATGGGCAGGCTAGCGTGGGGACGCGTGCGTGCGTCGGGGTACATGCTTGCCTTCTGCTGTCTCACGGTGAAATGTGTAGGTCAGTAGGCTATTTTTATAAAAAAAAATGCAGATTAGTTTTGTAAAAAAAATAAATAAATAAGGAGGCTACTGTAGTGGTGGCTTCACCGAAGGAACATCCATTGAGTCCCTTCGTGCCACCAGTACCTGACGACCACCTGCACAAGCAAGACAAGGCGAGGTAGATCCTTTTTCCGGCATCATCGGGGTGCGGTGAGGCAGGTGGGCATTGACAGCCCTAGTTTGATCTTGAGCGGCGTCTTGGCTCATCAGATCAGCTCGGCCGACCCAACCGTTTGCGTCGCGTTGCCCTCGGTCGGCCGTGCCAAACTGCCAGTGTGCCCGGCGGCGGCGTTGGGTTGGGGTGGTTGGGCCGCGCGATCTCGGTTGGATCGACCCGATGATTTGGTGCGCTGCGGCATGCACGAGCGTGCGTGGGTGGTGATCTCCATGTGTCGCTCCACGGGTTTCTCCCGAGTTGCCTGCGTCGTAAAACATAGTCGTTTATCTTCACCAATCGACGGCACGTTCCTATGAACACATAAATAAAATAGATGCGCAAATAAAATCACACAATGTAAAAGTAAAAGGAAAAAACTTTCTCTTTATTAGATTAATTTTTGTGTACAAGGCAATGCCCAATGTATAGTAGAAAATCCCTGAAGATCAATTCCGATTCGTCCACCAATAGATAGAGTCCTTCCATACCGGAACAGAAATTCTATCTATATCATAATACTCCCCCTTAGACGAATACTGTGTTATGCTCATGCCCAGTGGCGAAGCCACCGGGGGTGCCGGGGTGGGCCTGGCACCCCCCAACCGAATTGGGTCAAGACCCCCCCCCCAAGGCCCAGCATCCAGATGCCCAGATCCCATATACCAAATCTCGAAATAAGAATGATAACACCACCACATTTCACCATTATAAATTTGATGTGTTTAATGTTGCAATTGATCAACAATTGAATAAATTAGAAGATCGATTTGGTGGCCAAACGACAGACCTTTTAGCACTTTGTGTCTCCTTGAATCCAAGACTTGACTCATTTGATATAGAAAAGGTATGCACTCTAGTGGAGAAGTACTATCCTGCAGATTTCTCAAATCAAGAAAGAATACAATTAGAGTGCCAATTGCCGCATTTTCAACTTGATGTTTGCAACCATCCAGAACTAAAAAATTTATCATCTCTGGCTGATTTAACAAGTGGATTAATTAAGCTGGGTAAAGATTCTTCTTATCCGATGGTGGATAGGTTGTTGAGATTACTCTTGACTCTCCCTGTGTCAACTGCGACCACCGAGAGAGCCTTTTTAGCTATGAAAATTGCGAAGACACGTCTTCGAAACAAAATGGGAGATGCCTATTTGTGGGATTATTTGGTCATTTACATTGAAAGGGACTTAGCAGCAATGATTAGTTCTGATGATATTATTAAGGTCTATGATCTAGCTAATACTCGTAGAGCTAAATTTAACTTAATTGAGATGTAATTTTCTTTGGTTTGGCAAAATAGGTGCTATTTTATTTTACTATTTATGTAATGGAGATTATATATATACGCATCATGGTTAGTGGTGTTGCCTATTTTATCTTGTGTCTTCGCTGGCTTGCCCCCCTAACCTTAAATCCTGGCTTCGCCCCTGCTCATGCCTCGTTAAAAACTCCTCTTAAAAAACCAATGAAAAAAAGGATAGAGAAAAGAATACATTGCACTCGCACTCCATGTTACACTAGTTATCTCATTAAAAACCTTCGTTGAGAAAACTTCAGGAAAACTCACTAAAGAAAATATAGCATAACTTATAATCTTCATGATATAAAGTAGAATCTTCAGGATCAAGTAAAGGGTCATGGTCCTGGGCTTACTCCCTCTGAGCTCTGCATATCTCTAAGTCATTTCATTCCAATGCTAATAACTTTAGCAAGGACTTAGTGAACAAATTTGCTAGATTTTCACATGACTTAGTTTGTAATATCTTTACCTCACTATTCTTCTGGACTTCATGAGGATAGAAAAGTTTAGGGGTAATATGCTTCGTGATATTGCTCTTTACATAACCCATTTACATTTGTGTAATACAAGTAATATTATCTTCATAGATAATCATACGGGTATCGATAGTATTAAAACCATATGACTTCTAGATGTGGTCAATCACATGTCTCAGCCAAACACATCCACGTAAGGCTTCATATAAAACAATAATTTCTTAGTGGTTGATAGAAGTAGCTATCAATATCTACTTAAAAAACCTCCAAAAAAATGGCTAAACCGCCTTAGAAAACACAAAGCCAGTCTTAGATTTAGCACTGTGGGGATAAGTCAGATAGCCAATATTCACATATCCCACCATAGTTAAGTCTTGGTTCTTTTGTAAAAAACGGTCTAGGATTCGGAATTGTAACTCCTTCAGGGATTCATATAAATATCCATATCCAGTGACATATATAAATATTCGGCCACTACATCTATCAACTGCATTGATATGTTTAAGCTTGCTGCGATCAATATTAAATTTTGGAATGTTATTTCACTCATTACAGGAGAATAGGTTTCATCGTAATCGATGCTGGGTCTCCGCGCGAACCCTTGTGCTACAAGCCCCGCTTTATATCTCACCACCTGGATATTTTCATTTCTCTTCAGAATGAAAAAATCTATTTGATCCTGCAGGGAACACTTTAGGAGAAGCTCGGTCAACGGGACCAAAAACCTTCCATTTTATTAAGCGTGTGCTACCTCAATTGCTTCTTTTTATTTGCCCCTATCTGAACGCTTCTGACACCCTGCCATAGACTTTGGTTATGTATCCAGATTTTAGCATTTTTAGAGGCAAAATATGTTGACAATTGCAATCTTTCTTTTATACAATTCTCCTGCATCACTTCAGGGATATCTCTACATTAATTTCTTCCATCTCCTCATGATTTCCCACAACGATGGAATATGGGTGTTCTGATTTCCCAGCGTTGGATTGTGCACGCATATATACGACGGAGTTATCATCTTCAGGCTGGATCACTTCAGGGATATTACCATCTCTAGGATGGCTCACTTCAAGGATTTTCTCAACATCAGGTTGAGCTTCTTCCACTGTCATGGATAGTATTCTCATTTGTTTGGTTCTCTATTTCCGCAGACGTCTCCTTGGAATTGAGTCCCGTGCACTACCTAGAGGTCTCACCCTCATATTATCATAAGGGTCAAGAGTGGGTTCAATACCCTTCTAGGATATTTCCACTCTTTTAAATGCATATACTGCAGGTATATGAGATCTTTCTATTCCCCTATGATCAGTGAAGGCACTTGGCAGATTATTAGCTTATTTGTTGCAGATTTATTACCCTCCAAACTTCAAGTTCGGTCTCTTTAGTGCATGAATCTAAGAAATATGCATTTTTTAATGTGGTACTTGTCCTCCCCTAATGCCAAAAAATATCCTTATTACAATCAGCGTACGAGCTATACACAGATCCCTTGTCATATGCTCTAGGTGTTAAATACTTGGTGGAGATTCATAACCTACATAGATCCCCAACTTCTAGTGAGATCTCATGGTGCTACACTGTGGTGGAGAGATTGGCATATATACAGTACAATAAAATTTACGCAGATGGGAAATATTTAATTCTTTTCCACACACTATCAGCAACGAAAAAAATTTATGATGTACAGTTGGTCTGAATTGAATTAATACCATAGTGTACAACACTACGTGGCCCTAACAGTTGGTGGGTAGCCTATTATTCTAAAAGATTGGCCAAGTGATAAATTTTATTCTTTTAATTAATGACTTTACAAGTCTATTTGAGTTTGGATATGGGGTATAAGATGTTTTAAAATAATTCCCAGAGTCATACAATAATCATTAAATACTTTTGAGGCAACTCACCATTATTGTTCATTTGAATAGATTTGATCCTTTCTTCTAAACAAGGAGGCTCTTAACTTAATTATTTAGGCAATTAATTTTGCAAATGCATAGTTCCTAGTAGATAAGAAACAAACATGGGACCATCTAGTAGAAGCATCTACTATTATCATGAAATATCTGAATGGGTCCACATATATCATTTTGAATTTTCTTCAAAAATTTTAGTGATTCTTCTCTAACTTTTAGTAAGAAGATCTCACTATAAGCTTTCCTATAGCACAAACAAGACATAAGAAATCTTAAACTCTAGGAAAATCTTTATACTATGGCTAGCAGAATTATTAATGATTCAACTCAGGATAACCTAATTGATCTTCTAGATCTTAAATATTTCTGGGTTTTTATCGCAACATAAACTTCAAGTTCTATATGTGCATAATATAACCCGGAGGAAGTTTTTTAACCACACATTTATTACAGCCATTAATCTTAGTCATGAGTAGGTATTCGGTACCATCCTCTTTCTATGTCTACATATGAAAACCATTCATACCAATATCTTTCAAACTTAAGTGAGTACGACTGGACTCAGGGTATAATATGGCATTCTTTCAGTGCGAACTACAAGAGCATCGCTTCTGGCGATAGTCATAATATTTTCAAATCACTTAGTGTGGTATGATTGTCTTTTAGACAGATTTCTTCCTCCATCATTGGATTATATTGGGGTGGAAGGTGCATAGTATCTTGTCGACCATTTCAAAATTAGTAACTTTCTAGTTACATAATGTTAGTTCAGTGAAGCTTCTGCATGGCAAATTTATATGCTGCCATAGCATTTAAATTCCTGAGAGCGCGGGAAGGTCCATTTGTGGTGTGCTTCTGGCAACAGGACGGATCTTTGTTAGTTATATATTTTCCTTTAAAGAATTCAAAAATACTAGCTTGTCCTCTTCCATCAAAATATATGACCTTCATGTCTATACGAAAATGGTGCCTTAGGAACTGCAAAAACCATACGCTTATCGGTTGCGGAAAGAGCAAAGGTACCAGCTTCAGGCTGGAAAAATAGTAGCTTCAAATAATCGAGCAATCGAATTTATCTTAATACTAATTGTCCAGGTAAGGTAATTGTTGTCATTTAGGGCAGGCTCGATAAATTGCCTCTATGCTATGTCCAACATATCATATTCCTATTTATGCAAAATGACTTTTACTACTGGTAAAATCATTATATTGCATGCCCACTCTTCAATCAGTAAAGCGTGGTCTATATCTATTCAGTAGATAATTATCTAAAATTTTCAGAATTTTTCTAGTATTTTTTTTAATTTTTGTTAATGATTAAGTAATTTTTAGAATTACTAAATAGCAAAAAAATTTAAATTTCAGCACATAATAAAAAAGGCATAGTGCTAGAAAAATAATCACAGGGTATGGAACTTCCAATGTGGGCTGAATAATAATTTTTTAAATTTTTCGGAATTCCATCAATCTAAAAATCTAATTTTTAGGAATTAACAACAATTGGAATTAACAACAATTTTCAAGATTTATCAACTAATTTATAAAATTACAGGGGCAATACTGTAATGTTCTCTTTTCCATTTTTATAAATATTTTCTTTTGAGAAAAATCATGCGGGCCCACTAGCCACTGTGCTAGCCAGCCCATTAGGGCCCGTTCGGCCTGCTTTAAGATGGTGGGCGGCTAGGGTTTCCAACCCTAGTCGCCACTTGCTGCGATTGGCTTTGTGGCTGGGCGAAGAGGGCGCAGCATTGTCGAGCGCGTTACCTGCGTGCGTGGGAACGGAGCAACGCTTCGGCAGGAGGAGGCGCAGCAGCAAGCCACGGCATCCACAACGGCATGGATCTCAGTGACAGCTGCGGGCCGTGAAGCCGAGGAGCTGGCAAGCACGGCTGTGGGCAATCGGCGAGAGGCCGAGCGGCATCAAGCCGCACACAGGATGCCAAGCGGTGGCGGGACGAGCAGTGGTTGTCCGCGCGCAGGAGGCCAAGCAGCGTCGGGCAGCGATAGCTTCGGGCCGCGAGTGTTCGCGTGAGGCCGGCAATGGCGACTGCTAATGAGTTTCAATGCAATAAGTACTGGCTTACATGAAAAGGCTCTATTAGAAGTCATGTCATAACCTGACTAGCAAACTTATATTTTGCTTAGAGATTGTGGTGTGATAGATTTTTTATGATAACTTAAAATAAAAGCAAGGCAAGATATAGTTTATATATAGCATAGAAGAGATATATTGAATGTGAATTTAATACATGAATGTAAAAAATTTACATATAAAACCTACGAAGAAGTTGGATGTTCCAAGTGTTTGAAAGGATTCGGCCATCTTCCATAGCAAGCTGAACAGAATCAGATCGGGTGCCTGATACAACAATAAAGAGACATTCCCATTTGGAAGATAACTTGTTTAAGTTAGACTGATTTTCGATACGCCTTAAAATCAAATCTCCCACACTTAGTTTGTGGTTCAACTCTTTTGTCATAGTATCGCTGTAAGCCTTGTAGGTACGCTACCGACATGATAAGTGTTTGGTCTTGCTTTTCTTCAAGGAGATTAATGTTATCTTCACATTGGCTTTTTTGATCAACTTGTTCACAAAGAGTAGTTCATGTAAAACAAAATGAATTTCACTTGATAGAATAGTTTTTGCTCCGTAGACCAGCGAAAAAAGTGTTTCACCACTAGCTCTACTGGTAATTGTGCGTATGGCCCAAAGCTCTGAGTAAGGTCATCTACCCAAGCCCCCGAGCATGTTATGAGAAGATCAATCAGTCATTTCTTCATGCCTTGCATGATTTGACCGTTAGCACTTTCTACTACTACATTGCTTTGCGAATGAGCAATAGAAGCGTAACAAATCTTTGTACCTATTTCATCACAGTAATGTTAAAATAGACCATCAATGAATTGTGATCCATTATCAATAATTAGTCTATTCGGAACTCCGAACTTAGTAACTATATTTTTCACAAAAAACTTTCTTTGCTGCTTGTGCTGTAATTGAAACTATGGGTTCAACTTCTATCCATTTTGTGAAAGTATCAATAGCAACAAATAAGAATTTATATCCATTAGTTGCTTTAGGTAATGGACCTACTATATCAATGCCCCATGTAAAAAATGACCATGGCAATGGTATTATTTACAATTGATTAGCGGGTTGATGTATCAGCCGAGCATAAAATTGACATTGCTCACAAGTTTTTACAAGGTGCATAGCATCTTGTAGAGCGGTAGGCCAATAGAATCATTGTCGGAATGCCTTCCCGATCAGCGTTCTGTATGAAGCATGTGCTCCACATAAGCCACCGTGTATTTCATGAAGTAATGATATCCCTCATTCTTGGGATATACGTTTCATTAAAACTCCATGAGTTCCCTTTCTATAAAGAGTATTGTCGAGTAATTTGTACATTAACGCCTTTTGAATCAATATGTCTTTTTTATGTAGATCCTCGGGCAGTGTCCTATATTCAAGGTAGGCTTTAAATGGTTTTAGCCCAGTCCAAATCTTGCTCGAGAACTTTGACCTCATTGCTAGCTAGGGACTCTTCCATGGAAGTATTTGTAGAAAGTTTAGACAAATGTTCAAGAAATACACCTGTTGGAACAGGTGATGTTCAAGACCCGAGGGTCTCTAAATCGAGCTTGTGAATATAATTTGGGTTGCCTTTGTCTAGAAATTAAGATTGAAAGGAGTAGAAAAATAGGGATTGTATTTTATTGAATCGCAATTGTTTATAGAGTACAAACTTTGAGTGGAAAACTAGAACACTAAACTTAATATTACTTCTGATTCCTCTTAATCACCATCATCTTGAATCCTTGCGAAAGCCTCCCATTTATAACAAACGAATGGATGACAGTTTGCCATCTTCTAAGAGGTGTCTTCCTGCCAAAACGCGTCTTCTCATTAAAAGGTGTCTTTTGATAAATAGGTGCCTCTTCACAGGGAGTAACTTCTAAGCGACTGTCTATATCTATCGGTGAAAGAGTCTCTCGCATGCTATTCTTATGCAGTGGTAACTTCTTTCTCGACCTCAATGAAGTCTGGGCAAAGATTATAACTGACCTGGATGCTGATCGGGGTCATCCCGACCAACATGTGTATATTTGGTCAGGATAATTAGGGTATACCATATCTTCGACCAATGCTATGTACACTGGTCTAAAATATTTCCACGTGGCGATATTTAACTCTGGTTGAAATCATATCCAAGTAATTGGCCTTGGGCCTTGTCTTTATTTATGAGTTCTTTTTCTTTATTGAGATTGTAGGCCCAAAAATAGAATATAGTATGTTAATCGTCGTCACTGCTCGTCATGCAGTCACTAGTACGATGCGACCAACGACTGATTAGATGATATGCAAATCAAAGAACTATTGTTGTACCTGGAAAAGACAATATTATCCCTCGTTTGTACCTATAGACTAGTTATTTCTATGAGGGATATCTTGTTTATTTGTACAGTCTTAAGAGCCTATAAATACCCGATGTAACCTCATTGGGGACTTGAGTTCTCTTTAGCAGTAAAAAAAAGTGCATTTAAACTGGTGAGCCATTGGGATCTGCTTCTTAGAGACAACCCTATGTTGGCTCACTGACAGGATTAGCGCAGTCCACTCGAACCCACGAACCTATATAAAGTCCCATGTTATTTTTACTCTCGTGGATGATGGACCGTCATACGGCCAACATTCACCCCCTTACTTTTATTTGGCTTTCACACCTACAATAGTGGGCCTCATAGTCGTAGGATGAACCTTTGGTTGGTAGGTAGGGATGAGGAACAACCACGGTGATAAATGAGAGAGAAGTAGTGTTAGGGATGAGAAGTCGACAACCGAAGAGATCCACCATAAAATGTTATAGGCTTAGAAGTTTCCTTGAATACAATATTCCATAATGAATAAACAACATTTCTTTTCCTTTCAATCCAACTTATTTTTCTCTCTCTTTCTTTTTCCTTCGCTCGGCAAAACTCAAAAGCCAAAATCTATTACTACAGGTTGCTATCCGACCAAGAATATTATGGCATCACATAGAGATACCCGAGACAAAAAAATAAATAAATCTGTATCCAACCGTCGCCGAAATCGCACATGATATTTTCCAAGCCCAACATGCGGCCACTTTGCTCCCTTCACACCGTCAGCTAGCAGCAGCTTAGCCATCTGCACATGAACGGACAAACCGCCAAAGGAACAACCGGCGTGCCGCGGAAAGGAGCGGCCGATGTGGTTAAACGTGGAGGCGTACGTGACCCGGGTGGGGCAACGCGGTCGTGTGGCTCCCGTTGCGATGAGCCGAGGAGGCGCGCGCGCCGGATTGCGCGAGCGAGAGGGAGGGAGGGAGAGAGAGAGAGGATAAGCCACCAGCTGCCGGCCGAACCCAATCCGCACGAGACCTGATCTGCAAATCCCGCCCGCGTCCACCCACGCGATGCGCTGCTGCCATCTGCCCGATGCTCACTCACGTCGATCGTGCGTGCATGCGCCTCGCGCAGCCTGGACCTGTGGTCTCTCATCTCCAGGAGGATCCCCAACCCAAAATTTGCCTGCGGCCGCCGATCTGCGTTCGGCTCCTTCCCCCACATGCAGTGATGCAGGGGACACATTTGTATAAGACTTATTTTTTGAATGATTGTGTTCATGAATATAAGGTTTATATATACATTTAATGAGATATTTCCTTCTATACCCCTATTTATTCTCTCAACTATATGCATTATCACCCACACAAAAGTATATCTTTCATCTTCTATGACAAGTAAGTGAGGGCATCTAAGTATTTTTCTCTTATATCTTTCTCGATTTCAACACAACCTTAATTCTTGTGCAAAGTCAAAATACGTCTTATAAAAATGAACGGAGAGAGTAATATGCTAAAGCCATAGAAATTAGTATACCGTTTGAATCAATCCAAATGGTATAATATTTAACCATCTATCCTGACTCTGTCTGCCCTTCCCTCCCCAGCTCCCCTCCCCTCCTACTCCTCCCTCTTACTCCTATCTCAGCTCCTCTGTCTCCCTCCTCTATCGCACCGATCGCAGCTCTGCGCGCCTCCTCCGCTGCACCTACCCCCTCCTCCCTTGTGTCCAGCTTCCTTGCCTATTGCCGGCTCCCCCTCCTCCATCGGTCACCACACCCAATCAAATATTTTCTCAGCCCTTGCTTGGGCGTCCCGCCTTTGCGCCACCGCCCACCACCCCGCCGCCGTCCATCACTATCACCCACCATCGGGCCACCACCGCCCCACCCTCTCCCTCTACAACTAGGGGGAGCGGTGAATCCGTCGGCGGAGGCGACGGTGCCATCTTTGTTGGCCATTGACGCGGGAGAGTGAGTGAGCGACGACGTGAGAGAGACAGAGGGAGGGAGGGAGGGAGGGAGGGAGGGAGGGAGGGAGAGAGAGAGAGAGAGAGAGAGAGAGAGAGAGAGAGAAGATTTTGAGAAGGTATTGAGACCACGTTTAAACAAGTTCAAGATTTTTGAACTCATGTTTTAACCCAAAAGTTTTAGCAAGTTTCAACACAAAAGTTTTAAGAAGTTTCAGCAATTTTTAGTGTGTTTCATTGAATTTCAACACAAAAGTTTCAATAGGTTTCATCGAGTTTCATCATAACAAAGAAAAAAAATCCTAGCATGCTCACCTGCGGCCGCCACACCCCACCCTTGCCACTCGCCAGCACCACCACCTCCTCTTCTTGCTCGCCCAAGGGGGTGAAGCTAGAGCTCGAAGTCATCTGTGACACGTGTAGTAGCAAAGTGGAGCCACGAGGTAATGTCAGCGGAGTTGGTCAGGACATCGACGGGCAGTGCATTGTTGCACTAGCATGCATGAAACCCCGCACCCGCCAAGACGCCACGGCCACCTGTCTTCTCGTGCTTCGCTGAGCTAGTCCACGACCGTCATCGTTGATCGCACTCCCGCCGGCCAGCCGAGCCCACCCACAATAGTTATTGTCACACCCACTCGCTGTTGGAAATATGCCTAGAGGCAATCATAGATATAATTATATTTTCTAATGTTCATGATTTTATCATCTTGTCCTATGAATAATCTCATCATTATTGATTTAGCAAACATGTGACTTGTTAGTGAAACTCTATAATGACCACATGATGATTATTCTAAAGTGATTCCTAGTCGATAATCATATGAGTATACATATGTATAGACTAGTATATGTATTGGTTGATGACCTTGTTTCACAGGTCATAGATATAGAAATATCGAACCAATAATATGGACTCATGTTAGAGAACATGGAGTCGGATCGACCCACCCTGAGACACTGCGAGAACGTTGTATTCTTCTTGTCATCAGTTGGTCTCAGAACAATGTGTATACTATATCCTTAGACATGAGATTGACGTATGTTCTTGAGATGTGTAATGATTTACTTAGGGGTTGCCAAAAGCTACTCCGTAACTGGGTAGTTATAAATGTAGCTTTCGGGTTTGTCACGAAGCATGCTGCAAGATGTGGTTGGTCAATATGGGATTTGCCCCTCCATACAATGGTAGAGATATCTCTAGGCCTTTCGAGTGATCGGATCCCGAAAATGCATAGCCATGCTACTTGCGGTTAAGAGTTAACCGTGGTCGAGGATTCCGAGTCACAGATCGAGAAAGAGTGGTCGAAGCTAACTAAACAAGGATGACATATACTCGCCTTGAGCTTGACCGATATCATGAGGCAAACCGAAAATGCATATAACTGAACATTGTTAAGATTCATCCAATGTGATCTTTACGTATACTTGGAAGTTGTCACATTCTACTAGGGACCGCGACTGATTATTGGTCGAGTAGGGGTACTCGAGCTATGTCCAAGTACACGTGAATCTATGGGGTCGCACGCTTAAGGAGTTGGAACCGAACTCTCATGGTGATCAGAGTTGGAATAGAATTCGGATGGTAATCCGAGTTCGTGTGAGTTTAGAGATCGTATTAGGCCTCTAATGTAGAGCCCATTATGGGACATCTATATAAAGGAAGAGGTGATGGCAGATAAAGGGGATGAAGATAATTGTGTTAGACACATCAGAAATTCAGAACTCTTGAAACCCTAACCACTGCATTCCCTTCTCGTTCAATCCACACGACTGAAACTAGTATTCCCCATGTACATGTGGATACCGTGGAGGAGTTGCTACAAGGCTTCAACTATAGGACGATCCGAAATCTGAGTCCGTCATGAAAGGTTCGTGAAGGAGGCGCAAGTCTACACCATCTGGTCGGCAGATTGGTCGGGGATGATCCGATCTAATTGGCAGACTAGTCGTTGCTGATAGTTTCTGGTCGGGAAGCTAGTTGGAGCTTATCCAACCTAGTTGGTGAATTTGTCGGCGCTGGTTGGATCTGGTCAGTGAGGGACGCGCTACATCGACTCTACTTTCGCTACGAGTCTGTATGTCTAATGGTAATTCTATGATCTATTACATGCAACGGTTCCTGAGTTATAGGGTAATTTTTTTTTATTTTGTACTACAGTATCCTACCCGTTCCCCAACACTCGCCTCTGTGCTATTGTGCCTACTAGCCGTCTTCATCGTGGTGCCCGCTCCTTGCTATGCGTCCTCACCTTCTCGCAATCTCTGCGCGTAGATGTGGCTCATCACGGAAATGTGCAGGCATACTATATGCAACAAAGTGGACAGAGTGGAGAAGGACTGAAGTGAGAGAGAGAGTGTGGAACGAGGAGAGTTTGGATTGTGTGGTGACCGGTGATGATAATTTCTAGATAAGAATAGTTTGGTGATCAAATAGTCTGCACAAAGTTAATTTCATGGTGGGTGTCTATCCCATTGTTTGAGCTATCCACATTTGGTTGTCTTTTTGACAATATATGCGCACCGCCCTAGGGAGAGCTTATCCTTGCTCGCTCCGCCGTCATCCTAACGCCACCTGTGGTGTCGATTGCTGATGTGTAGGCGTGGCCTACGCCGCGCAGTGAGGTTACCCCGTTTGCCCCGCATGGCTTGGTAGCCCTGCGCGGTCGTGTGTTGCACGCGTGACCGTCCGATTGCGATCGTGAGGTCGACAATGCGGCATGCACTGAGGCAGGTGCAGCTTCCCAACTAGGAGGGGCACACATCGATAGGAGGCAGCACAACGTGGAGCGGGAGCGAGCTAGAAACCCCAAAGTTTAGGTCCTGTTTTGTAGGCCTCCAACTCCACCAGAATCGTGGAGCTAGAGCTGTGGATATATTAAGAGGGTGTTTGGCACAGCTCCCACTCTATTATTTTAGTTTCAGATCTTAAATTCTTAGTGGAGTGGATTCTTTGAGAATCTAGAACTGTCTGTGGGAGTGTTTGGCTAGGACACTAATTCCATATTCTAAAATAGGAGGATTATGTATAAATTATCAATAATACACTTAGTTTTCTCGCTTGAACATTATTTTGTACATATTAGTAACTACTGTGAGCGTTTATTTTATAATATATTACAAATGCAATATGATATACACATGAAAATTAAAATAAGCATAACGTACTATAAGGTTCCAATGCAACATGGTGTCAATACTAGTACATAGTACTAAAACCACATTGTTCGAAGTTGGTGGCATTTGTGGGTAATTACCTCGAACTTCGAGGGCACTTCTATTTTTTGGTGTTCCGATCCAGATGAGAGTGGAGAAACCCCCACTCCAAAAATTTACACTACAGGCCAGGGTTTACAAAACCGTTTTGAACTCAAATTTTGCTAGCCCCGCGGTACCGGTTTTCGCGAAAAACCGTGCGAAAACCGCGAAAAACCGAACTGTTTGCAAATTCAAAAAAATTTGAATTCGGGCCAAACTCACGCGATTTTTTTCGCAAGAAAACCCCGATTTTTGACGAAAAACCGCTCGGTTTTTTAGGTAAATCGAGAAAACCGAAACCGCTCGATTTAGGTAAAAAACTGCGAAAATGAGGGGGAAATCGCCAAAACCGGGAAAATGGGGAAATCACAAAAAATAGGGGGGAAATGCAAAAAAAATCTTGTAAAATTTTTAAAAATACTGGGAAGGCTAAATTTTAGTAAAAATGTAATAAATATATAAATAAGGTATGTGAAGACATGAAAAAACTCCAGAATGATATCTCCTAAATTTGAAAAAAAAAATCGACATGATCTTTACTATAATTTAGACATTTGGAAGTTGTAAATTAGAAATTTCACAATAATGTATCAATAAATAATCTTTCATTGCAATATTACAATCACACATGTGCAAATATACATATTTACATAACCACGTAGCAATTTCATTACCATTCAATTGTCAACACCGTTTAAGTTATAATACTTTTTAATTGAAGTTGTGAAGTAGCCATAGTCCATGTTGGACCTGTATGGATGCTATATTAGTATAATATCAAATTACAATGAAATGAAATATGCAAATGAAACATTACCTGCGGGGCTACGGCTAGTATGTATGCTATATTAGTATAATATTGTTGCATGATCTTTTTCTTTTCTTTTTTTATTTTTCTATTTTCATTATTTGTAATACCTCTAAAACATCTCCAAACAACCCACATGCCACCTTTTTCTTTTTCTTTTTGATTTTTCTATTTTCATTATTTGTAATACCTCTAAAACATCTCCAAACATCATTTTTTTGAAATTTTTTTCACCATTGGTAATATGCGAATTAATACTAATTTTAGGAATTTTTTCAACAAATTTTCTCAAATTTTTTGAAATTTTTAAATTTGGATATGAATTGGGGCGGTAAACCGCTCGGTTTCCATTACCGAGCCAGCTTTGTACGCTCGGTTTTCGCGAAAACCGAGCGGTTTACCGCGAGATTGTGAACCCTGCTACAGGCCACTCCAGATTCTCCCTGCTCTCACTCTGAAAATTTTTGGAGTTAGACTATTTGGCATAGCTCCACCCAACTCCCAGTAGAATCTAGGAGTAGAAGCTATGCCAAACATGCCCTAAGAGTGTTTACGTGGGTCATCTTGTTTATATTGTAGAATAAAAATATAAACTTAATTCACTTTATTTTAGCTTATAAATTTTCGATCGAGATCTAGAACTCTACCAAACAGGACTTAATATAGGAACTATATGCATGCTCCTCCCTACACATGTGGTGCATGCGCTAACATATTTTGTCCGGATCGTGTAGACCTGTACGTAGAGTGGTGTAGTAGAGGGTGTGTTCCGTTCGGTGATTTTTTTTTTGGCCCGGTTGGCATGCACGGACGAGTCAACTGTTACCCGTGGCGTGCATAGGATAAAAATGGAGAGGATACTAGTACAAAGTTACCATTAAAACGAGCGTAGCAAAAATATATTTAAATATTATATACAATTTAAATTGATATATAAATCGACGAGTAACAAAGATAGAATAGCAAATAAGTAAATACAATATCTAAATAACGGATTGTGCATTCGAAAACCTAAAAAATATGTATAAGTAGCAACCTTAAAAAATAAAATTAACTAAATTAGTAAAGTACGAATATCATATACAGTAGAATGGCAGGTGTGACGAGCTCTCACACCCCCGTGATAGACCCGCCACTGACTGTGACCTTTTTACCTACTGTGTTCTCCGTCTCTTGAACCAATCAAGGCCAATATGTACATCAAGTTGCTACTGTATATGTCCAGGAGTCAAGAATCGATCCCAGGGGACGACTTGCATTGCACCACAGCTAGCTAAACATTAGGCACTTGCTTAGGCCCCTTTTGCATCTGTTCTTGCTAGTGGAGCATATATATGTCTGATCTGTAGTCCACTGAAAGAAATCTGTCTGATGTGTAATCCGGCACAATAAGACAGTGCCAAGCATCTGCTTTGACAAAAGAAAAAGGAAAAAAAAAACACTTTGTCAAGAACGTTACAAGAGAAGTGGTTCTATCTTGCTCACATTGAAGAAGAAAACCACACTGCCTCAGAAGCAGATAAGGGGTTAGGTCTGATTCACTTCAAATTGTTTTAAAATGAGGATTCTACCTCAAGTTTTGAACATGAAGGATGCAGACCAGGGTAAAAAAAAAGGGCATCTATTGATACCTATGGAACAGCATTCTACTACTACTACATATATGACCAATTAAAAGAGCATCCCGAAGTCAAAAAGGAGAAGGATAGTAGAGTTTTAAATGAAATCCTACTGTTCATGTACAAAAAAGCGAACTTATGTGCAGCTAAAGCGAAATCTAGCTTCTACTAGCTTGCTTGCGAAGAAAAAGGGAAAAGGCTACAATTTAATTGCTCCCAATATGATCCCAGATGAACACAACAGGCGTCCGTGCATGATCGGGAGTAATTGGTTGCACCAACTTTAGTACTCCAAATCCTCCCTGCTCCTGCCCAACTCCTAAAGTAAAATTCACGGTACAGCGTTCAAAACAGTAGTACCATAAAAATCTTTGTTTTTCTAAAATAAAAAAGAACATAGATATTTATGCTTCCCTTAAATGCTGCAAAATTTCCAGCCACAAATCCGAAAATGATATCATGTTATCACGAACTAATTGGTCCACAGAACCCTCATGTTATCCATTCTTTCGTTAAGCTACCCTGCAGTGTGTGGTGTTCAGAGGTGCACCTCCAAAAAATGAAGAAACTTCCCTTTCATTAGGTGTGCCCCAAGACCCTAAGATGCTGTTGGCAATGGAACATCTTATATTAACAAACAAAAGGGCATTAACTAACAAGTTCATGTAGTATTTAATTAGAGGATAATGAGTGCAAGCAAAACTGTTCATGTATGATCAGACAGCATGACAGTCACCTCTCCAATAAAAAGAATGCCGTCCAAACAACTACCACCATCTAGAAATGCAAGGTCGCTGCAGGCTTGAGCGGCCGGTTATTTTTAGTTTGGCCTGCATTAAGTAGTCAATATACTATCATTGTTGATCTTAATTACTTGCGATAGATACCGATGATCCATGTCCCCATCATCGATGTTCCAATCATGTCGCGTTCCAAATTAATTTGAAAGATCGCGCGGTGACTTGAGTTCGATGTGAAGCGGCATCTGAATTATAATGCATTTTCTCATAGTTTTCGCTGTCAAACTGATGAGATTTCAACCCTAAATTAACAAAGCTTTGGTCTTCGAACACAACTGTTCAAGTCCTGTATACTCTATCATGCGAATTTCTTTATGCCTTTAGAGCATGAGTAGGGCACGCCCCCCCACGTTGGAGTTACATCTAGAGTTTTAATTTGGCAGATCTGAAGAATCTGGTAGTAACCAAACCAATGGCATCTATATCTACCACTACAGTATTTTTTTTGCGAGTCTACTGTAAGAAGAGTTTGAGTTGAACTGTATAACAACGCTTCTATAATTTCGTATAAGTCGATACATGGATTTATTACGACTTGGGACAAGATCATTCTTCTTCTGTTCTTCAGAATGTACTACTTGTGCAAAATAAAGGGTGGACAAAAAGCCTATACGTTTCTTTACCTGAACAGTTCAGTTTCAGGCTTCTTTAAGCGGTAAGGCAGGAACTCTGCCATTTCATATAGTAGGAAAGACAAGAACAAGAACAAGAACAAGAACAAGAACAGAAACAGAAGTGGGGGAAGGAAGGGAGAGGAGCAAAACAACTCAGTTCTTGTTTGATTCTGAAGGCCCAGCCGGAACATCCTCCGGTTTCTCTCCTGCCAAATGTTCCGTGCTAAGTAAATGACTAGCCCGTTGAATTTTCATCTATTTGCTTTTTAAGTTTGAAGACTAGCTTGTTGCCACAGGTCCATGAGACTATTGAAATTTTGAGGGGGGACAACACGGCTCGTGATGATGGAGGTTGCCTAAGACCTTGTTTGTTTAGACTTTTTCACCGGTTTAAAAGATTAAAAGCCGAAATCTAAATAAATAGGTAGCTTTTTATTTGAATTTTTTCAAAAGACCAAACCCACTGAAAAAAATGTTTTTTTGATTTATTGAGGGTTGGTTGATTTTGCCGATAGCTTTTAAGCTTTTTAAGTCTAAAAACTGACTTTAAGCTGTAAACTAAAAAGCTTATGCTTAAATAAACCTGAGCATCGTCGGCCAAGTTTGGATTGCATATGCGCAAGTGACGCAGAGATACGCCGCCGTTTCTTGGGCTTGGTTGCACAGAGAACGCAAGGTTCGGTGCGGCCATCCTCTCTTCGCTAAATTGTCGGCCGTCAACGTTATGTTGTACCTGTCTGTGTTCCTGTGTAACGAAATTTAGCCACAGTTTTTATTGGAGATTTAAGGGTTTGGTAGCATAAGATGTTACTGTCGGAAAGATATACAAGCGATGTACATTCACATCTCTCTCCGTGTCCAATGCTGTCGAGAATCGAGGTGTAGTGCTGCGCACATTTTCTCAATGGAATCGGAGCTTGATAAAGAAAAAGCAACCTTTTTTTTCTCCCTCTTGGACCTGTTATCCTTGGAACACTAAATTTTCCAAGAATGCAGCTAGTAGACAAATTAACTGTCCTCAAGAGTTCTAATTCAGCCAAGCTAGTGACAATTTTTTTCCAACTCCCTATTAATTGCTGACAAAATCACTTATTTTCTTAGGTCCTATTTGTTAGTCACTACTACATAAATGCTCACCACATATAATTTCTGTAAACATGTGTCAGTGATAACAACGGCACATCAGAGACGGTTTTCGAACCGTCAGTGAAAATTAACATCAGAGATGGTTCTAGGATAAAAGAAATGTCTGTGATAGCTATATATACCTTCAACCACCTGTGAGAGCAAATACTGATGGATTACAAGGTAAATTCTAATCCATCGATAATTTATCCTAAAAGTTGTCATCCTCTGATTTATCTATCCACTCCATCCTCAACCCTAAATGAGAATACCATATGTAGCCTATTTTCACTCTGGTATTGTGCAGGAACAGGATTATTTCTATGGTTCTCTATTCTGTCAAATATAGAGTTGATTAAGCCATCGAGTATACAATGATTTAATCAATTCTGTATTTCATGAAATAGAGAACCATCAAAATAATCATGTTTCTGCGCAAAATCGGAGTGAAAATAGATTACCTATGGTATTCTCATTCGGGGATGGGAGGATGAAGTAAGAAGATAAATCAGAATATGGCAACTCTCAGGATGAACAGTAGATATAATTGGATTTTCCTTAGAATCCATCAACATTTGCTCTCATATATTCAGGGAGGTACTTAGCAAGCAAGACACTATTAAGTTATTGTATTCAAGATGAACAAATATTAATAATTAAGTCATGTGACAATACATTGAGGAATTGAATTATATGCACTCAAGCTAAATGTATTAATGCATCATTGAAAACAATTCATATTTTTTATGTTGTAGTGCCAAGTATGTCAAAAGTTAATATTATTCCGAACTACCAACAATCTATCAAAAGTTAATATTTTTTATGTTGTGCTCAGAACCACCAACAATCTGTCAAAAATTAATATTGTTCAGCAAAGTACAGTAATCTGATTAATAAATTCAAGTTAACATTCCATATGCTATAATCTTCGAAGTAGGATGCACAAAGAAGAGATTATATCCTTTTTGATAGTTGCCTTCTTTAGATTCCACTCAAGTCTCCTAGATCCTTCTTTAAAATCTGTTGTCTATCCAACTGCTCCAGCTTCCAATTCAAAACTTGCTCTACAAAGAAATCCATCATGCAACCCTTTAGCTATTAAAAGAAGCAGCATCAGTTAATATTCCACTTTATTATGAACTTAAAGGAATAAAATAAAGCTACATTTGACCTCATTGTGTAAGAGGGCACTGGCATTTGTACTGTTATTGTGTTAGTAGTGACGTTTGCAGAGAAGTCTGCCCTTATTTTCAGTAGAACTTCAGCCTGTGTAAATAAATCAAGATCATGAATCTAGATTCACCAAAATTGAAACAATAATTTTATCAGCACCAAACAAAAACACAAACTTCCATACCCTAGATGATCCAGCTTCTTTAATTATTGCGATTACACCGAAAGGCGTCTTAAATTCTCGAGTCATCCGGTAGTTCATCACAACAAATTCTCCATCTGGTGGTATCTATTCAATGGTAGATACAATTGTCAAATTCTGTTGAAGAGGAAAACTATGTTGCTTTAAGTTATGCATAAAATATCAAAAGAAACAAAAGCATCATATGAGTAATTACCAGATGCAGAGTTCAGTCAATGTCAAAATTGTCCAGATGCACTGACTCATGGAAGTTACAATCATCAAGAACAACATCTTACCAAAGCTAATCTTCTGTAACTCAATTTGATGGTGTCATCAGATGCATCGTAATCAAACTCCAGAACTTTGTAATAGTCCTGACATCACAAATGAAGCATGTGAATTCAATATAATGGATACGAAAGATTGAATAAATTGGCGAGTGCAACTATGCAAGAATTATGTATAAAGAATTATGGCCACTTCTCCGGGTACAACTGGCACTGTAGTCAACAGTGCAGGTGAATAGTACATCAATAAAGAGTGTAAAGAACCGCATGTAAACACAGATTGACTAAGAGACTAAGGGTACCTATATGATAGTCCAGAATACAGGAGTGGAAGATAAATAGGGACAAGTATATGATGAATTGCTTAGGTGGGTTAGATCTTAACCTCTTAGGCTTCTTACATACAAATATGGTACTGAATTGCGTGCTAAGTTAGTGAGTATGGTGGTATGCAAGAGTGAACCTAAACAGGAGTGTCGTCTTAGGAGCGCAATGAGAAAGTTGTTTTGGCAAGATAGCAGAACTCACAAGCTCAACTCACGTTATTTAAGAAGCATACATCAAAAGCATACAAGGCAGATAGGAGAAATACCTTCATATTGCACCAGGGGAGGAAGCGAAGCGGTCGCAAGGCAACAACACCTTTAATCTACCCAGATTCAAGGTGCAGGTGAAGCGGTCGCAGGGGAGGAGGTCGCCCAGGAGGAGTTCGCTGTGGAGGAGGTCGCCCAGGAGGAGTTCGCTGTGGAGGAGGTAGCCGGGGAGGAGGTCGCTAGGGGGCTAGGGTTTGGGGGAGGCGAAACACACTGGGAGAGGCAAGGTCTGCGCAACGAACCTCTAATTCAATATGTTTATATAGTAGTCTCAGTTGATATCACTGACGGTTCGTAGTTACAACCGTCTGTGATAGGTAGATATCACAGATAATTTTAGTTTAGAACTGTTTGTGAAGTAATCATAGACAGTTTTAGACAGTTTCTATGATGTTGCTATATATCATAGACGGTTCGTAGTTAAAACCGTTTGTGATAATATCACCGACGGTTTCAATATAGAACCATCAGTGATGTTCCTTATCACAGACGGTTCTTCAAAACTTTTTGTGATGAGGCGCCCAATATAATCCTTGCTGTGGTAGTGAGAGCCTTTTCTCTAGTTTAAAAGCTAAAAAGCCAAAACTAAAACAAATAGGTGACTTTTTAATCAGGCTTTTGAAAAAGCTTGTTATCATATAATTATAAGCCAAAAGCCAGGATAAAAGACTTTTTTTCTTTCATGGAATGGAATAGCCCTTTGCCACTTAACTTGATTAAAATTACCCACCAAATGCCATTGCATATAAACTGACAACCCTTCATTTTTTCCTCCATCCTTCTCCCTCCCCAAAGTGAGCAGGCACTCGCACACTGGCGTTGCCCTTTTCATCTCCTCGCAGGGTGATGACACCGGTAGCCCCATCATCCTTGCGCCAAGTACTTCTCCCCAAGCCAATCGTCATCCTTCTAGCTACCTTGATGTCACCGTCCTTACCGCACCCGATATTGTCTTCACTAGGTCATCATGCGAGCTCTTTCTAGCCCCCGTCGCCAGATCCCTACCCCCATATTGCCCACAAGCAGTTATGTTCGCCCGCTCACCTTGCTGACTCTCCCTCGGCTGATTACCCTTCTGTGGCCATTGGATGTGCTCCCCTTTCGTCCAGATCTAGACACCACCCTCCTCCAAGCATCGGTGGTACCGTCCTCCCCAAGCCCGGCTTTGGCAGTACCGTCCTACGGGGAATTTGATCATTTGCCCCGAAGTTGATCGCCAATTGATCATTTACCCAAAGTTGATCGGCATTTGATCATTTGTCCTATGATGTCTCATTGACATGTGGCCTTAGAACCCGCATGTCAATGAGACATCATAGGGCAAATAATCAAAGGCCGATCAACTTCGGGCAAATGATCAAAGGCCAATCAACTTCGGGGTAAATCATCAATTTTTCCATCAACATTGTACCAAGGACAACGCTGGTGGCCCCATCCTCCCCGCACACCACACCAGCCGCATAGACCTCTACCCGCCCACCTGTCCACGACCTCCGCCGGTGTCTCCCATTCTTCCGAACATTGATACAGATTCAATGGATTCAATTATGATGGTTTCAGATCCACTATCCTATATACAGATCCATGGTTCACATATTGCAAATAACAAAGAAATGTTATTATTCTTTTGGTACAGTTGATTGTTTTCAAGATTATGCCATTAATTTTCAAGCAAAATTACATAAAAATATTTTAAATTGCTGCTATTTTGCACTAAATTTGTTCTTGTACAATGATTTTTAACAGTGAGCAAATAAATCATTAGAACCATGGGTATTTCAGATAATTCAACAATAAACTATATCTCAAAAAACTAAAAAAAGTCATGTTACCAAACACCCTGACTTGGCTTGGAAGCTATGTCCTTAGAAGCTACATAAATCAAAATGCTAGCTTTAAGTTGTAAGCCAAAAAGACTAAGTTTTTCAATACCATGGTATTACAAAACCATGGTTTGGATGTTGCTTTGGCATAAATACCATGGTTTCACCTACCACCTTTGAAACCATGTTTTTTCTTGGAACTACAAGCTGTTTGGCTACAAAGTCTTTTGCATGGTATTTTCAAAATATTGACCAGCCATGTACACCTCTCTCTCTCTGATTCCAGCGCCAAAAGCTCAAAACTGAGGTCTGAGTGGAGTTTTCAATACCCCAAAAATACTATAGTATTAGCAATACCATGGTTTTCGAAATAGAGTTTTTTTGTTACTTCCAAACACCTCATGGCCAAAGATACCATAGTATTATCTAAAACCATGGTTTTGCCTAGAAACTATGAAAATACTTTGTTGTCAAACAGACCCTAAGCACGTTTATTAGGGCCTTAGTAGTATTCACTAATTCGTGGAACCGAGCACTTAAATCATGTGCTAAGGTCCATATATATGCTTGTCAGTACTACGAGTTTTCCGAAAAACAAATTCTCCCGTATGTACAGCAAATTTGTATTGCACTTCAACTTGTCACTAAATTTAGGTGACATGGCGAATTTTCAAGGTAACTTCCTGGCGTTAAGATGGTCGACATGTCCAGAAATGTTCCTTTCATGTCCTGCCAAAAAAGCCTAAAAACCGTGCCAACCTTGGGTTTGTTGGGGAGGCACACATGAAAAGCAAGAGCAATACATACATAGGAGCAACCTAACACAATCTACAAAGACCAACTCTTCAAACTGCAACCTAATTACAGTATAAATTAGGTTTTGGGCGGTCATTATAGCTAGCCGAGGTTAGGAAGATCCATACCTAAAAACAGGTGTTTAATAGGGAAGAACCAAACAAACAATTTACTAGTATAGCCTATTCAATGCACGCAAGAATGACCCACTAAACCCCCCCCCCCCCCCCCCCAAAAAAAAAAAAAAACTTAGGAGACAAGTAATTTTTGTCGTCATATCTTATCTGGCTATCAGATATTCAGATGGAGAAGGGGGAAAAATGACCGGGATAGGATGGTTAATGTGGGGTTCATGTTATGTTGCCTTTGAAAGTGAGAGGTCATGGCAATGAGCAATTTGGAGGCGCCGGCATAGTGTCACTGTGCTTTTAATAAATGGTAGTATAGATTGAAATGGGGTTCAGGGCAGGCATCTCATCAGATGACGTCCATATAATTGAGGTATAGAGATGCATTCATGGCCAATGGGATCACTACATGTGTCGCCGTTGGTGCAGCTGTAAATAATCCTCTTGAGCCGCAACCCTAAATTATGTCCCTTCTTCTTAATCAGTTGAGCCCTAGCTTGTGATTAATTCTTGTTTGAAAGCTCTCAAAGGCTCCAAAAAGGCATCTTTAATTGTAGGGAAGAATTCTAGGATCTGTGTTGTTCTGTGTTCTGGCATCAAGCAAGGAGTAGTTTAGTGGTTGCACGGGTTAGCTGGAGCAACTGTGCAAGTGTGCATAGATTAATCAGATTGCTCTGGCACTTAAGCTTGATGCTAATTCACATGTCACATGTAGATACAAATGAATAGTTTGTGTACGAATAACAGATGCAGCTGGTGCTTGTAGAAAGAATCTAAAGGAACAAGATTAACTACTGGTTCTACTGCATCTTTTGCTTTGCTTACGTAATTCTCATGAATGGTTCAGAAACTGTTGAAGAGACCAACATAATTGATTGCATCTGCTCCACCATGCCTATACTTATCTTCCTGCCCTGACATGCATTAACTATTACCAAGTGCTAACCACTGTATTAAGAATGGTCTCCTCATCTGACGAGCACGTTCATTTGAACAATTACTACAAATTATGATTGTTAATTGGAGGGAAATGATGATGGAGAAGGATGCTCTTTTGTACTTGGATTGGACAATGCCAAATGACATGTCAAGATGACAAATGCCAGCAAATCAGATAACAACAATGATATGCTACAAAAATGAAACAGTTAAGGATTAAGACAACTGAGAAGACAGAGTTGTTGCTTTCAGGATCAAAACTGACTGATGAAGAGTAGTACAAAAGTTGCCGTTCCAGTACAAACATGATCTGTGACGCAAAAAGTGATGAACACAGACTAAACAGCTAGTATATTGTTCCAGGTACTTAATATGTATTAAACCCGATACAAGGACTAGCTTACAGATACAAGTAACTAATCAGATGACTACAATTTTGTGTTATAAACAGCCCGAAGCTAAGGTTATGACTTCCGACTAATCCTTACGATGTGCTGACGCCACCACTGCCCCTTAATTCAGACATGTCAACTCCAAACCTAGAACAAAAGCCACAGTTCCAAACTAGAGTACAACTCATGTAAAAAACACCATAAAAACTAAGAAACGGTATACCTCTAAAACTCATGAAACTTATGAATTTTTACACTGAAACTCATGAAACTTAGCACTAAAAACTGATGAAACATTAAACTGATAAAACTAAACACTAAAACTCATGAAACCAGCACTGAAACTGATAAGTTTCATAAGTTTCACGGCTATACCGTTGGAACGGTATACCGTTCCCTAGTCTCCCTCAAAAAACACAGCTCCAACTCTATATGGGAGACATACTGATTCTACATTTTTGCTTCCATGTGATTGAAACATCCAAGTATATATAACTCTCTTATCAAACAGAAAATGGCTATACGAATTGAACACAATGTTTTTTTTTTTTCGAAAAAGGGCAGGAGCGCTGCCATGCATTAAAGTAAGAGAAAACAGTACAGGAAGCCTTTCGGCTTAAGCAACCTCAGGGGTTAAAAGAGAGAGACAGAGAAGAAGGCCGCCAACTAAGAGCGAGCGCTTAAAAAGCTAGAGAGACTGAGGGGCCTAGAGTAAAGGGTAAGGACTCGGGGCAGGAACACAATGTCAATCTAAACATTTAACCTACTCCAAATATTTTGGAGAAGTAAATTCTGACAGCAACAGATACACCATAAGCTATTCAGATGCTTGTATATATACACATAGCAGGCATGAAACGTGGCTGCTGAAGGATAACAATCTTAATGCCATACTAGGACAAAGGAACTGAAGATTAGCATGAAATTATATGGTTAAAGCACCATACCAAACGGCATCTGCAACACCTACTTCATGGAAGGAGAAGGGACGCCCTGTTCTCTGCATCTTCTCTGGGTTACTGTGTTCTACATGTCACTGACGTGGATGTATGCGCATCTGACGGTGAGAGGACGCCAGAGAGCACACCCTGGGCGCACCGCCATGGTGGTCACGTCCTTCGTAAAATAATGCAACGGATGGATGCATCATGGGGGCGTGACGCGCATGATTAGACGAGTAAGAGGCCCTTTGTCAATAGTAGTTGCAGTTGATTTGTGCGTTTCAGCTACAAGCAAAGATGCATACAGGCCGGGATACTGGATGCTGGCTGCTGGCATTGAGCTGCAATGTCCTTTTGTTTACACTGCTCACTGAAGCTGGATAAGCAGAAGAACTACATCAAGAAGCTGGATAGGCAGATGTTTAGTCAATATAAACGACCTGTTGGGGAATCACAATGCTCGAAAGCTCAGGAACAACTGGGGATTTTAGTGTCAGGACCTTTCGACTAGGAGGTGGATCCTTCGTGATCATCAGAGCCTGACCTGACCTAGTTGAGAAAACTGAGTTACAAGACTGTTGTCGCACAATATATATGGTCATATGATTATCTTTGAACAGTAGCCTGAAATACCAGTAGATTCGCATGTTCTATCTGAAAACATATAAGAAAATTGTTGCAAAAAGAGAGAGAAACGTTTCAAAGATGCACAAATAAGCATACTGAATAAGAAAAATATCTGATAAATTCAGTGCTTGGACATGAATATTTCATTCTCCTCAGAAAGGAAGATAACTATGATGAGAACTGCTTTCAGCCTTTTCTCTGGAAAGAGTAGAAGAAAGAAAGGAACATCCCATGATAACAGCATATCAGTCAGTACTGCTCGAATTTGCAGAACGTAAAGAAAGTCACTACTGCAGATAAATGATTGTGCAGCTTTGTTTTCCTGACATTTGTACGTGCTTGAAGGGGGACAGAGCAGTACCAATATAGTGATATGCTCATATGAACAACTCTTCAGAACCAAGCAATTGAAAACATTAGCTTGCGGGTTGCGTAGATACAATATGGCTTTATAAACTTCAGGAGCTGTTAAATTTGGAGTTGTCAACATACAAGGAGTTGTCAAATGTACGCCTGGGGCTGTACACAATAAACAATCCTGTTAAGTTAAACAACAAGGGAACAGTAGCAGCTGGTGTAGGACCAAGCAATCTACTAATCTTGATTTCGATCGGTGACGTCAAAAGCGCATTATTTATCAAGAAACGACTAATCACTTTTTTGTACAAACTGGATTAGGTTCCAGACAAAGCAGCATATCTTAAGGCTTTACATATCACCAGCGCAAAAAGAAACAAATGGAAGAAACCAAATGCATTTGAACCAGTGTTATTATCAATCTTGGCAAAGCTCTGACATCAGACTAGTTGTAAATTTGACTACATAACCCATTGTTTCGACCTGTGCTGGAGTCTACCGTTTAGTTCTTAGTCCTTGCATGTAAATTAATGCTTCCTTCTATATCATATAGGCAGTGCTCCCGCCTTTGCGTTTCAAAAAAAAAATGACTACATAACCAACACATCACACAAGTCTTCTTCCAAAAGCAACCTTGGGCAAAATACACATTCCGATTAGTATTGCATCCCGTCCATTTCATAGTATAGTTGATCAACATAAAAGCCATGTTAGTCACACAGTTGAGAGAATAACTGGCTAAGTTTCCCAGTTTTGTCAGGTCCATTTGTGGTTAGAGCAAATGCGTTTTCCATGCTGAACAAACATGGAAAAGGAGGGTAAGTACTTATGTATAGACCACAGACCTAACACAACACCTAATCTTAATCTTACATCCTACTTCCTGCCATATTTGAATCTTCCACCATGCGCTTCAAATGCTTCTTCTTGTTTCAAAATTCAAAGTGTCTTGTTTCTGCGATCCAACTCATCAGTGTGCACAGACTTGATTGCACACACCATAGCTCTTTACCAGAACATAACATTTGAAGTGACAGTAAAAGATGCAGAACCAGAGATCCTTTTGCTTCAAAACCTAGCAGCACAGGTATAAATTCTGATAGCAACCTGAAGACTCTTAGCTGCAGCATGCAGAGGCATAAAAACGCTCTACCGGAGAAGAAATGCCAATATCTCCGAGGAAGTAGCTAGGTTAAACCTCCATTGCTCTAAAAGCATAAGACTAACTTGCAGAAGGGGTTAGCATAAAACAAGACAATACGTGTAAGAAAAAAAAAGAGAGAGAGGATTCAATAGGCGTTCTTCCGACATGATGACTGCACAGTGCCTGCTAACTTTTGTAGTTTCCTGACAGCAAATTCCTTTCTTTTTTCCCCTAGTGATCGGACGGTGGAGTATCCGGCGAGTGAGTCTAACACTAGTCAACAGCAGCAGCGCTGTAGCGAAGAGGAGCTTTTGGCAGGCACCGCCATGGTGTCACGTCCGAGAAAAATAATGCAAAAAAGAAGAAGAAGAGGAAAACAAATTGATTAAAGACGTGACCTGCATGATTAGGACGAGCAAGTCAAAACTGTTACCGGTTGGGTTAGCGTGAGCGGGGGGGAAAGAACAATAAAGCCTGGCGTTAATCTGGCACTTAGCTTCACATGTTTCAGTACGATTTTTTTTTTTTTAGTTTTTTCGTTTCTTTAATTTCTGTAGTGCATGCCGCTCATTTGTTCTTCCGGTGGTGTAGTCTGTAATGGGTCCATGTACAGTTGTGTGTAGCTTGCTTGTGGACTTGGGACAGCATTCAAATCATTGAATAGCTACTCGATGCATTTATAGCTTTGGGAAGCATCAAGAAATCGGGTAAAATATCTCTTGATGTTTTGCTTTTTTGTGTGCAATAAACTATATTAGGGAATTGTGGGTCTAGAGATTCGAATAGGGTATATGACGCGTAATAATCTATGGAACGACCTTTTTCAGGTCAATGCTACTAAAATACTAGCACGATACTACAAATCCATGGACACAGTGGAGCATGCGAGATTAAAAAAAAAAATTTAAAAAAAGAGTGGCAGTAAGCTGACACTGTAAGGCATAACTGCTCACAGCAGATCTAGAAGAAGTCACACTCGTCAGTCATGAGGTTAATTCATTATTCTTACAAAAGACACGTTGGTTTAGTATTACTAAACAAAAAAGCGGCAAAAGATGGTGTACAGAAAAGATTCAAGCAACAGAATACAAAGAGCTACAGCGATTGGGATGTATTACCGAGTAGTACCAAGCAGTGATGAAGGATTGCTGTCATTAGCGACCAAGCAGTGATGAAGGATTGCTGCCATTAGCGGGCGTGGATGGGCATCCGACCTGGGCCGCATACCATGTCGTCGGCCGAGCCCACCCCCGGCCCAACGTGTAGTGCTCCATGCCAAGCCCGACCAGTGCCGGGCGCGGTTACTGGCTGCAGCCGCAGTCCATGCAGATTCATCAGAAATGCAAGCAGGCTTAGCACTCCCAGGACAGTAAAAAATCCTCGTAATTAAAATCGACTAGTTATATGCCCGTGCGTTGCTACGAAAAACAAAATTGATAACGAAAAATAAAGATTAAAAAATAAAAAATTACTATTTCATAAGATCAAACATCTATCTTTAACGCTTCGTTTCTTGCAAAAGCTGGCTAATTAAAGCAACGTTTCGTTTCTTGCGTAAGGCAATTAAGCAGGGCAATTAAGTAGGGCAATTAAGAAGGGCAATTAATGTGACGTGGGAAGAAACTCTCACTTTATATAGTAGAGATTAGACCTGAGACTCATAACTGAGAATATGGTTGCTTCAAAAAAAAAACACTGAGAATATGGTCATGTTAGTCTGTCTAATCAGCAGCCATTTTGGATGCAATAACACAACCAAACCCTGATCTAGGCATACATATGTTGATCGAACGACCCGCCGGTTTATCTGCGATCCAAATCTGGAGGTAGTAAACGGATAATAGAGGATATTACTGGGATCCTTTGTGAAAAAGTACCTCCAAGTTGACAAGTCTCATCAAATACCTTCTCAATCTGAACAAGAAGCCTGTGGGGGCGTCGCGTCGGAGTTCCAGTATACTAGGCCAGGCCTGTACACAGCATACTCCCCAAGATCTGAACAAGAAGCTGATCTGATGGAACATTTGAAGGCTAGGCGGTACCGTGCACGGCTCAGAAATTTTCCCGGTGATTTCATATGAACATGTTTACATTTGTTATCTGTATATTGTCGAGGAAATATCATGTATCTAGCTTTTTCCTACCTGTTATGGGATCTTCAGGGTTCAGATACATACTTCAGCATCTGAGAGCTTGTCTTGGGCAACAAAAGTCTTGCGTACAAATTAACAGGGGTTCAGGATTTTGTCACTGGAATTACTATGATCACAGTTCGTGTAAATGAATGCCTTTCCCTCGACAATAAACAAATCAGTTTGGTTTGCGTCCTCCATGACATGGTAGCATATTTCAAATGGAATATTCTTTTTTAAAAAAAAAAAAATTGGCCAGCTCTGGCAGTTCATTAAATAAAAAGAACAACAACCGGACTACAAACGCACACAACACCCACATGCACACACACACGCACCCGCGTCGCACCCGGCTCATGAGACGCCCGCGCCGATCCTCGAACGCGGGCGGGCACCACGGCACCGAAGCGCCTTTGCCACTGAGCTACGCTCGGCCCTCCAAATGGAATATTTTGCATATACTGAACTGGAGTACAATAATGTTTGGAAAGTTGGGGGAAAAAAGGGCGGATATCTAAGAAGAAATTATTATTACACGAAGAGTACAGCATAGTTTTATGTTTCCCTAATCCAACTGTGATAAGTTGTACTCTCCGTGCAGCCGAAAGATGAAGCCAATGGGGGGAAAGTCAGTAAAAACAGATGACAAAATGACTCGATGCGTGTTGACAAGGGCTCCCGTTTTCCGCTCTGTTCTTTCCTCGATGAAACTTTTCATAGAGCGGGGCTATATTTTCGGTGCCTAAATGAGCTGTGAACGACTGTATTCTGTGGGCTCCATAAGCTCTGACTTTGCAGCCACGCGGAGTAATCGCTTTCACACACTTGCCTGCATCATGTGTAATTCGATCTCTTCTGTGGACTCCAAAAACTCTGACTTTGCTGCCACGCGGAGTCATCACTTTCACACACTTGCATGATTGCATCATCTGTAATAAGCTCCCACTTTACAGCCACACGGAGTCATTGGTTTGCTGTTATCATTTTGACAGTTTATCACCACTGAGCAGGCCTCCGACCTCCAAACAACAAAGTGCAGCACATGAAGCAGCAGCAGCTGCAAATACCAGATATCGAGATAGTGTTGCTACCCTCAGAGCATGGAGGCCTCCCCAATCTCGAGCGGCACGTCGTTCGTGTTTCCCACCAGCGCAGTGGAGTCGTCAACGTCCGTGTCTATCGGCAGCTATGTCGGCTCTGATGAAATCGACGCAAGCACCTGCAGAAACATCAACGAAGTGATAAGCTGCATCAAAGGAGGTGATCACAAGGCTGCGGCGTCGCAATGGCACATGGCGCAGCGCGAGATCGATGTGATGGTGCAGGAGATCCACAGCAAGGCCAGGACCCAGCACACGCTCGCGTGGTCATACGCGCTTCGCCTTCTCGCCTTTGCAGATGAGATCACCAACCTGCAATTGTCCCCTGACAAGCTCTTTGTTGTGCTGAGGCTGCACAAGGTACTCAACCTTGACTTCTTCATCGAATTGCAATGCCATCCTGAACCTGAAGAGTTCAGCATGGCCAAGTATTACCTCACCCTGCAGAAGCTAAGGGCAGCCGTGTACCACATGCTTCACCAGCTAAAAGTTTTGATTCAGACCCGTGGTTCCAGAAGTGTACCATCAGGTGGTGACGTCCACGAAGTAACTCGGTATGTCATGAATTACATCAGGCTCTTGTTGCATCATAGGAGCTCGGTCAGTTTCATCCTTTCTCACGATGATGGCACCAAGGACAAGTGGATGGACTCGCTGGACCATATTGTGCAAGATCTGATTATGTGCTTGGAATTCATGCTCAATAGGGTAGCTCAGGCCTATGACTCTGCGGGTTTGCAGTGCTTCTTCCTCATGAACAATCTGCATTTTGCTGTCAAGCAAGTGGAAGGCTCAGAGCTGATATCACTCTTGGGTCACTCATGGGTTCAGGTGAACAGGGACTTCATTAAGCAGTACATGGAGACATATGTGGACTTGTCATGGGGGCCTGTACTGTCATGCCTCAGCACCACCAGGACAGGCATGCTTGGTGGCTGCTTCAGCCGGCCGTCCAGTACTGCCAGGTTCTGCCTCCAGTTCGACGCGACATACTACAACCAGGAGTGCTGGAAGGTGGAAGACCCTCGTCTTCGGGAGATTGTGCGGCGAGCTGTTAGCAACAAGATCATCTCGGCTTATCAAGCACACTTTGAGAAGTACGGGAAGGTTCAGAGACATTATGAACGGTACACTCCTGAGCTGCTCGAGGCGCAGTTGATGCAGCTATTTGAAGGAAGAACTGGTTAGCAGCAATTGCTAGGGCATTGGTATATCTTTCCAGCTCCTGACTCCTGAGACGTTAGAAGTGTTATGAATAGCACTTGTTGTATTCATCATGAGACCAATAGACCATAATATATAGAGTATATGAGGGTACAAAAGAAAAACCTACATACGGCAATATCTAAATAAGGAAAACCTATATATGAAGAGTCTATATAAGACTAAATATATATATATATCCTTAACCCCCCCCCCCCCAATGGAAGGGTCGACACTAAAATAGGGAAAAATCAAAGTCCTAGTCTTGAAGTAGTCGTCGTAGTATCCAACTCTTAAAAAACCTAATTACGAAGAAGAGCTGACGGTGGAGCCAAGTCGATGAAGAAGAACCGGCGAAATGAGCCAAGTTGACGAAGTAAAACTAACAAAGAAGCCAAGTCGGCGAAGAAGAGACGACGGTGGAGTCGAATCGACGAAAAAACCAAGATGCTAATGACTTGGATGGACGCAACGGAAGCAATGACGCTGAGAATAAAAGATTCAAATGAGAGCCGAAGAGCCGAATACAGAGAGCCGGAGCCGGCAAAAAGAGCCATGCCGAAGAAGAAGCCGGCTGAAAAAGAGCCGATCACCGAAAAAACGTTCAGAAGAGACGGAGCCGATCCAAAGGGCCTAGAGCCAGAGCCAGAGCCAAAAATGTAGAGCCAAAGTGCCGAGAGCCGAGGAGCTATAGCCAGAAGCCGGAGTTACATCCAAGACGAGCCGACCAAAGAGCAAATTCACAAAAAGAGCCGAGACACACCAAAAATTTGGAGCAAACCGGACCGGTGAAGAAACCAAGCTGGAGCCGAAGCTGAAGCTGACAAAAGAGCTGAAACGGAGAGTCGAGCCGAAAAATGAGCGAGCTGAGCCACCAGAATTGAGCTGAGCCGCCAAAGCTGAAGAGCCAAGCCGTGCTGTAGCCGAACTAGAACCAAACCGGATAAAAAAGAACTTTTGATCGGATTGAAATCCGATCGATCAATCGACTCAACAATCAAGGGCGAAGTGGCGGGCTCCCAGGCGTGCCGACGGCGAGGCGTCGCCTCTCGGGCGTGTTTGGGGCGGATGCTGGCGGTCTCCGAGCGGCTTTGTCGGGCCGATCGAAAGCAGAGGAGGCGGCCTGCCGGGCGAAGGCACTCGGGCAACCAACCAAGCAAGTAGATCCGAGCTAGGCAGAGCTTGGATGGCTGGCAGTGAGGTCGAGCTCAAGGATGATTACTTGATCCAGCCGAGGGGAGTCGGCCGGAGACGAATGAAGGTGACCCGTCACGAAGTTGGCCGCCCCAGGAGTGGAGATTTCTTCTCTGGCGGGCAGCGACAGGGTAGCAGCTAGGGCTGGCGCAAATGCAAAGCCGGTAAATCCTAACCCTAACCTTACTCTTGTTTCAATATGAGGCCATGTTATGAATAGCACTTGTTTTAATATGAGGCCAATGACCAGACTATATACATGCATAAGTGGGTATAAAAGGAAAACCTACATAAGAATACTAAATAAGAAAAACTTATATAAGAAAAACCTATATATAGAGAGTATGTATAAGATAATATCTACATCCTTAACAGGAAGATTCCATGTGCGTGTGTTATTCTTTCCTTTTTGGTTTATAAAGGGCTGCTGCACGTAATTAACAATCACACTATGTAATGAACAGTTCTAGTCAAAGTTGAAACAATTTCATTTGAAGGTAACTTTGGATCTGCACCTACAAACTGCACCAGTCATATACAAACAATAATTTATCAGTGGAACAAAAAAATGTCAAATTTTCACTAGAAGATTCTTAAGGAGCAGGAGAACCAATGCCGATGCATTCCAAGGGGAAAAAAGTTCTCCAGGAAAAGTTTATCACCGAGGCTTTAGATTAGCAGAATAGCAGCACAAGAAAAAATGATCCACTTTGCAACTAGTGCAATAGCAACTTTTTGATTCATTATTAATCATGCTTACTTCTAATTGCTTTTGCTACGTAGCCAATAGCCTACGTGTCTGTGTGATAATCTCGCACTCTTACTTCTGATTGTACATAACTATATAAGCTACAACACATTAATGGAATGGTCTTGAACTCTCATTAGTGTTAGAATCTTATCATTTACCAGTCACATGTCAATAAAACATGACGTGGTATTTCATCAAATACAGATTAACTTTGTGGTAAATAATCAAATACCCATTTCTTCTATTGAGTGGTGACAGACGAATGCAGAGGATACTTTACCAGTTTCGTTAATGGAACTGCTTTGATGTCCTTTTGATCTATAAAAAAAGACGAATGCAGAGGAAAGAACATTATTGTGATCTCTCGTCTCAATCCAATTATGTAAATACACTTCTCAATTCCTTCTCAAATCTTAGTCACTAGTCAGATGCACAAATCGATACTAAAGGAGCAGCCATTCTCAAATCCAGCATAGAATCTTACTCCTCAAGCCGACCGTGTTCCTCCAGAGCCAAAACTTACTGTTCTGCGCGATCTGCAGATGCCTGATGTTGCGGGCTTGTGGCGTGGCGGCGTGCTTACCACGGCGGTCGGCGGGCCCGTATAGAAAGGTCGCCGCCTTAATACACCGCCTCCTCCTCCACCGCCGCCATTGCCTTCGCCGTATGCCTTGGGTGCGCGCGCGTTTGGGGTTTGGGAGCAGAGGGAACCGTACGTCGGCGACTGGATATTGTTCGCGATCCAGTGCGCCACCGAGCGACGGTCGATCGATCCTACGCGACCAGGACCGACGCGAGGGCGAGGCTACAGCGGTGAGCCCACGGGGAGCGCCCGAGTAATCATTGACAGATGGGGTCTGTCAAAGATCCAAGTTTAGAAAGATAATATGCTTTGACATATTCTGTAGCTAAGTGTAGAAAGTCTGATACTTGTAATCCTCCGGAAAATTTCGTATTTAGCACATGTTTGACCTCATTATTTCAAAACGATACAACTTTCTGGCGTGTTTACAAAAAAATCACCCATGGCCGGTTTTTGGTGCACCGTTGATGCATGGCCGGTTCCTGGTATCCCATTGAAGGGCTTGGCCGGTTCCCCACTTCCCATTGAAGCCATGGCCGGTTCCCCAATTCCCATTGAAGCCATGGCCGGTTCCCCACTTCCCATTGATGCCCATGGCCGGTTCCCCACATACCATTGATGCCATGGCCGGTTCCCCGCATTCCATACAAGCAATAAGCAATTAAAAAATTGAAATTGAAAGTCTGTAAAAGGAAATGTCTCTCGATATCTGAAAACATGACCGTTTATCTGTGGAAAAAATCGTATTTGATACAACTTATAACTCGTATTTACGGAAAAAAAATACTCATCTCCGGTTCCCGGTATACAAGAGATATATCTCCAGTATACCAGGAACCGACCAAGACTTGACCGGCGAACCAAGAACCGGCCAAAGCAGCGGCCGAAATTAGTACTGTTTCATTAAATCGAAATACCTTGAATAGCACTCGTTTCCGCCAGATGAAGCGGCTTCCGCCACACGGCATGGAGGAAGCCAGGCTTCCGCCACACCACGTGGCTTCGTCCATGCCATACGGCGGAGACCACCCGCTTCCGCCACCGTTGCTCTCGTTATAAGTTGAGGTGATCTGTTTGGTCGAAATTCAAATTGAGGTGATCTGTTTGGTCGAAATTCAACGAAAAGCAAGGGGCGTATTGCACTATTGCTCTCGTTCTAGTAGGTTTTCTAAATTAACATAATCACCGAAGATTCTGTGTCCCATTTCTGCAGATTGCGACGCGGATCGTTTTCAATTAGCTCGTCATTTGTGGAAAAGTAGTCGCGGGCTCGCTCCTTTTATCTATTTAGTTCCATATTTGAATTTCCCAAATCCCCATCGAATCATTGGAAAAATTGAGTAAATAAGTCACAGGAATGGGCGTAAATAAGAATCTACCGAATTGCATATGGCTTACAAATGCTAAACGACAATGGCATGTACGGCACACTCTACCGAGTATACCGGGACTAAACCTAACATGCTTTAGGAAAGGGAAGAACAACAAGGGCCCTTCTCGTACACTCTCATCGAGTGCACCGAGGATATTTCCTGCGCAACTCCATCGGTGCTGCCGCCGCCACAGCCCTAGCCGCCCTCTCGCGCTTCTGTCACGCTCGGCCTGCTCGGCCAGGCGCTGCCGTTCGGCCTCCCTCTCTGCGCATTTGTTCGGCAAACTTCATGCGCTTCTCCTCTTCCGCTGCTCACGACTGCTTTGCTCTACCATAGCTCTGCGATGCGAGTACTCCCAATTCCGCATCCTCTCCATCTCAGGAGTCTGCTCCGCGTCGTAGAATTTGATGAACTCGCATAATGGAGGCTGCAGTTGGTGACAAAAGATGGTATAACAGTGTTAAGGTTTGGACGGTTTGATGCAACAACAAATGCGAGTACGAACATACCGGGATCCTCCGCCGCATCCGCATCCCCAGCATTGGCTCGGAGTCGTGGTTGCGGCAGCTCCAATACCTCATACCGTAAGTGTATGAATTGTCTACAGATTGCCGAAAGCGGCAAGGATCCCCGCATAGGCACATGGGGACCTCCATGCCGTCGGGGACGGACTGGACAACGCTGTGCCTTGGGGGCGAGGGGAACTCCATTGGCACCGGTTGGTTGGCCTAAGCAAACTTGTGCTTCGTGGTTTGGATTGCTTGCTTCGTGTGAGTATTCGGAGGCGAGCACTGGGGTTTAAATAGCCCGCCACCAGCCAAACGAGAGAATCGGAGCAAAGAGACAAGGTCAGCTAGAATGCTTTGTACAGTTTTATCGATGACAAAAGCTGAAAAAGTTAACAGTCGTGCTTTTGATATGACATGGCAGGCATACTGTTACATCTTTGACAAAGAATGCTTTTACTGACTTGACAAAGAATGCTTTTACGGCTTTGACATCAATGCTTTTACAGCTTTACAGATGACATCGACGGGTCATGGCAAAGGAGTACACGACTTTGCAGATGCAATCTAGGTGGCTTTCATGGCTCAACAGAAAGAAAAGGACTACATGTTTTGTGCGTGACTATAATACTTAGGGTTATTGGGCGTTGAGAATTTATATGCAAAGAGAGTCAGAATCGAGATATTTTTACATAATATGGTAGTCCGTGATACCAAATAGCAAATCTGGTACATTCGGACCTCCGTGTCACGGGATGGATTGGACAATCTTGTGCCTTGGGGCGAGGAACTCCATTAGCACCGGGTTGGTTGGCCGGCGAACTTGTGCTTCGTGGTTTGGATTGCTTGCTTCGTGTGAGTATTCGGAGGCGAGCACTGGGGCTTAAATAGCCCGCCACCAGCCAAACGAGAGAATCGAAGCAAAGCGACAAGGTGAGCTAGAATGCTTTGTACAGTTTTACCGATGACAAAAGCTGAAAAAGTTAACAGGCGTGCTTTTGATATGACATGGCAGGCATGATTTAACAGCTTTGACAAAGAATGCTTTTACTGACTTTGACAAAGAATGCTTTTACTGACTTCTGAGATGACATCGACCTTCATTTGGACTATTTGCCATTGTTGTTTTCAGCGTGTTGTCATATCGGCCTTCTCAGCCTTTTGGCATATCACCATTGTCAGCCATTTGTCATATCATCATTTGGACTATTTGCCATTGTTGTTTATTTTTAATACGTTCATTTGTCATATCGCTTTTTTCATCCTTCTGTCATATCATCAGATTCAGCCTTGTCGCATATCAGCTAATATACGAAAGAACACAAGGTTGAATGACTGTTGTCGGTGAATATGATATTACATGCATGTAATAAAAAATATGCTCCATTCAATCGAAAAAATAACTTCGAATAACTTGGTGAACATAACAGAAAGCTTCATAATAGTACAAACTGCATTACGATACAACAGAAACACATAATAGCATTAGAACAAAGTACAATAGGGAGAACAACTACAACAACATTTCTTGTGAACAAGAACTAACATACAAATGGATGCAGGGTAGAGCGGCTTTAGAACTTTCCAGAATCATCACTATCATAGAATTCCACACCCTCTTCTTCGAAAAACTCCCAACGGTCACGTTTTGTAGTCTTTAGCGCTATGGCCTTCAAGAGGAACAACCAAATCAGGGCTTACAGCTTCGTGGTTATCTTCTACGACGCGCTCAAGGAAGCGATCATACGCTTCACGGTTTTCTTCTTGTTCAGGCCGAACTCCCTCTCTTTGCGGTAATTCTCGTACCGTTACCCTATTAAGTTCCTGCGCTAGATCCTTCCTCTGGTGTCCCATTGGAAGCGTCATGTTTAAAGCTGTCGGTGTATTTATATCGTCTGCCCACTGCTGATATTGGCATCCGGTAGACTACACGACAGTGTGAGCATGGATATTTAAAACTGGAGCAATAGAATAATCATCGAAATATGAAGATATCGAAATACATTTAGACGTACAGAGAAATTTGGGCATCTATAGAACGGCCGTCCGTTATTTCGCGCAGTGGTGGAGTAGCAGGTTTGAGCATCCACATGGCAGTTAGGGCAAATGACCCGCCCTGCATTGGCAACCACTGAGCTCGACGCCTTCGACATGGCTTGGACAGAACTGACGAACACTTAAGTCGGTATCTACACGAAGGAAAAATATCAATAAGAAGCATAATAAGTACAAAATAATGTGGACTGACCCAACAACACAACAATGTGACTGACCGTACAAAATAACTTTTGTAAATAATACCTGTGGAACAAGAAGCTGAAATGAAATATTGAAAAAAAGGAAAGCTAAACTACCAGTTCTCCTCTATGCGCTCAGGGTTTTCTCAACTCAATCCAAACTTTATGAACTCGGAGCAATGTATCGCGTTTGCCTGATAGAAGTGCAGGCGGCCTTGCAATTTATAGGCAGGGAGCGAGGGAGAAACGAGACAGCTGGCGGCACCTCACCGTGCGGGGCGATGGACCAAGACAGAAAATCAGCACGTGGCAGCGTTTGCAGTGCGCTCAGTGGGGGGGTCTGGCTGCAGCTGGTAGTGGCTTGGGAGTGGCCACCATTTGCCGGAGCATTAGCATTGCCTGATAGAAATACATGCGGCCTTGTAATTTATAGCGAGGGCACGAGGGAGAAACGAGCCAGCTGGCGGCACATCAGCGCTCGGAGCGAGGGGCCGAGACAGGAAAGCGGCACGTGGGAGCGTTTGTACTGCGCGGTGGGGTCCAGGTCAGAAGCCACGATGCATCGGCATTGGCCCGGTGGCACATTAGCGTGCGAGGCGAGGCGCCGGGACAGGAAAGCGCCACGTGGCAGCGTTTACAGCGCGCTGGGGGGGTCTGGCTGGTAGCTTGGTGTCCAAGTGGCCTGACAGAGTTGGTGGCAGTGTCATGTCAATTCGAGATTTTGCAGCTTTTTCAACGTGTTGTCCAAATCGCCTGGGAGACCTGCATGCTCAGCGTTTCCTCTTGGGGTTGTCGAACTCCTCGCGTTCTTAATTAATAGCTACACAAATGCCTGCATCTGCGAACATCCATGCGAGACATGGCCTTTGCTCTCGGTGGTTCGATTAGACTCGATACGACGGCAATAATGCCGGTCTTTGGGAGGGAATCGACCCTGGCCATAGCTTAGCTGCAGCTGGCGGCACATTAGCGTGCGAGGCGAGGGGCCAGGACAGGAGAGCGGCACGTGCCAGCCTTTGCAACGCGCTGTGGGGGCCTAGCTGAAGCGAATCTGCAGCTGGTAGTGGCCTTGCAGTGGCCAACCAACAATTGGCAGCACATTAGCGAGGGAGGGGAGGGGCCGACATCGGAAAGCGGCCCGTGGCAGCTTGTTGTCTGTTGTTGTTGTTCGTAATAATCACTACTGTTTGAACGTCCCCTCTGGTTACGAGCCTTCTGTCATATCACCTTTTCCAGCCTTTAGTCATATCACCTTTTCCAGCCTTCTGACATACGCCTCGGCCGCGTTCCCGCGATCACGGAAGTAATCAGCCGCCCGGTAAAAGGTGAGCTCAATGATTGAACACAACGGAAGGCCGCGAACACCCTTCAGTACGTTGTTGAAAGCCTCCGCTATGTTCGTGGTCATGACGTTGTACCTAAAATGGTTTATGTTAGCTTCAAGGAGAATTCACCTAAACACCGCGGTCATTACCATGAACTACTGGTTTGACCGTACCTCGCTCCGTTCGTGTCGTGGAGTAGCGCCCACCTCTCGGCTGGCTTCCCCGCAATCCACTGGCTGAAGGTGGGCCGCGTGCGACTAACCAAAGTCTGGCCTGCCACCACTTGAGAGCGTAGTTGTTGTTCCTGTGATTGGTCGTCTTCCATCATCTTCCGTGTGGTGTCGTTCAGCTGCGTCCATATCGTGTTGAACTTGTGAGGTTGGTTTTGAAGGCACATGGCTTTGAACCTCTTCACCATCGCCTTGTTCTTGTAGCTTGAATACAAGTTCGCACCTAGGTGTCGCATGCACCATCTCCTCTCCACATCGTGCCGGTTCACCGAGGAGCTTGTCGTCGTGCATGACATCCAACGCGTGGAGAAGGCCTTTGTTGCGGTCGGACACAACGCAAACGCGCTCCCTCGTACTCCACGACCGGCTCTTAAGCGTGCCAAGAACCACAGCCAACTATCGTTGTTCTCACTCTCCACGAGAGCGAACGCCAATGGGATGATCTGGTTATTTGCATCTGCGGCGAGTGCGATTAGCGGCGCCCCACGGAACTTCCCACTCAGAATGTACCGTCGACGCAAATAAGCTGGTCTGCGATACCTAAAAGCTTCGATGCATTGTCCAAACGACCAGAATAGCCTCGACGAGGTACGGTCCACCGGGCTCAAAGACCCGTCCTCCATCCTTACATGCTCATCCCCAAAGGTCTTGAATCGAGTGCCTGGGTTTGTCATGGCTATCTTACGTAATAATCTAGGAGCAAAGTTGAAGGACTCCTCAAGCCCCAAAAGCATCTTCAACGCCTGCTTTTGCTCTCCAGTCGTGCTATACGTGATCACCATCCCGTGTTTTGTTTGCATCTCCTCCATAATTACACGGGGTCATCGCGATGTCGGTTCCAACGATGTTCACTATGTTACGTACTACGACTTCGCGTTCATTAAATCGCTCATGTTCCTTATGGATTCCTCGGTGCATGTATGAGGAATATATACACGAACCTTAAAGTAATCCTCGTGCTTTGGTTGCTGAACTCGTACAAAGAAGGGACAATGGGGGTACTTTTTGCACTTAACCTCGTACACGGTGCGATCCGACCGATTACGAGTGTGCTCCCGTCTTGTCATGATGGCGTACATGCTTAGGAAGTGAATTGCCTCCTGCTTGTTACGGAAACGTTGCCCACTTCGAATGTCATTATGGGTGTGCGCCCCAGCGGACGTGTTACTGTAATCCACAAGGGTACAATCCAGCAGACCAATGGCTCGAAAGTATTGTATAGCAGGTGCTGGGTCATCATCGTCAGCCGCTCCTTCATCCCCGCTACCGCCACCTTCACCAACCTCCGCCGTATCAACTTGTTCTTCGCCATGGCCCGAGGTCCACTCCTCCACAGTTGGTGGATCCTGTGGTGGATCCTCTGGCCCATGTGATAAATCATGGTCTACTGCTTCGGAAGTAGACCCGAACTCCTCGGATTGGTGTCGTGCCAATACCTCTACATACACTCCTAATTCGAAATTCTCTTCGTTCGCTTTGCGGGCATACAAATCCCACGAACTATTATTTCTCAGCTGGAAGAGTGTGTACACAACCATAGGGCTGTTTGGAACGTATCGTGGACGAACCCCTTCTAGACGAACCCTCTGCGTATCACGGTTCACACGTAGTACGGCAACAACATGTGATTTTAGCTGGCCCAATCCACTCGGGATGGCTATTGTCTTTGTCTCACGTGCATGCAGTTGTCCATGGTCACCACTCTGCCGTGCAAAACAGAGGGCCGTTCTCCATGATATATTTTCAAAAATGTGTCCATCTGTTGCACAAATATTAAACCTTTTAGTCATTACAATTTTAATCCAGTGAATTTTAATCAAATTTGCACCAAATTTACCGCACCAGCCTAACATTGGTACTTCCCGATACTCTTTCAAATGAGATGTTTTTCTTGTTTTTCTCTTTTCTTTTCTCTTCTTTCTTTCCTCTTGTTCTTTCTCATGAATTACAGCATTACGGTATACTTTAAGTGCGTCATGGCTCCTGATATGAGCTACCGTATAAAAGCTAATTGGTGCACCCTAAGTTTTTTACTTAATTCATGCTCTTTACTGCCTACTAGGAATAACAAAAGTGGCTTCACAATTTTCAATGGTGAACTAATCACGTTATACCAGATTGATTATGTCTTACGCGTAACACCTAATTAATTACGAACTATTCAAATTATCTACAAATTCAAATCCCTTTTCCCAACTCGCTTATCATATTATTCTAGGATTTATAAATTTTACCTTCACATTTTTAAGGCTTTGCTCGGTTTTATATGGTCGAGCTTGGTTTAATTGATCGAACGGCTGTGATGATTATTTTAAACCCATTTTAATTATCCTGGCCGATTCTACATGTCTCGCACAGGCTAAGATTGGTACTTCCCAATACTCTTTCAAATGGGATGTTTTTCTTGTTTTTCTCTTTTCTTTTCTCTCCTTTTCTTCCTCTTGTTCTTTCTCATGAATTACGGCATTACAGTATACTTTAACTGCGTCATGGCTCCCGATATGAGCTACCGTGTAAAAGGTAATTGGTACACCCTAAGGTTTTTTACGAATTCATGTTCTTTACTGCCTACTAGGAATAACAAAGGTGGCTTCATAATTTTGAATGGTGAAATCATCATGGTATACCAGATTGATTATTTCTTACGCTTAACACCTAATTAATTACGAAGTACTCAAATTATCTACAAATTCAAATTCCTTTTCCCAACTCGCTTATCATATTATTCTAGGATTTATAAATTTTACCTTGACATTTTTATATGATCGACCGGCTGCGATGATTATTCTTAACCCATTTTAATTATCCTGACCGATTCTACAGGTCTCGCACAGCCTAAGATCGGTAATTCCCAATACTCTTTCAAATGGAATGCTTTTCTTGTTTTTCTCTTTTCTTTTCTTTTCTTCCTCTTGTTCTTTCTCATGAATTATGGCATTACGGTATACTTTAACTGCGTCATGGCTCCCAACATGAGCTACCGTATAAAAGCTAATTGGTACACCATAAGTTTTTTTATGAACTCATGTTCTTCACTGCCTACTAGGTTATTACATCCTGAAATTGCCTAAATTGATTGAATTGATCGATCGGCTGCACTCCGCATTTTTAACCCATATCTAATTTTCAATACTGTATCATAATTTTTCAGCATGAAATAAACAAGTTATATCGAATTTATTGCTTCCTATGTTGAACAACAACTAAATTAGAAATTACTAAAAATTAACTATAGATTAAATTTATTTGCCCAACTACATTATAGTATTATTTTAGTATTTATAAATTTTACTTTCGGATTTTTAAGGCTTTACTCAATTTTATATCATTAATTTTACTTTTTATTCCATTTGAATAATATTACATATGTACAGGTTTCAAGGTGTTACGATTAATTCCTAAATTCTTCGGGTACACGAACATAAACTGAGAAATGGAACATTTGTACATGTCTAACCCAATCTTGAAGCTACCAACGATGTCATGTAAAATTTTAATGGAATGCGGGGAATATATCTACAAAGTTTACGGAAATTAACGCATGCATACATACATTTCTTCAAAACAACTGCATCTAAGTAAAATAATGAGAACAACATGATCAAAAGAGGTGCTTACCTTGCTCGGAGTTTTCTACAACGGAGTCGAGGTCGACGAGTGCGTTCTCTACAACTTCAGTATCTACACGAAGCAAAAACAGGAGAAAGAAGTAAAAGAAGTAATAATGCAAAATAACTTACCAAGGTCCAGATGTTCGGCGCACCAATATTTAAGTCAGATTAAGCAGCTACGTTAGTTCGAGTTGTTTAGTTGAGAAAGAAGGTCAACTCCTTTCGAGTCCAAGTGGTGATTACGTCTAAAACATAAAAATAGTACTTCGCTCAAAGCGAATAATCGTCCAAAATTAAAACAGTCATTTGTCCGAAATAAAAATTGTCCTTCGCTCGAGGGAATACTCGTACAAAATTTAAACAATGCAATGGTCATCAGAGGGTCTAGCCCTCCGAGATAGTTCAACGTTCAAGTGCAAGCTCGCCAAAGGGTCTGCCCTCCGGAAAGACTCAGAGTACCAAAAGAAGGTTGTTATTTTATGCGATATTTAGATCAGATTAAGCAGCTACGGTGCTTCGAGTTGTTAAGTTGGGAAAGGAGGTCAACTCCTTTCGAGTCCAAGTGGTGATTACGTCAAAAAAAACGGTCCTTCGCTATCGCGCTTTATTAAATTGATTGATCGGCTGCGCTCCGCATTATTAACCCATTTAAATTATCCTGACCGGTTCTACAAGTCTCACACAGCCTAAAATAATGGGAACAACATGATCGAAGGAGGTGCTTACCTTGCTCGGAGTTTTCTGCAATGGAGTCGAGGTCAACGAGTGCGGTCTCTACAACGTCGGTATCTACACAAAGCAAAAACTTCAGTGAGAAGCAAAAGAAGTATTAAGGCAAAATAACTTACCAAGGTCCAGAAGTTCGGCGTACCAATTTTTAAGTCATATTAAGCAGCTACGTTGGTTCGAGTTATTATGTTCAGAAAGGAGGTTAACTCCTTTCGGGTCCAAGTGGTGATTACGTCCAAAAATACAAACAGCCCTTCGCTCGAAGCGAATAATTGTCCGAAATAAAAACAGTCCTTCGTACGAAATAAATACAGTTCTTCGCTCAAGCGAATAATCGTCCAAAATTAAAATAGTCCTATGGTCATCAGAGGGTCCAAGCCTCCGAGATAGTTCAACGTTCCAGTGCAAGCTTGCCAGAGGGTCTTGACCTCCAGAAAGACTCATAGTCCCAAATCAAGATTGTTATTCTATGTGATAAGAGTTAATTTCACTTTTTATTCCATTCAAATATTCTTACAGACTTAGAATATTTAGGTCTTAGGATTAATTCATAAATTCTTCGGGTTAAAGAACAGAAATCGAGAAATGGAACATAGCCTCACTTCTAACCAAATTGAAAGTTAAAAAATGCACAAATATTAAACCTTTCGATCACTACAAATTTATTCCAATGATTTTTAATCATTGGTGCACAAAATTACCGCAACAGTTTATCACCATTTTAATTCTGGTCCAAGAACACAAACCGACAAATGAAATCGAGAAATTTTGTCATTTCTGCAGTTAAATTATCATTTCTGCAGCGAATGCACCTACTATTACAGTCATTTTATGTACTCCGAGTTATTCGAATTATGTACTAAACGTAAACAAATTTCACAGTCATTCGAATAATCTACTCAATATAATGTCATTTCATCTACTACTCATTTACCATTATTATTTCTACTGACCATGCACAGTTACTTGCACTGAATAACTAGGCTTAATATATCATGTCATAAGCTACTGCAAAATTTTTAAAGTACAGCATTAATTATGCAAAGCAGTAAACTTGACTAATGTGCACCTTTATTTCTCTGACTTCGGTGGTCTCAGTACCGTGATTTCCTCTGCAGAAACAAAACATAAACCAATTATTAGTTAAGCTATGAATACACTACTTCACTTTCACAGGTTAAGCGATAACATAACCTCATGATAGTTAAGCTATGAATACACTAGTACTGTGTCTGCTCAAATAGCCGCGTCCCAGAGCGTAGTTGGAGTAGCTACAATGGAACTACACTCGCTCGCTCGGTCGAACTTCACGCTGGAACTTCACTCACTGAAACTTCTTTTCTCCGGATGACTCTCTGCGTTTATGCGTTCTCTCCTTGCTCCCTCCTTCCTTTCTTATAGCCATAACCGGCTGGCAAATGCATGTGCTCCGAACAATGGCTAAGGAAAAGCAGGAGACAGCATCTTCAATCTCTATAATCACGGAAGCATGCAGCTACGCCGAAAGAAAATGTCAAATCGAGCTAAAGCACTTGCCTCCCAGGTGCGACGTGTTGCTGGCCAGTTGCCCAGGCCTTCGGCCATGCGTGCGTCGGGGCCCCCTCGGCCGAATGCGCAGGCAAGCCGGCCACCTCGTCGACCGAGCCCTTGGCCGGTAGCCCGTTCACCAACGATGCTCTTGGCCGGTACCCCATCCACCATCCATTCCTTCGCCGGTACCCCATCCACCGTTCAATTCCTTGGCCGGTAGCCCATCCACCGTCCATTCCTTGGCCGGTTTGTGGGTTCCCATTGATGCATCACCGGTTTTTAGGGAACCATAGATGACCGATTTTTTTGTAAATACGGCAGAATGTTGTACCGTTTCGTAAATTAGCGGTTACTGTTGTATCAAATACGATTTTTTCCGTAATCCTCCCTGTCCATATATACTCTCCCTGTCCATGTATACTCATTGTAACTAGGCAGATGATGTTTTTTAGTAGAACATGATGTCAGTACTATCTTCACTCTTTTAACATTGATATTTGATATGTTCCTAAATTTTGTAAGAAAAAACACATATTAAATCTATATAATTGTCTGAAAGTATGTCTTATTTATAGTACACATGAATTTTTCAAATTTTAAAACCTCAATTTGCATTTCGCTCTGGGGCCCCAAATTTCTGGAGACGGCCCTGGAGCGTAGGCACCTGTAATGAATTGTTCGATGTAAGTAAAGAAGACCGTAACGGCAGGTAATAAAGAAATTTCCGGCGAGATAGAAGCAGTGTTATCTAGATGAGAACCTTTTTCTAATGCGCCTTGGACCATTCGTCCGTAAATAGTTTCCTCTTGACCGAAGCTTTCTTGCCGGTGGTGCTGCAAGTATTTTTGAGAGGAAAATAAATATGTCAGTACTATAACATGAACGATTCTAATAGAGCTGAAGAATTTGGTTATCTATAGAGGCACAACCCTGTATCAGTTTGAGAAACAGATAGGTCAGAATGAGTAACGGATGATGTCTGCTTCAATGTAGATCCTGGGCCTGGCATGATCTGTAAGGAATAGAAAAGGATTATGCAATAAAATGCACTGTCAAGATTCATAAATAAAAGAAGGCAGTTAAATGGCTCGGGCCACTCACATGTGGTGACGGAGGTGTTTTTTCAAGGCCAACGGTAGGTGACGCGTTGTCTGAAGCATTAATTAGTAAAGAGCCGTATATAGTTTGTATGGTAAGGTTTATAATATATAATTTAAGAATGGTAAAATCTGAGGATGTTATAAATGTTTGGCTCTGTTGTGCAACCGTTGTGGCAACGGTTTGTTATGAGCGGCATCTTTTTAAATAAGAGTAACAAACGAATTTTGTATAAGCATTGCCAGAAAAGAGATAATGCATCTATTAGTTTTTTTTCGTAAGTTAAGATATATACACAGTTAATAATATATATGTAGTTATAGCAATTAATCCATGGAACAACAATGTACCTTTTCAGATGTGAGAATTCCTGGAACAACATTGATAAAGCTAGCTGAAGTAGGCATTATGGTAGTAGGGCTTTCGAACTGAATATCCTTTTTGGAGCTATCTGGGTGCTCATCATGTTTAGAAATATCCAAATTTTTATCAGGCACAGAACCAATGGAGGGAAGTGTTGTTGGTTGAATATTGATCATGGCAGAAGTAGCTTGAGTAGGTGCACCGTATTATGGCATAACACTATCACCACTGTCAAGAGTACCGATTTTCTTTTCTATCTGTTTGCTAGCAGAGGCAGACTCTGATGTACATAAGAATCGTGAGAAAGAGTCTACTTGGTAGGATATTTTAGTTCGTTGTAGAGCTCTACGTGTGACTGAGACTTTTAAACTATACTGTCTACCATAGAGTCTTGTTATCTGCGGAGGAATAAAATTTTCAAAGACCTTTAGCAGCTGCGATAAGAGGAAGAACTGGACAACCAATTAATTGCTCAGCTGTTTCCGCAAAGAAGATGAATTCAGCTATCTCCGCATCTGGTCTGCTGATGTTTTCTGGATCGACCCCATGGACAGTGACGCGATAGCTGACATAGTAATTATAGCTGGTGAGTAAGTATATATGGTAACAGTAAAGTAGAGCAGGCCATTAATATAAAAAGTAAATAAGAATGCACCGTGGATCATCTGGCGTCACCCCGCACCTAGAGCATCTGTAGGAATCACCTTGGGAGCTAATGGTTCTTTTACATGTAGCGCATGTTAGACACCACCATGGTTGTGCTAGAGCAAGGTTTTTGATGGTAATGTGTATGACATAGCTGTTTCCCTAGAGACATATACAGAGGGTTGGTTTTTTTTTTAGAGTGTCAAACAGACAAAATACTTTTTTGAAAATTTGCGGATAGGCTTACCAAAACATCGTGTGGGTTAAGGTTAGATATCTGTTGAATTGTAGTTGGCATAGGATTTTTCGGTACGGATATCTGTCCAGTCCATTTGATCTGGTATGGCATACCTATTAGACTTCGTTGTTGACAGACAAAAAACAATATAGGTAAGATATGGGATCGTATGAGAATAGGATCATGAACAGTGCAAATGATCTGAGCAATTGTTATAACAGAATTGTTAAAAAATGTAAGGAGCAGGGCAATTTTATGAAATAGCATAGAATAGTACAATAAAAGGCATCAGCACTAATAAATAACAAATTTTGAAATTGATTCGATGCTATACCTATTTTGCAATTCAGTTACTTGTGGAAGCCCAACATTTATATACCATTTACAGACGGTGCTTTCTTGCAGTGAAAGCTGGCCTGTAGATTAGAAATAATCAGAATGAGCAGGCAGTTCAACCGTAAACAATTATATATATGACAGTGATAAGTATGGGAAAGGAATTACAGCGCGCCATTATATAGTTTAGTTATCAATCCTACTAATAGAAGGATGACCGGTTCTCAAATTCTGGGATCTTCAACATTTTACAAAGCAAGAAGGGCATCATAGGATGATCTGTGCCATCAGATACATGTAACTAACCTCATATCTGTGGCGTTGTCTTTCATCATCGGAGCTAGCATTGCCATACCTAAGATAATTCATCACAGTTATATTCCACTCATAAATGGAAATACACATCAAAATGCACAATTATACATAAGACATTAGGGGAAGATAGGGGACAATGTTTTCTTACAGCTTTGCAGATTTGCAGTTATTGACTTGGAAATATGTTCTCCTTGATCTCAGCCGCATTGTCGCCCCCATATGAGTTTTGGAGCCCTGTGGAAGTGTTGTCCAAAGTATATGGATTAAAGTTGATTCTTATCAAAAAAACAATTATGAAAACAGTATGACAGTTGACGTGATTTACCTCTAGCATGAAAATGACACAAGGTGATGTTGTATTTGGGTCAAACTCTGTGCTATTTGCGCCATGTAATTTCATGACAGAACGGGCAAACTTAATCACTGCAATTTGCATACCCAAGCAAATGCCAAGATAAGGAACATTTTTTTTCTCGTGCATATTTTGCAGCAAGAATTTTGCCCTGAACTCCTCTATCTCCAAAGCCTCCAGGAACGAGTATGCCATCTGCACCCTGAGGTGAATTTTTTTTTCAAATGACTGAATTGAACTACCACAAATTGCATCATGGCACCATTCAAGAATGTAAAATGTTCTAACCTTTAGTAGTTTCCATGCTTTTTGATGGGCTTCAGGGGCCTACACAAAACAATCATTACCCAATCATCACTGGAAGCTCCATTGAGAAAATAAAATCAATGTGAAGTCCATAGTCAACACTAACCTCTTTGGCTGCAGAATCTTCAAGATCACAGGAAGGAACCCACTCCACTACAAGCTTTCTTTCCACAGAAACGGATGCATGCAAAAGAGCCTGAAACAAGGGCCAAACCAGATATTCAGTCAAGAGGAAGTAAATATTGTCACCTACATTTATTGGTAAGTGCAGCTTTGTTTTTTCAAAATGGGCGAATTTTCGCAGGCACAATGCCAATGAACTAAGAAGCGTGGCTATAAATCAAGCAAACTTAGAACAAACAATGTCATGCTAGAAAGCTGCAACTCCTTTAACTACCACAAGAAGTTCCGCAGACACTCTCATATTCAATGGAAATATTAAAGATTGCATGTACGCTGTATACTGCATGCACATGTCTGCAGTAGAATTATAAGGTAGCATCATGATTGAGGCTTGGAACTGCATATATCCTAAAGAAATCTGTTTGTCTTTTTAGCTAAGTATGTTTCTACTAATTCATAATCAAGTGTCGAGTCATGTCTATCAAGTTATCAAATAGCATATTCAAGTACAAAGAATCCTGTTGATCTTGGGTGAAAATACAAGCGTACTTGGTAATAACTTCACCTTCAGAACAGACAAATAGTAGTCCGACAGGCCAGTATATTTTCCAACCATGGCGATCTTAACCTGTCAAGTAATTGTGTAATAATGATCAGTTATGAAAAAACTTTTGACAAAAAATAAAAGGAGTGATACTGTACTCCTCAACCCAGAACAATTTGAAGAAGAGCTAAAAAGGATAAAGAATCCTACCGGAGTCTTCAATTTGTCGCTTCTTTGGCTCTTTTAGTCCATTCAGCCAACTTAGGTTCTATACAGGTTCAGTCAGCAACGCAGCGATTAAGAAAGTCCTGCGACATAGCCAAAGCTTCAGTTAGCAACGCAGAAACACTCGTAAGGCATACCAAGCCATATATACATTACCGTGCACACACATGCTGATCACCAACTGTAAACAAAAAGGGCCAAAGTCGGCTAGACAACATGTAGATGAATGATACAGACATACATATACACATATAAACAATCAAATAGGTAGGAGGCAGAACAAAGCACCTCACCTGGATGTGACAACCGGGAGAAGTTAGAGCCTCAATCGTGGATTGGCGTCAACCAAGAATACGAAATCGAGCTGCTGGAAAGCCCAAAAAGGAGATGAACAAACAATAGGAAGCCGAGAAACAGAGCTAAAATCTAGAAACAGCATAAAACGAAAAGGCAAAGACGTCGAATGTCATGGACAGCATGACCATTGGTGAACGGCGTGGGAGACGTGGTTGGGGGCGGCGGATGAGCCGTGCGGCGGCGTCGGGGAGCCGCCGGCTGGGGAGGACAGCGCCGAAGCCGTGGGGAATGGCGGATCTGGCCGTCTTTTGCTGTTATGGTGGAGAAGAAGCCGAGGGGAGCGCCGGCAGCCGGGGACTCAGCGGCCTCGGATGGGGGAAGGACAGCGCCTCCTTCTCGACCACCATCTTGTCCTTGGCAGGCCGTACGGGGAGAGCCTCGGAGGACGGCGGCAACGGTCGCCAGATCTGACCTTCTGCGTTCGGCCATAGCGACGGCACACAGCGGGGGTGGCGCCGCAGGAGGATCAGCATGCGATGGGGCTGCTGAGGCGTGCGGCCATGTGACGGGGCGGTGCGGGCAGAGAAGGCGATGGTGATGGGGAGAGGAGGGGAGGCGGGAAGGGGATCTGGGGAGAAGTGAATGGAGGAGAGGAAGGGAGGAACTGCGGAGCGGGCAGGGGGGACTTGCTGCTGCCGCCGACCGATGCCGCGGAGGAAGCGAAGGAGGCGAGCGTGCGAGAGGGACGGGCGGAGTGCACCACGAGGACGACAGGGAAAGGGGATGATCCTGGAGGGATGGTCCTCTGGTGCTCTGCGCATGGTGATTTCTTCGCGATGAATGGGCCAGCGCTCGGGACGCGTGGCCGGCCGGATCCGAACTGTGTGGAAGATCGACGGTGGTCGGTAACTTGGACTTGCAGGCAATTAGCAAAAATTGGGAGGGCCTTTCCGCAAAGCGCGCTGACGTGGCTAGGCTGAGGACTCGGCAATCCCTCCCCACATAATAGAGTTAATATTTGGTTATAAATAGCTGACAACTCGATTGGGTTGTGTGTGGGAAATTCATCTTTTTTGTGTTGGTATCAGAGCCACGATCCGTCACGTCGCAAACCACCGGCGCCTTGATCTCTAGCCCTGCCGCCACCATGCCTGGCACCGGGGCCGCCACCCTCAGCGGATCCATCACTGCGCGCCTTACCCGCACTAATTTCCTACTCTGGAAAGCCCAGGTTGTGCCTATCCTCTTCGGCGCGAATTATTTCAGCTACCTGGATGGTTCCATTGCTGCTCTGACATGGATGATAGTTGAGGGAACCGGCGACGCTGCGCGTCAGATAATCAACCCGGCGTTTCTCGCCTGGTATCACCAGGATCAAACGGTCCTTGGCATCCTCAACTCCTCCATGACTGCGTCCTGGCCCAGATGATGAGATGCACATCTACCGCCTAGACTTGGGTGACCCTCCATGCAATGTATTCTGCACAGAATCGGGCGAATACCATCAACGTCCACGCTCAACTGTCGACGACGAAGAAGGACAGCTCCATCACAGAGTACTTCAACAAGATGAAGGGCCTCGCCGACACCATGGCGACCGTCGGCTTCCCCCTGGGCGACGACGAACTGATAGGCTACATCATGGTTGGCCTAGGGCCAGAATACGATGCTCTCATGGCGTCGCTCACAGTCTACAACGCTCCAGTGACTCTCGTCGATTTTTACTCCATGCTCCTGACGTGCAAGGCACGACAAGATCTTCATGCGCAGCCTGGCGACTTCACCTCTTCCGTCAACAACGCCATGTGTCGCGCCAACGACGGACGCCACGAGGACAGTAACAATCACGGCAACGAGTGCGATGGAGGACAGGCCCGTGGAGGAGGAGGATGTGGCCACGGTCGAGGAGGGGGCGGAGGCCGTTATCGGCCCAAGTGCCAGGTGTGCAGCATATACGGGCATGAAGCGCTATGATGCCGAAATCGCTTCAATCACGCGTACCAAGCTGAAGATTTTCACGCTGGCAATACCGCTACCACCTACAGCTCCAACAACGACACGAATTGGTATTTTGATACCGACGCCACTGACCACCTCACAGGCGACCTCGACTGCCTAACCACACACGAGCGCTACAACGGGAAGGATCAAGTACAAGTAGCCAACGGTGCAGGTTTGAAAATCTCGCATACTAGTCATTCTAAACTTCCTGGCTCCTCCTTAACACTTAATAATGCCCTCCACATACCACGAATTCACAAAAATCTTTTGTCTATTCATCGTCTTGTTTACGATAATAACATCTTTATCGAGTTTCATCCTCAATTCTTCTTTGTTAAGGATCGGGCAATGGAGAAAATTCTTCTACAAGGTAGAAGTCGGGGGGGGCTATATCCTTTCCCAATTCGCCGGTCATCTTCAAGTCGCCAAGCTTTCTCAGGAGTCAAAGCCACGTTGAGTCAATGGCACCAACGTCTCGTTCACTCTTCAAATCAGTTCGTAGAATCTGTCGTTCGATCCAATAAACTTCCATGTTCCTCTAATAATGACTCATCTGTGTGCGATGCGTGCCAGCGCGCTAAGAGTCATCAGTTACCCTACAGTGTCTCTACTCGTGTAACCACCAAACCACTTGAACTTATTCATATTGATATTTGGAGTCCAGCTCTCGCATCTTCGGGTGGTTTCAAATTTTATGTCAGTTTTGTCGATGATTTCAGTCGGTTCACATGGATCTACCTCCTTAAACACAAATCCGACGTAGAACAAGTGTTCTATACTTTTCAAAAGCATGTTGAGCGCCTTCTTGGCACCAAAATTCTCGCCGTTCAGTCTGATTAGGGCGGCAAGTATCATAGACTACATCGCTATTTCCAGCGCACTGGCATCACTCATCGTATTTCTTGTCCTCACACATCCCAGCAGAATGGAATCGCCGAGCGTAAACATCGCCATTTGGTTGAGATCGGACTTGCGCTTCTTGCACATTCTTCTCTCCCAATTCGTTATTGGGATGAGTCTTTCCTCACAGCTTGTTATCTTATTAACCGCATGCCTAGTAAGCTCCTACTGGGCATGACACCTATGACTCGGCTTCTAAAACTTTCTCATGATTATTCTGTCCTTTTGTGTTTTCAGATGTGCGTGTTGCCCTAGTCTTAGAAAATACAACTCCAGAAAATTGGAGTTCCACTAAAAAATGTGTACCTTTTTAGGCTACAACCCCTATCACAAATGTTACAAATGTCTGAACCAATCCACAGGACGAATTTACATTTCTCGTGGCGTGATCTTTGATGAGAAATTTTTCCCTTTCGCTTCCGACGCTTCACCAAATTTATCAATCCTCACAGCCTCGATTTCTTTTCCAGAATCCGAGTCAGTAGTACAAAATGCTCATATGCGGTATTATAACTTGTCATTGTTATCTACTAACATTTCTGATGCAGCTGCAGCACCCATCGATGCTCAATCTCATGACATGCATGACGTCCTCGATCCATGCACAACAAATCTACGTTCACCATGTGACATCGCTGGTGCGCAAGCGTGCACGTCGCCCGCGCGAGAAATCGCGCCGCCAACTGAGTCCGATGCACGATCCTTCGGATTAGACATGTCAACCGCGGTGCCCCCGGGATCTCCTTCACCGGGTTCACTAGGTTTAGCGCCTTTGGGAGCTTCTCCATCCGAATTGCCAATAGCATCAATTCATGTCTCGCCTTCGGCTATCGGGGCCAAGCCGCTGCATCTCCATCGCCCACGATGCCAGCTGCGACGTCCAGTCGACTTCGGCTTTAGGACCAGCATCTCTAGTTCTTGCTCCCGAGCAGGCGCATCCGATGATCACTCGTCTGCGCAACAACATCGTGCGGCCTCGAAAACTCATTGACGGCACAATCCGCTATGATCCTTCACGGTGCCCTTTCTTCGCGGAGCCTTCCTCTCATCGCCAAGCTCTCGTTGATCCAGCCTGGCGCCAAGCTATGGAGGAGGAATTCAATGCCTTGCAGCAGAACAAGACCTAGAGTCTCGTGCCTCGACCCCCCCCGACAGACACGTCGTGAGCTACAAGTGGGGTGTTCAAGACCAAGCTCAAGGCTGATGGCTCCCTTGACAAACACAAAGCTCAACTCGTCGCTTGTGGCTTCACACAACGCCCCGATATTGATTATTCAGATACTTACAATCCTATTATCAAGCCAGCTACTATTCATCTTGTGCTCTCTTTGGCTATGGCACGTGGTTGGCATTTACGTCAGGCGGATATCAGTAATGCTTTCCTCCATGGTATTCTTGATGAAGATATCTATATGCATCAATCGCCTGGTTTTGAGGAATCTGTTAGGGAGTCGCCCAGATCATCCTCGAGTTGTTGGATGAACAGTCACTCCCATCGGATTTGGATCCTAGCAACGAATCACCGAAGGTGATCTCAGTGCTAACACCCAAGCCCGATCGAGACAACTCCAAGAAACATCCTAACAATTCGACAACCATCCCGGTATTCCCCCGGTATGCGACCCGAACTTCGCCAGATCGCCCGCATACCGGTTCCAACACGATATCAACTCAATTTGCATAAAGGGGGCAACGAACTCGAAACTTTCGAACCAACACGCAAGCGGAACACAAACGGCACAAAGACAAACCCGACAACCACCAAACCAAGATCAAAAACAACGCCAAGACTCTAACTAGGTAAGAACGGGGAAAAAGACCAAGACTCCAAAATCTGGAAAATTTCGGCATGACCATTCTAGATTCTACGGACATCCACTCAGCAGACAAGGAAAACAGCAGTTCATATATAAATATCCAAAAGTAATGCAACAACCACAACAGCCATACAACCACAAGTAGAGAAAACAACTCACGGGACGACGATAGAGACTTGAACAACGCATTTAAACACAAATTAGAAGACTAACTATACAACAAAAGTGAATCAGATCGCAACACATAGCAAAATAAAACTACTCCGGAAGTGTTCTGCTCCTGAACACTTCCGGGCGTGTGCGATGTCGCGCTAAGCCTCTACTCGGTGCCCCGCCCGGTCACCGAGAGGCAGTAAGGGCAGAACTCGCATCCACCCACCTGATCCTCACCTGAAAACCACAAAACAGAAGCATGAGTACGAAAGGTACTCGCAAGACTTACCCGGGGTCCATATATGACCGACTCCAAAGGATGCATTTGGATGTAGCAAAGAACCAGGCTGAAGGTAAAAGTGCAGAAAGCTTAACATTTGTTATATTAATTACCTAACTACTCAATTCACAAGTTAAGCAGTTGTAACAGCGCCTACTTCTAAAATGAAATTGCAATCATTAATCCACAACGATTAAACTCATCACCAATTTATTTGGGCTCAAGCTCGACGGCGAACCTCGGTTCAAGTTCTTACTACATGACTGTGCGATGAAAGAGCTTGCTCATATCCGAGAGCGCGGCAATTCGAATCGCTTAATTAACCCTGCAGGGAAGCATTGATCGCACGACACTTACCACAAGGGCCTAGTGTCAACCCCCTCCCAATCATACCCAATCGCCAAGGCCCTCCTCGTGGCCCGAAAACCTAGCACCCCCTCGAGCAGCCCCAAGCCCGGCTTGGCGCTCGAGAGTCGGCCTAAGCCTCGCCCTCAACCACGTCCAACCACAGGAAGTTGCGGTCCATCGATTCCGTATGAGAGATAAAGTGGCTTACCGTACCATAATCGGGCATGCGACCAACCGGGGTGTGCTCAATCAAAGGGCAACCATCGAATCGGTCCTTAATCGACTCAGACGGGAACTACCACATCAGGTCTCCTTACCCAATGTCCCAACCTTCCCGCCCGGTCTCCAATTCAACCTTTCCTTACATAACCGTACCCATTTCATTTCATCACAAGTAAAGTAATTGATCTCAAGCGGTGGACCATCCACCACTTGGCCCAACCCGACGCCTATGCAAACTAAGCAGGGACGCAATATAATACCCGTAGTCTAGCTCCAAAGGAGGTGTTTAGCAATTAACAAGGAGCGTATGTGCAACAAGTAGGATCTAGCCCTATTCCCCATTTCAATTCCTAATGCTTGACTTAATCATCAAATAGGCAATTTATTCTCAAAAATACAATTACATATACGGATGAATATGCATAGGTGCTTGCCTGATGCTTCTGCCGGAGTCTCACTAGCCACTTGTTCACCGTGATCACCCTCGATCGCGGCCACTTCACCCTCCGCGGGATCGTTCTCTACACGTGCACAAGGTATGCGAAAATGAGATGCATGCTATGCCGATGACATGCAATGAGAATTGAAAAAATAACATGCAAACATTCAACAACCAAAAGGAAAAACAAGACGAAAGTCCACTAACAGGCAAACAATAAATTTTTAAATGCCCAACACTATTTTAACATCTAATCTTTACAAATGGAAGACGACTATCAACAACACTCATTCGTTGAACCACCGCATAGAACTATCCATTATTGGTTAGCTCAACCCACTTCGATCTTTCACGCATAATCAATCACATATAATCGAGCACCCGCAATACTCCAACCTAGATTAGTACTAATCACCAACCTGTACCATATGACCTAGATAAGGGTTCTAGCATCCCATATGGTGGTTTAGCATCAAACCAACATCCGCTAAACACATTCATCTACTAATTGAACTCAACCACTAAATGGAACCTTATTGGCATTTGATCGAACACCTAGCATACACATTGCAACAAACACAAGCACAACATTGGGGCAAAATCCCCAAATTCCAAACCCTAGCCATGGCCGGTTGGAGCTAGGGCTCGGCCATGGGGAGGTAGAGGGAGGGAGGGAGTGCAAGAGAGAGGGGGGGCTCACCTAACCGCACAGGAGGCGGGGGAGCCGGCTGGGGCGACGGCGACCTGGAGGGGAGGGGCCGGCGACGCAGAGCCAAGGCGCCGGCTCTGGGGAGACAGGGGCGGCGGCTTGGAGGCGGCGCTGGCGCAGGGCCGAGCCAGCGCCAAGACGGAGCAGGAGGCTGGCGTCGCCTGTGCAAGGAGGTCGGGCGGGTGGGGGAACCGGGTGGGGTTTGGCTGGGAAAAGGGAGGGGAGAGAGAGGAGTGTGGGGAAAAAAAGTAGGAATGGGGAAATTACCTCTTTACCCCCATATCCACACACTTGGAAGAATTTGAACCATGACAGAATCGCTCGATCACACTTGAGCCGGGGTCTCTTTCAACCCTCTTCCTCCCGGTGTTGCATAATGCACTCGCCGGTCTTCACTTCTTTGATTCCTTTCCTTGTGGAGGCGGAATCGGACCTTCACAAACCTTCGGTGGCCTTCCACACAAAGCTTGGAAGCTCACCGGCAACTCCTAGCCGTCTAGGAGACCTCAACCTCCAAGACCAACAAATGCTCCCGAAGAACTCACTTAGAGTCCACCTCAAGTGCTCAACACACTAATCACACTTAATCCAATCACTACCCACTCTCACACCCAAACCTTCACTCAAAAGGGATCACTAACATCTAGGGTTAGAGGGGCTTTTGGGAGCTCAAGATCACTAAGAATACACCCCAAAGCACCAAGGAAACTATCTCCCAACCATCCACTCTTCAAATCAATCCTCAATCCAAACACCTCTCTCCTCTACCCAACCCTTCACAAAAAGGGGATCACTAAGATCTAAGGAGTAGGGAGGAGTATTAGGGGCTCAAACACTCACAAAGAACACCTCTAATACCCAGCAAAAACCTCCCCCAACAGCTACTTTGAAGTGGGCAAGAAGGGGGCCTTAAATAGAGGAACCCCAAAAACTAGCCGTTGGGACCGAACTGGGCAACCCGGAGACTCCGGATATTTAACCCGGACACTCCGGATTGTCCGGATACTCCGGATCATCCGGATACTCCGAACATTTAATCCGGATACTCCGGATCTCCTGTGCAAAGACGCAGCAAATGGATTTAAAACGGGCATAACTTTTGATCCCGGACTCCGATTTCGACGAATTCGGACTTTTCGGAAAGCTAAGAACGAGGGATACATAACTAACAAGGTCTCACTACCCAAATCCCAAAGGATAAAATCTGATTTCAAAAAGAATCCACAAGGAGACCTCAAATTCTCACTTTCCGACACCACCAACACTTCTATCCCTCACACCAACCCACCTACACCTAGGTGAACAAAGTGTGACTTGGGTTTCTTAACCTTAGACAAGGATAGACCACTTTTGAGCACTTGAGACTTATCTAAGTGATTTCAACGATTGCATCCCTCTTAATAGTACGGCAATCCTTAGACTCAAATTTAACACAAAATCTAAGTCTTACACTAAGCTTACATGCCGACTTCTTCCGAATGCACGGTGCATGATGACGCTTCCACAAAGATTGATGACGCCCTTCGTCTTGTCAACCTCGACGTGATTCACCTCATGAGACTATCGTCCTCTCCGACCTTGACCTCGATCATCACCAAGACGATCCTCATGCCAAGTCGTTCTTGACTTAGTCCTCAGCTCTTGGTGACACCGCCGTCTTATTTGATTTTGACTCGCTTGTCATCCTTCAAACCATCTTGGTCATCATACACACAGCTTTGGGACCTAACTCTTATCAAAGCACTCAGCAAACATATTAGTCCCACAAGCTTAAAAGATATATTGAATAAATTGATAATAACAAGTGTTTCATATCAAGAAGCACAATATGAATGGAAACATTTGACAATAGAAATATTCTCTGCTAAGTGCATTATGATGAATGTCAATTAAATCATGGCAAGGACTACAAACTTTACTTAAATGAAGCACATGATAGAATATACACGAATTACACATGTGCAAACAATATTTGGAATGAGAGTAAATAATGTGATCCAATTCTAGATTAAACTTCACTAAGAGATGTGCATTAGAAGATACATAACTAAGACATGTATGCACCAAGTCAATATGAAGCAATGAAGTTTAACTCTAGTTAACACAAGCATATTAAAAACAAAGCACATAATGAACTCAAATGAATATATATATGCACAAGCAATTATGACATGAATCAATGTGCACATATGAAATCAACAAGTTACTTAGAGTTCAATATGCATTTGCTAAAGAGGAATGCATTGACAAATATGGAAGGAATACCGAGATTGCATACCTCATTTTTGCTTAACCATCCCAATTGATTTTCCTCTAAAATAGATGAGACTAATATTCAACTAGGCAATAAACATGTTAGTCTCATAACAATATAAACATATTAGAAGTTTGTCATTTGTTAAGCACTAAGTTAAGAATTTGTACAATTACATTGATTGACATTACATGCGTTTGTCATTAATCATTTGTCATTAATCACCAAAACAACATAAGTGCCTAGATGCACTTTCACTACCTCACAGCGAACCCTATGTTTCATGCACGTACGAAGCACATCGAGGTTGATTTCCATTTTATAAGAGAGAAAGTCGCACTCGAAGCTCTTGAAGTTCGTTTTGTGTCCTCAGGTGATCAGGTGGCTAACGCGTTCACCAAACCAGCTACAAATGTCATGCTTGATTGTCTCAAATGCAATCTCAACCTAATGGCCACTGGTTGAGATTGAGGGGGAATGTTAAAGATCCAAGTTTAGAAAGATAATATGCTTTGGCATATTTTCTGTAGCTAAGTGTAGAAAGTTTGATCCTTGTAATCCTCCATGTCCATATGTACTCTCTTTGTCCTTATATACTCATTGTAATATGTTTATAAATAGCTGACAACTCGATTGGGTTGTGCGTGAAAAATACATCTTGTGGGTCTACCAAACCCTATTATATGCCCTATTTATTTCGGCTTTTTCATCGACTTAAAAGCCAAAAAGTTTAAGCCAAAATAAACAAATAGCTTTTTGGACTTTTTTGGATGAACTAACCCTTTACCACTAAAAAACTCTAAAATTACCCACCAAATGCCATCATATATAAATCGAGAATTCATCCCCTATCTCATTTAGGGTGTTTTAGACTTTCTATCAATAAACTATACCATCCAATCTATTAATAAACCAGGATACCAAACAACATGTCTTAGTTTAAAAACAAACAGCTTAAAAACTCATTAAACAAAAAAAAAAACTAGCTTTAAGCCAAAAACAAAAAACCTAAGTTGAAACCAACCTAAGGGTGGGCATTTTTAGACCGAAACCGAATTACCGAACCGAATTAACCGATTATTTTGGTTTTTTCGGTTTACGGTTTTCGGTTCAGTTTTTATTTTGGTATAATTCGGTTTTCGGTTTTCAAAAACCGAAATAACCGAATAACCGAACAACCTATGTACAATTCCACTTTTATAATGTTCTTCCTAAATCTACCAAATAATTATTATGTTCTAACATCTTTATGCATATATGTGGTATGTTCATATGTTCTACTATACTTATACTGTAATGACCTATGATATTGTGTGGGTTTATATCTACTATATGCTGCGATGTGAGAAGGATAAAATCTAATCTACTTAGTGTTTATTCATATTTCGGTTAATCGAAAAGCTGAATTAACCAAACCGAAATATTTTGGTTAATTCGGTTCGGTTTTTCATTTTAGTACGAGAAATTCGATTGCCACTTTGTAAAAACTGAATTATTTTAAAACCGAAAAAACCAAACCTATTAGACCGAAAAAAAACCCGAATGCCCACGCCTAAACCAACCGGACCATAGTCTGGTTGCGGCTTCATCTTATCCCCAACCCAACCCGCCGCAAATCCAATACCGAGAGGAGAGCCGAACGTCAGCCTAGCAGTTCAATCCTGGTGCGATTCCATGGCGACCATGTTCTGCTCCTACTTCACGCCCGCCGCCAGGGCTCCGCTCCTCCGCACCAACGCCTCCGCCTCTCCCTCTCTTGGCTTCGCCACATCGCAGCTCGCCGGACTCACCCTCGGCCTCGCCTGCGCCACCGCCACCGTCTCCCCCAACCGGACGTCCCCTCTCCAGCCCATAGTCGCGCGTAAGTTAACCTCTGCTCTCTTCTTTCCACTCTACTCTCCTCTCGTCTGCTCTCCTGTCCTGGATTCATTTCACTAACTACAGGAGCGCCCTTCCATCTTCTCCTTTAATGAAATCACCTGCAAAGATTTTGCAAAGATTTTGCGTGTTCTCGAAAAAACATAATACTTTCTGTGGAGTTTAGAGAAATACATGCAGCTGATTGGACTGCCCCGCTGTAGTTCTTCTGTATTTTGTCAAATTGTCAATTAGCTTAGCCCCCACTTCCAAAAAAAGAAAAAAGTTTAGCTGCTCAAGTGCCTCACCTATATGGAAACAAATTCTATGCAACAGTGTTGCATACCGCAGCCTCTGCAGCACCGTGCGGATTGGCGCCACGTGTCCCGCTGCGTTAATCTCCATACAAAAAACAATTTAAGTGATAAGAATTAAAGTGCTTGGAGATTGATGAATTTGCATGGAGAAGATTGAAGCAGCGGGACGTGTGGCGCCAATCCGTACTGTGCTGTACAAACCGTGGAATACAACACCGTTGCATAGAATTTGTTTCCCACCTACATCTGGTCATTATAGGTCCCTACCTATTATAATATTAAAGTAGAGGTAAAAGAAGTTACCACGTTTGCTCTCAAAACTAGAAATTATCATATTAATCGGAAAAAAAAATAAGTAAAATCCTAAATATATATAATTCATAATAAAAATAAAAAAAATTAGAAATTTAATTTCTCTACGAATTCCAACAAAAATAGTTTAAATTCGAATTAAAAATAAAATAATGCTGAAAATTGATTTTTATATGTATTCTAAAGAAAAATCTCTAAATAACTAATTTGGAATAACAATTACTAATTGGATCCGTATAAAAATTCTATTTTTTTTGAAATTAGGAATACAAAATGAAAGAAATTTTGTACTTTGTTTTTAAAGTAAAATCCTTAAATAACCAAAATCGAAAATAAATTAAATAAAATTAGCTCATGAGAATCGCTAAGAAAAAAGAGAAATTAGCTAAAAATTCTAAAAAAAACAAAACATCTGGTCTTCAATCCAAGTGGACCCGAATTATAACAGCTTAGATTAAAAAAAAAGAGTCTAAGAATCTCTACCATCGAATGCTATTATTTAAAATAAAATATCTAACCGTCTATCTAGTGGACCCGGGTTATAACTGTTTAGATTAAAAGAAAGAGTCCAAGGTTCTCCAGCACTTATTTTAGTGGGACCTAAGTGATTTTGCCATGTAAGCTGACGCGCTGGCCAAATTAGGTCAATAAGAGGTGGTGCGCACAGGAGCTAATCCCCTACCAAGCTTCCTAGCCACGCTTCCAGGGCCGACACCCCCTTAGCTCTCTCCTTCTCTGTTTTGATTTAGGGAAGAAGCCCCTATGACTCCACCTATCATTCACTTAAACTTGCCAAAATGTCATCTTACGTAGCAAAATCTTTCACTTATTGCGCCAGGTAAGCCCCTATGACTCCACCTATCATTCACTTAAACTTGCCAAAATAGCATCCTACGTAGCAAAATCTTTCAATTATTGTGCCATGTAGGCAATACCATCATGCAAAATCAAGTTAGAGTGCTATTTGAACTGGCTTACAAAGTTTGGAGGGTCAAATGTTTGGTCTTTTGGAGGATCAAATGTTTGGTTTTATTGTTTAAGGTGCTAGACGGATTTTTAATCTAAGTTTGGATTGTTATATAGACTTTTTCCTATCCTTAGTGGTAAGAGTCATCACGAAGGGTTTGCGTTTCCAGCATATATACAACACTTGCGCCTGAATTTTGAAAAAAATGTATCCCACTTATGACCACAACAACCCTTCTTTCGGCCTACACGAGAAACGAGTAAGTTGGCAGCAGTAGGTCGATCATGAGCTAATTTTGTTTCACTAACTAACAATCTTCTTTGTGTATGTGCATATATCGGTTGGCTCAGGCCGGGTTTGCCCTTTCACGGACAAGAAAACGAACCGGGCGAACAAGGTATCCTTCTCCAACCACAAGACGAAGAAGCAGCAGTTTGTGAACCTGCAGTACAAGAAGCTGTGGTGGGAGGCCGGCAAGCGCTTCGTCAAGCTGCGTCTGTCCACCAAAGCACTCAAGACCATCGAGAAGCACGGGCTCGACGCCGTCGCTAAGAAGGCCGGTATCGACTTGAACAAGAAATGATGATGACCCGGGCTGAGCTGAGCTTAGCTGAATGAGTCTGTCAGTTTCCTAGCTTTTAATTCTTGATTTCCTCCCATCATCCATTTCGATGTATGCAAGGTTGCATTGATGGGAGTTTTCTGTTTTCATTCCGTACGGTGGTGTATCACATAACCAAATGACTTGAGTCAGTTCCAAGTAAACAGTAGCACTCTTGAAGCAAAGACAAGGTTCACATCCTACTCCCAGAAGACCTTCCTTGAAGCTTGTTGTGCTAATGGATTTGCCTTATTATTTTGCTCACGAGGGGTATGACGGATTGAGAAAGAACTAAACAAGCCGATTATTACTTAACACTGTTCTAAGCAAGGTTTTAAATTTTGTTTTGATATAAATTGGAGGTGGCCGAAATCCGAAATCTCGGTGAGATTTCAGAATTTTAAATAAAATTTGAATGAAATTCAAAAATCAAATTTCAAATCTGTTTTTTTTTTCAACCGAGAAATCCGAGATTTCGGCTGAAATCACCGAGATTTTGGTCCAAATTAAACCGATTGAAAAATGGTCAAAAACAAGTTAAAAAATTTGAAAATTTTTTGGATGGTCCTGACACATCACTAATGTTCCCATAAAAATTTCAGATAATGATCAATTCTCAGGAATTTTTAAAAAATCTAACAGTGCTACTCTAACATCCCAATTTTTGCTTTCATTGAATTTACTTAGTTATCTGAATTTTTGAATTTTTTTGGATTTAATATGAATTAAGTCTGGCATTAAATTATTTAAATATTTAAAAATTTCATACAAAGTTTTGCTTGAAATATTTTATTTGAGTCCAAAATGTCTCAAAGTATTTTCCAGAATTTTTTTCGGAATTTTTCCAATATTTTTGCTATTTTTCTTGAATTAAATGAATTTTTGGAAGTATTTTAAATAATAAAAATGAAAAGAAAAATCGGGAAAACCCTAAATGGGTCTGGACCTGTCGGATCCGACCCGTTAACCCGCAAACCCGTTAAACTGCCCCGCCCAACCCGAAACCCTAACCCTAGCACCGTAGCCGTTGGATGGAGATCCAACGGCTGTGATTGAGCCACATGGCGTTGGTCGTGTCCGATTCGGATTGAATCCTAATCGGTTTGATCCTGGGCGTTGATCTTGATGCGTGGACGGCTGGCCGTTATCGTCTCCGATCCGGAAACCTCGACGCGCTCGTTCCTCTCCATTGCCGCGTCGGGCTCAATTTCGGCGCTTTAAAAGGCGTGGACCCCCTCCCGAGGTTCACCTTTTGTTGTTGTGCTGTCTGCCCTAGTCCACGCCTGCCAGGGAACCCTAGAGCCAGCGTAATTTCTCGCCGTGGCCGAGGAGCGCCGTGGTATGTTCTTCGCTCCCCGCCGTGAATCAGCGCCGTTACGTCAAAGCCAAGGCCGGAATTGGACTCCTGGGAGCAAGGTGAATCAGTACGCATAACTCACCTCGTTGGAAAACGCGTGAGGCGCCGTTGGAGTGGTCGTCGTCTTCATCTCCGGTCAGACCAGCTCGTCGCGCCATCACCGGAGCGCTGCGAAGATCTCCACCGTTCGATTAGATCCAACCGCCCAGGTTCGTCCACGTTGCCATCTCATTGATTCGGTTAGATTAGATCTGGACCATTAGATCTAGGATGAATGACCTAGATTTAGCCAGGTAGCTGTTATCAAATACCGTATATTTGATTCAATTCAGGCCGTTAGATCTAGAGATGTAGGGTTGAGATTTAATCGCGTAGTTTCAGAGTTAGGTAGATCGTGGCCGTCAGATCTAGATTGCACGGCTCAAATGGATCCGCCTAGTGGTGCTCATGGATTATTGATTCAGCTTGCACTTTTCATATTTGTCCATTTAAAGAGTGGTTCTCTACTTATGATTCTGTTGGTAGTTGTGATGTTGTGACTGCTGATGAGTCTCCACTTGATATTGTTGGCATCGGTTCTATTCGAATTAAAACTCATGATGGCATTGTTAGAACCCCCACAAATGTTCGCCATGTTCCCAAAATGAAAAGAAATCTTATTTCTTTAGCCACTATTGAATCTTTGGGTAATAAGTATACCGTTGAAAATGGTGTCCATAAGATTTTTAAAGACAACCTTGTTGTTATAAAAGTCAATCGAATCAATAGTCTTTATTACTTGAATTGTTCTACAGTTACAGATTCTACAGCTGTTTCTATAATTGCATCAAATTCTCAAATCACCAAGCTTTGGCATATGCGTTTGGATCACATGAGTGAGAAAGGTATGCATCTTTTATGCAAGAAAGGACATTTAAATAATATTGGTAAACTTGATTTCTGTAAACATTGTGTTTTTGGCAAACAAAAGGGGTCAGTTTTACTATTTCAACTCATCAATCCAAAGGAATTTTTGATTATGTCTATTCTGATCTTTGGGGTCCTTCTAAATTTCTTTCTATTGGAAGATGTAGCTACATGATTACCTTTATTGTTGATTTTTCTTGCAAACTTTGGGTTTATTTTTTGAAACATAAGAATGAAGCTTTTTTCGTGTTCAAGAATTAGAAAGATTTGGTTGAAAATCAAACTGACAGAAAAATCAAGAAATTTAGAACTAACAATGGATTAGAATTTTGCAGTGGTGAGTCTAATCAGTTTTGCGCTAATCATGGTATTGCAAGATATTTGACTATTCCAGGTAAACCTCGACAAAATAGTGTGGCAGAGCATATGAATCGTACTCTTCTGAAAAGAGCCCCACATGCTTTCAAATGCAGGTTTATGGGACAAGCGTGCTTTGTGGGCTGAGACTATTTCTACAGCCTCTTACATGGTTAATCACTCTCTAAATTCAGCTATTGATTTTAAGAATCTAGAAGAGGTTTGGTCGGGTAAACCAGTTGATTATTCAAACTTGAAAATATTTGGTTGTCCTGCTTATGTTTATGTGAGTGATGGAAAATTAGAGTCCAGAGCAAAAAAAAATGCATATTTATTGGATATGGTTCAGGTGTCAAAGGATATCGTTTATGGCGTTTTGATGCTCGCAAATTGTTCATTAGTCGTGATGTTACTTTTCATAAAGATACTTTACTTGCATCTGGTAGTGATAGTTATGGTTGTTCATCCACAAATGAATCTGAAATTTCATCCACAATTGAATCTGAAATTTCTGAAATTACTGCAAGAAATGCAGAATTTGATGTAGTTTTACCTACCATTGATAATGATCATCTAGTGGTTCTACTTTACAACCAATTTCAGCATCCAGTGGTTAAACTTCATAGCCAGTCTCAGCATCTCCTTGTGACATTACGGTAAGAGTGTATGTCGCGTTTTTGGGCTTTTTCAGGGTGTTTAGGCTTTTTCGGGAGAGTTTGGGCCTTGGGGGACTGAGTTTTGGGATTTCCGGGAGAGTTGGGCCCATGTGTGGGGAGAAAATCCTGCCAACCCTAGGTTCCCCACCCCTCCATGCGCCCCACCCCTTGCCCTTGCGCCCCCTCTCTCTAGCTGCCGCCCCTCCCCTCCTCTTCCCTCCCACCCGTGCGCCCCTCCCTCTCCACCATAGCCGGCTCTAGCGAGGATTCTTCCCCTCCCATTGCTGCCACACCTTCCCCTCCGTGGATCTCTCCATTGGGGAGCCTTGCAACCAAGAGGATTCGGTGTTTGGAGGAGAATCGAAGGCGGGAGAAGGAGGTTTCGTCAGTTCTTCGGTTCGTCAAGGAGAGGTATGGTTTTTGGGAGTCTATGGGGTGGATTAGGTGCTATTCTAGTGGAGAATTTTGGTGCTATTAGCCTCTAATGGTGTGCTGCAACTAGTTAGATCTGAAGAAATCTAGATCTGTTTTGGCGTTCTACTCTCGGGCAGATTAAAGGGCTGTCTTCGGGCGTGCTTTAGAGAATTTTAGATTCGTTTTCTGGGGGGCCGGCTGTTATGAAAGTTGTACATAATTGAAATAACTTAATTGGGCACCTAAATTACTAAGTTTCGTTCAGCCTTTTAAAAGTTATGGCCTTTTACCTATCGCTGTCCAATCTTTGTTGCGATTGAAATAGTCTGTGTTCATCTGTAGATTAGAGGAACTTAAAGGCCGAATGAGATTTTTTGAATACTTAGAAAAAGATGGAAAATTTCCTGTAGTTTGAGAAAATGTATTCTTTTACCTGATTTGGAGTTGTTAAACTCAAGTTATGGTCATTAGAAGGTTGCTGTCCCGTTTGGACATTTGGTTTTTCGGATTTTTAGAAGTGGGTTGCGAAGCCATCGTAGTTATTAGTCTTGTGATGCATTGTGAGCATATTTCTGAGTGGATTACATCTATGTGCAGGTGGTGTGACCCCGGGAGTGCCATCAACATCTCGCCACTCTGTCCCGCGAGGTTGAAGGCAAGTGTATTGCGATGTGAATTGTTGGTAGCATAATGAAATTGTTGTTGTCATGTTATTCTAGCATGGTAGGAATGATGTTTGCTTTACCATGTGATTAATTTTGAATTTGATTAGATTGGCATGAATGTTATCCTAAGAATTGAAATAAGGAATGGATGTATGTTTATGGTTGTGGTTATGCAATTTGTTAAATATGAGTATATATGCAAGTTATTCATGTTTATGGCATATATGTATTCATAGCATGAAGATAGGCCAGGTTGGTGAGAAAGTCATAACTAATCCGGTAAGGTCGGTGAGAAAGTTATGATTAATCTGGAGCGCCACTGAGAAATACCTACCTCGTAGTTCCATCCACAGTTGTGAATGGAAGCGAGTCAGTAAGAGTAGGCACACTCCACGGGATGGAAGGGAAAGAGGGTGCACACCGACGGGTGTGCACTCGGCAATACCAGTATGTGCTAATGAAAGGAGCATGGCATGATGCATTACATGAATGTGAATGAGAATGTCTATATGAGATTGTGATTGAGGAAATTGTATGGATTGTTCCTCGCATGGTTAAAGTCATGAAGGCTATTTATATGTATGATAAATGTTGTTTTCTTGTCTCGTTGCAATATACTTTGATGAGTGATGAACTCACGCTTGTTGTTTATGTTTTTTTAGGTACCACGTGTTCGGCTTTTGAGGAAAAGGGATTAGTACCACCATATCACTAGTTCAGCTCACTAGTTGAAAATACCTAAGAACTCTGTTGGTGTTGATTATTTATGTTGAGTTATGTTGGTGAATGTTTCGTGATGAACCCCATAATTAAATGTCGTCACGGAGTTTACTTATTCCTTTGCTATGATTTGATGCTGAAAACATTGATTATCTTACTGTTGTTATTATTCATTATGCTATTGTGATATGAACTTATTGATGTTGCTTAGAAATCATGATAATAAGGATACATGCTGCCGAAATTTTGTTTAAACAGTTAGTGTACTTGCTGTAATTTATTCTTATCCTTGTTGTTTGGTTGCTCTATTTAGTCTTTGTGGTGACATTCCGGGCACATTAGGTGCCGGGGTGTTACACTCCTAGTACTAATGATCATTGTATTGCTAGAGATAGAACAAGAAGAAATATTCAATTGCATGCTAGATATCGTGACACTGATGATATGACCTGTTATGCTCTTCATGCTGCTCAAGATATTTGTGGTATCTTTGAACCTTCTTTTTATTCTGAAGTTATCTCATTTGAAAATTCTTCTAAGTGGTTAACAGCTATGAATTAAGAAATTTTAAGCCTTCATAAGAATAATACATGGGATTTGGTTGAGCTTCCAAAAGGTAAGAAGAAGAATGGTATTCAGTTGGAAGGCATCCTTACAGCTTATTGCCGATCTTTCTACTACTGAAGTGGAATATATTTCAACTACTGAAGGCGTTAAGGAAGCTATTTGGTTGCGAGGTCTGGTTTCTAAACTTGTCATTAAACTGGACACTCTTAATGTTTATTGTGATAGCCAGAGTGCTATTTGTTTGACCAAGAATGATATGTATCATGCCAAGACCAAGCACATTGATATCAAGTACCACTTTATTCGTGACATTGTTGTTGAAGGACAAATTGTTGTGAGAAAGATACATACTAATGACAATCCTGCAGACATGCTCACCAATACTCTCTCTAATACCAATTTCAAGCGTTGCCTTGACTTGGTTGGCATTCATGGTGCTTAATGGCCCTTCGGGGTTTCTTGGAGACAAATCTTTATTATGGATTTTGAGTCAAGGGGAGGTTTGTTAGAGATATGCCTCAAATATCCTAACTAACAAGGAGTCCTTATCTCATACAACTCGGATTCTATTTTAGCTATATAAGCCAACCCCATGTACTTTTAACGATTGAACCAAAATAGTGGATTTCGTCTCCCGTGGTTTTCTCCCGCAAGGGTTTCCACGTAAAACATTGTGTTCCACTTCTCCGTGCGTGTGTATGATCGTGTGCTAACCCTAACCTAACAAACAACGTTGCCCCTCCGACCATGCTCATCTGAGGTGTACGACCCCGGAATGCCTCCTCCGCCTTCGCCGTCTCGTCCACTGTCAAAACTACCACATATAGAAATAGGCCCATCACAAATAGATCTCCCAGCCCCCATGGAAATGCTCCTGACCTCACCTGTTCGGCCCTCTGAGAGGATGCGACGAAGGCCATCCACGCGGTCGTCGGAGGTCCCAGCTTGCCAACAGTGGCCACACTCGGAGCATGCATAACTCCTCTGCCAGATTGCACATGCTCATGCGCTCTAACAGACTGCGTAACAGGCTCATCTGCAAGACCTCAGGGGACTGAATTAATTCGATGGGACCTCCCCTCAAGTGCTGGTCCTCCGAAGCTGGTGAACGGTAGTAGAACCACTATCCTCTCACATACCAACTATCCTTCATGGGTGGTGAAGATGAAGGCAAACATACGTGCCCGAAAGGTGTGGAGCGCAGTTGAGCCGAAGGAAGGTGACCAGGTAGATGAGTCCAAGGATCAAACCGTCCTGGCGATCATCTTCGGTGTTGTAGGTGTGGATATTTTGATGTAGATTGCTGATAAAGAGTGCGCGAAAGATGTGTGGGACACCTTGCGCACGATATTAATTTCTTGGTGATGATCGTGTGTAGGAAGTCAAACTCAATTCTTTGCGATGGGAGTTTGAAAACCTACACATGGGGGAGAATGACACCGTTGACGACTATGAGAGCTAGGTGATGAGCTTGGTGAACCAAATCAGGAAACTTGGCGACAAATTGGAGGAGCCATATGTCGTTAAGAAGGTGCCGTGATCCATCCTTGAGAAGTACACACAACTGACCAAATGATTGAGGAGTTTAGTGACTTAAAGACCAAGAAGCTACAGCAAGTGCTCAGTTCGTTGAAGGCTCATGAGGAGCACCTTCGCATGTACACACCTCGCCGAGACGAGGAACAACTACTGCAGGTGAAGGTCCGAGGAGCATCAAGTTTGCCACGCGGAAGAGGTCGTGGTCGAACAATGGACACGAGATAAGAAGAATGTTCGTTGCTACAGCTGTCGCGGTTATGGACATTTTGCAAAAGAATATCCATCAAAAGCCATGAAAGATGACGATGAGGTGAACTTGTCCAAGGTAGAGAAGGCTGCGTTCTTCGATGAAGAACCGGCACTCTTATGAAGATGCACAAAGAATTTCAACAATAATAAAATCAAGATTAAGAGGGAGTGTTAGTATATAATCTTGACTTGTATCTAGTCTAGTATATTTGCATGTGTGACTAATTCCTGCATGTGTGTGCACATTATGAGTAGTAGCATGAGAATCGATTAGTATTGTTGCATGGTACGCGGATCCAGGTAGTTGCTCTGCGTATCCATTAGTGTCTTATTTAACAATTGTACTTATTTAGTTGTGGAGTAGAGCAAAATAACACAATTGCTCCAAGCTCGTACTATGTTCTTGTGTGCCTCTTCTTCCATCCTTTGTTCATTTGTGTGTGTATGTGTGCCCGTGAGAAACACAAGTGAGACTGAGCACAACAGAGTGAGGAGTTGAGTGATTCAACTCCAACAGGCCTCATCTCGATGCGGCAAAGGAAAGGTCTCGTCGCTTGATGCGCAGATGCCCGCCATATCTGAAGGACGCCCGCCCACCTCCAGCGTCGCCAGGTAACTCATCAGTGTACACAACCTCCGAAGCACCCTCCGCCCCAGACTTGCCCTTCTTCGCTATCCACTTGGGGTGCTCTCTAGGCTCACCAAAGAAAGCAAAGCAAGCGCAAAGAACGACAGCGAAAGTGAAAGAGGTGCAAGGCCACGGCAGAACGCCGACGCCATTTATAAGTGGCTAGCCACCTTGTAAGGTGAAACAGCCTAACACAAGCGAACAAGGAACCGGTGCATCATCAGCGCTGATGATGGTGTGTTTATATTAGTGGACGGTTTTTTCTCCTTGTTCATCTCCAACATTTTCGATGTTACATTCTTGTCCAGGAGGGAATTATTCCATAAAGATAACAGAAGATGATGTCTCTGTCAGGGTCGTAGGAAACAGAAGGTAGCTCCAATGCCCAAGCAGGAAGAGTCCAAGTAGAGCCAGCACAACAGACAAGGCAAAAAAGTTGTGATCATTGTATGATTTAGTCATAACAAAATACAGTACCAAATGAAGATAAAATTCCTCGATACGTTAACTAATTGAAATGTGAAATTGTACCTTTCCTGTACGTGAAAAGAAGAAAAAAATCCTCAATGCTTGCTGACATCCAGTTCCAGGCTTCCAGCCTTCCCGGCCAACCGCCAACATGCAGACCATCTCAAGTCTCAACTCAAAGACAGTGGTCAGAAAAGAATACAAGAACAGAAAGCTGACGTATGTAGTTGATTCCATTTCAGAGTAGTCATATGGAAGTAATTAAGCATTGAAACCTGTAGCAACTGTCACTCAGAACAATATGGTAGGAAACCAAGAACCTTATTCATCTGGCACAGAGGTTAATCTCTAAGCTCTTAAGTATATTGTTTTAATTAAACTGAATAAAGCTGATTCAGTAGATCATTTACAGGGACAAAATACTGTTAAGGATATATTATCTCTTATAGTTATAGATAAGTTCCTGTTATAGATAGCCCTCATATTCAATACAAGTCATATTCATAACAAATACAAGGATAGCAACAAAGGTACAATATTTATCCTACACTTGCACTGTGGCCTTCATTTTTTCACTTTTGCTTACAGAAAGATAGCTGTTATTTCATCCTTCAAACAATTCACTGATTTTGCTCTTCAACTCCGGCTTAAAATCCTCAGCATATCGTCTTACAGACTGTTGCAGAATTTCCAAATGTGCATTGTAGGCTCCAGTAACAAACTCTAGGATCTTTACACGAAGCTCATCACGAAGAGCTGGACTGGGTACCTTCCAGCACATCTGAGCATTACAAGTTTCATTGAAAGACCAAGAAAACCTCTGCAAGTGAGTCGGGCTGGCGTACAAGAAATTGAGGAGGTTTGTCCTAAGCCGTTTCCTGGGAGGCGTGCCTTTTGCAATCTCCAAAGTGGATGTAACAGGTTTCCATGACGCAGACAGGTAAACCTTCATGTATCCTTTTATGCGGTGTTGGCGTTTTCTAATCCACTTGGCACCTAGAATCAACTGTACATCTGATTGCTGGACTTCTTGTAGTATGAAATGTGTGTTATTCATCAAGAATATGCACTGGAGTCCTTTAGAAGCAAATGTCTCAGATTGTTTCTTAAGCACTGATTCCAGATCAGAGATGAGCTGGAACACTAGACGATCTGTGAAGCTCTTTATTCCCTCAACTGTCAACAGATCATCGGTGTGATCATGACCTAGAACAGTATCAAGTGAACCTTTATGCTTTTCTAGCAACCTGATGTACCTCATGAGGTACCCAGTGATCGACAAGATACTTCCATCCTGCGCTATGTTCTGTGAGCTGTAAGTTTGAATCAAGCCTTTAAGCTCTTTAACTATTCCCCTAGCAGAGTCCTTCAGTTTTGCAAGAACCCCATTAACATCCTTATTAACATCTCTACTGATATATACTGTATAGAAGACTTTCCTGAGAGTGGGGGTGGCATTCATGAGTGCTGTGTACATGTTCAATACACAGAAGAGCTTCTCTGGTGACTTCCTCACCTCATGGTCAGATACAATTGAAGCAACAGTGAACAGACGCCTAATAGGCTTTTCTGCTGCTTCCAAAAGGTCATCATGTGTAAATCCATTGCATGGATGATGGTTCTGCTTGAGTTGCATCTGCAATGTGTTGAGTGCACTGACAATGTACTCCAACACTGCAGGCCAGCTCTTGATGGATTTCCAATGTGCCTCCCCAAAATTTTGGCGATCTACTCCAAGTACCGAGTCAAAGCCACCAATGAACTGGCACCCAGCAAAGATGTCACAGTATTTGATGTGAAATGCCTGGTACAAGTCCCTTGAGTTCTCAGCTAAAATTTGCCGGTTAACTAGCTGCCCAAAAGGAACAAAACACTCGAGACCAATTATAATGTTGAACCTGTTATCGTTAAATATGTAGGTAGTGCTCATCTCCATAGAAGGATCATCTAGCTGTTCAGCATCGAAGGTGTTGTGCGTGCTACGGGAGTTGAAGAAAGAAGAGGATTTACTGGTGGTTGTATTACCGCTGCCTGAGAAGTGGCAACCTCGCAAAGGTATATTATTTTTTCCGGCTGTGCTAACAATAGCACGCTGATGCCTGTAAAATAACATTTGTGTAAGAGAAATACTGACAGTTTGTTACAGCATTGTGAAGCACTGAGTAGATGATAATACAAGCTACCAAGATTGTCATGTAAGAAAATTATTAGGTAAAAATAAATTATATGTGTATTTTCCTCTTAGGAGGTTTTTCTTCTTCTTAATGAAATGACAGTGCTCCTGTCCTAAGTTTCAAAAAAAAAAAAAAAATTTATATGCTTTTAGGGAACTACAAAAAAGCTTTTATCTTGGCAGGAAAAAATAGTGCAGTCGATCATGTTTCTTTACACATCAACATAAGGGGAAGGAGTATAAATGTAAGCCTTTTCCTCTCTCAATATCAATTACTAACATTGAGAATTACATGGTACAGAGAACTACAAGAATAATTAGGTAACACGTGATTGCAATAGTGAGGCTAAATATATCTTCTTTTTAGGAATTTTTGGTACACTATCCTGTTAGGTCCTATTGTCCTAAACATCAAGATGCATTATTGATGGAACCTGCGAAGTGAACTCAACATTCAGAAAAGGGTCTTTCTTTGACAATATGTCAGCAATATGGATAGGCTGGAAATAATGCTATGTGATAAAAGAACAGATTTCACAAACTCTCGTCTTCTTTTATATAAAAACTCTTTATAATGTTATCGTATTATGATTAAACATTTGAACTGCACTTATTATTTTATCAGGCAGAATATGTGGCAATAGAGGCAAAATAAAAGAAGCTTGAAGTGGTACCAAACGGGAAGCAGGCTAATTTCTTTTGCCAACTGTCTTATAGGCCTAATGCTTCAATTGTGCTCTAACCTCCCAAAGGACATGATGATTGATTAGACGAAGAAGTTGTTCGTTACCTGCTGGAAACGAGAATTCCGTTATGCAGATACAAAATGTTGCATGAACGATCGGCTTGTTTCTCCAAAGCGACTGCTGTCTTGCTCTTCCAGTCATGTCTGTATCAAGATCCGGAGGTCACACGAAACAATCAAACAATATTAATCACAAGTAAATTGCAGGAGTTCTTTAATACCACCCCACCCCCCACCAGAATAACATGTTTAACCAGTATGCAACATCTGTAAGTACTAAGTTAGATACCTATTTTTCGCTCCCATAACGAGTGTGGTAATCTTATTCTCTTTTATTAGCTCCAAAAGTGCAACAGCAACATCATCTTTATCAATTATGAGTACCTCTGCTTGGACCTAGAAGAAATACATGATATCGATGCATTATTTACGAAACAGCACCATTAAGGACTCATCATTTCAGGTTCAGCATTCACCTTACAAATTTCCAAGCATTCCACCAAGGACTTCTCCATCATGTTCCTCACATTTTTCGTGAATTCACTGACAAAATCCTCTCTCAACATACTTGCGTGCATCGTAGCGCCCAATCCCACTGAAAGAAATGGCTATAGGATGTAAGAGGTAATAAGCATCTGGTAAATTTTCTGTTACTCGAGGCTAAAGACAAGCAAATTTCCTGTAAACTTTCCATAAGCAGCATGAAGTGAATTTCTTACTACGTGGGACTGTTGTGGCTGGCCTGTAGATGTGGACAAGAACCAGCACCATCTGTGGCGGGATGAAGTGTGAAGCCCATTGCAGAGCAAGCAAACGCTGCTTAGCATCATGCGCCACCGCCAGGTACACCTTCTCACCTGCAGATCGGGATACGTTTGCCTCCTGCATCAGCTCAGCTGTCCTTTATTTCCGTTAATGCATTAAGAGAGCGTTCTTGCAGCTACTAGCTCCAGCCTCCACCTGTAAAGCTGTGCTTCGTCTCCCTAAATAGCCTGCATTCTCTTGTTCCCTGTTCCCCAAGGCCTTTCTGGATGGTAGATTCTTGTTACAAAGGAATGATTCTGCAAGGAGGGGGTGCAGATGAAGTTTCTGTCAGGTTGCTGGCAAACAAAGAATAACTCAAAACCATAATAGGACAAAAAAAATTACCTAGTTCCAAGGAGATTACAGGTAAAGCCAAAGGCGTGCTGCTCAAGAGTATCATGACTGTACACTGGTACAATGGTTCATCCTTATGTGCGCCGACCGAATGCAGTATAAACGAATAGAAAAGGAAGGGCTTGTTGCTTTGGATGAGGACCATGAGGTGTATTTGGCTGCAATTTAGAAAGGAAAAAAAAATCAATCTAACTTCCGTCCAAATGCCTGTAATCGAAACAGGCCCTAATGGAAATGAATAGTACCTTTTGGTCCTGAAATGAAAAACACTAGGGAAAAGTCTTAACTCAAAGATGGCACATAATAGCAAGGAAACATAACGAGGAAAACAACAACAAAAAACGAACTTTTGCGCACCGTGTAGTATGCTTAGTAATTTATGCACAGGATGCATAATACTTCAATTCCTTCGCCATCCAAACTGCTACTCCAACAGGTCCTCGAAGTAGTCCTCTGCCGCCTCGTCAATCTAGTCCTGCGGGTGACTCGCCAACCAATCTTCCTTGATGATTCCATAATGCTCAGTTTCTAAGCAAGGGGAGAGTTATACAAGAGTGAGTATAAAAGTACTCATCAAGTATTATTAGCAAAATGCAATATATGAATTTTTCCTTCGACATCCACCTCAAGTCCTTTCCATACCATCTGATGTAACATTTCCTCAAAATCATTTTCAAAAAATAGAATTTTAATAGAAAAGTTGTGTTGATTTTAATTATCCAAAAATGCTACTAGCATTCGTATATGAGGCAGATTTACCTTTCTAGCTTCCAATCCAGGAGACAGGTATGAATTCATAATTCTACCTTGCGCAGAATTGTACCACTTTACCTATAATAAACCCAACTGCAGCTGGGAACCCAAAATGTTTATCACTAATCATGTATTAGATCTCTAACCCTGATAGCCAATGAGTAGTGGTGTCTCATCCCACCTACTCTCAGCATACCAGTTGTACTCTGACCTCCGACAAATTACGCAGTATAGTACTCTGACTATTACGCAATACAGTACTTCAACTATAACGCAGTACTGTACTCTGACTATTTATGTAGTATAGCACTCCGACTAATAATGCAGTATTGTACTTCGTCTATTTACAAAGTACAGCACTCCGACTAACAATGCGCTGATTTTGTGTCCCTCACTAGGCCTCTGACATACCTAGCTTCACACCCATAGTTATCTACTCTTACCCAATGTGGAGATCAAACACCTTCATTAAACAACCTTTTCTGGTTGTTTCCACACACTATGGTTGATACGATTTAATACGACTCATTGCCTGAGTGTAGTTTGTTTATCCTTATATCATAGACTATGTAGAGGGCCTCTTCGGCAATTCTCAACCCATGGTACCCTCTACCCACCTCATATATATACCATACTGGTTCCATTCGTTAGATGAGCCATTTCAACACAAGAATATTCAACCACTGCTGCAGCAGTGCATCAACAAACCAATTTATCAATGACCAAATTTCTGCCGCAGCAACTCGCAATCATCTATCTTTCCAACAACTTCTGATTTAAAGTTTTACTTTCAAAGATATTTTTCTCCTGCAGCGATAATTTATGAAAACATTCAAAAATAATTTCACAAAATATGAACAAAGGAAGCTTGCTTGGATTAATGTTGAAATATACATCCTCACATGGTTGTTGCTGAAGATCAGCGGACTTCTTGAATTTAATTTCTGAAATTACGTAAACGCCGTATTTTAGCGGCGAATAAGTTTTTCTATATTTTAATGAGTCCAACCTATTGCTCCTATTATTTTAAGATTTATAAAATTTATGTTGCTTTTTTAAGGCTTTATACAATTTTCTTCCATCGCGCTTTAGTTGAAAATTCGACTAATTGGATTTATTGATCTAATAGATTTTAATTGATTAATCTTTAATTTGAACAATTAGCGTGGTCAAATTGATTCATAATTCTCTTAATTTAACCAAAAAAATATATATTTCTTATTTCTCTCTTTTCTTTTCTCCTCTTTTATTTTCTTTTAATTCATTTAATCATATCATTTTACGCTACTTAATAAAGCCAGCATTAATTTACCATTATTTTCCTTTTGCTTATTTATTTTACTTATTTTAGAAAGTCACCCCTTTTATTTTTCTTTTTATCTTATATATGTATTATTACTGTTGTTATTATTATACGATGATAAGTATCGTTGCTATTATTGCATCCGAATGGGCAAATGTGTAATTTTAATCTTTTCCCATCTCTGTTGATTTCCTGGCCCATTTTCCCATTTTTTTCGTTTTTTCTCCTCATTTTCTTTTTCTTTCTTCTCTATTTTCTTTTTCTCTCCCTTATCCCCTCAATTCCCCATCCAACAATCTCTTGCTTCTCTTCTTCCTATCCTCTCACTTCTCCCTCTACTTCCCCATGGCTCACCAAATCTGATTCGTCTTCGCCGGCCTTCGGCCGATCCGTCCTCACTGGCCTAGCTTCGGTCGCCACTTCCTCCTCCTTCGAGCCCCTTCGTGGGCACGTGCATGCGTGCCTGACCTCCCTCCTCACGCACGTGCGGCTTGCCACCCGGGGACTCCCCCACTATGACCTTGCTAGCCTCGGCCCCGGCCTCGCCGGCACTACGCCCTGGCCACACTGGTTCGTCGCTCCCTCCCAGCCTCTTTTGCTCTCCCTCACGCACTGCCCCACGCTATCGTGGACAGCCTTGGGCCCGACCCCGCCGCCGTCTACTCTCCCCCGTCGATTTAGCACCACCGAGTGATGAACCCTATTTTCGTGAGACGTGCTGATTCGGCTCTAGACGAATCTGGTATATCAGTGCACGATACCAAATCATACGGGTTGACAGCAATTCTAATTCTAATTCAATTATTTATTTTAATTCACTGATTCTTTTATACATATGCATGCAAACTAATATGCAGGACTTACATTTAAATTAGAAGATCAAGAACACACCGATGTTTTGTAATTTATATTCTTGTAATCTTCATTTTTGGAACATAATGATTTATTTAAGTGATTTGCGATCAGAATTGTAATTAAATATTCAAGTATTACAATTTATTCCCTTGTACTCAATTTGTAATAGTTAAGTTGTGATTTTAATTCTTTACTTATTAATTTAATTTAATTATGCGATTTATTTTATTTTAATAACCCCATTTGCAATTAATTATTCATAAAATTCATGATCTGAAATGTAATTAAACTCTTGTATAATTTAATTTATCCCATTGTATACAATTTATCCCATTGTATTCAATTTGTAATAATTAAATTGTATAATTCAACTTTATTAATTAATGCTTCTGATCTGGAAAATAGATTGGTTTGTTTTATTTGCGACTTCCTATATGTGTAAAAATTTTAATTGCCCAGAGTACTAAATTGATTTAGGTATGTGTGAAGATTCAATGTATACGTGTATGTCCATTGTGATTTATTTAATAAATTGATTAGGTTTATTTTTGAACAACTACAATCACGATTTTTTTTTTTTGCAACCTAGATTATCCTATTCAAATCCTTACTTTGCAAGGTGCTAATTAGGTGGGTCCTTTCAATTGTTACATATTGTAGCACCCTTGCTAGAACCTAACCCTTTAGTAAAGCAATTAGACAATTGTTCACTAGACTTGACGTAGTCCAGCTTCAGTACTCTGTCATCCAACTTCTCCTTGATAAAGAACCTATCGATTTCAAGATGCTTGGTATGATCATGCTATATTGGATTGTTAGTAATGTTGATTGCAGATTTATTGTCACAGTGCAATACCAAGGGACCACTCCTCAACACCCGAAGTTCAGCCAATAGACCCTTCATCCAGATCATCTCACTCAAGTTTAACACCATTGCTCTATATTCTGCCTCTGAGGTAGATCAAGTCACAACTTCCCGCTTCTTGCTTCTCCATGCTACAAGGTTATCGCCCACAAAGATGCAGTATCCAAAAGTAGACCCCTTATCATCTTTACTACTCGCCCAATCAACATCACAATATCTTTCCAAATTCAAGTGTTGATTCTTCCTAAACCAAAGCTTTTTCCTAGGGCTACTCTTCAAATATCATAGGATCTGAAAGACAACTTCCGTGTGTCCCGTTCTAGGATCATACATATCTCGACTTAGCATACTCATTGCATATGAGATATCAGGTCTTGTATGGCACAAATAGATGAGACACCCAACCAATCTTTGATAAGCCTCCTTATCAACACCAAACTCAGCACAGAGTTTGTGATTTCTATCAATAGGCGAGGCAATAGGAAGGCAACAAAACATACCGGTTTCTGCTAACAGATCAAGGACATACTTTATTTGAGAGAGAACTATCCCTTTAGGAGACTGAGTGACCTCAAATGCTTCTCCTAGTCTCTCCTTCAGGCACTTGATTTCTTCACTATCGTCTCTGGTTATCACTTCCATTTTCCTTGTACTCTCCCTCTCGACTATCACCCTCGGTGAAAGGAGAGAATTCTTCTAAGAATTGGACAAGATCACTACTGCTCGTATAGTAAGGCTCAAACTCCCGAAAGGTTTCATCCATACAAACAATTTTCTTTCCGTTGGTTTGTAGCACTTATATCCCTTCTGACTAGATGAATATCCTATGAAGACACACTTCATAGCCTGAGGGTCTAGTTTGCCAACTATTGACCAGTGAACTCGTAAAAAAGCACACACAACCAAACACCTTACTACTGACCAGTGAACTCGTAAAAAGCTAGATCTGAGTGCTTGTAGCTGGTTGTGGGGCCGGCCCAACCCGATTTTGACCCGTTGTGCTTCCGGGCCAGGCCAAGTCCTATAAAACCTCTCCCGTGCCGGCTCGACCCGGCCCGTTGGCTTTTTTGTGCCGGACTGGCCCGGCTCACCATGGCCCGGAGTCCATCGTGCCCGGACCGTGACGGCCCGGCCCGGCGCCCAGCACATAGGGTGTACAGCACAGGAGATTTGGGAGCGTACCAGGGCGCGTGGCGACCGCGTATCGGGAGCAGGTAGCGACAGGCTGGTGCAGCACGAAAGCCATGTGCCGCAGGAAGTGATAGCACGTACGCAGGAGCGCATAGGAAAGAGCGAAACCGAAGCAAGGAAGAGGTAAAGCCAGCAAGAGAGAGTGCTGATAGTTTGCAACTTCTCTGTGCATTTTGATACAAACAGAGCCTGAATCGGTACTTATCGATGCCTGTAGACAGCACTAGTTTGATTTCTTTCTTTATATAAATCAATCACGTTGCCATGTGTTTGATTTAATCTATTTAAAACCTTTCTAAGGTATTAAGTGATTAATCTAAAAAATTTAATTGATTAATTCCTTGTAGATATTGATTGATCTCGTAATTAGAATTTGATCAATTCTCGTCATTATTTGGTACGGTCAACTTGCAAAAGTCATAACTCTAGCTCCTTAGATCCGATTGAGCTGATTTTTGTTGGATTAGTTTCGAAATTAAATCTAGCTTCTATAGTCCATATTTCACATCAATCCAACGGTTAAATCTTCAGAAATTACCGTTTTTGTAAACGTACATCAATATGTTTTCATGAAACCGAAGCAATCTTTCATAATTCGTTTAAGGGGTGTTTTGAGAACTAAAAAATTTGGTTTTAGCTTTCGCGCAATCATTCAACCCCCTTTGATTGCTATATTAGTGTATATCCACCCTACATTAACTCAAATGCTAAAGCAAAGCAAACCTTACACACAAAAAAGTGAAGTAGCAGATGAAGACAAAAAAACCATTTTCTTCAAAATATGACTGAGCTTCTGCTTCGTAAGCTTCCAGTGAATTTAAGTGGGCCACGCTGGGCATGTCCTCGAATCACAGATGCATTTGCAACAGCGATTAGTTTTGTAATTGCTTCACCACAAAGCTTTGAAGAGTAGTCCCTAAACTCTCATAATCTGATTTTTTTTTTAAAGAGAGGCAGGAGCTGAACCGATTCATTAAAGAAAGAGAGTTTAGAACAAAAGCCCACAAACTGGCAACGAAAACTAATAAAGTAACACATGACGACTAGAGAGATAAAACGAGGGGAAAAACTAGGCCCAAACAAACAGATACAAGGAACAAAACCACTAAGGCGCCGGAATCGGGGTCAACGGCACCCTGTTTGCTAACTCAAAGTTAGCGACCTGAAGGAGGATATGCTGGACTACAGGGAGCACTGAAGAGTAGCGATTGCTGAAGATGCGGGCATTCCGCTCCAACCAGATGTTCCAGAAGCCATAGATAAGGATCTCGTCAAAGATCCTACGGCGGTCCTTTGGGGCGAATGCACGCGTGGATTGCCACCAGGAGGAGATAGGTTGCGGCTGCACGGGCGAAAAGTGAGCAGGAAGAGGAGGGCTCAACCTGTTGAAAAGGATGCTCCATACCTGCTTTGCAAACGGGCAACACAACATTAGGTGGCCTACTGTGTCTTCTTCGGATCCACAAAGGCAGCAAACCGAGCAGTTTGGCCACCCTCTGGCAGCAAGGTTGTCCGAAGTAAGAAGCCTGTTTTGCACCAACAGCCAAGCGAAAAACCTGCACTTGTACTCGCATTTAGCTTTCCAGACCTTTGTGAAGCTTTGATCTGTTGTAGCCCCCTGGAATTGAAACCTATATGCCGACCAAGCGGAGTATTGCCCGTCCGGGGTCCACCGCCAAGTGATGATGTCCTGGACACCCGTTTGCAGGTGTACTCCCTGGATGAGGTCCCAAAGCAAAAGGAATTCCTGTAATTGCTCCCCTGTTGAGATTTTCCTAAGTGGGGTTAGCCAGTTGTTGTTGGTTAGTTCAGACTGAACTGATTTGTTTTTCCTACGGACCAATTGGAAACACAGGGGCGTGATGGTCATTGGAGATGAGCCATGAAGCCAATTAGAAGTCCAGAATTTAGTTGTGGCTCCATCTCCTATTGAGATTATTGTGCTGGCATTGAAGAGGGCTGCATCTGTGTCGTTGCATGGCACCGGCAAATCCGTCCATAACCTGGAGTGATCTTGCCAACGGTACAATAACCAGCGTAGTCTAAGCGCCCTGCCGAAAGCGTCGAACTGTTTAATTCCCAAACCACCTAAATGTTTTGGCCTACAAACTTTCTCCAGTTTACGAGGCAATGGCCTCCTTTGCAGTCGAGCTCTCCTCGCCAAAGGAAGCTCCTTCAGATCCTGTCAATCTTCTTGGATGCCCAGGGAGAGATGTGAAAAACGGTCAAGTGGTAAGTCGCCAAAGCCGAAAGAAAGGAGTCCACTAGTACAAGCCTAGCCGCTTTTGACAGCAAGGTCGCTTTCCAACCTGCGAGCCTGTTTGCCGCCTTGTCAATAAGGGTTGCCAATCCGGCCTTTTGGGACCTATAGGCCTTAGTGGAAAGGCTTTGAGTTGCGCCGGGAAACCCTGTAGGAGAGAGGTCAAATCAAAGTTCTCACATCAAATGGGGAAAATCTCCGTTTTCTGTACATTGGCTTTCAACCCTGATGCCTCACCGAAGAGCTGCAACACCCCCTGTAGAACCTTTAGTTCTAAAGCGCTAGGGTTTACAAAAAGAGCCACATCATCTGCATAGAAGGATGTGCATAGGTGTGGCGGTCTGTGAAGAATTGGCCCGAGGAGATCGAAGTTAGTAGCACGGGACAGAAGGAACTGAAGAGGCTCAAGCGTCAGGATGAACAACAGAGGGGATAGGGGGTCTCCCTGTCTAAGTCCCCTCCTATGAGGGATCGATCTTACTGGAACGCCATTTAGAAGGATTCTCGATGATGAGGTCGCGAGGATAGTAGCAATCCAATTCCTCCAATATTGCCCAAACCCGAAGTGGGACAACGCTTCCAAAAGAAATTCCCAGCTTACAGAATCGAAAGCTTTTGCCAGGTCCAGCTTGATGAAGAGCGAAGGCACTCTTTTGGAGTGTAATTGGGTGATTAGATTTTTTGCGAGCAAGAAGCTATCATGGATGGATCTGTGCCTGGTGAAAGCATTTTGGTTTTTGGAAACTAGAGAGTGCAATACTGGAGCTAACCTGTTCGCCAGAAGCTTGAAGAAGATCTTAGCAACATTGTGGATCAAGCTGATCGGCCTGTAATCGGAGATGCTGGTGGGAGTCTGCTTTTTCGGAATCAACACAACATTCGCAGAGTTTAGAAGATTAAAGCTGGACCCATTTTGATTGAACAACTGAGTCACAACGGCCATAAGATCATCCTTGAGGATGGTCCAACAGGAGGTAAAGAAGATACCTATGAATCCATCCGGCCCCGGAGCTTCTTCAGAGGGCAAGGAGAAAATTACGTCCTTTAGCTCTTCTAATTGAAACTGAAGTTCCAGGTGATCCAGAGAAAGAAGAGGGGCCGGCAGCGAGTGCCAGTCCAGCATGTGCCCCCTTTTCCGTTTGGAGCCAATGAGATGAGAGAGAAAAAGTGAAGATCTCCTCCTGCTTGTCATGATTGCTCTCCGCTAGACCACTGTCAGTGATTAGAGATGCAATATGTTGCTTGCGCTTGTGGGCATTGACTGTAGTATGGAAAAATTTTGTGTTAGCATCTCCTTCCCTAAGCCATTTGAGCCGAGATCTTTGCTTGAGTCTGATACGAAGGACAGCGGCTAGGCCTAGAATCCTGTGCTTTAGCCTCTTATGGAAATCTAATTCATCCTGTGACAGGTTTCTATTTTCTTGTGCTGAGTCTAGCTGGAGTACGATCTCTGCGGCAATGGCTGATTGGAGGCGAAGGTCTCCAATGTGCTCCCTACTCCAACGTTTGAGGGCTTTTGCCGTTCTGGATAACTTGATGTGAAAGCATCGGAAGGCATTAGTCGATCCTACCGGTCTATCCCAAGCCGACTGCACGACCTGAAGGAAGTTCGGCATCTTGGGCCAGAAGGCTTCAAATCGGAATGCTCTCGAAACAACAACATTGGAGGTAAACAACAGGAGTGGGCAATGGTCTGAGACTGAGGAGGATAATACCTGTAAAGTGCTGTTTGGATGCGACACCTCCCAATCATTTGAGGCGAAGAATCTGTCAATTCTTGTTTGAGTAGGATTGGACGTGTTCCTCGCCCAAGTGAATTTTCTCCGTCAGCTCAATTTCCTTCAGTTGGGTTGCATTTAGCAAATCTCTAAAAGCCTGCATAACTCGCCAGTTCAAGTTCCCATTGCTTTTGTCTCTCGGACGATAAATCATGTTAAAGTCGCCGAGTACAAGCCATTCAGGCAGCAGGTTCTGCTGCAGTCCCAGAACTTCCTGCAAGAAGAGAAACTTCTCCGTTTCAGCCTGTGGACCATAAACTCCGGTGCAAGACCGTGAGCTTCCAAGGGTAGTGCTTGTGAACTTGACCGAGATCGTGTTGGTCGTGCAGGAGGATTGGGAAAGGGTGAAATCCCTTTCCAAGCAAGCTAAGAGAATTCCTCCTCTTGTACCAATCGCCGGTAGATAAGCAAAGATCTTGCTGAAACCTACACCTAAGGTTTCCTTTACCATGTCAAATTCCACCTACTGAATTTTGGCAAACAACGTTTGCTTTTGTTTCCTTTACTAGATCTCTTACCACCGCTCACCGTGCCGGTACATTCAGGCCTCTAACGTTCCATGAAAGCACTCGACAGTTACCGGTCATTGGCTCTGGAGTAGCGCACCCTGACCTGCTGCAAATCTGTGTCATGGTTATGACTCCCGCGAGCTAGAGATCGCTGCCAGCACCATTCAGAAGGTGAGAGTAGCGGCAGTCGCCTGGACCAAACCAGCACATACAGCGACAACTTCAGACGCGCTACAGTAAAGACAAACTGACAACCAGACTGGGGAGGGCAATACATCAAACAAAGAGAACAGCCCAGAGGGGGGGAATCCTGATGAAACAAAGAGACCTACCACAACAGCCACAAAAGGGGAAGCAAAAGACACAGTCCAGATCACCTATACTAGTGTACTTCTGGTCCAGCAGTCCCAAGGCCGGTCAAACAAAGATAGTCTGATTTTAAGACTACGAAATTTTGTTTGTTGATTCGTTTTTGCAACGTATAGAGGACGCTAAGCACCAACTTCAGGTTGAAGTCCATATTTCTATTGCGCCACCTCACTTCCATTCAACAATTGAGAAGAGCCTGAAAGAGGTACACGGAAACTCAATTATAGGGATACCATGGTCCAGAATCTAGATCATAACAAACTAATTAATGTGGGGGGCTAAACCATGAACTGAGGTTTTAAATACTGGGGTAATATTGCAAGCTATCACAACATTGCAAGCTATCACATTATCAAAAGGAAGAAAAGAAATATGACCATTTAAGTGATTCCCTCAGTGCAACCACTGTGATACTCTCCTACCATTACATGGAAGCTACAGGTGGAATGGGGTTTTTAAAATAAAAAATGGAGCCATGAGGCCAAGAATGCCTTCCGCAGAAGCAGCTGCTTTTCTTACAATGCATTGTGGTCACCACTTCACCAAGGCAACAATGCAGCTGTCAGAGACCAAGAACAGGGAGAAACTGGCAAACTGGGGCCGTACTCTACTTGATGCTACTTAGCTTTTAGCTAAGCAGTACTTCAGATGGCAATGTGAAGAAAATGACCTTAGGAATTAGGATGCATGATACTGCGTTGTGAAAAGTTATCAAGTGCCTGGGAATGGGATGCCCAGCATATAAAGGGTCATCTTGCTGTCAACTGGAGTTCATCACTATAGTCATTTCACGAGGCAATGATATTCCTCATTGCATGCACAAGTAAATTTGTTTACATGACTAGGATGAGTTCTTGTGAAATCTGGTGCCTAGTAAGCTTCAGCACAAGCTTCATATATTGTATTCTTGCATCTCACATAGTGATCCCTAATGTATTGTCTATTACATACTAATAAAAGCTGGTGACAAATGGTACAGATGTTCTCAGGGAAAAAAAGGAAAATAATATAAATCCTCAAGGAAAGGAAAACATTCATCCCTCAATCTGGTGGATCCTAATTACAAATAGACCACAACCAATCCTAAACCACAAAAGCAACTCTCATCAAGATTACTCTTAAGTTAAATTAGAGTTTAGAAAGATTGTGTGCACTTAGTAATAGTATGTTAGACCACACCATGCAATCATACAAGCCAATCGGCCTAGTTCTTCTAATGCAGCAATCGGAGCTATTCTACAACTGTAGCACCTTGCCCTTGCCTAGAGACAGGTAAAGTTTGGTACTCCTTTTCTTTGGACAACTAAATTAGTGCAAAAGAAAAGGATGGAAAGAGACATTTCTAGTAACAACGATGGGTGGACTAGACAGTAAGCATGCAAAGTAAACATAGGTTAATGTGAGGAACATCAATTTAGCGTTATTTCAGAAGTGTTACTACAAATATATATTGTCTAGATTAACCACCATTTAAGCTCCTAACCAAAAATATACGGTGGGTTATCAGATCGATTCTCCAGGACCTCTCATTGGTTAACTACACACCATATAAAATAACATATATTTTCCTGCTAACAACTGTAGCTAACCAGACTCAAAATAATAAAACCATTCGACACTGGAAAAAGATAGGGGGATCCTTCGTTGTAGTGTAAGAGATCATACCGTGTAACAACACAAGGCATCAGTTTAGTAATATAGTGATTTGAGAGATAAAGGCAATCTTCTCCCACTCTGGACCTTGCCTCTCAAGCAGCCCTGCAGTCAGCACTGGGTGACACCCAATCAAACGAAGAAATTCCAGGGACAACGGGAGGCTGTTCGGTAGTGACTGAAACCCTGGGCAATGTGATATGCTCAATTTATTAAGAGATGTCATTCTCTTCAGCTCAGCGGGTAAGGATTCCGCCGTGACTCTTGGACACCTCTCAATGATCAAACCTCTTAGGTAAATGAAGCTTTCCAAGGTAGTCAAGGAGGAAAGCATCAGACAATCCTGAAAGCACAAGTGTTGAAGTGTTGAAAAATGCCTTGAACCAACAGGCAAGAGAAATGAAGTGATATTCTGGCAGTCAATTATCTCTAACAAAGCAAGACTAGTTAAGTGCTGCAAACACAAATTTAGTCTTTCCCCATCGATGTCGCACTGGCATAACCGCAGTTTTCTTAGTGATGTTAGCAACTGAAATTTTTTGGCAATCATTGAACCACAACTACCCCTAATGTTTAGAACCTCAGTAGCTTCAAGTTGTTGCTGATGTAAGAACCCTTCACTCAGAATGTTTGCAGAAGAAATTTCCAACATGAATTTGCTTGATTTAGATGAACAATAAGGGTACAACTTGAGATGTGAAATTTTTTTACTTCGTTGTACTGTCACTCTTTTTGTTGTAGGAGGAAGCAAGGGCACTTCAATCAATTTAGGACAGTTTGAAATCTTCAACTTTTGCAGGCGAGGGAAAAATGAGTCACCAGTTTCTCTGGTCCAACAAATTAAATTCGGCATGTCATCAAATTCAAGATCCTTCAGGTATGGAAATACCATCATGCCACCACCATAGAGTTTAAAGCCAATTTCAGTAACAGAACTCATCTCCTTAAGGTGCAACACCCTCAGCGATGAAAGCTGCCCCACAGGAGGAAGTGACTTCCACCTTCTGCAGTTAGTTAGATACAAGGACTTCAAGTGGCACAGCTTTTTTTCCTCCAACCACCTTGGTGATGATACCCCCTTGTACCTTGTGATATGAAGTTCTTCCAGGTTGGGATGAGGTTGTAAGCAGTCCAATAATACTTCAGCATCAATGGTGGGACCAAAACATGTACTGGCACAGTTCCATTCAAGTTTTAGAATTTTAACATATTGCTTGTTGGCCAATTGAGCTTTGCAAGCTTCTTCCTTGCATTGAACATTTTCCAGATTCTTAATGTTAAGAACCCCATGAAGATCCTTCATATCCTTCAACTCCTCTAAGGTTTGCCCCTTTTCATTTTTAACATGGAATTCAAGAGACCCTTGAAGGTTAACCAGGTTACCGATACCTCGTATCATTGAGATGTACTTTGAATCTATGCCAAGATGTCGCAAGCTGACCAACTGGTGCATACCCTCAGGAAATCTATTGAGTTGGCACTTCTTTGGAATATCAAAAGTCTGAATATGCAGTAATCTGCTCACAGATTCAGGTAGTGTCTTGATAGTATCAGGAAGTGCCATGTAGCGCAGATGAGTTAGTTGACCAATTGCTTCAGGTAGCTCTGATATATCACATCCAGTAACATCCAATGTACGCACATTCTCTAACTCATCAAGAAAACCATCTGGGATAGGACTCAAAGGCATCAAAGGATCTCTATATACAATCAGTGTCCGTAATCTTTTCAAGTCAAATTGATTCTTAAGCTGCCCCAAAGAGTTACTTGAAACAGATAGGTGTCTTACAGTTGGCGGTATGCTTTTGGACATGTCACCTTGGATCCTCCCACAATCACCATTAGAAACCATTTGGGCCAAATCATGAATCAAGTCATGCATGAGATAGAGTGTTTTGTTTCCTTGCTTGAGCGTCTGAAAGAATGACCTTGACAACAATTGTTTGAAATACGCTCTACCAAAATCCTCCATGCTTCCTTGGATCCCATTTTCCATATGAATGAAACCCTGTGCTATCCACATCCTAACCAATTTCTTAGGCTCAAATTTCCAATCCTTTGGAAATATGCTGCAATATGCGAAGCAATACTGCAAGTGATGTGGCAGATGGTAATAGCTTGACAAAAGTGTCGAGACAATGTCACCGTAAATATCTGTCTCCAAGATATTATTCCAATCCCTTGCACTTCGAGTAACACTAAGCATCCCGCCAATAACTTTGGCTGCAAGAGGGGATCCCCTAAGCTTCAAAGCAATCTTCCTCCCAATCTCCTGCAATTGCGGATATTCACAACTCTTCTCGCTACCCAGTGCACACTTCTTGAGCAACAACCAGAGCTCTTCAGTACCCAACCCAAGCAACACCATTGGGAACCTCACACCTAGAATGTCGGCCACCATCTTCATGCGCGTAGTCACAATGATCCTGCTCTCTTGCTGACCATTCCGCAGAGGTGCTAGCAGCTTCCTCCACCGCTCCGTGTTTCCCCAAAGGTTACTCTCCTTGTCATCCCAAACGTCATCGAGGATGAGCAAGAACCTCCTCCCCGCAACCGCAGAAATCAGCAACTTTTGTAACCTATCAAAATTCACTACCCCATCATAGTCCTCCTTCCCCTCCGTGGCTAGCTGCAGTATCTCCCTAGTAAGCTCCACGTCATCCACACGGCTCGAGACGCACACCCACATCCGGAGATCAAAGTGCTCCTGGATGTCCACATGATTGAAGGCCATCTGTGCCAGCATCGTCTTTCCAATGCCGCCATCGCCAACAATGGCAACGACCGGGCCACTTTGGTTCCCGTGTTGAGCAGGGCCGTTACATACAACTAATCTTTCGACCAGATCGGAGAGGTCGCGGCCGCGGCCGTAGAAAGTGTCGTCGGCCTGGACGACGGAGCTAGAGTTCCTGGTGAGCCGGTTTCCACGCTGCGGAAAGGCGGCTGCGTCGATCTCGACAAGGCGGACGATCTGACTGTAGTCCGAGGAGGCGGCGGTGAGCTTTTCGAGGACGGAGGGCAGCCGTTTGAGGGGCTCGTAGGGGCAGAGTAGGCGCCGGCACAGGTAGCGCGGGGAGTGGAGGATGCGTTGGAGCTTGCTGCTAGGGCCGGTGAGCGAGTCCGCGAGGCGGCCGTATTGGATGTCGTCGAGTAGGTCGTCGGCGTCGTGCGCAGCGTCCTTGAGGCGGCGGAGCCACGCGACGAGGGTGGGATCGGAGGGCCGGCGCCGGGCGCGCTCGATGGCGGAGGCGGACGCGTGGAGGCCGAGGAGGCCATCGGAGAGGCCCTCAAGGTCACGCGCCGCGTCTCCCGCTCCCGCGGGGAGGTAGCGGAGGTGTTCGTCGGCGCAGGCCTTGGCCCGGTCGCTCAGGCAGTGCAGCAGCGGGGACACCAGCCACCCCGCCGCCGCCGCGGCCGACGAAGCCATACGGGTCGCCGGAGATGGACGCGGGGGTTCGTGGAGGCTGCTGCGGTGCGCGCCGTCGCTGCTTCAGGTATTTGCCGGTGGTTTCGATGGGAGTGGCAGAGTGCGTGAGGGGCGGGAGCCATCGTCGCGTCGATGGGGAAGGAAGGAGGCGCGAATCGCGATGCGATGCGGAGGCCTCGGAAGCTTCGAGCTTGGGCGGTGTGGTCGTTGCTTTTTGTCTCCTTGTTTCCGAGTAAGTTAAGTTACAACGGAAATTTGTATTTGCTTCTTTTATTCGGCCCATAGTTGTGGCTGGATGCGGCTATCGCTGCGTACGTGGGCCTGTCTATCTGCTCACGGAAGTCCAGCGCTTGCAAGCCTATTTTATTAGTGTGTTGTTTGCTTTTAAAAATTACCCATACGCTTGGTTGATTGAACAGAAACACATTCTATCTTAGAATTTAATGAATATTTTCTCTAAATACTGAACCATCTTATTTACCAAAAACAATAAAACCACTTGGTACAGAACCATCCTACCTCATTCCATCTTATCCTACCAATGGAACACACTCTTAGTTTATGTCCAATTCGAAATTTGCAAGCCTGTACTAAGTTTCTCACTTGGTTGTGTAGTGCAAGTTATTTTTTTTTTGCGAGAGAGAGAGAGAGAGAGAGAGAGAGAGAGAGAGAGCTGCACCTGGCTGACCGAGAAAGAGTTCCACTGTTTCCTCCCTTGGCAAACAGCATGGAGGACCAGAAATCAACAGAACAGTAGCAAAAGGATACAAGCCGGGCCATACGACCAACCAGTTAAGAAGGAACCCAGAGAGGCACGCAGGGACCCAAACGCCAGCGGCAGCATACACATGCACTACACACAGACAGTAGCTGCTGAGCGCTAGCTGCTGCCCTTTCGTCACTCATCAGACCAGAGGGCAGCAGCTGCTGCTGGCTGCTGCAAATCAAAGCTCGTAGTCGCATCGGGATTCAGATTTCAGAGAGAGGAGGAGGTGAAACGAAACGAGGAGATGAACGGGCAAACAAAGCTGAGTCACGGGGTGGCATGGAGACTTGCAGGGCGAGGACCTGCTGCTGTTCCCGCATCGGCCGGCACATTACGCTCTGCGGCTGCAGAAGCTGGCAGGACAGTACGTCGTGCGTGCGTAGCCCATGCCCAGACGGAGAGATTCTCGTAGACGAGTCTGCCTCACATCATCCAACGGTGCCGCCCTCTGTCGATCGCATCGCACCTAAGGGTGGCAATGGGGACCCATTCCCCGATCCCCGGCGGGGAATTCCTCTATTAGGGGACGGGTATGGAAGAAGTGTGTCATGGATAAACGGGAAAATTATTCCGTCGAGATGGCGGGGACGGGGACGGGGAATTTTTTTCCCCGCGGGGACCCGGTTGGGGATCCGAATTTAGTTTAGTCCACTTTAGTTGTTAGATTGCAAACATATTCTTTAGCTCATCATATTCACATTTTCATAAACGGGACAACATAATATTGAATGAATGCATGCATTCTTTTTTTCCATGCCTATTGATATCATTTTATAGTTAAAATGGCTACAAGAGCTCTTCTCTTGTGTGAAATTTTCGCGGGGATGGGTCCCCGACGGGGCCCCGGTACCCGAACGGGGATGGGGATGGGAGGATTTTCTCCCCCGAGACGGGGAATGGGGACGGGGACGGGGAAAATTTCGGGTCGCGGGGACGGGGATGGGGAGGCACTCCCCGGCGGGGAATGCCCCCGTTGCCACCCCTAATCGCACCGGCTGTTATTACTGTCTGCACGCTGCCTGCCTGTCCAATATCATCAATTCATTCAGTATGTTTTAATATATGCTACGGGCGATGGATGTAGGTGCCGTATGAAATTAGTTTTTTTTTATTTATCAAATTTTAGAAAAAGAGAAAGAAAAGAAGAAGAAAAGAGCTACTCGGTCAACTAGACCGACAAAGCCCATTACGCTAGTCAGCCCACCCGATCTAGTCAGCTGAGGCTAAAGCACCTTCCTAGTGCCCTAGCCCCAGCGCGAGGGTAAGAACGAGTTAGAGGGAGGAGAGGCGATGGCGGCGGCAACCGCGTCGGCTAGCGGTGCTCTCGATGGCCGTTGCTCCGCTCTTCCTTCTCCCGTGCTCCTTTATAATACGAGGTTCGTGTTCTTTTTTTGTAGCAAGAAAAGCATTGACGTTATTTTTCCTCTCCCGTAAAATCCCTAATCCCTTCCAATCCGTGTGTTCCACGGCTAGTTTCTTGGCTACCCGATGTTCTCGTGTGATTTTTGGCCTCAATCTGTGATTATTCATCTCGTGGGTGCCACTTTGTGAGTAATCCGAGGTGTTTGTAATCGATTGCTGAGGACCGGTGATTTGAGGGTTTCGTGGTGTGCTTGGTGTTCTCTCTGTTGCCGAGTCACTATTTTGATCTTGCTAATTGTTTTGAGTGGCTCAGCTTAGTGGTGATCTAGAGCTCGGTTTGGCTTTACCGTATTGTGTAGCAAGTCTGACGAGGAGATCTTCTTCGGCTAGGGAGTCGGTTTTCTAGCTCTGAGCAACCTTAGTTGCATCTCAGGGCTGCTTGGTGAAGTGCCTCACTCGGTGGTTTGTGGCTTTGTAACTCCGAAAAATTCGCTGGTGAGTCTGTAGCAATACAGCTATGATAATATTTTCTAGGATATTGTCTTTGACGAGCCTAGCCTTTAACACTGACAGATTGTCAGTGCTTTGTGAATAATTTTGATTTTCAGTCTTTACTGTTCATATGCAAAATTGTTGAACATTATTTGTTATGGGAGTTTGCATATCGAGGTGGCTATTGGTTGATGATGACTAGGCTAAGAGAGACAAATTGCGATAATATATATTCAGTTTTCAGAATTTTAGATTCTTGTCTAATTGATTAATTCAATTGCTTACTTGTTATTTGTTCCATTCATACATACATACATACATACATATATATATATATATATATGCAGTGGCGGACCTAGGAATTTTTTAGAGCCCGAGCACGCTTAAAGAAGGACAACAAGTCCAAAGCTATTTAAATTTTAGTTGCTAACTTTTATACAATTTAGGATGTTTTTACAAGACGCTAGTAAAGCTTGTAGATTCAGGCTCTATATTTTCGTTTCTGATTTGAAGATTGTACTTGCCAGGTTGCGTGAATATGAGATTTAGATGTAGGGGTGAAAACGGAACGGAAAGTTCCCGACCGTTCCGAAGAAAACTAAACTAAGCTCTTTTCGAAAGCGGAAGCGGAAAATATCGTGACGAAGCGGAAGCGGAAATTTTGTCGGAAGCGGAAGCGAGCGGAGAGCCAATTCGGCGAAGCGGAAACTGAACGGAAATTCCGTATAAGTGAAACCGAAACTAAAAGCTAAATAGGCCGGAAGGGAATTGGGCTTGGCCCAAAAAATAAGAAGGGAGATTTTACATTTATTTTGCTATTAAAATAATTTTATAAATACAAATGGCTTTATATAAAATATCAAATAGAGTTCGAATATTCTAAAAAATTCTCAAAAATATTTTGGAATATTTTGAACCTAGGAAAATTATTTTAATCATAAATTTTTATAAATAAATTAATTTTATAAATCTAAAAAATGCAAAATAAGTATTTATAAACTCCGAGAAAATCCAAGATAAATCTCAAAAAATCATAAATGAACATCGAATAATAATATACAAATTTTAGGGTGCTAAACCTTTGTAGTTGGTGGAGCAATAGGATATCAATGATAATTATATGGATGAGGCCATGATGATCTCGATATGGGAGACAAATAATGTGCCATTAGGTCGACAAACTTGAGAAAAATTTTCTAGTGATATCATTGAACATAGCACTATTCTTGCATCCACCTTAGAGGTGGGAATGGGCTATATTGTTCTTGTGGTCATGTATATTGTAATTTCTACTATGTTCTTGTGGAATTTTCGCTGCTTTAGTATACATTAGTTGTTCAGTTCGTTTTAGTCGCTACTATCCGTGTTCGTATCCGTCGGTTTAGATTTCGCTTCTACACGGTAAAAAAATGTGGAAAGCGAACGATCATTAAACTTGATCGACCAGATTTCATGCCGTTTTCATCCCTATTTAGATGTTTGTTACATGGGTTGAGCCCGGGCCTGGGCCCGGGCCTAGGCTAGCCGGGCCTTGGGTCCGCCCTTGCATGTATGTATGTATGTATGTATGTATGTATGTATATGTATAGTATTCTACAGCTGCATGTAGAATAGGTTATTCTATTTGTCAGCCAGTTAGCGCAGATCGGCCGAGCCACGTATTCCAGTACTTAGTGCAATGGAACTGACCCAGTTGACTATCAGCTACGTAACAAACCAACTAGTAAATGTGTTTCCTTGTTTGTACAAGAATATTTTTCTTTATTTTAGACATATTTTTTATTTGCAGCTCTGATTCATAAAAGGTTTTCATTAGTAGCTTACTAACGATGATAGGGATATAATGATATGTCTCTCTAATAAACAATCATTTTGTTGTTCGATGATATATTTTTACTATATGTATATATAGATTTTATTATCATGCAGAGGGTTCAGCAGTCTGTGTGTTCTGTGTTTACTACCAAATGAACATCAATTTACTATTGTATGATAGTAAAATCTAAATATACTGATAGTAAATCTATCAATGAACTAGTAGAAATTCACCATCATTTTGTTGTTCAATGATAGATTATACTAATCCATATACACATACATACATACATACATATGAATGGGGCAACATGGGAGCTGCGCACCATAATTTTAAATGTGTTAATTCAAGCCAAATTCGGGTATTTTTTTTAAACTTCCAGTTTTAGGGCATATACCCATCTATAACCATTCAAATAAAATATATACTTTTGAAAAAATATACTCAAATTCACATATTTGAATTAATATATATATATATATAATCAGCACATACCTACAATCAAACTATCATCAAAAAAGAAAACTCTAGTTTGAATTTCAATTCAAACTTGTTTGACTAGTTAGTAAACTGGTTAAACTCAACATCTTAAAAATTTTTGAATGTAAATACATAAGAAAAATACCCGTTTTGAATCATGGTGCCCAGGCACCATCGCACCCCAGGTAATTACATATACATACATACATCATGCAATGGTTCAGCAACACGTGCAATAGTGAAATCTTACATATATGAATAGTAAAATATATATAGTAAGACCTATACTATCATACTAGATGGTTCAACAGCATGTTGAGTATATACAACAATAAAATCTTACAATATATAAATAGTAATTGTACTATATATATATATAGTAAAATCACCATAAAAACTAAAAAGCTATGGTTTCTAAAACTACAAGTGTTATCCAATCGATACACATGGATTCCAATACTTAGTATTATTTGGAAAATCATTGTATTCTCTCGAAATTCCATCGAACAGGCTCTCATTTTTTGTGCAATGGTGAAATAAAACCTTGCACATCCATGTAAGTAGCAACAAAAATTCCATCAAAATCCACTCTTTATAGTATAGTTTATGTACATCATCCTTTTTTTACATGGAAAAGGCTATATAATAAAAAAAAAAGGTTTTAATGAAATTTTTTCAACCATATCACATTGGAGTATCTTAGAATTATTATTGGAGTATGCCAAAAGTGATAAACGAGTATAACAAGCCTCTTTTCTACTCCCAGGAGTAATTACTCCCTGTACTGTATATCTCACAACGTATGGATTTTCTCGCACAATAAAGGGTATGTACGTGTACTATACAAGTATATAAGATCATCTAGGTGGTATTTACATTTTTCAGAGGTGGTATGTACACTTTTTTAGACACACTCCTTTTTATGTGCATATGGCCCAATCTCACCCAAAACTCTAGCAACTATTTCTTCTTGATGGCGGATGACCACAAAAGATTCATGTGGGTCGAGGCATTGAAAAGTAAAGATGCTTTTACAACATTCAAGTGGATCAAGGCCAGGGCTAATGCAAAGTTGTGTGCACTTCGGTCGGACAGGGATGGTGAGTTCACAAGCATGGAGTCCAAAGAATATTGTGATGAGCTGGCATCATAAAGTATCTCAAGATCAGGGGAACATGGGTTACCTTTCCTTAAGGTAATAGGAAAACATGATAAATTCCACTGATCAGATGAAACAGATTAGGCCTTCAAAGACATTAAAACTTACTTGCAAAGCCCACCCACACTGGTTTCACCCAACCATGGGGAACCTCTATTGGTTTACTCAGCGGCTACAAATAATGCAGTTAGTGCTGTACTAGTTGTAGAACGAGAAAAGTTCAAAAAATATCTATTACGTAAGCGAAGTTTTACATGGACCCAATGGGAGATACCCTTATGTTTAAAAACTACTTTATACTCTATTAATGACTTCAAGGAAATTGAGACATTATTATCAATCTCATCATATTACAGTACCCTCATATTTTGCCTTGGACCATATACTCCATAACCAAGAAGCAACGATTGGATTGCTAAGTGAGAAATTGAAATTAGATCTTTTGGCATCCATTTTATTGCTCGAACATCAATTAAGTCACAAGTTCTACATATTTTATCACCAAATAAACTAACAATGAGCCCTCTGCAGAGAAGAACTCCACTAATAACGACCATTGGACATTATATTTTGATGGCACTTGAGGCATCAATGGCTCAGGGGCTAGCATAATACTGGTCATGCCTCAGGATGACTAGTTATAGTATTAATCCAAATGCAATTCGCTGCTATCAATAATGTAGCAGAGTATGAAAATCTTCTAGCTAGGCTCCGAACAACAAAATCCATTGAAGTCCATTGACTTCTAGCGAAACATGATTCGTAATTAGTCGTAAACCAAGTTAGCAAAAAATACAGGACATCAAACGAGGTAATGGCTTAGTACTTGGATGGAGTGAGGAAATTAGAAACACACTTCAATGACTTCGAAGTCTAATATATACCGTGAAGAGATAACCTCTAAGTAGACCAGTTATCAAAATTGGGATCCTCGCGATCACCTATTCTAACATGTGTGTTTCTTAAATATCTGTCAAAACCTTCTATAAATATCTATAGAGATAAGTCCCCAACCAGTACAGAGGCCAGAACCCTTGAGCAGGATACAAATTGGGCTAAACCAATTAAAGCCTATCTAGAACTTGTGACACAACCCAAAGACTCTCACGAAAAAGACAGATTAATCCGAAAGGCGCGATTGTACAAACTGCTCGACAATACTCTATACAGAAAGGATGCACATGTTGTTCTAATGTGATGCATATCCCAAGAACAAGGTATTGGAGATAACTCAAATATCTCAATTTACTATATGTTATGGTTTTATCCATAGTTTGTTAGGAGTCATTTCTTCTACAACTAGGACTCTTTAGCTATATAGGCCAACCCCTTCTACATGTAATCCTTGAATCATTATAGTGGATTGTTTCTCGTGGTTTTTTCCCATAAGGGTTTTTCCACGTTAAATCTTGTCTCCAATTTTTATGTGACATACTAACCCTAGCAAGTGGTATCAGAGCGGGTTTAGATCTAAACCACGGCAGCACACCGCACGACATTAGCAATAAGACAATTGGTGTGCTCAACATCTGCGTGCTCACCTACCAGTGCAGCGAGGACCACATCACGCTACTACTCAACCTCAATGTGCCGATGCTGGCGCCTTGCCGGTGTCTCCTTCTGGCCTACGCCATCTCCGCGCAGTGCGTGCTTTGACCACCACACCGTCTTCATCGCGCCTCACCGCCACACCAGCTCACTCGGCCATACGCATCGCCTGTCACCTGGTCTCCCAACGTTCGGCCCATTGCTGCTGACCTTCGGTCGTGCCCACTGACCGCAATGGCCAACCACACCATAGTCGATGTTGCTCTCCTTTGGTTGGTCCTCGCCGGCCGCACCCGCCTCGCTAGGCACGTGCTTTGTCTTCTAAACCGTCTCTGACTCCCTCCGGCCTGCACCACCTTGGTTGCCCCACCGTGGTCCGCCTTCCCACCTGTACTCGCCGGTCGCTCCAGACTGCACCCGCTGACCGCCTTGGCCTCTGTGGCCTCCGCGTTGCCGCCCTTCGGCTCCCACATCAGTTGGCGCCCACCTTGCTGCTGACCTCGAGCTCGTGCCCCTCCGCCGTTCACCGCCATATCTCGGCCATTTGCTCGAAGAGACGCCTTTTGGAGCCTCTCCTGTGGGTGCTTCCCGTCGGCTCCTCCGCGCTTTGGGCTACTGACTCCCACCGGCCTCCTTCTTCACACTCGTGCTGCCTCTTGCGCACCGCTGTTGCCACCGAGTGGTCCCGCACCAACCGCCGACCACCCTCCGGGCACCAGCGCCCAAGCTCTCGCTTCCTGCTCGCCCGTGACCACAAGTGCCAAGAGTTCATCTCCACGAGAACAACTGCAAAAGTCCAGATCGGATTCTTAACAGATCCAAATCCATATTTAACTTAGTTTGAGCTCCAGATCGGCTCTAGCTTTCTTCTGGCTTTTGGCTCGGGTTTTTTGGCTTCTCAGCTCATGCTCTGGCTTCTTGGATCAGCTACAGCTCTTGGCTGTTTTTCGGCACGGCTTACTCAACTCCTTAATTAAGCGATTTTGCTACGGACCCACATATATATTTTAATCGCTTTCAGGTTTTTATGCCTATTATTGGCGGGATTTTATGCACAATTTTAGGCTTACATACCTATTATTATTATTATTATTATTATTATTATTGTTATTATTATTATTATTAGCGGGATTTTATGCGAACTTTATTGTTGCAAATTAAGACTTTCTTGTCTATTGTTGGCAATATTTGACGCACAATTCAATTGCTATTATGCATATTACTTTTGTGTTTATTATTGGTTGTATTCATGCATAATTCCTATTATTGGTGGATTTCATTGCAATTCAGGTGGGATTTACCATTGGAAATTTATTCGACGTTTCATCGTCGATTTCTCATTGGCGGTTTCTTGACACTTTACTTCTGCCAATTTGCTTGAAGAAGTTGATATTGGAGAAGGTGACAGAAAAAGACTAACTTTTGTAAGTGCAAGGTTAGACGCAGACTACAGAGCCAAGTTAGTCGAGATACTTAAAAAATACAGGGATTATTTTGCTTTGGAGTATTATGAGATGCCTGGCCTAAGCCGATAATTGGTTGAGCATCGGCTACCTATAGGGCCAAGGTATTGACCGTTTAAACAATACCCACGACGCTTTTAATTCGGCCTTGTACAATGTTATTAAAGAAGAAATAGAACGACTACTAGAGGCCAAGTTTATCGAGCATTACCGATACGCTGAATGGGACTCAAATATCGTTCCCGTAATTAAGAAAAATGGCAAACTCTGAGTGTGTGTAGACTTTAAAGATCTAAAAAAAGCTACACCAAAGGACGAATATCCGATGCCTATAGCCGATATGCTTATCGACGCTGCATCGGGTAATAAGATTATCAGCTTCCTCGATGGAAACGCCAGGTATAATCAAATATTCATGGCAACGACCGACATATCTAAAACCATATTCAAATGCCCTAGGGCTTTAGGGCGGCTGTATGAATGGATTGTTATGACGTTCGGTTTGAAAAATGTCGGCGCCACTTATCAACGTGCCATGAATTTAATTTTCCATGACCTAATCGGCCACATTGTGGAAATCTATATTGACGATGTCGTCGTAAAATCCAAAGATGATTGGCAACACTTGACCGATTTGAAAAAAGTATTTCAGAGCACAAGGGCACATGGGCTAAAAATGAACCCTCTCAAATGCGCATTCGGTGTGTCGGCTAGACAGTTCCTTGGGTTCATGGTTCATGAAAGAGGGATCAAAGTCAACCGAGAAAGGGTAAAAGCCATAGCCGATACCAGACCACCGACATGCAAAAACGAGCTACAAAAGTTGATCGGCAAGATCAATTATCTGCGACGATTTATTTCAAACCTGTCAGGGCGAATTCGAGCCTTCGCCCCATTGTTGAAACTAAAAGACAATCAAGAATTTGCATGGGGGACTGACCAGCAAAAGGCTTTTGACGATATAAAGGAGTATTTAATGAAACCACTCATTCTGGTCGCACCAAGAAAAAGGGTACCATGCAGATTATATATATCGGCAGAAGATGAAACTATTGGGGCGGTCCTGGCACAAGAAGTCGACGGCAAAGAGCGGGTGATATTTTATTTAAGCCGACGACTCCTCGACACTGAAAGCAGGTATCCTTTCGTGGAAAAATTGTGTTTATCCCTCTATTTCGTTTGTATGAAATTGAGGCACTATATCCTAGCATCGACATGCACGATAGTCTGTAGAACCGATGTTGTCAAATACATGTTATCTGCACCAATACTAGGAGGCCGACTTGGCAAATGGGCATATGCCTTGACCGAGTTCGACCTAATTTTGAATCGGCTAAAGTCATCAAAGGGCAAGCTATAACCGATTTTATCACAGGGCTAGTCGCCGTTGTTCCCTGATAGTTGTATTTCGATGGATCCGTGTGCCGGGAAGGCGATGGCATTGACATAGTCCTGATTTTGCCAAAAGGGCATAACTTCGAGTTCGCACCACTATAGCTTTGGATCTATCGCGACAAGAAAGGTGTCACGCTCCTCCAGCTCGGCAGCAACATGCCGCTATCCCCGGGCTCGGTAGGAACCTGCTGTAGCGATGCCTTAGTGCTGCACCCCTCTTGCCGTGGTGGATCCAGAGACACTGCCGCAGTCGACCGAGGTGTCACAGGGGCCGACTATCTACCGCAGTACATGGACACGATATATCTCACATATTACATGTCATCGCTTTCACGATCAAAAAGGAGATTATTTTAAAGCTAGTGGGCCAGCTTTTGCACGGCTCACCTATGCTTTTCTCGAGATCCATCCTTCTCGCTTCTCTCTACCTGTTTATCTCTTCTTAGATTCTCTTTCCTTCTCTCATCAATCAGGTAGGAGAAGGCTGCAAGCTTATTTGGCACGCAACAAGCTTTGCCCGGGATACCGTTTACGGCAAACCCCATGGCAATGGCTCTTACTGGAATGTGGGGCCTACATGTTCATGACGTGTTTAACATGACGCAATGTAGCAGTGTTACATGGACGAATAGCCCGTGCTTCTACGAATGAATCCACAAAACACATTCACGCAGTGTGTTATAATGTTCCAATTCCTTAGGTGTGGAGAATAGAAGATCCTGAAATGCTCGCATGTACTCTTTATTTCACAATGATTGTAGTTCTAGTATTTAAATTTTTTATTAAAATGATTGTAGTTCTCACATTCTAATACAATTTTAGAGGAACATGACTTTTATATCCTTCATCAATACTCCCTCTGTCCCACAAAGAGTGCATTTCTAGTGTTCAAATTTTGTCCCATAAAGAGTGCATTTCTAGTCCGTAGGGCCCAGCTGTAAGTGTATGCATGCTCATTTAAGTGCTTGTGGAAACCAAAGCACCAGCATGCTTGTGTATGGAGTAATGAGGGTCACATTGGTCATTTACCTTGCACACTAATCTATCTTAAAAATCCTAGAAATGCACTCTTTGTGGGACAGAGGGAGTACAACCATTTGTTTAGCTAACCTGTTCAGCTACCCTTCATTAATCACAAAGGGGATGAATTAGATGGGGATAGACAAGTTATTTTTCACGTCTCCTTATTTTATGTGCATTTAGTTAGAACTACAATCATTGTGAAACGGATGGAGTACATTATCATGCATGAGCATGCATAGGCCTTACGACCTTACACCTCCTCTGTTTTACCTTGATACATAATGAAACAGACACAACTCCGTTAAAACCAACTGATCATGAATATGCGAGCAGTTTTTCTATACTTTTCCTTCCAATACAAACTACATAAATATTGAAGCAAGCGAAGAGGTAAATAATTACCATCTACTTTTTATCTATGTTTTAATATCTGTGCAATTAAAAAAAAGCCTAAAAGCACCTCTCTAATAAATATACTCATTTGTCGTTGTTCAAACCTCCAACGTGAAATCAGGGCTGTTCATCCAATCAGTCGGACTATGAGAGACGATCCGATGGATACCCTTCGCTGATCGACATGGCATGTGCGCTCTGCTCTGCCGCCTTTCCCACCAGGCCACCACCACTGTCTGTCGTCCTCCTCTTTCCGTCCGCATGCAACCACCACCAACTGATCGACCGATCCTTAAGTGCGGTGCCACTCAGCGCACGGGTCGGTTACTAGTAGGGCCGGTAAAAAAAAGCTTAAATTGGTTCAAAATTAAAATAAATTATTTCGAACGAAAAAATGTTAACGAGACTCACCTTGACAATGTCTCATTCAGGGATTCAAAAACCGACGAAAAATACTTGAAAACCTTGAAAACCGCCCATACCTCTTCGGATTGAAAAGCAAAACCGCTCAATTTATCTGTCAAATTTAAATTCAAAAAAATTGAAGGAAAAAATGTCCAAAATTTCTCTAAAATTATTAATAATAGTTTTATAACCTCTGGCGTGAATATTTTTTCTTCTAAAAACGAAGTTTAGAGATGTTTTTGAGCCATTTAAAATGTAGAAATTAGAAAATTCAAAAAAAAATTAGAAGTATTTTTAGTAGCAATATTTGTTCAAGTATGCCATGTAGCAATATTTACTTCAACATATTTTAGTAACAATATTTGTTCAATTATATTTAGTATCAATATTTGTTCAACATTGTCAAGTAGCAATATTTGTTCGATTATATTTAGTAGCAATATTTGTTCGATTATATTTAGTAGCAATATTTATTGAAGTATTTTTAGTAGCAATGGACGACACCTGAAAATGGTACCATTTATTCAAGTATCGATATTTGTATACACAACAATTATCTTGTTATGGTATATTTCAATATATTAATGTTATCCAACATTGAAAAGCTTATTTCTCGTTGTATGCATGCATGAACTACCAAAACTTTATTATAGAAATTGTACTTTGTACCACTACTTATATTCTGTACTTATTTTGTTGTACAATGTGCAATTTGACGCAAGCAATTTCTTGCAAATTATTTACAAAAGTAATTTCTACAAAGTATTGAAATGTAAATGGTGTTGATATGTGAATGGTATTGGTATGTCATTATGTGAATGCCTATTTTTGTACTTATTGAATTGATATGTGAGTATTATTGAAATGAAAGCTTATTTGTTGACATATCGTTGCTAAATACCTAATTTACAATTGTCTAAAATATAGCAAATATCATGTCGAATTTTTTTCATAGTTAGGAAACATCATGCCGGAATTTTTTTTTCATATTTCTACATACTTTCTTTTATATATTTCTTACATTTTTCTATTTTTTTTAGTCTTTAATGGTTTTCTTACAAATTTTCCTATTGTTACCATTTTTTTTCAACTATCAAGCGGTTTTTGGCTCGAAATTCAAGCCTTTTCGAACGATTTTCGTCCAAAAACCGCGAAAATTGCTCGACGATTTTACCAAATTTTAAATTCGTTTGACTTTCGAACCATTCGATTTTGAACGAATTTCGAGCGATTTTTCACGAATTTCGATATCGTCATGTTGTCAAAATTCGAGTTTGCAATGGTGTTCGTAACCATTGTCTCGTTAACTTGAATTTGAAAATAACCACTTAAATAATAAAAAAATAATTTTATATTAAATTATATCAATTACGAAAAACTCGATAGTAGCTCCTACTTAGAGCATCTCCAAGAGAGGCCCTAAATAGGATCCTATCACGAAATATAGGGCTTTTAAGGAAAAGATCAACTCCAGCAGAGGACCTAATTTGATAAAATTTAGCAAAATGTTTTAGAGCCCCTAGGAGAGTAGCTATATTTAGCAACTCTGTGATTGAGCTCTATCTTCGTTGGATTTTAGTGCCTAATTGTTGGAGTAAATATTTCGTTGGAGCCCTAAATCTAATTAGTTGGGGTCCTAAATTAAAGTTTAAGGCTTATTTTTAGAGCGCTCTCTTGGAGATGATCTTACTGGGTTAGCTCTGCTCGGCTCGGGCCTCTGCACTGCTGTTCTCTTCTCCCCAAAACTCAAAGGCTTATCACACCTCAAACTCAAAGTTTGACGGTTTGATGATCCGATTCCCTGTCCCTCTCGCTCTCGGCTCTCTTCCAGGCGGCTGTACTTTTTTTGTCCAAAGAGAAAAGAAAAAGGAAGGCAAATCAGAGAAGATGATGAGATGCACCGCATGCATTACGCGGCCAAAGCGTTGTGAGCAACCTCGAAGGCTCTGCATAAATCAACTCGTGATCCAGGCGCCGGGGTCAGCCGCTGCCGGCCAACTTGTCTCACTGCCGTACTGCCTTCTACTGCATCAAACATTAGGTTACTCCATAGATGCACCGATCCGTGTTAGATCTTGAACTTGAAGCGAGCTTGATCTGGAGAACCGGAGAAGTAGTACTACCATACCACTACAGAAAGTACAGGTTTTACAGGTTAATCCATCTTGGCTCTCTGCTCCTGCTTCCAGTCCTTGTGGCTTCTGCAAAAGAGCGAGTAAGGAGTAACCTTGCATGCAGTACCGGCTCATTAGTCATTACTACTGCTCACTTTGTTGGTTGGACAGTTAAGAACGAGAGAGCGGTTCTTTAACACAGTCACTGTACGTGCTCGTTTCTTTTACAGCGTGGGTAGCGCCACTGTTAGTGCCGATATTTGAAGATTTGGCCTGTTTGACCCATACACACCTACTTTTTTTTTTATCTTAGGCTTTCTCTCAAACAAAAGTACAAATCTAATCATCTTCTCGACCTTGAAAGCATCAACAAGAGATACGTACCACCTACCGTGACGGTAGGTCATTAGCACCTTATAACATCCGAAAATTTGCATTATTGTTAAATTAATTAATTCTGTTTTTTTTAATTATTCTGTTTTTTTGGATTTTATAAATCCTTATTGCTATTTTTATATCTATAAAATGATTTACTATGGAAAAAAAACTCAAATATTGCTGGGAATAATTTTACAAGATATTTTTTTAGAATTTTTCAGAATTTTGAAACCTTATTTCCTATTTTCCAAAAACCATTTCTTCTCAACCATTAAATAAATAAAAAAAAATGAATGAGACCCCACGCCGTCCTCTACCTAGAGTTCTCCGCATAACATTGTTTTCTCTCTCTCCTCCATTAGAGCAAACTTGGAGCTTTCAAAAATCCCGTGATTCCTTCACTCATTCTTTCAAAATTTCGCCAAAGCGTATCCCCAATCTTCCTATTTCCATCCCTGACCATCTTTCCAAAATTTGGCGCTCAAATTTTGTGAGTTTCCCATTCGGCCACCGTGACACCCGCACCTCTTCCCTTCTATTCGACCATCCTCAAGGCTATATAAAGTGAACACCGAGACTCCAATTCATCATACAATCCATTCTTCCACTCGCTTCACCCTCTCGTGCCCTAGTTTGCTCGGAATCGTGAAGAATTGGAGCATGACTTGAATGCCGGCCTCCATGCTCCCTCCTCGCTGCTGGTGCCTTGAAGCTCAATTTGCAGAACCGTCCGCGTCATGAGGTGTGCCTCACTGTCCTTCCTCTCTCTCTCTCTCTCTCTCTCTCTCTCTCTCTCTCTCTCTCCTCCCCTCCTCCCCTGTTCCACCTCTCCCTCGATAGAATTTTGTCATCTTTGGTCACCGGCTGCCACCTCATTTTCCCGCTGCCGCACCACCTTCGGTCACCACAGCCGGCCATGCCTCGCTGGTGGTCACCTCTAGCACGCCACCATCGGTCGATGCTGCCCTTCCCCTCCCTGTGCATGGCAGCAAGAAGAGGGCACTGCTCTCAGTTGTTGTGTGAACAGTGTCACACACGAACAGTCCCAGGCACTACAGCGTCCCCTCTCATTTTACACAATTTTTAATCTTTTCAAGAGCCCGTTCTCCCTCACACAACTCTGATTAAACCCATTCAAATTTGTAAATTCAAGCTCTCTGGTTTGGTGAATTTTATTTTATTTTTGGATCTTATTTTCTCTCGATTTGCATTTATTTGTTATTCGTTTCTCGTTTCGCATAGACATTGAAGTGCCAAAGGTATTCGACATCAAGGAGTCAATTCAAACCCAAAGTCAAAGAGCAGGAGATTTTTCAGGACAAGTTATGCTTTGATCATATTGAACCCAATTTACAAAAACTATATTATTTTAAATTAATGCATGCCTACTTTTATACAATATCCTTTAAATTTAGTCTTAAGGCTTAATTAAATTTTCAAATTTGTTATGAACCCTTGGTATTGATCATGATGTACCCTTATCACTCTAGATGGTATTATCTATTTTTATGTGATGATAATTAGCAGGGTAGCTTAATCCGGTAGAATTGCTTAGCCCAGCTTAAGGCCCCCTTCGGGACAGCTTCTGGATTATGGATTCTGGATTATGGGAGAAGCTGCTTCTGATTATGGGAGAATCGGGTCGAGCCGGCTACAACTTCTAGGTTTCGGACCGAGTCGTGAGAATCGGCAAGAATCGATTGAGAATCAGGTTTCAAACGACACGATTCTATACAAAATCACCACGATTCTCAGAGAAGTGTCGAGAATCTTCGTTAGTTCGCAAATAATCCGCTTTTTCTAAAGCGTAAGCTGAAACGAACGGGGCCTAAATGCTTTGGTATTATGCCATTATTGGGTATTACTTCAAAACCTTGTTTAAACTCATTTGTGAAGTTACAACAATAGGTATTGATGTTGTTTATAAAATAAAATAAGTGAAAAAATGGTTTTAGGCTGGAGCGATGGAAAGTTAGGCTAGTGTAGGATGCACGAGACCTTGTAAAGTGTTTGTTCTGCCCTAGTTAATTAAGGTCCGAAGCATGTGTTATCTTGGACTGAGCACTACCATACACCACAAATCTATACGAGGACAACCTGGTCAATTAATCTGTGCGTCTTGTTATTGGTTTCGCTAGTTGGAAGAATGTGGGTGTTAAATAGAGACATTCGCAAGGCGCAAGAGGGGGCTTCCGACTGGGCAGATGGAACCCTTCGATGGTGAAACCTTAGTGGGCGAGGTTAGTAGCGGGGTTGTATATTGTAAAGGCCTTGTTATGGTCTCTCTACCGTACACCAAAGGAAATGTGCTAATTGCGTTTGGCAACAAGAGACGATCATGTCTAGTGAGTAAAGTTGCACACACTCTGCAGAGTTAAAACTACTTAAGTAGTCTTGCCCATGGTCAAGGGTGGGTAAGGTGCGTTTTCGCACTATAAATCTTCTAGTTTTGTTTTAAAGAAAAATAATGGTTTTGGGAATCTATAAGTAGTTGGAACTCTAGGGTTTATGGTGGGCAGTTAGAGCTAGTAGGAAATCTATGAGGAGTTGGAACTCTCGGGCTATTTATTAGTAGTTGGAGTCAGTCAGGTGATTGGAACTCTCAGGATACTGGTTGGCAGCAGGAACCAGTCCGGTGGTTGGAATCTTCACTAAATGTCTCATTAATTTTAATTACTGCAATTATATTTGGTCAAATGATGCTTGTGAAATTACTAGTTATAACCATGGATGCAAATCCCGGCGAGATTTCGGAAATGTCGGCCGAGATTTCGGATTTTGGACCCCTCCGAGATCCTAAATCTCGGTCAGATAAAAAAAATTAAAAAAAATTCAAAATATTGTAGTAACTATTCAGGTCTCGGCGAGATCTTGGTGATTTCGGTTGAAATCTCGAACCTTTTTTTTACCGGATTTTGATTTTTGTTGGCCAAAGTTGATTGGAATTGGGGTCAAGATCATCCATAAAAAATTTCAAAATTTTTTGATACTTTTTTTTATCATTTTTTTGTCTTTTGAATTTGAACAAAATCTCGGTGATTTCGGTCGAAATCTCGGATTTCCCGGTTGAAAAACAACTGGATTTCAAATTTGGTTTTTGGATTTCATCCGGATTTTATTTGAAATTTCAAGATCTCGCCGAGATTTCGGATTTCGGCCACCTCCGAGATGTATACCGAAAAAATTTGAAACCTTGGTTATATCTGAAGTTAAAATATTGCTTTACTCAAAATAGCCATATCGGCTATTCCTTTGGAATAAACCTTATATTTAGTTATAATAGGCTTGCATTATGTGCACAACTTGTTGAGTGATTTATGTATTCACCCCTTGCAATATCTGTTGTTTTTAGAGAAGAAGCACATCATCACCAAGGATGCACACCCCAGTCGATTGCCTGTGGCAGATTTGCTGGGTTCTACTACGGTTTTAATTTGCTTTCGTTGTATTAATTTATGTTGGCATGTACGCTAATTATGTTGTAAACTCTGATAATTTAATGAATAATAATTCGCGTGATATATTGTGTTATCATCTTTGTTTGTTGTGTGTACTAGTTTTTTCTAGACTAGTACAATATACACAGAGGGTTCGAATGTGAAAATCCGGACCTGACACACCGCACCAATTGTGGCAGATGAGCTACAACGATTCTAGAGCTCGGCATGATGGGGTACTCCGGTGCCCGAGCTCAATAGGTACCTGCTGTGGTACCCGATCTTGCCAGAAAGGTGGGGCCACCACCTGCTACACTTGTTGAGGAGCCGCTATAGTGCCGTCGTCCTGCTATGATAGAGGAGTGCGAAAGATAATACATGTCAACTGTTGAAGCTTATTTGATCAAGAAAAGATTAGATTTAGTTTCGTTGAGAGCTACCAAATGTAGAAAAAAAATGTGAGTCTCGTAAGTAAAATCGTTATCTTATCGGAGATGGCAGGGCATGCCGCATGCCGCATGCAGCGTGCATCCAGTCCAGACCCAAACCCAGGAAACAGTATGGTCACGGCACCGCACATACAGGCCGGTACTAGAAGATTTCAACAGTTTTAGCATGCGAGCAAGCGCGTGCATGTGCGAAGGCAATGATGGCATATGCTTGTTGCGTAGCCAGTGGCCTCATGCGTCTGTCTCTCTACTTGCCCATCCGATCCGCATCCGCTCGACGGGACAAGCGCTGCCAACGCCACCCAACGCGCCGCCCTGCCTCTGCCTGCCTGCCTGCCTCCCTCCCTGACTTTTCCAGCCTTTTGCGCCGAATCATTCGACATCACATCGGAGCTGACCTGAGCTCTCACTCGCGCAACGTCACCAACAACCCCATTAAGTAATGTTTCACCATGAAAGGGACAGTTTTGCTACACACCACACCGCACGATCGACATGGATGGATGCATGCATGTAAGCGTTTTACTACGCGGATGATTCACCATTCGACGGCTGCTTGAGTTGAGCTTAGTCGTACACCACGGAAGGGAAAATTGATCACTTTTTTAAGCTCATTTTTCTTTCTTCTTCTTCATTTTTTTTTTTTTTTTTTTTGCAAATTTGACTCGCTGATAGGAAAGTGTCAGAAGATATCTTCTAAGTAGCAAGAAGGTTAGATTTATAATTTTATTCGAAAAAAATTAAATTTGCAAAGAGAGAGAGAGAGAGTGTGAGAGAAATAGGGCTGGAGAGTGATCAACTCGAGAAAGGAAAGAAGAAGTTGCTTGAACTAGAGAAAAGGGAGAAGATATGGAAGAAATGAGCCTAAAGAAGAAGAAGAAGAAGCAGCAGCAGCAGCTACTGGAACTAGAGCAAAGGGAGAAGATACGGAAGAAATGAGCCAACAATAGCTCGAATTGTATGTACAATGCCATGCTCTGATGATCGATCAGTACACCTTCTTGGAGAAGAAGGTCCGGAGGCCGAACAGCCCCTGCGGCGGGTTGCCTTCCTCGTCGCCTTCCAAACAGCTCGCGTTGTTCCGGCACCCGGCGGTTGGCGCGCTCACGCTCTGCGCCGCCTTGTCCTCGCCGTCGCCGTCTTGGCTGGTGGCGACGTCGGGAACGGCCTTCTTTTTGGCAGTGCTGGTGACGTTACCGTTCTGCTTCTGCTCGGCGGCGGCTTGTTGTTGCAGCTTGTTGCGCCTGAGCTGCCAGACGCCGCTGGCCCGGCCGAGGCGGATGCCGGTGGCGCCGAGGCCTGTTCGGCCCTGGCCGGGCACCCACCTCCTCAACATGGAGGTGGAGTACAGTGGCCCCGCCAGGGCGGCCGCCTCGGCAGCAGCTGAAGCGGCAATGGCCGGTCCCGGTCCTGAGGTCTCTCCGCGGGAGTTGCTCCGGGAGCAGGGCGCGCTGCTCACCTTGCGCCCAGATGGCGCCGCGGCCGCTGGTGCGCTGGCGGCTAGGGCGGCATTGGCGTTGGCATTGGGATTTGCCTTGGCCCTGCTCAAGGCGCCCGCGCCGGCAGACCGGCTCCTGGAGAAGGGCCATATATTTATGTTGATGAGCTCGGAGTTACCGCCGACGCTGCTGACGCGACGCTCCATCTTCTTGCGGTCCTTCTGCTCGCCGCCGCCGGCCGCCTTGAATATGTCCTTCCACTTGAACGTCACCGCGGGGAGGTCTGGCGTCGGCGCGGGGCAGGACTCTGCGAGCGGCTGCGCGGCCTCCCCTTGGGCTTCCGGCAATGCAGAGGTATCCTTGACGGCCTCCGCGTCCCCTCTGCTGTCCCCGTCAGGGGGAGGCACCGGGAGGGTGTGGAGCGGGTCCAGCGGGAGCACAATGCCGTCGAAGAAGAGCTCGTCCGCGGTGAGCAGAGCGGGGGACGGGAACGACGGCGGGTTCTTGCCTACCATCCAGAACTCGAACTCGGGCGACGCGGCCGGGGACGGCGAGGACCGCCCGGACTCATCGGCGCTGCATTCCGGAGGAGGCGCCGGCTCGACGACGACGTTCATTGCCAAGCAATGCAGCGCCACAAGAAAGGGGTGGAAGCGACACAGTACCTACCGACCAGCCAGCCAGCCAGGAGGAGGAATAGCCTTGGACACAGTAACTACCAACCACCCCACCAGGAGGAATAGCCGGAAGGATTTAGCTGCACGAAGCCATTGGCATCAGCAGCAGAAGCACATCACAGTATCAGGCGCGGGCAGCGGAGCAGGGAGGGGAGAGAAAGGGAGGCTTAGGCAGCGACTTGACGCGTATTTATCAACGGAATTGTGTTTTTGGTGAGCACTTAATTTTTTCTATTAAATTATACTTTATGATATATGTTATGTTTTACTATTTTGATTTTGTCAATATTTGACTTTGTGATCCACGTTTTTGTTTATTGTAACATCCCAAAAAATTTTGCTTTGAAAATAAAGGTTAAAATAAAAAATATTTTAGAATTCAAAAAAATTATTTTATTATCTTCTATGAATTTTCAGTGAATAATTCAATTTTATAGATTTTTTAGTATTTATTTTGATTTTTTTGGGTATTTTCACTGAATTTTCTAGATTTTATAAAGCCTTTTTGCTATTTTCAGGTTTATTAAATGAATTTATGAAAAAAATAAAAAAATCTAAAAATTTTCAAAAAATAATTTTATTAAGTCACAAATAATCCAAAGTTTTCTTGAGAATATTTTTCCAGAATTATTTTAGAGCTGTTTTACAATTTTTTTCCAAGCCTTTTTATTTCTCAGATTAAAATAAAACGTGAAAAATCAGAAAATGATAGGTGGGACCAGACCTCACTAGTCATATCCTTCTCCTAGCTCAGTCCAAATTAGAGAACTTGGTTCTCTCTCTCCTCCATGAATGCCCCAAAAAGGAAGCGTTGAATCTCCTTCAAATTCGCGTCAAAACCTCCCAAATAAATGTGCAATCAATCCTCATTGCATGCTCAACTTTCCAAAACCATTTCCCGATCAACTCCGCCCCAATTTTTGCCCCTCCTTCCATTTCGGATGCCATGAAATCCACCTCCGATTCCCACGCCCTCGGTCCTTCTGTCGCACTATAAAAAGGAGCACCGGGTGCGCAAACCTTCACTCATTCCATTTTGCCACATCTCGAGAGCTCCCCACCTCTGCTTAGCTAGAAAAATCCAAGGTCTGACCCCTTTTCCCTCTGTCTGCCGCCCCCATCCTCGTCGATTTCCGCCACTTCCCGGCCCCTCCGATCCCACTGGCTCTAGCTTCTTCGCTCGAGTGCACTCGCTTAGCCACAACGCCACGCCTTGTGCCGCACTGCATCCGAGCCGCTTTGGGCGCGCCCCAGCCATGTGCCGGGTGCACATTGCACCCCAGTCAGTGCGTGGACCCGGTCTATCACTTTCCTCCGAGCCCACATATTAGTGAATAAAATATTTCTAAAAATATTTATGATGTCATCATTGCATCATCAAGTCCATTTTCCTTTTTGAAAATAAATCAAAAATGAAGATCTGGCTGCTGATGTCAGCATGCGCAATAATTCGAATTTTTCTTTAGAAAAATAATTCTAAAAAAAAAATCATATTTTCTAAATTCATACAAAATTCTAAATTTCTCTTTTATGTTAGTTTGGTATTTTTTTTAAAATTTTGTTATTTTTGACGATTAGATTTCAGAGACCAGAAGAGTTCGCAGCCGACGATTCGGAGCAGCTATTCTATGACCAAGGCAAGTTTTCACATCCTTGATCATGTCGATCTCAGCTTTTAAATTATGTTTTGAATTTAAATTAATGCATGCATAATTTTAGCAACATAGTTTTAGTCCTCAGTTTTGAATAAATAGTTATTCTCCAAATTGATTAAAACCAGCTTAAAAATTTGAGTACCTTATTCCATTGTACCCCTAAGATATATATAAATAACAAACTGATTGGAAAGACGCTTAGACATGATCAGAACCGAGATTACATCCTTTTGGAAATTTGAGCCAAATAAAGTTCTATTCAAATGCTTTATCGTTTCATGTGAAATCTATGTTACTTGTTTTTTTTTGAAAATTGGCCAGGAGCTCTGGCATTTCATTAAAGAAGAAGAGAACAACAACCGGACTACAAACGCGCACACACCTCACACACACACCCCACCACACACGCACCTGTCTCCGGCTCCATGCGAGCACGCGGGTTGAGCGGGGCTCGAACCCGGGTGGGCGGGGCGCACAACCGCGCCCCCAGTTCTCAAATCTATGTTACTTGTGACATCAAGTTAAAAACTAAAAATTTGGTTAAGATCAGGTGAGAATGGTTGTCAGGTGGATGCGTGAGGCACGAGAATTGGGTTTGTGGAAAGCTCGTCTAGTCAATTAAGGACCGGTCTATGTTTCGCTGAATGTAAAATCTTACCGTACTACCACAAGTCTGGTATTGAACAAACTTGGATATCCGTATTGAAACATATCATGGACATTCGTGTCATTAAGTTGAAAGTAGGGTGGGTGTAAGGCTTCCACTCGGCGTAAGAGGGGACTTCTAGCTGGTTTATCCCTTTCAGCGGTGAAACCTTAGCGGACATTATTACATGGGTAGAGCTTTATTGAGTTCTTGTCATGATTTTCTCTTCAACACACCAAAGGAAGTGTGTATTTGGACAAAAAAAGACGATTATGTCTTGTGGGTAAAATGGTACAACCTATGCAGAGTGTAAATTTAATCGATTAGCCATGCCCGCGATCATGGGTATGCTGAGCAAGCCATTCACATATTAGATTTTGAATATTTCAGGATAAAGAGATTTAGCATGGAGTGATTTCATCACGTGAACAATGGGTTAGCTCTAGGAGTGATTCCTGAGTTGAAAAATTTATTTAAAAATAAATTTCCTTCAATTTGCAATTGAAAAATATAGTAGAGTACTTGTAAAAATTACAAATTTACACCAAATACAACCATATAACCTTCTTTTGTCACATTTGCATTATTATTGTATCTTCTGTGTAACTTGCGGAGTGCTTTTGTACTCACCCCTGCTTACTCTGTTGTTTTAGAGGAGAGGTTCTACGACGGTGAGAACCAGACGGACTAGGCCGCTTCACAATCGATTGCCTATGGCAAATCTATTGTGCCTACTACTATTTATTTTTATTTTCGCTGCTTTATCATTTGGTCTACTGCCACTTATTTTGTAAATTGAAACAATTAATTAATAAAATACATTAGATGTATTGTGATATCCTTTCTACCGTGTGTTCTAGCTTTTCTTGGATTAGTACAGATTACACAGAAATTTTCGAGGATTTATTCCCGGGGTCCGACATGTATTGTGTTTCTTATAGTTTGTTTTATTCCTTTTTTTTACAAATGGTCACATTATCTTTTTACATAATTTAATTTGTATAAAACTAGTATATAATTGATGTAAAAAAAGGCCATGCGGAAAAGAATAATGTTATTCTTCTTCTTCTTTATAAATTATCACATCATTTTTACATAATTTAATTTATGTAAAACTTGAAATAATTAATGTGAAAAGGCCATACAGAAAAGAATAATGTTTCTTATTCAATTCCTTAAAAAAGTGAGTACTCCTTGACTAAATAGTACTTGAATGGGAAGAGAGAGGGTAAATTGATTTCATCAATTGGATCTAAATTTGAAGCCTCAAAATTTAAGTACTATTTAGCAAGAAAATACTCAAATTCGCCTAGACACCTCTATTTATCAATCACATCAAGCGGGAGGAGTGGGAGGCTGCGAGATATGGCAAAGGAGGTGGTGACGGAGCTTTGGGCTATTTGTTCTCATGGTATTTTTTTTTTATTTTCTGCAGATAGAATGAAATTACAAATTTAGTTTACTCATCAACCACATAAATATTGACAGAGAGAACATGTTATACCAACATATAATATATATCACTCACCGTGCTATTTTACCACTGTGGGTCGTTGGCAATGCAACTTTTGTTGCCACCGAGGTCGGTACAACCTTACGTTTTGCCGAGTTCGTCTTGACGGGTTACTGCATTAATGAAAACCATCCGTGCTTCGGTGCTTGACCTGCACAAAATACGAGTAAAGGCGCCATCTCGCGGAGAATTAGGGCCGACACCGAGAGCCGGCTTACCGATTTGAGTCGGTCAAATGACCATTTTTTTTTCCTATCTAGCAGTAGCCTACACAGTTTTTTTCTTCTTCTTTTAGGTAAGAATAGATAAACTCCTGGTGAATCCTGCCTCTGTGTATGAGACCATGAGTTAATTTGTGGTAGCTAGCTACAGTGAGGGCGCCGGGCCGGGCGGGGCAGCCGAGCTGACACCCGGACTGGGGAGCCGGCCCACACAAGCCGTGCCTAACGCACACATGGTTAGTGGTAGTTAGCAGCTGGCCGGCACCTGATTGCGCTATCGCTTGTTCCTAATTAATGCCTGTCAAGACGACACCCATTAATAATACGTATACGGAACAGAGCCACGGGGTTCTACTTCTTGGGACCAGCCAGCCATATATGCTCGGAATGGAATCGCAGCTTTGCTCGAACGAGGCGGGAAGCTGCAGGGAAACGTCGTCGTCGTCGTCGTCATCCGATCGGTGAGCTGGTGGGTGAAGTGAGACGAGGTACCGGCCGGGCGGAATGATGCGCGCGCACCGGAAAGCAGAAAGACAGGAGGGGAGGGCGAGGCCGCCGGCATCACATGGTGGCGCCCAGCCGAGCTCAGGCCCGACCCAACCACCAATCATTCCACGGCCTGGCCTCGGATCCTGTCTAGCTTCTCGCATGGCCGTGGGCGAGTGAGCTAGTGTCAGTCCACTGTTGGACTTGTGTCATGCGCGTACGCTTTTTGGAAATTTTAGTTTTTAAGTATATAATCGTCTATAATAACTCAAGTTAAATAGATAGCTCTAATTTGAATTTTAATTCAAACTTGTTTGAGCTAGTTAGTAAATTGGTTAAACTCGATGTCTAAAAAATTTCAAACATTTTCGCACACAACATATAGAAGAAATATGTATCTTAGATCAAAGTGCCTACACACCATAATATCCTAGTTACTTATAATATATATTGATGCAAAACTTCCGGCCGCATAGGCCCAGGCTATCTGACGCGCGGGCCGGCTCGTGGGGCGCGGCAGGAGCACGAGGATTTCACCCGCAATAACGGAAACACGGAGGGCCTACGCGCAAAATCGATGACGTGGAGGCCCTGAGAGCTCGCCAATTCCTTGCCTTATAGGATATGTTAATTACTTATAATATATATTGATGCAAAACTTCCGGCCGCATAGGCCCAGGCTGTCTGACGCGCGGGCTGGCTCGTGGGGGCGCGGCAGGAGCACGAGGATTTCACCCGCAATAACGGAAACACGGAGGGCCTACGCGCAAAATCGATGACGTGGAGGCCCTGAGAGCTCGCCAATTCCTTGCCTTATAGGATATGTTAATATACATACATGCGCATATAGAAAAATTACATTATACTCCTGGAGTACTCATCTATTATTTTAGATACTCCAACGTCAACAGCACTGGTCGATAGAGCACGACCGACTCATGGATCACCGTATTATCCGTTGGTTGGGCTGCGACGGCGGCAGCGACGACGCTTTAGGCGGCGTGCTGACGCCTCTGCTTGCTCACTGACGGCCGGTATGACTGCGTCACCGCCCCGTCTGCGTCTGCGGCTGTGACCGTGGGGTTCCACAGTGGCGTATCTAGGATTTTGAGTATGAGTGGTCCAATTTAGCATAAATTTTTTAAATGCCGTGCAAGTGTAGACTGTAATCAGCAGTCGGTGCGCTGTACATAATTTGTGAAGCGCAATTAAAACTTAGTTTCTTAACTCTGAAATTAGAGTACTTGCCCTTCATAAAGAGCTAGAAAAATTACTAGCGAGAGTAGCAGAAACAGAAACTACATGCCTAACGTTCTCATGACAAATACGTATCTTAGATCAAAGTGCCTACACACCATAATATCCTAGTTACTTATAATATATATACATACATGCGCATATAGAAAAATTACATTATACTCCTGGAATACTCATCTATTATTTTAGATACTCCAACGTCAACAGCACTGGTCGACAGAGCACGACCGACTCATGGATCACCGTATTATCCGTTGGTTGGGCCGTGCCGACGAGGCGACGACGACGCTTTAGGCGGCGTGCCGGTACGGCCTCTGCTTGCTCCCTGGACGGCCGGCGCTGCGCTGCGTCACCGCCCCGTCTGCGTCTGCGGCTGCGACCGTGGGGTTCCTCTCGACCTTTTGGCATTGCAAGGCGGGCAGGCCGGCAGAGGCAGGCCGTCGAATGGAGCACATCTCGCAGTTTGCCGGGCGCGAGCACGCATGCGCGGACCACGGCGGAGCTACAAGCCGTCCGGTCGCCTCCCGCCGCGCCGACCCATGCGCCCGGTTATGATTCCGTACAGCTTCGTGTCAGAGCTTGAGCTCAGCTCACCCATGGAATTCCGTGCCCGATGGCTGGTCTTGCACCTGGGCCCTGTTTTGACGCGTAACAGCTGTACTATTATCGTTCTGTAGCCCCATTAAATACTCGGCCTGTGTCGTGCTCACGTTTACGGCCTGCAAGGCCACAATGCTTGCCCCCGTCGGTCTTGGACGGTTGCAAATTCCTTCCTAGGGTTGTTCGGCCACCAGCCCGGGAGAGTGTTGAAAAAATCGACGAAAATTATTTGATTTTTATAATTTTTCTTCTTATCGATATAGTCCGGCTTTTAAAATCGATCAAAAATTGATGAAAATCAGTCAAAAAAATTGACCGCTAAAAATTTAACTAATCTGTCGATTTTCCATGCAAATCGGTCGATTTTCCATGAAATCATCGATTTTTTAAATTTATTTTCAAAAAATTGGATTTTGAAACTCTATGATTTTCGACCGATTTTTTCAATTTTTGAATTCCAAATTTTGTGCGATTTTCACTATTTTAATATTTTTATCTCGAACATCATGGTGCCTGAGATCCTTGATTCAAAACGGGTCTTTTCTCTATTTATTTGCATTTCAATTCTTTTTGAAATTTTTAGGATGCTGAGTTTAAACAGTTTACTAACTAGTTCAAAAAAGTTTGAACTGAAATTTGAACTAAAGTTTTTTTTTTTTGCTGATAGTTTGATTGTAAATATGTGCTGATTATATAAATATAAATCAGCAAAACATGTTATCTAAATTCGTTCAAAACTTTGAATTTGAGTGTATTTTTTCAAATGTATGTGTTTCATTTAAATTGTTACAGATGGGTATATATATATCCTAAAAGTAAAAATTTAAAAAAATACCCGAATTTGATTTAATTTCATGCATTTAAAATCATGATGCCTGGCACCATGGTGTCTTATATATATTTATATATATATATATATATATATATATATATATATATATATATATTTATATATATATATATATATATATAAAAGAATTATATATATAAGGAACTAGAGCAGATTAAATCTCAGTCCCATCATGTTATGGCCCAGCCTAGTAATCGCATTCACAAGCAAGGTTTCAAATTTCGTTTTCATTTTCAGACTCTATCTCAGAAATTTCGGACGAAATTCAAAAACTAAAATTCAAATCCGGAGTTGTCTGAACCAAGAATTCCAACATTTGCCAAAAAAATCCGAAATTTTGTACGAAATTTTCAAAAAAAATTTGGACGGTCCTAACACATCTATAATATTCTCATAAAATTTTTAGATGATGATCAATCTTGAAGAATTTTCAAAAATTCAGATAGTGCTACGGAAGACGGATTGACAAATTTCACCTAAATGAAAAATAGTTCAAACCACGTTAGAAAATTTTGAACATTTTTGTGGATGGTCCTAACACATCCATAATATTCTCATAAAATTTTTAGATGATGATCAATCTTGAGGAATTTTAAAAAATTTGGACAGTGCTACTCAATACTAACCGACAAATTGAACCAACCAAAAAATAGTAAAAAACACATCAAAAATTTTTGAATTTTTTTGTGGATGATCTTGACCCTAAATCTAAGCAAATACAATGCACAAAAATGAAAATCCAGCAAACAACCCCAAGATTTTGGTCAAAATCACCGAGATTTTGGCCGAAATACCCGAGATCTTGCTAAGATTTTCACTGTACTGTAGCAATGTGAATTTTTTTTTTCAATTTTTTTTACCCAGCTGAGATTTAGGATCTGGGGTGGGTCCGAAATCAGAAATCTCGACCAAGATTTAGATCCTTGTTCACAAGCATCCCTCCAATCGCATTCTGCCACACTATCACGGATTTTTTTTTAAAATAACCTTTTATTATACGTGAATTACAAAAATATACTTGCTTTTTTTGCAAGATTGACCATCTGTCGCGCCACATGGCAGCGACTGGGTTCACACGCACCACATGACAGCGACAGGCACACCAGTCGCACCATAGTGGCAAAAATAATCTATTGTCGCGCCACGTGGTAGTGATCAGCCCATGGAAAAAAAGAAAGAAAAGAAAAAGAAGAAAGAAAAGAAAAAGAGAAGAAAAAAACAGAGAAGAGAGAAGAGAAAATAGGATGGATTCGAATTTTTGGCGACGGACCCAATTTTCGATCGCATGTGGATGGGTAGATGTCGCACTGAATTTATTCATTTGTGTCATTATGGTAAAATTTTCGTAGTCGGTTCCATTTAATTATGCATAGTTTTTAGTTGTGCGCATTGCATTTAAATCATGACCATTTGGTGGTTGCGATATTGTTAATGAATGGGGTTACTAATCACATGAAATGACAACTAATTTAAGTGGTTATAATGCATTGGTGGCTAGGTTGGTTCTTAGCATATGAGGTTGAAATCTCCTCTCAAGATTATTTTAATGGTTACAAGATTGTCTATGCAATGGAAACTAGCACCCCACCTGTTTGGTGGTCACATAAAATGTCTCGTTTGTTCAGATGATGAAATATTTGAAAACGAATATATGCAATAGAATGATTTAAATTATTTGTTGAATACATATTAGGGCTCATACAACGAAAGTTCAGATGATCAAATAAGCAATAGATTATATTACAAAGGCATTACAGTAGTAAAAAAATTGCCAGATGAACAAACTAAGGAAGTCAATGTTTGTCATGGTGGAACAAGTGGTTGTACGGCCTATCTGGGTAGAGTGGGAATGATGTACAATATTTTTTGCACATTACTGTTCCCGTGTAAGTTATGCGTTGTGTTGTCGGACACCGCTCAATCTCTCTTATGAAAGAACCCCATGGTGATGCATAGTTCTCCCAGTAGCGGCCGATTGGGTGACCTATGCCGTACGTCTCGGGGGTATAAGATTGAACTTTTTTGGTCTTTATGTGGATTTCTGCCCCCACATATGGTCATGTTATCCCAATTCCTGGCGTCCCATATATTAATACCACCCGGGTTCTCAGATGATCTGCGTAACCCTTCAAGGATTTGTTGCGTAGTGCCGACCTCGGCCGGTTGCTTTCCCTTGTCCCTTCCTCTTCGAGAGGATATACCCTCTTACACTTCTGGTGCGTTGGCCGTTGGCGGAGACTTGCCAAGGCGCCTGCTCTAGCACTCCACTGTATGGTACAGGAGGTGTGAGTTGGGCTTATCCTTGTACAACCAGAAGCTTGCCCTATAGTCAATGCAGTATGCCCGCTGTGGTCGTTGAATAGCACCATAGGCATACTCGGGGTATGGCTTTTCTGGGCGGTAGTAGCACCATAGAGAGGGTTGGTCCCCCAGTTATGCCATGGGAGAAGGGTGAGGTGTTGGTGGTACGTTTCCGGGTCCACCCAGCAGAAGTAGCCGCACGATTCATCCTCGGCCAAGGGGTACCGGTAGAATCTCCGGTCGGCTAGATCATTGTAGCAGGTATCAACAATTGCCTGCAGGCTGTGTTCGCAAACTTCGTATGGCACCTGAGGATGTTCATCTTTTGACTTGAGCAATTTCGCAAGTTTCTTTTTGAAGTCCTGTATGCGACGAACTGGTTTAAAATTATTACTTTTTGAGTGAAACATAAGCATGTCGCATGAAACTCACCGATTGGTTGGTCCCTTGCCCACCGGCCCTGAACTCCGGTCGATCTAGAACGGGGACATATCCCGGCGACCTCTCCCACCGGGTGAAGTTCTCGGGTGAAGTGTGGTAGGCGTCGTGGCAGTTATAAACAAATTCATAGTCACATCATTCGGGCCCGTCGATCCATTGGAATAAGCAACACTGGTCCTTATGCTAAAAAATAAAGAAGGATGCTTGAAATAGTAGTGTTACCCTGTATTGTATGGACAACAGTAGGTTTACCTCGTAGCGGCAGGCACAACAGTAGTTAGTGCGAAAGGTTGCAGTCGTATTTCGACCGGGGCAACTCCGACATAATTGGGGCGTCAACGCTACTGGCATCCGGGTATTCAGGGGGGGGATAAGTTCCGCTTGTTGAAGAGCCGACGGTAGAAAGACATCGTGCCATAATTTGTGTAGATTAGACTGATGTTTATTGCTGATTTGGCGGTAGTGGATGTCTATCCCTCGGCCGGTTTTATAGTGGTGGTGAGGGGCTTCTCCACAGAACTACAACACTTGTCGCTTTTGGAAAGCTTGATGGCATGGCATCCTTTATGAAAGTTGCATGGCCTATCACCCCTTTGGCAATGCTGCATGGCCTATCACACTTTATGAAAGCTGCATGACATCGACCTGTTAACTTCTGTGAAAGCTGCACGACTTGTCACCCTTTATCAAGCCTGGTCGTCTGTCACTCTCTGTGAAATCTGCACGACTTGTCATTCTATATGAAAACTGCATGACCTGTCACCCTCTGTGAAAAGCTGCATGACTTGTCACCCATCATGAAAGCTGCACGACCTGTCACCCTCTGTGAACGGCAGGTCGTCCTATCACTCTTTATGAAAGCCACACGAGTTGTCACCCTCAATGAAAGCTGCACGACCGAGTCGGCATGTAACGAGAAATCATATTGAATATAAAACATGAAATGCAGAAATACAATATAGAAATACAATGTAGAAATATATGAGTAACAACATAACATTACAACGCAGAAATACAACGTAGAAATACAATGCTCAATCGGCGGCCTCCCCCCTCCTTTCCCTGGTGACCTCCCTCCCCTAGTGCACGAGGTCTGGTCCGCCTCGCTGGTCAACGTGCAGTGGCAGATCGATGTCTGGGCCTTGAAGGGGTCCACTAGTCTGGTTCTTAGCTGGTCCGAGGTCCAAGTGGCACGGCTGTTGCAGGAGTATGGCATGAAGAACTCGGGTCCGTAGGGTGTGTAAGCGTGAGAACGCTCGGCTGCGACAAAAATAGGAGGTCTGGATGCGTTGGACATGCATAGTCCGTGTCGAAGTTGTCCGCCCACGTGTACGTCATAGTAGGGCCCTCCGGACAGTAGCCTGAAAGTACTACAACATGTTGGAATAAAGCATGTGTTTCAAAGTAAAGTTTCATGCAATGTTAGTTTACGATGACTGTTCAACACACCTGGGTCTAAACTATGATAGGAGGAGCCATCCTTGGTGTGCCGATAGGTTATCTGAATGGGTAACCTACCATACACAAGTATTAGTTACCACAAAATGCAATGCATATTTAAGTGAGCAAGTAAAGAAGTTACCTGGCCTGAAGTACGAGGGCTGATGCTACGATGAGCTCCCCTGCTGCTCCTGTGGTGGGGCCGGAGGGTATGGCAAGGTGGGAGGTCTGAACGGCCGGACAGTGGGGTCGTCCGACGGTGGTGTCGGTGGAGGTGGTCGTGTACTAATCCGGATCCACTACTGTCATAGGCCCGTCGTATGCGAGATCGCACCACCAGCGTCGAACCTATGCCGGCATGAAACGGCCTGCACAATCCTCCTCGTCTTCACGATCATTCGATCGACAAACGTCATGAACTCCTCCCGGGAGATCTTGAAACCCCCGCACAAACAAGTCCTGCCCAATCTCTATCCCCATGTCACCCTAAACATGTCATAAGATATATGTATGCTTGCATTTCATTAAAAATTTAATTACGCTGTCTAGTGGACGTACCACGAAGTGCATCGCCGATACAACGTGACTGAGATATGTGTCGTCAGCACTAATCGGTAGGATATCCTCCTGGTCAGCAGCAGGCAAAAGGCTTACTCGTGTAAGTGGGGTGTACCATTGCAAGTACTCCTGGTATCCCTCTATGTCGTGCGCGTCCCCGTCTGCAACCATCTCCTGTAGTGCATGACTCCACTACTCCACCCAAGGGGCCAGCTCAGCTTCAAGTCTTACGTATAGAATCGATCTCGACTGGAGGGTAGAATTGTCAAAGGTTATGCCACTGAAGAGGTCGTCGAATTCTGTGTGGATTATATGGCTCAGGTCGAGCCGATAGGTGTGCCTCAATCCTGCCATGAGGGGAGGCCCCAGGGCATCAAGATCATCTGAAGAAAATCAATCACGCCTAATCCAGCTATGTGCGCTAAAGCTGTGTGCGCTAAAACCCATTTCACGGTTTTGCAACACACGACTATTATGGCCCCGTATATCGATGAGCACACGAATTGGCTACTATAAGAGAATCCATCGCAGTAGGAGTCCTATATCATCATACAATATAACCTTTAGTTCAACAGATGGTTGAAGAAGCGACAACCCATCACTGGAAGCTCGTACTATGGATTCGTTGAGAAAATTTAAGATCTCGACTATATACTATTCAAGATCCCCTTATTTCAGTGCCGTTCGGTTCACCTACATCATGTGAAGGTTGACAAGTACGGTGTCACTACTGTGGACCTCGAACATGTCGGATACCAAGACGAATCATTTGTTCTCGCTAATCAAGTTGTTCAAATCTTCTATGTAACCAACTCATTCAACAAGAAGCGCCATGTGATTCTTAAGGGAAAAAGGAAGATCATCGGAGTTGAGAATGTGGTAGATGAAGAAGAGTACAATTAATTTGATAAGTTGCCTCCTATTGGTACTGGTATCACGATCCAGGAAGAACAATCTGAGGAAGCTAGCTACACACGTGTTGATCATTGTGAAGGGCTAATTTTTATACAAAAGAATAAGCAAGTAGAGTTATGGTAAGGTCCACATGTTTATTTCAAGTGTACCTGTATTATAATTAATGAGATGTATGTCCATATTATAATTAATGAAATGTATGTCTGTATTATAATTAATGAGATGTATGTATTACAATTAATTATAATTAATGAGATGTATTTATTACATTTTATTATTAAATAGAGAGAAAAATTAACTTGAGTAAAAAATAATAATTTGGTAGTAGATGTATGCATTTAAATAATGAGATGTTTATTGAAAACTGCAAGGAATTGTTTGTTCATGTTATTAAATTAGATGTTGAAAATAATCAGGATTTAATTATTGCATTGATCCTCACTTGCTGCATTTTGGTTGTATGCATTATGGTGGTCGGTTAAATTGTGTTGAATCATTTATGTTGATTATAGCAAGATATTCGTAAAGGCCACGTTACAACCTCTGCCGTACTTCATCTTGTTTATTGAAAATGGTTTGGGAAGGGTATGGATGATGGGAATCCACACTATTATTGTCAAATGTTCTTATAACTTGCTCTTTAGAAAATATTATGTCCATTACAAATATTATGTTCTTTATTATGTCCATTGAAAATATTGTCCTGAGGCATTGCAGACGGTTCCAGTACATAACCGTCTGCGATGTGGTTACATTTAGTGCCCCAACGGCTCGATCGTTCATTCTTGACCCACACCCTAGCTCCCCCAGTGGCTCCCCCTCGGCGGCGACCCTCCCCTAGTAGCGCCTCTCCCCCCGCCCCTCAGTTGCGCCCCTCCCCCTCTGCGGCTCAACCTTGGCGCCTCCTACTTAAAATTTATAATATATACATATGCACAACTTAATTTACAACATGCTAGTTGATTTCAGCTCTTATGCATAGCTAATTGTTACACCATTATTTCTCTACTTAAGATCTAGAACACAAACATTGAATGTGGCACACAAACTAACCAATTAAAGATGCGATTGGGGTTCTATTACAAGCAAGACTAAAGCTAGATAACCGGGTATTTGTCCCAATAAAATGCTTTTGGATTTGTTTGTTATAGTTGGGTATGTGACTACTAGGATACTATAACTGGGTATGCGACTATACTAGCAGGTATGCAGGGTATCTGGGTATGTACTGCATTTGCACATAGCTTCAAGGGCGTTGGTGCTTAAAATATTGATGAACTCTCGAAAGGTTGAAAAGGTTTTTTTCTACGTAGAGTAAGGCATAAGCACATAATACAAGTACACATAAGTTATAGAAATGATTTGTCATTTCTTTTCCGCATCTTTTTTTTATAAAAAGTATATATGAGATTGAAAATTAACTTACGGTACATAGAGTATATTCTATCTATGTCCATACCTTGATCGAAAGTTTAAAAGCACTTCAAACATTTTTTTTTTATAGTTTTTCTCACATCTATCATGGAAGATAATAGAACATCCTATTATTTACTAGTAATAATTTACATCTCTGCACAAAGATAATAGAACATCCTATTATTTACTAGTAATAATTTCTAATTAGATAGTTACGACCGAGGAAGAGATAACTAGAGACACTTGCACATATGGATAGAAGAACATATATAAGTGGATAACATATTAAAATTAGAAGTTTTCGTATTTCAATCACCAACTGTTGTTGAAAACATACGAACTAGAAGAGAAAAAGAAGCGCAATTGGACATCAGAAATTGCTTGTGCAATTGATTTTTTTGCCATCCACTTATGTGGTTGCGAACGACTTAAAATATATATTATTTCTGCCATTGCTCACTATCAATGTTACTTCATTGCATTTAATAAGTGAGCTTGATTATCAATTCTTTAATATGTATGTTAAAGTGGTAATTTGGAACCGTCTGGGAAATATCTCTCATCCCAGACGATTCTAATATGGAACCATCTGGGAAGAGCCCACATCCCAAACGGTTCTAATTTGCAACCGTTTGGGAAGAGCCCCTCATCCCAGGCAATTCTAATTTGGAACCGTCGGGGATAATGGTTCATCATAGACGGTTCCAAATTAAAACCGTCTTTGATGACTTTTTTCACTGACGGTTGCAAAACCATCTATGATGATTTATAGTCATCACTGACAGTTTGATACAGACGGTTCACAAAACCATTTATGATGTGGTTTGTGAACCATCTGTGATGAGGGTTTGTGCAGTAGTGGTTGGAAGGTCCAACTAATAAGCGATGCAGATTTTTTGGACCAACCAGATTGATGGCTAGTTGTTTTTTCTTCTTCTAATTTTCTAACAAAATTTTTATGGGAATAGGCCGTACACAGGGTTCCAAATATCGCTCAAAATCGATCGATTTTCGCGATAATTGCCCTTATCGAGCCGGCACGATATAAAATACCGGTCGGTAAACCGGTTAAATTAAAAAAATTCAAAAAATTCAAAAAAATTTGTGTGACGCAAATATCGCGATTATCGAGGTATATTGACCGAAAATCGCTTAAAAAATCGATCGAGGAGGAAGTTCGCATGATCGCTGAATTTTCAAGGAAAATATCGCAATTATCGAGCAATATCGAGCGATTATCGATCAAATATTGCGGTTTTTGAATTTTTTTCAAAAATATTTAAATTTTCAAACCATTCGATTTTTATCGATTTTCGGCTCAATTTTGTCGATTTTCGAAATTCGGTAAGTGAAACCCTGGCCGTACATGATCGGAAAGCGATGTTAATTCTTCTCTCTCTCTCTCTCGATAAATTGAAGATATTTTTTTTTTCAAAAACCTTATTCTAGGAAAACACCTATAAAAACACAATAATTGCAACTTAGAGAAAAATATTAAAAAAAGAAAATGGACTTTAGGTGACTAGCCAAAGTATGTGTCAGTTTCTCGTGCATCCATTTAGCGGAATAGGTGTGTTCCTTTTATTTATTTATTTTCGTGAAACCTAGTGGGCAACGTCTACCGATTAAAATTATCTTCTCTCTTATTTTTAAATCACAAGGTAATATATATCTCTAAGTAAAAAAAAATCTAATGGTTGTATACTTCATCTTTAGTTAGAGTCCACTATATATTAAAGACCATATGTTTTTTTTTTTGGAGATTTTTTAGTTATTTCTCTTTTTTCATTAGCAACTTAAAAACGTCTGTGATTGACTTTATAATAGATCAAGGTGATCGCAAGAATGATAATGCATTGCAAACAAGATTTGTTCCAACTAACTAACCCCCAAGAGAAAAAGCTAACCCAGTTATCCAGTTAGGTAGCAACCAAACCACCCTCAAATGATAAGGCAAGATTGAGCCATCGAATCCTAATGCTTGGGTCGGAGTAGTACGTCTGAATTACAGCGACAGGTAAGCTTATTTATGCAGAAGCACTTAGGCCAGCAGTAATATCATCATCAGCTGGTATGACATCTCTACATGCATCGGGCACAATTGAATTGACGTAGCCACTCAACTTTTCACTCAAAAACTCAATTAGAGTTGCTACCCATTGAGGGAAGGGAAAACTGTATTGGTTGCCACTACGACATAAAGGTTTATATTAGATTCTCATCACTAACAGTGTTACAAAATTGTCGGTGATAATTGCTTATTATAGATAATTTTAACCAAAAATCGTTAGTGATGTGAGCCATCCATACCATTGGTGATTTTTTCTTGCTAACACTATCAGTGATGTGAATCATCATCACAGATGGTTGAAAGTTCAAGCTCCATTCATTTGGTTTTGGTGTTAATAACAAAATAAACCTAATTATAAGACTAACCCTTTTGATAATCATAATATTGATTAATTTCAATCGTTAATTAATGACAATCTTCTTGTGAGACTAACTCTTTTGTTGAGCTTACTTCTTATTAGTCTCAACTGGATGAAAGGTGAAAATATCAAAATCTCATCTTATTGAAAAATAAAAATCCCAAAGATTTGCATCCAATACAATTCTATTATTTCTAGATGCCTTTCTTGGATTCAAGAAAAGGGTGAACTCCACCAGTTTCACTTTAAGTTGTGCATGTCGTTTTTTAAGTCCATATATACTTGAATGCACACACTTAGGGGGAGTTCATTCTTTATCTTGAAGTTTCAATAGTATTGATCCCTTTCATCTTGCTAAATACATTAAGGATAATTACTTAGAAACAAATCCTTAAGTATATATGAAACATATGTAGTTGTACTATACTCATGGAAATATATGACAAACTCCAAAGCAATCTTAAATTGCATATGTGCATAGTGATTCAAAGTTCAATTATTTATATGCACAAATTTAAGGAAGTTTATTCTATAGCTTGGTCTCTGTGAAATCATGTGCTGAAAAACTGGCTTAAGAATTGAATTTGCAAAATGTGCATGTGCATGTGTTTCTCTTCTGTGCCGGACCAAATTTCCAAACCAGTAAGTTTCGCATTGGCGCCGGACCAAACTTTTTGGTCCGCCGTGAACATGCATTTGGGGTCATTTGCGTCGGACCAAAGTTTTCAAAAAACAGTAAGTCTGTACATTGACGCCGGACCAAATTTCCTTCTACGCCGGACCAAAATTTTGGTCCGTGGTAAAGAAGATTTTGCATTGTGAAATTCGCATGTACGCCGGACCGATTTTCTTTGGTCCGCCGTGAACGTGGTATGAATGATTTTGTGCTGACCTAATCTTTCAAAAACAATAAGTTTTGCATGTACGCCGGACCAATTCCTTTGGTCCGTCATGAACGTCATTTTGAGGTTTGATTTCGCGTGTACGCCGGACTGATTTCCTTTAGTCCGTCGTGAACGTGTTTTTCGCTGGATCAATTTCTACATTCAACCGAGAGTTTGAAGTGTACACCGGACCGAGTTTTTGGTCCGTTGTGAGTTGCGCCGGACCGGTGTTTGGTCTGGCGTGAACTGATTTTTTAGGGTTTTGAGATATGTGTGTGCTGAACCAAATGTTTGGTCCGGCGTGAATGGTTTTTTACTCGAGGTTAATTTTTGTGATTTTGAAAATTGTTTGGTGATTGATCTGTGGTTATGAAATTTGTTTGAATTTCATAATGCATGTTTTGAACTTATGCAATGCTCGTGTGAGTATTTGCATGGACTAATGTTGAGTCATGTCATAGACTTGTGCTCGGAATCGTTTTGTGGTTTGTTCATGTGCAGGTGTTGCTCAAGGGCGAACGTGGTCGATGACAGGGCCGAAACTAGGTTCATGGAGGAACTGAGGTTCGAGACTAGATTTAGGGAGGAATCGAGGTCTTGGTGGTCAAGGATGTCATGCGGGACGTTCGGGCTAGAAGACGGTGCACATGAAGACTGGTTAGTCACGTGAGTATGGCATGGTGGTCATACGCGTGCAACAGTTGTTAGTCATGTGAGTATGGCTGGGTTGCCATACACGTGCGAGAGCTGTATTTGGTCAGGTTGGGCCAAGTAGAGTTGTGTTGAATACAGACTCCTTCTAGGATTAGGAGTGGGACTCCTTCTAGGATTAGGAGTAGGAATTGTATTCAGGACTATGTGTTTGCTCTGTATAAATAGGGGGAGGCGCCTCCTGTTTATGCATCAAGTCTTGGGCAAGTTTTAGGGTTGTACTCTTTTGTTTGGAGTACTTTAGACAAAAAGAAATAAAGATCAATTCTTCCAGATCCTTGCGTGCTACAGTAACCGCATTGCTACAGTGTTTCCTGTTTTGGTTCTTGTTTGCATTCTTGTTCTTGTTCTAGATTGGTTTTTGTCCTTTGAGTTTCATCTTGATTTGATCCATCCAAAACCTCTCTAGGGTATTGATATAGAGTTCCTCAAAGTTTAGTTGATTAATCTTTTGAATATCTTGTTTAATCTTGAAGTTTTGGTTAGATCAATTCTCGTCATATTCTGCCACACCAAGCTTGCGAGGTTTATAACTTTTGATCTATAAGTCTGATCGAGCTGATTTTTTTTGGGTTCGATTCGTATTGGAATATAGTTTCTTGTGTCCAAATTTCAGATCAATCCGACGGTTGGATCCCTAGGAATTCGTGTTTTACCGAACATCTATCAATCTGTTTTTATCAAATACGAGGCAATTATTTGGTTTTGGTTTAGGGTGAACTTTTAGTAGATCAAAGATTTGGTTTTAACTTTTGCACAATCATTCACCCCCCTCTGATTGCTATATTCGTATACATAGATCCTACAGTCTCAAATAGTATTGATCCCTTTCTATCAATTCCATATGATTTGGATCATTTCTTGGAAACTATCAAAATGAGTATATGAAACTTGTGTAGTTAATGTATATACTCATAATAATTTAAAATCAATTTAAATTGTGATTGGTTATCAATTAATTATCAAATAACCAATCATGTGTTGATGGTACGCTTTGTTGATTAAAGACAATCGAAAGTTCTTGAGTATATAAAGCATTGGTTGCATTAATATACTCAAGACAAATCAATATCTTTTAATATTTTGATTTGGATTGTGGTCAATCATCAAAGAAATAAATCAAAGGATCTTGAGGCATCTATTATGTGTTAACAGAGTGCATTGATGATTGGGACAACCATGTTTGTTGGACTAACCTTTTCCATGAGTTGTGAAACTAGGTTGAGTCCCACAGTGATGAAGATTTGAATGATAGCATGTGTTGATAGTCATCAAGTAGAGATTCAGAACAAGGAATGAGAAGGGGAGTTCATCATGTGTTGATGAACGAGATGAAGACCTGACTTGGAGAGAAGATGATTGGTAATCATAAAAGCTCTAAGTGGATATGCTAAAGGCAAAGGTATGACTAGCACATGACTAAGGATGTGTTCCTAGCCTTTTACCGGTTTTGGTGTTTGGATGGGAGGCCGGATTATTAGTTAGGTTTTCATACAATTAAGAGGGGTCGAGTCTTATAGCTTGAGTCTCATCATGTGTTGATGGCTCAATCCCACTTGCACTAGCTTACCTCTTGATTTGGTTTTTGCTTGAAGCTCATATTTGCATGTGTTACAAATAGTGAAAGCTCATGCTTGCTTCTTATTGAATCTTAATTGATTTGATTCTTGCATGGAGCTTTGGATTTGCATGTGTTGCAAAAAGAAGTAAGCTCATGCAATTTGGTTTATGCATGGAGCCAAGTATTTGCATGTGCTGCAAATAAAGAGAGCAAAGTACTTCCAATATACCACTTAAACGAATGTTTATGCTCCTTTATCACTTTAAATATACTTCAATATTAATTTTAAGATACTACAATGCGACATGGTTGAAAAAAATTTATTGAAACTATTTATTTTTTTGTTATATATCATTTTCCATATAAAAAAAGAGGATGCACACAAAGTATGCTATAAAGGGCGAACTTTAATGAAATTTTTCATAGAAATCATTTTGAAATATCTTATAATCAATATTAGAGTATACTTAAAATGATAAAGAGGTATAACAACATCATTTAAGGGGTATACTGAAAGTGGGAGTACGTACTCCCGTATGGAACCATTTCCTATATATAGTGAAAGGGGTATACTGAAAGTGGGAGTACGTACTTGTATATTGGAGTTGCATGTATAATTTTGCTGTGGATTTGTGGATTGTAGTGGTATGTGTACTTGTGCATTCAATTATTTAATATATGTGAGATGCTTTTTGAAATGGATGTGCTGTGGCATTTGTGCATTTACTTGTGGATGTATAATTTGTATTCGTGAATTTACTTTGTGGATGTGTAATATGTATCTTACCTGTTTAAGAGGGCATGGTTAGCATTTCTTGAGGCTAGCCAATAAACTGAAAAGCTTTAATAATACACATAACACACGGTTCTTAGCTAGAACCGTCTGAGATGATATAATATCACAAACGGTTTTAGCTACGAACTATCTGTGATATGCCCTCATCACAGACAATTCGTAGTTAGAATCATCTATAATATGTGATTCACGGACGGTTCAAAAATTGTCTGCGATGTGCCGTTATTATTACTGACATATGATTACAGACGGTTCATAAAACCGTCTATGATAACTTTTTAGAATCATCTATTGTGTTATTTTGTATAGTGGTGTGCCTTACCTGTATAATACATTATGTCACTATGCGCTATATTATTATACGTTTATATGTGACACATGCAAATACGCATCACGTGAGTTGGGTGTTGCTTTCAGTCTCCATCCATGTCCATGATATATATACAGGATACCATGTGTTACAAGTGTGGCCCATTACTACATCCATTTGTCGAACGTTTTTGTGAGCGCTATTGTTATCCACACTGTTCTGATTTGCTTTTTTTAAAAAGAAAATTCTGATGTCACTGAAAAAATATTTAATTTTGCTTCTACCACTACTCTTTTTCTTAATTTATTTTGACAACTAGCCTTTGCTCTTCTTCCTCCTCTTACTATTTCCGTCATTTAACCATCAGTTGACTATGAGTTAACCGTCAGTTAACCGTTGTTGATTTTTTAAAGATACCAAATGAAGCTTAACTCTTTTGAAACTTTTTCTATATGATCCTAGACTACTAAAGATGGTACCATAAATTTTATAATGTATGATCAAGCTTGTATATTTTTATAAACATAAAATAATAGAAAAACTTTTAGATTTGTATAAAAAATTAGAGGCATCATAATACTATGACAAATTTATGGTACTACCTTTAATAGTCAAGTATCATACAAAAAAAATTTCAAAATAATTAAACTTCATTTGTTATCTTTAAAAAATCAAAAACCAAACAAAATCCTTTAAAGATAACAAATGAAGTTCAATTCTTTTAATTTTTTTGTATTATCCTAGACTACTAAATATGGTACCATAAATTTTTCATAATATGATCAAGCTCCTACATTTTGAAAAAAGTAGAAATACTGGAAAAACTGTTAGATTTTTATAAAAAAAATGTAGATACTTGATCATGCTTCAAAAAATTTATGGTACCATCTTTAGTAGTCTAGCATCATACCAAAAAAAATTCAAAAGAATTAAACTTCATTTGTTGTCTTAAAAAAAATCAAAAACAGTAGAAACAATTCGATTGACAGTCAACTGATGGAAATAGCAAAAGGAGAAAGAAGAGCAAATACTAGTGGCAAAAATAAAACGAGTAAAAGAGTAGTGGCAGAAACAAAATCGAGCACTTTTTCAGTGGCACCAGAAAATTTTATTTTATTTTATTTACATAAATGAAACATGCCGTTCTGGAGGGGAGAAGCCCTGATGAATCTGTTGGGAAACCAATGGCCCATGAAGGCCCATATGGTCCCTTGTCGAAACCCTAGAATAGACTATAAATAGGAGGCAGGGGTTCCACTCCATGGTGTACATGCAACCAGAAATAAAGATCAATTCCCTCCTCCATCATGTGTCTCCCTCTCTCTCTGTTCTCTACTGTAGATTTGTTCGGGAACCTTGGACTATTCAATAGCAGGGTTCCTTAACATGTTATCAACACGAAGCTCTACCGCAGGGACAGATTGAAAGGTGAGAAAAGGTGAGAACGCGGGATTGATCTAATCTCTCGTATGAATCTATGCATGCATCTAATCTACGTAGCACGAAGTCACGTGGTACGGAACTACAGTACAGATTTCTAATCTACAGTATAGGCCCTCTGGCCGAAACCACGAAGTGCCGCCTTGGTCCCGTGCATGAAGCACCGGTGTCGTCTGGCGCTCACAGAGCCACTCGATGCCGCACCACCCTGAACCAACATCGAGCATGGCCATGCGCTCAAAGCGCCCGAGGCCGTGGTCGCCGCCGCACCGCTGGCACCTGAAGAAGAAAGCCGCCATCTCGGACTCCTGACGGCACGAAGCCGCCCTAGCTTGCACGAAGCACTGCCGGCCTCGGCCCGAAGTCGTTGCCCTGCGCCCGTCGGCTCGAAGCCGCCTCACCTTCGTTCGGCTTGAAGCCGCCCCACCGCAGGCCCGAGACCGCACCGTTCGCCGGCCCGAACTGTCGATTCCTCGTCGAGCGCCGCCAGCCCGCATGAAGCCACTGGACAACCAACACCTGAAGCCGTGCGTCATCCGCTCCAAGGCGCTTCCCTGCGCGCCACCCGACACCTCAGTCAATCCGCACCGCCTCGGCATTCGTGCGGCACAAAGTCCTGCGCCCGCAGTGCCCGACCCGCCAACCCGCGCACGAAGCGCCCCTGGCCGGTCGCGCGTTGCACCTGGCGCTTTGCCTTCCGCGTCGCCGCCCGGCTTAGTGTCGTCGTCGCCGCAAGACCGGAGCCGAGGAGTCGCGTCCCAGCTGAGAGCCAGGCCCCGCCGCGATAGCTAGCAACCGGCCCGCGTAGACTCGACCTCGTCCGGCTACGCCCATGACGTCATCGACCACTCGCGAGGCGACCCCACCAGCCAAGCCCGACCCTCACGGCTCGAAGCTGCTCACTGTCACTACCGCTGGCCCGCACGATCTCTACGTGCCACGCTAGGCCGCTGTGCATCGCCGCTGGCCCTCGCGGTCTGAAGTCGTGCATCGCGCATGGCCACCACTACCGAAACCGCAGCCAGCACCGCCGCTCCGCTCTGGCCGCTATGGTAGCCACCCTCGTCCGAGGCCGCCACCCAGCCGAACACTGCCTCCAGGCCGCTCCACTCTGACCTAGTAAACCGATCTGACCTAGTAAACCGATCGGACCCGAAGATGATCGATATAATCCCATTAAAGAGCCGAATAGGGCAACGGGGGAAGGGTTTTTACCCTTTTGTTCTCCCCCAAATTCTTATTTCTTTTATTTTCTCTTTTCTTTTTGAAAATAAATTAAAGAATTCGTAAAAGTAATTAGAAAATTCCAAAAAAATATGAAAATTGCCAGAAATTTATGAAAAATAGCTAGAAAATTCCAGTAAATCATTGGGCTCTGTTTTGATTTTCCTAGCATTCTTTTGCAGCATTGATGAATAATTTATGAACATTTTTATGCATTTTGCAATTATTGCTTCACGTGTATTTGAGTTTTTTCTTTTCTCTCTCTAATATACACATGATTCACGCCGCACGAAGCGGCCACTGCCGTGCCAGGAAGGCCGCAGTGCACGAAGCCGATCGCATGCACGAAGTCGATCGCATGCGTGCACGAAGCCACACGCACGAAGCCACGCGCACGAAGCTTTCTTTTACTACTTTTATGAATATTTTACGAATCTTGCAATTAATGCTTCCTATTAGTTTACTGGAAATTAATGAGAATTTAATTTCTGCATTTTATGAATTTTTCAACCTCTATTTTATTAGATTACACGCAGTAATCTAATAACGAAATTTTGTAAACATGTAGATGTCTGAAATTGTGAATCGTGAGTTTGAACAACTAGCCCCGCATGGTTAGAACTATCTCATATGGGCATCAGATGTGAATATCATGCTTGCGAGCAAGAATCTCCATGCTGCCACCGTCTTAGGGTCCTCGAAGGACGCGCAACCTACTGCCGAGCAAAACGATCAAACTTTGCCTTTTTTTAGGCATCATCTTTCAGTCACTTTGAAGAATGAATATATGGCCGAGGTGAGTGCACTTGAGTTATGGACTGCACTTCAGAAGCGGTTCGAGAAGCTTAAGTGCACCATCTTGCTTCAAGCACAGCAAGATTGGGTTCGCCTGAGGTTTGCGGACTACAGAACAGTGGTTGCTAGTTAATTTTGAATAATGAATTGCAAGCTCTAGAAGAGCATACATTTTTCTTTTCTCATGATTGAAATTGTAATTTATTCTTTATTCCAATATTTTATATTTGCAAGCAATTTTTGAATTATTTTACCACTGTCTGATTAAAATTATATTTTTCTTTTATCTAGAAATTGTGTAGCGCACAAATGGAGGAGATATGTATTATTGATAGTGGCACAACAAATACCATCTTAAGCGAGTCTAAATACTTACAGTCGATCACGAAGAACACTAGAAGGATTACCACGATCGCAGGAAGCGATTCATATATAGTAGGCTTCGGAAGAGCCATAATTATATTGCCAACGGGTACAACTTTGGTAATCGAAGACGCCCTTTTGTACCCTGAATCAACACGCACTCTCCTAAGTTTTAAAGACATCCGCGCCAATGGTTTTCATGTAGAAACCAATGAAAAAAACGGCAAAAAAAACATTTGTGCATTGTGAAGCACGCGGTATGTGGAAAAATGGTACTAGAAAAATATCCCTCATATGGATATGGGTTGTACTACACGAAAATTCATGCACCCGAAGTGTATACTTCTTTGAAGACTGTCTTTAGAAGCTCTGAATTATTTACTTTATTGCATTGTAGATTAGGTCATTCTGGTCTTAGAATGATGAGAAATATAGTGAACAACTCACAAGGTCATGGCCTTAATGTTAAAAATTTTCTGAATCATGAAGATTTTGTGTGCCATGTATGTGCCAAAGGAGAATTTATGAATAGAGCAACAACCAATGTCATACTTTGTAAAGAAGATTGCCACGATCATTGATCATGATCCCGAGCCTGCATCTCTCGTAGAGTGCAAGAATAGACTTGATTGGGGAGAATGGAAGAAGGTAATTACCGCATAATTAGTCTCTCTGAACAAAAGAGAGGTGTTTGGGCCAGTGTGCCACACACCTCCCCATATAAACCCTGTAGGTCACAAATAGGTTTTTGTTCGGAAGAGAAATGAAAATAATGAATTTGTAAGGTATAAAGCTAGGCTTGTTGCTCAAGGTTTTACTCAACGTCCTGTGATTGATTATGAAGAAACCTATTCTCCGGTCATGGGAGGAATTACCTTTAGATATTGAATCTCAATGGCAGTCAACTTGAAGTTGAAAATGAAGCTGTCCCGAACCAAGACAGAGAAAACAGAAATTTATACAGTGTGAAATTGGAGAAATCACTGTATAGGCTAAAGCAGTCAGGAAGAATGTGGTACAATCGCTTTAGTGACATTCTCTGCAAAAAAGGCTACACAAACAGTGAAGATTTCCCATGTGTTTTTATACAAAGATCCCCGAATGAATTTTGTATAATATCTGTCTATGTAGATGACTTGAACATCATTGGGACGGATGAAGAAATAAAAGAAGCTTGCTCATACTTGAAGTCTGAGTTTGAAATGAAGGACTTGGGTAAAATCAAGTTTTGTTTAGGCTTGCAGCTTGAGCATGTCCAAGGTAGAATCTTGGTACACCAATCATCCTACACGCAAAAGGTGTTAGAGAGATTTGGTTTTGAAAAAGCATACCCTGCAAAGACCCCAATGGTCGGAAGGTCACTACAAGCCAGGGTTACAAATCTCGGTTTGAAAAAAATTTCGGAGCTACCCGAAATCCGAAATCTCGGCGAGATTTCAAAAATTCAAATCAAACCCGTACGAAATCTAAAATTCAAATTAAAAATCCGGTTTTTTTTCTACCGGGAAAGCTGAGATTTCGGCCGAAATCACCGAGTTTTCGGTCAATTTCCGAAATTTTTGAACCGACCAAAAAATGGTCAAAATACATCAAAAAAATCTGAAATTTTTTGTGGATGATCCTCAACCTAAATCCAATCATATCCGGTCAAAACAAAAATCAAAAATCCGGTAAAAAATGCCAAAATTTCGGCCGAAATCGCCGAGACCTCAACCAAAATTGCCGAGATCTCTTCAAAATTTGGCCAAACACTGTAGCATTTTGAATTTTTTTAATTTTTTTAAATGGCTGATATTCTGCATCTCGGAGGGGTCCAAAATCTCGGCCGAGATTTCGGATCGAAATTTGGATCCATGCTACAAGCAAACCTAGTAGACCCATACAGGCCTAGAGAAGAGGGGGAGGATGTCCTGGGAGTGGAATTCTCATACCTAAGTGCAGTTGGAGCGCTCATGTACCTTGTGAATAGCACTAGGCCGAACATTGCGTTCGTCGTGAATTTGCTAGCCCGGTACAATGCAGAACCCACCCAAAGGCATTAGAAAGAGATCAAGGACATCTTCCGTTTCCTCCAAGGACGCAAAGACCTGGGCTTGTTTTTCATAAGAAACAATGAATCAAATTTGGTTGGTTATGCCGATGCTGGATATCTATCGGACCCGCATACTGGCAAGTTACAAACTGGTATGTTTTTCTTTGTGGTGGAATAGCAATTTCTTCAAAACCGTCTAAGAAGACTCTTGTCTCGACGTCGACAAACCATTCAGAAATAATTGCCTTGTATGAAGCCTCTCGTGAATGTGTATGGCTTCGAAGAATGGTTCACCATATCCAGAAGTCATGTGGCTTGAACAACAAGCAAACTCCCACTATCATTTATGAAGATAATGCAGCTTTTGTTGCTCAAGTGCAAATGGGATATGTGAAAAGCAATCTCACGAAACATATCAACTCTAAGTTCTTTTATGCCCATGAAATGCTTAAGATGAACGAGATCAAGATACTGCATACTAAGTTGTGTGAAAATCTCGCAGATTTATTCACTAAGTCACTCTCAGCATCTTCTTTTGAAAGGTGTGTTAGAGGAATTTGGATAATGAGACTTAGAGAAGTGCAGATTTTAGGGGGAGAATTTTCACATACTCCTACATAAATCTCGAACATGAAATTTGAGTACCCAATGTGAATCTCGAAGATTAACATCGATGTTTGGGTGAATTGTACTCTTTTTCCTTAGTAAGTTTTTCACAGAAGTTTCCTTACATAAGGTTTTAATGAGGCAATTCGTGCAACACAGCAAAATGTATGCTATGTACTCTTTCTCCAAGTATTTTTTCTACTGGGTTTTTCTGGAGTTTTGATAATGCATATGCATCTCGCGGCAAAGGGCCCAAGGGGGAGTGTTGGAAAACCAATAGCCCATGAAGGCCCATATAGTCCCTTGCCGAAACCCTAAAATAGACTATAAATAAGAGGTTGAGATTCCACCCCATGGTGTACATGCAACTAGAAATAAAAATCAATTCCCTCCTCCATCCTGTGTCCCCCTTTCTCTCTGTTTTCTACTTTAAATCTGTTCAGGAACTGTGGACCATTCGATAGCAGAGTTCCTTAACCGAATCAACTAAATTAAGCTCAAATTATTGTACCTCTCGGAACTTTTGTCATTTAAATTTTTTATACCTATGGATACTTATTTTAGTATCTCTGAAATACGATAACAAAAAGTCCCGTGCAAAGCTTGTACGGGGTCACCCACGCAGGGACGATCCATATGCCATTGCGCATTTGCACGCAGCCGCAGGTGATGTGTCATCCCTGAATGTCAAAAGCGCTGTGCCAACAACTGGTGATAGAGCCGCCACTCAAGTCATCGGTGATTGGCACCCTGATGCCATCCACTGCCACAAGTACCACATCTAGTGTATTTCGGTATCGATCAGTGGTACTCTTGCCACGGAAAGTCCAGGCTCATTATGACTTGTCATGGATCTTCGAAAGGAAGCTAGGAAGAGTAATTTCGATTCAACACGAGGTTTGAACAAGGCAGGGATTACGCATTGCCGCTGATGTCGATGCATTCGCACTTACGCAGCCTCGGCAAGTCAGCAGCGCAAGCACCTGAGCGACATATAGGGCAGTCGCGTGGTTGTGAGCGAATCCAGTACGGTCAATTTGATTTCCAGAGACACCGGTAGGCCGAAATCTAGGCAGGTATCGACCACGACGTAGGAATTTTCAACATCAAAGAGATAATGATTATTACCATCCTCGTGTTCGATACATGCCTGGATTTCGGCCTACCGGTGTCTGAAAATCCAGGATGGTAATAATCATTTCTCTTTGACGTTGAAAATTCCTGCGTCGTGGTCGATACATGCCTGGATTTCGGCCTACCGGTGTCTGAAAATCCAGGATGGTAATAATCATTTCTCTTTGACGTTGAAAATTCCTGCGTCGTGGTCGATACCTGCCTGGATTTCGGCCTACCGGTGTCTGAAAATCCAAGATGGTAATAATCATTACTCCTTGATGTTGAAAATCCCTGCGTCGTGGTCGATACCTGCCTGGATTTCGACGTACCGGTGTCTGAAAATCAAATTGACCGTACTGGATTCGCTCACAATCACACGACTGGCCTATATCTCGATCAGGTGCTTGCGCCGCTGGCTTGCCGAGGCTGCGAATGTGCGAATGCATCAACATCAGCGGCAATGCGTAATCCATGCCTTGTTGAAACCTCGTGCTGAATCGAAATTCCTCCTCCTTCCTTCTGAAGATCATGGTAAATCATAATATGAACCTGGACTTTCCGGGGCAAGAGTACCACTGAACGACAGGAGATGGCATCAGGGTGCCAATCACCGATGAGTGGCGGCTCTATCACCTGTTGTTGGCACAGCGCTTTTGACATTCAGGAATGACACATCACCTGCGGCTGCGTGCCAACGTGCAATCGTCCCAGCGTCGGTGACTTTCTTCTTCCTAACTTTCTTCGTGCCCCTTCTCCCCTCCAGAACGACATGTTTCGTTTATGGAAAAGCAGGCAAGTCAGAAACAGTGTGGACAGCCGGGCATCTGAGCACAATGATTTAAAACTGATATTTTCTTTCTCTCGCTATATGTACTACTTGTGCTATACTCTATAACTTTCGATATACTTAAATACTAATTCTACGATACTTCAGTATGAAATGGTACACCATGGTGTCTAGGCACCATGATTTCAAATCTGCGAATTTAAGTCAAATTTGAGTTTTTTTTTTTTTAAAAAAAATCAATTTTAGGATATATACACATCTATAACGATTCAAATAAAACACATACATTTGAAAAAATATACCCAAATTCAAATATTTTTAACGAACTTAGCTCGTGATTTGATGATTTATATATAAAATCAGTATATACGTACAATCAAACTATCATATAAAAAAAAGAAACTATAGCCCGAATCAGTTCAAACTTGTATGAACTGGTTAGTAAACTGGTTAAATTCAAAACCATAGAAATGTCAAAAAATTTCGCACACAATACATAACAAAAAAATCCATTTTGAATCATGATGCACAGACACCGAGGTGCCCTCAGAAATTATATTTATATGCATATATGGAACATGAATAATAAATCCGCGATGGTCTTGCGGTTTTTCGTGCTGTTTCCTGACGACGAAGCAAGAGCATCTGCCAGCACGGAACGGCAGTATTATGCGACTTTTTTTTTTATTATTGCAGGTGTTGTCTGACTAAGGATGTCAAAAACACTGTCGTGAGTCTTAAACTGAACGTTTATGTAATATGTTGGCAACCGACCATGCATGTTGGCAACCCTAATCAAAGCAAGGTCAAAATGCGCTGCTGTACGTACGACAGAAACCACGGCCATTGCGCGCACATATTACTCGATCCGACGATCCTACGGATCTTGTTGGCACGCGGTACAGGCCTGTCTTTATTTGGATTGTGCTTCTGAAATTGGAACTAACAGGCAGCAGACATGGAGTAGTACCGGCAGCTCGATCAGGTAAAGAGAAGTGCTTCTATGCTTTTCCTTCTAGTACAAGTTGCACAAATCTTGAAGCAAGCGAAGAGGTAAGTAATCACCATCTACCCTTCATTCATGCTTTAATAGTTGTGCAATTTTTAAAAGGAAGAGCATAGAAGCACATCTCTCAGGTAAAACTCCCTGGAGACCCGTATACTGTACTGCACCGTCCCTTCGAAAATATATAATACTGTACTACTCCCTCCCATCGAAAATATATGACGTAATTTTTAAATGATCTTGTCCATAAATATAAGATGTATTTCATGTTTTAATATAAAATTAGTGTGATGTTTCCTCTGTAATTGTAATAAATATCTAGCTTTACTCTATACATGTATTGAATATAGTGTTTAGAGATAGTATTAAATGATAGTTTAGTCCTATTCAATATCTCATTAGTTTACATGTTAAGAAAAAAATCTGTCCTATAAATTTAGTCGGATTATATATTTAGACGGACGGAGCACGTCTAAATTTAGTCGGATTATAAATTTAGACGAAAGGAGCACGTCTCCTGGTATAAATTTACTCTATATGCATGTGTTGCATCCAGTGTTCTAATTACCAACGATATCGGTCGATTATCTCGATTATCGCGCTTAACGAGCCGGCACGGCAAAATTTACCGTTCGACATACCGTTCAAATTCAAATTTGAATTCAAAAAATTCGTGAACTTTGAAAAAAAATTATCCAAAAATTCTCTAAAATTATAATTAATATCTTTGCATTATATGACAACAATTTTTTTTTCAAAAAAACGAATTTATGGCATGTTTTTGAGCCAAAACCGAATGAATAATTAAAGGGGATCAGAAAAGAGTGTTGGGCCGGCATACTGTGTAGTCCAAAACTGTTGTGGCTCGGTCCGACCGATGAAGACAAAGGAGCTGCTTTTATTGCTTCTGGTCAGAATCTCGGAAAAATTGAGTAAATAACTCACAGATAAATAGAAATTATGAAAATAACCTGCAGTATTTCGAAATGCGGTGAATAGCAGTTGGTTCCGCCAGCCGAGGTGGCTTCCGCCGCATGGCATGGAGGAAAGCTGGTTTCCGCCACACGGTGTGGCTTCCTCCATGCCACACGGCGGAAACGAGGTGTTTCCTCCATGCCACACGGTGGAAACAAGGGGGCTCTGCCACGTGGCTTGGTTTCCGCCACACCATGTGGCTTCCTCCATGCCATACGGCGGAAAGGACCGGCACCCCATGTGCATGCACTCAGGAAAGCTCACTGGTGAAGCAAGGAATCGCCGAGACTCACAGGTGAAGCAACCGGCGCATGTGGAGGAGTGGCTTCCGCCACCCCATGTGGAGGAAACGCCCTTTCCGCCGGCTCACGTGGAGGAAATGCCCTTTCCGCCGGCTCCCATGGCGGAAGCCCCCTTTCCGCCGCACCAGGTGGCGGAAGCCATGCCACCCGGCGGAAACCAGGTCCATTCATCCCATTTCGTTTTACTGCTGGTTATTTTCTCAATTTCAATTTAACTGTAGTTTATTTGCTCAATTTTTTACAGAATCTCATACAGTTAATTGCGCAGCATCTCTCCTAGGGTTTCCCCTCCACCTTGCTGTCGTCGGCACCAGATCCGGTCACCGCAAGGCAGTATCGCCACTGTGCAAGCTGATAATCGAGCTCTAAGCGTCAATAATCGCACGATAATAGTCAATAATCGACTGCCGACCGTCAGTTCCAGGGAGGAAACGCGCATCAGCTGCAAATCGACGGAAGGGCTCGATAAATCGAAGGTAGCCGAGCGATTTTCGTTGTAGCCTGCCAGAGGATAGATTATGTAACATGAAGTGCCTCAATTCTCCTTTTGCGGATGTTCACTTGTAGTGATGGTTACTTAGTGAATCAATTGAGCTCAATTTTACTTAGGGGGTGTTTGGCAGAGCTCCAGCTCCACCAAATTCGTGGAGTTGGTAGAGCTGGGTATTCCTAGCTTCACCAGATTCGTAGAGCTGAAGCTGTGGGTATATTAAGAGTGTTTAGGTGGGTCATCTTGTTTACATTTTAGAATAAAATTAAAATCTTAAGTCACTTTATTTCAGTCTACAAGTTTCAGCTTTGAAATGGAGTTGGGATCTGGAGCTCTGCCAAACAGGGCCTTAGTGACTCAATTTTCCTTTTGTAGATGTTCACTTGTGGATTTACAGAGTATAACCTAGTATTGTATAGAGCCTATGTATAAGTAGGTTATTTAGCGTAGTATAGTACGTAGTATAGTATAGAACCTATGTATAGTATAGATTTACATAATATAATGTAGCATTATGGTGATTGATTTATCAGCTTCGTAGTGATGGTTAATTAGCTGTTGTATTTTTTGTGTATGTTGTAATAGTACTATGATTATGTTTATGTACAAGGTGAATATTTTATGTATTAGCAGATGGCAGATCAAGGCGATGTTGTATGGGAGCACAGTGACAAGATAGGACCGGATTTCGATGTAAGTACTGTCATCAAGAGAAGAGAGAAGGTGGTTCAACCCGACTGAAACACTACTTAGCATGATGTGGTACAAATGTTGTCCATTGCAATCAAGTTCCTAAAGAGGATCGCGAGTACTTTCAGCGCGACCTAGACAGGATGAAGGATAAGATGAAGGGAAAGAGGGACAAGGAGCTATGGATTCCTCGCCAAGGAGAAGTGTATATTCAGAGTACACGGGCAATGCTGATGAGGAAGACCAACTCCAGCATGCCATGGCTGCCTCCAGAGCGGAGGCAGAATTTATCAGTCGGTCAGGTGGAAAGTATGAGCACGGTGGTGGTATTGGCTCGTCTAGGGGGCTAGAGGAGGGAGCGAAGGTGTGTTGCCGAGAATGTTTCGGAGTTCCACGCAACGGGATAGACCAACCTTGAGGGATTATAACATTGGTACAGCCCGTGGCCCTGTGCAAACAAGGATTGACACTGGAAGCTAGACACAGAAGGGGAGGAATGCAAAGCAGGCGATTCGATGGGCCAAATTTTTCTATACGGCTGGTATTGCGGTGAGGAAAGCAGACAATCTCTACTTCGTTAGCGCCGTCAGGGAAACTCAAAAATAGGGTAAGTGTGCTTTCAAATTTTTGTCTAGTTGTTTGCATGCGATTAATAGCTCACATTTTCATCCTACATTTTATTTGCAGGCGAGCGTGTCCCATCTCAGGCTGGGAGATACATATAAGGTCAATATTTAGACGCCAATGAAGCGGACATACTAAAGATGATGGCAAAGTTCAAGCTAGAATGGTCTACGTATGGTGTTACAATCATGTGTGATTCTTGGACTAGGCCGACACACATGAGCATTATAAACTTCATATTATACTGCAATGACACTATGTTCTTCCACAAGTCCATGGATACAACGGGCCAAACTCAGGATACCTCATACTTGTGTAGGGTACTTGGTTTTGTTCTTCCTCTTATTTTTTTTTATTTCTTCCTCTTATTTTGTTTATTTCAGGTACACATGATGTAATGAGTGTTTTTATTTTATTTATTGACGTAGGAAATTGCCGCAATAGTCGACGAGGTAGGTCCGACGAATGTTGTGCAGATTGTTACAGACAATAGTGCAAACTATAAGAAGACATGTAGGCTTACCTCACGGGAGCACCGCAACATCGTGTGGTAGCCTTGTGTGGCCCACACGATTAACTTGATGCTGAAGCAGATTGGGGAGTTCCTTGACCATGTCGTTGTCATTGAGAATGCAAGGAGAATCTCTCGATGGCTGTACAACCATGCAAAGCTTCATGCTATGATGAAGAAGCATATCGGGGGTGAGTTGGTGAAGTAGAATGCTACTCGCTTTGGTACAAACTATATGATTTTGGACAGTTTTCTTTATCGCAAGGACAAATTCTTGCAATGGTTGGCATCTGAGGAATTTCTATCATCGCTTTGTTAATACCGTAGAGGGGAGGTTCGTGTACTCTTGCCTCTCGAGCTTGAACTGGTGGGACAACCTTTAATCAGTTGTAAAATCTATGGAACAGTTGTACGCCTTCTTGCGTTTTGCTGATGAAGACAGGCAACCTACATTGAGCGAGGTGCTTCTAATGTATAACATAATGCGATAGGAATATGATAGCTTGTTCCATGACTCTCCATCTACATTCGCTTTATACATGAATGTCGTGGACCCAAGAATGGACGACCTAGGAGCAAGCAAAAAGGAGATCTCTCTCAAAAGGAAAGGGGAAGGGTCAAACAGAAGTTGGGAGTGATGACTCGACCAATAGTACTCTTGGGGACCGTCGAAGCCCGCCATACCAAGAGTCCAATAACAGTAGCTCCAAGACAGACAATCATGGAGGTGAGTCCGGTGACGGTGCCCTAGAACAACAGCGTCTCATAGAATTTATAGGGGAGTCCCAGTTCACTCATGTCACACAGGACAATGACCATGGCACTCCCAAGTCACAGAGGATGACTACTTCAGGGAAGGAAAGGAAGCATCGACGTAGCCATGATGGACCGCAGGATAACGCTAGCTCGTATAGCTTCGCCAAGACGCAAGAGAGTTATGGCTCATATGGCCAATATGACTACACCATCCCGGATGCTCATACAAAACCTCGCACCCTATGGGTTTGCGAGTGGCAAGATCCAGAATTGTATACCATGTTGTATCAACAGTGGGAAATGACTAGCCTATGGATGGGACAAAGTTGGCATGAATACAAAGCGGAGTTGTTAATTACACGAGGATTAGCACTCATGTCCACAGAGGAGTACAACATAGTGAACCAACTGTACAACCAACAATACTACCCGTAGTCTTGAAGGTAATTTTTCATTTGTATGTTTTATTTTATTGCAACTTGATTTTTTTTACTAATATAGCGTTCATGTAGGTCCAACATGGCATATGTGCGATAATGGAGGGACGACGAAGCTATGCTAAGTGTGAATGTTCATTTTTGGTGACAAATATTGATTCGAAATGTATGTTATTTGTTGGTGTTGAAATGTGGATTTGTCGGACCTTTCAGTTCTGAATGATATTGAAATTAAATGTTATTTGTTGATATATTATTACTACATACTTAATTGACAACTTGACATTGTATAAGATACCGCAAAGGTCATGCCAAAATTTTTTGCAATTTTTTTCTCTAATTTTTCGTAAGTTTCCTGCATTTTTCCCTACTGTTTCTTTACTCTGCCGATAATCTATACTTAAATGTCGATAATCGCTACTTACTGGTCGATTATCGACCATTATCGACCGATAATCAAGCTGGCATGCTACTCTCCTCCTTGGGAATTCGATTATCGTTACCGGCGGGTTTGCGATAATCAACACGATTTCGATAAGGTTAACTCTGGTTGCATCCATCCATGAGTAGGAGCTAGAAGAAACACATGGAAAAAGCTGGAGATCGACGCGCCATGCACACATGCATGCATGCAGTACTAAGGAGTTGCCGAATTAAACTATCGACGGAGGACGGCGGGCGCGCATAGATCGACAAAACAAACAAACTAAACAATGCCTAGTTGCCTACTAGCTGTCTGCTCTAAAAGGGCAAAACAAAGGTTCGGCCGCCGCGCACTGCCGCACTCCACGGCGGAGGCGACCCCAGCTAGCTGTTCGGAGCAAATTTTCGCTTACACACACACACGCGCGCGCACACACAGCTTATCGCATGCCACTGGCTCAAGGCACCAAGCTTTCTTCTAGCTAGCTTAGCTAGCATTACGTACCTGAAAGGCCCCGCTCTGAGCACTAATGAAAGATTTGGCTTAGGCGGCTATTAATTATTGATGCAGACTTAGGTTGGTGACGGTACGGTGAGGTGCAGGTTGCAGACGCACTCTTCTTAATTCCCGCTGTTATGCAGCAGAACCACCAGTACCTGTTTCACCTGATTCAGCTAGCCATACATCCCACCAGGTTTACCTAGGTCCTAGGCCGACGATGGCGGCGGCGGCGGCGGCGGCAGCACAAGTCTACATAGTACATTTCTCTCTACGCACGCCAACCGCGAACGCTGAAAAAACCAAGAGATCCTGAGCCGTGGAATTGGTTCTAGTAGCCATGGTAATCGAATGGGGTTCAGGTCAGAACGGCTGGCTGGCTATACGCGCGAAAAATGATCCGTGTGATAGCGAGACAGGGCTTCAACGAGCCTCACGATGGAGGATCGATGCATGGGATTCAGTCATTCAGGTCAGAACGGCTGGCTGGCTATACGCGCGAAAAATGCTCCGTGTGATAGCGACGGGCTGGGTTTCAACGAGGATGAACATAAACGTGAAAACGAGTCTCACGACGGAGGATCGACGACGTACGCACGCTAATTTCATCCTGTATAGCGTCGCTGCGGATTTAATTTGGCCGTTCAAGCGGTCGGCAAATGCGTGCTTCTAGTAGAGGCAGCTGCGTGATGACATGCATGAGCATGCCTGCAGAGTGAAATGGACTTCAGTGTCAACGGTGGCATCACAGTCATATACGCTGCTGCATCGATCTTACGCACGCAGGTTAATTTTCGATCAGGGGATATATACATGGCCGCAGGCTGCTCATCAAACTGCGTGCCCGATTTGAGTCTGTGGTCTGTGTGTTGATTGGTTGGAGCTAGCTAGGATCAAAGTACCATGCACAGCACAGCGCGGCAGTGTTCATTGTGTTGCTTGGCCTGCTTGATGTTTGCACTGATATCATACATACTAGAGCTAGGAACTGTTTCCAGTGTGCTTCGGTGTGTAGGTGAAACGGACCGTCTTTTCAGGTGACGCGTTTAAATATCACCATAGCTATCTAGGAAGATTAGCTGTCAGGAACCAAGCGCACATTGCCAGACAAAGAGCGAAACAACTGTTTTTACAAAACTTAAGACACCCTAACAGCCAGGGTTTTACAAAAAGAGGTGTAGCGAGCCCCTAATATCTTACATTACAAAAGACCGCAAAAGCATAACCTAAGCACAGACCAAGACCATAAAACTAAACAGAATCGCCATCTACGGCTTCCTGGAATTCTTCAGCGTCTTGAAGCTCCGGGAGAGTTGTGTTTAAGCAAGGGTGAGTACACAACCGTACTCAACAAGTCGCACGGAACATTCTGAATAATTTATGCAGGGGATTATCAAAGGATGGCACGAGTTTAATTATTTACATGGATGCAGTTTTATTTGTAATGTCATTTTACATTTGAAACAAAAACCATAAATAATAGTAAGAAAGGGGGTATTCTCGAAGTAATCACCATTAAGCCACATTCTCAAAACTCCAAAGAACTACTTGAGCTTGGTTACGGGATTCACCCCAATTAAACTTAGCTTCATTAACAGGAAGCACAGCGTATTCCAATACCATTTTAGTTGACTCTGCAGAGCTGCTCAGCTTTACCCATAAGATATCTACGACTGTTAATGCCAAGCGCTAGTTACATGCAACTTAAATGCATGCGGCCGGACCGATACCATCACAGCCTTTTGTTGCTCATTCCTGGATATTCCCTAACCGGTAGGTCTAAGGCCACTCCACTTAGGACCCATTACCCTGAGCGAGCACCTACCGTTATGAGAACCGGCGAATGGTGCTCTCAAGCCCATTCCCGTTCCACCCCATCGGTCATTCCTCTGCCGGGAATGCCGCTCCCCATTCTCCTTCCGAGAATGGTACCACCATGTAAGTATTTTTCAAGAAATGAACAATGTACTGAGATATGTCGGAGACGATTCAACGAACCAGTCCGACTTATGGTTGAGCGGGATCTTAATTTATTTACTTTGCTCAAGGGGGGTTTAACCTTATATTGCCAAAAATCAAGCCATTTAACAATCCACAAGCCCACTTGGTACCTACTCATACCAGCCACCCAATCCAACCATGGCATTAATCATCAGCCGGTGATCGGACTCACGACCACCTCGTGGCTAGTCCAATACTGTCCCCGTGACCGTAGCACATTTAAATACTCCAAGCCAACTGCTCGCAAAACTTTTGTTTCTCATTTAAAGAATTTTGAGTGAAACTAATATAATTAAATAATTATTAAGACATGTATGATCATTACTAAGGTTATTCAAGGGTTAATAAGGTTCAACAATGTCAATGAGGCTAATCGCGAAACTGGGTTTAGCTAAGTTGCATGTCATGCTAAACTAACGATTTTCAGTGCTAAACATACAGTTCAAAGTAATGCAGTATAAATTAAATACTACAATATTATCATGGCAATTTGGGTTCAATATGTTCAAAGGTGTGCGGCTTGCCTTGCTGCGCAGCGGGATCGGCTAGTTCGTAGTCGATGTAGTCGTACATGTCTCCGCTCTGGTCCTCCTCTAGCTCCTGGATCTGCTCAGGCTCCAACTGTTGCGCGAACGTCGGATCTAGCGCGAAAGACGAAACCGAAAACGATAAGTAAACAAAAAACGGAAACGGAAACGGAAACGAAACGAAAAATAGAAAAACGGAAAAAGGGCCGGAGGAGGGTTTGAGGGCAATTTGGGTATTTTTGGAATTTTAGAAGTTTCAAAAGGCGGAACGAAGGCCGCATTTGGACTCAGTGGCTCGAAACGATCAAGATAGTGTATTTTGGACTATTTTTAGACTTTCTGGGGATTTTTGGGAATTTTGGACTAATAAAATGATTTCTCGGATTATTTAAATCCGAAAAGAAAAGAAAAACAGAAAACAGTGCTGGGCCGCACTCGGGCAAGGCCCAACTCAGTCGAGAGGCCCACGGAGGGATTGCACGCGTGAGGAACATGGGCCGACCCAGTTAGTGCGGCAAGCCACGCCTGGCAAGCGGGCCCGGCGGGCGGCGAGCCAGGGAGACTAAGAGGTGGGGCCCGAGGCGTGCGGCACTAACGCGCGGGCCCAGCATAAGCGAAGGCTGACCGGTGGGGCCATGGGCGAGCAAGCGAGGGGGTTAAGAGGCGGCTGACCGGTGGGGCTCTCGTGGCAGAGAAACAGAGGGAGAGGCTCGATCGAGGGTTAGGGTTCGTGGGGCTGGGTGAGTGAGGCGGCGCGATCTGGGTGGCGGCGAGGGCGGCCGGGGGCGAGGCCAGAGCCGGGGAAGAAGAGGGTTGGGGAGGGCTTGGCGAGGTCGGGGACGGCTAGGGTTAAGGTTCGGTTTAGGGGGTCGGCGGGAGTGAGTGGCGGTGGGGTGGTTTGGCCAGAGCCGAGGGAGAAGAAGGGGTGGCGGTGGAGAGGGAAGGCGAGGGGGCGGTGCTCACCAAGGAAGAAAAGGGAGGCGAGCACGAGGGAGAGGTGGCGCACGCAAGGGTATTTATACCCGTGCGGCAGCTAGGGCGGCGAGGGAGACGTTGGGTGACCGGCATGGGCGGGGAGGCGACGGGAGCAGGCGAGTGCAGGGGCCGAGGCGGCGACCGGAAGAGAGTGGGAGAGCAGGCGGCTGGCGGAGCATGACGCAAGGGCGACGGGACGCACGATGACCGGCGGGCGTAGGCGAAGTACCGGTCCGAGCGAAGGAATCCCAGGTACGAGTTGAACCACTCCAAACCCCAAATCCAAAATCCAAAATTAAAATCGAATTAAACTCAAATTAGGGTTTTGATTCTTCTTTTGAAATTTTGGGACATTTCAGTAGGCTAACTATATCAGTAAATACAGATCTCTAGACGTTTGTATATATATGATAACTGAACTAGCTTCCAGTACTGTTGTCAATACCACTTGAGTTCATGCTTCATATATATATCATGCTCTCGTACTTTTTGGATTCTGGGAGCTCGCCATTCTGCATACCATACATCATGCTTTTTGGCATGCATGCGTACAGGTTCCGGAGGGATAAAAAGGATACTAGTGCATGGCTAGCCCAGTTGCACATAGAAAAACAATTTCAAGAAAAGGATAAGCAAAATGGTGTGGAATCCTTCAGAAATGCCCTACTTCACGATAGCATTAGGTGATTCCTGGTGATGGAGGGCTTGCTTTCACTTGCTAAAGCATTTTTGTACTTTCCTTTCCTTCAAGGGTTTTATTTTTGTGCTTTCTTTTTTAAATTTAGTTAAATTGGACTAGGGGCTGTTTTTGTTTGCTTCCAATGTTTGCCTTACCAATTTTTGGTAACGTTGACTATATTTGGCAATCACTTTGGTTTGCTACTAAACTTTGATAATATTCTCCTTTCTCTTGTCTCTCTCTATTTCATTTTCTCTTCAATCTCTAATTAGTCAAAACATTAGTAATCAATCTAGTGATCAAATTTTTGTAAGCTTTGGTGAGCCAAATTTGACATCAGACCAAACAGCCCTAAAGCTTTGCTCGGCCGGCAGAGGAAGCGCAGAGCATGTTTATGCATCAACGCAGAGGAGAAGTATATTCTTTCTACGCTAGTGCTTAATTTAGAGCAGAATGACTAGTAGTGCTCCATTTTTTTTTTTCTTTTGACAGTTAACTCCATGCGTGGTGGACATGCGAACGGTCCGGCCGGATTCACGGGCAATTATGCCTGCATGATGTCTTGAGCAAAACCTTGAATCACAAGCAAAGCAAATAAAATAAACACAAGCAGGCAGCACAAAGCAGGTGCAATGTTTGTTTGTTCGTTTAACTTTATGGTGTATTTTGATTAATTTGCACAAACAAACGGGAAGCTGTACTTTTTACACGTTGAGTTGTGGTGGTACTTCTCTTTGAGACTCGGTCACAGCACGTACGCTAATATAAGCAACTAAAACTGCCCCAAGTACAGTAGTACCGGCACATACGCATGGTACGTCAAACGATTAAGAAACAAGGACCTAACTAGACCACCATGCATACACACCTGCAGATAGATAGTACATCAGTCGCAGTATCTAATTCGTTTTGTTAGTTGATTAATACAGCATGCTGCCGCCGTTAATGGTCCCTTAATCTACGTTTTGTCCGAGCCAACGATCGAGAGCTAGCTAGGGTTCATCGATCACATATTCTCATGTCAGTCAGTGTGAGTGTGTGAGTGTGTGCGTAATAGTACGTACTAGGTTACCGGCCGCAGGCCAGGTGCGCGCACGCACGTACGCATGCATGTGTATGTGCGGACCACATACATATATAATCGTAGATGAACAAATTTAATATTAATTAGCAGCATTAATTGGACCACAAGTACGTACCAACCGAAACAACTAAATTAAAACCGGTTTGGTAGTTCACCAACTTGCATGACAGCATGCATGCATGAGTAATACAACCTACAAAAGTTGGGCGAATTAAGTACACGTACGTACATACGCTGCGTGCGACAGCGTACGTCTACGCGCAGCAACACGGGAACTGTGGCGAGTACGTACGTACGCAGCTGTTATGTATGTGTACACGTATATGTACAGGCCTGGTTCTGGTTTGTATTTGTACAGGCTCTAGTGTAGCTTTCAGATCGATTCGTGCCTTGTTCGTCTCTTCAGTTAAAGAAGTGTTTCCCCTTATCTCGCTTTGGACTAGCTTAATTAGCTTTGATTTACAAGGCTTATATATATGTTCTTGTTCCTGAATTTGTTTTTCCAATTGGAGATCACCGAAACCACTAGAAGTTTGTATTATGTTGAAGGCTCGAAGCTGCTTGAAAGGGTTTTTTTTTTAATAACACGTACCCTCTCTCGTTCTGTTCAAGTTCCTACAGAATCCATGTCGAACACCTGAACTCCTCTTTCCAACTATTTCTTTCTTTTGTATTCCTGCAGGCGTGTTCATGTCTTGAGAAATAAGTAGTTAATGCTGATCGAATTTTTTTTTAAAAAAAGCTACACTGAAGCTGGAGCTTACAATGCTTAAAAGCCAACTAGTGGTCCAATCAAATGCAGCTGTTACGTGAGCAAATTACGTGCACGTTGCATAGGGTGGGTTTAACTAAGCAAGTTAAGATAAAAGAAAGCTGATTAATTGTGCTCGCAGATACTACTAGAGTACTAGTAGTCTATTACTGTGCCTCCCGTGCCAAAGACGCCACCGTATACGCTAGCTCCAGCTAGTCGCGTCCTCTAGCTCTAGATACCATCGAAAGCTTAAATTAATATAAACAACCCTCACAAATTAAAGCTTAATTCTTGTTTGTCTTTGCCCTTCCCCATGGATCAAGGGACAATCACTTTGATCATGAGGTGTGCAGTGACTTTGCACTGCAAAGCAGCCATCTGACTATCTGAGAACCAACTTGAAAATGCAAGCATCTCTTCTTATACGTGTCTACATGCTCACCCAAACTCACAAAAAACCATGCAAAAGCATTAGTAACAATTAGGCTTTGACACATTCTCTTCTCTTAAATACATAACAAACTACCTTCCCCGCACCTTAAAGCATTGGAGGTGCCTTGAGGAGGAGGGGATCATTGATGATGGGGATCCTAATCCATTCAATTTGAAAATTAGTAGCCCACTTTTTTAAAGTTTCCTTTCATGAAGCAACTCTACACTACATAAAGTTCGCTTTCACATATACTATCACATGTGTGCCTAGATTAGCTCAAACATGTCATTTAGTCAATAATGATGTTGGAGAGTGAGGTATAGCTAGGTCGAGCGCAATCCATTTGTTAATTAGGAGTACTTCCATCTCCTTATTTAAATGTGGGCAAGTTGGATCCTTTTAGATTAATTGGTGTCCTGCTATACTTTTCGAAAGATGCATTAGTATATGGTGTTAGCTAGTGTGATCTAGGGACCATGCATGTGTTGTGGTTAATAATTGATCTACTATCTTTTCTTCCACCAAGTACCAATTTAATAGCTACCTGTGGTAAGTATACTGACAAGTAGTAGTATGTACATGAAGGTCAGTGCTCCAAATTTTCCATATCTAGCTAGCTAGTAAGATGGAGTACTATATATCGGTACTAATAGCAATATCAGTACACCATAAAAAAAGAAATTAGATCAGATAAAAAATTAGCAGTGTGGTACGTACAAAGCAAATTACATGATCAACGGATCGAGCGGTCTTAATTATTCGATGGGCAAAGTGATGGAAAGGTGTATCATCTCTGAAGTTAAGTTGGTTGGACGCACGTACGTACGCGAGTAGGATATGCCAAGCCGTCGAACAGCGCTGACTGCCGTCGCGGTCGGGCTACGCGCGACCTCGATCTGGCTCTGACCAGTACACTTCAATTCCACAGTTCAGTTTGCGTTTATCGTACGCTGTTTTTAATTTGGAGTCAGATCAAATGCAGTCCCTATGCGACTGCAACTTAAACAGTTTTTTGTAGGTATGGATCGTCCGATCGGGTAAGCAAACAGTTCAGATTGTCCAAATCCATTTGCTACAGTACCTGATACAGCACCATTTTGCTACCGTGCATTGAATAGATCTAAACCGTCTCTTTTCGATCCAACGGCTCGCGCGCAACTGCTTAAGTTGCAGCCCCTTAAGGACTGAATAGGAACCGAGTTCTCCTCGTTTCGTTCAGGTTTATATGTACTCCACGTTCTCTTTTATAAGACCTATTTTTAAAATAATTTTATTCTCAAATATAAAGTTTGTATGTAGATTTAATGATACATTTCATTCTATATCCCTATTTATTCTGTCTCAACCATATGCATTTATTCATTATCACCCACACAAAGCATATCTTTCATCTTCCAAGACAATTAGTAAGGATATCTAACTCAGTTTCTCTTGTACCTTTTTCAATTTTGATGCAACCTCAATTCTTGTGCAAAATCATATATTGTATCAAGTTTGTATCCACGGTTCCACACACGGCAGCCCTCCACCTCCTTTATTTTTTTTCTTCTTCTTTTTTGTGGTAACAGATGGATTTGAATTAAAGGCATCCAAATACTTTTGATGTGCCGTTAGTTTCGGTTTGATGGGCGATTGATTACCGCTGGCTCCGAATACAATTTTGGCCATTTCCGAACGTACATCAGCTAGCTGGTGCTCCAACATGGTCAAAACTAAGGGTTCTAGAAAAACGACGACTAGCTCGTTCTAAGCAAGCAATTGATGCATATATTGACCAAGACAGCATTAATTATCATAGTACTATACTCTTCTCAATTTTTATGACTAGCTGCTTATTACTGCCCTGAATGAGATTCAGACCGGAAGGGCACCAGTAGCAGCAGTACTACGCTAGCTACCACTACCGGCACCAGTTAATACTAGAAGCCGTGTGGCGTGTTCGAGGCGGCGATCGAGACGCATATGAGCCTTGGCAGTGGCTGCTCGTCACCGGCCGGCGTCTTGCCTGGGGCCGCAGCGCTGCACCGCACTGCATGCATATCTGGTCGGCGCATGGGAGAGGAAGACTTCGCAAGTCGTTGGTCGGTCGATCCCTCGTGCTGGCTCCCCACTGCCTGCCTCTCTGGGTTTTGCATGTTGCTGCTGCGTGCACGACACTGGGAGATGTCTCTGAAGCTTCTGTGAACTCTGAACGATGGCTATCGACCGATCAAATACATATCCCTGGCCCTGGGTCCGCCTTTTCATTTTGGGCGACGAATCCGGAATGAATGGGAGACCCCCGTTGCACACGCACAGATACGTAGTACAACTCTACTCTAAAAGCAGGTTCTAAAAGCAGGTACAATAAAATCATCTTAACTTATTATTAAGCATATACATGTCAACTTTATTCAATATAAAATCATCTCAATTTATTATTAGCATATACCAAAAGTGTTTCTCTAAAGACAACATTTAGAGGTAGTTATTATATAAACTGACTTTGTTGTTTATTCTAGATGATATAAATAAGGGATGGAGTGAAAAGTGAGTTTTATTACTATTGTACAACTCTAATGCCCTATTTGGCAGAGCTCCAGATCTCAGTTCTACCTCGGATATGAAACTTGTAGGCTAAAATAAAAATGAATTAAGCTTATATTTTTATTCTAAAATATAAACAAAACAACCACTAAACACTAATATACCCGTAGCTTCAGTTCCACAGATCTGATAGAGCCAAAAACATCCAACTCTATTAGATCTAATGAAACTAGAGTTTCACCAAACATGACCTAAGTAACTGAAACTAGAAACGGTGAGTTGTTTCGTTTTCGTCGCCATATCAGCTCAATATATAAGTGCCGATTTTTTTTTTTTTTTGTGTGTGTGTCTCAAACGGATAAGCTCAAAAGACAGAGAGGACGAGAGGGCATACACGCGTACCCTCTTTGGGAGACGCCCACTTCAGTTGGTCAATTGATGGAGTACTATGTGCCTGCCCTACATTATTGCAAGTTTGGCGAAATTCTCGGCGCGCCCGGCCAGGGGCGAAGCTGAGCATGCATCTGGCGACTGGCGACGTTCGAATGGATCAACGAGCAGCTGAGTCGTGTACTGCGCTACTGCATGCTAGTCATCAGCGCAAATTAAAAAAACTCCCGGTCAGACGGATCGGATCAGAGTTCAGACGGCCGGAGTCCGGTTGTCTTTTCGGATTTAAACTTGGGCTAGCAGATCATATTAGTAACTATTTATTTATTTATATCTTTTTACTAGAGTAACCAAGGATACCTTTGATTCATAATATTTGGTTTTGTTATTGTTGGTGAATGAGATGGTTCAGCATCTATAGAGAATATTTCTCAAATTTGTATCACTTGATCCGGGATGGGATGGTTTTATTCAAGCAACCAAACGTATTGATGACTTTTTTGAACCATTACATACATGTACCGCTTAGTACGGACAACCAAACGCACCCAAGTATCTTTAATAAATTAATAGCTTCACTGTGTACTAAAATTTATACGAAACTTTCAACACACGCACTAGTCGCGCGCGCGCACGTCAGCGGCTACACGGGCACGCACGTCACGCTCGCGCGAGTCGACGGGCACGTACGCACGGCTCTGATGCACGGTGGTCCAGCACAGGGAAACGTACGCTTGCGGCGCGGCCGTTGAGTCGCGCGGAGAAACGCCAAGTTTTTCTTCGGGGACGCGCACGCGCACGCGCACGCCCTGCTTGCTAGCTGAGCCGTGACCATGCCGCGCGGTGCATGCATCCGCGGCAGTGCGCGTTGGCGGCCGCGCTGGATTGCCAGCCACATCGCCCACCAAGCCAGGGGTCCCCACTCCCAGCCGCTTGGCATGTAGTACTGGCATTTCCTCGATTAATTAACTGTTGCACTGTAGTACATCTGAAGTGCGTGCATACCTCAGGTCTTTTGATAATATACTCCCTCCGTCGATATGCGCGTATTTTGAAATTTGAATAAAGATTTAGATCGTGATGAAGTTGGGAAAAAACACGAGAGAAAATGGCTCGTATACTCTCTTGATTTTTTTGAAAGATGATATTAAATTATTTTAACCTAACGTGTAACGTGGCACATATAAATTACAGAATGATTCTTATAATTAAAGGTTTAAGTGTGATGGTTGCTAGACTAAAATATTAAGAATCATGCGGTTTAAAATCCCTTCTCTCTCTCTCTTCCAAACATTTAGTTTTAAGCACCAGTTTTCATGCATGTATTGCTGCAATAAGAATAAGTGATGATTTGCTGGCTACATGCATGTACTAAAGTGCTAAGTTACGATCAGTTTCATTAAGTTTTTAAGTGCTGAATTAAAAGTGACAGTACCATTGTATTTAGTGAACGGAAACTGGCATATTTAATTCATAGAAACTGACGTATTTAGTGCAAAAAAACTGATTCTTTAATGCCTGAAAACTTAAGCTCTAACTTTTCTCCTTGGCTAGAGCTTCTTTTCTTGGCTATAAAAGGATCTTCTCCTGTACATCAAAGGTGTGTGAAGCAAGAGAAGAACACAGAAAAAGTAGTACACAAATAAGAAAAAAGAACCGAAAGTTTTCTGACCATTGAGAGAACTATAAAAGTTAAGATGAAAGAGAGGAGAGAAAAATAAAACTCAATATGCAGGGCAATATGTCTCAAGGTGGGTTTGTGCTTTTGCACATATAAAGGATGATTTGTGCTTTTTGCACATATAAAGTTTGTTTTTTAGTTGAATCAAAATTGCTAAATAATCTTATAGCTTCCGTAATTTATCTTACAGATGAGATATAATACTTTGTGTGGGTGGTAATGAATAAATGCATATGGTTGAGACAGATGAATATGGGTATAGTACGAAAAAAAGGATCATTAAATCTACATGCATGCAAGCCTTATATTTATTAACAAAACTATTCAAATTATATGTTTTATATTTATCAACAGAGGGAGTAGCATATTTCTCGCCAGACACCAAATATAAGAACATTTATTTTTTATTTTTTTATTTTAAAAAAGAGCATCCAGATGTTGGTCTATACATCTCATGTCATTTCTTTTTGTTCCAATTTTTTATATATAAAAAAATCAGAACATCCAGATGTTGGTCTATATGATGACATGGCATTTCCTTTTGTTTGGCTGGTTCTTTTAATTTCTGGTAACAGTGGACATGAGATACCCTAACGGGCCTAAAAGGCTGGGACTTAGGGCTCGTTTGCAGTGGAAGAATTTCATGTAAGCTTTGTAGAAATTTCAAAGAAAATAATTCAATTCGATCTCGTGTTCCAAATAATGTTTCAAATTTTGTTTTCGGTTTACATCTCGCAGACGAGTGAATTCCAAAATTTTAGTAAAATCTTGGCATTTCGGATTAAATTTAAAAAACAAATTTGAAATCCGGTAAATTTGGAAATGAATTTTTTGAAATTTTGGTCCAAAAGATCGAAATCTCGGCAAGATTTCAACACCTTTCAAATGACCTCCTAAAGCTAATAAAAACAATATAACTCAGACATAGTGCCATGGCACAACAGTTGCTAGGTTGGTCCAATCCTCTCGGTTGAAACTGTGTTACCCCAAGGTCTCGAGTTCGATTCCCCAATCCCCACATTCTTAGCACTGATTTTTCACTGCTGCGCAATCCCTCCCTGTAGCCAAACAAATTGGCACGCTTGCTAGGGAGTGTTGGGTAGCCCTAGTCGCCAGCATCGTTTTTGTTGGGAAATCACCAGGCCCGCGAAAGCCCAGTATAGTCCCCCCATTGTACACACAACAGAAAAGAAATAATAGATCAATCTCTATTCATCCACATTGTGTCTCTCTGTTCATACTTTACATCTGTACACGTTATTAGCACGAAGCTCTAACGAACACCGACACAGATTGAAAAAGTAGGAAATGGTAATTGATCTATGATCTTTTAATCTATAATGTGAATCCCCATACATGCATCTACAAGTAAACACTACTGTCGCTGACTTGAAGTCGACGACATGAAGCCGACCGGAGTGTTAAACTGGCTGTCGTAGATTTGAAATCGCCGATCAACCAGATGATAAAACTCGTCGTGAATTTTATGTAGAATGATTTTTATTTTATTCCAATATATGCATGAAGCACGTCGTAGGAAGCATGCAGGCATACAGGCGTGATTCACAACCGGCACGAACTTTAGCATGCATGATCTAGTAGGATGATGCCAAAGTGATTTGCATGCATGTAAATCACGCGAAGCGTGCAGGTAGTCATGCATGTGAACCCTCGCATAATTAGCAATTTTGTATGCATGCATGCCCCCTCGCGCACGAAGCGGCGCTGCACGCATGCAACCGCGTGCATACAAACGTATCGAGCATGAAGCTGCGCCCGAAGCCGCCGCCCGCCCGGGCGACCAAGTGACCTCATCCCGAGCTGGTCGGAGCAGATTAGGTCGGCGAGCTGGTCGGAGCAGATCGGAGCAGATTAGGTCGGCGAGCCTGAGCAGATCGATTAGGTCGGGCCGAGCCGTGGTCGGGTAGATCAGACAGTCGACGAGTCGTTAGATCAGATCCGTCGGGCCGAAATGATTGGAGCTGATCACATCTGGTTTTTCTTTTACTGCTCTTATGAATATTTATGAATCTTGCATTTATTGCTTTCTTTAGTGTACTAGAAAATCATGAGAATTTAAGTATGTATTTTTGTATGAATCTAACAACCCCTCTCTAATAGATTACATGCAGTAATTTAATGAAGGAATCATGTGAATATGCAGATGTCTGGCATTGTGAACTGTGAGTTTGAAGAACTGGCCCCACATGGCCAGAACTATCTCACATGGGCATAACATGTGAAGATCGTGCTTGGTAGCAAGAAGCTCCGAGTTTCTATCGGCTTAGGGTCCTTGAAGGACGAGCAACCTACTATCGAACAAAACGATCAAGCTTTACACTTCCTTAGGCATCACATCTCAGCCACTTTGAGAATGAATATATGGCTGAGGAGAGTGCGCTTGAGCTATGGATTGCACTCCAGAAGCGGTTCGAAAATCTCAAGTACACCATCTTGCCCCAAGCACAACAAGACTGGGTTCACCTGATGTCTAATCTCCACAGTGCGAAATTTAAGACTGGTTTTGTATTTTTCGGATGTGCTTCAGCCATTTCTTGGCGGTCTTTTAAGCAGATCTTGGTAGTTACTTCTACCAACCACTCAGAAATTATAGTTCTATACGAAGCCTCACGTGAGTGTGTTTGGCTGGGATGTGTGATTAACCATATCTAGAAGTCATGTGGTCTTAATACCGTTGAGACCCCTATGATTATCTATGAAGATAATATTACTTGTATTGCACAAATGCAATGGGTTATGAAAAGAGCAATATCACGAAGTATATTGCCCATAAAGTTTACTATCCTCACGAACTCCAGATGAGTGGTGAGATAAAGATATTACAAACTAAACCATATAAAAATCTAGCATATTTATTCACTAAATCCTTATCAAATTCTATTTTTCAAAGATATGTTAATGACATTGAAATAAGATGACTTAGAGATTCACAAAGTTTACGAGGGTAAATCTTTGAACCATGACACTTGTTGCATAATCTTGAATACACTACTAGAATCGCAGGGTTTCTCGATGGCCAAAGCCATCGATAGAGCTCACAAAACTGCCGATATAAATTACTCTTGACAACTGGCCATCGACAAACGACTGACGATGAAAGCAGTCAAGAGAGACCATCTATGTCGATGGTACAACTGTTGAGCAAGGTCGAGAGGCGGACGGTTGGCCATCACATGGCTTCATCTCTCTCTCTCTCTCTCAACGGCCGAAGGCGGTCGAGAGAGGCGAAGGAACTGGGGCCAGCTCTCTCGACAGCCACGCTATCTCAGGGCGGTCGAGAGAGGGAACCCTAAGATATTAGTGGCTCACCTCCTGGACCCCCTTTGTCTCGACGGTCTAGGCCTAGCCGTCGAGAATAAGTGAATTTCAGCAAAAAAAAAAGACCTACTGAAATGGCTAAAAAATCATAATTTAGCAGCTGCTGCTAGGGCAGCAGCAACTACACCTGCAAACCCAAAACAGCCCGAGCATTTTATAATTTTCCTGCATTGCACACATATTCATCTACAATCACATTTGCAAGCAAAAAACAAGCAATATATCACAAAATATAACCAAACCATGTCCATCCATCACATGTATGCATGCACAATCACATATGAAGCAAAACAAGTCTATCCACAAGTCAAGAGGATGGCGGGTCGTCCCATAAGAGGCGCTTATAGTCCATCGGTGTGCTCCCAGACCCGTCGTCTCCCTCGTCGGAGTCGTCGCGCAGAGCCAGAGCTGGAGCGGCCGATCCTGAAGCAGCACCATGCGACGGTCTGCTCGACGAGGCCTACACATTCACACCACATTAGGTAAAGACTTGTACGGTCAAAACAAACGAAATGAGGTAGTCGTAGTCACTTACCCCAGTAAATCTCAACGCCGCCTCCAACGCGAGGATCCTTGAGATCATCTCTTCCTATGCCGGCCTCTACTCCTCGCACTGCCGCCGCTCCTCCTACTCTATCCTTAGGCTCTCCTGCAGCGCCTCTATCATCTGCTGTTGCTCCCTCAACCTATCCTCGTTCTCCCTGCGGACCCGGGCCTCAAACTCGTGCTGGCTCTTGGTGGCGCCCTGAGAGGCGCGGACTACGGGCATGTAATCCTGCGACCTACAATTAAGATTAAGGACCGTGGCCAGTTTCCGAAATCAATGGTTTGAAACAAATGACACATTAGATAGTAATTAGCTCACCTGAGGTGGTCACCTCCTATCGCCAGCCTCCCGTGCGCCTTGCCCCCCAAGTGCTTGTGGATCACCACTGGGTCGAGGGCACACCCTCCTGGAAGCTGTCCGTGTCGTGCTCCTGAGTGTACGCTTCCCGGTAGCAATCCTGCGTTGTTTCGAGTTAAACTAAGAAAAACTACAAATCTACTAACGGTGAAAGTTTTCGTTGATACTTACCATCTTCTCTTGCGCGTGGTGGTCCATCACGGGCTGGGTGCTGGGCTGCTTAGGCTTCGGTGTGTGAGCCTTCGTCCAAATGTCCAACACGGTGGGCACCACCTCAGTACTTAGCTCCTATAATAGGGGAAAGACAAGTTAGCCCCAAAAAATAAAGTAAAGAAGAAAACAGAGCTTACCATCTTTTTCTTAGCTATGGAAAGGACCACTTCCCTATGGCCTTGTAGTAACACTTCGAGGCCCGGTTCTACTTGGCCTTAGCAGACTTGTCCAAGAACTCCTTGCTTGCCCACCTCTCGCCTAGAGCCCTCCATTCCACCTGGTGGTGCGTGGCCTACTCAGGCGATACCCGAGCGTACTCGTTGGCCTGAAAGTACGTCCTACGGGCCTCGGAGATACTGATCTACTCCTGGCGCTCTCTCCTAAAATGTACAAGCAATTCACAGCTATACAAAAAGTAAATACTAATTTGCAAGATTTATAGTGATAGTTGCTTACCTGCAAAACTCCTCCACCGCCTCCATACGAGCATTGTACATTAGGTCCTGGACCTTTTGCTTCGCGTTCTTGTCCAGGATGGGCTTGAAGTCCGCCTCAGTCAACCCCGTATGGGGACGATACCTGAGCTGAAATTTCACAAACGAAGTAGATTAGCAACAAGATGACAAACCAAAAGGTAAAGTTGATTAGATAGACTTACCCAGAAATCCCTCAGGCAATGGGCGGCGACGGTCGAGGTCCCATGGGGGGCAAGCTTGTAGCCCTCCCTGCTATACGCTGGCCTGGTGACATCGCCCATAGTCACCATGCCAGGGTAAAACTTGCAGACTAAACCACCCAGCATGTAGCCCAGCTGCTCTTACCATTGATCGGTGTGTTGTCCATTCTCCTGCCAACCATCGTACATCCAACTCTTGTCTTCTATTCCTCTTCAATTCAAATACAGATCAGGTTACACAAAGCTTGGGGAGGCTTCTAAACCCACCCACGAATGCCAGTTTGATTACGACCGCTGTGGGACCCATGGAATTGAGACAAAATTTTGAAAGAATAACCCTAAGGTTCCCCTAGTGCAACGATGGTCAGAGTGCTGTTTCTAGCTCCCAAACACTTATGTTCTGCACCGGAGAACCCTATAGGGTCATGACGTCTAAATCTCATCTCGGAAACCACGGGTACCACAACGCGTCGTAACCAAACTAGCATTCGCAGGCTGTCCACTGGGACGCCAACAGCGGCAGTCCACTGGACAGTTCGGGAATGCTTTCCACTTCTCGTAATGGAGCCTAACGAATCACCCTCCAACATCCTTATGGTTTGTGACGTTCCCGAATGGGTGACGTACAACTAAGTGACATTTTAAAACAAATTTAAAAATTTGTGATAATTTATACTGTTTTGTATCAATCCCCTACAATTTGCATCAATTCATAGCAAATTCGAGCAATATACAGAAATTTCGAGCAAATTATATAAATTTGTAGCCAATCCTACCGATTTATAGCAAATTCTTGCAAATTCTATCAAATTTATAACAATTCATACCAATTGGTCGTAATTTCTAACATTTACTATCGAATTATAGCAATTTGTCACAATTTCTATTAAATTTACACAATTTTTAGCTAATTGCTAATTAGCCATGCACTTAACTACGGAGATTAGTCTCGACCGCATGAGTGGCCGTCGAGACTAATCTCTGAAAATTCAAAAAAAAGTGGCACGAAATTTACCTCGGCTGGGCGGCAGTGGCAGCTCCTCCTCCTTCTTCCTTCTTTTCCTCCTCTCCTCCGCGAGCGGCGTGCGGCAGGGGCAGGGGCCGATGTGCAGTAGCGACAAGTGGGTTGGCGAGGGGCGACGCGGTGGACAAGCTGGCGAAATTTACCATTGCTGGGCTTGGGGTGGTTTGCCAAAGCCTTGAGCTCTTGCGCATTCAAAACTTGCACCCTCTCTCGACGGTTTTACTAAAGCCGTCAAGATACCTCTCTCTCAATAGCTCACAGACCGAGCAGCCGTCGAGTTCGACTAGGCAGGCCCGATGGCCTAGACAGGTCATCGATACACGTGCTTGTGTCAGCCCTAACTGGGTGGTTGGTCCTATCTCGACGGCCTCAAGTGGATCGTCGAGATACGGCCATCTGTCACGACGGTTTCGGAGGTAGTTGTCGAGATAGGTCTCCCGAGGGCTAATTTTGCCCCAGCTGTCAAGAGACAACTTTCTCAATAGCTTACGTTGACTACCATCGATATAGGTCTGTCTTTCTCGACAATTACTACATTTGCTGTCGATAAAGATGTTTGACTCGATGACCCCCTTTCTTGGTCGTTTAGTGGTCACCCTAGCTATTTTGAATTTTATAAAATAATGTATTCATGATATTGACCGCAACTTTTGATTATATTGGTCCGTATGTGACTTAGCATGTTTGAAAAAAGTTTGAAATAGTTTTGACGTTCCGAGCTAGGGGTTGATGTGTAATCGCCTTAGTCGACTCACCGGCGAGTTTTAGTGTATCTACATGTTCGTGAATTATTTTGTACAACTATGCCTGTTTCATCCCACCGCCACACTAAATGTATAAAATTATCAAGCTCTGCTTGGTAGCATGTTTGATACTTCATTTATTGTTTAAATTTTCACCAATCCAAAATTTTTTGGTACATCCAAAACAATTTAACAATTTTCTATCTTCGTAAAGTACATTTAATTTACTATTTGGTGCTCACCGGTTCAAACAAAATACAGAAATTCATCGCAAACTAGAAGAAATATTGTAGTAACCTTGAAATGCCTACTTTCATAAATGAAATCCATATAGCCACATGTATACATGTATGGGAGTTTACCGAAATTTATCAAAATCCAGTCTCTCTCGACGGCCAGGGGTTTGGCCATCAATACAGTGGCCTGGCACACCGGCCGGACGAATCTGGCCATGACGTATCTCGACCACCGTTCAGTGGCCGTTGAGGAAGACACTTGCAGCGCGGACAAATTTCTCCATTCCTGCTCATGTCTCTATCGACGCCTTACGATGGACCCTCGAGACAGCTAAATGCCGTGAGGCTTTCAACGCTTCCGTGGATGGTCGCTCCAATTCTATCGATGGTTGTTAACGGAACTGTTGATACAAGTTTCGGGATTCGACGGCCATATGACAGCCGTCGATAGACTTTATCTGTATCGACAGTCACCGTCAACCATCGAGAAAGATAGATGGCGGTCAGCTTTCACTGCAATTCCTATAGTGAGATCATATTTTATATCATGAAAATTATAAGATATGTTTTTTTCCCTTTGTAAGTTTTTCTGAAGTTTTCTCACATAAAGGTTTTTAATGAGGCAACTAGTGTAACACGTAATGTAAGTGCAATGTACTCTTTTCTCTATCCTTTTTTTCATTGGGTTTTGGGGAGAGTTTTTAATGTGGTATATGCATTACGCGGTATTCGCTTAAGGTGAAGTGTTATGATATAGATAGAATCCCTGGCTAAATATGGAATGACTCTGAATCTATGTCCTGGTGGTTTTGATATATATTGGGCACCCCCTTGTACAGAGAGAATCAATCTAATAAAAAGATATATTTGCCCATATATTGTTTGTGCTTCTACTATTGTTGGTGTGATCTTATTGATGTGTTCATTGATCGATAACGGATAAACGACTGTTTTACAACAGTAACTTTGCCTATTGCGGCTACTCTTACTAGCATTGCCGGATCAAGTACTTGCATACATGGAAAAGATGCAAATTAAGGAGATGGCGGGTTGTAAATCAATATTCATGATTTAGCTAGTCAGTGCGTGGCAAGGTATGTAAGTAGCAATAATGGACCATGTCGTGGCCTCCTGCCCTTCGCGTTGTGCATGGATCGCGATTAGGCGGAAAATTTTGAATACAGAATAATTTATCATTCGTATTTACAAATCGATATAATACGTTTGCGTAATTAAAAAAAATACAATCATAAACGAAATTTAAAAATTCGTCTGGGCTTCAGTGCATTCGAAACCTGAAAATTCGGGTATCCTTTAAACGAAAAATGAAATTTCGAATATGAGGGCCCAACCCCATACCCGAAACCTCACATTTCGGCAAAGACTACTGTAGCTTCAAAAACATTGTAGCATCGCGACACTTTAGCAAAGCATCACATTGACGGTAAAGACCGGGGGCTAGCGTTCTACTGTAGCTGCGGAAAACACTGTAGCATCACGGCACTGTAGCTTTGAAAACCTCTTTTGCGCTCGCTCCTTTACCGAAACGTGAGGTTTCGGGTATGGGATGGGACCCCTATACCCGAAATTTCAGATTTTGTTTAATTTTTACCCGAAATATCAGGTTTCAAATACACTAAAAACTAAATTTTAAATTTCGGTAAAGGTTAAACGAAATTTCAAATTTCGTTTATGAATGGCTTTTTAGTAATTACGCAAACATATTGTATCGATTTGTAAATACAAATTAAATATTATACTGTATTCAAAAATTTCCTCCGTAGGCGGAGAGGACGTACGGCGATCGATCAAGAAGCGAACCGAATACTGGATTTTTGCAGGTAAAATCGCCGCGCATGCACAGTCGCGCACACTAGGAAAATGTGTCGATTAAGCAACAAAACTCCTTCCAAAATATCCTGCCTACGCATCAGTTTGTCTATCTTTCTAGCATGGCGGCTAAGGGTCCTGATGGGGCTGTTTAGTTTGAAGTTAGGTTTGCCATGTCTAATTATTGATGTACTGTAGATTTTTCGGTGAGTGTTTGGTTCGATGCTATAATTATTATTTGTCACACTTTCTTAATTTTATGTCCTACTTATCATATATTTAGGTTTTTTGCAAACTGTCACGTTTAGGGTTGTCAAAAAGCTCGAGCCTCGCGAGCTACTCGAGCTCGACTTACGACAGACTCGATTCGAGTTCAACTCGAGCTCCAAACAAACCGAACACAAGCTTGATCTCGTGCTCGTGAGCCTCACCGAGCAAAATTCGAATAGCTCGCGAGCCTACTCGAACTTGAATCGAATTTTCTCGAGCTCGACTCTTTAACAGCCCTAGCCACGCTTGTGATATTGATTTTTTTTTCCCATCAAAAGTATGCTAATTCACATGTAACTAAAGTTAGTTACAGTAAAATTGGCTTCAATCTAAACGGGCCCACAGTAATAGCAAATTAAATGGTTGGGAGATAATGGCAAGGAAGGAGGGAAAGAAAAGGAGAAAAGTTGGCCGAGGGAACTGTATAGCTAGCGATCGATATGATCCACGTGTAAAGCGAGACATTCATGCACAGATGCGTGCGTCCATGAACGGCGAACTCGAGCCGAGGTTGGTCATGGCGGCCGGCCAGCTTCCCTCGGTTGTAAATGTCCGCCGCGCGGTGTCAAGATTATTCGTGCAATTAATCATGCCGTGCTTGATTCTCCGCGGTAAGTTGCTATCTACTTTTACAATTATCTTGCAGCACTGTCATACTAATTGTAATGGTTGTGTGGTTAACAGATGGGTCTCTCTTACCATTTCTTAAAAGCAATGATATCAGATGCTATATTGTATATGTAATTATGTATCATTGCATCTGGAAATCTTGACTGCATGCTCGTTCTCCTGGCCAGTCGTACCACCACCTATTATTGACTTCCTGGGAATTTTGCTGTTCAACGTTTCTCGAAGCAGAAGCCAGCCAGCCAAGCGATGAGGATATAGTCGATCGCCAAAGAAAAGGGCAAAACACACACGAGCGATTCCATGTACACAGGATGCCAAAAGCATCTCATCTCCGCGCAGAAATTGATTTTTTTTTTACTATAGTGGCTCCTTCCACGGTTTTTTTCCTTCCAAAACTAGTCTTATGCTGTGATAATTACAAAAATAACCTTCTACCTGAGCGTGAAAGACTCAGTAGCGGTCTCGTAGATGTGCTGCATATCGAGAGCGCGGAAAATTTCTTCCGCGCACAGCAAACGCATAGCACACGGCATGAGGAGGGCCAGCGCGGTGGGAATCACGAACACGCGTGGGCCAGCGGGCAACAGGCAAGCGCTCACGCACGCGCTCGAGAGGGTGGGCGGGAACACGTGGCGGCATGCGCCAGCGGGGGATGAGTGAGCATGTGGGGAATTGCGGCATGTGGGCAGGATTGGCACGGAGCGGCGCATGGGTGGGAGCGTGGGAATCGGGTGTGTTGCGCTCATGGAGTTTCTGTGCTCCCAGATACGATAGAAGTGGGGTATAGAGTTAAATTTGCAAATAAGTGTATGTGAGAGCTAGGTTTTCAAAAAATAAATCCCAGGAACTAGGTAAGCGATGAGCTCACATAAATTAAATTAGCACTGTACCGTCATCAAGCTCTCTGAGCCTTGATAATATCTTTTTGAAAGCCAGTAGTTGTTGGGCCATATGTATTAGAAAGGGCATAAACAAATACATATTATTTTACAAATAATACTTTTGGTGAAGTAGAATGTACGCTACTCTTTACGTAAGAGCTACAAAGAATTGTTTACTCCTGTTGTCAACTCTTTTAATCGTTTTGCGCTAGCAATTTGCCAAAGCTTGGCCTCCTTGTTGATCAGTGCGAGGATCTTACGATGTGTCGATATTTTGATTTGAAAGATACATATGTTACTCTTCTTTCACCGTTGCCACATTATAAGAATGATTAGTGTGTTTACGGTCTTAGTTTCAAGATTTATGTTGCATATTTGATAGAAGTATTAGTTTAATCATCCTCAAAACTATTCGTATTTTGTCCTGCAGCATCAACTAAGCTAAAAACTTGCAACACGAGGGTCCCCAAGCTTTTACAAGTGACAAAACAACGTATCGCCGTATGTGAGTGAGACGGTACTTATACTGTAACCATTAGGTAGTGCATGTGCATAGAAGGCCTTTACGAGCATAGTAGTAGCGGTACGGGTGTGCGTTCATGCATGCATATTTTATCAATTTCACCACCACAGATGTCCACACGCGTATGCAGCGGCAGAAAGGCGAGGAAAAGCACATTCTTTTTGTGCTGTGAACTATTTTCCCGACCGCGACCAGCAATGTGATGGGATGGAGATGGAGACCTGCTGACTTGACCAATCCAGGGGTTCACAAACAACAGTGAGCTATGGCTCTTTTCTTGTCAGAGGGGTATCATTGTTTAGCACATGAACCCAACACAGGAAACATATACACATTTCCACGACATACTCTATTAAACATTAGCCGAGAGTTTCCCGCAAGGAGGGCCTATCCACGTCGCCCGACCGTGCAGGCAAGCCCTCGGGGAGTTTCTTTTTTACGCGCAGGTCCGCATTATTACATGTACTAGCATATATACGTAGCATATAACCTCTATTGCGGAGGGAGGAATTGCCGGCTTCTCAGCCGGAAACCTCACCCCTCATACCATTTTGCAAAAAAGACCTTTATTCCCTTCAAATTACGTATAGGTCATTGGAAAATTACAAATATGTCCTTTGCGATTTTTTGTGAGGGTAAAAATAATTTTTTAAGATTGCGTTTAGGTCCCTGGTTTGGTACTTTACAGAAAAGCCCATCGCTAAATACAAATCTCAACTGAGCCCTTTTCTATTTTTTCAAAATAGCGAACAGATAAAAAAATATAACAAATATGTCCTCATAACTTACATCCAGGTCTTTTCTCCGTTTTTCTCGGAAAAAATATTTTCGTCAACATAAATATGTGTACAGATCTATCTCTAGATTTTGTTTCCAAACTCGATCTTTGATTTCTAGCTTTTTTTTTCCAAACTCGATTTCTAATATTTTTCGAAACGTGTATTATTATTTGATCTTATATTTTCCAAAACATGTATTATTACCAGGTAAACACATATGGTGTTATATTTTCCGGAACGATCCCTAATATTTTTCAAAACATATATTATTATCCGATAAACGCATAAGGTGATAAACTCGGTATCTAAAATTTTTTTGCAACTCAATTTCTAATATTTTCCAAGGCGTATATGGTGTTCAACTCGACGTCTACAATTTTTTTGCCAACTCAAAATCTACTATTTTTCGGAACATGTAATATTCATTTTTTTAAAAAAAAATCCATTGTTACGCAAATTCGTCGACGGTTCCTACCTAGCGTATCCCCCCCCCAAAAAAAAACAAACAAAAAAACCTTAGATCTTTCTACCCTTTCCCAGAAATCAAATTTCGCGCGGCACGGCAACGCTCGCAACCCTGCCTAGTATATATTAGTACCCCATGAACCTAACAAATCTTTATCCTTTTTAAAGAACCAAAGTGACAAAAATAACCTTATGATTTTCTTTCTTTCTTTTTTTTACAAAATGGGCCTGTGTGAACATATTTTTTACAACAATATACCCCCGACACACACCTTTGGTGGAGTAGCACGGAAAACACCTTCTGCGATGGGATTGCGTGCGTGTGTTTTGCCGGGGGGGGGGGGGGGCGTGCTTGACGTGCCCGGGTTGCGCACCGCAAGGTGTCTTTCCCGCTATCCTACTGCGAAAGGTGCGGGCTAATGGATCATTTTTTCAAAAAATATTCATACAAACTAGCTTTGCAAATAATAATAATAAAGATGTTACTACAGTGATTTACTCACAAAATCTGTATTGTTGCGTGTATCATGCTGTTGCTGCATCTGTTCTCTTGGACATGTGCTTGCGTGTTTTAATTTACTACAGTTTGCTGTGCTAAGGTTACAAGTTGATCAGAGCATGCATGTGTTTTTGTATTAGTGAAGAATTGACATGTAGGCACCTTGTGGGCAAGTTTAATACCACCCACCTTTTAGCAACATACTACTATGGAGTAGTAAATAACTGTATGAATGTGGACAGTGCAGTACATGTACGTCTCTGACATTTGTCTTGCTGCCTTGCTAGCCTACACTGCCAGTAGTGCAGTACAGCTGCGTGCATCTGTTTTGGACGTGGTTAGAGCTGCAACTGGCGTGCTCAAATGTTGAACCAGCTTTGGCTCCACTCGGCCAGAATTCGAGCAGTTCACTGTACTAGATCCTTTAAATATTTTTTTTTCTTAAAAATAACCTCCGAACACTATTTTTCTAGAAATCTTAAGCCTATTATAGCCGGAAGGTTTCCCGGACGGAGGACCGCCCCACGTGGCGCCCCTCCTCTCTCTCCTCGTTTTGCGAAAAAGCCCCTCGAGTTCTTAAAATTACGAATAGGTCCTTTCAATTTTCGTAGGGTCCTTCGCGATTGCGTAGGAGCTTACCACGCCTTGGAGGGGTAGACGTTTGGCACGCATGGGAGCAGAGGCAAGAGAGCTTGCCGTTCCCTTGAGGTGAGGCAGGCTTATTTTTTATTTTTTATTTTATTTTTCGGGCTCCCCCAGAGGCAGGCTATTTTTTATTTTCATCCTTTTTTATTTTGTTGATTAAATATACCGCAAATTTTTCTTGGACTAAGTTAAATATTATTTTTATAATCTAATTTTGTTTTTCACAACTAATGGAACAGCCTAAAGTTTTTTAATTTATTTATTTTAATTGCTTGACTAGTGTATTGTCAATTTTGGACCGATAAAGCTGCTGGCAGCGTGTTGTCAGATCGGGACAGTATGTTGTCAGTTGGTTCTGAGAAAGCGTGGCAGGGTGTTGTCAAATCGGTGCAGTGTGTAGCATTACAAAACATGAAATTAGTCCAACAGTGTATTCCGTGTATGCGCTGAATGTCTCGCTATAAATTGCTAGTGCTGCGATGGTTTGGTAGACTGCGAGAGAAACAAACCAAAAGTAAAGTGAGGGAGTTCTGTCGATTTTGAGCGAGGGAGTTCCGCCGATTATGAGCGAGTTGAGAAAAGTGAGAAACTGAAGAGGCTCACTTCAGGAAGGTTAGTTCGTAATCTTCCAAAATATTAGTATAATATTCTTATAATATTAGTATAATTAGTAGAATATTAGTGTAACTAGCAGTCCAAAAAAACACGATATTAGTAGAACGAGCAAAATAATACATTTTTGAGTCCTTAGTATAATTGGTTTGATGTTAGTGCAAGTAGTTGTAACACCCTTAATGTGTAAACTTTAGAAACACTTGCCTTTTCGGCAGCTCGTAAAATATCTCGTCTAAATGTAAATTTTGGGAAGATCATCCCAGATACACTCTTTGGTATATGGACTATCATATTCTGAAAAAATATCTTATTTTCATTTTGCTTTACATCTGAATCCTGCTAGTGCAATAACCCTAAGTATTATGGTCGACAACAACACATTATGTCAGTAGTTGAGCTTAAGAAAACTTTAGCTAAAATATTTGCGTCATAAGAATCGTTGTGTAACCATGTAGATGCAGTCAGTAGCTTCATTTGTTTGTGCAAAATATACTGCAATGTATGAAGTAATACTACAATGTATGCATAACTTTAATAATGTTAGGATAATATTACGATAATATATGTGGCAAGTCTCTTTCATCATTTCGTATGCCAAGCTATGTTATTTCCTCTTTATCATGCAATATGCCACTGTAATATTTTAATATGATGGTACTGTACATTAGTATTTTATGTATGTGCGTCATTTGCTATGGCAAGTAGTATATGGTAGGTATTTAAGATTTGTTCGTGTTTTATGGTGACAGTGTTGTTCCAGAGGGTCCATATGGGGTGGACCTTTCGAACTGCGAATGAAAGGTGATCCAGGCTCCTGGCCTGATGGAGATGGGTCTGGCTGTGTTACGTAGGTGCGTGAGGAGCGCATTCGATGGGGAGACCGTCCGAAAGAAGCTTATAAGCGAGGCCGTACATGCCAAAGTTGTCGGAGGTTCGACCGACTATTCATGGGAGCTGTGCAAGATCGCAGGGAAGCGCAGTATGGGGGAATACATGCAAATTGAGAAGGCTCGCTCGCACGTTGCCCTCACCATAGACGAAAGTTTGAAGTTCGCCTAGTGAGAAGTTTGTCGATGGACATTGCAGGTGTTATCGTAAACAAGTGTATACAATATGTGATATCATGATATGCACATCTCTGAGTACTTTAGCGCTGACCATCTGTTCTGGACATGTAGTTCGGAGTTCCACTCCTACGGCTTGGACATGCATTACAGAGAGCTATGCCCGGGGCAAGTGACTTGGTGCCAGGATGATAGTTTGAAGAGGAGCGGCTGTGGACGGTGGCAATCACGGCGAATCTGTAACGACATAGACGCAAGTCAGCGCGGAGATGTGACTGCTCCACATAAATGCTGGTTATGCAGGACAGTAGGGCATACAATGAAGAACTGCTCTAATATGGTAGACTCATCGACCCGTCGGTAGCAAACTTCAACAATGTACTTGCACGTGTGATGCTACTACGTTCATGTAATTTATTTGCGTTTTGTCCTTGGAAATGCACATAAGCTATTTGTAATATGTTTCATATTTCGTACTGTCATATCATGTAATGATAAGCCTTGTTTCACTGTGGAGCCAATTTCATGTTTTGTAATGTTACACATTGCATCGATTTGGCAACACTCTACCACGCTTTCTCAGAGCCAAGTGACAACATACTGCCCGATATAACAACACGCTACCAACAGTTTTGTCAATCCAAAAATGATAATACTCTCGTTAAGCAAATAAAATAAAAAACTTTAGGTTGTTCCATTAGTTGTGAAAAACAAAATTTGATTATAAAAATAATATTCAACTTAGAAAAAAATTCGCCGTATATTTCTCACTTTACTTATTTTTTTTAAAAAAAAATCAACAAAACAAAAAACAAAAAAAATGATGTAAATAAAAAATAACCTGCCTCTCCCCAAGGAAGGGCAAGCCTAAAAAATAAATAAAAAATAGCCCTACCAACCCCAAGGCCTCCCAGGCGCAACACGCCTGCCCCCCTTCCAGGGCACGATAAGCTCCTGCCGCCGCGCCTCCCGAGCGTGGCAGGGGCTATTTCTGAAAAAAGTAGTGTTTGGAGGCTATTTTCATAAATTTTTTTGAAGGGTCTAGTACAGGGCTAAAGTTGTTTTTTCTGTCTTCCCATTAAAATTAGTATTAACCAAATACATGTTAGACCTGTAGTTGTTCGGGATATATAGCTTTATTTCAACTGAAAGTATTAGAGTTATACAGTAATATACAGGCGCGGCTACAATAGAAGTTCAACAAGTTAAAAATAAAAGGTTGAAATACCAGTAATTTTAGAAAAGCAGTTTGTTTCTTAGATAAAATGTGAAAGAACCCACAGCATTTCAAATAAGCTTAACACTGGAGATATTCTGTTTTAGTTACTCAAATTTGTCTCGAGTCTCCTTCTACTAAGGATTAAAATCTTAGCGAAATCTCGGATTTTGGCCTCTCCCTGAGATTCATGATTCCAGCGGAATAAATTTTTTAAATGCTACAGTATTTTTGAAAATTCGGTTAATTTTGTTGAAATTTCGGTATTTTGATCGGAGTTCTGCAACGATCAAGAATTGTATGGAAGAGTTTTGTGATACATTGTTTTAAAGCTAATAACAACCCCAAAGTTATTGACACCAAGCAAGATATTTGTGTTAATTGACTAGGCTAGCGGTCTTTCATGCCAATGACCCAGGTTTGAGTTCCTCTCTCCGGCGCCAATTTTTCAATTTCCTTTACTCATGCGCATGTGGTAATCTATTATAATATTAAAGTAGAGGCAAAAGAAGCCACCACGTTCGCTCTCAAGGCTAGAAATTCCCACATTAATCGGAGGAAAAAAGAAAGATCTACACCATTAATCGTAGTGGGTCTAGATTATAATGGTCTAGATTAAAAGAAAGAGTTTGTGTATGCACAATACAGGATCTAGATTATAACGGTCTAGATTAAAAGAAAGAGTTTGTATCATTTACATTACACAAATAGCTAAAAAATTAGAAATTGAATTCCATACGATAACAATTTAGTTTAAAAGAAAGGGTACAAAGATCTCATCCACTTATTTTGGTGGGACCAGATTATAACGGTGCATATTAATCTATATAGATATTAGAGTTATATAAAAAAAACACAATTATAAAAAATATAGTTATATATCAAAGATAATCGTATCATAATATCTAGCCGCGCAGCATGACCATGAGCCGTTCAGCCTAGCTTAATCTTCCGTGGGAGTTTATGGAACCCATTAGCTCCCAGATAAGCATGAAAGATCACCTGACTTCTGGGCAAAAAGGATGGCTTCGTTTCTCGACGTTTTTTTTTTTTACCTTGGATGGCTTCGGAAATGCTAAAACTCGGCAAGTCGGCAGTCTTGGTTAATCTGGTACATGTTTTATGTTGTTAATAACTTAATATACTCTGATAGTCTGATGTCTGAAAAGATCAGCTATGGCAAGTTAGCAACTAACCAAGAAGGTTTCTGAAACTGTTTCATGCCGGCCGCGAGGTGTAATGGACATGGCCATCCATTGCCTCTGTAGGGCATGCAGCCACAACTGATGCCTGATGCAACCAACAGGATCTACCATGACTGCTTTTAGTTTTTTCTCTGAAGCAATCCAAGAAGCCACAGCATGAGCAGATGAGCATTAGTGATGTGTCGGGATCATTATCGAAAATCTAAAAAATTATGTTGGAAAAAGAACTCGAACTCACAACCTCTCGGAATTTTCACGCCTTAGATAAACTGGGCAGCCTCACCTTTACAGAAGGGAAAAGGTATGGAATTATTTTTTAATCTAGAAGACCATATACTTAGACAATATTACTATCAATTTTTTAAAAAATTTATCATCCGAAAATTTTATGAAAATATTAGTGATGCGTCAGGATCACCCATAAAAAGTTTAAATTTTTTTTGATATCGTTTGAACTATTTTTTGTTCGGTTTAAATTTGCCAAGATTTCGATAATTTCGGATAAAATTTTGGTAATCTAACTAAAATCTCGAAAATCTCAGATCAAAAAATTTCAGTTTTAAATTTTAGATAAATTTTATCTAAAATTTCAAAATCTTATTGGAATTTTAGATTTCGATTCCTTTTATGATATAATCCAAAAAAGTAAATTTGGAACCTTGCCTTCGACCAAAGCTTTGACCCGCGAAGGTCTCTCGAATTTCGCGACCTCTCTTACCACCAAGGTGGCAGTACAAAATCTAGGTGTTGGTAAAGTAAAGATATGACTCTTTTTATTACTGAATTAAATATATGAGCTCGTTAGGAACAGTAGCTCGTTAGGAATAGTAGCTCGTTAAGAGTTGGAACTTGGACCTCACACAGGTGCATTGGCAGTGGTGATAAATAATCTCATTAGGAGGATAACTATGCACAAAGAAAGGGAAAAAAAAATACCTTTGCTCGAGGGACCACGTTACGAGCGCATAGCACATTCATACGCAGAGAAAAAAACCTGCAGTTTTTTAGAATATTACTTTCGACATACTTATAAAATAAAGAGTTGTCACACAACCATAGATAAATTATTAGTTTGTTTTAGTCCATGAAATCTCATTTGCTTGCTGTACGTATTTTAGTAGCGAAACTTGTACTTTTTTCTGTTGAAAAGCCCAGATCTCAATATGTTATTGCGGAGTGAATCCCATGGATACTATCAAATCGCCATCCATTGCATTATTTTCTACCACTGTCACTGTTCCCAATAATTATCATGTCTATTACATAAAATTATTTAATCTCGTGTCGAGTATACGGCATACATACGTAGCTTAAAATAATACGTAGCTTAAAATAACAAATGAGATGTACAACCCGAGCTGTAAACCTACGACCTCATGCGTTCCAGCGTGCAAATAGAGGTTCATCTAAAAGTGCAGGAAGCAATACTCTGTGGTGGTTGCCTGTGATTTGTGAATATCATGTCAGCTGAAATGAGGCAACAAAACATCACTGCACACACACACAATACAGGCACAGAAAGCCTCCAGCACAGCAGGCAGCAGCATCTCCAACCCCCCCACCCCCCAATTCACCCTCTCCCAAGTTCCACCCTCCTTTTCCTTGCTCCATGCATCCATCCCTTTCCTAACTTTTGTACTTTTTTTTTTCCCTGCCTCCACCTCCTACAAAAGGTGAAGAAAGGAGGGGGGGAGGGGGCAAGGCCTGCGCTTCGTCCGCATTCAGCGACCTTCCTTCTCAGAGACCTCACATGTGCTGTTATTTTTAGTGCAACTCTTCTTCCCCTTCCCCCATCCCAGTTCTTGGTACAGAAAGCTGCACTCGGCTTCCACCCCTAAAAAGAACAGACCAAACACCAGAGAAGCAAAGGCTAGGGGGAGTGAAAGGCGGCAGCTAGCACCAAATCATTTCTTGTGTTTGATTGGTTTGCTCCTCTGCGTGTTCTTCTTTCCTTTGCTCCGTGTGTGGTACTAGTTTTTTTTTTTTTTCCTTCTTCGTTTTTTTCCGTCTTATTCTTACCACATCTGTTCTTCCCACCTACTCTCCTCTACGGTTCTCTACCACCACATACAACTCCCTTCACTTCACTTTCTCTCTCTATATTTCATTCATCGGTAATTGAAGTGAGTGCGCGGTGTAGCCGAGGGAGAGGTGAGGTGCTCCCTTCTTGTCAATTATTGCCACCTTTGGAGTTTGGAGTCCCCAATAGGAAGGAGTCTCCTCTCCTTGCCCCTGTGTTGTCTTCAAGTACTGTCTCTTCCCTCGCTGTGCAGTCGTTGTTGGGGTTGGTGCTTCACTGCTTCTTCCATCCATCCATCCATCCATCAGCTAGCCAACTCTGAACCTGATCCCTCCTTCCCTCCCTGGTGGGTGGTTGGCTTCAGCTGTTCTTGGATTCTTAACTGAATGCTGTTGTTGTGATCTCTGTCTCTCTCTCTCCATTCTGCCACATCTCACTCCTTTTCCCTGTCCTGCTAAGCTTTTTGGGAGAGGAGACGAGAGGAGAGGGAGGTCAAGAAGGGTGAGCAGTTGTCTGAGACGAACTGCTTCTGTACACGCACAAGGAGTAAAGGAGAGCAATAAAGCCTTTTAAAGCCACCACTTCGATTGCCAGTGGCCGTCGCTAGTTAGCAGAGGCTCAGCAAGCTCCCCAAGAGCAAGCACGAAGGTTGCTACCATTCTTCTTGAGATCCCAAGAAGAGAAGATCCCGAGATATACATCTCTACGTGTGTCTGTGTATATATACAAAACACGTAGTTGGTGTAGTTGCCTTGGTTTGTTGTCATGGATTGGGACGCCAAGATGCCTTCTTGGGACCTCGGCACGGTGGTCGGCCCGAGCGGCGTCGCTGGCGGTGGCGCGCTCGACCTCAAGCTCGGCGCACCGACGAGCTGGAAGGCGGCGGCGGCGGCGGCTCCGGTGCCGCTTCCGTCCGCGCCGGCGAAGCGGCCGCGGGCGGGGCAGGGGCAGCAGGCGGTGCCGGCGTGCTCGGTGGAGGGGTGCACGGCCGACCTGTCCAAGTGCCGCGAGTACCACCGCCGGCACAAGGTCTGCGAGGCGCACTCCAAGACGCCCATCGTCAACGTCGCCGGCCAGCAGCAGCGCTTCTGCCAACAGTGCAGCAGGTACAGTAATTAATTAAGGCCAAACAAGCCATGCATTCTTTGATTTCTTATTATCACTAAACGATTTTTTTCGGAGCATTTTAAATTTTTGAAAGAATGAAGCTTTATTTCTTGACGAGAGTTGCATGCAATTTTCTTCTGTTGTGTTGTTTGAAGGCATAAATTTGGGTAAATTTCGTGGTAATTACTGGAGTATGCATTAATCACGGTCCTTTAATCCTGCGTCGGCGAACAACAATTCGCTGTCAGGTGAAGCAGTTCCTGTCCCTTTGCTATCATGTTGTTTGGCGTTTGCCATTAATTAACCGACGTGCACCAGCCAAAACTTCGGGTATCCATCTTTTTCCATCTCACGGTGAAACTCTAACAGGGGGGGGGGGGGGGGAAACCTTGCCAAGCACTGTAAACCAGTTCAGGCAACCCCAAAGATCCATTTTTTAACGCAAAACCAACAAATTTTCTACAAAAATACACTTGACGAACTCAGGTTAGAACTAAGAGAGAAAATTGACCGCGAAGAAGAAGAGTTAACCTCGAGATCAATTTCGAGCAGCCTCTGTCTGGTCCAGAATTGCTCAAGGTGTGAACCAGACAAGCAGCCTCTTCCTCCTCGTCACCCTTGTGACACCACGCCACCATTAAGCTGCTCTGCAGCTGCATGCCTTGCCCACCCGTGCTTCCTGGGTGTCCCTACGGCGATGATGCAGCACATACAATGGAGCTGGACTTCCAGGTCCATGCCTCCCGTCGTTTTCAGGGCTCTCTTGAATAAAAATTTCTCCTCTGGTACTCCTACGTGTGCGTCCCTGTAGCTGTTGTCGCGACGCCTCCATGCGTTCCACATTCCAAATGCTCTCCGGGACAGAAACTTCTTCCATGCATGTTCTAGAAGAGAGGGATCTGAAGCAGGAGTAGTTTTTTTTTTTTTTTTTTTGCCTTGTGTTGCGTTAGTTCCACGGTGATCTAGTCATCTAATTAAGGGTGTGCCGTGAAGGTTACGAGCAGAAGTTCATGCCTAACTCGTAAACAAAGGAGCTTGAAATTAGTATCCCTGTTCCATTTTCTTAATTTTTACTACAGTAGACCTATGACCTGAGGTTGAAGCAATGTGGACATTTGACCAGATAGAGATTGGTGTGTGTATGTGTGTGTGTGTGTGTGTGTGACTCAGCGGTCCTGTCTTTGTAGCATCAACAACGTATTTCACAACTTTTGATGTGATTTGCACTAGCTTTCACGCAACGGTGAATTCAGATTCAGGCTTTGTACCCATGGTAACTTGGCCTGGGAAATCCTTACGATTGGAGGAATTTTTCTTTGCAGGTTTCATTTGCTTGGGGAGTTTGATGAGGTGAAGAGGAGCTGCAGGAAGCGACTTGACGGGCACAACAGGCGCCGCCGGAAGCCGCAGCCAGATCCTCTGAACCCTGGCGGCTTGTTTGCTAATCACCACGGTAATCATACACCTTTGAGAATATTTTTAGAGTTTAGACCACATGAAAATTAGCATTCAAAATAAGCATGCATCAGCATACAGTTCGAAAGGACATCATTAATTTTTGTTAGAGCTAACAACTGCGGTGAGATGGAAAGCGGAGATTTTGACATTTTCAGTGCTTTAGTCCAGTGCTTTTAGAGTTGTCATTTCTGAAACTCCTTAATAAATTTATGGCGTCAAAATGATGCATTTGATGGATCATTTGATCTTAGGGCCTGTTTGGCAGAGCTCCAGCTTCCAATTCCACCCGGATCTATGTGGAGCCCTGCCAAACGCCCCAACTCCACAAAACCACGGAGCAGGCAACTCCGTGGAGTAGGCAGAGTTCTAGTACATTTTTTTGGAGCAAGAGAAAAGGTGCTCCGCGGATGGGTTTTTTCAGAGTAGTCGTAGAGTTGGGAAGAAATTACCCACCTTTGCCACTGTGGTAATACCTAGTTCTGCAGTGCAGCTGCTTTACAGTGGAGTTGTAGAGTAGAGCTGAAAAAATGGAGCTGAAGCTCTACCAAGCAGGCTCTTAGTTTTTACCTGACTTTGTATCCCATTTCTTTTCTTTTTTAAAAAACTTTTTATCCAGTTTCAGTTAGACTGGCTTATCCACAAAAACATTTCGCACGTGATAGCTGACAAGCACAGGGTTTTATCTTTCCAAAAAGGATGGGAAAAGGAAGTTGAATACTAGAAGTCCTGAACTATGATTACGAACATGTTGTTGGTCTAAAGCTCACGATAGTTTTAGTCTGACTGGCTATTTCCAAGTACTTTCTATGGAATCATCAAGCAAGAGAATATGTAGGCTTGAGATTTCTTTGGAACTGTATGCCCGTAAACAGCTCTTCTTTTGCAAAACCAGTTCTATATCAAGCATAGAAATTTCTTTTGTGAAATTTCAGAATGAATTGTAACACTACTTACATGTAATTATCAGCCTTTACTTCTAGTTGTGAAGCACTTCACCTGAAATCTACTCGTAATATCAGAATAAAATGAGCTTTAGCTCGCTGCGTTCTACTATAGCACAATCAAGTAACTGGATGGGTACAATTGAAATTACTGTGGCAAGGAATTTACGGTCTGCACATGTAATGTAAGAGAGGTGTTTCTATGCTTTTCTTGTTTAAAGTTGTGCAGATTTTAAAGCATAAATGGAGAGTACCTTCGGTTGTTTTAAGATTTGTAAAACTTGATTCGAAAGGAAAAGCATAGAAGCACTGCCCGTGATGCATCGGATCCAAGATATGCTGATCAATTCGGCACGCCTGTTGCGATCTGCAACGGTAAACGTCTAATGGTTTGCTTTCCATCATTTTCTGTGTGCAGGAGCAACAAGATTCGCATCGTACCCGCAAATCTTCTCCACAACATCCATGGCGGAGCCCAAGTGGACGACCAGCGCCGTGAAGACGGAGGCCGACGCGTTCCACGAGCCGTACTACCCAGCGCTCCAGCTCAATGGTTCCACCCCTCTCTTCCACGGCAAGGAGAGGAAGCACTTCCCGTTCCTGACCGACCACGGCGACACGGCGGCGGCGGCGGCCTCGGCCTTCGGCTGCCAGCCGTTCACCATCACCCCTTCCTCAGAGAGCAGCAGCAACGGCAGCAGGCACAGCAACGGCAAGATGTTCCCCCACGACGGGGGTCTGGACAACTGTGCTCTCTCTCTTCTGTCAGACAACCTGACACCGGCGCAGATCATGATCCCCGCGGTGCAGCCTCTCGGCGGCGCGGTGATGCAGTACGGGAGCGTGGCGCGGCTGCCCAACGACGGCGATGTCTCGCTCACCGGGCTGTCGTACGCGAGAGTGGAGGACAAGGGGACATCCATTCTGGCCACATCTACTGCCCACGCTGCTACGTCAAGTGCTGCTACTGCCAGTGCCGCTGCTGCAACACAGCTACAGTACCACGGCTACTACCATGTGAATTCTGATCAGGGCAACTCAGATGGTGCCATCCAGGCTCATCCCTTCTCGTCGTGGTGAAGAGGGAAGGGCTCATGGATCTCGCCGTAGGAGGTGGTGTTCTGATCAATCACATCCATAGGCAGTTGGTGTTCTTGTTCACCAAATAAGCCCCTGATAATGGCTCTTGATGATCCTGGAAACATCGCCAAGATACGCCCATTTTTCGACCTGCACTGATATTTCTAATTTATGGATAATCCCCCCACTTATGATCCAGACTTCCATCATTTGTAGTACCGTCTTGGTTGGTTTGTACAGCTGGCCATCCACTTGCTTGGTAGGGCTGAAGTGTGCACAGAGACTGACTCTACTGAAAAGTCAAATTAGCCTCAAAAGTTGGAGGTCGCTGATTTAATCGTGTGGTACTTCTTGTTCTTCACATGCTGTGCGTCAACAGAGATCTTGTTGAAGAACAGTGGTTAAATTAAGGGTTTTGGACCCCCGTTCTAGCAGCAAGTTCAGAATTCAGATAACTACTATGCCCTAGTTAGTGCCTCGTTTTAATTTCCCCCCTGTTTGATGTCCACCCTCGTGGAAGATTGTCATGGAGCAAGTTACGCGGAATCGACAGGTCAATTCAGATCAAGGTCTAGAATGCAGTGAGGATAGTTTAATTCCCCCAAGAAGAGTATACATAATGCATTAGAATGCTGGAAAAGAAAAGCGTGTGGAATTCCTGTGCTCTTTTACAGGACTAGCTAGTTCCGTGCTGGCTGTCTGATCTGTACTGAAGATAAAGACAGTTTATAAGCAACAAAATTCCTCCGAAGTCCAACTTCAGAGCATTTTGGTTGTAATTCAAGATAGAATGACTTGAGGAAGATCGTGCCATCAATTATCCCTAAAAAAGTGCCGTCGCGTAAATGTTTTACCATCTAAAAAGCTGTTAGTTTCAAGTTCATTTAATTAACATGCAATCGCCAAAATCCTATTCTCGTACCCCGACAAAAAGGGATCCTATTATCGTTAGCTACTGCAAAACTGTAATTTTTGTTGCTAGTTGATACTAAATAATCTTGACAAGCGATAACTTCTATTACCATTTACCGAAGAAGCTTTGTAATTTTGTTCGTGTTTCATTTGGGAACAAATTCACTTGGAAGAGTTTGATCTTAACCACCTGTTTCCAACCCACTGTTCGGAAGCTGTGTAAGGATTTTGCAATAGAAAATTCTTTACGTGGTAGAGTTGCACTCAGTGCTATTAGATCAAGAAAAAAAGTTAGATACTATATGAAACCTATGAACTCCACTGTACATCTTCCATATTACCTTCTGGACAGGGATCCCTACGGTTACGACGGGGGCTGCAACTTAAGCGGTTTCATGCCTCCCAATCATCCGATCGAGCCCATAAACGGTTTGGATCGGCTAAAAGTTCAATGGACACTGTTTGCTACAGTGTCATGAATAGTATTTTTGTGCAGTAAAGAGTCTGTTAAGTACTTTAAGCCAATCTGTACCGTCGATTTTGAATCGAATGATAGCAGACTACGTAAGTTACAGTCCCCACAACACTGCACCTTGTCCTGGTCCTACCTTACAAGATACAACAAGGTGCCTCCTATTTGTGTTAGTTAATGCTCAATGCTCCTTAAATGTGTGCCTTGTACTCTTCCATGCTTATGGTGGCGATCTTATGCATACGCTGATATCCTAATTCCTAACAAACTGTGCTTATTTTTAAGTTACGGTTTTGAGAAGTTATTCACAATCAACCAAGTATATAGTACTCTTGAGAATCAAATCACAACAAGGTTTCAGAAACGGAAAAATATGATTCATCCCTTCCAATCTTTTACCCATGTATCTACTCCAGAGAAGCAAATCTCTTCAGGGTTTTCAGAAAAGGAGGCTATTATTCGTTCCTCCACTCTTCTAGTCAAACTGTAGTTCACAAAAACATAAAGAAGAACATGAAAAGTACACAGCAAGAGTTACTGCTACTCGCCGTAGTATTAACTACGTTCATCCATGGCCACCCAGAAGACATTGTTGCAAATATAAGCCTCTTCTGGAGCTAGGATATATCAACTTTCTACTTCGACCTCTGTTCATTCCTGAAACGCTCTCGAACGGCCAAGATGTAAGCCGTGGCCCTCTCGTCGATGTTGCCGCCGCCGTAGGAGGCGCTTGCTGCTGCATCAATGGGAGAAGAGTAGTTTGGCTGGTAAGCCTGTGTAACACTTACAGCAGAGTTGTTCTGGGCTTTGACGTACTTGGAGTACACCATCACCACCTCCCCCTTGGTTCCTCTAGCACCACTCTTAATGTTTGCCTCCATTATATCTGTTGCCTTGTTGGCTTGGTTGTGCTTACTATGCAATGCTGGAGGACCTAGCTAGCCCTATATATATGCAAGTTGGTGTGTGAGATGAGACATTGCATGTCACATCTTGCCTTTTGATGCCAATGGATAATATGCATGCGTGCAACAACAAGAGTAATCATCCATCTACGAACAGTCACTGACGAGCTGAGTCCCAAGCTCAGAAGGGACCAGTGATGAGTGAGAGGTAAAGCTCACGAATGTTTTCCAGTTGCAGCAATGCACCGCGATAATATACGCTTGGTCTTTTGATAAAATCCAGATATGCAGCAGCTAGTAGTAGGACCCCCTTGCCAAGGTTATTTGCCTCAGTCTCTTGCCTTTTTCCAGATCAGAAAAGATTGTTTTGGATATCCTATTCCAACATTGTGTTGCCGAAGAGATTGTTTCGGTAGTTTATCATATCCTCAGCAGATTCCTCTCTATCCTTGCGAAACAGGCATCACTTCACTTGTAGTTGGAGCCTTGTAGGTTCTGTGCATCCATTCCTTCACAAGTGACAATAGCAACGGGGTGCCTCCGGTCTCCATTCTGAATAGCAATGAAGTTGAATGGGATAGGATAGTTCTGTACTATCTGGTTCTACTGTTTTGAGTAAATGAAATAGTCTAACATCTATAAAAAAATATTCTTTAAATTTGTATTCCACTATTTAGAATAGGATGATTACATTCAATCAACCAAACACATGTATGCCTTTTTTTTAACCATCTCATACATGTACTACTTGGTAGGAGCAATCAAACACACCCTTAGGAATTGAAATTGATGTTCTACATTGCTGTGGAGCAATAGGAAAAAATGAATCTATGGATAATAGGAGGTGGTTTCTGTCTAGTAAAAATAATTCACACCTCATTTACGAGCAACCAACGCATGGTTTTCTTTAACAAGATGTGGTGGCATGAGAACTTCATCCAATCCATGGATGCACAGTACCAAGTACAAACTGCACAACTAGCCTAAATATATGGAAACAACAATATCCAATCGATGTTTCTTGAAAAAGTTGAAATTTTCTAGAGAGAGAGAGAGACAGCCACTAGCAGTCTAGCAAAGTGCAGGCATTGTGTTCTGGATTCGCCTGCTGGATGAACCGAATCGATGAAGCAAATCTACCAGCGGCCACCGGGTCGAGATCTGGGGTTTCTTGAAAAATCCCGGGCGCTTTACGACGCGGTGAAAACCGGATAGGGACATAAATTTAGGAGATTTTTCATTTGCTTCAGACTAGTACAGAGACTGCTTCAGACAGAAACTGTACTGTAACACTGTCCATGAAAACCACACCCGCTATGAAGCTCTCTCACCCGATGAGTCCAGCAGATAGTTCGTACTTGGACATATACGCATCCGGATCTCCCTCCCTCCCTCCGTCTCCCTTCTGCCTGCCTCTGCCTCTGCCTCTGGGACGTTGGTACTTTGTGACGACTTGACCAAGCAATCAAGCATATATGGAGCATCGTCCATGGAAAAGTGCGTTCGCTTTGGTACGTCCGTGATCCGTAGGAAAGGAAAAGATGAATAGGAGGATCCTGCGAACTTATCCACTGGGTATATGGGATCATCGGCCACTAGATATTTTAGGCGGATGCGCACGGCAAACGGCATATATATGATGATGAATTGATGACGATGATATCCGCATTCCAATTCTTGGGATAATCGTGTCCGGCCGGCCGGCCGGCCGGCTGACCATTATCAGTCTATCAGATGGCTGACTGACCAAGCGCCGGCCGCATCATCTTAGCAAGAAGGTTCGCGTATAATCCAGTTATAGCGCATCTGTCCAATGTAGTTCTCTAAATGAAACCTAAGGATCATACGCATTCAGAGATTAAAAAAAAAAAGGAAGAGGGGAATTGGCACTCCAAGATGGAAGAGAACTCGGAAGAATCAAAGCAGCAGCGCAAATTAAAGAATAAGGAGGAGAACGAACCTTTCATCAACCACCCTCCCCGTGTGTAAACTCTCATCAGAGGCTGCCGGTTGTCCATCGCTCACCGTCCGTCCATTCGGGGTGAAAGAAAAGTCGGTACCGCACGCGCGTACCAGCGGCGGCGTACGTACCGGACGGCGTGCGAGTATGCGAGGCGACGCGACTCGTGAGGAATAGGATATTAGAGCATCTCCAACAGTGCCTTAAATCTATTTCCAAAATCTGTTTTTGGACTTGATGGGAAAAAAACGTACTCCAACAGTTCCTCTTTGTAGCTTCCAAAATTTGCGCACGCCCAAAACCGAACCCAGGCGACCTCATTTTTGCGCACCGCGTCCGCGCTCCCAATCGCTGATTCACTCCCCTCCCGCGACCAAATCGGCATGCGCAGGCTTCCCCGGAGCAAGTTTGACGGCGGCAAGAACCACCACCCTGCCCCTCCGCCTTCCCCGTCTTCCTCCTCAGCACCTAATATAAACCCATATTTGTCTCCGTCGCCGTCACCGGCGGCGGCAAGAGGGCGAGGGACAGGGAGGAGTAGGAGGAGATCAGCGCACAATAGACTCTACGAGGCGAGGCGGGCCGAGGAGAAGGAGATGCGGTGGCGGACTTACTTGCCGTAGCGACAAGGGCTGCTGCTCTTCGGCTGCATCGGCCTCGGCTCCCGCAGCTACGGCGCCGTCCACGGCCTCGCGTGGGGGCTCAATGCTTTGTTGTCTCCTCCAGGTCATGACTCGTTCCCATCCATGGACGGATTTGCTTCACCATTGCTGATGTTCTTGGATCTGGAAGCTTCTTGTCCTTTCAAGTGTTTAGTGGCAGTGTAGTGTCAAGAGTTGCAACAATTGCATAGAAAATAGCTACTAGAAGTTGTTTTTGCCGTTTATTTATAGTTTCTTTTGTTGGTTTTTGGTGTTGTAAACAAGCTTGTTCATCTAGTGATAATTAGTGCAAAAAAGTTGGTATTACTTCTACTTGTCGATCTGTGTAGAAGTAGTGACAGTGGCTCGCGCGGTGTTGGTGGTTATTTGTAGAATGTTTTGCTGGTGAGAGTGTTTGGGTAAAGTTTTAGCTTCTCGATGGCATCGATGACAACTGCTCTTTCATTGGTATTTGAGGTATAGGTTGAAAATAGAGACTGTGAAGTTCTTGTAGGTTCTGGACACTGAAAAAATCAATTGTTGGTTCTTGTAGGTATAGGTTTTGCTATTTTATTGTTTCAATGGACATTGAAAAAATCAATTGCCTAACTGAAACATATGTGCTGACAGTGCTGCTTTTCTTTCTCGTGCCTAAATGTTGAGTGTACATAAGTAGAATGCAGTTGTTTTCCACGAGAGCCTGAAGATATGCAACCACTTCTATAGCTTCGTATGCACAAGATTGTGTGGCTTCTAGCTTTGTATGCAATCACAAAAGCAGTCATGAAGAGAACTACTTCTAGCTTCATTTGCACACTGAAGAGAACCAAGTCAAAATATTTTTGGGGTAAAAAATGGAAACTGTTGGAGTATGGTCTTTTTTTGAAGCCTAAAAACTTTTGAAAAGCTCCCAATCCAGGATTATTGGGAGTCAAATTATTGGGAACTGTTGGAGATGCTCTTAGGATAGCGCCGCCGCCGTCGACTCCACGGGCCGCGCCTGCACTGGAAGATCGGACTTGACGCAGGATGGATGGCCGATTGGCCGTGCAGTAGCGTGGCGACATCGTGCTCGTCTGACCTGAGCAGTAGGGCCGGTGCAGCCGGTGGATCTGGGCCGGTGACGGGGAAGAAACAATCGTACCACTGTGCTTGTGTTTGTCTCCAGTAGCCTCCAAACATCCAGCCCAAGAAAGGACTTAATGGCCATGAACGTATTTTTTAATTAAATATTTAAATTATATCATATATTAAAAGAAAAGGAATTACATTCTTAGATTGTCTGAGCAAAAGAGAGATATGATTGTTTTTTATCTCTCTCTATATATATGTGTGTATATATATAAGTGCGCTGCTTTTTTTAGAGACGAGTTAGAGTGAATGACAATCGTCAACTCATATTTATATACTAGTAAAAATATATTACTCCCTCCGATCACAAATAGTTATCGTTTTAGATATCGATATAGTCTTTAAAACACAACTTTAACTACTAATTTTTATTATAAGATATTTATAAAATTTAATAAAATTATAATACTATGAAAGTACTTCTCAAAACAAGTCAACTTTTATATATCTAATTGAAATATTTAAAAATACATGGATAATTAAAATTTCGAATGTTTAATTATTATTATACGCAAAACGATAACTATCTGCGAAGAAGTATTTACTCGTATATAAATCGGTGGTGCTGATCACACCCACTCTCCCTCACCTACGACTACGACAGGTAAAGACCACGCGGAGTAGTCTAGGTTTCCCGGGATCGATGGCGTGGCGCGGCGAGCGCGTGCAGCTGCGGCGGATCGAGGATAAGGCGAGCCGGCAGGCGCTGAGCTCTTCAAGAAGGCCTTCGAGCTCGCCCTCCTGTGTGACGCCGAGGTCGCGCTCCTCGCGCGTCTTCTCCCACACCGGCAATCTCTACGAATACTCCTCCAGGTGCGGCCAGCCCTTGCTCCATTCTATTTGCTCCAATTACTTACTCTTCTGGAGCCGGTCGAATTAGCCCAATAGGATAGGATCCGGTGCGTGTGCTCGATCGATTCGGTCCGATCCCAATTTTTTCCAATTCTGTTTCCCCCCCTAGCCTGTCGTAATGTTAGCAGGCAGCCGGTCTGGGCGTGCACACCATGTGCTCGAGACAATCTCCCAGAGGCGTACTACCTTGCTCGACCTTTTTAGGATCTTGGTTTCTAGTCTGCACGCTGCGAGTTAGTGCCACCACCTTACATGAGCATATATATGAGTTTCTTTAGGATGTTGTTGTACCGTTCTGGGGCTTCGTTGTCGGAGCTCTGGCTCTCTAATGGCGTGGACTGCTTTGTTTTTTCTTGGCTTCCTAACGTGGTTCATATGGGTAGATGGAGGCAGCGTATCACTTTTCGTTTCGAACTTAAATTTTGATATCCCGGCGATATCGAAATTCGCTCAAAACCGCTTAGTTCGAAAGTCAAATAAATTTGAAATAGTAAAAAATGTTCGAAACCTCCGAGCGAAATTCGTAGTTTTCATTCGCAAACTGTTCGAAAAAACTCAAAATTCAGTTGAATTGCTCGAAAAACCACTGGGTTCGAAAACCTTTGAAAAGGCTCGAAATTCGTTCAAAAAGCTCGAAGAACCGATAATAGTTGAAAAAATGGGTGGACATGTAGAAAAATTAAGGAAAATTATAAAAATATTGTTCAAAAATTTGAAAAAAGCCTTTAAGGACAAAAAATAATATTTGAAGAATTACTTCAACAAATATTGCTACTAAATATAATTAAAAAAATATTGAAACATACAGTGTGTTGTGGATGTGTAGTCTAAAATTCTGATTCAAATGTTGCACTTACTTGATCAACTATGATTTTTGTAGACTGTAGCAGATCCTATAACATTGTATTTCTATTTTTTTTGTATACTACATGACGAGTACACGTACCATGAGTACCCCAGGGACGGTGAGCGTGCCTTTGAGGGATTCGACCAAGGGTTTGGTGCCCAGCTCGCTCCGACCCCTTGGGTCGGAGCAAGCAGCGGCTCCTTCGAAGTATTTGGGCACCAGGGTAGGTGGCTCCTTCCCGAGATGTCAGCAAGGCCGCCTAAGAAGTCAAGCTCCGGTCCCATCATCCTGACACGCAACAGAGGGGAGCGCCCCCTCCCGAGGCCACGCTAAGGTCAAACACCATTAATGCCGGCGCCTGACGATCGTACGGAGCGGTGCGTCACTTCTCCAACCCGGCCGAGAACCCCCCGCCGCAAGACTACCAACTCGACATGGGGGTGGACGGAGGCCGGTCGGACGACAAGACCGAAGACCAGATTCCAAGACGTGGGACACCCCCCTTTCTCTTTCTTTTTCCCATTCCAAACTCCCATGTAGCCTGCCGCTTCTGCCTATATAAGGAAAGGCAGGGCCCCGAGGGGAGAAGGGCGACACAACAGACAGAAAAGAAAGATCGATCGATCGGTCGGAAAACTCAACAAGAAAAGAGCAGATCGTCCGGCTCTTCTTCCCCCCGAAGGAAGACGCCATTGTAACCCCCCAAAAGAGCAATATACACTCACATCATGAACTGGAGTAGGGACGTTCAGCCCGAACCAGTATACATCTTGAACTCCCAGAGTCAGGCCATTTAAGGAGAGGGAGCGCGCGACCCCACTAACAAAAAATTCGTATTGTCGGTGCACAAAACACCGACACTACAGTTGATTGTTTAATACTTGTATTCGTGTTGAATATTTAGTTATGATATGGCTCTCTCTTAAAATAAAAAAATGATAGACGGTTTATCACTAGAGGTCTTATATAATTCTATATTGATTGTTGACAAGTTAAACCGGGGATTTTGATTTAGTCTAATGATCTCTTAGCAGTTTACATGTGATTTTAAAAAAAACTTAGATATACTTTCTGAATACAGGTCATGATTTTATGGATAGTGCCCTTCTTGTCTCATGCTGCTGGTTTTTATAAGAAAATATTGGTACTAAATATACTTCAATAAATATAACTACTAAATATACTTCAACAAATATTTATACTAAATATATATAATTCAACAAATATTGCTACTAAATAAATTGAATAGCTCAAAAACATATTCATACCTTGTTTTATTAAATAATATTCACATCATAGGTCATAAGGCTATTAATAATAATTATGGATAAAATTTGGATAAACTTTGTCAAATTTTTTAAATTTTTTGAATTTAAATTTGAATTTGAGAGAAATTCAAAACGGTTTTCTTTTTTTGCTTGCAAGCGGTATGAACAAAATTCGCGAAATTTCGTGAATTTTATTCGAAAAGTGTAACCCTGGACGGAGGAGGCTTTAGAGCATGCGTCCGTGGGTTTTGGCATGGGTACTGGCTGGCTCCCCGCGCAATGATATGCCACCACCCTGTAGCCACGCATGCCCGTATGGTGATTAAGTGTTCTTCGTTTTCGGAATCCTCCGCAAGAAAGAAAATTTTTGCGGTTCTAGGTGCAAGCTGAAAAAGTTGCCTTGACATCTCGAGGCTCTGTTTGTTTCGGCTTTTAATTTAAAGCTAGTTTTTTTTAGCTTAATGAGCTTTTAAATCAAGACATGTTGTTTGGTATTCTGGCTTATTGATGGGTTGGATGATGTATATTATTGATGAAAAGTCTAAAATAACCTAAATGAGATGGGGGAGAGATTCTTGGTTTATATATGATAGCATTTGGTGGGTAATTTTGGAGACTTTTAGTGGCAAATGGTTATTTCATCCAAAAAAACATCTATTGCCTGGCTTTTGGCTTATAGTTATACATAGACTTTAGGTTTTTTTAAAGCCTGGCTGAAAAGCCAGTCATTTGTTTCGGTTTAGGCTTTTTGACTTTTAAGTCAATGAAAAAACCAAAACAAACAGGGCCTGAATATGAGTTTCAAGTCCTAGAGAAGATAATGTAATTTAATAAATACTAGCAACAAAACCCAGGTATCACCTCAAATAAAAAATTTAAAGACACCATTCTAAAACGCCATGTGTTATCTTCTCTTTTCACTTCTATCATTCACTCTATCCTACACACTTTCCTCACCTTCCTTATAAAAAACTTCAAATTAGAAAGTGTTGAGTTTGAAGATTTTAAACATAAAATTTCAACTCAAAAAGGTAGAAGTGGATAGCGCCGTCGCCACGTGCACGGGACTTAATTCCGCGAAACATTAATAGAAACAGAGAATTGAACAAGTGAGAACACTACCCAAGACATTGGAAGAAGCTCAACCTGATGTTAAGAAAATCCCTGAAGTTTGCTATACTGAAGGCGATAATCCCAACGAACATTTGCACGTATAATATAATGTTGGGAAGTCGAAACATCTTAGCTCTATTATTATGGAAAATCACAAGGAGCTGGAAGAAATTAATGAAGAATTTTTCACTAATTATGTGGATTCATGATAGTTGTATAAAAGATAGACTATAATTATCGACATATATTTCGCCTAAAAAATTGCTGAAACTCTTGATCTAAATTCATATCTAATGTCCATGGCAGAGTGACGGAAACACTCCGATTTGATCAAGTGGAAAGAAGCAATTAGTGCAGAATTATGCTCGCTTAACAAAAGAAAAGTATTCGATCATGTTGGTCGAACACGTCATAAGTGTTCAATATAGGATCAAAATAGATTTTCATGTGGAAGAGAAATAAAAATAACCATGTGGTGAGATATAAAGCGATGCTAGTACCATAATAGTTCACGTAGAGACCCGGCATCGATTATAATGAAACTTACTTTCCAGTAATGAGTGGAATAATATTTCGATATTTAATATCAATGGCATCTAACTTAAATTTATAAATACCGTTGATGGATGTAGTGACCGTATATTTATATAGGTCACTGGATACAAATATTTATATAAGAGTTCTTAAAGAAGTAAAAAAATTTGGATCCTAATAAAAGTAATCGCAATATGTATAGTATCAAACCGCAGGGATCGCTAAACAGATTAAAACATTCGGAGAGAATATTGTACAACTGACTCAGTGAGTTCCTCCTGAAGAAAGAATACTCCAATAATGATGATTGTCACTGTGTATTTATAAATAAGTACCATAATTGATTTTGTATTATCTAAATAAATGTCGATAATTTGAATATCATCGGAACCACAGACAAGATAAATGAAGCAAGTTTTTTACCTTATGACGGAGTTTGAGATGAAAGATTTGGGTAAAACCAAATATTGCTTAGACCTGCAGCTAAAGTATTTTTAAGAAGGAATTTTTGTACACTAATTTACTTATACCAAGAAGGTATTGAAAAAATTCAATACGGATAAATCTTATCCTTTGAAGACACTATGGTAGTAAGATTGCTTGAAGTGTATAAAGACCCTTTCAAACCGAGGATTAAAAATGAGGAAGTTTTAGGACATAAAGTCCCATATTTAAGTCGCATTGAAGCACTTATGTATCTTACGACTTGCACAAGGCTTAATATTACATTCGTAGTAAATTTGCTAGCTAGACACAATGTAGCTCCAACCATAAGACATTGGACTGGTGTCAAAATTTTACTTAGATACCTCCAATGTATACAAGATATTAACATATTTTATCGAATGGACAAAGACTTGACCATGGTGGGATATATGGATGCTGGCTATCTGTCTAATCCTCACAGTGTTAAATGTCAGATTGGGTTTGTGATTCTCTGTGATGGTACAACCATTTATTGGCGATCTTTTAAAGACCCTAGTAGCTACCTCTACCAACCACTTAGATATAATAGCATTATATGAAGCCTCGCGTGAATGTGTTTGGCTAAAATGTGTGATTAGTCATACCTAGAAGTCATGTGACATTAAGACCCTGTTTGGTAGAACTCTAGATCCCAGCTCCACCTCAGGTCTGAAATTTATAGGCTAAAATAAAGTGAATTAAGTTTATGTTAAAGAGAAATATCACGAAGTATATTGCCCCTAAACTTTTTTATCCTCATGACCTACAGAAGATTGGTGAGGTAAAGGTTCTACAAATTAAGTAGTATGAAAGTTTAGCAGATTTATTCAACAAGTCTTTGTTGTAAGATCGAGGATGTCTACTAGCAGGGGTTAAATAGGCGATTTTAAAAAATTTTATCTCTAAATTAATCGTCCAAATCAAAACCTAAATAATATGCAAAAGCGTAAATGAAGGTTTTAACGATTAAAGCTTAAATCAACTAGGCTTGCTAAGTGCACTAACAATCTAAGTCTCTAATCAAAGATTTGCAATCCTGAAAAGATAGCAATTTAATTCTATAAATATAAATTGCAACCATGTAATTAAGCACATGAAAGCAAACCACAATGAGATACAGTACTTTTTACCGTGGTGTTCGGAGACTTGTCGATCTCCCCTAGTCCACGTTGAGGTAAGCCCAAACAAATTTGACCGGCTCCACGAATTCAGCATCCACCTCAAATTTACTAGTGGTAGCTCTTTTCTCCTCCGGGTAGGCGAGCTCTAACCTTCACAATCGTTAGCCCTTCTTACAATCTCCTTTGAGGTCACCGAACCAATGACACCTCCAACACCGTTTAGATGTCGACAAACACCAAGAGTAATAAATTAAGCCTTTCGCTTGATCCTCACCGTGTGCAACACATGCACAATGATTATCACCAAGGGTAACACATGCACAAGGATCCTCTTCAAGTGCAACACATGCACAAGGAGCTCTCAATTCATTTATAATTGCAACACATGCAATTAGAAGCTTCACTCTAGCTTAAGAATCAACTGGGAGAGAGCAACATATGCACAACTCCCACACAACTCACAATAATAGCAACAACTAGCAAATGCCACCCCAAGGCACCCTTTTATAGCCCCCAAGCTAAAACTAGCTGTTGATGGGTAAAACAGAGAAAACTCAAGAAAATGACACTACCGGCTTCAAGGCCCGATAGTGCCGGCCTCGACCCAATGATCGAATAACGACTAGAATCCTAGCGCTACCGACACACAAATCACGGTACTTCCGACCTCCGGTAGTATTGACTCCTCACGACAGTAATGCCGGCATTCAAATCAACTCAAATTCTATCTATGGAAAATAACTACCGGCTACTAGGGTCCAGTACTACCGACCTTCGACAGTACTGACCCACAGCCACAGTAGTGCCGATTTTCAAACCACATACTCCTACTGGAAAAAAAAACTACCGCACATAGGGCACGATACTACCAAACTCCGACAGTACTGACACCTAACCAACGGTATTGTCGGACTTGCGGCAGTACCGGCTTTAAATTTGCGGTAGTGTTGATTTTCAGATGAAAACATGATTTTACACAAAAAATCAATCTTTTCAAATTAAGAACCAATCAATATCGATTCTTTGAACCATGTGGTGATCAACACATGATCATACCAATTTGCAAAACACATTTGCAAATTCTCAACGCATGCTCCAAAGAAAGATGCGATTCAACTTAAATTCATTTCATTTCATTTTGCAAAACACATTTGCAAATGACAAACCACAACAAAGAGTGATCAAGATCACTTTTTTTGAGTTATGTGATGATCAACACATGATCTCTAGCAGTTTGCAAAACACTTACAAAACTCTAGTCACATGCTTCAAAGAGAGATGAACTTGAACTTAATTTGCAAAACGCACTTGCAAATAGCGGCAATAAAACCAATAATGGGCCATGTGATGATCAACTCATGATCTCTAATTTTGTCAAACACATTTATAAACATTAGTCGTATTCTCAAAAACAAATGTATGAGATCCAACTATTGCAAAACACATTCGCAAATATTGACTCAATGCAAAAAAACAATCTTGATTCAAACATTAAACGCATGCTTAGCATTGGAATGAGGGTCAGATGAGTAAATCCCGGAACCATGACCTTTAGTATGATCCTGAAGATACTACTTTAATCCAGAAGATTATAAGTTGCACTCTTTTCACTTAGTGAGTTTTCATGAAGTTTTCTCATAATGGTTTTTAATGAGGTAACCAGTGTAACACAATATACGGATGCAATGTATTCTTCTCTATCCTTTTTTTTTCACTGTGTGTTTTGGGTGAAGTTTTTGATAAGACATATGCATTACACGGTATTCGCCCAAGGGGAGTGTTGAGATATAACCAAATTCTTGGTCCATGTTATTGAGATATGATTGGACTCTATATCTTTATGGGCGAATTCGAATCTATCTTTAATGAGGTTTTCTTTATAAATATGTCACCCTATTTTACAAGAAAATCAATTCAATAAGAGAGAAGAGTTTCACCTCGTTATATCCTGTGTGTTATTGTGTTTGATATACAACAGTTGTCATCATTTTACAACGGGAGGAATTGTTTTTCAAAAACATATTACCGTACAACCTGGTGTCATAACCGTAGAAATCATAATTTTCTGCAACTACAACTACAAAATTTGAGGCCTTATAAAATTTACTGTTATTTAAATGTTTACTAGTTATATGCCCGTGCGTTGCTACGAAAAACAAAATTGATAACGAAAAATAAAGATTAAAAAATAAAAAAAAATATTATTTCATAAGATCAAGCATCTATCTTTAACGCTTCGTTTCTTGCAAAAGCTGGCTAATTAAAGCAACGCTTCGTTTCTTGCGTAGGGCAATTAAGCAGGGCAATTAAGTAGGGCAATTAAGCAAGACAATTAATGTGACGTGGGAAGAAACTCTCACTTTATATAGTAGAGATTGCTAGGATTGTTTTTTATGGGACTGGCCCATGACCCAAAACCTAGGTCCGAGCGTCGGATTAGGCTTAATCTGAAGCCAACAACTCCTTTGGTCATAAATACATATAAATACATATTATTTTAGATGCTAACACGGCTTTTAAAACAAAACTTGGACGACTATTTTATATTATAATATATTTATCAAAACTCAATAAAATTATAATATTATGAAATCACTTTTTAAGATAAATCTATACATATAATTTTCATATTTCCAATCTAAATATTAAAAAAAATTGATAGTCAAAGCTTGAAAAATTTAGTTATATTTATGTTTAAAATAATGTGTATTTGTGATTGAAGGAGTATTATGTTTTTTTGTTTTTTTGAGGGAGTACTAATTTTTGAGGACCGATTTGACAAACAATGTCTTTTAGATGATTTGATAAGCACGGTAGGACCCGCATCTGGCTTTTTGTTCGTAGCCGAATTACGGCCTGGCCTGTTATTCAACTCCGGGCCTTTTGCGGCCTGGGTTGAGAAGCGCAACGAGGTGTTGCCCAGCTGTCGTCTCCCCACGTCACCTCGCGGCCCTGGCCTACCTTCTTCCCCTTTCCGTTACTATTTCCTTTGCTTGGGCCCGCACGGCAGTGACGACGTGCTCTATTCCCAACCGGCGGCCCCACCACTCCCGTACGGCCACGCTAGATAGGGGACCCGGGAAACTCCGCAGCCACACACCACACGCGGGTCCCACCGCGTGGGCCGACATGTCAGAGATGGATAGCACCAATCAATGATGCAGCCACGACTCGGCGGAGGCGGTGACGCGTGTACTGCAGCTCATTTATTACTTACGCCTTGCACTATCCGGAACACCGATCACCTCGCGATCCCAAGACCCACCCCGCCAACCCAAACGAACGTATTACAACGACTGACAGTTGGGTCCCACGTACGTCCTGCCCCACATGTCTCATGTCTGGGTGACTACGAGACATGGGGTCGGTCCGTCTCTTTACCTGCCGTGCGTGGACCATGACGCGGACCGGGCCCCACTGGAGCAGAAACCGGGGCCCACGTTGGCCACTGGGCCGTGGGGTCTATAAAGGCCTGTTCCACCCGCCGTTTCTCCTGTCCCTATCGTCTTCCTCTTCGCTTCTCTTATCCCATCGCGCCTCCTCTCCTCGCGCGCGAATCGCCGCTAAGATCAAGATAAGGGCCAGGGTTTCTGCCCTCCAGAGGAAGCCGCCATGACGGAGGCCAGCGGCGACGGGGAGCACTACTCGCGGCTGATCGGCGATCTCTGCGCGCTTCTTGTCACCGTCATCTCCCCACCGTCGCCGCGGCGGCGGCGGCAGCAGCAGCAGCAGCATCCGAGGAGGCTCACGCGGCCGCCTTCGACGGGGATGTCGCCGGCGGCGGTGGCGTCTATGCTGCTGGGCATGTCGATGGCGCTGATGCTGTGCGGGTCGGTGACGTTCGCCGTCGGCCTCCTGCTCATGCCGTGGGTCGCCGGCCTCGCCCTGCTCTTCAGCTTCGCCGGTGCCGTCTCCACCCTCTCCTCCGGGTTCTTCGGCAAGTCCGCCGGCCTCCCCTGCAAGGGCGGCGGCCGATAAGCCCTGCTCCGGATAAGGTTGTAGTAGTAGCATAGCGTCGATTTGTTCCTGAATTAGGACCGGTAATCCCTGTAAAAACGCGTCCTTTGGCTGTACGTTTGAGTCGGAAGAGATCGATGTTGGCTGTTCATTGCAGGATGCGTCCAACGGATGCAACGATTACTTGTTTGTTCCATATCGATAATTTTGTGCGCAGATGCCATCATGTTCTGCTTCTTTCTCCGATGAGCACAATCATCATCGTGTTCTGTTTCTTATTAAATGTCAAGGAAAAAAAAATGTTGTCCTAGGGGTTAAGGAGAAACCTATCTTTTGATAGTAACATTATGCTCACTTATGATAACACTATCGATTATTTCAAGGCCGGATTCTTATCTTACTTACGATAAAAATGAGACATTTTGTTGGTGTCTGTGTCGAACTCACATTTTCTTCAGCAGTAGGGTCACGAAACTTGCCTCTGTACTGTAGAATAGTATTACTACAGGCGTATTTTACCTTACAAATAGATCAAATTGATCAAAGAGATATTAAAAATAATTAGATTAATTTTAATTATTATCTCTAAGCATTATCGGGTAAATTATGATATTTATTAAAGGTATAAAGACAACATCACATTCATCTATTATTGCAACATGAAATACACATTGTATTTATGAATAATATTATTAAAAAGTCAAAATTGCTATGCCACGTACATACGATAGAAATGATTTAAATAGAAATGATTTAAATCGGACGCCCCTCTCATTCCCTTATGGGAGCAAAAAGAGAGAAAAAATTGGCCTACTCCAACCACCATCTCATTCCCCGTCCCTGCTTGTATGTCCTGCTCATTTGAGGTGGCTCCTTGCTTCTCCGGCCATCTGGCGAGACATGCTCAGGCGAACAAAACATGGGCGGCTCATTGCTTCTCCACCTAGATCTGGCCATCTGGTAGCAGCTCAGGACAACCCAAACGTCGGCTGCGGTGCGGGGCGACGATGGCGTCTCAGCCAGGCATCAGTGCATGTGGATTCGGGCGACTGCGGCAATGCAGGCGAACCTAGGTGAAGATGACGACTAAATCTGCTTTCCTTAATTCCGACGCAGCCGGATCTAGCTTCCCAAACTCCGGCGCAGACGTATTTGGCCTCTCCAACTCCGATCAACCGACGGCGGACGGCGGTGGCAGCTGGAGGTGGAAGGCAGTGGATGAGGCACGGAAACTTCACCACCATCTCACGCCATTTACAGGTAGGCCATGTGATTTGTTTATGGATATTGCTACTGTTTATTTGTTTATGGATATTGCTACTGTTTATGCGTCCGATCCAACTGACTCTGTGAGACGCTTCCCCTCATTTCACTCACGGGACTTCTTCTCGCAACACTTTCCCCTCCCTGCTTTGTGTTGATTGTTGAAGCAGCTAGTGCTTTGTGTTTATTTGTTGCAAGTGTTTGCTGGATTTGTTGCAGGAATTCAATTTATTTGTTGCACAAGTTCAATCAAAATATTTCAGCCTCATAGCCTATGTATTTTGATTGTTTATTGCAATGTCGTTGCATTCCTTAATTGCTACAATGGGTTTGGTACCGTCGGAGTGGGATTTTGTTGCACAGGTAGCAATCGTTGTTGCGTTGTGTTGTGATTTTGTTACGGGTTAAATTCCTTTTTGTTGCAGCTATAATTAGTTTTGTTGCATACATTGCAAAGAAATGTTGCAGCTACAGTAGATTTATTGTGTTTTGTTGCAACCGGCGATTGCAAATATTACACGTAGTATTAAAAAATGTTACGATGATACATTCGTTCGATTGCTAGTTCTTCCCTTCAAAAGTTTGTCAAGTATGAGCTTTGGACGGAGTGAGTACTAGTTTGCTACGGTAGTTTGCGTCTCTCTGTGGTGAGAGGTGCGTACAAGTTTTAATTGGAGTAGACTGGTAGCAAGCCATACCTGAAAGTGATGGGTGTATTGGGTGCGTTCGCTACCTGCCCGTGATAGTAAGTAACCAGCATTCGGCGCACGCGTTGGGTGATACTATGGTCGTTGTCAGACAATAGGGATTTCGCTCCCTGCAGCACCAATCAGCAATCAGTGGCGATGCGGTAGCGGTCGTCATGTCCGCTTGGACGCCATCAATCGCCCGATGCAAGATCTCCCATCGTTGGTTTGCTTTGGGGCATGGATGGATGGCTTACGCGAGCCTGTGCTTCTTTGCTTGGATTGCGTAGTCCATATGATTGGTGAAGCTATTTGTTAAGTTAGGCTTTGTACACGCACAGTACACGCGTACAAAATTAAGGTACGGGATTTTTACATAGAAAATCTTTACGAAAAAAAAACAAAAGAGACAATGCACTAATTGGTTTAAGATTTACAAGCACATAGGGTGACTTTATACAGGCAAGTAGAATCCGAGTTAAAGATAGAAATAACTCCAAGATATAGAAGGACTCCAGATATGGCAAATTGGGATTTTGAGTCATATTCCTAACAAAACCCCCCCTTCACTCAAAATCTATAATGAAAATTTATCTCTAAGAAACCCTAAAAGGCAATTAAGCACCATAAATACTAACCAAATCAACACAACGCTTGAACTTAGTATTAAAAAGTGCCTTGGTGAGCATGTCTGCAGGATTATCATTAGTGCGTATCTTTCCCACAACAATCTGTCCTCCAGCAACAATGTCACGAATAAAGTGGTACTTCATATCAATGTGCTTGGTCTTGGCATGATACATATCATTTTTTGTCAAACAAATAGCACTCTAGCTATCACAATAAATAGTAAGAGTATCCTGTTTAATGCCAAGTTCAGAAATCAGACCTCACAACCAAATAGCTTCCTTAACTCCTTCATTAACTGAAACATATTCTACTTCAGTAGTAGAAAGAGCGGCAATAGGCTGTAAGAATGCTTTCCAACTGACTACAGAGCCACATAAAGAGAAGATATATTCAGAAATTAATCTTTTTTTTGTCAAGATCACCAGCATAATCATAATCAACAAACCCAAGAACATCATTTGTCTTCACTTTATTCTTATCAAACATCAAGCCAAAGTTAGAAGTGCCTTTCAAATAACGAAGAATCTACTTAACTGTATTTCAATGCTCTTTGTCAGAATTATGCATAAATATGCTAACAACGCTAATAGAATGAGCTAAATCTGGTATGGTGCAAATCATAGCATACATGAGATTACCAACTGCACTAGAGTAAAGAACACAAGACATGTAGTTTTTGTCTTCTTCATTAGTAGGACACTGACTTAAAGATAATTTAAAGTGAGAGGCAAAAGGTGTAGAAACTGGTTTGCAATCACTGAGATTAAATCTAACAAGTATATTCTCAATGTAGTTTTTCTGAGATAGAAATAATGTACCAACTTTGCGATCACGTTGAATTTTCATCCTAAGAATTTTCTTTGCTGGACCAAGATTTTTCATCTCAAATTCATGACTAAGTTGAGCCTTTAACTGTTTAATCAACGATTTGTCATAAGAAACAATAAACATGTTATCAACACAATGTTAGAAGGATCCCAAAGATCAGAATGGACATAATCAAAAATTCCTTTGAACTGATGAGTTGAAATAGTAAAACTGGCCCTCTTTTGTTTACCAAAAACACAATGTTTGCAGAAATCAAATTTGATAATATCATTTAAATGTTCTTTGTTGCATAAAAGGTGCATACTTTTCTCACTCATATGACCCAAGCGCATATGCCAATTGTAGAAACAACTACAGGACCTGTAACTGTAGAACCTTGCAAGAATAAAGACTATTGATTCGATTAACTTTCAAAACAGCAAGATTGTTTTTAGAAATCTTAATAACACTATTTTCACTGGTATACTTATAACCCAAAAATTCAATAGTGCCTAAAGAGAAAAATTCTTTTCATTCTGGGAACATGACGAATTTTTGTATGGGTTCTAATAGTGCCTAAAGAGAAGATGGCTTTGGTACAGCTGGAAGGACCGGCATAGATCATGGGTACGGATGGCATGGCCATGTGACAACATAGCTCGAAGTTTCTTCAACGCAAGCACCAAGATAATACTAGGGAATGGCGAAACGGCAAAATTTTGGACCTCTCGTTGGCTAAATGGAGTCTCCTCGCAGGAATTAGCGCCGGATTGTTTCAAGCAGGGATGCAAATGGGCTGACCCTAGGGTCTTCTTTGACCCATTCTAGTTTATTTGTTTGCACTAAAAACTTAATTTTTAGTCCACCTTTTAAATTTTAGTGTAAACAAATGAACTAGAGTGGGTCAAAGATAACCCTAGGACCGGCCCATTTGCATCCCTAGTTTCAAGCTCGTCCATAGAAGAGGGAGAACAGACAGGGGAGCCAGTGAACAGGAACTGGCTTAGGTCACTGCGCAAAATCACAACTGAAAGACAACCGGATGAATTTGATCTTCTATGGCGGGCCATTCGGCAGGTTACCTTGCACCCAATCCTGCAGGACGACGACGAGGTTCATCACACAGACGGAAATCACCACGGGCTGCCGGCAATTCTCAGCTGTGAAGCAGACTACCAGACGGTTGCAATTCTCGGCTGCAGTTCTCGACGGGCTGCTTGCAGTTCTCCAGCTGCCTCGTTTTAATGAATCTTTTGCCCAATTACTACTGTATTAGTCCTTCATACAGGGCTGGTGCTCTGTGCGTGCGTTTCAATGGTGCTTCAACCATGCTGATGTAATCCTGGTCTGAACCTTGCGTTTCTTTCCATTCAATCTAATGCATGGCAGAGCTCCTGCCGTTACCTCAAAAGGATTATATAGCAGCATGGTCAAATGGAAGCCTCATCTGTTTGTGCATTGTTCCCTGCAACGTCCTCCGTTCTGAACAAATGAACACTTGTCCTCCCTTCTTTTATGTCCATTACTTATCTTTTAGCTTTGAGGACTTGAGTTGTTCGTCTGTTTCCCAAGCAATCAAGCAATCCTTGTATTCAAAAGAACTAGTTGGAAATGTCAATCTGAAGGCCAAAACTGTAACTTTTTTAGCTGCTGGCCAGCCTCCACAGTTCCACTGCCATCCCTCACCCTTGTAGTTTTTCCTCTGTAGAAACCTACAACTGCACGCCTACAAGTACGAGTGTTTGAAATGTCAGGCGAGGACACGTTCGATCTCGCCTGCCCGGGCTGCCGGCGACCTCTACAGTGGAGCACTCTGCCGCCACCGCCACCGCCACCGCCACCGCCACCGCCTGCATGCAAGTGTGCTGTGCCGTCTCGCTTCTTCATATGTGATCCTGTTCCTCTGCCTTCGCCAATAGCGAGGCCTTGCGTTGAGCTCGGCTGGCGGCCTGGTCTACATTTACATGTCCAAGATGGATGGGTGCATATATACATGCAGAGATCGATAGACCGACTCCTCCAGTTCAGAGGCGGATCTTAGAAAAAAATAATCATTATAAACTTATAACACTAATTTGTAATAAGAGGATGGTTTTTGTGCATGCAAACAGATGGTGACATGGGTGTGTTTAATCTTGTTGAACACATGCTGATTTAATTTTTCGCATATCACTACAGGAATCAGGGGAAAATTCGTGGGCCAGAAACCCACGAATTTAGGCCAAAACCCACGAATTTAATATAAATTCGTGCGCAAACCGTCGAATTTAGGCCACGAATTTAACTCGACGAAATTAATCAATTAAATTCGTGGGTGCCCACGAATTTAAGTTAAATTCGTGGGTTTCTCCGCCCACGAATTTAATCGATAAATTCGTGGGTTTCTGCCCCACGAATTTAATTAGTAAATTCAGTCGTGAAAACCCACAATTTAACTTAAATTCAGAAAACCCAATTTAGCTTAAATTGGCCAAAGAAACTCATTTAATTTAACTTAAATTGTACAGAAAACTCACGAATTTAATTAGTAAATTCGTGGGTCAGGAAAACCCACGAATTTAACTTAAATTCGTGGGCCAGGCAGAAACCCACGAATTTAACTAACGCTTAATATATATATATATATATATATATATATATATATATATATATATATATATCACACTCAATACATTCAATCAAACTTATTCAACATTCAATCAAACACTCAATATATCGACCACGCATATATATGGATCGATATGCATGTCATTCAACACAAGCATCTTCACATTCAATCTTATTCAACACATCACAATAAGTCCATCACAAGATTCAAATATATATCGATCAAATATATGTACTCAAATATATATCGATCAAACATTCAATCAAACTTATTCAACATTCAATCAAACACTCAATATCTATATCGATCAAACACTCAATATATATCGATCGGTATGCATCTCAACATTCAATCAAACACTCAATATCAATATCTATACATTCAATCAAACATTCAATCAAACAATCAATATATATCGATCGGTATGCATCTCATTCAACATTCAATCAAACACTCAATATCAATATCTATACATTCAATCAAAACTCAATATATATCGACAACTCAAGATTCAAGAGTATTACGAACAATTCAAGAGTATTACCAACATGATTCAAGAATCAAACTCCACAACGAATAACTAAGTCACCGAAATGTACAAAATTTCGGCATGACCTCTCTAGTAAATAGGCAATGAGTTTAGATAATTACTAATGGTCTTACTAAATTAATGTTGTTCAAGCAAGTCGAGTTCTTCTCTCTGCCAAAAAAAACAGCGCAATACCAAGACATTTTCTTCATATGAATTGAGAACGGAAACAATAGATATGATGAAGATTGGAATTTTAAAAAATCCACGAATCACGTTGGATCACTCGCACGTCACAGGCCCCATGCAACAACCTACATTCTAGTAAATAGGACATCCACTTAGCTAAAAGACTTATTACCTCTACTAAAAGACTGAAACCAACCTTTTAACTCTTTAAAACCGGCTTAAAACTAAGTCACCGAAATGTACAAAATTTCGGCATGACCTCTCTAGTAAATAGGACATCCACTCAGCAGACAAAAAAAACATTTGCAGTGATAATATATATATCAATCTCTCAAACCAGAATGAGACATTCTAGCAGATCCTTAATGCAAACACATGTGATAAGTAACTAATCAACTACAAGCATAAATAATGCAGATACTGTAAATAATTAAACAATTAATATTCAAATTTTGGGGTGTTATAGAAGCAAACAATTCAGATACTGTAATAAATAGGGATCCTTCAATTGGCAGTTTTTGGTACAAGGTTGATAGGCTTGATTAATGGATGTAGTAGTTCCAGCTTTCCATAACTAGTAGTGGGAATGGTAGATTTTAGTAATATCTAGTAAGCTGTGATGAAGTTTTTGATGAATTCTTTTTTAAGAAAATGTTTTGGTCATCTCTATACTCATGAGCATAGGGCAATAAATGCGTAACATCATTTTCTAAAAATTATGTCAAGGATTTCATTTTGACAATCTGTTTGTCATTATGCCATCAAGGAAAACCCATATATGCGTGCACAAATATTCACCGAATGACAGTAGTCGCAGAGGACAGGAAATACTTTTATTGCAATATAAAAGTACATTAAACCTGCCCATGGATTCAGAGTTTCACTGCTACTAATATGCACACAAGATACTTTATTTGAAGAAACAAATATGCACACAAGATAATTTTTTGAAGAAACAAACATGAGTGCAAGCTTTTCAACCTATGGTTTCAAATTCCCAAACAAGAGTTCTGCATGAATCATAGGAAGGTAATCTAACCCAAGTTCTATGATTTTTCATCAAATATGGCAATTTTAGTTGGGTAAATTTCTAGAAATCACATACAGAAGAAGTTAGCACATTGCATTAACAAAGATTATGTCAATTCCTTAGCTATCTACTTGTCCTATGCGTGGAAAACTAACGAGGATTGAGAAGTAGATAAGCTCTATGACAGAGAATGTCTGATCTACAAGTATGCTTATTTTTGCTACGAATTCTTGTTTCAAAAAAAAATTCTATGCATCTTAGTTTGGAAACAACATTAACGATTGTTAAAACCGAATCGATCTGAAACTATTTGTGAACAATTTACTCTAATAATTACTTTCCGTCTTCCCAAAGACCTTGATCAGGTTCCTGAATTATGGAAGAAGGTGCTCACTGCCAATTAATCAATCGGTTATGTTGAAAACTCAAAGATGAGATCATATTAGACTAAAGTGGAAAAGAAAGAAACACATTTCAGCAACTCTTCTATTGCATTGCATTCAACTAATACGTTCAAATAGGTTAGGCAAATCTTCCAAGCTTGGAGGATCGGTGTGTTCACAGTTTGGCATGTTCTTTCAGAAATCACATTGTCAAAAGGAACAAAAGGTAGGGGCAAATGCTGACCCTTCTAAAAGGAGCTTCTTTTTGTTCAGACCTTTAGATTTGAAACGAACATGGTTGTCCAGTGAGCTGATCCGCTGTTGACACAAAGGTATGTCTCATTGAATTTTAATTTGGATCAAGTATTGGCCTAGTAGATTACTGAGACTGAAGAAATGCTCCTAGACCACACAGTCATTTTTTTAGACGGAGGAGATAGATTCATTAATCCCCGGTCTCTACTCCGCAGGAGTAGATAACCTCACCATTTCTTACAGCAGCATCCAAACAAGAGAGAGAGAGAGAGAGAGACAGACAGAGAGAGAGACAGAGAGAGAGAGACAGAGCAAAGTGCTAAAGAGCGATTACAGGTAACAATCAGAACATTCAAGCTAACAAGACTGGCTACTTTCAGCTAATCTGGAAGCTAAGCTCACCTCTGGGGTGGTCGGCTGAGGGCGCCGAGGTGGTCGGCGATGGGGCGGCTGGGCGCGACGCGGTGGCGACGGACGAGGGCGGGCGGTGCAGCGTGCGGCGGGCAAAGTGGTCGGTGGGTGGCGCTGGGTGGTGGCGCGCGATGGGGCGACGGCAACCTGGGGCGCAGCGCCGGTGGGCGACGGGACGGCGGGCGAGCTGCGGCGCGGCGGGCGGGGTCGGCGGCGGCCTGGCGCGCGGTGGCGACGGGACGGCGGGCGGAGCGAGTGCAGCGGGCGGGTCGGCGTGGCGGAGCGAAGCGGGCGACGGGGACGGCGGGCGAGCGAGCGACGACGGGCGGAGCGAGCGCGGTCGCATGGGCGGGCGGAGTGGATGAGGCGGCGAGCAGAGAGAGATGGGCGCGCGGGTGGGCCGGGTGAGAGGCTAGCGAAGAGAGAGGGAGAGCTAGGTTAAGAGGCCTAAATTCGTGGGTCAGGCCGACGAATTTAATTAAATTCGTGCGCTTGTTTGAAAACCGACGAATTTAAAATATAAATTCGTGGGTTTTTTTTGTGCCCACGAATTTAATTAAATACGTGGGCTTTTTTTAAAACCGACGAATTAAAATACATAAATTCGTGGGTTTTTTTTTGGCCCACGAATTTAAAAAAACCCACGAATTTTTTCCTGTTTCTTGTAGTGTATCCATGTGTTAGATCCAGGCTTAACTTGATTGGGTCTTCCAGAAAAAAAAAACTCCTAATGTGATGATGATGGGGCATTGCCTAGTCAGTTCTTCGTATTTTCAGTGATTGCAGCGGTAGGTAAATGATGTAGTAATGTAATTTCTGTTTAAATTTACCATGACTGTGATGTGAGTGTTTTTTTTCTTCTGTTTTCTACTTACAATGTGGCACATCCTGAGAAATAAGTGTTCATTCTCATTTTATTGATTTGTGGATGAAAAATTCTTTCTCCCAACTGGTTTGATGCAAAAAAAAAAAAAAAAAATCAAGTTAATGGGCCAAGAGAATGGTTATGAAGCACCAATTGCAAACTCTAATGACGTCAGAATATTCAAACCTTTCATCCTCTGGTCAATTGAGTGATCTAGAGTATTTTTTTAATAATTAATCTAGGTTAATGGGACAATGTGGTCATTGACAACCTGCTGTGCATATGTATGTAACTGCAGCATCTTGCAGTTGCAGCTCGTCAAGTTTGTGAAAACTTGCAGGCAAGCACTGTTAGAGATATAGTCCTATTCCTGTATGTTAGGGATAGAGTCCTATTCCTATTCCTATTGCTTTTCTTGTATGTTAGGGATAGAGTCATATTCCTATTCCTATTGCTTGCCCTCTTGTACATGTATATATATATAGGCCTTTTGGCCTCATGTTGAATACAAGTGCTATTCATAACATGGTATCAGAGCAAATCTAGGGTTAGAATCCTAACCGGCGTTGCGCTTGCGCCTCTATCTTTTCCAGCGATTTTTTTTTTCTCGTCGCCTCTACCCCTTTCACCGTCCGGCTTCCCTGCTCCTCTGCCGCTCCCGCCTGGAAGTGGTCGCACCGCCGAAGCTCGACGCACCGCTGCCAGCGTCCCGACGCGCCGCCGTTCGTGTGCCGCGCTACCAGAGCAGCCGTGTCTTCGCCGTCTCCGACCGCGCCACGCCGGGTTCATCTTCTCCGCCATCGCGACCGCTGCTCGCTCGGCCTGCGTCGCCTCCGGCCGCCACAGGTTGTGCTGCCGCCCGTGGATTTGCCCGCCGCAGGTCGTGCTGCTGTGGCCGTGGCCGTGCTGCCTGCTTGACGCTGCCGCACGCGTGCCGTGGTCGTGCCGCCTGCTTGATTCCACGCGTGGCCGCAGGCCGCCTGCTTGATTCCAAGTCTCACGTGCAATCAAGTGAACCCTCTAGAGGTTCACGTTTGTGAAGAAGGCTGAGCTCTGTCACAGGCTCTGTTTCCACTCACTTCACGTCCAGTGGTTTCAAGTCCGTGAAGGATCGGGAGCCTTGTTCACGTCGTGAGACTCACGTTCTTTTGCTCTCATCTGCTTGATTGGATCTGAAAACTTCAGTGCTAGTTTTAGATCAGTTAAAAAAAAAAAAGATGTCATCTTCTAGTTCTTCAGGGACTGTCTCTGTTCCTCGATGCCCAGTTATTTTCGATGGTCTCAATTATCGAGACTGGGTTTCTCACATGCGCCTTCACATGCGTGGTCAGCGTCTATGGGAGTTTCTTACTGGCGAGCTATCCTGTCCGCTTTGTCCAACTCCCCCTGCCACGCCTGTTATTTCCAAGGATGCTGATGATGCTGCTCGCTAGAAGATCACCGATGATTATACTGATGCTGTTGAGTCTTTTCAGACTCAGTTTTCTGCTCACAAGACATGGATTGATGAAGATGCTCGTGCCTCTGCTATTTTGGTTGCTAGCATGGAGGTGCATCTTACTGGAGACATTGTTGCTTTGTCTTCGGCACAGTCGATGTGGGCGCATCTTCGCGATCACTATGAACCTGCTGGTGACTCCCTTTACCTTGCTGTTGTACGACAGGAGCAGTCGCTACAGCAGGGTGATTCTACTGTGGATGAGTTCTATGCGCAGCTATCTTACGTGGTGGCGTCGATTGATTCCTTGGGACCGAAGTCCGCCGCAGCTTGTCGTTGTTGTCGCCACAAGATTGTCATTTGGAGCTTCGTCGCATCTACGATTTCCTGACACGTCTTCGGGCTGAGTTTGAGCAGATTCGAGCCCAGCTGCTTGCTCGTCATCCTCGTGTGACTCTGTTGGAGGCCCTTGCCGCTATTCGTACTGAGGAAACTCGTCTTCGTGGCGCTGGCCTACTTGTATCTTCCTCAGTTTTGGCGGCACCGCGCTCCACTCCTCCGACCGTGACGCCTGCTCCAGTTTCAGCCTCCGGGGGTGGAGGTCTTCACTGCACATACTGCAATAAGAACGGCCATGTGGAGCAATGCGCTGCTCGGAAGAAGAAGGATCTTGCTCGTAGAGGTGGACGCCCTTCTAATGGCCCTGTCCTCATAGGTGACACTCCCCAACAGACTACAGTTGGTTCTGACTCTACTCAGGAGATTCTTATGCTACTGCGTCGCAAGGTTGCCACTACACCGGCGAGTTCTGGATTACGCTACTCGATCTTCTAGTGAGAAACCACCATACTCCTCAGGTATCACACCATGGATCCTTGACTCTGGAGCTTCTTTTCATATGACATCTGTTCATTCGAATCTTCATACTATTCGCCCTCTTGTTGCTCCTATCACTGTGCATACTGCAGATGGTACTTCCCTTCCTGTTGCAGGACGAGGAAATCTTTTGTCATCCTCTTTTCATGTTCCTGCTGTTTCTTATGTTCCCAAAGCCCGACCATGCGGCTCATATCCACGCCGCCATCGATCACGGTTGTCGCGTTATTCTTGATTACGACTCTTGTTGTGTTCAGGATCTCATGCGAGGCCCTAGTTGGGACTGGCCCTCGCCGCCGTGACTCTCAGCGTCTTTGGGAGCTTGACTGGCTTCATCTACCTTCCGCTGCCTCTGCCAGTCTCTCCGTTTCCTCCACCGCGTCAGCATTCGTTGCTTCTTCTACCGGGACTTTCGCGTAGTGGCATCACCGTTTGGGTCATCTTTGTGGCTCGCGTGTGTCTTCTTTAGTTCGTCGTGGTCTTTTAGGCTCTGTGTCTGGTGATGTCTCTTTACACTGTACGGGTTGTAAGCTTGGCAAACAGCTACAACTCCCCTACCATTCTAGTGAGTCTATCTCACAGCGTCCTTTTGATCTTGTTCATTCTGATGTTTGGGGTCCGGCTCCTTTTATTTCCAAAGGGGGTCATCGGTATTATATTCTTTTTTATAGATGATTTTTCTCGCCACACTTGGATATATTTTATGTCCTCTCGTAGTGAGGTTTTATCCATCTATAAGACTTTTGCCACCATGATTCACACTCAGTTTGATTCCCCCATTCATGTTCTTCGTGCTGACTCGGCAGGAGAGTATCTGTCCGGAGCTCTTCGAGCTTTTCTTGCCACACAGGGCACTCTTTCTCAGTTTTCTTGTCCTGGTGCTCATGCTCAGAATGGTGTGGCTGAGCGCAAGCACCGTCATCTTCTTGAGACAGCTCGCGCTCTTATGCTTGCTTCATTTGTTCCACCTCATACGAAGTGAGGCCGTTTCCACTGCTACCTACTTGACCAATATCCAACCTTCTTACGCTCTGAAGGGTGGGATTCGATTGAGAGTCTTTGTGGCATGCCTCCAGTTATTGCGGACTTCGCCTTTTTGGGTGTGTGTGCTATGTTCTTCTTGCACCTCGTGAACGCACCAAGGTATTGCTCGATCTGTTGAGTGTGTTTTTAAGGATCTGATGTTGAGCATAAGGGATATCGTTGTTGGGATCCTGTTGGCGACGGATACGGATCTCACGAGATGTCACTTTTGATGAGTCTCGTCCCTTCTACCCTCGTTCTTCTTCCTCTCCTACTTCTCTTGTTGAGCCCCTGTCTTTCTCGACTTTTCACGACACTCCAGCTTGTCACTTTTCCTTCACGATCGGCGTCTCCTTTAGCGCCGGTTTCTTCACCACCGTCCTCTCCTACACAGGGATCTTCCGATGTTGTTTCTCCCTATCCTCTCCACTACACTCGTCGTCCGCCAGCTGAGGACTCTTCTGATGTGCCATCTTCTTCTTCTGATGAGCCATCTTCTTCAGCGTCTCCTCCTCGTTATGCTCTTCGCGATCGACAGTCCATTCGGCCTCCTGAGCGTTTTGCTTTTGTTGGTGCAGCTCTGGCCGAGCCGACTTCTTACCGTGATGCTGTTATTCATCAGGAATGGCAGCATGCGATGGCGGAGGAGATTGCTGCCCTTGAGCGCACTGGCACATGGGATCTTGTTCCACTTCCTCCCCGTGTCCGTCCCATTACTTGTAAGTGGGTCTATAAGATTAAGACTCGCTCTGATGGTTCTCTTGAGCGCTACAAGGCTCGTCTTGTGGCGCGTGGTTTTCAGCAGGAGCATGGTCGTGATTATGATGAGACCTTTGCCCCTGTGGCTCACATGACCACTGTTCGCACTCTTCTTGCTGTTGCCTCTGTTCGAGAGTGGTCCATCTCTCAGCTTGATGTCAAGAATGCCTTTCTTAATGGTAAGCTGCATGAGGAGGTCTATATGCAGCCACCACCGGGGTATTCTGCTCTCGAGGGCATGGTTTGTCGGCTTCGTCGCTCTCTTTATGGGCTCAAGCAAGCCCCTCGTGCTTGGTTTGAGCATTTTTCTTCTGTGATCACTGCCGCTGGTTTTTCTGCCAGTACTCATGATCCTGCGCTTTTTGTTCACACCTCTTCTCGTGGTCGGACTCTTCTCATACGTATGTTGATGACATGATCATTCTTGGCGATGATTCTCGATTATATTGCCTTTGTAAAATCCCGTCCCAATGAGCAGTTTCTCATGTCTGATCTTGGTCCTCTCCGATACTTTCTTGGGATTGAGGTTTCTTCCACCTCTGAGGGCTTCTCTCTCCCAAGAGAAGTATATCCAGGATCTTCTTGATCGTGCCTCTCTCACTGATGAGCGTACAGCCGAGACTCCCATGGAGCTCAATGTTCACCTTCGACCTCATCGATGGTGAACCTCTTGAGGATCCTACTCGCTATCGCCATCTTGTTGGGAGTCTTGTTTATCTTGGTGTCACTCGTCCGACATTTCTTATCCGATTCATATCCCGAGTCGATTCGTTTACGCTCCCACTCGGCTCCACTATAGTCATCTTCTTCGTGTTCTACGATATCTTCGTGGAACCATCTCTCGCCGTCTCTTTTCTTTCCGCGCTCCGGCTCTTCTGACTCCAGGCATACTCACGATGCTACATGGGCTAGTGATCACTCTGATCGTCGGTCCCTTTCTGCTTACTGTGTTTTTCTTGGTGGTTCTCTCATTGCTTGGAAGACTAAGAAGCAAGCAGCTGATTTCGTTCGAGTCTTGGTGAGTTGCGAGCTATGGCTCTTTGTGGCGAGAGGTTACGTGGCTACGGTGGTTGCTTGAGGATTTTGGTGTTTCTGTTTCTACACCAACTCCTCTTTTATCTGACAGTACAGGGGCTATCAGTATTGCGCGAGATCCAGTGAAGCATGAACTCACCAAGCATATTGGTGTTGATGCTTCATATATGAGGTCACAGTGCAGGATAAGATTGTGGCTCTTCGATATGTGCCTTGAGCTCCGATTAGCGATTTCTTCACGAAGACACAAACTAGAGCGTCTCATAACTTCTTTCTCTCCAAACTCAGTGTTGTTGATCCACCATGAGTTTGAGGGGGGGTGTTAGAGATATAGTCCTATTCCTGTATGTTAGGGATAGAGTCCTATTCCTATTCCTATTGCTTGCCCTCTTGTACATGTATATATATATAGGCCTTTTGGCCTCATGTTGAATACAAGTGCTATTCATAACATGGTATCAGAGCAAATCTAGGGTTAGAATCCTAACCGGCGTTGCGCTTGCGCCTCTATCTTTTCCAGCGATTTTTTTTTCTCGTCGCCTCTACCCCTTTCACCGTCCGGCTTCCCTGCTCCTCTGCCGCTCCCGCCTGGAAGTGGTCGCACCGCCGAACTGGCCAGCGCGCAGCGTCCGCTGACACGCCGCCGCCGTTAAATGCAGTCTTTGCGCGTCACCAGGAGCAGCCGTGTCTTCTCGCCGTCTCCGATCTGCGCCACACGCCGGTTCATCTTCTCCGGCCACTGCGACCGCTCGTCTGCTCGGCTTCTGCGTCGCCTCCGGCCGCCACAGGTTGTGCTGCCGCCCGTGGATTTGCCCGCCGCAGGTCGTGCTGCTGTGGCCGTGGCCGCGCCGCCGCTTGACGCCGCCAAGACGCTGCCGCGTGGTCGTGCCGCCTGCTTGATTCCACGCGTGGCCGCAGGCCGCCTGCTTGATTCCAAGTCTCACGTGCAATCAAGTGAACCCTCTAGAGGTTCACGTTTGTGAAGAAGGCTGAGCTCTGTCACAGGCTCTGTTTCCACTCACTTCACGTCCAGTGGTTTCAAGTCCGTGAAGGATCGGGAGCCTTGTTCACGTCGTGAGACTCACGTTCTTTTGCTCTCATCTACTTGATTGGATCTGAAAACTTCAGTGCTAGTTTCAGATCAGTTAAAAAAAAAGGAAAAAAAAAGATGTCATCTTCTAGTTCTTCAGGGACTGTCTCTGTTCCTCGATGCCCAGTTATTTTCGATGGTCTCAATTATCGAGACTGGGTTTCTCACATGCGCCTTCACATGCGTGGTCAGCGTCTATGGGAGTTTCTTACTAGCGAGCTATCCTGTCCGCTTTGTCCAACTCCCCCTGCCACGCCTGTTATTTCCAAGGATGCTGATGATGCTGCTCGCCAGAAGATCACCGATGATTATATCGATCTTTGTTGAGTCTTTTGGACTCGGTTTTACGCTTCACAAGACATGGATTGATGAAGATGCTCGTGCCTCTGCTATTTTGGTTGCTAGCATGGAGGTGCATCTTACTGGAGACATTGTTGCTTTGTCTTCGGCACAGTCGATGTGGGCGCATCTTCGCGATCACTATGAACCTGCTGGTGACTCCCTTTACCTTCTTTGTTATGACAGCGGGAAGCGTCGCTCTGGCGAGGTGATTCTACTGTGGATGAGTTCTATGCGCAGCTATCTTCTGTGTGGCGTCAGATTGATTCCTTGGGACCGGAAGTCTGCCGCAGTTGTCAGTGTTGTCAGCGTCAGCACTGTCATTTGGAGCTTCGTCGCATCTACGATTTCCTGACACGTCTTCGGGCTGAGTTTGAGCAGATTCGAGCCCAGCTGCTTGCTCGTCATCCTCGTGTGACTCTGTTGGAGGCCCTTGCCGCTATTCGTACTGAGGAAACTCGTCTTCGTGGCGCTGGCCTACTTGTATCTTCCTCAGTTTTGGCGGCACCGCGCTCCACTCCTCCGACCGTGACGCCTGCTCCAGTTTCAGCCTCCGGGGGTGGAGGTCTTCACTGCACATACTGCAATAAGAACGGCCATGTGGAGCAATTCTGCTATCGGAAGAAGAAGGATCTTGCTCGTAGAGGTGGACGCCCTTCTAAGGGCCCTGGCCTCTTAGGTGCCCCTCCCCAACAGACTTCCGTTGGTTCTGACTCTACTCAGGAGATTCTTATGCTACTGCGTCGCATGGTTGCCACTACACCGACAGGTTCTGCTGGTTCTGCTACTCAGTCTTCTAGTGAGAAACCACCATCCTCCTCAGGTATCACACCATGGATCCTTGACTCTGGAGCTTCTTTTCATATGACATCTGATCCTTCGAATCTTCATACTATTCGCCCTCTTGTTGCTCCTATCACTGTGCATACTGCAGATGGTACTTCCCTTCCTGTTGCAGGACGAGGAAATCTTTTGTCATCCTCTTTTCATGTTCCTGCTGTTTCTTATGTTCCCAAACTGACCATGCAGCTCATATCCGCTGGCCAGCTTACTGATCACGGTTGTCGCGTTATTCTTGATTTTGATCTTGTCCTTTTGATCTTGTTCATTCTGATGTTTGGGTTGTAACCTAGTTTGAGGATAGAACTATGGATTCTATTATGATTAGTCCTTTTCTTTACTATCTATCGTCCTTCTGTTTTTTTTAGTTATTCACCGGAGCAATTATATATTGAAGTCAATCCGAGGCAAAAACCCTGAAATACATTGAGGCGTAGCAGTTGACTGGACATCTAGGGGTAAAGCACTGTTTCAGTGTGGGCTATGCGAGCGGTACCAAATCGAGACAAACTCTGAATACTAGATAGGACCCAAAAATAACAGAGGTCAAGATCGGCCAGTGAGATGATGGGGGATAAGCTTCGTCGTCGAGAGGCAAACAGACCAGACCACCAGCTAAGGCCCCTAAATGACCGCTCAGTGATAAAGGAGGTGGGGTTGCAAAGACAGCCAGGAGGTTTGCCTAGAAGCAACCACCATTTAAAGAGTGCGTAATAACTCACTGATCGAGCGCATATGACGATGAATCTATTCCCAGGCCTTGTACACACCACCTGTCACACTATAGGAGCTAGCCATATTTGAAGTCATTACCTTTAACCGTAAGGAGGGGGATGCCTAAGGCTAGGTTTGCGACTGGAGTGAAGTCGTAGCAAGGTAGTCGTACTGGAAGGTGGAGACGACTTCAAATATTTCGAAGGAATTTTCCTTTAAAGTCTGTTAGTCAAAATTAGAATTTCAAGAATGTAATTTTCTTGATCTCAACGGTCAAAGACTGAGGAGAAGAAGCTAGCTCAAGTAGTCAAGCTCCAGTCTCCATGTCTCCAGTAGGCAGCAGCCGAGCAGGGATGCCAGGCGGGGGTGGGGACGGCCGCTGGGCTGACGGTCGACGGACAGGAGCGGGGACTGGGGACGGTGTCGATGACCGACAAGCGGGGGCGGGGGCCAGCGCGGGGTGGGAGCAGGGGCTGGGGATGGCACCGAGCTGCCGAATGCCCTTGTCTAGGGTTGGCTGGCCTGGCTGCCTAGCCGAGATTTTGTGAAGTCGGCTGGGCGGCTGCCAGTGGGCCATCGGATTGGAAGTGGCTGGCCTTGATTCCAATTAAGAATACACTGGTTTTTTGCACTGCTATTTGAGCTAGATCTCAGGTCCAAACCTCACTGACCTGAGGCCTAACTCCGCCCCTGATTTGTACATTGTAGATCCGCCCTTGCTCCCGTCAGAGCTCGGTCGCTAACTAGTGATGCTTGAATCGAGGAGTTTGGTTTGTCCCAACTCTCGAGATGAACTTAGATACTCCTGTTTCATTATATTAAAAACTTCTCTCCTTCTCATAGTACTGGCAATCTGTCATTGGATGGATTTGAGAATAAGGCCATTTCTAATGCATCGAATCAACGTAAGTTGGATACTATGCCATTTCAAAACTAGAGCAGTTTCTTCAATATATTTAAGGGCGGAGCCACCTCCCAGACAAAGTGGGATACTATGCCATTTCAAAACTAGAGCAGTTTCTTCAATATATTTGGGTTAGACCTCAAATCCAAACCCTACTAGCCCGAGGACAGGCTCCGCTCCTGGTCTCTGTACACTATAGATCCGCCCTTGCTCCAATCAGAGCTCGGTTGCTAACTAGTGATGCTTGGAATCGAGAAGTTTGGTTTGTCCCGACTCCCAAGATGAACTTAGATACTCATATTTCATTAGATTCAAAACTTCTCTCAATTTGTCATTGGATGGATTTGAGAATAAGGCCATTTCTAATGTATGGAATCAACGTACCTCAAATCCAAACCCTACTAGCCCGAGGCCAAGCTCCGCTCCTGGTCTCTGTACACTATAGATCCGCCCTTGCTCCAATCAGAGCTCGGTTGCTAACTAGTGATGCTTGGAATCGAGAAGTTTGGTTTGTCCCGACTCCCAAGATGAACTTAGATACTCATGTTTCATTAGATTCAAAACTTCTCTCAATTTGTCCCGGCTCCCAAGATGAACTTAGATACTCATGTTTCATTAGATTCAAAACTTCTCTCAATTTGTCATTGGATGGATTTGAGAATAAGGCCATTTCTAATGTATGGAATCAACGTAAGTTGGATACTATGCCATTTCAAAACTAGGGTAGTTTCTTCAATATATTTAAGGGTGGAGCCACCTTCCGGGTAAAGTGGGCGGCTGGCTGGGCTTATATGTGATGAGCAGTTGAACTTCATTATAGTTCGACTATAGAAACTATTTCTTTCCGGGTAAGCTTTTGGCCGTAGTTAGATTTGCCCTTGCTTCTAAAATTTCATAGCTTTGCCACTGCTTCCAACATTACAACTGCACGTGTACAAGTACAAATGATTGATATGTCAGGAAAGGACACGTTTGATCTCTCGGGAAACTATTCATATATCAGCAGACGTTTCTTACCAAGAATTGACATGAATGGCACCTGCATGCCGGCAGAGAGCAAGCAAGGCAGCATCTGTAAAAGTGAAATGGAGGCAAGCAGAAGGGAGAAGGCAGTCGATCGGCCCAAAACGCGAAGCCTTTTAAGCTTTTTCTATACTCAGCTTATATTACTCTCTCTAGCTTGCTTGCCTCTTTCCTTTCGCCAAAACTAACGCAAAAGAGCACCTAGCTAGCCGGAGCCCCCTTCACACTGTAAAGCCAAAAAAAAAAAAAAAACATGTGTACGCCTGTTTTTAATCTCTTCCTTAGCTCACAAGCAGAGCATGCATTCCTTCCTTCTCCATCGGTACAGCCATTATCAAGCAACCTCTCTACATATATATGCATCGTCTACACTACGTGTACCACATCGTTTCGATCAAGCTTGTTGAGTCCATACACACAACACAAGATAGTGCACAGCACAGCACAGCTAGAGTTTCCAAAAAGAGTTAGGCTGCTGAGGCAGAAAGGTGAGGTGTTCGTTGTTCGTTGTGGTGGCAGAAGAATAAGGATATGGACGGGGGCATGGCGCCTCGCCCGGGCACGGACTGGGGCCCGATCATCGTGGCGGTGATCCTGTTTGTGGTGCTGTCGCCGGGGCTGCTGTTCCAGCTGCCGGCGAGGACGAGGGTGGTGGAGTTCGGCAACATGGCCACCAACGCCGTCGCCATCCTCGTCCACGCCATCATCTTCTTCGGCCTCCTCACCATCTTCGTCGTCGCCATCGGCATACACGTATACGCTGCTTAGCTAGTAATTAGTTAGCTTAATGATAAGCTATTTTTTATTTCTTCCTTTCTTTTCAGATGGTTATTTTGTGCCCCCGTGTTTGCTTGTTTGATTTGGTCTGTTACTTGTAACACGAAACTGGAGAAAGCAGTATGTAAAGTTCTTGAACGAGGAATTACTCACTTACTATTCTCTGTGCTTACAGTCGCTGAACATAAATTTGGCTTCTGTGTTACTCAGCTAGGGGCGTGTAAATTGTGAAATCGATCAAGCGATGAAAAATTATCTTAATGTTGAATTTGGCATTGCAAAGTGGTTGTGCTCATGGCATGTGTGGTGCATGTGCATGTGTTGTTTCAAGTGATTAAGTGATATGCTTGTGATAACATAGTAGTTATTTTGTTTGATGCAATGCACTCGTGTGAGTGGTTGTATGGACTGATCTTGAGTCAAGTCGTGGACTTGTGCTCGTACACGGCTTCGTGTTTGTTCATGTGTAGGTGTTGCTTGAGGTCGAACGTGGTCGGTGATGGGATCGAAACTAGGTTCATGGAGGAACTGAGGTTATGGACTAGGTTCAGGGAGGAACCGAGGTCTTCATGGTCGAGGATGTTATGCGGGACATTCGGACTAGAGAACGGTGCACGTGAAGGCTAGTGAGTCACGCGGTAGCGACAGGTGGGCCGTACGCGTGCAGTTGTAATCGTTTTGAGGTAGTTTGCATGTATTGGGCCATGTTGGGCCAAGTGAACATGTATGCGAACACTTCTAGGGTTTTTTTATAAATAGGGGGAGGTATCCCCTGTTTATTGTGTGTGTTGATTAGGGTTTGTACTCTTTTGTTTTGGAGTACTGTAACCAGATTAGACAAAAAGAAATAAAAATAATTTTTTCTTCAAAAGTCTCGGCGGCGTGCACACACGAAGAAAAAGTAGCTGCATTTTGGAGAAAAAGCCAGTGGCCAGTGCGTACAGAACACAAGGAAGAGTTGCGGCGCTGTTCGGCTGAAGAAAAAAAAACGGCAGCAGAAGACCATCGCAGTGATCTCCCTCGGTTACTCTCGGTGCTACAGTACTTCGTGCAGTAACTAACTTTTAAAAAGCCGTAACTATTTATGGGTCTTAGACAGATTAATCGTCGTCACAACCTTGTTCGGCTTCTTGGCTACAACAGAGTGAACAAGAAAGGATACTTGTATATAAATACATGGAAAACATGAGCCAAGGCTACCTTCTATTTGTTATGCTCTCAACCTTTCTTTTCTGGCCTTGAAAATTGTCTGATAATTCCAAAGACTGTGTGATACCGTATCATAGAAGGCGTTACTCGAGGTTTACTATATATCCACCAAGACTCGAGATACAGAATCATCCACAGGGATTTGAGGGCTAGTAATGTTCTTCTAGACAAGGAGATGACTACCAAAATTTCTGACTTTGGCATGGCAAGAATGTTTGGCAGTGAAGAGACAGAAATCAATACTCGAGAACATCGGCCTATAGGGGAAAAAAGATCACTAGAATTCTCTTTTATTTTACCTTCACAACTTCAACATTGTAGCAGCTTAAGTAGTTAATAGTACATAAAGTTGAATCCATTTGGCATATCCTTACAACAACAATTAACAAACAACAGATAAGAGAAAAGGAGTCACAATTGGATGAGCTTTAGACTTACCATAATGGCTGCGCTGAAATCCTCCACAGTGGATGACTAGATCTAGAGGGCCGACAGTGGAGAACTGGATCTGGCGGTGAAGCTCGTAAGCGGCGGCCAGGCGGGTGGAGGACCGTAGGGGAGGAGCTCGGAGCAGAGGCAGGAGAAGCCGGAGCTCAGAGGGAAGTCATCGAGGCGGCGGCCAGGAGGGGAGGGGCTCAGTGCGGAGGCGAGAGAAGCCGGAGGGGAGGAGATCGGAGATCGTTGACGGCGGCGGGCAAAGGGGATCAGTTCAGCGGCGGCGCAAGCAAGGAGAGGGGAGGTGGCGGTGGGAGCAAGGGCGAGGCCCGAGGGGAGCCTGGAGGTGGACACCCGAGCTGAGGGGCTTGCCGATTGTGTTACCAGTTGTCAATGCCAATTTGGGTAATGGATTTGGGAGTTTGGGACCGTGTGATATGTTTGCTCGTTTAACTCGCTAACTCGCTCGTTTAACTCATTAACTCGCTCGTTTAACTCGTTAGCTTAACAAGTTCAAAACCCTACTCGGCTCGACTTATTAAGGAATGAGTTTGAGCCGAGTTTTCAAGTACTCGTTTAACTCGCGAGTTTCGAGTTTTTTTCCACCCCTGGAGTGATATAAAGTAGAAACTAAGACCCCGTTTGGCAACTTGAAACCGAGGTGTTTCTACTAGAATCTGGGAGAAACCCAGCCAAACGAGCTAAAACTCGGAATGTTTCTTCTTTTTTCACACCGGGGTTGAATCGCCTTCAACCCTGTTTCTACTAGTTTCTACTAGAATCTGGAACCGTACCAAACGATTTGCAGAAAGTAATTCTGATTCTACCTGAAACGTTTCTACCAAGAATCTGGAACCGTTTCCGTTTCTACTAGAATTTGGAACCGTACCAAACGGGGCCTAAGTGTCATTAGCGTGGAAGGAAATATTTTTCAGTGGCATATCCGAAAATCATGGTAACTTTCGATGAGATAGAAGGGATTTCTTTTCTGACTATGGGGATGCAGCGGTATCCATGTTGCGTGAAATCAAAACCTGTTGTTCCATGCTTATTTTCGGTTTGGGTATGACAGTCGCACAAAACACAATCTGCATAGGTGTTTGTTTGGGGAGCTGTAGCTTTTCTGAAAAGTTGTTTTTTTGCTTTCTAGGCTGAAAAGTAGTTGTACCTTTTTGTAAGACCGTTTAATAAAAAAACTAATTTTCCTCATCAATAAGCTGCAAAAGCAGATCCAACCTAGCTTTTAGCTTTTGATTTTCAGTTTTTATATATGATTCCTAGATTATGCCAAAAAAACGTTTAAAAATTAAACTGTTTGAGAGGAATTTATTAGTTTTTCGGAAGCTGGAGCGGTCTTTTAAGCTCGGTAACGGAAAGGAAACTGCTGGCAAAACCCAACGAAAGGCAACGAAATGGGCGTCGCCAATTCGCCACCCAGGGTTTCACTTTCCGTTTCGAAGCCAAATTTCGACATCCGGGCGGTATCGAAATTCGCGAAAAACCGCTTGGTTCGAAAGTCAAATGAATTTGAAATCTAGTCGAAAAGTCTCGAAACCTCCGAGCGAAATTCGCTCGAAACGGCTCGAAATTCGCTCGAAAAGGCTCGAAATTCGCTTGAAAAACTTGAAAAACCGCTGGGTTCGAAAACCGCTCGGAAAGACTCGAAATTCGCTCGAAAAGACTTGAAAACCGCTGGGTTGGAAAAATGGGGGAAATAAAGAAAAAATATGGAAAAATTGTAAAAAAAAATTGTTGTAAAATTTGGAAAAGGCCATTAAAGGCCAAAATAATATTTGAAGAATTACTTCAACAAATATTGCTACTAAATATAATTGAATAAATATTGAAACATGCAGTGTGTTGTGGAGGTGTAATCTAAAATTCTGATTCAAATGTTGCACTTATTTGATCAACTATGATTTTTGTAAGCTGTAGCAGATCCTGTAACAATGTATTTTCATTTATTTTTTATGCACTACAGTTGATTGTTTAATACTTGTATTCATGTTGAATATTTAGTTATGATATGACTCTTTCTCAAAATAATAGAAAAAAATGATAGACGGTTTATCACTAGAGGTCTCATATAATTCTATATTGATTGTTAACAAGTTAAACTGGAGATTTTGACAACTAAATATACTTCAACAAATATTTATACTAAATATACTTCAACAAATATTGCTACTAAATAAATTGAATGGCTCAAAAACGTCTTCAAACTTCATTTTTTTTAAATAATATTCACATCAGAGGTCATAAGGCTATTAATACTAATTATGGAGAAATTTTGGATAAATTTTTTTCAACCGGTTTTCCATTTCGCATGTGAGCGGTACGAAATTCGTTCGGAAAGTTGAATCCTGTCGCCACCGGCCTCACGTCTTGAACTGACCCCACCCGCCAGGCGTCCAGGTGGACCACTGAGTCAACCGAGAGCAGGAGCAGAATACAACGCGTCGGGTGCACGCAGGCGCAGCCCATCCAACCTTTTGTTTCGCGGGCCTCAAAATGGGAGCTCCAAATTGATTCGCCTTTCCATACGAGTAGAGGCAGAGCAGTGCTAAAAATCGAAGAAAAAAATTCCGTTGGCCGAAATTAATTAGCCGCAAGCCACCGCAACCTTCGCTTCCGTCTCCGGTCTGCCCCCATCCCATCGATTCGGAGCTTCCGGATCGAGGGACGACTCCTCGCCGCCGCCGCCGCAGCTCCCCGGATCGGCGCCGCTGCCGATCGGAGGCCCTTCCTTTTCCTGCGGCGGCTGGAGATGGACGGCGGCGGAGGGGCGCACGGCTCCCGGAGGAGCATCACCTCGTCCTCCGGATCCAGGAGGAGGGGGGCGCCGGCGGGGAACGGCCACGACGCCGCCGGCAGGAGGTCCTCCACCTCCATCTCCCGAACCTCGTCGTACGGACTCCTTGCATCCATCGCCTTGTTGATTTGTTACTACGCTGTTACTGTTGCTGTTAGATTGAGCGATGGTCTCTGGATTGCATGGGATTTTTTAAGCGTTGGCCTTGTGGGGCGTGATGAAAGTTAAAGTCGTTTTAGGGCAAAAATAGCTTCCTGGTCTCGCTTTGTTTGCTACTTAGGCTAGATTTGATTCGATTTGATGGAATCGCGGCAGCTTAGGACATTTTGATCAGTATTCGATATAGCAATAAGGTTGCTTCCGTTTGCAACAGAAAGTGCTAAATCCCATTGATGACAAATCAACGATGTGCGTATGCATGGCTTTGGAGGCTTTGGAATTTATGTTACGTAAGGTAGACACATTTCATTAAGAAGCAAGATTGGCTCCAAAACGACAAAGATTGCCATTAAATTGGGCTTCATAAACCGTGATTGTGCCGCAAAATGAATAAAACCGAGTCCTATGGTAAGGGCTTATCGCGGAAAAACGCTGCCTCATGTAATTTTCCTTAGGGCAATGACTGGGGAGAGAACTGTGAAGAGGCTGAGATTGTCCAAGGCGTTGACGATACCGGATCACACAACTGTGTACGACGCTTGTCGGAGGATGGCCGCACGCAGAGTCGACGCTGTGTTGCTGACGGACTCCAATGCTTTGCTCTGTGGGATCCTTACGGACAAGGTGATGAAGATGTTTCTTCACTTCATCTGCTCCAGATGCTGGCTGGTAGACTCTTCATTTCTTACAATCTGCTGCCATTCGAATCAGGATATAACCACAAGGGTGATTGCTTGCGAATTGAAGCTAGAGGAGACACCAGTTTCGAAGGTCATGACTAGAAACCCTCTCTTTGTTCTTTCTGACACACTTGCAGTTGAGGCGTTGCAGAAGATGGTGCAAGGTGTGTGAATGTCCCAACAATATTTGGCATATCTTCTTAGCAGTTTTCTTAACGTTGCCTGAAAAAAAAAATCATTTGATTCCAGGTAAGTTCAGACATTTACCTGTTGTGGAGAATGGAGAAGTCATTGCACTGCTGGACATAGCCAAGTGCCTATATGATGCCATTGCGCGAATGGAAAGGGCAGCTGAGAAAGGAAAAGCAATTGCTGCTGCTGTTGAGGGTGTAGAAAAACACTGGGGAACATCTGTATCTGGTCTGTTTTTCTTTTTCTTTTTTGACATCTGACTTCACTCCTCTCTTCTACGTTTGTTCTGCATTGGTTACTTATCTAAGGGTTGGCTTTGCACCGCTTTATAATGCCATTTTAATCTTCTTCCTCATTTACCTTGCAGGTCCTAATACTTTTATCGAAACTCTACGAGAGCGGATGTTTAGACCGTCACTGTCCACCATTATTTCTGAGAATTCAAAGTAGGTAATATCCTATCTTTTTTAAATAAGTACCTTTAGCATTTGAAGAATAAAATTGCCATTTTAAACCGACCTACTTATGAGATGACCTCAACTTCTTAGAGTGGTCACTGTTGCACCAACTGACACAGTGTTTACAGCATCTAAAAAGATGCTTGAACTAAAAGTAAGTGCAGCAGTTGTAGCGATCGAAAACAAGCCTGGGGGAATTCTGACGTGAGTACCTTTTCTGAATGTAATTATACCAATGTTCATCTCTACACTAGCGTTGGTCTGAAAACTACTTTTGTTTCTTCTGCATCAGTTCTAGAGATATATTGATGCGTGTTATAGCCCAAAATCTTCCTCCCGAGTCTACTACTGTTGAGAAGGTAAATAAGTTGCAATATAGTTAGTTTCACATTATTTCATCTATTTGCCTTTTGTTCTATTTTTTTCCCTTCTTCTATGATGTGATGAAACTCCTTTCTGCAGGTCATGACTCAGAGCCCTGAATGTGCCACAGTTGACACTCCGATACTCGATGCCCTTCATACAATGCATGATGGGAAGTTTTTACATTTGCCAGTTTTAGACAGGGGTACGTCTATGAATTACGATTAAGTTAGATCTAATTGAATTCTTTTAGAGTGCTATTAAATGGTGAAGATATGTTGTCTCTATCCAGATGGAAATGTTGTAACTGTTGTTGATGTCCTTCACATCACTCATGCTGCAATTGCCACGGTGAGACAATTTCCTTCCCACTGAATCTAGCTTGAAAAAGTTTGCTTATCCTTTGTGTACACAAACTCTGGGCCTACTCATGTGTTCGTACTTTTGGATGTGCAATTACAAACATTTGTTGACAATACGAAATGTTGAGTGGATTCATTGTAACTTGTTGCAAACTGCAAGATATACAAGTCATATGGGCCATTAGGTAGTGTAGCTTGTGTGCTGAAATTGCTACAACCGAGCTTTGCATCTCTAATTGTTGCATTGTATCCAGGTCGGAAACAGTGGAGCAGCTGGATCTGAGGCAACATCTGCTATGATGCAGAGGTTCTGGGATTCGGCAATGTCCATTGGACCTCTTGATGATGACGATGACTCCAGAAGGTTAGCATCTCTTTCTCATCTTATCATTCTGATGACACAGTTGTGTGTGACTAATTCTCTTGGCATTTTCTCAGTGAAGGGTCAACAAAAGTGGCATCTGAGACAACAGATATAGGAAGATCAGCCTTTTATCCGGCTTCTGGTTTATCAAATACTTTTGGTTTCAAGATTCAGGACAAACAAGGCAGGATGCATAGATTTAACTGTGGTATGCATTCACATCTTAATTTCATGCCAACAAGGAATTATTTTACTAGTATCCTTTCTGCCTTTTTATGCCCAGTGATTTATATTGCTTTCTGAGTTTCATGCGTGACATGTTTCAAATTTCAGAAACGAGCAGCTTGACAGACCTGATAACTTGCATTCTACAGAGAGTTGGCGATGACATCGATAGAAAGAAGCTACCGCAAATTTTGGTACTGGCCAAACCCCCTCCTCAATATGTATCCATACCCATGCCAGTATGACAATTTTCTGAAGGTCTGTTTTCATTCGTGATGCCGTGTCACAGTATGAAGACGAGGATCATGATAAGGTCATACTATCATCAGACAGTGACCTTGTAGCTGCTGTGGACCATGCAAGACAAATCGGTTGGAAGGTAGTTATTTTTGGGTAAAGGTGATTTTTTTCCCTCCCTGCCAAGTGTTGCTTATCTACGCTCGCCTGCAGAGTTTACGGTTGCACCTCGATTATACTGGTGTTGGCCGCCGGAAGAGAGGGGGCGGTTCTGCGGATTTCGAGTATGCTGGAAGGGATGCATGGGCTTCCGCATACAGCGCTGTTGCCGCTGGGGCGGCTCTAGTCGCAGGCCTTGGCGTGATGGCTTACCTGAAGAGAGCAGGCGCGTAGCTTGCAGGCACGACAGTGAGCACGCTTTCTTCTTGATCATACAAATGTTACTACATCGATTGAAATGACCAGAATTGCTGTGTGATTAATTCTTGTGAGAAAATCTGTAATAATGTCACTGCAGTGGACGACCGCCCTGGCCTACATATATATATTCGCACACGGTGTTGATCAAGCTTTGCTGGTTAAAGTCTGAAGTCTCCATGATTGCCAAAGCACAGTTTTTAACATGAGTGGTGGTGGAGCGAGGGTTAACAATATCAAATTTTGATTCTCGACCGGTCAAAAATCGGTAGAAACTAAACGAAATCAATTTTTTTAAATCGGCAGTCAAACTTCGTCGTAAAAATCGAAAATCGACCGATTTTCTCGATTTTTGACTAGTTTCGTTGGATTTTCTACCTGTTTTTTTTGCGAGGTGCTTCTATGCTCTTCCTTTTAAAAATTGCACAACTATTAAAGCATGAATAAAAGGTAGATGCTGATTACTTACCACTTCGCTTGCTTCAAGATTTGTGCAACTTGTACTAAAAGGAAGAGCATAGAAGCACCTCTCGTTTTTTTTTCCGATCTAATTTGTTTTTCGAACGATTTTATTTGATTTTCAGTACACTCAAGGAAAAATGAAAAACTTTAAGTAAAATAGAAAAATAATTGCAAAAGAAATTGCAAAAAATCTGAATAAATCTCAATTAATCTGTAAAACATCTCAGAGAAATTTTAACAATTTTTAAATTTATTTAGTGTTTCTGAAAAATAAAAAACAACAATTAATGAAAGAAATAAAAGTACTATCAGATTTTTTTTATAAAAATTTGTAAGCTTGATCATACTTTAAAATTTTAATGGTACCATAAAGAGTGTTCAAAGATCATGTAGCAAAATTTTATATGGTTGAAAACCGTGATTTTTGAAGTGGTTTTCGTCCATTTTATGAACCTGAATGGAGCTGCAAACATCAGTAGATATCAGATATGTAGCACACCGCAAACAGAAACAGGTAGGCAACGACATTCACGTCCATTTCAGCGAAAGTTACACGCGCGAAACTCGCCGGCAACTATTCATCCGTTTTTCTGCGGTGCATGCACCACTCGCTGAACGTGGTGCGACTACCCTAGGTGAGTTGGCTAGATCTGGCCATGCAAGCATGGTCCATCATGCACAGAGCCAACAGCAAGGTCAGGCACCACGAGGTCCTGACTGTTTGATGATGATCACCGTAGATTGAACATAATACACCATTAAATAGTCATAATAATTATGAAAAATACATTGGATATAGGGAGATAAAACTCATCTCTCTTTATTAGGTTATTCTTTTCGTACAATAAAGTGCCATATTTATAGTAAAAAAATTATTAGAGATGGATTCGGATTCACCGGTAATAAAATTGAGTCCAATAATATCTCAATACTAGAACTAAGAGTTTTTTTATATCTCAACACCAACTACACAAGTCCTCCTCAACGATGTCATAAGCTACAACTAGCTCTCCTTTGACATTGGCATTTATTTGGGGTGGTGCCCACTATGACGACGTGTAACATCTCAATTTACTTTTATTTTTGTGTGTGTAATTCAGCTTTCCAAAAAAAATTATCAATTTTCCTCACTAAATAAAGAACTTCGCCTATGTGGTTTTTCTACATAGTCTGTCTCATGCCAGAAAAAAGAGGAGGGTTATGTTAGGCTTGGTGAGCCAACGTAAAATAAAACATCATCTCTTTCATGGAATGAAACCCCAAAATTTTTTCTTGACGATGCATCATATCGGAACCTGGGTGTGGTGATAAATGAGCAAGTGCCAGGATATCACTCCCTTAGTGACGCGCTATGTCGGCGCCCGGATGTAGTGAAAAATAAGCAAGGATGTGACACCACGGAGTGTCGTAACCTTATAAAAAGTGAATGTTGAGCTCAAAAACAATATGAAATGTGGAATTAAGGTTAAAATCATAGGGTTTGGAGGTTAATAGCGTTTCCGGGCCGTTTCCGGGGTTTTGGGCCTTTCCGGGGGAGTTTGGGCCTAAAAGAAGGGGTTGTGGGCTTTGGTGGGATGGAGTATGAGTCCATTTAGGATTAGGAATAGGTTTGGGGCTGGTAAAAGGGGGCTCCCCTGCCCCTTGTGCGCCCCCACATCTCCCTTTGGCCCTAGCCGCCCCACCCCCTCTCTTCCTCTTTTGGTCGTGCGCCCCCCCTTTGGCCCCCTTTGCTCCCCACCTCTCCACCACCTCTCCTCCACCCCCTTGCTGCCCTAGGGTAGCCTCCCCACCCCCTGCACCTCGAAGATCCATCCGTTGGAGCGAGGAGCAAGGAGCGATCCGGGAGGAAATCTTTTGGGTTTTCGTGCGTCGGGCGAAGGTATGGCCATGGGACTCCTTGGGGTTGGGCTAGGTACTGTTCTAAGGGTCATTATCATGTTTTTAGATCAATTGGTGGTGCTGGAATTGAGTAGATTGGATTAGATCTAGAAGTTGCCACGTTCTCTGTTTCGGGCAACATGAGCAGTCGACCTAGGGTTTGGTTTTTTCACCAATTTAGAGTCGGAATTTGGTCGTACGGCTGTTGAAGAAGTTGTAGGTAATTTCAATACCTTTCAGTGGGTATAAAGAACTTTAAATTCCGCCCAGCCGTTTGAAAGTTATGCTTGTTTTACCGAGCGTATTAAAATATGTGACGTGATTGGAACAGATCACGGTATTTCGTAGATTAAACAACTTTAGATTCCGAATCAGTCTTTCTGTATACCTAGAAAAAGTTAGGAAATTTCCTAAGCTACGCGAGGATGTACTCGTTTAATTGATTCGGAGTCCCAGAACCCAAGTTATGCCTTTTGGAAGGCTGCTGTCCCGACGGGACAGAACCTCTGTTTTTGGGTTTTGCGAGTAGTTGGCAATGTCGGGGTAGATGAGGGTTTGCGTACTGTTTTGTGACCATGATTGTGAGTGTGTGGTACCTATGTGCAGGTGGTGCGACCCCGGGAGTGCCTTCTACTTCCCGCCAATCCGTTGCCCGTGGTTGAGGCAAGTGTATCGTAATGGATAGCGGTTTGTAGCCTTGTAGGTTGCTAGTTGAGACTAGATGAACTTGACTATATGATATGATCACTTGCCATGCTTTAATGATTGCCTATGATATGATGAGTATGCTATGATGCCATGTGTTAATGTACAAGTTTATTATGATGTTGGCATATTTGCATACATGGCATGTTACATGGCCCGGGCGGTGAGAAAGTCATAACTAATCCGGGGAAGGTCGGTGAGAAAGTTATGACTATTCCGGAGAGCCAATGAGTAAGTCCTACATCGTGATTCCATTCACCGCGGTGAACGGAAGCGAGGAGTAGGCACCCTCCATCTTCGGGATGGAAGGGGGGAGAGGGTGCATACCGACGGGTGTGCACTCAACCATACCGGTATGAGTTTCCAAGGAGACATGAGCATCGCATTGCACTGCATACATGATAATGATGATGATGATATGTGACCATGAATGAGATGGTTTACATGATGTGAGATGTTATTGCTATATAATTGTTCTTGTTGTACCGTTGCAATATGCTTGCTGAGTTTTGAACTCACGCTTGTGTTTTCTTGTTGTTTTAGGTACCATGAGACCAGCATGCGGGGAAGGGAAATAGTCACACGTCCGCACGTAGCTTCACTCATTTTGATTCCACAAGTCATTCAATTAGTTTTGATAATAAACTGCGTGTGATGATTATTGCTTTAAGGTTTAGCTTTGTTATATGAGAGACTTATTGTTCGTTTGACTCTTGGAGACATTAATTGCTTGAAAGTAGACTTATATTGTAGTTAAGTCTTTAATTATTGATGTTTAAGCTGTCTCTCATATTGCCTTATATTGCTTTACTGTGTTGCTCCTTCAAATCATGTTAAAACAAAGGAGATGCTGCCGAAATCTCAGTTTTTAGCATGTGCGCCTTTGCTAGAATTTATGTTTAATTGTGGTATTTAGTTGTTGTTTAGCTTATGTTTGGTAGCATTCAGGCATATTAAATGTCGGGGTGTTACAAAGGATCTTCGTACTTTACTCAACAAGTGCAAGGAGCAAGGAAACTAGCCGAGGAGGGTAGAATCCGTCTAAGTATTTGGAATGTAGGGTCCCTAACAGGTAAGTTCGAGAGTTAGTTGATACAACGATTAGGAGACATGTAAATATCTTTTGCGTTTAGGAACCTAAATGGACGAGTGAGAAAGCAAAGGAAGAGGAGGGTACGGGCTTCAAGTTGTGGTATATAGGAATAGAATGGAATAAGAATGGAGTGGGCATCTTAATTGATAAGAGACTCAAGAGCGAAGTTGTTGACGTGAGGCGTGGGGGGGATAAGATTATCCTAGTCAAGCTAGTCATTGGCGACTTGGTTTTGAACATTATTAGTGATTATACTCTACAAGTTGGTTTGCGTGAGGCCATTAAGAGACAAATTTGGGAAGATCTAGATTTCATGGTTAGAAGTGTGTCTAACAGCAAGAAGCTTTTCTTATGATGTGATTTCAAAGGTCATGTTGGTACAACTAGTAGGGGGTTTGAGAGGGTACATGGGGGTTTTGGTTATGGTGATAGGAACCAAGAAGGAGAGGATATCTTGAATTTTGCCGTAGCTTATGATCCCATGATAGCTAACACCTTTTTCAGAAAGAGATAATCCCATTTAGTTACCTAGTAGTGGTCAACATTTAAGCCAGATCGATTTTGTCCTTGGTTGGAGGGAGGACAAACAAGATCGCATAGATTGTAAGGTTATACCTATAGAGTGTGTTCTACAATATAAGTTGATAGTCTCAGACTTTCGATTTAGGGTACGGGCTTGACTGGCTAAAGTCACCAAAGTCATAAGGACAAAATGGTGGAAGCTCAAATGGGACGCTTCACGGGCATTTAAGGAGAGGGTGATCATGGAAAAGGATATGGAATGTGGGAGAGGACGCAAATAGCACGTGGATAGGATGGTAGCTCGCATTAGGAAGGTGGCTGCGGAGGTGTGTGGAGGGACCCAAGGGACTAGATATGAATTTAAATACACTTGATGATGGAATGAGGAGGTGCAAAAGGCTATTAAGGAAAAGAAGGCATGCTACAAGCACATGCAGTATGATAAGAGCGATGACAACATACATAAGTACAAAGTAGCCAAAAAGTGCAAATAAAGCGGTGAGTGAGATACGGGGTAAGGCTTATGAGGATCCTAATCAGAAGCTGAATACAAAGGATGATGCGAAGGACATCTACAAGATGGCTAAACTACGAGAAGAAAGACAAGGGATTTCAACTAGGTTAAATGCATTAAAGGCGACACTGATAGACAACGAGATCAAGAATAGGTGGAGAGACTACTTCGACAAGTTATACAATGGAAACAACGAGGATAGGATAATTGAACTGGACGATTTTTTGACGACACCAATAAATGGTTGTAAGTTCAAGCTCTATTGGTTTTGGTGATTGGCGTTAGAATAACACTTAAACTTGTTTAATGACAAACCTAATCTTTAATGAGACTAACATGTTTATTGAGCTCAGTGTTAGTAGTCTCATATTTGGATGGAAAATCCCAAGGTATATTTGCGTATTCACTCTATTATTCATGGTATACTTTGGATTCAAGCTGAAGTATGAATTCTCCGTTATTTTAATTACAAAATGTGCATTATGTTTCCCAATCCATATATTACATGGATACACATATTTAGGGGGAGTTCAAGCTTTAACTTGAAGTTTCATTAGTATTGATCTATTTTTCTCTTCATAAATAAAGGATCGATACATTGAAACATATCCTTGAGTATATATATCCTAAATGCCTAGTTCTAGTATACTCATGGTAGGATGAACTTCAATACAATCAATTTGAGTATGTGCATAATGTTTCAAAGTCAATAATATGCATGCACATATACTTGTGGGGTTTATTCTATAGTTGATGGCTTAGAGTAATGATCACTTCCATATATTTCCACATTTCATGGATCATTACTTATCATCAACATGAGTATATGAAAACTTATGTAGTTAGTATATACTCACGTCAATTTAAATAAGAATTTAAATTGAGTTCGTTTGTCTTATTAATCATTAGAAAATAGTTCATCATGTGTTGATAGTGTCTTTGATTAATAAAGGACAAATGGATAGTTCTTGAGTATGACGAATCATTTGTTGCATCGGTATACTCAAGGCACATCTAAATTCATTGAATTGATTTAGATTGTGCTCAACCATATTAGTGGCATCCATTATGTGTTAATGGAATGCAAGAGAGTGATTGAGACAACCATGTTGGTTGGACTAACCATTTTCAATGAGTTTGAATTAGGATTTAGTCCAAAGTTTGAGAAGAGAAGAGAATGTTCATCAAGAATGGATGAACAAGTTTATAGAGTTGGGTGTCGATCTTGAAGAAGAAAATGATTGAAGATCATGAAGACTTCAAGAGAGCTAGGCCACAATCCCAGGGGAGAAAAGATTGAAGATCTTAAAGCCCCAAAAGGGGATCGCTCGCGGCGGCGCAAAGGTATAACTAGATAGGCTAAGGTTTTTTCCCTAGCTTTGAATCTAGTTTAGCACCGTACTATTAAGAGGGGTTGAGTCCTTTACTTTGAGCTTCATCTTGTGTTGGTGATATCAATCCAGTTAATCACTCGAGCTCAAATCTCTTCTTGAATTGGCATTTCGCATAATAGCTCTAATTTGCATGTGTTGCATAAGGACGAGCTAATGTGTTGGCTTTGTATGCATGTTGCTCTGATTTGCATGTGTTGCAAATAGGATAAGCATATGCTTTGGCTTTTAGTATGATTGCTCTGTTTTTCATGTGTTGCAAATACGAAGAGTCCATACGTTGGTCTTCGCATGAAGTTCACATTTTGCATATATTGCAATTGTTGAACTTTATCCTTTTGTTTTAAACCAAAATATATTTGGGTTCTTTTGATATTGCTTGGAGCTATGTTTGCATGTGTTGCAAATAGAGAGCTTAAGCATGTGTTTTGGTTTAGCTATTGTATAAAGCTATGGATTTGCATTAGTTGCAAAAGAGAGATAGCTAATGCATTTTGGTTTAATTGTTATTTGCAAATTCGCTGTGCATTTAAGCGAGGGTTATGGGTTTCGATCATGAGAGTATGTGATACTTGCACCGTGGTTTTTGCAAGTCCGCTTGGTCATAGTTTGACCATCACATGGCTATGAGGATCAAACTCATAAACTCATGGATCATTTGTTTAATGTGTTTTTGCAAATATATCTTTGGTTAGTTTGCGAAAGGTGTCATCGCAAAATATTTGGAGTTTGCTTGGAGCTAGTTTTTTTTGCATGTGTTGCAAAAAGGGAATGTTCAAGCATAAAATGTTTTGATTGTTTAGTTGCAAATTCGTTGTGCGAATAAACGGAGGTCTATGAGTCCGAAATCCTAGAGCATGTGATACTTGCACCATGATTTTTGCAAGTCCGTTTGGTCAGGGTTTGACCATCACATGGCTAAGAGGGTTAATCTCATAGACTCCGGGATTTATTTGCTTAATACGTATTTGCAAATATATCTTTGAGTTGGTTTGCGAAATGTGTTTTTGCAAAATGGTTGAAATTCTTTGAGCATGGTTTTAAGGTATTGCAAATGTGTTTTTGCAACTTAATATGATCTTGTGTTAATCACCATATGGCTCAAAGAATTGTTGTTGAAATTTTGGAGAAAAAGAGTTTGTTGAAAATCTGGTTTTTCTCCTAAGTCCGGTGCACACTGCCGCTCACGCCGGACCAAGTTTTTTGATCCGGCGCAAACTGTGTGTACACCGGACCGTGTGTTTTGGTCCGTCGCTGAAAGCCGCACATTCAAGAATCAAACAGAGCGTGTGCCATTTACGACGGACCAAATTTTCAAGTGTACGCCGGACCAAGTTTTTCGGTCCGGTGCAAACGTGATTCTCTCTGGAAAAGTGTTCGAACGTCAAGAGTCCACCGGACCAAAACCAAAGTGTTTGCCTTCTAAGCGGGACCGACTTTTTTTGGTCCGACGCTAACGTGTTTTTTCTTATTTCACGATGGACCAGTTTTCGCTGAAAGCATGTGTACGACAGACCAAGTTGATTTGGTCCGGCGTAAATGAGGATTTTGACGTGACTGGTCCGGCGTGCATTAGGCAAATTGTGAAGGTTATCAAATTGAGTCCGGGGCACATTTGTTTAGTCATTTTTGATAGTTTGACACTTCCAACGGCTAGTAAATGCCAGTAACGGCTAGTTTTGGAAGTGGGGGCTATATAAGGACCCATTTGGGGGTCTTTGCTGTTGTTGGTGAATATGTTAAACTTTTGGTTGTTGTTGCTGGTATTGGTAGTACTCTTGGCTCTTGTGTGTATTCTTGAGAGGGTGTTGCATGTGTTGCACACCTCGATTTGGTTTTTGAGCTCAAGAGTGAGGCTAGGTTGCATGTGTTGCACCTAGAGTGTGATTGAGAGGATCCTAATGCATGAGTTGCACTTAGGAGTCACTAGAAGAACATGTGTTGTGCTAAGAGAAGTTTGAGCGGAGTGCTCAACTTATTGCTCTTGGTGGTTGCCGCCACCTAGATGGCGTAGGAGCATTGTGTCGGGAGCTCTCAAGGTTTGTGAGTCGCTTCGGCGAAGTTTGTGAAGGTTCTAGTTGAGCCTACTCGAAAGAGTGAAAAACTACCGAGTGGATTTGAGGTGGAAGGCTCAAGTGAGTGAGCCGATCCAAAGTGAGTTGGATTTCCTCAACGTGGATTAGGGGAGATCGGTAAGTCTCCGACCACCACAGTAAAAAGTATTGTGTCACTTGTCTCTTTACATTCAAGCATTTACATTATTGCATATTTATCCATTGCTGGATTAATATAGCAATTCTTGTGTTAGAGACATAATTTAATTAGTGCACTAGTGAGCCTAGTTGATTTAGGCTTTAATTGTCAAAACCGTAGTCTTCTGCTTGCGCATAATATTTGTGTAGGTTTTGACATAGGGGTTAATTAGAGCGTATCTCGATTGAGTAGAGAATTTTTATAAAAGCCTATTCACCCCCTCTAGGCGCATCCTCGACCATACAACGGTTTGTTTAAAAAAAATTCAAGAGTCTAAAGTAAGAGAGGGCTTAAAAAGGATAAAAGTATGCAAGGTGTTGGGGCCTGATAACTTCCTATTAAGGTGTGGAAATTCCTTGGAGATGTGGCGATCATTTGGCTAACTAAATTGTTTAATAGCATTTTTAAGTTGAACGAGATGCCCGACAAGTGGCAGATAAGAACATTAGTGCCAATTTTAAGAATAAAGGAGACATCCAGAGTTGTACTAATTACAGAGGAATTAAGCTCATGAGACACACAATGAAGCTTTGAGAGCCAGTAATTGAGCATCGTTTAAGAAGAGCGACTAGTGTGACAAAAAAACCAATTTGCTTTTATGCCTGGGAGGTTGACCCTAGAGGTGATCTTCTTAACACAATAGTTGATGGAGAGGTATAGGGAGGAAAAATAAAGATCTACACATGGTGTTTATCGACTTGGCGAATGCTTATGATAAAGTACCGAGAAAGGTCATGCAGTGGGCACTTGAAAAGAAAAATCCCAACAAAGTACATTACCTTAATCAAGGATATGTATGATGGTGTTGTGACTAGTGTCAAAACATGTGATAGCTATATCAATGACTTTTCTGTTAAGATAGGACTGCATCAAGGGTCAACATTGAACCCCTATATTTTCGCCCTAGCGATAGATGAAGTCACACAAGATATACAAGGAGTGATTTTTTTGTGTATGCTTTTTGTTGATGATCTGGTGCTAATTGATGAAAATAGGGTAGGTGTTGATAGAAAACTTGAATTGTGGAGGGAGACTTTCGAATCAAAGGGTTTTAGACTTAGTAGAACTAAAAATGAGTGTATAAGGTGTGTTTTTAGTGGTTCTATATATGGTATGTGATGAAGATGTTAGTCTAAATAGAAAAGTAGTGCCTAGAAGGAAACTTTTCAATATTTGGAATCGATGCCACAAAGTGACGGTGAGATTGATGAAGATGTGAGCCACATGATATGAGCGGGGTGGTTGAAATGGCGCCAAGCATATGGTGTACTATGTGATAGAAAATCCCTCAAAATTTAAAGGGTAAGTACTATAAGACAACGATTAGACATGCGATGTTGTATGGAGCGAAATATTAGGCGATAAAAAGATAACATGTCTAAAAGATGAGCGTAGCAGAGATGCGGATGTTGCGGTGGATCTATGGTCATACAAGGCAAGATTGAATCCGCAATGATGATATACGTGATAGGGTTGGGGTAGCACAAATTGAAGAAAAGTTTGTCTAAAATCGTCCGAGATGGCTAGGACAACTCCAACGAAGGCCTCTTGAGGCACCAATGCATAGTGGAATTTTAAGTCATCTCAAAAATATAAGAAGAGGTAGAGGTCAACTGAGACTGACATGGGAAGAAGCAGTTAAAAGAGACTAGAGGGATTGGAATGTTCCTAAAGACTTGGTGTTGGATAGGAGGGCATGGAAGTTAGCGATCTACGTACCAGAACCATGACCCAAGATCGAAGGTTTATGGGGTTTTATTGACTTTGATTGGGTTTCTTTTCTGGCCTACCCAACTTGTTTGTGACAAAAGGTTTGGTTCTTGTTGTTTCCTTGCTAAATAAAGTTTAATTGATACTTTCATAAATAAAAAACAATTTAATATAATTAAATCCAATGTCAACAGTCATCAAAATTATTTTATTTGGGCTTCTTGTGCTTGGAAGTATTATCGGATTTTTTGTGATTTTTTTAGTACATTTGCTATTTTATTTGTGCTCTTTTGCTTTTTGATATTTTCTAAAATATAAAAAGTAATTAAAATGTTGAAACGTCTTTGGGTTGAAATTCCTTGCCTTGACCTCTCTCTCTCTCTCTCTCTCTCTCTCTCTCTCTCTCGCTCTCGTCGCACGCATCCCGCGTCGCTCGGCCTAGTCGGCATAGCTAGCCATCCCAGCTCATTTCACCGACACGTCCCATGATCACACCGTGCCACTGACCAGTGGGCCCCACCTGTTAGGAGACACTGTGCTTCTTCCCCATTCGAGTGAAACTCCGCGCCACTGTAGTTTATGTCTAGGACTCTATCTCCGTGTTACCATCTCTGCAGATAAAAGGGAAGCCCAAGCACCGGATCTGCATCGTCGTGCCTTGCCGCCGCTAGAGCCCTAACCCTAGCGCTTTGATTGTGCCGTTGTCACCTTGGATTTTGAGATCGAAGCCACATCACTGTCAAGCTTTGTCGCCGTTGGTGAGCCCTAGACCTTGTTACCATCTTCGTCGACTTCGCCACATCGTCCCCTACCTCGCCCACCGCTCAAATTCAGCCAAAGCCCACCAGATCTATGCCTTCCTAAGAGCCCTAACAACACCGCTGCCCTGAGCTTGCCGTCGCTCGTCTTTTCAACTATCAGTTTCTGCATGCCGCCCGTTGAGTTCACCGTCCTCTTCCCTCTATGTTGCACTACTTCGTGTTGCTAGAATCGTTGTTGTCCATCGTTGTTGGAGTTGTGCCGTCATCTATCATCAACCCTAGGTCCCAGTGTGCCGCATCATCGCCTCGTCAACACCACATGTGTGCCATGTCACCACTCGTGGGTTTGTTTGGATGTTATTAGTATACTTAGCCATTCAACTGGTTATTGATATGATTTTGAACTTGCAAGCTCATGCGTGACTAAGTGATTATGGAATATCTTTGTGAAAGGGGTGTGTCATGTGTTGTCATTCGATGATGGCATGTGTTGCACTTTAACAAACAAGGTTAGGAAAATGATTTGAACTACGGCTAGTGGCAAGATTGAGTGACAAGTTGTGTGCGGTGGATATGTGTGAGAGATTCTATGTTAATCCGTGTGTAGGGGTAGTGCTTTTGATAGTTTTGTCCTAGTCAATTAAAGACTTGCTTGCTGGGTGGGCAAATTGGTCTGATGATATTTTGAAAAGACTTTGTTGTGTTTTTTCTCTGATCAAGCTGATTGTATCTTGTGTGTAAAGTGTACAACTATAGCAGAGTGAAATAATTCGAATAGCCATGCTCTCATTTATGGACGGTGCTCGAGAATTTCACACCACGGTCAGATTTTATAAAACAGAATTGGGGAAGATAGCCATGTGAAAAAAAACTGGTTTAGGTTGTGTGAATCTTTGTGAAAGTTCTCCAGAAATTCACACTATTGTTTTTATTTGTTTTACTTATGTTTTCTATCTATTTACTGTACTTAATTGTAAAAGACTGGTTTATGCAAAATGAATTATATTAACCATCTTTGGTAATAAGGTTGCATATAGTTATTTAATTAGTTTTGCATCCTGTGTACAATTTGTGAAGTATTTTATATATTCACCTTTGCAATAAACATCACTCGATCGGTTAGAGTAATAGCCCTATTGAATTATTGATGGAGAATCCGAATTTGCATGTTCTATCGGGACTCAATGTACGGCGCACAGGCAAGGCAGTACCGGCCGGCAGAAAAAAATGCTTCCATGCAGGACGCATCCTATTCTATGTTTGAGTGCGCTCCAGCAGAAACGGCACGAGCCCAACGTACGTTCGTGCAGTATTATTGTACAGGTACGGTTAATGATGAGTCACTGGCTCACTGCACCCAGGCAGGCCAGCCAAGCAGCTTAGGTGCTGGCCAGGGTCCGTCCGGCCCGGGGAATCGGCGAGCGAGCCGGCCGGCGGCTCCCTGAAGATCCAACACCGCACATGCGATGGCTCATCAAGCGCTGACGCCGAGCAGGAGCAGGCCGGCCGAGGAGGGGGCGTACGGAACCGACGGTGCCGCCGCGCTCCGTGGCAGGGCGGCCGGCCGGCCCCATGCGCGCCACCGCGCGCGCATCCGAAGCCTTCCCTTCCCTGTGGTGTTTTCACCGTACCGTACCTGCGCCTCGGCCGATCTAGCGACGACGACGCGCGCGCCGTCGGCCGGTGCATGCGCGCGGCGCCATGCACACGCTTCGATTGGCTACGCGGCCGCGCGGGGGGGGGGGGGGGGTCCCGGGCCGGCCGGCCTTGTCTTTCTGACGGCCGGCGGGCTCTCCGCCCGTGCAGGTAATGCATGCACCCACTTTTCTCTGACGTTACGGATACCCTATTATCATCATTCCTTTTTTCTCTTTCTTTCTTACCTTCTTTCCGTTGGTATGTTCTTCAGATCATTCCTACCATGGCCTGGTATTTGTTTATTTGAGCCTTGGGTTGGCATCCTAGCTATAGCTAGGTAGTAATTTATTCGACCATTCTTTAACTCAGGTATGAAATGCAAGAGCTCCATGTCACCAAAACTCTTCGTCAAATGGTAGCTCTTTCAGAGGCCTGCACGCAAGTATATGCATGAGCAGCATGAACTAATGATGGGATGGTGATCATTATGTAGCCTAGCTTCCATGTCCACTTCTTCTTTACCACAGATCCTATAACTGCAGGCTAATCCTTATTCTGAAGCAATTGCTGGGGCTAAAGTATGGTGGTTCCTTTACCCAAGTCCATGCTTAATTCCTCGAGAAGTAGAGCTCGATCGATCGAGTAACTATATATGGTAGTTCCTTCACCGAAGTTCAGGCTTAGTTCCTTGAGAAGTAGAGCTCGAGTGACTGTACTGGACTGATGGGTCGATGCTATGTAGGGACACCAGGAGCTAGCAGTTTGTAAAATGTAAAATTTATGCAGCCTGTATTGTTGAGAGATGCTTTTGTTGTCCGGCTGTCGAGCGGAATGCATTTAATATCCAGGAAAGCTCCCTTCCTCCAGTACGTTGTACTAGCATGTACATGCTGTGAATTATTTCCCTACCAGCCGTTTGACAAATGCATTTAATTTCCAGGAAAGCTCCCTGCTTGATATTTCTGGTTGTAACGCAAACTTTGTGATGATTGGCACGTTGCTGGTATGCTCTAAATTGTATCGTATTCGTGCCTCGCAACACTGGTTAACCGCTGCCTCAGTCTAGTTCAGTTGTAGGATGTGATGTTTATGTTTTCTGATAGCTGTTACCAAGTAAATTAACCACCTTGCTGAACATCCCTTTTGTTGTTTCTAGAATTTATTTACCAATAAGAAAGGAATCATCAAGAGGCATCAGAGTGAAGACACATCACGTTCTAATTGAGCTGGGAAGATTCTAATTGATCGAGAGGACATGATACGAATGTGTGACTGAGATTTTTCCTCTCTTTTTTTTGACTTGTTAAGACGGCCAAGGTTATTAAAGTGGTAAGGTGAGATGTGACAACTTACTATACCTTTTTACTACTAAAGCGCTAAAGGCGCGAGACGAGGCGACGTCATAAACACATCCCAACCTAGTTGGCAGTTTTGTAGGTCATACACATCTTAATATATTGCTGGTTCTGAGCCCATGTAGCACCCATTCTCCTTGCAATTTATCTTCTCTCATATAGCACACATAGTGGCGAGGCACGGGGGGTGCGCAAGGGGCTAGTGCACCCCCTCTACCCGTAGCACCCATAAAACTCTATAGCTCATCGGCCTTTTTTTTTTGGTGCTATACGGTGGCCAAGCACCGGCTGGGAGCCTGGACGAGAGGACTGAGGAGTAAGGACTGAGGAGGAGGCAGCTGGAAGAGGAGCGGGGAAGAATCAGAGGTTGGAGAAGAGAAGGACCGAGGACGCATCTACGGTTCGGGTCCAACTGACTATCCGGGTGTGGTTGCACCAGATCACACATTCACACTAGCCATCCAGACATAGTCTCTCAGTCTCTCACTTGAACTAGACACAAATTATCCCCAATTCCCCATTCTATCATTCCCTGATTTGGCGATCAATCCCTAATCAGCAAGAGGAGGACTCACTGAGTGAAGGGGCACTGGGCTCGCCATCATCGCGCCGGCCATCACCATCGGACATCATCGCGTTAGGTGAAGGCCGAAAGAGGGCTGGAGGTGCTGCGGCCTGCGGGTGGAGAAGGGGCGCCACTCGTCGGGTAGAGGAGGGGTCCCGCCTCGTCGCCGCGCCAGCTGGAGGGGAGGTGCGGGGCCATGAGGTGGTGAGGGGAGGCTGGGGAGCCATAGCAGGCTGGGGCAGGGCTGTGAGGGCCTGAGGGGAGGAGCGGGCCTACAGCCGGCTAGAGGGGAGGTGCGGAGGTGCGTCCGCGCGTAGCTGTGAGGCGGTGAGGGGGCCGGATCCCAGTCGCCTGTAGGGACAAGCTCAGCGCAGCGCCGCCTCGACCGCTCCTGCTCAGCTCACCCAGTTGCTCGCTCGGGAGGAAGAACCAAAGACGATGAGGAATTGAGGAGTTCGGCCGAAGAGACAAAGGGTAACTCGGTAAGGAAAAGGTAAACTAGTTCTACTTTTTTTTAATTGTAAGTATTGGTTAATTCATTATTGTAACTGTATAATTGTATATAAGATTATTAGTTGATTAGTAAATTTAAATTATTGGTTGATTAGTAAATTATTCGTTAGTATAGTCTCAACTTATTATAGGTTCTACAAAATATATTGTAGATCCATAAAAGATGGACAAACAAACATTGCATAACTATTTTTCGAACAATTCAAGTGCTAGTAATCCTCGAACCAATGAGAGCACAACTCAACCAAAGAAGCCTCAGATTGATTTTAATCCAGATGATATGATCGTTGATCCAGCATGTCGCGTACCAATTGAAGATTATCCAAATGAAATTAGAGATCAAGTGAGGAGGGCATATTTGTTGAAGGGTCCAACTCGACCAATCGGCTATGTTTTTCCAAAGAAAACAATGGATTGTTTGAGATTTTTTTCAAGAATCATGGTTCAAGGAATTTGATTGGTTGGAATATAGCTTGTTAAAGGATGCCGCCTTTTGCTTCTATTGCTTTCTTTTTAAGAGTCCAGCACATGCCAAATATTTTAGCAATGATGCATTCACAAAAGATGGGTTCGTTAATTGGAGGAAGGCTAAGAGAAGTTTAAATGATCATGTTGGTGGACCTAATAGTACTCATAACTTTTGTAGGCAAGCATTTGAGGATTTCAATAATCAAAGATTAAAAGTGTCACATAAATTAGAAGCTCATGGTAAGATGGATGAAATTGCATAAAAAATTCGTCTAACTGCTTCTCTAGATTGTGCAAGATATCTCCTAATGCAAGGTGAAGCTTTTCGTGGACATGATGAATCTTCTAATTCTATCAACAAGGGAAATTTTAGAGAATTGGTAGAGTGGTATAAAGATAAGAAGGAAAAAGTGAAGAAGGCATTTGATGTAGCTGCTAAGCATTGCACCATGACTTCTCCATGGATTCAAAAGGACTTTGCGAAAGCCTGTGTAGAACAAGTAACTAAGGTGATTAATTATGAGTGAGATTGGAGATAGAAAATTTTCTGTGCTTATTGATGAATCCAGAGATGTATCAATAAAGGAGCAAATGGTTGTGATTGTGAGGTTGGTACTTGGTTTTATATTTTTATTATCACCATTTATGCATTATGTTACTGTCCTAACTTATATCCTGTGATATGTAGATTTGTTAACAACCAAGGGAAAGTCATGGAAAGGTTTCTTAAACTTGTCCATGTTAAAGAGTGTATTTCTGCTGCATTGAAGGGTGCATTGCTTGATGGGCTTGCAGGATATGATTTATCTCTTTCTAAACTTCGCGAGCAGGGATATGATGGAGCTTCAAATATGAGAGGAGAATTTAATGGCTTGCAAAGATAGATTCGAGATAAAAATATGTATGCTTTCTATGTCCACTGCTTTGCCCATCAATTGCAATTAGCAGTTGTCACTGTCTCAAGTAGTATAAAAGCTATTGCTGATTTCTTCAATTATGTTCCCTTAATAGTGAATATTGTTAGTTCATCTTGCAAGAGGATGGATGCTTTGATTGAAAAGCACCGTAAAGTCTTATTGGAGAAGGTGGAGAATGATTTGGTTCTCACTGGAACAGGGTTGCATCAGGAAACTAACCTAGCTAGACCTAGAGATACTAGATGGGGCTCACATCGCAAAACCTTGCTTCGTCTGTATCAAATTTGGGAGGCAATAGAGGAGGTGCTAGAAATTGTAAGTGATGATAGTCATCAGCCATCTAATTCTGGTGGAGCATATGGTTTGATAAGAAAAATGGAAAGTTTTGAATTTGTGTTCATATTGCATTTGATGTTGGACTTATTGGGCATTACAAATGAGTTATCACATGAATTCCAAAGGAAGGATCTGGATATTGTTCATGCCATGGATTTGATTATGGATATGAAAGAGAACTTGCAGAACATGAGGAATAATGAGTGGGAGCCATTGTTTGAACGAGCAAAAATCTTTTGTGAAGCAAATGGCATCATTGTTCCAGTTATGAATGAAAGCACCCCAAGTATGGGTCGAATGGCATGTCGAGGCCATACAGTGACTCATGATCATTTATATAGAGTTGACATCTTCTATGCTGCCATTGATGCCACTAAGTCAGTGATAAATCATTGCTTCAATGAAGTTTCTACAGAGCTATTAGTATGCATGTCTTATCATGACCCACGGAACTCATTCTCCAAGTTTGATGTCAACAAACTTATGTGATTTGCTGAGATTTATGCTGATGATTTCACCATAGATGATTGTATATTGTTAAGAACTCAACTTCAAAACTACATTCTCAATGTTAGGAGAAGCATATAATTCCGTGGATGTCGTGACCTTGCAATACTAGCCGAAAAGATGGTTGAAACCGAAAAAGACAGAACCTTTCCACTGGTCACCTCATTGAGCTATCATTGATCCTTCCTGTGGCAACAACATTAATTGAAAGAATGTTTTCAGCAATGAAAATTATCAAGACAGACTTGCGCAACAAAGCCTCCGATGATTGGCTCAATGACTTGATGGTGTGTTACACTGAGTGGGAAACAATCATAGATCGCTTCCAAAAGATGAAATCTCGTATAATAGACTTGCCTTCTGGTCCTAGTCATAGCTAGCAGTTTTGCGGTACGTTGAATTACATTTTAATGTTTGTAATTACTCATGCTTTTTTAATTGCCTCACTAATTTAGCTATTTTTGTTCTACAGAATTCTACTCGCATGCATATTGACATACATAGGCATTCATGGTGTTATATTCATTGCCAAGGTATGTTATGTGTATCTTACATTTTTTACTTTGACTCTTGTCTATTTACATATGAAATACTTATATTTTGAATTGCACGCATTTTAGTATGGTTTTCTTTTATTAGTGGACTTCCACGAGCACTCCCTCTATTTTTATCCTATGTACGCCACTGAGCACACATCCCCCTTGTAAGTTCCAATATGTAGCTTGCTACAAAACATTACAATAATTCATATTCCAAATTTCCAATTATTTGAGAAAATATAGATTAGTGACATACCTTGTTGATAATCTCTCCTCTCTTCTTTTCTCCCAAATAACAAACTACATGAAAATAGGATGGATTAGTGAGTTAGTGACAAACTTTGTTGATAATCTCTCCTCTCTTCTCTTCTAAGCAATAAACTACATAAAAATAGGACAACAATGGAGTAAAGAACTGAGAATGAAATATGCAATCATATGAACAATGAGCAACAACCAACATAAGTCAATAAACTTAGAGACTAATGCCTAATGGCATAAAATAAGTCCACCTCTCTCATCTTTCAAAAGTCATCCATCTAAAAATCATTTAAGTTGTTAGTAACACCCATGTTCTCTCCTTCACCATCGTTGAATATGCCACTAATCACTGTGCTATGCATCAATAAGCACAGTGACACGGATAAACTATAATATTTACAATTTAGCATAAGTGAGCACTTCAAATAATACAATATAATCAGCAATTCAGCATCAGTGAGCACTTCAACAATTAATAAATATGCCACTGGCCACTGAGCATAGTGAGAATGATGTTGTATAGCGTATAACTATATATGATCAGCGGCAAACGACTATGCTATTATTCGGCATTCCTCAATCCCATTTTAACTGGGAGCCTCACATCGATAGGGAGACGAGGGCAGGGAGGACAACAGAGAGAATAAGAGAGGGGGACGTCGACAGGGAGACAAGGACGGGGAGGATGGTAGAGAGAAGAAGAAAGGGGATCGACTGAGAGGACATTGGAGGGACCGGTGGAAGACTGTCAAGAGCAGCAGTATACCTCACGATTGGCTACGACGACAATGCACAAAGGAGGTGACATTGTGGATCCTGTGCCGGAGCAGAGGAGGCGGTGGCGTGGCGCTGTTCCTCTCATGTCGGATTTGATGGGGACGAGGCGGCGACAGGCGTGGTTCTAGGTTTTCCACTTGTACTCCCTCTCGGGATTCAAGTTGGCCTAGGTATGTATATTGCCTTATCTGGTTCCCCCCTCCCCCAGCTCATCTATGGCGTCCGCCTTAGGCTCTGACGATGCCAACTGATACCTCATCGACGCTATGGCTACGAGGCGGACACCATACTCTCTTATGGCAAGACGCAGCTCCCCGTGTGGACCGCCTTAGTGATTAAGAGATGCTTAGTTGACGCTTTAATAACCTTGAACACGACAAATGTTCTACAAAAATTCATGGAACAAAACAAGTATTAATCTTACCTAACACAAAAAAGGACTCATCATCATATAACATGTGACGTCCGTTAAAAAAAATCTTTTTTCCCTCTTGGGCCAGCCCACCCGGCCCATTTCTTTCTCTCTCCCTCCGGCCCAGCCCGTTTGGCCCTCCTTCTTCCACCCCCTTCTTCTTCCTCCAGCCCGGCCTCCTCTCTATCCCTTCTAGCTGATCGCCGCCTCCGCTCCATTTTTCCCCGCCGCCGTGCGCCCTCCTCCAGCCTTTCCCGTGCGAATAAACCCTGACCCCCACCACCCATATCCCTCCACTGCCCCCTTTTCCCTTTTTTCGACCGCCGTTACCACACTGCCCACTACCTCCTCTGCGCGTAGCGCCGCCCCTACCCCCTGTAAAACCCCACCAAGTTTCCCCCTCTCCCCGCACTCCTCCTCCTCTCTCTCCCTTGCTCTCTTCTCTCTCTTTGGCCACCCCCGCCGCCTCTCTCTCCAGCCTCTGGCACTGCCCATCGCTGCCCCTGGCTTTGTCGTCCCCATCCACCTCTGGCCCCACTGACCCCGTAGCCGATTTTGCCTCGCGCCGCCACGTGGATGTGGTCCATCGGGCCAGTCCCACCTGTCGGCCACGCGGGATTTTTCCCGTTTAAAATTAATTTCGCGAAAATCAATTATGACACAAGCATAGCGTCATAATTCGAGTTTTCTTTTGAAAAATAATTCCAAAAATAAAAAAATGTCACTGACATCAGCAATGCGCAATAATTCGGATTTTTTTACAATAATAATTCAGAAAAATTAGAAAAAAATCCCTTTTTCTTTATTTTATTTATTTTTAAACTTCCGAAAGCCCGTTTTCGCCCGTTCGAACTCCATTCGGCTTTATTTTTCTTTCTAAAATAATCTAAAATCCTAAATTTATATTTTATGCTAATTTGGTATTTTATTTGAATTTAGTTGTTTTTTGCGTATAGATTTCGGAGAGTCCGAGGTATGCGAGCGACAACCTTGAGCAGCTACCCATCAAACCAGGCAAGTTGCACCTCCTTGATCATGTTGATCCCAGTTTTTAAATATGTATTTTGAATTTAAATTATTGCATGCTTAATTGTTATGAATGTAATTTCTGTCCTAGTTTTAAATTCATAGTTACACCTAGAATTCCTATGCCATTGTAACTTTAATAAAAATGTTAATTATTATATGTGTGTACTTAGAAATGGCTTAGACATGCTTAGAATTGAACTTAGAAAATTTTGGGTAATTTTAAGCCAAATGAAAATTCTGTTAACATGAGAAGTCATGATTCTATCATTCCTCGAAAATGTTATGGTTAAAATGAAATATGGTTTGGATTGGGCGAGAGTGGTTAGATTGGTGGTTTTCGGGTTGTTGAAAGCTCGCCTATTTAATTAAGGGCCGATCTGTGCATTGTTGAACGTAAAGCGCAACAGTGCTACCACAAGTCTGGTATGGGACAGACCTGGCTGTCTGTTTTGTGTTATTTCAATGTTAATTACGCCATTGAGTTAAATGTGGGGATGGTTAGTCTGCCACATGGTGCAAGAGGGGGTTTCTGGAATCGGGCGGTATTAAACCTTACCAGCGGTGAAACCTTAGCTAGCATAATTACTTAGAATGAAAACCTATAGGGGCCTTGTTGTGATTTTATCTGCCACACACCAAAGAAAGTGTGTCGGCGCAAGGGGATAATCATGTCTTGTGGGTAAAAGATGTACAATCTCTGCATAGTTAAAACTAATCGATTAGTCGTGTCAATGATCATGGGCATGCCGAGCTGGCCTTTTACAGATTAGAAATTTAAAATTTGGGTTATAAAAATGAGTTTGGGATGGAGTGAGTCCATCATGGGAAAATTTGAATAGTTCTAGGAGTGATTCCTGAGTTGAAAATATTTAAAATTGAAAATTTCTTTAAAATCCTGCAATTTAAAATTACTTAGAATATTTTAAAAATTGATGCTTTATGCTAAAATCAACCATATAATATTTTTTTGTCATATTTACATTAATACTGTATTATTTGATGTGATTTGTTGAGTACGTTTGTACTCATCCTTGCTTAATCTTCTACTTCAGAGGAGTACGACAGTGAGGATCAGTTGGACTAGGCCGCATCCCCAGTCGATTGCCTGTGACAATTCAATTGGGATTTTCCATTGTTCTTTATTTTCGTTGCCTTTATTTATCTGTTTATTTATTTGTTGGCCTCCGTGCCATTTATTTTGTAACCTTAGATAATTATTATTAATGAAATACGTTGGATATGTTGTGATTTCACTTATACTGTGTGTACCAGCTTTTTCTGGACTAGTATAGGATATATAGAGGATTTCAGAGGTATTTTTCCGGGTCCGAAATAACACAAAATCAAATGCAAAGTCCACAAGATGTTATAGATTGTCCGGAGAATAACAAGGTTTAGGAGTTAATCATCATGGAGGTTATATAAATCCAAAGGATGTGGGCGTACTGGTGAAAGGGAGAACAGATTAATGGAGGCAGAACAAAGGCCAGTCCCTTTCCAGTGATAAGTTATTAAATGGAGGGAGTACTAAAGGGTTGGAGGAATTCATATTCAAAGGTGTGTTATATGGATGGCAATTGGCAAAGCCACACCTCAACACCTCACTGTGACATTTATACACTTCCGCTCAAGAATCTGGCACATTATGAATTGTTACACCATGTGCCTGAAACTATTTTTTTTTTCAGGCTTGTTTTCTTGGCAACAGCCAACAGGGCTATATATATATATATATATATATATATAGGATAGCTAGTGTACTATCGATAGTACAGATCCTCCGTGCTATAGCGTTGTGTTTGCAAAATTCGAAGACGAAACTATTGATCCAAACCGTGCATTCTGTTTATCTCATTGAAATCTTATTACCCACCAAATTTTATATTTTTTGGACTTTTTCTCCTATTTATTTTGTATTTTTAAAAACCAGCTTCATTGGACGCCCCACAACTAATTAGATCGTGGATTTTGAAAAATACAAAATAAATAGGAGAAAAAATTCAAAAAATATAAAATTTGGTGGGTAGTGAGATTTCAATGAGATGAACAGAATGCACGGTTTGGATCAACAGTTTCGTTTTCGAATTTTGCAAACACAGCGCTATAACACGGAAGATATGTGCTATCGATAGCACACTACCAATTGTTGTAGTTGTTGTAGCAGATATGCTAATGCTCTCTCTGAAAGCAACATGCACCAGCTCGGCCTTTTGGGCTGCAAACCGCAATTGCAACATAATTCTATACGAACTTGCGTGTTGCATCATATTATATTGTTCTGAATTCTGGAAGGAACATGAGTCATGTCACATGTGCCATCATAGTACCAGCCAGGCTTGGTGTTAACTATATCTGCAACAGATTAGTGAGGCTTTTAAAAATGACACGTTTTGACACCAGCCACGGTGTTGACTGTTGAGGAATCTATCGCGCTGTTTCCCCTCTTCCTCGCGCGTTCATCGTTCCTTCATTCCTCAATTTCCTCCTGTCTCTACCTTCTGCTACTATCAATTAGCACTGCAGTAGCTATAAATTAGTAGTAGCATCTGTGGAGTGTTTACTTATCCCAAACGAACAATAAATCAGCGAGTGGTAGAACTGAAACCCATCACACACTACCGCCTGGCGACTCGGCCATTGGCCCCACCCCACGAGTTCTTGGTTTCTCGCTGGATTCATTTGGGGTCGCGAATTCGTCGGACGAGCTCGATGCAGCAGCAAGGTGAGGGCGAATTCCTAGATGCCTCGTTCCAAAGCTGCAATCTTTCGCTGTTTTATGTTCGATTCCGCGGCTAAGTTCGGTGACGAAGAACCGGGTGGGGTGGGGTGTGGTGGGGTTGGGGCCGGCTGAAAGGTGCCTCCTTTGATCCAGAAACGCAACTAATTGGTCTTTTTCTGTGTGTTCTTGGGGGCCAGGCAAGGTTTAGTCAAACTATTAGTCTCGAATGGTACTACTCCCTATCCCTATTAGACAGTGTGGTTGCTGTTAAACAATGGCTTGACTCGGGTGAAGCCTTTCTTTAGAGTGTTTTAGGGATTGTTAAATTGCTCATGCTCAATTCAGTGGCAGGAGATGACTGGCGCCTCTCTTGTCAGGCAACCATTACAGAGTAGTAAATAGGTGCATGAATTTGTTGCCCAATCCATCTATATTACATGATTATTCGAGTGCTTTGGAATTATGATCCCTTGGGTTGTTATGTGTTCTGAATTCTGCCATTAACACTGGTTGGCAAACGTTGTTACATTTTGCTTTACCTTTTCAGGCTTCGATGTACAAAAGCTACAACAGGAAGTGAAGGTCCGGTGGTTAAAGCCTAAAGAAGTTCTGCAGATATTACAGAATCATGAGCGGTTCATGGTTGCACATAACACCCCTCATAAGCCACAGAGTAATAAAAGCAGCCTTTGGTTTTAGCTTGTGAGAAAAGCTTGAGCTTTCTGGCTTTAGCCCTTAGTGTGATTAACCAAGCTGATTCCGAAATTGCAGGTGGTTCTTGGTTTCTTTTCAACCGTAGAGTACTTCGGTACTTCCGAAATGATGGATATGAATGGAGAAAAAAGAAGAATGGGAAGACAATTGCTGAAGCCCATGAGCGCCTCAAGGTCTGTCCAATTTGTCATATTTTGTTGAACAGTCATGTTCGCATATTGTTTAAAGATCTTTCTAAAGTAAATAGAGTTGATGTATTACTCATAATATGTATTGGCGGTGATCATCTTGGCAAAAGCCAATATTGGGATATTTGTTGTTAGAACTGAATCAGATGAAGTGGATAGCTATGAACATTCAGCATATTGAGACGTGTAGTTAATACGCTTTCTCTTTTGACACTGGAAATTTCAGGTTGATAATGTGGAGGCACTGAATTGCTACTATGCTCATGTTGACAAAAATCCTAGATTTCAGAGGCGCATATATTGGATGCTTGATCCGTAAGAACTCCTTTTACTTTTGTAGGTGGAAATAATGTATGCTTCATATTTGTATGCTTTCAAGTTTTGAAAGGCTTCACAGATGTTTCTTGTTTTATGGGTCTTTCTAAATCTCAAGTTTTTCTCCTTAGAACACGACCAATAGCAACTTTGTTTGCATCATGGTTATTGTTGACACCAGAATTTGGCGCATGGCATATTTGGAAAAGGTACTAGTTTTGGTGTGTTTGAAATAAAATAGAATTTAGATAAGGCCTATGTTGGGTCAAGGGAGATTTTATTTTTGAGGGTTACGGCCGATAAAAGTTACAACAGGGGTAAGATCGGAATAAAGCGGATCGGAATAAAACCAATATCAATTTCAAAGGAAAGTGTTTTGGGGAAAGTTGAAACCAATACGGACATTGTTTTACGAGTCCAAGGAGGACACGATCGGTCCAGACACTATAAAAGAAGACGACGAGCAACATAGAAGGGGGACAATCAATCAACCAACCAATCAACCCGCATTACTTTTTACTTTTCTGTCGACTAGGAGTAGAATTTTAGATTTGTAATCTTTCCTCTGTAATTCGCTTGATCAATAAAGTTACGCATCACCGATTATTGATTTCGTCGACTTACGCCATTCAGGTCTGCTTTTTCTTCGATCTTATTGCGCATCGCCTTTTTCGAGAAAATCTACCTTTATCATTCATCTAATCAACTCAATCAGGTTGATTACATCTATCGGTTTCTTTTTTGTATTATTATTATTTATATTATTATTTATAGTATTGTACAATGTTGCTCGACTTTTTATGATGTTGTGTTGTGAGAGAATAGATATCTGACAAGTTAAAAAACTGTACTTCATTACAAGTTCCAATTAGGTGCTACATATCCTAAAATAATAAATTTCAGGCACTGATGGTATTAGACCCTGTCATTTTTATGACTTCTGATGTTGGTTATGATCTGCTGATTTTTACAAAATTAAATCTTGTTTGTTAATGTATAAAAACCAATTTGCATAATGAGACAATTAATCTTTGCAGGGATTATGAGCACATTGTTCTTGTCCATTACAGAGATGTTCAGGAGGTTTGTCTCTGTTTTACCTTCCTTTTGTCACAGCACATCTGTACTTCTGATGCTTAAACAATTAGGATGTGTAAATAGATAATTTTGCTTTACTAGCCACAGATATCTATCCACTCCAACAGTCAGAAATCTTTGAGCATATCATATTAATTAAACAGTGGCATGAAGCATCGGTGAAATTGAACTTGACATCTATATTGTTATGAATAGGACTTGTATTCAATATGAGGCCCAATAGCCACAATATATAGAGTACATGAGAGTCCAAGAGATAAGGCAAGGACAAGAGATAAGGCAATAATCTATAACAGACAATATATCTCTAACACCCCCCCACAAATGCAAGGCGTATGCAATAGCATTGCATTTGGAAAAGGATGAACTAAAATAGGGAAAATCCAAAGTCATAGTTCTGAAGTAGCCGTCGTAGCATGTAACTCTTGAAAAATCGAGCCGACGAAGAACAGCCAACGAAGAACCGAGTCGATGGAGAAAAGTCGACGAAGAAGCCAAATCGACGAACTGAAGTCGAAGGTAGGGAGTCGACGAAGAAAAGTCGACGATGAAGCCAAATCGACAAACGGAAGTCGAATGTAGGGCCGAGTCGACGAAGAAGAGCCGACGGTACGAGTCGACGAAGAAGAACCGACGAAGCCGACAAAACGAGCCGAGCCGAGGTAATACAAGTTGACAAAATGAGCCAAGTCGATAAAAGAGCCTAGCGACGACAGAATCAAGATGCTAAAGACTTGGATGGACGCAACGGAAGACTAAAGAAAACATTAGGAATTACTAGCCGCAGCACTAAAAAGCAGTAACCTAAAAGCCATCAAGCCAACGAAAGAGCCAAGACAGTAGAGCCATGCTGAAATGAGTTGAACCTAGCTAAAAAGAACCTAAGCCGAGCCGATAAAAGAGCCGAGCGAAATGGAGCCAAGCCAGCCATGTAGAAGATCATCAAAGATGATCAGGCAGCGAGGAACAGAAACGATCCCGGAAGAAGAGCCTGTAGATGACATTGGAGCTTTTGACCACTTGACTGGACTCAACCAGCCATTAAAGGGAACGCGCACGAGTTTGGGATACGATCGACGATAGACCCGGCCTCGGTGGCGGCCCGGCGACGAAGACGACCACAGGTTGCGGCGGCGATAAGGAGGAGGCGAACGGAGGATCCGATCGGATCGACCACCTCGGTGGCGATGGCTCGGCGGACGAGACGACGGCCGACGGCCGGCGACGGAGGAGCACGAGCGCTCGGCCTTCGAGCAGAAGACGACGGCAGAGGCCCGACGACGGCGGATGCACGGGCTGACCGAATCGACGAGGTGTGGCCGAACCAGATCCACGGGCGGCGGCGGCGATCCACGAGCGGCGAGCTCGTCCAGACGGCGACAAGTAGAGCTGGGTCCGGCCGGGAGGAGCCGTCGGGGCGGACGATTCGGAAATGCAAGAGCGCCAGATCCGAGGCGGCCGAAGGTGCCGCTTGACGAGAGGTGGCCGCCCCCGGGAGTGGAGATTGTTCCTCCCGGGGGCAGCAACAGCGGAATACGATCTCAAGCTAGGGTTTGAACCTAAGCTCTGATACCATGTTATGAATAGGACTTGTATTCAATATGAGGGCCAATGGCCACAATATATAGAGTACATGAGGGAAAAGGAATAGGAATAAGACTCCATGGCAGAAGACGACTAGCTACTGGTGAGACAGCGGTGCCAAATGGACTCTGGAGGCGAATTGGCCCGAGAAGAGAGCGATCTTAGCGGCGGTCGAGGCGACGACGGCGCGGAGGTCATCTGCAGCCGGCGATGGAGGCGCGCGCACAAGGCGCTGATGGCGACGCCGACGCTGAGTCAGCGATGTGGCATCGATCGGCGTCGGGCGACGAAGACCACACGACGGTGGGAGGCGGGTGGCAGTGACACCGCGCGGAAGAAGGAGCAACGTCGCGAGGAGAGCCAGATCTGGCGACATCGGTTGGCAGTGGCGGCTTTGGAGCGGCAGCGGCGGCGTCGGCCACCGGGAAGACGCGCCAAGTCGCCGGAGCTGGCGGTGGCTCGTGCTGAGCCGAGGCGAGCGCCGACGCTGGCCGAGGCGCGCCGAGGCGTAGGTGACGCCGCGAGGCGGCGCGGCCGGCAAGCGCAAGACGACGGCCGGCGAGCGCAAAGTCGGCCGGATCTGGCCGCCGAAGCTCGTGGTCGTGGGTGAGCGCAGGGAGGCGACGCAAGGCTGCGGCCGTGACTCGCGGAGGTCGATGATGCTGGCCAGCCGTCACTGATGTGGATCCGGTCGTGGTTGCCACGCGGAGATCCGGCCAAGGTAAGCAACGACCGGCCAAGACGAAAAAAAACGTCGGCGAGACGGAGATCGCAGGCCACTAAAGGAGACCGGAAGGATACCAGAGGAGGCCGGAAGGAGAAACAGCTGCGGCGAAGCAGAAAAGGATCGACAGGACGGATGAGATGCGATCCGGCCGCCGGGAGAAACAGGGCGACGAGATAGCCGCCGGGAGAAACAAAGGCGCAAGTGCAACGTGCGGCCGATGCGGGAGCCGCCCCGGGAGTCTCCTCCTCCCGGGGCAGCGGATTAGATCTAAAACAGCGGAAGGATAAGCTAGGAGAAAAACCTAGGCTCTGATACCATGTTATGAATAGGACTTGTATTCAATATGAGGCCCAATGGCCACAATATATAGAGTACATGAGAGTCCAAGAGATAAGGCAAGGACAAGAGATAAGGCAATAATCTATAACAGACAATATATCTCTAACATATATATCTACAAACAACAGGTGGGATTCAAGGCACCCCCATCCTTTACAGAGCTAGGAATTCCCATATTAATCCGTAAAAAAGAAAAAAAAACCTAGAAACTCTCATTAATTGAGAGTAAAAAAAGAGAAAGATCCACATCGCTTATTTTGGTGGGGCCAGATTATAATGGTGTAGATTAATCACATATACATATGCAATATGTTACAGACTTAACAGTACTATACCAAATATAGTAACTATAATTTTAATAAAAAAGCATTAGAATTGTATAGCAAATACAACTATATCTGCAAATATAGCCGCACAAGTGCGCGGGTAATTTGGCGTGTTTTGTTGACTCCACTGGTTAACTCACCTGTCAAGCTAGTGCGCATTATTGTAGTTACTGAAGCCACCACATTATTTTTAGTCTGTCCTGTGCCTCACCTTTAATTTGTTGATTGATTATCAGGGCAGCATTTCAGTATCAGTACTAAATGATTCATCAACATCCAATCAGAATGGCAGCGCTAGCAGAGCTGAAGCACACAGTTCACCCGGGTTGACTTGCGAGTTAATTGCACCATGTCTCAACTCGAGCAGCCCAGGATCCGCAGAAGAAGTTAGTTCCCAGATTGTGACCATAAACTATAAAACAAATAATACTAGTCAATCTGATTGGGTTCAACATTGTAATCAGGCAGCCCTGCGGAAGCTTAAAATGCAGTTGAGTCTGGAAGACAACGAACATCGTGATGTTAACACCGAAGAGGTTCTGTCAAATAATGAGCCTATTCTTGTGCATGGGATACGGAGTGAAGAACCAGCCACTTGTAGAAATCTTGTAGGTATCTTTAATGGACTGGAGTTTAGTGAAGACAATCATAGTGACGAAATTGGAACCCATTCTTATCCCAATGCTATTGATGTCCTGAAAAATTCAGGTGTACTAATCTCGTCTCAGGAAACTCCATGCATCCCAATTCTTCCATTGCTAATTACTGGCTGAGATATAGTGGAAATCTTTCTAAAGTTTGGCAACTTTTGCATGTGTCTTCTTGATCAGATACATGGTTGGAGGAGGATCAACTTGAAGCTATTCTGCATTCAGCTTCTACCACAGTGACTGAAAACCAATGGTTCCTTATTCATGAGGTTTCTCCAGAATGGGCATTTTGTTCTGAAAGTACAAAGGTATCATATGGAACTAGAGGTTGATTTTCTGAATTAAATTACTGCATCTTGCTTTCTTCTTTTCTATTGGTGAGATATTGAACCATGTGGGCATGTGGCGTTTATATTAACATATACTGCATCTCAGAGCGTGCATGATACCTGAGTCCATCTATTGCCTCAATGGCAAAAGACTTGTCCATTAGGTTAATTCTGTGTTTAAGACAATTTCCGATGTGATATTACAACAATTGATTGGAGACCTATAAAAATGTAATGCAGGTTATGATTGCAGGAGACTTTCTTTGCAATCCCTTCGACAGTTCATGGGCAATACTATTTGGTGATGTTAAAGTACCTGTGGAAATTGTTCTGCAAGGTGTCATCCGTTGCCATACTCCATTCCTTGATGCTGGAAAGGTGAGAATGTGCATGATTGATGGGAATGGAAAACCATGCAGTGAAGCAAGAGAATTTGAATTCCATGAGAAGCCTACCAAAAACATGATTGATGGGAATGAGAAATCCTGCAGCGGAGCACGAGAATTTGAATTCCATCAGAAGCCTACCAGAAGCAGTGATGAGCTGTTGTTGCTTGTCAACTATGTGCAGATGCTTTTTGCTGGTCATGGTTGTTGTCTATTTTCCAAGTTCAGGTTGACACCCCCAAATCTTGAGTGTGGATTCCAAGTTGACCCCTCGGAGATCATAAAGAAAACATGTGAGCAGCTGGACCATGATAGCACAGTAAATTCTGTCATGGAAGTACTGCTTAACAACAAGTTCAAAGATTGGCTATCATCCAAATGTGAACAGAATAGTGAAGGAAATCAATTGCTTCCTAAGCAATACCATGGTGTTATACATACAATTGCTGCCTTGGGATACGACTGGGCTTTGAAACCACTTCTTAGGTTCAGTGTGCCTATAAACTACCGTGATGCAAATGGATGGACTGCTCTGCATTGGTCTGCACGATTCGGCAGGTATTAATAATCCATCCATTGCACGCCGCAAAGCAAATATGTAAATTTTTCTCATGTGTCTTCCTATTCATGCAACAAAATGCAAAATGTTCCATGTGGTAATTTAAGCAGCTGATCTTTTGCTTCCTAGCTTCATCTAATATCCTCCTGACTTTGGCCTAATATAAAACTAACAGAGAAGAGATGGTGGTGGTTCTTCTTGCTGCTGGCGCTGCAGCTGGTGCACTTTCAGACCCGACATCCGAAGATCCTGCTGCCAAAACACCTGCTTCAATAGCTTCTGCATATGGTTTCAAGGGCCTTTCTGCATTCCTTTCAGAAGCAGAACTAACAAGTCATCTTCATTCTCTGGAATCAAAAGAACATAGGAATGGCAGAGACCATGCTTGTGGAGATGTATCTAGCGCTGTGGATGGAATATCAGACAAATTCGCCCATGTGCATGGCGGAACTGATGATCAGCTTGCACTTAAGGATTCCCTAGGAGCTATCCGAAATGCCGTTCAAGCTGCTGGGCGAATACAAGCTGCTTTCCGTGTGTTTTCCTTCAGAAAGAAGCAAGAAATGGCTCTTCAGAACAGTGATAGTTACATCTTGTCCATTCGTGAAGCAGGTGCTACTTCACGTGTTATGCTTGAGAAAGCTGCATTATCTATCCAGAAGAACTTCAGGCGCTGGAAAAACCGAAAGGAATTTCTGAAAATGCGAAAAGATGTCGTCAAGATACAGGTAAGTTTTCACAAGATATGCCTACAATGATGATGTTATAGGAATATGTGCAATGTAATTACAATATGCACCTTTTGCATTCTTTGGTTGAAGCCTTGAAATTTTTGTAGAGCTGATAAGCTAGTCCCTCTCTTTATCCTGATAGGCACGGCTCAGAGCTTACCAAGAAAGAAATAAGTACAAGGAATTACTTCGAAGCGCTGGCATCCTTGAGAAGGTCATGCTAAGATGGTTCCGAAAGGGTGTTGGTTTGCGAGGATTCAATTCCGGAGCAATGCCAATTGATGCAGAGGAGGAAGAAGACATTGTCAAGGTTTTCCGGAAGCAAAGAGTGGAAACAGCTCTCAATGAAGCTGTTTCGAGGGTCTCATCTATCACTGGTTGCCCTATTGCAAGACAGCAGTACCGAAGGATGCTTGAAAAATACCAACAAGCAAAGGTGAGTATGAACCATGGATCTATTGAAGGTGATTCGATTTAAAACTTGCGTGAGCATATTTGACTCCAGAGAGAAAATTCAGTCCATGTATCTCAAGCAATTCTTGCAAGGAAATTGCACCTTATTGCTCGCTTGGACTCATTGAAATGGTTTTCCCATTACAGCATGACCATGGAGAGTAGCAACCCTGCTATCAGCTGGTGTTTATGGCAGTATTCAGTCAGCACGTGTTGCCACACTGTCGAGGCGTAGCACTAGCCAGCCACTATTCCTGTGTCCTCCATTGTTAAATAAATGATCTGGACAGCAGTTGGCTGCGTGAAGAACCGTAAAGCCTTGGTGATTGACTGAGCAGCGGATCCTGTAAAAACAGAAGAATTTATCGGTGATCCAGTATCATCACCAATTCATGCTGAAAATGCTGTTTCCATGTACATAAAAACGCCATGTGCAAGAGCTGACTTTTGGCAAAAGTTTATGAAGGTGTAAGGTCCTGTATATGATGAGGCTTTAAGAGCCTACATACCAACGAAGGAAGTCAGCGGTTTATTGTATTGCGATGTATGTACCCTCTTTCACATTTGTTAGCCTTGTATAATGATAATAAATGCATCATAAATTTTAGTGAGGAGCTCCATATGAATGGTCATTTAAATTTTCACTCCTTCAATGTATTATGATTCAGTACAAGAATCTAGCAAAGCACAAGATAATATGATCCTGATGCAGGCCTGTGAGACAGTGGCACTCAAACAGTTTATTTCAGCCCTTGATCCTTTTCGCTCCAGCTTCCAGTGGATAGCATAGGTTTCAGATATCGTAAGTAAATACCAACAGAATCATAAACAGATAGGCAGAGGTGAATGAGTGGTGTAAGCACTGGACAAGCACAAGGAGACTACATTGCTGGAGGAAGCAGCACGAGATTAGACCATTGTAACAACTAACATTAGTTTAGCTCCAAAGAAAGGACCTCACTTTGCACCTTGGAGACGATAAAGTTAAAACATAATGCATCACTTAGGTACCATCGCAATGCTCCGGACCACAAAATAAACAAGGGAAACCATGACACAAGGCAAAGCCATTTCATCAGAAAGACACCACAAAAGCCATACCAACAGGCAACATTCAGTAGAGCAGGAGAAACTTCAGGACAAGGGCAGGCAAGAACACAGCTGAGACGATGCCGGCAATATTTTGTTAAGAGAGAAAAAAGGGCTTCATCTTTGAATGCGTGATTTACAGCTTCAACACACCGCGCAAAAAACACATTCAAATATACCATGAAATGGCTGCACAAACCACCAACACCTAATATGTACACCATAAAATTCCCGGGAAAAAAGAGGAAGGAAAATTTTTCTCTCACTACATTTATATTACAAAGGCAGAGGACATCTGCAGTTAGTGAATGCAGCTGGCCATTTTACACGCCTTGACTTCGAGAAAGTGATGAATAAATTGCTGCACATGCATCTTGTTTTCAAGAAATTCTACACTTATTTCGCTCTTGGCTAGATGGTGTACCAAGAAATAGAACATGGGTCATCTCATCTCCAGCTTTTTGAGCTTCATACCTGGAAAGAAATGAGAAAAATCATGACATCAGACCTAAGGATTCCATGAACTTAAAATAATGAACTGAAAGATCTCGACATCAGAGCTTGCTTTAAGAAAGTGCCATAGTTCTTTAGAACCACTACAAACAAACTTCAGCAAAAAAGGGTCCTAAGATAATTTTTATGCTTTGTGGACCTTACAATCACCTATCAACGCTATTTTGATTCTTAAATATCCATTTGAAACACCACAAGTCAATTTTTTTATCTCACAAACAATCCCATCTGAAACAGTTTTACCTAATCGTAAGCCCACATACCAGTATTTATGTTATATTGGATATGATCCCTGAAATTTGGCATTTTCCGTGCTACTTTCTAACGATGTCAAACAATGCTGATGTAGAAACTAAATGATATCATATAAAGATATGAACCAACCGTTGTTGCTACCCATTGTGAAGTGCTAGTCAAGATTTCTAGTATATGCATCATAAATGTTAAGGATATATTATCTCTTATAGTTATAGATAAGTTTCTGTTATAGATAGAGTTCTATTCCTATTCCTTTTCCTCATGTACACTATATATTGTGGTCATTGGCCCTCATATTGAATACAAGTGCTATTCATAACATGGTATCAGAGCCAGGTTAGGGTTAGGGTTTTTCTTCCAGGCGTGCACTTGCGCTTTACCCTCTCCTCTCCTTTGGCTTCTTACAATCTGCGACGCCGCTCCTCCGTGCCGGCCGGCGTAGCGCCGCTCCTGTGCCTTGGGTCTCGGCGTGTCGTGCCGCATCATGAGACATAGACTTGCTATAACAGAAACTTATCTATAACTATAAGAGATAATATATCCTTAACAATAGAAACATTGCAGATATACAATAGTGGAAGGATGAAACATGGGGGAAAGAGAACTCCAGAAATTAGAGAAGAGCTTACTCTTGGGAACACTGCAGCTTCGACAAAATTCTGTGCCATGATGAGCGAACCGTGTGGCAACATCCTCTGCTAATGTACACTCCATATAGACCTACCTATTGAACTTGGTCATGATTTTGGAAAAATCTAGCTACTTCTCTGTACAACTGCTCCCCTTCAAATGGCTTAAAGACATAGCCATCCATTTCACTTTTCAGGCACTTCTCATGCGTTGCCTGGATAACATCTGCTGTCATGGCCAATATCGGAGTTCTCCACTTCTGAATATTAGCACATTCTGATGGCGCTTCTCCACGTTCTATTCGCTCATTTAGATCTCTTTCCATCACTCTAATCTTCTTAGTGGCTTCAAATCTGAGAAAAAGTACCAGATGCATAATAAAACATAGGCAATCTATGAAATGACAGATTACTACTGAAAGAAAACATGAGCAGCCACAGAAAAGACTTACCCATCCATTTCTGGCATCTGTATGTCCATGAAACAAGCATCAAAACTGTGAGGTGGTTTTAGCAATGTGATTGCTTTCTTCCCACTGTCTACACAAGTTACTTCTGCACCATACTTCTTGAGAGCACCAGCAGCCACTTTAAGGTTCACAACATTGTCGTCAACCACAATGATTTGCTTCTTGTGGAGAAGGCTACCCAATGTTGAATTGCCAACCACTCCATTCCTGCAATGCACTTTAGCTACCCCGCCCAATGATCGCTGTAGTGAGACCTGAAGCATGCTTGCACGAAGCGGTTTTATGATTACATTCAAGTTATGCTCCCTGGATATATGTGAATTGTTCTTGATAGAACTTGTAGGGTTCTCCAAAAGAAAGAACTTTGGAGAGTCTGAATGATCCTTGTTCCTCAATTTGCTAACCCAAAGAGGCATGGAATGAGATTCCTTCAGCCAGGTTTCCTTATCAATCAGCACTAGCTTTGCAATCCGTGATCCACAATTCATTTTAGGAATGACTTGATTTAGGTCAGTAGTCAATTCCGTTTGAACTCCAAGTCTTTGCAAATGATACTTGGTAACTTCGGCACGGACTGGCCTATGATCAACCACGAATGCATTGATCCCTTTGAACACTGACGATTGGTTCTCATTTCCATTGGAGCGTGCCCTCGTAAGCACAGCAGTGAAGGTGAAAGTAGAACCAACACGGGGTTGGCTTACAAACCCGATCTCTCCCTTCATGAGATTAACCAAGCACTTGCTGATGCTTAATCCAATGCCAGTGCCCCCATGGATGCGGGCAATGGATGGACCAACCTGCATGAAAGGGGTGAATACACGGGATTGGGCATCACATGGGATGCCGACACCAGTATCTTCAACAGATATTATCAAGCTTATTGAGTCAGATGTGATGGGCTTAAAAGCCATCTCAGATGAGTGTAATTCCCCATTGAAAAGTCGAAAGTTCTCCCAACTATTCCTCCTGTTGGCCACTGGGTAGCCACTTAAGGTGTTCGCATATGGAGTTCCCATCTCCACCTCTAAACAACTCATGACCTCTTCGACGACATGAACTGTCAAGTAGATATGCCCCCTCTCTGTGAACTGTGAAAAATAGAAGCTGTCAGTCAACAAATAATAGAATGCATAAAAAATGAAAATATATAATACACTGATTCATATTTCCATTTGTGCTATTCATTTATATCAATTTTCTTACTTTTATGGAGTTCCCCACGAGATTTGTAATGATTTGCCTCATTCTACCGGGGTCACCCATAAGTGTTTGTGGAATTTGGTCAGAGACATAGACTGCCAACTGCTCTCGCAGTATATCATCATGAGAAAAACATGAAAAATGAAAGCAAAGTTAGTGCGTTGTAACAAAATTCAACAAAAATGCGATGCATGAATCTACTCTTTAATTACCTCCAGTCCTTTCTCCTGAGCTTTTCCACAGAAGAGAGACAAAATGTCATCACAAAGTGTTCTAAGATCAAAGGGCACAGCCTCGAGCTCAAGTTTGCCAGACTCAATCTTCGCCTGATCAAGAACCTCATTTATGAGAGATACCAAAGCTTTTCCACTAGCTTGAGCGGTTCTGACATAGTCTTGCTGCGTTGTGTCCAGATTAGTATCCATGAGCATTTGGAGCATTCCTGAAAAGAAAAGGAGAAATCATTTAAATCCCTGTGATCAAAATAACAATGAACAATACATTATGGATTGGATTAACTAAGCACTCACCTAAAACACCATTCATTGGAGTTCTGATCTCATGTGAAACTGTAGCCAAGAACTGCACCGAGCAAAAATGACATGGAATTAGATGTTGTTTTCACTTGGACAAGACATTATGGGTTGTAAAAAGATTACTTACCTGTGACTTGGCAACATCTGCAGCTTCCGCTTGCTTCTTAAGCACCATCATCTTTTGAAAATCGTCTTCAACTTTAGTAATACGATTGACAGTAGCATAAAATATGTAACCAGTCAGTAAAGCAATCAGAAGAGTTCCAAATGATGATGTTAATGCCAGCCATGGCCATGGTCGACTTTGCATGAACCTGTTGAAGAGAAGAGAAATAGAAATAGATCACATGGACAGTTTTTTTTTTTTTTAAAAAAAAAAAGGAACATCACATGAACACTGTCCGAATACATTCCAATTTCAGGATTCATAAAAAGGGAGAGCAGCCAAACAATCACCTGCAATGCATCTCGTGCCTTCTTGATGGATCGCCAAAGTTGAGCATACTGACATGATTCATGTCACTGCCTGTATCATTCGAACCATACATACTGATCGGCTTCTCATTAGTAGTATCATACACGTTCACCATGATGGATTGCTTCCCCGCAAGCTGATGAAGCAACTTATCAACAAGTGCTTCTATATCAAATATGCCACCTAAATAGCTGTTTGCAAGCAAAAGCAATCAGTTAGGATTCCGCTGCATAACCTCTGGATGGAATAGCAGGCTTATATGCATGTAGACCTTACCCGATAGCAGCTTGGATGCGCTCCTGTGGCATCGCATCTGCAGGAAGCTCAGACTCGTACACCGTGTATGTCGAGATCACCCCGAGCCGATTATTCAGTAGCTTAAAAGGAGCAGTTAAAACACCCTTCCCGGATTTTCTGGCTCGTAGTATGTTTTCGCGATCCTCCTGTTGAAGCAAATAAGACACCCTTTAACATGACAACCAGACAATATTTTCAAGAAAATTACTATGATCGAAACATCGTAACTCCGAATCAACAGTTCTTTTCCGAAGTTGGAAAAAAAAAGGCCAAGAGAACAAGGAACCACACTGTAAGATACTCCCTCCATTTAGAAATACAGAAACACAAGGTGTATTTCTAAATTTACATAAGACTTTGCACAAAGATTAATGTTACGATGAAATCGACAAAAGTATGAGAGCAAATGACTTAGATACTCACCCTTAAGTTTTTTGAAAGATAAAAAATGATGCGAGTGGTAATGAATAATAATGTATATGGTTGAGAGAGAATAAATAGGGGTATAATAGAAAAAAGCTTTATTAAATCTATTATAGGCCTTATATTTCTAAACAAATCATTCAAACTAATGCCTTATTTATAAAGGGAGTAAGTAGTAAGAATTTCGTGCCATCATGGTTAAAACACTAGTAACAGTCCTCAGCTGTGAACCCACATGGTGAGCACCGAAGGTTGCAGCTTTTTACGGCGCTAGCCTAAAAGATCAAATCTTGACAGGGAAAAAAACACCGATGAGAGATGTGGAAAAAAAAAATCCTCACTCACATTCCCGGAGAGCATATCGAAGGAGACGACATGCTTGTAGGTGTCCTGCGCGAAGATGACAGGGGCGTACTCTTCGGCCGGCTCGCGGATCTCCCCGGCGGCGCCGTCTCCTGGCCCCGGCGACGGCTTCTTGGACGAGTACATCTGCTTGATGCTCCACCCCTGCTGCCGCTCGAACTGCTCCCGCTCGGCGTGCGTCACCTGCACCGCGTACGCCACCCCGCTCGTCAGCGGCCGCTCGAACGCCGTCCTCTCCGCGTACCTCGCAAACGTCATCTGCAACAGGACGGGCCATCCACCGTCATCCATGGTGCGTGGTTAATTAGCCACGAATCGAAAAGACAGAGCAAGAAAAGATAAGTTACAGGCACAGGTACCTGGTCGATGGCGGATGGGTTCTTGGAGTGGTGAAAGGTGGAGACGAGGATGGCGAGGGCCTGGAGGTGGTTCATGCTGACGTTGAACTGGTCCTGAAGCATGCGGGCGCGCTCGTCGCACATGCTGGCGAGCGACTCCCGGCGCTTCTCGACGGCCTGGGAGTTCATCAAGTGCAAAATAAACAAGGAGCCGAGCAACCAGCCAACGACCCAGATCAGCAGCACCCAGCGGCACCACGTCTCCCGCACCCGCGACCCCAGGTAGTGGCTGCACACGTGGCTCCGCAGCGACTTGGCCGACAGCTTCTCCGGCAGCGGCAGCGGCAGCGGCAGCCGCATCCTGTCCAGCCCCAGCCCCAGGAAGCCTAGCCCGGTCGCCGCGCCCTTCCCCTCCATCCCTGCTCCTCCTCGTCGGGCTCTCTTCTCCAACGAGCACCGGTCATTCGGCTACATCGCCGGCGAGGACGCTCCCCTGCTCTCGCTCCCTCTCTCGCGGCGCATGCGTAGCAGCACAGGATGAGCCGGAGCCCGGAGCCGGAGAGACACACGTCCACGAGGTAGCAAATCAATGGATGCCGAGCTGTAGCAGCGCCACCCGCACTGTTTCCTTCAATTCACTGCCCAAAAAGGAGCCAACACCCACAAACTTTCCTTCTCCCCTTGCTCCTCTCTCTTCCTTTCCCTCTGCCCCTATTTTCTGCCCTTGGTTCTTGCTGCTCTGCCGTTCAAGAACCTGCCTGCATGTTGCCTCTCCAAGAAACAGCCAGCCAGCAAATCATGGACGAGTTTGACCAAGGAGGAGATAGAGAGATGGCCAGATGAGAAGAGAAGAGCGACAGCAACAGCAGCAAAGCAAAGCAGCCACAACTATCTCAAGCTGACCTCAACTACAGCAGCTAGAAGGAACATGAAGCTAGCCTAGGTAGGAGGGAGAGAGAGAGAGAGAGAGGAACAAACCAGAGAGGGGAAAGGATTGGGGAGGGAAGGAAGGAGATTGGGTCGATTGGAGCAGAGGAGGAAGGAGAAAAGTAGGTGAGGTGAGGTTGGAGTGGAGGTGGAAAGGGGGAAAGGGGAGAGTAACAGAGCGGCGGAGGAGGGAGGGGAGCAGCACGGGTGGGATTGGGGAGGAAGAGGAGGGGGGTGGGAGGTGGCAGTGGCACCAATCACAACAGTGGGAGAGGCCAGCACGCAAGTGGCTCCTCCTCCTTCCCCCTCTCTCATCTGTGGGCCTCCCTACTTCGTCTTTTACGAGCCTACCTTCCTTCTCTCTCCTCCTAATCACGCTCCACCTCAAAACAAAAGGCCAAAAGAAAAACCCAAACATGCTTGGTAAGTTTTTATTAAGAGGGGACTTGGTAAGATGTGCTTTAATGGACTGGGAGCGATTTAATATGTCGACCGTGCGTTTCTAGGGTACTGGTTCGTTGAGGGCCTGTTTGAATCGCATCTCCATTTCATCTTTTTTGCTTACGTGGAGAAGGGAAGTAGAGGAGAGACATAAGAGCTGGCTCTTAACGAATAGTCAGTCTATAGTGTTTTTCAAAAAAAATAAAAGACAATTACATGTGGACCCACATTTAGTGTTGGAGAATATGTTATAATCAATCTATTGAAGAGCTTGTCTTTAAACTAGCTATAAGTGATATGGAACTTTCTTATAGCCAGTAGTTGACTCTATAATTGGAGATGCTCTTAGCAGCTAATAGTTCTTAGCTAATATTAGCTTATATGTGCATTTTTAGCTAATAGTTCCTAGCTAATATTAGCTAGCTAACTATTAGTTGGAGGGTGTTTGGATCCACCAACTAAATATGTGGCTAATAGATGCTATTGTCCAGAATACCTATGCTATTAAATGCTATTGGTATTAGACGCGAAGGGTATTTTGGTTAAATGCCACCTTTTAGCTGTTATTAGCTGAGTTTGGCTAGTTAATGAGATAACTATTAGCTGAGTGCCCAGCTAATAGATAACTATTAGCTGGGTGTGTTTAGATCCACTCCAGCTAATTTTTAGCAGCTAACTATTAGCTGTATGAATCCAAACAGGCCCTCCCTGAATAAGCTTGTTCTTATTTACCTTTACATTTACTTTTATGTCGAATCAAAATAAAAGTTTAATGTTCTGTTCCATCGTCGATACGGTCTCTGAAATAAAGATTTAACCACTAATTTCTAATATAATATATTTATAAAACCTAATAAAATTATAATATTATAAAATTACTTTTCGGGATAAATCTACACATATAATTTTTATATCTCTGAAGGGTGTAAAAGAAATGTTCTGCTGTATCTGGATTTTCTACACCACCGAGTAGAACTTCGCTAACAAGAGAAAACATAATATGTAATTTTTAAACTCATTAACTATTAGTATAATCGAAGCCGTTTCGATTCGAGCCCTAACAAATTTTTTTACCGGCCCCAGCCTGGGTAATCTCTACTATATAAAGTGGGAGTTTCTTCCCACGTCACATTAATTGCCCTGCTTAATTGCCCTACGCAAGAAACGAAGCGTTGCTTTAATTAGACAGCTTTTGCAAGAAACGAAGCGTTAAACATAGATGTTTATCTTATGAAATAGTATTTTTTTATTTTTTAATCTTTATTTTTCGTTATCAATTTTGTTTTTCGTAGCAACGCACGGACATATAACTAGTTAAGCTAATGCGGTGGATGGAGCGGGGATAGGTTGACGAGGAATGATAAGGCGTGGGCCCCGCATAAAGCCCGCCACCGTTGGGGACAAGCTGTTGTCTTCCTCCGGACTCCGGAGGAGGAGGAGACTCCGGAGGAGGAGGAGGAGAGGATGACGGAGATCTCTCTCTCTCTCTCTCTCTCTCTCTCTCCTCCCCCTGGCTCGCTACTCGCTAGCTGCTCACTGCACTGTACTGCTGCGTTCTCTCTCCTCCTCTCTGCTTCTCTAGGGTTCCGGTCCTGCGATGCGTTGCAGTTGCGGTGCGCTCTCTTCCCCACCCTCTGCTCGCCCGCTTTGTTTCCTAGCCAAGCTGCTTTGGACTCTTGCTATCCCCCAATTATATGAGAGAGAGAGTGCATGGTTGGCTTTGCTTGGTCTTGATGATGATGTGCGAGTGAGGTGAAAGAGAAAGGGCGGTAATTCTAACCTAACCTCGGTCAGACCTCAGCTCACTACCCATGGTTTTTATTTTTTCTTTCACAAGGAAAATGGATCGACTTCAGTCATCCGACGGTGATACGTGCGGATAATTCAAAATCTGGCGTACGTTCTTCATCCGATGACGGAAGCTGTAATATCAGTTTTTTCACACGGTAAATTAAACCGTGTAATTTCGACAGAAATATGTAGGAAAATCCGGCGTTCCAGGCAGGGTTCCATTTATCGACGATAATCGCTCGATTATCGCCGATAATTGTTTTATTGACGGCGGCCGAAATCATTTACCGATCGGTAAACAGAGAAAATTCAAAAAATTCAAAAATTCAAAAAAAATTATATGACGCAAATATCGCGATTATCGAGACATATCGAGCGATTATCGCCAAATATCGTCGAAAATCGCTACAAAAGTCGACCGCACAAAAAAGTTCAACATGACCGTCGATTTTCCACCGATAATCGTCGATTTTCCACGTTTTTTGATTTTTTTTCAAAAAAAACTGATTTTTGAATTTTTGCGATTTTCGACCGATTTTCTGTTCGATTTTTGCGATTATCAAATTTTACTGTTCATCCGAAAATCGCGATATCGATAACGTGAACCCTGGTTCCAGGCAGGGAACTTAAGACATAAGAGAGAGAGAAAAAAAAAAAACTATTAGGCCACACAAGTTCGATCGATCGGAGGACTAAGCATGCCGAATCTATCACATCTGTACTTAGCTCTAAAAGAAAGTCTCATTTGTACTAGTTTGGGCTAGCTGTGAGCCATCCGTTCACTTAAACGTTGTGGCATGCTCTCTTCATTGAGCTGCTCTGGCCCAAACACAGGAAGGCATGTGCACAGCGAAACACAGCAGTCTGTTTGCATTGTGCTGTGCATGTGGAAGGAAAGAAAGAACATAACTAGTGTTTGCACCAAAATTCGGCATGTATTGAAATCGGTCTAAAAAATGAAAAAGAAGTATTCGTATAAAAAGGAATCGGTAAACGACTCGGAAAAGGAATCCGTTTCTAAAAGGAAAGGGAATCAGATAAGAGGCCGATACGGATAAATGCACCGTATCCGTGTACAACTCGGATCGGCCAGGCGTGTTATAAAAGGAGGTGGGCGTCAGGCGAAGAACCAATCCAACAACACACACATCTACTTTTTACAAGCTTTTCTTTTACATTGTTTTAGCCTCATAGATCTCTCTGCAAGTCGACGGAATCAACATAGTTGCGCATCGCCGATTGTTGATTTTAGCCGATTTCACCCAGGTTTGATTTGCTTCGTTTTGTTGCGCATCGCCTTCCCGAAGCCGATTTTACCTTGTATCCGGATCAATCAGAATCGGTTGATCTAGTTATCTCCTAATCGGTTCTTGCCGACTAGCGAAAAGCCGATAGATCCTTGTTCATCGGCTTTGATTAAATTACAAACTCTACCTTGTCAATTTCAGGTCAAATTGACTGGCACGCTCTGCAAACCCGGCGTTTGTCTTGTGTGTTCGAGGCCGAAAACCCTCCTTCACGTTTTTTGCGCGAACATATTTTGGCACGCCCAGTGGGACCAACAAAAAGAATGTCATCAACCGACAAACCCGCGGTCTCCGCCGATATCAACACTGATGCTATAATCGCGCCTCAAATGGCCGATTTAACCCCTGAGCAACGGAAGGAAATCGAAGACCGAAAGGCGGCTCTGGAGGAAATGATGCTACGGTGCTTCCAGAAAACACGCCGTGGCGTTACTCAAAAGATTGCACTCCCAAGCATCAATCCTATCGGAGATTCGTCATCTGAATCGGTAAGCCGATACGCACCCGCTCAAGCCGATTTATCAAGTATGATCGAGCAATCTGTCCATCACGCATTGATTAACCAGTCATCGGCTCTAGTATCCACATTAAAGCCGATGATAGAAAATAGTGTGAAAACAATTGCTCAGGAATTAGCCGCCTGGAAGCCTGGCTAGATCCACCACAAACCATCCCTACGTGCCGGTATATTCCATAACGCCTAACACCAACACGATGGCGTGTCGGCCCAAGCACCTATTATGGTACCAACTCAACCTACTGTTTTGAAACCAAGCATACAGAGAGATGGATTCACACACTACCATGGGCACACGGATGGGGCCAAGATAAGCGCATCAAATCAGTCAAATGGGCCCTCCAATAGCATCGGTTTATCGGCTTATCACCGATCGAACAGATCAGTCCCGATCACGGGGAGCCACAACCGTGAAACAAACACCGTATAGGGTGGCGCCGTACGTCGAACCTTTCGCGCCCATACCCGATGCATTAGGTTTTAATCATGATTGCGACCAAGTGCCAAGACCCCCTGCGGTGCGATTTGGACAAAGACCCGAGTTTGCACTCGGGGCGGCGTGAACCATGAAAATTGGCGATGTCGGTTGCACCACAAGCCGACAATGTCAATTGGGCGTAACAAATCGCCAATGTTTTGAGAGAAACAGTTAAACTACGGCCAGAGGAAGGGTGATCGTCTACAGAAGCCGTATCCCGATTACATAGACCGAATGCCATACCCCACAACTTCAGGATACGGACTTTGCTAAATTCTCGGTGATGATTACATTTACCACAATTGAGCATATCGGACGGTTTATGGCTCAATGTGGGAGGCCGCGATCCGATGGATTAAAAATTAGATTGTTCCCTTTGTCATTATGCGGCCGCATTCACTTGGTTCACGAATCTACCTCCAAATTCAGTTCATATATGGAACGATTTAGAAAGCCGATTCCATGAATACTTCTTTCGGGAACTATGGAGCTTAGGATTTCGATCTTAGTTCATCCGAAGTATACTGGCGAATTGGTCTCTGATTATATCAAGAGATTTCGGGGCGTACGGAATAGGTGCTACAGTGTAACATTACCCGATGATCAATTGGCCGATCTAGCGTTCCAAGGATTAATCCCTCCATTGAAAGAGAAATTATCGGGCCAAGAGTTCCCCGACTTAGGCCACTTACTCCATCACAGATCGGCACATGAAAGCCGATATGCAGAGATCAAAGGGTTTAAAGATAGATTTAAACCAAACAAAGAATGAAAAGGGCAAAATAAACATGATAGAGTACAATTCAAGCGATACCTCTGAGGACGAAGCAGAGGTGAACATAGCCGAGTGGACCAAGGGTTCTAAAAAGCCACTCATATGCTCTCTACTTAAGCCAACGAAAAATAGGGCGGAAGTCAAGTACTCATATGATGTGTCGAAATGTGACAAGATATTTGATTTATTACTACAAGAAAAACTCATAAGGTTACCAGAAGGGCACGTCATCCCATCTACGAGGAAATTAAAAGCGAAGGTATTGTAAATGGCACCATTCATTCTCACATAACACTAACGATTGCAATATTTTTCGACAACAGATTCAATCGGCCATCGCCGATGGCGAGTTAAAGTTCTTGGAAGAATCGGCTATGCAAATAGATATGAATCCTTTCCAGGTCAATATGGTGCAGTGCTCACAAAAAGGGAAGGGACCCATGAAAGATGTTAAGCCGATTGAAAGATTTAAAGCACGATCAAAAGATGAAACGGTACAGATTACTATCGGCTCAATACAAATAGAAGCCGATAGAAACGGACAAAACTCAAGAACGGTAAAACCAAGAGGGGACTTGGAGGTCGGTAAATGGTATCGGGCTGAGAGGGCTCCAAGAAAAATCGGTTTCAAACCAAAGCCGACTTTCTCACAGCTCCCGGGAAGTATGAGAGGATAAGTCGAAGATGTAACACTCAACACGTAGTTTTCATCGACCAGGGCAAAAGAGGGGCTTAACGTTGGCGGCCGATATGCCATGCTCGGCCAACCATCAAGAAGAGAAACATCGGCAATGTCCCTTTTGGCGCTTTCTTTGGGAGAGGAATGACCTTACCAACAGCTTGAATCTTGTCCTATGCAACACTGCTCGCATATCGGCCAAACCGATCAATAAAAGATAGGTTATCTAGACCGATATACAATCATCCGTATAAGAAGCAAGAGGCCACCCATGAGAGGTTGTCAACATCGAGCAAGGCGAGTCCTCAGAAATCAGGAACTATCGGCTAACACAAATAGAATGGAATCGACAATGAGATGAGCAATTTAGCCGAAAAATACGAAGCCGATAGAACCTAAACCTAGGTGGTGCCCCTGTGTCTCAAGAAATCACAACGCAGAAGGCTTCAGCGATTAAAAACACAAGAAGAAAGGGAGGCGTAAAAGGAGAGCGAAAGGGATCGGATGTTCAATAAGTTAAGACCGGTACCAATTTTGAAAAAGGAGTGGAGAAAGAAGGAACAAATCGATAGTGATTCAGACCAATCGATCGAATCCGGTTCTCCGATGATCCGGGATGATACGCCACCAATGGATATAAACATGGTATTCGCTCTACCTGCCGAGTTCAAAACCGAAGAATCTACCAAGAAGTGTTCGCCCAATTATGCCTCTGAGCACCGTGACGTGTGTTCGAAAAGCCACAAGACATGCATCGGCATCTCAAAACCATTATATCCGAAAGGGTATATTAATGGCCGACCGATATCTCGTATGTTGGTCGATGGCGGGGCGACAAATAACTGATGCCGTTAAGTACTTTCGTAAAATTGGGTAAAGCCGATGAAGACTTGATCAAAACCAATATGGTGCTAAATGACTTCACGGAGACCCAACCGAGGCTAAAGGCGTAATGGTGTCGAATCGGCGATCGGTAATAAAACTTTGCCGATCGCTTTTTGTGATTGAAGCCAAAGGCAATTACAGCGTGCTCCTTGGCGGATCGATCCATGCCAATTGCTGTATACCATCAACTATGCACCAAAAATTGGTGCAGTGGAACGATGATACAGTAGAAGTCGTACCGGCCGACACATCGGCTCATATCGCCATGGCTAGCGCTGATACCAACTGGCCACACGAAGAAGCTGAATGTATATCAGGAAAGGCCTTGGACAATTGCGATTTTATCTGCGTTGAGAAGTCAGGATTCAAGCCGATCAGCGTCAAACCCAACACGTTTGATCGGACAGACGAAGTAGTAAGAAGATGGAGTACAAGACACTAGCAAAGCTGCAGGAAAAGGCCAGGAGCTATCGGCAAGAAGAATACGAAGAAGCTGTTGAGGATTTTGAAGAAGAAAGAAAAGGGTTATGATTTACTTCTGCCGATTTGCTCGAAGAGATCGATATTGGGGAAGGTGATAATAAAAGACCAACGTTTGTAAGTGCCAAACTAGAACCCAGTTATAAAGCAAAGTTGGTCGAAATACTCAAGAAATATAGAGATTGCTTCGCGTGGGAGTATTACGAGATGCCAGGCTTAAGCCGACAGCTAGTTGAGCATCGGCTACCAATAAAACCTGGGTATCGGCCATTCAAACAAGACCTAGGCGATTTAATCCTACATTGTATGACGCTATAAAGGAAGAAGTAGGACGATTGCTAGAGGCAAAGTTTATCCGCCCCGCCGATACGCCGAATGGGTCTCAAACATCGCCCTCAGAAAGAAGAAAAATGGCAAACTTAGGGTATGTGTCAATTTTAGAGATTTAAACAAAGCTACACCAAAGACAGTACCGATGCCTATAGCCGATATGCTTATCGATGTCGCATCCGGGAATAAAATCATAAGCTTTTGGACGGAACGCCGGATACAATCAGATATTCATGGCCGGCCGATATACCCAAAACGGCTTTCGATGTCCGGGGCTTTAGGGCTATATGAGTGGAAAGTTATGACCTTCGGTTTAAAAATGCCGGTGCTACTTATCGGCGTGCCATGAACCATATTTTCCATGATTTAATCGACAAGATCGCGGAAATATACATTGACGACGAGTGGTAAAATCCAAAGAAGACTGGCAACATTTAGCCGATCTGGAAAAGATGTTCGAAAGCACAAGGTTACATGGGTTAAAAATGAACCCTCTCAAATGTGCTTTCGGAGTATCGGCTGGACAATTTCTTGGGTTTACGGTGCATGAAGGAGGAATTGAAGTAAACCAAACCAAAGTAAAAGCCATAGCCGATACTAAACCGCCGACAAGCAAAAAGGAGTTGCAGGTATTGATTGGGAAGATCAACTACTTACGACGTTTTATCTCAAACTTGTCGTATGCGTATTCTGCCTTCACACCGCTGAAAATTAATGATAACCAATTGTTCAAATTTGAAGCCGATAAACAAAAAGCCTTCGACGACATAAATGGTTATCGATGAGTCCACCAAAGATTGACCGCACCAAAACACGGTATACCTTTTAGACTATATATATCGGTGAAGGTGATTCGATTGGGGCGCTTTTAACACAAGAAGCCGATAGGAAGGAGCGAGCAATATTTTACTTAAGCCGACGTCTTTTAGATGCGTAAACCAGGTATCCCCTAGTAGAAAAATTATGTTTATCATTGTATTTTGCTTGCACCAAGTTAAGACATTATATGTCGGCTTCCAAATACGTTATAATATGCAAAACCGCTGTAGTTTAGTACATATTAGCGGCGCCAATCCCGCGGTGCCGGCTTGGTAAATGGGCATACGCCTTAACAGAGTTCGAGTTAACCTATGAGTCGGCTAAATCTGTGAAAGGACAAGCTGTGGCCGATTTTATCACAGGAAGTGAAACATTAGTAGGAACAACTAGTGTAACTCCTTGGCAGTTGTATTTTGATGGATCTGTTTGCCAAGAAGGCGAAGGCATCGGTGTGATACTAGTTTCACCTAGGAAACAGGAGTATGACTTCATGTATCGGCTAAATAGCCGATGTTCAAATAATCAAGCAGAATACGAAGCATTGCTAAGAGGTCTACAATTGTTAGATAGCATCGGAGTGAAAGACGTCGAAGCTTTTGGAGACTCGATGTTAATTGTACAAAGAAGTCAAAGGAGAATACCGATGCAACGATGATGCGCTTAACTCAAGATTTACATCAATGCCTCCAGATCATCGAGATGTTCACTACATTTTCTATAAAGTATATCCCGGAGAAGCTAATGATAAGGCAAACCAATTGGCACAATGTGCATCGTGGTACAAGATTGAAAGCCGACAGGGTCGATCGGACTAAACGCTTGGTCGATTCTATGCTCACCCCGTCGACCGGAGAACAGAGATAAGGGATTATTTGTCGATCCAGCCAAGCCGATCGAGCGAAGGTCAGCGCAAAGCACTCAAATATGTTCTACTAGAAGATGTATTGTACTTTCGGACTATGGAAGGTTTGTTGTTAAGATGTCCGAAACCGAGGAAGCTAAAATAGCGATGGGTGAAGTCCATGAAGGCATCTGTGGATCACATCAATCGGCCCATAAGATGAAGTGGGTCGAGGCGAACAGGATATTTTTGGCCGACGATGTTAGAAGATCGCTTCAAATATTATAAAGGATGCCAAACATGCCAAAAGTTTGGTAACATACGATCAAGACCAAAGATCGGCTTTGCATCCGATCATCAAGCCATGGCCATTTAGAGGATGGGGTATAGACGTAATCGGCCAAATATTTCCGTCATCCAAAGAAAGGACATAAATTCATCCTTGCGACCTACAGATTATTTCTCAAAATGGGTTGAGGCTGTACCACTCAAGAAGGTTACTAGTAAAGAGTCGATCGACTTTGTAAATGAACACATCGTCCATCGGTTTGGGATTCCACAAACAATTACTCTTGATCAGTCTTGTGTTCATGTCCAACGATTTCAAAGGTTTTGCGGAAAGTCTTAGGATAAAATTACTTAACTCTTCCCTTACTACGCCAGGCCAACTGCAAGCCGAGTCGTCAAACAAGACATTGATAAAGCTGATAAAAAGAAAAATTGAGGAAGAGCCAAGGAAATGGCATTCAACGCTATCGGAGGCTTTATGGGCCTATCGGCTATCTCATCACGGATCAACCAAATTGTCACCTTTTCAGTTGGTATACGGACAAGAAGCCGTCTTACCCGTAGAAATCAACATCGGCTCAGTAAGGCTATATGAGCAAGATAAGGTATCAGCCGATGAATACAAACAGGCAATGCTCGATAATCTGGATGATTTGGCTGAACTAAGGCTGATCACGCTAGATCGGCTTAAAAGGAATAAAGAGAGGGTTGCCAAGTCATATAATAAAAAGGTGATTTTAAAATCGTTTAATCAAGCCGATTTGGTATGGAAAACCGTGTTGCCAGTCGGATCTAAGGATAATCGCTTCGGTAAATGGTCCCCAACGTGGGAAGGTCCTTACAAGATAAATCGACCGACTGATGGAAATTCATATATACTGGAGTCCTTAGATGGATTCGTGTTACCTAAAGCAATCAACGGAAAATATTTAAAAGCATATTACCTCAAAGATATGGGTCGGGTCCTAACTACAGGAAGAAAAGCATCAAGACCCGATTACAAAAACATGCATACAAATTGGTCATACAATCGACCAAGTCGAGAGCAAACATTCATCCATCAGTTAAGCGGTTTACAAAAATCGGCTACACGGCCGATACTACACATCGATTCAAGAAGCAATGCTGATTTTAATGAAGTCGGAACCAGGCAAATGGGCTCCCAAAGCCGATAGTCAGCAGCCCTACCAATAGTAGCTTGAACACTATCAATTAGTTGTTCATCGACTTTTGCATCACCCTAATTGGGATCATCTTAGCTGATTGATTCTTGACTTTGGCAAAAACTTCGCCGATTCTTTGCCTCTGAACCGCTAGTGAAGATGTCGCATCAAGAATGCCGAGTTGGCAATCTGCAAGTTCTTTTGTAACTAGGGCCACCGTTCTTCAAGTTTTTCTTGGATGACTCGGCTCTTGGGCCTTAGTCTTGGCCGATTTCAAAGACAAAGAAGACACCCTGGTCAAAAGCACTCTTCGAGATTTGGCATCCGCTATAAGTTTGTCCAAGATTTCTTGGTCGGCTTGCTGGGCCCTCCTCTGTTCAACTCTCGCTTTGGCGATTCCACGTCCGGTGACGAGCATCTAGATGACACACTTCTAGCAAAGCATTCATGGCCGCAGGGGAAGATCGGCTTGCATGGCCGCCATAGCATTCCTCAAGGGTGGGTGTTGGCGGAAGAGCGCCTCCGGTGCATTACTTCATCTAGGAGGCGATTGAGTCGCTCTGCATACCCGGCAGCGTGATAACGGCCGATCTTTGGAAGCAGAGGCCGCTATTATACGTTGGATATCGGCCGGATAATCATCGGTGGCCACAATCTCCGGTCGTCAAGCTCGTCGAGTGAATCCCAAGAATCGGCCAGATCGATTGATGGCACTTTGGGGTCATGATCGGAAATATCGATCGTCGGGGCAGATGCCGGCGGTGTTGGAGAAATAGCCGATGCGACACCTTGGAGATCGGCTAAAACCCCGCTACTTGCACCGACGAGATTGCTAGGGATTAGAGAGAATAAAAATCAGCAATGCAAGATAAGCGTAAAAATGATATTAAGCAAAGAATAAAGAATAAAACTTACATCGATGGTGAGTGCTCGGAGAGCCATCGGGTTCTTTGCCTCAGTGCAGGCGGCGCTGGTGATTTCTTCCTCCTCTCTGCAGTGACCTCGGGTTAGTAGTTATCAAAGCAAGGGATATAATGGCTAATGCAAGAGTAGCTTACTTGGGGCATTTGGCGAGCCAAGTCCGATAAAGATGGACCTTGGATATCCAAGTTGCCTGAAGTATACCCGTAGTGCCGACAGATTGACCTGGACGCCGGCGTCATCGGCCATCGCTCATGAAGCGTGGGGATCGATTGTTTGCTCACGGCGCCTGCATCACCTGAGGAGATCGGAGGCATTTTAGTAAAAGTCGATAACCAATGTAAAAACAGAAGGATACAAGACAACGGTACCTCTACAGCTACTGAAGAGTCGCTATAACCCGAACTCATGCTGGAACCAGATACTACCGTCGGCTCATGAAAGTCGGGAAGAAATAAGTGAATTATGGCCGACGGAGTTCTGTCCATAAGTACGGCTTCCGATATTCTGGTCCACCACTGCGAGAATGCAGCTGACCGACGGGAATTAAGAACAAAATGTGGTGTCGAAAGAATTTGCAATCCATCGGCTACTTCGAGAATAACCTCAGCGGCAACGCTGTTGGTTACCCGAGCTCGGGGCTCGACGCAAGATAGCAGAGGAAAGGATGGGATGGTTTGCCCAAAACCCAGTTGACGAGCGTAAACCGAAGGGTGGTAGAACTCATAAGATGGATGAAATGTCCGATTGCGGGTATTCAAGCCGACATGAATGATGCAAGGGGTAAGGAAGATTTTGTACAAATCTAAGGTAGATTGGGGCATTGAAGAACTATCAACATCAAGGTGAAGGAATGATGGGTAAGGGCAATCGGCTAAATCAAGATATGGGAAAAAATCATTTGTAGAAGGAAGTCCTATCTAGGAAAGGAAGAAATTGAGGTATTTATGAAAGCCGATCGAGTCCATTTTTAGTTCCTCGGTAGAAGACATAATAAACCTCTCGCCGTAGGATTGGCTAGCTCTATACTGTGGGACAACATGCTCCAGGTTGTCCTCCCGAGGAAAAGTGGAACTCCCCGAAGGTTCGGATAAAATGGATCGACTAAACATGCAATAAAGCCATGTTTGAATGAACCACGAAGGACCCCTATGTTGCCAACGACGTGTTTGGCAAAACCAGGAAAAAAGTCGACCACGAATCACATACATCATTTGGTATACCGCCCCTAGGAACATCTTGCTAAGAGTAGCCGACGCCTCTACTAAACGTTCCGCCACTAGCTGAAAGGTTTGAGTGGGGCCAAGAGAAGCACCGCAGAAGAGATATCGGTCTAACCAAAGGTTGAGAAAAGCGATATGCTCTTCGGCCGATACCGGACCGGTGACTTTATTGTTATTCTGGATATATTTGTGCCAGCCCTCGCCTTTCTTACGGATTAGTTTGAAAGAAGGTTTTCCACTGAAAGCCGATAGCTGATCCCCATCTAGCCTAAGGCAGCACAGTTGGGCCACGTCAAGCAAAGTAGGGCCGATTGGGCCGGACGGGAATAAAAAGGCGTTCAAAGAATCTGACCAAAAGTAGCATGCCGCAGCTACCAAGGGCTCATTGGCTTCAGGGTCGGCTAGACTCAAAGATAAAGATTCGGCTATACCCATCCTCTCCCATTCTACCCTCTTCTGAGCCGACACCCTGATAAACCAAGATCTCCATCCGTTAAGGCTAGTGGGCCAAGCCCTAAAACTTTTTCCCCACTCAGAGATATTGTACCCAGCAGCCGATAAGGGGAGTCTAGGGATCTCGGTATTGATAACTGTTTCTGCTGACATGCTACCTATCGGTGAAATCGGTCTAAAAAATGGAAAAGAAGTATTCGTATAAAAAGGAATCGGTAAACGACTCGGAAAAGGAATCCGTTTCTAAAAGGAAAGGGAATCAGATAAGAGGCCGATACGGATAAATGCACCGTATCCGTGTACAACTCGGATCGGCCAGGCGTGTTATAAAAGGAGGTGGGCGCCAAAGTAAGAACCAATCCAACAACACACACATCTACTTTTACAAGCTTTTCTTTTACATTGTTTTAGCCTCATAGATCTCTCTGCAAGTCGACGGAATCAACATAGTTGCGCATCGCCGATTGTTGATTTTAGCCGATTTCACCCAGGTTTGATTTGCTTCGTTTTGTTGCGCATCGCCTTCCCGAAGCCGATTTTACCTTGTATCCGGATCAACTGTAACCGGTTGATCTAGTTATCTCCTAATCGGTTCTTGCCGACTAGCGAAAAGCCGATAGATCCTTGTTCATCGGCTTTGATTAAATTACAAACTCTACCTTGTCAATTTCAGGTCAAATTGAATGGCACGCTCTGCAAACCCGGCGTTTGTCTTGTGTGTTCGAGGCCGAAAACCCTCCTTCACGTTTTTTGCGCGAACAACTAGGCAACAATATACCGTTGTAATGGTATACCTAAGTTTTATCTGGTTTTATGAGTTCCAGTATTTAGTTTCATGAGTTTCATATTTCATCGGTTTTAGTGATAAGTTTTATAAGTTTCAGTGTCAAAATTTCACGAGTTTCATAAGTTTCAGTGTACCGTAGAATAGTTTTTCTTGGAAAGAAAATACACACGATAAGAGCCAACGTTTTTTTTTTTTTGGGTTTGCTGTGTTGGAGTAGCAGTTAACATTGAAAATCTGAATTTTTTTTTAAATAATACTTTTTTTAAACTGAATTGCGTTTTTAATACTCGAAAAATAAAATTTGCGAAAATAATACGTGGTCGCCATACCGTACGGCGAATACCCTATTTTCGCCATATGGTATGGCGAAAATAGGGTAATTACCCGATTAAATCCGATTAACCGTCGGTTGTTTGGTTAAGGCTATTTTCGCCTTACCATATGGCGAAAATAGTATTTTCGCCAAACCGTGTGGCGAAAATACCCTATTTTCGCCAAACCGTATGACGAAAATAGGGTCTTCGCCATACCGTACGGCGAAAACAGCCTTGATTCCCGTGTAGCAGAGTAACTACGGATTTAGGGTATTGTCGCCACACGGTTCGGCGAAAATAGGGTATTCGCCACACGGTTCGGCGAAAATAGGGTATTCGCTGTACGGTATGACGACCACGTATTATTTTTGCAAATTTTATTTTTCGAGTATTAAAAACGCAATTCAGTTTAAAAAAAAGTAATATTTAAAAAAAAATCCTTGAAAATCTGATGCATTTAACGACGGCATTGCCAGAGGATTTACTAGGCCGTTGTTAAACAACAGAGGCATTTTTACCTTGTAAGATGTTCATCTCACGCTCGTGATGAGCGCAGATTAAAGTTGACTAAACATTTCGTTTCCAAAAAAATCCATTTAGATGTGTTCGTCTTCAATGCAGCTGGTTGAGATTATCCTCTGAGCCGGAGTCCGTGCAACGGCACTGTCTGAACACGTCGAGACAAGAAAGAAAGATACAAAAAAGAGAGAGACTATACTAGTACTATATACCGTAGTTACAGATTCGCTATAAACTACATGAATCGCGAATTGAATTTGTTGAATCTAAACCAGTTTATGATATATGGTTCATATTTATAATGAAAATTATAAGAAAAAGTAGTGAACCGCGAAGTCAAATCCCATGCCATAACTCGAAGCACTGTGGTTCTGATAATTATGCTATATACTCTAGTAAGAAGAAGCATATTGTGAATTTTGATGCCATTGTCTGCAACTATTTGCATTTATAATTTCTATTATAGTTTGTTTTTGTTTCCTTAATTTAGGGCGCACTTCACTTGTTTTTTTTTTCAATAATACGGAGGGATAAAGCGCCCATCTATTATGGTGGTGTTTGGTTGGGTGGATGAGATATGGCTATTTCTAGATTTGATGTCATTCAATTATTTGGATTAGCAGATGAATGGGATATGGTTATCCAATTTTTTGAAATATTCCCTTATTATACTGGATAGAGCTATCCCAGAAAAGGCTGGACGCTCATCCAGTTTGCTGCATGAAGAGGTGAACTCGTTCAAATTCAAATTTCGCCAAAGTGTACTCGGTCAAATTCAAATTTTGTTTAAAAATTCAAATTTCGATCAAAATTTGTCAAAAAATCATTTTTGGTCTAGAAATTCAAATTTTATAATATTTTATCCAAAAAATCAATTTTTTTTTAAAAATTCAAATTCTATCTAAAAATTCAAAGTTTTGTCAAATTTTGTTTGAAAATTTAAATTACGATCATTTTTTGTCTGAACATTTCCAAAAGTTTGAATTTTGTTCAAAATTCAAATTTTGTCCAAAAAGTCCATACCGAAATTCGAAAACTTGATTACAAATAGCTCATTCATCCTCAACCATCTAACCAAAAAAAAAAATTTTGGCCCATCCATCCTCATCTATCCAACCAAACATAAAATTGACCATCCGTGCCCACCCAACCAAACAACCCCTGGATAGCTCCATCTCATCCAGGCTAGATGGTCGTATCCCATCCAATCTTATTCAGGCAACCAAACACACCCTATAGCATATCAGGTGTGATCTCACCAAGTCAGCCAGCATGTGGAATTCAACCTTCCATATCTACCATGATAATTATCATGGGCTTTTTTATATGCAAATTGTTGTAAAACAATGATGAAAACATAATGTATCGATTGAATAGCCAGAATAATCATGAAAAACACACAAGATATAAAAGGCAAAAATCTCTTTTTTTTATTAGATTGATTGTCTTATACAATAAAGTATCATATTTATAGTGAAAACCTACAATAGATATGTTCAAATTCGCCCACTAAAAAATATAATCAATCGTACCTCAACGGTCGGAACCAAAAGCCCTAATATGTCCCAACACAAAATTTAATTTTTTTTTAAATTTAAATTTCGGATTTCTCGGCAATTTCGGCTGAAATTTCATGATTTTTTGGTGGATTTTAAATTTTGTGCATTGGATTTGATTAGATTTAGGATCAAGATCATCCACAGAAAAAAAAAATCAAAATTTTTTAACATGTTTTTGACCATTTCTTGGTCGGTTCAATTTGTCGGTTAGGACTTTCCGAATTTTTTAAATTTTTTCAAGATTGGTCATCATCTGAAAATTTTATGGGAATATTATGGATGCATTAGGGCCATTCACAAAAATTTTCTAAATTTTCTAAAGTGATTTTTATTATTTTTCATTTAGGTGAATTTTGCCGGTTCATCTTTAGTAGCACTATTTGAATTTTTAAAAATTCCTAAAGGTTGATCATCATCTAGAAATTTTATGAGAATATTATGAATATGTTAGGCCCATTCACAAAAAAATTCAGAAGTTTCTAATGTGGTTTGCACTATTTTCCATTCGGTTGAAATTTGGTGGTCAATCCTTTTATTAGGACAATGTCATTGTTATGAGAATATTATGAATATGTTAGGACCATTCATAAATTTTTTTTAGAACTTTCTAATGTGGTTTGCACTATTTTCCATTTGGTTTAAATTTGGTGGTCAATCCTTTTATCAGGACAATGGCATTGTTAGATTTTTTAAAAATTCCTCATGCTTGATTATTATCTGAAAATTTTATGGAAACATTAGTGATGTGTCAAGACCACCCAAAAAAAAAATTTAATTTTTTTTTGATGTGTTTTGGACCATTTTTAGGTCGGTTCAACGTGGACCAAGATCTCGGATTTCCCGATTGAAAAAAAAAATCGGATTTGAAATTTAGTTTTTGTAATTCGTCCAGATTTTGTCCAAAATTTTTGAATTTCGAGCACTTCCGAGATTTCGCTCAAAACGAGATTTAGAGTGACATGGACTACTGTCCGTGATTCAGATCGAGGGCTCGATCTTAGACCATCTCCAACCATATTCCCTTCATTTCATTCCCTTCCCTGTTCCCTTCCCCATTCCCATTCCCTTTATTTCCACTCATCTCCAACAGATTCCCTTTAAAGGGAATTGTATAGGGAAAGGAGAGAGAATCCCTTCCTGGAGGGAATGGGAGAGAGAATCCTGAAGGGAATCTGAAGGGAACTGCTGATTGGCCGAAGGAATGGGAATCCCTTCGCGAAGGGAATGAGGGAGGGGAGGGGAATGGGTTGGAGATGGTCTTAGTCTCCCTCCGCAAGATCCAACGGCCGGCAAAGTGCACAGTCACCATAAGATAAAAGAAAAAAAAGAGGATACGGCCGATGGATCCGACAGAGCCAGCGTTTTGCAGGACTTAATTGCAAGCCCTGCGCCTGAGAGGACGGACGCTGTTGCATTAATCCCTTTAAGTACTCCTATTCTACGTGTGTTGTTTGACGAGAATGGATTAAATACTGTTGATCTACTGCTGGGTCAATTAATTGTTGATCTACTGCTGCTTCTAGCCCGCTGTGTTGCTAAGATCGGGGAATCGCCACTCCTCGTTCTGCACGGTAATTACAGCGGGGTTAATTTGCCATTAGTACCCTCTTCCTCGCGCCTCGCCTCTTTAATCTAAGGTGCATTTAAATGCACATGTGGAACGACCTTCTTGTTGGGAAAGAGGCTACCTGAGCAGGCAAGTTTAAATTGATTCGATGGTGGCAGTACTCGCTCATATTTGACATTTCAAAATCTCGCCGAAATTCGGCGAAATTTCGGATTTCGAGCCCCTTCTAGTTTCATAATATCGGCGAAATTAAAAAACCCTAAAATTTTTTTGAAGTGCTCCAGTCCATTAAAATCTCGCCGAAAATTCGGTGATTTGGACCGAAATTTGTATAAAAGTTGACCAGATTTGACCGTAATTGACCGGATTGGGTTCTTCACGTCATTTCCCATGTGGGACAGTTGGTAGATCATAATTTCCGCGAAGTTGAAAAAACCCTAAAAAATTGAAAGTGTGATAGTACCGGGAAATTTCGCCGAGATTTCGGCTTTTTTGACGAAATTTTGTCTTTTTTAGCGAAATTTCGGATTTCTCGGTTTAAAAAAACCGAATTTGAATTTTGGTTTTTGAATTTCGTCCGGATTTTGTCCGAAATTTCGGATTTCGGCCAGGCCCGAGATGGAATCCGAAAACGAAATTTGAATCCTTGCATCAGTATGGTCTTCAAGACATAACTACAACTTTGATCACTAATTTATATTATAATATATTTATAAAATCCAGTAAAATTATAATATTATAAAAGTATGTTTTCGAGAAAAATCTACAAATATGATTTTTATGTATCCAATTTAAATTTTTTAAAAGATATTAACCGTCAAAGTTTTAAAAATTTGATTGCACTTATATCTGAAGCGATAACTATTTGCTACCGAAAGGAGTACCACAAAAAGAAGATGCATGTTAGGGTTTGGAAAATTTTTTAAAATAATACATCGTTTAAATAATTTTACAAAAATAACACGTCAAAAAACAATTACAAAAATATATCTCTGTCGCCATTTCAATTGGCGACTGTGTTCTATCACCATTTTAATTGACGATAGAAGCTCTGTTGCCAAACAAATTAGCGACAAGACTTCTATCGCCAATTGAATCCGCGAGTAACCAATCTGTCGGCCAATTCAATCAGCAACAGAACAAACATCTGTCGTCAATTCAATTAGCGAAAATTTGGTAGTGTTCATCTGTCAAATGGCGACAGATGAACGGTACCAAATTTTCGCGATTTCGTTTGGCGACAGATGAACAATACTAGCAAATTTTTGTGATTTCATTTGGCGATAAAGCTTATGTCGTCAATTGAAATGGCGACAGAGATATATTTGTGTAATTGTTTTTTTTTCGGTGCATTATTTTTTGTAGAATTATTTAAACGATGTATTATTTTTAAAAATTATTTTCCGCTCGAACCACAGGAAACCCACTTACATTCTGCAAACATCTCGTAAGAAATAGTGTAATTCTCGCAGGAACTGAACGGAATTTCCGATTTCTAGGCGGGGCCTTGATCGAATTGCAGCATGCAATTGTGACGAACTGCCTGCCTCTGAAGAAAGAACTAGAGAAAGAAGGGAGTAGAAGGTAATGCGAGTGGAATCATGGATGCTTTTTTTTTTTTTTTTTTTTTTGCGGAGGCTTTGCTTTGCTCCCCCAATTATATATGCATCCGTATACACGCACCTTGTATTATCCTGTTTCTGCTTGCTTGCTTGCTGCCCCCCTTCTTTTCCTCTTCTTTTCTTTTTTTCCCCCTTTTGCCCGGACCAAGTGGCAGTACTAATTTCCACCCTTCCTCATCCTGATAGCTCTGCCGCTTCCTGCTGGTTGATACTCTTTTAAGCCTATCTCTTCATCTTTGTGCCGGATAGAATACACAGATAGGATGAGTGATGGATAGATGCCCCCTCTCCCTGCCTTTCTTTCTTTTGGGCAGGATGGAGGAATCACTTCTGTTAAAGAATAATTGTCTTTGCCCAAATCTACTACAAGCATATACAATGTACTAGTTCCTCCGGGTCCATAGGAAAAAAACAAACCAAAAACAGTTCTCTTCCACGCCACACAGAAGATTCGACAGATGGCACGTATCACCTACCACGGTCTGATAGCACGGATGGGAGTGATTAACCACGATAACCAAGTTCCCACGGTCGGGAACGCGAGAGTGCCTTCCGTGCACACCAAGCACGCGAGACATGAGTGAGCGCGCGTGGCGGGGTGAGCTGGCGTCGCCGTGGGCAGCTCGCATGAGGACGGGACAGCTAGGGGGGTGCGTGGGCGTGGGACAGATGGGTAAGCGTTGCTGCGTGCACGGAAGGAAGCTCGACCTTGGTGAGCTCGGCCAACTTCCGTGCTCGACCGACGACCGTGTAGCCACGTTGGCCACGCTTTTCAGCGCTATCAAGCCATAGTAGATGATACATATCCTCTGTTGAGTCTTCTGTTATAAAAAAAAAGATTATTTTTGGATATTTTTTCACACGGAGGCTAGTTTTAAAAGAAAACAATGCCGAATGGTCCAGTGCAATAATGGCCCCAGCATATACTTGTACGGGGTAGTTAACTAATTACTGCAGACTACATATGTGTGTCTTTTGTGCCAAAATGAGCAGTGGTGCTCCTAAGAGGCAGCCGCTGCAGGTGCAATGGCAGTAAAAAGGTACCATGACAGCACAAGTCATTTGGTAATTATTAACATGACAACATAAATCATTTGACAGGACATGAGGAGGGGATGAAAGACAGTGTTATTTTTAGCAAGTACAGTATCTAGTGTACAATTTTAATAATTGAATTAATCCACACAATTTTAGTCTGAACCTGCACCCACTGTGATATACAGTGAGTGTACTGCATTGGGCACAAGACATGAACATACGCTGCAATTAATGTGGGGACTCTGAAACAGACAAGAATGAAAACATGGGTGGCCTAAATTTTTTTAAAAAAGATAAGCAAGCAAGAAATCGATGCGTGATGCCAAAATTGTGCACTGCTGATGTGATAACACATGGCAGATTAAACTAAACGAGAACAAGAGAAAAATTTAAGGAACATTAAGGATGGGCAATAGGCCGGAAAATTTTGTATGTTGTACAACTTTCAACTTGTATTTACAAAATGATATAATAGTTTCGCGTATTTACAAAAAAATCACTCATATTTGGTACCTGAAAAACCGGACATTAATCCCTGGTTCATCAAAAACCAAAAATGGCATATTTGGTTCTCCAAAAACCGGACAAGCTCATCTCCAATTTGTGGAAAACCGGACAAGCCCATCTCCGATGGAGGCCCTAATTCAACTGCATTTTCATTATATAAAAAAAAACATTTGTGTGGTTGCTATTAAAATTAAGTCCAAGTTTAGTTATCATTCTAACAATCTAACTCAACAAATGAGTCTTCAATTGACAAAGTAAATTATAATAACAAAAAGATACAACAAAAGATTAATAAAGAATACCAGAAACATTGAGAGAAAATCATCAGATTGTATATCATTCTCAAGAATTTGTGGAGTGACAAAAAACACTCTTTTAGACTTCCAAAAACTTGATCGTTTTGAAGGGCTTAGATTCCCTTTCATATCAATCGTCCATTTTTGCAAATACGCCATTTTCGGTTTTTGGTGAACCGGAGATTAATGTCCGATTTTTCAGGTACCGAACATGAGTGTTTTTTTTTTTAAATACGTAAAACTGTTGTATCGTTTTATAAATACGAGTCAAAAGTTGTACAAAATACGAAATTTTCCCAGTAGGCTAAGAATAGGAACGAAAAAACATTAAAGACACCCGGCTAGCTTCAATTCATGTCCATTTAAAATTGGAGATAGCTCAATACCATGCACGTCAACTTCAATTCTTTGACCGTACGAGCCGCGTATAGTTTATGGGCGTACGTTGGACAAATACGAAGCAATTTTTTTTTTTTTGTTATTATTGTTGGCTTGGAAGGCATTTAAAGTTTCGGAGCTGTTCATCGAATTGAGCAGCGAAAGGGATTAGCAAACTCCCTTCAAATTGATCCTTGTCACCTTATCTTATTTCGACCTGTTCATCGATCCCTTGGGACTAGGATGGGACGTCCCGATCTAAGAGTTCCTTACCTTAACGAAATTGTGCCGCTTAATTTCCTTAATTTGAAACATAAAGTCAATGCCACATCCATATCGATGTGTCGTAGTTTCGGAGCTGGATCACCGTCGCACTCAACCTCATGTTTCTTGTAAGAGCATCTCCAAGAGAGCACCCTAAAAATGAGCTTTAAATTTTAATTTAGGACCCCAACTAATTAGATTTATGGCTCTAACGAAATATTCACTCCAGCAATTAGGCTGTAAAACCCAATGAAGATAGGGCTCAATCACAGAGTTGCTAAATATAGTTACTCTCCTAGGGGCCTTAAAACAATTTGCTAAATTTTAACAGTTTAGGATCATTGTTGGAGTTAATCTTTTTCTCAAAAACCCTATAATTCAAATTAGGATCATATTTAAGGCCCCTCTTGGAGATGCTCTAATGGTAGGGAGTCCGATAGAGCACTTACCTTGACACGTCACGCGTGTAAACCATAAAGGTGTGCACCATGTACCCCCGGCGATCTCTCTAATTCCTACCATTAGCCAGCTTAATTAGGAGAGGCATCACATGTAAACAAAACTTAATTATAGCGGGACGAGGAATAACATGAGACCTTCTCTGAATCTATACAGGAGATAAACTTTTTGAAAGACAATACAGCAACAAGCTGTTCCCTGTACAGCATGCAGCATGCATGACGTGTTGTTCAGCTGGCTCACCGCCCCCCCCCCCACCCCACCCCACCCCACCCCACCCTCTTTTTTCTCTGAATGAGTGTGCGTGCCTGATGAGGAGGGAGGTAAAAGTGGGCAGAAAAGCTATATCCTTTCTTTGTGTTGTGACATGATGCACACAAAAGGGGACGATCGATGCACGTACTACGTGCTATAGAAGTATAGATTGATTGTTGCTGCCTCCTATCTAGCCATTGGATCGTCTACCACACAGGGTGAAGGGATATATAGATTTGGTGCGTGCATGATATCACATCCGGATGACTTCACTCCAATCCACACGGTTAGATTTTAAAATAAGCACCTGCAGTCTGGATAAGTACTGTTTTTTTTTTTTTTGTTATTTTCTTTTGGGTATAGAAAACCAATCATATGCTTAAACTACTAAAGAAAGGCTTATATGTGGTCCCATCACTGATCCTTATAGTAAAAAACCGTTGGTTATTAGACCACATCACATACGGACATACGGTTATAACAAAAAAAACCACTAGTGATGACTATTGTACCCATCAATGACGGTTTTTTGTTAGAACCGTCAGTGATTGTTTTGGGCTAGGACTGTCTGTGATGAGCATTTCTTGGAAATAAGTACAGAGAGCTGCGAGGCCCCCGAATCACTATTGGGCTGTTTGGTTGCCTGCATGCACAGAGATTTGCATCTACAGATGCAGAATCTTGCTTTTTTCTCGTGTTTGGTTGCCTGCATCTAGTTTTGAGCCTGGCTCTCTGGATGCAAGATTCTTCATGCAAGGCTCACGGAGATACGTAGAAAATGGGCGTATCTACGGATGCACCTCGTGTTCTGAAGGGACCACTGTCAACCATGCATGTGGTGCCACGTGGGTATGTAAGTTTCTTTTTTTCTTTTTTGTTTATATCTTTTGATTAGCATCTCCGACACGAACCGATTTCAAAATGGGTTCTCGACATTTTTTCGAACAAAACTAGAACACACTTGCTATATAAATATAAAAATATTTAAATTTAAAAATACTTGCCTCATAAACAATCAACCAAACACCGTCTCAGATCTCAGGCATCTCAGATCCCATCAGCCTGGCTGAGTGGAACGGACCAGGCTCGCGAGAGAAGGCAACCAAACAGCCCATATGGGTTTCCCGAGCTATTTTTGATGTGGGTGAGATTGTGAAGCGATCTAGTGCAAGGAGGCTGTAGATTTGGAAGAGTGATTGCATATCCTTTTGTTCTGGGTGATCTAAGGTTAGTAATTGGTTCTAATTGCATTATATTGAAGATCTAGCTTGGTATAAAGAGAGAATATTTGAAGATATTGGTTTAGATCTAGCTTGGTGTAGATCCATTTGTTCTTTGTGCTCTAAAGTAGTAATTGGTTCTAATGGTATTATACTGAAGATGTAGCTAGCTAGCTAGGTAAAGAGAGGTAAAGAGAGAATTGAAGATCCATTTTGTTATTTTTTATATATAAGAAGCTAGATAGCTAGCTTGATAAAGAGAGATATGAGAATTTTAAAATATGTATGTTATTTGAGTCTTGGAGCACTGAAGCTAGCTAGCTCGCTCCTTGGGTTACTTGCCTTTGATTTATTTTCTCCTTCAGTCGCCTCATGAACTAGTGCATAAATGGTTTTAGATGTAGCTTGTAGCTAGATCCATTTATTGTTTGTGATCTAAGTGGTAGCTAGTTTGGTAAAGAGAAAACTGAAGATATATACTTGGTTTAGCTAGCTAGCTAATTTGTGCTTCAATTTAAGAATGTGTGCATGTGCATGCATTTCTAGTGTACTTCATTATTTAACACTTATTATTATATACTTAGCATACGTATATGGACTGAAGTTAGATGTACGCTGCGAATCGTGCGAGTGCTGAGTACATTAATGGTGTCTCTGCTTTTAGAAGAGCTACATAGGATGATATGCTTAATACGGGGGGTCTAGTTTATATCTTGTCTATGCATTGAATGCGACAATCTGAGGATGTTTGGTAACTCAGCCTAGATCAAAGCACACTTGATTCTACGGAGTTTCAAAAGGGAGTATACATGTTAGACTAGTCACGGTGAAGAGCAGATTATACAGGAAGCTTGCAATACTAACATCGTCAACAAAGTCGATGCTATGTTGGATAATATCAATTGTGCTCCTCATGAGTATAGGTTGCAGGATGACAATCTAGATCATATGTTGCGTGATGCAGAAGGGAAACATGATGACAGTGAGTGGTAAATTTTGGGTCTTGATGGACGACTAGGAGACACCTTTGTTCTCGAGCTGCAGGTCAAAATACATAAGGTTGTTGTCCTTGCTTGAACTGTTGAAAATTGAAGGCAAGCAACGGTTGATTCAACAAGAGTTTCACGGTGTTGTTAGCTCTATCAGCAAACATGCTTTCGGAGGGAAATGAGTTACCGACAACCATATATAAAGCCAAGAGGGTTCTTTGTCCATTGGGAATGGAATTAGAAAGAGTACAAGCATATCCGAACGACTATATCCTCTACCGTAAAGAGTACGCAAACTTACATGTATGTCTAGTGTGCAACACATCCTGCTACAAGCGTACGAATCAACTAGATGACGATGGCGAGGGCATTGAGGTGGAGAAAGGACCTGCTGCTAAGATGGTGTGGTATTTGCCTATAATTCCCTGTTTGAAGCTGTGGTATTTGCCTATAATTCCCTGTTTGAAGCATATATTTGCAAACCTAAGGGATGCAAACTCCTGCGCTGGCACTAAGAGGAGCGTAAGAACGATGGAATGCTAATACACCTTGTTGATTCTTCCTAGTGGATAAATATCGATAGGAGGTTTGCAGGATTCAGTGCGGAACCGAGGAATATAAGGTTTGGATTGAGTACAGATTGAATGAAACCTTTTAGTAACATGAGTAGCCAACATAGCACTTGGCCTGTGAATATCTGTATCTACAACCTTCCTCGTTGGTTGTCTATGAAGCGAACGTATATTTTGTTGTCCATACTTATCCAAGGGCCGAGGCAACTTGGGAACAACATTGATATGTACCTACCACCGTTGGTGGAAGATCTAAAAACATTGTAGATTTCTGGGGTACAGTATGGGATGCGTGCAAACGAGAGAACTTCACTTTGTACTGCCTATTGTTCTACACCATAAATGATTATCCTGCCCTTGCCAACTGTCGGGTCAGAGTACAAAAGGAGCAAAAGCCTATACTCACTGCTTAGATGATACCGAAAGTGTGTGGCTGAATCATTTGCACAAAACCGTGTACATGCGTTACCGTAGGTTCCTTCAGAGGAGTCAACCATACCGCAAGATGAAGAAACAATTCGATGGAAGGAACAAGAACTATTCAGCTCCAAGACCTTTAAGCGGGGGATCTATTTATGATATGGTTAAGGATTTGGACGTTGTGCTTGGAAAGAGATGTAAATTGAGGGCCCGTGAGAGGAGTATATGGAAGAAGAGATCAATATTTTTGGACCTACTTTATTGGGAATACCTAAAAGTTCGCCACTGCATCGATATCACGCACATAAAGAAGAATCTATGTGCTAGCTTGATTACCCTCTTACTGAACATTAAGGGTAAAACAAAAGATGGTATCAACGTACGGCTTGACTTGGTCAATATGGGCATCAGACCTGAGTTAGCACCGAAAGAGACTGATAAAGGCTGAACATACTGTGAACCTGCTTGTTACACGTTGTCCAAGGCCGAGAGAACTGAACTGTGCTAGTTCTTGCATGGTGTGAAAGTTTTGTCCGGTTACTCCTCCAACACAAAGAGACTTGTTTCGATGTAAGATTTGAAATTAACTAGCATAAAGTTTCATGATTGCCATGTGCTGATGACACATATGCTCCCTGTCCTAATTAGAATTATTTTGCCAATAAAGGCCTGAGAGACAATCATGAGACTGTCTTATTTCTTTAACAGAAATGCTCAAAAGGTCATCAATCCTGAAGGACTATATGCTCTGCAGGGTAACATGATCATGACTCATGTAATCTTGAGATATATTTCCCTCTGTTTTTTTCGATATCATGGTCTATCTCACTATTCACCTTGTGAGAGAGATAAAGGTATGCGGGTCTGTGTTCCTACGTAGCATGTACTCGTTCGAGAGGTACATGGGAATTCTCAAATTGTAAACAACCATTTGTGATGTAATTTTCACTGATGGTTCAAGAACCGTCTGTGATACATTATTGTCATCACATAAACTGTTTACAGACGGTTCACAAAACCATCTGTGATCACCTTTTAGAATCTTCTGTGATGACCTTGTCTGTAGTAGTGTTAGCTGCTGCAAACTGTACGAGTATCTATCTATCTATATCAATATTGTTAGAGAGGTCATCTGGGACAACCACGTGTAGCTTAAGCACTGTAGCTTGGCTTCCAGTGGAGCGACTCATGCGGATGGGCGTCGGCGATTGCCCTCTGGCCGTCGGCGTGCGAGAGGAGGAGGTGGGGCGTGCTTGCGCCGCCACGGGAACAAGACGAAGGGAGAGAGGGTTCGGGAGATGTGGGTTGAGTAATGGCATTGGTGGATAATTTACTTCAAAGTTCAGTGGCATTCTCATATTTGTATTCCTCAGAATCCACAGAAGCACGTATGAACTGGATTGTGAATTCTAGTGTATATGGGTGGGCTAGATTATGATAATCGATTGCTAGAATCGGTCTAATTATTTTTTATTCAACTTTTGGGGTCAAAATCTAGAATCAAAATTAAAAAACAAATAGTCCCTAAGAATCTTAAGCTAGATTCAGTAATAACTGGCACTATCTGAAGAAAAAAGAGTGTCATATATATAGTTAAACTAAAAATCACTGCATGTTTGTTTCCCCGAACAACTCAACAAGTAATTTCTTTCGATTCTAAAAAATGAGCACAAGTAACACAAATTTAAGTCCTTCTTATTACCAAAAAAACCTGATGGATCAGCAGTGCCATCATTCTTTTCTCTCATCCTCCCATATGCATTATCCCCCCTCCTTTCCCAAAAAAGCCTTGTATTTTTAGGTTTGATATAAATGTTGGGGAGGAGGGGTTGATGGGGCCGATTGATGCTCATCACCAACCCTCAACTCATCCCAGTGGATGGTTGCAGATGGTTCCGCGTGGAATTCCCATGGACACCCACTACCCACTTGCCTCCCAATGTGTAGTGCCTCCGCGCCAGTGGATCTGCCGATCCCACTGCTCTTCCTGACCTTGTGGCCATCCATGTGGCTTCGACGTCAGTCGACAACGACAAGGACAGAGCAGTGCCTATCTTACCCAGGCATAACTGATTATTTACCACGCCCTCATCTCACTAACATTTGAACCCTGGAGCCACGTGTCACTGAGACAGAGGCTCAATTACAATCAACTTTATAGCAAATAATCAAACGCCCCATCTTACCTGGCCCACCAGTCTAGCTTGTCTCGTCGTCCTCCTCCTCCTCCTCCTCCTATTGTTCCAACGAATATGAATCGAACAAATCGATATAGATAATACGCCCTAGCACGCACGCAGCTAGCCTTAATGCGCCCAGCATCCATCCATGGTTGCTTTCTTCTTTGTCTCTTTCGCGCCAATTGCAGTGATGATTTGAGTTCCTTGCAAGGCATTTAATTGCGAGCGGCCAATGATGTTAATTGTTCCACATGCCGCAAGAATAATCCACCAAATTGCTGATGTATGCCGTAGTGCATGTGCTGGCTGTAGATGTGAGTACTTAGCTTCCTTTAACATCGATCGATGCATGCTCCCGCCGCTTTACCACTGATGGTGATGCCCATTGCTAAGCATTGGCATCATTTACTTTAAGCTCTACCGAAATGCTTCTAGAAGATGGCCAAAAAGAATAAGTTTAGGGATATTAATTGATTTAATTAAGCACTCCCGGCCTCCAAAAGTTGATATACGGAACGAGATCTAGAATCCTTTATGCCCCTGCTGGTATGTTATATATATAAATGCTCCACCCTAATATATATAAATGCCATTTTACCGATATGTTCTTGAATTTTTTTTTAATTAGAATATCTGCTTATAAATTCCCTAAATGTTACTGCAATTAAACCATGAAAGCGTGGCTACAATATTATTAGCCTCGGAACAATGCCACATTTTTTTTTATCGTTCCTTGTCTTTAACTTTGAGTACACCTCTATTTTAAGTTTTGAGCTTTATTCCCTCTAAGCTAAATTAATGTATCTCCAATTAATTGATGATCTATAGTATTATTAGGCTACAACATTGATCCCCAACTCCCACTACTCTTTTTTTCCTCCATCTAAGACGCGGTGTCTGGGGCTTTTCCTTCGTGTAGGGCCGAGTGGTTGGGTGTGTTGGAAGTTGCAACCAAATTTGAGGAGGAAGCAACACTAAAGGCAACAAAGAAACCCTGTGCTTTAACATAACAAAACTCGGGCCTTGCCTAGCTTTCATGATGCTTAGGTTTAGCTAATACTATGTGTCTTTGCCCACTAATTATCAATTAGCCCACCCCTTTTGCCTTTAAGAGGTTGATGCTAAAGCATTTAGGGACCTCACTTCCAAGAAAGCACTTTTAATTAGTGTTCATCATCTCCATAATCCCCTAAGCTCCCATGAATACTTATTGTTGCTTTGGCATGCATCCATGAGGATACATGTAGGCTACCACACTTTGATCGATCCGCAATCAAGATATCTAGTTAATCCCAAAACCAATGGCTAGCTAGCGCATATAGTATACTTCCCACAAAATTAATTATCGAGCACATCTTGGCTTCTAAAGAAAATCTACCTAGATATAGTAGCAAGCTGCTAAGTCATAAGTGTAGTAGCAATATAATTACTCGGAAAAATTCGATTGCTCAACATTTAACTATAATCTGAGTCGGATTTTCAACCCTAAACTCTAAAACAATCTAAAACACACGCTTGATGAAACCGTCCACTCCACCCCATTCACCCTTTCCATCCATTTTTATGTGATATATCCCTCGTGTGTGCCACGTCATCTAAAAAATCAGAAAATAAAAAATGATGGGACCACATGTTAGTGTCTCCCATCATCTTCTTCCTCTCTCTCTTATCCCTCTCGTCCTCTATTTCTCCGAGCCCCTTTTTTTCGTCACGGGCCAAATCTAGGCCCTCCCGTCACAGGCGGTGACTCGCCTTTTTTTTTTCTCTTCGCCGACCAAATCAAGCTCTTCTCCGTCGAAAGTTCTGGTATGTCTTCTCTCCAACACGTACAAGCTGCGACCGGTGATCCATTTCCCGTGCTGCTCGCAAGGTCCTTCTCGTGCTACGTACTCCGCGGCCACCCTGACCGTGCGGCTTGGAGCTATAAAGAGGGAGGGAGGAGGAGGCAGCGGTAGTGATCGGCATGGTGAGGGAAGGAGACAGGGAGGCGGTGGTCGGCGGTGAGGCCCGGTCAACAGTGGTGGACTTGAGAGGGGAGAGACAAAAAGGAGAGAGAAGGGAGGAGGAGGATTGACGTGTGGGCCCCACCCTACCCAGCGAAAACCACCGTCACATTAGCGAAAACCGGGGGTGGCAAGGGTTCGATGGTGTTCGATCGGATTTAAAATGCTCATGTTGGCCGGGTTAATGGATGGAACCCATTCGATTCGATAGCTAGCATTAGAGAACACTTCATGAGAGAAGGTTGGATTAAGTACGTGTCTTAATGTCCAAGTGACAGAGATGTAAAGCATCCTTTGAGCAGGCACTCCTCTCCAAATATGACACGTGTTTATAATAGATTACTTGTATTACCCTCCCACTATAATATAACTAGTTATATGCCCGTGCGTTGCTACGAAAAATAAAGATTAAAAAATAAAAAAATACTATTTCATAAGATCAAACATCTATCTTTAACGCTTCGTTTCTTGTAAAAGCTGACTAATTAAAGCGGCGCCGTTTTAACTGCGTAGGGCAATTAAGCAGGGCAATTAAGTAGGGCAATTAAGCAGGATAATTAATGTGACGTGGGAAGAAACTCTCACTTTATATAGTAGAGATTAATAATTAAGAATGTTCCTTCAATCACCTAACTTGCAATAAACTAGCTGGTCTAGCTTACTGCTGCAAAGAATTAGTATTATGTATTTTTTTTCCCCACTCTCCAAGTTAGGCTTACTTTCATGGCATGATGATGTGATGTCCAAAAGATAATAGTGTGAAAGTAACAGGGGGCGACATCAAAGGAAAGGGAGACCCATTTTAATCTTCTATTTTTACGTGACCCACAAACAGATCACATCATTTCTACACGATATTATAGTTTTTTTTTTTTTACCCCACTCCTGTTGTCAAAAGCACTGGATAGAAAAAACTGGATAAGACTAGGCCAGGTACTCCACAAATTAAACTTAAGATTATCCTAAATCCTAATCCTTGGGCATAATAAAGATGAAATGCACCATTATACAGTGGATGACAACATTATTAGGACACACATCTATCAGGGAAAGGGAAAAAAAAAATACTAGGGCACCGAAAAAGTGATAGGAAGAAGATGGTGTTACACAATTACAGGACGGATGGATACCACTCCCTCCATTTCAAAATATAGGACGTATTAGAACTTGGCTTATGGATTAAGGAGCATTAAGTACAGTGAAATGTAGGGATAAAAAGACCAAAGTACTCTCAGTCTTGCATGTCTCTTTGGTGCTCTTAGTGTTAGTATTCAATGTGCATTTCTGAGAATAGTAAAGAACCATGCATACATGCTGCAATTAATAGGGGAAAGATGGGAAGCTAAGTACTCCCCTCCATAAGACGCCCTACGAAAAGAAAAATCTTCTCAAAGCTAATACGTCTTATATTTTGAAATAAAGGGAGTACTATGTAATCACTTGTAATCGGGCTAGCTGTCTCTAAATTAATGTAACACACGAGCTAATAAACAATCATTAATTTGTTAATTAAGCTCTCCCGTGTGGAAACAGAACCGTACGTGTGGCGACGTTGCAAAGCGAAGCGAAGTACATGTGCGACACAACACGTTAGCCTAGTATCCCCCCCCCCCCCCCCCCCAAGCTAGCTTGAACTCGAATACATGGCATCTTCCGGTGGGTTTAGACTTTAGACCATGTTGTGTCGCCATAGCCCAGTCAACCCGCCCTGTCTTCTACTCTCGGTCCGACTCATCTTTGACAAACTCAGATACGACCTATTAGCATGTCGTATTACTTCGTGCCGTATTGGGTTAGATTCGGTCCATTTATACTATTGCGAGGAGAGGAAAGGAACTAGAGATGCATAGAGCCAATGCAGTGGATATAAATATTAGAAAAAAACTAAATTTTATTTTTTCCGCAAAAGACGTATCAAGATAGTGATTGATCTCTACTTATGGACTCCATTATAACTTACTCAGTGCTTTAGAAGACGAGCTAGATGCCTTGCATTTTAGCTTCTTCCACACGCTTGAAGCGTTAGAACCATCTCGTGCTGTTGCATTGTTAAGGCAATTCTTCTTGCTTTATTTTTACTGCCAAACTTTTCATAATATTTATCGAAAACTGTGAAAAAAAAACCTATGCCAAAGCTTTGCCGTGCCTGCGTGATGCTTATCGGTCCTATAGCGTGCCGTACCGGTCCAAGCATGACCCTTTGAGGCTGTCGTGCCGTGTCGGCCCGTGCACATACATGCCAAGCCTTACACCGTACCATATATACTATGGCATAGACCGGCCGAAAAAAGTCTGACCCGATGCTCACCTCTCTCGTTGGATGAATTTTGATTGGATGCACAACACAGGGTCATGCAATGGTAATAATAATAATAGGAAAGGGATTGGGGACGTGGAGATGATCACATGGAGATGGAGATAGGGGAAAAGGTTGGCTATAGCTAGTTTGGGAGTGAGGGCCCCTCCACTCACCTCATTGCTTCCTTGGCCTTTTTTATCATGTGTAGTGAACAGAGACAACCCAACTAAAGATGGGGAGAGTTGGACCATTAGGTCAGGAAGCATTCACCATTTGATTTGTGCAGCCATCCCTCTCAAGCCCCCCCTCCTATCACTGGTTCACAGCCAAAAAAAAAAGAGGCTGGGATAGAAAGAGAAGTAGAAGAAAAAAAAATTATGTGTGTATATATATATCAACATTATACTATGGACTCCAAAGCAATGATGGAAATGACCAAACAAGCTTCTAAACCTACTCCTCTCACTAGCTTTCCCTCTGATTGGTGTAGCTTTCCGCATGTCGAAAATTGGGCACTGCATGGAACGTTATTGCAAAATGGCATAGAAATTAAAACAATAATAGTATTGCTTGGCCAAGACTTTACTGAATAAAGAAAACAACATAGTATTAATTTGAAAGACAACGGAAGAGTAAACAGCTAGGATTTTTTTTGAAAAATGTACAAAACAGCATATAGTGCTGAAAATACGGTGCTCCCATGACCGGCCTGATGCCACATGCAACGACACTATATTAACTTGTCTCCTGGAACAAGAGGAAATTAAAGCAAGGGTGAGATATAAAATATCCCAGCAAGTCACACCCAACATTAAAAGCAACAATTGAAATAAGATAAGTCAAGAGTTCCAGGTAGCTAGCCACGATTGTAAATGTGGTGTACGGATGTGATGAAAAAAAAGAAGTAACACAGAAAAGGATCATGTGATAATAGTACCGTATGGAATGTCTGTAGTTTGTAAAAGTAAGGCCCGTTTGCTAACTTGGAACCGAGCCGTTTCTACTATATTCTGGAAGAAACCTAACCAAACAGACTAAAGCTCAGAACTATTCTCCTCGGATAGTTTCTTCTTTTTCCACTATGTGGCCGAATCGTTCTCAACCCTGTTCCACCCGATTCACAGAATCCTACCTGAAACGTTTCTAACAAGAATCTGAAACCGTTTTCGTTTCTACGAGAATCTGGAATCGTACCAAACAGGGTCCAAGTACGGTGATCGGTTGTAATACGGATTTACAAGGACATGGAATGAAATGTAACGCGAGGTTGTAACCATGTAATTGTAAAGGTGGATAGTTACAATGCCGATTTTTAATTTGTGCATCACATACCAGATCATACGAGAATAGTTGGACACCCACCACGACTAATATAACTGCAGCTGGGTATAACTTTCTAACAACAAAAATGTACGGCCCTCGTACCTTGTCAGGTGAAAGGCCGAAGCTCTCATGTATGTGATGACTGGAAAGAGTAATGCAAATATGATGACAAATCACATAGTGGGTATCACAGAACAGGCTGGCACCCACCTGACACACCTAGGTGTTGTTAAGCTCAAAACAACAAAATTGTATGGCACCGGTACGGCTGTTGGGTGGAACCTTGAATTAAAGGTGCTATTTTCCCGGATGTGATGAAGCCGAAAGAGAGGTGAGTACTATGAAAAACATGGAGCATTAATTTAATGATTAATGATGATGGCAATCTATAAGGCAATGTAATGTAACATGATTATTTGCAACTGATCGATGATAGAAATGTCGGAAGGTATTACAACAACTTGATATATATAGGGGAATTGATGAAGAAATGGTACGAACTGAAGGTACCAGGACAGTAACAGAGCGATACAGTGATGTAAGAGTACACGATAAAAGTAATGTGATATTAGAGCATGATATGTACAACATTTACCATTAATCCCAAATAGGCAACCATTAACATGTACCCTACTCAATTGGGCACTCCGAGTATATTTCTCCCATGTAATTAATTATTAACCAGCAGTGCCAGTTCATAATATCGCAGGGTTAATTATCACATCCCATGATATTATGCGGCAGTAAGGTACGTAATCCAAGGGGCAAATTATCCAGGTGATCACTGACGAAACAATAATTAACAATTACCATCTCAAGTGCTATGATAAGAGTAGATTGATGGATATGCAACTTAGTAGTAGTTAACATGAACTATTACCGAGGGATAAATAATCCATAGAAAGGTGAAGTGAGAGGGAACTAAGGAACGAGAGGTAAATGGGATGTGCAGAGATACGAGACTTGCCTGACAGAAACATGCTAGTGATCCGCGGGGTGAAAGATTCCGGAAAGGGCGGCGAAGGAGGCGGCACTGGGGAGCTGCGGCGACTCGGTGGCCCGCCGGGAATGGCGCCGGAGGACGGTGACCCGGCACGAAAGCGACAGCGGTGTGGACAGAGCTAGGTCCGGCGGCAGCACAGTGTTGGGCCGTATGGGGCTACACAGGTTGGGCCCTGCCGGTTGTCCTCCTTTCCTTTTATTTTTTTAGTTTAAATTCGTATGTCGATATTATTTGGAGATGATAGGTGATTGAGTAATATGGTTTGCGATATTGGCATTTTTGTAAGGGAAAAAATATTAGGAAGATTTTTTCTTTATCTCATGGTCTCAAATCTCAGGGTGTTACAATTGTGCTACATGTTAGCTCTTCCAGGGTTAGCAAAACCTACGAAAATTGGTTGATTTTCGCAAAAATCGATCGCATCAAGCTGGTTCGAAACCCTAAACTGATCGGTAAATTGGTCTAATTTTTTTTAAAAAATAAAAATTTAGAAAAATTTATTTGGTGTAAACCTGTCGAAAATCGAGCAATAAAATCAACGAAAATCGCTCAGAAAATTGGCTGCCCAAAAGGTTCAACTCGCTAGTTAGTTTTTTGATAAAATTGATCGATTTTTGTTTTTTTTTTTAATTTTTTTAAATGCTCGGTTTCGAAATTCTTCAATTTTTAACAATTTTCACTCGATTTTCGCAGTGAACCGGTACCGCTAAGATCTCGATTTTCAATTCGAAAACGGTTTGGTTAACCTGGCTCCTCCTCCTCCTCCTGTCTGTCTGTCCACATTGAATGGGGATTCCTCCTGAAACTCATGGAGAGGCAGCACTGCAGCAGCCTGCACCTGCTCCAAACAAATGCACGGCACGCTTGGAGCATAAGGAGAAAAATGGCCTACGTTTGTGCAAATCCAACTACTAGATTCAAACAAGATGCACTGCACCTTACAGTCAACAGAACAGTCTGTCTACAACACCATTGTCCACAACTAGTGATTAATTAATTTACAACACTAGTGATTAAGGTAATTAAAGAGTTTGGCATTGCATATATGATGACATGTTTGGTGACTTGTGCGGATAAGGTTAAAGAATTCTTGGGAGGGAGGGAACTAGCAGCATGTTTGTCGACCATTGAATAAACTAAGAACACAAGACATGTTTGGTTTTGGTTGCTCGAGGTCGAGGGAGCATATATATATATATAGTACTATATTTCGGTCAATTGCATGCCTCTCCCAATTTAGGCGGTTTGGAGATTCCTCGCCCCTATCAATTTCGTACCAAACAAACGACCAATCATCCAACCGCATTAGCTAGGGAAACGCAAATTAAACATATACTACTATCTTTGACCAATCGTACTACTCGATCCTTGTAACAGCAACCAGTGCTAGATTAGCTTGTCTCACAAAGAGGAGCAGCGTTAGCTAACTAATTATGTTAGTGGCAACCTATCCACTGTGAACTCATCTTAAGGTCTTACTTATGCAACCTTCAATATAAACCATCTCTCAACGTATGAGATAAAGGTGGGATGCGCTCCCACCATTTGAGACGTTTTTGCAGAAAACCGCCAAAACTTAATTTCCAACCGTATTCCACCTCCATCTCATACGTTAGGTTCAGATCGGATAATTCACATTGAGGTTTGCATGAGTAACATCTTAAGAAAAGTTTATGTTAGGTTATTCGGTATGCTACGCTAGCACAAAGTAAAATCTACCGTATAAACCAGGAACCTTCTCGCAAGAAGGGGATCACAGATCGTTACCACTATTGGCGTGCCGCGCAGCGGAAGGAAGGTCAAAGCGCCTGGTTCGACGTAGTGCGTGTCGATGTAGTGGAAGTAGATGATCGTCCACGGAGCGATCTCTCCTCCTCGCAAGCCGATCGTCTTCTTGCTGTAGTCGATCGTAACGTCTCCTCCTTGTCATGATCGTCCCAATCAACGTCGGAGTTGTAGCAACGTCTCTACGTAGTCCACACGTACAGGGAGGAATTATGTACGCCGGTGTGCTAGCACCATGACGTGCGGATGGAAGAAGACGGCTAGTGTTTTGTGGAGAGGAGAACTTGTGCCTTCTGGCCTCCACCCTTCCCTTTATATAACCTCTCGGTGGACCTCCCCGTTAGAGTCCCAATACGATCTCTACATTAGAGTCCGAATATGGTACGAAGCCCACGTCATACGTGGCCCATGATTATCTCTTGGGTAAATCCAACAGTTTACACTATATGTTACCTACACTATATATATCTTAACTATTATAAGAATGAGTTGGTGGTGATGGTGAGTCTGTCAGGCCGTTTTTGGGCCAGAACAGTAGGGGCCCAAGGCCCAGTAGGTGAGTCACTATTGCCTTGCTAACCTATAGTTGTAAATCTGCAGGACAACTCAATATAGATGATTTGATTTATTTATTAGCTTACAAAGATATGTTTTGCTTGATATGTGTGTTACAGAAAATTGATTTATGGTCTAGGATCCTGCATTATAATTATGTATTATTCTCTTTTGAAATTCCGTTGCAACGCCTGGGCACCATGATCCAAAATAGGTATTTTTCATATGTATTTGCATGCGAAATTTTTTGAAATTTTTAGGATGCTGAGTTCAACCAGTTTACTAACTAGTTCAAACAAGTTTGAACTGAAATTCAAACTAAAGTTTCCTTTTTTGATGGTAGTTTGATTATAGGTATGTGTTGATTATATATATAAATCATCAAAGTATGTAATCTAAATTCGTTCAAATCTTCAAATTCGAGTATATTTTTTTCAAAGTTATGTGTTTCATTTGAATTCTTATAGATGGGTATATACCCTAAAACTAAAAGTTTTAAAAAATATATCCGAATTTGACTTCAATTAACGCATTTAAAATCATGGTGCCCAGGCACCATGGTGTCCCATTCCGCCATACATACATACATATATACATATACATATACACATACACATAAACATACACATACACATACATACATACATACATACATACATACATACGTACGTACGTATGTACGTATGTACATACATACATATATAGCAAAGTGAACTTGTACTACCCACGTTCTATCGATACTACCAATAGCAAAGTGAACTTGTACTACCCACGTTCTATCGATACTACCAATAGCAAAGTGAACTTGTACTACCCACGTTCTAAGCCGTCCGATCGCACAACGTACGGTCCAGATGAATCAAGGTGGAAGGATGTATTCGCGAAAGAGGAATCAATGTGGGGGGTTTTGTGTAAAATGGTTTAAGTGGCCTTCCACCTTGATTCATCTGGACCATACGTTGTGCGATCGGACGGCTTAGAACGTGGGTAGTACAAGTTCACTTTGCTATCGATAGTATTCTAGCCATCCTTTTTTATATATATATATATATATATATATATATATATATATATATATATATATATATATATATATATATATATATATATATATATAGACACACACTAAAATGAGGCACTATAGAGCCCAGGCACCATGCCTCGTTGCATTTGGATTACTTTTAGATGCGTGGTAGTGCAATGAATATGAAATATAACGGGCAAACCCGTTAGCAATCAGTGATTTGGAAAGTGATAGTAATCGTGCTCATTATTCTGGCAAAACGGCACCACAATTTGCTGCCGCGTAATTAGTAATTAATTGGAGGTACTAATTTGATTCTTTAAACTAGCTGACAAGGAGAGAAGCAACCAGAAATTTGGGTACATACGTATGGTATGTATTTATTTTTTGCAAGGTAAAAAAAAAATCTGATGCTAAATATGTACTGAATCTTATAGTTTCCATATCTTGTTGCATGTGAATTATTAATGAGTTGATTATTCTTTTGACTGGTTTCAACTTTCAAGTCACAAAAGGGTTGGTATTTTATTTTCATGTGGCATGTATAAAGTCGACGAGGTATACAATTTTATTATTAGTATTACATAGAGGCTAAGGTGGCCATATACTTGTACAATCATATTCCTAGTTAGACATATGAGTATGCTAATTTGTATCTTTTTGTATGCTAGTATCCCTGAGTATGTGAACTAGTTGTTTTTTTTTGGATATATGAGTATGAAGAACAAGATGGATGGACACTTCTATCTTCTTATCTAAATACTTGAGATAAATAGGGTATATGCTATATAAGAAATTGGGGGGGGGGGGGGGTATGTAGAACATTTTTTACTGGTGGATCACCGCATTCGTATTGTGCAGAAATCAGTCGTTTATATAGAAGAAACTTAAATGACCCCTAATTTTAAAAGAAAAGGTATGTGTGATTAGAAAAAAAGAGATAGCCCTAATTTAAAGAGAAAAAGGTATTCACACGCATCTTATATTTGTGTACATGGCATGTGTAGATTTTTTACAATGGTAAAAAAAATAATATGATGCCATGTTTGTGTTGAATATGACCGTTTATATATTTTTGTTGCATACCAATTATTAATAAGCTGATTATTCTTTTAACTGGTTATCTAGTCATAAAAAGGTTGCACAACATTTCTTTTCATGTGGCATGTGTATATAAAGTTGATGAGGTATGCAATTTTATTACTAGTGTTACACCAAGGCTGAGGCGGCCATATACGCGTACAATCATATTCTTAGGTAGATACGTGAGTATATGAATTTGTAGTTTTTGAGTATGCTAGTATATATTCGTTAGTATGCGAACTAGTGGTTTTTTTAGTATACGAGTATGGAGAACAAGATGGAGGGCTATCTTTTGATCTAAATAATTGAGATAAATGGAGTATATACTATATAAGAAATTGGGGGTACGTAGAACAATTTTTACTCATGGATCATCCAAATCGTACTTGCTGAGAAGAACTACACAGCTATCTCGGTTAAAATTTTGAAAAAAGATAATAAGAAATTGAAATCTTCTTTAATTAGAAAGACAAGAAAATGACGGTCACATCAGTGTTCTGCATGGAATGAATCGTTTGATTAGGGGGCTAATCCTCTTAGTGGGTTGGATCTCAACAATACCCACTTTACAGAGTTGATGACATCCACAAATATTAATGCAATTCGATGGCTAATAGCGTAGGAGCTTAGGCACCATGGTGCCCCCAAATACTTTTATAATACATACATACATACATACATACATACATACATACATACATACATACATACATACATACATACATACACACACGCGCGCGCGCACACACACACATATATATGAATCTTTTTTCGTACTCTCAGGAGTACTACTTTCACATCCAATATACCACTTAAATAAACGTGTTATACTCTTTTATCTCTTTTGATATACTCTAATAATAATTCTAAGATACTCCTATGTGATATGGTTGAAAAAATTTTATCGAAGCCCTTTATTTTTTGCGATATACATTTCTCCATATGTAAAAGGCGTATATAAACAGATTATGCTATAAAGAGTGGACTTTGATGACATTTTCGTGAAATCCACTTTGCAGTATCAGCACTTGAAAAGATAAAAAAGGTATAACAACATCATTTAAGGGGTATATTGCATGTGAGAGTACGTACTCCTAGTGTATGGAACCATTTTCCATACACACACATACATGTACTTCCACCATTAAAGTTTATATGACATATTTTTTTAATAATTTTATTTATAAATATAGGGTATATTTTATATTTCAATACAAATTAATATGATGTTATCTTTATACATCTAATAAATATCAAGATTAATTTACTTGATATTCTTTACATACATGAATTAAATATAGCGCTTAGATATAATAATTAGGAGTAATTTAGTCATTTCTAATAACTCCTTGATCTATTTGTCAAGAGAAAATACACCCTATAAACTTGGACGAAACAAGTATTTGTGAATTTTTACTTGAAATTTTGACGTCAAGACCCCCAACCAAAGAGACATAAATTCAGGATGGTGAAATCATAAAACTGCTCATTTCTTCTTTTCTCCTGAACTAGTTGCATACCGGGCTCGCCCCTTGCCGCGGGTAGAAGGAATTGTTGAGACAGGCAGAGGATCTTACATAGAGGGAATTTTTTTTGAGGAATACCTCAAAAAATAAAATAAAACAAAAGGTGCTCTTTTTTTTTCACAAAAGATCTCTCTGTTTTTTTTTAAAAAAAACTATTCCTTTAAGAGGTTTTGAAAATACAGAACCCTATTTTTTTTATCAGTAGCTCAAGCATACTTTCAAGACCCTTCTCACAAATATTTAAAAGCTTACAAATTTATTAGCTCAATTAAATCAGTGAAGTTACTTGAAATGCACTAGTAGCATCGTCAGTTTAAAAAAATCGCAAAAGTTCGATTATGCTTTTGTTTTTTGTTTTTGGTAGCGCAGGCATGCTTTCAGGACCATCTTCAAAAAATTTCAATTATTTGCAAATTTAGTAGCCTAATTAAATCAGTAAAGTTGCTTTAAATGTATTAGTAGTACTGTTAGTTTTTTTTAAAAAAATCGCGCAAGTTTGATCGTAATCTGTTTTTTCTATGTTAGCTTCAGCATGTTCGTAGAACTCCTCTCAAAAAGTTATAAAAATTTCCAATCTGATGTAGCATCTTAATTAAATTAGTAAAGCTGCTTTAAATGCATTAGTAGCATTGTGAGGATTTTGAAAAATCTAACATGTTTGATCATGGTCCAACATTTTGAAGGCTGTTTAGGCATGCTCTCAGGGCCCTCCTCACAAATTTTCAAAAAATTACAAACTTAGTAGCTCAACTAAATCAGTGGAGCAATTTTGAATGTATCAACAACATTGTTAGAATTTTTAAAAAACGCAGAAGTTCGATCATGGTCTGAATTTTTTATGATAGCTTAGGAATGCTCTTAGGACCCTTCTCAATTTTTTTTTAATAATTTACAAATTTGGTAGCTCAACTAAATTAATGATGTTTCTTTAAGTGTATTAGTAGCATTGCCAATTTTCTTTTTAAAATTTGCACATATTTGATCACGATCCAAATTTTTTACGGTACATTAGAGTTGCTCTGAGCACTCCTCACATGTTAGGGTCACTCTAAGTTCTCACAAAAAGTTTCTAAAATTTACCGCGTGATTTAGCTAAATTTAATCAATGAAGTTCATGAAAAAAAACCAAAAAATTGCTGTAGCTACACTACTGTATGAGCTACATTGGTCACGCCAACGTGGATTGAAGCAAGTCCGGTGGCTAGCGTAGGATTTTTTTTGTAAAAAAACTATAGCTCAAAACTGTAGATACACAACTGTATAAGCTACAGTGTTTACGCCAACGGGAACCCAAGCATGCCAAATTTGGTATGATGGTTATTTCTGAAAAAAGAAATGAGAACCTAAACATAATTTCAGATTATTTTCTCATATATATATTTTTTTTCAAAAATGTGCTAGCTAGAAGTTATCGACGAACTTGCAGCACCACGGGTCCTCTTTAAGCGGTACCAAATTTGGTCAGATGGTTACCTCTGAAAAAGGTACGAGGATCTAAATGTAATTTTGGTTTTTTCTCAGTTTTTTTTTCAAAAATATGCTAGCTCAGGAGTCATCGGCGAATTTGCGGCACTACGGGTTCTCTTTATGTTGTGCGAAATTTGGTCAGATGGTTACCACTGAAAAAGGTATGAGGACCTAAACATAATTTTGTTTTTTTCTCAAGAGTTTTTCAAAAATATGAGTCATCAGCGAATTTGCGGCACCGTGGGTCCTCTTTATGTTGTGCGAAATTTGGTCCGATGGTTATCTCTAGGGAAAAGGTATGAAGATCTAAACATAATTTCAGTTTTTTCCTCGGGGGTTTTTTTTCCCCAAAAATGTGCTAGCTAGGAGTCATCGGCGAATTTGCGGGATGAATTTTTTTTTTTAAAAAAAAATGGGCTGCTAGGAGTCATCGGCGAATTTGCGGGATGGTTTTTTTTTTAAAAAAAAATGGGCTGCTAGGAGTCGTCGACAAATTTGTGAAACCATGGGTTATTTTATTTTGCATAATTTTGGTTTTCTCGTTTTCTTTTTCTTTTTTTTTTTTAAAAAATGAGTTCCTAGGAGTTGTTGAATTTGCGAAACCGCGCACACCTTTTTGTAAAAAAATAGAGGGACCTAAATGTAATTTGCTAAAAAAATGGGTTGTTAGGAGCTGTCACCGAATTTGCGAAACCGTGGGAACCTTTTTGTATAAAAAACCACAGGTCTTCTGTATGCGGTGCAAAATTTGGCCCAATGGTTATATCTGGGAAATAGGTATGAAGATCTAAACATAATTTCGGTTTGTCCTCAATTTTTTTTTTCAAAAATGTGTTAGCTAGGAGTCATCGACGAATTTACAAGAGAATTTTTTTTAAATGGGTTGTTAGGAGTTGCCAGCAAATTTGCGGAACCACAGGTTATTTTATTTTGTGTAATTTTGGTTTTCTCGTTTTCTTTTTTTTTAAAAAAAAAATAATAAGTTGCTAGGAGTTATCGTCGAATTTGCGAAATCGTGCGCACCTTTTGTAAAAATTGGAGGGACCTAAATGTAATTTCCTAAAAATGGGTTGCTAGGAGCTGTCACCGAATTTGCGAAACCACATGCACCTTTTTGTAAAAAGACCCCGGAGGGACCTAAACATAATTTCAATTTTTAGTGTCTTTTTTTTGTAAAAGAGGCGGTGGAAGGACCTAAATGTAATTTGCTTTTTTTCGAAGGAGCTGCTCACGAGGCTGGCTGATGTAGCATGGCTGGGAGCGCAGGAATCCTTTGCTCTATAATATAAGGTACTAGGTAGATCTGCGCACTACGTTGCGCTGATTATAAGATCATCTGTTTGACGAAGAGTATAAAATAGTTTAAAAATCACACGCAACACAAATAAGCAACTAACAACAAATTTATAAATGAGCTAGCATTAATACATCTCAAAACTAATGTGGCCCATATTGGAACATAATACTAACCAAAAGCCACAAAAAAACTAAGCTAAGAACTATGCTGTAAAGCACAGTGCCCAGTTAGAGCTACCTTTGAACCTCAACACACACCATGAGATCGAGGAACAACAAACACAACTATTTGATCAAACTAAATAGCCAAATCAAGCGAGATGCATTAATGGGTACGGCTTAACTGCAGTAAATGCTATAAAAATATTGCTCGTATAGGGTATTATGGAATGCAAACGTTGTAAAGTTAGTACAATAGAAGTAATGCAACTCTAGGAAGAGCGAACCTGCCTAAGAACATATGGTTCAAGTGGCGTGAAACCAAGTGCCGGTTATTCAAGATTTTGATGCACATGAACGACATGCCTTGCCATCTCAAGATCACTTTCCATGTCTGCACGATCCAGGATCAGCCAAAGGAGGTCGAAACGTGATAGAAGTGCTAGAGGAAGATCTATATTTTCAGCTGGAGTCCTTCTCATATCATACCTTCCCCTGAATGGTTAAGAACAATTGCTGTTGTCGCAGTCAACGTAATTTTCCTAGTTATCCTTTAGATATAAAATGTTCAGATTAAATCTTACCATGCTGGATTTGCAGCAGCCAGAATTGCAGTCCTTGCATTAAGAGAGGTGGTGATGCCAGCCTTGGCAACGCTAACTGTTTGTTGCTCCATCACCTCATGAATTGCTGTCCTGTCTGACTCTTCTATCTTGTCAAATTCATCTATTGCACAAATACCCAAATCTGCCAGGACCTGAAACCCAAGAATTTCTATTATGAGATTGATCATTAGTAGGGCATGGCTGTGCTATGCACCAAATAAGGAGCCTTTGTTGCCTTAGTACAACTTTAGTGTTAGGAGGCGATTCTACACAAGACTGGAATATAATGTTTACTACCAGTAAGACGCATAGCCGAAATTTGAACTGGTGTCTAAGCAACTTTTAACAACAGATTTTCTGAACAGCTCAAGTTGGGACTTGTAAACAGACAGGCAGACTTGCTTACAGTTGACTGGCAACTCAATGAAATACAATCCTCTTGGAGCAACATTGATGATATGCTTTAGAAGTTGACTCTCTGCAACACCAGATCTCTCATCAGGCATATGTGCAGGTCTCCTCTGATCTGCACGCTCACAGAGTAATGTTGAATATGTGAGCAGTTGGAGAAAGCAAAGCTTTTTTGTGGAATGCAAGTCATTCTAATTCCTAGCAATATGCATACCTTCGTGCCATCTGCAAGCTTCCGATAAGGTGCGCTAACAAGTAGCAACAGCACTGCTTTCTTGGCGTCTTCATGACCAAATATTTCAGGTGCCAAGGATCTTGACAACTTATTGTAAATATCACCATCCTCAGCCAACCGGTCAATTTGTTCTTGTTCATCGCCTTTAAGTTCAGATCTGCAACAATTTACAATTGCTAGTGTCAGACAGATGATGAAGACAAGGTGAGGTTGCACAGTAAAAGGCTGGGATGCTTTACTCATCATATTTTTTCTTGAATTGGGTAAAAGACATTGATTCCAAGTAAGTATCAGCAACCAGTCCTGCACGCATGGCTCTGAATCCATAATATGGCATGGGGAGGAAAATGCCCGACATCTCAACCACATCACCAGGTGCAACCTGATAATGACAACATTTAGTACTTGGATAGATTACAGAATATCATCATCTTGTTACTGAACATTTAGTAAACTAAAAACAGAAATCTTAAGGCAACTTTCTTTCAAATATACCCTTCAATCCAGAGAGACAGGCAACTTACAATTAGGAATTTCTTGAGATCACAGCCATGAACAAAGCCCCTGTCGATCCCATATCTCAGTGTGTAATGTTTACAGTCACGTCCTTCGGAATTTTCACCTCAGGAATGTATAGGGGAGGCATAGAATAACATCAATGCCATGAACTATTGCCACATGCTAAACATACAACAAATTAAAGCAACTAATAAGGGAAAAGATAACCACATCAGGCCACGCACTCAAATTAACAAATGAGGTAAAAAAGAACGATGTAACTTCATTTAGCATATATTCAGGGATGATCCTAAGGACCATACACCACCCTGATAACAACTCGTAAGGATCAGATTCACATCCAACAATACATTTCTTTCAAGAAAAATAAGCACAATGTGTGTCAATAGTGTGATGTTACAGCCCGCCAGGTTCAGTTTTGCGTAAGAGATAATACTAAAGCCTATGTAACCATAACTCGAAGCAAATAGGGGTGAGAGAAAGAAAGAGTGGAAAGAAAGGAAAAATAAGCACATATGAATTTTGTTAAAATAAAAAGAAAAAAAATCAGAAAATAAGTATACCAAAAATAGGGCATTGTGGTCTAGGTTTTAAAAAAAATACAGAAATAATATACGTGTTAACAAAATTTGATAGAAATTCAGGAGGGAAGTTTGTTAAGAAGATAATAACAAGGCATAGAGAAATCAATAAGGAAAAATTCGTAGAAATGACGTTTAATGTTGGTAGTAACGGAATGAAGGCAGGAAGTAGCAGAAAATTAGAGATTTTTTGGTTCACTGATGTAGCAAAAAATTAGGGAATTTGAATGGATGGATTTCGAATTTCTTGGTTCAGTGATGTGCTGTAAAATTGCGATGTTTTAATACATAGCTATTCCTTTTTTGTTGAGTGTTGTACTATAAAATTGTGAAATTATAATCAAATTGGTGTACACGTAATAAACATGCTGATGCACAAAAGGCGTACAAAATGAGAAAAGATTGATGACACATATGGAACCGTTGCATTGCATGACATAGAAAAACAAGTAAACATAGGACATAGGTAGCGCATATAGTTCAGTACAAATGGTAACACGGAAGAACGATGAACGGGAAGTACAACTACAATACATGTGCTCATTTTAGAATTGTAAAGAAGTCATGATGCCTATCGTAGACCTTACACAGAAAGATTTATCGATGCCTTCCCCCTTTGATCTGGTTAAGCTGTTGGCCTTGTCTTTTTTCCAATTAGGCCTATACATACACACCCAATAATAGTCTTCATCGGCGATCTTCGGCTCCTCTTGGAAACGAGCCGCCTCAGCTTGCTCTTTCAGTTTCTTTTCTTGTTCCTGACACTCATACAGGGGGTTCTAGGAGTATACTTCTTCCGGGCGATATGGCGGGTGTTTTGGTTTCTCTTCCGTAGTCTTAGGGGAAGGTTTCTACTGTGTGTAGCACTCAAGTGCAACTGCATAGTGCGGGTACAATTTGTGCTCGAAGTACTCCCTATCATACTTGTTCGAGCCATCGATCCATTAAAACAAGTAGTAATGGTCGTCTTGCTGGTGTCATGCGTGGACGAAGTTAGAAGCATGAAAAACGCATTACGGAATGTACATGCATGTCATTAACCACATACCCCTTCGTTGTTGCACGTGTAGTGTGCACGGCCAGCGGTGTCGGGATGTCTGGACTACATTATTCATGCTAGACACCGCAATCACAGTTTGGGCGGGGAAACTCCGGTGGCATAGTTGCATCCTTGATAGAAACATCTGGGTAGCTTTTTGCATTCTTCGGAAGCCACTTCCTCTTACGAAGAATCACTCCGTAGTCGGTCATCGTGAACCCGCGGGTGAAGGGGTCTGCTGTCGGGACTCGAACGTGCAAACCCGGACCCTTAGTGTATTCCACACTAGTCCAGGATCACGCTTGATAGAAACATCTGGGTAGCTTTTTGCATTCTTCGGAAGCCACTTCCTCTTACGAAGAATCACTCCGTAGTCGGTCATCGTGAACCCGCGGGTGAAGGGGTCTGCTGTCGGGACTCGAACGTGCAAACCCGGACCCTTAGTGTATTCCACACTAGTCCAGGATCACGCTAGTGCACACCGTCTCAATACAGATGAATACCACAATCATACACAGCAGAATAATAATAAAGACTTTATTATAACAAAAGCGGTTGAGTCAACCTTATGGTTAGCTTACAAAGATACGCCTCGCAGGGCTAAGTTCCAATGAAATAAACTTGCAGCGAAAAATAAACAAAACTTGTGGTGTCCAATCAATGTGCCACATGCAACTGACTGGGCTCGCTCCCTAGTTCGCAGGCTCCTCCTAGTACCCCTCCTCCAAAGCTGGCGTTGATTCTACCTCAGCTGATGTTTGTATTGTTGCAAGGGGTGAGTACTTAAAGCACTCAGCAAGTGATGCACATAATGCACACTAATACTACATGCATTGCTTATTCCAAATGACAGGATACTTGGTTGTTTTGCAGTAAACAACATTCATAAATAATCATAATAGATTGAAAGCAGTAAAACAATAATAACAATAATAACTTTCAAAATCAATTTCTCAAGTAAAGCATTTATCATCCTTAATCAGTTTCATCATTTCCATACCAAGTATCCACCACTTCAAGTTCATTTTTACGAAAGTCTAACCCTTGACTGTAATCCCCGAGCAATGTCCAATACCGTGGACTCGGTTATTCGAATAGGTTGTACACTCTGTAGAGGTTATACAATTTACCCACAAGATACAATCAAACACCACCAAGGCGAGTGACCGTAACAAAGCCTTTACAATGCTCCTTTTAGACCCAGTACTGCCCGTTAAGGTTTCAACACTGAAGGGTTACACCACCACAACAGGGCCCCCCTCTTGCGCCATGTGAGTTTCCACCCGTACACTCGGGACCCAAACCATCACAACAGTACCGTAGAATAGACATCACAAATTAATCAGTTATGTCTATTCCATTCCAGACTTGTGGTTGTATGATAGACTCAGTTCAAATTCTTGCAAGGTTAAGTCCTTAATTTGACCAAGGCAAGACTTCCAAAAAAGTCTGCAATATCCAAATCATTAAAAACTAAATGCGACTGCCCAAGTGCCACACCTGGCCCACCATAAACATTCTTGCCACTTGCCCCAGTCTAAATCATTTTATCACCCAGTTGATTACCATGCACCACGTGCCATCAACATCATCGATAACACATGTCACATCTTTCATAAACACGTTCCATATCTCATTAAGTCAAGGTTAACATTTGGTATTCCAAAAGAATGTTATTAGCATGTTGCATAGCTAAGTATACTACATTCGATCTAACATCCCATGTTGGCAATTAATATCATATCCAACTATTAATCCATAACCTAGGGTGACAAATGATTCATGGCATACAATTATTAAAGACAAGGTGGCATACATCAATTAGGTCGCATAACTATGTCCAGAATTAATTGAAAGCATTTTAATTAAACTAGCATGCAATAATTTAAATCAACATAGTTTTCAAAAAATGGGATCAATATGGGCAAAGCACAACTTGCCTTGGAAAAGGTCTTCTCCCTCGAAGCCTTAAGGCAATTCAACATCTACGCTAAACGGATAAATAGACAATAAATAATCAAAATAGAGAGAAACTCAAGTCCAAAAATTAAATAAAATTCACCATTAAATAGAGCACAATTTCAAAAACTTTTAGAAACTGGAATCACCTCAATCGGAGTTCAAACGCAAAAGTTGTACGCGATTCAAAGTTTGGAAATCCATTAAAAAGAAAATTCCAAATTATTTGAATTATTTTTTTACTGAAAAATCGTGATTATGATGTCATCATGACGTCAGCCGCTATTTGAATTTCGGCCAAATTATTTTTCTAAAGGAAAATCAAATTATTGCGTCATGCTTGCGTCAGCCGGTGCATGTACTCGGTCCACCGCTCAGCTCAGGTCTACCGTGGACCCGGTCCACGTGACCACGTGTCAATGACGTCACCACTGACGTCACCAAGCGTGCGGCTGGCCAGCGACGCCTTGGTTCTTGTGCCTGCTACGTGGCAGCTCCCTATTGGCCCACGTGCGGTGTGACCCGGACCGTTACTTCGAAATCCGACAGTCGAGATCCACCCCCATCTCATGTGTATGGAACTACGTGGCGCGATCCGATCCGTCCAATTCCAGATTGGACGGCTGAGATTAAATCTAAACGGCTGGGGTTTAAAGGAATGACGTCGATAATCCCGGTGGACGCCACGTGGACGCATCTCGGCCTTTGATTCAAGATCAACGGCTAGGAGTTACTATAAATAGGATTACTTGGTTTAAGCCAAACCGTTAAATCTAGATCTAATGGTCATGATTCTAACCGGAACGGACTTGTCCGAACTTACCTCTAAAATCCTAACCGCTCATCTCCAATTCTACGGCTTGGATCCAATCTAGTTCTATGCGATTAAGCGCTACGTGGCTCAATCTAGGTCGTTCATCCTAGATCCAACGGCCTAGATATAATCTAATGAAAACAACAAGATGACTACGTGGACGAACCTGGGCCGTTCGATGGAAATCCGACGATTGATGAAGTTCGGGGACTCTGGTGATGTCGCGGTGTCTCGGTCACACCAGAGCTAAAGACAACGACGTACGCGGCGATTTTCCAAGGGTTCTCCAGCGAGATGGGGTCTCTGTCCCAATGCGTCTCGTCGCGACGGACTCACCTCTAGGCTTGGCACGACGGGGAACGGCATGACGGCAACGAAAAACAGTAGAAACCTGTGGCGAATTCCTCTGGACTCCGATGAGCAATCGCGGGCGCATCTGGGCTCCTCGGCGTGCGTGAGTTAGGGCAAAGGAGGCAGCGCAACAAGGGGAGTCCTGCTGGGGTGGCGGCGCTTTAAATAGCTGCCTTGACGTCCGTGATTTTCATGAAATTCGAAACCGACTTGGACGCAGAGGCGCAGTCCGACGAGCCCATGGATTGGCTGATGTGGCACAATCCTACACGTCCATGCGGCTTGGATCCAACGTCCCACACGCGCGTGCAACGTGGAACGATCTCGGCCATCCGATCGAGATCTAACGGCGCGCAAAATAGGGTTTATGGTTAACGGCTGCGTGGGCTAATGGGTTGCAGTTGGGTTAACGGGTTGGATCCACGTGGCCCGACCCGTTAGGGTTTTTTCGGATTTTCTTTTCGGTTTTATTATTTAAAAAAAATCGCTGATAATTCAAATAAAGTGAGAAAAAATACCAAAAATGTTAGAAAAATTCCAGAAAAATTCTGGAACATATTTTGAGGCATTTTGGACTCAAATAAAATACTTCCAATAAAACTTTATATAAACTTTTCAATTATTGAAAATAAATCCAAATAAATTACAAAAAATTCCAAAAATCTAATTAACTCAAATAATTCAATAAAAACTAAAATTTGGGATGTTACATCTGTGATGGTGGTTCTCTGGGAAGTGGTGTTCGGTGTGGGGGTTGCCTTGGTGTAGTTTGGAATGTTTATGGTGGGAGGGGGTCCGTATTTATATTAAGTTTTCAGTGAGAACGTGATGTCCAAGCGGCTTAATAAAGCTGCTGGCAGCATGTTGTCAAATCGGGCCGACAAAGCTACTGGCAGCGTGTTGTCAAATCAGGGCAGTGTGTTGCCACTTTGCTCTAAGAAAGCATTTCACTGTGTTGTCAAATCGAGCTGTCAAAATTGCTGACAGCATGTTGTCAAATTAGGGCAGTGTATTGTCACTTGACTCTGAGAAAGCAGGGCAGAGTGTTGTCAAATCGGGTTGACAAAGCTGTTGGCAACGTGTTGTCAAATTAGGGCAATGTATTGTCACTTTGCTATGAGAAAGCGAGGCAAAGTGTTATCAAATCGGGCTGACAAAGCTACTGGCAACGTGTAAATATCATATCCAATTAGTACATTAGATCTGAAAGCAAAAAAAGAAAAGAAAACTAGCTGGTGCCCCTGCGAGGTGCGACCCCTCGTGTGGTCCCAGGCCTTCTACGATGCTGAACATGTGCGGATGTATATGTAACGTGGTCAGGTGGTTGTCCACGAGTACTCCTAGTAGGATGTACTGGTGTTGTCGTAGTAGCGAAGACGGCCTGCGAAGGCTGACTAGATCCAGGCGCATCGGCGAGCTGCGACAGACAAAGGACAACACTCGACGATTGCTGGTGGGGGTCCATCGACTACTCCTCAAAAACAGCATCGTCGAAGGGGAACAAGTCACCGAAGTTGGTCGCGCTTTGGTCATCGACAGCTCCGGTCAAACATTTCATGTAAGTACACTACATAATATAAAGAATGCAATAGACGAATGTAGACCACGAAGGTGTTCTTGTAGTCATGTTGACAAACATTATGGAACGGTGCTAGCTGGAGACCCCCTGGGACGTCGAGAGGAGGGGCAGTCTGCGTGTGCACTGCCTCGGGTGCGGTGTGCATCGTGTGTCGTTCCACGTACAACAGATGAACGGCCATGGACCTGTACCATGTCATCGTCCCTAAACCTCTTGTAGGATGTAAGTGGACGATGCAAGAGGCCTTGTCCACAACATGCTGCAACACCCCTCGCATGCGATCTATGGTGACCTCCAACTTGTCCCCCCTACCGACTGCAGCCATCAGTGCGATGGCCTCCTCTGAAACCTCTCTTGCAAGGCCACTCTGCGCACACATTTAAAAGCTTGTTAGTTGTTGCTATTGTATTAACAGTACATTATACAACATGTGAAAAGAGGGATTTATTGATTAGTACATCACTGGTGATATCTACAAAATCGAGTAAGTTCGATCCAACGAACTAGAACTGCTCGAACTTGAACTGCTTAAGATGGTTCTAATTGTCGGCTCTGATGGCACGTCAAGAAAGAATTCGGCTAAAATCAGTGAAGGTGTCCGATCAATTGGGAACATGGCAGAAGAGACAGCCAACCACCATGATTTATAGCCGTTCGCTCTTATACTATGAAGAATGAGGAAGTTATTGGAGAAAAAGGTCATCAGCTACGTGAAGAACTATATCGGCTAAAGCAGCACGGTGTTGTCTTTCATGAGTCTAAAGCTGATCAAGGAGAACAAATTTGGGGATTATTTGTCCAAACCCAAGTTGTAGGGCTCTGGGTGTGTAAGCCGACTGACAGAATGGAAGGAGATAGGAAATACTTGAAGAATTCAAGGGTTTCTTCAATCATGTCCTCACTATCGGCTGTTAAGTGGAAAAAAGAAGGATAAGGATAATTATTGGCTTCTCTGTAACAGAAAAATCAGTGTGGGAAAGAAATTTTTCGTCAAGGTGGCAGAAAAATGAAAGGTAACTTTTGGCTTCGGCTGGGTTACCTTGACTCTGCTGCCAGACAAGAGAAATAGCCTTTCACCAAAGGATTGGCTATTTCAAAATTCTAGTGACTGGTTTTCATGGGTTTCCTCGTGGAGGAATGGAGCCATCTCAAATAAGTCGATCTGGAGAGATTGGGTAAAGATACAATAGAGAAATATTTGAATGAACCACAATGGTCCACCGATGTTCCCTACTATAAAGGACCAGGACCCATGGATGTATAAAGCTAACATCGGATTTCATGTATCATTTCATAAACTGCCCCTAAGAACAGTTTACCCAATGCAAGCCGATGTCCCTCCATCTCAAATAAACTGCTTGGAGCCACTGTTGTTGGTAGGAGCATGCACCCTGGCTGTCCCTGCTTTGCTGCACATACTGCATGTATGCATAGATCGCCACTTAATACGTACTACTACGTCCATGCAGCAGCAACTGCTGCTACCGCTCTCGTCGTCGATCTTGCTCCAATTAATTATCAATTACCTAACTACCCCCTGCACTGCACGCACCATGCTAGCTACAAGCTCGATCTCTCTAGCTAGCTACGACCGGGCCGGCCGGCGATGGGCGGCGTATCTGCCGGCCGAAGCCAAAAGCACGTAAGTACGGGCCGCGCGATATTCACACTACATTTTGCATGACACGGCATGGTCGTCAATTCATTGAACGTCCGCATAATATCACTCGTGCTTCGCAGCACACTATTACAGAGAAGGGCATTACAGACGGTTTTTCGAACCATCTATAACTATATGTCAGTGATAATCGTTACATATCACAGACGGTTTCCCGGCGTCCCCTATGTTAATACCGCCCGGCTTCCCGGATGGTCTCTGTAACCCGGCAAGGATTTCTTGCGTTGTGCGGACCTCAGCGGCTACTTTCCCCTTGTCCCTTCCTAGAGTGGAGGAACCCTCTTCCACTTCTGGTGCCTTGCAGAGACGTCTTCTCTGTTTCGGCCTGCACTCCACTATATAGTGCAGGAGGGGCGTGTTGGGCTTGTCCTTGTACAACCGGAAGCGTGCCCTGCAGTCCATGCAGTATGCTCGCTGTGGTCGTTGAATAATACCTTGGGAGTACTCGGGGTCTGGCTTTTCAGGGCGAAAGTAGCACCACGGAGAGCCCATATGGGAAGTTTGAGACGTGGGTGGTACTTCTCCGGGTCCACTCAGTTGAAGTAGATGCACCATTCATCCACAGCCAAGGGGCACCGGTAGAATCTCCGGTTCGCTAGATCCCCGTGGTGGGTATCAACCACTGCCTGCAGGTCGTGATCGCAAAATTTGGGGCTTTCGGGTGCGGGCCCCAGAGGAGATTTCTCCTTTGACTTTATCAATTTTGCAAGTTTCTTCTTGAAGTCCTGTATGTGACGAAGCGGTTTAGAATTACTACTTTATGACTGTGTAACATTAGCATGTCACATGAAACTCACCGATTGGTTGCTCCCTTGCCCACCTGCCCTAAACTCCGGTCGATCTAGAACGGGGACATATCCCGGCGGCCTCTCCCGCCGGGTGAAGTTCTCGAGCGAAGTGGGATAGGCGTCATGGCAGTTGTTGAGAAATTCAGTCACGTCGTTCCGGCCCGTCGATCCATTGGAAGAAGCAACACCGGTTCTTCTGATAGAAAACAAAGAACGACACATGAAATGGTAGTGATACACTGTACTGTATGGACACCAGTAGGTTCATCTCATAGTCGTGGCCACAACAGTAATGAGCGCGGGTGGCCGTAGCTCCATGCGTAGACTGCATGATCTTCGCCGGAAGGTTGCAGATGCAATTTGGCAGAACTGGAGCGTCAACACTACTCATATCCGGGTATTCGGGGCGAGATAAGTTTCCCTTGCTGAAGAGGCGACGGTAGAACGACATCATGCCCAAATTTGTGTAAAATCAGTTGAAGTTTATTACCGGTTTGTTGGTAATGGATGTGCACCCCTCCACCGGTTTTTATAGTGGTGGTGAGCTAGATGGTATATCTCCCCTTTAGTAAAGCTGCATGACCTGTCACCCCTCTCTGAAAGCTGCACGACCTATCATGCCTTTGGCAAAGCTGCACAACCTGTCACGCCTTGTGAAAGCTGCACGACAGCGTGGTCCAATCAGTCTGAGAAAGCTGACACCAGCGTGGTGTCAAATCGCATTGAGGGTGACAGGTCGTGCAGCTTTGATTGAGGGTGACCGGTCGTGCAGCTTTGATTGAGGGTGACAGGTCGTGCAGTACTTAGGGTTATTGGGCAAGTAGCATTTAGATGCAAACAAAGTTATAAATGAGATATTTTTGCAGAATATGGTAGTTTAGATGACGAAATAAGCAACAGATTGTATTACAATAGTGACGGAATTGCTAGAAGAACTTACAACACCACTGATTATCATGGTGGAACAAGCGATCGTTCCGCCTATCTTCGTAGAGTGGGAATGATGCGCAACAATTTCTACATATTACCCAACAAGTTCTACATATTACATCATGAGTACATCACTAATACATAAAATTTGAAATACTCTTGACACCAGCGATAAAGCTTTAGAACTTTCTGGAATCATCACTATCAAAATCAACACCCTCTTCTTCGAAAAACTGCCAACGGTCACGTTTGCCGTCTTCATCGCTATGGTATTCACACGAAAGAACCAAATTAGGGCTTACAGCTTCGTGGTTATCTTCTATGGCGCGCTCAAGGAAGCGATCATAAGCTTCAGGGCCATCTTGTTGTTCAGGCCGCACTCCGTCTCTTTGCGGTAATTCTCGTAACGTTAGCCTGTTAAGTTCAAGCCCGAGGTCCATCCTCTGCTCTACCCTTGGAAGCGTCCTGTCTGCTACTGTCGATGTATTTAGATGGTCTGCCCATTGAAATTATTGGCATCCGGTAGACTACATGACAGTGTGAGCATGGTTATATAAAACTCGAGCAAGAGAATAATCATCGAAATATGAAGATATCGAAATACATTTAGACGTACAAAGAAATTAGGGCATATATAAAATGCCCGTCCGTTATTTGCCGCTGTGGTGGAGTACCAGGTTTGAGCTTCCACATGGCAGTTAGGGCAAATTACCCGCCCTGCATTGGCAACCGCTGAGCTCGACGCGTGAGACATGGCTTTGACAGAAGCGACGAACACTTAAGTCGGTATCTACATGAAGCAAAAACATCAATAAGAAGCACAATAAGTAATAAGTCAAAATAACTTGCCAAGGTTCAGAACTTCGGGCCACCAATATTTAAGTCAGATTAAGCAGCTACTTTGGTTCAAGTTATTAAGTTTAGAAAGGATGTGAACTCCTTTCGGGTCCAAGTACATAGTGATTACGTCCAAAAATAAAAACAGTCCTTCGCGCAAGCGAATAATCGTGCGACATAAATACAGTACATTGGTCATCGGATGGTCGAGCCACCTGACACAGTTCTACGTTACAATGCTAGCTTGGCAGAGGGTCCTGACCTCTGGAGAGACTCGAAGTCCCAAAAGGTTATTATTTTATGTGCTACGATTAATTGGTAATTTTTGTGGAAAGGTGGGATATATCTGCCAGCTTCGGAATATATGGTGTTCACCGATAGCTATGCATGCATACATAGATTTCTTCAAAACAACATAATATAACCAGCAGTAGAAAACAGCGTCTCCAACACGAAAACTCGAATTAAATGTTCACGCACCTTATCCCGTACAAATTGTCTACAGCAAAAAAAATACGCACCTAAATACTTCTCACCATAATATAACTTTGCCACCCATGCCGAAAACAAATGGACAAGCAATACCTTTTAGTATAGCAGTAGAAGTAACAACCCACAAGGCCTCAGAACGAAGAAAGCGACCAGCGCGAAGACAGAGTCCACTGCAAAGAGGGAGAGAAGCACCAGCTTGAAGAGAGCCACCGGTGTGAATTGGTCAATCCTTCGCAGCGACGCATGACCTGCTTATATAGAATCAAACGTCATCACTATGGCGGTTACATTAAGCACGATTTTCTGGAATATAACTATCTCATTTCTTTATAATCACGTTAATTAGCACCATTAGCCGTAATCTCGAGTTTCCGCAGCATTGGATTCTGACATGAATTGACTTAACGCGACGCATCACCTACCGGTGCTGTTTCACCCACCAAAAGCAACCGAAAGCGTGCACGTGAGCTCTGGTGCCAAGACAGGAAATCAGCGTGGGGCCAAGACATGAAATCAGCACGTGGCAGCGTTTGCGGTCTTGTGATTGGGGGCCTGGCTGCCGGTGGCGGTAGCCACCGGTGGCGGCACATTAGCGCAAAGCGCAGCGGCAGGCGAGAAAGCGACGCGGCGCGTTGCGCGCGGTGGGTTTGTTGTTTGTTTTTGTTGGAATAATGAACCTGATTTGCTCTTCGGTATACGGACTACCATATTATGGAAAACTATTGTAATTACACCTTGCGTTGCATGTAAATTCTGCTAGTGCAAAATCCCTAAGTATAATAGTCGCCAACAAAGATGACAACTTAAAGCCTATTCGATAGGCCATAAAATATCACGTTTAAGTCTAATTTTTTGGAATAATATAGCTAATTTGCTCTTAAATATACGGAGTACCATATTATGGAAAAATATTGTCATTACACCTTGCTTTGCATGTAAATTCTGCTGGTGCAAAAGCCCTAAGTATAATAGTCACTAACAAAGATGACAACTAAAGCCTATTCGGCAGGCCGTAAAATATCATGTTTGAGTCTAATTTTTTGGAATAATGCAGCTAATTTGCTCTTCGATATATGGACTACCATATTATGGAAAAATATTGTAATTACACCTTGCGTTGCATGTAAATTCTGCTGGTGCAAAAGCCCTAAGTATAATAGTCGCCAACAAAGATGACAACTTAAGCCTATTCGGCAGGCCGTAAAATATCACGTTTGAGTATAATTTTTTGGAATAATGCAGCTAATTTGCTCTTCGATATACGGATGGAAAAATATTGTAATTACACCTTCCGTTGCATGTTAATTCAGCTAGTGCAAAAGGCCTAAGTATTATAGTCGCCAACAAAGTTTACAACCTCCAATTAAAACAGAATAGCTTTATCACAAATGCTAGGGTTATTGCGCGAGTAGAATTTATATACAATGAAAGTTATCAATGAGATATTTTTGCAGAACTTGGTAGTCCGTATACTATAGAATAACTTCGAACATGTAGAGTGCGAAGTGACCACTGCACGCGTACCCAGTCACGGGTGTCCATGAAATTTTTTTGCATTACATACTAAAATGTCACTGAAATTACTAAAAATTTCAGCAGCACCTCCCCTAAAACTAGGACATCCACTCAGCAGACAAAAGACAACATTTAGTACAATAACAACATAAAGCAACATTACTCATCATAATATTCGACTACCTACAACATTGCACATACGAACTTCATTATAGCAATACAACCGCTCGCATCTTTGGCTCTAACCCGGTCACCGCTTCCGTTGATGGCAGAGTTGTTCTCGTGAGAACGTGAACCGATCAGTGGCGCTTTGTCCGCAGCGAAGTCATCTTGGGTGTCTCGCGTACGCTAGGGCCTCGTCATGTTGGGTTGTTGCTATGTTTGATCGCGAACATTTCATCCACCCACGCGATCTGCATTGGAAAGTAATGTTAGTACGGTGGAGCGACGAAGAGATCGCAATAAGTTATTAAAATTCATAAGTAATTGCCGATGATTCTGCGATGATGTGGACTGTTGTGCCCACTCGCTGAATGGCCCCCTAGAAACCTGCACCCAAACATTGTTAACTCATTTTCGTCCTGCGAATCACTTGATCTGCAAAGAGCATGCCTGCCATGATGATGCCGACGGTAAAACTGGCGACGCAAAGGCCCCCCCCCCCACGGTGACCTCTTGCTTGCAAGTCGTGATCCTCTGAGTCAACGTCGTCGTATGGGTCGACCGGAGGAGTATGTTTGCGCCTAGATGACGAAGGCAGAAGAGTGGTGTAGGTCTACCCGAAACCGAACTCCTGTGGTAAGTGTGTAGGCAAGAAGCCTCGAACGGGTGACTCCATTTCCGAATCTGAGTCGACGTCAGGAGTTGGACGTGGTGGCGGGGGAGCAGGTGCTTCATGCTGCCGTGTAGACGACGATGGAAGGAGAGTGATCCATGCGCGCGTGCTATAATAGGACATGACATTGCTAAAGAAGTCACATTGAGTAAGCACTACAAAGTACGACAACTAAATATATGCTTTGTACCTGCGTATCCTGAAGGCCAGCATGAGATGAAGACGCTCGTGCAAAGCTCGATTGTCTTTCGACCATGCTGGGGAGTGATGACCTGGGAGATGGCGGACGAGCGCCTCGCTCGACCACGCCGCGACAACGCGTCATCGTGATGACCGCATGTCAATGCCTTGACGATTCCCTTCGCTTCGTCCACCATAGATCTTACAGCCGCTTTGAAGTCGGACATAGTGGTCCTCTTCCCAGGCTGTAGTATGTTCGAACCCTCCTCGATGATACGGTTTGCACAATCGAACTGTTTGAAAATATGATTAGTAAACGAAATGTGAATTCAAAAATAATGTATGTTCGTGCCGCGTCATCCTGGCGTGCTGCGCGGTTCACAGGGTGGCCGAGGCCCAGTCGCTCGGCGTGGGTGACCTCGGCCCTTGACGGAGGTGTCGCAGTAAGTCGTGCATGTGTACGAGGGACAAACCACTCCAAGTACGTGATGTACGACTCAAGGTCGTACGGTCGACCCTCCACTATGACGTCCTGCTCCCATGCTCTCGTCCATGGTAATTGTGTGTCACACCAGCTGTCACTCTTTTGGTCTATTCGAGATTGCCTGTGGAAAAGCAAGTTGTAACTTACACATTATAATTACAAAATAAGGAGCATATTTACAAATTAAACGTACATGTGCACTTTTCGTGGCAAAGGTCGGCCAACTTGAGGGGGATTTGCTGATGAAGTCCGAATTGGCGCATGACTCTAGTTGGACAGTACGCCTCCACCATATGACAAAACACAATGTGGCACGTCGTGAACCAGTATGCATGATCCTGCCCGCACTGATGTGACAATCCGTGCGGTGCCGTACTTGCCAACGCATTAGTAGTCCAGGTTTGCCATATTATTTCATTTTCATGGAGGGTCTCAAAATAGTTATGAAACTCAAGATAGACTCTCTGAGGTCTATCCCTTGCCCATCGCAGCGTGCAGTGGGTCCACCGAGAACCCAAGGTGGGACCATTGTTCAGGTGTTCACCGTAGAACTAAGGCAACAATAGGTATCAGTGAACGGGCTCGTCGAAGTACGGGCGACCGACAGGAAAGTGCTCCCACGACCAGATCTGTAGCAATGGGTAGCAAACCGCAAGAATGGACTCCTCCCCCGTTGTCTTCATGCTGGCCGCGCACAATCCCCTGTATGTCGAGCAGAGCACCACCGATCCGAAACTAAAGTGAGGGACATCGTCGAGGGGGCATCAACCAAAGCCTCCGCGATGTGGATGTAGCTCGGATATATAGCATCTCCCTGTGCTATAGGGAACAACACCCAGCCAAACAGGACAAGCAGGTATGCAACTAGATGAGTCCTCGCCGTGTGCTGCGGCGCATCATCGGGGCATTCCATGTAGCGACGCAGCCATGATAATGGAAACTCCGAACTGTGCTTAGGGACAACATGACCAAACCTGTCCAACAACCTGATTTTCTAGTCGGACATGTTTGGTAATGTTGTCCCTGAGCACAGTTCGGGGGTTCCGCTATCATGGCTGCATCGCTACATGGAATGCCCCGATGATGCGCCGCAGCACACAGCGAGGACTCATCTCGTTGCATACCTGCTCTTCCTGTTTGGCTGGGTGTTGTTCCCTACAGCACAGGTAGATGTTGTGTATCCGAGCTACATCCACATCGCGAAGGCTTTGGCTGATGCCCCCCTCGACGATGTCCCTCACTTTAGTTTCGGATCGGCGGTTCTCTGCTCGACATACAGGGGATTGTGCGCGGCCAGCATGAAGACAACGGGGGAGGAGCCCATTCTTGCGGTTTGCTACCCATTGCTACAGATCTGGTCGTGGGAGCACTTTCCTCGCTTGGCCGCCAGATTGACGAGCCCGTTCACCCATACCTGTAGTTGCCTCAGTTCTACGGTGAACACCCGAACGATGGTCCCACCATGGGTTCTCGGTGGACCCACTGCACGTTGCGATGGGCAAGGGATAGGCCTCGGAGAGTCTATCCTGAGTTTCATAACTATTTTGAGACCCTCCATGAAAATGAAATAATATGGCAAACCTGGACTTCTGATGCGTTGGCAAGTACGGCACCGCACGGATTGTCACATCAGTGCGGGCAGGATCATGCATACTGGTTCACGACGTGCCACCTTGTGTTTTGTCATATGGTGGAGGCGTACTGTCCAACCAGAGTCATGCGCAAATTCGGACTTCATCAGCAAATCCCCCCTCAAGTTGGCCGACCTTTGTCACGAAAAGTGCATATGTACGTTTAATCTGTAAATATGCTCCGTATTTTTTAATTATAATGTGTAAGTTACAACTTGCTTTTCCACAGGCAATCTCGAAGGGGCCAAAAGAGCGACAACTGGCGTGACACACAATTACCATGGACGAGGGCATGGGAGCAGGCCGCCACGAAGGACGTCATAGTGGAGGGTCGATCGTACAACCTTGAGTTGTACATCATGTACTTGGAGTGGTTTGTCCCTCGTACACATGCACGACTTACTGCGACACCTCCGTCAAGGGCCGAGGAGGTCACCCACGTCGAGCGATCGCCTCGCTTCGGCAATGCGCAAAGACGCCAGGATGACGCTGCATTTAACATACATTATTTTTGAATTAACATTTCGTTTACTAATCATATTTTCGTGCAATTCGATCGTGCAAACCGTATCATCGAGGAGGGTTCGAGCATACTACAGCCTGGGAAGAGGACCACTATGTCCGACTTCAAAGCGGCTGTAAGATCTATGGTGGACGAAGCGAAGGGAATCGTCAAGGCATTGACATGCGGTCGTCACAGTGACGTCGTGCGTGGTGCTGAGCGAGGCGCTCGTCCTCCAACTCCCAGGTCATCACTCCCAAGCATGGTCGAAAGACAATCGAGCTTTGCACGAGCATCTTCATCTCATGCTGGCCTTCAAGATACGCAGGTACAAAGCATATATTTAGTTGTCGTACTTTGTAGTGCTTACTCAATGTGACTTCTTTGGCAATGTCATGTCCTATTATAGCACACGCGCAGGGATCGCTCTCTCCTTCTATCGTCGTCTACACGACAGCATGAAGCACCTGCTCCCCCGCCACCACGTCCAACTCCTGACGTCGACTCAGATTCGGAGATAGACTCACCCGTTCGAGGCTTCTTGCCGACACACTTACCGCAGGAGTTCGGTTTCGGGTAGACCTACACCACTCTTCTGCCTTCATCATCTAGGCGCAAACATACTCCTCCGGTCGACCCATACGACGACGTTGACTCAGAGGATCACGACTTGCAAGCAAGAGGTCACCGTGGGGGGGGGCCTTTGCGTCGCCAGTTTTACCGTCGGCATCATCATGGCAGGCATGCTCTTTGCAGATCAAGTGATTCACAGGACGAAAATGAGTTAACAATGTTTGGGTGCAGGTTTCTAGGGGGCCATTCAGCGAGTGGGCACAACAGTCCACATCACTGCAACCGTCATCGGCAATTACTTATAATTTTAATAACTTATTGCGATCTCTTCTGTCCACCGTACTAACATTACTTTCCAATGCAGACTGCGTGGGTGGATGAAATGTTCCGCGATCAAAACATAGCAACCACCCAACATGACGAGGGCCCTAGCGCTGCACAGGACACCCAGTATGACTTACGCCGTGACAGGCGCTCACCTGATCGGTTCACGTTCTCACGAGAACAACTCCGCCATCAACGGAAGCGGTGACCGAGTTAGAGCCAATGATGCGAGCGGTTGTATTGCTATAATGAAGTTCGTATGTGCAATGTTGTAGGTAGTCGAATATTATGATGAGTAATGTTGCTTTATGTTGTTGTATTAAATGTTGTCTTTTGTCTGCTGAGTGGATGTCCTAGTTTTAGGGGAGGTGCTGCTCAAATTTTTAGTAATTTCAGTGACATTTTAGAATGTAATGCAAAAAAATTTCATGGACACCCGTGACTGGGTACGCGTGCAGTGGTCACTTCGCACTCTACATGTTCGAAGTTATTCTATAGTATACGAACTACCAAGTTCTGCAAAAATATCTCATTGATAACTTTCATTGTATATAAATTCTACTCGCGCAATAACCCTAGCATTTGTGATAAAGCTATTCTGTTTTAATTGGAAGTTGTAAACTTTGTTGGCGACTATAATACTTAGGCCTTTTGCACTAGCTGAATTGACATGCAACGGAAGGTGTAATTACAATATTTTTCCATCCGTATATCGAAGAGCAAATTTGCTGCATTATTTCAAAAAATTACTCAAACGTGATATTTTACGGCCTGCCGAATAGGCTTAAGTTGTCATCTTTGTTGGCGACTATTATACTTAGGGCTTTTGCACCAGCAGAATTTACATGCAACGCAATGTGTAATGATAATATTTTTTCCATAATATGGTACTCCGTTTATCGAAGAGCAAATTAGCTGCATTATTCTAAAAAATTAGACTCAAACGTGATATTTTATTGCCTGTAGAATAGGCTTAAGTTGTCATCTTTGTTGGCGACTTATACTTAGGGCTTTTGCACCAGCAGAATTTACATGCAACGCAAGGTGTAATGACAATATTTTTTTCATAATATGGTACTCTGTACATCGAAGAGCAAATTAGCTGCATTGTTCCAAAAAATTAGACTCAAACGTGATATTTTACGGCCTGCCGAATAGGCTTAAGTTATCATCTTTGTTGGCGACTAATATACTTACGACTTTTGCACTAGCAGAATTTACATGCAACGCAAGGTGTAATTACAATATTTTTCCATAATATGGTAGTACGTATACTGAAGAGCAAATCAGGTTCATTATTCCAACAAAAACAAGCAACAAACCCCACTGCGCGCTGCAAACGCTGCCACGTGACGCTTTCCTGTCCCGGCCCCTCGCCTCGCGCGCTAATGTACCGCCAGCTGGTGGCCACTGCCAGCTTCAGCCATGCCCCCCACCGCGCACTTTAAACGCTGCCACGTGCTGATTTCCTGTCTTAGCCCCACGTTGATTTCTTCTCTTGGCCCCAGAGCTCGCGTGCGCGCTTTCGGCTGCTTTTGGTGGGTGAAATAGCACCCGTAGGTGATGCATCAAGTCAATTCATGTCGGAATCCAATGCCGCAGAAACTCGAGATTACGGCTAATAATGGTGCTAATTAACGTGATTATAAAGAAATGAGATAGTTATATTCCGGAAAATTGAGCTTAATGTAAACGCCACAGTGATGACGTTTGATTCTATATAAGCAGGTCATGCGTCGCTGCGAAGGATTGCCATATTCACACCGGTGACTCTCTTCAAGCTGGTGGTTCTCTCCCTCTTTGCAGTGGGCTCTGTCTTCGCGCTTGTCGCTTTCTTCGTTCTGAAGCCTTGTGGGTTGTTACTTCTACTGTTGTACTAAAAGGTATTGCTAGTCCATTTGTTTTCGGTATGGGTGGCAAGGTTATATTATGGTGAGAAATATTTAGGTGCGTATCTTTTTGCTGTAAACAATTTTTACGGGATAAGGAACGTGAACATTTAATTCGAGTTTTCGTGTTGGAGATGTTGTTTTCTACTGCTGGTTATATTATGTTATTTTGAAGAAATCTACGTATGCATGTATAGCTATCGGTGAACACCATATATTTCGAATCTGGCAGATATATCCCAGCTTTCCATAAAATTGCCAATTAATCGTAGCACATAAAATAATAACCTTCTTTTGGGACTTTGAGTCTCTCCAGAGGACAGTACCCTCTGCCAAGCTAGCACTGTAACGTAGAACTGTCTCGGGTGGCTCGACCCTCCGATGATCAACGTACTGTATTTATGTCACACGATTATTCGCTTGACCCGAAAGAACTGTCTCGGGTGGCTCGACCCTCCGATGACCAACGTACTGTATTTATGTCACACGATTATTCGCTTGCGCGAAGGACTGTTTTTATTTTTGGACGTAATCACTACGTACTTGGACCCGAAAGGAGTTCACATCCTTTCTAAACTTAATAACTCGAATCAATGTAGCCGCTTAATCCGACTTAAATATTGGTGGTCCAAAGCTCTGAATCTTGGTAAGTTATTTTTACTTATTTCTTATTGTGATTCTTATTGATGTTTTTACTTCATGTAGATACCAACTTAAGTGTTCGTCGCTTCTGTCAAAGCCATGTCTCACGCTGGCCGAGCTCGATTGCCACAATGCAGTATGTAATTTTCTAACTGCCATGTGGAAGCTCAAACCTGGTACTCCACCACTGCGGCAAATAACGGACGGGCATTTTATATATGCCCTAATTTCTCTGTACGTCTAAATGTATTTCGATATCTTCATGTTTCGATGATTATTCTTTTGCTCGAGTTTTATATAACCATGCTCACACTGTCGTGTAGTCTACCGGATGCCCAATACTTTCAGTGGGCAGACCATCTAAATACATCGACAGTAGCAGACAGGACGCTTCCAAGGGTAGAGCAGAGGATAGACCTCAGGCATCAACTTAACAGACTAACGTTACGAGAATTACCGCAAAGAGACGGAGTGCGACCTGAACAACAAGATGACCGTGAAGCTTATGATCGCTTCCTTGAGCGCGCCATAGAAGATAACCACGAATCTGTAAACCCTAATTTGGTTCTTCCGTGTGAATACCATAGCGATGAAGACGGCAAACGTGACCGTTGGCAGTTTTTCGAAGAAGAGGGTGTTGACTTTCATAGTTATGATTTCAGAAAGTTTAGAAGCTTTATCGCTGGTGTCAAGAGTATTTCAATTTTTATGTATTAGTGATGTACCCGTGATGTAATATGTAGAACTTGTTGGGTAATATGTAGAAATTGTTGCGCATCATTCCCACTCTACGAAGATAGGCGAAACGGTCACTTGTTCCACCATGATAATCAGTGGTGTTGTAAGTTCTTCTAGCAATTCCGTCACTATTGTAATACAATCTGTTGCTTATTTCGTCATCTAAACTACCATATTCTGCAAAAATATCTCATTTACAACTTTGTTTGCATCTAAATGCTACTTGCCTAATAACCCTAAGTACTGCACGACCTGTCACCCTCAATGAAAGCTGCACGACCTGTCACGCTTTGTGAAAGCTGCACGACCGATCACCCTCAATCAAAGCTGCACGACCTGTCACCCTCAATGTGATTTGACACCACGCTGGTGTCAGCTTTCTCAGACTGATTGGACCACGCTGTCGTGCAGCTTTCACAAAGCGTGACAGGTTGTGCAGCTTTGCCAAAGGCATGATAGGTCGTGCAGCTTTCAGAGAGGGGTGACAGGTCATGCAGCTTTGCTAAAGGGGAGATAAGCCATCTAGCTCACCACCACTATAAAAACCGGTGGAGGGGTGCACATCCATTACCAACAGACCGGCAATAAACTTCAACTGACTTTACACAAATTAGGGAACGATGTCGTTCTACCGTCGCTTCTTCAGCAAGGGAAACTTATCCCGCCCCGAAATACCCGGATATGAGTAGTGTTGACGCTCCAGTTCTGCCGGAGTTGCCTCGACCTAATTGCACATGCAACCTTCCAGCGAAGATCATGCAGTCTACGCATGGAGCTACGGCCGCTCGCGCTCATTACTGTTGTGGCCACGATTATGAGGTAAACCTACTGGTGTCCATACAATACAGTGTACCACTACCATTTCATGCGTCGTTCTTTGTTTTCTAGCAGAAAGACCGGTGTTGCTTCTTCCAATGGATCGACGGGCCGGAACGACGTGACTATGAATTTCACAACAACTGCCACAACGCCTACCCCACTTCGCCCGAGAACTTCACCCGGTGGGAGGCCACCGGGATATGTCCCCGTTCTAGATCGACCTGAGTTCAGAGCCGGTGGGCAAGGGAACAACCAATCGGTGAGTTTCATGCGACATGCTAATGTTACATAGTCACAAAGTAGTAATTCTAAACCGCTTCAACAACCACAGCGGGCATACTGCATGGACTGCAGGGCACGCTTCCGGTTGTACAAGGACAAACTCAACACACACCTCCTGCACCATATAGTGGAGTGCGAGCTGAAACAGAGAAGACGTCTCTGCAAGGCAACAAAGTGGAAGAGGATTCCTCCACTCTAGGAAGGAACAAGGGGAAGCAGCCGGCCGAGGTCTGCACAACGCAAGAAATCCTTACCGGGTTAAAGAGACCATTCGGGAAGCCGGGCGGTATTAACATAGGTACGCCAGGAATCGGGATGACATACCCATATGGGAGGGTAGAACTACACAGAATGCACACAAACAAGTTGCGTCTTATACCCCAGAGACGTATGGCATAGACTACCCATTCGGCAGCAGCTGGGAGCACTGTGCACCCCCATGAAGCTCTTTCATAAGAGAGATTGAACGGTTTCCAAGAAAAAAATCGCGAAAGATTGACGGGTGATGTAATATGTAGAAAATGTAGGGCATCATTCCCACTCTACGAACATAGGCGGAATGATCACTTGTTCCACCATGACAATCAGTGTTATCGTCACTTCTTCTAGCAATATCGTCACTGTTGTAATGCCCTTGTAATATAATGTGTTGCTTATTTCATCATCTAAACTTTCGTTACATGTGCCCTACTAAGGTTGAGTCTTGTTCCTAAGGTTACTGCCTGCATGTACGTGCTTTTCACAATGATCGTCAAAGCAGTCATCAATTGGTAGCCTTCTTTACTTGATTCTTTTTCTTTCCTGTTGAGCCATGAAAGCCAGCCTACATTGAAAGTTCTCCATGCATACTACCATGCATATACATGTCTATCCCTTTGAATTTGCTGGCGTGCAAACTTATGAAACTGAAGTCGCAAACTGTGCATATAACTCTTTCAATTGGCTAAAACTAGAAAAGAAAAACGGGTAACTACTTAAACAGGAGAGGATTAGGACGAGGACAATTCAGAAGAGCAGCTGATCCGATAGTTTGCTGTACAATAATCAAAACTAAAATTCTTTCGTATATTCTAATCCACATGATTTTACACAAATTTTAAAAGTTGTCTTATTGAATTTGTAGTTGTATAACAAAGCTTTTTGTATTTCAATCGGTTTCGATCTAAAAATCAGAGAAAAATAAAAAAAGAAAACCGACAATTCAATGCCCCGGCGTGGGGTTTGGCAGCGTCGTGCCACGTAGCGTTATATATAAATATATATATGCCACGGTCCACGAGCGCCGAAAAATTTTTAAAAAACAAGAAAATAAAATTTTAATATGCCACGCCCCCCACCGCTGGAAAATTATAAAACGGAAAAAAAATTTAAATTAAAATGCCGCACTCTCCCACCGCTGGATTTCAATAAAATCGGGGAAAAACTTTTTAGAAAAAATGTAGTTGTGGTGAGAGATGGTGCCAAAGTCATTCAACGTGGCGCGTCTGAGTATGGCTTTGTATTTGTAAGGTATGTCTACCGCACAGGGATCACATTATCGAACCTCACGATTTTCGCATGAACAGTGAAATTCGATAATCGCAAAAATCGAACCGAAAATCGGTCGAAAATCGCAAAAAATCGCATAAATTCAAAAATCAGATTTTTTTTTGAAAAAAAATCAAAAATCGTGGAAAATCGACGATTATCGGTGGAAAATCGACATCCATATTGAATTTTTTTGTGTGGTCGACTTTTGTAGCAAAAATCGACGATATTTGGCGATATTCGCTCGATATGTCTCGATAATCGCGATATTTGCGTCATATAATTTTTTTTGAATTTTTGAATTTTTTGAATTTTTTTTTGAAATTTTCTCGGTTTGCCGCTCAGTACCACGTTTCGCTTGCCGTCGATATAGCGATAATCGCACGAAAATCGACGATTATCGACGATTTTCTGAACCCTGCTACCGCATCGAATGTGATGCACTCCGCCCTATGGCCGGCTAGTCCTGCTCCAAAGGTCCCAGGGAGGCTAATTTGGCCAAGGGAGGCACTGGCCTTCCCCTGAAACCCACTAAATTAAGGGCTTTCCGGCCGGGGAGAGAGGCAGGCGGTCCTAGGGTATCACCATTTGATCGAATGCAAAAACTGTAATAGGCATTTATAACAAGTTTCTTAACAAAGTGTCAGCGGCATTGTAATAAAAAGGGCTGCTATTTTCACAAAAGTGGACATGACATTATTGGTTGTAAAAAGATTACTCACCTGTGACTTGACAACATCTGCAGCTTCCGCTTGCTTCTCGAGCCCCATCATCTTTTAAAAATCGTCTAGGACTTTGGCAATACGATTGACAGCAACATTATATATGTAGCAGTCGGTAGAGCAAGCAGAAAAGTTCCAAATGATGATGTGAATGCCAGCCATGGCCATGGTGGACTTTGCATGAACCTGTTGAAGAGAAATAGAAATAGATCACTCGGACAGTTATTTTTTTTTAAAAAAAAAGGAACATCACATGAACACTGTCCGAATACATTCCAATTTCAGGATTCATAAAAAGGGAGAGCAGCCAAACAATCACCTGCAATGCATCTCGTGCCTTCTTGATGGATCGCCAAAGTTGAGCATACTGACATGATTCATGTCACTGCATGTATCATTCGAACCATACATACTGATTGGCTTCTCATTAGTAGTATCATACACGTTCACCATGATGGATTGCTTCCCCGCAAGCTGATGAAGCAACGTATCAACGAGTGCTTCTATATCAAATATGCCACCTAAATAGCTGTTTGCAAGCAAAAGCAATCAGTTAGGATGCAGGTAGACCTTACCCGATAGCAGCTTGGATGCGCTCCTGTGGCATCGCATCTGCAGGAAGCTCAGGCTCGTACACCGTGTATGTCGAGATCACCACGAGTCGATTATTCAGTAGCTTAACAGGAGCAGTTAAAACATCCTTCCCGGATTTTCTGGCTCGTAGAATGTTTTCGCGATCCTCCTTTTGAAGCAAATAAGACACCCTTTAACATGACAACTAGACAATATTTTCAAGGAAATTACTATGATCGAAACATCCTAACTCCGAATCAACAATTCTTTTCCAAAGTGGAAAAAAAAGGCCAAGAGAACAAGGAACCACACTGTAAGATACTCCCTCCATTTAGAAAGACAAGGTGTTTTTTAAATTTACATAAGACTTTGCACAAGCACTAATGTTACGATAAAATCGACAAAAGTACGAAAGCAAATGACTTAGATACTCATCCTTAAATTTTTTGAAAGATAAAAAATGATGTAAGTGGTAATGAATAATATATACAGTTGAGAGAGAATAAATAAGAGTATAATAGAAAAAAAAAGCTTTATTAAATCTATTATAGACCTTATATTTCTAAATAAGATCATTCAAATTATCTGTCTTAGACTCTTAGTTAATAACGGGAGCAACTAGTAAGAATTTCGTGCCATCATGGTTAAAACACTAGTAACAGTCCTCAGCTGTGAAACCAAAGGTTGCAGCTTTTTACGGCGCTAGGCTAAAAGATCAAATCTTGACAGGGGAAAAATAAAATCCTCACTCACATTCCCGGAGAGCATATCGAAGATTCGAAGGAGACGATATGCTTGTAGGTGTCCTGCGCGAAGATGACAGGAGCGTACTCCTCGGCCGGCTCGCGGATCTCCCCGGCGGCGGCGTCCCCTGGCCCCGGCGACGGCTTCTTGGACGAGTACATCTTCTTGATGCTCCACCCCTGCTGCCGCTCGAACTGCTCCCGCTCGGCGTGCGTCACGTGCACCGCGTACGCCACCCCGCTCGTGAGCGGCCGCTCGAACGCCGTCCTCTCCGCGTACTTGGCGAACGTCATCTGCAAACCGGACGGGCCATCCACCGTCATCCATGGTGCGTGGTTAATTAGCCACGAATCGAAAAGACAGAGCAAGAAAAGATAAGTTACAGGCAAAGGTACCTGGTCGATGGCGGATGGGTTCTTGGAGTGGTAAAAGGTGGAGACGAGGATGGCGAGGGCCTGGAGGTTGTTCATGCTGACGTTGAACTGGTCCTGAAGCATGCGGGCGCGCTCGTCGCACATGCTGGCGAGCGACTCCCGGCGCTTCTCGACGGCCTGGGAGTTCATCAAGTGCAAAATAAACAAGGAGCCGAGCAACCACTCAACGACCCAGATCAGCAGCAGCCAGCGACACCACGACTTGGCCATCATACAGCGACCGCAGGGAGGGAAGGAAGGGGATTGGGTCGGTTGGAGAAGAGGTGAGGTTGGAGTGGAGGTGGAAAGGGGAAAAGGGGAGAGTAACAGTGCGGCGGAGGAGGAGGGGAGCAGCACGGGTGGGATTGGGGAGGAAGAGTGGGGGTGGGAGGTGGTGGCCGGTGGGACTGGGAGAGGCCAGCACGCGAGTGGCTCAGTCTGAAGCACTGGAGCGGAGTTGCATGCAAGCTCTGGGAAAGTGCTGCTTTCGGCGCATGGACGGGACATATCGACGGCGGGAATCCCGACCAACTGCCTTCACCAATTACCCCTTTCCTCCATTTCGTAAAGCATTCCTTGGGTCACTTATGTCACTTCGACCGGCAAATTCAATCCAGCTAAAAGACAATATAAAAGTATATTGAGCGGTACGGGATTACTCCTAGAAAAATAAATAAATACCGCGGTCTCCCACAGCGGCAAATTAAAAAAAAGAAAAAAAAATTACCGCGCATGTCCACCGCGGCATAATAAAAAACCGGAAAAAAATATTGTATTAATATCTAGCGGTTGGGAACCGCAGAAAAAATTTGTATTCTCTTTAATGAAAATTATATAGCGGTTGGGTACCGCGGAATTCAAAATAAAAAAAAAAGTCTCATTTGAACCCGTGGGAGCTCTTTTCCGGTGGATTAAATTGAATAACTGTTAATTCTTTTCGATCTAATGGATCAGATTAACTAGAGTTTATTTATATTACACCTGGTAGTAGAGCAGTAGAAACACCCTTAACAGATGAACAGTTAGATGTGATTTCTACTACACATTTTATACTACAAGTATAATCTACCGTAAAATTTCTATGGAAAAAAAGGCCAAGAGAACAAAGAACCACACTATAAGATACTCTCTCCATTTAGAAATATAAGACGTATTTTGATTTTGCAGAAGACTTTGTACAAGGATTAATGTTACGATGAAATCGACAAAAGTATGAGAGCAAATGACTTAGATACTCACTCATAATTTTTTTTTGAAAAATAGAAAATAATACTTTGTGTGAGTGGTAATGAATAATGTACCTGGTTAAGAGAGAATAAATATGGGTATAATAGAAAAAGCTTTATTAGATATACATATAAACTTTATATTTTTAAATAAGATCATTCAAATTATATACATTATATTTATAGAGGGAGGGAGTACGAAGAATAATTTCGTGCCATCATGTTAAAACACTAGTAACAGTCGTGACTCCTGACCTGTGAAAGTGTGAAACCACATGGTGAGCACCAAAGGTTGCAGCTTTTTACGGCGCTAGGCTAAGGGCCTGTTTGGCAACAAAGTATTTTCATAGTTTTTAGGTAAAACTATGGTTTTGGTCTTTTGGAGAATACCATGATATTTTTTGTTATAAGGTGTTTGGAAGCAAACTAAAAAACTCTGTTTTGAAAACTATGGTATCACCAATACCATGGTATTTTTAGTATTGAAAACTCCACTCATAGTGGAGTTTTGAGCTTTTAGCATCACTTCATCATGTAAAAGACTTTGCTTCCAAACAGTTTTCATGCTATGGTTTTGTAATACTATGGTATTTATACCAAAATAATTTTCATGCCATAGTTTTGTAATACCATGGTATTGAAAAACGTTGCTTCCAAACAGGACCTAATAGATCAAATCTTGACAGGGAAAAAAAATCCTCACTCAAACCCGGAGAGCATATCGAAGGAGACGATATGCTTGTAGGCATCCTCAACGAAGATGACAGGGTCGTACTCCTCGGCCGGCTCGCGGATCTCCCCGACGGCGGCGTCCTCTGGCCCCCGCGACGGCTTCTTGGACGAGAACAGCTTCTTGATGCTCCACCCCAGCCGCTCGAACATGTACACCGTGTGTGCCAAGATCAGCCCAAGCCGATTATTCAGTAGCTTAAAAGGAGCAATTGGAACCAGGCTTTCACTTACCGAATTTCGAACATCGATAAAATCGAGCCGAAAATCGGTCGAAAATCGATAAAAATCGAATGGTTTGAAAATTCAAATTTTTTGAAAAAAAATTCAAAAATTTCGATATTTGGTCAATAATCGCGATATTTGGTCGATAATCGCTCGATATTGCTCGATTATCTCGATATTTTCCTCGAAAATTAGCCGATTACGTGAACTTCCCCGTCGGTCAATTTTTTGAGCGATTTTCGGTCGATATACATCGATAATCGCTCGATATGGCTCGATTATCGCGATATTTGTGTTGGACAAATGTTTTCAAATTTTTGAATTTTTTGAATTATTTTTTTGAATTTAATCGATTTACCGGCCGGTATTATATATCGTTCCGGCTCGGTAAGCTCGAAAATCGCGAAAATCGCAGAATATCGAGCGATAAGTGGAACCCTGATTGGAACACTCTTTACAGATTTTCTGGCTCGTAGTATGTCTTCGCGATCCTCCTGTTGAAGCAAAGAAGACACCCTTTTTAACATGACAACCAGACAATATTTTCAAGAAAATTATAATGATCGAAACATCTAACTTCGCATCAGTAGTTGTTTTCCGAAGTTTAAAAAAAGGCCGATATAACAAGAAACCACACTAAGATAGTAATAATTTTGTGCCACCATGGTTAAAACACCGGTAACAGTTGTTGCGACCCGTATAATTAATCTAGGGTGGCAATAACACCGTCACTACTCTAAGGTAATTACACTGATCTCAGCATATGAACTAACAAAATATCACACGCATCCGACACTTTTATCATTAATACATCGTGTTAATAGTGTTGCAGCAGAAAAAATAATTAGAGATAGAAATAGAAAGTTATTACAATCTATTGCCACGTAGTGCTACAAGTTCAGTACAACAATTATATATAAGATCCAAGTACAACAAAAATATAATACATAAGTGTTAATTACTCCAAAGACTGACGAAACCCAGATACTTGACCACCGGAGCAATTCTCTAAGCAAATGGGGAGTTAAGCAAGAGTGATAACAAAAGTATTCAGCATATTAATAACAAAATGCATTATATGAGTTTCTTCCACATCCTTCTCATACATACCTTTCTCAAATCATTTTTCAAAAAATAGAGTTTTATTAAGAAAAGTTGTGTTTCCAAAATTTAATTACTGAAAGTGCTACTAGCACTCGTATATGGGGCAAGCTTAGCTTCTGTAACCTCCAATCCAAGAGACAGGCACGATTTCATGATTTGACCCTGCGAGGTTTGTACCAGTTTTTCTATAGTGATCTCAACATCCGTAGAGATCCCAGAACGTTGATCACAACTCAGATATTAGATCTCCAACCCTAGTAGGTAACGAATCATGGTGTCCTTCACAACGTTCCCCACCCACTCGTAGCCTACCAGATGTACCATGCTACCATAGTAGCCTTGATACTCATCTCATAGAGTTTAAATATAGCGCCCCGAAATATTCAATCGCAATTGAGGTCCCATTTGGTACGGTTCCAGATTCTAGTAGAAACGGAAACGGTTCCAGATTCTAGTAGAAACGGAAACGGTTCCAGATTCTTGGTAGAAATGTTTCAGGTAGAATCAGAATTACTTTCTGCAAACCGTTTGGTATGGTTCCAGATTCTAGTAGAAACTAGTAGAAACGGGGTTGAGGGTGATTCAACCACGGTGTAGAAAAAGAAGAAACGTTCCAAGAAGAATCGCTTCAAGTTTTAGCCCGTTTGGCTGGGTTTCTCCCAGATTCTAGTAGAAACAGCCTAGTTCCAAGTTTCCAAACCGGGCCTGAATTTTCAAAATAGTGTCCCTCACCATGCCTTTTGGCCTAACCATCTTTTCACTCTTAGTTATATATTCATGTTAGGAAACGGATTCGTATCCTGTTAGGAAACGGATTCGTATCCGATATGGACTCTTCCTTATCTCTAAGCAGAACCGCTATATATAGGAGGCAGGGGGTCACCCCATTGTACACAAGCATACAGAATAATAAAGCAGGCCCGTTCCTCCTCATATTGTGTCTCTCTTTCTCCCTGTCTATTCTCCACTTGAGATCTATTAGGCAACCCCGGACTATTCGATAGCGAGGTTGTCTAACACGTTATCAGCACGAAGCTCTTACGGAGAAAGATTGAAAGGAGAGAAAAGACAAGAAGCGAAGGATCATCGACGACGACGAACGTCTACTACCGGCGATTGATCGCCCGATCCGATCTGCAATCAACTCGCCATCAAGCCGGCATCCACTCGGATTGCCGAAATAAAAGTCCTACGCGACTCTATCCTACGCGATAGTCTACCGGAAAGCAGATTGAAAAAGTGAAAAAGGTGAGAATCGCGGGATTAATCTAATTCTCGTAGCACGAAGCTACAGTAGACAACAATCTTTTACAATTTGTGGCATGAAGCCACGTAATGCGGCAAGCATGAAGGTTACAGATCATGAACTCATCTACTGTTCAATGAAGCAACCAGTACGGCTTGACGCCGCCGTCATTTCTTTGTTGGCACGGCCGCCGACGGCTAGCCAACCGTCGCGCCTGGCGCATCGTCGATCTGGCATGAAGTCGCGCCATACCGAACCGGCGCTATGCCTCCCGCCGTGTCGGTTCCTATAACGTCATTTGTTCGCTCCCACGGCCGCCGCGAGCCTTGCCGATCGCGCCGCCGATTTAACTCGCATGCTGGCCGGACACTGCGGCCGAACAAGTGGTTCGCCAGACCGCGCCGGCCGAAGGCCGCGCTCCTCGGCCTCCACGTCGTCAGATACCGCCCGGCCAGAAGCGCCGTCGGCTCGCCTCCTCGCGCATGTTGCGCAATCGGCCGTCGAGCAGCCGAAGCCGCTTAAGTCGCGTGACCCGTCGGGTACTGCCGCGCCACCGAAGCGGCCTCGCAACCGCCGCACCGTTGTCATCCTGCAGCGCTTGCACCTCCGGTCTGCCGCGACAGCGGCCTTACACGCAGCGCCGGCCGGCCACAGCCGAGCCCGACCACCTACCACGCTGAGCCACCGCCGCTGACAGCGTGCCTCTGCCGGCCTCGCAGGCTGCGTAGCGTCAACCACCGCCGATGCCTCGTCGTCGCCGCCGAGCCGCGCCATCGCGTCCGGAACTACCGTGGCTGAAACCATCGCTGCACAGACGCCGGCACTTTGAAGGCTGCGTTAAATCGGCGCCGCAGACCATGCAGTCGCTGCCGCGCTGGTCGCCGCTGCCACGCCGGTTTCGTTGGCCTGCTGCGCCTGCCGCCGGTTTGCCGCGCCGACCAGCCGACATGTCGCGCCTGACGCGGACCCGCCTCACCTTGCCCCCTTGCAGGCCAGTCTGGCTCCCTTCCATGCCGAGTGGACATGGAGTCCATCACATGGACTTGTGATTGCGTTCAATAGACTTTGAACAATTGTTCTTTGAGTTCGTGCGGGCACAAACAAGCAACAAACCGGATTGAAACCAGCAGTTTGGCGCACGGGGTGGGTGGGCATGAGGAAATTACTCACTTGCCCCCCAGCCTTTTTATCCTTTTTTTTTAATTGTTTTCTGTTTTTTTTTTCAGAAAATGATTAGAAACCTAGAAAATCAATTAGAAAATCCCGGAAATTCTGAAAATTGCCAGAAAAATATGAAAATTCCCAGAAAAATCCAGAAAATTTTTTATGGCTCTGTTTGAATTTGTACTTAGCCTTATTTTCTGCATTTTTGTATGAATTTTTGCAATAATTGCCCCGTTTAGAATATCGGAAATTCCTGAGAATTTATTTTCCGAATTTATGAATTTATGAATTATGTCATGTTGATATTTGATGAAATTCAATTTCCTGTTGTACAGTAATTCTGAAAATTGCTTGGAAATTAGCAGGAATTATGAAAAGTGCTAGGAAAATTTCAGAATATTTCATATGGCATAAAATGAGAACATGAGTGGTTGGGATTTGATTTTGGTAATAAATAAACAGATATGAGACAATTGGTGTCTAGGAAAACACACATGAGGCTTGGTTCTTTAATTGGCACCCGGAAACGGGAAGTGCTCCCTCCCTCATGTGAGCCCTAGGGGCAGGTTGACCTGGCCAAGAGTCAAATTGACAGAGATATTCATTACATTTTCGTTTCGACCAACAAGAATTATATAAGTTGTAATTAGACTTATGCCATGTTTAATTCATGTTGCAATTTATTTTCATTATCAAGTGATCTTTGGAAAATTCTTTGTATAATTAACGTAAAATTGCCAAATACTAAGAAAAATTCGGAAATTTACGAGAATTTATTTCGCATTTATGAATTTATGAATTGTGCAATTATTGTTTATTACGAATATATATGAATCTCGCACTTATGAATCTCAGCATCTATGAATCTTGTATTTATGAATCTTGAAATTATTGCTTTCTTTTAGTTTACTGGAAATTCATGAGAATTTAATTATGCAATTATGAATCTTGCAACCACTCCCTATTAGATTACACGAAGTAATCTAATGAAAAGAATCTTTTGAATATGCAAATACCTGGCATTATTAAATGTGAGTTTGAAGAAGCGACCAGAAAGGTCAGAACTATCTCACATGGGCATCAGGTTTGAAGATCATACTTGCGAGCAAGAAGCTCCAAGCTGCCACCGGCTTAGGGTCCTCGAAGGACACGCAAACTATTGCCGAGCAAAACGATCAAATTTTGTACTGCCCAGGTATCACTTTTCAGCCACTATGAATAATGAATACATGGCTGAGGTGAGTACACCTGAGTTACGGACTGCGCTTCAGAAGCAGTTCGAGAAACTCAAGCCCACCATCTTGCTCCAAGCACAGCAAGATTGGGTTCGCCTGAAGTTTGCAGGCTATAGAACAGTGGTTGTTAATGAATTTTGAGTAATAAATTGTAAGCTCTCGAAGAGCATACATTTTCTTTTCTCATGAATCGAATTGCAATTTATTCTTTATTCCAGTATTCTTTATTTGTAAGCAATATTTGAATCACTTTGCCACTATATGATTAGAATTATTTTTCTTTTCATCTAGAAATCGTGTAGCGCCCAATGGAGGAAATATGCATTGTTGATAGTGGCACAACAAATACCATCTTAAGAGAGTCGAAATACTTCCAGACGATCACGAAGAACGCTGGAAGGATTACGACTATCGCAGGAAGCGATACGCATATAATAGGCTCAGGAAGAGCCACAATTATATTGCCAATGGGTACAACTTTGGTAATTGAAGAAGCCCTCTTGTACCCTGAATCAACCCGCACTCTCTTAAGTTTTAAAGATATCCGCGCCAATGGGTTTCACATAGAAACCAATGAAGAAAATGGCAAAGAACACTTGTGCATTGTGAAGCACGCGGAATATGGAAAGATGGTACTAGAAAAATGTCCCTCATATGAATCTGGGTTATACTACACGAAAATCAATGCACACGCAAAGGTATACTTCTTTGAAGACTGTCTTTAGAAGCTCTGAATTATTTGCTTTATGGCATTGTAGATTAGGTCATCCTGGTCTTAGATTGATGAGAAATATAGTTAACAACTCACAAGGTCATGGCATTAATGTTAAGAATTTCCCGAATCACGAAGATTTTGTATGCCATGCATGTGCCACCGGGAAATTAATAACTAGACCCTCTGTTATGAAAGTGCAACATGAAATCCCTGCATTCTGGAGCATTCAGGGGATATTTATGGTCCGATTCAGCCCTTGTCGTACAAGCGTTCGATACTTTATGGTGCTCATTGATGCTTCCTCGAAATGGTCGCATACATGTTTCTTGTCAACAAGGAATCATGCATTCGCAAAGTTGATCTCGCAGATCATCGAATTAAGAATGCTTTTCACGATCATCGCGTGAAGTCCATTCGATTGGACAATGCCGCGAATTTACTTCCAAGGCATTTGATGATTATTGTACAAAGAACGGGAATAATCGTTGAGCACTGCATCGCACGTCCATACGCAAAATGGGCTAGTGAAGCACTAATAAAGAGGATTAAGTTCATTGCCGGACCGCTCTTGCAGAGTTGTAACTTGCCCAACACTTGTTGGGGACACGCCTTCTCGCACGCAGCAAAGACTCATCAATTATAGACCATCGGCCTACAACATCCATTCACCAATGCAATTAGTGCAAGGGGTCATCCCGAAGATTTCCCATCTTAGAAAATTTGGTTGTATGGTATATGTACCTATACCACCCCCACAAATGGACTGCAATGGGCCCTCTCCGCAAGTGCAGGATATACGTTGGTTATGAGAGTGCATCCATAATCAGGTATTTGGAACCCATGATCGGAGACTTGCACACAGCCCGATTCGGCCGATTGCATCTTTGACGAGGACCATTTCCCGTCATTAGGGAGAGAATCAACCATTGGATGAAAAATGCCGGAAATAGTATGGCATTCCTTTGGGATCCCAGCGCATGATCCTCGCACTAATGAAGCAAATCAAGAAGTCCGAAGATAATTGATTTGCGAGAATTTAGCAAATGAACCGCTGATCATTTTGTGATCTCAAGAGCGTGGTTAAGTCGCATGTACCAGCAAGAAATGCACCGAGAGAGGTGGAAATACCAAAGAAAGCGAAGGTATCCCTCATCCTGTTGAGAGGCCTCAAAGAAAAGAACAGGAGATCGGCTTCTCAAACCCAAAGTACCGGAGACGTCCTGGGAAAATCAAGAGAGGACTTACCACACCCAATCACAAAAGTGCCCCAAAGCAAGAAGGGGAGCCAGTTGAGACCGGCACTGAAAGAAGCCTGTGGAAAAGGCAATTCCAGATCTGAACCTTCCATTGGAAGAAGCCGCGGAAATAATGTGTGCGCACACATTGGCGGAGAAAAACTAAAGGAACTTGCTCTGGAATGGGAAATAGCAATGAAGAGCAAGTAGAAGTGCACGAAGCACCCCATGATGAAATGGCCATAAACTTTGTAATAACGGGAGAATCGATGAATAGAGCAACGACCAATGTCGATGCATACTTTGCAAAGAAGATTGCCACGATCATTAATCATGATCGAGCCCGCATCTCTCGCAGAGTGCAAGAAAAGGCTCGATTGGGAAGATTGGAAGAAGGCAATCAACTGCAGAGTTAGTTTCTCTGAACAAAAGAAAGGTGTTTGGGCACGTGTGCAGACGCCTCCCCATATAAACCCGTAGGTCACAAATGGGTTTTTGTTACGCAAGAGAAACGAAAACAATGAAGTTGTAAGGTACAAGGCAAGGCTTGTCGCTCAAGGTTTCACTCAACGTCCTGGGGTTGATTATGAAGAAACCTATTCTCGGTCATGGGTGGAATTACCTTTAGATACTTGATCTCAATGGCGATCAACTTGAAGTTGAAAATGAAGCTAATGGATGTTGTCACGACATATTTGTATGGAAACTTGGATTCGGAGATTTATATGAAAGTACAGGAAGGTATCCCTATCCCGAACCAAGACAGAGCAAACAGAAACCTATACGGGTGAAATTGGAGAAATCAACTGTATGGGCTAAAAGCGATCGGGAAGAATGTGGTACAATCGTTTGAGTGACTTTCTGCAAGAAAGGCTACGAACAATGAAGATTGTCCATGTGTATTTATACAACGATCCACGAATGGATTTTGTATAATCTCCGTCTATGTAGATGACTTGAACATCATTGGGACGGATGAGGAAATTGAAGAAGCATGCACATACTTGAAATCTGAGTTTGAAATGAAAGATTTGGGTAAAACCAAGTTCTGTTTAGGCTTGCAGCTTGAACATGTCCAAGGCGGAATCTTGGTACACCAAGTATCCTACACGCAGAAAGTGTTGGAGAGATTTGGCTTTGAAAAGGCATACCCATAAAGACCCCAATGGTCGGAAGGTCACTCCAAGCAGACCTAGACCCGTCTGAGGCCTAAAGAAGAGGGGAGGAAGTCACGGGAGCGGAATTCCCATACTTGAGTGCAATTGGAGCGCTCATGTACCTTGCGAATAGCACTAAGTAGGACATTGCGTTCGCCGTGAATTTGCTAGCGCAGATGCAGTCTGAGAACCCACCAAAAGGCATTGGAAAGGGTGAAGGACATCTTCCGTTACCTTCAAGGAAGCAAAGACCTCGGCTTGTTTCTGAAGAAACAATGAATTGAATTTAGTGTGCTACGCCGACGCTGGGTACCTATCGGACCCTCTTACTGGCATGTCACAAACTGGGTATGTTTTCCTTTGCGGTGGAACAAAGAATTTCTTGGAAGTCGTCTAAGCGGACTCTTGTCTCGGCGTCGACTAACCACTCGAAATCATTGCATTGTATGAAGCCTCTCGGGAATGTGCATGGCTTGAAGAATGGTTCACCACATCCGAGAAGTCATGTGGTGCAACATGGAACAAACCCCCACTATGATCTATGACGATAATGCAGCTTGTGTTGCACAAGTACAAATGGGATATGTGAAGAGGAACCTTACAAAGCATATCAACCCCAAGTTCTTTTATGCTCATGAAATGCATAAAATGAACGAGATAAAGATATCTTGCATACTAAGTCGTGTGAAAATCTCGCAGATTTATTCACTAAGTCACTCGGCATCTTCCTTTGAAAGAAGTATTAGAGGAATAGGGATGATTAGACTTAGAGAAGTGCATATATAAGGATTTTTCACATACTCCTACATAAATCTCAAACATGAAGTTTGAGTACCCAACGTAAATCTTGAAGATTAACATTGAAGTTTGGGTGGATTGTACTCTTTTCCTTAAGTAAGTTTTTCATTGAAGTTTTCTTACATAAGGTTTTTGATGAGGCAATCCGTGCAACACAGCAAGCGTGTGCTATGTACTCTTTCTCCAATTATTTTTCCCACTGGGTTTTTATGGAGTTTTAATGAGGCATATGCATCTCGCAGTGAAGAGTCCAAGGGGGAGTGTTAGGAAACGGATTCGTATCCTGTTAGGAAACGGATTCGTATCCGATATGGACTCTTCCTTATCTCTAAGCAGAACCGCTATATATAGGAGGCAGGGGGTCACCCCATTGTACACAAGCATACAGAATAATAAAGCAGGCCCGTTCCTCCTCATATTGTGTCTCTCTTTCTCCCTGTCTATTCTCCACTTGAGATCTATTAGGCAACCCCGGACTATTCGATAGCGAGGTTGTCTAACAATTCACACCCAATGTGTAGATCATAACATCCTCATAGGATAACATTTTCTGGTCGTTTCCACACACTATAGTTGATACGATGAATACAGCTTATTGCTCAAATGTAATGGTTTATTTTTATATCGCAGCCCGCTCCCTCGAGCCCTGCTCCCCATGCTTGGTCTCCTCCATTCGGGCCCCGCTCAACCCTAATGCCTGTGTCGTCGCCCTCCCAAGCCCGCACCGCCCAGCCTACTCGACCAGCCGGGCCTTGCCCACACCGTCCCCTAGCGCATGCGAGGGTGCCGATCGATTTTCTTTCCATCTGTTTATCTTAATCCTGCTTCTGACTTCGGCTGAGCAAGATGTGTAGTATTTCTACCGAAAATATTCCATGCATATTATGGCTGGACCATGGACCATGCATGTTCTTCTCTTTTTATCTTATCTCATTTACTTATTTTTTGATATATAGTGGTCGGTTATTAAATTTGACTGAATACGAAGTGCTTCAGCCACCATTGCACTCGACGTGCATTATTTGGGGCCTTCCAAGCATTCTTTTTTACCTCCATGTGCGCCAGATTTTTAATCTGTACATGCATGCAACCATGCATATACACCTTCTTTGTTAAATGGTAGAGATGCTCACCATGCATGCTTTGGCCGGCATATAGGCCCAATCGAGTGCTTAGGTGATTAATTAGAGAATATATCTGTTTGCACCAAAATTCGGTATGTATTGGAATCGGTCTAAAAGTAGAAGTATCGTACAGAAAGGAATCGGTAATCGGCTCGGAAAAGGAATCCGTTTCTAAAAAAGGAAAGGAAATCGGATAAAAGGCCGATACGGATAAATACACCGTATCCATGTACAACTCGGATCGGTCAGGCGTGTTATAAAAGGGGGAGGGCGCCAAGCGAAGAAGAGGAATCAATCCAACAACACACACATCTACTTTTGCAAGTTTTTCTTTTACATTGTTTTAGCCTCATAGATCTCTTTGCAAGTCGACGGAATCAACATAGTTGCGCATCGCCGATTGTTGATTTTAGCCGATTTCACCCAGGTTTGATTTGCTTCGTTTTGTTGCGCATCGCCTTCCCGAAGCCGATTTTACCTTGTATCCGGATCAACTGTAACCAGTTGATCTAGTTATCTCCTAATCGGTTCTTGCCGACTAGCGAAAAGCCGATAGATCCTTGTTTATCGGCTTCGATCAAATTACAAATTCTACCTTGTCGATTTCAGGTCAAATCGACTGGCACGCTCTGCAAACCCGGTGTTTGTCTTGTGTGTTCGAGGCCTAAAACCCCTTTCACGTTTTTGGCGCGAACATATTTTAACACTTGCCCGGTGGGACGCAAAAAGAATGTCGTCAACCGACAAGCCCGCAGTCACCGCCGATATCAACACCGATGCCATAATCGCGCCCCAGATGGCCGATTTAACCCCTGAGCAACGGAAAGAACTCGAAGATCGAAGGCAGCTCACGGAGGAAATGATGCTACGATGCTTCGAGAAAACACGCCGTGGCGTTACTCAAAAGATTGCACTCCCAAGCATCAATCCTATCGAGATTCAACATCTGAATCGGTAAGCCGATACGCACTCCGCTCAAGCTGATTTATCGAGTATGATCGAGCAATCTGTCCATCACGCATTGATTAACCAATCATCGGCTCTAGTATCTACTTTAAAGCCGATGATAGAAAATAGTGTGAAAACAATTGCTCAAGAATTAGCCGCGTCTGGAAGCCTGCTAGATCCACCACAAACCATCCCTACGCACTGCCGGTATATTCCATAGCACCCAACACCAACACAAGAACGCGTGTCGGCTCAAGCACCTATCATGATGCTGGCTCAACCTCTTGTTTTGAAACCAAGCATACTGAGAGATGGGTTCACACACTACCATGGGCACACGGATGGAGCCAAGATAGGCGCATCAAATCAATCAAGTCGCCCTCCAATAACATCGGGTTATCGGCTTATCGACCGATCGAAATGGGGCAGGTTCCACGATCCACGAGGGGCCACAACCATGAAACAAGCACCATATAGGGTGGTGCCATACGTCGAACCTTTCGCACCCATACCCGATGCATTAGGTTTTAATCACAATTATGACGCAGCACCAAGACCTCCTGAGGTACGAATTGGACAAAGACCCAAGTTTGCACTCGGGGCGAAGCGCAAACAATGAGAATTGGCCGTGTCCGGTCGCACCACAAGCCGACAATGTTAATTGGGCGAGCAAATTGCCAATGTTTTGAGAGAACAGTTCGGTTTACAACCCGGAGGGAGAGTGATCGGCTACGAAGCCGTACCCGATTACATAGACCGAATGCCGTACCCCCACAACTTTAGGATACGGACTTTGCTAAATTCTCGGGGATGATTCTATTACCACAATTGAGCATATCGGACGGTTCATGGCTCAATGTGGGGAGGCGACTGATCCGATGGGTTAAAAATTAGGTTGTTTCCTTTATCATTATCCGCACTTTGCATTCACTTGGTTCACAAATCTACCACCTAATTCGGTTCATATATGGAGCGATTTAGAAAGCCGATTCCATGAGTACTTCTTTTAGGAACTATGGAGCTTAGGATTTACGATCTTAGTTCGATCCGAGAAATGCGCGAATCGGTCTCTCGATTATATCAAGAGATTTGGGCGTCTGGAATAGGTGCTCTGATGTAACATTACCCGACGATCAATTGGCCGACCTAAGCGTTCCAAGGGTTAATCCCTCCATTAAAAGAAAAGTTGTCGGGCCAGGAGTTCCCGACTTAGGCCACCTACTCCATCGCCAGATCGGCACATGAAAGCCGATATGCAGAGAGCAAAGGGTTTAAAGATAGGTTTAGGACAAACGGCAATGAAAAGGCCAAAGTAAACATGGTAGATTACGATTCGGGCGACACCTCTGACGACGAAGCAGAAGTGAACATAGCCGAGTGGGCCAAAGGTTCCAAAAAACCACTCGTATGCTCTTTGCTTAGGCCGACAAAGAATAAAGCGGAAGTCAAGTACTCGTATGATGTGTCAAAGTGTGACAAAATATTTGATTTATTACTACAAGAAAAACTCATAAGGTTACCAGAAGGGCACATCATACCATCGGCCGAAGAAATTAAAAAGCGAAGGTATTGCAAATGGCATCATTCGTTCTCTCATAACACTAACGATTGCAATATTTTTCGACAACAGATCCAATCGGCCATCACCGATGGCAGGTTAAAGTTTGCAGAAGAATCGGCTATGCAGATAGATATGGGCCCTTTTCAGGTCAACATGGTTCAATGCTCACGAAAAGAAAAGAGGCCTGCGGAAGAGGATAAGCCAACTAAGGGAATTGTATCACGAGGCGAGACCGTGCAGATCACTGTCGGTTCTATACAAATAGAAGCCGATAAAAATGGACAAAACTCAAGAACGGTGAAACCAAGAGGGGACTTAGAGGTCGGTAAATGGTATCGAGCTGAGAGGGCCCCAAGAAGAGCCGATTTCAAACCAAAGCCGACCTTCTCACAACTCCTGGGGAAATATGAAAGGATAAGTCGAAGGTATAACCCTCAACAACACCAGTGTTTTCATCGATCAGGGCAAAGGAGGGACGAACGTCGGCGGCCAGATATGCCACATCGGCCGATTCTGAAGAAGAGAAACATCGACAATGTCCTTTTGGCGATTTCTTTGGGAGAGAGGGATGACCTTACCAACAGTTGTATCTTGTCCTATGCAACACTCATCTACATGTCGGCCAAACCAATCTGTAAAAGACAGGTTGTCCAGACCGATACACGATCGTCCAGAAGTAAGGAGCAGAAGGCCGATCTATGAAAGGTTGTCAACATCAGAACAAAGCGAATCCTCCCAAAATCGGGAATTATCGGCTAACGCAAGAAGGATGGAATCGACAATGAAATAGGCAATTTAGCCGAAAGATAAGAAAGCCGATAGAACCCAAACCTAGATGGTGCCCTTCGGTCTCAAAGAAGTCGCAACGCAGGAGGCTTCAGCGATTAAAAACACAAGAAGAAAGGGAAGCGAAAAGGAGAGTGAGAGGATCGGACGTTTAATAAGTTAAGACCGGTACCGATTTTGAAAAAGGAGTGGAGAAAGAAGGAACGGATCGATAGTGATTCAGATCAATCGGTTCAATCCAGTTCTCAGATGATCCGAGATGATACGCCACCAATGGATGTAAACATGGTATTCACTTTACTCGCCGAGTTGAGAATCAGAAGAATCGGTGAAGAAGTGTTCGCCCAATTGTGCCTCGGAGCACCGTGACAGCGTGTGTTTGAAAAACCACAAGACATGCATCGGCATTTGAAACCATTGTATCTAAAAGGATACATTAATGGCCGACCAATATCCCGCATGTTGGTCGATGGCGGGCGACAGTCAACTGATGCCGTTAAGTACTTTGAAAATTAGGAAAAGCCGATGAAGACTTAATCAAGACCAACATGGTGCTAAATGACTTCACGGAGACCCAAGCGAGGCTAAAGGCGTAATGGTGTCGAAGCCCGGCGATCGGTAATAAAACTTTGCCGATCGCGTTTTTGTGATTGAAGCTAAAGGCAATTACGATACTCCTTGGGCGGGATTGGATCCATGCTAAGCGTTGTATACCATCAACTATGCACGGCGGTGCGGTGGAACGATGATACAAGAGAAGTCGTGCACCGACACATCGGCTCATATCGCCATGGCTAGCCACGACACCAATTGGCCACACGAAGAGGCTGAATGCATATCGGGAAAAGCCTTGGACAATTGCGATTTTATACGTATTGAGAAATCGGGATTCGTGCCGATCGGCGTTAAACCCAATACGTTTGATCGGACCAGGCGAAGTGATAAGAAGATGGAGCGCGAGACACTAGCAAAGCTAGCGGGAAAAGGCGAGGAGCTATCGGCGGGAAGAATCTGAAGAAGTTTGTTGAAGATTTTGAAGAAGAAAGAAAGGGGTTAGGATTCATACGCGATTTCCTTGAAGAAATCGATATTGGGGAAGGGGATAGCAAAAGACCAGCGTTTGTAAGTGCTAAATTAGAACCCAGTTATAAAACAAAGTTGGTCGAAATACTCAAGGAATATAAGGATTGCTTTGCGTGGGAGTATTATGAAATGCCAGGTTTAAGCCGACAGCTAGTTGAACATCGGCTACCTATAAAACCTGGATATCGGCCGTTCAAACAGTACCCTAGGCGGTTTAACCCTACGTTGTATGACGCTATAAAGGAAGAAGTAGGGCGATTGCTAGAGGCGAAATTTATCCGGCCTTGCCGATACGCTGAGTGGGTCTCAAACATCGTCCCTGTGAAGAAGAAAAACGGCAAACTTAGGGTATGTGTCGATTTTAGAGATTTGAACAAAGCTACGCCAAAGAGCAGTACCGATGCCCATAGCCGATATGCTTATCGATGCTGCATCTGGGAATAAAATCATAAGCTTTTTGGACGGGAACGCCGGATACAATCAGATATTCATGGCCGAAGCCGATATACCCAAAACGGCTTTCAGATGTCCGGGGGCTTTAGGGCTATATGAATGGAAAGTTATGACCTTCGGTTTAAAAAATGCCGGTGCTACTTATCAACGCGCTATGAACCATATTTTCCATGATTTGATCGGCAATACTGTGGAAATATACATTGACGACGTAGTGGTAAAATCCAAAGAAGGCGGCAACATTTAGCCGATTCGAGAAAAATGTTCGAAAGCACAAGGGTACATGGGTTAAAAATGAACCCTCTCAAATGTGCTTTCGAGTATCGGTGGACAATTTCTTGGGTTTCTGATTGCATGAAGGAGGGATTGAAGTAAACCCAACCAAAGTGAAAGCCATAGCCGATACTAAACCACCGAGCAAGTAAAAGGAGTTGCAAGTGTTGATTGGGAAAATCAATTACTTGCGACGTTTTATCTCAAACTTGTCGGGACGTATTCGGGCCTTCACCATTGCTGAAAATTAAAGATAACCAAGAGTTTAAGTGGGAAGCCGATCGACCAAAAGGCCTTCGACGACATAAAGGTTATCGATGAGTCCACCAGTATTGACCAGACCAAACACGGTATACCTTTTAGACTATATATATCGGTGAAGGTGATTCGATTGGGAGCAGCTTTTAACACAAGAAGCCGATAGGAAGGAACGAGCAATATACTACTTACGCCGACGTCTTCTAGATGCAGAAACCAGGTATCCCGTAGTAGAAAAATTATGCTTGTCATTGTACTTTGCTTGCACCAAGTTCAGACATTATATGCTGGCGTCCAAATGCGTTATAATATGCAAAACCGATGTAGTTAAATACATATTATCGGCGCCCATCCTGCGTGGTCGGCTTGGTAAATGGGCATACGCCCTAACAGAGTTTGAGTTATCCTATGAATCGGCTAAATCTGTGAAAGGACAAGCTGTGGCCGATTTTATCACAGGAGTGAAACATTAGCCGGAACAACTAGTGTAACTCCTTGGCAACTGTATTTTGATGGGTCTGTTTGCCAAGAAGGCGAAGGCATCGGTGTGATATTAGTTTCACCTAGAAAGCAGGAGTATGACTTCATGTATCGGCTAAATAGCCGATGTTCAAATAATCAAGCGAACACGAAGCATTACTAAGGGTCTACAAGCTGTTAGATAGCATCGGGTGAGAGGCGTCGAAGCTTTTGGAGATTCGATGTTAATTGTCTGACAAGTCGAGGAGAATACCGATGCAATGATGATGCACTAACCCGACTTGCATCAATGCCTCGGATCATCGAGATGTTCACTACATTTTCCATAGAACATATCCCCAGAGAAGCTAATGATAAAGCAAACCGATTGGCACAATGTGCATCGAGGGTACAAGATTGGAAGCCGGCGAGGGACCAATCGAGCTAAACGCTTGGCCGGTTACGTGTGTTCACCCTGTCATTGGAGAAGCAGAGATAAGGGATTATTTGTCGAGATCCAACCAAGCCGACCGAGCAAAAGGTCGAGCGCAAAGCACTCAAATATGTTCTACTAGAAGATGTATTGTACTTTCGGACTATGGAAGATGCATTTGTTAAGATGTCTGGGAACCGAAGAAGCCAAAGTGGCGATGGGTGAAGTCCATGAAGGCATTTGTGGATCACATCAATCGGCCCATAAGATGAAATGGATCTTGAGGCGAACAGGGTATTTTTGGCCGACGATGTTAGAAGCGCTTCAAATATTATAGAGGATGCCAAAGCGTGTCAAAAGTTTGGTAACATCACGATCGGCACCGACATCGGCTTTACATCCGATCATCAAGCCATGGCCATTTAGAGGATGGGGTATAGACATAATCGGCGGATATTTCCGTCATCGACCAAAGGACATAAATTCATCCTTGCGACCACGGATTATTTCTCAAAATGGGTTGAGGCTGTGCCACTCAAGAAGGTTACTAGTAAAGAACTGATCGACTTTATAAATGAACACATCGTCCATCGGTTTGGGATTCCACAAACAATCACTACCGATCAAGGTCTTGTGTTCATGTCCAACGAGTTCAAAGGGTTTGCGGAAAGTCTTGGGATAAAATTACTCAACTCCTCCCCTTACTACGCTCAGGCCAGCGGACGGGCGAATCATCAAACAAAACATTGATAAAGCTGATAAAAAGAAAAATTGAGGAAGAGCCAAGGAGATGGCATTCAACGCTATCGGAGGCTTTATGGGCTTATCGGCTATCTCATCACGGATCAACTAAATTGTCACCATTTCAGTTGGTATACGGACAAGAAGCCGTTTTGCCCGTTGAAATCAACATCGGCTCAATAAGGCTACACGAGCAAGATAAGGTATCGGTAGATGAATACAAGCAGCGATCTTTGGACAATCTAGATGATTTGGCTGAACTAAGGCTGATCACGCTAGATCGGCTTAAAAAGAACAAAGAGATGGTTGCCAGGTCGTACAATAAAAAAGTAATTTTAAAATCATTCAATCAAGCCGATGTAGTATGGAAAACAGTGTTGCCGATTGGGTCTAAGGATAACCGATTCGGCAAATGGTCTCCAACATGGGAAGGGCCTTATAAGATCAATCGGCCGGTTAACGGGAATTCATATATCTTTGGAATCCTTAGAAGGGTTCGTCCTACCTAAAGCGATCAATGGAAAGTATCTCAAGGCATATCACCCAAGCATATGGGTCGGGTCCTAACTTTCTGAGAGGAAGGCATCGGGATCAATGACAAGCACATGCATATAAAATCGGTCATACGGTAGGCCGAGTCGATTTAAAACATCCATCCACAGATTAAAAGTTTACAAAATCGGATGCACGGTAGATCAAGCAAGAGTTCAAAAGAGCGTCATCTCAAGTTTAAAGCAATATTACAGAGATTGGCCACAATCGATCAAGAATCAAAGACTAGTGTAGTCCCGACCGGCAAATGGGCTCCCAAAGCCGATAATGCATTTGCCGCCCTACCGATGGTAGCTTGAATCTTGTCTATTAAATGTTGATCAGCCCTGCATCGCCGGGCCCAGGACTATTTTGGCCGATTGGGTTTTGACTTGTGCAAAGACCTCGCCAATCTTCTTCCTCTGGGCGGCGGTGAAGATGTAGATTCTGTAATGCCAATCGGCATTCTGCAAGTTCTTTTGTGACCAAGGCCAAGCTGTTCTTCAAGTTTGATCTTGGTCGAGCTCGGCTCTTGAGCCCGGCTCTTGGCCGATTTTAGCAGCGATACCACTGGTCGAATGCACTCTTCCGAGACTTGGCGTCCGCTATGAGCTTGTCCAAAATCTCTTGATCGGCTTGTTGAGTCTTCCTCTGTTCAACTCTTTGCTTGGCGACTCCACGTCTAGCCGACGGCGTCAAGTGGCGGACCTCAAGCGGTGCATTCATTGCGGCGAAAGGGAGATCGGCTTGCATGGTCGCCATGGCATCCTCGGTGGTTGCGTGTTAGCGATGAGCCGCCACGGTTGCATCACCTGCCCGAAGACGATTAAATCGCACTCTGCATACCCGCCACGATAACGAAATCTTTGGAAGCGGAGCAGAGGCCGCTATTATACGTTGGATGTCACCGGTAGTCGTCGGTGGCCACAATCTCAGGTCGTCAAGCTCGTCCAAGGAAAAGCCTAAAAGGTCGGCTAAGTCCATCGGCGAGCCGGGCCAGAGTAGGTTTTGGAGGTGACGAAGCGGATGGCGGAGCGAGGGCCACACCGGCAAGACAAGCACGTCGGTTTGAGTCTTCTCTGCATCGGCTTCTAGCAATTGAGCGGAGGGTTTCACGAAAATATTTTCACAATAAGATCAAGGAAGACAAATTTAAGTCAAGAACAAGGGTCGAAGCTAACCGCGATGGCCGATCCGGTTGGAGATCTTCTTTGCATCACGGCCTGCAGGCTTTGGGGATCGCTTAATGACAACTCTACGGCTTTTCTTCTCTGAAAAAACGAACATGGGTTTAGCCGACAGCAAGCATGAAACTTCATTTGGTGGAAAATGGAAGCTGGGCGATATACGGTGCTTGTTTGGGCGGCAAGATCGAGGCGGTGATGGGCTATTGACCCCAACGTGCCAGGAAGGATAAACCGGCAAGAGGGTCGATGACCTTGGCCGTTTTGAGCGATCGTCGGCCGATGCGGCTATGCGTTGAGGTTGATCTTTTGCTAGTCTACGAAAGGGTAGAAGATATGGTTAAGCCGATGAAAATCTTATTCTAATAAAATATCAAAATGAAAATACCTCTAAAGACGAGTTAGCATCGCTCGAACTCGAGCTAGACCCAGCAACGGTCTCCGTCGGCTCTCGAAAGCCAGGAAGAAAAGAGGACAGGACCTCGGGAATAGTACGCCTCCGCAAAAGTGCCTCACTATGGAAGCCCACCATGTGGTAAATTGGCCGATCGACGTATGTTTAACACGAGGAATGGCAAGTCTACCACATGGAGTTCATCGGCTAGCTCAATAATGAGATCCGCATGATAGAGTTGGTTACTTTGTTTAGTGGTTTAATCATCCTAAGCAAAGGAAAGCAAGGAATGGTTTGTCCAAAACCAGGTGGCGTGCATAAAGCGAAGGATGATAGAATTCATAGGTCGGTGAAATGTTCTGTTTGAGTACTTAAGCCGGCGTGAAGGATGCAAGGAGAAATCAGCAGGGAAGCGGTCGAGAGTGGATTGGGGCATTAGGGAGCTGTCGAGTTTAAGCGAAGAAAAGAAGGCCACGGGAGATCGGCTAATTATTGTATGAAAAGAAATCTCTACGGTTGAAAGAGGCTTGGTTAAGATGCAAGAAAAAGGACAAGTATTTGTGGAAGCCGGCAGGAGAGATTTTTTGTTCATCGGATGAACACATGGTAAATTTTTCGCCTGGGGATCGGCTAGGTTGGAATCTGAGGGCGGCACCCTCAGGAAAGTCCTCTGTTGGGAAAGCCGATTCTTCCGAAGGGTCCGGGATAATGAGGCGGCCAAAAACGCAGTAAAGCCAAATCTGGATAAACCAAAGAGGGCCGCCAACATTACCGACGACATAGGAACCATTGCCAGTAAAAAGCCGACTTCGATGATATGCATCATATGGTATACGGCGCCCGACAAGATTTCCTAAAGATAGCCGAGCGACCCATAACTAGTTGCTCGACATGAATTGATAGACTGGGTTGGTCCTAGGGAAGCGCCACGAAGAGGAATCGGTCTAACCATAAGTTGATAAAGGCTACGTGTTCTTCATCCGATCTGAGGGCGGTTACTTTGTTGTTATTTTGGATGTATCTGGACCAACCTTCTCCCTTTTTTCTGGTCAATTTGTACTGAGGTTTCCCACTAAAAGCCGATATTTGTTCTCCATCAGGCCTAAGACAACATAATTCAGCCATATCTAAAAGGGTTGGGCCGATGGGACCGGTTGGGAAAAAGAAGGCGTTAAAAGAGTCCGACCAAAAATAGCAAAGGGCGACTACTAAAGATTCGTTGGGCTCAAGGCGACTAAGGACAGGGGATACACTCAGCGATGCCCATACCTTCCCACTCTGCTTTCTTTTAGGCCGATACTCTAATGTACCGGGACCTCCACCCTTGAGAGAGTATCGGCCAAGACCTAAAACTTTTTGACCACTCGTTGATGTTGTAACCAGGAGCCGATAAAGGAGTCTAGGGATTTCATCTCCAATGACAAAGATCGGGTTCTATAGTTCCTATAGGACCTAGGAAATCTTGATGATCGCTATCTGGGATCGGAACAAGTACACGAGATGCGTCCCATTTCAAATTGATGCTATGAGAAGAAGGATTGAAGCGGAGGAAAGCCGATTTCAGGATTAACGAGAGCACGCCAGGTGAAAATGATCGCAGGGGGAGCCTCATATTTATACCTTGGTGAGAAGGTGAAAAGGCGGGAACAGTTGCTACATTGAAAACGCACCGAGAAGATTGCGGCGCCATTAATGGGGGAAGTTACCAAGGTGAATCCTAAACGACAAGCCGATCACGGAAAAGACGAAGGGATTTTTGAAAGATAACAAGTTACCTTTCAAAAATGGGGGGCATATGTTTGCACCAAAATTCGGTATGTATTGGAATCGGTCTAAAAGTAGAAGTATCGTACAGAAAGGAATCGGTAATCGGCTCGGAAAAGGAATCCGTTTCTAAAAAAGGAAAGGAAATCGGATAAAAGGCGTCACGGATAAATACACCGTATCCATGTACAACTCGGATCGGTCAGACGTGTTATAAAAGGGGGAGGGCGCCAAGCGAAGAAGAGGAATCAATCCAACAACACACACATCTACTTTTGCAAGTTTTTCTTTTACATTGTTTTAGCCTCATAGATCTCTTTGCAAGTCGACGGAATCAACATAGTTGCGCATCGCCGATTGTTGATTTTAGCCGATTTCACCCAGGTTTGATTTGCTTCGTTTTGTTGCGCATCGCCTTCGGCCGATTTTACCTTGTATCAGGATCAATCAGAACGGTTGATCTAGTTATCTCCTAATCGGTTCTTGCCGACTAGCGAAAAGCCGATAGATCCTTGTTTATCGGCTTCGATCAAATTACAAATTCTACCTTGTCGATTTCAGGTCAAATCGACTGGCACGCTCTGCAAACCCGGTGTTTGTCTTGTGTGTTCGAGGCCTAAAACCCCCTTCACGTTTTTGGCGCGAACAATATCCTAATTCATTCATCCATGCATGCACACGATCAAGCAGGCCACTTTCCATTATCTTATTAGACCTTATTTGGCAACTTGAAACCGGACCATTTCTACTAGAATTTAGGAGAAATCCAACCAAACGAGCTAAAGCTCAGAACGATTCTCCTCGGATTACTAGTAACTAAGCCAAGTTCATGATATGGCAGTACCAAGCAAAGTTATCTTGCCATGAATTAAGACTAGTCATCAAACAGGCTATCTGTGAGCCTTGAAGTCCAGTTACATGTAGGGATGAAAATGGATCGGATTCGGTCGAATATTGCTTGTCCCGTATCCTAACCCATATTATTATCCCGGATTCAGAGTCAGATACGGATAGACCAGATACGGATCCGAATCCGGAGTAATCCGGATTCGGACACATGACGGATATGGATCGAAAACGGATAATATAGTCGGATAGTATGCAAGGCAAAAAAAAATGCATGAACCATACGACATTCACATGAACCAATGAAATTTTCAACACAAGTACATACATAACATAGCTCTCACATGATAACACACATACATGATCACATCGACATAATTATAATTCATATATTAGTCCAACATAAGTGATTCATACATAGGTCCAACATAAGTGATTCATAAATAAGTTTTGACTTCCTTGATTTATTCACTAGGATACGTTGAAGCGTCTCAATCTTCGTCATTGGCTATTTCTTCTTCTGATAACAGATGTGAATTGCAGTAGGTGATGGTAGAATATGGCTCAGGTTTTAAACGGCTTCACTAAAATACTGCATATATCACTGAAAGTAGTTAAGATAAAGTTTATCAATCTTTGTTATTCACTAACTAATGATTAGGATGTTAGATTTTGTTAGCAGTATGCTTGTTGCTAACTAATTAGAGCAACCTATATTCTTACTAGAATGATGAGCAGGGGAATCTTTGATACTAAAAAAATGCAGTGGTCACAACATTATATAAAGATGGCAGCAGACTGATCAGCTCGTTTTAACAAAACAGCAGCAAAACGAAATAATGATGAGTTGATGACAGCAGATTATTTTCAAAACAGATGATAACGAGGGATTATTTTCAAATCACCTCCCGGCTTAACCTTTAGGGATTGCATCCTATTTGGAACATGTCGTACATACACCGTGGCCTCCTATTTGGAACCTTTGGTGAGGTCACCTTGGGCCTACGGCTAGTCCTGCTCCAAAGGTCACCGGGAGGCTAATTTGGCCAAGGGAGGCACTGGCCTTCCCCTGAAACCCACTAAATTAAAGCAAGCTTCCGCGGTTCTGACATAGTATTGCTGCGTTGTGTCCAGATTAGTATCCAGGAGCATTTGGATCATTCCTGAAAAGAAAAGGAGAAATCATTTAAATCCCTGTGATCAAAATAACAATGAACAATACATTATGGATTGGATTAACTAAGCACTCACCTAAAACACCATTCATTGGAGTTCTGATCCCATGTGAAACTGTAGCCAAGAACTGCACCGAGCAAAAATGACATGGAATTAGATGTTGTTTTCACTTGGACAAGACATTATTGGTTGTAAAAAGAATACTCACCTCTGAATTGGCAACATCTGCAGCTTCCGCTTGCTTCTTAAGCCCCATCATCTTCAGATAATCGTCTTCAACTTTGGCAATACGATTGACAGTAGCATAAAATATGTGAGCAGTCAGTAAAGCAAGCAGAAGAGTTCCAAATGATGATGTGAATGCCAGCCATGGCCATGGTGGACTTTGCATGAACCTGTTGAAGAGAAATAGAAATAGATCACACGGACAGTTTTTTTTTTTTTTTAAAAAAAAAGGAACATCACATGAACACTGTCCGAATACATTCCAGTTTCAGTATTCATAAAAAGGGAGAGCAGCCAAACAATCACCTGCAATGCATCTCGTGCCTTCTTGATGGATCGCCAAAGTTGAGCATACTGACATGATTCATGTCACTGCCTGTATCATTCGAACCATACATACTGATTGGCTTCTCATTAGTAGTATCATACACGTTCACCATGATGGATTGCTTCCCCGCAAGCTGATGAAGCAACGTATCAACGAGTGTTTCTATATCAAATATGCCACCTAAATAGCTGTTTGCAAGCAAAAGCAATCAGTTAGGATTCCGCTGCATAACCTCTGGATGGAAATGGAATAGCAGGCGGAAAAAATGCTTAACTATACAACACTAAAATGCATAATCTCAAAAATATACAACAAGAAAAAAAAATTGCAAAATTGACGAGGCGGACGGCGGCTAGCCTGGCTGCCGCCACGCCGCACGGCGGCAGCCAGGTGTCAACACACGCACACACACGACACCACGCACACACACAGCACACACGCACACGACACCACACACACAGCACGCACACACGACACCACGCACACACGCCGCACGGCGGCAGCCAGCCCAAAAATTTTTTTATTATTTTTTTTGCATTTGTTTTCTCTCTTATTTTTTTTATTTCTTTTTTGCAGTTGCTTTAGCAGTTGCGGGGCGGGCCGGCACCGGTTGGCGTGGCACCTGGCTGCATGGCGGCAGCCAGGGCAAAAACCATGTGGCGGCCAAATTTGTAATTTTTTTTTTACAGTTGTATATTTTTTATATTTGTAATTTAGTGTTGTATATTCAAGCATTTTTTCCTAGCAGGCTTACATGCATGTAGACCTTACCCGATAGCAGCTTGGATGCGCTCCTGTGGCATCGCATCTGCAGGAAGCTCAGGCTCGTACACCGTGTATGTCGAGATCACCACGAGTCGATTATTCAGTAGCTTAACAGGAGCAGTTAAAACACCCTTCCCGGATTTTCTGGCTCGTAGAATGTTTTCGCGATCCTCCTGTTGAAGCAAATAAGACACCCTTTAACATGACAACTAGACAATATTTTCAAGGAAATTACTATGATCGAAACATCCTAACTCCGAATCAACAATTCTTTTCCGAAGTGGAAAAAAAAAGGCCAAGAGAACAAGGAACCACACTGTAAGATACTCCCTCCATTTAGAAAGACAAGGTGTTTTTTAAATTTACATAAGACTTTTTACGGCGTGCCATCATGGTTAAAACACTAGTAACAGTCCTCAGCTGTGAGGTGAAACCAAAGGTTGCAGCTTTTTACGGCGCTAGGCTAAAAGATCAAATCTTGACAGGGGAAAAATAAAATCCTCACTCACATTCCCGGAGAGCATATCGAAGGAGACGATATGCTTGTAGGTGTCCTGCGCGAAGATGACAGGAGCGTACTCCTCGGCCGGCTCGCGGATCTCCTCGGTGGCGGCGTCCCCTGGCCCCGGCGACGGCTTCTTGGACGAGTACATCTTCTTGATGCTCCACCCCTGCTGCCGCTCGAACTGCTCCCGCTCGGCGTGCGTCACGTGCACCGCGTACGCCACCCCGCTCGTCAGCGGCCGCTCGAACGCCGTCCTCTCCGCGTACTTGGCGAACGTCATCTGCAACCGGACGGGCCATGCACCGTCATCCATGGTGCGTGGTTAATTAGCCACGAATCGATCGAAAAGACACAGCAAGAAAAGATTGCGCCTTTTAAGTTACAGGCACAGGTACCTGGTCGATGGCGGATGGGTTCTTGGAGTGGTAAAAGGTGGAGACGAGGATGGCGAGGGCCTGGAGGTTGTTCATGCTGACGTTGAACTGGTCCTGAAACATGCGGGCGCGCTCGTCGCACATGCTGGCGAGCGACTCCCGGCGCTTCTCGACGGCCTGGGAGTTCATGGCGAAGAAGATCATGGAGGAGACGAGCAACCAGCCAACGACCCAGATCAGCAGCAGCCAGCGCCACCACGTCTCCCGCACCCGCGACTCCAGGCAGTGGCTCCGCTGTGACTTGGCCATTATACAGCGACCGCAGGGAGGGAAGGAAGGGGATTGGGTCGGTTGGAGAAGAGGAGGGAGGAGAAAAGTAGGTGAGGTGAGGTGAGGTTGGAGTGGAGGTGGAAATGGTAAAAGGGGAGAGTAACAGTGCGGCGGAGGAGGAGGGGAGCAGCACGGGTCACGGGTGGGATTGGGGACGAAGAGTGGGGGTGGGAGGTGGTGGGACTGGGAGAGGCCAGCACGCGAGTGTCTCAGTCTGAGCCTCTGAGGCAGTGGAGCGGAGTTGCATGCAAGCTCTGGGAAAGTGTTGCTTTCGGCGCATGGACGAGACGTATCGACGGCGGGAATCCCGACCAACTGCCTTCACCAATTACCCCTTTCCTCCCTTTCGTAATGGATGTGAAGCATTCCATTGGAACACTTAGCTATTATTAGTGCAAAGTGTTATACTTTAATATCTAAGAATGCCATACAGGATAAAAAAAATATGATACTGTATTGAAGAAATACTCTCTACAATGCATAGTATCATACTTATATGTTTAAAATAATTAATTGGTGTGATGTTGTGCTTATGAAAGTGGACCCAAAACATTAGATTCTGTGTCATGGCCTAAGATATCGTGCCAAAGTTGTATCTTGCTCAAAATACAACTTTCTTCTCCCTCCTATTTATATATGGAGGGAGCAGGAAGAATTTCGTGCCATCATGGTTAAAACTCTAGTAACAGTCCTGACTCCTGACCTGTGAAAGTGTGAACCCCCATGGTGAGCATCAAAGGTTGCAGCTTTTTATGGTGCTAGGCTAAAAGATCAAATCTTGACAGGGGAAAAAAATGAGAGTGTATAGGCATCATCCGGATGTTTTTTCTCAAAAAAACATCCAAACTTTAGACCGTACGATCAAAACACACATCCATAGGATCAACCTACCTCGAATTCAGGAGGGACGTGTATCGATCTGAAAGCAAATCCAATGACCAGAAATTTGGATGATGATTGCTAAAAAACACATCCGGATGAAATTTATCAATACCCAAAAAGAAAATCCTCACTCACAATCCCGGAGAGCATATTGAAGGAGACGATATGCTTGTAGGCGTCCTCAACGAAGATGACAGGGTCGTACTCAGAGGCGTAGCCACCACTGGGGCGCACTGGGGCGTGCGCCCCTGCTCCAACGCGGTGACAGGAAGGATGACATATCACGCTCACAAGAAATTCGAGGATATCACGCTCATCCTTCCTGTCAGACTGAAACAAGGCACAATCAGATTAGCCTAAAAAAGATAGATCATTACTAATGCAATGTCAAATGAATTTTAAAGAAAGGATCTAGATATTGTTCATCTTGCATTTGATATTAGATTTGTTGGGCATCACTAATGTAATGTCAAATGAATTTAAAGAAATGATCTAGATATTGTTCATGCCATGAGCCTAATTATGAATGTGAAAGAGAACTTGCAAAGTTGAATTTTTTCGGCAATGAAGGTTATCAAGACTGATTTGTGCAACAAAGTCTCCGATGATTGGCTCAATGACTTAATGGTGTGCTACATCGAGAAAACAATATTCAAATCTATTGATGATGAAGCAATTATGGACTGCTTTCAAAGGATGAAAACCCGTAGAATGTGCTTGCCTGTTGCCTCCAAATCTAACTCGTAGCTAGTGTGCTTAGCAACTTCATTTATGTGAGTATCTTATAAACTTCTACTTTGTTTCACTTGTTAAATGGTTATTTATGTATAAATTTGGCTTTTATTAGTAGTTGAAATGTTTAGCTTAGCCCCCCCTCTAATTTAATCCTGGCTTCGCCACTGGCCGTACTCCTCGGCCGGCTCGCGGATCTCCCCGACGGCGGCGTCCTCTGGCCCCGGCGACGGCTTCTTGGACGAGAACAGCTTCTTGATGCTCCACCCCAGCCGCTCGAACATGTACACCGTGTGTGCCAAGATCAGCCCAAGCCGATTATTGAGTAGCTTAAAAGGAGCAATTGGAACACTCTTTACAGATTTTCTGACTCGTAGTATGTCTTCGCGATCCTCCTGTTGAAGCAAAGAAGACACCCTTTTTAACATGACAACCAGACAATATTTTCAAGAAAATTATAATGATCGAAACATCTAACTCCGCATCAGTAGTTGTTTTCCGAAGTTTAAAAAAAAGCTGATATAACAAGAAACCACACTAAGATAGTAATAATTTTGTGCCACCATGGTTAAAACACTGGTAACAGTTGTTGCGACCCGTATAATTAATCCAGCGTGACAATAACACCGTCATTACTCTAAGGTAATTACACTGATCTCAGCATATTAACTAACAAAATATCACACGCATCCGACACTTTATCAGTAATACATCGTGTTCATAGTGTTGCAGCAGAAAAAATAATTAGAGATAGAAATAGAAAGTTATTACAATCTATTGCCACGCAGTGCTACAAGTTCAGTACATCAATTATATATAAGATCCAAGTACAACAAAAATATAATACATAAGTGTTAATTACTCCAAAGACTGACGAAACCCAGACACTTGACCACCGGAGCAATTCTCTAAGCAAATGGGGAGTTAAGCAAGAGTGAGTACAAAAATATCCAGCATATTAATAACAAAATGCATCATATGAGTTTCTTCCACATCCTTCTTATACATACCTTTCTCAAATCATTTTTCAAAAAATAGAGTTTTATTAAGAAAAGTTGTGTTTCCAAAATTTAATTACTGAAAGTGCTACTAGCACTCGTATATGGGGCAAACTTAGCTTCTGTAACCTCCAATCCAGTAGACAGGCACGATTTCATGATTTGACCCTACGAGGTTTGTACCAGTTTTTCTATAGTGATCTCAACATCCGTAGAGATCCCAGAACGTTTCTCACAACTCAGATATTAGATCTCCAACTCTAGTAGCTAACGAGTCATGGTGTCCTTCACAACGTTCCCCACCCACTCGTAGCCTACCAGATGTACCATGCTACCATAGTAGCCTTGATACTCATCTCATAGAGTTTAAATATAGCGCTCCGAAATATTCAATCGCAATTGAATTTTCAAAATAGTGTCCCTCACCATGCCTTTTGGCCTAACCATCTTTTCACTCTTAGTTATATATTCATACCCAATGTGTAGATCATAACATCCTCATAGGATAACATTTTCTGGTCGTTTCCACACACTATAATTGATACGATGAATACAGCTTATTGCTCAAATGTAGTGGTTTATTCTTATATCATAGCCTATGTAGAGGGCCTCACCGGCAATACCCTTCTCAAGGGTACCCTCTACCCACCTCATATATATAAGTACTTCACCGGCTCCATCGTTGGAGAGCCATTCCAAACACATCAATAATATCAGTTACTGCCTCAATAGTTCATCATCAAACCATCTTTCCAACAACATCCGAATTAGGGTTTTCTTAAAAAGAGATTTTTTTCCTTGCATTGCTGGTATCACAAATAACCAAATATATTTGATTGAAATTATTCAAATAGGATTAAGTGATGCTTGCCTGGAATTGAGTTGAAATAATTGTCCTCACACGAATTGTGAAAGTGGTCTTACTTGATTTAAGTCACTTCCTAAAATCATGGAATATTATAATTCAGATTGTGATCAAATTAGTACGTGTTTTATGATGTCCAACCTTTTTCTGATTTCTACTAAATTTATACATGTGTATGATGTGAAATAATCTGTGTCGCTTATTAAATTTGATTAGGTTTTTACTCAATCAAGTGTATTATTTTCATATTTGATCGTTATGGTGGCTGCTAATATTGGTTATTCTTTTATTTATTCATTCGATCGCATTCATCTTATTTCTGATTTTATTTAAATTTTATAACGTCATTATTATTTCTGGTTTGCATCATTACTATTTCTCTATTTGTTTTTAAAGAGGTGTTTCTATGCTCTTTCTTTTAAAAATTGCACAACTATTAAAGCATGAATGAAGGGTAGATGGTGATTACTTACCCCTTCGCTTGCTTTAAGATTTGTGCAACTTGTACTAGAAGGAAGAGCATAGAAGCATCTCTCTTGTTTTTATTATTAGAATATTTCTTTATTATTTTTTCTCTTCTCTTCCTTCCCTATTTTATTTTTCTTTTCCATCCCTGTTCTTTTTCCTTTTCCTTTTCCTTTCTCCTTCCTTCCCCTTTTATTTTCCCTTTACACTCGATCGATTCTTATCCACTTTCTTCCCTTTCCCTTGCCCCCCCCCACACACACACCATTTGGCGCTCAGTCCCGCCGTCTGCTCTCCACGCATATTAGGGCATGTACAGTGGTATAGACGGTAGCTGTCTATAATATACATCCATGTCATCTATAGACAGTATTAAAAATAACTTATACAATGGACTGTCTATATAGCTGTCTGTAGTGATATCTCATATGACTAATAGACTGTCTGTACAATGGTATACACACTATAAAGCTGTCTATAAGGCCGTCTGTTAAATAGTAGACAGCATATTTCTCTCTCTTCCCTCTCTCTCCTTCACATCATCCAAAATCTGATGTGGCATACCCTTATAGACAGCTGACATGTACCATTGTACATGCCCTTATGGCTGGACCATGGACCATGCATGTTCTGCTCTTTCTTGTCTTTTTATCTTATCTCATTTGCTTATTTTTTGATATGTAGTGGTCGGTTATTAAATTTGACTGAATACGAAGTGCTTCAGCCACCATTGCACTCGACGTGCATTATTTGGGGCCTTCCAAGCATTCTTTTTTACCTCCATGTGCGCCAGATTTTTAATCTGTACATGCATGCAACCATGCATATACACCTTCTTTGTTAAATGGTAGAGATGCTCACCATGCATGCTTCGGCCGGCATATTGGCCCAATCGAGTGCTTAGAGCATTTCCAAGAGGGGCCCTAAATATGATCCTAATTTGAATTATAGGGCTTTTGGGGAAAAGATCAACTCCAACAAGGGCCCTAAATTGTTAAAATTTAGTAAATTGTTTTAGGGCCCCTAGGAGAGTAGCTATATTTAGCAACTTTGTGATTGAGCCCTATCTTTGTTGGGTTTTAGGGCCTAATTGCTGGAGTGAATATTTCGTTGAAGCCCTAAATCTAATTAGTTGGGGTCCTAAATTAAAGTTTAAGACTCATTTTTAGGGCTCTCTCTTGGAGATGCTGATTAATTAGAGAATATATCCTAATTCATTCATCCATGCATGCACACGATCAAACAGGCCACTTTCCATTATCTTATTAGACCCTATTTGGCAACTTGGAACCGGACCGTTTCTACTAGAATTTGGGAGAAATCCAGCCAAACGAGCTAAAGCTCGGAACGATTCTCCTCGGAACGTTTCTTCTTTTTCCACGCCGGAGCTGAATCGCCCTCAACCCCATTCCATCCCGATTCACAGAATCCAGACAGCTAGCCAAACGGTTCTCAGACAGTGATTTATATTCTACTTGAAACGTTTCTACCAAGAATATGAAACCGTTTCTGTTTCTACTAGAATCTGGAACCGTACCCAACAGGACCTTACTTTGTACTTCTATATCTATATTGGCTGTACAGTGGGCTTTTTTTGGTTAATTTCAGTAATTGAGATGGTAAGTAACCCCTTAATGCATGCATGCAACCACTTTTTTTTACGGGAGAGAGGTGCCATAGAAAGGTTTACCTGCCATGTGGGCCATGCATGATCATCTTTCTGAAGAACATGCATGATTTAATTTTTGCATGCTTACAGTTCATACGCCATTAATTTATCCTGTGGCATGGGAGAAGTGCTTTCGCATGCTTTTGGCTGATATATGGGCCGTTCTAATTACTTGCTTAGTAATTAATCAGAAGGTTGTTAATCTCTGCATGCAGAGTTTTGACCATGCATAGCTGGCCAAGTAGCATGTCAGTATCACTCTTGTTTTGCTTGGTTAGTAGTACGAGTATCCAGGAGGTGATCCAGATGTGGGCCCATGTTATGTTTTATTGCCATTAGAGCATCTCCAGCAAGGACCCCTAAAACAGGGTTTTTATTTTGGATTTAGGGACTCTCACTATTTTTTGGGACTCTGTTTTCAGAGCACAAGTCCAGCGACAGCCCCTAAATCTCAACCCCTATTTTACTTTTTCTCCTATTTTGACATGGCCGCTATGTATAATCTTCATTTGACACCACTAAAATTCAATCAAAAATATTTATAATACATAAAACATAAGCATATTAACATTTACAATTTAAAAACATGATATTTCAAATTTAAATTTAAAATTTTCAAAACATGATAAATAGATAAATAAAAACTTCGAACAATGAGTCAAACTACAAAGTGCTGTGAATTGGAACTCGACGGGCGATCCCAAGGTGCGCGCACAAGGAAACCGCCCGAATAAGGGTTGTGCTCGCGTCCGTGGGAATTGGGGCTGAGGAGGCAAATTTAGGGGCCCCTAATATGACCGTGGGAATTGGGGCTGAAGATGCAAATTTAGGGGCCTCCTAATTTTAGGGGCTTAAGTTGGGGCCCTGTTGGATCTGTTTTTTTAGTACACTTCCCATTTTAAGGTTTAGGTGCTGGTTTAAGGGTTCTGTTGGAGATGCTCTTAACAATTGTTTTATTAGAAATCATTTAATCTATATATGTACGCATGTAACATTTACTAGTTAGATTCGCACGCGTTGCTGCGCCGTGCGCAATTTGATCCAAGTTTTTTTTTTCTGCAAAATAACCGACATAAGGACCTAAACGCAATTTATTTATTTTGGAGGAACTTTTGGCGAAGAGGCGGCGTGGCGATTTGTTTGCTCCGTAAATATTCCAGGCATAATAGATATATTTTGGCGAGTTTAACACTTTATACGTTCACCGGTAAATAATACATGTTTCGAAAAATACTATAGATTGAGTTGAAGAAAAAATATGGAGATGCAGTTCCACACATATCTCTTATTTCAACATTAAGGATCGAGTTTAAAAAAAACAGAGAGATAGAGTTGTACATATTTTTTTTTGACGAATTTGGTTAACACTCTATTATTATCCGGTCAACATTTGTTTGTCGAAGTTAACACTCTGTGTTAACCGGGTAATGATACATATTTCAAAAATCATCAGAGATGCCAATTTTTTTTGTTGAGTTTAACACTCTATGCGTTCACCGAGTAATAATACATGTTTCGAAAAATATTAGAGATCGAGTTGGAAAATCGAGTTGGGGAAAAAATCTAGAAATAGAGCCGCACACGCATTTCTGCCGACGAAAACATTTTTTCCAGGAAAAACGGAGAAATGATTTAGACGTAAGGAGCGAGGACCCGTTTGTCATGTTTTTGGACCTGATCGCTACCCTGAAAAATTAGAAAAGGGCTCGTTAGCGATTTGTATTTAACGAAAGTTTTTTTATAAAGAAATGAACGAGGGACCTAAACGCGATTCGAAAATGTCTTTCTTTTCTTCACAAAAATTTGCGGAGGACCTTTTCGTAACTTGCAGGGATATATCCGCGATTTACAGAAAGTCAAAGGACCTTTTCGCAAAAATCCAAGGGCCATGACGTGGATGGCCTAGCTGCTCTCGTTAGTGTTCTCTTGTAATAAAGTGTATATATATATATATGACATAATATTAAACATGTTTCGATATTTAGGTACACCGGTTTCTTATTGCTAGTGGGATATATATGGACCATGGAATATTTTCTGGTTCATGTATGTCATGCCATTTTATTTTAAAAAAAAATTTCATAACATTGAATAGTTTTTTGTTGTAACAGTTTTTAACATCGTTGTAATTTATTTTATTTAATATTTGTTATGAAATGACTTGTATTCAATATGAGGTTAATGACCACAATATATAGAGTACATGAGTGTACAAAAGGAAAGCCTAAATGAGGGACTTAGCTATAACAGATAATATCTTATCTATAACAGACAATATATCCTTAACACCCCTCCACAAATGCAAGGCGTATGCAATAGCATTGCATTAGGAAGGGCTGAATTAAAATAAAAAAAATCCAAAGTCATAGTCCTGAAGTAGCCGTCGTAGCATGTAACTCTTAAAAAAAATCGAGCTGACGAAGAACAGCCAACGAAGAACCGAGTCGGTGAAAAAAAGTCGACGAAGAAGCCAAATCGACGAACGAAAGTCGAAGGTAGAGCCGAGTCAACGAAGAAGAGCCGACGGTACGAGTCGACGAAGAAGAACCGACGAAGCCGACAAAACGAGTTGAACCGAGGTAATCGGAGTTGACAGAATGAGTCGAGCCGATAATAGAGCCAAACGACGATAGAATCAAGATGTTAAAGACTTGGATGGACGCAACAGAAGACTTAATAAAAATTAGGAATTACTAGCCGCGGCACTAAAAGGCAGTAGCCCGAAAGCCATCAAGCCAACGAAAGCCAAGATGACAGAGCTATGCTGAAATGAGCCGAGCCTAGCTGAAAAGAACCGAAGCCGAGTCGACCGAACTGGAGCCAAGCCAGCCATGTAGAGGACCAGGAGCTATAGCTGATCCAAGAAGCCGGAGCCGATAAACCAAGCGAAAAGCTAGAAGCATGTTGAGATACACTTAATCTGGCAACACATTGCACATTCACAATTCACAATTCACTCAGAGACATCAAATTTGCCCGTATTGCACATTCAAAATGCATTTAACTAAGCATTAACTTAGTTGCAATACAAACATCAACTAGTAGAGTATTTGGTCTGTATCATATGTTGCAAAATACAAGCATCCTACTTGAGTTCATAAGCATCAAGGTCCGGCTGCGCGCTCCCATCACCGAGGATTTCATGGTCCAGCTGTGCGCCCACAAGTGAAGAACCAGTCCCCTACATGTATGCAAACATAAATAAATGAAGTAACATTCAGCATAAAGCCAAAGTCATGAATACAATGGTGTAGCAAAGCTATCTTTGCCAACTGCCATTTTGAGAATGACACTAAGAAATAGTAATTTCTCAACTCTAACAGCAACTTTTATGTATTTCAGTTGTCTTCATGACAAAATTGAGACTATGATCACCATCTATGTAACACTATTTAGTTCTAATTTGCTAATAAATTCGGAATGTAGCGCAGATAGCGGAAGCTCTAATCCAGTCAAAATTTCTTGTTCCATATGACAAAATTACTAGTAATTAAGCCAAGTTCATGACATGGGCAGTACCAAGAAAAGTTATCTTTCCATGAATTAAGACTAGTCATCAAACAGGCTATCTGTGAGCCTCGAAGTCCAGCTACATGTAGGGGTGAAAACGGGTCGGATTTGGTCGGATAGTGCTTGTCCCGTATACTAACCCATATTATTATCCCGGATTCGGAGTTGGATACGAATAGACCGGATACAGATACGAAAATACTTAAAATCAAAATAGAGTTTGGAGGAAGATAATAAAGCTCGATCTCATTGTGATCGAGCACATCGACTAGGAATTCGCTCTTAGGGAGATAAAAGCTTAACCTAGCAAAAGTAGAGAAAAGCACAATGCGCCCCTCCTGGGGTACATACTTTGTATCTTTTGCAACCAACTCGCGCGATGGGATCAAACCTTGATTCTTAAGTTCTTGGATCCTTCTCTCATTGAAAACAGATTTCTCCATTGAGAATGAAAAAGAAGAACTCGTGAAGTAAAAAAGCTTCAAACTTTCCTCAAGTTCTTGAGACTTTTTACCTCTGTTTGTCGATCGGATTTCTCAAATATGAGCAGAAAATAAAAAAGAAGAAGATGAAAGACTAAAGAACCAGGAAGAAAGAAAACAAAAAAATTAGAAGTTTTCACGCTCAAAAGCTTGAAGGTGTGAAGTGTTCGAGGAAAACCTTACCCTCTTATTTATACTATTAGGACAGTTATCCTGTCGGTTCGATTATCAAGAAAATCTCAAAATATTTTTACCGGGAACCAAAATGGTGACATGATTAGTGTGAGACCCCATAATGTGTCTTGAAAATTGAAGAGTCTCGAGTTAATGCACCCATTTACTCAAGCCTTGGGGGGGCAAGCTGATGATGATTAATGTGTCCTTAGTTAATAGTGGGCCTACATAGTTTAATAAAAAGAGCCTATAAGAAAAAATAAGGCCAAAAGCCCATTACCTGGTTACGATTTCCAACTAAAGTCAAAATCAGCCATGTGAAAATATTCCCGACCAGTATACAAGACACTAGTTAAAGATATAATATACCTTTGTTACCCCAACCAACTAAATATACGCAGGTTGGGGATAACCTATTAAGTCTTTCCGACCAGCAACTTGGTCGGACATTGAAAAGTCTTTGGCCCGACTTGAAACTAGGCGGCAAGGCAATATCTCCCGCATGAGTCTAGCATGTGGAGGATTCTCTCTCTCTCTCTCTCTCTCTCTCTCTCTGATACGTATAACCATTTGATTGGAAGTTACTCCTTACGAAGAGACACCTCTCCAGTGAAGACACTTCTTGACGAGAAGGCATCTTTTCGTGGGAAGACACCTCTTAAAAGATGACAACTGCCATCTCATCACCTTCTTCAAATAGGAGACTTTCGCAAGGATTAAAGGCATGAGGAGCGCACATAAAATATTAGCATTAGTGTTCTCAGTCCTCCATTCAAAAGTCTATATTCTGTAAAGCACACGAGATCGAATAAAAGAGCATTCCCATTTCCTACTCTTTTCAATCCTTGATTTTTTAGACAAAGGCAACCCAAATTATATTTGTAAGCTTGATCTAGGGACCCCAGGTCTTAAACATGATAGTAGGTCTTTAGGTGCCAGGTGAAGATGTCCTCATTTTGACACAAGGTTTCTCGGATCGCTGCCTCCATTTTTAGGAGAGATCCCCTCCGATGTTCACTTGTTTTTTGCCATCCGTCCCGCCAGGGATTATTTTCAAGTCACCTTTCGGCTTCACCTTTAGGGCTTGTTTGGAAACGTTATTCCCGGCCGAGATCCCGGGCTATTCCCGGTGGGCTAGTTTTCCCTGGCCCATTCGATCGCACATTTGGGAGCCCAACCCTGACAGGGATATTCCGCCCATCCCTTCTGTTTCCACGAGAAAGCAAACCTCGACTCACCAGCTCGGGCTCTGATTCCCCATCGCTCTCTCTCGCGTCGGCGCCTCCCTCTCGCGACGGCGCCTCCCTCCCGACCGCTCGGCGTCTCTCTCTCTCTCTCTCGACCACGCCTCCCTTCCGACCGCTGCCTCCACCGCGCCCTTCCTGCTCCCACTCCGACGGAACTCACCGGTAAGTCCTCTTCTTTGTCTCCTCCTTCTCCCACTAGGGTTCATCACATCTCATCTTGTTTCTCGTAGATCTCGGTGGAAGGCGGTGACTAGAGGTGAAGGTGACGGTGGGGTTTTGGGGAGAGCACACTAGGCATGGGCTAGGGTTCGAGATCCCCTTCCTACCAGGTTCAATCTAATATGATCTGCTCTGAATTTCTATCTATTTGCTCTGCTTTGAATTAGTCAAGCCTAAAAAGAAATCTCGATTTGATATGCTAATGCAACTCAATCTGATATGACATGAATTAGTATTGACATTTGATGCTAATGCAACTTAATCTGGTATGGCATGAATTGGTATTGAGATTTGATGCTACTGATCTGATCTGATATGTTGGTGTATTATGTGTTTCATATGATGCAAAAATAAATGTTTCCCTAGATTTTATTTTCCTAGCATCCAAACATGCCCTTAGGGTCCATCGGGTAGCACACTACCAGCACGATTGCCTCTTGCCTAGGGCTGCAAGAAAAGCTCGAGGCTCGCAAACTATTCGAGCTCGGCTCGTCAGAGACTCGGTTTGAGCTCGTCTCGAGCTATATTCGAGCTCGAATCGAGCCTGATCTCAAACTCGCGAGCCCAATCGAGCCGAGCTCGAGCCTACTCGAGCTTTGTTCACTAAATTGTTGCATGGGTTATGTGCTTTTTAAGTTATGCAAATGCTCTCTCTTGATGAAAATTGTTGCATGCAAATGCTCACTAAATTGGTGCATTGCATGTCTGCTACCGAATGCTTTGATTTTTTGCTTTTGTTTGTGTTTATCTGCTGCTGTTGTACATAAACAAACGTTAGCTTTGTTGGAGCTCGAGCCTACTCGAGCTTTGTTCGAGCTCGAACCGAGCCTGCCTGTAAACTCGAACCTAATTTGAGGCTTGGCTCGAGCTTGTTCGAGCTCGAGCTTCATAGGGCAAGCTCGCTCGAGCTCGGCTCGTTTGCAGCCCTACTCTTGCCTCTATTGCTAGGCCCCGCTTCGGGCTTTAGTTGCAATATAAAAAAGTTGGCTTCCAAAAACTGTAATAGGCATTTATAACAGGTTTCTTAACAAAGTGTCAGCGGCATTGTAATAAAACGGGCTGCTATTTTCACAAAAGTGGACATGACATTATGGGTTGTAAAAAGATTACTTACCTGTGACTTGGCAACATCTGCAGCTTCCGCTTGCTTCTTAAGCACCATCATCTTTTGAAAATCGTCTTCAACTTTAGCAATACGGTTGACAGTAGCATAAAATATGTAGCCAGTCAGTAAAGCAATCAGAAGAGTTCCAAATGATGATGTTAATGCCAGCCATGGCCATGGTGGACTTTGCATGAACCTGTTGAAGAGAAATAGAAATAGATCACATGGACAGTTTTTTTCTTAAAAAAAAAGAAACATCACATGAACACTGTCCGAATACATTCCAATTTCAGGATTCATAAAAAGGGAGAGCAGCCAAACAATCACCTGCAATGCATCTCGTGCCTTCTTGATGGATCGCCAAAGTTGAGCATACTCACATGATTCATGTCACTGCCTGTATCATTCAAACCATACATACTGATTGGCTTCTCATTAGTAGTATCATACACGTTCACCATGATGGATTGCTTCCCCGCAAGCTGATGAAGCAACTTATCAACAAGTGCTTCTATATCAAATATGCCACCTAAATAGCTGTTTGCAAGCAAAAGCAATCAGTTAGGATTCCGCTGCATAACCTCTGGATGGAATAGCAGGCTTATATGCATGTAGACCTTACCCGATAGCAGCTTGGATGCGCTCCTGTGGCATCGCATCTGCAGGAAGCTCAGACTCGTACACCGTGTATATCGAGATCACCCCGAACCGATTATTCAGTAGCTTAAAAGGAGCAGTTAAAATACCCTTCCCGGATTTTCTGGCTCGTAGTATGTTTTCGCGATCCTCCTGTTGAAGCAAATAAGACACCCTTTAACATGACAACCAGACAATATTTTCAAGAAAATTACTATATGATCGAAACATCGTAACTCCGAATCAACAGTTCTTTTCCGAAGTTGGGGAAAAAAAAAGGATAATCGGATATATGCCACTACAAGAGCCGCTTATTCGAGATTTGTCATCGTTTCTTTGCTTCTTCGAACGATGCCATTATGAAACCGTGCTTATTCGAAATATGCCACCGCTTGCGTCCGGTCACGACACGTGTCCCGTCCGCGATGGCAAATCTCGAATAAGCGGTTTCTACAGTGGCATATATCCAATTAATACGGGACATGTGTCGTGACCGGACGCGAGCGGTGGCATATTTTGAATAAGCACGGTTTCATAATGGCATTGTTCGAAAAAGCAAAGAAACGATGGCAAATCTCGAATAAGCGGTTCCTGTAGTGGCATATATCCAATTATCCAAAAAAAAAAATGGCCAAGAGAACAAGGAACCACACTGTAAGATACTCCCTCCATTTAGAAATACAGAAATACAAGGTGTATTTTTAAATTTACATAAGACTTTGCACAAGAATTAATGTTAAAGATACGAGAGCAAATGACTAAGATATTCACCTTTAAGTTTTTTGAAAGATAAAAAATAATACTTTGTGTGAGTGATAATGAATAATGAATATGGTTGACAGCGAATAACTAGAGTAGTAAGAATTTCGTACCACATGGTGAGCACCAAAGGTTGCAGCTATTTACGGCGGTAGGCTAAAAGATCAAATCTTGACAGGGTAAAAAACACCAATAAAATCCTCACTCACATTCCCGGAGAGCATATCGAAGGAGACGATATGCTTGTAGGTGTCCTGCGCGAAGATGACAGGAGCGTACTCCTCGGCCAGCTCGCTGATCTCCTCGGCGGCGCCGTCTCCTGGCCCCGGCGACGGTTTCTTGGACGAGAACATCTTCTTGATGCTCCACCCCAGTCGCTTGAACTTGTACACCGTGTGTGCCAAGATCACCCCGAGCTGATTAAAAGGAGCAGTTAGAACACCCTTTACGGATTTTCTGGCTCGGAGCCGATTATAATATTTTTCAAGAAAATTATAATGATCAAAACATCGTAACACCGAATCAACAGTTGTTTTCCGAAGTTGAAAAAAAAGAGGCCAAGATAACAAGGAATAACCCTGTAAGATAGTAAGAATTTTGTGCCACCATGGTTGAAACACTAGTAACAGTTGTTGCGACCCGCATAGAGTAATATCGCCGTTACTATGAGGTAATTACACTGATATTAGCATATTAGCTAACAGAATATCACACGCACCCAACACTTTATCAATAATACACCATGTTCAGAGTGTTGTAGCAGAAAAAAATAATTAGAGACTGAAATAGAAGCGTATTACAATCTATTGCCACGCAGTGCTACAAGTCTAGTACATCAATTATACAAAAGATCCAAGTACAATAAAAATAAAAATATAATACATATGTGCTAATTACCCCAAAGACCGACGAAACCCAGACGCTTGACCACCGGAGAAATTCTCTAAGCAAATGGGGAGTTAAGCAAGAGTGAGTACAAAAATACTCACATATTAATAACAAAACGCATCATATGAGTTTCTTCCACATCCTTCTTATACATACCTTTCTCAAATCATTTTTCAGAAAATAGGGTTTTATGAAGAAAAGTTGTGTTCCCAAATTTTAATTATTGAAAGTTGAAAGCATCTAGGCCCTCTAATTCTTTGATAATGCTTTGTATGGGGTTTTGGTGTTGATTATCAAGTCAAGTATCCCTTGTGAAGTGAAGACATCTTTGCATGAAGGATAAAGGCTAAGGACCCTTGTTTCTAGTTCTGGCTTGGGAGTTGATTTAAGCCATGCAGCTACGATAGTTATAGATTAGCCATACTACAAAAGGGGGTTATGCACAAGTAAATACCTTGGTTCATAGGTCAATTCATTAAGATTACTTGGAGTAAAGGTCAATTCATTTTATTTCCCCAAAAACTCTGTCCTTCACTCATACAGACAAATCTCATTCATGTCGAACCTTATTGTTTTGGTTCGATGCTGAAAACTACTCATCTAAAATCAAACTAAGCGTACACCGTTCACGGTGGACCAACTTGGTCATGTCTTTTATTTCAGTTTGGCGCACACTGCATTTACGCCGGACCTTGTTGTCTTGGTCTGGCGCTGAAACCACTTATTTCAAAGTCAAACCGAGTGTACACTGTGTATGATGGACTCATTTTTGTTGAAGTCAAATTTCAGTCTGTTGTCAGTTTCATGTATACGATGGGTCCGTCGCAAATGTGACTCTCTCTGTAAGATTGTTCTAATGACAAGCAGTCCGCCGGTCCAAAACCAATATGTTTTCCTTATGCGACGGATCAACATTTTTAGGTCCAGCGCAAACTGTCTTTTGCTGGTTTTCACGACGGAATCAATTTTTCTCAAAGCATGTGTACGACGGACCATGCTGTTTCGGTCCGTCGCAAATGGCGTTTTTAGTCCAATTGGTCTGTCATGTATTAGACAAAATGTGAAGCTTATTAAACTAAGTCTTGTACACATTTGTTTACAAATGTTTTGACATTTTGACACCTCCAGCAGCTATAAATTTGTTGTAATGGCTATATTCCTTTTGTTGGCTGTATAAACTGTGCCAGGGCAAATGTTAATAAGAACGTTTGCATCTCCTTGATATTTTAGCATACTAGAGCTCAAAGGCCATTAAGGAGACTGAATTTCACTCTTGATCTCAAAATTTCCAAAGTGATCTTGCTCCAAGCTTAGTCTAGTGTTGTGATAGTGAATCAAGAGATTGGACTTGTGGATAGTCCATTACTCTTGGAACTCTGTGTTCCTAGACGGCTCGGAGGAGTCTAGGTGCGACCTGTCCAACAGAGTCTATGGAAGGTCACATCAGTTGTGAGAGGTTGGGACTTACCTCACCGGAGTGGTGAAAGAGTCATCCTAGTGTTTACCAAAGCTACTGCGACTAGCTTTTGGTGGAGCAATACTTCGTGTGAAGTACTCTAATGAGGACGTAGGAGTTTATCTCTGAATCTTGGTGAAAGATTTCTTGTGTCTCTTGTCCTTTACTTTCCAGTTTTTACTATATCGTACTATTTCATTTGCTTGCTTGTTTTAGAATTGTTGTGTATGTTGGTGCACTAGTGAGCCTATATATTTTAGGCCTTGTTTGTCAAAAATCTAAATTTACTCTTCCACAAATTTATTTGAGTTTTGTCATAAGGTTATTTAGTGCTCATTAGTGATATAAGTTTTTTTGAAAAAGCCTACCCCCCTCTAGGCTCATCCTCGATCTTACAAAAGTGCTACTAGCACTCGTATATGGGGCAGACTTAGCTTTTGCCTCCAATCCAGGGGACAGGCATGAATTCATGATTTGACCCTACGAGGTTTGTACCACTTTATCCATAGTGATATCAACATCTGTAGAGATCCCAAAACGTTTATCACAACTAAGATATTATATCTCCAACCATGGTAGCTAACAAGTCGCGGTGTCCTTCACAACGTTCCCCACCCACTTGCAACCTACCAGATGTACCATGCTACCACTGTAGCCTTGATACTCATCTCATGGCATTTAAATATAGCGCCCCGGAATATTCAATCGCAGTTGAATTTTCAAACTGTGTCCCTCACCGTGCCTTCCGGCCAACCCATCTTTTCACTCTTAGTTATCAACTCACAACCAATGCGGAGATCATAACATCCTCATAGGACAATCTTTTCTGGTCATTTCCACACACTATAGTTGATACGATGAATACGGCTCATTGCCCGAGTGTAGTGGTTTATCCTTATATCGTAGCCTATGTAGAGGACCTCACCGGCAATACCCTTCCCAAGGACACCCTCTCCCCACCACATATATATATGTACTTCACCGGCTCCTTCGTTGGACAAGCCATCCCAAACACATCAATAATCAATTACTGCCTCAGTAGTTCATTATCAAACCATCTTTCCAACATCATCCAAATTAGGGTTTTCTTAAAAAGAGATTTTTTTCATGCATTATTGATATCACAAATAACCAAATATATTTGATTGAAATTATTCAAATATGGTCAAGAGATGCTTGCCTGGAATTGAGTTGAAATAATTGTCCTCACATGAATTTTGAAAGTGGTCTTGCTTAATTTAAGTCACTTCCTAAAATCATGGAATATTATAATTCAGATGGTGATCAAATTCGTACATGTTTTATAGTGTCCAACCTTTCTCTTGCTAAATTTATACATGTGTATGACATGAAATAATCTATGCCGCATATTAAATTTGATTAGGTTTTTACTCAATGAAATGTATTATTTTCCTATTTGATCATTATGGTGGCTGCTAATATTGGTTATTCTTTTATTTATTCATTCGATCGCACTCATCTTATTAATGCTTTTATTTAAATTTTATAATGTCATTATTATTTTTGGTTTGCATTATTATTATTATTATTATTATTACTATTACTATTATTATATTTCTTTTCTCTTCTTTTCCTTCCCTATTTCCTCTTCCTTTCCCTTTTCCTTTCATTCCCTTTTCTTATCATTCCCTTCCCTCTTCTTTTCCCTTTTCTTTTCTCTTTTCCTTCCCTTTTCTTTTTCCTTTCTTTTCCTTTTTCTTTTCTCTTTTCCTTCCCTTTTCTTTTTCCTTTCTTTTTCCTTTTTCTTTCTCATTCTTTTCTTTTTATTTTCCCTTCACACTCGCCTGGTTCTTATCCACTTCCTTCCCTTCCCCTTCTCTCCTCCTCCCTCTCTCTCTCTCTCTCCGTCTGGCGCTCAGTCCCATCGCCAACTCTCCTCTTGGGTCCCCATCATCGGTGTCGCTCCAGCCACCGGCTTGCACTGGTGAACCTCGGCGCCCATCGCCGCCGCCTGCTCCCTACGCGCTTGTAGCCCACTCGCCCAAGCCCTCCTTGTGCTCGGTCTCCTCTGCCTGTGGGATCGCCGCCTCCTGTGTGCCCCCAGGCCACCACCGTTCAGGCCCCTCTTTACCCCGATGCCTAGGCCGTCGACCTCCCGAGCCCACGTCGCCCAACTTGCTTGACTGCCGCCATCGATCCACCAACAGTCCCTAGCCAAGCCTCTCCCATGACGTCCCCTAGCTGGGCCACTTCCTCACCATCGTCAACTCGGCCTCCTTGCCACCTAGCCTGACTCGGCCTCGTCCTCCCTCCTCTATAGCTGCCACCCCTTTTCCCCTATTTTTCCTACTGATCTCTTATTGTCTTTGTTATGTGGTATGCATTATTTCACATGTGGAGTTTGTGAGTTGGTTGATGATGAATCACAAGTTCAATGCTTGTGTTGGCCGTGTTGTGACGATACTCTTGACCACCCGTACGTTGGGGATTACGTGGGGATTGACGGGCGCGTGCAACGCTGACCTACGGCTGCCATTCCCACTAAGACCACTAGTAAATACAACTGTCTACTCTAGTTCTCTACTGTGATGATCCTATGTTGATGTTGATGGCCCAAGGATGAATGATTACCTGTGATATAGATATGGTGGGAATGGAAGGGTGTGGGATGGTGAGGTTATTGATGAGGTTGATGGAGAGATGGCCTTGTGCTTGGCCTCCTTGCTCTTGGAATCCTTGCTTTTGGACTTCTTGCTCTTGGCTCCTTTGAGCTGACCTTCCTCCTGGTCTTGTCCTTGGCCTTGCTCATGATGGCTTGGTTGCTTGGGTGCGTTTGGTGGCTTTGGGGGAGAAATGGATTGGGGGAGATGGATGTGGGGAGTGCTGGACTAAGGGGTTTCGGTTGACTTCCCCCTTTTTAACCGAGCTTGTTTTGCCTCGTTTCCATGTGAACATTTATCTTGGACGATATTTTGGCACTTTTCATTGATGGCTACAGTTACCCGATGAAATTAGGTTTGTATTTCGTCGGATGAAAAAACCCTAATTAGCGAGAGGTGCCGATTGGCCCTGAACAGTCTAATATCTCGATGTGTGTTTCTTGTCACATTGGGTCTGACAATAAATAAATCAATTTCAATTTTTACTATTTATTTATATGTTGTTCGATACTTGTGGCTCTAAATAGTTGCAGGTGATCTACGTCGGGGATCGTTTGGAGATGGCCGTGGAGTAGTTTTCTTATAGGATTCCTTTTTGAGTATTTCATTTGTTGTAATTAACAATTGGATAAGATTCTGATGTATAATTTCTGTATGACATTTGTTAATTAATAGAAACGGTGATTATTTGCATTACCTATTTTAATTATGTGTGTTATGCATCCGATTTAGGGTTTTCTTAAAAGAGATTTTTTTCATGCATTGCTGATATCATATATAACCAAATATATTTGATTGAAATTATTCAAATATGATCAAGAGAAGCTTGCCTGGAATTGAGTTGAACTAACCATCCTCACACGGGTTCTGAAAGTCGTCTCCTGTTTGATTTAAGTCACTTCCTAAAATCATGGAATATTACAATTCAAATGGTGATCAAATTAGTACGTGTTTATTGTGTCCAACCTTACTCTTATTTCTGCTAAATTACACATGTGCACGATGTAAAATAATCTATGTCACATAATTAGTTTGATCAGATTTTTACAAAATTAAGTGTATTATTTTCCTATTTGATCGTTATGGTGGCTGCTAATATTGGTTATTCTTTTATTTATTCATTCGAGGGCATTCATCTTATTTATGGTTTTATTTAAATTTTGTAATGTCATTATTATATTTGGTTTGCATTATTAATAATTCTCTATTATTTTTAATTTTATTATTATCATATTTCTTTTCTCTTCTTTTCCTTTCCTATTTTCTCCTCCTTTCCCTTTTCTTTTCTCTTTTCCTTCCCTCTTCTTTTTCCTTTCCCTTTTCTTTGCTCTTTTCCTTCCCTCTTCTTTTTCCTTTCCCTTTTCTTTGCTCTTTTCCTTCCCTCTTCTTTTTCCTTTCCCTATTCCTTTCCTTTCCCTTTTCTTTTCTATTTTCCTTCCCTTTTCTTTTTCCTTTCTTTTCCTTTTCCTTTGTCCTTTTTTTCCTTTTCTTTTCCTTCACACTCGGCCGGTTCTTATCCACCTCCTTCTCTTCCCCTTTTCTCCTCCTCCCTCCCTCTCCCCCCCTCTCTCCCTCTCTCACCCCATCTGGCGCTCGGTCCAGTCGCCACCTGCTCCCCACACGCTCGTAGCCCACTCGCCAGAGCCCTCCCTGTGCTCGGTCTCCTTTGCCCATGGGCTCGCATCCTCATGTGCGCCCCTAGGCCACCTCCATTCAGGACCCTCTTTACCCCCGGACGCCTGGGCTATTGGCCTCCCGAGCCCGCGCTGCTCGACCTGCTCAGCCGCCGCCATTGGTCTGCCATCGGTCCCTAGCTAGGCCTCGCCCATGCCATCCCCTAGCCGAGCCACTTCCTCGCTGTCATCAACTCAACCTCCTCGCTACTGTCAAGGCCCCAAACTTCAAGAACTCCTGGGACATCCGGAGTATCCGGATAAACATCCGGAGTGTCCGGATCCAACCCGGAATGTCCGGATAAAAGTCCGGAGTATCCGGATTGGGCTGACCGAACACCCCAACCCGGAGTGTCCGGACTGAATGTCCGGAGTGTCCGGGTTGATTCCACCGAAGACCCCAACCCGGAGTCTCCGGGTTGAGCGTCCGGAGAGTCCGGTATCTGCGGGGGTTTTGTATAAAAATCCTGTTTCCTTGGCCCCCACCTCATTTCACTCTACTCCCTTTTGCTCCTCCACCGTGTATGCACTCTCCCACCCACCCTAGCTCCTCTCCGTGAGCTCCCACCGGCCGGCGACCTCCGTGGCTCCTCCCCGGCATCCTCTAGCTCGTCCTCAAGCCGGCGTCCTCTTTCCTCTACCCCGGCGTTGTTCCTCCCCCATCTTCCTTGGAGGTAGGCTTTTCTCTTGGGGGTTGATTCGTAGGTTTCTTGGGTTCTAGGGTCATCAATGGTGGGAGTTAGAGCTTAGGTTTAGATTTGGGGTTTTGGAGTTAGATCTTGAGCTTTAGGGTTTTTGGTTATAGTGATTCTAGGGTTAGTGTGGAGCTTGGGTTGGCAAATGTGGGTGCTAGTGTGGTAGATCGGGTAGTAGTGATGCCGATCCAAGGGTTGATTAGGGTTGATTAGTGGTTCTTTGGATTAGTGTCTTTTTGCGTGGAATAAGCTAGTTAGGAGCTTCTCCGGCTTAGCCACGTGTAGGAAAGTCGTAGATCGGGGTCTCGTGGTGCCGTAGAGCTTGGTGGTACCTCGGTCCCTCGTGTTAGTTAGGCGAGATGCGCTGGGCGAATGTCGGACCCGATCCGAGTGTCACTTGATCCGAGTGTCCGGTATATATGGCCGGAGTGTCCGGGTTAGCCGGATCGTCCGGGTTAGGCCGGGTCTGTCGATTGAGTCGAGTTGTCGATTACGTTATTTCTTGAGTTTTTCCGTTGTACTTCTTTCATATGCATTGCATGCATTTTAATTATGCATTGTATCCGTGTAGAGAACGATCCCGCGGCGGCGTGGCCGTGGTTGAGGGAGTTGCCGAGGGCAAATCATTTGTCGATCCACCAGCCAGAAGAGCAAGGCAAGCACCTATGCATCTTGAACCTGTATTAATTGTATTTTTGTGAATAAACTGATTAATTGGTGAAATAAGTCTGCATTAGGAATTGAATTGGGTTAGGGTTAGATCCTATTTGCTGCACATTCGTCCTTTGGATTGTGAACACTTCCGTTGGAACTAGTAATGGTATTAAATGAGTCACTACTTAGAATTGCTTAGAGGTCGGGGTTGGGCCAAGTGGTGGTTGGTCCACCGCTTGAGATCAATTACATTAATTACGATGAAATGAAATGGAGTGCGGTTAAGTAAGGAAAGGTTAAATTGGAGGCAGGCGGGAAGGTTGGGACATCGGGTAAGGAGACCCGATGTGGTAGTTCCCGTCTGTGTCAGTTAAGGACCGAATCGTAAGTGGAATCAGTTTGAGCACACCCCGGTTGGTCGCATGCCCGATTATGGTACGGTAAGCCACTCTTTCTCTCATATGGAATCGATGGACCGTAACTTCCTGTGGTTGGGCGTGGTTGAGGCGAGGCTTGGGCCGACTCTCGGCGCCAAGCCGGGCTTGGGGCGGCTTCGAGGGTGCTAGGTTTTCGCCACAGGAGGACGCTTCAGCGATTGGGTATGATTGGGAGGGGGTTGACACTAGGCCCTTGTGGTAAGTGTCGTGCGATCAATGCTTCCCTGCAGGGTTAATTAAGCGATTCGAATTGCCGTGCTCTCGGATATGAGCAAGCTTGATCTGAACTTCTTCTGCGTAGTAAATAACTTGAACATGTGGTTCGCCGTTGGGCTTGAGCCTTGATTTGAAAGGTGGAGTTTGCTTTAATTAATGTTAATTACAATTCATGCTAGAAATAGGTGCAGTAACAACCGCTTAAGACTTGGGTGAATTGAGTAGTTAAGCAACTAAACCACAAAATATGAGCCTTTCTGCAAGTTTACCTTCAGCTTGTTTCTTGCTACATCCAAATGCATATCCTTTGGAGTCGGTCGTATATGGACCATGGGTAAGACTTGCGAGTACCTTTTGTACTCAGGTTTCTGCTTTGTGGTTTTGCAGGTGAGGGTCCCGAGGGGTGTGAGTTCTGCCCCTACTGCCTATCGGTGACCGGGCGGGGCACCGAGTAGAGGCTGTCGACGCTCGTGCGCCCGGGAGTGTTCAGGGCATGACACTTCCGGGGTGTTTTACTTTTTGTTGTATAGGATAGTTGGCTTTACTTTTGTAAACTGTCGCACTTTTATCTCTGCAATGGTTTTTGTCTACCTTTCGCTTGGTTGTTTCGTTGGTTGTTTTTGTTGGGCTTCCGTGTGCCGTGTGTTTTTTGTTGCTTCCGCGTTCGTGCGTCTCTGGTAGTAGGTTTGGGGCTCGATGCCCCTTTGTGCGAATTGAATGTTGATACGGCATTGGGAACCGGTATGTGGGGATCCTGGGCGAGTTTCGGATCGCATACCGGGGGAATACCGGGGTTGTTGTCGAGTCGTTTGGATGTTTTTAGAGTTGGCTCGCTTTGGCTTGGGTATTAGCATCGGGATCACCTCCGGTGGTCTGTTGCTAGAATCCAAATCCGACGGGAGCGACTGTTCATCCAGCAACTCGAGGACGATATGGGCGGCTCCTCTCAGGGTTGGTATCAGAGCAAGGCGCACAAAGACGGACCCCAACTCGACGACCAGTTAGGAGATTGCTTAGGATTGTCATTAATGCATTAGATAGAAAGTGATATTTATCCCCGCCCTAGATTGTAGCGGTGGGAGTGAGTTGCGTTGGAAGTCGTACATGTCATCTCATCTCATGCCGTGCATGTGTCATGCTGCCTTGCATCGAAGTTGTGTTCTGGGTATGGCAGACTTGTGGGACCCCAGTGCAGGGTGCTGCAGTCTGAGTGGGAGTAAGTTGAGGTTGTTAGGTTAGTGTGGTGTGTCGTTTCCGTTTGGAGTCTAACTCTTGTCGTCGGCCTTGGTTAACGACAGAATGCGGACCCGCGGGGCTTCCACTTCTGGGGGTGATGGAGGTGCGGGCGGCAGCGGCGAGGGTGCTATTCCGCCGCCTCCTCCCAATGTCTTTGGATATTCTGCGGCGGACCGAGCAGCACCAGGAGGCGACAAATCGGATCCTAGAGATCTTTGGTCCAGGATCGGGTCAGCGGGGTGGCGCGGTGATGGGCGGGTCGGCCCACGGCTATCTCGACTTCTCGCACACGCAGCCACCTGGTCTTCTCACGGGCTGCCGATCCGTTGGAGGCCGACGATTGGCTGCGCACGATAGAGCGTAAGTTTGCTCTTATCGGCGTAGGGGAGCTCGGAAGGCCCACTTCGGCGGCACAGCGGCTCCAGGGCCTGCCGGTGCTTGGTGGGCCAATTTGAGGGTGATGCGACTGCCGGGCACCGATTTACGGGCTGAGTTCCGTGAGGCGTTCGGGCGTACCACATTCGAAGGGCCTCATGGACATGAAGAAGCGGCGATTTCTTGCCCTCCGACGGCTCGGCAAGTCGGTGGTTGACTACTCGCAGGAGTTCAACTACCTGGCGCGACGCCGGAGGAGGTCGACACCGACCCGGAAGAAGCGAGGGTCGGTTCGTGAGTGGGTTGGCAGCGAAGATGCAGGACAAGTTGTCCGTCTGCGACTTCGCCGACTAACGACCTGGTGAGCAGCGCGATCACCGTTGAGCTCAAGATGCGGGCTCATCGGGAGGAGAAGAAGAGGAAGCGGCGACGCCAGTACTCGGCGGCGGCTTCGCGGCGGGCTCGTCGCGATCTCGTATCGGCCGTCCGAGGCCGTCTGCTCCAGCCCGTCTCGATCGGTCGCGCGACAGCCGGTCGTCGGTTGCCGCTACCGGCCACGACCACCACTACCGTCGCCGGCACGAGCGGCGGCGGGTCGTCCGTGCTACAATTGCGGACGTCGCGGGCCACTTCATCCGGACTGCCCATTCCCACGCCCGAGCAACTGCCGGCGCTCCACGGCCAGGCGCGACGGCACCACCGCCGTTGCCTACGTCGGCCGGCGGCGTCACCTTCGTCGACGCCGAGGCGGTTCGAGGCTCCGCCCGTGCTAGCCGAATGCGTTCCTTGTTGAGGGGCATGAGGCTAGGGTATTGTTTGATTCGGGCTTCCCATTCCTTTGTTCGCACGGGGTTTGCGGAGCGGCATCGAGATGAGGGTCGATGGCAGTGTCACCTCTTTCTGATTGAGGCACCAGGTCGAAGCTCACGGTTAAGCGAGATGGTTGAAGGCCGTAGTTCAAATTCGAGGATTTCGTTCCTTTGTTAGCTTGTCGCTTCTAGACCTTCGGGAATAGATGTCGTCCTGAGGATGAGTTGGTATCACGACAGCAATGGTATTTTGGATTCTTTGTAGTCGTACCTGTCACTCCGAAATCAGAAGGCGGCCGACTCACCCTACTTCTTAGCGAGAACAAGGCCACCTTGTGTTCCGAATGGGACAGAAGTTGAAGAGCTGGACTCGATTCCCGTGGTGTCGGAGTTTCCCGATGTGTTCCCAGCGGAATTACCGGGAATGCCACCTGATCGGGATATCGAGTTTGTCGTTGAGCTCCAGCCAGGGACTGCTCCAGTGTCCAAGCGACCGTACCGGATGCCGTCAAATGAATTGGTGGTGAAGACCGGTGAAAGGATTGATGGACAAGGGTTTCATTCGCCCGAGCTCCTCACCTTGGGGCTGTTCGGCTCTGTTTGTGACCAAGAGGGATGGTTCTCTGCGCCTCTGCGTTGACTACCGTCCTCTGAATGCCGTTACTATCAAGAACAAGTACCCTCTGCCTCGGATTGATATCCTGTTCGATCGACTTCTTTGGTCTTGCGGTATTCTCTAAGATTGACTTGAGGCTTGGGTACCATCAGTTAAGATCCGGGCCGAAGACATCCAGAAGACGGCCTTCTCCACTCGGTATGGGCTGTATGAGTACACCGTCATGTCGTTCGGTCGACAAACGCGGCATACTTCATGTACCTCATGAACTCCATCTTCATGGAGGAGCTGGATTCCTTTGTCGTCATCTTCATTGATGACATCCTCATTTATTCGGCCGATGAGGAAGATCATGCCAGGCACCTTCGTGTTGTTCTCGGAAGACTTCGGAGCATCGCTTTGTATGCAAAGTTCAGCAAATGCGAGTTACGGTGAAGGAAGTGTCATTCTTGGGACACGTCCTTTACGGCGAGCGTGGCGATTGACGAGCAAGGTGCAGGATGTCTTGAAATGGGAGCAACCGGATCACGGACATCCGCGATTTTCTTGGATTGGCTGGGTATTACCGCCGTTTCATCGAGGACTTCTCAAAGATTGCGGCCGATGGTGAGCTACTCAAGAAGGGAGTTGAGTTCGGATGGTCGGCGTGAGAGCGCCTTTCGAACAGCTTGAAGCAGCGTCGACTACGGCTCTGTCCTTACGCACCGGATTTACGAGCCTTTTGATGTATATTGCGTCGTCAGGCATCGGGCTTGGTTGTGTGCTTATGCAAGAAGGCCGAGTCGTTGCCACGCATCTCGGCGATTGAAGCATCATGAGGAGCACTACCCCACCCACGATTTGGAGCTTGCGGCGGTGGTGCATGCCTTGAAGATCTGGCGCCACTATCTCTTGGGAACAAGTGCAATGTTTATCTGATCATAAAAGTCTCAAGTACATCTTCACTCAGGCGGATCTGAATATGAGGCGGCGGAGATGGCTTGAGCTGATCAAAGATTACGATCTGGAGGTCCATTACCACCTCGGGAAGGCTAATGTGGTGGCGGATGCTTTGAGCCGCAAGGTACAATGCCATTGCCTCACTCTTCCACCACAGTGCCACCCTTTGTCTTTGAGTTTGAAGCTCAACCTGGAAATGGTAGGAGAAGGTTTCACGACTAATGTGGAGTTGAAGTCCACGTTGCTTGATCGGATTCGGGAAGCACAAGTCGGCGATGTGGGTGTCACCAACATTCGCAATAGTTTGAGTTAGTCGAGGCCCACGGGTTTCGCTGGATGAGCAAGGAACCTTGTGGTTCGGCCACGCATAGTTGTCCGGATACCCAAGGGTTGAAGCGGGCAATCCTTGATGAAGCCCATAACTCGTTGCTCACAATCCATCCGGGCGACAACAAAATGTACCAAGACCTGGCGGCAATTACGGTGGACTCGCATGAAACGCGAGATTGCTCGTTACGTGGTGAGTGCGATGTACGTAAGCGTGTGAAGGTTTGAACACTTCAAGCCACCGGTACTCTTGACCTCTACCCATACCCGGTGGAAATGGGAAGACATCGGCATGGACTTTATTACCGGCTTGCCTCGACCTCTTGAGCCACGACTCGATGCAGGTGATTATCGATCGGTTGACCAAATCCGCACACTTCCTAGCCGTTCGCACCACCTATAAATCCAGAAAGTATGCGGAGTTGTATATTTCCGGATTCTGTGCCTCCATGGAGTGCCAAAGCGGATAGTTTCAGGCAGGGCTCACAATTTGTCTCCCGATTCGGAAGAGTGCAGACGCGGCGTTGGGCACCAAGCTACTTCACGATTCAGCATATCACCCCAGGCCGATGGAGAGGCCGAGAGGTCAATCAGATCCTCGAGGACATGTTGAGGGCATGTGTCCTAGTCTATGGGAAAAAGTGGGAAGAATGCCTCTCGTATGCCGAGTTTGCATACAATAATAGCTACCAAACCCGGCATCCAGATGTCTCCTTTTGAGGCCTTGTATGGTCGTAGGCCGGGCACCTCTTAATTGGTCGGAAGCGGAGAACGATCATTTCTTGGGCCGAACTGGTCATGGAGGCCGAAGAGAAAGTGAGGACCATTCAAGAAAATCGAGGATAGCACAAACACGGCAAAAGAGCTATGCCGATTGTCGTAGGAGACCCCTCTCCTTCGATATTGGTGACTCTGTCTATCTTAAGGTGTCCCCTCTTCGTGGCACCCGCCGTTTTGGAGTTAAGGGAAATCTGGCGCCTCGATATGTGGGGCCATTAGGATCCTTGCAAAGCGAGGCCAAGTGGCGTGTCATGCAGCTACCTCCTCGCCGAGATGGTCCACAACGTCTTTCATGTCTCCCAATTAAAGAAGTGTCTCCGTACTCCCTTGAGTCACTTGAAGTGGATGATCTCGGGGTTGCCTGAACCGGATCTTTCCTATCAAGAGCGTCAGGTCGGGTTACGGAAGAAGCGAACGCAAGACTCGGAGAAGGACGCTTAAGTTCTACAAAGTTCGAGTGGAGTAATCATCTCGAGGGTGAGGCTACTTGGGAACCCGAAGGTCGCCTCAAGACTGAGTATCCTGAATTCTTCGGTACCATGTAAGTACTCGTGTGTTGTTTTTCACAAGTTGAAACGTATCGATCAGTATGCGGTTGTACCATCTCCCAACGTTTCTCTTCGATCATGCGTTTGTTACGAATCTCGGGCGAGATTCCCTTAAGGGGGAGGGTTTGTCAAGGCCCCAAACTTCAAGAACTCTGGGACATCCGGAGTATCAGGATAAACATCCGAGTGTCGGATCCAACCGGAATGTCCGGATAAAAGTCCGAGTATCCGGATTGGGCTGATCGAACACCCCAACCGGAGTGTCCGGATGAATGTCCGGAGTGTCCGGGTTGATTCCAAAGACCCCAACCCGAGTCTCGGGTTGAGCGTCCGGAGAGTCCGTATCTGCGGGGTTTTGTATAAAATCCTGTTTCCTTGGCCCCCACCTCATTTCACTCTACTCCCTTTTGCTCCTCCACCGTGTATGCACTCTCCACCCACCCTAGCTCCTCTCGGCGAGCTCCCACCGGCCGGCGACCTCCGTGGCTCCTCCGGCATCCTCTAGCTCGTCCTCAAGCGGCGTCCTCTTTCCTCTACCAGCGTTGTTCCTCCCCATCTTCCTTGGAGGTAGGCTTTTCTCTTGGGGTTGATTCGTAGGTTTCTTGGGTTCTAGGGTCATCAATGGTGGGAGTTAGAGCTTAGGTTTAGATTTGGGGTTTTGGAGTTAGATCTTGAGCTTTAGGGTTTTTGGTTATAGTGATTCTAGGGTTAGTGTGGAGCTTGGGTTGGCAAATGTGGGTGCTAGTGTGGTAGATCGGGTAGTAGTGATGCCGATCCAAGGGTTGATTAGGGTTGATTAGTGGTTCTTTGGATTAGTGTCTTTTAGCGTGGAATAAGCTAGTTAGGAGCTTCTCGGCTTAGCCACGTGTAGGAAAGTCGTAGATCGGGTCTCGTGGTGCCGTAGAGCTTGGTGGTACCTCGGTCCTCGTGTTAGTTAAGCGAGATGCGCCTGGGCGAGTGTCCGGACCCGATCGAGTGTCACTTGATCGGAGTGTCCGGTATATATGGCCGGAGTGTCCGGTTAGCCGGATTGTCGGGTTAGGCTGGTCTGTCGGTTGAGTCGAGTTGTCGATTCGTTATTTCTTGAGGTTTTTCCGTTGTACTTCTTTCATATGCATTGCATGCATTTTAATTATGCATTGTATCCGTGTAGAGAAACGATCCCGCGGCGAGCGTGGCCGTGGTTGAGGGAGTTGCCGAGGGGCAAATCATTGTCGATCCACCAATGAAGAGCAAGGCAAGCACCTATGCATCTTGAACCTGTATTAATTGTATTTTTGTGAATAAACTGATTAATTGGTGAAATAAGTCTGCATTAGGAATTGAATTGGGTTAGGGTTAGATCCTATTTGCTGCACATTCATCCTTTGGATTGTGAACACTTCCGTTGGAACTAGTAATGGTATTAAATGAGTCACTGCTTAGAATTGCTTAGAGGTCGGGGTTGGGCCAAGTGGTGGTTGGTCCACCGCTTGAGATCAATTACATTAATTACGATGAAATGAAATGGAGTGCGGTTAAGTAAGGAAAGGTTAAATTGGAGACCGGGCGGGAAGGTTGGGACATCGGGTAAGGAGACCCGATGTGGTAGTTCCCGTCTGTGTCAGTTAAGGACCGAATCGTAAGTGGAATCAGTTTGAGCACACCCCGGTTGGTCGCATGCCCGATTATGGTACGGTAAGCCACTCTTTCTCTCATATGGAATCGATGGACCGTAACTTCCTGTGGTTGGACGTGGTTGAGGGCGAGGCTTGGGCCGACTCTCGGCGCCAAGCCGGGCTTGGGGCAGCTTCGAGGGTGCTAGGTTTTCGCCCACAGGAGGACGCTTCCGCGATTGGGTATGATTGGGAGGGGGTTGACACTAGGCCCTTGTGGTAAGTGTCGTGCGATCAATGCTTCCCTGCAGGGTTAATTAAGCGATTCGAATTGCCGTGCTCTCGGATATGAGCAAGCTTGATCTGAACTTCTTCTGCGTAGTAAATAACTTGAACATGTGGTTCGCCGTTGGGCTTGAGCCTTGATTTGAAAGGTGGAGTTTGCTTTAATTAATGTTAATTACAATTCATGCTAGAAGTAGGTGCAGTAACAACCGCTTAAGACTTGGGTGAATTGAGTAGTTAAGCAACTAAACCACAAAATATGAGCCTTTCTGCAAGTTTACCTTCAGCTTGTTTCTTGCTACATCCAAATGCATATCCTTTGGAGTCGGTCGTATATGGACCATGGGTAAGACTTGCGAGTACCTTTTGTACTCAGGTTTTACGCTTTGTGGTTTTGCGGTGAGGGTCCCGAGGGGTGTGAGTTCTCGCCTCATCGCCTATCGGTGGCCAGGCGGGGCACCGAGTAGAGGTCTGCCGACGTTGCGGCGCCCGGGAGTGTTCAGGGCATGACACTTCCGGGTGTTTTACTTTTGTTGTATAGGATAGTTGGCTTTACTTTTGTAAATCGTCGCACTTTTATCTCTGCAATGGTTTTGTCTACCTTTCGCTTGGTTGTTTCGTTGGTTGTTTTGTTGGGCTTCCGTGTGCCGTGTGTTTTTGTTGCTTCGCGTTCGTGCGTCTCTGGTAGTAGGTTTGGGGCTCGATGCCCCTTTGTGCGAATTGAATGTTGATACGGCATTGGGAACCGGTATGTGGGGATCCTGGGCGAGTTTCGGATCGCATACCGGGGGAATACCGGGGTTGTTGTCGAGTCGTTTGGATGTTTGTCGAGTTGGCTCGCTTGGGCTTGGGTATTAGCATCGGGATCACCTCCGGTGGTCTGTTGCTAGAATCCAAATCCGACGGGAGCGACTGTTCATCCAGCAACTCGAGGACGATCTGGGCGGCTCCTCTCAGCTACCTAGCCCGACTCGGCCTCCTCCTCCCTCCTCTATAGCTGCCACCACTTTTTCCCTATTTTGCCTATTAATCTCTTAGTCTTTGTTATGTGGTATTACATTATTTCACATGTGGAATTTGTGAGTTGGTTGATGATGAATCACTAGTAAAATGCTTGGGATGGCGGTGTTGTGACAGTACTCGTGACCCCCCGTACATTGGGGATTATGCGGGGGTTGACGGGCACGTGTGACGCTGCCCCTACAGTTGCCATTCCAATTGGCAAGTAACTACTACTATCTACTCTGGTTCTCTACTGTTATGATGATATGTTGATGGCCCAAGGATGAATGATTACCTATGATATAGATATGGTGGGAATGGAAGGGTGTGAAATGGTGAGATCATTGGTGAGGTTGATGGAGAGATGGCCTTGTGCTTGGCCTCCTTGCTCTTGGACTCCTTGCTTTTGGACTTCTTGGTCCTATTTCCTTTGAGCTGGCCTTCCTCCTAGTCTTGGCTTTGGCCTTGCTCATGATGGTTTGGTTGCTTGGGTGCATTTGGTGGCTTTGGGGAGAAATGGACTGGGGAGATGGATGTGGGGAGTGCTGGACTGAGGGGTTTTGGTTGGCTTCCCCCTTTTTAACCGAGCTGGTTTACCTTGTTACGATGTGAACATTTATCTTTTACTGGACGATATTTTGGCACTGTTCATTGATGGCTACGGTTACCCGATGAAATTAGGTTCGTGTTTCGTCGGATGATGAAACACTAATTAGCGAGAGGTGCCGACTGGCCCTGAACAGTCTGGTATCTCGATGAGAGTTCCTTAGTCACATTGGGTCTAACAGTAATTAACACAATTTCAATTTTATTATTTATTTATATGTTGTTCGATACTTGTGGTTCTGAATAGTTGCATGTGATCTACGTCGGGGATTGTTTGGAGATGGCCATGGAGTAGTTTTCTTATAGGATTCCTTTTTGAGTATTTCATTTGTTGTAATTAACAATTGGATAAAATTCTGATGTGTAATTTTTGTACGACATTTGTTAAATAATGGAAACGGTGATTATTTGCATTACCTATTTTAACTAAGTGTGTTAATATCTAATCTGATCTCGCTAATCATTTGGGTTGTTTCAACCAAGGTTTGAAATCTCTTTTTTTGGATGAATTCGAGACAAAATTTAAAAGGCAAATTTCAAATCTGGTTTTTTTGCACCTATAAAACTAAAATTTGGGCCGATTTGACTGCGATTTCGGTGAAAAGAACCAACATTTCGCTTGGTTTGAACTCTTGTAAAATGGTCTCCAGATGCTACAAAAAAAGTAAACGTGATGTTAAAGCATGAAACTGAGATAGCTGAGTTGGTCTGTGGTGACATTGCGACCCGAAAGGTTGCGGGTTCGATTCCTGATCTCTTACCACATTAATTTTTCAAAAAAGTTTGGAGATGATGGGATCGAACTTGTGATGTTCTACATGTTAAGCCATATGAGATATGTGCATTGACCTAACAACATATGGCTGAAACCAATGTTATGATGTGTATAACAACATTGTGATGTACATGTTGTAATGCTTGCAAAGGCGCATGCAGCCATGAGGATTCGAACCAAGGACCTAATGGAGATCAGCCGAATGGGTTACCAACTGAGTAAAGCAAAGTTGTTACAAAGTTTTTGAATTAGTAAGCTCTTATACATAACTTGTATATGTATAAATGTACTCCACCCCAAATATGATAAAACACTAAATCCGGTCCAATTTGTGCTTATTTCAATTTTCGAAAAATACTGTAGCAATTTCAATTTATTTCAAATTTGGTTATTCTGCCGGGATTATGAATCTGGGAGGGGGGCCAAAATCCGAAATTTCACCGGGATTTTGAACCATGGTTTCAATAGTCTTGAGCTGTGAAACCACATGGTCAGCACCAGGGTTCACAATATCAAATTTTATATTTTTCAATGATTCTTTTATTTCTGATTATATGCAAAAACTGGCCGAAAAAGGTAGAAATCAAATAAGTTCGAAGTCAAAAATGTTGAACTCAGAGGTCAAACAATGATGAAAAAAAAAATCAAAAATCAACCGATTTTCTCAATTTTCAACCAGTTTTGTTCGATTTTTGAGCGATTTTCTGCGATTTTCAGCACACTCAAGGAAAATTAAAAAAATTCCAGAAAATTGAAAAAAATTACATAGAATATGAATAAATCCTAATTAATCTATAAAACACCTTAAAGAAATTTCAAATATTTTTAAATTTATTTAGTGCTTCTAAAAAATTAAAAACAACAATTAATGAAAAGGAACAGTGACACTGCTAGATTTTTATAAAAATTTACTGGCTTGATTATGCTTTGAAATTTTAATGGTATCATAAAGATTGCCCAATGATCATGTAATGTCATAATTTTTAAAAAAATACAAATGATTGGTCATCACAAGAAAAATTTTCAGAATCATTAGAATTTCCTTAATACATTGTATAAATTTTTTAAAAAATATTAGACTTTATTTAGTGCTTCTATAAAATAAAAAACATAGATCATATACAAATATAGTAGCACTTTAAGAATTTTTTTAAAAAAATACATAGGTCTGATAATCAACTGAAAATTTTACAACATTATTAATATTGCCTCAAGACCTCATACAAAAATCTTAAACAACTTTTAACGCTTTTAATAAATTTTTTCAAAATTTTTGAATTTGAATTGGAATTGGACCGATTTACTGACTAGTTTCAAATGTCGAGCCGGCTTGATACGATCGAAAGCCACGATTTTCAAGCCATTTTCGTCTATTTTGTGAACACTGGTCAGCACCAAAGGTTGCAGCTTTTTTCCCAGCTAGGCTAAAAGATCAAATCTTAACAAGGAAAAAAACACCGATGTGAGAGAAAAAGTGCTAAATAAATAGATAAATAACAACCGTTTATCATTTATTTATGTTTTAATATTTATATAACTAAAAAAACACAGAAGCACACTAAAAAAAAAAAAATCCTCACTCACCTTCCCGGAGAACATATCTAAGGAGACGACAGGGGCGTACTCCTCGGCCGGTTCGCGAATCTCCCCGGCGGCGCCGTCTCCTGGCCCCGGCGACGGCTTCTTGGACGAGTACATCTTCTTGATGCTCCACCCCTGCTGCCGCTCGAACTGCTTCCGCTCGGCGTGCGTCACCCGCACCGCGTACGCCACCCCGCTCGTCAGCGGCCGCTCGAACGCCGTCCTGTCCACGTACCTCGCGAACGTCATCTGCAACCGGACGTGCCATTCATCACCATCCATCATCCATGGTGCGTGGTTATCTTCTAGCCACGAATCGAAAAGACAGAGCAAGAAAAGATTGCGCCCTTAAGTTACAGGCACAGGTACCTGGTCGATGGCGGATGGTTTCTGGGAGTGGTGGAAGGTGGAGACGAGCATGGCGAGGGCCTGTAGGTGGTTCATGCTGACGTTGAACTGGTCCTGGAGCATGCGGGCGCGCTCGTCGCACATGCTGGCGAGCGACTCCCGGCGCTTCTCGACGGCTTGGGAGTTCATGAAGAAAAAGATCCGGAAGGAGGCGAGCAACCAGCCAACGACCCAGAGCAGCAGCAGCCGGCGCCACCACGTCTCCCGCACCCACGACGCCAGGTAGTGGCTGCACACGTGGCTCCGCAGCGACTTGGCCGACAGCTTCTCCGGCAGCGGCAGCGGCAGCCGCATCCTGTCCTGCCCGGCCGCCGTGCCCTTCCTCTCCATCCCTGCTCCTCCTCGTCGGGGTCTTCTCCAACGAACACCGATCATTCGGCGAAAAGGGGAGAGTAACAGAGCGGCGGTGGGAGGAGAAAAGCAGGTGAAGGGAGGTTCGAGTGGAGGCGGAAAGGGAGAAAAGGTGAGCAGAGTGGCGGCGGAGGAAGTTTAATGTTGCTTTCGCATGCATCCATGAGGATACATGTAGGCTACCACACTTTGATCCGCAATCAAGACATCTGGTTAATACCAAGACCAATGGCTAGCTGGTGCATATAGTAGTATACTTCCTACAAAATTAATTACTCCCTCCGTCCGTATATATAAGGCCTAACTCTCTCTAACACAAAGACCAAGGAGTTGTTACTCAGTGCGTTTACCCGATCAGATCGTGGGACTCCTCTCACCCCGCGCGCGGCTGGCAGCCATGCAGCCGACAAATTCCTCCATTGCGCGTTCGGCTAATTACTCCATTCGCGCGTCCGGGTTAATTACGCGCGCCATGCAGCAGCCGCCTACGCGCCATGCTAATTACGCGAGCCATGCAAAACGCAGCAAAGCAGCACCAATTTTTCTCACGCGCGCGGCTAGCTTCCAATTTGGAAATGCTTTTGTACTGAAATTTTTGGGAAAGCGCCAAATTTTGGAGTGCAAAATTTTCAAGGATGGCGCTTATTTGTCCTATAAATATGGATATGCTTCATTCACAGTTTCACACGGCTCATGCATCTTCTCTCCCATGGTTGGACATAATGGTAGATTTTGATCTAAATCAGCCTATTGTTTGGGATTATGTTTCAGATTCCGGTAATACTACTACTCCTTTTGAGTATTTTTTTTCGCTCTTGTTTTCCTTTTGAGCATTGAATTTTGATGGTTCATGGCTTCATGCAATGCATATGGAGCGATCGGAGATCTTTGAAGGCATCGGCGATGGAAGCAAGCGGCAGCGTAGCTAATCTAGGCGACAGAGCTGCCGACGACGTGCTAGCAGGCCATGTGGCGCAGCTAAACCATGCACGTATATGCAGTCTTCACTTTATCTTTCTGCACATTGCCATACACATAGCTAGCCAGCCTTGAACGTACTAAGCCAGTCATGCATGCCATTTATGTGGTGCAGCTATCAGCAGCAACAGGAGAAGGTACTACCCTCCTGACCTAAATGAGGCCATTGATTGGGAAGAAATTGAGGATTTTCATGGATCAATACCTGAATTGAACTATGATTATGTTTTGGACTCCAGCGATTTAGGTGTTCATCGCATACCCTTTATCTCTTCATTTTTTGCTCTAGTTTTCCTTACGATCATTGAAGTATGTTGTTTCATACAGATGGAGATGGTACTGAAGACGTAGATGATGAAGGTACCGATGATGATGTGAGCCGGAGAAGACGCGCGGATGGCGTCCGACGACATCTTGGCCGAGCACACGCCGCGACATAGCGATCCGACGCCAGAGCGACGTAGCTAACGACGCAGGTAATAGTCGCTTGCACATGTGGCCATGTGTTTTCAATCAATGTTTCTTGGAAAGCCAAGCCTTGAACGTACTAAGTCAAGCATGCCATGTACTCCTACAGCTATCGGCATCAAGAGGAGAAGGTACTACCCTCCCGATATAAAGCGAAGCATATATGCCATGTGCTTAGACAGATCGGCTCCTGGCATGTTGAAGCAGGGAGTGACGAAATCTGTTGCTAATGACATGGGGATCCCAGTGAGAGTTGTCCGGCAAGTATGGCGAGATGGACAAAATGGTGGTTGAATTTCAGCTTTTGTAAATAAGAAGAAGGAAAAATGTGGCCGTAAAAAATTTCCCTTCAATTCGGATGCCATCAAAGATGTGCCGCTTAGCCAATAGCATCATACTATCCGTGACCTAGCCAATGCTTTGCATATGGCAAAGCACATTGCATCAACGTTTGAAGGAAAGAAAGTTCAGGCGTCATGCGAATGCCATAAAGTTCACTTTGACCAGAAAAAAAACATGAAGGCTCGGCGTGCTTTTGCGTAGAAAATGCTTGAAAGCCAAAGCATACCGGATGAACCAACTTTTAAATCTTTGTACAACATCGTGTACATAGATGAGAAATGGTTTTATAGGACAAGGGCGAGCCAAAATTATTATTTGGCGCTTGATGAACAGTACCCTCAAGAGCAGTGAAGAGCAAAAACTTTATCGAAAAGGTTATGTTTTTAGGGGTGAAAGCACGTCCAAGGTTTGATGAGCGTGGCATATGTACATTTGATGGGAAAATCGGAATTTTTCCCTTCACCTATTGGCAGCCAGCCAAGAGGAGAAGTCACAATAGGGAGAGGGAGTAAGTAGTTCAATTTTGTTAATTACTTGAATTGTAGCGACTCTACTAATCTTGCTTACTCCTACTTGTATGATTGTTTTGTTAGGAACCTTGGAGCTCAAGCGATGACATCGGTCCAACAGAGGGACACCATCAGAAAATTCCTCATTGAAAAGGTCTTGCCCGGCATCAAATTAAAGTGGCTGTTGAAGAACAAGGTCTCACCAGATATTCATCCAACAAGATAATGCAAAAGGCATATTGCGGTTGGCGATCAGAATTTTGCCGTGTTGCACAAGAAGATGGGTGGGATATCGACTAATATGTCAACCACCTAACTCTCGAGATCTCAATGTTTTGGATCTCGGTTTTTCTTAGCCCTACAGTCATATTTTCACAAGTCATCCCATCAAAAGATTGAAGATATTGAACAACGTGATCAAAGCATATGAGGAATATCGGTAGAAAGATCCCGAATCGTGTGTTCCTTTACGAGATAGGGTGCATGAGAGAGATTATGCGTGCAAAGGAGGACAACATTATAAGATCCCACATATGAAGAAGGGGACATTGGAGAGGGCGGTCTACTTCCCATAAGGTTGCAATGTGATAAGGAAATTTATGAAGAGCAGTTGAATTTATCTTAGCTTAGCTTACCCTTTTTTTGTGCTCTTGTTCACCAAATGTGGGATAATTGACATGTGCATTTCCGGAGCAATAGATAATTTATTCAGCGGATAGCATGATACATGTTAAGCATACAATGATCACTACAAATCTTGTAACAAGTTTACTCAAAATGAAAATTAAGGGAACATTAGTCGCAACATAGCGCACGAGCAATGGCGGTATCCTCATCGGCTTTGTTCATAAGTGCGCAGCAATTTTGGCTTCTTCCTCGACCTTTTCATCAAAGGTGTATGCGTCGGCAATATTGGCTTCTTCCACATGTACTGCGAGTCGTCGATTTGCGAGGCTTCTTTCATCTGTAGGCTGCGACTTCGCCGGCGTGTGGAGCTTCTTGACCTCTACGTGACTCGTCGGCATGTGTCTCATCTTCAACGAGGAAGATAGTGTTCCAAAAGCTCGAGTTTGGATGATCTCAAGGCTGCGCTTTGTTCTTGCATGCCTTGATGCACAGGCATGGATGCCTCGTGCGCGGCCTAGCTCCAACTCCTTTCTTGTAGCATCCTCTGGCGCGCGACCTCCGTCTCGACAAGCTCACTTTCTTTGCACCTTTGCTCCCAAGCCTCATACGCTATGCGTTTCTTATCTGCCATCGCGAGCGACAAAAGTAGCTACTCGAGAGAGATCCAGGAAGCGAGTGTCAAAAGAGTATGAGCGAAGTGACCTGGATGAGGTATAAAGCTAAGGCATGCTTGCATTTCCTGCCAAGCATGCAGTCATGCGTTAATTAGCTGAACATCAATGCAAGCACGCGTGCATGCATATCGAACGAGCGTGTGTGCTGATCGGCAGCGGTTTAATTGAGGGTATAATTAATGCGATGCGTCGCGAGAAGACAAAGAGGCCTTATAAACATGGACGCTATCTAAAAGCAGTTAGGCCTTCTAAACCTGGACGGAGGGAGTATTGAACACGGCTTGGCTTCCAAAGAAAATCTACATAGACATAGTAGTAACCTGCTTAGTCCCAAGTGTAATAGCAATATACACTACTACAGAATGACACATCACTATCGTTTCATCTGTGTCGGTTCTAAACTTTTGACTAAAAAACCGATTGTGATAAGTATATGTCATTTGGAAATCTTGGTAACAAGTTATCACAATCAGTTCTGAGAAGTAACCAATTGTGATACGAATAATAATCCCAATCGGTTCTAGATGAGAACCGATTGTGATAATCATTTTGTTATCACAATCGATTTTTGTAATGTACCGATTGTAATGGGTAGGTATTATCACAATCGGTTTTGGAGAAAAAACCGATTGTGATGAGCATACGGGTTATCACAATCAGTTCTTTTCCAGAATCGATTGTGATGATGGACCTACCAGTGTTCTTGCTAAGAACGCGCGTACTCTCCAGTTCTTGCTAAGAACGTACTCTCTCTCTGTTCGTGGGTTCTAAAGAAAAAAAGCCGCCGCCACATAAAAAAAACAGAACATACTCACATGCATTATAATGAAAGCCCATACGGCTATCACCACACACACACACACACACACACACACATATATATATATATATATTGTTCACAGTTCACACATGCATGCATTTTACTGCTTATAAATTACAAATAGAATGAAAGGCCATGGCTATCACCGCTAATGCCATCGGAGTCGCTATCATCGAAGAAGGGCTGCTGATCATCGTCGCTGCCGACGGCACATGGCTCATCCCACTCCTCCAACGATGACCCAGAAGAGGCAACGGTACCCCAACGGGTGACGGTGACCTCCTCCTCCTCCTCCTCGTCCTCCTCGTCATGTTCCTCCTCCTCCTCCTCCGGGGGCTGAGGTGGCGCTGCCGACGGCGATGATGGCGGTAACGGAACATACTTTGACTCCACAATGGTGTCAGAGCTGGGAGAAGGAGGACGAGGTGGCGGCGATGCCATAATGGATAAGAGCTAGGCATGAGAAGCTGAGATTGCGCGTGAGGCTGAGAGATGATATCGGTTTTATACCGCGCGTGAGCAAGAGACCGATTGGTTTAAAATGTGGGAAACACGAAGAGTCGCGTTCTTATCGGTTATTTGGCAGGGTAGACGAAGGGGTTTGAATATTATCTGTGTCGGTTCTATATAAAAACCGACTATGATTTAATCACAGTCGGTTTTTATATAGAACCAACACAGATAATATTTTTATCTGTGTCGGTTCCAGTTAAAACCGACGGTGATAAATATTATCACAATCGGTTCTTGCTTAGAACCGATTGTGCTTAAGTATTTTTATCTGTGTCGGTTCCAGTTAAAACCGACGGTGATAAATGTTATCATAATCGATTCTTGCTTAAAACCGATTGTGATTAAGTAGCTCATATGACAATCGATTTTTTATCAGAATCGATTGTGATAAGCCTCACTAGGTTTTATATATATTCCCTCGGGATGAACTCTCCTCTGTTGTAGTTCTACTGCCAAAAAAACCGCCGCCACCCCGAAAAACAGAACATACTCTTATTTAAACTTAGACTTGTGGGAGAAAATCTGAAATCCTTGAGGTTGTGTGTGAAGAGGGTAAGTTGAAGCTCTAGCTCGAAGAGATTTTCCCCCTCTATTTCCCCTCATTTGATGTTTTCTTCAAATGGTGAGCATTCCTTCAAATCCTTTCAAATGCATGTGTTGTATGTCATTAATGCTATTATATATGATTGAAATGTACCAATATTGTTGCAGAAATTATAAATTAAATCCTCGAGGAGATCGGTTTGAGTCTAAAGTTGAAACCCTAGCTTGAGTATATTTCCCCTCATTTGTGGTTAATTTCCTTCAAAAGGTGAGCATGTGAATGGGTTACATGTCATTATATTGTTGCTATTGTAACATCCTCATTTTCGCTTTCTGAAGAAAAACCTAATTTAAATAAAGTAAATTTAAAATTTGGAGTTTCATTGGTGTTTGTATTAACCTGGCATCCATTCCTATCCAAGATCGGGAATTAATTCCCTCCCGGTCGAAAAATCGGGTTTTCCAGTCCCGCCGGTACCCGAAAATTCACCCGAGTCCAAAAATGCTCCAAAAATCTCCAAACCACTTCTAAAATGTTCCAAATATTCCGAAATGATTTTAGGGATCATTCCCCGGATTTTTGGACATCCGTTTCTATTTTATCTCGCGCGGCTTTTGTTTAATGCCTGTGATCTGCACCCGATTATCCAATTCCACAAAACTCATCCAAATTCAACCAAACCAATTCCATTGAGTTCCAAATAATCTAAAATGGCTCTAGGAATTTTTCCGGATTTTTTAGGCCATTTTTCCTAATTTTTCTCTAGGGTGGAACGTTTGCGTAAAGGAGGACCTATGGCGTGGCGACACGTGGCGAGTGAATAGTGTCATCTTCAACCTCTAGCCATGCATGGTTGGTGGAGCTCAAGCAAGCAACAATGGAGGGAGACCTTCTTTAAATGCTTGTAACTCCCTCCACGCAACTTCAAACGACGAACGGCCGGTTGCGTTGGATTCGCAGCGTCGTTCTCTTCACATCTCCCACCACCTCTCGCCGGAAAACTCGCCGGAGTGCGCACGATCGGGCAAAAACTGAAAACCGTCCAAATGCATTCAATCCTCATTTGCTCGGCCGTTTCTCGTCCAACCGGCGCACCACCGCCTCCATTCTCTCCCTATAAAAGCCCTCTTTCCGGTGGTATGATCCTCTTTTGGCATCTCCCCTCCGTTCAATATCTAGCTCAAGAAAACCGACGCCGGGTGCAAGTTTTTCGGTGTTCTTCGTGTTCGTGCTTGTCCCGTCCTCTCCGGTGAGCCATTCTTCTTGTTTCTTAGTTCCTTATGACCGTGAGGAAGTCTAGGAGCTCATCCAACAATTGGTTGTAGGTTTAATCAAGTTTTGGCGACGAATTTCGCGTTCTTTTCATTTCGGCCGAACCACCGTTCGTCGTCGATTTCTCCAATTCCGGTGAGTTTAGGTTCAATTCATTCCTCCTAGATGTTGCTAAGGATGATATCTAGAGGTTCTAGCCTTTTATTTGGATCGATTCCATGCAAAAATGTGTTAGAAATCCAAGTTTTAGTTTTCTTTGGGGCTCTCTGTTGTGGAGTTGCTCTCTGTTCTTTTTGGGTTGCTCCTGTGCATGCGTGTGGGGCCTTGCCGTCTTGTGCGCCCGCCCTTTGCTCGCCGGCCGGCTGTCTGCCGCCGCCGCCGCCCGCCTTGCCGCCAGCGCCCTTGCCGTCGCCGCCGCCCGCGCCGCCTCCGTCTTGTAGCCGCCCATGCCGCCGTCGCCCCCCCTCCGGCCGGCCGAGCCCCCCCTCTCCTTCCCTTCAAGCTTCACTTCCCTTTCATGGTAGCTATGAAGCCCAAGGTTGAAGATAACCTTTTCCTCAATGACACGTGGGACCCCATTGTAAGAGACACAAAGCTCAGTCAAAGCCAAGTCTTCGGTCAAACTTTGACTCAGTCAAACCAGAGAGGAATATTCCGAGAATATTCTCGGTTTTCCGATTTATTCGAAATTCAAACTTCGGAAGCTCATAACTTTCTCATCCGAACTCCGTTTGACCTCATTCAAATTTCTAAATTCATCTAAAATCAAGATCTACCTGCCAGTACTAATTTTATAATTTTTGGATTTTATTTATTTTCTGTTATTTATTTATTGCCTCGTTTTGCGTGTAGTCGACGATCCCGCCGCGACCGCCGATTTCGCCGTCGAGCCTTCCGAGATCGACACCGCCGCCGCAACTGAAGGCAAGTCTCCTTGATGCACTTTGCTCCTATGTTTGCGAACTGATTTAATTGTTTATAAAGTTGCATGGCTATGTTTAATAAAATATGTCAAATATAAGTGGTAGGTATACCGAAATTGTTAATTCCTCCTTGACATTGTTAATCATATCCATTGTAACCTTAGGACATTGTTTATACCATGTCTATGCTTATGTGGTATCCTTTGCTAAGTAGTACGGTAGAAATGCTTAGGACCTTTTCCGATGAAAACAGCCCATGGATGGGATTATTCAAAAAGAATGTTATCAAATGTGATTTGATGATTATTAGTATGATTTTAGTACTATTTTCTAAAATAAAAAGAAAAGGAAAATGATTTGGACTTGGGCGGAATGGTTTGTCGGATGGGTGCGGTTGGAGCACGTTTTGTCTTGTGCAAGTACCACCCCAAGTCATGTAAGGACCGACGCTTGTGATTGTTCATTCTAAGCAATACCGTACTACCACATGTCTATAATGGTACGACCTGGCCCACTAATTTGTAGAAGCCTAGTTTAGACTCACCACTCGGTTGTTGTGTGAGAGCCGGAAGGAGGCATTGTTGTGGTTGTTGTTTTGCTCACATGGCGCAAGAGGGGGCTTCTGTACTGGGTGGAGAGCCTAACAGCGGTGAAACCTCAGCGGGTGGGTCTAGCTAGGTAGAAACATTGTAACGGCCTTGTCACGATCTCTCTGCCGGCACACCAAAGGAAGTGTGCTAATAGCTTGGCACTAGGAGATGATCGTGTCGTGTGGGTAAAGTTGTACACCTCTGCAGAGTAAAACTATTCGAATAGCCGTGCCTACGGTTAAAGGCAAAGCGAAGAATGCTTTCATATTGGTAGACTTTGATTTTGTTTTTAAAACTGAAAAGTGTTTTGTTTTGGGGTTCGGGAGTGGTTAGAACTCTCGAATGTTGTTTGGCGGATAGAGCCAACCAGGTGGATAGAACCTGTTTTACATTTGACGGATGGAGTCACCTGATTAACCGGGATCTTTTAAAAGTTGGCGGATAGAGCCTTTATGTTAGTGATGGTGGTTAGAACCTCACTACGTTATTAAATAATTCAATTATTAAAAAGATTTGTAAAAGATGCTTTGTGAAATTACTTACTTAAGTATGGTTTAATAAAATATGGCTTTATGCAAATAAACCCTATTAAGCTTCCTTTGGAAAGCCCCACATGATCATACTTTCCCGACTTGCTGAGTACTTTTGTACTCACGTGCTACACCAACATTGTCATCATCAGAGAATTTCCAAGATGCTGAGGAGGAGGAGTTCTTCGAGGAGGATTGCCAGGAGGACTAGTTGCGTTCTTAGTCGTCGCCTGTGGCGTTGTGGCGTTCGCTTGTTGCTTTCTTTTGCTTCCGCTGTTCTGTGTGTCCGGTCGTTGGACCGAGTATTGTAATAAGTGGCCATGTGGCCCATACTTGCATATTTATATTACAAGTTTCGTTTTGTTCGGCAATGAAGTATCACTGTGACTGTGTGTACTAGCTACTGATCTGGGACTAGTACGAAAATACACAGGAGATTCTGGATAGCCGATCCGGGGTCTCACAGCTATAATATGATCAATGCTAGAGTTTAGGTTGTGTCACCTAGGCGTCTCCCGTTCGAGAGGGTTTGTTTATAAATATGCTAAAATGGCATATTTATAAATAAGCAGTCTCGAATTGTCCACGTTTTTTGGACAGTTCTAGGATGTGTGGTTCGGGCAAGTTGCTGAGCTGTTGTACAACTCTAGAGAAAGTTTCGGCAGCATGCATCTCCCCGGTGTTCTCGAAATACACACCCTCTTGACCTATTGTCGAGACGTATATTTGGAGAACAGCGAAGAGATGCTGCCGAAATTTTCTTTGGAGTTGTATAACAGCTTAGGAACTTGCCTGAACCGCATATCCTCGAATGGGATTAAGACCTGACCTAATTAGAAATTAGGAGTCATCATTGGTAGTTACGTATTTCAAATGTTGATGTTTTAAATATGCATGTCACCTCTATTGTGCGAAAGTAATTAAATAATTTATCGGTATTTGAAATAGCTAGTTGTCGCTCGTTGGCATTATTAATTTATTGTTTGTGGTTTAATTGTAGATGGACCGTGAAGAATGGATGTATCAAAAAAGCCGTGTGAGTGCTGAATTTCAGAGGGGAGTTAAGGAGTTCATAAGAATTGCAGAAGTAGATATGGTTATGAGGGGTGTAAAGTTCATATATTGTCCTTGTATTGATTGCATCAATCTCAGGAGATTTAACAACTCAGCTCAAATTGAAGGCCATTTGATTCGACGTGGCTTCGTGAGGAATTACACGTGTTGGATCCATCATGGGGAAACAGGTAGTACCCCTGTGATATGCAATGTGTGTGGTTTTGTGAATGTATATTAATGTGAATGTAATGTGTGTGTTTTGTGAATGTATATGTTATGTGATATTGTGGATTGTGATGAATGTCATATTGTGAATGCAAGGCTAATTTCGGACGATGGACAGTAACATCATCACAATCGGTTCTTTGTAGGAACCGATTGGGATGGGTACAATATCACAATCGGTTCTTGTAGGAACCGATTGGGATAGGTATAGTGTCACAATCGTTTCTTGTTGGAACCGATAGAGATATGTATAGTATCACAATCGGTTCTTTGTTCGAACCGATTGTGATAATATCGTCATCCCAATCAGTTTTTTATTGGTACCGATTGTGATACTGTAATCATTTCAATCGATTCTAAAATAGAACCGATTGTGATATTATGCTTATCTCAATCGGCTCTAAGAGAGAACCGATTGTGATAACATTATTATCACAGTCAGTTCCGACAAAGAACCAACAGTGATGAGAGATTATTACTGTCGGGTTAAAACTGACTGTGATATATCTACGTTATCACTGTCGTTAGATTTTCTATCGCCACCAAAACCGACTGTGATGACAAAAAAGAACCGATTGTGATGTATGAAGCTGTAGTAGTGATAATTACTAGGAAACGTCCATTTTTCAATCTTGAACTATCTTCTAAGTCAGATTTTCAACCCCAAACTTTAAAACCATCTAAAGCACACACTTGAACTCTCAAAACTGTCCACTCTACCCTCATTGACCCTTCCCATGTAGTTTTATGTGGTATATATCTGCCATGTGTCTGTCACATGTGTCGTCATCTAACAAATCAAAAAATAAAAAAAATGATGGACCCACATGTTAGCGTCTACCATCTTGTTCCTCTCTCTTCTCTCTCTCCTCTTCTGTTTCTCATAGCTAGGGGTGGAATTTTAGCTCGAGGCTCGAGGCTCGGCTCGGGCTCGGCTCGGCTCGGTCCGGCTCGGCTCGGCTCGACGCAACAACGAGCCGAGCCCGAGCCTAACGCGTGGCTCGCAGCCGAGAGCTCGAGCCAGCTCGTGAGCGGCTCGTTAGGCTCGTTAGGCTCGACGGTCATATGAATAATGCATGTCACGTTAGTATTACTATTACTAAAAGACTACATGTCAAATGATATTACTAAAAGAAAACCAATAACAAAAGATGTATAGTCATGACTACATGCTACAGATCATTAAATAGCCAAATAGAAATGGATGCTCTGAGATCAGCGAGATCAACAAATAGCCAGACCCAGCGTCGGTGGCTCCTGGCCGAGCCGAAGCCGGCTCGAGGCTCGGCCGAGCCCGAGCGAGCTCGATTTTCAGCTCGGTCAAGTCAACGAGCCGAGCCTGGCTCGGCTCGCAAACTGCCGAGCTCCGCCGAGCCGAGCCGAGCCGAGCCAGGCTCGGCTCGATTCCACCCCTACTCATAGCCACTTTTTCTCATCGCCGGCCAAATCTAGGCCCTCTCGTCGCAAGCAGTGAGTCGCCCTTTTTTCCCATCGCTAACCAAATCAAGCTCTTCTCTGTCAAAAGTTCTGACGGGCCTTCGCTCTAACACAAGCGGCGCCGGGTCCCATTTCCCGTGTTGCTCGCAAGGTCCTTCTCGTGCTGCTCCGTGGCCACGTTGATGTGCAGCTTCTTGCTCATCGATTATGGATGCACTTCAAGCATTTAAAGTTAAGATGCAATTCTTTATTTACCGTTGGAAGTTGACCATATCCCTAATATGCCATCGAAAAATTTCTCCTCCCTTATTTGCCATTTGAGCTCAACTTTCATCTTTTATTTGTCACTCCCGTCACTTTATCGTAAGTTGGCTGTTAATTGGTGTGCCAAAATATGGGTTTGCCCATCTTCCTCCTCCACCCTCTTCCTCTTCATCCTCTATTAATCCCATGTTAAGCAACCCAACAAGTGCTGATATGGCATAGACACATAGCAAAGGAACATAGACAAGCAGAGCATGTCTCAACACACTCTGATCTTGTCACGCCACCTCCGTACGATGATCTAATCATGCTGCCCACCATCCCGCAAGTAAGGAAGAAAGAAACAAGAAATACAAAGTAAAAACAAAAGCGCTTGCAAATGGAAAGGGCAACCCCATTGGAGCTCAAATCCTAGCCCATCCCTATATCCATCCATCGATACAATCATCATCAGGCCAAGGGCTAATCCAAGCAACAAGCAAAATATTATAGTATAGCACCAATGCAGCAAACAAACCAACATAACTAATCTATACCAAGATCAAATCAAAGTACCAAACCACTACAAAATCGGATGAGTCAAACAAAAAAAGTCTAGCATAGGAGATCCACTACAAAATCATATCAAAGTATCTCATTCATTTCTCAACCCATGCACATATCCAGGCAGATCCACTGCTCTCACGCTTGCAGTGGCCAGAACCGTTGATGACGCTCATCTCCACCCCCCCTGAATCGCCCTTTTTTTCTATCTCCACCTCAAGGCTGACAACCAGATGATGTTTAGAGGTGCGGCATGGCAATGGCGACTTGATCACTAATGACACAACGTAGTGATGTTCTCTTGCAGCGAGTAGGGAGAAAGGCTTTGTCATAGGTGAACATGTGCAGGAAGCGCAGCTCAGCCAAAAGCCCAATGTGATGCGGACGAGTGCACCTCATGCTCATGGGCCAGGGATAGCAAGGGGGAGGCTGCAGTGGCATTAAAGAGTGAGGGGGTAAGAGAGGAGGAGTAGGAGGAGGGTCATGGCTCTGAGACGCGGATTGGAGCTTGGAGCATGGATTGGTGCATTAGAGCTCGTAGTAGGACGGGATAGAGGTTGGGATTGGGAAGAGGATGGGGTAAAGAGAAGGAAGAAGAAGGGTAAGATGGCATTTTGATAAAAATCTGACAACTTTACATGTGTTAACGGTGGTTGGGACTAATGGGGCTGACTGTAATGGCAAAAAAGAGATGAAAATTGAGATCAAGTGGCAATAAAGGGATAAGAAGTTTTTCAATGACATATAGAGAGGTGCTTCTATGCTCTTCCTTTTAAAAGTTACACAACTATTAAAGCATGAATGAAGGGTAGATGGCACCTCTCTAACATATAAGGGATCTAACCAACTTCTAATGGCAAATACGAAATTTTCTCTAAAGCTAACGGCTAGCACTTGAAGCACTTAATGCAAAATTCCTTATTTCAATTTTGCTCTTCTTTCCCAGCAGAACCGCGTCAACACTATCTTCCCCATTTCCCCGCCAAAGTCCCGCTGCCACTGCCATCTCTCCCACGGTAAGACTCTGTCCAATTAAATCCCACATGAGCACCATATGGCCTCTTTCCTCCGGTCCCAACTCCTAATTAGAGTTTTCATCCTCTCTAGCGCCACCGCCACAGGTTGCACATTGTAGGGCCGCCTCAGAGCTCTCTCAACCTTATCGTCGACACCAGTAGACCACTGCAACTACCCTTATGGTTGTGCTCCCCTCCATTTGGGCCAAGCAGCGTTGACGTCTTTAGCGGCGTTGCCGGCGTCGTTGGCTCTTGTGAGCTTCGTGACGCGTGGTGGAGCTACGAAGAGGGAGAGAGGGAAGGAGGAGGAGGCAACGGTGGTGATCAGCATGGAGAAGGAAGGAGACAGGGAGGGAGGGGAATGAGGCGGGTGTGGTCGATGACGAGGCCCCATCAGTGATGGTCGGCTTGAGAGAGAAAAAGAAGAGAGAAGGGAGAGGGATGACTGACATGTGGGCCCACCCTATTCAGTAAAACCACAATCACATTAGCGAAAACCAGGGGTAGGAAGGGCGAAAGGTGAAAAAAAAAGACGTTTCAAGGGTTGGAGGTTACCTCTTAGAGCATCTCCAGCAGAGCCCCTAAACCAACCCTTAAACTTTAAAATAGGGAGTATAGTAAAAAAAACAGATCCAACAGGGCCCCAACTCAAGCCTCTAAAATTAGGAGGCCCCTAAATTTGCCTCCTCAGCCCCAATTCCCAGGGGCCCCAACTCAAGCCTCTAAAATTAAGAGGCTCCTAAATTTACCTCCTCAGCCCAAATTCCCAGGGATACAAGTACAACCCCCTATTATTGAAGATAGGGAAATACATGAGAGGCTTCAAAAATTTTATCATGTTTTAAAATTTTTAATTTTAAATTTGAAATATCGTATTTTTAAATTGTAAATGTTAATATGCTTATGTTTTATGTATTACAAATTTTTTTAATTGAATTTTAGTGGTGTCAAATGAAGATTATACATAGCGGATATGTCAAAATAGGAGAAAAAAATAAAATAAGGGCTGAGATTTAGGGACTGTTGTTAGACTTGTGCTCTGAAAACAGGACCCTAAAAAATAGAGGGGTCCCTAAATCCAAAATAGGGACCATGTTTTAGGGGCCATTGCTGGAGATGCTCTTAGACGCATTTAAAGTTAGAGGTTGAAAATTAAATTAGAGCAATAGTCGAGGGTTAAAAATAGATTTTTGCTAATTAATATATACTGGCAAGAATTGTTTAGCAAGACCAGTGCACATATATACGTGTCTTAATGTATAGTCTGTATCATTTTCTTTTGGCTTGATGGTGTTCGATCGGATTTAAAATGCTCATGTTGGCCGGCTTAATCGATGGAATCTTACGTGTCTCAATGTCCAGTGATAGAGATGTAAAGCATACTTTGAGCCGGCATTCCTCTCCAGATATGACACGTGTTTATAATAGATTACTTGCATTACCCTCCCCCTGGAATAGAATTAAGAATGTTCCTTCAATCACCTAACTAGCAATAAACTAGCTGGTCTAGCTTACTACTGCAAAGAACTAGTATTACGTTATTTGTTTTCCTACTCTCCAAGTTAGGCTGACTTTCATTGCCGGATGATGTGATCTGTCCAAAAGATAATAGTGAAAAAGTAACAGGAGGCGACATCAAAGGGTAGGGAGACTAACTTTAATCTTCCTTCTATTTTTAAGGGGGCATATCCTGTGCAATCAACAGTTTGGTGCAATCACTGTGCAATCAAACTAAAAAAAGTTTCAAAAAATTCTGAAAAAAAATCATGAATGTACATCTCAACTTACCCCATCTACATATAAAATTTCATGATTAAATTCGTCCTATGCTAAAATTTACAAAAAAAACAAATTTCTAACAAACTTTTACAGTTCAAATGCACCCCAAATTTGTCTTTTTTGTAACTTCTAGCATAGGACGAATTTGATCATGAAATTTTATATGTAGATGGGGTAAGTTGAGATGTACATCCATGATTTTTTTCAGAATTTTTTGAAACTTTTTTTAGTTTGACTGCACGGTGATTGCATCAAACTGTTGATTGCACAGGATATGCCCCCATTTTTAAGTGACCCACAAACAGATCACACCATTTCTACACTTGATATATCTTAAGTTTCTTTACCCCACCCCTTTTGGCAAAGCACTGGATAGAAAAAAATTGATAAACTAGGCCAAGTGCTTGTAACACCCTAAAATTTCTAAATATTAATATTTAATTATTTATAATTTTTCTGGATTTTCTAAAAACTTTTTATTGTTTTCAGAATTATATACAAAAATAAAAAACTTAAATGAGAATTTTTTTCAAGTTCCAAATAGCTTTTGAAATTTATTTGAATTTTCTAAAAAAATTTGAACTCAATTTGTTATTTTCTAAAAGCCATTTGAATTCTCAGAAATTATTTAAATTAAAAATCCGGTCAAAAAATTCTTTCTTTTCCCTTTGGGCCGAAACCCCCTTTCGTCGGCTCAGTCCCTTCCTCCTTTCGGCCCATACGGCCATTTCTTCCTCGACGCAAGGCCTGTCGAGCTGGCCTGCTCCTTCCCCACCCGGCCGACGTCTTCTTCCCCGAGCTACCTTCCGCCATTGCCGCTCAAACCGAGCTCCAAACCGGCTCCATTTTTCCTCCCCGTAGTGCGCCTTCAATGCCATTAAGCTCCACTAACCACACCGTTTCCCTCTCGGCCATTTCTTCCATTCATGCACGCACTAGCCCGCGAAACCCGGCCGCCGGCCGCAGTGCTCCTTGCGTCCGTTACCGACGCCTCGGTGCCATGGATGATGTTAATTGGTGAGCACCGGCTTTGCGTCACTCATTCACTCATTTGCTTGGAGCACACAAGGACCCGAAGCTTTGTCCCTATTGCCGGCTGCCGCCCCGTCAAGTTGCCGCCGCCTCGGGCATTTCCTCCCCGTTCGGATCGTGTCATCTTGTGCGCAATGAGCTCCTCTTCCGTTCCCCTCTTCTAATTTCACGCTTGCACTTTTGTTGCTCGCTAATTTCATCGTTTTCTACTTTTGGCCGTGCACCATTCTCCGCCAGACTGCGCCGTCGTCAGGTCCCATAGGTCCCCGCTGTCTGCTCCGCAAGCTTCGCTCGACGAGGCGGCCCCGTGCAAATGTATTTTGCAGATTGTTAGGAATAATGAATTGATCATCACATGTGTTCAAGCTTATTATTGGTAGCCATTCTTTGTATTTGTATGAGACTAATATTTGTGAATGTGTTTTTAAAATAATTAAAACTCATGCATTTGCTTTTGTTAGTATGAGGTTAAAGCTTGTTAGCTCTTAATTGCTTTTCGTTGCACAATGCTAACATTTGTGAATGTGTTTGCAAATAATTGAAGCTCATGCAGCTCTTTTTCTTAGCATATGACTAAAGTTTGCAAATGTGTTTGGCGATTTATTAAAGTTCATATTTTGATCATTTCTAGACTCTTGATAGCTTGTAATGACGCTCTTGATTAAGTCTATGTGAAGCATTTCGAAAAAAAATATATCAGTTTTTAGACTTTAGTGACTACATTGGAGTTTTAGTGTTCCATGAAAATATTTAAGGTTGTTTAAATCATGGTAAATACTTCGGAGTAAAAAGTTATGATATTTTTTGTGACATTCTGAATTTTTTTGTTTAAAAATAAAAGATAAAATAATATTTTTAATATTTTTAAAAAATATTATTTTATTAGCGTCTGAATTTCCATAGAATAATTCAATTTTATGGATCTTCTAATAGTTCATTTGATTTTCTGGAATCCGATCAAAATTTTTCTGGATGTTAAAAGGTTTTTTTTTCCTATTTTCAAAAAGTACAACTAATTTATGTATAAAACAAAAAATCAAATATAAGTTGGAAATTATTTTATTAAGTTACAAATATTCTATAGTATTTTATAGAATTTTTCATAATTTTTAGAGCCATTTAACTATTTTTGCCAAGCCTATTCCATTATCAGCACAAATTAAATCAAGAAAATCCGAAAATGATAGGTGGGACCAAACCTCACCTGTCATATGTTTGTTCAAGCTCTAGAGATATCCCGAGGAGCTTGCTCTCCTCTCTCCTCCATGAATGCACAAAAGAAAAAACTTCGAATCTCGTTCGGTTTCGCACCGAAATGTCCCAAATAAATGTGCAATAAAATCCTCATCGCATCCTTAATTTTCCAAAACTATTTCCCAATTAAATCCCCTATGATTTGCCTTGAATCAAGTGAAATCTTCATTGCTATTTACTCCTAGCCACCGTCGCTCCCACCTCAAATGCGCTCCCTCTGGTTCTCCTCTCACCCTATAAAAAGGAGCATCGGGTACCTGACACCACCACCAACCCATTCATCCACTCGGTTTGTTGTCTATTGCCTTTGTTTCGCCTGAACAACGTAAGAACCGGAGCGTGAACCAAACGTCGGTGACGCATCCTCGCGAGCTCCCCATCGCCTCGAGCTCCTTTCATCGTGCCAACCGCATGACAAGGTGCGTCGTATCGTCCTCTCTCTATCCTCTCTCTTGTCTCCCAGGTTCCCCTTCTCCCTTCACCGGATTTCGCCATTTACAGTGGCCGGCCTCCACTTCCTTGCCGCCATGCATTGCCATTCGTGCCTTTCCACCATAGCCGTAACCGCCATTGAGTTCATCGCATCGCGAGCTACACCGTGCTCCTCTTGGTCTGGCCTTTGTCCTAACCCTTTGGTCCTTTGGCCTTGGCTTATTGCCCTCTGAGAGTCCACCGAGGATTAACGAAGGAAAGCAGAGGAGCGGAGCGCGCGAGAAAGCGAAGGGAATGGAAGAGGCTGCCCGCGTGGGGAGCCTCGGGATCCCTGGTGGTTTATGAGGAGAAGAAGTGAGGCGCGTAGGAGGCGACAGTGGGCGGGCGGAGGGCGCGAGGAGGCAACCAGGGACCGGAGGGGCGGCGGTTCTCAAGGGCTCCGCGAGGCCCGCACTACTACAGGTCAGGCAATCTCTGCCGGTTAGGAAACGCTATCACAGTCGGTTATAGTAGCTGGCAGTGATTGGTCGGCAGTGATACTTGGGATTATCACTGCCGGCTCAGGAACCGGCAGTGATAAAAGATACCTCTACCGGCTCACACTAAAACCGGTAGTGACACCTGTATATCACTGCCGGCTCAAACTCAATCCGGCAGTGATATATATACATCACTGCCGGCCTATACCACAATCCGATAGTGATACATATACATCACTGCCAGCCTATACTACAATCCGGCAGTGATATGTATATCATTGTCTGTTCTTGGACGAACCGGCAGTGAGGATTTTTTCTCATATTTTCTTTGCATTATATAATTTGAAACAAATATTTTGTACAATGCCTTATGTATAAAATTTGCACATGAAAAACTCTGAAAAATTTTACGGATGTACTTCGAAGATGACTCTACATATGTATAAAATTGCAGGTTCAAATTCAAAACATATGAAGAGTTACAAAAAAGAGAATATGATCTTGAGATAGAGGCCATTCCTAGCAAGTTTATCAGAAATTAGCATTTGCTACAACTACGAGGAGGCTATGTCAAAGGCAGCCATTAAAAGAAGATATAATCTTGAGATCTAAATTAAACTTGAGCTATAAATCAAACTTAAGCTCTAAATTAAAATTGAGATTACAAAACACTGGAGGTTGCTGAACCTAACAAAAAAACCGACAGCACCTCCCCTAAAATAGTGGGCATCCACTCAGCAGACAGAAGACAATATTCAATCTAATATTAACACACATACAAGCACATAACTAAGCATAGAAACATGGAAGAGAAAGTAATCGCGAAGCGTTTACTTGCACATTGCAAGTTACATCCACATTTCTTCAATTCTTGTAATGCAACATATCATCATAGAGCATTCACAAATACAAAACTAATCGAAATCAATACTTGTAATGCAAATTGGCAACTTTTAAAGTTAGGGTTTCAATTAAAACCTGCCTAATTATCTTAATTAACATTTTCAAGTTAGATAGAGAGAGAGACGGCGGGGAGGGCGGCGCCGGGCACGGGGAGGGCGGTGCAGGGCTCGGGGGGGGGCGGCGTCGGGCTCGGGGATGGCAGTGAGGGCAGCTCGGGTGCGACGGCTAAGTTAGGGTAAATGAGAGAGGAGAGCGCGCCCTTTGAAATTATAGAGACTATCACTACCGATTAAAAATACCAACCGGCAGAGATAATATTTCGCTACCGGTTGACCACAACAACCGGTAGTGATAATACTATTACTACCGGCTCTCTTAGTTAACCGGCAGTGATAATTCTATACCACTGCCGGTTGAAGATATCGTCGGCAGTGATAACAATATATCACTGCTGGCTCAATTGTAAAACCGGCAGTGGTAAGGATGATCACTGCCGGCCCATTTTCCAACCGGCAGCGATATACCACAGTGTGATTTTTGATTTTCTAACATTAGTAAATCATTTCCAAACTTAGTAAAAGTTTTTAGAGGTGATAAATAAGATTGATAACGCAATATAAATTCCAAATACTAATATTCACAAAATGGTTGAAGTTCAATACATGTCGTGTGTACAAAAGAAAACATACATTTCATTACTACAACTAAGCTACGATTCGGCCTTCATTATGATCGCGGCGTATGTACTTAGCTTCATCAGTCTCTTCCATGATACTTAGGTCAACATCCTCTCCGAAAGGCGGAAGCTCATCGAATTGGTTGTACTCTTCCTCATCAAAAACATTCTCAACTCTGACAATCCTTCTTTTTCCTTGAATAACCACGTGGCGCTGCTTGTTAGCCGGGTCAATTATGAAGAAGATTTGTGTAACAGAATTAGCAAGCACGAATGGTTCTTCTCTGTATCCAACGAGTTTGAGGTTCACGGTAGTGATACCGTATTTGTCGATATTCACGCCCCTGGAAGTCTGACCCATTGGCACCGAAAGAGAGGGACCTTTAAAGGTCCATAGTCAAGCTCCCAAATATCTTCTATGAATCCGTAGTAGGTTTGCCTATTTTCATTGCTGTCATAGGCATCTATACGGATACCGCTGTTTTGGTTGGTGCTCTTTTTATCTTGCGCTCTTGTATAAAATGTAAAACCATTTATATAGTATCCTTGGAATGTCCGAAATGTACATGGCAGTCCCTGAGCTAACTCTTTCAATTGAGTGCAGTCTGTCGCCGTATGCATTATGTGTCTACGCAACCAATCGCCGAAGTTATCCCTGTGCTCCCTCGTGAGCCAAACCTCTGACCTCCCTGGGTTGGTTCTGGATAGCATGTTCTTATGCATGTTGACAAACGGGGCCACCACAACTGATTGTCCCAAAACTGCGAAATGTGCTTGTGTAAATGAAGCTAGATTGCTAGTACGTACAAATTTCTCGCCCAGTGTCCCTTTACCCTGTAGCCTCCCCTCATGCCGAGTTACAGGCACACCAATCGGTTTGAGATCCATATAATCAACGCAGAACTCAATGACCTCCTCGATTCCCCAGCCATCGGCAATGCAGCCTTCCGGTCGATGTCGGTTACAAACATATTTCTTTATAACCCCCATTAATCTCTCGAAAGGGTACATCTGATGTAGAAATACGGGACCAAGAATCCGTATCTCCTTCACAATGTGAACAATGAGATGGACCATAATATCAAAAAAATATGGAGGGAAACACATCTCAAGCCTACACAGAGTGTGGACCACGTCTTCCTGTAGCTTATCTAGTTTTAACGGATTGATGGCCTTCTGTGAAATCGCGTTGAAGAATGAACACAACTTGATAATTGGGTCTCGGACTTTCTCAGGCAGAACACCCCTAATTGCAATTGGAAGCATCTGTGTCATCATCACGTGGCAATCGTGAGACTTCATACCAATTAATTTTAAGTCTTTCATTGAGACTAGTCTCTTTATATTAGCAGAGTAACCCGACGGAACTTTGACTCCGTGCAAGCATTCGCAAATGCTAATTTTCTCTTTCTTGCTCAGAGTGAAGCAGGCTGCGGGAAGGTACTTTTTGCCCGTATCCATTTCTTTGTGATGTAGCTCCTTCCTGAGTTTCATATCTTTGAGGTCCATCCGTGCTTGGAGTGTATCTTTCGTTTTGCCAGGTATGTCCAGTAAGATACCAAGCAAGCTATCACACATGTTCTTCTCTATGTGCATGATGCCGATTGCGTGTCGAACTTCCAGGTGCTGCCAATAAGGTAGGATCCAAAATACTGATATCTTTTTTCACAAATGATCCTTATACCGGGAACTCGGGATAGATGTTCTGTCGGGTCCCTTTCCGTGAATAATTGTAATATCCTTTACGGTCGCAAATATCTGTTTCCCCGTGTGATTCTTTGGAGCTAAGGCAGTCTCCTTTGTCCCGTCAAAAGCTCTCTTATTATTGCGGTATGGGTGATCCTTGCGGAGGAACCTACAATGCTGCATGTGAAGCCTTTTGTCGTCTGGCCCGACAGGTTGCCAAGAGCAGGGTAATCATTGATGGTTACGAACAACAATGCCCGTAAGATAAAGTTTTCTCTTTTATACTCATCCCATACTTGTGCACCATCGTTCCACAATATTAGAAGATCTTCAACCAATGGTTTGAGGTACTGAAAGGACCGATGATGTCGCCTAGAGGGGGGGTGAATAGGCGAATTAAAAATTAGCAGCGGAATTAAACTTTCCCGAGATGGTCAATCCGGAGTCTCCGGGTTTTGGTCCGGATGCTCCGGCTTGTCCGGAGTGTCCGGTACTTTATACCGGAGTCTCCGGGATGGGTGGCTCGGGAGCACAATGAAAGTTCTTCAAACTTGCACAAAAAATACTACTAAAAGTAGATGACAATAACAACCTAAAGCAAGTGCTAGTATGGATTTGAATTAAAGCTAGACAAAGAGCTAGATCTACGCTTTACGGAGACAAATCCACACAAGCAACACAAGCAACACAAGAAAGAGCGAGAGAGAAGTGATTTTTCACCGAAGTTCGGATTCTTGAAGGGAATCCTACGTCTCCGTTGAGGTGGCTCGGTCACACTTGAGCCGGGGTCTCTTTCAACCCGCTTTCCTCCCGGTGTTGCACAAATGCACTCGCCGGCTTCACTCCTTGTCTCTTTCCTTTCGGAGGCGAGACTCGCCTTCACAAACGACCGGGGCTCACCACACAAGTTGGTAGCTCCCGGTGACTCCTAGCCGTCTAGGAGACCTTCAACCTCCAAGAGTAATAGCACCGCGGAAGTCGCTTGGAGGATGAACTAGTGCTCAACAACTCAAAATGAATGCACCTAGCACTTTTCTTCTTCCTCTCCTCACCAAAAGGGATCAACAACCAAATCAAATGCTGGGAGGAAGTGAGGGCTCTATTGAATGATTTGGAAGTGTTAGAGAGGGCTTGAATGCTGCAATGAATGAGCTCAAAAGCAGTCCTAGCCGTTGGAGAAGAAGGGGTGGCTTTAAATACATTTTTGAAAACTAGCCGTTTTTCCCCTTTTTCGAACAGGCCGGAGACTCCGGACATAAAACCCGGAGACTCCGGGTTGTCCAGACTCTCCGGAATAAATGTCCGGATACTCCGGACTCTCCGGAAATCACAATTTTGGCCGAGTGGGTTAACCCGGAGACTCCGGACAAAATGTCCGGAGACTCCGGACTGAGTCCGGATACTCCGGACTATATGTTCGGACTCTCCGAGTTGATTGGCTCGGTTGGAATTCAGATTTTTGGAAAATGCAAGTTTTGAGTGCTAGTTTTGGATGCAAGTTTTGAGTTTGAGCACATGCACATCCTAAAAGCGATTTTCCGTAGTACCCTCTTAATAGTACGGCTATCCTTAAGACTCAATTAAAAAAGGAAAATTACAAGTCTTCGTCTTGATGCCGTTTTTGGTTGAAATTTGATACTCGTGGAGACGTCCAAAGTCATTTCAAACTTGATGTAATCTCGAGATCTGCATTATACTTGATTGAAATATTAGATCTCTTTAATTGTGTCATCATTAATCACCAAAATAAAATGAGGGGCCTAGATGCACTTTCAGGTACACATCGATATCATTGCCAGGTTGCCTGGGCCCTTGAATTAGTAGTGGCATCATAATGTACTTTCGCTTCATGCAAAGCCATGGAGGAAGGTTGTAGATGCATAAAGTCACCGCCCAAGTGCTGTGACGACTACTCATGTTGCCAAAAGGATTCATCCCATCCGTACTCAACTCGAACTTATATTCCTCACATCATATGCAAAGTGCTTCTTATATTTCCTGTCGATGTTCCTCCATTGCACAGAATCGGCAGGATGTCTGAACATTCCATCCTTCTTACGCTCTTCGGCATGCCATCGTAGCAATTGGGCATGCCTTTTGTTCGCAAATAATCGCTTCAGACGGGGAATTATAGGGAAATACCACACCACCTTACAGGGACACCTATTCTTCTTACGCTTCACCCCGACATCATCGTTCTCGATATCATCATCGTTGCCCTTATATCGCTTTGCTTTGCAAACAACACAGGCATCCATGTCTGTAAACTCATTGCGATACAATATGCAATCGTTTGGACATGCATGGATTCTTTGTACTTCCAGTCGGTGGGCGGAGACAACTGCTTGGCACAGTGCGTAGTTGTAGGCAACACATTACCCTCTGGAAGCAAGTCCCCCAAGAGACACAACAGCTCAGTAAAGCTCTTATCGGACCAACCATTTCTTGCCTTCAACTGCAGTAGTGAAAGTACAGTACGCAGCTTTTTGTGCTCCTCCTTGCAGCCGGGTACAATGGTGTTGTAGAGTCCTCTAACATACGCTGAAACTTTTGAAACTCCCTTTCACTCGTCAAGTCCCCCTCCCCATCATGCAACATTTGATCTATATCATCCTCGTGGCTATGAACAAACGTATCTTCCACCGATGTCATATCATTGTCTCTATCATCTTCATCAATGTGGTGCCCTTCATGTACAATATCATCTTTATGAATGTGTTGCCATTCTTCTACAATATCATCTTCATCAATGTGTTGCCCTTCTTCTACAATATCATCTTCACCGTGCTCGGTCCAACAGGTATAGCCAGCCTTGAAACCCCTTCAAAGTAAGTGTGCATGTATCGACTCTATGTTAGAAAACAGCTTCTCATTTTTGCAATCAACGCATGGACAACACATATAGTCCGCCAGATTCTTCGACTTATGTGCCGTAGCCACATTCAGAAAACCAGACACACCATTAAAGAACTCTGGACCGTGACGGTCCGTGTCATACATCCATCTTCGGTCAATCTACAAATAATTTATTTTTTCCATTACTCATGCAGTGGTAATTAATTCAAACGATAAACACATTATAAGCACATAACTGCAAATAACAATATAATTGTAAATGATTAGATTTACAAATACAGCTGGCAATTTTGTCTATATTAAAAAATATCAAACCTTTTTCGCTATTTAAATATCCACCTAGCATTTTTTAATTATTTGGAACATTTATTCTATTCATTTTGTTATGTACCGCTATTAAATTAAATTAATATACATCAAACAAGCATATAATTGAATATAAGGATATATTTCTAAATTATTATGTATCTTGCAACTTTCATTATTGGAAAATCCATTACCATTTTTCGTTATTTAAATATTCAACTAGCAATTCTCACAATTTATAATTCATTTAGCAATTTTTACTATTTAAAAATCCATATAACAAATTTTCATTATTTCAAACAATTACAATTATGCACAGTTGGCCATGTAGTAATTTTCATTACTTAAAAATCCACTACATCACTAAAATGGATAAGAATTATAATTTATTCAATAATTTAGCTAGATCTTAAGTTGAGCACTACCGACCTAAAATGTTTAAACCATACAATTAGCGATTGTCAACATCTACAACACTCTACAAAGTAAAATTTTACAACAAATATAACATAGATCAATTGATCAGAGAGAAATTTTGCAAGTCAGTAACATCGAAGAGAAATACGAGGCAAATTTTAAAACAATATTCCAGCAGCAACTCGGCAAGATAATAACTACCGAGCAAAGTAGAGCTCTTCTTTGTTCTGCTTGGTCAGAGAAGATGCCGCCGCGAAAAAAAATACAAAAAAATTATCAACACATTTTTTTGGCAGAACCTCCCCAAGAAAATGCCAACCGAGCGAGCAAACAGAGCTCCTATCTGTATGCTCGGTCGCGAGGGCGTCTGATGCTGTAGTTATATAAATAACTTATCACTGCCGGCTTTGCCTACACCCGACAGTGATAAGGTCGAATTACGCGGGAGGTTTCATATTGGCGGGAAAAATATCAGTGCCGGTTAAAATGTCGAACCGGCAGTAAAAGTTCCAATATCTCTGCCGGTTGCATTTAGAACCGGCAGTGATAATTCAGTACCGGTTTTGGATATAACTCGGGAGTGATAATATATTATCACTACCGGTTGGTTATACAAACCGGCAGGGACACGTTTCCAGGGCAGCAATTCTTACGAACCGGCAGTGATATTTTATCACCGACGGCTCTAGCCCAACCGGCAGTGATATGGCGGCGAGGATTGCATGTTCTGTAGTAGTGCCGATCCCATGACGCTTTAAGCGCCATTGAAGGGGGAGACACGGACGAGCAGATGGGCACCCAGGCGGAGAACGGACGGTCACGTGGTAATGGGGACCCGTACGCAAATACAAAAAAAATAGTAGATTTTTTCCACACAAAGTGCTGACGTGGCGCATGCGAGGGCTATTAAATTCACGTGGACCATGCATGTTCTTCTCTTTGTTCTTTTTTTTTATCTCATCTCATTTACTTATTTTTTGATATATATATATATATATATATATATATATATATATATATATATATATATATATATATGAAGCCTTTTTCGTACTCTTGGGAGTACATACTCCCACCTCTAGTATACCACTTAAATGAATGTATTATACTCCTTTAGCACTTTCAGTATAGTCTAATAATAAATCTAAGATACTACAATGCGACATTGTTGAAAAAATTCATCGGAGCCCTTTATTTTTCACTATATACCTTTTTTCATATGTAAAAATAGTATATAAACAAATTATGCTATATAGGGTGGACTTTGATGAAATTTTTCATGAAACTCACTTTGAAGTATCTTATAATCAGTATTAGAGTATACTAAAAAAGATAAAGAAGTATAATAACATCATTTAAGCAGTATATTAAGAGTGAGAGTACATACTCCTAGGGGTATGAAACCATTTTCCTATATATATATATATATATATATATATATATATATTGGTCGGTTATTAAATTTGACTGGATACGAAGTGCTTCAGCCACCATTGCACTCGACGTGCATTATTTGGGGCCTTCCAAGCATTCTTTTTTACCTCCATGTGGACCAGATTTTTAATCTGTACATGCATGCAGCCATGCATATACACCACCTTTGTTAAATACTTAAATGGTAGAGATGCTCACCATGCATGCTTTGGCCGGCTTAGGTGATTAATTAGAGAATCTCTACTATTATAAAACAACAGTTGGTGGCAGTGGTGAGTTCTACCCACGTCATTAATTGCCCTACGCAAAAAACGAAGCGTTGCTTTAATTAGCCAGCTTTCGCAAGAAACGAAGCGTTAAAGATAGATGTTTGATCTTGTGAAATAATTTTTTTATTTTTTAATCTTTATTTTTCGTTATCAATTTTGTTTTTCGTAGCAATGCACGGGCATGTAACTAGTATATCCTAATTCATTCATCCATGCATGCACACGATCAAGCAGGCCACCTTCCATTATCTTATTACTTTGTACTTCTATATCTATATTGGTTGTACAGTGGGCTTTGTTTTTTTGGGTTAATTTCAGCAAGATGGTAAGTAACCCCTAAATGCATGCATGCAACCACTTTTTTTTTTTAAGGGAGAGGTGCCATAGAAAGGTTTACCTGCCATGTGGGCCATGCATGATCATCTTTCCTAAGAACATGCATGATTTAATTTTTGCATGCATACAGTTCATGCGCCATTAATTTATCCTGTGGCATGGGAGAAGTGCTTTCGCATGCCTTTGGCTGATATATGGGCCGTTCTAATTACTTGCTTAGTCATTAATCAGAAGGTTGTTAATCTCTGCATGCAGAGCTTTGACCATGCATAACTGGCCAAGTAGCATGTCACTCTTGTTTTGCTTGGCTTTATTAGTAGTACGAGTATCCAGGACGTGATCGGATGGTGGCCCATGTTATGTTTTATTGCCATTAACAATTGTTTTATTAGAAATCATTTAATCCATATATGTACGCATGTGACGTTTATGACATAATATTAAACATGTTTCGATATTTAGGTACACCGGTTTCTTATTGCCAGTGGGATATATATATGGACCATGGACTATTTTCTGGTTCATGCATGTCATGCGATTTTTATTTTTTTTAAAAATATTTCATAACATTAAAAAAAATTAAAATGCATCGATGTAATTTATTTATTTGATATTATTGTAATTATTCTTTTTTTATTTTAATCTCATGACAAAAAACGGTGTCAACATACTGCACTCAAGATTTAAGTCTGGGACTCTATTTAGCATGAAGCGTTACTACTTTAAAATGCTCGCTACTTGTCAAAACTCATAAGTGTGGACGACATTGTAACAAGAACCATGATGCTTATTAAATGTGTGAGCAACAACATAATTTTACTTGTCAGTCTTAAAGTAGTATTTGCAAGTAGATCGAGTTGAGTCTAGCTAGACTCAATTAAACTAGTGTTATTTTTAGATTCTACACTAGTCGAATCACACATTCCCCCTTTTTAGTATTAGGTGCGACACAAAATGAGTACTTTTTAAAAATGTGAGTGACACCATATTAAGAGTGGTAGTTGCTTGTCAAAAGTGTCATGACGTTTGTCAGCGTATTAAGCGCTGGGGTACCCACGCAGCCGCATTAAGTACTGTCGCCAAGAGGACAGGTGGCGTTCAGGCCACTCCTCGAGGCGACCACCAAGCGCGCCAGGGCGAGTGGCGTTGCCGCTCCTCGGGCGACCGAAGGTGCTCGCCAGGGGACAGTGGCGTTCAGAGCCACTCCTGGGCGACGACCAAGGTGCTCGTCGTGACGAGTGGCGTTGAGCCACTCCTGGCGACCACCCAAGGTGCTCGCCAGGGGCAGTGGCGTCGAGCCACTCGGCGACAGCCAAGTTGCTCGCCTGGGGACAGGTGGCGTTCAGGCCGCTCCTGGCGACAGCGAAGGTGCTCGCCAGGACAGTGTGGCGTTCGAGCCACTCCTGGCGACAGCCAAGGTGCTCGCCAGGGCGGTGGCGTCGAGCCACTCGGCGACCACCAAGTTGCTCGCCGGGGCAGGTGGCGTTCGAGCGCTCCTGGCGACCAAGGTGCTCGCCAGGGGCAGTGGCGTCCAGCCACTCCTGGGCGACGGCAAAGGTGCTCGCCAAGAGGGCAGTGGCGCCGAGCCACACCTCGGGCGTAGTTCCCAAGAATCAACCCGTAACTGTGCTATAGGGCGAAGGGTCAAGGATATTTAATGCGAGGCGTGTATTTAATGCGAGACGGCGCATTAATTGCAGTGTGAAGGCGTGGTATGGCGGCGCGTCTTCCTAGGCGCATTAATGATGGGTGGCGCGACCGACATCCCCTCTCTCCTGGCGGAGCATGCAGGGGTGACAGACAGGCGGGGCCCAAGGCGAAGTCTAAGTCAGTTAGGACAAGACATTAAATGTGATGTAAGAGAATATGACGGGTGCATTAAATGTACTGTAGTAACGTGTCAGACGCTTGCTTTACGCAAGCTTGTAAGCCCCATGCGCCTCAGCCAGCCCGAGTATAAAAGGGAGCTAGGATGCATGGGAGAAGGTTGTTGATTATTGGGTTGGCAGAACCTGAGAGGGTCTTCTTCCCCAGCCTTGTAAGAACCTTGAACTCAGAGGAAACCACCAAGCAGGACTAGGGTCATTACTCCTGTGGAGGGCCGAACACAGGTAAACTCGATCGTCTTCATGCTTGCTTCCAACATCCAGTTCTTCCTGTCTTTGGAGCGGTTGCCACAAAAGCCCCCAGTCCGAATCTCTCAAGCACCCAGTCTTAGGGTGCCTGTTGGTTAGTAAGCCGACAACGTTGTAATAAGAAAGGTGGTTATTTTGTCATAAGTGTGGATGATATTTGTAAAATAGAAGTAATATCCGTAAAAATTAAAGTAACAAGACAATTTATGTGCTGCTGCATGCCAAACCTGAACTGACACTTTTGAGCAGCTTACGCTACATGACCTCTTATTAATTTAGACTCTTTAGGGTCGAGAATACCACTAGAGGGGGTGTGTTATTAAAAATTCTCACGACTAAAACGAATGCGCTCTAATAAACCCCTATATCAGAACGTAATAAATATAATATGTGTAATCCTCAAATTTATAAAAGTTTAAAATCAAATATTAAAATGTGAAATCATTTTCTAGTTGCATTTCTTGATTTTATGTGCATTTAGTGAATTAACGCTTGATTGGAAATGAAAAGAGGAATTAAGAAAAGAGAGAAAAACAGAAATAGTAATATGGTAAAATGGTAAAAGATTAAAATTACCATAGTAAATTCTTGGATAACCCTAGAGTACTCTAGAAACCATTTTGGCTGGTCAAAAGGAAAGTGTGAACCCAATTGCAAGTGGATAAAGTTAATTAAATGAGAAACCTTATCTTTGACCAACCCATGTTAGAATATATAGGAAAATCCTAAACCTTTCCAGCTCCTAGGATTTTTACCATGTGAGTTTAGTTACTTTATCGTTGTCCACGAAAATTCACAAAAATAAATAACTAGTTTTACTATTTATTCCTATTTGCTTATTCCAATCCTGAAAATCTGCAAAACGTAGTAAAAGAATTCTTAGGAAATAACTAATAGGAATTTGACCTTGAATTTTTTATGGTAGGACTCTGGTATAGATCCACACCTTCATAAAAAATTTAAAAAAATTAATATGTCAATTTAGATTTTAAAATAAATTAGAAACCAAAATTAATATCATGTGCAGCCTGTAATGTCAGAATTTCTATAATTAAATCGTAGGTCATTTTAACTCCAAAATTTTACTGGAGGTGAGAAACTTATCCAGAAACTTGGTCAAAAAGATTGGAAAAATTGACTCGTCTAGGTCCTTCAAATAAATCCTTATATCCGATTGTTTGAGGATAAGGATTCACTTAATCCATTTTTCCCTCTCTTTTCATAGACTGCCATGTGGGGGTGTCGGGACCTGAATTTGCAAATCCGGACCCTCTGTGTATTCAGCACTAGTCCAGGAACGCGCTAGTGCACACAGTCTCAACATTGGTAAGTATCACAATCATACTCAACGAAATAATAAGGTACATTAACTAGTTAACCAAACTGGTTGCTCGACCTTATGGTCAAGTTACAAATATATGCCACGCAGGACGAAAATTCAATAAGAGAGAAATAACTACAGCGAAAAATAAGATAACTTCGTGGCGCCATCCAGTATACCACAAGCAACTGACTGGGCTCGCTCCCTAGTTAGACGGTTCCTCTTGGAGCTCCTCCTCCAAAGCTGGTGTAGACTCTCCTTCAACTGGTGTTGTATTGTGGCAAGGGTGAGTACTTGGTACTCAGCAAGTCATGCACAGAATGCAACTAATATGCTACATGCATGTCTTAATACAAAGGAATAGCTCATGGTTCATTTGCAGTAACAGCATTTAACAAATAACATAAGTAGATTCGAAAGCGATAGAAATAGTGTAATAACAATAACTTTTCCAGGAGTTAAATAAACATCTTTTCCACTCCTAATCCACATTTCCATCAACAACAATATTAAACCAAACCCAACCTTTTAAGTCCAAGTTATTTTCAAGAGAATCTAACCCTTGACTGTAATTCCCGAGCGATGTCCAATACCGCGGACACGGCTATCCGAATAGATTTTACACTCTGCAGAGGTTATGCACTTTACCCACAAGATACAGCCAAACACCACAAAGGCGAGTGTCCGTAACAAAGTCTTTCGGAAACTTCTAACAGCACAAGTGGTCCTTCCCGGTGTTTGCACACTAACCCTTCCCTTAGCGAAGGCGAAGTTTAGGCCAATCCACCGTTAGATGGGTACCTGGCCGCAGCCCCGGTACGCTCCCCCGTACAACTACACAAAAGGTATAGTTGACACCCCGAGGTCCCACAGGTACGTTATTAACAACTTAATCAACTAGGTCCGTCCCATTACAGACATGTGGTTGCACGTTTGACTCAGTTCAAAGGCTTGCAAGGTTAAGTCCTTAGGGTGACCAGGGCAAGACTACCCGAATAACCAAATCAACGCTCCCGGTGTCACAACTGGCCCACCCGATCATTCTTGCCACATGCCTCGGTCAAAATCTATTTATCAAACCCCCAGTTGATTACCATGCACCACGTGCCATCGACAATCTTAACACATGATACTTCTTTCAAAACAGGTGCAGTATCTCATTAAGTCAAAATTAGCATTTGATTGTCCAAATCATTTCACGTGGCAAGGCTAAGCATACTACATCGGTCTAACTACCCATGTTGGCAATTTGATAATGTCCAACTAATAACTCACAACTAGGGTGACAAGGGGTCATGGCACATATTTAATTAACCAAGGTGTCATACAGTAATTTGGCATTTATCTAATTTCCCATAATTAAATAAAGCATTTTCTAATTAAACTAGCATGCAATAATTTAAACCAAATTAATTTGAAAATGGGATCAACATGGTCAAAGCACAACTTGCCTTCAAAGAGTACTTGTTCTTGGTCTTGAGCTGGCTCCTGGGTCAACACTTCACCTTCGAAGCCTTCGGGCACTTCAACGTCTACTCGTAAAGCGTGCAAATAGCAATAAATAAATAAACAGTAGACAAAAAGTGTCCAAACATCCAAACAAAGTTCATAAACAGAGAGAGCATAATTTTATGAATTTTGAGGAACTGGAATCGTCAAATTCGGAGTTTAAATGCAAAAGTTATAACCGTTTAAAGTTTAAAGAAAACATTAATTAAATATAAACAGAGAAATATTCATAATCAAAAATTAATTAAAATTCATATTTGAGTAGGTCTCATTTTTATGAAAATTTAGAAACTTGAATCACTCAAATTGGAGTTGAAACGCAAAAGTTATAAGCGTTTAAAGTTTGAATCCATTTTTGAAATCAATAATTCGAATTAATAAATCATCTTCTATTTCGGAAATTAATTTATTGCGCCAGCATGACACGTGGACCAATCAGAGGCCGCCACATCGCCTCAGGTCCATGGACCCGGCGCACAACGCGGCTCGGTCCACCGTGGACTCGGCCCATGGCGTATGTCACTGACACGCGGGACCCACACTAATGTCAGCGGTGACATCAGCATGACTCGGTCGAGGACGGCTGACACGTGGGCCCCACCGTGATGTCAGCGGTGACGTCATGGTGCGGTTGGCTGTCTCGCTGACCGCGACGGTCCAAGTTCTGGACACGCGGCATGATCTGGGCCGTTGATTTGAAAATCAACGGTCCAGATCAGATCCAACCTCACGCGTTTAAAAACTACTCGGCTGATCTGGACCGTTCGATCTTGATCGGACGGTCAAGATCCAATCTAGAGTTTACAACGTGGTTAACCCTAGCCGTTCGATCTAGATCTAACGGCTGAGATTGGATCTAGTACGGTGCGGTTAAGGCTACGTGGCGCGATCTAAACCGTTGGATCTAAATCCAACGGTTGGAAATAGATCTGGAGATTAGCACGTGGGATCTCACCGGGGGTGACGTGGACGAATCTGGGCCCTTGGATCTGGATCGGACGGTGGAGCGAGCTCGGGGTCCGGCGATGGCGTGCGGCGGCGCTCGGTCACCGGGGACGGGGACGATGACCTCTCGAACGGCGCTATGGGGCTCCTCCGGCGAAGTGAAGGGTCCCCTCCAACGCGGCTTGTCCTTGCGGTTCCGGATCTGAGCTCAACGGCGACGGAGGACGGCGGAAACGGCGATTAACAGCGGCGGAACACCAAACCAACTACGGCGAGCTCACACGGGCAAACGGCGGCGGCTCAGGCGACGTTGTCTAGGGCTACGTGTGCGCACGGAAGTTGGCAACACGTTGGCGGCGGCGGCGCATTAAATAGGCCTCTCGGTGTCCGTGAAAACCGCGGAAACCGAGGCCCACACGGCTGCGGCGGCGGAATCCGAATTGGATTCGGATTGGGTGACGTGGCTCAACGAGAGCCGTTGGATCAAGATCCAACGGTACGGTGGTTTGGGCTAGGGTCTGACTCGGGCGACCTGGCTGGCTCGGTCGGGCTCGGGTTTGGCGACGTGGCGCGATCGTGGCCGTTGGATCTCGATCCAACGGTCACGCGCGTTAGGGCTTGGTGACTTGATTCGACCGGAACGGCTGGCTCGGTCGGGTCCGGGTCGGACTCGAGTCTGACTCGGACTCGGGTCCGGTCGGATGAACAGTGAAACCGATTAGGTTTTTCCAGCGATAAAATATTCAAATTAATTCCTAGAAATTCATTTAATTCATTAAAAATAGCAAAACACTCAGAAAAATCCCAGAAAAATTCTAGAAAATAATTTGGAACATTTTGGACTCAAATAAAATATTTCCAACAAAAATTTATTTGTAAAATCAAATTCTTTAATTATTTCAAAAGGGAATAAATTCCAAATAAATTCCAAAAATTCACCAAAGTGCCAAATCTTATTTAAATTCATGAAAAGCAAAAATTTGGGGTGTTACAGGGGGCCACCTCACTTAATTACTCAGCCCGACCAGCACCCTTACCCCTTTTCTCTCTACCATGTGGACCTCAACTCCCAGCCGGCCCCACTTGCCATACTCTTCCTTTTTCCTCTCTTCTTCCCTCTCACTTTCCCTTGCATCTCTTTATCCGGTGGGCCGAGACCCCACCTGTCATTTCTTTCCTCCTCTCCTCCCTCTCGCGCTCTGGTCTCTCTCCTTCTTGCATGAACCGGCGGGGAAAAATCTTCGACCGCCTCACTAAGTTGTCGCCTACTAGCCGCAATCTCGTGCGACGCTCAGCCACGCTGCGGCCAGACCAACCTCGCCCAGTAACAATCGTCGTGGCTCAAGGACAACCACGAGACCGAGCCGCCACCTTCCCCTTCCATTCAGACACCATCCTAGCTGCCTCACTTGGCTATTTAAGTGCAATATTAGTGTTGCCAAGGGCTCATCTTAACATTAGCCATCTCCAGGAAACCACTGCACCCCAAACCGAGCCAGAATTTGGCTTTCTTCCTCAACTCCGGCCGAAACCCACCACAGCCAATTTTCAACGCCATTTCTCCCCTTTGGCTTCTCATTCCAATTCCCCGCAGTCGAGGCATGTCTATCCTCTCGCAAGCAAAACCCCTCGGTTAATTTGACCGGATAACCTCCGTAGCTTTCCCTCCGTGCGCGCCCATCCCTCCCGACTCTGGCGACACGTGGAGAGCTCACCCCGAAGCTCTAAACGCACGGTGAGATGTCCCATCACCCCCACTAAACCCCATAGATGCTTAAAGCATGATTGGTTGAACTCAATCTAACTCGAATCGTCGTCGCACCCAACCAGCTGTGAGGACCCCTCTTCCTATACCGTACTGTACGCCGTCTACTGTGGCGTATAGCACCGTATAGCAACAGAAGCCTCGACACCGAAAATCTGAATCTAAAAAAAATTCGATCGACGGGATCGAACCCTTAGCTTCAGACCGGTGCAGACGCATCCGATCTGGGTTCCTGGATCAAGAGCCCAAGATCGCGTACCAACAACACGAGTATCAATGCACAAAGTAATGAACTAAAGTTAAATTACATAACTGGGTGTAAATCTTGTACATACACATTACAAAATCCAAAAGTGGAATAATAGCGGAAGCAAAAGAAACACTAAACCAGCACTGGCTTTGACAACCCCACAAAGCATCGATCGGAGGAAGGACCACAACCGCCGCACAGCTCGCAGAACAGAGGACCACCTGAGCCATCCGGATCACCATCGGAACCATCCCTCTGAGACAGGTTAGTAAACAAACAGCAAAGCAACGGTGAGTACACGTATGTACTTGCAAGTCTTTAGTGTATGGAAATATAGTTAAATGCAGGCTATTTCAACAGGAATAAGCTTCTATACTAGGTTGATTGCATAAAGCAGCATTTATTTGTAAACAACATTTAACAACCGATAGCATTAGTAATTGAAAGAGCATTTGACATAAAACATATTTCACAGTATATGTATAATGTATATTATCCCAACCGGTTCGCCATTCCCGCTCGAATGCAACCGATGGGCTAGATTGTCGACTCTATCCATCAAACACTTCCTTTCCGTTCGAGACTCACACTTTTTCAGAAGAAGACACAAAACCAAACTTCTATACTCTCCATACTTATCTGGGCTAGATGCTCTTAGCAGTGAGCACGGCTAATCGATTAGTTTTACTTAACCCTGCTGCAGATGTTGCACACATTCCCCACATGGGTCTATCTAGCAAGCGTGTTGCCACGACGCCAGCGCGATACTTTTCGATGCCGACTCTTGCAGATTGACCATGCCGTTCCCATCATCGGTTTCAGCCAGACATCAGCACAATAGTGTGATCCCACCCTGGCGGATTTAGGCGGCCGTACGCTGCAGCGCAACACGGGGTATCCCTTGCCCCGGGCCCCATTACCCCACGAGTGGCACTATTGTTGCAGCAGGAACCCACAACACCCCCTTCTTCTGTCCAATGGATGACAGAAGTCCCTTCCGAGAACCCGCTTGATTCTGGACACTGTCAAGCTGCGCAAGTTCTCATCTTGCTCTTCGGCCTACCAACAAATCGCTATCCCGAAGTCGGTACATAGGCATTACACTTGATTCGATTCATGTGGTTGCACGAGACTCACACAGCATTAACTTTGAGTTCGGTCCTTATATTTTTGTTGACTCGGGCAAGGACTCCAATCCTAACCACACCATCACCTTCACATTCTATACCTCCTCCCCGAGTCATTTACACCAATCATTTTTATCAATTAACCATTAACCATTTTGACTCAATTCACTTTGAAATCATATTTTGATTGATGAGTGTAACTGCCAAGGACTAGACTCAAATCTATTGCATTGACTAAGCATATGCATTTATTAACATTTTATACCCAAGTGACATTTATTAAGTTGCCTAACCTCTACTAGGGCTATCAATGTGACCATGGGAAATAGATTAAGGAAAACCACCAATTTGGGTTATATCTACCATTCCCACAAACTAGCACATTTACTGAAATTAAACGCATGCATATAGTTTGATAAATCAAAGTAAACATCGTAAAATATTGGATCAAGATGATCAAAGGAGGTGCTTGCTGTCTGCTGCTGCTCTGATGGATCGGGACGAACTCGAGGATTGTTCGAGGCGACTCTGGACTCACTCGCCTAATCGAATAAAAACATCAAAAGCAATGACAGAGAAATAAATTAGCAAAAAGTGACTTTAGAAGCATAAGCACCAACTTAACATCAAATAGAACTCATCTAGACACTAAGAAAGCAAAGAGCGAAACAAGCGAGAAAAATGGCGAAATCGCGATTCGAAGCAGCGATTTCGTAATTTCTCGCCAACTTGAACAAAATGCAAAATAATTTAAAATTCAACTAAATTTTGTTAAACACCTAGAATTAGGTATAATACACCTAATGGAACTTACGGGAACTCGTTTGGATTTAAAGCGAACAAGCGGAAGCCAAAACAGGTGAAAATCAATACACAAAATCTTGAAAAATCAGAAAAAGAAAACGGCACTATTCACCGTAACGCAAGAGCCATTTCTGTCCAGAATCCATTCGAACGACTTGCGACCGATTCCAGCGACTCCACTAGGTACTTTAGGATGTCTAGGACCTATCTGGACCTTGCCCTTGAAAATTCACTTAATTTGCATCGAAATCCGATCGAAAGCGCAAATTAAGCCGAGGTTTACGCCTCGATTCGCACAGTGGTCCGAAACGGCTCAAACTCGATTCCACTTGTGCGAGGAGCACGTTCGACTCTACTAAGTCTAAATGACCCTAAATGACTCATTAAAATGACTAATGGCGAAGAAACCCCTAAATGTGGAATATGGCCAAAATGGCTATTTTGCTCTAAAACGAGCAATCTCGCCCAAAAGGGCCGTTTGAGCTGAAATGTCGCGAGACTTGTTTTAAGCCCTCGGCTAGTTGCTTAGGGATACTTACGACCTATCGGAGCCATTCCCGGCATGGATGACTTAATCTTCTCGACTTTTGATCAATTGCCCGCTTAACTCCGGTAATTACAGAAAGCGGCAAAAGTCAGAAAAGTGACTTGAATGCGATCCAAAACACGCGGAAGCATGCTATCAACCTTAGTGACCTTACACGAAGCTAAACAAAGCTAAATGCCTTAAGCGGCTTGTGAGGCCTATAATTACTAAAATAAAATGCAAAGTGCTAAAATGCAAATCTAGCGATTCTAATCGCTTTTCTAGCCTCTAAGGGACTAATGGTAAAGTCAATACATGCCTCGGAGCTCTAGGATTTTATGAAATAAAAATAAATTAAAAGAGACCTAGAGCTAACAACTTGTAGCAGTTTTGTGAAACTTAATTTCGACTCTTCTAATCGCAACCAGGGCTATCAGAAGAGCTAATGGAGCTATCGTTATACGCTATGGACCTTCGGTCCATTGTAAAAATAGTTAACACCTAAATGAATAAAATAAATTTCGGCTTAGCGAAATTGAATTCGATTCCTCATTAGCGACTCTAGCCACCAGAACTGCTATGGGAAAAATCTATACATGGTATGCACCACTAGACCTCCGATAAATCGAAGACCTAGCGATGAACTTGAGCGAATACGAGGGTGACTAAAAGCTAGGTTGGCTATAGGATCAAATGAGCCTAACGATGATCTGAGTCTAGATTCTAAAGCACAATTGCCATGCGACGTGTCTAACACATGGAACCTAGTTTTGACCTAGGCTAGGGTTTGAGATAACTTAACGAAATGCGAAGCTACGAAGGGGGAAGTCGTAGCTACGGCAAGAGGGAAGTCCCAGGAGCCGAGAAATCGAGCTAGAACTCAAAAACCCCACGGGAACTCAAATAAATATCCATGGGAAATGAAGGAAAACTCACATGAGAGGGTCTAGGAGATGGGGATCGCGATGGAGAGGATGAATTCGGCCTCCGTGTCAGTTTCCACCGGTCGAATCGCCTCCAATCCACTGATCTGGGTGAACTAGGGTTAGGGTTTCCCCTTCTCTTGCTTGCTGCGTGTGGGGAGGCAAGAAATGAAGTGTGGGCTGTTGCTTTGCTTGGTTGGAGAGGCTTATAACACTAGAAAACACTATGCACTTATCTAGGGGCATTTTGGTCAAGTGTCTAGTTTTGAAGAATTGAACTTCCAAAACTGATTTTTATCGATTCTAATATATTCTGGAAGGTTCTTAGGTCACTTTAACACTTATCCAAATAAATTTGCAATTATTTTTGAGTTAGGTTACTTAAGTTGAAGGGTTCTTTTTGATCCCACTTAAGTACACACAGCCCAAATTGCAGAAGTACACAAGATCAGTGTATTATTGAACAGTGTTTGAGTACAAATGTACAGTGACTCGAGTATAGAAATACTCGGGATATTACACCGGCAATGGTCGCCGCCGCTTGCTTCTGTCGCTAGCTCGCTCGGTAGCCGTCGAAGCCCTTTTGAGCTTGGCTCTAAAACCCCTAAGACCCTCTCTAGCTGACCCCGCTGTCGCCCGGGACCGGTCGGCCTTCATCGCCGCCGGCGAACTCCGACCATGGCATCCTCTGCCTTGGGTTGCTGAGCCGCGGGACCGGGCTGTCAGAGAGAATGAAGCTGGCACATGAATGAACTGGAGAATACGCTTTCGGTCCACGAAAACGTATTTTCATTTTCTTTTGAATTGTTCAACCCGAGCAACTTGAAACTTCAACAACTTTTAAAACGTAAATCCAAATTAGGTGAAATAACTTTCTAAATTCATGTTAAATCATCTAGTTTCATAATATGCAAAAATATTTGAAACTTGTTTAGAAATTTAAATTAGAATTTAAATTTAAAGAAAATATTTCAAATAGGTTGCATGTACAAATTTTGCAAAACTTGTCCAAATTGAATGAAACCAATTTTTCTAGAATCCTTATCTCATAAGCTCTCTGAATATGTAATTAAATTTGAATTTAGAATTAGTTTGCATTATTTTCTAAATTAGCTTGATTTCAATGCATAGATTATTCAAATTGCTATAACTTGTTTATTTTTCATCCAAATGACATGAAACTTGTTCTGCTATACTAGTTAGACAGTATAGACCATGATTCTACAAAAATACTTAGGGTGTACCATGCATCTTTTATATTTTAATAATTAGTGACATTAAGTATTGTTTTAGATTATAAAATTCACCTTTGTTCGAATCAAACTCATAAATAGATTATTATTCAATGCATGAAAATTTAAGTAGTTGTAATATATAGAAGAAGATCCTAAACCCCTTTATGAAATCTTCATATTGAGCCATGCAAGAATACTTTATAATTGAGTAAGTTCAGAAATAGTGTATGGACATACTTATCAAACACTGACATGATTAGGATACACATACATGACCAATAATACATATAGAACCTGTTGTGGATGATTCATAGTACAAGATTATTACGAAAATGACTAGACCCTAGTCTACGATAGTTTCAATTTGTACATCAGATTCTAGTCATAGTGTACCTTTAGCCCTTAATTAACATATGATTTCATGTAATAGACATAACATATTAGATGGACTAATATGACCCAAGTGCTATAAAACTAATATTGAAATGTCCTTAAGGACAAGACCCTATTAATCTACAAGAATGATTACATATTATGTTTAGTCGCAAAACTAGGGTATAGCTATCCATAACTTAAAAGAATGATTAAGATTTCACCGATAAGTACTAGTATCTATAGAACCAGTTCTAGAATGTTTCCTAAAGCTAGACTGTTTCATTAGGTAGAAATAATTCTATTACAATTTGCTTTGCATCTGAATCCTATTCAAAACATAGCCATGCACATTATGAGCCCTAAAAGCCCATAATATACAAGTAAATAACTATGTTTAATAACTAGTATCATAGGTTAAGCTCTACATGCATTAGCGATTAACTGTTAGATACGTGGTGTTTGTTCAAATTGAACCATGCATGCACAAGTGATTGATTGTGATGTCTATATTCAATAGTGCAAGTTATACCTACCCTCACCCTATTGTGTTATGTAATAATTTATATTAATATATACGATCTTAGCTTCTTGAATTCGTAAAATAAAATAGAATGAATCATAAGGAATAGATGTTGTATGCGATATGACCTTCAACCATTAACCAATAATAAAACTACAACATAAAAGTAGTTCGTTCGCTCATACGGTCTCCAAACCCTAAACCACGACCCACGCTTGTTTTATGTAATGATTGCTTATTTGATTTCCCATCTGATTTCCTTTTGCCCTTATTGAAAGTGTTATTTGCCATTTGTATCTTTTCCGTTATGCGACGTGTAGAATCCGACGTCTCGGACTTCATCGTCAACGACTTCAAGATCACGTCTTCAGCTTCGTCACTGAAAACAATGGATAACAAGGCAAGCACTCATGTAGATCCCATTTCTCCTTTAACAAGAAGAACTAAATTAAAATTTGCATGCATATGCTATATTTTGTATACACTGCTGTATTATGGGAAAAATGGTAGTTATAACCTTCTTTGATGGTTTTCCTTAATCAATAGTGATAGATGAAACCCTAGATTGTTGATGGACACACAAAATGGGTATATTCGATTATTACATGCATATGCTTAGCCCTGCTTTAGATTGGGAACACGAACAACGGGTTATATTGTTCACGACAAACTAAAATTTTGGACATGATAAACTTTAATCTTAAACTTGATGAAATATTGTGGCTTTAATGTTTTATCCTTTTTGAAAATAAAACTATGATTTCGACGTGGGTGATTATTGGCAATAGCCGGAAGTGCAATTAATAATGCACGTAGATAGGGGGAGTATCACCCATGTCACTTTAAGGACCGAACGTAGTGTTGCATGATCCAAGTATAACCGTACATCCACAAGTACTGGACTGGAACAGTCTTAACCTATTAAAATTATTTGGAATTAGCTTTGCACACTAGTAGGCTGAAGTACGGTGTACGCCTGGTTATGAATTGGGGCATATTATTTTTAATGTTAATATTATTCTAACCAAGCTACAACTCCGTTATTCTTTGAGCCATGGCTCCTGATGATCATCATTACTTTATTATATACTTCTGCTTCCAATCATAGTCAGGGTTAAACGTCGGGCTGGTGCAAAGTTAGGTTCACGTAATCGAATGGTTTCGTTATGAACTCTCTGGCGGCACACCAAAGGAAGTGTGTCAAATGCGTTTGCCACAAAGGGAGGACATATCTTGTGGGTAAAGCTCTACAAACTCTGCAGAGTCTAAAACTAATCGATTAGCCATATCCACGGTCATGGATGACTTGGTGAACCAGCATTAGTTAGTAGTTTTTATAAAATGTTTTGGTGAGCTTACCCTTGCATATGATTCAATACTTGACATTACGTTGGCAAGGTTGAATTCAGCTGTCGTGCCCTATGTGGACAAAATTTTAATCTTCAGATAATACTTCATATGATGGGACTGGACGTTTTATCACTCACGAAGGGTTGTGGGTATTTTGTTACATTTTATTCACGAAGGTCTGCGAGTTATCTATCTCTTCTTATTATTTTTATGTACATAATTGTTACTTTACTCCTTTATTTACTTTTACAATTTTCGCTTTCGCTCTACTATTCAGTATTTAAATTTCAAATTGGCTCCAAGCAAAGAATAACCGTAGCAGCTTTACTCTAGGATCAGCCTGCATTCCAAACACACAACTCAAGTCTTGCTGAGTACGAAATGTACTCACCCTTGCTATCATTGTTGCTTTTAGGTGAAGATGCAGGTATCTCGATGAACTTTACTTTGACGCAAGAAACAGGTTTAATGACGACGATTCTTTCTAAGGCTTTACCTTGTATGTTGCTTGCGGGTTATGTGGCAAACTACAAGTCATATGATTCTTTTGCTATGTTTAGTCGACCTCATCGGTCATACTGTATTAATACTTCCGCTGTAATAAAATATGAAACTTCTGCATGGTTATGATCTCAAATTGTGTTTGTGCGTGCTAGCTACTGATCATGGGACTAACACAGTATGCACTTTAAAACATTTCTTTTATGTTACACTGTAGCATAAAAGGGAGGGTCTCACAATGTGGAAGTGAATAACTAAGGTTTTGACAAATAAGACATAAATCAATTAGGCTCACTAATGCACTAACTAAATTATGTCTCTAAACAAGAAATTATAAATTGAACAAGCAAGCAAGACTAAGCAATTCTAAATACAATCAAGAAATTGATAAATATGCAATAATGTAAATGCTTGAAAGTAAAAGAGACAAAATACACATTACTTTTTCCCGTGGTGTTCGAAGACTTGCTGATCTCCCTTAATCCACGTTGAGGCAAACCCAACTCACTTTGGACCGGCTTCGCACTTGGGCACCCGTCTCAAATCCACTAGTGAGAATTTTTCACCCTTTTGGGTAGACTCAACTCAAACCTTCACAAACTTCGTCGGGGCTTCTCACAAACCTTGAGAGCTCATGGGCATGACGCTCCTACCCCGCCTAGGTGGCGGCAACCACCAAGAGTAACAAGTCGAGTCTCCGGTTCGAACTTCACCTAGCGCAACACATGCGCTTCCGGTGACCACCTAAGTGCAACGCATGCACTAGACTCCTCCTCAAGTGCAACACATGCACAAGAAGGCTTTCAATCCACTTCTAATTGCAACACATACAATTAGTCTCAATCTTAAGCTCAAAAACCAATTTGAGGAGTGCAACACATGCACAAGCCTCCCACACACTCAAGAGAACTAGCAACACCCAGCAAATGCCCCCCAAGGGGTCCTTTTATAACCCACATAAGAAAACTAGCCATTAGGAGGAAAAATTGGAAAACCTAGCACTGCCGCCCTCATAGGGTTGGTAATGCCGCTCGAGCGGCAGTACCGACCCCAATGGGTGGTAGTGTCGACCTCAGGGCAATCTCCAGAAAACACCCCTCTCTGAAAAATAACTACTGACATGTAAATAACGGTAGTGTCGGGCTTGGGTGGCACTACCGCTCTCTAGGGGCGGTAGTGTCGTCCTCAGGTGACACTACCTCTCTTCAGGGGTGGTAACGCCACATTTTTCAAAATAAAATGGTCAAACTTTTTAGTCCAAAATCCGATTTAGGTGATCTTAGATTCTATGGAAAGCTTATCAAAAGGGCTAAATTTTTCACCCTTTTTCATGATTTAAGCAATCGTAGATATTTTCCAAAATCACAAAAACTCCAAAGTAGCCACTTAAGTCTAAATATGATTTTCTCGAAATCCCTCACATAAACTTGATCAAAAGCGTGGCCACAAGCTAGCAAGAGTCAAAAAGATTAAATCTTAAGCCATGTGGTGATCAACTCATGATCAAAAAAAAATTTCAAAACACATTTGCAAATTCTATTCACATGCTCCAAAGAATTTCATTCAAACTCCAACAAATTTGCGAAAACATATTTCGCAAACAACTCAAGATATATTTGCAAAAATGTATTAAGCAAATAAATCTCAGAGTCTATGAAATTAATCATCTTAGCCATGTGATGGTCAAAACCAAGATCAAGTCAACTTACAAAAACCACCGTGCAAGCCCTATTCATATGCTCTTAGGATCCTAGACTCATATACATTCTGTTTATTCACATAACGAATTTGCAAATAACGATCAAACCGCAATACATGAGCTATCTCCCTTTTTCAACACATGCAAATCCATAGCCTCATGCAACACCAAATCAAAATCAAATTACTTTAGCATCCTCGGTTTGCAACACATGAAAAACCTAGTTTCAAGCAAAACCATAAACTCAAATGCATGAGCTCTCTATTTGCAACACATGCAAATCTCTAACTCCATGCATACCACTTATTGCTTGAGATCTCTCTTTTTGCAACACATGCAAAACTTGGTGTGATACTACGGAATGTCGAGACTTTATAATTTGTGATAATAAGTTATAAAATGTGGTAAAATGGGTTAAGTTGGGGATTTTGCAACTAAAACCCTGAGATTTCACGTTTTAACGCGTTTCGGGCCGTTTTCGGGCGTTTGGGCCGCTCCGGGGAGGTGTTGGGCTTGAGGGAAACTTCCTGGGCTGGATGGTGGGACTCCATTGGCCCATGTGGAGGTGAGGGGGGCAGAAAACCCTGCTGCCCTAGCTCTCCCCACCCCCATGCGCAGCCCCCCTTTCCCCATCTCCTCCCTCTCTAGCCCCTCCTCCTCTTCCTCCACACCCCCAAGCCGCACCACCCCTCCTCCTTGCGCCTCCTCCCCCACCACCACGTGCCCTTGCTGCGTCCCCCTCACTGCCACGCCTTGCCACGGTGCTGCCTTCACCGGTGGGAGGATCCGCGACGAGGAGAGCCGGTAGGAAGAAGAGATCGGGTGGAGATCGCGCGAAGAGAAGCGGTTGATTCGTGGATCGTCAAGAAGGTAATGGGGGGATCCTGTGGGGTAGATCTCTTGCTGCTGTAGAGGGGGATTACCATGTTTTTAGATCAAGGGAGGTGCTTCCATGGGGTAGAATTGATGAAAAACTAGAGTTGTACTCACGTTTTGGTTCGGGCAGATTGGGAACCCAAACTAGGGCAGGCGTTTTCGCCAATTTTGAGTTTGAATCTGACCGTACGGACTTTTAGGAAGTTGTAGATAATTTCCTTATCTTTCCGTGCATATAAAGAACGTTAAAATCCGCCCAACCGTTTGGGAGATATGGCCGTTTTACCGAGCGCTGTCAAATCTGTGACGAGATTGGGACAGTTCGTGTTCAACGTTAGATTAAAACAATATTAGAGTCCGAATTAGTCTTTACCTATAACTAGAAAAAGTTAGAAAATTTCCTAAGCTACGCGGGGATGTACTCGTTTATTCAATTTGGAGTCCTAGAACCGAAGTTATGCCCATTGGGAGGCTGCTGTCCCGAAGGGACAGATTTGCTGTTTTCTGATTTTAGGAGTTGTAAGCGAAGTCGGGTAGTGGGATTTATATGTGTGCTGTTTTGTGGACTCGTTTTGAGTGTGTGGCACGTATTTGCAGGTGGTGTGCCTCCGGGAGTACCCTCTACGTCCCGCCACTCCGTCCCCCGCGGTTGAGGCAAGTGTAATGGAATGAGTAGAGAGTTGTAGGGTGTTTGATGATGAGATGCAATGGAATTTATGTTGAGTACTTATGCCATGATTTATATGTTATCATCGATATGATGTCCTCATGCCATGATTTAAATGCTTGCTGTTGTTATGATGTCCTCATGCCATGCTTGAGAAGGTTGCCGTTGGTATGTGTTTTGAGCTATCTTGATGTGATGCCATGAGACAATATGCAAGATGTATTTAAGTACGTTGCTGTCCATTGTGCATACATGGCATATTTTCATGGCCGGCCGGTGACATAAGTCATAACTATTCCGGTAGGGTCGGTAAGAACAGTTATGACTAGTCCGGGGCTATTCTTTTGAGTAAGTCCTACATCGTGATTCCATCACCGAGGTGAATGGAAGCGAGTGATAGGCACCCTCCATCTTCAGGATGGAAGGGGGGAAAAGGGTGCATGCCGACGGGTGTGCACTCAACCATACCGGTATGAGAATTCCAGGAGACATGTGCATTGCATTGCATGAATGATATACCTAAATGAAAATGTTTATGAGATGATGATGAGAGTACTCATGAGATGCTCATGAGATGATTATCATGTTGTTTTAAAGGATGAATATAATGTTAAATATGATGTGTTGTGATATAACTGTGGAGGCCGGATGATGGTTTGTTGTCTTGCATCCTGTTTTCATTACATTACACTTTCTTTGAGTGATGAACTCACGCTTGTGTTTTATATTGTTTGTTTATTTAGGTACAATGAAATCGGCGCGCGGGAAGGGAAATTAGCTACACTTCCTCACGTAGCACTCATAATCTAGATAATTCACCCATTTCTATGGAAACATGGCAATAAGTTATGTGGATTTTGGTGTATGGATATTATGTGTGTTGGTTTCCCTCATGTGTGTCATGTGGGTCTTTGGAGCGATTTGTTTTATCATCCTCGTCTTAGTTGATGCTTATTCCATGATTATCATTGCTTGCTGTTATTCTAGTTGATGCTCATCTATTGTTGTCGATGCATATTGATATCTCGATTGATAGATATATTGATATGATATTGTGATGTTCAAATTTATGCTAAAACAAAGGAGATGCTGCTGAAATTTCCCATTTAATCATGTATTAATTGTTGTATGGTCTATGTTGGTGACATTCTGGGCTTAGTAGAAGCTGGGGTGTTACAGTTGGTATCAGAGCGGGCTGTAGGTCCCTGGAATGTGTATTTAGTGTCATACTATAGGTTCAACTAAAATATGAAGTGGGATAACCTAGAAACATGACCTAGGTTTTACTTAAAACTTTGCCATAGGATAGCAACATTAAAACTTGTGTAAGTGGAATAATTAATTTAAAACTTGACACACTCTGTTGCACAGTAGGAATGGGTATGGGTATCGTTGCTTTACGCTTAAATGTTGTATTTAAGCTTTGGTGTTGAATGTTACATTTGGTAATATATGTTGCTATGTTTATGAAAGAATTGATTGTGTTGATACATTTGAGATTATGTGGGTTGTGGTGCCGAAAGGGTTTCGGTCACCTTACATTGTTTGTAGTAATGTTGGGTTTGTGGTGTGGCGGTTAGTGCCATCACCGATGGACTTTAACCTCTGTTGGGAGAGTGCTTATCCTTTCCGTCGTAGATTGGGTAGTTGGTTGGAGTCGAGTAGTAGAGTTGTGGATTGACCCTCCGAATTTCCTTTGCCGTTTTGAGCGGTTTTGGTTGGTTTTGGTTGGTTGAAATAAAAAGTGTTCGGTTTTGGATGCTCACCGATAGTTCTTTTGGTGGTTTTGGTTTTGTCTTCTTTGGTTGAAGACAAAAGAAGAATTTAGGGTTGCGCCTCTTTTGGTCGCCTTGCCAACTTTGGCCTTGACTTGTTGTTTGCCTTATAGAGAAACTTATAGATTGATTCTTGGGTTACCATTCTCCAATTTGAAAAGAAGTTATTGAAGTTTCGATAAAAAAAAACCTAAGTCGCATGGATTTAGGTGTCAAGGTTTTGTCGGAAAGGATGTGGTTGATCGGTTGCTTTACGAAGAAAGTTTTCAATTTATTCTTGTGTTTGTCTTTCTCCGAGGTTTAAAAGAGTTATTGCGGTGTTGTGCCAGACCTTGTTGTCGGGGCCTAAGTGGTGTTTGATCGCAATGATGACTTGCTTGGGAATTCATCTTTGAAAAAAAACCGTTTGTTTCGTGAAAGTTTGAAGTTTGGGGTTATGGCCTTATCTGAAAAAAAAATTTGGTTAATCACCGGGTTTTCCCTCTTGCAACCATCTTCCTTCGCGGAAGTTGTTGATCTCGAGAGTTGTGGAGTAGTTGCGTGTCTGCATTTGGGAATTTAAGAGTTGACTTCTCTTGTGATTTATGGTTGAGCTTTCCGGAAGGAAAGGGGTTTTGGGTGATGTTCTTTTATGGATCAATTATGGTTTCCTGAAGATTTTGGTGCGAGATTCACGCGGATGTTTAAGAAGTTAAGTGTATGACGAGAAGTTAGAGTTTTCGGATGATATGAGCTGGTGGTTCGGTTAAAGTGAATTTGTTGTTTGTTTAAAGATAAACTAAAATATTGTGTTGATAAGAGATGATTAAACGAGACGTCAGGTGATCCAAGGTGAAAGTTGATTAGTGGTGTGTGCAAAGTGATGCGGGTTATGGAATCTAATGGATGTTTGAGATTAGTTAGCATATAATGTCTCGGTTGATGAACTTGTTATAGTAAGAAGATGGTGTGAAATTCTGCCTATTGTAGCTGGTGGGTCAGTTAATATTATGGGTCGACAATGTGACTTAAAATTATGTGTAATCAATTAATGATGATATATGGAATGATTGTAGGAAAGGTTGAATTATTCTTGACAGATGTCTGTCTGGGATCCGTATTTATGAGGGATGTCTTGTGGAGATCGTGTCGCGTGGTTAGTATTAATTATTGGTGGAATGAATAGGTGATATGGAATATGTGACTTAGGGATTATACCCAGGGTAATTGTTGATTACGCCGGAATAATTGTAAAGAGATGTGTGCTACGCTTGGGATAATAAGTTGCATGAATAATGGTTCGTCATGGTTAGTAGACCAAAAGAAGTTGTTGATATGCGTCTTATGTTGGATTAACTGATAAGATAATTGTCTTTGGAGTTGTGAGAACGTGGTTGTCCTTGTTGATTGTCATACGGTAGATATGGTCCATGGTTCGTTGGTAATATAATCAATTGTGGTTATATGAACAGTGAAAAGTGATTTTATTAAGAGCGAGATGTTGTAGCTTGTGTGCAAATGATGTTGGATTTCTCGGGTTTTGGGTGATTATGACATCCGTATTGGCTAAGAGTATTGGAATGCGAGTAATGGTGGGATTTGAGTCGAACTTTCTTTTGAAGGTTTATGGATTCAAATGAATGTATAAATTTTGCAGGAGTGCTGCCTCTTTGTTTAGGCGTCTTGATTAGTGTGCAATAAAATCTTCCCGATTAAGTGGCATTTTGTCAAGTTACAAACTTGACTCAGATGATTGGAAATATGGATGAAAGAGTAGTATTTGAAGTAACCTGGCTTATGGGTTCCAAATGTGGTGTGGTTTTGAACCATGCCAATCTTTGGATTTGGGCTAATCTGTTTAGTCTATGCTATGAGTATGGATTAACACCCAAAGCGTTGGAGTGGGGCGCTCTCTTTAGCGTTCAACTGATTTATCTTTGGTAACCCCGGAGTTAAGCGCTTAAATTGTAATTCTTTCGTGACTAGAGTTGGATTTATTTGGGAAAGCGGGTGTGGTGTTTGCGGCGTTTCAAAAGGTGAATCTTACGATTGTTTCATAAGTGATTTTGTTGGTAAGGTGTTCCTGCTTTGGGAATGTGTTTCCTTTCTCTTTAAGAGAATTGGTAGCGGTTATTAGGCGTAGATGTTTGAGTTGAGAGTTGATGTTATCTTACATTATTGGCTTTGGTTAAAATGCGATGTTTTGCACTCATTGCGTCACGATGGTTGTTGGGTTGTGATGCGATATGGTATTTTTTCGGTTAACGCCGTCGTAGTTTATGCGAATTTGAGCAACCATCGATGTTGTTGGGTGTCAATCATGTGACAAAGAGAATGAAGTTTCTTTGTGAATGGTTAATGGGTATCGTGGTTTCATGACTAATAAATGGTGAAAAAGATTCATGACATCGTTTTTATAAGCATAAAAGAGTTGTTGAGCCAGGACGGTGAGGAAGTCATATAGAGATACATGACTAATCCGGAGTGCTCTTGAAGAATTCGCATTCGTGTTATGAATCGAGATTTCCATTGCTCTCTAGCATGAAAAGGAATGAATGGATAAATGCTGGTATTTTGGTTATGTTATGCAAGGGATTTGAGTTTCCCTTTCTCTTCGAGAGTTTTTGTGGCAGTTCTCTTCCAAGATGTTGATTTTGGTTAAAATGAAAAGTTTGGCGGTGGTGAAAGCGAGTCGAGTTGACTTTAGTTGTTGAGAACTTCCGTCAAGAGAATTGTGTGGAGTCTTTATTTGTTTGAGTGCTCCCCGATGCGAATTGTATCGCGTTGATTGGAGATTTGAGTTTTCCTTTGCGGCTTAACTTAGGAAAAGCAAAAGGGTGGTCTTTCAATGTTATCAGGGTTCTTTCCAAAGTGAATTGTGGCGCTTTGAGGTTCGAGTTGTTGTATGTGGCCTACTTGGATTCAAAAGAATCGTACTTCTTTTGCACTATTGATAGGAGCGAGAATAAGAAGGGCCACGGGTTATTGTTGAGTATAATCTAAGAGCTATACTCGTGGGCTTCGTTGTTTGTGTGAATGGTTTGTGAGGGCGACATCCTCTTGGAAAAAGTGCCAATTGAGATTTGGTAGTGAGTTACGGTCCTAACTTGGGCTAGGTGCTGGACATTAGTGAGGGTGGATGATGATGGAGGTTGTTGATGTCGTGGTTTGAATTTGGTTGAAAGTATCGTGGGGTGGAAGCAAATGTTATAGAAATTGTGATGTAAAATGCTTTGTCGTGGACATTGTCTTAGATAGACGTCCCTGGGTGTGCGTTATGCCTGGGAGAGGATAGAATGAAAAGTGTAATGTGGTTAGCAGTTGAAAGGAAAGTATGGTCGATGTAGGCTATGAGCGAAGATGACTTTAGTAAATTTTGATTCATTGCGAAAAGGGGTCAAATAATTGGAAGAGAAGGTGTTTTGCGTAAATGGTCTTTTTAGGGGTTCAAGTTTGGAACCTCGGTTGACCGCTTTAATACTAATGGTGAAAAAGGGATGTGTTTCATGATGATTGTGTCATTACGAGTTTATGAATCATGATAGAGATTGAAGTAAATGAGGAATCATGTCAAGTTGTGCTTAGCTAAGCTAAGTCAAGTCACTCTTGTTAATAGATGGATTTGGAGAATTGAGTTGTCGTTGCTACTGTTTGAGTCTTTGCGTGGGTGTGTTGAGTTCGCAAAGAAGATGAGTCCCTAGTGGGCATGGTTTTAGAGTTGACGTGTAAGATTCGAGGTCGAATCCAGTTAAGGGGGGTAGAATGTGATACTACGGAATGTCGAGACTTTATAATTTGTGATAATAAGTTATAAAATGTGGTAAAATGGGTTAAGTTGGGGATTTTGCAACTAAAACCCTGAGATTTCACGTTTTAACGCGTTTCGGGCCGTTTTCGGGCGTTTGGGCCGCTCCGGGGAGGTGTTGGGCTTGAGGGAAACTTCCTGGGCTGGATGGTGGGACTCCATTGGCCCATGTGGGGGTGAGGGGGGCAGAAAACCCTGCTGCCCTAGCTCTCCCCACCCCCATGCGCAGCCCCCCTTTCCCCATCTCCTCCCTCTCTAGCCCCTCCTCCTCTTCCTCCACACCCCCAAGCCGCACCACCCCTCCTCCTTGCGCCTCCTCCCCCACCACCACGTGCCCTTGCTGCGTCCCCCTCGCTGCCACGCCTTGCCACGGTGCTGCCTTCACCGGTGGGAGGATCCGCGACGAGGAGATCCGGTGGGAAGAAGAGATTGGGTGGAGATCGCGCGAAGAGAAGCGGTTGATTCGTGGATCGTCAAGAAGGTAATGGGGGGATCCTGTGGGGTAGATCTCTTGTTGCTGTAGAGGGGGATTACCATGTTTTTAGATCAAGGGAGGTGCTGCCATGGGGTAGAATTGATGAAAAACTAGAGTTGTACTCACGTTTTGGTTCGGGCAGATTGGGAACCCGAACTAGGGCAGGCATTTTCGCCAATTTTGAGTTTTAATCTGACCGTACGGACTTTTAGGAAGTTGTAGATAATTTCCTTATCTTTCCGTTCATATAAAGAACGTTAAAATCCGCCCAGCCATTTGGGAGATATGGCCGTTTTACCGAGCGCTGTCAAATCTGTGACGAGATTGGGACAGTTCGTGTTCAACGTTAGATTAAACAACATTAGAGTCCGAATTAGTCTTTACCTATAACTAGAAAAAGTTTGGAAATTTCCTAAGCTACGCGGGGATGTACTCGTTTATTCAATTTGGAGTCCTAGAACCGAAGTTATGCCCATTGGGAGGCTGCTGTCCCGAAGGGACAGATTTGCTGTTTTCTGATTTTAGGAGTTGTAAGCGAAGTCGGGTAGTGGGATTTATATGTGTGTTGTTTTGTGGACTCGTTTTGAGTGTGTGGCACGTATTTGCAGGTGGTATGCCTCCGGGAGTACCCTCTACGTCCCGCCACTCCGTCCCCCGCGGTTGAGGCAAGTGTAATGGAATGAGTAGAGAGTTGTAGGGTGTTTGATGATGAGATGCAATGGAATTTATGTTGAGTACTTATGCCATGATTTATATGTTATCATCAATATGATGTCCTCATGCCATGATTTAAATGCTTGCTGTTGTTATGATGTCCTCATGCCATGCTTGAGAAGGTTGCCGTTGGTATGTGTTTTGAGCTATCTTGATGTGATGCCATGAGACAATATGCAAGATGTATTTAAATGCGTTGCTGTCCATTGTGCATACATGGCATATTTTCATGGCCGGCCGGTGACATAAGTCATAACTATTAGGTAGGGTCGGTGAGAACGATTATGACTAGTCCGGGCTATTCTTTTGAGTAAGTCCTACATCGTGATTCCATCACCGAGGTGAATGGAAGCGAGTGATAGGCACCCTCCATCTTCGGGATGGAAGGGGAAAAGGGTGCATGCCGACGGTGTGCACTCAACCATACCGGTATGAGAATTCCAGGAGACATGTGCATTGCATTGCATGAATGATATACCTAAATGAAAATGTTTATGAGATGATGATGAGAGTACTCATGAGATGCTCATGAGATGATTATCATGTTGTTTTAAAGGATGAATATACTGTGAAATATGATGTGTTGTGATATAAGCTGGAGACTGGATGATGGTTTGTTGTCTTGCACCTGTTTTCATTACATTACACTTTCTTTGAGTGATGAACTCACGCTTGTGTTTTATATTGTTTGTTTATTTAGGTACAATGAAATCGGGCGAGGAAGGGAAATTAGCTACACTTCCTCACGTAGCACTCATAATCTAGATAATTCACCCATTTCTATGGAAACATGGCAATAAGTTATGTGGATTTTGGTGTATGGATATTATGTGTGTTGGTTTCCCTCATGTGTGTCATGTGGGTCTTTGGAGCGATTTGTTTTATCATCCTCGTCTTAGTTGATGCTTATTCCATGATTATCATTGCTTGCTGTTATTCTAGTTGATGCTCATCTATTGTTGTCGATGCATATTGATATCTCGATTGATAGATATATTGATATGATATTGTGATGTTCAAATTTATGCTAAAACAAAGGAGATGCTGCTGAAATTTCCCATTTAATCATGGTATTAATTGTTGTATGGTCTATGTTGGTGACATTCTGGGCTTAGTAGAAGCTGGGGTGTTACACTTGGCCCCAACCAATACAACTTCAAAATAAGAATTGATTTAAGAACAAAAGCATGAATTCCAATAATTGCAACACATGCAAATGTGAATTTCAAAAAAAGCCAACACATGAGCTTATCCCATTTGCAACACATGCAAATCAAAGCTTCATGTGAAAAGCCAAAACATAGGCTTCTCCTATTCGCAACACATGCAAATCAAAGCCTTATGCAAAAACCAAAGCACGAGCATCACCCATTCGCAACACATACCAAATAATGAATTGAGCTCGAGTGAACAACGGAATTTGGTTCATCAACACATGATGAAGCTCAAGCTAGAGACTCAACCCCTTTTAATAGTACAGCGCTAAAACTAGAAACAAAGCTAGGAAATGTTCTTAGCCTATCTAGTTATACCTTTGCGCCGCATGCGATCCCCTTTGGGGCTTTTATGATCTTCAATCATTTTCTCCCCAGGATTGCACTCTAGCTCTCTTGAAGTCTTTATGATCTTCAATCATTCTTCACTTCAAGATTGTCACCAGCTCCATCATCTTATTCATCGACTCTTGATGAACCTTCTTTTCTTTTCTTCTCATTCACTTGGACTTAACCTAACTCATCCACAACTCATAGAAAATGGTTAGTCCAAGACACATGGTTGTCTCAATCACCCTTGCACTCCATTAACACATAATGGATGCCTCCACAATCGATTGAGCACAACTATAATCAATTTGAATGAAATAAATATGCCTTAAGTACATCGATGCAACTAATGCTTCACTATACTCAAGATCTATCAATTTGTCCTTAATTAATCTAAGAACACCATCAATATATGATGAAGTGTTCTTTAATGATTAACAAAATAAATGGACTCAATTTAAATTTTTATTTAAATTGATGTGAGTATATTTAACTACACAAGTTTTCATATACTCAAGGGTTAGTTCCAAAGTATTGATCATCTATATATGGAGTGAAGAATATAGCAATACTATGAAACATCAAGCTAAATCATGAACTCTCCCTGGATATGTACATCCATGTATATATGGATTGGGAAACATAATGCATATTTTGTGGTTAATGTAATAGAGAATTCATACTTTAACTTGAATCCAAAATATACAATAAAATAATAAACAAAGTGCACATACATACCTTAGTTTTCCATTTTCCATCCAAATATGAGACTATTAAACATAAACTCAATAAACATATTAGTCTCATAAAAGATTAGGTTTGTCATTAAATAAAGATTAAGCATTAATCTAAAATCAATTATCAAAATCAATGGGGCTTGAACTTATAGACTCAACCAAACAAAAGCATGAAGCTTACAATTCTGAAAATACTCAATTGCATTTAGACAGTGCTAGTTCAGAAATGAAAAAAAAATACTCATTTGCATTTAGAAATTCTGAAAACCTATCACTCAAAAATTTAACAAGATGTTTACAATACAATCATTTCAAAACCTAATACTGTAGGCAGAGGGGTAGGGACGAAAATGGTACAAAAATGGTCGGTAAATAGCTGTTCCGTTTTTTTTCATATTTTTTTTTCTGATAACAGAAACGAAATCGGAAACCCCAAAAACAGATACGGAAACGGATAGTGTCGAAAACAGATGCGAAACAGAACGGAGCGGATACGGAAACGAAAGCGAAAAATTCCACAAGGACGTAGTACACTAGTACATGATCTATCCAAAGTTCCAAACATACCAACTTTTTTAAATGGTATGGTAGTTAACAGAACAACATCTTAATAGCATTAGCCAACATTGATCATTGTATGAATAAGGACATGTAAACATTATTTACCTCAAAACCAACGAACACATCATAGTGTTGAGGAACGCGATATGCTACTCTAGCACAAATTAAAAATTTTCTACCGCATAACCAGAAAGCTACTCGCGAGAAGGGGATCATAGATCGATTACCACTAGACGCGCAGTTGCGAAATCCTTTGCACGTCGATGTAGTGGATCGTTCCCGCCGTAGTCATGGATCGTCCTCGCCTCGTTCTGCTGCGGATCGTCCTCGCACCGCCATGGATCGTCCTCACCTCGCCGTGGATCGTCCTCGCCTCGTCCGGCTGCGGATCGTCCTCGCACGCCGCAGTCGCAGCAACGTCACCACAACAGTCCACACGTCCAGGGATGGGACGCCGTGCGTCGGTGTGCAAGCACCGGATCGCTCGGCAGGGGTAGCGAGAGGAGGTGGCTAGGGTTTCTGGCGAAACACCTCTAAAATGCACGAAAGTGTGTTCTGCGTCTAGCCTCCTCCCCTCCTTATATAGCCACGAGGTGAAACCCTAGGCAGTCAGGGCCCATCTACGCGCTAAGCCCACGAGGTCCATTAATTACGGATCCAATCCGAAATAATGCGTCCCAGCCAGGGTTCACAAAAGCCGTCTGCGGCAGGTTCGGTTTTAGCGATCTGATTTTCGCAAAACCGAGCGAAAAACCGTTAAAAACCGTCAAAAACCAAAGAGTTGGAAAATCCAAAAAATTGAAAAATTTGAAATCCGTTCGGTTTTCACGGTAAACGCGGTTTTTCACAGAAACCGCTTCGGTTTTACGAAAAACCGTTAGGGTTTCACGAAAAACTAACGACCTCTTCGAAAGCGGTTTCGGTTTCTGCGAAAAACCGCGGTTTTTCACGAAAAACCGAACATACAAAATTTTTTAAATTTTTCAAATTTTTTAATTTTTTTTTTAATTAGACCGGTTTACCGAGCGGTTTTGCATCTCGAACCGGAGCGGTACGCTCGAAAACCGCGGTTTTCGAGCGGTTTTCGCCGGTTTTGTGAACCCTGGTCCCAGCCCGTTAAGTGTGTGACCCTGTAGGTTCATGCGCATTTGGACTTAGATTCGGAAAATCCTTTTTCTAATCCAATAGTCGGTAGCGGCTCCTTGCAGAGCATGCCAACTTCCAAACGCATATGATTAAAGTATTGATGTAATAATCCCTTTGCCAAACTATATGAAGATCGAACTCAAGGCGAGAAGCATGTCATCCTTTTACAGTTCAATCCATCTCTCGTATCCGTGATATATTAATAAGTTGTGATTGACTTCTCAATCACAGCATGGCCATGCACTTTCTTAATCATATCACACGAGTGGCCTAGATATATATCTCCGTTACATTGGAGTGGCAAATTCCATCTTGACTGCTCACTTCCCTATGCATGTTTCATAGTTAACATGAAAGCTACCTTTATAACTATCCGGTTAGGAAATAGTGTTTGGTAACCCCAAGGTAAACTATTACACATGTAGGGAATATGATAATCTCAGGTCTAAGGATCATACATCTACTATGTATGAGATACACTGATGACACATAAAAATGTAACATTCTCGCAGTGTCCCATTGTGGGTCTATCTAACACATGTTCTTCAATATGCGTCCACAATGTATTGATGATATCTCCATATCCCATGATCTATGAAACATGATCATCGAACAATACATGTGCTGATCTATTCATCGTTGTCCTATACGATGATATCCGATTAGAGATATTTATCGAATTATATCAATAAGTAAAGAGTTTCATAAACAAGTCACACACTTGTTGATCAAAACAATGATATACATTCATTGGACCAATAATTATATTATTATTCATAAACATAGTCATGTTACAATCATCTATATGATTGCCTCAAGGGCATAACACTAACACATAGTATAATAGCAAACATAGATAGTTCCACATCACAATACAATAATAAACACATATAGTTCCACCTCATAACATAATAGCAAGCACATATAGTTTTACATCACAACATAATAACAAACAGATATAGTTCAACATCACAACATAAAAGCAAACACATAGTTCATCATATCAGTCCATCATAAGCTATTTTTCGCCATATCAGTCCATCATGTTCTAAGCTATTTGTCACCATATCAATCCAGCAACAGAAGTGACTGACTCAAAGGCAAAGCAGGGGATGTCGCGCCTGCTACTCCTACTTGCAGCATTGTCCATGGCTATCTGTTACATTGTACATAACTCACAAGTCATAATATCAACAGAAAAATGGATAGCAAGAAGTTGACAAAGATTGTATCATAACAATGTAATGTAGTGCTAATGTGATTTTGGTCATGTTTTATAGCCATGAAACAGACATCTTAAAAGTTTGAAGTAATCAATACACAAAAATGGGATTTGCCCTAAAGCATTTCGAAGGAGTTAGCATGATATTTGCTACTTTATAATGCATCAGTTTCATGTTTTAAAAGTAATATTAGTACCCCAGTTCATTACAAACTAAAACACCATATTTCACTCAACCTAAAGCAATTTCCATGTATTAAAAGATTGTAATGAACCCTATAATCTACCTTTTAAGTTCTAACTCGCTTATCAGAATGGTAAGCACTAAGCAGCTCTCCTGCTACCACTTACAAAGAAATACAAAAATCATTTCCTAGTTGTATCATATAGCACTAGTGCAAATGTCTGATTTCAGAAAAATAGATATGCTCCAAATGTTAACATTGATAGTTTGGCACTAGTGTTTTACAACCATTTTTGTTGTTGAGTTGCTCCTCGAAACTAGCTTGTACAGGAAAACACAAAAACAAAAAATGCCATCTTAGGATTGCAAATTGCAATGACAAAGCGTCTGATTCCCAACTCAATTTTCAAATACGATACATCATACATGTCTCTGTGGCTTTGTTAGTTTCGCTTTCACGCTTTCACTCGTGTGCCTGTCATCACTCATCATACATGCCTCTGTGGCTTATCCGATGTATATAACATAGAGAGAACAGGAAAAAAAAAGATATATATGAACCTGAACTTTGCCAATGTTGATCTGTATTGTACCTTGCCCTAGAGGAAATTCCATCCAAAAATAAGATTAGAGATGCCACTCGTGCCTTTTCTACACATATTGCAAAATATAATCATACATTTTGTTTTGTCGATTGCTTGTGAATTATGATTCAGTTACTTATGCACTAAGCGCACATTATCTACTTCCTGAGACACTTGGTCAACTTAGTTGTTTAACTTACATAAGATCATTTTACTCTATAGGATGCATGGTAATATATACACAGCTGCACTAATTTTTTTCGAAGACCAATAGTTGCAGTAATTTGACTCCCACGAGCATAATGGCATAAACCATGCATCAGATATTACTAATCTAATCTTGACAAATCTGAGACCAACTATGCATGGAAGAAGCGGCTCACTCACCGGACCAGTCAAAGAAGGAAGCTCCGACTGGTGGATACGAGAGGCGAGATATGATGGCGGTGGCGGAGGCGATTTTTCTGATTCAATTCTACTCGGAGAGGAGTTGGAGGAGAGCATCGGCGGCGTCGCGGTGGACGAACTCCGGTCAAGGGTGGCACGGTGGACAAACTCTAGATGGGGGGCGGCGCGGTGGACGAACTCCGATATGGGGCCGCCGGATGGGGCACGGGCGTTGCAGGCGGCACCGGTGGCGGCGCAACACGGTGGAGGCAGCATCGATCACTGGTGGCACATCGCAGTGGAGGCGGCGCTGCCAGCCATGGGAGCGAGTTAGGGTTTAGGGTGAGTTGGAGCCTTGCGCCGCTGGCCAGATTGCCAAAGCCGAATGGTGGAGACGTGGAGACTGTGGAGTTACCGAGACACTGAGTTAGTGGCTCAGACGCTTAGTGCTACTGCTTGCCGCTTAGGCCATGGGCCGAAATGCCAAACGGTGGCTAGGCCTTGTTCAGAACTTCCGAATAGGATTGTATGGAATTTCCGTTTCCAATTCCAAAAAAAAATTTATATTTCCGTTTCCATTTTCAAAAAAAAAAACTTCTGTTTCTGTTTTTCTTCAGAACAATCAGAAAGTTTCCGTACTATTTTCATCTGTACAGAGGAGCATTAATACAACCCAGCATCACTTCACACAACCAAAAATATAGGCTTCTGCTACATCCACACATTACAATGTCAAAACAACTCGAGGATACTACCAGCTACATCTTTACTTTCTTTCCATCTCTGCTAATGTCTTTTTTTACCTCACACTAAGAGCCAGGTGCTTGCTTCACGTGTAAAAATAGTAAACTGTCTACATCTGCACACAAAAAAATTCAACAAAAAAATCACTTAAAAATAGTATTAATTTTGATTGCAAGAGTTGGAGAAGACCATTGATACAGGAGCTGCACCAAGCTTCCCTTCTGCACCAAACTTCCCTTCAATCATGGAGATGGAAACGGATCTGTACCCGGTGGGTATCATCACCTCGTATCTATACCCTTGTTAGTAAAATTCACCCGCTACAATACATATACCAACAGGTGGGTACAAAATTTATCTATACCCGTACCCGTGTGGGTAACGGGGACCAGACGGGCAACCCGCATCTGCACCTGCATTATGGACAGATTGCTGCTGCAGGCAGCAGCAGCATATCTTATAAGGCAATTCAATTCAATGAAATAAATATCCGTATTAAAAATTAAATATTATACTAGAGTGTACAGTTGGGCCTTAGGCAGCATATCTTATAAGGCAGTTAGGATTTAGAGATTTTTATGGGCTGAGCTGCAGAGTTGAGCCTTGGGCAGTTGGGCCATATCACTAGTGGACCAGACCCACGAGTGAACGGGTACGAGTAATAGCAGAACGAATCCGTACCCGCTCTATCCGCTGGGTAGTAACTTTTGTTCATTAATAAACCCATGGGTATGAAAAAATGGTTTATACCCACCCTTCTAATGGAGTAAATACCTATCGGGTTTCGGGTCCCTATTGTCATCCCTATTCAATCTCAAATTGCTCTGGTCTTTCATCATTGATATTGCACTGTAATGGTGTGCTAGAGATGAAGCCATTATCATTATCAACAATCAAATTAGTAAAAAAAAAATAATTGAAAACTCCAATTCATGTCTAACGAGAAATCAAAAGCGACCGATGGGGCCGACCAAAGCCCCCTTCAATCTCACAGGGACAACGGCGCGGCCGACAGGGGAGGGGGTGCGGCCACGGGGAGAGATTTTGCGGGCTCGCCTCATCTTGTGGCAGCAGCGTCGTCTACTGCGAGGTTTTGGGAGGCCGAAACCCTCGCTGCGATTTCGAAGGGAGTCAACACGGCAAGCGCCAGAGCGGCTACCAGGGTAGGCGAGAGGAGGAGGAAGCCCGGGGTACATACCAGACGGGGCTGTGCGGCCGCTGAGGGTTGCGCCGGCGATGGAGTCGGGTGGTGGCGCAAGCCTTGGCTAGGGCGACGGGAGCGAGGTGCTCAAATGTTCTCCGCAAAAACGGTAGGCTCGCGTTGAGACGACGCAGGAGCTCGGTGGGAAATCGCGGCGAGGGCGCGGGGGGTTTCTGCAAAAAGGCCGTGTCAAGTGAAGTTGGTGGACTCCTGTCCGTTGGATTGAAATCGGAGGTCCCTGCTTTGCTGACATCCAAAGCCGCGCAAATTGATTTAGCCGCCAAAGGCGCAGGTTAGTTGGTTACGTGGTTGGGTATGCCCCCCGACCAAACCACTGATTTACTATTATGCCCCTGTTTAAATGATGGGCAAGGTAGTCTTTTCCTGGTTGCTCTGCAGCGTCTCATGCTCAACGATCTTCGTGCAAAGACACACAACAAAAAAAATGTTTTCGAAAGGAATTGTAAATAGTTCACGACGCCAATAACCAGTGATCTTACATATGCCGTTATACTGCATCCAAGATTTAAGTGTGAAAAATCTTGGATTGGGTTTTCGTGATAATTTATATTTAGCTAGGACTCTATTCAGCGTGAAAGGCCGCTACTTTAGAATGATATATAGCTACCTGCCAAAAGAGCGGACGACATGGTAGTAATAACCGCGATGCTTATTAAATGTGTGAGCGACATCGTAATTTTATACGTTGAGCTCAAAGTAGTATTTGCCAGTAGATCGAGTTAAGGCTAGCTAGACCCGATTAAATCTGCGTCGTTGTTAGATTTCTACACTAGTCGAATCATGCATCTCCTTTTTTAGTATTAGGCGCGACACAAATTGAGTACTTTTTAAAAGTGTGAGCAACGGTAAGAGTGGTGGCTACATGTCACAAGGGTAAACGACATTGTAATAAGGAAAGTGACTATTTTTTTTTGTAAGTGTTGATAACATTTGTAGCAAGTAGAAGCTTATCTGTAAAAATGTAGCATAATATTGGTGCGTACGTAACAAAAGTGTGCTACATGATAAGAGAACAAGTAGAATTAAAAAGAAAATATCAGTAAAATCGGTCCATACACTGTACTATGTGGTACAATATTGTCGAATTTAATGTCACATATTATTCTAGGTGTTATAAATAGGATACATATAAGACAAATATGGCGCCAAAAATTTACACTCAACCTTTGGCTTGTCACAACAGCCCCTCACAATGGAAAGACAATTTGTAAAATAACCAAAATGCCATAATGTGAACACTATCCGATTTGATTTCCAAAGATGAGATTTAACCCATGGGTTAAAAATAAACCCAACCCATGGGTTAAAAAAAAAAACCCACTCTATATAGCTAGGGTTTACAAACATTTTCATATTTAAACCGGACACCGAAATCGATTTGTACTCCGCCGTCCCATCTCTCTATCTATCTATCTCTCGTATTTTCGCAATTTGCAAAATCCAAGCCGGTGGTCCTACTACTTCCAGGGGAGGAGAAGCCAAGGAAGGTGAGCGCCCTTTTCCCTCCCCTACCTCTCTTCCCTTGTTCTAATTTCGCGAAAAATTGGGGGCAAAACCAGAGATGCGATCTTGCGTTCAAAAACTGCCTCCACGATCCTAGGATGGTCCTTGCAATGTGTAGCCGCCGCCTCTTCCGCTCCGATCGAGCCATCGATGTCCATAGGTTTCGCCGCCGGCCGCCACCGGTGCTCCGGTAGTGGGAGTTGTGTTGGTTTGTATTTCGGAAGAACTAGACAAAATAGTAATAATAATAATAATAATGGTTTCGTGTAGCATCCGAGAAGATCGGTTGCGACCTGTAGGGTTTTTAGTACTCCTCTTTTGCGGTCCGGTGGATCCGTGGGCGATCGAATAGGCTCTGGCGGCAAAATCTGCAGCTTTGGGAGGGTTTAGTTCAATCTGAATATTGGGGCCGGGTATGGTTCTTGGTTGCAATTCCCGGCGTAGAGTGCGGTTTGCCGTGCAACTAGGCAGGTGTGTGTGGTACACATGGATTGCAATTTTTGTTCTCTCTATGCGATTCAGTAATCAGCACCATTTGCTTTCCTTATGTGCTGAGTTTGTTGGAGGCATGTTTGATTAACTTTGTCTTCATGTGTAGTTTGCTGGATTATTTGGCTAGAACCTCTAGGATGATTGGAGACTGTGGTGCTCTTTATTGTTTTGCATGGCTTGGATATTATTACTGTTTAGTTTTCGGTTGTGATTGGAAGTACTAGGGGGGACAAAGGGTCCAGATTAAGCTTTAAGTTTTAAATCTATGAAGAGTAAGCAATCATTAACTCGCTTCATGGCGCGAGATGCTGTTTCTTTTGGAATGTTCGTTGAATGCTGCTCCGATTGCGCTTGGTGGAAAGTGTTGAAGCCTTGTAATGTATCATAAATGCAGAGTTTCATGTGTGAATTTTGGATTTGGTGCTGTCGGGACGGGTGCGTGTGGTGTTACCAAACATTTCATGCAATCCGCACACAATGGACATAGTGTTTGTTTTTCTTCTTTTAGAAAAAAAATTGTGGTGTTTTAATTAGCTGAATCCACTTTTTGAGTAATGTAGCGGTTTCAAATAGAATAGTTATAACCTAAACAGAAATGTTAATGCTATGGACAGTGGTGTAGCCAGGCCTCGGGCCACCAGGCCTGGGCCCGAGGCCTGGTATGAATTTCTCATATGAATGATCAAATAAACCTTATGTAAAATACAAATCAGCCCAACACCACATGGGCCAGCCCGAGGCTTGAGCCTGGGCTGGCTCCGCCCCTGGCTATGGAGTTTGATGCGTTAGTAGTACTCTCGTTTGCTTCTTTTGGAATGGAGTTGTTAGTTTTTCTTTGATCATGTTTAGTAAAATGTGTGAAAGCCTGGTAATATTCCTTAAATATGAAGTCTTGTGTGAATATCGGATTTGGCGCCACTGAAGCAAATGCACGTGCAGTGTACCGAACATGCGTAGTGTTTGGAAAAGTGGTAGCCAAGTCCAGTTTTTTAGTATATGGTAGCAGTTTTAAGTAGAATGGTTGGAACCCAAAAAGAATGTTCATGCTATGGAGTTTTGATTTGCTAGTAATGTTCTTGTTTGCTTCTTTTGGAATAATGTTGTTTGTCTTTGTTCCAATTACATTTGGTGAGTAGTGTGAAAGCCATGTAATATTCCTTAAATATGTAGTTTCCTATGAATATTGGAAGGATTTGGTGCCATTAAAATGTGTGCACACGCTGTGTACCGAACATTTTGTGCACTCAATGAAGTGTTTGAAAATGTGGTAGCGAAGTGCTACTTTTTAAGTTGCTTATAATTTATGGTTGCTTATGAAACAATACTGATAAATTTATGTGCAGATATGGAACGCAACAGAGATGATGCGATCCGATCAAAGGAGATTGCTGAAACGAAGTTCAGGGAGAATGATTTTGCGGGTGCAAAGAAGTTTGCCTTGAAAGCAAAAGCTCTTTTCGAGCCACTTGGGGGCATTTCTCACATGATTTTAGCATTGGATGTGTACATAAGGGCGAAGACAAAGACTGGAGGGGAGGATGATTGGTATGGCATCCTAGATGTATCATCCTTGGCTGATGAGGAGACAATCAAGAAGCAGTATAAGAAGTTGGCCTTCCAAACTCATCCAGACAAGAACAGCTTCTTTGGAGCTGATGGTGCCTTCAAGCTCGTCTCCGATGCTTGGAGTGTGTTGTCTGATAAAAGTAAGAGGATGGCATATGACCAGAGGAGGTATATGGGTTCACTAGGAATACATCAGAACTCCCAAATAAATGCTAATAGCACTTCCAATTCCACCATGTCAAGTATGAGTGGTTTTTCCACTATGTCAAGTATGGGTGGTTTCCGCAGCCAAAATTCTGGTCCGGCCCCACCTGCCAATGTGCCACCTTCAAATTTTTCAATACCAAGCACATTTTGGACATACTGCCATTCTTGTAGCATGGGCTTCCAGTACTCCCGGGAATATGTGGACCGATATCTGAAGTGTCCTGTTTGCCCAGCAGTGTTTATTGCTGTTGAAGTTCCGCCTCCAAGCTCTCCAATTTACCCTAATGAACCAAGGCCAATGGATGCTAATATTAACATTGGTGGCTCAGCAGTTCCTGACACTGGCAGGGCAACGCCAGGAACAGGGGTGTATTGTGGCAGTCAGAACTATGATCCTATGCTGCAGCAGTGGTCTTTTTTCAGATCTTCAGTCGGTGCACACACTACTAGGCATCCAGTCCAACAGACACATGAGGCTGTTAGAAAAGAGGAGGCAGCTGCAGCTAATGTGGCCAGAAGTGAAGCGGCAAATGCTCGCAGAAAGGTTATGGAGAGTGTTAGGAGATATGCACATTCAGGCTCTTCCATTGGATCATCGGTTTCAGCAGCAAAGGCCATTCCGAAAAAAAGTGCAGCAACAAAGGAAAAGGAGGCTGCAAGGAGGAGGAGCATCAACGATGACAAGAACGTGGCGTGGCAGTCAATAACCTCTGGTCCTTATGGGGACTTGGATTTACAGATGCACCCAGCAAAAAGAAAGGCTGGTTCTACAGCGGGAACGTCGGGACCAAAAAGACGCAAAGTGACTTCTGGTGACCTTAACTTCGATTCTTCTGGTAATGATGAGATCAGCTTTAGTAAAGCGCTCAAGCAGTTGCATGTCCGAGGCATAGTAATCGAGAAAATGAAACTTCAAATTCGGGACAAATTAGAAGAATTAAACAGCAAGAAGGTCGATGTGAAAAATATAGGAAAGATGCTTACTAGTAAGCAAAGCAGCACAAAGACTGAAGCAGAAGATAATGGTAAGGAGCTGGTTAGCGAAAGAGTTCCAAAAAGAGTTGATTCAGAAGAAAAAGAGAGACCGCAGAGCAGTAAACATCTTGGTTTAGAAGAAAAGGAGAAGACATGGAAGTGGAGGTTACCTGAAATACGCATAGTATATACAAGGAGAAACCACAAGGTACACAAGAAAGAACCTGGAGTGGATCCGGTTGGTGCTAGTTCTTCAAAGCAGTACCATTTGGATGACGAAGATAGCTGTTTGGACAAAGAACCATCTTCTGACGAACGCTTTGGTGAAATACCCGTCCCTGATGCAGATTTCTACAATTTTGGTGATCATTCTGAAAGTTCTTTCCAGAATGATCAAATATGGGCCATATATGATGAAGAAGACGGTATGCCTCGCTACTATGCTTTGATCCAGAAAGTCCTCTCCACGCACCCTTTTAAAGTTAGACTGGCTTACCTCAAAGCAGAGGACTGCAATGAATTTGGAACTTCAAATTGGATCTCATATGGATACTCGAAGACCTGTGGTGATTTCGAAGTTGGTGCATCCAAAGATATTGACCAGCTGAATACATTCTCTCATGTCGTTACATGGGAGAAAGGTCCCGGTGGCATCATCAGAATTTTTCCTAAGAAAGGTGATATCTGGGCCCTATACCAGAACTGGTCTCCTGGCTGGAATGAATTTACACCTGATGATACAATGTACAAGTATGAACTGGTAGAGATTGTTGATAGCTACAACCCAAGTGAAGGCATTCCTGTTATTTCTATAGTGAAAGTCCCGGGGTTTGTGTCAGTGTTTAAACCCCTTCTTGACCCAACCAAAAGCAGGAGGATTCCAAAGGAGGAGATGCTGCGGTTTTCACACCAGGTGCCATTTCATGTCCTTACTGGCGAAGAAGCTCAGAATTCTCCCAAGGGCTGCTATGAACTGGATCCAGGCTCAACCCCAATGGAACTCCTTCAAGTAGTTACACAGTCCGATGATGCCAAGAAGTTTTGCAGTTGAAGCCGGTGCTTGCTCTCGACTTCTGCTGCTTCTTTGCACCTGTAGCTAGTTGGGTAATATTGGTTTCCATAGAACTGTACAACATTATCTGCAAGCTCCCCCCATGTTGGGTTGATGTAGCAGCATCCTGTAAACATACCTTGGTTAAAGTGTACCTCAAGCCTATGAATATACCTGTTGAGTTAGTCATATTCTTATTTCTTGATGGTTGCACCAAGAGCAGTAAATGTTAAGAACATCTTTGACCTGTTGCTGTGCATGGATCTCATCATAGTTGCCACAAAAATGTGTTGCTTTCTTAATAGTAGTAATATTTTGCTGGCTGTTGCTGTGGTGGCCTTTTCGAACGGACATATTGTTATGGGCGGTTCTTATGACGCATGAGCTTCAGGTCATGGAGCAGTTTGTCTCGCCGCCACCGCAAGTCATTGAACTTTGTAAAATCTCTTTAGCATGTTAACTTGTGAAATTTTGGTTGCGCCTCAAAATAATATATGCAATGTTATTGGTTTGAGGGTAGTTCTTGTACTTAAAATAAATCGAGCGTATGCCTTCACTATAGAAAAAGATAGTTTTGCCGGTGCAGATGCTGAATTCATCCATTTGCATTTTTCCTGCTCAATCTCGTGCTTATTGTGGTTAAATCCAGTGTTATTTCAGTGGGTGTTACGGTGTTTCGCGTTGTGGAATCGTATACTATGTACTGCAATGCTCCCCTCCTAAAATCACAAGAATCGCCTGAATGTTTGACGTTCCTTTGCACCTAGAGGCTTACTTTCTGCAGTACTGACGTTTGACATGGGAGCTGTTACTAGGTTTCAAAATGCTATTGCTGAACTTATATAAAGTCATAACCAAACAGATCAACAGCGTCTGGTAGTCTATAAATATCAGGCCAGCTGACACAAATGAGACCTCTTTTCGGTTTTCATCCTAACTAGTAACATCAAATCTCCACCTCCATGCATTAGTATGAGAGCATTACAAGTACCTGAAACAAATTGTAATGAAAAACATACGTATGTGGGAGCATCAAATAAACCCCGGTTATTATTGTAGACAGTAGAAACTCAATTCTGGGCAGATGACTGCAGATTCAGAAATATTACACACTTAAGACGAGAAAATAACGGAACAAACAAAAATCAAGACTGAACACATTCCTGCTGTTCAGCCTTTTGACCACAAGAACCTTGATAGATTCAATACAACTTGATCAGTTGACGTTGCACCCACCCAAATTCCTGGAGAACCAAACAGTTCGGTTGCTTCAGCGAGATACAAAAAACAACCAGTGACATGAATTTGTGCATAACAGAGAACCTTCGCACAAGCAACATGGAAACATCTAACGATAGGCCAATGATGCGAAATGGCTGCCTTTGCTGAAGAAAGCAGAAAACTGTCAGGCCAAGGCAGAAGGGCATGGACTGAACGCTGTACCACATGCTATCCACTGTTTTTTGCGGCTGCATGGGAGCATGCAATCAGGAACCTTCTGCCACTCCTTGTTCAAAAGGTTGTATGTCACGAGACGGTTCATCCGCTTCGCCTTCAAGGAGAGCATGAGCAAACCACTGTTGCCCAGGCATGTCATCTTCATGTGCTTACCGTAAAATTCTAAGCACCAGATATTTGGCATTCTGTCCACCTCCTTCCAGAGGAGAGTCATCTTCTGCAACTCCCATATGCAGACACAGGTTGCTGCATTTTTGCACAGCAGACCAACAAGCATAACTCTTCCCTGGAACTCGGCAAGTGTGTGGTCAGTCAGATGCAGTGGCAGTGGGATGACAAATTGTTTCCAAATCCCGGTGCTGACATCATATGACAAAACACCCTCTGGTTCTGCACACATGAAGTATAGCGTGCTGCCAACCGCTACAGGCTGTGACCTAAAATTTAGAGCAACTGGAAGTTTTATGCTTGGAGGAAAAGTGCCTGGCCGAGACCACATATTCTGCATAGAGTCATAGACTTCATGGTTCCCATCATTTCCTAACCACATTACTTTGTAACCCTCATTAGAAGCTCTTCCATTCAGCACCATCCCTACTGCCACTCTTGACCATGCTTGGACTGACCTGGGCAGAATTTCTTTGATTGATTGTGTAAGAGGGTTGCATATGTAGAAGTTCCTGTGGCTAAGATCCAATAAGCAGACAAGGCCACCTGCAGATGCCACTGGAATTACTATTTTTGCAGGCGAGAGGGGAACAGAAGGGTGGTGCCATTTTTTCAGCAAAGGGTCATACATTGATACATTGTTGTTGGCATTCTCATGGGTGATTGTATAGAACCATGGCAGTCCATGCGGAACCTCAGAATACTGCCGAGAGAAATTGTCTGAGCCCAATAGAGAATACCAATTCCGACAAACAGTGCGGAATCGAAAAATTGCAGCAACTGGAAGCCTTGCGATTACAGTTTCAAAAAGGTCTTCAGGGAAGTCTCTCCAAATCTCTTGTTTCATTACTTCAGTTGAGCTCAAGTAGGGTGTTTTTTCACGGTTTCTATCTCTGCGTGGTCGCTTGCAAGGAGGACATTGGTTAGTTTCCATGATCTTCAACAATTCTGAGTTGTATCCAGTACTTCCTCCACAATAATCATCCTTGATTGAACCATGTTCGAAGTCAAGTAAATACCACCTGTAAGATATCCAAAAGCCCAATTAGTCCATCTTATTTTATGGCAAAGCAATACTGGAAAGAGTAGCAACAAGAACTTTTGACTGCAAAAAAAGAAGATAAGAGCATGGTTGTCAAGGCGACAAGGCGAGGCAAGGCACTAGCCAAGCGTCTGGACGCCTAGGTGAGGATTAGGCGACCAAAAAAATATCGGACTAGGCCCATGTGCCCGGCCCATTCCCAACCGCCAGCCTCCCCCTCTAACCCTAACCCTTCCCCTCCCCCTCTCTCCATTCACGAGCTGTCTCTCCATCCCAGCCGCTGCCCTCTCTCCATCCCACCGCAGCCAACTCCTCTCCCCTCTCCGCCCCCGCCTATGACTGCTGCAGATCAAGCATCAACAGCAGCACAGCAGAGCATCAGCGGCAGCACAACCTCGGCGGTCGGCAAGGGCGAGCACTGACAGCGGCAGCGGCGCGATGCAGAGCACAAGGGATAAGAGGATCTACAGCTTTGTAGAGCAGGAACACTGTGATTGTGTTTGCAGGATACATGACTAGTTCTGCACTAGTAGCTATTCATTATATCTATTTGGTCTTTTAACTAATAACTAATGCGAATAACTCAGCTACTCTATCTTGATTAGTTTAGATGAAACTGGAGCAACTGACTTCATGACTAGCATCACGTGGCAAACAAGACAGACAGAATGTAGAAAACTAAAAATGCAAAATATGTAGTGCAATACAGATTATCAAACTTTTGAACTATATTACCCCGGTAACACTTCAGTGTAACTGTAACCACCAAATGCACATGCTGCCTTTTTTAATGAATATAACCGTAGGGAACACCATGTTAACAAAATCACTCTGTTTCAGTCTTCCAGGTACTATTGAGACTATCGATTTCGACTATATATTATGGTTGTCACGGCATCGCCTAGTCGACAACATGTCGTCCAGTCGGCCAGCAATGGACAATAGAGCTGCTCGCCCCAACTGGCAACAGTCTAGGAGAGAGGGGCCCAGATATGGCCTTTGGGTGAGCTGAGAGAGGGGGAAAATGGCTCAGGCCAGGGAGAACCCAAGCCTCTGCCACCGCCCATCGTTGACCCTCTCTAGATCGCATCCACCGCCGTCGCCGCCCGGAGCACATTGTCGTCTCCTTGCCTTCTGCATGTGGCTCATGGTTACTCTTCTTTCCCTCTCCTTTCTTCTCTATTTATCCCTTGCTCTCTCCTCTGCTCTGCTGCTCTCTGCTATGCCACTCACCTCTCAGCTCTGCTGCTCACGATGCTAGATGTCGCTGCTCACCATCCTCTCTGCTTTGCTACTGGAGGTGGCAGCTTGGTGGTATTATTAGGGCACGGGACGAGGGGGGAAATGACTTAGATGGGCCTTTGGGTGCGCTGAGTGGGTAGTGGCCCATTTGTAGAGATGGCAACGGGTATGTACCCGGTGGGTATCACCACCCCATACCCAAGTCAGTAAAACTCACCCGCTACAATACACATACCCGCACGCAGGTACAAAATTTACCCATACCCGTACCTGTGCGGGTAACAGGGACCTAGCAGGTAACAGGGACCTAGCGGGTAACCCACACCCGCACCCGTATTATGGACAGATGCCCCTGTAAGCAGCAGGAGCATATCTTATAAGGCAATTCGATGAAAATGCAATGGATATCCGTATTAAAAATTAAACATTATACTAGAGTGCACAGTTGGGTCTTAGGCAGCATATCTTATAAGGCAGTTAGGGTTTAGAGATTTGGATGAGCTGACCGGTTGAGCTGCACAGTTGGCCCTTGGGCAGTTATGCCAAATCGCTAGTGAACCAGACCCACGGGTGAACAGGTGCGGGTAATAGCAGAACAGACCCGTATCCGCTCTATCCGCTAGGTAATAACTTTTGCCCATTAATAGACCCACAGGTATGAACCATACCCGGCTCCTAATGGAGTAAATACCTATTAGGTTTCGGGTTTCCGTTGCCATCTCTACCCATCTGTCATCTATTCTTCCTCTTTTCTTTGTTATATGTGTGCTATATGTGCTGATTTGGCCAATATACCTCATCGTCTAATCTCCGTCTAGGTGGGCACCTAGGCTGTCCTGGCGCCCTAGGGTCGCCACGACTGGCTGGAGTGCAGTGACAACAATGTTGTATATGCCATCATAGTTACATCATTCATTCAGGTAATTACGTTAGACAAAAAAAGAGCTTTGCAACTGTGTTTCGCAGGTTTGTTAAATCAAAATCGTGGGTAGGTCGATCGGTTAGCTTTTTATAGTGCACTGCAACCAGGTTCCTTGTCCAATTTACCATCACATATTCAAACCCCTCTAAAGCCTAGGAATAATCTTCACATTTTTTGTCATGTCATGTGGTAATTGCATAGAGGTACCCTGATCAAACCAAGCAATTTATGTTGCTACCTACATGTTTCTCACAAGTACTAGACTTGCTATTGGAAGGGTGAAACTTGCAGCATATTCTTGCAAACACAAACAGAGTTTGCACGGGAGGAATAGACTTTACTTATACATATCGAATGAAGCTGACAGGTTATTCTTTATGGTCTAGATAAGCAATGGGATCACATGTGCGGTCTAAGCAGACTTTCAACCACCACTCAAACCCCCAAATATGACCAAAATGGAGCATACATTGTTTATTGTTTTAGTAATACTGATAGCACAACCAAACATCAGCAACTTCTCATCAACAAAATTGTGATATTTAATACAAAAGATCCATACAAGCTAACAAACAAATGTTATACTTTATTTGCTAAAAATGCACAGCTTAACTATGCTAGAGATAATCCTCCAATCTAAGCACTATAGGTGCAATGCTTCATGACGGACAGCAGGAAACTGATAAATAAACAAACATGATTATGTAGCTGAGATATATAAGGTAGAGGACACGACAGCTTGAATTAGTCGTGACGATGGCAAAGACACCTAAGCATTAGTAATTGTGTTTCTTTTGCAGCTCCAGTTAAGCCTTGCAGCTATTTTTTAGAGGGCCGGGCTCCCTAAAAATAATCGCCGTTTCTTTTCCTCTGGTTCCTTGCCTACAAAGCTGTACAAATGGTGCACCTCCAAAGTCAACTTAATCAGGATATCTTAAGATCAGCAGCCTCGCACACTCCAAAACAACCTCAAGTCGCGGACTTTCTCGTGCGTGATTCGATGGATATGCGTAAATAATCTTGCCCTATGCTTGGGGCAATGTCAAAAGTCATAACCGTGGAAACGGGTAAGTATATTAAACAAACAATTATAGGGAAGAAGCAAGCAAGAAGTACGCGCATAGGCAAAGAATTCTTCCATTTCTGTGCCGCACGCCGCCGTTCCTCGGACTAATCCTTCCCCCCCACGACCAAATCCGCCAACACGGCGAAGCAAAATAAGGGGGAGATTTAAGAGCTGCTGCGACGCACACACGGGGAAAAAAAAATACGGTAAAAATACCAAGATGGAAATGCACCATCTAAGCTAAGCACGCTGGTCAAAGATCTGAGCGATCCAATTCCCCCAGGGCCGAAAGATGAAGAAACAATTGAGATGCCAATTTGCAAGAAACGCCGGATAGACCCCGCAGCGAACAGATCCGAATAAATCGACCGGAGGAGAGAGAGAGGGTGGGGGGGAGGGGAGGGGTTGTGCCTGGGGAGGGGGAGGGGGTGGGAGTGGGCGCCGTAGAGGTCCCAGAGCCCCTGGACCTGGCCGACCAGCTGCCGCAGCGCCGCCACCTCCCCCATCTCCGGCCGCCGCCAGCGTCGTCGTGGCGGCGCCCCTATGCCGCGGCGACCGCTTGTCCCTCTTCTTCTCCCTTTTCTTGGTTGGTTCGGCTCGCTCGCTCCCTCCCTCCTCCCGAAAAATGCTGGCTGCGTTGTGCGGCGCGTGTGCCGCTCGCTATATGCTGGCTATGCGTGTGCCGTGTGGCAGCTGGTTATTACGGTGAATCTAATCTCTCTCTAATCTCTCTCTAATCTCTCTGTGCTACTGTTGGTCTGGTCGCCTCGGTTGCTTGCTTTGCTTGTATGGGCGTGGTGTGCGGTTTAAGTAGGCGTAATCGCTGCCTCTGCGTGTTGGGGTCCGGGTTAGAATCAGAAACATGCCTGCAGCCACGAGCTCTGGCCAGATCTAAACTCGACTTCAGTCTCAATAAGCTCAATTACAATAAAAGGATTCAATATATATTATTTTTAACAATAAAAAAACGCTTGAGCTCGGTAAGAGTTAACATATCGTAATATTTAGCAAATAATTCGTAAATTTATCAAACTCGCGAGCCATTCGAGCCCGGGATCGGGCTTAAGTTCAGCTCGTTTGGAGCTCGAATAAGTCTAGAGCGAGTCGAGATCGAGTGGCTCGCGAGGTTCGGGTTTTTTTTACGGCCTTACTTACGTACCTTTGTGTGGTTTTCGACAAAGTATTTTTATGTTAAGCTGTTGACACGGTGGTACCAATTTTTAGAAATGTTTTTCGCCGTTGCTTCTCATAAATAGTTACAGTAACATCACGGGTTTTGTTATTTTTATGCCACGTTGTTGACACGGTGGTACTATTTTTTAGAAATGTTTTTTTGCCGTTGCTTCTCGTAACTATTTGATCGCGTTACAACTTTATATTTTGAGAAGTTGCATGTTGTCTAATTATCTGGAGCTAGTAGTTTCGGGAAAGAAAGAAAAAGCATGGAAAGTGTAGCGTACAATTATGAAAGTGTAGTGTACAATTTGCCAAACAGTGAGAAAACTTACGATTATGAAAGTGTCCTTGGCGGGTGGAGCATGCATGTAAGCACCCTCGTATAGTAAAATTCACAAAAATGAACGATAATATATGGTTCTGTACGCATGTGATACGTATGCATTAATCAAATATCCCAAACTTTAACAACTTTACATACAAAAAGTGTTTAGATTGCTGCATAAAATAATACAAATTGATTCGCTATCAAATTACACTTGTAGTATCAGCAATTTACTAACACCTTTATAAAATTGGTAGATTGGTTTTGCACCAGAAAAGATTAGTTATATACGTACATTCAGAGCTAAACAGGGTCTAATTCGGTGTCTTTTTGCATAGCTTTTTTTATATCGTCCTTTTTTTATATAAAAAAAAAACCAATCGCTTAAGCTTTGCCATGTATTCGAAGGAGAGAGAGAGAGAGAAAAAAAAAATACAAAGACGCCAACAACACTAGCCTCAAAGCGGGGTGTGACATTTAATTTTTAGATTGTGATTTTAAAAAGCTAACGCGTTGCGTTTGCACATAACGATTGGCCCTCCTCCAAAAGTTGCATTTGAAGGCATAAAAATTATTGGATCTGGCTCGGTCGACACAATTATGAAAAATGGCAAACTCATGAGCTTCTTTCGTTGCGTAGCTTTGAATGCTTTTCGTGAGTAGATTCGAGTGGCAACTTGTCTCCATCTATGCCTAAGCCCAAAAGGGATATATGCAACCAGATTTCGAGTGGGGAAATCTTGTGGCTCAATGTATCGATCGATATATCCATCGGGTATCTCATCTCACCAAACATAAGCAACTTAATTCCTTTTGCCCCAGTATTCGTTGTCCTCGGCAAAAAAAAAAGCAGCTGAAAATGATGATTGTGACGATTTAATTCATGCAATGCGATTAATATTCAGAATAACCATCGAAAAATTATACCCCTATCTTGTATTATCGACTTGATTATCTGATAGTATTTCAATTGGATAGCTACCCTTGTTTCTTTCTGTCTTCTTCACAGACTTTCGCCGAAGGGTGTTTTTTTTTCAACATACTTAACGCCGCCGACAAGCTTAAATTCTTGGTGGTAGTAGTAGGCTTCCATGGGTGGATAGCTTCCAAGGGAGCTTTCCATGATGAGGAAAGCGGCAGGCAGCGGCTAAAGTCCGGAGGCAGAAGGATTTTTTTCTCGTTCATTCATTCGCCGTCATGGCCGGTTGAAGCCGCCGTGGTAACTTCCCTCGCCATCGAAGTGGTGCCGAGTAATCATCGCCGCAACGAACAACCGCTGGCCAGTTCAGTTGCTGAGTTTTGCGTATAACGCCATGTACGATGCAATGCAGGTGGTTAAAAAGGATGTTTAGCAATAAAAAATTGATTTTTTTTCTTTGCCACATAGGATTGTAAGGTGTTTATTTGGAAGCATCGATGTTTAATTAAGCGTCCATGCTTATGAGGTGTTTATGTGTATAACTATATATGATTAACATATAAGTATCCATAAAAGAGATGTTTGCATTAGAGATCTTGACTTCTGAATAGGTGTTCATGATATGATATTGTATCTCTCTCTCTCTCTCTCTCTCTCTCTCTCAATATCTATCTAAGCGTTTTTACATTGGACATGGCCTAAACAAACACAACACATATTACTTGCACATTATCTATCAACAGAGTAACTACATATTGCTGAGATAGTAATATTGATTCAACAGAGTATTGAATACATACCCAGTAGATAGTAATTGGATTACTAGTCCAGCTTCGTTTATTATACTAGGAAATTAAGCGCGGCGGCACGCCGCGCACGTGAACGAAAAAAAATATTTTTAATACAAAAAAAACCGAGAAAATATTTTCGTAGAAAAAGCGGACCACGAGAACACTTTAAAATTTTTTTTCCATGCTCCGAAGGAAAAACGGACTACAAAAACTTTTTTCGGGTAAAAGCGGAGAAAGCGAAAACATTTTTCCATGCTCGAAGGAAAAGCGGACTACGAAAATATTTTTGTTTTTTTAGGAAAAAGCGGAGAAACGAAAATATTTTTCCATACTCCGGAGGAAAAACGGACCACAAAAATTTTTTCTTTCACGTGCGCGGCGTGCCGCCGCGCTAAATTTACTAGTATAACAAAAGAGAAGTTAGACACACCGATCAGTTGAAAAAAAAAATCTTTTAGAACTTTGCATTAAAACCGAGAAAATGTTTTCGTAGAAAAAGCGGACCACGAGAACACTTTAAAAAATTTTTCCATGCTCGAAGGAAAAAGCGGACTACAAAACTTTTTTTCGGGTAAAACGGAGAAACGAAAACATTTTTTCCATCCTCCGAAGGAAAAACGGACCACGAAAACATTTTTTGTTTTTTAGGAAAACGGAGAAGCGAAAATATTTTTCCATACTCGGAGGAAAAGCGGACCACAAAACTTTTTCGTTTTTAGGAAAACGGAGAAACGAAAACATTTTTGCATGCTCCGTAGGAAAAGCGGACCACAAAAATATTTTTCCGGCAAAAGCGGAGAAAGCGAAAACATTTTTTCCATGCTCCGAGAGAAAAGCGGACCACAAAAACTTTTTTCGGTTTTATAGGAAAACGCCAACGAAAATATTTTTTCCATGCTCGGAGGAAAGCGGACCACAAAACATTTTTTGGGCAAAGCGGAGAAGCGAAAACATTTTTTCAATGCTCGGAGGAAAAGCGGATCGAAAAAACATTTTTTGGGCAAAGCGGAGAAAGGACACGAGCGAAAGTGTACGGACCTATTTGTTATGATTTTGGACACATTCGCTATTTTGAAAAACTATAAAAGGGCTCGTTTACGATTCGTATTTAACGGAGGTTCTTTATGTAAAGCGAAGGAGGGACCTAAACGCCAGGGGAAAAAATCTCCTCTCAAAAAAAAAATTGCAAAGGACCTATCCGTAATTTCAAGAACTGGAGGGGTTTTTTTGCAAAAAGAGGAGAGAGGGGGGGTGGGACGCGTGGCCTTCTCTCTGCGTGCGCTTTCTCCGATCCTTATATCCGGTAGGATACGTAACGTCATAACTATATGTTGCTGACATAGTAATATTGATTCAACAAAGTATTAAATACGTACCCAACAGATAGTAATATTGATTCAACAAACTGCATCAGTTACGTGGCCAAACTGACTAGTTAATGTATTTTGTAGTTTGTACACGAGTTTGTTTTCTCTTTATTTTAGTAGCTCCGATTTGCAAATGGTTTTCACCAGTAGCTTACTAACGATGAAAGGAATAGAATGGTATAAGTCTTGCTATTAAACAGTAATTTTGTTGACTAGTAATAGAAATTACTATATCTACAAAGTGAAATTACTGCATTTATAACATGAAATTACTATCCTATAGTAGTAAATTTATTAGCAAAACTTATATCATGTTGTTTCGCTCATCGTCAGTAATCTAATGATGAATTTCGTTTATGAAACAAAACTGCGAATAAAAAGATATGACTAAAATAAAGTAAAAATCGATTCATACACAAACTAGAAATGTGTTCTCCGTACGGTGATCAACTAATAAGCGTGTTTACTTCTTTGTACATGAATATGTTGTTTATTTGTTTTAGTCATAACTTTTTATTGGTAGCTCCGATATGCAAATGGTTTTCACCAGTAGCGTATTGAGACGAGATGAACATAGTGATATAAGTCTCACTAATAAACAATAATTTTGCTGACTGGTAACAGAAATTACTATATCTATAACTAAAATTACTATATCTATAACATGAAATTACTATTATAAACTAATAAATTTATTAGTGAAACTTATATCATGTTGTTTCTCTCGTCGTCAGTAATCTAATGGTGAATTTCGTTCGTGAATTGAAGTTGCGAATAAAAAGATATAGCTAAAACAAAGTAAAAAAACCAATTAATGCACAAACTAGCAAACGTATTCTCGATACAGTGACCAACTAGTAAACGTGTTTACTTCTCTGCACATAAATATGTTGTACATAAATATGTTGTTTCTTTGTTTTAGCTATAACTTTTTATTGGTAGCTCCGATTTGCAAATGATTTTCACCGGTAGGTTACTGATGATGAGAGAAATAAAATGATATAAGTCTCGCTAATAAAAGTAATTTTACTGACTAGTAACAGAAATTACTATATCTACAACTAGAAATTACTACATCTATAACATAAAATTACTATCATGCATTAGTAAAATTATTAGTGAGACTTATATCATTTTGTTTCTCTCATTGCCAGTAAGCTACCGGTGAAAACCATTCGCAAATCCGAGTTACCAATAAAAAGATATAGCTAAAACAAAGAAGAATCATATTCATGTATGAACTACAAAACGCATTAACTAATTGGTTTAACCACATAACTGATTCGGTAGTAATTACATCTATTGTTCTATGGTAAAGTGTATTCGTGATTTACTACCAAATTACCAACAATCAGTACGGTCTGTTTTGCATGCGCTTGTCCGGCTGAAGCGCAGAATAACTATTCTACGCTTGGGAGTATAATAGCGCTACTGCACGCGCGCGTACACACATATAGGAAAAATACTTTTTACTCTTTGGTGTAGTTACTCCCACATATGAAATATCACTTAAACGGACATGAAATACTCCTTTACCGCTTCTAGTACACTCATATACTAATTATAAGATGTTCCAATATAAACTACATGAAAAAATTGCAAGAGAGTTATAGTTTTTAGCGTATTTTATAAATACCTTTATATGCGCATATAAAAAGGAGTATGTATAAAAAAGTACATACCACATCCGAAAAAATGTAAATACCACATAACTAGTCTTATATATTTATATGTTGCACGTACATACCTTTTGTTGTACGAGATACTCCTTACGTTGTGAGATACGGCATAGGGAGTAACTATTTTCGGGAGTAGAAAAGAGGCTCTCTCTCTCTATATATATATACATATATATACATACATATATGTACGTACATACATATACGTACATACATACATATATGTATGTACAATATATACGTACGTATATATATATATATATATATATATATATATATATATATATATATATATATATATATATATATATATATATATATATATATATGAAGCCTTTTTCGTACTCTTGGGAGTACGTACTCCCACCTTCAGTATATCACTTAAATGAACGTGTTATACTCCTTTATCACTTTCAGTATACTCCAATAATAATTCTAAGATACTCCAATACGGTATGAATGAAAAAAATTCATGGGAGCTATTTATTTTTTGTTATATACCCTTTTCTATGTGTAAAAAGAGTATATAAACAAATTATGCTATAAATGGTGGATTTTGATGAAATTTTTTGTGGAATTCACTTTGAAGTATCTTATAATTAGTATTAGAGTATACTCAAATAGATAAAGAAGTATAACAATATCATTTATGCAGTATATTGAGAGTGGGAGTACATACTCCCAAGAGTATGAAACCATTTTCATATATATATATATATATATATATATATATATATATATATATATATATATATATATATATATATATATATATATATGAAATCGTACTACTGGGACTGTACTCCCGATTCCCGTTACCACAAACGATGCTTCTGCTGCCTAATTCAAATGGTCATGCTAATCATGCAACAAATCAAAGGTTGTTAAGATTATACTCCACAACAAATGTGTGATAACAGTTCGCATGCAGGCCTATTATTAATGGGAGTTGTTATGCATGCATGTGACACTAACAAAGTAAATCAACGGAAAAAAGGTGTGGAGGTACAAAATGGCCTTCCTATATACACACACTAGCTCTCTCGGAAGTAGTTACTTCTTATGTTGTATCTCACAACGTGGAGATTATTTCGTACAACTGAGGGTGTGTGTAGTATATGAGTATACAAGACTATCTAGGTGGTATGTACATTTTTTAGAGGTTGTATGTACACTTTGTTAGACATACTCATTTTTATGTGCATATATGAAAGTATTTACAAAATACATTAAAAAAATATAGACTACCTTGCAATTTTTTTGTGCGGTACATTCACATTCAAGTATCTTTAATTAGCATATAAGTGTACCCAAAATGATAGAAGAGTATTTCAAGTTCATTTAAGTGGTATATCAGATGTGGGAGTAACTACTCCCGAGAGTAGAATGTATTTTTCCTATGATTCAAAACGGGTATTTCCCCATAATTTTTTTTATAAATAATCATTTGTTATTCGTGTTTTACAACAATATACATGGATTTATTTATTTTTTAAAAAATAACCTCTACTCTGGAGCGACGCGGCACGCAATTGGCGCATTTGATCTCTCTGTCCCACAAAGAGTGCAGAGTGCATTTCTAGGTTTCTTAAGACAGATTAGTGTGCAAGGTAAATGACTAATGTGACCCGCATTACTCCATACATAAGCATGCTGGTGCTTCGGTTTCCACAAGCACTTAAATGAGCATGCATACACTTACAGCTGGGCCCTACGGACTAAAGATACACTCTTTTTGGGACAAATTTTGAACATTAAAAATGCACTCTTTGTGGGACAGAGGGAGTATTAGTGAATGCTAGTATGTAGTGAATTCATTAGTGAATGCTAGTGTGTCCAGCATGCATTAGTGAATTGTATTAGTGAATATCAAGTATTAGTGAATTCCTAAAAGGTATTATTGCATTTCTAAAAAGACATTAGTGCATTCCTAAAAGGCATAAGTGCTCTAATTGCTTTGAAAAGCAATTTTTTTTAAATAATTATTTTTTATTGGTGAATTACAAAAATATACCCCGATTTTTTTTTTTGCAAAAATGGCCATCTGTTGCGCCACAGCGACCGATGCAATGTGGTATTTTTTATTTTCCCATTTAATTCAATCTTTGAATTTATTTTATATCTTTTGCTAGGAAGCTCCAAATCCAACGAAATAAATTTCTAAATTTGTATTAAGCTATAAGGATTCAGATTATACAATAAAAACCACCACCGAAGGAGGGCTTGCTCCAAACTTTAGAAATGATGATGACGACGATTTTGTGTCACCTATACCTCGACGTTTAAGCAATAACGCAATAGGCTACGCCGAACCTAACCATACAACTAGCACTGAAGGAGGGATAGCTCCTAACCATACAAATGACGATGACGATTTCATGCCACCTAGGCCACGAACCTTGCGTCCTCGGAGTCCTCCGAATCCTGACGATGATATTACATTAAAGCCCTATCAGGTATCCGAACGTAGTACCCCGTCAGGAACCAACATATAACTATTGGTTTTTTTATACTAGCAACCTATCCCGACAACCATAGCTATAGAATCTATGGTTTGTGACTTAGTCCTTCACCAGAGGCATATATCTATGTTGTATCCCAGTTTTATGATTTCCTTTTGTATTTTAGGTGTTGTTCACATGCCATGCTATGCTAGTTGTTGTGCTTACTGCACTTTGTAATATCAATGTCACGCATTATTAAAACTTTGATTTGTCGTTAAATTTAACGCACATCGAAAAAGAACGAGGAGGTGCAAGAGGGTATCTAGCCCTAAGTACGATTATTAAGGGTGTTTGTGTGAATGGTACTTAGCCATAAGTACGATTTCCATAAGAAATGATTTACACATGTTGGGTTTGCTTACTAAGGTTACTGGCTGCATCTATATGCTTTTCACAATGATCCTTATGACTTAAACACTTTAGCTAAAGTTTTCCTGGGCTTAACTATTCATAGCATGAGTTGTTTCGACTATAATACTTAGGGTTATTGCACTACTAGAATTTAGATGCAAAGTAAGGTGTAAATTAAATATTTTTTTTCAGAATATGGTAGTCCATATATCAAAGAGCAAATTTAGTCCATTGTTCCTAAAAATTACATTTAAACATGATATTTCACGGGCTGCCAGAAAGGCTTAAGCGTTTTTGAAATTTACGCAATAACGGTTCGGTTTTCTAGAGCGGTGGTGTTGGATCAATTGCGCCAATTGCCATTGGCTGCTGATGGCTATTTTTGTAAAGAAAGAAATAAAAAGAAATCTAGGTATATTTTTTATTTTACGTATAAAAAACTATTATTTAAAAAAAATCATGGAGACTTTTATTGTATAATCTAAATCTTTATAACTTAACTCAAATTTAAAAATTTATTTCACTTTATTTGGATCTTCTAAATAAAAGATATAAATAAATGAGTTTAAATACTACAAAATAAAATAAAAAAAGCTCCTGCCCGTCACCCCTCTCCCCTCCCACCCGTCACCCCCTTTGCTCCCCTCCCTCCCCGTCACACCCTCCTGTCACTCCAGCCGCACCAGGGTGGCACGATTGGACCCTGTTGCGCCACCGTGGCGCGATTGAGAGCTCAATCGCTCCACCGTGGCGCGATTGAGAGCTCAATCGCTCCACCGTGGTACGACTGGGTCCAATCGCTCCACCGTGGCGCGACAGGTGGCCACTTCTACAAAAAAAAATCCATGTATATTGTTGTAATACACGAATAAAAAATTATTATTCATAAAAAATTCTATTTCCCTAAATTATTGGATGGAAAAATTTTAATTTTTTTAGGATCTTGAGTTTAACCAGTTAAAGATTGAATTACGTGGGGCACTACGATTTCAAATGCATGAATTCAAGCCAAATTGGGTATATATTTTTTTCAAAAAAAAATCTGTTTTAGAGTATATACTCATCTATAACAATTCAAGTGAAACACATACCTTTTTAAAAAAATATACTCGAATTCAATTATTTTGAACGAAATTAGATCACATGCTTTGCTGATTTATATATATAATTAGCACATACCTACAATCAAACTATCATCAAAATAGAAAACTCTAATTTGAATTTCAGTTCAAACTTTTTTGAAGTAGTTAGTAAGCTGGTTAAACTCAATATCCCAAAAAATTCAAAAAAAATTGAAAGCAATACATAGTGGAAATATTTGTTTTTGGATCAATTAACCGGTTTACTAACTACTTCAAACAATTTTGAACTGAAATTCAAACTAGAGTTTCCTTTATTTATGATAGTTTGATTGTAGTTATGTGCTAATTTTATATATAAATCAACAAAGCATGTGATCTAAATTCGCTCAAAATCATTAAATTCGTGTATTTTTTTTTTTCAAATGTATGTGTTCCATTTGAATTGTTATAGATGGGTATATACCCTAAAACTAAAATCTTTAAAAATATACCCGATTCTAGCTTAAATTCGTGTATTTGAAATCATGGTGTCCAAGCATCATGGTGCCCTACTTCAGTTTTTTAATTATCCTTAGGATGTGCCATGAGGTACTATCAAACTACCCTCAAACTCTTGTACCATTTAGAACATGTACAATGGTAGAGACGACTGATGTATGTATACTTCTCTATATCATTTAAATATAAAACTAAAGATAGCTTCTACAATAGATTATATATTAATGTTGTCTCTATGACATTCTGCAATCATTAATCATGGTATGAAAAGTACTTATTATAGACAACAACTCACGTAATAATATTTTATATTGTTTATATGATCGTCTCTTTATAAAGAGACAGCTATACTCTCTCTTCCACATCAACAAAAAAATCTTATGTGACAAAGTATATAAACAGCTAACATCACATTATTGTACATGCTCTTAATAATTGCACTTTAAATTTTTAATATCTTGGTACTAGTTCAATGTATATTTTAATACCACCTAAAATAATAAAAAGTCCCATGTAGATGTACCATGTACTACTCATCAATACTCGTGACAACAATGTAGAGTACATAGTGAAGTGATTACACGTATACGCAAGTGAAACCAGATCAGGCCCTTGGAAACCACATGGCATTGCCATCTTGTAATTCATGATAATTTATAATTCATCCCATTATATTTCTCTTGCACCATAAACGAACCTTAATGATGTAAAATTAGTGCTTGTACTTGTACATCACTACAACTAGTTAGAGTCGTGCGTGATGCCACATTGTTCGAAATTTGGTCTGGGATTCTTTTTGCCAAAAAAAGGTAGAGGGTTTGTAAAAAATATGTTGGGTAGGAGTTGTCTGAGAATTTGCGTAACCACGGGTCCTTTTTGCAAAAAAGGTGGAGGATATGTTTGCGAATATGCGGAACTACGGGTTCTTTTTGAAAAAAAAATCAATGAAATCTCAACGTAATTTTGATTTTCTGGTTTTTTTTAAAAAATAGGCTAGCTTGAAGTCATCGGCGAATTTACGTAACCATAGGGTCTTTTTTGCAAAAAAACTGGTGAGGACCTATTCCCAAATCTGCGAAACTAGAGCCTTTTTTACAAAAAAAAAAAGTGGTGGAAGGATCTGTTCACGATTTCAAGATTTACAGAGGGCTTTTTTGCAAATGAAGTAACATGGCATACCTGAACTCACTTCAATTCTACGCCGCATAAGGATAAGAATACGTGCCAAGTGGTAAAATGCTTAAACCCATCTGGAATGCCAGAATATCGCAGGAACGACGCATGCATTGCGATGTTTTCTGCAAAATTCCTGCGAAATTATCATGCTTCAGATGTGTATTTAGGCTGTGTTTGGCAGAGCTCCAGCTCCACTAAATTCGTGGAGTTGATGGTGTCCGATAGATGCATGCAAAGAGGCAGAGGAGAGACGCTACACCTACACGGAATAAAGCGAAAGTGAGCTTCGCACGATGGCCCTCGCACGTGTGGAAGTTGGGGGGGTGCAATCCGCTTCAGCTGGCTGTGAGCCTGTGAGCAGAGCAGTACGCACGCAGCCACGCTTCACCTTTTCTTTTCTTCTTTTTCTTTTTAGTTGTTTTTTTTTCCGCACACCCTGTTTCGGATAGAAGACTTGGTAACCAGGGGTTAAATTAGTACGGTTTGATCCACAGATTACTTTCCCTAAAGGCTTTTCCTTTTTATTGTTGCTTTTCCCCCCCTCTCTGATCTAATCTAACAACTTTGGATGGTAGGGATCATTGCATTGTTGAATCTCCCCCATGGCTGGCCATCATTGTTTTTTATTTATTTATTTGTTTCTTGGGAATTTCTTCCTTTTGCCTTCTTTTTCTCTGATCTACCATCTCATCTCTGTATGCCCTGGATCATTGCATCTTTGAAGGTTTTGCACCTTGTGGTAATAATTAGCAATAATATTCTTTCACCGCTAAAGCACTTCTCCGGACAAAACTCTTCATGACCAACCGGAAAGACGACGCCGCCACCAGATCGATTATTACCCGTATGCAGTGGCGGACCCAGGAAGAAATTATAGGTGGGGCAGACTTGAAGTAGTATTAAAACGCTAAAAAGAATGCAATGTACCGTAACATTGGTAACAACAATAGTACTATTAAAGAAGCATAAATATAACGTTCAACTAATACGGTCAAAGAAGAATTAGCAAATAGGCTACATACCACTCAGTTAACAATTGGTGAGGGACGAGGCGATTTTATTCTCCTAGTTTTGAGGCGCTGAAATCGTCGGATGATGGCTTCATCATTAAGTGATTTGAAGATCTCTCTCCGTGTAGTAAACCATTAAGTCATTCATCCAATCTTATTGCGTAGTTCAGTCTTGATATACAATATACCTGGGTAGCCGATCGTTTCTTGCTTGGTGCCGATTGTTTCTTGCTTGGTGGCTGGTGCAACGTTTCAGCTTTCAAATTTGTTAGGCCTATACATATGCAGTATATACAACATACATGGGCTTGTAACTTGTAGGTGGGGCAGCAGCCCAGGCTGCCCCACTGGTGGGTCCGCCCCTGCCCGCATGACCCATTGTTCTCCTCTCCCCCTGTAAAATGTTTGCACTTTAAAAAAAAAATTTACAACACTAAAACATGCAAAATCCGGGAGATTTTTTTACCGTCTTTTCGGTAGCTCTTGGTACCAGCTTGGTATAAATTTTAATATCTTCTAAGGTGATAAAAAAGTATCAAAATCCAGTACCAAACTCCTACGTCGTAGGAACTGCATCCAGTAGTACAATCAAGTTTTATTCTTCGTAACCGACGGGTTGCCTCCAACCTGAAAAGATGGCACAACCAAACCACACAAACCGATAGAGCATAGAAGGAGATAGGGAGAGACAAGCAAAGGGCAGTGGCTAGTTTCTCCTAAGCTACTAGTAAGCCATTGATGGATCATGAACCATGATGGCCAACAAAAGCACTCCTCTCTAACTTACCAGCAGCCCAACCAACAAACGCTCCAGATCCAAAGCTAAACCAAACGATATGGAGATGTGGTCTCGGTTGGTAAAATAGGTCATATGGATTTGGTGCTGGTGGCCATCTCCCCTTTAGTTTTGGTTGCTTAAATCATTTGCTTCTGTGTTGCGTCGCATCTAGAAAGAAACAAGGAACGTAGTCCAAAATGGCATGATCCTTTGCAACCAACTACTGCTACTATTTTGAGCTATCTATTTCCCACGTGTGAGTAACAGAACCAGATCAAAGGGCGTGAGCTAGCCGGTGCAGAAGTGTTTCCGTTGAACACAAACCAATTCTTCTTCTTTTTAAAAAGACAAATATCCTGTAGCATATATTAATAGTACAAAGTTAAAGTGTCCGGACCCTCTTTGGGCATGGAATACCCAAGGGTTTTATATGTACATTGTATTAGTCACATAATCAGGGGTTAGTAGGGGAGAAAATGGGCCGAATACGGATGGATGTTGCTCTTCCCGTATCCCAGCCATACTTTTTTTACCCAGGTTCGGAATTGGATACGGATACGAATCTACGTTATTCGGGATACAGATACGGGACAGATATGTGACAGATTCGGATCGAAAATGGATAAAGATATACGGATAATGCACGCATATATAGAATAATATATGATGAATTAAAACCATATGGGTACATAATCATAGTAACAAGTTATATATCAGTCAAACCCAATAAACATTATAGAAACAATATGCTACTTGAGAATCAATAGAATCAACTAATCGTCCATATAAAATAGGCTCCCATCCAAATCAAAACCATCTTATGTGGAACCCGTCTAGTTATCGTCCCTTTTTCGAATTTGTTTTAGCAGCGATTGGAATCTGGCTCTATTAGGGTTAAGTATTTTGAGACTTGTGCCGCTAGCCCTAACCCAACGTATGAACCTATGAATTTAGGATGTGTTTGGTTGCCTATACCAAGTAGTATATATATGCGATGGTTCAAGAAAAAAATCATCCATATGTTTAGTTGTCTGAATAGAACCATTACATCTTCGATCAAGTGATACTAATTTAAGGAATATTCCCTCTAGATATTGAACCATCCTATTCACCCAAAATAATAGAACCAAATGGTACAGGATTATCCTATCCCATTCAACCTAACACACCCTGCGATGCATTTTGTCGGTGTCTGATATAGCTTTTGTTTTTGATCTGAACGAGTAATGGGCTCTGAGCCTATGATGGTTTTCCCTCTTCTGTTATTAGTTCGTCGGAATTTCTGACGATGAGAGCAAGACTCAAGAGGCTGTCATTCGGGGTAGGGTGGCTTAGGGATTGATGAGGTAAAATTTGAGCACTTTTGCTCCTTTTGTGAATCATATTTCAGTCATGATCGGAATTGTGGTTTATTAGATTTTTTTTTTGTGAGAATTTGCACTGCTCACCATAAGGCCCATAGCCCTAAAAATGTGATGAAAATGAACTAGCCTTGCGGATATCTGAATAGAAAAAAATCTAGATATCCGGATCCCGTCCCGTATTTACCGGATATTGGTTGATCCGAATCTAATCCCGAATCCGGATTCAAGTATCCGGATCTCATCGCAGATCCGGCCAAATAGTCAAATCCGATCTCGAATCGGGTGAGGAATATCCGGCCCGTTTTCACCCCTAGTGCCTAGCACACACATTGAACATTGTCATCACATCCATACCCAACACGTCATAGATATAAAAGCATAGGTCGTATTTATACAAAAGATATACTGTTATTACAACAAAGGGGCCATAGGCCAAATAAAATGTGAAATCATGTGCTGAAAAATTGGCTTAGAATTGAATTTGCAAATGTGCTGGTGCATGTGCTTGACAATTTGACAAGAAGCAGTAAGTTTCGCTTTTGCGCCGGACCAAGATCTCAAGAAACAGTAAGTTTCCCATCTACGACGGACAAACTTTGTTGGTCTGTCGTGGACATGCTTTTGAACTCATTGAGCCAAACTCAATTTTCCTCAAAAACCAGTAAGTTGTGCATGTACGACGGACAAAGTTTTTTGGGTCTGTCGTGAACGTGTTTTTGAGCTCATGAGTCGAACTCAATCTTCCAAGAAACCAATAAGTTTTGCATGTACGGCGGACAAACTTCTTTGGTCAGTCGTGAATGGCTTTTTGAGGTTTGATTTCGCATGTACGACGGACCGATTTTGTTTGTCCGTCGTGAACGTGTTTTCGCCAGAATGATTTCTTCTTGGAACCGAAACTTTCACTTGTACAACGGACCGATTTTGTCTGTCCGTTGTGAATGGTTTTTTGAGTGATTTTTCATGTGTATGCCGGACCATATTTCCTTGTCCGTCGTGAATGCGTTTTCTTTGAATTAGGGTTTTGAGCAGAATTGAAATAATTTGAATTTGAGATTATGAAATTTGTGATGATTTCATGATGCTTCTTTTGAAGTGGACTTTATGCAATGCTCATGTGAGTAGTTGCATGGATTGACATTGAGTCAAGTCGTGGACTTGTGCTCGGATTTGTTTGTGGTTTGTTCATGTGCGGTATTGCTCGAAGACGAATGTGGTCGATGACGGACCGAACTAGGTTCATGGAGGAACCGAGGTTCGGGACTAGGTTCGGGAGGAACCGAGGTCTTGGTGGTCAAGGATGTCATGCGGGGCGTTCGGGCTAAGAGAATGGTGCACATGAAGAATGGTTAGTCACGTGAGAATGGCGGAGGTCATTCGCGTGCAAAGTGTTAGTCACGTGAGTATGGCGGTGGCCATACGGCGTGCAAAGTGTTAGTCACGTGAGTATGGTAGGGTTGCCATACGCGTGCAAGAGTTGTACTCGGCCAGGTTGGGCCAAGTAGAGTTGTGTTGGATACGGATTCCTTCTAGGAATAGGAATCGTATTCGTAACTCCTTGTGGGTTGGTGCTTTAAATAGGTGGGGGGTCTCCTGTTGAAAGGCACCAAGCAGAGCTGAGCGCATCAAGCCTTGAGCTTGGTTTTAGGGTTTGTACTCTTTTGATGAGAGTATTTTAGACAAGAAATAAAGATCAATTCTTCCAAGATTTTTGCGTGCTACAGTAACCACGTCGCTACAGTGTTTTCTGTTTTGGTTCTTGTTTGCATGCTTGTTCAATTCTATATTGGTTTTTGATCGTTGAGTTTCATCTTGATTTGATCCATCAAAAATCTTTCTAGGGTATTGATTTAGAGTTTCTCAAAGTCTAGATTAATCTTTTGAAGATCTTGTTTAGTCTTGAAGTTTTGATTAGATTGATTCTCGTCAAGTTCTGAAACAGCAAGCTTGCGAAGCTTATAACTTTTGATCCGTAAGTCCGATCGAGCTGATTCTTTTTGGGTTGGATTCGTACTGGAATCTAGTTTCTTGTGTCCAAATTTCAGATCAATCCGACGGTTGGATCTCTGGGAATTCGTGTTTTACTAAACCTCTGTCTTTCTGTTTTTGTCGAAAACGAAGCAATTATTTGGTTCTGTTTTGGGGTGAACTTTTAATAGATCAAGAATTTGGTTTTAGCTTCCGCACAATCATTCACCCCTCTCGATTGCTATATTCGTATACTTCGATCCTACAAGTGGTATCAGAGCAAGGTTTCTCTAATCTATCTTAACCGGTGATTAGATCAATGGATCGTTATTCGACAAAATCATGTGTGTTCGATGGTGTTGATTTTCAGTTTTGGAAGGCCAAGATGGAGGCGTTCATCCAAGCACTGTGGCTTCACAATTTGGGAGAAGATCTACAAGCCATATGAAGTCACGCAAACGACAACGTCAACGACACCAATCGCACACATGTTGAAGCAAATAGCAAGGCGCGCAACTTGATCATCCAAGGCTTAGGACGCAATGACTTTGATCGTGTGGTTCATCTTCGATCCGCATATGAGGTATGGAAATCTCTTTGTGATTACCATGAGGGTTCTAACACTGTCAAAGAGGTTCGCCAAGATATTTACAAAAAAAAATACATGCGTTTTGAGATGAAACCTAGTGAATCTGTAGATGACTTCTTTGCACGTTTCAATAAAATTCTTAGCAATCTACGTCTTTGTTGGAGTTAGCTACACCGATGCTAAAAATGCTCGACAATTGCTTAGTGCTTTGGACATGTCGGTGGGAGATGAAAGTAACATCTATACAAGAATCTACTACCATGAGCACACTCACATTAGATGTTCTTTACTCTAAGTTGAAAACTCATGAGTTGGATGTTCTTGCCAGGAAGGGTAACATTAAATCAATTGCTTTGATCTCTAACACTAACATGTCAAATGCAAATTCTTCTTCTAGCTTTGCCTTGTCTTCCATGTCTTCTTTAACAGATGAGCAACTTGAAGAGTTTCCTGAAGAAGATCTGGCACTACTCTCTTCTCGCTTTAACAAAGCTTTGCAGAATGTGAGAATGAGAAAGAGAGGTGGTCCTCCAAGATGCTATGAGTGTGGTGACCTCAACCATATTCGCACAAATTGTCCTAAGCTTGCAGGAAAAACATCAAAGGAGGAGAAGGACAACGACAGAAGGAATGAGAAGAAAAGGTTCTCGTCAAATGATAGGAAGAAGAAGAGCTTCATCAACCGCAAGGTGGTCCACCGAGTTCTTTCCGCTCTTGAACAAGTCAATTTGAGCGATGTGGACTCGGAGAGCAGTGAAGATGATGCAACTCCAAGCAAGCATGATTTGATAGGATTATGTCTCATGGCAAGCAGCAAGGATAGCTTCACCGAGGACGGCCACGACAGCGACTTCAATGAGGTAGATCCCTCTTATGATGAATTAGCTATTGCTGTTGCTCGTCTTGGAAAATTGCTTGACAAACGTGATAAGAAAATTAAGAAACATGATTTCATTATTGAATCATTGAATGCTGAAATTGCTAGACTTAAGACTTTGATTCCTAGTGATGATACTTGCAAATCATGTGACTTAATTTACAATGAGCTCACCTTGCTTAGGAAAGAACATGCTCTTTTGTTGCATCTAAATGAGAAAAATGAGAAACATGTTGTACATGCTAGCTGTTCCAATCGATGATTTGCATAGTTCAACTTCTTGTTCTAAATGCTCAACTCTTGAATTAAAATTGAAAGATGCAAATGTTAGGGTTTCTCAATTAACTGATAATTTGCTTTCACATGAAATTCTCTCATGCTCAACTTGTCGCAAGCAAAAAGGAAAAGTAGATGTTCCCTGCAATAATTGTGTAACTCTTGCTAAGAAAGTGGATTACTTGCAAAATTCTTTGGAACGTTTCACTAATGGCAAGAAGAAGTTGAACATGATTTTGGATCAATCTAAGGTTAGCACAAACAAGAGAGGTTTAGGTTTTGATCCTTATGCCACATATGAAACTAAACCTCGTGACCGTTGTTCAGGCTCCTTGCAAAATTGAGTTATCTAATGAGCCTAAGAAAATTGCTTTTCAATCTGCTTTGGTTTTATCTTCTACTATGATGAATGCAAAATGTGCTTTTCTTGTTAAAGCTAAACATCATGTCAAGTACACTTGCACTCATTGTGGTAGAGATGGACACTTAGTAAATTTTTGCTTTAGACTAGCCAAACAAAGAAAAGAAGGAAAGAACTGAGGCTAGGTCAAATTTCAGCAAAGCACATTTTTATGCGCCTAGAGTGATGAAAACACCTTCTGTTCCTACAAACATGGGAAAAGGCAAATCTGATTTTGTGCATAAAAATTATCGTGTTGTACCCATCTTGTTGTGCGTCGTGTGTCTCAAGATCGATTCCCAAAAATCTTATTCCTAACCCTTGATCGAGGCCTCGACATGTTTTGCTATGTAGGCTTCTCGCAAGGAAGGAGAACATATGGCTAGTGGATTCGGATGCTCACGCCACATGTCCGGTGATAAGAATTGGTTCTCCTCCTCACTCGTGCATCTCGTCTTTGAAAGTGTTACTTTTGGAGATGCTTCTTCCTCTTCTGTTGTGGCAAAAGGTACAATAAAGGTAAGTGACAAGTTTATGTTCAAAGATGTGGCTCTTGTTGAAAATTTGAAATATAACTTGCTTTCTGTCTCACAAATGCTTGATGAAGATCTTGAGATAAGCTTTAAGAAAAATGAATGCAAAGTGCTAGATGCTTCAGTGATCTTGTGTTCAAAATTTCTCGTTTTGGAAGAGTCTTTAAAGCTGATTTTGATGCATCACCTTCTTCTAAGCATAGGTGTCTAATTGCCAATGTTTCTAAAGATTTATTCTTTTGGCATCGTAGACTTGGTCATGTTGGTTTTGATCATCTTACTCGTGTAAGTGGTTTAGATCTTATACGTGGCCTGCCTAAGCTTAAGGGTGATAGCAATCTAGTATGTTCTTCTTGTAGACATGGTAAGATGATTGCAGGTTCACATCCACCTCTTACCATGATGATGACAAACGCTCCAGACAGCTTCTACATCTTGATACTGATTGGACCATCTCGAGTTCAATCCTTTGGAAGCAAACGGTATGTGCTTGTGATTGTTGATGATTTTTCTAGATACTCTTGGGTGTATTTTATGGCATCTAAGGATGAGGCTTTTAGTCATTTTAGAAGTCTTGTTCTTAGGCTTTCTGTTGACCATCCAGGAGCTCTCAAAGCTATTAGAAGTGATAATGGAACTGAATTCAAAAATGCTTCCTTTGATCTCTTTTGTGCTGAAAAAGGAATTGATCATCAATTTTCATCTCCTAGAGTGCCTCAACAAAATGGTGTAGTCGAAAGAAAAAAAGAACGTTAGTTGAGATGGCGAGAACCATGTTAGATGAACATCTCTCTCCTAGAAATTTTTGGGCTGAAGCTATTTCAATTGCTTGTTATGTTTCAAACCGTGTGTTTTTGAGATCAAAATTGGGTAAGACTCCATATGAGCTTCGGTTTGGACATAGACCTTCTGTTTCTCACTTTCGAGTTTTTGGATGCAAATGTTTTGTCTTGAAATCTGGAAATCTTGATAAATTTGAAGCTAGATCAACTGATGGCATTTTTCTTGGATATCCTGCTCATACTCGTGGCTATCGTGTGCTTGTTTTGGAGACTAACAAAATTGTGAAAACTTGTGAAGTTACTTTTGATGAGGCTAGTCCAGGCACTAGTCCAAGTGATGCAGGTACAGGCGCATACATTCAGGGGGAGAAAATCTTTGAAGATGATGATGATGTTGAAGATGAGGTCTTGACTCTTCCTAATGCACAACAAGATGTAGCACCTTTGGCACCTACTACTACATCACCTACAGCTAACCATCCTCAAGCTACAACATCATCTGTACATGCTGAAAATGAAGAAGGAGAAGGAGAAGTCTCAAAAGCCAATGCTCCCTTGTACATTCAAAAAATGCATCCATCTGAACAAATGATTGGAGACCTAAATGAGAGAGTCACTCGATCCAGAAACAATGAGGAAGGAGTTTGAGATGAGTATGATGGGTGAGTTGACATACTTTTTGGGATTTCAAGTCAAGCAAACGAAGGATGGCACTTTTGTACATCAAAGCAAATACACGAAAGACTTGCTACATCGCTTTGGAATGGAAAACAGCAAGCCGATCATGACACCCATGGAGAGCACTTGCGCACTTGACCCTGATGAAGATGGTGAGCAGGTTGATCAAAAGGAATATAGAAGCATGATAGGTTCACTTTTGTACCTCACTGCATCAAGGCCGGATATACAATTTGCTTTGTATGCTTGTGTGCTCGTCTTCAAGCTTCCCCACGTGCTTCACATCGACAAGTTGTCAAAAGGATTTTCAGGTATCTTCATGGAACTCAAGATTTTGGCATTTGGCTTTCGCTTCCTCATGCATTAGTTTGAGATCTTTTACGATGCTGATTTTGGAGGATGTAGAATTGATAGGAAAAGCACTTACGGTTCATGTCACTTCTTGGGAAATTCTCTCATGGCATGGACATCTAGAAAGCAAACGTCTGTTGCACAATCAAGCTGCTGAATCTGAATATGTGGTCAGCGCTAGTTGTTGTTCTCAAATTTTTTGGATAGTAGCTACACTTAAAGATTATGGGGTTAATTTGGATAGTGTTCCTCTTTTGTGTGATAACACTAGTGCAATTTGCATTGCTAAGAACCCCGTGCAACACTCTAGAACAAAACACATTGACATCAGATTTCACTTTCTTAGAGATCATGTTGAAAAAGGCAACATTGTGCTTCATCATGTGGATACTGAACATCAATTGGCAGACATTTTCACAAAAACTTTGTCTTCTTCTCGTTTTGCTTTTATTCGGGGAGAACTTGGGATTGTTCATCCAATGGGTTTGTTTTGAGGGGGAGTTTCTTTGCCAGGTTCTTTCACTTAATGAGCTCACTTTATCATATTTCTTTATATGTTATGTAATTGAGCTAATATATGATAATCTAATTATCTCACTTGAACTAAAAATGACATTGCGGAATTCCCTGGACTGATTACCTATAGCTAAATACTCTGTGATATCTTACTCTTCTAGGCTTGATATTGAATCCTCTTGACAAATTTGGGCTATGAAGCAAGTGTGGTTTCAACTTTACTCTTTCATAAGACCTTTTAATCACTTTTGCATGTTTATAATCAAAGAAAAATGAAAAGAAAAGGGAATCAATAAAAAAAAGGGTTGTTAAAAGCAAAAAACCTCAAGTTATGTGCTTCAGGCTTGCTTTCCCTAAAAAGATAAGATGTATGCTTCAAGCATGTCATTCCCTCAAAGATAAGATGTATGCTTCAAGCATGCCACTCCTAGAAAATAAAAGAAGTATGCTTCAAGCATGCCACATGCAACTTATTGTTTAAAGATTAAATTGGTCCACTAGATTGGAGTTGAAACTACTTGCTCGCCTTGATTTGTTATTTGCTTCAACTTTGAGCCTTTGTTTTTCTACTAAAGGTTTTGCTTAGTACTTGGCTATAGTTGACTGAATTGAGGTTGAGATGCATGTCATTCCCTAACTTGCTAAAATCACATCAAGATCATGTATTTTGCATATTATGTGATATATAAGGTTATATGATCGAATGAGCTCATCTTTTCCTATCTTGGCACTCCCTTGTTTCTCTTTGTGAAATCATTGTTTCAGGAAAAATTTTGAACCTGTTCTCTCTTTTACTCTTGATGAATCCATTGTCAAAGGGGGAGAAATTTGGAAATCATTGAAAAGTTTAAAGAAAAAGGGAGAGTTGTTAAATTTGAGAATTTTGGGAGAAGTTTGGAGAATTTTTGAAATTTTTGGGCGCATTGCACATTCACACACATTTTCATTCTCAGGGGGAGATTTTGTTTTGCATTTTGGTCAAAGGGGGATTTCTGTGTTTTCTTACTTTGGTCTTTGATCCTTTGGATTTCAAAATCTTTTGTAAAGTAAATGCCAAATGTTCAATTCTAAGTGGTGTTGCCAATGTTTTCATCAAGGGGGAGATTGTGAAATCATGTGCTGAAAAATTGGCTTAGAATTGAATTTGCAAATGTCTTTGGTGCATGTGCTTGACAATTTGACAAGAAGCGAAGTTTCGCTTTTGCGGACCAAGATCTCAAGAAACAAGAAGTTTCCCATCTACGACGGACAAACTTTGTTGGTCTTTCGTGGACATGCTTTTGAACTCTTTGAGCCAAACTCATTTTTCCTCAAATCCAGTATGTTGTGCATGTACTTCGGACAAAGTTTTGGATGCATGCGTGAACGTGTTTTTGAGCTCATGAGTCGAACTCAATCTTCCAAGAAACCAATAAGTTTTGCATGTACGGCGGACAAACTTCTTTGGTCAGTCGTGAATGGCTTTTTGAGGTTTGATTTCGCATGTACGACGGACCGATTTTGTTTGTCCGTCGTGAACGTGTTTTCGCCAGAATGATTTCTTCTTGGAACCGAAACTTTCACTTGTACAATGGACCGATTTTGTCTGTCCGTTGTGAATGGTTTTTTGAGTGATTTTTCATGTGTACGCGGACCATATTTCCTTGTCCGTCGTGAATGCGTTTTCTTTGAATTAGGGTTTTGAGCGAATTGAAATAATTTGAATTTGAGATTATGAAATTTGTGATGATTTCATGATGCTTCTTTTGAAGTGGACTTTATGCAATGCTCATGTGAGTAGTTGCATGGATTGACATTGAGTCAAGTCGTGGACTTGTGCTCGGATTTGTTTTGTGGTTTGTTCATGTGCGGTATTGCTCGAAGACGAATGTGGTCGATGACGGACCGGAACTAGGTTCATGGAGGAACCGAGGTTCGGGACTAGGTTCGGGAGGAACCGAGGTCTTGGTGGTCAAGGATGTCATGCGGGACGTTCGGGCTAAGAGAATGGTGCACATGAAGAATGGTTAGTCACGTGAGAATGGCAGGAGGTCATTCGCGTGCAAAGTGTTAGTCACGTGAGTATGGCAGGTGGCCATACGCGTGCAAAGTGTTAGTCACGTGAGTATGGTAGGGTTGCCATACAGCGTGCAAGAGTTGTACTCGCCGAGGTTGGGCCAAGTAGAGTTGTGTTGGATACGGATTCCTTCTAGGGAATAGGAATCGTATTCGAACTCCTTGTGGGTTGGTGCTTTAAATAGGTGGGGTCTCTGTTGAAAGGCACCAAGCAGAGCTGAGCGCATCAAGCCTTGAGCTTGGTTTTAGGGTTTGTACTCTTTTGATGAGAGTATTTTAGACAAGAAATAAAGATCAATTCTTCCAAGATTTTTGCGTGCTACAGTAACCACGTCGCTCACGTTGTTTTCTGTTTTGGTTCTTGTTTGCATGCTTGTTCAATTCTAGATTGGTTTTTGATCGTTGAGTTTCATCTTGATTTGATCCATCAAAAATCTTTCTAGGGTATTGATTTAGAGTTTCTCAAAGTCTAGATTAATCTTTTGAAGATCTTGTTTAGTCTTGAAGTTTTGATTAGATTGATTCTCGTCAAGTTCTGAAACAGCAAGCTTGTGAAGCTTATAACTTTTGATCCGTAAGTCCGATCGAGCCGATTCTTTTTGGGTTGGATTCGTACTGGAATCTAGTTTCTTGTGTCCAAATTTCAGATCAATCCGACGGTTGGATCTCTGGGAATTCGTGTTTTACTAAACCTCTGTCTTTCTGTTTTTGTCGAAAACAAAGCAATTATTTGGTTCTGTTTTGGGGTGAACTTTTAATAGATCAAGAATTTGGTTTTAGCTTCCGCACAATCATTCACCCCCTCTCTGATTGCTATATTCGTATACTTCGATCCTACATAAAATATAGCGAAAAAGAAGTCAAATAAATATCAAAGTCCAACAATATGTGTCAACCCGGAATATCCACACGAAACTGACAAGGATTAATCTTAGAAAAGGTCGTTGTCGTATTCCCCGAAACTTGAGGTAAAATAAGAATCGTCGGCGACCTTGGTTTTCTTCACCCTCTCTAAATATCAATGGTGAGTACATTTGTACTGAGCAAGACTTGTAGTGTGTTATAATTATAAATATATGCATGGTTATGTCAAAGGAGTGACTATCCTACCATGTTCTCAAAGTTTTCATAGAGTGAATTTATTCAACAATACCAAGTAATAGATTGCAAATGGAAATTGTAAAGATCAGTTGACAAGTATGTAAATAGCATGAATATGAGCAACTCATAATCCTCCATTATTGTGTTCAACGATCCATTCCCTGCCACTCTTGGCATAATATATGAAACATGGCTACCCACTATTTTTCTATTTGAATTTTTTGATTAAAATGCAAGAACTAACTTAATGTCAATGCACCAAGTTGCCTATAATTGCAAGAATAGCTTTCCGAAAAGATTTACACTCTGCAGAAGCATACAACTTTACCCACAAGTTATGACTAACTCTTGTTGCCAAGCTATTAATACAGTTCATTTGGAGTGCGACAGAGAGATCATAATAAAACCGTTACATCACTTATACCTAACTTTGCACCAGCCTGATGATGTTTTGACCATTTATGGTGGCAGAAAATAAAAAGTGTACACACAGTAACAACGACAGTTTACGCCCTATCGTAACCATTTCCCCATAACAAAGCATGCACCTTGTACCAGCAAGCATTATCCTAACACCCCGGTAAGGGCACCCCCTACGAGCAAACATACTCGAAATGCACGTACTACTCCGGCCTTCTACTATGCAAAGCTAGTCCTAGACAACTTAGTAGGTTAGAACCCCCTATAAATAGTAATTGTGGTTGCATGGATGACTTGGATTATATATGTGGCACTATGTTTAGTCCTTAATCGACCCAAGCGAGAACTCTCTTACACTATGTGCAAGTCTATGCACTTTATAGATTATATTAATAACTCACCCGTGTGAAATATGTCAAAATTTTCAACCCTGAACAAATAACTCAACCGATCATTTATCTTTTACATTCCTAAAGCATGGCTAAGTATAAGTACATATAATCGAATATACCCAAAATTGATATTATATATTATCTAACCCTTACCTTATGGATCTCAAGATTAGTGTTACGTATTTATCAAGAAAGTTCCATACAACAAGTAGGATTATTTACTGATACCACAATATAACTATTTTACAAAAAGTACACGTATGCATACATAAATTTGTAAAAATAAAATAACTTAGATAAAATAATAGGATAAATATTGGAAGAGGAGGTGCTTGCCTTGCTCGTTGAATTCTTGGGTTTGATTTAGATCAATAATGGAGGTCTCATAACGCTGGTGTCTACAGGCAGTATAACGCAAAGCAATAATAAGAACCAAATAAATTCAAATAAAGACCAAATTCATTTTTTTTTGCAGAAACAAAAAGAACATGATTTTATAAAAATTAGAAACTGGTTTAACTCAATTTAGAGTTTAGTTGCAAAAGATACGAGCATTTAAATTTAAATCAACTCAAAAATCCCTAAAATAAAAAGAGGGGTGATGCCGAAAGTGTATTATCAAAGATTACGCCTATCAACATAGAAGATGTATTCTCTACTTAATTGAAGGCACATTTCTCATTTTAGGGTATTTAGGCTTAATTTCACATAGGCTGACATGTGGGGTCTACATGTCAAGTTTTTATTAATTTTCAAAAATGACTTAAAGTTGGGGTCTACATATCAGGTTTTTATTATTTTTTTGAAAATAACTGACAGGTCAGGTCTACATATTAGAGACTCATCTTTTAAATCTCGATTCAAATTAAAAACTAAACCATTTATCCTCAATTGTCCTGCATGTCATAGACTCATCAGTTTTAAACTAAATTAATTAAACTAATATTAATCCTAATAGGATTTTCGACAACTTGGGCCCACATGGCATAGAGACAAAGCTCTGGTGCCATAGCTAAGCTCAGGCAGCGATGCAGTAGCCAAAAGGGCAGGACAAGGCCGGGAATGGCTAGAGGGGTTCATGGCGAAGCTTTGAGTGGTGGCGATGGTCAAAGAGATTGCTGAGGCGGCAGCAGAGTGGCGACAAGTAATGAGTACTCTCGGGTTAATGGGGGATTGTGTAAGGTCGAGGATGCCGACTAAAGGGAGTGAATAGGCGGCTTTAAAAATTCTTCTATGACTAAACAAATAATCGAAAACGTCTAAGTCAAAATCTAAATAATATGCGAAAGCTTAAATTTAAGATTTTGACAATCAAGACCTAAATCAACTAGGCTCACTATGTGCACCAACAATCTATGTCTCTTAGAAAGATTTATAATCCTAAATATAAGCAATCAATGAAATTAATTCTATGAATATAAATTGCTTGAATGTAAATAAAGAATATAATGCAAACCACAAGGAGACACGATACTTTTTTTCGTGGTGTTCGGAGACTTGTCGGTTCCCCCTAATCCACATTGAGGTTAGCCTTGAAAGTGCATCTAGGCCCCCTAAATGTGTTTTGGGTGATTAATGACAAACGATTAAAGAAACTAATGTGTTCAACTAGTTTATGAACAGGCAAATGCTTCAAGAAGAGATCGTCTATGTACGTGAAGTGTCCCCTAGTAGTGTTGTGTAAGAAAAACGGTATTTAAAGCTTGTTAATTTAATCCTTTGAGTCATAGGAATGCCGTACTATTAAGAGGGATGCTTTGAAATTGACTTAGAGATGTTCTCCTCACTCAAGATGAATTTAGCCGAGTCTCTCAAGGGTTAGAAGTGTTCTCTCTAGCTTCGGAATGAGCTTGTGTTAAAATTCTAGTCGGATGTTCCGATGTTGTATCGGATATTCCGATATTTCAGAAGTTCCGAAGTGTAGTTGTGCTTTAGTCCGTTGTGTTCTGTTAGGGTCGGACATTAGATGTCTTGCTTTCGGATGTTCCGATACATTGTGTTTTAGATTGGGAGCTCTGTTTGGTTTGGATGTTCGATATTGAGTATCGGAAGGTCCGATGTGTCTTGTCTTGTGTAAAGATGCTCTGTCTAGTTGATCGTCAGAAGTTGCGTCTTCGGAAGTTAAAGTGGTTGTTTTCTGTTTGGGAACACTTTGTTTTGTTCGGATGTTCCGATATCTTATATCGGACATTTCGATGTGGACTTAGCTTGTTAGTTGGGTTCCCTCTCCGGGAGTTATCGGATGTTCCGATGTTGTTATCGGACTTTCCGATGCGTGTTGTTTTCGACCGTTGGAAGCTTTCCAAGTCTGGTAGTTTGCACACATCGGATGTTCCGAAGTTCTTATCGGACATTCCGATGTGAGGCTGAGTGCGAGGGTAATGGCTAGTTTTGATCCAAAACTATAAATACCCCTCTCCCACTCCTTTTGCTGGTTACACACTTGCTTGGGCTATTCACTTGAGCTTCTTGAGTATTCTCTAGAGCATCCTTTGAGCTTTCTCTCCTCCTTGATCTTAGGGATCATTTAGTGAGTGAGAGTTTGTCAAGTGTGATTGAAAGTCAAGGGTTAAGTTTGTATTCATCTTGAGAAAGTAGAGAACCTCTCCAAGATCGAGATTCGAGTGCATTTATTTCTCTTGGAGGTTGAAGGACTCCTAGACGGCTAGGCGTCGCTCACGAGCCCCCAACGATTGTGGGAAGCCGTGAGAAGTTTGTGAAGGCCGGCTCCGCCTCCGAAAGGAAAGGAACCAATAGTGGAACCAAGCCTCAAGCGTGACCGAGGTTTGGGAGGAAAGGGTTGGAAAAGACCCGGGCTCTTTGGAGCCTCCTCAACGGAGACGTAAGATCCCCTCAAGGATCCGAACTCCGAAAATCAAACCATTGTGTTCTCTCTTGTCTCTAGCTGCTTGTTTAATCTTATTGATCTTTGTTAGTGCAATTTTTAGTTGTCTAGAGCTAGTTGTCGTCTAGCTCTTTCTACTAGACCCTTTAAGTCAAGTGCTGTTCGGATAGTCCGAAGTAATTACGGAAGTTCCGAAGTTTTCGGAAGTTCCGATATTAATTCGGAATATCCGACCCTTTTCCGCTGCATTAAATTGTTTTAAATTGAAATTAGCCTATTCACCCCCCTCTAGGCAATCTTCTAACCTTTTCAAGCCTAAACACATTGGATAGGCTTCACATATTGAGCACCCACCTCGAATCCACTAGTGGTAGCTCTTTTCCTTTTTGGGTAGGCGAGCTCCGAACTTCACAAACTTGTTGGGCCTTCTCACAATCTTCTTTAAGAAGGTCATCGCGTACAACACCTCTACATTACCAAGGTGTTGGCAAACACCAAAATTAACAAGTCAAGCCTTTACTTGAACCACACCAAGTACAACACATGTACAATGGTGATCACCAAGTGCAACATATGCACAAGACTCCCCTCAAGTGCAACACATGCACAAGATGCTCTCAATTCACTTCTAAGTGCAACATATGCAATTTAGAAGATTCACTTAGCTTAAGAACCAAATTGGAGAGTGCAACACATACACAACACCACCAAAGTGTTCAACAAACTCAGTAGCCCCAAATGCCAGCCCCCAAGGCTCTTTTTATAGCCTCCAAATAAAACTAGCCATTTGGGGGCAATTTGGGAAAATCAGCAAATCTGGTACTACCGACGACAAAAGCCCGGTAGTATTGGCCTCGACCCCAACAGTCGAAAACCGTCATGGCACTAGCCATTAGCTACAGTGCCCGGTACTACTGACGGCAAAATCTCAGTAGTACCGATGAGCGGCAGTACCGACCTTAAGGTTCGGTAGTGCCGACTTCCAAACCCGAGCAACACATGCTCTCTGGAATATAACTATCGCAACTAGGTTTCGTTACTACCGACCTCCGGTAGTACCGCTCAAACTTCTGCTAGCTCTGGCCTCAGCAAACTCAGAGAAAAACATCGTTCTAGAAAAATACTATCACACAAACGGGCGGTACTACCGACCTTTGGTAGTACCTGCTTAATCACAGCGGTAGTGCCGGCCTCACCGATTTTTCGAGAAACTCATTCTTTGGAAAATAGCTACTGCACAAACGAGTGGTAGCACCGACCGAGCGGTAGTACCAGCTCCCATAAGGGATACTACCGACTAGCGGTGCTACCGGCCTCACAAAGATGGTAGTGCCCGTCACTGGCAGAAAACTGAGTTTCACACATAAACTTTTCTCCAAATCAACAAAGATATATTCTTTGAGCTATGTGAGTATCAACACATGATTACAATACTTTACAAAAATAAAAATACATTTACAAATGTTAATCACATACTCCAAAGAATTTCATTGAAACTCTAATTATTTGCAAAACACATTTGTAGACAAGCCAATAATCCATGATATCAATTCTCTAGCTATGTAATGATCAACACATGATCATAACACTTTGCAAAGCACATTTGCAAATGCCAATACATGCTCTAGGATCCAATCTCATAAACTTCCAGCATATTTGCAAAGCATATATGCAAATAACAAAACCAACCTCATGAAAGCAAATCTTCAGCTATGTGATGATCAACACATGATCACGACACTTTGCAAAACACATTTACAAATGTCTCTCACATGCTCCAAGATAAGACGCATAAAAACTAATCTTTTGCAAAAAATTATTTTACAAACAACAAGAAAAAACTATTATATCCTTGTGATGATCAACAAATGATCTCTAGCAATTTGCAAACTCTAATAGTCACAAGCTAACAAAACCAATTGCATGAGCTTTCTCTATTTGCAATATATGCAAATACCTAGCTCCATACAAACACAAACTAAATCAAATGCATGAGCTTTCTCCTTTTTGCAATACATACATCTATAGCTCCATGCATAGAGCCAACTCAGTCAAAGAATCAAGCATGAACTATAATTGTTTACAACACATACAAATACTTGGCTTCATGCAAAAACCAAATCAATTAAGTGAATGAGCTAGAGCAAACGGGATTGAGCCATCAACACATGATGAAGCTCAAGCTATATAACTTGCCCCCGCTTCATAGTACGATAACCTAATTAGCAATCTGGTCTCCCAACCAAACATCGATATCGGTAAAAGAATATAAGCACATCCTTAGACCTAGATAGTTATACCTTTGCCTCTAGCAATCCCACTTGGAGCTTTTATGATTACCATCATCTTCTCTCCAAGCTTGGATCATCGTCTTGTTCACCAACACATGATGAACTCCACTGCTCTTCGCTTCGGGATCTTCTCTTGATGCTCATCAACACATGATGATGTCCTTCATCCCAATTCTTGACTTGATGGCTATCAACACATGATATCATCCAAATCTTCATCACCGTTTGACTCAATCTACGTCACAGCTCATAGAAGATTGTTAGTCCAACAAATACGATTGTCCTAATCATCAATGCACTCCATTAACACATAAAAGATGCCCAAAGATCCTTTGATCTTCTCCTTTGATGATTGAGCACAACCCAAGACAATTATTTTGAATAAATTATTTGTGTTTTGAGCATGCTGATGCAACTAATGCTCTATATACTCAAGAACTTCCGATTGCCTTTAATCAATCAAAGGGACACCATCAACACATGATGAAGAGTTCTTTAATAATTAAAAAACAACAAAACACAATTTAAATTCACATTTAGATTGTCATGAGTATATATATCAACTACACAAGTTTCATATACTCAACTGGTGGGTTTCAAAGCATTGATCCAATTGATTTGGAATTATGGAGCTTGAATTTACAGACTGAATGACTGGGGGTGATTGGAGAGCACTGGGTCATAGCTTTAGCTTGCTAGGGCCCCGGCAAAGACACAGCCATGGGCATGGGGACCAATGGTCACCGGAGGTGAATTGACGGCACAAAGAGATGCGGTGCAAAATAAGGCAACAACATAGGTGGTACCAACATCCATGCCAAGAAAAATTGAGCTGCACAAAAGGATCAGTGGCTCACCACGACCGCTTAGACATGGTCGGAGGTGGTGGAGAGAACTCGGGGCAACTGATCACCGGAGAACAACGGCGACGGCGATGAGCTTCATAGTGGTAGCCAAGTCAAGGGAGAATCAACTAAAATGGAGCATGATAATGGGTTCAAGGAGTCATGAGGATGCTAGGAACGACCATTTTCAAAGATAGAACTCACCGAAGAGGAAGGGAGAGCACGACAACAATGACGTCAGAGATGAAGAAGATGATGTGGTTCCAGCGCTACACTTCACAATAAGCTACACCATCTTAGAGCTCTTGAAGAGGAAGGAAATGGCACAACATGACTTGTGTGTCGAGACTAGAGCTCATCGGGTTGAAGTGTTGCTTCAACGGGGCCGACAGAGCACATGCACTGTCACTTGGGATGAAGGTGGTATTCCGGGTCGCTGAGTGAGGAAGAAGGGCTCCAAGTGGGCAAACCAGGGCGCGACAATGTATGGAGAGGCTGACGAACAGGACGACAAGGCTTAAATAGGTGAGAGGTGGCGATGCTTCGCGTCATCTTCCTCTCGATCGACCTCGCGATGCCCTGATTTCTCGCACACGCAAGTAGCTCATAGGCAGCCCAACGGGGCATCGGGAAGGGAACTCGAGGCGACGTGATGGATTGAGCGGGTGGGTGCGCGATGTGACTAGGTGAGCATAAGGGAAATCTTTGTACGGCAACCATATAAGAGCTTCGTGGAAGACGAAGCCTACAGTTGGGGCCAGGCTGTTAGCAGCGGCGAAGAGAGAAGGCGCTTTGGCCAGAAAGACGATTTTGTGTGGGGGAAGGCGTGAAGTAAAAATGACTCCGAGGGTGACATGCGACTGGCGAGTGGGGCTGGTGCATTAATGAGGTAGCGTGCCGACGTGCGAACCCAAGCTATCGGCTAGTGGTGGAGAGATGGATTTGAATTTTGGTTTTTTTGGCCATAAGCTTTGTCCGAATTTTTACGCATTGCAAAATAGCTCCAAAAATTATGAACATTTTTGTGGATGGATGTGACATGTTACTGATGGTTGTATAAAATTTCCATAGTTTTAAAAGTTTTGGACTTTTCACACAAATTTATTTATGGTCTCAGCTTTAATATAAAATATAGTATTTGATTTAGCAAAAATAGCAACCCAACTCCAAAATTCATGAATTGGTGGGTTAAATTGGGTTATCCAGAACCTAAGTAAAATTTTTTTTAAGACTTTGAATAGTTTGAATTTGAAATTTAAATGGTAGTAGCTAGCAAGAATAAGAGGTATTTTCTTTAAATACAAAAAATTTCATAAAACTCACGATAAGTGCTAGGAAATAATTTGGCAACTAGATACTTTAATTTGAGATACAATTTGGGATGTTACATAAAGTATATAAATATCTATAATTGAAAAACTTACGTGCACAACCTGTTACAATTAAATCCATCTGAGACATTCTATATTTTATTAGAGCCGGATAGCAGCCTGGCTCTCCGTGGCTAAGGCTACTACCTTTTTTTGGGGTAATTTCTCGAGGGGCTTCCATAGTTCCATGGACATTCGGTCTTAGACCTAGGGCTAGCTGAAGCTTTGGGAGCCATGGACCTCAATCCGTCCAAACTAGATTGTAAGAATCTCGATTCTAGTCATGCGATCCCACGATTTTACAACTTAGATTGATTGGACCAATTTGATTATAGTGTAGAGTCTTAATTTGATATAATCTTAATATTGTTATGTTTCTACCAAAATTTTTTTGTAGAATCTGTTGAACATCTAGGTATTATTTAGATTTCAGATTTGAATATGAAACATAATTTCAAAATAATCAAACACAACAAGCTAGACAGAAGATACCACATATTTTTTGAAAAGTAGATCTAGAAAATACCACATATTTTTTGAAAAGTAGATCTAGAAATGATGTGTACGAGATGAACAGAGGGAAGAATTCTTACGATGGGCTTGATGACGAAATGGATGCAACGCAGTAGCGATCGGCCGTAGAGGAAGTAGTCGACGCAGAGGAAGCTCGAGCGGTCACGCAGTTGTGCTGCCCAGAAACCTTATTGCCGCCCCCGTGCAGGTTCTCGCGACGGCAACGATTCGGAGATCCCGCTCTCCCTGCCTCGCGGTGCACGCCGAGAGGAAGGTCGGTGAAGAACGAGCGCAGCACGAAGACGCAACACAGATCACAATGGATGAACGCGAGTGCAAGAGCCAAAAAACTCATTTCAGTCTGGATGTCTCCAGATTTTATAGCCTCGCACCAGTAATGGTCAATAATTGACCGTTACAACACCATTAAACGCTAGTAAACTGCAGGTCATTCAAATGATTGTTTCTATTAGAAACTGAAAAATAAAAAGGTTTAAACGTGCCAGGATTTAATCCACTGCACGGCGACCCGCGACGTCTCAAGTCACAAGTCACGCAGGAAAAATACGCGGTAATTCGCGAAATACGCGCGCATGTGTGCGTGTGACTTTAGTCGTGCTCCTCACCCTCCACATGCCTCATTAGGCATGGTGGGAGCTCTCCCTTTTAAATTGGTATTATCCTCTCTCAACTAGCAATACGGTACTATTCTTTGTAGCTTTGGCATTAGAGATAAATGGGCCACTTGGGCCTTATTTCTAACATAATCATCATCAAAATTTTCATACGATCGATCCTACTCGATTGTAACGATTCTAGTGTTTTATTATAAATATTTACTTGTATATCCAGTTCTAGTTTTTTTTTATTAATATTTACTTGTATATGTGTTTTTAATTGCAAATTTTACTTTTATATCTTAATGTCCAGTATAACTTTCATGAATAATGAATGATCTTTCATTTGCATTACACTTTTATAAACAAAATTTCTAAATGTATAATTTTAAAAAGAAATAAATCCATTTTACACCCTCAACTTTCCAAAAAGTCTGTTTAACATCATCAACTATAAAACCAGGCTAAGTATGCCCTAAGACGATTTTAGCGAATAGTTTTGCTGATGGGAACCCAACTCATGGTGAATTTTGTCATGTTGATAGCCACATTATCAATGTTTTGATGATGTAGATCCAAACGAAAGAAGGTATGATGACGAGAAGAAGAAATAGAATGTATATATAGAGAGAGAGAAAGAGAAAAACATCAACGATGTGGATGTCAACACCTTTCAATTGGATCCTCATTATCAAAACTCAATAACGTAGTTGCCAATATAGAAAGAAAAAAATACATTGAGCGGGATCCACGATTATAAAAATGCAGTAGCATTGAACTAAATGGTAGATTTTTTTTTTGAAAAAAATAATAAATCTTCATAGAACTAGACTAGATATCATTTTAAGATTCCACATCGCTTTTAGGATCCACGATGAGAACCTCCGGTCCAAGGATTACAATTCTGACAACCTTACGCCCCCAAAGACATTATGGCTGATGGCCAACCTGCAGATAAAGGTTAGCGGAGGCATCGAGTGATTCGTTTACCATCGTACTCGCTAAAGACCGACCGGCACCGTCTTTTTCTTCCCCCACATCTTTTGATTTTTGTTTTGACAATCACTATTGAAACACCATCTCTCTCTCTCTCTCTCTCTCTCTCTCTCTCTCTCTCTCTCTCTCTCTCTCTCTCGCTCGCTCGCTCACCATGCTCGTGCTATTCGTGTATGCAATCTCAGGAACCTGCGCTGAAGCACAAGTGATACAACAATTAGTCGAGTTCAGGAGCACGGCAGAGTTTAGGGATCTGTCAGGTCAAGATTGGAGTTTAATTGAGGACACAAGAGGTACGTGGCGACTAGGTTTGCGACACGGCAAGCGTGCATGAATTGCTCTCTGGTTAGGTCACAAGAACTAGCCTTACCTAGCTGGAGAGAGACCTTGGCGTGCCGGCAGCGATGGTGGTGGTGTTGTCCTTACGAGGACCTGAAGCTGGTCGGATTCGGCCGGGGCCGCCGTCTAATCGTCAGACCAGCTAATGATCGCCGGCGTCACGTCGCTAACTGTCGGTTGTGTTGCGCTGTGCTACGATGCAACAGTGGTTGTGAGAGCCACTGGCACCGTCAAAACAGAGGGAGGAGGGGCCTGTACCTTGACGCTTAAAGCTGATGCAACCAACGGACTGATTGACTGGGAGATGGGGGTGCAGCGAGCAGCTGCCAGATGAGCGGGAGCCATTGATCGAGCCACCTCGTTTCGGCCAAGATCTTGATGATGCCGACGACTGATCGATCAGCCGATCGAACAATGTTTTTCCTTTTTTTTTTTTCCTTTTCAAGGAACGATCAGGGGATGAAACGCAGTAGAGTGTTCCGTTCGACTCTTGTTTATACTCCCTCCGGTTTGGTAATACCTGTCGTTTTGGACATAGTGATGGTCAAACTTCCGAAACTTTGACTAACAATATATTTTTAAATATTTAAATTGGATACATAAAAATTATATGTGTAGACTTGTCTCGAGAAGTATTTTCATAATATTATAATTTTATTGGGTTTTATAAATATATTATAATAAAAATTAGCGGTCAAAGTTGTGTTTTGAAGACCGTGTCGATATCCAAAACGACAGATATTACCAGACCGGAGGGAGTACCAGGCAGCGGTGAAAATGCGTAGAGTGTTCCGTTCAACTCTTGTTTATACCAGGCAGCGGTGAAAATGAGACGTATAATTCTCCTCCGAACCGACGTTATATCCGGAAAAATCTGTATGAAATACCATTTTTTTTACCCCGGTCCGTATTCGATATTACCTACATTGTATCTGCATATTATGATATGGAAAGAACACATCCATATTTGATACTAAAATTTATATTAAGCTGGCACTAAGAGGTATAAAAAATTTAAAAGCTGGAGATACCGAAAATTTAGATAGTAAAGATAAAAAAAGACTCTTTTGATGCTAACTTAATGTAAATTTAAATAGCTTCCGAAGACAGTAAAAGGTCTCCATTGTGAGGGGGATCGTGAAGGATCAATCCTGTATCCCTGTATGCCCAGTGCCTGTCCATGCAAGGAATATGTCCCTCCCTCCCGCTTTGCCTTTGCCTTTCCGCGTTGGTTCCGGTCAAGCCCACGATCATTCGTACTCGGCCAGCCGTTCCATGCACAGCCTCCTCGTCCTCTAGCTTGCATAGTGCCACGAGCGGCAGCGGCCCTCAAACATTGGAGTAGATCCAAAATAGCAGACACAATACTGAAGTTGGCGGTAGCCCGAGAGGTCATCCGGCGTCTCGACGCTACCCAGGTGTCGCGATTCCTCTTTAAGATTCGTGCGATCTGTATTAGAAGAGAAAGTACAGAAGTACTATTTAAAATAAAGCCAAAAACTAAAGCTTGATTCGGTGCAAGGGACTAGCGTCCATAGATTTTAAAAACAAGAATGGAATAAAAATCTAAGAGATGTGCTTGTATGTTTTTCTTTTTAAAAGTTGAACAAATATTAAAGAATGAATGAATGAATGGTAAATAGTGATTACTTACCCTTTCGCTTGCCGTAAGATTTATGCAATTTGTATTGAGAGAGAGAGAGCATAAAAGCACCGCTCAAAATCTAGATAACCTGTATTAAAAACAGCCAATATTAGATAATATTTTTCAAATTTGTATCCTATCATCTAGGATGACATGATTCCATTCAAATAACCAAACATACCACTTAGCACAAGCAACCAAACACACTCAAAGAGAAGATGCATACATGGTAATCTCCTATACAGACAGAATACTATATCTATTATGCCTGAGGGGATTGACGTCTAGGCAGCCTGCCCACGTGTCGCCTTGCGCAGAAAAGCCCTCGGGAAAACATTTAATTACGGATAGGTCCTTCCGAGAAAAAAAATTACAGATAGGTTCTTCTGAGAAAATAAATAATTACGGGTAGGTTCTTTCGGAAAAAACATACAAATAGGTCCTTTCAAAAAAAGGAAATAGCGGATAGGTCCTTTCGTCGGATATTTTTCAAAAAAAGACTCGTCGTTTCGTAGATTCGCGACCGGATCCTTCACGTCACCTTCTTCCAAAAAAAAAATCAAAGAAAAATACGATGATGTCCTTTCTACGACGTTTTCCTTGTAAAAAAGAATTCCGAACTAAATTTTACACCATGCGGCACTGCCGCACGGCTCTACCTAGTTAATATTGTACGGGAATTCCACGCGATCAAGAACTGGGGGCATCCCGCCGGCGCGAATGGATTTCCATACTTCTTCGCTCGGCTTCCTCCAAGACCCTCCTCAATGGCCTGCCGGGGATGAACTTTGACCACAGACGAGGGGTGCAACAGGGCGGCGATCCCCTGTCTGTCGCCCATGCTTTTTGTCCTCGCCATCGACCCGCTGCAAAGAAATCCTCGACCGGGCGACCCAACAACGGTGCAGCCAGGATGAGGACCTCCCTCTATGCAGCTGCATAATGCAGCATACTTCATCAACCTTACCTGATCAAATCAAACAAGAGATTGAAGCCGTCCTACTGATTAAGCCTTGCAACAAATTTTGAGGGAGAGCACGACACATCCAATCCGCTAAGGGAATCAAGATCTCGACTACCTGCTAGAGTCCTTCACACGGGAGCGCAAGGATTTCCCATGCCGCTACTTGAGACCTCTGTAGCACCACTTTGTTGCTTATTTTTGTACCCTGGAAGTCGAGCTCAATCGGGCCCGTTCCCTGTACATATCAATCCCTCGACCCTTTCTTTAATGGATTGGCAGCAGAGCTCCTGCTTCCATGTTAAAAAATAATAATTCCCTCCATTTTTTGTGATGCCTGATTGGGACATGAACCACTGCAATATCGTTTCTGTTTGTGGTTAATGATCGTCTTACTAGGATTCTCAAAAAAGAAAAGAGAAACCATAACGAAGTGAGCTGAATTGATTGTATGACTTCACCATTGACATGAAATGGGCCCGAAGTGCGCCAAAACTCGCCGCAAGGACCAACCAGGGCCTCGCACTCTTCAGTCTTCCAACCATCGTTCGGCTCATCACATTAGGCCCAAATCAGGCCCAAACCTTTCGAGTAGCCCAATACTTTGAGCCCACTCAGAGCCAACTTCTCCCCTTCCACTCCCTCGTTGTCACCTCACCTAATCTTCTCCTGTGCCAAACTGTCAACTGTCGTTGCCTCCAACCTCCTCCAGCCGAGAGAAATGGCGTCCATGGCGTTTACACTGGTGGGAGTGCCTTCAAGGGTCTGTACCTCTCCTCCTCTTTCTCCCTGCGCTCTCCGGTGGCGGCGGGATGGGCACGCCGCTGCCGGCGCGGCGGCTGACGATTCGGATGGCGCACAAGAAGGGGGCCGGGAGCACAAAGAACAGGAGAGACTCCAGGGGCCAGCTCGGCGCCACCATCATCCGCCAGCGCTGCACCCTCTTGCTCTGTTTCTATTACCGGTTGCTGCGGTTAGGGTGTTTAACTCCGATACTCTTTTTATGTGCAGCAACCCGACTAATTGGGTCAGCATTTTGGTGAGATACCATATGGTCGTGCACAATCTCAAAAATGAAAAAAAAAAAATGAACCTCATAGAAAAACCAAAATAACGATGCTGAAACAACCATGAGGAAAGAAAAAGATTTGATAAAACCGATCGCAAATTCTTTTAAGCACAACCTGAAAAAAGTACAAAAAATTATTAGTATCTCATAACCCCTCAAACCTTTTAAGACCATCGGATCATTCTAAACAAGAATCTCGTGTTACGGAATAACTTAGGTCCCGTTTGGCAACTTAGAATCGGGCCGTTTCTACTAGAATCTGGAAGAAACCCAGCCAAACGGGCTAAAGCTCGGAACGATTCTCCTCGGAACATTTCTTCTTTTTACACGCCGGGGCCGAATCACTCTCAACCCCGTTCCACCCCGATTCATAGAATCCAAACAGCTAGCCAAACGTTTCCAGACAGTGATTCTGATTCTACCTGAAACGTTTCTACCAAGAATCTGGAACCGTTTCCGTTTCCGTTTCTACTAGAATCTGGAACCGTACCAAACATGGCCTTAGTCTCTAATTCCTTTGTGCATATCTTTGGATGAGTTGGTTTGTGGATTCTTAGTTGCTTGGGTTCTCCATGACCTCATAATGGGTTTTTATAGCTCTCTTAGTTCTCTTCTAAATCATGTAGGAATTTAGTGTTCCTCAGACACCCATATCCAAAAAATTTTATCGAACCAGACACATCGAATCTGATTCGGATTCTGACATCCATCTCCAGTTTTGAGTAGCATTTCACATGTCCAAAAAATTGTACAGAATCCGAGTCGAATTCCAACTCCAGTGTTCGCGTCCAAGCAACACTTAGGAATCCTACTCTAAAAGCAAAGAAAATAGGAATCCTAATTCTATTACGATTCACCTAACATATCGTTCCAAAATCTAAAATACTATATATATGAGTCACTATATGGAACAGTGCATATAGGGCTAAAATGTTTGCATGTAATGGATGGTCAGCATCTGCTACATTCATCTTAAGCTGTTAACCAGATGGATAGCATTTTATACACTTCATACTTACACGACCATTTATTCAAAAAAAAAAAAATGTCAATGACCATGTTGTAAGGTGCATCCTAGAGCAATTGTGACATTTTCTTGTTACAGATGTTGAAGTGAGTGGTCTGCATCTACTTATGCCTGCTGCATGTAGGACAAGCTTATCAAGATGATGACCTGCAGTTACACTCTTCAGAGGCGTGCATTAGGTGTCGATACCTACAAGTCTAATGCTCTGGAAGGGTGGAAAAGAGTGCATTCTGTCAAAATGTAAGGGGGTGTTCGCGCTAAAAACGTGAAGGAGGGTTTTCGGCTTCGAACACACAAGACAAACGCCGGGTTTGCAGAGCGTGCCAGTCAATTTGACCTGAAATTGACAAGGTAGAGTTTGTAATTTGATTAAAGCCGATAAACAAGGATCTATCGGCTTTTCGCTAGTCGGCAAGAACCGATTAGGAGATAACTAGATCAACCGGTTACAATTGATCCGGATACAAGGTAAAATCGGCTTCGGGAAGGCGATGCGCAACAAAACGAAGCAGATCAAACCTGGGTGAAATTGGCAAAAATCAACAATCGGCGATGCGCAACTATGTTGATTCCGTCGACTTGCAGAGAAATCTATGAAGCTAAAACAATGTAAAAGAAAAGCTTGTAAAAAGTAGGTGTGTGTTGTTGGATTGATTGATGTCCTTCTTTCGCTTGACGTCTACCCCCCTTTTATAACACACCTGGCCGATCCGAGTTGTACATGGATACGGTGCGTTTATCCGTATCGGCCTCTAATCTGATTTTCTTTCCTTTTTAGAAACAGATCCCTTTTCCGATTCGTTTACCGATTCCTTTCCATACGAACACTTTCCGTTTCAGGCTGATTTCAGTACATGCCGAATTTTGGTGCAAACATATGCCCCCCATTTTTAAAAGGTAGCTTGCTATCTTTCAAAAATCTCTTCGCCTTTTTCCGTGATCGGCTTGTCGTTTAGGATTCACCTTGGTAACTCCCCCATTAATAGCGCCGCAATACCCTCGGTGCGTTTTTAATGCAGCAACTGTTCCCGCCTTCTCACCTTTTTCACCGAGGTATAAATATGAGGTCCCCCCCTGCGGTCATTTTCACCCTGGCGTGCTTTCGCTCATCTTGAAATCGGCTTTTCTCCGCGTCAATCCCCTCTTCCTGTCGTATCGGCTGAAATGGACGCATCCCAGGTACTCATTCCGATCCCAGATAGCGACCATCAGTATTTTCTAGGCCCAATAGGAACTATAGAGACCGATACGGTTGTTGGAGATGAAATCCCTAGACTCCCTTTGTCGGCTCCTAGCTACAATATCAAGGAATGGACCAAAAGCTTTAGGGCTTGGCCGATGACTCTCAAGAAATTTGGAGGTCCTGGTATATTAGAGTATCAGCCCAAAAAAAGGCGGAGTGGGAAGGAATGGGTATTGCTGAGTGTATCCCCATGTCCTTAGCCGATCCAGAACCTAATGAATCTTTGGTAACCGCTGCTTGCTATTTTTGGTCGGATTCCTTTAACGCCTTCTTTTTCCCAACTGGTCCCATCGGCCCAACCCTCTTAGACATGGCCGAATTGTGTTGCCTTAGGCCTGATGGAGACCAAATATCGGCTTTTAGCGGTAAACCTCAGTATAAATTGACTCGAAAAAAGGGAGAAGGTTGGTCCAGATATATACAAAATAATAACAAGTTAATCGCCTGTATCGGATGAGGAACATGTAGCTTTCCTCAACCTATGGCTAGACCGATTCCTCTTCTGTGGCGCTTCCTTAGGACCAACCCAGGTTTATCAATTTATGTCGGAGCAGCTAGTCATGGGTCGTCGGCTAGCTTTAGGGAAATCCTTGTTGGGGGCCGTATACCATATGATGCATATCATCCGGAGTCGGCTTTTTACCGGCAATGGTTCCTATGTCGTGGGCAACATTGGTGGCCCACTTTGGTTTATTCAGATCTGGCTTTACTGCGTTTTTGGCCGCCTTATTATCCCAGATCCATCGGAAGAATCGGCTTTCCCAACGGAAGATTTTCCTGAGGGTGCAACCCCTAGATTTCAACCTAGCCGATCTCCGGGTGAAAAATTCATGATGTGTTCATCTGATGAACCTAAAATCTCCCCGACCGGTTTTCACAAGTACTTATCCTTCTTCTTGAATCTCAACCAAGCCACCTTCAACCGTCGAGACTTCTTTTCGTATAGCCAACTAGCCGATCTCTCATGGCCTTCTTTCCTCCGTCTAAATTCTGATAGCTCTTTAATGCCTCAGTCCACTCTTGATCTGCTTCCTTTGCTGCTTTCCCCTTGCATCCTTCATGTCGGCCTGAGTACCTGTAATAGAACCTTTCAGCCGACCTATGAATTTTACCACCCTTCTGTATATGCACGCCAGCTGGGTTTTGGACAAACAATACCTAGTCTCCCCTTATTCAACATGATCAAGCCACGCAACAAAGTTACTAATGTTACCGCGGCGGAGCTCATTATTGAACTAGCCGATGAGCTCCATGTGGTAGACTTGCCTTTCCTCGTGTTAAACACACGTCGATCGGGCCAATTTACCACATGGTGGGCTTCCATAGCTGAGGCGCTTTTGCGGAGGCGCACTATCCATGAGGTCTTATCCTCCTTCCTCCCTGGCTTTCAAGAGCCGACGGAGACCGTCGCCGGGTCTAGCTCGAGTTCAGGCTATGCTAACTCTTCTTTAGAGGTATTTTATTTTGATGTTTCGTTGAAAATAAGCTTTTCATTAGCTTAACCATATTTTTTGTCCTTCAGACTAGCAAAAAGTCGACTCCGGCTCAGACAACATCGGCCGACGACCGTTCGAAATGTCAAAGGCCGTCGGCCCCCCTTACTGGTCTATCCTCCAGCACGTTGGGGGTCAATAGCCCATCATTATCGGATCTTGCCGAGCAGCATACTAAGAGTATGTCCAGTTCCATTTTTTGCTCAAATCTCTTCTGTCGGCAAAGTTCCATGCTTGCTGTCGGCTAACCCCATGCTTGCCGTTTTTAGGAAAAAAGAAGAGCCGTAGAGTCGTTATCAAACGATCTCCAAAACCTGCTGGTCGTGATGCGGCATCATCCCCAGCTAGATCGGCTACTGCGGTTAGCTTCGATCCTTAATTTGATTTTTGCCTTGGTTTTTCTTATATCTTAATGCAAAGTATTTCTCAGGAAACCCCTTCCGTCCAGTTGTTGGAAGATACAATCTTTGCCGAGAAGACCTGCACAGATGTACTGTCTTGTTGGCTCCGGCTCCTGCACCGTCACCCGCTTCCCCAACTCAAAAACCTGCCTCTGACCCAGTACCGTCAACGGACCCAGCCGATCTTTTAGGTTTTTCTTTGGACGAGCTCGAGGACCCCGAGGTTATGGCTACTGATGATTACCCGGCCGATATTCAACGCATAATAGCGGCTTCTGCGCCAGCATCGGCTGCCGTTACTGCTGAACCGGGTATGCAAGAGCGACTCAACCGCCTTTTGGATGAAGTGATGCAGCCGGAGGCGGCTCTTCTGGCCAACACCCAACCCTTGAAAAATGTTATGGCAGCCATGCAAGCCGATCTTCCTCCTGCTGACCATGAATGCTCGCTAGAGGTATGTCATTTGGATGCTCGCTTACCGACGTAGAATCGGCCAAAATAAGAATTGAATAGAGGAAGGCCCAGCAAGCCGACCAACGAGATCTGGACAAGCTTATAGCCAGGCGCCAAACTCGGAAGGGAACGTTTGACCAAGGTCTTCTGCTTGAAATCGGCTAAGAATAAGGCCCAAGAGCTGGAGTTAACCAAGAAAAAACTTGAAGAACAGCTGGCTTCAGTTACAAAAGAGCTTGCAGATTGCCAGATCGGTATTACCGACGCGACGTCTTTACTGGCGGTTCAGAGGTGGCAAATTGGTGAAGTTTTTGCCAAAGTCAAGAACCAGTCGGCCAAGATGATCGATTCCCGGCGTCACGAGGGCCGATGAACAACTAATAGATGGCGTCCAAGCTACTATTGGTAGGGCGGCAGCAGCACTATCGGCTTTGGGAGCCCATCTGCCTGGTTTCGGGCTTCATTGAAAACGTTGTTTCTTAGACTGATATGCAGTACCGGCTGTGTAGCCGATTTTTGTAAACTGTTTAATCCGGTGGATGATGAATGTTTGCTTCCGACTTGGTCGGCTGTATGACTGATCTTATATGCATGTGTTTTTGTAATTGGTCCTGATGCTTTTCTTCCTGTAGTTAGGACCCGACCCATATGCTGGGGTAATACGCTTTTAAGTATTTTCCGTTGATTGCTTTTGTAGGATCGAAGTATACGAATATAGCAATCAGAGGGGGGGGGTGAATGATTGTGCGGAAGCTAAAACCAAATTCTTGACCTATTAAAAGTTCACCCCAAAACAGAACCAAATAATTGCCTCGTTTTCGACAAAAACAGAATGACAGAGGTTTGGTAAAACGAGAATTCCCGGAGATCCAACCGTCGAAACGATCTGAAATTTGGACACAAGAAACTAGATTCCAATACGAATCGAACCCAAAAAGAATCAGCTCGATCGGACTTACGGATCAAAAGTTATGAGCTTCGCAAGCTTGCTGATCCAGAACTTGACGAGAATCAATCTAATCAAAACTTCAAGATTAAACAAGAACGACAAAAGATTGATCAACTAGACTTTGAGAAACACTAGATCAATATCTAGAGAGGTTTTGATGGATCAAATCAAGATAAAACTTGAAGAACAAAACCAATCTAGAACTAGAACAAGCATGCAAACAAGAACCAAAGCAGAAAATCTTGTAGCGACGTGGTTCTGTAGCACGCAAAATCTTGGAAGAATTGATCTTTATTTCTTGTCTAAAATACTCTCATCAAAAGAGTACAAACCCTAAAACCAAGCTCAAAGCTTGATGCGCTCACTCTACTTGATGCCTTTCAGCAGGAGACCCCCACCTATTTAAAGCACCAACCCACAAAGAGTGTTCTCGAATACGATTCCTATTCCCTAGAAGGAATCCAGATCAACTCAACTCTACTTGGCCCAACCAGGCCGAAAGTACAACTCTTGCACGCGTATGGCAACCCTACCATACTCACGTGACTAACACTTTGCACGCGTATGGCCACCTGCCATACTCACGCTTAACACTTGCACGCCGAATGACCTCCTGCCATTCTCACGTGACTAAGCATTCTTCATGTGCACCATTCTCTTAGCCCGAGCGTCCCGCATGACATCCTTGACCACCAAGACCTCGGTTCCTCCTGAACCTAGTCCCGAACCTCGAGTTCCTCCATGAACCTAGCTCGGTCCCGCCATCGACCACATTCGTCCTTCGAGCAATACCGCACATGAACAAACTACAAAACAAATCCGAGCACAAGTCCACGACTTGACTCAATGTCAATCCATGCAACTACTCACATGAGTATTGCATAAAGTCCACTTCAAAAGAAGCATCATGAAATCATTACAAATTTCAAATTCACATTCAAAATTCAAATCCAAATCGCTCAAAACCCTAATTGAGCGAGCATTCACGACGGACAAACAAAGTTGGTCCGTTGTATATGAAAAGTTCTGTTCCAAGAAGCCAACCAAGCGGAAAAACACGTTCACAGCGGACAAACAAAGTTGGTCCGCTGTACATGCTAAAAATGGCTTTGGTCATGAGCTCAAACAAGTTCACAACGGACCCTAAGCTTGTCCGTACAAGAACGTGCACCTTTCGGTTTTCACAAAAGTAAAACCCTAGAAAAAGTCCATTCACGACGGACAAAAGAATTAGTCCGTTGTACATGTGAAAATCTTGGTTCCAAGAAATTATCCAAACCGAAAAAGCTTGTTCACAACGGACCAAGAAAAAGCGTCCAGTTGTACATGTGAAAATGACTTGGTCATGGGCTCAAAAACATGTTCACAATGAGACCCAAAAAACACTGTCGTCGCGGATGGGAAACTTATCAAGCTTTCTTGAGAACTTTGTCAGTAGCTAATGCGTAACTTCATTTCTTGTCAAATTGTCAAAACACATGAACAAACACATTTTGCAAATTCAAATCTAAGTTAATTTTTGGTCAAGCCAATATTTTCAGCACAGACATGATTTCACAATCTCCCTTGATGAAAACATTGGCAACACCACTTAGAATTGATCATTTGGCATTCACTTTACCAAAGATTTTGAAATCCAAAGGATCAAAGACCAAAGTAAGAAAACACAGTAAATCCCTCTTTGACCAAAATGCAAAACAAAATCTCCCACGAGAATGAAAATGTGTGTGAATGTGCCCAAAAAATTTCAAAAATTCTCCAAACTTCTCCCAAAAATTCTCAAATTTCCAAATACAACTCTCCCTTTTCCTTTAAACTTTTCAAAGAAAGATTTCCAAATTTCTCCCCTTTGACAATGGATTCATCAAGAGTACAAGAGAGAACAGGCTCAAAATTTTCCTGAAACAATGATTTCACCAAGAGAAACAAGGAGTGCCAAGATAGGAAAAAGATGAGCTCATTCGATCATATAACCTTATATATCACATAATATGCAAAATACATGATCTTGATGTGATTTTAGCAGGTTAGGGAATGACATGCATCTCAACCTCAATTCAGATCAACTATAGCCAAGACTAAGCAAAACCTTTAGTAGAAAAACAAAGGCTCAAAGTTGAAGCAAATAACAAATCAGGCGAGCAAGTAGTTTCAACTCCAATCTAGTGGACCAATTTAATCTTTAAACAATAAGTTGCATGTGGCATGCTTGAAGCATACTTCTTTTATTTTCTAGGAGGGCATGCTTGAAGCATACATCTTATCTTTGAGGGAATGGCATGCTTGAAGCATACATCTTATCTTTTTAGGGAAAGCAAGCACATAACTTGAGGTTTTTTGCTTTTAACAACCTTTTTTTATTGATTCCTTTTCTTTTCATTTTTCTTTGATTATAAACATGCAAAAGTGATTAAAGGTCTTATGAAAGAAGTAAAGTTGAAACCACACTTGCTTCATAGCCCAAATTTGTCAAGAGGATTCAATATCAAGCCTAGAAAAGTAAGATATCTGAGTATTTAGCTATAGGTAATCAGTCAGGGGAATTCCAAGAATGTCATTTTTAGTTCAAGTGAGATAATTAGATTATCATATATTAGCTCAATTACATAACATATAAAGAAATATGATAAAGTGAGCTCATTAAGTGAAAGAACTTGGCAAAGAAACTCCTCAAAACAATCCCATTGGATGAACAATTCCAAGTTCTCCCGAATAAAAGCAAAGCGAAGAAGACAAATGTTTTGTGAAAAGGTCTGCCAATTGATGTTCAGTATCCACATGGTGAAGCACAATTTTTTCTTTTTCAACATGATCTTTAAGAAAGTGAAATCCAATATCAATATGCTCAAGAAAAGGGATTACTCAAGAGGTGGCACTGAACCAAATCAAATCAACATCCTCCAAAGTCAACATCGAGAAAAAGCTCTTAAACTAATCCATGAGGAAGCAGAAAGCCAAATGCCAAAATCTTGAGTTCTATGAAGATACCTGAAAATCCTTTGATAGCTTGTCGATGTGGCCTTGCGTGGGAAGCTTGAAAACAAGCACACACAAGCACGTGGGAAGAGTCTCTCATGTAAACCTCTAATTATCTCTGCCCTCAGCGCATTATCATCATCTTTATGAACAACGACACTTCTCCCCTGAACATATGCACTTGTACGCATCATTTGAACTAGTGCCTTTGCGAAAATGCAGTGGAAGAAGCATCTCCAAAGGCAACACTTTCAGATGAGATGCAGGTGAAGGAGAACCAAATCTTATCCTTTCGAACATATGAAGTGAGCATCAAAATTCACTAGCCACATGTTCTCCTCCTCGCGTGAGAAGCCTACATAGAAGCAGAAAGTGTCGAGGTCTCGATCAGTTAGAAATAAGATGTTTAGGAATCCAAGATCTTGAGACACCACGACTGGACAACAAGAGGAGCACAACACAAGCGCCTTATGCACAAAATCAAATTTTTGTTCCCGTGTTTCTAGCAACAAAAAGTGTTTGTTTCACCTAGGCACATAATCGAAGTGGAGTGTGCCTTTCAAATTAGACCTAGCATTAAACCTTTCTCTCTTTGTTGTTTAGCTAGTCTAAAGCAAAAGTCTACTAAATGTCCATCTCTACCACAATGAGTGCAAGTGTACTTAACATGATGTTTTGCTTTAACAAGTAGAAGCAACATTTGCATTCATCATAGTAGAAGATAAAAGGCCAGATTTGAAGACAATTTTCTTAGGTTCATTTGAAATCTCAAGTTTGTTATTGCAAGGAGCATAAACAACGAGAGCGAGGTTTAGTTTCATATGAAGCATGAAGATCAAAACCTAAACCTTTCTTGTTTGAGCTAACCTTAGATTGATCCAAAATCATGTTTAATCTTTTCTTGCCATTAGTGAATCGTTTCCAAAGAACTTTGCAAGTAATCAACTTTCTTGGCAAGAGTTAAACAATTATTGCAAAGATTATCAACCTTCTCTTTCTCATTTACAAGTAGAGCATGAAAGAACCTCATGTGTAAGCAGATTATCAGTCCGTTGAGAAATCCTAGCATTTGCATCTTTCAATTTTAATTCAAGAGTTGAGCATTTAGAACAAGAAGTTAAACCATGCAAATCATCGATTGGAAACCTAGCATGTTTAACATGTTTATCATTTTTCTCATTTAGATGCAACGAGAAGAGCATGTTCTTTCCTAAGCAAAGTAAGCTTATTGTAAATTAAGTCACATGATTTGCAAGCATCATCATCAGGAATCAAGGTTTTAAGTCTAGCAATTTCAGCATTCAATGACTCCACAACAAAATCATGTTTCTTAATTTTCTTATCACGTTTATCAAGCAATTTACCAAGGCGAGCAACAAGAATAGCTAATTCATCGTAAGAAGGATCTACCTCATTGAAGTCATGTCATGATCGCCCTAGTGAAGCTGTCTTGCTTTTGGCCATGAGACACAACCCGTCAACTCATGCTTGCTTGAGTTGCATCATCCTCATTGCTCTCCGACCACATCGCTAAAATTGACTTGTTCAAGAGCGGAAAGAACTCGATGGACAACTTTGGGTTGATGAAGTTCTTCTTCTTCTATCACTGGAGAGAACTTCTTCTTCTCTTTCAATCGTTGTCCTTCTCCTCCTTGATGCTTTACTTGCAAGTTTTGACAGTTTGGATGAATATGATCGAGATCACCACACTCATAGCATCTTGGAGGATCACCACCACCTCTCTTTCTCTTTATCACATTTGCAAGGCTTTGTTAAAGCGAGAAGAGAGTAGTGATAGAATCTTCTTCGGGAATTGCTCAACTGCTCATCGGTTAGTGAAGACAAGAAGGATAGAGCAAAACTTGAAGCAGCACCATTATGAGATATGCTAGATTGAGATGTCAAAGCAATTGATTTATGATCATTCTTTCTAGCAAAAACATCTAATTCATGAGTTTTCAACTTAGAATAAAGAACATCTAAAGTAAGTGTACTCATGACAGTGGATTCTCTAATGGATGTAACTTTCATCTCCAAATAGACATGTCTAAAGCACCAAGCAATTGTCTAGCATTAAGCGGCATCATCAAAGCTAACTCCAACAAAGACGCAAATTGCTAAGAATCTTATTAAAGCGTGCAAAGAAGTCATCTACAGATTCACTAGGTTTCATCTCCAGCATGTATTCTTTTTTGTAAATATCTTGGCGAACCTCTTTGGAGTGTTTAGAACCCTCATGGTAATCACAAAGAGATTTCCATACCCTCATATCGGATCGAAGATGAACCACACGATCAAAGTCGCTTAGTCCCAAGCCTTGGATGATCAAGGCGGCGCTTTGCTATTTGCTTCAACGTGTGTGACAGGTCGCTGACGTTGTCGCCAGGGACTTCATATGGCTTGTAGACCTTCTCCCAAATTGCGAATCCACGAGCTTGGATGAACGCCTCCATCTTGGCCTTCCAAATCGAAAATCAACACCATTGAACACACAAGGTTTTGTCGAATAATGATCCATTGATCTAATCACCGATTACAAGATAGATTAGAAAAACCTTGCTCACGATACCACTTGTAGGATCAAGTATACGAATATAGCAATCAGAGGGGGTGAATGATTGTGCGAAGCTAAAACCAAATTCTTGACCTATTAAAAGTTCACCCCAAAACAGAACCAAATAATTGCCTCGTTTTCAAAAACAGAATAACAGAGGTTTGGTAAAACGAGAATTCCCGGAGATCCAACCGTCGAAACGATCTGAAATTTGGACACAAGAAACTAGATTCCAATACGAATCGAACCCAAAAAGAATCAGCTCAGTCGGACTTACGGATCAAAAGTTATGAGCTCGCATAGCTTGTTGATCCAGAACTTGACGAGAATCAATCTAATCAAAACTTCAAGATTAAACAAGAACGACAAAAGATTGATCAACTAGAACTTTGAGAAACACTAGATCAATATCCTAGAGAGGTTTTTGATGGATCAAATCAAGATAAAACTTGAAGAACAAAAACCAATCTAGAACTAGAACAAGCATGCAAACAAGAACCAAAACGAGAAAATCATGGCGACGTGGCATTAGCAGTATAAAAATCTTGGAAGAATTGATCTTTATTTCTTGTCTAAAAATACTCTCATCAAAAGAGTACAAACCCTAAAACCAAGCTCAAAGCTTGATGCGCTCAGCTCTACTTGATGCCTTTCAACAGAGACCCCCACCTATTTAAAGCACTAACCCACAAGAGTTACGAATACGATTCCTATTCCTAGAAGGAATCCGTATCCAACTCAACTCTACTTCTGGCCCAACCAGCCGTACAACTCTTGCACGCGTGCATGGCAACCCTACCATACTCACGTATTTAACACTTTGCACGCGTGATGGCCACCTGCCGCCATACCACGTGACTAACACTTGCACGCGAATGACCTCCCGCCATTCTCACGTGACTAAGCATTCTTCATGTGCACCATTCTCTTAGCCCGAGCGTCCCCGCATGACATCCTTGACCACCAAGACCTCGGTTCCTCCTCGAACCTAGTCCCGAACCTCAGTTCCTCCATGAACCTAGCTCGGTCCCGTCATCCATTACATCTGCCTTCGAGCAATACACGCACATGAACAAACCACAAAACAAATCCGAGCACAAGTCACGACTTGACTCAATGTCAATCCATGCAACTACTCACATGAGTATTGCATAAAGTCCACTTCAAAAGAAGCATCATGAAATCATTACAAATTTCAAATTCACATTCAAAATTCAAATCCAAATCGCTTAAAACCCTAATTGAGCGAAAACGATTCTGACGGACAAACAAAGTTGGTCCGTTGTATAAGGAAAAGTTTCGCTTCCAAGAAGCCAACCAAACGCGGAAAAACGACGTTCACAACGGACAAAACAAAGTTGGTTGTACATGCAAAAATGGCTTGGTCAGAGCTCAAAACAAGTTCTAGCGGACCCCAGAAGCTTGTCCGCGCAACGCGTGCACGCCGGTTTTCACAAAGTAAAACCTCAGAAAAAGTCCATTCACGACGGACAAAAAGAATTAGTCCGTTGTACATGTGAAAATCTTGGTTCCAAGAAATTATCCAAACCGAAAAGCTTGTTCACAACGGACCAAGAAAAACTGTCCGTTGTACATGTGAAAATGACTTCGGTCATGGGCTCAAAAACATGTTCACAATGCACTCCAAAAACACTTGTCGCAGATGGAAACTTACTGTTTCTTGAGAACTTTGTCCGCGCGCACGTAACTTCTGTTTCTTGTCAAATTGTCAAAACACATGAACAACACATTTTGCAAATTCAAATCTAAGTTAATTTTTCCCCAGGTTCAAAGCCAATTTTAGCACATGATTTCACAATCTCCCCTTGATGAAAACATTGGCAACACCACTTAGAATTGATCATTTGGCATTCACTTTACCAAAGATTTTGAAATCCAAAGGATCAAAGACCAAAGTAAGAAAACACAAATCCCTCTTTGACCAAAATGCAAAACAAAATCTCCCACGAGAATGAAAATGTGTGTGAATGTGCACGCGCCAAAAATTTCAAAAATTCTCCAAACTTCTCCCAAAAATTCTCAAATTTCCAAATACAACTCTCCTTTTCCTTTAAACTTTTCAAAGAAAGATTTCCAAATTTCTCCCTTTGACAATGGATTCATCAAGAGTACAAGAGAGAACAGGCTCAAAATTTTTCCTGAAACAATGATTTCACCAAGAGAAACAAGGGGAGTGCCAAGATAGGAAAAGATGAGCTCATTCGATCATATAACCTTATATATCACATAATATGCAAAATACATGATCTTGATGTGATTTTAGCGAGGTTAGGGAATGACATGCATCTCAACCTCAATTCAATTAACTATAGCCAAGACTAAGCAAAACCTTTAGTAGAAAACAAAGGCTCAAAGTTGAAGCAAATAACAAATCAGGGCGAGCAAGTAGTTTCAACTCCAATCTAGTGGACCAATTTAATCTTTAAACAATAAGTTGCATGTGGCATGCTTGAAGCATACTTCTTTTATTTTCTAGGAGTGGCATGCTTGAAGCATACATCTTATCTTTGAGGGAATGGCATGCTTGAAGCATACATCTTATCTTTTTAGGGAAAGCAAGCCTGAAGCACATAACTTGAGGTTTTTTGCTTTTAACAACCCTTTTTTTATTGATTCCCTTTTCTTTTCATTTTTCTTTGATTATAAACATGCAAAAGTGATTAAAAGGTCTTAATACTCTGTGGATGGATCTGACAAATACTCCACGCCTGACCTTCTGCTCGGTCGGCTTGGATGGATCTGACAAATACTCCCTTATCTACTTCTCGATCGCTGAGGGTGAACACATAAAATCGACCAATCGTTTAGCCCGATTGGTCCTGTCGCTTTCAATCTTGTACCCGATGCACATTGTGCCAATCGGTTTGCTTTATCATTAGCTTCTCTGGGATATGTTTTATAGAAAATGTAGTGAACAACTTTCGATGATCCGGAGGCATTGATGTAAATGCGGGATTAGCGCACCATCGTTGCATCGGTATTCTCCTTTGACTTGCCTGTACAATTAACATCGAGTCTCCAAAAGCTTCGGCGTCTTTCACCACGATGCTATCTAGCAATTGTAGACCTCTTAGCAATGCTTCAGATTCGCTTGATTATTTGAACATCGGCTATTTAGCCAATACATGAAGTCATACTCGCTGTTTTCTAGGTGAAATCAATATCACGCCGATGCCTTCGCCTTCTACGGCAAGCGGATCCATCAAAATACTACGCCAAGGAGTTACATCAGCTGTTCCTGTTAATGTTTCACTTCCTGTGATAAAATTGGCCACAGCTTGTCCTTTCACGGACAAACAAAGTTGGTCCGTTGTATAAGGAAAAGTTTCTGTTCCAAGAAGCCAACCAAACGCGGAAAAACACGTTCTAGCGGACAATCCGACAAAAGTTGGTCCGTTGTACATGCTAAAAATGGCTTCGGTCGCATGAGCTCAAAACAAGTTCACAACGGACGAAGCTTGTCCGGCGCAAGCGTGCCACGGTTTTCACAAAAGTAAAACCTCTAGAAAAAGTCCATTCACGACGGACAAAAAGAATTAGTCCGTTGTACATGTGAAAATCTTGGTTCCAAGAAATTATCCAAACCCGAAAAGCTTGTTCACAACGGACCAAGAAAAAGCTCATCCGTTGTACATGTGAAAATGACTTCGGTCATGGGCTCAAAACATGTTCACATGAGACCCAAAAACACTGTCTGTCGCGGATGGGAAACTTCTTGTTTCTTGAGAACTTTGTCGGCTGCTAATGCGTAACTCTTATTTCAAGCTTGTCAAATTGTCAAAACACATGAACAAACACATTTTGCAAATTCAAATCTAAGTTAATTTTTTTCAGTTCAAAGCCAATTTTTCAGCACATGATTTCACAATCTCCTTGATGAAAACATTGGCAACTACCACTTAGAATTGATCATTTGGCATTCACTTTACAAAGATTTTGAAATCCAAAGGATCAAAGACCAAAGTAAGAAAACACAGAAATCCCTCTTTGACCAAAATGCAAACAAAATCTCCCCGAGAATGAAAATGTGTGTGAATGTGCAATGCGCCCAAAAATTTCAAAAATTCTCCAAACTTCTCCCAAAATTCTCAAATTTCCAAATACAACTCTCCTTTTCCTTTAAACTTTTCAAAGAAAGATTTCCAAATTTCTCCCCTTTGACAATGGATTCATCAAGAGTACAAGAGAAACAGGCTCAAAATTTTCACGAAACAATGATTTCACCAAGAGAAACAAGGGAGTGCCAAGATAGGAAAAGATGAGCTCATTCGATCATATAACCTTATATATCACATAATATGCAAAATACATGATCTTGATGTGATTTAGAAAGTTAGGGAATGACATGCATCTCAACCTCAATTCGGTCAACTATAGCCAAGACTACAAAACCTTTAGTAGAAAAACAAAGGCTCAAAGTTGAAGCAAATAACAAATCAGGGCGAGCAAGTAGTTTCAACTCCAATCTAGTGGACCAATTTAATCTTTAAACAATAAGTTGCATGTGGCATGCTTGAAGCATACTTCTTTTATTTTCTAGGAGTGGCATGCTTGAAGCATACATCTTATCTTTGAGGGAATGGCATGCTTGAAGCATACATCTTATCTTTTTAGGGAAAGCAAGCCTGAAGCACATAACTTGAGGTTTTTTGCTTTTAACAACCCTTTTTTTATTGATTCCCTTTTCTTTTCATTTTTCTTTGATTATAAACATGCAAAAGTGATTAAAAGGTCTTAATACCCTTGATCAGTAGTAATTGTCTGTGGAATTCCAAACCGATGGACGATGTGTTCATTTACAAAGTCGATCAGCTCTTTGCTAGTAACCTTCTTGAGTGGTACAGCCTCAACCCATTTTGAGAAATAATCTGTGGCTGCAAGGATAAATTTATGTCCTTTGCTGGATGACGGAAATATTTGGCCGATTATGTCTATACCCCATCCTCTAAATGGCCATGGCTTGATGATCGGATGCAAGGCCGATGCTGGTGCTGACTGTATGTTACCATACTTTTGGCACGTTTGGCATCCTTTATAATATTTGAAGCAATCTTCTAACATCGTCGGCCAAAAATATCCTGTTCGTCTCAGTATCCACTTCATCTTATGAGCCGATTGATGTGATCCACAGATGTCTTCATGGACTTCACCCATCGCTACTTTTGCTTCCTCGGTTCCCAGGCATCTTAACAACAAACCTTCCATAGTCCGAAAGTATAATACATCTTCTAGTAGAACATATTTGAGTGCTTTGCGCCTGACCTTCTGCTCGGTCGGCTTGGATGGATCTGACAAATACTCCCTTATCTCTGTTCTCCAGTCGACAGGGTGAACACATAAAATCGGCCAATCGTTTAGCCCGATTGGTCCCTGTCGGCTTTCAATCTTGTACCCTGATGCACATTGTGCCAATCGGTTTGCTTTATCATTAGCTTCTCTGGGGATATGTTTTATAGAAAATGTAGTGAACAACTCGATGATCTGGAGGCATTGATGTAAGTACTGAGTTAGCGCACCATCGTTGCATCGGTATTCTCCTTTGACTTGCTGTACAATTAACATCGAGTCTCCAAAAGCTTCGACGTCTTTCACCCTGATGCTATCTAGCAATTGTAGACCTCTTAGCAATGCTTCGTATTCTGCTTGATTATTTGAACATCGGCTATTTAGCCAATACATGAAGTCATACTCCTGTTTTCTAGGTGAAATCAATATCACGCCGATGCCTTCGCCTTCCTGGCAAACGGATCCATCAAAATACAGCTGCCAAGGAGTTACATCAGCTGTTCCTGTTAATGTTTCACTTCCTGTGATAAAATTGGCCACATCTTGTCCTTTCACAGATTTAGCCGACTCATTGGTTAACTCGAACTCTGTTAAGGCGTATGCCCATTTACCAAGCCGACCCCGCAGAATCGGCGCCGATAATATGTATTTGACTACATCGGTTTTGCATATTATGACGCATTTGGAAGCCAGCATATAATGTCTTAATTTGGTGCAAGCAAAATACAATGATAAGCATAATTTTTCTACTAGGGGATACCTGGTTTCTGCATCTAAAAGACGTCGGCTTAAGTAAAATATTGCTCGTTCCTTCCTATCGGCTTCTTGTGTTAAAACTACCCCAATCGAATCACCTTCAGCCGATATATATAGTCTAAAAGGTATACCATGTTTTGGTGCGGTCAATACTGGTGGACTCATCAGGTAACCCTTTATGTCGTCGAAGGCTTTTTGTTGACCGGTTTCCCATTTGAACTCTTGGTTGTCTTTAATTTTCAGCAGCGGTGTGAAGGCCCGAATACGCCCTGGCAAGTTTGAGATGAAACATCGCAAGTAGTTGATTTTCCCAATCAATACCTGCAACTCCTTTTTGCTTGTCGGCGGTTTAGTATCGGCTATGGCTTTTACTTTGGCTTGGTTTACTTCAATTCCTCCTTCATGCACCGTGAACCCAAGAAATTGTCCAGCCGATACTCCGAAAGCACATTTGAGAGGGTTCATTTTTAACCCATGTAACCTTGTGCTTTCGAACATCTTTTCTAGATCGGCTAAATGTTGCCAGTCTTCTTTGGATTTTACCACTACGTCGTCAATGTATATTTCCACGGTATTGCCGATCAAATCATGGAAAATATGGTTCATAGCACGTTGATAAGTAGCACCAGCATTTTTTAAACCGAAGGTCATAACTTTCCACTCATACAGCCCTAAAGCCCCCGGACATCTGAAAGCCGTTTTGGGTATATCGGCTTCGGCCATGAATATCTGATTGTATCCGGTGTTTCCGTCCAAAAAACTTATGATTTTATTCCCGGATGCAGCATCGATAAGCATATCGGCTATAGGCATCGGGTACTCGTCTTTTGGTGTAGCTTTGTTTAAATCTCTAAAATCGACACATACCCTAAGTTTGCCATTTTTCTTTCTTACAGGGACGATGTTTGAGACCCATTCAACAGATCGGGCAGGGCGGATAAACTTTGCCTCTAGCAATCGTCCTACTTCTTCTTTTATAGCGTCATACAATGCAGGATTAAATCGCCTAGGTACTGCTTGAATGGCCGATACCAGTGTTTTATTGGCGGTAGATGCTCAACTAGTCATCGGCTTAAGCCTGGCATCTCGTAATACTCCCACGCGAAGCAATCTCTATATTTTTGAGTATTTCGACCAACTTTGCTTTATAAGCGGGTTCTAATTTAGCACTTACAAGCGTTGGTCTTTATCATCTTCCCCAATATCGATCTCTTCGAGCAAATCGTGAAGTAAATCCTAACCCTTTTCTTTCTTCTTCAAATCCTCAACGGCTTCTTCGTATTCTTCTTGCCGATAGCTTCTTGCCTTTTCCTGCAGCTTTGTTAGTGTCTTGTACTCCATCTTCTTACTACTTAAATGCATCCGATCAAGCGTATTGGGTTTGACGCTGATCGGCTTGAATCGACTTCTCGACGCAGATAAAATCGCAATTGTCCAAAGCCTTTCACGATATACATTCGGCTTCTTCGTAGGCCAATTGGTATCGTGGCTAGCCATGGCAATATGAGCCGATGTGTCGGCCGGTACAACTTCTCTTGTATCATCGTTCCACCGCACCAATTTATGGTGCATAGTTGATGGTATACTGACAATTGGCATGGATCGATCCGCCCAAGGAGCACTGCTGTAATTTCCTTTGGCATCAATCACAAAAAATGCAGTCGGTAAAGTTTTATTACCGATCGCCGCTTCGACACCATTACGCCTTTAGCCTCAGTTGGGTCTCCCGTGAAGTCATTTAGCACCATATTGGTCTTGATCAAGTCTTCATCGGCTTTACCCAATTTTCTGAAAGTACTTAACGGCATCAGATTAACTGTTGCCCCACCATCGACCAACATACGAGATATCGGTCGGCCATTAATATACCCTTTTAGATATAACGGTTTTAGATGCCGATGCATGTCTTGTGGCTTTTCGAACACAGCGTCTGGTGCTCCGAGGCACAATTGGGCGAACACTTCTTCAGCCGATTCTTCGGTTTTGAACTCGGCAGGTAGAGTGAATACCATGTTTATATCCATTGGTGGCGTATCATCTCGGATCATCGGAGAACCGGATTCGACCGATTGATCTGAATCACTATCGATCTGTTCCTTTTTCCTCCACTCTTTTTTCAAAACCGGTACTGGTCTTAATTTGTTGAACATCCGATCCCTCTCGTTTTCTTTTTCGGCTTCCCTCTCTTCTTGTGTCTTTAATCGCTGAAGCCTCCTGCGTTGTGATTTGCTGAGACCCGAGGGGCACCACCTAGGTTTAGGTTCTATCGGCTTTCTTATCTTTCCAGCTAAATTGCTTATTTCGCTGTCAGATTCCATTCTGCTTGTGTTAGCCGATATTTCCTGATTTCGGGAGGACTCGCCTTGCTCTGATGTCGACAACCTTTCAAAGATCGGCCTCCTGCTTCTTACTTCCAGTCGATCGTGTATCGGTTTAGACAACCTATCTTTTACAGATTGGTTTGGCCGATATGCAGACGAGTGCTGCATAGGACAAGATACAACTGTTGGCAAGGTCATCCCCCTCTCCCAGCAAAACTGCCAAAAAGGACATTGCCGATGTTTCTCTTCTTCAGTAGTTGGTCGATGTGGCATATTTGGTTGCCAACAATAGTCGTCTGTCTTACAGTGCAGTTGAAAACTCTGGTGTTGTCGAGTGTTAAATCTTCGACTTATCCTTTCATACTTCCCCAGGAGTTGTGAAAAAGTCGGCTTTGGTTTGAAATCGACTTTTCTTGGAGCCCTCTCAGCCCGATACCATTTTCCGATTTCCAGGTCTCCTCTTGGTTTTACCGTCCTTGAGTTCTGTCCATTTTTATCGGCTTCTATTTGTATGGAGCCGATAGTAATCTGTACCGTTTCATCTTTTTATCGTGCTTCAAATCTTTTAATCGGCTTAACATCTTTCATAGGTCCCTTCCCTTCGTGAGCAATCGCACCATGTTGACCTGGAAAGGATTCATATCTATTTGCATAGCCGATTCTTCCGCAAACTTTAACCTGCCATCGGCGATGGCCGACTGAATCTGTTGTCGAAAAATATTGCAATCGTTAGTGTTATGTGAAAATGAATGGTGCCATTTGCAGTACCTTCGCTTTTTAATTTCTTCGGCTGATGGGATGACGTGCCCTTCTGGTAACCTTATGAGTTTTTCTTGTAACAATAAATCAAATATTTTGTCACATTTTGAAACATCATATGAATACTTGACTTCTGCCCTATTTTTCGTCGGCTTGAGCAGAGAGCATACGAGCGGCTTTTTAGAACCCTTGGTCCACTCGGCTATGTTCACCTCTGCTTCGTCCTCAGAGGTGTCGCCTGAATTGTAATCTACCATGTTTACTTTGGCCTTTTCATTGCCGTTTGGCTTAAATCTATCTTTAAACCCTTTGCTCTCTGCATATCGGCTTTCATGTGCCGATACGCGATGGAGTAGGTGGCCCAAGTTGGGGAACTCCTGGCCCGATAGTTTCTCTTTTAATGGCGAGATTAACCCTTGGAACGCTAGATCGGCCAATTGATCATCGGGTAATGTTACACTGAAGCATCTATTCCGTACGCCCCTAAATCTCTTGATATAATCGAAAACCGATTCGCCGTACTTCTGTCGGACTGAACTAAGATCAGAAATCCTAAGCTCCATAGTCCCCGAAAAGAAGTATTCATGGAATCGGCTTTCTAAATCGTTCCATATATGAACTGAATTTGGGGTAGACTAGTGAACCAAGTGAATGCCGCACTGGACAATGATAAAGAAAACAATCTAATTTTTAATCCATCGTCTTGTGCGGCCTCCCCACATTGAGCCATAAACCGTCCGATATGCTCAATTGTGGTAAGAATCATCACACGAGAATTTGGCAAAGTCCGGTATCCTAAAGTTGTGGGGTATGGCATTCGGTCTATGTAATCGGGATATGGCTTCACATGGCGATTATCCTTCCTCTGGGCTGTAAGCCGAACTGTTCTCTCAAAACGTTGGCAATTTGTTCTGCCCAGTTGACATTGTCGACTTGTGGTGCAACCGGACATTGCCAATTCTCATTGTTCGTGCCCTGGCCCCCGAGTGCAAACTCGGGTCTTTGTCCAAATCGCACCGCAGGAGGTCTTGGTACTTGGTCATAATCATGATTAAAACCCAATGCATCGGGTATGGGTGCGAAAGGTTCGATGTACGGCACCACCCTATATGGCGCTTGTTTCACGGTTGTGGCTCCCCGTGATTGCGGAACCTGATATGTTTCGATCGGCTGATAAGCCGATAAACCGATGCTATTGGAAGGCCCATTTGTCGGATTTGATGCGCTTACCTTAGCCCCATCTGTGTGCCCATGGTAGTGTGTAAATACATCTCTCTGTATGCTTGGTTTCAAAATAGTAGGTTGAGTTGGCATCGTAATAGGTGTTTGAGCCGACACGTTTACTGCATTGGTGTTAGGTGTTATGGAATATACTGGGTACGTAGGGATGGTTTGTGGTGGATCTAGCAGGCTTCCAGACACAGCCAATTCCTGAGCAATTGTTTTCACACTATTTTCTATCATCGGCTTTAATGTGGATACTAAAGCCGATGACTGATTAATTAATGCGTGATGAACAGATTGCTCGATCATACTTGATAAATCGGTTTGAGCGGGTGCGTATCGGCTTACCGATTCGGATGACGAATCTTCGATAGGATTGATGCTTGGGAGTGCAGTCTTTTGAGTAACGCCACGGCGTGTTTTCTGGAAGCACCGCAGCATCATTTCTTCCAAAGCTGCCTTTCGGTCTTCGATTTCTTTTCGCTGTTCAGGGGTTAAATCGGCCATCTGAGGCGCGATTATAGCATCGGTGTTGATATCGGCGGTGACCGCAGGCTTGTCGGTTGACGACATTCTTTTTGTTGGTCCCACCGGGCGTGCCAAAATATGTTCGCGCAAAAAACGTGAAGGAGGGTTTTCGGCTTCGAACACACAAGACAAACGCCGGGTTTGCAGAGCGTGCCAGTCAATTTGACCTGAAATTGACAAGGTAGAGTTTGTAATTTGATTAAAGCCGATAAACAAGGATCTATCGGCTTTTCGCTAGTCGGCAAGAACCGATTAGGAGATAACTAGATCAACCGGTTACAATTGATCCGGATACAAGGTAAAATCGACTTCGGGAAGGCGATGCGCAACAAAACGAAGCAGATCAAACCTGGGTGAAATCGGCAAAAATCAACAATCGGCGATGCGCAACTATGTTGATTCCGTCGACTTGCAGAGAAATCTATGAAGCTAAAACAATGTAAAAGAAAAGCTTGTAAAAAGTAGGTGTGTGTTGTTGGATATATTGATGTCCTTCTTTCGCTTGACGTCTACCCCCTTTTATAACACACCTGGCCGATCCGAGTTGTACATGGATACGGTGCGTTTATCCGTATCGGCCTCTAATCTGATTTTCTTTCCTTTTTAGAAATGGATCCCTTTTTCGATTCGTTTACCGATTCCTTTCCATACGAGCACTTTTCGTTTCAGGCTGATTTCAGTACATGCCGAATTTTGGTGCAAACAGGGGGCTAGGGGATATACAAGTATTGCTATTTAATATTTGTATTAGCTGCCCCGCTACAGATTTTGGATAATGAGTTTCAACGTAGAGAAATTTATTTTAGGCTTTTTTATTCATTCATCTGAGGTATTTTAGATTTTTTTTCTAATTCGTTCACAGTTTTGGATTCACCGAACACCTGATAATCTTCAAAGGCTTCTTATCTATTCATTCGCCATTCATTGAGATCACATGACGTGTTTTATCGTAGAGGACAAATAATATGATAGAATTTTTTACCCTTTTACCCCTTTCTTAATTTTACTACCAATACTATATGTGGTAGTATAACTAGATCTAAATTGATTTAAACCATTAGATTCAAAGGAATGGACGGTTTATATTGATTTTAATCTACTGTAAAAGAGCTCTCAACGTAACGTTACTAGAGTAAAGTGTCAACTGATGATGAAGTTTTTTCTAGAGGCATCAACTGAGATAGCTCGATATGAATCTATCGGAAGTGGCCCAAATGTGTGCATCTTGTGGCACAAACGCATGAACCAACATAGTAGACAATTGAAGACCATGCAATGACTTGTCTGCCAGGAGATCTTAAAAGTTTTCAAGACAGGTCCCTCCTATGCACTGTTCCATCTTGTAAAGCAACTTATGGACTGTTTGGATGCTGAGCTTGCTAGCGCCTGGCTCGGGCGGGCCTAGCCCGTGGATAACGGCCCCGTGCGCCGTTTCCGTGTGGCCAGGCGCAACACAGCGTTTTGAACGCGTTTGCATGAGCGGGGCTAGGCCCGGGCGCACGCGTGCAGCCAACCAAACGCTGGCGCGGGCGCGATCAACGCACGCGCAGGGCCTGGCCGAGGCGACGCGGCGAACCAAACAGCCGGTTAATGTACTTCCATAGTTATGTTATTTTGCCCCGAGACATTCAATATGCAAATGAAATTTCCTTCCCCGCTTCATTGCTGTATGTGCCTGCACTATGAGTAGTGCAGTAATTCCTAGTTTTTGGCACCAGTGCAATACTCTCGATTTCCACGTGTTACGGCGATACAGGGTTTCTGCCATTTCTACCCTTTATACAGTAGTTTCGTATTAGTGTATTTGTATAGGGGGAATAAGAATAAGCGCATCTCTTCCTGTTCTTGCCTTTTCTTATATACATTTGTGTTGAAAACTTCAGGTCTATCCTGGAAATAATGTTGGAATGGGCAAGGATCACACCCTCTTTTCTTTGATTGATGGACTTGTCAAGTTTGGGAAATATGGACCGGACAAGAGAGAGGTCAGAGTCATTAGCAACCGCATTTTAGTTATTTACTTGTCAATGTCTACTTCCAACCAGGGTTGACAAAACCGTTTCGAGGTGGAAAATCGAACCCAGCTTGGTTTCGGTTTTTCGCGAAAATCGGTCGAAAATCGTCAAAAACCGAAGATTTTCGAAACCGAGCGTTTGAACAAAAAAATTCAAATCAGATTTAAAAAAAAAACGGTCGGTTTTCTTGAAAACCGATCGGTTTTCGAGAAAAACCACTCGATGAGTTGAACCTTTTGGGCGATCGGTTTCTTGAGCGGTTTTCGTCGGTTTTCTCGAAAAACCGCTCGGTCTTCACCGGTTTTCGATCGTTTTCATCGCATAAATTTTTTCAAATTTTCGAATTTTTTTTTGAATTTAACCAGTTTACCGACCGGTTTATGATTTCGAACCGGCTCGATACCGCGGTTTTCGACCGGTTTTCGACGGTTTTGCGAACCCTGCTTCCAACTGCTTCCAAGCTGTGTTTTGGGGTATATCAGATATGTTACCATCCAATTATTTCTTCTACAGGTAAGTGTTCAAGTGTTTACCCATATGAGAAACAGCCTGAGAACCCGGACAGTCACAAAGCAACGAAGAGAGAGTACTTCCGTATGCAGCGTGAATGCAAGAAGGCGATAGCAGAGGGAACTGGTGAGCCGCAATTGGTATTGGCAGCTGCAGATGGAAGTTCTGAGGTCATTGCAGACTGCTGATAAGCTTCCTGTGCCGTACTTCTCTCTTCTTCTTCACAATCAATGTTTGATAAAAAAAAATATTCTCAAATGTAAATCATCGACTGCAAGATGAATGCAAGGCCAGGTTCACTTCGTTGTGTAGCTACATTCGATCTGTTGTGCCTTTTCAGGCAGTTACACTTTAGGGACTCAGATAGCCCAATCTCCACGTAATATTGTGATGGATGTGTGGCAATCTGACCTGATCCTTGAAAGTAGTGGTGTCCATGGGATGCCACATCCCCTCTTTGGGTGTGTTATGTGGTTCAGGCCGTATTAGAAACAACTTTGCAGAGGTTTTCTTTGCAAAAAGAAAAAAAAAGTTTCTTTTGGCGTGAAGGGCTGTAGAGGGTTTTAGGTTGGAAATTGCTAGTGATCGGACGTCAGTTTTTTTCGCAACATTTTCTTTCTACGTGTGAAACATTTTTTTCTACATAGTGAAACATTTTCCTTCAACAAACAGTAAAAAAAAATGTTTCATACGTTCAAAAAAAATGTTGCACGAATCCTGGATTTATTATTATTAAATTTTTTTTTTGGGGGGGGGTTTCCAAAAAAAGGGATATGTGTGTATCTTTTTAAAGTTTCGGGGGCCTTTTCAAAAAAAAAAAGAGAGAATTCCGGTTTTGAGGGTCTTTTCTCAAAAAGGGACCCACGCGTAATTTGTGGAATTTCTGAGGGCCTTCCCAGGAAAAAAAAAGTGCCACGCACAGCGGTGACATGTAGACTTGCCACGCTGCCTTTCGCGGAAAAACAGACCAAGATGTAATCTCAGAATTTTTGGGGATCTCTGCGTTAAGTAAAAAACCAACGTAACAGGCCTAAATGTAATTTTAGAGTATTTGGGGACCTTTCCACAAAAATGAATCAATTTCAGGAGACTTGGATGTAATTTTGGACTATTTGGGGGCCGTTGCGCAAAAAAATAAATTCCAGATGTTTTGGGGGCCTTCCCGCAAAAAATGGACGAATATGTAATTTGTGAAACAAACTGGCGCCTCTCTTAAAAAAATCGTGCGCCGCACGCCAGCCACGCATGCTGGCGCGCCGATGCCACGCGTCGGCCGGGGAAAAAAATGGGGGGCGAGGGGCGCATAGCAAGACTGGGGCTCAAACACACAAGGTAGCCGATATGGGTGAGGCGTGTTACCACTGCGCTATGTGTGTCCTTGTGTCCGAACGAATAGCCAAATTATTTGAACCGTATTACAGGCGAACAGGCTGGGCCACGTGGTGCACCGAGGAACGAACGTGTCGGCTCAAAATGGCGTGGACACACGTGACGAACGTAGTATTTTTTGCCTTGGAAAAAAGGAGCTTCATTTATTTTTATTCACAGAGAGAGAGAGAGAGAGAGAGAGAGAGGGCAAAGCTAATACCCAAAAAAGTTCTTCCATCCTTCACCCAATGAATGGACAGTACGAGAGAATTTTGTGTTCCAGACCAAGAGAAGAGAGGACCAATGGTATCATCCGTCCATCACCACTGCAGCAACGCTTATCTCGACTTCTTCCTTTGCGTGCAGACTCCACAGTCCGCACCACACCACATAATAGTACAGCTAAGATGCATCCACCAGTTGCTAATGAGACCCTTTTCATCAAGAATTGTGCTCCCTTTTTCCTGCTCAATTATTAGCCTAAAGCATATTCTGCTGGTGTGGAAGCCATAATTCCATAACCCTTCCTGTCTTCCAATGCATGCATGTCACATTGTCATGACAGGCAAATTGCCGGGACAAACACACACCTTTGCGTTGCATTGCTGCAGATTGACCCAGTTCTACACTGCACTCAAATGGCGGGCACCTCGGTAATCTTAATAAAGAGAAGCTGGGTCCTTGGGAGGGGATAATGGGCACTACTGCACTAGTGTTTGTTGGATTGGACTGGACCGAGTTTAAATCTTTCCTTAGTCCATAAGTTTCTGGTTATTTGTGTTATGAACAGCATTTGTATTCAATATGAGATCAATAGATCAGAATATATAGAATACACGATGGTACAAAATGAAAGTCTATATAAGGTAATATCTAAATAAGACAATATCTATATAAGGGCATATATCTTTAACACCCAAGCTCAAAAGCAGGGCGTATGCAATAGCAATATATTTAAAAAGGTTGACACTAAAATAGAAAAAAAAAATCAAAATCGTAGTCTTGAAGTAGCCGTCATAGCATCCAACTATTGAAAAACTGAGCCAACGAAGAAGCCGAGTCGACAAAGAAAATACGACAAAGGAGACGAGATGACAAAGAAAAATCGACGAAGGAGCCAAGCCAACGAAGCTAACAGAATGAGCCGAGCTGAAACCAGTCGAAAATCGGAGTCGACGGAATAAGCCGAGTCGATAAAAAGAGCCGAGCTGACGAAAGAGCCAAGATGCTCAGAATTTAGATGGACGCAACGGATGACTCAAGGAAATACTAGTAGCTGCAAACCAAGCATTTTTTTTAGATCCGGCCGAGCTAAAGCCGAGCCAAAAACGGAACCAAAGCCGAACCGACCAGAGTCGAGCCAATTACCGAGCTGAGACAAAAAAAAGAAACAAGCCGAGTCGCCAAAGTGAGCTGAGCCATCGAAAAAGAGCCAAAAATTAGAGCCAAGCAGATTGAGCCGAGCCAGATGCGATTGAAAACAAAAACCGGATTTAATTGAATCCGATCAGAGAATCAAGGGGTGGTGTCAGCAGCGGAGGAGCGATAGATGAGGTAGGCTGATGCATCGCAATCCAGCAGAGCCGAAGGAAAGAGGAACGGTGGGCGGTCGAAGGTGACGAAGGGCAGGCCAGAGGCGTCAATAGCTGGTCCTCACGCGGGTGTCGTTGGCTGGGAAGGAACTCATCGCGTCTAGCCGGGAAGCAGACACGGGTGGGCATCACGACCAACCGGGAAGAAGCTGCGGTCATTACTTGTGGGCCAAAGGCGTCGATAGCTGATTCTCACACAGGCATCATCAACCAGGAATGAACTCATCGTGGCTGGCCTAGAAGGAGACGCGGGCGAGCATCGCAGCCAGCTGGGAAGAAGCCACATACATCGTTAGTGGGCCAGAGGAGTGTTGGATGGCTCGACCAGAGATCAGGCCTACAGCTAGTCGCTTCCTAGCATGTAGGATCGAGTAGCTATGGAGGCTAGAGTCCTGGCATGGAGGACGCAGGAGCGGCATGCAGTGACCTCTTCTTCCTCCCCGACTTCCTCCTTCCGTGAGAAGGTGGTGGCCTCTTCTTCTTCTTCCCCGAGTGTGAAGTGTGGAGACCATGCACGCTGGATCTGGTAGTCCCCGATGCCATGACCGTCATATCTAGTCTCGATTGAGGAGGGAATGCCAGATCCGACAACGACGGTAGCTGGAGGCGATGGCGGTGCAGCTGGAGCTGGCGAGTGACTAGCCGAGAGATGGAACCAAACACACGAATGGGAGCTATTACGGCGATGACCACACGGGAGCCACGACGGTGACGAGGACGATGGTGGACGCACGATGGAGGCCGGGGGGTGATGAGGAGATCCAATGGTGCTGACCTCGGTGTACTGACCGCGAGGATGGATGCCTCCTTCTCAGTTGATGACCGCCCCACGAGTGGAAACTGCTCCTCCCAGGGGCAGAAATAGCGGAAGATAATTTCGGTGATAGGGTTTGAATCTTAGCTATGATACCATATTATGAATAGCACTTATATTCAATATGAGGCCAATAGGCCAGAATATATAGAGTACATGAGGGTACAAAAGGAAAACATATATAAGGTAATATCTAAATAAGACAATATCTATATAAGGGAACATATCCTTAACAATTTGATGTAGCAATAGTGGTGCGCTATTTTGTTGTAAGATGAGGTTATGTTGAACGTTGGAACGATTTGATGATGCAATGATCATGGACAGAAGAGATTATTTCTTCAAAGATGAGAAAGTATAATCCTCGTCTCCTCAGAATCCCTTCGATTTGATATAGAAACATAAGATGTCCGTACCAAACTTGAGTTCCTATATTGCATTAGTCTGTTAGAGGGGGAAAAAAAGGAAACACTGCAACTAAAAGGCTGAAATTCAAATCCTCCCGATGCAAACCTATTTTAAGAGAAACTTTTGGTGCGGTAGCCTGTTGTGTGTGAATCTTGACTGGTTGATTAGCTGATCTCAGACTATCAGTTAATTAAAACTCATCACCTTTTTATTGAACCTTTCAGTCAGAGAGTTTTCCTAGCATGACATCTTACAACTTGGTACTGCTGTTTCTTTTCGTTGCAAGTAGTCTAGAGTGCAATTACCAACCTACTAGATTTAAGCTCCATATTGCAATAACGTTTTGACAGGACTGGGAAGTGGTAGACCAGTCGTACTGTTGGGCACTTGGTCGTGGCTACTTCAGCTCCTGACACAGAGACCTATTCAAGAGTCTCCAGACCAACTTGAGGTGCACCTACACCTACTGTACCACTAGAATGCATCTCACATGAGCAGAAATAGTCAACAGTCTTAATTACCACAATTGGTTAATTTGGTTCTCAAAGTGAACCCTCTACCATAAGTACATAATTGGCAGAGGTCACACTGACATGATTGTGCAACTGCTAGGAGGCATTCTACTATGAAACATTTATACTTTCCAACAATTAGTTTGCAGCTGTAAATCTCAAGACCGGCTGCTGCCGACCAAACACCACTTCCTGAGCCCTTCTCCAATGGAATCCACGGTCTTTTGGAGGCAATCCAAATTGCAAAATCGAAGCCGTCAATTCAAGGATCAGGATGGTGAGGGCAGAG